>OX384544.1:14204947-16704947 GCA_947538895.1 Neoitamus cyanurus | reverse complement strand
GCCCATATCTTTCATTCTAAGCTTAACTGCTAATTTTCTTTTAATGGATTCTTTTAGTTCTTTATTATTACTACAAATTAGTAAGTCACCAACAAAAATGATCAAATAAACTTTGTTATTAGTGCTTCCCATAAAATATAAACAATAATCAATTTTACGACGCTTAAATCCTACTCCTACTAAATACTCGTCTAAACATTCATACCACACTCGTGGACTTTCACGCAATCCGTATAATGCTTTTCCTAGCTTACACACTCTACCTGTATTATCATCGTACCCTTGAGGTTGTCTCACATATACTTCGGACTTAATTTTCCCGTTTAAGAATGATGACTCGACAACCATTTGATCTATCGCAAATTCGTTTTGTACACAGTAATTCAATAGTATTTTCAACGTCTGCGTTCTAGCTACTGGCGAATAAATGTCGTCTTTGTTGAAATCCTCTTACTACAATTCTAGCCTTAAATTTATTATCAGCCTTTTTTGTAAAGACCCACTTTAAATCTAATACATCCTTATCTTTCGGCTTTTCAACTAATTTCCATGTGTTACTTTTATTTAAACATTCAATTTCTTTATTCATAGCTTCTCGCAAATATTCACTACCTCTACTATCTATTACTTCATTATAGGTTTCCGGATTGTCTACACTAACGTAATTTACATAAATGCAGTTTGTTATTGGATTTCCATATCTATTTATAGGACTTTTCTTACTTTCAGATTTTCTCGTTACTAATAAATTTTTATCACTAGTACTAGGTGAGTTTTTCACATGCTCATTATTCTCATTAATTTCTCTTTCATTAGAGTCTTTGTTTTCACTTGTTTTCTTTTGAAGTTCCGAATCCTTTCCATCTTGCAGGATGGTACGAGTTAAACTCGCACTTGACCGGCTTTGTTTTTATTATGCCCACACAAACCTAAATAACATGGGTTGTCTCCCCCCTTCCAGATGTGTGGCTCAGCGTTGTCGTTGGTTATATAAAAATATTAAAAAAATTTGGTTCCCGTTCATTTGGATCGCACTGCTCTTTCTTGTTGATATTGTACGCAATACCCTCCATGTCTGCCAAGCCGTACTCAAAACGAGCGCGTGTGAAAACATGTCTTCCGTCCAAACAGGACGTGTTCACGTCAAATATCATCAACTAAGGATATTAATTAAATGAAATCTTGTGGAGAGTATTTAGATTGACAATAATAAAAGAGCAATTCATGGATTTAATTAAACAAGTTATTATTTCTCGGTTTAATGATATCTCTAAAATCTTGAAACACTGCACCAGTTTTGCTCGTCAATGTACGTAATTAAGTAAGTAAAAATTGATTTGCTCACGTAATTTTAATTTTAATTTTTATCATACTTGCCCTTATTTCTATGAACTTGGAAACGAGATATAATAAAGAATGGTTGTGGTGTTAACGAGGTTTTGGGTTTTGCAATAAGCTGTAAAAAATTGCTACCGTTTTTACAAATTTTTTGCACAGCCCTGTACGTCAATGTATTTAAAAATAAAAGGTTCTAGTCTCGGATAAATTGTTTTCAGCAAAAGGCGAATCGAAGAGTGCGTCGCATAAGAGTTCCTTCTTGTAAATTAACTCCATGCAAACTTTAACTTTTCCTGGAAGCTCATTGCCAGTCTTGGGTTCCTAAGCCAAAAATGTTAGTTCATAATTTTAGGAAACTTTTGTCATACCTCAGTGGGATTAATTTTTGAGTACGACTGTACCTGAAGAGCTTTCTGTTTCATCTAGTACCTCATTTACTTAAAAAAAGCTTTTTATTGGTAGTATTCTGGCAGCACAATTTATAGCTTTGGTAAACGACAGAACCAGAACAGCGGCCAGCGCACGTGTTGAGCTGTCAAGTGTCAATTGAGTTCGTTATCAAAAGTTTTGTTTGAAATCGCGTTACGAAGGAAGAGGATTGTTTTTAGTTGCTGCAAAAGTTCCAAGAGTATTATCTTACGATGACGACATCCCTTCAAGAGCAGCTGCAGCGACTACGCGCGCCGCAGACATCAATATTTGTCGACACAAACAAGCAAGCTTCAATTTTATTCGACCTGAAAGAAGCCGCCACAAAAAGCAGGAAAACGATATATGAGATTGGACATGAGGGACTCATGCAGCTTGTTGCAATTAACCCCGCTTTCCTGCAGTTCGAGCACACGCTATTCGATAGAAATTCGGTAGAACTGGCACGAGCCGTGGAGGACGTTGAGCTGAACAGAATTGTGAAGAAAAACATCAGGAAGTTTTTCCGTCACTTGTCCCCGTACTTTATGCTGGAGCCAGCGCACATGTGCTTGGAGTGGCTTATCCGCCGTTTTCAAGTCCAGTCCTTCGACAAGGACGATTTCATTGCGCTCATCATCCCCTACCACGAAACAATGATCTTCGTCAAGTGCGTCCAGATTATTGACTTGAAAAATCCGAAGGATCCATGGAAATGGCTAGGTGCCATCCAGAAACCTGGAGTCCCACTCGCGAAGTCGGCAATTTTCAACAGGGCCGCATCTGACCACTTTTTCTTAGAGTTTGTGTGCAGAACAGTCCGAGAAGCTGTTAAAGAACTGGATAATAGGGCGCACCTGTTGCAGGCGCACATGAACTTTTACTGTCTGACGGTGATTGGGGCCATGGAGCATTTGACTGAGATAAACGAATCCTTCATTAGCAGAATACTTCCCTCGGTATTGAAAGGTCTCACATCGCCCGTGATTGATTACACCTCGGCTACTTTTATGATTCTTGCGCAGCTTGTGTCCAAGGTACAGCTAGGCTCCAAACTGCTAAACGCCCTCGTGGACAAGATTTGCAGCGTCAGTCAGCCCAAAATGCAGAATGACATATTGCTACTGCTGATCTTGATGTACCAGAAACAGGGAAGTGAATTCAAAACTTTTCCAGAGACGGCCCTTTTAAAACTCATCTTGTGTAATTGGGTGCCCTCTGAAATAGCCGTTCTAGCTACGCAATCCGTGCAAGTTAGCGCACTTTGTGTTCCTTTGATGGCAAGCTGCCTGAGACGAGTACAGACCAAGGATGAGGGCTGGAGCTCATGCGAAAAGTTTCTTGAGAGATTATTGACCAATGTACATTTCGTCGGGGAGGAGGCCAAGCAATTAATCAGGTAAGGTGCAGGGAAGCCAGCATGTGATTTAATCTGTTGTTAAGTCGAGTCGAGTTTAATAGCCGAATTACATGTCAAATTCCTATAAGAATCCTATGCGCGATCTAGGTTTTGTGAGGCTCGTGGAATTTATTGCTAATACATAAAACTTCCATAACTGGCCATTTACAAAATGATGCCTGTAAAATGACTTCAGTTTTTTCAACCTAAAACAATTAAGAGAATTAGAAAGAGAATTAAGGAATTAAATTCAGATTTTAATTCCCACACAGTTTCTTGAATTTAATAGTATTCATTTAAAAAATTTTTTATATATTATTATTCGCTGTGCCATAACAAATAATTTTTTTCTAGAACAACACTCGATAACTACCACCGAGGTGAACCGAAAAAGTCCGCAGTAGATGAAGTTATTGTAATTAACTCCGATGACGAAGATATAATTCTTGATGAAGACGTTCAGAAGTGGTACTCTTCTTTTTTACAAAAATTGGAAAAGCAATATCCGGCAGAGTTTGATTGCACAATTAAAGAGACCCTTCAGGAACAACATAACGTTTCCGAAGCGAGGAGACAAGCTCTTAAAACTGTACTAGGTAAGCTTACAACATTTTAAATATAAGAATTCATATAATATCTCTCCCGCTAGCATTTCGTCTGAAATCATCATACTCGGAAGATAACACTGCCATTTATGAAAACTTGTACCATCATAATGCCACCAATAGGGCACAAGCGGTTAAATATCTTATTAAAAGTTTGGGATCGTTGAACTTGTCACAGCAGAGTGAGGATCTTCTCAAGGACAGCTTAGTTGATCGGTTGAATGATGACAATCCAAAAGTGGTATATGAGAGTTTGAGAGTATCTACGAAGTTATTGGTCAAGGTTATCGGCATTAAAGCTGCTACAGAATGTCTTGTCGGCGTACTAAATATGAGCCACATTCACAAAGAGAATTGGATGAAAGTAGCATCTAGTGCTATTAGGCATATAACATCGCCTGAGATATTTAAGCAGAGTGACAAGAATTGTATTTTCATAGCATTGCTCCCGTTCTTAATGCCCGGCTCGGAGGAGGAGATGACGCACATTAAGGAGATATGCAGCAGCGAATTCGCAAAAGTATGCCCTTTTTTAAGAGCTATACGACCAGAAGTTGAGAATGAGAAGGCTTACCAAAAGATTTTGTTGAAGGTAAAGAAAGCTATGTTGTCAGCAAAAAATCGACCTTCGGTTGAAAGTGTTTTGGAATCAGTTAAAAATGCGGGAGCTCGATTTCTAGGAAAATCATGCAACTACACCAGTTTTATTTTCACCCTTTCCTCGTGCTGTACTCCTGAATTGGATCCTAATATTGGCCTGGAAGCTTTGCAGTACGTGGAAAATTTCCAAAACAACTTTGTATTTGTCTATTTGTCTACAGACGAACAGTGGATGAGCACAATCAGAGAAAATAAGGTACCATTGGAAGTATTCACAACTTTATTGATGGCCCTAGCTGAAAAGTCCAACATCGGAAAATTGGACGACTTTTTCCAGGCATCACCGAGTTCTTTAAAACTATTCCTTAAAATTTATCAAAATCTTCTAACCAAAGCTTCTACGGCGAGTGAGAGTGAGAAGGCCTACCATGGAAATTCGTTGAAAGTTGTATTAAATACAGTCTTACCTACACCCGACCAAAAACTGAACTTTCTATCTAATTTCTTTGTGCCGGAAAGCCCTCCAGATTTCGAAATAAGCCCTGAACTTCAAATTCGATCCCTCAAGATTTTTGGTTTGGTTTTGAAAGGGTCTGATCAAACCTTCACGCTCAGTTGGACGGATTTTATTAAAGTGTTATTGGCACTCACTTCCAAATTGCAAGTGATTCGAGAATGCGCTTTGCGTACTTTGCAGAATTTGACGCAGTGTTCCGGAATAAATGACGAGTTAAGGTTTCTCACAAGAAAAATTCTAGAGAGATTAGAAGAGATTTTGATGGACCATATGCAGTTCCCATTAGTTCTATTTACCATAATCTCTCCAAATAGGAATACGGATACTGAAACATCAGCGGAGAGGGAATATGCATCGGCCTGTTTGGCAGCTTTCCTCAGATTTGCAACCGATGATCAAGTTCCCGATTACTTAAAGGTCGGAATCTTAGAAATGCTTAAACAAATCAACAGTCCTTCGCTTCTTAAAAAGCTTCATAAGAGTGGATTAGATGTACTTCAACATATAGAAAACGCAATTGTTGTATTAGAAGAGGAAGAATTTTGTCTTGATGACTTAAAATCGAAATTACTGTGCCTTATTATTGCAAGGTTGGAAGACGATACCATTAAAGTTGTAGGCGAGGTTGCGGAAGTGTGGACATTGGTAGAGAAAACGCTTAAGATGCACAAAATTTTAGTAACGAACAACGGAAAATTGGAATCGTTGGCCTGTAGGACAATGGAGGCATTTACTGAGTCTATGTATGATAAACTACTTTTAAAACATAAGGAGATCTTTATTCGTCTTGTTGTGGAAGCAGTAACCTTCGCTAGTAATAACACCCTCCCTTCAGTTGGCAGCAAGCTTATCAAGCGAATTAACTTGGACCCGTCACATGGTATTGCAATTCTGGAAGAAATGAAAAGTGCGTGCAGCGGTACACTTGGAAAACGGCGAACTTCAAAAGCTGTTGCGCCTGACCCAGAAGGACTGAATAGCCCTCAGTGGAAATGCGGCATCACCTTCCTAGAGTTCATTCAAAATAAAAAGAAATTAGTGGGGTACCAAACTTTGATCACAATTTTATTTGAACTGTTAAAAAAATGCTTGGAATTTGAAGAACAATCGACACTTGAGTATGTAAAGCAATTAACTTTGTCATGCATATTGCACTGTTGTCAAAAAATGAGTGCAGATCCGAAGATGAAACAGAATTTCCAGGACAGTGTCTTTAAAACGGACTTGGTAGTTCAGTGCATTAGAGGAACTGAAAATCCGCAAACGCACCACCATGCGTTGTTATTACTTTCGCACTTAGCATTGATGATACCGCACCAGGTGTTGCACAATATGATGGACATTTTTACCTTTATGGGTTCTTCGTTGGTTCGGCACGATGACCCATTTAGTTTTCAATTAATTTCAAATATTATAGGATCAGTCGTTCCTACTTTGATACAAGCTCATGGAAGTAAGACTCCAGAAGACCATGAACGAGCGGTGATTCCAGTCTTGAAGGTATTTGCCGATATTGCTCTGGACATCCCAGAACATCGAAGACTGCCGCTTTATAAAAAGTTAATAAGCACCCTGGGCCCTGCTCAGTTCCTGTGGATGTTCTTGTGCCTTCTGTTTGAATCGCATGTAATTCATAGCGAAAAGGATAAGGTTAGTAAGGCTACAAAAAGTTTTGTGCTTAATATGGAAGAATTGCCAAAAAGGATGGAAATAGCTTTGCATCTGATAAGAGATTTTAATCCCGATGTGGAACTCCAAACGTGTACAAGTCTCTTCAACTACCTTCAAAATTTACCACTGGACCATACCAATAATGAAGATCGCATGGAGGTAGACAATTCGGACACGGTTCTGTTTGATGTTAAGGGACATAGTTCCAAACAGTTGCGCCATTATAAGTACATCATTCTTCAATTCATTAGCAGTTTTACTAGTTCTGCGGATTTCATTAACCGCATTGCTCTGCTCAGTGAAGAAGACACGAAAAGGATGAAGCCCATCTACCAGAACTTTATAATAAAGGTCCTAAGTTATATACCCCAGGTGACAAGTGCTATGGAGAAGAACTCAGATACTAATCAGGCAAAGTACTGGAAGGTCCTGTTGCATCATTGCTACGATGTGTTAGATAGCGCAATATCACTTCTTTCTCCTGATATGCTACTGATTGTTGTTCATGGCCTTCTTCAACACCAACTCGTTGCAGTTAGGAAAAAGGTGATCGAAATTCTAATCAGTAAATTACAATACAATTCCGATTTCTCTGCTACCTGCAACAAAGACAACTTGCTTAATTTGCTGCAACCGCTTACTGCCATCGTCGACTCTATTTTAAGCAAAGAGAAATTTATTGACGCCTCTTCCAGCGATGTAATGTTTATTCAGCAAATTGCATTGATTGCAATTAAACTACTTTCAAAACTCCTTGCTCTGAAACACGTTGAAGAGTTTAAAGAAATCCTGTTGAAGCTCTCCAAAATTCTCAAAAAACGGGATTCCATCTCACAAGTTTTATTAGCCACGGTTGTACTCGCCGTTACAGAAGTATCGTCCAACTTGAAGGCTCATTCTATTGCCCATCTCTCCAAATTTATGCCACATGTTATAGACATTCTGCAGGAACAAAGTGAAGCTGTGCTACTAACTCAAGCCCCCGACAACGTTTGCTTGGCCATTGTTACTGGGGTACAAAAACTGTTGGAGACGCTACCCCTATTCCTTGGACCATATATCGTGGATCTTATATTTTCATTATGTTTATTGTGGGTGAAAGTACTGCCTTATCAAGAGGAAGAGCCCAGAGCTGGAGCGGTTCTAGGAAAATTAACATCCATTTGGGCTAAGGTGGCGACTTCAATACCCCTCCGGATACTGGTCCCTAACTGTGACAAGGCTTATAAAAAACTCGTGAACCTGTGGCAATTTAAAGGAATCAAATTTTTAATGAGGCTCCTAACAGAGGCTTTCAAGCATGCTAGTGCAACCGACATTCAATCACTTCAGACCGAGCTGTCTGTGATGTTTCTATTAGCTCTTGACCTAAGGAATGAACTAGTGGATTATGAAGATCAAGACGAGGTTACCTCAATGGAAGAAGATGTATTGCAGGCATTTGTTGTCCACATCCTTAAATTGTCGGAAAGTTACTTTAAACCGCTGTACCACAAGGTTTACGAATGGGCAATGAAGGGAGCTTCGACATATGATCGTGCTATCACCTATTTTCTACTCTCGAGCAAAATAGCAGAGTCGCTGAAGTCACTATTTGTTCTCTTTTCTTCAGACTTCATCCAAGATGCAGCAAACTTATTGGACAAGTGCAACCAAAGTAAAACCAAAACGCAGGATATATGTTTTCCAGAATCTGAAAGTAGAAGGAACCTTCTCATTGAAAATATTCTCAAAACACTTCACCAAGTATTTTTATATGACAGCAAGGGCTTTGTAAACACGCATCGATTCGACATTCTCATGCAACCGATTGTAGACCAGCTCGAAAACCCACTGGTCATCAAGAATGATTCTTCGATAAAACTCGTCATTGCTTGTCTCTCTCAGCTAGCAGTCGCCGTAAGCAATGATGCTCTGTGGAAGCAGTTGAACTATCAGATCTTACTGAAAACGAGAAGCAACAACCCAGAACACCGGATTATTGCTTTTAAATGTTGCGTGGAACTTGCGCGTAAGCTGGGAGAAAACTTCAGCCCACTTCTGCCGGAAACGATTCCGTTCGTTGCTGAGCTTCTTGAAGATGAAAATGAAAAAGTTGAGAAGAACTGCCGAGAAGGTCTTCAGGAAATGGAGAAAATATTAGGCGAATCGTTGCAGGAATATTTCTAAACAATCAATAAACTATTATGCCAATGAAGAACATTTTGTATTTTTCCTAAATAATTTTTTTTTCTTTTTGAAACGAAAGGCGAAATTTGCAGACTACGGTTTAGACTAGGTTGTGTAAGAACTGCAACCATATATCAGTGGAGAAAATTTAATAAAAGATTTAAAAAAAAATTCATTCATAATTTATACACAAATAACTCGGGATAAGATATAATATGCGCAATTATAGGCAGAAGCAACTTCCTTCATAATACTTTATAATGTATAAAAGCACATCCCGGCACGGGTTTATTCTTTCTTGAAACCGAAACGTTCTAAAATAAAAAGATAACATTACAAATTGAATCCGCATATTGCATTCGTCATCTTGTTTTCTTAAATTTGGAAGGTAGCTTCGAAGTTTGAAACACTGGTAAGCCTTAAGGTGACCTAACTGAATTAAAAAAAAAAAGCAAAAGTTTGGGATTTTTTTACAAGAAAACAAAACAACATATGACCTTGAATCTTTTTTTATTTGGAAGTCTTTAACAAAAACTAGAAATTGTTTTTTATTTTTTCATTTTTCGGTCACCCGTCGCCGCCAGAGGGCGCCAACAAAAATCGTGTCTTTTTCCGTAATTCCGTGATTGCGGCTCGCCAAATCATTTGAGACAGAAAAATCAAAAAACCACTTAAATTAGACATAAAAATCTATAGATCTAACTAGGATCTAACCAATCGGTCGATTAGAAAACAAATGGCAGCCATTTGAATTCAAAAATCGAGAATTTTTCGAAAAATTTTTTACATAAAGTGCTGTAAAAAAACGACTTGGTTTTTGTCTTATATCCTAGTTAGAATTCCAATCCAATAGAATATTCAATTGAATTCTGAACAAAATGAACCAAGGTTTATGGAAATCGATTCAAGAGATATTGTGGAATTACGATTGAAAAAATGAAGTCGAGAAAACTCCGTTTGATTTTAAATCGACTTCACCGGCTGAAAGTGCCGTGTGCTGGTTTCCACGGAATTTCCTTTTGGAGTTTTTGATGTAAAATTCTTTTGAGTTTTTGGCATTTTCTCGAAATTTCTAGAGAAAAACTATCGATACGTTCAAGTGGCCACGTAAAATATAACTGAATTGAATTTCTTCCGGCGTCCCAAACAGCGTGCTCGGGCGTCAGCTGCGCCACCGTCTTTTCTCTCAAAATATATAGCACTATAACTCGAAAACCATATTTTTTTTTCGTAAAATTTTAGGACATGATTCTAGACATATTAAGGAACATTTTTCCGTAAAAAAAAATCGATATTGTTTTGACCCCAGTTAGGAGAAGGTCACCTTGTCGCCATTACATATTTCATAAGATTGTTGGATGTTTTTTCTATTATATTTTTCCCACTAAAATTTTCATTCCATGGTAGCGGCATTTTCCAATTTTTTGTATTTCGTATAAGGCAAGGAAGGAAAATATTCAGTGATGGGAAAATGTCCATGGAAAAAAGAACTGATGGAAAAAATGTACTAGCGGAAAATTTAGAATGGAAAGAGTGACCCCTTTCATTTCCAGTCATCCGTCACCTATCTAGATATTCAAATAGTAGATATAACAGTCAACTGCCAATTTCACTTGATGTTGCGAATCAATAGTCCGTCCATTAATTTAATTGACTTTTGTTTGGCAAAGTTTTTCTTGAATAGTTTCAAAAAATGTTTCGATTAAACCTGCTTTTCTTTAGTTTTGTGTGGCTACTATACTATACAAGCAAAGTGCTTGGATTAATTTCGTTTAGATTTTGTGAAAGACAAATCAAGTTTCATTCGGTATCTCTTGAAAAGGCCTACGGCTTTGTGGTGTCAATTTCAATTGCTATAGGATCAGTGCCCTATTTGCTTAATTCTTCCGATTATAGGCAAATATCCAGTGAGAAACTCGAAGTTGTTTTTCACTATCTGGCCCACAGTTTACAAGCTATTGCATCATTTCTTATTATAACTACTTTCAACTTAAAACAAGAACAGATTCGAAATGTTTTTGATGAAATGTTGAAAAATTGGAAAAGTGTATGTTACCTAAATAGGGACGTATTTTGCTTAAGGACAAAAGTGGCAGTATTGGTCGTCGCTCGAATCTTAATTTGTTGCTACTCGTTTATAAAGGATCTATATATTGCAGGAAAACTAGGCTGCTTCACAGGAATCATTTGCTTTTGGCCATTGTTTTCAGTACTTTTGCGAATCATATTGTTGACTGCAGAGAACATATATTACGTGGGGTTTTTGGCAATAGCCGAGCAATATTATCAGCTGGAAAAATATGTTGAGAGAATAAGTGTGCTAAACGCTACTTCAAGAAAACCATTTTTGCCAAATGAGTCATATTATAACATCAGAATGGCGAAAGCGGTCAGCGGAAATATACATAGAACTCATTTGGCTTTCTCAAATATTTTCACATTTCCAGCTAGTCTAATTTTATTTCGTTGCTTTGTTATGATAGTTTCAAAGTTTTACTACGTCTATCATGGAAGTTATAATGCAACTGAGTGGTACGTGTATGGATATTCTTTCATTGTTTACGAACTATTAAAGGAATCACTTCTAATTTTGGCGATTGACCTCGCAAAGAAAGGCTCATTAAAACAAATTGACTTTATGTATTGTGAACTGCAAATAGATCGAAACATACTTCCATGGGACGTAAGTAAGTAAACCGTAAATGGAATATTAACTGAATGGATTGTTTTTAAAGGTGGATTCATTTTACTTGAAGCTTAAGCTGGATGAAGTTAAAGTGCACATGTTTGGAATTCACGATATAAAGTCTTCGCTAATCACATCTTTCGTTGACACGACTCTAAGTTATATAATATTAATAGTTCAGTTTTACAGTGCACAATTATTGTATAAGAACGTTTAATTAAACCCGCAATTAAATTGTACTACACAGAAAGTTTTCGTATTTTCTTTAATGTATTTTCAGAGTTTGCTTAACATATTTATATGTACCTATATCTGAAAAATGTCTACTCTCAAAGATTTCTTGCTTACCTATAATTCTTATGAAATTAATATCTCTAGTAATATATTTCACAATTTAAAATCAATACAAAGGTCAAATTTGACAGTATCTACGAAGATATCAAATTATTATAAACAATAAAAAAAAATTTCAAAAGAAAATCGACCTATATTTTTCATAAAACCAATTCGGTATATTGACAGAACGTCTTTGTTTACCACACATTTTTTATTTATTTCTTCACCAATATTATTACCCGGCTTCGCCCGGACCTAAAATTCTGAATTTTGATTATGATTTATGTTCCCTCATAAAATTTTGCGGAACAAAAACTTTAAGCATGTATGAAAAAATTTTCAAAATACAACAATTTTACTAATTCAGCTATCCAAAGAAAAAAGAATCATATAAGGCTTAGAACCGTAGTTATACAATGCTTTTTTGTTTCTCCCTCTTCGTTGGCAACAATTAATGGGCCTCCGAACACGGCGTTTTTCTTGAGGTATCACGACACCTCACACCTGTTAGCTGGAGAAAGGAATTTCCAACAAAGATTCTGGCATTGAATTCCCTGAATTTTTGTGTTGCATTCGAAAATCACAAAAGTACCTTCCTCAGCCAAAGGTAAACAAAACAACTAGAATTTTGGGAAAAAGAGCGCAAGGAAGAAGAAGGACAAACCGATCTAGGAACGGGTATGACCAAATCACGGCGCTGTGTTCTATCCCTGTACATGAGCGTCGTTCATTTTCTTATGAGGCGAACTCACTAACACTTCTACCTCAGCGATCGTCAGTTAGCGTAAAAATATTTCACTGCCAGGCAAGGCTAGGCTGGAAAGGGAAAAAACACGAAGGTTGTGGGACTTGATTGCGAAATTCCTTAACTCCTGCACAATTTCCTTAAAATTGAGGCAAAAATCTTTGCACTATTCACTATTTATTCCCTAAAACCCTGGAAAAAAGCATTATGAAAAGAAAAACAAGAATCTACTCACTTCTTCGTGTTAAACTTATTGACGTCGGTAATTTTGGAGAAACTTATTCTTTGTTTATTACAATGTTGGAAAAAGAACATGAGGACCAAAGTGCCCGTTTAACAAAAAGGAGATATTAATCCACCAACCACCAATTAATTGGTGACAAAACACAAAGATGTTGTAGATTTGATGCAGTATCACCTAATTGCCAAACATCAAACTTAAGATGTGTGGTGAGTTATTTCTGTCGTCTGAAGCAGCTATTGCAATATTCCCAATAGTATTATAGTTTCTGAGGTTACGGCTTCAGGTTGAAAGAAATGCTTCGAAAATTGGTTCGAGCGTATGCAAAAGGTATCGATTTTATATAGACTAAAAACAATAAAGCAATTAACCGAATTTTTAGTTTTCTAGCGCGCTGTATGTAAAATAAAATCAAACATAATCAGTTGCGATTATTTTGACATAAGATGTACACCTCCAAATTTTTGTTTTTTTTTTTGCGTACGCTCTCCCCTCGGTTTAATAAAGGTGTGATAATTTTTTAGCAGTTCATAACATCCCATCTAGATTGCAGTCTATTCGTCAAAGGTGTTGAAATTCACCTGGTCCATTTAATAAATTTTCATGTGTTGGTACTGGTACTCATTTCTTGTATTGAACCAATCCATCCTTAATCCATCTGTGGTTCTTTATGTCCTTCCTTTGATGCAATTGGGCAAAAAAATTGCACCTCTGGGACACCCAGCAATAATATATTGCAATATCCAAGTATGATGGACCTCGTCAAACTAAAAGATATTTTCGAAGTTTTCAGCATTAATATAAGGGCTACGTATTGGCTATAAAAAAATGTTCTTCAAACTGCAATAACAGCATTTTTGTCTACTTCAGAGATAGAAAGCAAATAGACCCTTAGTAGCTGCTGTCATGAAAGCGCTGGGTAACCACGCTCCCTACCCAAGCAATTTCATTCTCTTTTCAATTTTCACCTTGCAAATATTAGCCTGGCGTGCTAGCAGTCTGTCACTTCTTTACGTTTCTTTTCCCTGGGAAATAGGGTTAACTGTGTTTACCCAAAGTGCTGAAAGAGCACCAGAGACGAACGCTGGGGTCAAAGGTTTGTTTGAGTTGGTTCCGAACGCGACAAATTCGCGAACAGAATAGTGCACTCTTTGAATACAAATTGATAAGGTGTCTGGGAGTATGGGAGTAGCCAAGCAGTCCTGCAGGCGCAGCAAAACCCATTGAAAATTCATTCAGTATACCGTCAACACTTTTTTCAAGCCTCTTCCTCCTGATGCTCACTTCAAAAGCACTAGACCCTTTCAGATAGTAACTCAACCACCCACCGACCAAACCCGCAGTTTCCATCCAATTTGTGACACGGGCATGTGTGCTAAGGTCGTTTGTGTCTCGATTTTGTTTATGAAGACGCGCCATTTGGATGTATTTATTCACCATAAAGAACCTGAATGCCGAATGGAGACGTAGTAAGATCTCCCGTCATCATAGTGCCGTCATCATCATCATCGCTGCCGTCATGGCTATCGTCACTATCATCATCATCAGAGGTAAATGGAGTACCCACCGGAGTTGCTAGTTTTTCTCGTCCATGGGCAATGGATTGTGTGCATCCTCGGTTTACGATAATCCTTATAAGACGTGTCGTCGGGCATCCAGTGACAGACTTAGGAGCCTTCAATGGTAAAAACTTTTCCGGATAGCTTCTCGGACCGTAGAGTGTCCGAGTCAATTACTGCACCTTGTAAAGCAAACTGATGCAGACGGGTGATTGACGTCAGATTTAACGATATTTTTCAGGACGGAGTATGGTTGGCAGGCCGGAAGGCTGGGGAAGCGATGCCTGAATCGGGCTACATAAATAATTCAAAGCTCACTTAATACTGCAAATACAAAAGATTGCCGATAAGGGGCTTGCTTACGACCATTATAGTCCTCCACACGCATTGCTGATTCCTTTGCTTGCAGACACGTAGGAGGGTATGGGAACAGTCACGCAAAACTATGGAAAACGCAGTTTCTGTGTCGTTAAGTAATTAACCGCAATGCTATCACGGCGCGGCGTTCGGATAATTTATGTCCACATCGTTGCAAGTGATTGCAACTCCATCGTGTCGTATTGCCGGGATTGTATCCGAAGGCAAACTGACTGGTCTGGAGCTAACACAGATTCTCTGTTTGCACTCGCTCCTGATTGATTCCTGTACTTGACTTCTTCACTATGCCCGGAATGCTGCGATCGCAATGTCTTGAAAGCAAGCAAACAAGTTAAGAAATTCTGTTCGTAATTGAAGTTTGTTTGTGACTTTATTAAGTAATTTGGTCACGTAGAGAGTCAACATTCAGATACAACTTTTTGCACTTAAGATCTAAACGTATAGCTGTTGGCGCGATGAGCATCTAATATTTCAACGCTAAGAATTGTTTACTATGGTTGTAAGTCAACTATAAGAAGTGAAAGGGAAGTCGTTAAAATTAATACACACACATCCCCCAGTAAGTTGCAGAGGAGCCAAAGTACACAGGAGAAGTGTTTGGAATGAATTCAGTTACACTGAAACCACTGTAAACTGAAGTGTGTTTGTGAATGCTCACCACAAATGATGATTTTAAAATACTTATAAAACGCTCTTTTTATAATAGATGTCGAAAATGTTGTAGCCGACTGATTGGTAATTTTGATAAAAGAAAATGGTAGAAAATAGTAAATTTAAGAGCTCCTTTGGAAAGTGTTTTGTAGTACCACCAAGCATACAGTATACATACAGTGTATACTGTATGCTTGGTGGTAGTACCCATCAATTATGGTTTTTCTCAGACTCGAAAGGACGATATTTTACTCCGAAATCACACAAAAAAAAATATAGCAGCCCCTTAGACGAAACTGAAATATAGCAATAAGAAATTTTAGAAAGTCCCAGATGCATATTTTCCGGCTGGCTTGACAATATCCCATACTACCAACCCAATTTTACAGTACAATTTCGATGATTTGGGGCCCTATTTCGCGTTTCGGACGATGTAAGGAAAAATATTGAGAATAACACTATAATATTCATGTTCCTACTTTGTATTGCAGACTCATTTGAAAATTGTAAACCCAATTCGAATTATCAGCTTCCTCTACTGAACTAATAAAAAAATACTTAACTAATAGATATCAGAGTGTGCGCGCCAATAATGTAACTTCATAACCCATCATGATTTCTGCGGGTGTTCCCCAAGGTTAAATTCTTGGGCCTCTACTCTTTTCTATTTATATTGATGATAGTGACAGCAACAAATTTTAACTGTAATATTTTTAAATACACTTATGACGTGCAGCTTTATCGTGGTGTTGATAGTAATGAAATTTGTTATGTAATATGTTATATTAATACTGACCTGGCTAAGTCCAATGAACTGAAAATCAATCCCAACAAATTTCTAGCTAATGTTATATATATTTAAAGTTATATTTCAGATTTCAAATCTTCCCCCGTTATTTGTCGATGGTGAACCGATTCCTTATGTGAGCAGCGTTAGGAATCTGGGTATTATTTTCGGCTGCGCACCTCCATAACCATTTTAATGAAATTTAATAGGAAGGCGTTTTTGTGTTCGCAAATTAAAATTCATAAATAAGTAAAATTTCAGTCAGTAGACATTTTCAGGTCAAGTTGAAGTTTAAGTTTTTCAGTAGCCATTTTGAGTCATTCTGGATATTTTGTCCGCGGATATTTAGGCGTACCACGTTATTTTCAGTCAAACTTTGATTTGGTTAACTTTTAATCACCTGGCAGCAACATTTAGTTACAACGTCGATCATGCCAATATTTAATTACTGTGACAGTTTTCAGGTGTGGCTTCGTGTCCCCAACATACAAAGCGGGACGTGAAACTTGCATTGCTCGACTTCAGGAGTGCAGCCAGTTGGGGTTTTTTCCCCCTGTTTCTATTGGACCGGACTTTAAACCACATCCTCCACGAAGAGCAGCGGTAATCGTCCACGCAGGGACTAATGGTCATATTGCAACGACGCTGGACCACAAGACCACCTTAGTGGCTCTGTTCATTGAAGGGTCAACATTAAACATAATAACAACGACATGTTTGCGTCTAGTATTTGCCTTCGAAAAAATTCAAAAAGCAAAGTTCTTAATTTATCAGCCCGTGTGATTGTAGGACAATTTTCCATTCTGAAATTTTCATTTAATTTTTTCCGTACGCTGTTTTTTTCACTATTTGATGTTCAAGTAGGAAATTTTTTTCAGTGTACTCGTACGTCACACACTTGGCCGTTCTTTTTATTTGTTGGATACAGAAAGAAATACTTGACGTTGAACCAGGGTACGGAGAGTGAAAAATTTCCGCTCGTTCACGAGTGATTCAAATTCGTGTGAATTGAATTTTCAAATCACTCATGAACTTTAATTTTCAGTTCATGAACTTATCAAGTTGAACTCAGAAGCGATTCAAAAAATTCGAGAGTGGAAAATTTAATTCACTCGCGAGCCGAGTCGAAAAGAACAGTTCGTGAAGCAAATAAAAAATAAAACGAGATTTGGATGGTAGAAAAATTTAAATTGAATTAATTTATTTTTAGCATCTAAATCTAATACGAGTATAACGTTCTTGTTCTTAGCTTATTCTAAACATATTTGGTTTAATAAATTTGAATTTAACTTAACTAACAAAATGTTATTTATAGTTTCTTTTGATAATTTTGTTCTTTGTTTGGTGATTATAGTTGATAACGCACTGAATGCACGCTCAACCGACACTTGAGTAGAGGGTACTGCTAATGCAGTTTGAACCAATTTCCCAAGTTCTTGATTTTTGTGATGAAAATTCCTCCAAAATTCTTGTATATTTGTATCAAAAGAAACCCTTTCATTAAAGCATAAATTTTCCAGTTTTTGTTTTAAGCTCCTCTCTGTGGAAATATTGGCCGTTGAACAATTAGCTCCCATTAATGTATGAAGTTTGTCTTCTAGTCTGAAAAATGGACCGTCTAATGTGGTGACGAATGATTCTTTTCGGCTCTTATTCACTCTGAGAGTCGTAACTAGAGAGAGTCATAAATTCCGCTCGCTCCCGAGAGATTTAAATTGAAAAGGAGAATTTAGCTCTCGCTCTGAACTGAATCAAACAGTTGAAAACTCGGAACTGAATTTTTGGCTCTGAAGTTGAAGGTGATTTTGTTCACTCGGGAACCGAAAAATGTGAGCGAGCTAAATATTTTTCGTTCGCGAGTGAAAAAATTCTGTACCTTGCGTTGAACTTAACCGTGTTTGAGATCTCGCTATTCTTTCAAGACCAAAGAAATTAACAAAAAGAACTTAGCTTCTTCTTACAGAAATGTTTTTTGTTTATATTGCGTATTATTCACAGGGGCAGTTTTTAAGTTACAGTATTTTGTGATAACACTGCAGATTTGCATGCAAATTACAAAATATGAAAATGTGATGAGATATGCACCTTAAACAAATTACACCTCATTTAAGATTGAAGATTGCAGGGCGCTGTTACGATTACCATTTTGCTAGCACCAAATGTCGAATAGCTTTGAAAATTTGGTCCATGCACTGCAACAAAAATAATCTTGCAGTTAACTTTCTAGTTTTTGGTTAGTCGGGCTATTGAATTACATACTTATTTTTGATTAAACTATTTATTAACTTATAAAGTCAGTCAATGGATCAGCTGAAATTTACTTTATACATACACGACGAGAAACTGACGAGGAATGAGTAACATCCCATCTCAGAACAGTTGTATGGACTGTACCACATCTCAAATATATCCCAGGGCTTTGAAATAATCGCAGCGATTTAATGTATTTTTCGCGATCCATCTACAGCTTCAGAGTGACGTTGTTTTGCTCTCAGGCTTACTGATTGCTGATGATGAGAAGTTCCTTATCAGTAGTTGCGATTTTGATGGTGCTGTGTCATAAGCTAGTTCCGCGAGAGTGCCGTGTGAGCGTCTGTTGCTTCAGTGATAATAAAATTGTACGTACCCTGGGCAAAATCTGTCAAGATAAACGCAATGTTTACATTCTGCGTGCCGTGCTACCGATGGCGTTAAGAAATTAATTTTCCACGCTCTTCCTTATCTAGAAGTGGTGCGGCCGTGGTATCAAAAAGTGTAATTCTTTGTGAGACGTAGTGACCCTGATTCGTTCTTTTTACGGCATTTTCGATACGGATATAGTGAATTTGAAAGGATGAACACGAAACGAGAAAAGAGCCCGTTTGTTATGTAAGTATGCTGAATACCTTAGCTGCCTTAATTCTAGGGATATGGGTTTTGAGGCAATTTAGTGAACGAAATGAAAATTCACAGCTTCCAGTCAAGTGCTCTTAAAAGAATTAGTAGATTAACTTGGCAAGTGTTTGACGGCTGTATCAGCGTAATGAGAAATTACCTGAAAGTTTCATGAGAAAATTGCAAAAAATGTAGTTCTAAGGCCAGAGTGAAGTGAAAGCAAGTCAAGAGGGATGTCGCCAGAACCGGAATAAATCCTCTAAAGTTTCGTGCCCGGGCACAGCTCCACAAAGAATGAGGTGCATGCAGGAAGATAACAAGCTGCTCCGGCAATGAAAGCCGTCGGGCAGAAATTCAACTTCGGAAGTAAAATGAGGACATTTCAACGGGCTGGAGGGTGGCGGGGCAGAGTGAAATTGAGATAGAAGTTTTTATAAAAAAAAAAACAAGGACAGAGGTCCGGAAAGTAAAAAGGGCCAATGGATTTATTGATCCCCGCCGAGAAAACTAATCTGGGGAAGGTGAAGTTACCACCAAGACTGTAGTCTCAACAGCCAGGATGGTGCTCCTAATAGAAGCTAAAAGTTTACCTTCCTGCCAGTACCGGGCGTTTGAAATCTGAGGTTAATTTGAGATCTCCTTGCTCGCCTTACGTAAGCTGTGATTCTTAGATCGGTTGGCAACTTCGTTTCCAGTTTTCTCACTTTCTGTGGACAAAATCGCTTCTAATATCCTTCTATCCCATTCCTCACGCGAACCAACAGTTAAAGAAATTTTTCTTACTGGTCTCCCCTATGTGCCCAGAGGACAGCGAATTGAAAGAAAATTCAGCCATTGAGTTTTCATAGAAATTTTACATTCGCCCTCGGGAAAAGTGAAAATTGTTCAAATATCCTTGTTGGTGGCTGCTATAAGGGCTGTTTGTTTGTAGCTCTTTCGCTCAGTAGTCTCAAGGACTATTCATCCTGAAAAAGCCCTTTTTGTACCGGCGATTCTGGGTGATTGTTTGTCTTCCTCGGGGAAGGACTCGAAAATCCAAGAAATCTCAACCAAATGCTGAATTGTTGAAAGTGGGAATTTCGAAGCTTTTCATAAAGCCGACGAGATATAGATGAAATTAGAGAGAAAAATTGAAGCGCAAAAGCAACGGTCTAACAGGTCTTTCCTCCTGTGCTGAATTTTTGCCACAGATTACTTTTCAATCAAGCGGCGCTTTTAGTATTTGCACATTTTGATTAAATGACTTAAGAGGTTTGACGAAGACTTTTAATTTTTTAACAAAGCGGATAAATTTCCCGACAAGCGCGCGTACCCCACCCAATAGAAGAAGTGTTGGCCTACGTAGAGTTTGCTTTATAAAGTCGGGTTAATCCAGACTTTTAATTCGAAAGTAAAGCTTTCATGAATCATAATATGTTCCTATTATTCTAGTCTGCCTTTTGCTCGATGGTGCCCATGCTTGAAGTAATTAATTTATTACTGATATTTGCACGTGTCAGTGTTTTTTTTTTAATTGGCTACATGACATGCGTTAGAAATAAGCGCGGTAATTGTAGAGATCAACTATAATAGGTTACTTCCGATGTCGATGAAATTGAAATATGTTATAAAGGAGGTCGTTTCGATCATATGCTGCGGAAAACTATAGGAAAAAAAATACACGGTTTCCGAACGAAAAATGTCTAAAATTAGGTACCTTTTACAAAATGTCTAGGTACTGACTGAATATTTTGCTTTTCGATTAGTTGGCAAAAAGGTGAAATGTTTCTGGATGTAGTAGAGTAGTGTAATGAAGTAGACAGCAGTCCGTAAATATTTTGTAAAAGGCAAATATTCAGTCAGTAGGCTAGGACTTCGTTTGTACGAATATAAGCACACGTGGATACAATTCGGTGCGAATAAACACTTCCTTTTATTGCAAACACAATTTTTTTATTATTTAATTTTAATTATTTATAATTTATTAAATATCCTCCTTTTACTTCCCTTTTTTTAACTTTTTTCATTTATTTTCGATCATTGTTTTTCCAATTTTTCAATAGCAATCACACTAATTATAGTTAGTAATAGTATGATTTTCGGAAAATCTTTGAGTATGGTGCAACAAAATGCAAATCAATATGCAAGCGAAATTTAAAATATGCAAATGAAAGGCGTTACTCCGCATTTCATATGAAGTCATGAAAAAATGGAGAACTGAGCAAACCCAATAATAAACAAAGCGGTTTAATATGCTGTGAATTAATATCTTTCTCTGATACTTAAAGTCCATATGGCAATCTATTAAACTTTATGAAATTAATAGGTCGTTGTTGACTTGCAATCTTTATGTACCACTTCAATTCTACAAATATTTATTTTGAATGAGTTGAAGGAATAATTACAGTTTCTGCTCCACTGAGCCACTTATGTCTGCCCATCGTCTAGAACTTTTAATTAAAAATGCAAGGGGTTAGAAACTGCCACTTCTGATATTAATCACAGACAGGGCATTTTTAATTTTTAAACGAAGAACTTGCTTGCTTCCGTGGCTCTGCGACAGAACATAATTTTTCTTCCGGAGTTGTTTTTCCCGTTTAATTATTTTTTCACTGGTGTAAATAAAGTTAGATGTAGTCGTCTCTAGATGTTCATCCACTTACATTATGGTAAGAAAATGTGACTACTCATAAACTTAAAGGAGCAGCGTTTTTGTTTTGCCCGAGCGCCGTTTGCAGGCGTTTAACAAATTATGCTTTAGTGTCTGCAAAGAGATGGTCTAGACACAATTTACGGTCAGTAAAAGTACACCGAGTTAATTACTTATTAATTACGTTAATTGCTATTTAAAA
This sequence comes from Neoitamus cyanurus, assembly GCA_947538895.1. Taxonomy (NCBI): domain Eukaryota; kingdom Metazoa; phylum Arthropoda; class Insecta; order Diptera; family Asilidae; genus Neoitamus; species Neoitamus cyanurus. Next base: position 16,683,152 of record OX384544.1, on the reverse strand, counting down.
TTCTATGGTAAACATCAACTTTTCATGCTGCTAACACTTTACGACATTTGTGTTGTTTGGAAGCTTGGAAAAATGTGGGTCGTACTTCTTTTTATCGGTTAGTTAAACAGAGTTATACAAACTTTTTTAAATTAGTTATATGTGCATAATTGCGAGATTGTGCAGTATTGTTGTCTTTTGACTGTAAAGGTTTTAATTTAATGTTTAAAATAGTACACGAGGAAACAAATGTTTGTTAACAAACTGACTGTTTTTTTTTTCAAAAATAATCACTGCTCGCTTTTATTGCATTTTCCGCGTAAAATCCTCTCAGCGAGCTTCTTCACTACAGTGGAAGAGGTTGTAGTTTTCTGGCGTGAGTTTACTGTAACTGCGTTGAGTGGTGAAAAGATAAAAATAAATTAAAGTGTATACACAGAAACGGTAGGTATTTGCCGAACTGTCCCAATACATATATACATGGGTATAGTGTACAAAGATCCATTCACTTAATTTGTTTGGCTTTTTGCAGTTTACGTTTGTCCGAGCTAGGTCAAGGGGAGTTTCATTTGCTATTCACATTTATGTACATCACTGGTAGTGGACTCACGCGACAAGTTCGTTTCCCCCTTTCATAAATTTGTACTGTCGAAAACAAAAGCCTGCAGCACGTGCTCACGGAATTAGACTACAGCCAGCTCCGTGCCAACATTCGTGTCGCGCTAACAACCAATTCGAAAACATTGTTATCCTCTTAGTCAGTAATAAATCCGCTGCCTTCGCCGTATATCATCTGCTTGCACGCCAAAACTCCTATCTCGGAGAGAATTTGTATCAATGATTTAAAGCGTTTGTAAATCTTGGAGCCGCTTATCGTTATCACCTGACATCACTCCTCTCTCTCGGCCCCTTACCGTCAAGCCAAAGTTATCACAACTTTTGTAATAAAAATTGAGAAAACGCTATAAAAGTTTGTTGGCAAGTTTCCCTACGGAACTAACAACGAATAACGAATGTTCTCCAGGAATCCTGGGATGTCTAAACCACTCGACGGCTTGAGCCAGTCAGTCAGGCAGGGGAAGACACGGATCCCCGAGACACGACGACAAAGCTAATCTCATCAAAAGCGTGATGTTGATATCTTCTCGCATTTCGTCGCTATCTCGGCGTGTACGAAAATTAACTTAAAAAAAATATGTTTTGGAAGTTGTGACATGAGAGCGCCAGGAGCGGCGTACGGCAGAATGCGGGGTAATAAGTTTCTTTGCTGTCCTTGTTGCCTCGTAGCATGTTAAGAAGATAACGGGTTTCAATTGATTTATCTCGAGTCGCACAGAGTGAAGCACCTTTACTCTTCCGCTGAGCAGCTACTTGAGCCTTTTCGAATTCATGAGGATTGAAAGCGCTCTTAAGAAAAATGCCTTTGTCTGCAAATTTCCGCCTCCAACTCAAATTAATAATAAGGAATAAGAAGTAAACAGCGCCTAAGAAGTCAATTCCCTAAAGGCGTTTAATTAATAATATTGTGGAATTAGTCCTTCAGTATGGCGGCGCGGCTATCAGCGCTAAATTGTCGAACTTTTTGGGTTTTGCCAAATATCTGCCAATCTAAGCCTCTGATAAAAATGTTATACGTATTATTTTCGACCCGTTCTGCTCCTAACATCATATTTGACCGATCTCTTGTGGATTGTTTTCATCCCATATACGGCAGTTTTGTTTGTTTACGTATCCTTGCACAAAACTGAGCTTTGTCGCTTAAAATAACTTATTGGCCAAAATTCAGGAAATTATTGTGCACGACGAAGAATCGATATCGTGAGCAGCGATAATATTTTCACTTGATAGGGCGATACGACGAAGCTATGTAGTTGACTCGAACTTTTCAACGAAGCGGCGTTCGGTTTGACGATTGTGGCGATTAAAACTTTCATGTACTGAGTTATACGTAAAGATTATAGATGGTGAATTTTCGTAATAGCGCTGAATAATTTCTAATTTCTAGCTGTTGTTGCAACGGCAAGGCTTACTGAATATTTACGTCACAACACATGTCAATGTCAATGACGCAGATTTTCCAGATGAAAGAATTATCAAATCCGGACATCTCGATTGGAAAACTCTATAGATACTTCCTATTGAAAACAGTTTTCAGTCAAAATAATAAGTGTAAAGGCCGCTTCACACGATGCAAGTTTCCTTGCTGGATTACTTGCTGGTTCTGACTCAAATCCAGCAGAGAATCAAACAAACAAAGTAGCACAGGTTCTATCCGTAGAATCCAGCATGCTTTCAAGCAACAGAGCCCGCAGTGACGTCATTTCCCGTCTCCACAGCCAGCTCAGTTGCCGGTAAAAGTCCCAGCAAGTACTCCAGCAAGGAAACTTGCATCGTGTGAAGCGGCCTTAAGTGTAATAAAAATGTAAGTCGTCGTCTACTAAAGATAGGAACTTGTATAAACGCTTTCAGTTTACTGTTTAGCGTAGTTTCGTTAGTTTTGAATCTGAAACTGCATTAAATTTTTATATAGTGCAATGAATACTACGAGTATTTTAAATTATTACAAAACCATTAATCAATAAAAGTTAATTTTTTTTTATTCAAACTAAATTGATGGTAAATGCACCAAATAGCAGAACATTTACTTGCAAAAAAAGGGAAATATTTAACAGCCCATAAATTCACCAAGCACCTGGCATGAAAAATGATTCTACCACTGATGAGCCTAGAGGAAGCCAAATGCAATCAACAAAGTTTTCTCCCGATATTGTTCCGGAAAATTTTAAGTGTTGCCAGGATTTCAAGGAATTTCGCAATTTTGAACAATGACTAGGCGAAATTCTCTTGACCTGAAAGTTAGAAAGTCGTTAACAATTCACGAAGAACAATGTTGGAGGCCCACAGTTTTGTTTCACTTTTTTTTGGGTCAGGTAGGAAAGGTTTCCAGAGCTTCTAAGAAAGAAATTTTATTTCCATTGATCACTGTATCATTTAATGTAGTTCAATTCACATTCAAGTGGGAACGCTGGCCCTCGCCCTCACGAAAACGGAAGAACTTATTGCACGTACTTTTATTCTGGCATCATTCTGCTCACCTGACTGCCACTCATCTCCACGGTGCTGTTCACAGCTTCCGCTCCAACCTCTCGTCGCCCTTTGTCCTTGCGATTACTGTCTAGTCGTCGCCGTGGGAGACGGGCTGGCTTCCTCCTTTTCAAGTTCTGCACCGTTTTATTTTCCAGGTGGAGGTGGAACACGTTTTACTCGCTTCCCTTTGCGCAACAACCTTTGTTGAACGACCGTTTTTCAGCTTTTATTCGAACGTATTCGAGAATGATAAGAGTGATAATAATCATTTTACCTTTCTTTACAATTCTTGCAGAGAATTCAAGAACAATTACGGGACAACGACTACTACGCCAGCGTCTACTTCGACAATTTACTGTTTGCATGGCCAGCCACAAGTTCAACGTAAGTTTGCTAACTCTTTTACTTTACACTCATATTTCTGTGAAAAGGAACATTTGTGACGCTGGAGGTTTTTCCGTTTGATGGTTTACTCATAGAAAATTTTCCGGTGCACCTGGGCGGCACCTCGGAATAGTTCATGCAGCCAACTAAAATCGTGTGCTTCAGTGCTATGATATACTTTTCCCATTCAGAGTCTGCAAGGGTGTAACCGTCTTATATATTATATTTATACTGGCGAGATAATTGTTCGACCTTGTGCCCTACAGGTATGTATTTTTGTTCGGATATTATAAGATTTTGTGCGGAAGGAAAACACTGTTATTTTGTATACTTGAAATTATTCATTAACACAAATAATACACTCGGCAAGGAATTTGTCCCAAACGCAAAAAACTCATCTGCAAAGCAACGAACTGTTTTTTATCGACGGCATAACGATTTTCTGAAAAAATCTAGAGGTGTTTTACATTTAAGATTTCTGGTTGTCCTGGATAGACATTTGGAGCTTTTAGCTGTCGCGGAATTTGAGGTTCATCGCTTCCAAGGTCAACAACAACTTGAATGCTTTTTTTCCAAAATTCAATAAAAATAAAAAAGAGGTGCACTAATCACATAAATTTCGGAGGAAATGTGGGAGAAACGTTAATTTTAGGAAATTTTATGGGAGTTCTTCACTTTTGTAAATGACTGTACCTACCCTGTAGGTACCTAAAAGTAGATCTACCTCTACCGCGAAAGCGAAAAAAAGCGCTAAAATTTCCTAAATTTCATATTTTTCCAAATTTTAATTAATGCACCTCTTTCTTTATTTTTATTGAATCACCCATCTTGTTGACTTTCCATAGAGGTACAACACGTCTAGGTAGAGAAAGTGTGTGATACATAGTGGGGAGCGAGCGTTTTGCGTATATCAAGCTAATTTTAATTCTAAATAATGCAATTTCTTTGTTGAATATCTGCTTATAGCACAGTCATTTTAAGTTTTATCTGCGGAAAAATTCCTAGTGAGCTGAATTTTTGTATACACCTTTATTACGGCGTTGTAATAAAGATGTGAAAAATCGACATTGATATCGTGCCGGCTAAAAAGGTTATTAAGGTCAAAATGTCACGAAAATCAGTTTATCGCATATATCTCGCGACCTATTGCTCGGAAGTCAATAGAGAGAGAGAGAGAATTTTTTTATAAAAATTGTTTGACATGAAATTATCTACAAAAAATGCTTCTTGCATTTCTCTGTAAAATTAACCGTTTTCGGAGTAGAGCGCTGAGAAAGCGACTATATTATGACGATGCACTCGTTTCCTCACCACCTTCGAGGTAGAATGCAAGGCGCGTTTTGTTTTTACATGGTTTCCCCCGTAGGCATAATTCATGATATGTAGTAAGAGATTTCTTTTATTTAAGAGTGAATAATTTTTTATTTGAATACTGGAAAATACAGAAAAAATTAACTTTAGTATATAATTTTTTTTTTGTCATTCATTGTCGATATCTTCAGTTATAGTCGCTTTCTCAGCGCTCTACTTCGAAAACGGTTAATTTTACAGAGAAATGCAAGAGGCAGTTTTTGTATATAATTTCACGACAAACAATTGTTAAAATGACCTCTATTGACCTCCGAGCAATAGGTCGCGAGATATTTGCGAAAAACTGATTTTCGTGACCTTTTGACCTTCATAACTTTTTTAGCCGGCACAATATCAATGTCGACTTTTCACGTCTTCATTACAACGCCGTAATAAAGGTGTATACAAAAATTCAGCTCACTAGGAATTTGTCCGCAGATTGGGGTTTAAAATGCCTAAAATGGCTGGGCTATTAGTAGATAGCTGCTATTGAAAACTTATAATTGTGGATATATGGAACCTTTGATAACGTATTTTGTTCAAAATACTCATCATTTAGGGTATTTATAAAGTGCTATTATATTAATTTTTTTTCGGATTTTTTAATCATAAGGTTGGAAAGTTAGAGAGAGGTGTCACATTTTAACGAGCTCGCAAACTATTCACCTAAGGGAAAAAGTCTCTTAAGAGCCTTTAATGCATTTTAATCCTTCAGTTCTAAGTATGTATGGCACGCTATACCTACACTTTTTTTGTAATTTTATTACATTACTAAAAGTGGAAGTTCACACACGAGACACCTGTCTGTAAAATCTCATCATAATCGATGGAAAGATGCCGGAGTTATAAGACTGTGAATTACGGACGGACGGACATGACGAAATTATAAGGGTTTCGTTTAGCCATTTGACTACGAAACCCTAAAAAGCATCGAAACGACGTATAGGAGTTTTTTCTTATATGGGAATAACTTTTCATCAAATGATCATGAAACGACCAATTAAAATACCAAATTTGAGCTAACATCGCAAAGAGTTTTCTGCCATCAATTTGTATGATTTGGAGAATCAGTAAACGAGACTTAAGTATTTCCACTAACCAAGCTCACAATTGAAACCATAAATATTTCGCGGACAACTAGTTTAAGCATTGTAGAAGAATTTGTGGAACGGAGCGGAGCAAAGGTACGTTTTAAAGCAAAGAATTTATTGTAAAGCTGGAGGACACGGTATTAAACTTGTTGAGTTTTTGAAATCTCATTTCCAGTATAAAGCTTTAGAAAGGAATTCTTGAAGGAACATTAAAGGATTTTATGAGTTGCCTTCTGGGCGAATTTCATTCTACACGCTCAAAGGGAAACTGAGCAATCAATATGGTTTGCTGGAGCTTTTTAATTATTTTTATTGCCCTAACAATTTATTTCCTGCCGAGGAAAAAAGTACCAAAGAGGTGGAAGACAAGGCATGAAGCGGGCTCGAAGAGAAATATCTCCACACGACTTGCTCGAACTCTTTGAAGTTATATCAAATGCTAAATCGGTGGAAAAACGATAGAAATTCTGTCACACTCCATCTTTGCTGCAGATGTAGGATGCGGAGCGCCGTCCTACCTACAACTTCTACGAATGTCAAAGCTTGCTCCTATCTATAGTGCTAGTTATCACGATAGTTATCGGGTTGTCGAAGCCCACCGCTCCTTCGCCGGCATGCTACCATTTGTTACAGACGTACAGCTCCACGTATGTGTAATTACCGACAATGCTGGATGACGTGTATTTTGTTGTCGTTATGCCCGCTTTTGTGACTTGATTTGCGACAGCAATCGGTTGGAAATTAAAAAAAGGACAACCTTTGTCAGGGCCTCCATTTAATGGATATACCTCGGCTGATCCCTGAGGAGAGCCAGGGCTTAATTTCTGCTTGGAGCAGTTTGATGCGGCTTCACTGTTTATTGGCTCTTATTTTACTGGGAACAAATGAGCAACCGCCGTCTGGATGTAATCAGACGGATCGAATCTATCAGGGCAATTTTCAGGACGTCACGTCAGTGCGGTGACATTTTGTTATTTTTAAGCTTTTGTGCTCTAAATTCACCGATTAGAATATCTAGATAAGTGCACAAGAGGAGCTGCAGATTTATGAAGAAAGGCTCGGACGATTGGGACAGTGAGAGACCCAGCACAAGTTATTCTAGACCGCGAAGAACAAGTAAGCTCTAGATATGTATGTATGTAGGGTAAGAAGAATTATTATAGTGGTTGGTCTTAATAATGGTCTTCAGTGCGTATTACATTTGTATTTCCTAATTAGCCTGACTTTTAAAGGGCATCGAAGATTTACTATTCTGTCACAAAAAACGCTGCACAGGTACATATACTCTTGTTTCAAAAAATCAAATGGTGAACGTTAGACACGCTATTAGCTTTTGATCTTCCGTTCATAATGATTTTAATCCGAACAAAACTGAAAGCATTCTAAGTTGTCTTCCAATAAAAAATCGATCTAATCGAATGCTCAAATGACGAAGTCGATGTCCCATTGAACTAATTTTTCAATTTATGAGATTTGAGTTAAAACCCCCAATTACTGGACACATTTAACAATATAATTTTTTCACAAATATAATTCATACATATATAAAAATATGTAAGTGCGCTTTTTGTCTTATGACATAAAATAAGACATCTTAATAATTTTTAAGGGGTTCTAAATAAAGGTAGATAAACACATAACCATTCCGTTGTCGTGTAAAAATACTCAGAGACTGGCCCCGTCCTTGATTGGGTCTTTTCATACTCGTAAATTATAACAGTTGCAGAATGAATGAAATTATTTCATGCGCAGAGACGGTTTTTCATTTCTCTGGCGGTTACTCAAAATATTCCTAACGTCTTAGATGAGATTAAAAAACCTATCGTTAGTTTGCTGCACCGGAAAGCGAAAGCGCAATTGCGGTTGAAAGAAAATGTGCTCTCGTTACCAATAACCGCAAAGTTTTTTCTGTGTATCTATTTCTAGCATCAAAAATCTTCGTCGCGCTGCGCTATATGAATTAATTACGAGAGTTATTTAGCACCTAGACCCCATTTTGGGTGTCATTAGAGTAACCAAAATTAGTCCCATATACTCGTATTATGTAGATAAATATGTATGTAAATGTGCTCCCAGAAATATATTTTGAATTTCTATTTAACAAAATTTTTATGAACAACCGCATGAAATATTTTGAGGAATTTAACCGTAAGACGTGTGAAATCGCCTGAATACTGAATAAAATTGTGGTACTGCAAAAATAATTTTACTTTGATTAACCGGACGTTTTGCCGATTGGGACTTTGTGCACGTTGTTTATAACGATTAAACAAAAGTGCAAAAGTACAGTTTTTAGATGATCCACTTTTTTGCCTAATGCTATAGGGTTATTATTTATAGGCCCCTGTAATCTTCCATTTCCTAACCGAATTTCTCTATGGTCAAAATTAGCAACGCACAGTTATTGGTTTTATCGCAATATTCGATAAAGCTCATAAAATGTAACAAGGTCGTTTTTTTACCAAAAACTAAGTCGTAACTATGCAGAAGTCAATAAAAACCCGACCAAGAATCGAAATCTTACCAGCAATAAATCATTTGTTAGCTCTGTGCAATTTCCATGGCCAATAATGAGCAAACTTGAATTTCTTGAGACCACTTGAAACTTAATCCTTTAACTCGATATCTGATAAGGTCTGGATTTGATTTATTTATGACTGGAATTGCTTCTTCGATTGCCCATTCGTTGCACTAGGCACGAAACCGGGGAAGCTATACCTTTAATAAAGCTATAATGACTACAGCGAGTGTTTTCTTTACGGGACGTGACGTTTATTAAAGCTTTATTAGTGGTTTATTGAATAATACAGGTGGACGTGTGAAAAATGATATTGTTTGCTTATTTGATTATTTGATTATTTTCATTATGAGTTGCTTGAAAATGTAATGCTTCATGTGGCATATTTTTATGATAAAAGAAAATACGTTGTTCATGGGGGGCAGTATTTTGCATTCGAATGACAACAGTAGCAGTAAGAATCAAGCAGGGACGAGGAGGTTTTTAACTGGCACCACCGTGCTCAGCACCTTCGAAAACGGGTGGTACATAAATTTTCCCCTTTATATATAAAAAACATTGTCACCCCTTTCGAGAGCGTTTTTGTCCGTTTGGGGGGTTGGCAGAGACATTCAACGTTTTATACCTCCGGTCTATAATTGGGCCATCACACTCTATCTCTGTGCTAAGTTTCAAAGAGTGTTACGTCGAATAATTGTTCGTGAATAAAATATTACGAAAATCACGGATACTCTCATAACCTTTCAACACATATGTAATTCCAACGCTGCTGTTCCCTGATATTACTCCATTTCTCGCTGGTAATATGCCACACCTGGATGGGGGCATGAGGCCAATCATTTTTCATCATCTTTTACTCGAAATATGTCCTTCCACAGCCCAGTTAAATGCATAACAGCCGCTCGAAAATACGCTAATCAAAAGTTCTGTAAAATTGAGATTTGCTCTGATGGTGGTCGGCTGACCCAAGGGCTACGATGCGAATGAAATGGAGATGTATTGCAGGCATAAATGTCCCTTTGTTCTTAATATCAAAACGTATGGGCGCATTTGTTCACGTTTGAGTTAGAGCCCATACGTGTGAGCGCGATGCCCCATCCCATCTAATATGTCCGTTTCATTGTGGCTTCCCGTGTGAATTGTGGACATGAAATCACGGCTCGTTGGCACCATACCTAGACGCTTTTAGTTTTGATGGATTGCTTCGAGAGTTTTTAATATTGCAAAAACAGAAAATTTCGTTTGGCGCTGAGACTAATTAAACTTCCTTAGACAGGATAATGGGAGAAACGTTGTCGGTCAGTGGTCACCCTTATTTCTAATTTGGCCGACACGCTGCGACGGAACTAGGGCACAGGTGGAGGTACCGAATCTGATTCTGAGGGCTGCAAATGCAGTGCCGAGCTTTAATTACCTCCACCTTACTGAGAGGTGTTTCATTATCATCTGTCGGCAAGACACGGCTCACGTTACACCTCAATAGATTCTCATCTTTCAGAACAATTTATGGCTTTCGCGGTTAATTAACATAAGGTTCTGGGGGGAATCGCCCGCATCGGCAATCTGCCCTCGCTCTGACCACGAAGGTGCCCCTTGGTCTTATCGCGGAGCACCTGTGCAAACAAGTTAATTGCTTATATTTCTGCTACAATTAACCAGTTTTCATTCAGAAGACAAGTACCTTCTCTAGGACGTCACGCTCTGGGTGGTTGCTGAGCTTTTCACGTGCTTTACAAAACTCACATCAGAGCTTTGATCTCGAACCTCGTCAGTCGCACACAATTCAATTAATTCCTACTGAGGATATTGGCAGGCATTGCGAGACTTACAACTTGAGAAAATGATAAAGCCGCTTTGTAAGGCTGATCATTAATTTGATAAAGACCGCGGAAGTATATCGATCCGCCTATTGTGCCCGTTCAATTCATTTTCCAACAGAAACTCGCCGCGTTCTTGTCGTACTTTCGTGATAAGCATCGTCGGCTTCTTGGTTTCGAGGTCTTGTGATAAGATCAGTCGCGCAGAAATCGATCTCTGTACTTAAGGTTATTTGCAAATTGTATCTTTAGCGGTTATTGACGTAAATTAATCTAGTTTCTTTAAAAAATATATTCCGTGTAATGGACGTAACTATTATAACACTAAATAACGATGGCTCGTTTAGCGGTGAGTGGAATGGTTTAATTGGTTAAATTTCGCTAGTTCAGAAAGTGTTTTCAACTATAATATAAACATACATATGCTGGACCAGGGATCATTGCATCAAGAGCATTACAAAGCCAAGTTTAATAACGTCGTAGATTTCTGTGGTATATTAATGTGAGAGATTTCCGAAAGAGCAAAATGTGAAGTGTGTTGTTTAACTAGAATCTAAAGTACGAACACATAAAGTACCAACTAAAGAAGAGTGAACACTGGAATACACACACACGTCTAAAAAAAATTAAGGGATCACCCAATTAATCCAAAAGTTTTAGATAAATGATCGGATTCCAATGAATTTTTCACTCAAAGATACAAAGCCGCACAATAATCTATCTGGATGTAACTGGGAACTTGAAAGTGCTTTCTTTGAAAATTTGTGATGAATGAAATGCTATAAACTTAAAACTGTTCAATATTTTCCAATGTTTGTTGATTTATTGAAAAAAGTAAATCTTCCCATAAGTTATGGAATATAATTTCATTCAATTTTGCAGTACAACTTCGATGATTTGAGGCCCTATTTCACCAACAGCTCGATCAATATTGTGCCTAAGTGTCAGAATCGTTTCTGCATTGCCAGTATAACATCAATCTGTAACGGTACACAAAAAAAAAGTTCTACGGAGTCAAATCGCAGCAGCGCGAAAGACATCACTCATCTCCAAAACGGCTGATTGCACAATTATTGAACATAGTGAACACAAGATCGATTATTATTGGGCGCCTTATGTGGCACGTGGTGCCATCTTGCTGGTACCAGCGTTTTCTCAAGTAAAATTTCTCAATTTTTGGCACAAAAAAAACCCGGGTATTACACTAAACAGTCACACGTTGAAGTTGGATTGGCATCCTACAACTATGTATGTGTGGATTTTCGGAGCCCTAAATATGGAAATTATGTTTGTTGGATCAGCAGCCGATATGAAAATGCGCCTGATCCGAAGAGATGATTTTTAGCCCACACAGAGAAGCGATAAGGAAACGGGTGGTTATTTTTATTCAATTCCCTTTTAAGGGAGATATGTATTTATTGAGAATTGTCCTCAGACTAGTACAGCTAATGTTCATTTACTGGGACATGTGGCGAGTTGAGGTTCTCGGTTATGCAGCATTTGTTCCAGTCCGAATAATTTAAATTTCGGAATAAACTCCGAAAACATAGTTAACGAATAAATAAAAAGTAAATATATAATAGTATTATGTTAAAACAAATGTCAGACGCGGAAAAATAATTTATGGACCCTCATTATCTAGTATAAAAGAAAACAGCGCGTAAAAAAACATATATTCTCCGAACAGTGTTACAAATGTTTAGATCCCATAAATAACAAAGTAATTGTAAAAGTAAAATTGTGCATATACGTGTCGTCACAAGGTCGTTGTAATTGTGTTAACTTTAAATACGCTCTGTTTGCTTGAACTTGGAGAGATTAGATACATACAAAAGGTAGATAAAATCACGTAGTACCCTGTAATGCGAAAAGCAAATATGGTTTTATGGGAATAATGAGCTCTGTGCTATTTGTTTGAAATTTTGACACATAAATGCCCTTGGCACAAATTGTCGAAACTAAGGATTTGCTTTACACTTTGAGAAATTTTTAAATTGTTATCAGTTAAGTACGACTCGGAGCCGTTACTTATCATATTTTTATATTTGCTTATTTGTGTGTTTTTGGTTGGTACAAAGCAACAATAAATTAATTATCATATTACTAAATTGTAGTACACAAATAACACCATATTTAGCTAGTCAGGTTATCACGGCAATCCGATTGTTTGAAAAGAGCAAATTTGGTATATAATTGTAAACTTTCCTAATACGATGTTTACATCCTATCGAAAGAAACACATCAATCAGAAGCATAGCGGATATATTTCATTGAATCTCATTTTGTACAAATAAAGTCAATAGCAGATGATAAAATAAAAAGGATTCCTAATTTAGAATAATATCGGACAAATATTATATATTAAAGATATAATCAACATTAATCTGTATACTCCCACAAAACAAAAGTTGGGCTGATGTTGACGTGTGTTACTTACCATTCCGTTTATTTTATTTATAATTATTATTTTCGATCACATTGTAGTATTTACATTCAGCTGTCAAAATTGCAAATTAAAGACGCACATTATATTTTACTTACTACTATAATTACACCATTACTGCATTGACGCTGCCGGAAATGATTGCATACTTCGGACCCTTCTACTTTCGGGGCCGCTGATCTTAAATCTACCATCGAAATTAATTTTTTTTGGCCACCATACAAGTTCTTACAGTAAATTAATTTTCATGAAATTGGGTTTTTAGGGTCTGTGGTTTCGAAATAATTGCCTTTTCTAAGCTCATACACATGTTTATTTACATTATAACAAATTCTACACAAACGTGTCAAACATTTTGTCTGTTTGTCAGGGCTAATCTCGGGAATGGTTGAACCGATTTCTATGGGGACTTTACTGGAAGGTATTTTATCGTTCATGATTTAAGCTACCTTTTATCCCGGGATTATTTTGGCTTCCCGCGGGAATAATAAAAAAAAGAATAAATTATGTTTTCTCCGAAGCAATACAAATCTACATAAATTCTTAACACGTCAAAAGTGGCAAACTTTTTTGGAAGCAATTACAATATTTCCAATTTTATCGCGTCAACATTGCAACAATTGTTGGACTGTAGGCAACAGTTTATTTTGAAAGGGAGAGAGCGCCAATTTCGAAAATTACACCGGAGGCAACGGAACGTGTCAATCTACGAATCGATCAATGGAGTACAAAAGAAAACCATGTGGAAAATTCATGAGTTCAGTGAAGCGCAGCCCAGGTGCACCCACAGACGGAAAGGAGAAGTAAAGCGAAATTGGATGAATTGAATATTTTCACGCAGATCCTCATCAGAACAAAAGGAATCGCTCACGACGGAATTGATAAGTCAGGAGTTCCCGGTCAATTATTCTATGAAAATGTGAAAATTTGCATGAAGCCTTCAAATCAGATTCGAGTCGGGTGGAACTTATTTCTTTGTTGATGGGCTGGTTCTTCCAGACGTCTTTGCGTTTCGTTTGAATTAATACATAAAATATTGCAATTTCATGGAGGTTAGCGTTCCATTTCGCTCATCCCGAAGCGGGAAGGGACGTTTTTTTTCATGATAGAGGATGTGTGCCATGCTCAAGGTGCTTTGCGAGTATTCAGCGGAGCTTTGATCAGCAAACCAGCAGCATCATCCTTGGGGAGGACGTTTGTCAGGAGACGGATGTATTCTGGGAGTGTTGTCCCTTGGACACATTCAGACCTATTTGGATTGTCCCGACGACGATATGAACGAGCGACGACGGCACAATCATATTAAACTGCGCCAAAATTCAGCTCGTTGCGCCATGACTCACAAAGTCTTCACAATACGGAGATGGCAATTTACATAGCTCTACGGAACCGGGTCACCGAAATGTAAACTGGCCGTAATGATAAATGGAAGAAGCTGGCGTAGTTAAATTATAATGCAAAATCCGCAATCCATCGAGGCGAGCAGTCGTGCTGCTCGGTGGGACCAGCGGTTGCAACTGCTCCTGGTCCCCCTATTCGGGCTTTGTTTAACGTTCCAAGAGACTATTTATTTAAGTACACATTGCAGCAGCCTCTTTGCCTTCCCACAGGCATCTTCCTGCAGAGAGGGCTGCACCCAGCAGCAGGATAGCTACTCTTTGGCCTATTTAGGTGGATTGGTTAATTTCTTCCCGACACAACTTGCCACTCTGCGAATGTGTGCTTCTGCATAGCTCCACGGGCACGACGGTAAATTTATTTGCAGTGCATGTGAACGTATGCAAATTGCCGGAGCATTCCACCACAAAATGACTTAAAGCGCTGCGAAGTTTGTCTTGGGTGCGGCTCGTACGTTCCGTCGGGCTAGTGAGTGTCTCCCAAATGTTTTATGTTACACAACTAATTTACACTTGCCCTTCCTCGATCCACGTCGGGCGTCGGGCGTCGGGCGAGAAGTATTGTGTTAGGACAGAGCCCCGTTCCCCTATAGGGCAAGACAACCTCCTCGAAGAATGCTTTGCATTCGGTCGTGAGCGTAACGCTTTCAGGGATTTCGGAAATTTTATGAAAATTGAAATATCTCTGAAATTGAAAATATTTTAAGTGTTTCCTTTAGCCGTGTGCGCCTCTAAATTCCCTCTTTTTCTTTTCAGTCCGAGGACACTGCCATCGTCAGCGGTCCGAGGGTGTGGATGTCAGAGCCAGGAAGAAACTCATAATTGCAAGCATATTGTGTTTGTTTTTTATGGTCGTTCTGATCGTCGGTAAGTTATTCGTACTTTTATTATATATATATATAATTTTAACAAGTTAGAATTAAACACAATCACATTATTTATTTATTTTTTCGTTTTTATGGTTCCGCACCTAAAAGATTCAAACAATAAAGAACCCTCAGACTTCGCTGACTATATGCCTGTCTGTCTGTATGCCACCCCCGCTTTTTTCAGCATCTACTACTGCTATCGACTTGAAATTCTGCACAGTTGTAAAACTAATTTGTCTGCATTAATTGTTAATAATAGTTGTAAAAGTAATTTGCAATTAATTGAAATAAAAAAATTTTAATTAACACCTAAATTTTTTTTATGTTTTATACATACCTATCGTGTGGGGTATCATTTGAAAGGCCTTGCATTAAGGATTAAAAAAGTATTTTAATTTTAAGCCGTATTAGTTTTTGACTTATGTGCAAATTTGTGAGAAAAAAACCATTCCCTTCCCTTGGAATTGGAATAAATTGGAAACATTGTTCTTTGATTGTTTTTGTTGATTTAAATATTACGAAGTTCAAATGAACTATATTAACGAATAAAGCAAATGAACAGGAGAATCACAAACCTTTTGTTGGATTTAATATTTTACAAAATGACACACTTGAACGTTATATGCCGCGAAATTCAAAAGTGATCACTGATTCCCCTCACCAACCTTATTAAAAAATGTGGAAGTAAATTTTAATATTGGTTTTCAAATACAATACAACATAAAAGAAAATTATCCAAAAATGCGTTTCGTAGATATGTATGTTCAACTTGCAAAATTATTAAAAATTAGCCCTTTAAAATTTACTTTAATTGAAGTAAAATTGAGCAGTGAACTTTAAAGAAGTATGCACATATTAAAAAATTCATTTTGTTGATTGAGTTACACTTAAATTCGTTGTTTGGAGTCTACTGTGCACACAAATTATTTATTATACGCGGCGGCCATTTCATGAAAAACTATTCAACGAAACGTCATCATAGTCACCAAGTTGTTGACAAATATTATAAACTTGTAATTAATTTGAGTGTATCGGTACGTGTCTAATCAAGAACACTCCTTTGTTGGTTTTAATTATTTTGCTTTATAACGCGAAATTTAACGTCAAATTTTAATAATGCTCACGAGTATGTATTTATGTATGTATATAAGCGCATCCAAAACATGCCTACGAATGTTTACAAACAATTTTATGTAATGAGATTAATTAATTTAATTGGGCTCTTGTCAAGCAACGCTCTTTCGCAATTGAATATGTAAAAACCTGCAAACCAGTTTCAACCCAGGCGGCATTAGTTTTTGTGAAAACTAGGCCAGCGTTTAACGCAAATATTTGCTCCAAAAATGTTTTAAGCCTTCTAAAAATATGCCTGAGGCTTTGCAGCAACTATACATACATACATTAAATCACATCTCTGCTGGAATGAATTAAAATACTTGGAATTTCCAGAAGCACAAAAGTTCCTAACTAGCAGCAAATTACGCTGTGATATGGACTTGAATCAAACAAAAGTCCGGCATACCGCCATCGCGATCTAATTTATTTTCCTTCGAAGATTCCTCTATAGTTAAAAGTTTGTAAGAAGTCGTTTTATCTTAATAAGACCAAAAGTTGCGGACAAAGCAAGCGCCACCTGCAACGTTCATTTGGCTGCCACCAAGGTGATAATTACCTAACTACCCACACAGGGACTACTTGGCTCTTCTGATACCTCATCTGTTTCTGCAGGGATAAATGAAGTTAGCTGGAATCCCTTCTTGCTTTCTTTATCTCTTCACGGTCTAACAGTCCATTTGATCTGTTCCTTAAGCAAGAAAACTAGAAAACAAGGAAACTTGCGATTTACGGTGCCGGCAACACTAAAAAGCGAACTTTACGACTTCATCTCTGAAAAAGTCTTATCTGCAGGGATGTTTTTTTTTTAGGTTCTGGCAAACTAATATCCTTAACAAAAGTCGGGGGAAAATGAGTTTTCTTTGCTCTTATACTAAAATTAAACTGTTTTCTCTTCCACAGGTGGTGTCCTTTCCAATAGTTTGGCAATAGCAACAGATGCAGCACATCTTCTCACAGATTTTGCCAGCTTCATGATATCACTCTTTGCCATTTGGCTTGCGGGAAGACCATCTACTCAAAGGTAAGTGGCGTGTTGAGTGGTGTTGCTGGTGCTTTGCACTTGTTCCTGACCCTGATTGGTGTCATAACGTCTACTTATCTTTTTGAAGTGGTGCTCTTAAAGCCCGATATGCAAAGTTAAGGACGGGGTCTTGTTTATTGTTGTAAAAAACTTGTTTGCAGCTTTGCTGCACGTTTACTTAACACCGGCCTGACGATGTGCGCTGATGAAGCCATAAAAGCTTACATAAGGCTACAATTTTGGTAAATTTTTAAATTTTCCTTCTGTTCGTGCGGGGCGGCAATCACGGAAATTACCACAAAGTCGCTCACTTTTACCTTACTTTCGCATGAACTCACTAAAGCAGATCGACCTACTAGGGAGTTGTTACAAAACTTGTAAAGCATTTACATATACACCTATAAGTATACATATATAGATACTAGGTATAATGTGCATATTGGCGTTATGAGAAATCTCATACCTACAAACCGGCAAAAGAACGAAGTACAAATATGTATATGAACCTACTGAATTTCACTTTTTTCCACAGATACACCGGACTGATAGATGAGTGACTTACGAGTAGTCCAGTCTGCTGCAAAAATTTACTCACAGAATTTTTAATTTACAAATAGTTCAGGAGCGCTCTGCGAGTAGTCCGGTCAAAATAGACGAAAAAATTGAGGTGGGTTTGCATTAATTGAAAATTGGTACATATCTTGGGGACATTTATACAAATAAAATACTTAAAGTCCCCATCGATCCGCCATCTGCACAAAAAGTTATTCAAGGTCAAAAGTCAACAAAAATGGTTTTTTCAATTTTTCCGGTAAACGGTAAGTTTTATCATAAATATAGATTAGATAAAAGCTGTAGACCATGAAATTATCTACAAAAATTGTCCTTATACTTTTTTTTCGAAGAATCACTATTCCTGAGATATTGCGATTCTAAAAGTTGAAGAAGTCGTACTTTACATAATATGCACACATTTCCGCACCACCTGTGAGGTAGTGTACTCAGCGCATTTTTTTTACGTGGTGTCCGCGGTAGGCATAGTCCACGATCTATTGTGACTAACTTTTATTAAAAAATATTGTATTAACTGGAAAATGGTATAATAATAATGGTATAGCAAATGGTAGTATACTCGACATGTGTTGGTTAGCAGAAGCAGATGTTGGAGGAAGACAAGATAATTGCACTCTTTTATTGTTTCGTGTATTTTTCACAAAACTTAAATATCTATACTTGTTTAAACAATCAATTTTTTTTTGGAGCTCCATATAGAGCAAGAAGAAAGCGAATCTCATTTGTGATGATGTCTTGTGGAGAAGAGTCGATCTTTTGAAATACTTCTGCGCAATTAATTAAATCATCTTTTTCAAATAATTTAAATACTGTTGTTTTACCCCTTCTGAAAAATGATGATGTAGTATCGCAGCCAGTTATTGCATGTAAAAATAAGTTATGATTTTGACATTTTGGATAAGCAGATAAACTTTTCGATGAATATATTTCTGTTGGGTGTTGAGCTTTCCCGGGTTTCAAAAAGTAAATAATCTTATCAATTGGAGTTCGTGCAGTCAGTAGTACTATACTATATATACTATTTTACTATACTACTATACTATCAAGTTTAAGTATGGCTAGGCAATGGCAATTAACTGGAGCCAGAAGAATGGGGTTGGAAATTAATAGATAATACTTTGGAGCCAATTCAAACTTTACTCCCACCTGCTCCGGAAAGACTACTCAACACCATCTTTTGCAATTGCAAGAAGGGTTGTAGTGCAAAATGTACCTGTAAAAAAGTCGGGTTATTTTGTTCACCAGTATGTACTAATTGCCAAGGCCAGTCTTGCTCCAATGTTGAATCAACTTCAATAGATGAAGATTTTTATGATATCAATGAGGACACAACTGATGTGTCTTCTCCACATATCCAGCTAGAAGAACAAGAAGAAGAAGAAAACGAAGAAGATATAACTATTGAAGTGGCTTTTGAAGATTATCAGTCAGAATAACATCTTCCCGAAACCAACAGTACTTCGTGCGATTTAAATCATTTTCAATAGTACCATTTTCCAGTTAATACAATATTTTTTAATAAAAGTTAGTCACAATAGATCGTGGACTATGCCTACCGCGGACACCACGTAAAAAAAATGCGCTGAGTACACTACCTCACAGGTGGTGCGGAAATGTGTGCATATTATGTAAAGTACGACTTCTTTAACTTTTAGAATCGCATTATCTCAGGAATGGTGATTCTTAGAAAAAAAAGTATAAGGACAATTTTTGTAGATAATTTCATGATCTACAGCTTTTGTCTAATCTATTTTTATGATAAAACTTACCGTTTACCTGAAAAATTGAAAAAAACATTTTTGTTGATTTTGACCTTGAACAACTTTTTGTCCAGATGTCGGATCGATGGGGACTTTAAGTATTTTATTTGTAATAATGTCCCCAAGGTATGTACCAATTTTCAGCTCTATGCGTATTAAAGCAAATTGAAATGTCTAATTTGACCGGACTAGAGTGTAAATATAAGTTGAAGTGGCTGGCGCGGATTATGCTTCAGCCATTTTGAAAATTATTTGTTTGCAATATTATCGCAAACGGAGTCTGCTGCAGAAAAAATGTTTACGGTGTTTTAACAGATTGTTAAAGTATCTATAACTGTTATCCAAGTTACAGTGCGAGAAAGCTTCACAGAAATAGTTTTTGTGAACTATTTCAACAACGATGCATCTTGCACTAAAACAATTTATTGTCAAAATTGTAAAGCTGCAATTTCTCTACAAATTGTGTGTAAAACTTTTTTTTCCTAGCATAAATAGGTTTGCACGAGGTCACAATTTCGCAAATCTGAAGGTTGGAATCGGCGCAGAATGGCACCCTTTAAGACATATCCAAAGTCCCCCGAAATCTCCACTTTGTACAGTCGCTTTCAAAGTATAGTGAATTCCAGAAACGAAGGGTAATTGTTAAGGTAAATTTCAGTCAGTAGACATTTTTTCTTCGAAAACCTTACAGGGTGCCATTTTGCGTCGATTCCTACCTTCAGTTTTTATGAATTAATTAATTCGTCCCAAAAGTCTATTTTTCTCGGATTATTGCATTTCAGCCTTAAAAGTGTGTATTGGCTTTTGATTTGATTGAAAAACGATATTCGCAATAACTCCCAAGATAATATCCATAACTGTAATTATGGAATGTAGTATTTATTTGTGGAATGGATCACTTGGTAGCAACTCGCACTGTTTTCTTTTTTTAGATTTCTTCTTGGATTTAGAAGAATTAAAGAAAAACAAAAGCTAAATTGTTTCCCTATAATTCAAAGACGAAAATAATTCCTTGTGTTCCTAAAAGCGACCTTAAGTAGAATCTCTCTTTCCTACTTTACTTAACATGGCAACTTTGACTAAGAGCAATTCAAACATACAATTCCCATTCAAAGTCGGAATGCTAGAATAACAAAACGATGCGAAATGTTCGTTAAGAATTACCTTCGTATTCATAAAAAAAAGCTCTCCAATTCTAAATTCAGGTGGAAATAAATTTAAATGAGAATTTTGAGATAAAGAATTTCCGCAAAACTCAATAAATAAGAAACCTGCTCCGACTAGCGTACCCTCATGATTCGCAAGCATTCCATTGTCAAGGCCGTTACAATGATTTACAAAGGAGCATGCTTCATCATTTGCATTTTTTTTTTTGGAGAATTTCATAGTCGAGAATGCCGGAGATGCTCAGATATTCCATGAATATACACATGCATGAAATCATTGCTGTAAAAGTAATGCAGGGATACACCTGCTTCAATCATGTTTCCATGGGAAATTTTTCACACCATTAATCACTTAGTAGAAATTGAGTCACACCAGATTCCTTTAAATTTCCCGTACATTCCACGTCAGTGCGGTATGTCAGGCGCGGAATACAAATCTGAAGCGAAAATCTAATATAACCATAAAACAATTTGGAAAGGATTTGATTCCTTTCGGCTCCATATTTTCCTGTTCAGAGCCCCGCGGTAGACCTTGAGAGCGAGGGCTTGGAAAATCGCGACACTTTTTTCACTCCCTAGCTGATATATTTCGGGGGCTCGGGGCTTTTATCCTTCCTTTAAAGCGCGTCGTAAAATATGTTTTATGACATAAAAGAAAAAATGGATCTTGCACGTCTGTAAAACTCCCATCCATGCTTGTCATCCAGTTTCAAAGTACTTCCCACCGCAGCCCGCGCCAAGTGGGTGTCTGACGATGACAAAGGAGGTAACTTTTCGGTGGGCTATACAAACCCTTAACCGCCTTCCCAACATGAACTGCCATCGTCACACTTTTACATAAACTTCGGAAGAATCCCTGAATGACTTAGCGTAGCTGGATAAAGTTCATTCTACGGAAGACCGGAACAATCCTCTCAGTTTCGGATCAGTTAATTTGCAGTCGCAAATGAAACTGAAATTCAAAGGGATAAGGCCCCTGGGGAGACCTAACCGCTCAGATCCAGCTGGGCTGGGTGCGGAGGGGGACTCCGGGTTTTATATCGAACTTACTGCGTGCTAAGTGGTTTCACAGCACCATAGCTAAGGCACCACGGCCAATTCTTACCAAAATTACTTTATGCTAACTTGTACAATTTCGCAATTTTCCAATTTTGGCAGGGAAATAGGAGCCGGAATTGCTAGCCGGCGAGCGGCGAGCCCCAGTTATTGCAGCGAAGACAAGTGAGGAGTGGAAATGTGTTGGCAGTCCCAGTCAAGAAGTCCAAGTTTGCGATTCGGGGATAACAAATGTTTTTGGCGGAATCTGCTCCGCCTCGGATCTGGAGCTCTATCCGAAGCGAATGCGAGGCATTATGCTACACTTCGTCGAAAGAGCCCTAACGCAATTACTTAAAGATTTCATTAGGCCTTTCACAGGATTAAAACACTCAGGCGCCTCGGAGTAATTCATGCAGAAACTTCTAAATGACATAACTGCGGGATTAGACGAGATTGTTATGTTTGATGGGAGACTTTTATGCCGCGGGATATTACGCAGCCGTAAATGGCGGGTCCGTATCCGTATTCATTCTGGAGCTTCGCCACTTAATCTGCTGGGCCGGATATAAATTATGAGAAATGCGAGGGCTGGCAAAAACGAAACGAACTCTATACACCCAGGCACAATTCGCCCAACTTTGTGTGGACAAAAAGTTTGCTCAAACATTTAAATGAACAATTGAGTGGCATGGCCTGGGGAGATCAAACATGGCAAAATCGATTTGTGGTTTCCTTTCTTGGGGGCTTTTGCTTCCCAGAGGTTAATATTTCAGCTTACCTACAGCAGGGAGTTTCTTATGAACCAAAAAATCGAAATTTTCCAAATCCCTTTTTATCCCTAGCTGTGTTATGGGAAATATTTTTGCGTTCTCCAAGCCCCTCGGCGAAAATAAGAAAAATTAAAGTGAAATATCAGCCAATTTACTTGGGCCCCTGGTATTTGCAGATTGAAGAGGGGAATTAGTCGGTTTTCAATTTCAAGGGGTGAAATCTTTCGGTTTCCCTTTGTTTGAACGTATTTAAGAAATCGACACTTTCTGCGGCAAGGCGCAAAAGAAAACAATAAACACAACAGCGAAATTGGTATCTTTGCTTAAGCTTCGCAAAACTGTGTTTTTTTTTTGTACATAAAAGGAAGAAAGTCACGTTTTGTGTTTTTTCATAGTGTTTGTTATCAGAGGTTAACGGCTTTTCAAAACGTGAGAAATCCTTTGTCAAACTCCATACACCTACATCAACACCCATGTTATTCGATTCTTGTCTGCTTTTCAGATTATGCAGAAAGGGTGCCGTGTTTAAGTCTTTAATAAAAAACTGTTGAAGATAATTTCATAAAAGCGAGACTTTCTTTTAATAATGACATTTAAGCAAAGTGGTTCTTACTAATGCAATTACACCCCAGTAAAAAAGTCCGAACAGGCTGGATTTTTGTGGAGATCTTTACTTCGATTTCTTAGGCATATCCCGAAAAGTTGCCTAAAGAGCGGTGGGTTTTAGGTTAAAGGGGATTAATTCTAGGTTTTCGCAAATATCTTTTAAATTATCAATTTGCCGAGAAAACTAATCATAAAAAAACTGTAGCATATAAAATACTGCACAAAACAGTGTCTTATACTTTTTTCCGTAGAATCAATCTTTTTTGTGTACAACGTACGGTTTGCAATGTTCCCTGTTTTTTTCTACATACACATTTAAAGAAATCTGCATTTTACCAATATTCAATCTAAATGAACCCAGAAATGCTTTTTCTCAAATTTAAAACATATTACAGTTAATCTTAGTGCATTGCAAATGTTTAAAGTAAGAAAAAAAACTATTTTAATATTTTATATTTTTTTAAGCTTTTCTTACACCCCTCCACATATCCCCATTACCAACTCTATTGTGGACGGTTACAGGCAAACTCGACCGTGCCGCGTTTACTGCTTAGTCGTGTGAACACACAGATGCTAAGAAATGCACTACTGTGTCCGCCTCGCCGTTGCCGTGTAAAAACCGTGCGTTCTGTGGAAGTGCACGAATGTCGTGGGGTAACGGTGCCGTTGCCGTGCTGTGTGAAAGCGCCCTTATCAGCTCACACACTACTAGTTTTCATCGTCACCGTTTATGCGGCAACCGTCTGTGTGTGAAAAACCCCTAATACCGTGGAAACAGCGGAAATGCTTAAATTCATCGGTACAAGTAATAGCCTGCATATTGATTGAGCTTTAGTTACGTTCAAAACATATATGTGAAGTAATTATGCGTGCAGCTTACTCTGTTAAACACAAAAACTGGTCTCCCTGTAAAACCTTTCTGCAAAGTTTTGCGGTTTTGATTAACCTTTTCAAAGTTTACGATTTTTCTATGTAGTTCACACCTCAGTTCAGTTACAGGGATGATGCGAACGGGCCCCTGTTCCCATTAATATCCTCGGGATATGTTGTTCCTCAGAGATCCGAGTAATTGTTATCCTTTCCATTAGAGTTGGAGCTGTATATTTGTGTTCAGTATTTGCTACTCTACACGGCTGGGAGAATAATGTAAATAGCAAACTCCTGCCCGGCGGCGCTTTGGTGTTAGGCTCTGACGTCCATCGCACAAGTATCAGGGAGTGCCATCTTTGAAGATTTTGGTGCGGAACTTAACTCGAGTTCCCATTGCGTTAATTTACTTTGCGGTTAGGTCAGTATCTAACATGGCTCAACATTATTTTCAAGGTAAACATGACCCCTCGGAATACTTGAAAACTTCGAAATGAAATCTAATTAGGCGAGGAGAGGATTTGATGGGAATATTCCCTGAATGGAGTTTGTTGGACGTGCAAGTCTGTTTCAGAGAGGAAGTTGTTCTATAGGAACAAGAAACTGGCATATGCCTTATAAACCGGGGATTATTTGAAACCATAATTTGTGGCCTGGGCTGGAAGTGATGTGGCTGTCAGGTGAGCTGATGAGCGCCAGTTAATGGAGTTTTCATTACTTTCCACCCAATTGCCCTGGCGTTTGATTAAGATCCACCCACCCATTAAGTATAAGATTCAAGCCCAATTTATCTCCTTGGTGGCTTTATTGATCCCAAGACTGCTATTAAGTTGAGAGGGGGACGAGGCACTTACGAATTAAAAAATAAATCGAATTTTTCATTTCGCCACCCATGCAATGTGTGCTAGGAGACAGCGTCGTTTGTCATCCCCGGACAGTCGTTATAAGCCACAAAGGAAAGTCATGTCATATATTTCGGACCGCTCCAAAATAAAATTCTGTTTCATCCTTATAGGTTATAGCTACACCCTTCAAAAAGTAATAAGGTGCGCTTCCCAAGAGGTTCCCTGTATTTGTCGTGAATTGCACCGACGAAGCACTTTCGAATGGCATCGCTTGAATCAATAAAACTCTCAAGGAAGAGAAAACCGAAAAAAACGAAACGGCTAAAAACGAAGGCCCGAAAATTAAAGAAGAGAAGTGCACAAATAAATTAAGTTCTCAAGAACAAAGGCGTCTTGGGACGTTTTTAATTTTTCTTGCTTGGAGCTTCGTAGTGAACTGGTTGGGAATTTCTCGGAGACAACAATGGCCTCCACTCAGACAAGTTTCTCCTTGCAACGTAAAAGTTCGTGTGTGGCTAAAATTAACGCCAGCAATTTTGAACCGTGAAAATGTTAAGAAACTGGTGGACAACTTTATATATATATATGTATATGAAAACTGATCAGGATGCCTCGGCTCACTTTTAATTGAAAGGACCGTCGGAGACGCCCGGAACATGAAAAATTCGCTTCAAAGGAGGAAAAAAAGCCCCTTTTAAACTACCTCGTGCAATTAACACAGTAGCTAAGACTGGTCCTTTCTTCATTTATATTGTAGGACTTCATCCCTTGCCTTTGAAGTCGGTACAAAAACTTCGGAATTTTTCATTAGCCTTTTTGTCCGACCCGATATTCTTCCACCCGACATTTTTAGCGACCAACAAACCGGAGAGAGCAGATTGCGACATTTCTTGGATGTTTTGAAAAAGTTGCCAATTGATTGGCTAGAAAAACAGCTGAAACCTTCATTGAGAACGTTTGGGAGAACTTCTTTTTTAACTTGTTTTTGAAGGAATTAAAGAACTTCTTTTAACAGCGCCTCTGTCCTTCCCTTTGGGTGGAATATCAAGTGTATGTTAAACACATCCTTATAAAGTAAGTCATTTAGTAAGTAGTAAGTTAAGTAAGCAATCAAATAGATACTCAGGGCTCATATATCGGTTATAGAAGCTGGTATGCAGGTTCACTGCAGTTTTATTGATTTTAGTAAAGCCTCTCTCAGTTTTCCCATTGTTTTTGTTGGCTGGATTTATTCTTATTTAACGAATCGTACGCAGCGAGCGAAATTTCGTGAAGCTCTTTCTGACCAAAAAAAAGAAAAAAATCGGAAACCCCCACATACTTACTCTCTTGAAAATCGTCGTCGCGTTGTCTTGAATTTCTGAAAACGAGCACCAAATTTGAAATCAGCGACTCCTAAAACCCACACATTCCAACTTTCATGTAAGTTTAGTATTTTGAGTTCACCACACTTAACCGTGCTATTTTTTAGTTCAAAATAGCTTAATTAAATGAGATTAGAATTAAGTGAAATAAAATAAAAAAATCTTTATAGGCAATTAGTAAACAATAATTGTTGAATAATTTAATTTGCCACCCCTCAGAAACATTTGAAAGTGAAGAAAAAGTTCTTGAAATATATACATAGGTAGGTACGGTAGTCCAATTTATAGCTTGTTATTCCAATTAACTTCGTTTTCTGAGTTGGCTTTACTCCATCGTTATTCAATCATGAGCTAAAATTAAATAATATTCAGCTCGTGCCGTTTGACTCCATCAAGGCCTAAAAATGTGTACGCCTTTTGTCGCCTCGTTATATATTTCCTTAAATTTTAAAAGTATCTGTGCTCCCCTTCTGCGTTTGATCATTAAAATGAAATCATCCTTAAACTTCCCTTCAGTTTAATTTGAACACTGCCCCAAAAATTAACCGTGTCTCTGGGAAACAGAAGAACACTGAGTTAACTGATTGAAATTGATTGTACAAACTTTTATGTGCCTTCGATAACCTTGTGCATGGCACATTTTGTATAATCAAAAGTAAAGATGGGGAGAAGAGTATACTTTTTCGGAGTCGTTAAAATTTTAATTACGAAAAACTTTTAAGGATACGCTTAGCGCTAACGAAAGTGCTTCCGCTCATTTCAGCACTTCCGTTGTTAGTTTCCGTCGAAATGGAAACCTGTGAGATGACGGAGTCTCTTCAAACTCAATTAAATTGACAATTTCGCTGGTAGCAACATGCAAGGATAATTTAATATTTAACGTGGTGAAGTGGAGGCAAACAGCCACAATGGCTGTTGTATGTTATACTATGTCAAGTTATTTAACAGCTATTAAAAGCAAATATTTTAAGAACGCCATACGCATGAACAGGAAGGAAATTAAAATCAAGTTTTTGCAAAGAAATTCTCGAAGTCATAATTTATAGAAAGATGTACAGTAATAGTAGTTCTGGGAAACTACAACAACTTATTAAAATTAAAATTTGTTTAATCAGGAAGTTAGCTTGAATGCAGATGAAAAATAAACTTTAGGATATTCAGAAATGTACGTTAGTACGATAATCTGAAGTTAAGCAAAGTCGGGTACAGTTGATCAAAACTCCAATATATAAATAAATAAACAAAATCTTTAATATTCAAAGTTACTTACAATCTAAAGATATAATGATAATAATAGATAAAAGTATATTGAGAACATACCCATATAAATTATACTCTTAACCAGTTAGCTGCGATTGACGAGTTTATTCGTCATAGTGAAATGGCAATATTTTGCATGCGGACAATGTTTTGAAAACTTTTACATGGCATATAAACACTAGCTTACCCGGACCCGATGTTTCCCGGGATATTATTAAATTTGTATTCCTTAATTTTACAACGCCTCCCTACTGCACAACCGCCTCTCCTATGTGACCCAGCGGGGTGGGGGTGGTCTCATTAAATCAACCATAAATTCGTACACAATACACCCCATACATCACTTTCACCTATTCCTAATACTTTTTTAACTGTGAACTGTGAAGTATTATTAAATTTAGTTTTCCTCATTTTACACCACCTCCTTATTGCACCCCCTCTCCTATATCTCCCAGCGGGGTGGGGGGTGGTCTCATATTTGGAAATTTGAATAACAGATTCGAAATCAGTGATCCCGAAAATCCCCAAGCGCGGATTTTCAGGGAAATCCCTTGAAGTTTAACTTTTCGGTCGCCATATTGATCCAGCATCTTGATTTCCAAAAAATTATTCCAATTCATGCATACACTTTTTTTCCGCAGCCGTTTCAATTTTGTAGGCACCCACCGAAAAAACCAAGTTTTCACTATTTTCACCAACTTTCACCAACCCGGCCCAATTTCCTGTAGTGCTTCTTCTTCCTGTACCCGTGATATACACTTCTGGGGGGGTGTCACCCCCCACCACTCCCCCACAACAAAAACACGTTTTCACCAATAATTCCCACATTTCACACTTTTAATCAACCTTTCTTTCACCAGCACATTCTACACTACCTCCCCTTTCCAACGATACCCATAACATGGCACACGCATTACTAATAGTATAATTATGAATTTTTACAACAAATGTTCTCTTCTTCTTCCTGGACGCGACGGGAACGCGGTCGAACGGGACAAAAAGTCCTATGTCCGTCTCCTGATTCTGAGCTACCTCTCCACCAATTTTCAGCCAAATCGGTTCAGCCGTTCTTGAGTTATAAGTAGTGTGGCTAACACGACTTTCTTTTATATACATATATATAATATAATATATATAGAGGGATATAGAGATATACATATACGTGATTTTAAAATCACGATGTATGACTTGTTTGTAATAGGGTCATAATCCTTTCGAATAATCGAAGAAGGAGGGAGAAAATTGTCTCAAAAGTATTCCTGAAGTTCATTTAAATTACTACATATTCGAAAACAGCAGATCCATATTAGAAGCTCTTGAGGCGGAATACAGTACAGTCGAATTTTCATTATTTAAATCCTTTTTATTTATTAAAAGGGTAATGCAAATTTAATGTGAATTGCTTCTCGCCCTAATTTACGGTCAATCTCTGATGCTCGAGAAGGAGCTTTAAATAAACATGAGCTCTTCTAGAAATACTAATTCCCACAATAATTAAAGAAGAAGCATCATGGAAAGGTGCGGAAGTAAATATATTTGGAACAATTCAAGATAGTCCCGCCGGCCGCCGCGCCGCAGCACAGGAGCTGCTTACATAAACAAGCCCAAATTAAAGTTTACATCATCACCCACAGTGGAACTCACCCAATTGCGGAAAGGAAGCAATCAGAAGAAAAAAAGTTTTCCTTCTCCCTCCGCTCAGTACCGTTCAGGAAAGCAGGAATTTGTCATCATTGTTCTCTGCATCCTCGGAAAATCCTGAATTTACCTTGGGCCACCTTGCGACCACTGTTCACTCATTTCCGTAGCCGGTTGACTTTAAAATTCCCAAGAATAAGAAAAAGTCACAGTAGACGCAAACGGGGGCAGAAACCGCCGAAAATAGGTAGTACATTGTCACAACAACGGCGCACAAAGACAACAAAGAAGACGACGAAAGTTGCAAATAAAAGTTTCCCATCCTAACAGAATAAAGTGCTGGCAAAAAGTCCTTCTGGGTGGATGTACAGGGAGCTGGTCGAAAACGGGTCCTCCGGCTCTCCGATCCGAAGGAAAAGGAACAGCGAAGGAAGTTGCCGGTAAACATTTACTCAACCAGTTAACAACATTGAGACTGCAGTCTTGAAGGCGAGGAGAAAAATGAAAAATCCCAGAGGAAGACAAAGAAAATAACCCAGCGGGTCCTATTTCGTCGTTCTTGGTAAGCGGATGCTTGCTGCAAACATAAAGAAATTCCTTGCCTCCTGCTCGGACGGATCTCTGGTAAAATAATGGCGTTTTATTGACTTCTAAAAAGGAAACGGGTGATTTGCTGCAATTTTAGCAAAATTACTGACGGCTTCAAGCGAAAATTGCTATTACTCTGCGGACGTACAGATTTGTTGCTTAAACTGGGGACCCAGCCGTCCCAGATTCAATTCAATCAATATAAAAAGAGGTCAGCTGTGGTCGTGGATATTCGTTATTTTATTTTCCTGGAATAGATCGGAGAGGAAAAGTTTTATTCTTAATGTAATGATATATGTATTTCTATGTTACTCGTTGGGAGGTATAATGTACTTGTAAATTTATTTAAACCTAGTCATACTTATTTTGCAAATGCTCCTAGAAAAAATCCTTTTAGCCTAAAGGTTTATCTACAGGCAGTGTCTATTTGCACTCTCCGTCTCCGTGTAATATCCGTGTACACGGAAATATACGGAATCAATTCACGGTACAAACAGGCAAATTTTAGTCCATAGATATTTTGTAAAAGGGTAATTTTCCATAACGTCATAATATAACGTCG
The DNA here is from genome assembly GCA_947538895.1 of Neoitamus cyanurus. Lineage (NCBI taxonomy): Eukaryota > Metazoa > Arthropoda > Insecta > Diptera > Asilidae > Neoitamus > Neoitamus cyanurus. The sequence continues at coordinate 16,653,043 of OX384544.1, read as the reverse complement.
TTCAAATGTCCGCCGCTGCTTTGCGTGGTGGCACGTATCCGGGATGTCCAATTTTCGATGACTTTGTCGCATAAATTTGGCTGAATTTGCTCAATGACGTCCGTTACGTTAACTTTGAGGGCATCAGTTATTTGCGGTTTATTCGCATAGACCTGTGATATAAGATAGTCCCAAAAGTAGTCCTCAAATCGCTCGGGCAGAATGTTCATCGTGGCATGCACTGTGTGGCACGTAGCGCCATCCTGTCGGAACCACATGTCGTTGGTAGCCATATCATCCAGTTTAGGCAACAAGAGGTTGCTTATCATGTATCTGTAGCGCTCATCGCTAAAGATGATTTTAAATTATGAACATTTCACAAACGGAGCACTGCTTTTTATAATAGAATCTGATGATTTTCACACGTTCCTCAACGCTATAACCTTCCATGGCGATTTATCACACACTAATGAACAATTCACAATAAATTTGACAGATGCTGCTTTAACAGTATGTCCGCTATAATATAAACAATTTCCAGCGTCTATATTGAAGGACCCTTTAGTTGTTTAGCTTGAGTTTGATATAGGTTTGTTAATTAAATCAAAAGATAAAAATAAAATAATAATGTGCATCCCCATTTGTTCATCACCCTGTAACTCCAAAACTGTTGAGATTCGCCACCTTCCCATTTCTGCATGCGGTATACGGAACACCCTGTAAAAGTACATATTCAACACAGATCTTTGTACACACACCAATGATTGCTTATAACTTATAAGTATACCTCGACTGGTAAAGACACATTTTCACAGTTGTATTACTAAAAAAATTTGTGTCTTCGTTAGTCGGCAAAAATATATAGTACTTGAATAATATGGCCTAATATTTCTATATCTACCTGCAGACTAGCCAATTGTATCTCTGTCACAAAAAATTTGGAAAATTCGGGCACCCTCCATTAAATTCCAATTATAATTAAAGGGACGTTTTTCTCAAACGATCCTTGCTGCCTTATAATTCAATTCCTTTGGAACTTAAACATCACAATACAAGACAGCAGCCCTGATGAATACGAGTTTACCTAGTAAGAGGATTTGTACCAACAATGTATTTTGGGATATTGATATTTGAAAGATGACCTATAAATTGATTTTTGAAAGTGCTTCTCCAGTCATCCCTTTGCCCTTATACTCTCTGATGCGGAAAGGAGCACGACTCCACTGTTCCGAAAGGCCTACCGAATTAATGTTTTCAGGTTAAACAAAGGCCCACTTGAAGCGTCCTGGTCGTCCTTGTTCTATTTATAGCTCGGATCCACACACCATCACCGGCGGAAACCTCGACCGACCAGTTCAATTTTAAATGACTTTGTATCCCTATTAGAGAATTGCTTCTTCGGGGGCAGCTCGTCTAAATATTTCATTCGATTTCTTGAATTAATAAATGACGGGGGCGTCTCAGCTAGAAGTTGTCGCGTCCCACATGGTTTAGTCCTGCCGCCTAAGTGCTTCATTACTGCAAAATTGTCCTTTGGAATTTATTAAAAGGGTCCTATCCAGTCGCGACTCGGGGACTTTTTATAATTTGCCCAGATTTACCTTTCCTGTTAACCGCCCGAAACGAATGGCAATGAAATATTCAGCGGAATACGCGTACGCTCAGTATGGAAATGAGAAAAATTGTTGTGCAAACGAAGGCGGGCGGGGCATAATTTAGCCCAATATGCAAACAAGTTTTTGTCTCCGAAAGCGAATGATTTAGTTAGAAGTTGGTTCTGATTCATTATGGTACCTAATAAAAAGGCTTTCATCAGCATATTTGTCCGCCCCCTAAGGAGGGTCGGCAGGGCATCAAGGCCGGCATCCAATTTGCGTTGTCAGTTCCATCGGCGATTGATGGTGGCACCTCTGAAATTTGTCCCCAAATCGAAAGAGTAAACACAGGGACACGGCTGCCTGCATTGGTCAGTTGGGACCTAGTGGGGTGATGGGTTTCTGGGCCTCGTTTGAGAAATAAATTTCATATCCGTCTTCAAATTTCCCAATCCGGCCGACTTCCTGTTGGTTCGTTTGTCGGGAAGGAAGAAAGGTCCCAAGGCCCATTTTCCGCATGGATGCGGACACACGGTTACGTAAGCACGGCCTGAGGACAGTCGTACGAGATTCAATGACAGTTGCATGCTTCTTAAATTTCCACCCGTCATCACATCTTGGGACGACCTTTGACCTATGTAGGCTGCCGAGCCCTTTACAGGAACCACCATCAGCCGGGTAACACATTGTATCTGTGTCCCGAGGTGGAGGCACGTGATTTCAGATAAGTTGGATCGATGTAGCCAGTCCTTTTTGGTGCTGTCGGAGATCACGACAGGTTGAAGGCAACACCAAATGGATAACATGAAAGCGATTCATTTTTAAAAGGAACTCCTTGCGGACCATATCAGCAGATCTAGAATTTCCTATTTGATTTATCTGAGCAATTTTCACCTCTTTGGGGGAGCCATCAAAGCCGCTGTTATCTCTACTTTTCGTCACTCCTAATGGATATCTTTTGTTTTAACAGTCAGATTGTATATAGTCGAGTCTTGTGGGTGTTTTAAGGGGGTCAAAGTCCCTTCTGTATAAAATGCGCGTTGAACGAATTACTCCGAGACTGGAGAAGTGGTGTGCTTTCATTCTGAAAATTGCCAGTTTTCATTCGGGCTCGCGAATGGGTAGACACAGGCGGATATTGCAAATTTTCTGTAAATTGAATAACTCGTGACTCTTTTATTTGCACGGCAGCTCGAAGTAAAATTCAATCGGGGCAATTTCGCAATGAGCTTTATATCTCTGAATTTTCTCGTTTCAGGATGTCCTTTGGATGGTACCGAGCGGAAGTTATTGGCGCGGTGGCTTCCGTTTTCATGATTTGGGTTATTACAGCCATTCTCTGCTGGCTCGCCGTTCAGCGCATCATACACGAAGACTACGACCTTGATGCGAAAATTATGCTTATTACAGCCGGTATTGCCATCCTTGTGAATATCATGTAAGTACTCTTTTAAAAATAACATTTAATTTTGCAATTATATTATATTTTAAAGTATTTTAAAAATGACAGTTTAGACTTGAAGGAGATCCAGAATATTAGATTAGATTCAAAAATTATTTATACAAATATTCCTCAGTCGATCTCTCTCGGTCACATATTTTTTTTTTGTGAATTTTTTTTGTCAAAACTAGACAGAAAAAAATAAATGCTTGCAATAAGCATAAAAGGGACATACACCAAGCAACAGTAAACCGCCCCTGCGTCTACCGTTTCTGATGAAATAGAAATTTTTAAAATACCACAGCCGCATTCATATTTCTTATGATTTCAGTAAATCTCCTGATTTCTCGGTATTCCTAATTGCTTTACATTTTTATCGTTCAGTTTAAATCCCCCTAAAGAGACACAGAATTAAAATATTTCCCCGTGTTCTCTCAAACGTGGTAGCTTATATTACGGGCGAACACTCACTTAATAGGGGTCATTGATTTCATATCAATTTCCCAATTTATAAAATTCAAATTGGTGGCTGTAATACATATAATCAACGAACTAAGAACATATAAGGAACGACAATACGTGAGTGAGGCAAATTCTACTGCCCATCCGAATATCAATACTCCCTTATGAGAGGAGATTTGCAACTCGGCTGTCAAAATTTTTGTTTACTTGGGGGAAAACTGCTATTTGTTACTGCGATACACAGAGTGAAAAACGCAATTACAAGTGCATTTGAAGTGATAATATGGTTTATTGAGATCTATTGTTAATAATATAATAGAGAAATAATGCCAATTCATTATTCGCTACTTCACGTTGGTCCAAAATATAAGTTTAAGTTTTTAGAGTTATAATATTAAGAATGAAAAACAAATACTTTCATTAAACATTTGATTATTTAAAATGAGTTCCTGTTTTTTTTAAAATTTAAGCCCGCTATTCTTAAAAATTAAAAATAATGCCGCAACTTCAAGTTCAAGCAGTTCAGGTACTTAAACAAAGACGTTTTGTGAATAGATTGAAATCTGCCTGTCTACTTGAACCGAATTATAAAGTTCTAAGTGTAAAATTTTATTGAAGGGAAATTTAAGAGTTAATATTAATATTTCAGCAGTATTTATAGGTATACCAATGACTGCTTTTTTAAAACAGTTTTCACCTTGAAAAGTAATTTCAATTATAGCTTACATTATGTAATTATGTATTTATAAAATAGGAAAGAAGAAGTCTAATGTTAAACTAAGCATTATATTTCCTATTTCACTCTATTTAGGAGCATTGGGCTTCCAAAAAGCCTTTCCATTTCGAGGCTCTGCTTCAAAGTGTTTTAATCGTTTATGTTTGCTATTCTGGGTGATTAACCCACAGTAGCTATCCTGCGTGCTGGGACTACCATCTAACGCTATCAGGAAAAGTGCACCTCAATTATGTTCCAAGCCAGGCTAGAACGGGGGACCCGGAGGTAAGAGCCCAACTATTACGAAGCAACGAAGCATTGCTCATCTTAATACAACTTTTTCAGGCGAGTAAAATTGAGAACGCCAAAATTTGCCGTTTAATTTTGAAGTTATGGGAAAATACTCAAATTAAGAATGAAATTCTTAATATTAAGAACATTTTGCTTGTTATAAGCAGAGAAGGAATTTTATTAGGAAATTTTTAAGCTAGACATCCCCCTCATTCTCAAAGAGCTGGCTGACCTCTCGGAAACAGAGATGCTCGACGCCCAGGCAGATCAGACCAAACAGAGTAGTGTGTCCGCCTTGAGGAGATCGTCAGTGCAAGCTAATTAATGGCCATGAAAGAGGCAATCCTCCAGCTTTAGGTTACCAAAGGCTGACATACTTCGGAGCGCTCATCATGGCGCCGATGGGTGTCAAATGCGGCTTCCATAAGAAGAAAATATAATCAACAATTTCCTGTAACAAATAAAATTTTCTAATAAGAATCAATGAAACAATAATTTTCGTATTCTGACTTAACAAATAGCCTTTTTCTGGTATCGCACCAGTAATCAAAGCAAAGCATCATCACATCGATAGACTGCCAAACAAAACACACTATCTGATCTATAGTGATTTATAACTCAATGTTCTCTGGTGGGTGGCTAATAATTAATCAAATACATATTTTACCTTTCCTTTTAATAGGGTAGGTGCTTGCCTATTTCGTAGTAATTGTGTAATTAAGAGATTAAATTTGTTTCATAACAAACTTTTTAAATACAGCTTTTGAAATACATAGAGATAAATTTGAGGACTGTGTATATGTACAATAATAAAGTTGAGGTTCGCTCAAACCATAAATTGTTATGTATTTACATAAATAACACACGATAACATGAAACAATTAAATCATGCAGAAGTGATTTTAAATTTTAATCCTGAGCACTTTGCGGGAGCATGTCCTAATTCCGGCACGAACTCACTTTGCCCACCTCTGGCATAACAAATAGCCGCCATTATTTTGAAACTTTTTCCTGGAAATTTACAAACACTGCAGGTAAATACCAAAAATATAATAAAGTTGGCTTTTAGTTGGAGCACCTGATCGCCATAATTTCTTCGGGTCGAACTACGCCTGTGGTAGAACACCTTAAACTGTTCAGGGGTATCTCCTGACGGACAGGTTCACATTAAACGGCTGTAGGCTCCCTTGCTTCCAAATAAATTTAAGAAATGAAATGGATTACGGCAATAAATCTTTTGAAACCTTGCACAAGTTTGAATTTTAGTTGAGCAACTATAGAGATAGAAGAGCTTTTCGGAAAGCCTACCCACTCTTCAGTCGTCCCGCCCACAGACAGCGCCCACGGTCCTTTCTGCTGGGCAAACTTTTGCCAACCTATCTATAAAAGTCAACAAGTCAACATGAGGACGAATAAATCAAACGTGTCTCTGTTGGAACATAACAAAATCTCCAGAATATTACAGTAACGAAGATTCTGGCGGGCAAATATTCTCCTCGCAGAATGGCCTGAAAAAGTCATTTCAGGAAGATCTCAGGCAGAAACGGCGCCAACAGAGAGGACATCCAGTGTATTGATGCATACCGGCGTAAGAAAGTCTTGCCGAAGCGTTCAATTTATCGCCACTTCCGTCGGTGCCACTTTTTTCATTTGTGCTGTCGACTCGGTCGCCTGCCTGTGTACGTTCACTTAGAGATGTCTCCGAGTCATAAATCACAGCGTATAAAAAGTTAAAGGATCGAAGGACGAAAGCAGCGAAAGTAACACCTTGCCTACTCGCAGCCAGTGCACGGCATCGACCGATTCTCAATAAAAAGTTTATCTGTAGCTTGTTCACCCCGCGCTACAAGGGGGTCATTTCGGCGAAAGTGGAACCAAATTTATGTGCCACCACTGAATTTAAACTCTGTACTACAATTGGTTGCCGAAGTTAACGCCCCTGGGAGAAAAGAGTTATCGAATGTTACGCTTAGCTTCCTTAGAAAAATTTATTAAGATAGAAAGAAATCCCGAGTGCGACTACACCCCTAATTTATCTTGTCTTTATTAAGACGCCCTTCTGGCAATGTATTTATTTCATAGCCAATCTCCAGCACAACCAAGTTGATTCACTTATCTCACAAATTGCAAATAGTTCTTTCTTCAACAAAAGGCTATTCGTCGTATAAAAAATTGATTTTTCTTCTATCGCACAACGAATGGAGCGGAGCAACTGTGAATTCTTGAGAATATCTAGTGCTGGAAGCGCTTGTTTATTTTTCCAAAAATTGTAAAGCAGTCCGGAAATTCAGAAGAAACTTTGAGAAAAGTTCGCCTGTATAGAAAGTTGAGAAATTGAATTAGAAGGCCAACTTGTCGTGCAAACACTATAGACACCAAAAGTGGGGTGATGTCATGTAGGAAAATTCCTGAGAAATCGTCGTCTATGGTGGCACAGCCATCGATGAATGAATAGGGACGGGCGTGCAATAAATCTATCAAATTAATGATGTACATTGTAAACATCTTCTGATTTCATATTTTTACTTGAAATATAAGTACACTGTTCGTAAAAATTGGTGAAGAGAAAGAGGGGCTACCAAACATGATTGACCAACCTTGTGACGGACGGAAATGGCACGATTTCAAATTCAAGGTCATGTTGAGTGTGACGCTTAATTGTAAAAGGTTTTGCCAGTTTTCATAAAAGTATCAGCTTATAGATGTAAACAAATTTCTATTCGTTTTGACGTTAATTTTATGAATTCATTACTCCTCTGCATGAATTAAATTCCTTTGCAGGAAAAATTAAATATTTATTACCTTGTTCCCCAAAGTATTCTTCCAGTTCTGCATAAAACGTTTCAACACACGAATAACTCCCTTCAAATCAGCTTTTGTTCTACTCCGGATAGTGGACACAAAAGAAGCTTGTTCTTATTTTTATAGGAACATTTTGAGATATAACTGCCCGCAGTCCCGAAGTTAAGATCCGGTAGCGTTTATATACGCAAAATAAGCTTTCGTAGTGAAACTCCTATTTAATCCGATCGCCTGAAACTGATCGACTTGGAACCTTTAACTAAGCGACGTGAATTGTCGGCAGACTCAAATCCAAATCAAAATCAATACACCTTTTCCACCCTTCGTATCACCGCAGCAATTATGGCTTCTCCGAACCAACTCCCAGCCAGGATGATATGGATAGCTAACTCCACAACCTCGTTCGACTTCCATCTAAGCAAGTCTTCCCTTACGAAAGACCTAAACCGTCCCTCTTAACTTTATGTATTTTCCCTGGCAGTTCAAAAGTTCCAATTCTCATTCTTGTATGTTTGTACGTGTCTATAGATTAGTACTAAGCAGAATAAATTAAAATAATATGTGCAACGGGTTGAAAAATTAAGTATCTGGGCTTACCGCTATTTCTTCCATCTTGAAATATAAATGGGCAATTGTACTAGGGGCATTTAAGTCCCTTTATTGTATCCTTTTCATTAAGACAAAAAAACAATTTCGGTGGTAAAGTAATTTTCCTAAATAGCCTAATTCCTCTTTACGATAAGGATATTACCATAGACAAATGAATATATAGATTACCCACTTCGAACAAGGAAAACGCGAACAAAATATCTGAGAGCTCCACAGCGATACCTCCACATGTGCGACAGCAAACGGCAAGCTCGACGCAGGAGAATTCGAGCGTTATTCAGCGCGCCTTGATTTTCGTGTGCTATGCATGGCGAATTCCGAGAGTGAAGACCAAAAAACAAGGCGACTGAGGGTTCGTACGATAGCATCGCTGACCTGCTGACTTGCTTGAACATGGTAAAGAAGGGGTGCCTGTATATCAAAATATCCATAAAGTTTTTCATGCATGTATCCTTTTGCAAGTCCACTAATCATTTGTTTGTTTATTGCCTTCACCCTATCCTCAAGCATGGCAGCGAAGCTATCGTACGAACCCGCGGTTGCCTTTTTTTTTTGGTATTCACACTCGGAATTCGCCACGCTCAGTACACAAAAAGCAGGCCGCGCTGAACAACTCTACTACTCCTGCGTCGAGCTACCCGGTTGCCGTCGCACATGTGCAGATATTGGCTATGGAGCTCTCAGAAATTTTGGTCGCGTTTTGCTTGTTCGAAGTGGATAAGCTGTATTTTTATTTGATTATGATATTACTCCACTAAAATTATTTCCCGGACGTAAGCTTATAGAATAATAAATGTTGAAGAATGTGTGTTAACAACATAAAATACAAACAGACATTAATTACGATACACATACCCTACTTCCCTGCCAATCATGTGCATTTCCAGTTTGATTAAAGTCAACTTTTATTTAAATGAGTGGGCGTAAACAAACAACAAAATTAAAAGTGTGCAGCTATTTTGTCAACATCCCTATTGATTTAGGTTTAATCGCTGTTAAGTGTACACACAATTTGTTTTTTATGTCCTACTTTGTTCAGTAAATTTTTATAATCACTAGATGCATATGAAATAATTTTTTTGTGCCTGCGCCTGCAACCACAGCCATGATTTTTTAGTTGTGTGTGCAGGGATTGATTTTTTCAGCGCAACTTCAACCTCAGATATGCTAGAAGGACAAAACTCAAAAATTCCAATAAAGCCGATGTAGAACGATACTGAATTCATAATTAGAGACTGCCAACAGCATTCAATTAAGTCTGTTTTCCTAACGCCGATCCTATGGGATAGGGTTTGCTAAATCGGGAGTAGTCTATAAATTGTCAGTAATACAAACAGACGCATTACACCAATCGAGCTGTATCTAGCGATTGAAACAGTCCGCAAACCCTTCTGAATAATTTTTTATTCATTTGTTTGCGTCCGACGACGAGGAAGGCTCAATTTTTTTTTGCGGGAGAATACACAACTGGTATGCGAGGATAAACGTTCCAGCCACGAAATCCGGGAACTCGATGTACTATGCAAAAATGCAAATCCTTGCCATCCGTGGCTCTGTTCCCTGTGTCAGCCGATGTGTCCGTTACCTCCTGATTTATATACATGAGGACCCAGCTGAGCATTTTGTTCATTTTGCGGTCAGAAAGGCTCCGTCAGTTGCTTTGGTGTAACTAAAGCGAGTGGGCAGTAACCGACTTTTTTATTTCGCCCGCCGCCACGGTCGGATTGCCCTATGCTCCTTTTTCTTGCTCGCAAAATTTTCCAGAATTCGATATGCACTCCCCAAATGGAGCAGCGAAGTCATCCGAATTGCTGTGCAAGCCCACCGTTCACCAGTCAACACTAAATTCGTGGAGCCAATTTAAAACGAAACGAGCTGCTTCCAATGGAGCAGAGTAAATCAATTGCAGCTCCTGTGACACACGTGCAGGTCCAGGAGCGCCTAATCGAATGGAACTAGCCGCCCTGAAGATGTTGCTCTGCCCTCCAACTCAACTCCCCAATTCGAGACGCTACGCCGGTAAACAAATAAAGTAAATTTCGCAAGCCAGTGAGTTTGTTTCCCTGTGTCATATGTGAGTTGTCCATCGGCACGGCCCGGCGCCGACGGACGGCCGGCCAACAAATTCATTGGAATTCTTTTGTAAATATTTTTAGTGGCTCTCTAGTTTGCACTTCCGTCCAGATACTTCAGTCCAAACCGCCGCAGGTTTCGGGCGCCTTGGACCCTCCTAATTGAACGTGCGGTTTTTTCTATTTGCCACTTTAACCAGGTCCTCAGAGCCTTTCCTTTAGTATGGGAAGCAAGGGATTCGTGCTTCAGCAGGAATCTATGAAGGCTGGCTCTGGAACGTGAGCTCTACATTTATTTCCCGTGTGTTTTTCCACGTGTTTAAATAAGAACCCAACTCTTCCTTGGTATCTAGTGGTGTTGGAGCTGGCTTAGATGGATCTCACTACGAGCTACGGTCGAAGCCAGCCCAAAACCAGATCTGTTCTCCTGAGGCTCCAGGATTTTTACGTTGTCAGCAAAGCCCTTCCGTTGCTTTGTGGCAAGTATTTGATTACGTGTGGAAGTGTTAAATTGGTCAGGACTTTTTTCTCATCTGTTTGCTAGGCTGATGAGAAAGCCTTTTGGGCCAGGGGGCCCTTGGCAAATAAGCCCGCTCGTGTAGAGCAAGAAGACAGTGGTGCTTGTACGTATTCGACACAGATGTCATCTCAGATAATTTTTTTTTGGTGAAAGTGATAAGTGTTTGAGAAAACTGGTAAATTTACTTCTTGTGTGGCCCCACTTAAACTGGAGGTGATTAAATGGGAAAAGTTCGTTAGACAGTTTGCTATTCTATTAGGGAAATGTGTGCTTGAGTAGTTCTTTGAGGAGAGAAATGGTTTAGTGATGTATTTTTACAGCCACCTTTAATACTATTTATGAAAATGTCATTTTTGAAAATATAATATTTATTATGTAGCGCCAGGACATACTTACTTATATAATTTGTAGCATGTAATGTTTTAAGCAATTCGAGTACCTATTCCAAAGTTTCTTTTTAATTTTCTTTTATTTCCATTAAGTTGTGCGTATGCTAAGTTTTATTTGAGACTAGCTTTCTTTAATATGTATGTATGTATATAGGGTAGAGTCGTGTACTTTTGACCGAACGTACCTTGAATCAATCGTTATATTTCATTTTAACGAACATTTCTATTTATGAGATGTTTCACCGTTCGTAAGGTACATTGTACATTGCTAAGTTTTAGTTTAGTTAAAGAGTGAAAATCTCTTTCTGCTTGAAGTGTGCTACACATAGTAAGTGAAGTTTATTAACTTATGCATGCAGTTGAAAATATTGCATTATTCGTTACCTTATATAAATATAAAGAGTGGTAGTTGTGAGATCTTGTATGAAAAGACATTTTGTATGAATTTTTAGATTTCTTACTCCTAATCGTGTGGTCAAACCTTTACCCCTCTCTGGCTCACCCTTCTCCGGAGGAGATTTTTAGTATGTTGGTTAGTTATCTGGGCTGATGTATTTAATTTGCTTAGGCTACACCTATCCGATTTTTAAGTTGTTGTCACGAGATATTGAAATCAATTAAGTAAAATTTTTGATTGAATACTCGAGACATCGGCATCATCCACTTATAAGGGGACGTACAGGAACTCCAAATTAGGTTCGGATAAGCCGTGCAGTGAGCAAGGAATTTCCGCCCAAAAAACCCCCCAAGGGGACTTAGGAGGGCAAAACAGCATTCATGAGGAGACACCATGAAGTTCGAGTCAAACAGTTCCGCGTCAGCAATACCGCTGCAAATCCAGGTCTCAGTTAGGCTAATTAAATCCAATTCGCAGATAGAGGAGCTTCAGAAAATTTGTTGGCACCGTATTTGATGTCAACGACCCTAGAAACCTCCATGTACCAACTTTTCTTGAAGGCCAAGGAAATTTAATATTTGTAATTTGCTAAATTGGTCACCGTGGTTGAAATCAGCGACATCGAAAACGCTTTTTTTGGTTGACGGACAGATACGAGTGTTTTATATACGAGTATAAAGATGACACTCTGTAGTTTTATAATTTGAGTTTAGCGTCCTTCAAATAGATTATTTGTAATTTATTATTGCCTGTTTAAGTTTTTACAGAGGCCACAAACAAGTAATTTTTAGCATTAGCTTGGTATAGATGCACAAACACCGGAAGATTTCGCTTGTAGAGGAACATATTTAAAACAGAGATACAGACATAAAATTTTCAGAGGGTCCTTCTTTAGAAGAGTTAATCAAAGTACGCCTTATCTTGCTTTGCAGGCATCAAGCCACTGTCTGTCATAAAAATGATTGCATTTATTTATGTACCTCCTCCGCAAGCCCGATTTGATGCGAAGCAGAGGGCAATTCAGGCAGCTAACATCGTTTTTTGCTTTTATAACCGTCATAATAACAAAACGTTATCAATTTGTACTTCCTTCGGAGCCTATTGCCGTGCATCTACCCCGAATCGAAAGTGACATACGTTTACAAGTCAATAAAACGTACGTAGCACCCTACAGAATTCTACATCAATAAAACCTCCATCTGACGAAGATTTCCACGAAATCCCAAAACGAGCTCGGAACCTCTTTCTTATTTTCTGACTTTACGGTGGACTTCTAAGTCGTAAAAAATTGAAAGGCTGAGAGTTGTGTGCTTGCTGCAAGGAATGCTATCACTTTCGAGATCTTTACGAGCACTCTGCAAACCTATTCTTAGCGAATGGTCGCTAATATATGATAATGGTCACTCTCTTGTTTGCTTTATACCCGGATTTATTTTCACTGCAGAAGAATAAAAAGCGCGTGCTAATGGAACGGTTCCGGCGAAGTAATGTTGTGCGGAATTCGAGACAAAGTGCTCGCTGCTCACTTAAAGCAGTTGAGAATTTTTCCTTGGAAACCCCCACAGTGCCAACCAGGGTGATTGCCGGACTGGTGGACGCGGTCCGGCCGAAACTCGATCTGAAGGCAATAAAGAACGAAATCATCCACTCGTAGTGTCTGCAGTGTCTCTGAAATTCTATTTTAAATCCTCGAAATTAATTTGAAAACTTTGTTCTATTTACAGAATGGGATTGCAGCTGGGATTGCACGGGCACGGCCATGGCCATTCCCACGGCGGTAAATCAAAAGACGCAACCACTTTAGCCACCAGAAAGGGCGGCAAAACCTCTCGCCGAAGTTCCAAGTCAACAGGAGATAGTCCTAACGATGCTGCTCGTATATCAGGTGGGCTAGCTCCCACGGAATCAGCTTCAGAGGACAAAGATAACAACACTGCCAGTGAAAATGCCAGTCCAAACGGCCGAGCGGTGGCGGGAGCTGACCATGATCGGGAGCTTGTCACCGTTGAGCCTCCTAAGGAAAATATTAACGTGCGTGCTGCATTTATCCACGTCTTGGGCGATGCACTTCAGAGCGTTGGGGTGTTTGTGGCCGCCCTGGTCATCTATTTCAAGCCAGAGTGGGCGATTGCCGATCCTATCTGCACGTTCGTGTTCTCCGTCATTGTCCTCTACACGACTTTCAGTATTTTGAAGGACGCACTTTTGGTAAGGGAGGCTCAAATTGGATTCCTTTTTGACCTGCAGGAAAGCGGCATCGATTCATTTTTATCTTCTGACAGGTCCTGATGGAAGGCACTCCGTCGTACTTGCACTACGCCGAGGTAATGGCAATATTCCAGGGAATTGAGGGAGTCGAGCGTGTACATAATCTCAGGATATGGGCTCTCAGTATAAACAAAATTGCGCTCGCCGTACACTTGGCAATCAGTAAGTAAAGTTGTTAAAGTTGTTTATTAATTATTGCTCTTTTTCATTTGTTGCTAGGCATGCAAATTGGGTAAAATTTATTACACCTCATGTAGGTTAAATATTTTTCCTTTAAACTCAGCAACGCATGAGCGCATATTAATCACCCAATCACGTGAAGAAGAAGTGAGTTATGGGCAGAATGCGTAGAAATTAATTTCCCATATTAAGCAATTTACATATATTCATGAAATAAGAAGCGTCTCTTCATTGGTATGCAGAGTAATAGCAATGAGAAAAGGCAAATGAACTGGGTTTGTTCCTGTCGATAGTACTTTATAACAGAAATCGTATTTGTTTTACTAAAATTAACCACGCGAAAAAAATGCAAACCAACTATACATACATATATAAACTTTTAAAAACGACAGTTTCTTCATTGTTAAAATAGTCCACGCTCCCATTTATTCAATTGTTTTTTTTCCTTTACAGCGCACTTACCACTGGGCTATTGATGCCTTTTACGTCCCCTCAACTGTTTAGCCAATGCTGTTAACTTGTCATATAACAGTCTTAGTTATTGAAAAGTAATATTATCAAATGTTGTATTGACAAACCACTACTCTTGATTTGATAGTTTTTTTTTCATTCGCTATGCTAGTTAAAAGAAAAGCCAAGTTTATTTATTTAATAGCAAAAACGATTATATGTAATATATCAATCTGAAAGTTTTTCTGTTAATTGTCGAAAACATTCGTAGTGGTTGGGGTGGGGTAGTGCGAATTGGTTCAGGTTGGGAGTACGTTGACGTAGGGTGAGTGAAAATAATACAAACATAATAGCGATGAATATTTAGTTATATTTAAATAATTATATATCGCTGGAGGTCAATTTTACCCTGCCGATTTTCTTTAGGTATTTTTTCCCTTCTAATTTTTTGACTAATAGACTGAAATGCGCCATTTACAAAATATTTAATAGACTAAAATACAGATCGGGGAATTAGAAAAATATACAGTTGAGCTTAGATGAACCTGATTTTATTTAGCCAATGAAAGTAAACTATTTTCAATTACATTATCGTGTCTACCATACAGATATGTATTGTGTTAATTGATTTATTAAATTATTTCATTGGTTTTGTTCAATATAGTTTCTACAATAGTATAAAAAAATAACTGTAGAAAATACTATTTTAAAACAAGCTTTTATTTAAGTAAAATGTACTAAAAAGTAAAAAATAAAATAATAATTTCCTGTTCGATTATCTACCTACTTGTAGCATTTTTTGAAGCGCCGTATTTGGATGTTTTCCTAAGCTCACTGCTTAGAAAATTCCACGCATCACCTAATCACCTCAATATACGCAACTACAATAAATCCTCTACTTTCAGAAGAAAATACGTTGCCGTACGCTGGAAAAGGAGGATAGTAGTAGGGTAGTGGGTTGGTTCAAGCGTAAATACGGAACATTTCCTGAACATTTCAATCTCAGGAATTATTACGTCTGTTTATTTTTGGTTTTAAACAACACATGCATTTCTGGACATATAGAAACAACTACATATTTTGCCTATATTTTAAAGATGTTGGACCTAAAATACCCTTAAGCAGGCATGGATGATTTTTTAAAATACATACAAATGTACGTGTTCGTTGGGTTAGTTGCAATTCTTCCACATTTGTTGGCCCGAGCGCATTATAAGCGCCTGTCGATAAAATGCCCACGATTTAAAGATACAAAATAGGCGGCCTTCGAGCTTAGAGTTAATTTTTCGGCCCACCTCACAGTGGGGCCAAATCTCAAAAAGCTGGCCAAAACTAAAAAATTCAAGTTATCGATCTGAAATCTCTCACTCGGGGGTTTTTGGGGGGCGCTGATTACGAATCTGATATCGGATTTGTAAAAATCAAAATGGCGGACCGGAAGTGACGTAATGTTTTACGAAAAAATTGAGCTAGCGCTCTGAAACTCAGTAGAATATAGTTTTCTTGGGCGCTGATTACGAATCTGATATCAGATTTATAAAATTTAAAATGGCGGACCGGAAGTGACGTAATTTTTTACGAAAAACTAGAGTTAGCGCTTTGAAACTCGGTATTGTATGGTTTCCGGGGGCGCTCATTACGAATCTGATATCGGATTTATAAAATTAAAAATTGCAAAAATTTAAGTCACTTCCGGTCCGCCATTTTGAATTTTGTAAATCCGATATCAGATTCGAAATCAGTGCCCCCGAGAACCATATAATACCGACTTTTGAAACGATTCATCACTTTTTCGATTTTTGTCCAGCGAAACAGGTTATGCATACATTTGTTTCGAAAAAAATCGATTAAATCCAAAGGCAGTGATATGCCGCGCTTTTTTTTCTTAATTTTATTTCTTATTTATCTAATTTATCACCTCCAATCGTTTCAGAGCGGTACAATGCGGAACTTTTTATATATTTCCATTGTAACATGGCATCTTACATAGTTTTTGAGTTGTAAAATGTAAAAAACTCTATCTCTCTCTAAAATTAGTGTTTAATAATACAGTAATTAAATTAATTTTATAATATTCTACTAATCTTTAACTGACGATTCCATTTGGTTTTATTAAAAACTGCCAAATTTGAAATATTTTGTGCCTTCTTGAAAACGAGAACTTTTTCTCTCTTCAAAACACACAATCACTGCTACCCTTAGATGCCACTTTCACACTGGCATTCTACGGGTGAGCGTCCAGTTAGGGTCCTATTATCGCTTGATTCTATAGCACTAGGAAGTACTTTAGCCAATTTGAGATAGGAAAATCCCAACTTGAAAACTTTTTTTTTTAGGTTTTGGCCAGCTTTTTGAGATTTGGCCCCATAGTGCACCTTGGGTATAAGTTCAGCGTGTAGGCATGAAGTTATGAAATTAACATTTTCATGACTCTTTCATTTTTACGCGAGTTAATACTAGACGGTACTCAATAATACTCGACTGTATTTGACTGTTCTAACGAATACTTAAGCATGCTAAAGAATACTCAAATGTCTTCGCAATAAGGGTAGTAGGTACATAGTAGAGAATACTTGAGCTAGAGCTTGCATTCGCTCAAAATTTTATTCATACGGCCAATGTCTCGTTTCTTAATCCACCCTACCATTAAATTTTCGAATTTACCTGATGTGATCAGTCACCGCATGTATTGTCACTTTCAATTGGAAAGGTGTTATGGCATAATTTTGGTTAATATTAGATTTATTGTTTAAATTTGTTTAAATTCTATGTCCATGACACATAATATATTCTCAACTTGATTCATTAAGTGCGTAGATTTTATTTTAAAAATACATAAAATAGTCCGCGTATTACTTTTGTGAAAGTGGTGTTACTGAAGTACCTTCAATCTTAAGAAATCCTCCAGGGTTAAGATCAATTTTAATAGTTTTAGGATCTATTTCTTTCGGGAACACAAAACCTTCGCTATATTTGCGCCAAAACGTATAACCGTCCTCGTACACTTCTTCGTCAGCATGAACAACTAATTTATTCCCAGCCAATACAACATCAATATCTTCAGGCTTAAATGAACTTACATCATACTCGAGCCTAATTTTCTTATCCGTATTGTCATAAATTGGGAAACCGTTTCGAACTAAACTTGTGCGAGCATTATGATTCAAGGATTCCGAAGGTGTTGAAAGTTTGCTTTCGGCGCTTTCAATCAATCGTGTGGTAGATGACATTAATTTTTCTTGAAATTGCTTCAATTCTGACTCCATTTTCTGCATTTCAGTCACAAATAGGTTTTCAATATCTTGCATATCCTTCATGTCCATTTTCGATTTTTATTATATAATTTTGTTAGAAATTTTGAAACTACGTGAGGTTTTAATGTGCTTCAGTTTTGACTTTTATTTTGATATATGTAAATGTTTTATTGTTTCTATTTAAATGGTGACTCTGATTTTTTCGACTGCGGAATAAAGTGTAATAGCAAAGTTTTGAGATATCGCAAAGATCCAATTAGTCAAAATTCAATATACATTTTCTATATGTCTACCCTTTTACATTCATACACTAGTATTTACATAAAACGCTAGTTTCAAAAGTTAAATGAAGTGGAGTAAGTGCGAAATAAAAATAACGCACTGTAGATAAAAACCAAACAAGCAACCAAATTTCAAACGGAATGAAATTAAATTTTATTAATGGAAGTCCTAATTTTTTTTTGTTTTAATGTTAAAAAAAGGCGCACAGTTTCCCACGGATTTAATGTAAATACACTAATGGTCCGTAATCTTCTTTTAAGCCTTAATCGAATAATTTTCGAAGGAGACATGTTCAATTTTACAAGAACGTTTTAATTTGAGATACATACATATATTTCATTTCATTGGGCTATTTACAAGGAGGAAATTAATTGATCAATTTTAGATTTCGTATTGGTGATATCTAGTATGATATATTTTGCAAATGCTACTTCCCTTTATACACATAGAACAAATTTCCTATAGCTTACAATAACTTGAAAGGTCAACAAAGTGTGTTCTGGTTAAATGTAATACACCTAAATATTATAAAGTGAAAAAAATTTACAGGAAAAATTCCCTGTTTTCCTTAATTCTGCTAAGAATTAATCCTTAAATATGTGGTGAAGGGAGCTATAACACAAATTTTTCACAGTAGACGGTAACATACAGTAATGGTAGCAAATGTAAGAAATGCTATGGCAAAGAGATATAAACATAAAAATACCACATAAAACATAAGTTACCTACATTTACAAAGGTACCTAGTATCACTGACAATGAGTGGTGAGATACTTAGATAACATAATATCGTCAACTAAGCAACACCACAATATCCCATGAACATACATATGTATCATAAACATTCATGTCAAAACGAGTTGAATAATTAAATGTCATTTAACAGCAACGTAATACTGAGAAAAAAGATTGGAGCTCAAAGATAAAATGTGTTGCTGATAACTTATTTATGTCCATAGATCCAAATATGCTTTCCGGCCAATGTTTACCACACAAACTGAACAGGAAAATTGGATGCTCCGCGGAATAAAGGCAAAGCTTTGAAAGCACACATATTTTCTTTGAACTTGGAAGTTTGTGACATATTTGTATGTTATTTGCTGTGATTTTCCTTTGTGGCGTTAAAGCCATTGGTATACGTTTGAAAATTGTACCAAAGGTTATTGAAGGTCCGTTTTAAAGCCATGCCATTTGCGTGTACAATGCTTTGTCAGAAAATTTCCATTCCGAGCATATCGTTTAATTCGACGAGGTAGTGAGCTAGCAAGCATTCAACTTACGAGTATGTACGAGTACATATGTAATATCGTTATCATTTGTATTTTTTTTACTTAAAATGGTAATTGACAAACATGCGCTCACTATTGGCAGACAACGAAAATGGCCAATCAATCGATATTTAAACCAAATTGTTATTTCGTGTTTGCAAGGTAATTGTTTGATGGTGGATAAGCAAAACAAAATATCATTAAATTGTACGAATCCTACTTCTCATGAAGTACTCTAATTAACAATTTATGTACAGGGTCTTTCAATAAGAACGCTCGATTTTTAAATATAAATAAAATAAGTTGCGTTTGAGATATCGACTCCATTTTGATTTTATTTGAACTAATATTTTATAGCATTACGTACGGAATATAACATCGTTCAAATTTTCACCGTGGCTTTGCTTGGTGGCACGTATTCGGGAGGTCCAATTTTTGATGACTGTCGCATAAAACAGACTGAATTTGCTGGATGGTATCTACATACAAAATCTCTCCATTGTTCCCGATAAAAAGAAACATATTTTGTATATGGCAACTTCTATATGGAACATTAAAAGAACGTAGCTAAGATTACGTAAACTAAAACATTGTGATGGCCAGCTTAACTAATTTTTTTCGTGATATACATTCAGGGAAAGACTGGAATAAACTCAATTTACGTGCACTTTTTTTTATCGGAACCTAGTACGCAACCTGAACTTTGGAAATATTTTTAAACTCCATTTATCCTAATATTATGTTGAATCAATTGACAATATTTCATGCACTGAAGTTTAGAGCTTAGTTTTGTTTGAGACTATGCAATCAATTTACCAACTAATCTGGTTATTTAAAATATGCGTTTAATTAACAAAACTTTATCGATTAGATGCCCCTCTAACAAAACTTGCGGAAGCAATCAAAACTTGACTCACCACTTGGGCAATTAAAACATTGGAACGAACATACATTCAGAAGCCGCAATCTGCTCCCTTACACGCTACTTAATATGAATATGAGCTTTGCCATTAGGAGGGTGTGCCTCCTAAGGTCTTTATAATTCAAGTACCTCCACCATCAAAATTTACAGCGCGCCATTTCATAAAATGCTTAACAAACTTGAAATTAATGTCGAACTCGCCGAATGCTTGTGCATTTAGGTCGTCATTAGCAGGACGGGGAATTTCTGCCGCAGTTAAATATGCATGCAATAACTCCTGTCTTTTCCAGGCCATAGTTCCGAACTTCGCACAAATGGAACTTAGCGAAGGGACTTTGGAGCTGTGCTCCCTAATCTGCAGCGATCAAACGAAAGTGCTCTTTCAGTTAATAAGCGCTAGGAATCAATTATTAATAACCGAGATGGTAATAACCACCAGCTGTATGCCTTGCTCCGGCTTTGGTCGAGAGGTGGAGGCCGCATGACATACTTGTATTTACACGGGTCGTCGGGTGTCCCATGGGAACTCTAAATTTAACACTTGTGCAATGAGTTCACCAATTTCCATTTTATTGCACGTATGTAGCACTCGGGCAGCGCGGCGTCGAATTGGCACCGCTGGAGAAGAGTGGACTGGGGGGACAGCTACCCTTTCCTTGATTACGTTTTATGGCAGTGGCTTAGAGCCAAAACGAGACAACTAAGAATAAGCTCTTCCAGTCGGGACAATAAAAATTCCCAGAAACAACGAAAAGAGGGAGATAGGGGCGATTACATTAAACTTTAAACGGCATTGCTGGGAGAACGGACACTTCGATAGTTGCGCCATAAAATTAATCTTGTCTTCGTCACATTAAAATGCAAAGGAGCTATATCCCCTCCCTCCGACAGCTTAATGAACTCCCTCTTCTTTGCGCCTAGGACGAGAGAGGGCACATTTTGCACAAAATTCCCGTGATTGTTTATCCAATTAAGATCCTACTCCCCACTCAATTGAGGCTGTTTCACCACTTGCAAATAAAATAAAATGTCGTTTTCATTGTATTTTTATTTTGCTTTGCTTGTTTTTTCTTTGCAGAGGCTGGTGCCAACCCTCGGGAAATCCTGCAGGAGGCAACCAACGCAGTGCATCTTAAGTACAGCTTCTTCGAGACGACAATTCAGATTGAGGATTTCACGCCCGAGATGGAAGAATGCCAACAGTGCACCGTTCCCAAGAGATAGGAGGAAAGACTCCCACTTGCTTAGTCGTTGTCGTTCCCATTGCAATCGATTCACCCGATTGACCTCACCCCGCTACCATCCTCCCCTTGCAATAAAGATGTCATGAGGAATTGCCGAGATGTCTTATTGAGAAAAACACCAAAGTATTCCGCTGTCTTATGAAATACCCCTTTACCCATTGTTCAGTAAATAGTCGTTAAGAATTTAAATAAACGAACTTCGATCGACAGCTCGACTGTTCGACACTACATGGTATCATCTGTCACCTTCTAGATTAAAACCATTAAAGTATTGTATATTTAGAGTTCACTCATTAAACGATACATCACCTTTAATACATTTTTTCCATGAACTTAAATTAAGGGGTGGGAAATTAAACTACTCGCATCATATACCATAAACAACTCAGTGAACTTGCTGTAAAATGTTGTTATGCAATAGTTAGGTACTGACGATAAACCAGACAGAGTTCTTATGGCAGATAACTTATGATTTTACGTGTCTTCTGAAGTTTTCACTGCTGGAGTTTTTATGTTGAGTTTTGGGTAATGTTGAGTAATATAGCAAGCAATACAGAAATAACATGCTGCACCATTACGTTTTGTTAGAGAGCTTTTAAAATCACCTGTCATTTAATTTCAGTTGTAGAAAGTTTTTTTTTTTTATCAGGTAAGAATTGTCCATCTAATCTTCACAGTGCGAGCTTAAGCTCTCACTCAGCTAAGCTCGAGGCGAACCTTAAATGGTTGCTTAAGTATTTTCGGTTTCACAATCCTCTTTTATTTCAATCTTAGCT
Source organism: Neoitamus cyanurus (assembly GCA_947538895.1). NCBI lineage: Eukaryota > Metazoa > Arthropoda > Insecta > Diptera > Asilidae > Neoitamus > Neoitamus cyanurus. Next base: position 16,631,127 of record OX384544.1, on the reverse strand, counting down.
GAGAGTTAGAGAGATGAGTGAAATAATGGGCCAAGTGTTGCCCATCGACAAAATATTTTTTTTGTGTAGATCATGCCACCCTCTACATATAGTCCTTCTAAATATAGGCTCGATATAAATCCTGGCGGGCGGCCGGGATGGCACGTCTGAATTGTAAGATTATAAAAGTACAAGACCGGCGATATGATTGGCTGATATTGTGACACATCTTTTGGACGACTGAAAAATGATCCCAATTTAAATATTAGCCAATGAAATAAATCCGAATTCGAATCAGTTTAATGCGATTTATCCGATGACTATACCCAGTGGCGTACCTAGGGTAAATGGCGCCTAGGGCACGTATATAGTAAAAGCGCCCTTTCGTAAAATCTTAAAAGAAATAATAAATACACTGAATACAGTTTTATTTTTGGTATTATAACTAGAATCAGTTCTCTAAAGTGTTAATCTCACAATTGCACTTTTCTCTATTTTTGCGACGCAAATAAATTTATAATATCTTCAAACTCAGTTTTCTTCATTTCTTCTCGCTCTATACTTAACAACGCTAGATCACACAACCTTTCTTGGCCCATGGTAGCTTTCAAATATGAAAGGATCAATTTCAGTTTACTAAAAGATCGTTCTTCGTACAACTGTTCTCCGTTAACATCACAGCCATAGAAATCGCCAAATGCATCACATTTTTTCTTCAAGTTATCATAGTCGTCGGCACCGTAACACAAAGTTTTAATATCGAGAAGAAATTCAAATCTTGAGTCAGTTTCATGAAGACGAGTAAACCTTTCAGTCATTTCACATATAATGCGATCCAGAGACCCCTTCATTACTCGACTCATTTCTTCTCTAGCAGTCAATCCGGCATCATATGCAATCTCTTCAGTCATACGTTTCTTTCTTTTGACGCGTTTTTCAATCGATACATCCCATTCCTGAAAAAGATTTACTACTAGTTTCTACTAGTTTTTCTCTTTCGTTAGAAAAATGATCTCTCAGAGCTTTTATATCTAATGCCGCATCATGGAAATTCATACTAGGATCTTGAAATCACTTTTGAACACGGTCAATGTACAGTCGTGCCATAAGTTCTGTCCCTAAGTTGAATGGGTCCGCACGGCCCATGCGACTGACTGCCGAGAACGGCTTTGTTTACAAAATATAAGGTGGGTCCTATACTGCAAAATTAGCCTCAGTTTGCATCGTTCATTCGAAGAGGCAACATGAAGTGGAGCGTCAAAGAGAATCGCATCGCTGTGATAGCGCTGCACAAGTGCAACAAGTCACCAGTGGAAATTTTCAATCTGCTCAAACCATTGAAAATTTCTCAAAAGTTTGTTTACCGATGCATTCAACGGTTCAACGAGACCTCCTCTGTTGATGACAGACCTAGAGACGGCAGGCCACGCACTGCAAGGACACCAGCAGCTGTGAAAGCCGTGTCTGCCAGAATTCGGCGAAACCCTCTCCGAAAGCAGAAAATCATGGCTCGGGAGATGAATATCCCAAAAAGAACGATGTCCCGCATCATCAAAGAGGACCTCAAACTTGGGGCTTACCGAAGAACAACGGGACAGCTGTTGACACCGGCTTTGAAGAACATACGAGCCACAAGATCGAAGGCGTTACTTCAACGGTACGCGCAAGGAGGACACAAGAAAATTCTGTTCAGTGACGAAAAAATTTTCACCATAGAAGAAAAATTCAACCGGCAAAACGACAGGGTTTACGCCCACAGTTCTCGGGAAGCTGCAGAAAAAATTCCAAGGGTCCAAAGAGGTCATCATCCTGCTTCGGTCATGGTTTGGTGGGGTGTTTCGTACGACGGAGTCACTCAGCTGCATTTTTGTGAACAAGGGGTTAAAACAAAGGCAGCAAACTACCAAAGCGATGTCCTAGAGAAGGTAGTCAAGCCACTCAACGATACCATGTTTCACGGAGAAGACTGGACGTTCCAGCAAGACTCGGCGCCAGCTCACAAAGCCAAGATGAACCAAAAGTGGTGTGCGGACAATCTGCCCGACTTCATAGCCGCTCAGGATTGGCCCTCTGGAAGCCCCGATTTGAACCCGCTTGACTATCGCTATTGGGACTGGCTAGAGCAGAAGGCCTGCAGTAAGCGTCATCGAAATATTGATGCTTTAAAGGCCAGTTTGACAAGAGCAGCAGCTTCAATTCCGTTAGAAGTCGTGCGTGCAGCCATCGACGAGTGGCCCGATCGTTTGAAGAAGTGTGTAAAAGCAAGAGGCGGCCACTTTGAATAGACTTTTGCGTTTTTTTGTTCCTTTGTCTACCGAGAACAGGTGGAAATAAAAAATTTTGTTCACGCTAACGTTACAGTTTATTTTAACCCATTTACAAAAGGGACAGAACTTATGGCACGACTAGCAAGTACAGTTTTCCAAAATTCTAACAAAGTCAGGAAGTCGTAAGACAACATCCGATTATATAGAAGTCTTGCTTCACTTCTGGTTTCACTAGTTTGATTGTTATCTTCTGTCATGTCTTCGAGAAGTTTCAATATAAGCTCAAGATATTTTTCAATTGGTTTTACTGCTTCGACCCTTGTACTCCATCTTGTTTCAGACTCTGATTTTACAACCACAGGCACGGACTCCTTGAATTTTTCTCAGCGCAAAGTAGAATGAGAGAATAAAACGTAAAGAGCTTCGATAGTTCCAAGAAAAGTGACCATAACGGTATCCTCCTTAGCTGCATGTACACCAACCAAATTAAGAGAATGATTATCGCAATTTACAAAATATTTTTCTCGCTGATTCGTTGCTGAACTCCAGTTATTTTCCCAGCCATCACTGGAGCGTTGTAATAACATTGTGAATGGCAATCCTGTAGATCCATATGGTCTTTGTCAAGCTGTTTGCAGATTACATCAACTAAACTTGCAGCGTCCTTTTGACTTACTTGAATAAAGCCTAGAAATGACTCTCTAATGCGAACTGATTTTTGCTCAAAATCAACCTCTACATATTGCACTACTTCTGACATCTGCTCACGATGGGCCTGATCAGGAGTTGAATCGAACATAAGGCCATAATATTTTGATTTGCGAATGCTTTACAATAAGCTTTGGCGACCGTGGTTGCCATCAGATGAATGAACTCATTTTGAACACGAGGCGAAAAGTACGATGTGGTTCCAGGATTATCTTTAATGTGGGTTAAATGGTTACTCATGACGGGGTCGAATTTGGCCAAAAGTTTTATTAATTCAAGGAAATTACCAACATTATTGGATTCGGATCCATCGCATGTAACTGAGTGACTCTCTATGACCTCGTAATGCTAAATTTTGAGTGGCAAGGAATTTGATGCAGTGAAGGATTCGTGTTAATATTTCACGCCACTTTAGTTTTTCTTTCTCGATCTGGGCTTGAAGTTCGGTGTCACTGATCTCTTTGTTTGCTGTGACATTTCTTTCCATCTCTTTCGAACAAACGTCTAAACTTTTATCATACGGATTCTGTGAAAAACCGAATAAACTGAATTACCATGGTTTGTGATCCAAGAATTTTGCGCCCCCCTTTGATTGGCGCCCAGGGCACGTGCCCTACTTGTCCCACCATAGGTACGCCACTGACTACGCCTACTGGATTTGATATTTCGCTTTCATAACTGGTGAACGCTGAGTGCTTTGTTAATACACAATATGTAAGTTATCTTAAATATTTAAGAAATATAAAATTCGATGAGTTACCTACAGGTTAGTGAATTGAGGGTTAAAAAAAAGTGCCTCCTGGTCGACATGCTTACAGCCCTTGTAGTGTTCCGAAAAAAATATGTAGGTATTCTTGATTAGTAAAGATGTCGCTATGGCTCGGACCTTGGGAAAAAAATCTTTTTTCGCAAAATGGCGACGAGTTGAAAAAAGAATTTGTTTTTTTCTGCTGTTGTTTGAACTTTCCGAATTTTTTAAAAATTGTGAAAAAAATTTTTTTTTTTAAATCTATGCTCCGACTATAGAGGAATATACAAAGAAGATATATATACATTAGAGGAGATTATTTATAGTTTATTTTCTCGACTTTCTCGAGGGGACTCGTCTTCAGGTAGGTAGTTGTCAATTGTTCGATTCGCACCGGCCGACCGGTTTAGTTGACACGTCACAAAAGTCACTGTAAAATAATTCGAATTTTTACAAATCCTCTTGAGAACATATTCTTAATGGTCCAAACTATAAAAATTTGAAAAAAAAATCGATTTGTTCAAATTTATACACCAGAACACGCCCTTAAATAATTCGGAATGGACACCAGATCACCTGCTTGTTTTTCAAACCATCTTTAATCTCCTCTAAAATGTACATAATCACCGGCTTTGATACTATAAATAATTGTACCTACATATAAAGCTGTAACACAAAATGATTTCAACGAAGAAACTAATAAAGTTTGCATACTCACATTGTGGGAGTTGCTCCGTGGGATTTGAATCATCAGAAATTTTTGATTTAATTAATCACATATTATTATTACAAAATTTTCTTCTTAACTCTCAGATGAAAAAGCTCTTCGAAGCTAATCATTTTTTAATAAGTTTCTTACAAAAGGAAACCACGCTTGAAAATTACCGTACTTATAAAATTTCAAACATTGACATGAAGTAGTCTGCTTTCCCAGTATTGGAAAAAATTCTAGCTGCATAGGGCAATACTCCCTCCTGATAGGTAATAAGTCTGGTCTCAGGCTGTCTTATTTTATAAAATAACACGTGATTACTTACCTACGGTACCTTATATGTAAACTCGCACCCGTATGTGAAATTTGTTCTCATTGTACTTTTTGCTTCATTAAAAAGAAAATTAAATCGACTGGGAGTCATATGTCCCATAATTTGCTTGTTCAATATACACCCTTGATTCCTGAATTAATTAAAACCTAGTCGTTGTCTTAATTACCTGTCAAAGGCGCGCTGTGCTCCTCCCCAGTTCCTGCTTGTATAAACATTGATTAATTATGATAAATGCGTTACGAAACAGCGATCCAACACTTGGCTCTGATTAATTTATAAGAGAAAACGCCTTGAGCTTAAACACTTACTGGCTGGAGAGTCGAGACTGAGAAAGAGTTATTTTTCATAAACTGGTACTGCTGACTTGAAACTTTTCCTCTTCCGTGCTGCTAGGTTATCCATATCAATGGTTCTCGGGTACCGTACCGGCCACCTAAGCCGGAGCATTAAGCTGATCCTTTCAGACGAATATCGTGTAATTTACAAGATAGAGAGCACTTTTATTGCGCGAACTTTAAAAAGGCCCTTGGTCTTATCTAACCGTTCTTAAAAGCAAAGCACAAACCGGTGAAACCCAAACATAATGCCGCGTGTATCGTAAAATTTAAACAACACCGCGAAACCACATCTGGCCCATAATCCAAATTAACCCATTATTCAACCCGGCTCCTAGGTACAACTCGGGTCCCGCGGAGTCTGAGAGCGGAGAAAGACTTTTGAAAGGATAACAAGATATCGTTATGTTGGCTGAGTGGAGGATGTTTTTAAAGGAAGGAAACGGCTGAAGATTCCCTCTGTATCGCCATTGCTATTGCCGACGTGCTATCGTGATATCCACAATCAACTCGTAATCGGGAAATAGGATTACAGGCTACCGTTGCAGCGTGAGGATATGAACAGCTTTGAATCCCTTTTATTTCATTATCCTTTATTCTGGCATCACCTGCTGATATCTAAAGGCCCTTTATATTACCCGAAGGTATCAGGTCATCTCTTCTTTCAATATGCGGCCATTCGGGATTGTGGCAAGGGAAGCAACAGCAGCACACTGTAGGTGGGTGTCAGTTGGTGTTGTACCTTTTTATTCTAGCCTCCCAGCTGCCTCTTACAAATGACTTTAATACATTTTAAGTCTGTTAAGATTTCAGCAGAGCCGGGAAAATTTGCCAAGAGCCGTTAAATATTTGGCTCCCTAAACGAACCGGGATGGCGCCTTTGGATGGCACCTCCACAACATTTACAATGTGACGAAGGAAAATCGCCTTGAATACGTTTCAGTGGGGAAGTTTGTCAGGAGCTGTATTAAAAGTGAGCTCTTTTTAAGAAGTTTAATGTTTCGTTCTTCCGAAAATCGCAGCTCCACCATTGAGGGATATTTCTATGTTGTTCTTACGGAATCTTGTTTCATTTAGGGAAAATATTTACTGGGCTTTTGAAGTGCCCTAAATAGAACTCTAAAGGTGCGCTGTTGATGGGCATTTTAAGACGAAAATCCTCTTTAAAAACTGGAAAATTATACAGCCGAACGTTTCCACGAATTACATTATTCAAAATGTTGAATGGCTTCAAACTAGTACGTTCTAGTTCTTCATCGCAGTTCAAGAGTTATTCTAGACATTTATAGGCTTTTTTGAAGATCGTTTCATGCCTTTGATTTTGAAATTTAAAAGACATTAGGTAAGAAATTGTCAACTCTTTTCGCAATATTTTTACTACTGAAATTTTAAAGGAGGATTCTTTTTTAAAATGTCAACAAAGAGGTTTTTCCAATAGTTTATACATAATAACTAAGACCGTAATGTCGTTGTCTTTATATGTTATTTGAAGAAAATTCAGTAGCACTTTTATTAAATAATATCTACTGCAACGAAACATGGAAATAGACGAAGCGACTGATGCTAACTTCTGTTGAAATCTAGACACCTTTCATGTGTGATGTGGCTTAATTACCATAAATGGGAGTGTACCTACATACTCAAAGAACAAACATGTGAACATGACCTTAGTAACAAAGAATGCGTGATACATACAACTTACTTACAAAGTTTTCCTAAACAAGTGAAAAGCCTTCTTCTCTATTTCAAATAATTTCCGTTTAAATTAATATTCAAGGGTCTTGAGGGTCGCTGATCTTAAATTTGTTATCGAAATTTTAACCGTATAGAATGCGCAACTGACTTTTCCGAAAGCGCACGGTAACTTTTTAATTATTTCATTATATATAAATGATATCTCAGAAAGAAGATTTCTAAGCCAGATGTCTTTCTCATAGTCCAACCAGGACCTTACCTTTATAAAATACTCATGTTCAGCGTTTTCATCTTGTAGATGTATCAGATTAATCGATATATTTCTGAGAATCTTCTGACGAACTATCTTTTATGATGGATACAAAGTGGATAAGGCATATATACCCTAACTCTACTTTTCGGTGGTGTGGCAATATGTGTGTGGAGATAGCAATTGCTTGTGGAAACTCCGAACGACGAGTGGGATGATTTACGAAACACATAGCGGTTGAAGAGAAAGAGAGAACAATAATCCGGTCGAGCATGCATCAATTTTTTACGCAAATTAATTACACTGGTCGACAGGGTTTTTGCCCCAGAAGTATAAATAGGTGACATCGATGTATTTTTTTCTATAAATTACGAATCTGAAACGTTGCATCACGTATAGTTTTTGAGAAAATCGGTGTCAAATATTGAAAAAAATCCGCTTTTGGGTGATTTTCGTTAATTCATTCAAAATTTTAAAGTTGTCCCAGAAATTTAATATATACTTCAAATAATAGGACAATCTGCTATTTAATGGTAACAAGAATAAATAACAAAATGACGTCACGTAGCTTAGTGTTCTACTCTTCACACCCTTTCATATGAAAAAGCTAATCCGTCTTCTTGGGTCGTTCGCCATAGTGGTTTAGAATCATATTGGGTACACTATATTGCATTGTCTTTCATCGACCTTTTATTTATGTAGGTGTGCGAAATTTGGAAGCTCTAACTTAATTAGAACTAGCCGAATTATTATTGATTACAAGATTTGTAGCAGAGAGACAACAAAGCAAATTAAATAAAAACTTTTGAAAAGGGAAATTGAGTGGCAGTGATCACATTTTAAAATTGTTTCAATGTAATAAATTGTAATATACATTATGAGACAGAAAGTAAACATAAACTAAAGTTACTTCTGTTCTGTGAATGCACGGGATCACACCTAGATGCGCCGCTATTTTTACCTTGGGGAACTGTTTTATAGTTTCACATAATTCCTAACTCTTCTCTTTGGCTAACAATTGTATTATAAATGTGTCATACTCGTAGGTTGTACAGAATGCAGCTTCATATGGAAGTTTTAATTAAATGCTTCTGAACTGTTAAAGTTATACAGGAATATGGAGATGCCACTCGAGCAGACTATAAAATTTCATTCACGCGAAACAACTTCATCATTCATTTATCAAGTAAGATATGGAGAGCACGCGGGTATAAATAGAGTTATTTACTTTCACCTGAGAACACGTACGAGCTGGATATATGCCATACAATTTTAGTTCAGGTGCACAATGTTTCAATTCACACAATCACAGAAATACCCGAAACTAGGTGGAGAATCCCTTCATAGGAGAAAACTCACTTGTACCCCTGCAGCCTGTTAAATTAGCATTTTTGAAGAGTTCCCCACTATTTTCAGAATTCAACAATATTTGAACTATGCAAAACTTTGTCCTTATTCCAGTGCTCGGAATGTAGACGAACAAAGCCTTAATGTGTAAATACAGCCGGGCGCAGGGTTAGCGCTGCCAACTCGCAGAGTTTAAAAAGTTGAATTGGAAAAGCACACAATTTCGTTTCCAGGGTACACAAATGCACTTTCCTGCAATTTCTGGATAAAGTCTTGTAAACAATAATTAACTGGGAAGTGCAGGAGCGCTTAATGAGAAATAAGGCGGGCGAATGCATCAGAGAGGATTGCCAAGGCGCTGTAGTGCCAGCAGGAACTAGCAAAGACGGTGTGCCATTCTGATGCCCTGTTTTAACTGATTAAGCGATTAAAACGCAAACTTCAGCAATGCGCTCCTTTGAGAATGACCAACCTTAAAGATGCACATAATGCCAATCTATAGACACTTATAAAGGGTGGCTATGTGCTGCTACTTGAGACGGTAACGTAATTGAACAACCTTTAAGAGCGTAGGTCGTGGATTAAAGCCTTCTATAGTATCAAAGGAGGTTTTTGTGTGATGGTACGCTTATACCCGATGATGCCTTGGTGACGTTCAGCTGCAGATTTATCTCATAAATTGCTTATGGTATAAAGTTTAACCCAGGAAGGTTTCACAAGAAGTAGGGCGACAACTTTTGATACTTGAGCAAATTACTTTTCCTTAAATTGGAAGAGATAGTTTTGAATAGTGCACTAGCACGGTGAAACTTCTACAGCCACAACTTTACCAATTTATTTTATTTCTAGGCTTTTTTTAGAACGTACATTTCAAAAATCCATCACATAAAGTATTGCGAAAAAAAACTAAGCAATTTCGCAATAGAGCCATTCAAAATTGTTTATTTTTATTTTAACCTTACTTTAGACTCGCGCGGTCCAGTGAAAAATCCAATAGATTTTGCTAATTAGGTACTCTGTAGAATGATATTAATACATAATTTAATAATGAAATCAGTGTATTCTACCGCCATTACAATTTAAAGTAGTTTTAAATTCTGCCACTCCACAGTGGCCGATTTTTCGAAAAAGCTGGCCAAAAGTCGAAAAAAATTTTTTTTCGTTCTGTTCAAGCTACCATCCTAAAAGAAAAATAAAAAAGCAGAAAAGAAAAATAAAGAAGCTTTTTCTACACATTTTGGCAAAATAACAGTAATGTACTGGTAAGGCATTCAGCATTAGAGCAAGTCAAAGTGACTCTCTTCGACGCATCATTTGTCACGCTACTTAAACCTGGATTTGGACTACGTCGTTTTGAAAGTGATAACAGCTTTTCTAGTGACTGTTTTCAGATCGCGTTCAGTAACGGGTGTTTCTAAAAGTATAGACAGTATATTATATGGTGCTTTTTATCACCTACTAAAGTTTCGCTGTGTAAAACCTTTTTTTAAACACAGTCATGCACGTCAAGCTTTTTCGTGTTGACATTTTATCAGAATGAATAAAAATAGTTAGAAGTTCCGCAGAGTTCCACGATAAGATCATTTTTATTATGTAAAAGAAAGTATTTTCTTTCATTTTACGAAAAAAGCAGTTGCGATAATTTGCGATATTTCACGAAACATAATTTTAAATCCCAAGAAGCCCAAGAATCGCGTAATTATTAAACGATATCGAGAAAACTTTTCGAGAAAATGCTCTAGGGAAACCACAATGACGGACATCTTTCATTGGTTATTTGTGTCCTCTGACCCGCTTATTTCCAGCTTGAGATTGATTCCACGGAAAAAAAATAAGAACTTGTAATCAGAAGGTATCAAATTGTTGTCTCCTGTTGTTTTTACCAGTACTGAGGTACACTCAGACACAGCTAGTGTCAGCTTCGATTCGGTAGAAGAATACTTGTCTGGCAGCGAATAGTTCATGTTTTTCTGTAATGAAACTTGTATAATTATGTAAACTTTGTTTTTGTCTACGAGTTAGGAGAAATAAAATCTCTTTGAAGCTAAAATCTCGTATTCTTTTCGAAAATATGTTTCTCCTTGTTGCAAAAACATTATTTTTCAGACAGGAGCTACATATAAATTTACTCGTAAGCTGTGTGCTCTTTTTCTCATTTCAGAATCAGACTCCTTAAACGTCCAACAATTTTATGTTGCCGGTATGAATCAGAAAAAAAGTCTGATTCGTCATTCGTGTCCTCAAAAACTGAATCATACGAAATTTTGTTGAAATCAAAATGTTTTAAGTAGTACATGTCCGTCATTTTGAATCTGCCATTTTTAATTTTGGAAAAAAATTTCATGTTCGTAATCAGCGACCTCAGAAAATAAAGCATACAAAATTTTGTTGAAACGGAGTTGCTTTAAGTAGTAGACGTCCGCCATTTAGAATCCGCCATTTTGAATCTTGGAAAAAAATTTCATATTCGTAATCAGCGACTTCAAAAACTAAAGCATACAAAATTTTGTTGAAATGGAGTTGTTTTGAGTAGTAGACGTCCGCCATTTTGAATTTTGAAAAATAATGTCATATTCGTGATCAGCGACCTCAAAAACATAAAATTGCAAAGTTTTGTGTGATTCCTATCATTTTTCGACTTTTGGCCAGCTTTTTCTGGAAATCGACCACTGTGCACTCCAAAGACGTTCTCATATTAAATTTCATAAAAATTGCTTAAAACTGAGGAATTTTAGTTGCCATATTGGATTCGCCATTTTAAATTTAGAAATTTTGATGGCAGATTTGGAATCAGCAACCCCGAAAACCTGCTAGTACCGATTTTCAGGTATATCATTTGAAGTTTAACTGTTTCGGTCACCACAGTGGATCCGCCATTTGTAATGAAAAACAAATTATTCAAATTTAATCAAAGGAAAGACACTAAAATGGTACCGAAAGGATTTATGATGGCGTATTAATATATGTACAGATTATCGCTATAAATCATTGTAATAAATGTTCACTAAATATAATGAAAAAGTCTCGTTTAATAGAATAACAAAACAAAGGTAAGTTAAAAAATTATGTTTTTTATAATTAGTCTTCTTGACTAGACTAACAAAAAACACAAAATACTTAAGTTACATTTTGTTATGCTTATGATATTTTTCCATATAGTTGTTTATTTTTAAACTATCTGCATTATTGTTATTCTAAAAATTCTTTAAATTCCTATCATTTAATTTTAAAGTAGCATTTATTAATTAATAACGATTTTAATGTATATAGTATTAATTCATATTTTTCATTTGTCCAAATAATTTTCATGTTTTAAAAAACTCGATTACAGTATTTGACGCCGGTAGACATAAACAAAATCCAACAACATCTAAATAAATCAAATTTCCCCTGTCGAAGTATTTCTTTTTTAAAATTCGATCATCTTCGGTAGTAACACAAAGTAAGCCGTGATTGCTGCCAGTCACAAAACGTCGGTCGTCGGTCGTCGTTCCGAACCGGTTCTCGGTCTCTTCTTGCGGTGTCAGTCGGCCAGCACACGCCTCTCCTTCAGCTACGACATTTGTAACCTTTGTTCTATTTTTACAATATATCCATCTATAGTAACTGTGATTGGTGAGTTTAATTTTCACGAAATACAATAGTTTTAACACGTTTAGGTTTAGCGCTGTTAGTGCGCTTGTATGCTTGTTTGTTATTTCTAGTTTTCGCTCAACGGATCATTTATTCGAAAACTTTTTTTCTTTTCTTTATTTTTTAAGTTGCTTTCACACCAAAAAACTCGAACTTTTTCAAGACAGCCAAATTTTTTTCACTTTATATAATTCTTTTAACAAATCTGCTTCGTCAGGGATTCCGAATAATGCTCCAAGTTAATTTTTGTTTCAAAACCTTGTGCACATAAACGAATGACGTATACACTTGGGATGGTTACTAATGTAACGAACGGAAGGGAAGTGATTGAGTGAAAACAATTTTTTTACGTTTCGTATATTTCGAAATTTTACGTGTACAATATTAGCTGCCGTACTGTATAACCCTCCGTTCCTTTAAATTCAATCGTCGGAAGTTTCAATTTATTTGGTTCATTTCCCTGTTAAAAATCATTACCGACACCAGCTGAATTTTCTATCTCAATTAGTTGATAACTTTTACTTCTATGGTGAATAATAATAATGTGCAATAAGTGTACTCTATATACTGGAATAATTCTGTAATTGATTTACGTTTGCCTTCTAAGAAATTCTGCATAAGCTGAACATCTGGGCTGAATGAAGATTTGTTGGTCCTGCATCGATCATTTAATTTATTTGCACCCCATGTCTACGTAAATGAGTGACGGAGCCATCAATAAGTGTCTTCCACTGCAAAATCTTTGAAATCTTTGCCACAGCCATTAGTTTTGCTTCGGATTTCGTCTGCCTGTCTGCCACTCAGGCCAGAAACCAATAAGGTATGGGTGAAGGCTACGTGTGCCAAAATAAGCCCAAGAACTGTGGTTTGGGGATATTCTCAGTTGCACTTTATGACTGCTACTGCAACCCCAATCCCTATCGGAAAATCTCAATGTTTCCTCTTGTATGTAGTTTGTATAGTTCTAGGCCACCTGACGGAGGGTGCTAGTGAAATTAAAGCTGAGAGGTTGTGAGGTTCAACGCTTTAAAAAAATTTGTTAAGCTGCGAGAGACAAGCTCATCTGGGTGGGACTGTTTTACCTATTTGTATAGAATGAACAAAAACAAGAACTTCGTTAGAGACGGGCATAGCGTAATGACCATTTTCATGTTTCCTTAGATTATATCCTGTTCGAGCAAAAATTTGTTTGCCAGGTAAAGCATACTGGGGCTCTTATTAGTTTCGTGTGGACAAGATAATCAATGAATGCGATATGAATTTTAAAAAGGCTGCCAGGACCTTCTGCTAATCAAAATGTGGGTAAATATTCCAGACTATCTCCTTCCTGGGAGTATACAAGATGAGAAGGATAATGTCTGGTTTGTATAGCGCAATATCTTCCACATTTTCATTTTTATTCATGGGCACGATAGTTGGAGCTGTTTGTCCTAAATTAGATACAATATTCAAGGTCGAGTTCTGGAAGAGGTAGAGGATTTTGCGATGAACTTGATAAAAACTGTTCTTATGCAATCAACTTACAAACTCATAATAGGTTGTTTATAAACACATTTTTCAGTAGGTTAATTTTACAAAATACATGCATGTATATACTCAAACATTAGTACTCAATGATTTCTTATATATTTAGATGTAAAACAGAATCAGAAAAGTTTTTCAATGAAACACATATATGTTCGAGTACCTACGTTATTAGAATCTAACTTTAAAGTATATTATTTTAATTAAATTCTCCATAAATGGGAAATCTGAATTAGTAACTGCAACTAGGTAGGCACATGAAATATTGAACAATGTTTCGTAGAGTTCTTAACAAATTTATATAAAAAAGCCATCAAAAGATCGTAGGCAAAGGAGGTAATGTTGTTGAGCATGGAAAAAAAACTATTTACAATATGTGTCGAGTGTGGTAACAAACTGAAGAACATTATGAAACGAAAACTGAACATGTAAATAACAGGCGGGCTGAAAAGTTCGTAGACTGACCCATAGATGACGCTACTAGTATCAAATCTGTAGGGAGTTTCTCACCACATAATTATGTTAAAACGAATAAGTCTCAGAACTCAACAATATTTATTCACTTTAAGTTTGTTCACAATTTTATAATTTCTGTCGCCAGCCTTAATTTAGCGTCCTGCTTCCTAAGCTATCCTTGCTGAAGAGAGAGATACCAACCTCAGTTCAAGTAGTAGAAAAGAATGTGTCGGTAATGCGGTTTCTGTCATCTGCTGTTCTACGTGCAGATGGCGTTGATCTGACGTTCGAATTGGTGTTTCCACACTACTCCCCCCTGATGAAGTAAACAATGTCGATGCTTTTCAAATGTTATACGTCCTGTTTTTGCTAAGGTCGATTGTGGTCTTCTTCTTGTTATAGGTTCGGGAATCTGCAGGTTCGTCTTCAGGGTTGTTGGGCTGTTGTGAAGTTAAAAGTTTTTGCGGATATTGGGTATTAGAAGAATAAGTTGATACTGGAAAACTTGATGATGGGTCCAAAACTTCCGTGCTGGCTATATGAGCTGGTTTTAAGCGCTCGATGTTAATGTTCACTTCCCTTCCGTTCAGGTCAACAACAAAAATGCGGTCGTCGATCCTTCTTATTACTTTGTGAGGTCCTGTGTACGGCTGATCTAGTGAGCGTTTTCCGCCGTCACGTCTGAGGAACACATTTGTGCAAATGTAAAGGTCCTTGTAACAGAAGGTTTTATGTTTGGAATGGTGTGAAGCGGGAACTGGTTTCACCTCTCTCATGTGGAGTCTAAAATCTTCGAGGAAACCGTGCGGGTTCCTCCGGAGGGTCCTCGTGAGTGAAGAATTCTCCGGGGATGCGGAGTGTTGTTCCGTACAGGAATTCGGCTGGCGATGCTTTGAGGTCCTCTTTATAGCATGTTCTAAGGCCCAGCAATACCGTGGGTAGAATTTGAGTCCACTTGCTGGATTGATGGCACATGATGGCGGCTTTTAAGGTGCGGTGCCACCTTTCGACCAAGCCGTTGGCTGCGGGGTGGTAGGCTGTAGTTCGTATCCGCTTGCCTCCAATTAAGCGAGTAAGTGCGGTGAATAATGCACTTTCAAATTGGGATCCTTGATCCGTGGTGATTATTTTGGGTGCTCCAAACCTAGCAATCCAGTTGTTATAAAATGCGTTGGCCACAGTTTCCGCCGTGATGTCTTTGATTGGAATAGCTTCTGGCCATCTGGTGAATCGATCGACCATCGTTAAACAGTATTTGAATTGTTGCGATTCTGGTAAAGGGCCAATTAAATCGATATGAATATGGTCGAATCTCTGATCAGGGCTCAGAAAAGTTGCAGGAGATAAATGTACGTGACGTCCTGTCTTGGAGCGCTGGCATGGCAAACAGTTGCGTGCCCATTGCATGACGTCTCGATTCATGCAAGGCCATACGTAGCGTTGTGAAATTATTTTGCTGGTAATCCGGCCAGCGGGATGAGCCAAGTTGTGGAATTTGTCGAATATTTGACGACGCATGTTTGCTGGTACTATGGGTCTGATGTTGTGACTTGATACATCGCAATAGATTCCCTGTTGATCTGGACCGAAAACACAATTTCTGAATTTTTAAAGATGTGTCATTACTTTGTAATAAATTTTTCAGGTCCTCATCAGATTGTTGAGCTTGTGCTAGTAAAGTTAAGTCCACCGAAGACGGTAGTGTAATGGCATCTAATCGTGAAAATGCGTCAGCGACGTCGTTCTCACTTCCAGCTATATACTGCAACCTAGTAGTAAATTGGCTTATAAAACCAAGTTGCCGGATTTGCCGTGGTGAAGCTTTATCGGAACGTTGTTGGAAACCAAACGTCAATGGCTTATGATCCGTTCTGATGCAGAATTCTCTTCCCTTCAGCCAGGGTTGAAACAATTTTATGGCTTCGTAAACAGCTGTTAGCTCCCTGTCATAGGTGCTGTAGTTTTTTTGTGCGGAAGAGAGCTTCTTGGAGAAGAATCCGAGAGGCATCCAAAAGTTATCAATATTCCTCTGCTCAAGCACTGCCCCGATTGCCGAACTAGATGCGTCTGTTGTGAGGCGCAAGTCTGCTGAAATCGTTGGGTGAGCTAAGAGGGTAGCGCCAACAATCTGTTCTTTTGTTCGAACAAAAGCTGTTTCTGTATCTTTTGTCCAAGGTACTGGACGTTGGTCGTTTTTTTTGGAATCTTTCAAGAGCTCATTTAGTGGACTTTGAGCTGAGGCTGCGTCCTTAATATGCCGTCTGTAAAAATTTATGGCTCCGATAAAACGTCTTAGTTCCAAAATTGTTTGTGGCTTTGGATATTCACGAAGAGCCTTGACGCGGTCTGGGAGTGGAGCAGAGCCTTTAGATGATATGCGGTATCCCAGAAAATTTACGCTCTCTGCGCCGAAAACACATTTTTCTTCATTGATGCAAAGTCCATATTGTTTTAGGCGTTCAAAAATGGTGCGAAGGTGTATCTCATGTTCCTCCGGTGAAACAGACGCAATCAGCAGATCATCTATGTATACATAGACAAAATCAAGATCGGCTAGGACCTCATGAATAAATCGTTGGAACGATTGGGCTGCATTTCGGAGGCCAAATGGCATACTGACAAATTCAAATAGTCCAAATGGGGTAGTGACTGCCGTCTTTGGAATATCCTCCTCAGCTACAGGAATATGGTGAAAGGCACGGCGGAGGTAAATAACTGAAAATATTGTTTTTCCAGCCAGGATTGTAGAGTAATCTTGGAGGAGAGCAATCGGATAGCGATCTGGGACTGTCTGCGCGTTTAGCTTGCGGTAATCCCCGCAGGGACGCCAATCTCCAGTCTTCTTCTTGGCCATATGTAATGGGCTGGCCCAAGGGCTGGTAGAAGGTCTAGCATGACCAAGTTGCACCATCAGTCGGAATTCCTGCTGAGCTATTTTGAGGCGCTCGGGACACAAACGTCTTACTCGTTCGACGGTTGGTGGTCCATGCGTAGTGATGTAATGTTTAATTGAATGTTTAGCAGCAGTGCGGTTCCAAGGGCTTCCGAGCAGTTCAGGAAAACCTTTGAGGATCGAGGTGTATTTAGAATTGTTGCTGACTGTGGTGATTGAGCAAATAGGAGCTGGTGCGAATAAACCTGTGCTTCGGCATCCTGTGATAGGGTCAGTTATGAGCCCACGCTTCAGGTCTATGATTAAGCCGTATTTATGCAGTAGATCTGCGCCAATTATGGAGTAAGGGACGTCAGCGATGCAGAAGGACCATTGAATAGGACGCCGAAGTCCTATGTTTAGCGTTAGAGCACGTTCGCAAAATGTTCGAATTTGACTGCTATTCGCAGCATATAGCTGGAATTTTGAATTTACCGTCTTATCATCTCGCGCAGCTGGAGTGACAGAAATATCCGCGCCTGTGTCGACGAGGAATTTTGCACCAGTGGTACGGTCAAAGACGAAAAGTCGGCGAGGGGTTTTGTTACCGCCCATAGTTGCCGAGGCTATGGGCGGCTCTAAAAGTTTCCCTGGGTCTTAACCCAAACGCATGGAGTCGTGCATTTGCTTGCTTTCGTACCAAATCTACGGTGGTAGTAACAAATCGACTCACCTGGTGAAACAAGGCCAGTGTTTGTTCCGTTACTATCGACGGTGCGGGGCGTTTTGCTGCGCTGGCGACTGCGACTGCTGTTTGAGAAACCACGAGGAAGTGCCTTCTCTAACCTCTCCAGTCTTTTGTTGATAGTCTCCAGTTGCCCGATTAAACCATCCAAGCGACTCTCTAAGTTGTGGGAATTTGATTGCGAAATCGGCATTAAACGTACACCCGATGCAGATCGCTGGATGTCTATGACTCTATCGGCAAGTTGGGCCAATGCGTCGGCGGCAAGACCGTCTGCTGCAGCGAGGGCGACCTGGACATGCTCTGGTAGCCGGTCCAACCAAATGGCGCGGGTAAAGGAGCTGTCCAAAGAGTTACCACCCAGTCGGTGCATCTCCATTAATAATTCGGAAGGTCGTCTGTCCCCCAATTCGAGTCCGGAAACCAATTTCTTGAAACGGCGTTCCTGGGAATCGGAAAAGTGGTTAAGCAAAGTTTCCTTTACCTTACCGTATTTGTCCTTGTCAGGCGGTTTAGCGACAATATGCTCTATAACCGAGAGTGTCTCCTGGTCAAGGCGAGCTACGACGGCGATGTACTTGGTAGTGTCCGAGGTTATTTTCCTGGACTGGAATTGTGCTTCGATTGACAAAAACCAAGGTTGTACTTTCTGGTTCCAGAAAGGTGGAAGTTCACAGCGTTCTATTCGGTCAATCTGCAAAGGAGTAGTCTGCGTCAGCGGAAAGCCCTGTTCAGGGTCGGCGCGTCGAGTTGGCTGTGATGGTAACAAACCACTGGGCTGCTCGGCAGGCTGTTCTGCGACCTCTTCATTGTTTGAACCTATTGATGGGCTCATATTCACAAAATAGCGCACCAATAATTGTCTTAAGAAAGATATGGCGTCGTAGCACAATGGCGTCGCAGAACTTAAAGTTTTTAGTTGTTCGAGTTTTCGCGTATTCTTAAGTCCGGGGTCACCAATTTATGTAGGGAGTTTCTCACCACATAATTATGTTAAAACGAATAAGTCTCAGAACTCAACAATATTTATTCACTTTAAGTTTGTTCACAATTTTATAATTTCTGTCGCCAGCCTTAATTTAGCGTCCTGCTTCCTAAGCTATCCTTGCTGAAGAGAGAGATACCAACCTCAGTTCAAGTAGTAGAAAAGAATGTGTCGGTAATGCGGTTTCTGTCATCTGCTGTTCTACGTGCAGATGGCGTTGATCTGACGTTCGAATTGGTGTTTCCACAAATCCATATGAGTTTTAGTTAGTCCTAACCTTCAAAAGACGCGTGTATAAATTTGACAGCTGTTGTACTATTAGTATCTTATAGCAGTTTTAGTGAGAGAACTTTTGTTACTTTGAAAAAATGGATAAAAAGGAATTTCGTGTGTTAATAAAGCATTGCTTTTTGGCGAAAAAAAATACTGTTGAAACCAAGGCTTGGCTTGATAAGCATTATTTGGACTTTGCACCGTGGTTTGCTAAATTTAAACGAGGCGAAATGAGCACCGAGGACGATGCACGCAGTGGACGCCCCAAAGAGCCTGTTACCGACGAAAACATCAAAAAAGTCCGCAAAATAATTTTTGATAACGGTAAAGTGAAGTTGATTGAGATAGCTGAGACCCTAAAGATATCTAAGGAACGTGTTGGTCATATCGTGAATGAATATTTGGATATGCGAAAGCTCTGTACACAGTGGGTGCCGCGATGGAGCTCAAAAACGACCAAAAAAAACAACGGATCGATGATTCTAAGCAGTGTTTGGAGCTGTTCAATCGTAATAAATCCGAATTTTCGCATCGATATGTGACGATGGATGAAACATGGCTCCATTATTTTACACCGGATCCAATTCCACAGAAATTTCGCGCCGATGAAGAGGTAATCGCCGAAACTGAAGCCTATTTTGAGGCTAAAGACAAATCGTATTATAAAAATGGTATAATAATTTTTTCTACGCTAGCCTACGTACTTTTCAGTCCGCCTGTTAAGTACACCCTTTTGTGTGAAAGTAGATAGTTTAGACTCAGGCACGCATATGTTGGATCTCACTTAAGATAAAACGAAAAATTGAAATCGACAAATTTTAAAATGTTCATACGGCTACATATCATCCTCATCAGTTCAATTCGTTTCATTAATGATTAATGATCGTCGTCACATCAAAAAAATGAGGTCTAACAATTACGCTCCACTCAGGCTGCTTAATTGGATAAAAATAAATAAATACCATTTTCCGTAATATGTTTGTAGTTATGTCAGCTTTTAAAAGCTTTAAACGACCACGCTGTGAGTTTTTTCATAATATTACAATTAGCGCAATAACAATGGAGGGAAATGATATTTGACAATAATAAATGATTCCCGTATATCTAATTAAAGCAACAGAATTAACTGGTGGAATGTATGATTAATAGAGGAGGCAATTAGGTGAAAGCTTTTTGATAAACTGGCAATTTAAATCAGATAATAATTCGAAAAATGTTCGCACGTCTGTTTTAATGGCCGCAAAATATAATAAATCCTTGTTGGAAAGTTTGATAATAAAAATCATTTAGCACTTTAGATGCGAAATAACTTTGTCACTATAATGTCCCTCATATTTTTTGACAAGCAGTCTATTCAAATATTATCATATTTTTTATTTCGGTTTACAGGAAGGACGATTCAAATATACGTCTTCGTCCCGTAAACCTTTAATATTCAGTGCAAAAAGTGCGTTTAAATTTTATTAAATTTAAATATTTGAAAAAAATGCAGAATATGTGTAAAACAGGCAAGTGTCCTTTCATTAGCATAATATTATATTAGCACTGAAAATTAACGGTTTACAGTACGCGGACATGCCTCAGATAGTTTTATTCCAAATTTGAATTTATCAGCTTTTATTATTAAACTTTCCACACTGTGCACCAGTTTAAAAAACATGGTTTTGAGAAAAACACATTTAAAGATGTCAGATTACATGCAGACGGCTCCGGAAAACGCACAGTGTAATTAACCAATTAGTTTGAAACTTGGTATCTGGAGGTTTTTCGGGTCGTTGATTACGAATTAGATGTCTTTTATTCATAACAAAAATGGCGGTTTCAAAATGGAGACCGAAAGTAGTGCAATGCACTCCAATTGCCACGAAACTTGGTGTTATACGGCTTTTTAGGTAGCTGATTACGAATTAGAGGTTCTTTTATTCATAAACCAAATAGCGGCTTCAAAATGGTAACCCAAAATTGTGTAAAGTACTCCAATTACCACGAAGGTTATCCGAAAAATGTGTGCACCAACTGGAAAATCGAAAAGAGGTGCAAGAAATTTTTTCATATTTAGTGTAGATGTTTAACGAACATGTTAAAACAGTTTCTAAAGTATTCACTATAAGGAATTTTTAATAAAAGACTTGTCAGCGTTAGTTATAAAAAATGCAGCTATATTCAGAAATTAATAGCTATTTATAGATATGCAATTAGAAAATATTGTTTATTGTCCTCAATTCTGCTTACCTTGGGGAGGAGATTCCATTTTGTATCACGTAAATAACTCTACACACAACAAAGTTATAAGCAAAACAATTAGAAACTTTGCCGAGCACACAGAAACGTTCGCTGAAATGGTCACTTACGAGCGCCCCCATTGATCTTTGTAGCTTATATTCTAAAAACTAACAATTCTTCCTACCATGTTCCAAAACTTACTGGTGCATTCTGCCAGCAAGGTGCAACTTCTTGGAAGCTACGTAGGTACGTATCGTATAACGCATGCAGACATGATAGGGGGATAGATCTCACCTAGCCGGAAAAAAATCGTAGGGCAGGAGGGGCAGGGGAGGGACAATCTCAACTATTTCCGAGTTACAGGGTCGTTAATAAATGCGGGGTGCACATTATTATTTTATTTTTATTCTTATGATATAATTAATGCAGTAACATAAAACTGACAAAAAACTATTGTCTTAATGCTTTCCAAAAGTGCCACCAATGTTGATATACTCTTACCACTATATGTATATAGCAAACCTTTTGACTTTTTGATAGACCCAATTAGTGACAACATTGTGGGTGAAATATTTAGACGGGCTTACATTTCAGTTAAGGCTTTAGGATTCTCAGAACGTAGTCTTAAGAATTTAGTTTAATGAAAATCATTTTGTGAATTGTAAAATTCTTAGCGCAGACATAATGCAAACGCAGAACACGAATTTCGTCATTCATTCGTAGTCAGAGCCAATATAAGCCCAAATTTTTAACACTCTTCATGGAGGAGCATTGAAAGAATAAATTATGATAATTATTCAAATAAACCCGAAAAGCCGCAGAAAAGTTTTTTTTCTATCTGCAGCAGCCAGAAACATTATTGATCGGCGGCGTGGCAAAACAAAACGAATGAAAAATAAGCAAAGTCACTTCTCTAATGTTTCCTCAAAAAGTATTCAGGACTTCATCAAAAAACAATTTGTTTCGATTCTGCTCCCGCCATTGTTCTCTGCTCCAGCGGAATGGCCCTTGTTTGTGCTGGAGCACGATTCCGTGAAGCGGTTAGCTGAACATATAAATGGGGCCTCCCTAGGAGTTTGTGCCGTCTGTCATCAGTTGATGCCTGAAATTACTTCGTTCGCATTTTAAATGCTTTACGAGGGCAAAACTTTGAACGCACTGTCAACTGCGATTTAATTCTGCTCGTCAAGCACGGTGATTTGGTGGGGGTGCGAACGACTATGGAACAACAGTCAGCCGTGTTCTTCACTGCTCTTCAAAAATGCGAACATCCAGTCCACCACCACCAGCCGTTGTGGCCAAGCCCCTGAAATGGGATTTGTCTGAAGCAATCGAAACAGAAATCACTACAAGCTCCCCTTGGAAATCTCTTTATTTTATTCACAATCCAATATTCCGTTGGTAAATTAATCTGCCAGCAAAATCTGCATTTCATTTGCTTACCCTAATCCACATTCTTCACAGAACTATCACAACCCACATTTAGCGTTAAGCACTGGGCCAAACTGGGCGCTCACGTACCGACCCTTTTGATCTGGCCAGGGAGTGCCGAAACCGTATCCCAACAGAGCAAAAATTTTCATAAACTCCCAGGATTTTAGTTTTTAATCCTTGAAATTTGAATATTTCAGTTTTCTAGGCCAGAGTACCGGTGCAGTTGGACTTGGGTCTACGGCGCTCCCCGAGAACGACCTGGCCATATGTTCAGGGATGGGTGCGCCGAGCCAGGTAGGTTGAGGGTTTAGATTTGTGTGAATGTGCCCTAATAATACAAATCAAATATTCATAAGACGACGAGGCTAATCCATTTTGAACTTTTTGAGCTCCACACAGCTGCGAGGTTACTTCACGAACGGCGCAGCTGACTGGCCGAGAGGGAAGCTTTTATGCATTGAATAGGTGCTGAAGTGGAAGGGTGAAAATTAAATTAGCGCGGGCCTCTTCATCTATTGCTATGTTAGGCTAGGACGTTCGTTTTCTCCCTTTCCGCTTGAAGCCCTCCAAAAGTCCCCCTGAAAAATAAAAGAGCTTAAGCCGGATGGTGGCGAAGAAAAGCTCGGTCTCCATCTCACGCTTTCACTGTTGCGGGCATTAAAATTTCACACTATGGGGCTTGTCCTTACGAATTGCCGGCAACATTTATTATCCTTTCTCATGGACGCGCCACTCTCCTCCCTCGGCAAGAAAGTTAGTATGGAGCGCCATAGCTTCTTTGTCCTTATTTTGCACCTCCACTTAAATTTCGGTGATTTAGGAACATTTTGCAGGTTTGTTTGCATGAATTAGTTGTGGTTTGTGTGGCTGATTCTTTTATAGAGGCGCGTACCCGCCAAATATTTGAAGGCGTTTGGCAGACTCGAAAACGTGAACTGCTTTTGGCATCTTGCCAAAAGAGATAAAAGTTTCCTTGCGTACGAACAATATCATTTAAACACACTGCCAGGAAGGGGTGAGGGTAAAGTATAAATATCTAGTCTTCCGCAGAGAATTTTTAAAATGATTTTAAGAACTCTACCACCAGGGTATTTAGCATTTTAGCTGGAACGAAAAGATAGCGTCCATTTTGCTTAGAGGTTTAGTTTTTTCCACTTTTTTCGGGCATTGATTTACTTAAAAAATTGTGTCGGCATTACGATATTTAATTTCCCTACTGGAGGAGAGTACCTATAAGACAGGTGCGAATAAAAGATATGAAATTAAAAATGTGTGTAATCTTTACGCCCAATTGGAGTGAAACTTCTTTGATGCTAAGGCCACCCGGGGGTCTAGAATTTTCAAAAAACTCTTTTTTTAATATTTCGAAAGTGTGGTCTTTCGAGAATATACTGTTAAATTTTTGTAATGATATTGACAGTATTTTAGGTTCTACAGCCTTTTTAGCAGGTAGCGAACGGTTGATCCGCCTATGAATGAAAACATACTAAAAACTTTAAACTCATTTATCTCGAAACCACCCTTTTCTGCACGGCGGGATGCAAAACAAAAAAACTATTCATCCGAATCATTCCAAATTTTAATATGTTATTCAGTACACTAGTAGCTATGGCTGAGACCACCAAAATTTTTTTTATTTCAATAACTTCTTATTTTTTACGTAAAAAAACTAATGAAAAATAGTCTGTATTCGATATTCAAATTTCAAAACGCGCTATTTTTGTCAAAATAATTGTTTTCCCATTTTTTGTTGGTTCCAGCGATAGCTACAGTGATATAGATGAATAATTTCCTTATATTTAATTTTTCAAATAAGTGATAGAGCTTAAACTTCACCCGCCGCCCAGGTTCATTTGTTTGAAGGGGTCATCTTCAACGCCATTATTTAAATAAATACAATTTTGTTTTTTGATTATAAAAATATGTTTGTATGCCTTTTGAGTACTATAATATACCTACAAAGTTTTAATATCGTTGTTTATTATTTTCACCTTAAACAAAAATTTTGAAAATTCCCTTAAATTCAAGGGTGCTAGACCACCGGGTGGCCTTAACACTAAATTTTTTTGGGACCCGTCAATTTGACGAGCTTTAGACATCCTCCTGAGACCCAGGATAGAAAATCTTTCCATATTTCCTTAGGCGTGTTGGTTTGGACATATATTTACCTATATACGTATATATTATATATTTAAGATAGTAACGACTACTGCAATCGTTGTTTACAGGTGTGTAAAGAAGCATTGCAAGGATTTAATATGTATCCAATGAACTCGCGAAGGAATAATGGATAAAATTAACTTTAGTTACGTTTCTACTTAAAATGGACATTGTTAAGTTTGCTACAAACAAAATATTCACTCTACGAATTATCATTATTCCCCAACAATCAATATAGAGCCCGTGCTGATATTTAGCATGATGATGACAATCAATTTAATTATAAACTTTCCGGACTGCAAACTCATATCTGCCCTCCACCTGGCCCCATAAGTATTTTCGATCGTATTTATCCTGGCGGCGACGATGAAAACAAAATTCCATTTTTGTCATGTGCTAAAATTTAATTAAGGAAAATAAATGGGACCCTGCTGAATATAAGCAGAAAGACAAATATTTGCATTAATTTAACGTTTCAAAATATTTTTTTGCTGATTCCCGGAGTTTTATATGTTCAAAATCGAAGCGCACGAGACGTTGTTTTATCTAGCCAATTTGACGATATTGAGGCATTTTCCCTTTAAAGCCAAATGAACTTTAACGCTGTCAATGGCTTGTTATTGATTCTCCTCATTAATGCCTACGTGAGGAGCAGCGCGTGACATATTTTACATGAATATGCGTTCCTTAGACTCCACAAGAAACTAGCGCAACGTGCACAGTGGAACGCATTTATCTAAGCGAAAGTCATCGCGGTCTCTTATATGTAGCTATATTAACCGACGTTATATCTGGGTCATTTGAAAAAATATATTTCACCCCATTTCTCAGCTTTGAGGCAGTACATAACGCCAGGGAAATTTTTCATATAATCATCGCTTTAAGAAATTGCCAGAGCTTGAAATTGTTGGAAGCAACTAGCAATTAAAGCCATTCTTAACGATGCTAAATGGGATTCTCGCCCACTAGATCTGGGAATCCATATCTCAAGCACATGACAAGATCCAACCACAGACAAAGGAGATTCTTCTATCAACTTAATTGCTTCACCCTCTAATTACCAGGACGAGTTTGTATCTGTTTGGTCTCTAACCTCATCCCGCCCTCGTTTTTTGTTTTGCTTTTTTATTTTCATTTCAGTTAGAAGTTGTGCCATGCAGTTGAAAAAGAACTTTCAACTTGATTTTATTTTTCAGGCTACATCAAGGCAAATTCCGGATTTTCCAGCATTTTTATAATCATCGTCTGAATGTGTGCCATAAAGTCCAATTACGAAACTTTGAGAGGAAGCGCTCAATTCCAAGTATTTCCCAGAGACTTTTTCGGCAAACAAATGGTTTTAGTCAGGGCAAATTACAACAATAACAGAAAAGCTCAAGTGTTCCGTTGATTGGACTAAAGTACAGAGACTACGCAGTGGTGGATCTATTTTGAAATCCTTAATTTATTTGTTACTATAGGATTGCCTTTTTTAAAATATGAATAAATATTAAAGTTGATTGAAATACGTTTCAATGAAGGTGAATCAAAACATCCGCCCGACCACAAGGAGGATGTTTACTGATAACAATGAGCAAAAAGGTTCATATAAACATAAGACTGAGAACACTCCTTTTTTGAAAAATAAACTTTCAACATAATGTAGAATGCACGCGCATTTACAACTATCGTAAATGCCCACATCGAGTCAGCCATCTAGACTCACATATAATCTCACTAAAGGAAATCTATATATGTATATATAAATGAATTGCTGTGCATTAGTCTCGCTAAAACTCAAAAACGGCTTGACCGATTTCGATAATTTCTGTTTTGTTCGCTATAATACAGGGGAGGTTTACCAAAAAGAAAATTCGGGAAACCCCAAAGGAAAAGCAGGAAAATCGAAAAAAATCGAAATTTCCGTTTTGTATAGGAAGCGAATTTTCCAACTTCAAGGAAACTTTATGAAAAAGGCAATTGGAGGTTTTCAGGGTCGCAGATCTCGAGCTTGCTTTCAAAATGTTGGAATTCAAGATGTCGGATCCAATATGGCGACCGAAAAGTTAAACTTCAAGGGATTTCCCTGAAAATCCGCACTAGGGAATTTTCGGGATCACTCATTTCGAATCTGCTATTTAAATTTTCAAATATGAGACCATCCCCACCCCGCTGGGAGATATAGGAGAGCGGGTGCAATAAGGAGGTGGTGTAAAATGAAGAAAACTAAATTTAATAATACTGTTAATATCTAAAATATGTGCAAAACGCAAATAGGAAAACGCTGGGTCACATAGGAGAGGCGGTGATGCAGTAGGGAGGCGTTGTAAAATTAAGGAATACATATTTAATAGTATCTCGGGAAACGCCGGGTACGGGCAAGCTAGTTATATAATAATAACTTTTTGATGGGCTTACATTGATCTGCAAGTACTTCCGCTAGTCGTTGCAGAAAATCTCTACGATCTCTCATCGGTCGTTGTCTCCTTATGACTGGCATAGTCCATTGCCTGGTGTAGGTATATGAACGAGAATGTACACGAATTTAATCAGAACGGATTCGGGTACAAAGCATTACGTAAAGGGAAAATTTTCCTTTTACAAATTATTTATGGACTGAAATTTGCTGGACCAATGTACGCACGGACACACGTGGGGTGCAAATATGTACTGACGCGAGTCCGTGTAACCCGGACTTTACACAGAATTCGAAAGTACACGGAAAAGCCGAAGTCACCCGAGTCAGTGCCAGGCGGACTTTAGGTACACGGTGAAACGCACGGTGCAAACACACACTGCCAAAAAAATATTGTTTAAGTTGTTTAAATACGATACTAAGAGGATATACTCCTATCAGTTTTTTGTAATATTAGTCCAGGGAAATAAGGGAAAAAAACACCCTTTTGGGGACTGTGAATAATCCAGATGTCTGATATTTTTTTCTGGTAACATGGGCCTACAGGATCAACACCCATGATTTTTCTTCAGAGGATTTGGTGTGGGTTTTTTTTAATATTAAGGATTAAAGATTAAAAAATTTATATTTCAGCACATTTTTGCCTACCAGTTAAAAAAAAGTATTTGATCAATAATTCTGAATTCTCATCTTGTAGGGCATTGGAAAGCCTTTAAAATGGACGTTTTTAATTGTCGATATGATTATTTGTGACTTAGAAATTTGAAAAAAACTGTCGTGATTCACTATGCACATCATATTTTATTTTTATGTTTTGATCTACTCAGCACTCCCCGCACTTCATAGGTGTATTGGCTTGACAAATTATCTGATTGCACGATTCCTGAAACATAAAACATAAAAATTGCTCATGAAACCGATGTGCATCTTTACGTGTATTTGCAGTCGCCCATAAAAGCATTTCCATAAAAAGCCCTTAAATTTCTATAGCATCACTTCGCACTCTCATTGTATAGTCAGTACACTCCTACTTGCACCGTTTTACCTAGAAAAGAATATGAAGGCGACCATTATTACTTTACACCGACGAGTTACCTACCCCAAGATGCTTTTATACTAAGAACGTTCGCCTGTAAATTTGATCTGATATCATTCTGCTCAAAACTTATTTTAAAAAATCCCAACCAAGGAGAGCATTACTTGCTGTTTTATTTATGCCATGGCGGGGTGAAAGGATTCTCAGATTTATGACGGGACGTAGACATGCTTCCTTTTACGAGAATTTCTGTATCAGTTCCTGTGCTTCATGCACGTTATAGAAGGCGAACACCTGGTGCGAGATAATCTTTAGGAGTTCCTTCCATTTACAATAGCCCTTCTTTGAAAACCCTTGAAAAAGGAGCACAAGTTTCTTACGGGTGAATATTGAATCCCAGAAATTTTCCAGAAAGCTTACATATCTTCGCCATAGTTAAAGCTCCAATTCAATGCGATATTGCATCCTTGCAAAGCCGAGTGAGGATATCGATATTTTCTCCTGGCTTCTGGAAGGAGTTGCACACCCCACAACAGTTCACGTTGCCGAGGCAAGATATTACTTGTTGGTACAAACTATTACGTCTGAGAATAATAATTTGCCCAAAACACCAAATCGGCGATAATTCGGGCATTCAAATTATTCTGCTTAGGAAAGGTTTCGTGACTATCAATAATTTGCCTTCTGAATATAGCTAGACTTCGCTCCTTAAATTCCCGGTTTTGATTACCGACACCTGCGCCTTCATCAACGAACAGTTCCGAGCCCCGGATAACGTGCTTAATTTGAATGAGAGTGAGCACGTAAGCCAATGGATAATTTTTTGTCGGGCGCCGAATTCCTCCAAATGCTACGCATATTTCTCAGTGAACATTATGAAACCATTTACCCACATCGCCATTCATTTTGTAACTTGATCGCAACGTGGTCTATGAAGGTAAATAAAAAAATTGCTCGTAGGCAGCTCCATGCGAGCATATGCCCTGACCCCAATTAGTAGGAAGATTCAATTAAATTTCCTTTGCGCGTGTTTTTCATTTATGCTAATTTCTGAAAGAAATTTAGTACGGAAACATTTTCCGGGCTTCAGAGGGCTTGTAAATTTGTGTTATACAATAAGCATTTTCAATGGTAGGTACTTGTATTGCATAATAAAAATTGTTTTAGATGAATATTTTAGTTAAAGAGTCTCCTTTCCTCCCCCGCGACTCCCTCTACAACATTGTGCATCTGATTTTTCGGAAATTAACCATAACCGTTACGCTTCCTCGTTGATATGAATCAGCTCCCGTGCTTCAATCGGTGTATCCACTGAGGCATGATGAATAATTGCACTGAAAATGGCACACGTTCTACCACCGAAGTACTGCAAGACAGCCAGCTCAGGCCCTTAGCAAGCGATTAAATAAGAAATCATGCCCCGTGGACGCTGGGCTTTAGAGAATTCAAATTCCAGCCAGAGCAATCGAAGGATTGTTTAACTCAAAACGTTAAGCGCTCAAACCAAAATTCGAGTTCGCTCATTTATATATCGCTGATAAGTGCATACATGCCTACGCTTCTTGAACCACTTCCAACGGAATAATTTAATCATTAATAGCAATTAACAATCGAAAACATTACTAGCATTTGGCGATTGAATTTTTAGTTCTGATTAAATTAATTGCAAGCGTTAATTGGCGCCGATTTAATTGTAATTCAATTTAATTTCAAGCTAGAATCAATCTTCTAGTTCAAGTAAATTAATTGGAATTGATTTAATTTAAATTAAATTTTCAAGCAATTGCTTTCTGAATATTCGTTATGCGAAAGCAATCTGTATGTTTGTTGAATGTGAGGAAGGAATGTGCACGCTCTAAATAAAACAGACGAATATTCTTAAAGGAAATGCATAGTTGGCTCCAAACAAAATATTCACCAACTGGCAACTTTTAATTTGCTCTCCTGTGAAATTCCAATTGGATTACTGCGCTCTTAACACAAAGTAATTTATCCAACGTTTAACGTAGCAATGAAGTTTCGAAGCCAGGCTGCTTTGCATTGTGCTGAATACTTTGAAAACAGCCGAGGCCTGCCCGGCCGGGTTGAAATCAGTAATTTGTACCGAAAAGCACACCAAGGGAACTAGGTCACAACAACAAAATGTCGCACAGTGAGAAATTCACTTTAAATTTTCGTAAACTAGCAGACTTTCCACAGTTGGCATTAAGCTTTCTGTAGTCCCTACCCGAGACGTAAAGGGTAAAATTTTATGTAATAGACGAAGTATGATTTCCTCGCCCCAAGCAGGTAGTCATCTAGAATGCTTTCACATAGTAAAAGTGAAAAAAATTCTATAACGTTAAAGGGCCGGGTAAAAGGTGCAAAAATTATGCTTCAAAGCTTAAGGTCACCACCATCTGTTATGGTATCTAACTCAACTTTCGACTTCCCTTTCGGTGGCGACGTACAACAGTAATTCTCCCTGGTCTTGCCTTCGCATGGTTGCGCTATGGTTCTTGGAGCCTATCTACTGAGACTAGCTTCCAGAACTCCCTCTCCTACGGGGACCGTCTCACTATGACGTGGAAAATGAAAATAAATCAAAAAGGAAGGACTGAAAGGGCGATATGAGGTTGGATTTTCAGGATACACCATTGCTCGGAAAGGAAATAGCTTGCAGCAGCTGAATGGAACTTTAGCTAGACCAAGAGCAAGATGAGATGTGCACGAACCTCCTGTACCTCAAAAAGGATATTCTACGGAAAGATGTGTTCTGTAGGTGTGTTTACAATTCAGTTCGTAGTGCCATACTGGCAAGGCAATTCTGGCTTCTCAAGGAGACCGGAATAAATAGGTTGAGACGTAGAGCTGCAACAAACTGCGCCCATATCTAAATTCAGCACATATGCACGGCGAAATGCTGAAAATTTCACATGGGAACGAATGTTATCCTGTCACAGACGACAATGTCGAGAACTGGTGCTCTCCCGGTGAAGTGTTTTCCGTTTTCGGGTTATCAATACACGGCATGATCCGCTTATAGAATATCATTCCATTGGGATAACTTAGGTCAAATAAGACATTTATAAGAAAAGGAAAATATTTTGGGATCGACAGTGCCATCGGACGCGCGATATGTGTGTACCAGCACATAAATTCTGCCGGGAAGGGAGAATAGATTTACGGACACTATTGAGCAGGGCAAGAATGTCCTGAATTATTTGTGGGAGTAAGTGCGTTGAGGCGATTTATCACCCCGCAAAAACATTCGGGTTGCGCTGATTCACATTTGCTCCAATTACTGGTTTCCTTTTGCGCAAGCAGCGGCAAATAGAATTTATTACTTTGGCCAATATCGCGCCAGCAGCGGTATAAAAATAGGTTCCGGCCGTACCTTTTATATTTTGTCAAAAAACGAATCAGCCAAAATAAATGAATTTATTAGTTTTGCACACATTTCATCCTGTCTACATCTCGCGATTTGCGAAACCGTCCGCGCTGATATTGCAAGCCATTTCCCTTTTCTATTTCCCCGTTCGCCGTTTTTATATTTTATTTTTATATTCTGGCGCTGCAGCGTGTAAAGTCCGTAAATCACTGGAACAATTAAAAGGCAGAATGTGTGCAGTGAATAATAGGACACGGCAAAAAATTGTTTTCGCAAAATCGATAAAAGCGATTAAATGAAACGGGAAGCTGCAAGAGCAAGGAATTCAAGGAAAACTTTTTGTTAAATTGGCGTTTTCAAATAATGCAGAAAAATATTACGTTTGGAATATTTTATGCAAACCAGATACGCTACGAAACGAGTGGGTTTAACTTTCATACAAATTGCTGTGGAACAATTGGCATACGAAAGCCCACGCAGAGGTATCTATACCCACATGTGTGGTCGATTTTTGGAATGCGGGCGGGAAGACACTAATTCCCTTTTATTCCCAGTTTATTCATTTGCAAGCAAGGAAGCTTTCGCCAACTGCAGATTTACCTGCTCAGGGGATTTGGTTTTAATTCGAAGCAAATTGCTTCTAGATAAACTATTCACCTCCCACTTCGGTAATTTAGGGGAAAGAGAATCGTGCACTTCGAATAACTTCTGCCTTTAAAGTCGGATTTACAAAACGATAACTTTATAGTTTGCATGGCTAATAAAACTGTATTTGCTTTTGATCAAAGAAACATGGGGAATTGCTACATAGTTAGTGAGTAATGGCATCAGCCGTATACGTGTCGCTATTAGTAACACAATGTGCGATATTTAATTTAAGCGGGTTTGGATTATATAGTACATCCATATGCGGTTATTTGCGGTAATATGTTTCGAAAAAACGAAACAATTTTTTTAAGCGTATACCATACCGAAATCGGAAAAAAAGGGAACACTTTTCGTGATACTTTGTTATAAATGTGGCCACCTAAAGAGGAAATTGACATGACCGAATCGAAACCGACAGAGAAAAATGCCGAATTAACAAGAACGCGGCAACTCACTAGATGGAATTCAATTTTGTACAGAGTAGCAGGCGAATAACCAGTTAACTTTGGAATTTGGTTTCAAAAATCTCCCCTGGAGTGCGTAAATAAAATCAAGTGATGACGGGGAATAACCGATATACGAAAGAAAGTAATTAAATTATTCTTCACAGTTTTATTTTACCAATATAAAGATTTCATTCTCTTTTTTGTTTTTAAGAGGAAGTGGAAATCAAGTTACTGATAATGTCGGACTCCGGCCCCAAAGAGGTGGACTACCGACTAAAACCCCTATAGCGCCAAGGACCCAGCCCGGAACCATTTACTACATTACTTCGGGTTGGGAGGACATATTCAATGTAGCTGACTAAGTTCGCTTTCGACAGCACTTCTCCGCTCCGAAAATCGTATGCTCTCCATCGCCCTTGCCATCATCGCAGTAGCCATACATACCTAGGTGTCCCGATCTTGCCCATCTTATGATGGGTAAGTCCGGAAGAAGCCATGCCCGCTCAGAACTGGGTTAGATAATAATTTACCTGCCCATTCCGTCGGTCCATCTACACAGAAATCCGCGGCACCAGCCTACCAGTCCAGCGACCCCTATCGTCTAAAGCCCGACGCGCAAGGTGCAAGTTTTCCTGATGGGGATCAAGGCGGCGATAACTACATATGTACTATACTGCTGGTTCTGACACCGTGCGATAGGTCTATGCACCGAGGCCAGGAGCTTCCCATGGACATTTTTTTTAACCTATAAATAATCATTATTAATACTCTACTGGTGTGTCATATTAGTCAGAATCCTTTCTAAATGTCAAATGTACCGGATATCCATTCTGTGGAAAATGCGGCCTCTTACACTATGTGGAGATAAATCTAACCATTCTAGTTTTTGTGTGAAAAACCACCAGAAAATGATTCCCTTATTTGCTTTGTGTCAGCGGTGAAATGCGGAAAAATTACGTGTAAAGGATGGTGATCAAGAGCACCAAAATAAGCCAAAAAACCTTTTCACACTTTTTCATTTCCCCCTACATTTTTCCGCCCAATGTTCAGTCGATCAGCAAAATATTCCCGAGAACTAGGCTCCAATGTTCAGTCGCATCCATAGTCGAAGCATTTTGCACGCCAGGTCTGATGTTGTTTGCTTCCTGTAAAATTTGCAGTCCATGACTCTGCCTGAGCTGCAGCCTGAACGAGTTGGCAGGAAAAACATTGACAAAGAATGCTTCACTACATCGCTTTGTCAACTTTGCTAAGGAACTTTTCCTGCGGGCTAATACCCCACAATGTACATATGTACTGATGCTGCTCAGCCTGTACTTGAGGTGGCACCCATATTTTTCATTTCTTCGTTCGGTTTAAAGCGCACAGTGCCACAGGGGTTGGTATATAAGAAAACTTTCCTGAAAAAATTTCGGTTGAAGGCAAATAGTTGAGCAAAGTTCGCGGGATGATAAACAAATTGATTGATTTTTAATCTGGGAGCACCCTTTGAAGCAACTGTGTAGTCTTGGGAACGTCTAGCAAAATTATTATTTATAGCCTTCAGGAACTTTGAATAGCCTCAAAGCCTTTTATGGACAGCAAAAATTGACCCGTAAATGATTAAATTAACTTTGCCTGGAAAAATAGAAAGCTAGTCATGGCAATTGTGGTCTACGACTTTTATCAATCAAAAAGTAAATTTTCTATTAATAAACATTTGAAAATAAAAAAAATTTTCAAAAAAAGCAAGCCGTGTGTTTATCTCTTGAATATTTTAAAATGTTTTATCGCAACGATTTTATTTATGGCCCAGTTTATGTGTGGCGCAGAGATGATACGACATTATAAAAGTAGTTTCTTTTGTTTGTTTTAAAAATAAAAGTGGTCTAACGTAGGCGTCCGTCAAATGGGTCTCATGCTAGAGCGGGTTACTAAACATTTCTAATAGTCCAGGCGACGGGGATATATTCCCTATTTCATTATTCCATGCATGTTGCATGCACCTCTCCCCTAACACGAATGTAAATTTTTCTAATTTAGGGATCCCCAAAATCACGACTTGTTTTTTAGATTTAAAAAAACGCTTCGATTAGAAGCATGAAATTGAACTAAAATTAAAGCAAAAGTCCTCTACTTTAAGAAAAATTATATTGACTTTTATCACTCTCTTCGAAATGCCGAAAATGAGGCACGGGGAGTGAGGGCACTAAGGCGGCTATTTAGGTTTCTCCGAGCGTAAGGAACATTTCCTGCAAATTTCATGTAGTTCGATTGTTGAGTGAAGTTAAGCTTCTTGGAGTGGGCTCTTTGACTAAGACGAATATATCGTTCATAATGCCCGAAATCAGCCCCCTCGCGGTCAACCGTGACAATTACAATACAAAACATAAATTTCAACTGACGATCGAACATTGATATTAGAAATAAATTTAAAGCTTTTACCGGTACGTATCCAAGGAACAAATGAGAATTTGAAGGTTGCAGTAAAACTACTTCCGATTCGCAATCCTCAGGAAACGCTTCTCCCAACCTCCCAGTGGAAGTGCTTGTTTTATGTCTCGCTGGGAACTACTTTTGCTACCGATTTAAAATTTGGCACAGTTGTAGAAGTCATTTCCCGCATTTATTGCCAGTGGAAGAATTTCAGAAATATTTTTATTGAAATCACAAAAAAATTAATTTTAAGCCGCAAGAGTTTTTGACTTAGTATGCCGAAAAATATGCGAAAAATACCATCCCCTCAGGGCAGATATAAAACGAAGTTCTAGGCGTTTACAGTTTCTGAAGAAAATAAATAAGTCTGTTAATTTCTTAAACCTCCCTACCGCCTTAGATTGTAAACTATAAATTTAGGTATGGATTTAAACTTTCTAATACCCGATGGGCTTCACCTTTGTTTTACCAGCCTCTTTTAGGACACATGTAGGTATCAGAGTATGATTTAATTGATTGTGCTGAAAGCTTTAAACCATTCCTGTACCTAATCAGATTCATGAGCTGATAACAGATTATTATAATAATTTTATTGATATACTCGTGTAACTAAAAATGTTAAATTCATAAAATAAACATTGCAGAAGTCATTCGTATTTGATTCCTAATTGAATACGCGAACGGAAATTGCTTTCTTTTCTCACGTAAAATATTTTTGTGGTTTCCGATGAGATTCCAGCTTGGGTCGCCTGGGCTTCTAGTCGGGACACTCTGTTGTTATTCCATTAGACGCTTTATATCTGCTTCACTTATAATCTGACTCTTTAGGAAGGAAAACAATAGAAATCATGTGAGATTCGAACTCGGGAACACAAGGCCAACGCTCTAGCCATTGATCTACAGATAGCCAGGTTTCATTTCAAAGAGAGAAATTTCTCTGAGTGAACGTCTGACATTCTACGATATATGAAGACCTTTAAACAGAATCGTGTTTGATGGAAACTCATTCATGTTTTTGAATATAAATCTATTTATTCAAACGTATTTCACTTTAAAAATGCTGCAAACAGATTTATATTTGAAATTTTCATTGTAAATTTTCTCAGTGTAGTTGGCTATACTATCCGCAAACGGAATAAAATATTTCGATACTGTCGCGAACTGCCAGCACACACCATATCTTTTTTAAATGAAAAATCTACCATTAAAAAAACCTACGTGCATGCATAAAAAGCGGCCTAATTTTCTGAAGGTGACTCGCAGTGCAACACATCATTCGGTGCTGGCACGTAATCGATAATTCTATACAAAATAAGCTTTACCCAAGACGCCGGTGTACGCTGATCGCATAATAAATAAATTCAAGGATAATTTCCCAAGGCTGCTACGCTACTCCGACGGCGTCTCCTCTAAAGAGTCCACCGGTAATAAATTGACCTGTTTCCCCCAATTAACACGCAAATTCTCGGAGGCTCATAGCGGTAGACACCTTCGAGCGATTACAATCTAATAGAAGCCAATAAATCATCGTTCTGAGGATTTTTCGGTTTCCCAAATCTAATCATTACTAACAAGTAATAAAAGCGAGAATAACGAAAATAAAATCAATGAGCAGCAAATCGTGTCAGTCACCTCTGCA
This sequence comes from Neoitamus cyanurus, assembly GCA_947538895.1. Lineage (NCBI taxonomy): Eukaryota > Metazoa > Arthropoda > Insecta > Diptera > Asilidae > Neoitamus > Neoitamus cyanurus. The sequence continues at coordinate 16,594,498 of OX384544.1, read as the reverse complement.
GACATTCGCCGGAAGCCACTCAAAACAAAAGTTCCACTCAATTGTCCGAAATCACCCCTTGTGGAAAGTCACTCAGGGCAATGGGCATGCGTAGCACTTGTTTCTCCGTGTATGGGGCACCTCATGAATTGAGCGTCCGTGCTCCTTTTCCGAAAATTTCCCTGTACCGGGCAGATGGGGGCTCGGTTCCCGCCCGAACATATTTCACCGGCGTGCCGCCCGTGCAGCGGACTATCCCAACAGTTCCCGCTGGAGGAGAATTTGTCATGGTTGCAGTTCTGCCGAACAAGGTATTCCGAAAACTTTGTATAAATGCGGCAAGCTCAGTCCCGAACATCCAGTTGTACTACGGCAGTCTAGAAGGCTTTCCGAGGGTTGTTTGTGGTTGCGGGTGGACCCATTAAAAGGTAACGCCGGAGACGCTCGAACAAATCGGTCGGGACTCGCTGGGTCGAGTGGGCTGTGTGAATTATGAACGAGGAGGCCGGAGGGCACCAGAATTAGGGTTGCTGTCGCCTAAGTGATCACGCGAAGTGATTTGAGTATGCTAAACATCCTCTTGATTGGACGCTTCTTGTATTGGTACTTGTGCTCGAGCAGCAGATGGGATCTTATGGAGTAATCGTAATCCTCAGATGTGGAGCTTGCCCGGAGCTCATGCAGGAAGTGTTCGTTGTGTGCCCCTCGCCGTCGTGAAAAAGTGAAAAAGTTGCCACGGAGATTTAGGTGTTTCGTGTGTTCCTCGAATCCTTGAATGAATAAGGAATCGTGAAGGAAATGAAGCCGTGATGTCTCCCCGAGGAGCAGTGGATCCTTGAAAGTGTGTGCAGCTTGCCTTCCGACCGCCGCGGCCCTATTGATACTTACAGGTGTGGTGGCAATAAATCATGGAGAGAGAGGGTGATTCTAATTAAGAAGTGAAAAAGTTCGTTACAAAATCTCTGTTTTAATGAAACAAGGTGTGAGTGATAAGTGCGCTATACTCGGATCTTCCGTGCTTTAAGGATTACCAGCTGAAGGATACACTACTCGGCGGCAAGATGGAAGTCTTCTTGGTGGGAAGGCACATGTACGTACCGTCATTATTTTCAATAGCCCGCCGACTTATCTCACTTTTTCGCGCAGCAGTGGTACGTGAAACCGCATCAAGCCACTTATCCACCTGGCGCCAGGCGACACTTTTATAATAGTGGGAGGGCAAACCACTCGGGAATAAGACAAACTTTACTTTAGTCAATTGGGAAAAGTTTCGTTCGGAAAATAGTTGGGGGGTGGGGGGGTTCCCACTAAGCAATACAAACAACTCACTTCTAATTAAACCTCATTTATTTGCCCTCGTTGGCAAATAATACGCTCCTGCTCCGGTTCCGTATGGATGTGAAAGTTAAAGACCGGCCTGCACGGACGCTCAAGAGACGTTTTCTTCGACCATTAAATTTCATTAAAACTTTGGGACTACTCCGAATATTTGCTGGAACTGAAATATTTTGCAAGAGTTGAATGTAGCTAACCACTGCTGGCTTTTTATGAAGTGGCTGGTAGCTGCAGGTTGGCTGCTAACTACCCCACTACTGAATGTGGTTCACCCAGTATTTGTTACTTATCATACAATTTACTGCTCTTTGCGAAGATAATTAACGTGGGTGTAGTCCATTGTGAACAATGGAAAGCCGAAACTTCTTCTGAGCAAATCCGACAACTGCAGCATTTCAGAACAGTGCAGTATTGTAGGAGAAGTTCATGGAAGCTGATTTACTCAAAACAATTACAAATACAATTAAAACATTCAGAAAAACAATAGGAATAGGCCTTTGCTTTTAAACCGTTTGAGGTGAACTTTGCTCTGCTCATATTTTTATTCGTACATAATAAAGAAAGAAGTTTTCTTGTCAACAGTCGTGAAAATATACATATATATAAAAATATGAAAATATTCAGTTGTCCGCAAAAGATTGAGACCCATTTGCACTTCAGAAATCTTGATTTTAAGATATAGGAGATTTTAATCAGAAATTACGTATTCGTTGTACCTACGACAATTGAATACAACCGTAAAGGTTTTTCAAAAAGTTATTTTATAAATTTAATTAAAAAAAAGTGAGCTTCACACAAAATTAAAACCACTAAACCACTTTGATTTATGCAATTTTAGCGAAACTGGATTGGATATGTTGTATGATTTGAACTACAAATAGGTTTAGTTTCTTGGATTTACGCCTATACGACGACTAATTTGTATGATAATGTTTAGAAATTGTGCAGATTAACATACATCTAAAAACACATAGAACAGCTGATATTTCCAAAGAAGTTAATAAGATATTCGTGCCTGAGGGATAACATGAATGAACATTCAACTGAAGTTTCTTTCAACACATGATCATCCTCATATTACAGCTATTCTTTAAAATGAAGCCCTTCACTTTCTACACAATTTCAAATTCTACGCGGGATGGAGCTTATGAAGAGTTTCTATTGGAAGGTTTCGCCACTCTTCTTACAAGAAATGTTTTAGTTCTTCCAACATTTTGCCCAACTTTTTCGAAATGTTTTCAATAAGACTTCAGTCAGGGCTACAAGTTGGCCATGAAAAAATATCAATGTTATAATCATTAAACAAAGAATACATATGTCCTAGCAACATGTGAGCGGGCATTATCCTGCTGGAATATTGCCATGGTAAGATATTTGATATTTAAATATTGATGAATCTTCCGCTATTATGGGTTCTGTTATAATGTGTAACTGGGTAATGCCTTAATGGAAACCGTACACCACACCGCACACGCTTACAGACAAAGTTGTCAATTAATCTTATTCATTTAAACTTCTTTCCTTAATGAATTCTTGTATAAAATGATGACTGACCCATATTTAATATTAAATATACATTCGGCAACCCTACAATTTCAACCCAACTGAGATTAACTACAAATAAGTCTGCGAAGCTCAACAACATAAGCAAAATCAATTTGAATGCTCGAAATCCGAAGGTAGAAGGTGAAATGAGAATAAAACCTTTCACTTCGCTTCCAGAACTTATGTTTTGCATATTTGTAAATGTTCCTATCACATTCTGTTTTTTTTCGAATTTAACGTTGAAGAATTTGTTTTCTTACAATTTGAAATGAATGAGGGTATTTAATTTCTACAATGTTTATATAATAATAATAAAGTGTTTACTAGAAAACACCGACAATAAAACACCTCACACTCCAGGACTTTCATTATAAAACAAAAAGTACGTGCGTCAAGCTGCCCCCAGGATTTCACGAATTTGATTCACAGCCATATGAGGATTATGTGCTCTTTATGTGTTAAATTTAGAAGGAAACAATTTTTTTGTGCTGCACAATTAGGTGCCTTTTTAAAAGTTTACGTTTAAAAAAAGCATTTTAATGTGGAGCACAAAATTTTTTAATTCTAGTGTCCGTGCGCACATCGGTGCAGAAAGGCAAATTTCAGTCCAAAGATATTTTGTAAAAGGAAATTATTCAATCAGTAGGCATTTTTTTTTGGAGTTTTTAAGTGTTTTTAGTTTATTTATTTTGAAATGGGTAAATATTCCGTCGGCGAGTTTACAAGCAATGAAAGGAAAAAATCAATACATAAAACAATTCAAATCCATACGTTTCCTTATTTCACCGAAAATGTTAGCTAAATGCTAAAATACTTAACCTAAGTTGTCATTGATTTTACATACAATTTCGCAGCCAGTGACGTCACAGACAAATGTCAAAAAAATTATTTACTGTATTTTATGTTCTGTATATCGTGCTTCCAGATTTATCCGTTAAATGAATAACAAGTGTGTATTGACACGTGCTCCGTGTCTTTCCGTGGCGTTCCGTGTGTCCGTGTGCAATTCGTTTCCCAAGCCCGACGTCTGTGTACCGTGTGGCACGGACGCACACGAACCCCACACGAGCGCACGGACCAGGCGAATAAGCATTGCCATTAAATACGAACTCATGACGCCCAATCTTTCCTACAGTTTGCAATAAAGTTGTTAAAATGAATAAAAATAAACGATGCCCAATCATGTCATACACCATTTGTTATAGATTTTGCATAATTCAAATTTTCCGGATACACGAGTATAAGATATGGAAAGAATCAACGAAATCTGGGGGCTTCCCATAAAGGAAGATTATTCCACAAAGTCCCCAAAAACTTGGAAAAGGTATTTTAAAAGGTCAATTAAATCCTAAAAGCGTGACCAGAAAATATCCGCAAAATTCCCATTAAGTGCTTCCTTCACAACACTACGTTAACGGCTAAGCTTAGCTGGCTCTCGTTTACTTGTATTGCTATAGAAGTGAGTGACAACAAAATCATCCTTGACACTTAATGTCGCCTTTCTTCTGCAAAGGGATAATGCGGGAGGGGGCAAAAGAGATTTGCGGCATTTGAAGATGGCTGAATTATGGGGTATAGTTTAAAATTTATCTGGAAAATTCCCTGGTGATGATTCCGATCTAGGCGACAAAGAGCTCGTAAAGTTAAGCACATTGAAGTCACGAAAGGGAATTATGAAAATTTGTTAAGCCGCCGCAAAAGGACAACAATCAAGGGAATTGCAAAGTTTTACTCAGTTCGTAAATTCAGTCAAATACTTTAAAGTAACTTTTTAATGTTTGAGCATTTATGCCGCGCTCTTTGCCCTTGCGAATTTTACTAGAAAACAATAATAACAGCTAAGAAAGCTCATTAGCTTTAAAGATTTGTTCAAATTGCCTTGAACAATTGCAAAATCCAATTTGTTGTAATTTATTGCTGCCCTACAGTCGTGGTAGTTCTTGTACCATACGAGATAGATACTTATACATTTAATGTATCAAAAGATGAAGAAAAAGTCAAATAAAATTGTGTAAATAATAAATTCAATCTTTTTTTAAAGCTTACCAAATTCCTTTTTAAACATTTGCAATCAATAACATATTTTAGATTAAAAGCTAAATTAGATTCTGTTGGAATGACCCTTTTCTATAGCCAGAGGATTGTATGAACCCTTAAACAAGATCAAACTTTCCTCAGTTTAATTTAAAGTCGAATGTACACCCACATGTGGCTCCTTTGAAATACAATTGCGACGTGGGTCAAGAAGTTGAAAACTAATAAACTCTGTTGTTTTCTTTGTTGGAAAGGAAATGCAATAAATAGCTCCATCTGGTCTGTGTACATATGAGGAGCTGTCCACAATATAAACAGATAATGAGAAAATACAGTAAAACTTCAAAATAGTTTTCTTTTCAACATTTCCTGTATTCATGTGTTGAAAATACTTACCTACATTCTATATCCTATCGCCATGCTGATTACGAATGACTTATAATATGTTGATATAGACACCTTTTAAAATTATATTAATGCACAGGGTCTTTCAATAAGGACGCTCGACTTTTAAATGTAAATAAAAGGAGTTGTGTGTGAGATATCCAATCCATTTTTACTTTATTTAAAAGTACATTTTATGGCATTAAGTATGGAATATAACATCGTTCAAATGTCCGCAGTGGCTTTGCTTGCTGGGACATATTATGGAGGTCCAATTTTCCATGATTTTGTCTCATAAATCTAACTTTAATTAATGTTATAAAATATTCTTTTAAATAACACACAAATGGAGTGGATTTCTCACACACAACTTCTTTTATTTACATTTAAAAGTCGAGCGTCCTTATTAAAAGACCCTGTAGAATCAATATGGTCTTCAAAAGAGAACCATGAGTTGATTATGACACCTAAATCTCTCACTTTGCCATATCTAGTTTGGGAGGTACCGCCAATTGTGAATATATGTATAAAGTATCAGATTCATTTTACGTGTGGAAGACATCTAGCATCCAAAAGCGATTCTGAATCGAATTGTAAAAGAATTTTGAAATTCTGAGCTCCGGAAGTGCCAAAACTTGTTATAAAAAGACCAATTTTGTACAGAAAATCGCCCCTTCTGAATACTTGTTATTGTTTTAATCTTTCAGTACATTTTAATCCATATCTACCAATTGGATCATAATAAAATTTTGCTATTAGGTTCAGAATTGTCTAGAGAACAAGATCAAATATAATAACAATCTCTCATAGGAAATCCCTAGTAAGGTCGCGGACGGATCACCACGTCAGCAAAAACAAAAAAAGACGTTGCGTTGTACAATTTAAAAGAAACAACTTAATCGACTAAAATTAAAAGTCGTATATTTTCTATTCTATATAATAGACTATCTGTAGACAAAATTTAATTCAGATCCATTACGCCGTTGAGGCGTGCTAGAATAACAAACAAACATTTGATAATTTTTATTAATTATTGCTCCGAATTAACTCAAAAACTTGTTATTTTCAAGCTGGAATGCCTAGAAGAGCATACTGTATGAATTATTTCGATACTATGCCGCAATCATACTATCACGGCGTGAACAATGTTTTCCCTTAAATATGGTAGACCACAACACTAAATTTCGCCCAAACAATTAATAGTTATTGAAATAAAAATTGACGGCTATTGCCTGTGAGATATTTTAAAAATTATTGAAAATTAATTCGATACGTTCCGTTCATGTAGATTTTATCTGTTCATTATCCCGCGACATAAGGTTTTAATCGTTTAATTATGCAAATAAAATTAATGCGCGAAATTACTACCGACGATGGGCTTAAAAATGAATAGCTCAGCCTGAAAAATATAGTTTACAGTGATTTTACTCGCTTCCGGAACATGAAAGTGGGGAGTAGCACGGACGCTAATGAATATATAATTATTGCACTGGCAGACCCACCGGTTATTGGTTAAACTTAATATCGCGTGAAACAAGGAACAAATGACACTGCAGTTGTCTGGTGTCTGCGGCTTGATTAGAAGTTATTATGCTTCGTTCGCCTACGTTTGCAGAGATGTTAGTTCATTTGCTTTAAGGTAGGTAGCTATCAAATATTATGTATATTGATTTAGTGTGCAGTTGAAAGTTTCACCCTTGTCAATTCTTATGTTTATTATTATTTCATTTATTTAAAAGGCGTATGCTTACGAATTCACGGTTATTTCTTAACATTGTTTATTCACATATACATGTATATATGTGCACTAATCCACGTAGATTTCGGATATAAGCTTTGTTTGATTTTAAACGGAGAAGGTTACATTGGTCTCTTTATCCATGACTTTTCTGATTTGTTTTCAATGATCCTTTTTGTATACATGTATATAAAAAAAGTTTACGTTAATATTATTTAGCGAGATCAGAAGAGTCATAAATAAGCAGACCAATTTAACCTTCTCCGTTTAAAATCGAACAAAGTTCATATCCAAAATCTAAGCTGACGAAATCGCGGGTAAAAGGCATGTTATTTCCAAAATATTAATTTACGTAAAAACATTGCCATATTGAAGTTCAAAATGTCGATAACAGATTTTAAATCAACGTCTCAAAATACCCCTATACATACACCCCACTTACACGAAGAATTTTCGTTCGGCATAAATGATCCGCTATCGTGTGTTTCCAATTATCCATGATAGATTCATTAAGGTCTGTGAAGTTGGCCCCAAAAAGTCAGATGCGAGAAAATAAATTCTTCATTCGATTGTCCATCAAAAGTCCATGTTAATCCACCAACGTTTATTGTTTGTCCACTTTTGCATAAAGGGATATTTTTAAAAAAAAATTTGGGGTCAACTTTACGCTGCCCCCAATTTCGAAAAAGACGCAATGGGCTCTGATGCAATCGTTTGTTCATTTTTCCAATAATTATGGAGGGCAGCGACTTCACTCACGCACTCACTTTTATTAAGTTTCTTTAACTCATGATTTGTGTTTGAATTTTGGGGACCCACACACTTTACTCCGCAGACTAACTAAACAGTTGAATTCCAAGTGTGAATTATATCGAAGGAAAATAAGTCGGTGAACTTCACTTCAATTAAAATCTGAAGCTATGGGATCAGTGGTTATTGTTATCATTTTTGTCGCAGGTACTGGAGAAAATTATTAAGAAACAGATCTTAGATTTTGTGGAGGGAGATAATATTTTGAGCAAGTAACAATCCGTTTTTCGGTCGTATCGAAGCTGTGGTACTGCTCGATTTCTCTAAGGCCTCCGGCAATGTCAACCATAACCTTATATAAGCCAAGAACATACTTTAGGTTCAGTGCTTCTACAATATCCATAATGTGTAGTATTTTGTCCGATCGATATCAATGTATACTTGTGGGCGAAAGAGTTTAAAGTTCATTGCTAGTACCTTGTGGTGTTCCCCAGGGTTCCGTTTTGGGTGCACTTTTGTTTAGTGTATTCATAAATACCATTTTTGTGCAACTATTACACAAATATAGTCACAGATACCTATTTCCAGACAATGCAAAAGAGTACACATTATGAGCTGAGAGAGGACACAACATATAAATACCACATAACTACCTTATCCTCTTGTTCTTGTGTAACCGGAGAAACAAGAAGTGAAAGCGATGCACTTAAAAATATTGAAAGGAACAATCAACCTGAAGTTTTCTGTGTGTTTCTCTGTTGTTTTAAAATTAAAAAAATGCGACATTTGATGTTCAACAAATTTCTTCTATTACAATATTCCACACATGTTAAGATTACAAAATATGCAAAAAAGTCTTACGATTTTTTGAGACTGGCTGGGTGTTGCTCCCCGATAATATTTATGGGTAAAAATTTAGCTACGAACCTGTATTTGAAGAAATCAACTTCGTATTTTGGTCTAACACTGTCAACTTAATTTGTGATATATATCTCACCTTGGACTTTCTTCAGAAGTGCAAAATCTTAAGCAGGGTAAATTTGCTGTATGCTTTAAGAATTGAAAGTGATGAAAATGTTTGCCAACACGAGTAGATATACATGTGTAAAATGCGAAATAACTTGCAGAGCTTAAAATATCCGTCCAAATTGGCCAAAGCCTATCTATGGAATTTGATATTACACAACTTTTCGAAGCCAGTATTTCTTTTCATGTTTCATTGCTTCCTATGTAATACATACGCAGATGGAATCAGTTTCAAATAAACCTATGTGCCTTCAAGGATTCGATAAAGTCATATAATGCGAGAGCACCATATTGAAAGCTGTTACAAAGTACTTCTTCAAATATTCATTCCGTTCACGTCTATCGCCAGTATATTTGCACTGAGAGAAAATATTTACCTGAATATCTTAAAAGGCAAGTGATTATCTCCTGATAGAAGTAGGATCTCTTCTGGTAAACTTGTAAAAACATATCGATTCAAGTTCAGATGAGTCTGAGGTGGGCACAAAGGATATTCTGGTAGCGTCGCCGCCACATCGAGCCAAAGAATGAACTCGAACACCTTAGACGTGCTGAGCTCGCCGAAAACGGAACCGCCTGGAGCCCCTTCGAATTCCAACACGAAATCATTTTTATTACATTGCTAATGTGCTGAATGGAAGAGACGAAATTGAGTAATTCAATTTGAGATAAATTTTTACAAACACGAGGAGGTCTGGCGCTGCCTGATATCCCCTGAATTATGTCCTGCTCGAATCTTTCGATTAATCGATATTCCCGCCCTACGGCTTGACTTTGAACGGGTTTTGCTCCACGCGTTTTGGGCGCTACCCCATCCATCCTTCAAACATTTTTTTGTCATAATAAATATATCAACATTGTAGCTACTCTTAACTGGCTGAATTTTCATTTTCCCAACAGAGTACCTTGGGCTGCCGTTAGTGCTGGGTCGTCTTGTAGTTGTGCACACCTGTAGGCGCTTTTTGTGTGCAGGTGAACTCCATTCTCGTGTAACAATGATTTTTCAGGTAGTTAGAGTAGTCTCATGGTGCTGCTAGTATTCTGAAGAGATGTACTTATTGTCGGGTGTGCTGTTACTTCCGGGCTTGTCAGTCAATTGCATTTCCAGCCTTCAGAAGTGACTTCCCATGTTGAAATCATGTCAGGATGAATTCTCCAAGCTTGCCTGTGGCTGCTCTGGTGGGGATGGAGAATGTCTAACAAATTTAATGGCAGTTTCCCGTAGTCGACGAGCTTTAAAATGGGCTGCACAGTGCACACGATATGTATTTTTTAGTTATACACGTTTTATACCTCTCCAGGTGCTCTCTGAAGGTTGCCAAAATACCTATGAGAATGGGAAAATTTAATAAGGTTTCTATACAAAATGAAATTGCATGTTTAATTAGATCGATGCTTGCTAACTTTAAAAAAATTGATTTTAAAGCAAATTGCGAAAATGTTATGAAAAATGTGCGCGCGCGTAAGATACTTTTGTATTTACTGCAACTTGTTTCATTTTTATATTTTTCGCTGCAATTGGCATGAAAACTCAAGCAAATGACGAGGAACTCCATACCTCTAGTTAATACTGATTACCATCATAAGGCTGTTGAATTTTATTTAACATTTCATTAATATGTTCCTGCACCTGGAAAAGATTGTGAACTTGTTTTTTGATTCAAAATTTGTTTTCTTATCTGTCGATTGTTCATTGTGATTATTCTTAGTTTATTATATTTGGCTTGTTTATTTTTACATTGTTTAGTTGTTATATGGTGATGTATTTAGTAAGATTATCAGTGTATTTATGTTTACTCTGTTGTATTAAGTAAAATGTAAATATCCCGGAAATTAGGGGCTCTGGGTGTTTACTTGTATACGGAGATTACACGGATAAACACGGATACGGAGCACGCAATTAGACACTGTCTTCTGTAATAAACTTTTAATTTGATTAGGGGTTCATTTAAGTTGTAGCATGCAGATATATTTTTTTTAATTCCACAAACAATTTTTACGTATAAATTTATACATCCTCTCTCTACCTGGATGTATTGTACATATTTGGAAAGGAAACAAGATAGGAAAATCAACAAAATTAAAAAAGCTAGAATATCGCAGGATTATTGGGAGGAACGTGAAGCATTTTTCACTTTTTCAAGTCACTGTACCCGCAGTGGTAGAGGTAGATCAACATTGATGGCATTTTTGGAAAGTACAATAAGTTAATGGTTTTATTGCGGGAGCTTGATGTCGCTGCGTTAATCAGATCAAGAAATAAAAATAAAATTATAATGTATTATATTTTATTAATCGCTCTGTAACTCCCAAAAACTGTTGAGAGCCTCCTCCGGGCATACGATTTTTTATTGACCTCGGTGAGATCTATCACCCCATTTATTTTTGCTGAACAATATTTTTTTCTCTTTCTTTAATTTTTAAAAAAGGAACTAGTTATAAATTATAATTCAAAAATGTTTGCGTATTCGTTTTACTTTATAAATCGTTGTAAATTTCCTAAATTCCCCAATAAAATCGTAAAATCGTAAATAAGTGTTTAATTATTTTAACTGATAAGTGAATGGGGTAGGCAATTATTGTATAATGAAAAAAGCCGAAAGTTCAAACATCGCACAGTTTGTCAAAAATTTTGTAGTTCATACATTTTTATTGCAACAATTAAATAAGAACTTTTTGTTACAATTTCACAAAAATTTATTCATTATTAAGATACGGATACCCAACACGTAATATCAAAAAATTTCCTGATTTATTCACAATTCGAGAAGCGTTGCAAATGATTAATTCTGCCAATTTGAATTGCAAACATTTTTTAAATATTTTCTGAAGCATTCAATTTGCACAACTCCATTTTAATTGCTCCTATGATGCTGTGAATCTCCCTCAACCCAGTCGCCACGCCACTCCTGCGGACAATGTCTCAAGAAAGACAATTTCGTTAGCTTTCATTGATGCGACGAGGAGTATGTTGGCCGGAAAATTTGTTGTTTTTATGTATGTACGCCTATCATCCAAAAGGAGTCGCTTAAGGTATAGGTACAACAACACTTCTGCGATAAACATTTTATTTCCAGTGGACATGTGTCATTGCTGACACAGCTGTAAAAGACAAATGGTTGCTTTTTCGTTGCCCTGGACCTGGTATCCCGCATGGTGGTCCACCCAGGGTATTGAGAAATAGTGCTAGACCTTCCTATGCTCCATTTAGTGTATTTCCTGTACAATATCGGAAGATAAATTCGCTTCAACCGCAGGGAAGATGTATCCTTCCTATATGTCCTTTTCAATTATGTCGATCCCGACAGTGCGAACAGTTATTCTCCTCTTGGTCGCATTTTTATTCCTCTAGAAGAAGCCATTGATCACGTTCAGTAGGGCACTTTAAACATTGATATGCTTCGTTATCCTTCTACATCCTTGCACTTATCCTACAATGGCCACTAAAGCATATATATCTAAGTTTCTACGAGCGGACCCTATCGTAAGTGGCGGTCAGAACACACAAGAAAATCACACTGAAATCCTGGAAAATCCCGAGCGCACCAACGTAACCCAAACGCTTTGCCCTCTGAGTTTTTCGCATACTTTTCCCACATTCGCAGTATCTTCCCTTGGACCGCGATGAGTAGCTCCGGTAAGCACTTCGCTCCAGCCTTATCAGATTTATTGTCGTACAGCTAAGTCCCATTTCTGGTGGATAGGACACTGAAGAAGGCGTTAAGTCTGAATCTTATCAGTTAACAAGGATCGAAAGTTGTGCTCCGCACAAAAAGAAAAGGAAATCGCTCCTTGTTTATGCCCTGTTTGTTGGGTACCGTCTTCCTCATTACTATCGCGCGGTAGTGATATTGCTTGTGGGTGACTAAGTTTCAGCGAAGGGTGTGAAACAGAAAATTTATTTATTACCCTTGTAACCCCTCTTGAGCCCGTTTCGAGGCCCAAGCTTACAGTTACGGTTAGTGATTTTTGTATTCGCCGGGCGTTTTGTAAAAACGGGATTTCCCAGGGTACGAAGGTTGCTCTGACGCGCCAAATTCGCACAGAGTGCCAAGGCCCTTCTCGCAATACCGGTGGCGGAGGAGTGCTATTCCGCCGTGATTGATGATGATAGCAGCTCTGCGGCTCGGCCGAACAAGCTCCCTTGTATCCTATGATTTCTGTAAATTGCTAGTGCCGGAGCGCATTTTGCACGTTGGGTGCTTTCTCTTGATAATGGGCCCTTGCCTCTTGGTCACTATATAAATATGCTCCGAAAAGAAATTTGCTCTGAAGATGAAAAAGTACCTGTCACATGAGATGTTTAGTCCCTCCGTTGAAATGGGTCTTAGTGGAGACATTTAGTAGAGATTACAATAAAATTGCGATAAAGGGGCGAAGCCGTGTAATTTCTGGGCATACTAGCCTCGTTAAATGTAATAGGACAAATCTTCATTCAGGTCAGTCAGATAACCTCAACATCTGGCTGAAATTGATGTAACCTTAATTATTCAATGTTATCAGAAAAGTGAACGCGTTTCTTGTTTTGAGATTGGGAAATATATATATGTACATAAGTATATCGATAACATCCCTAATATTTCACGAAATGAAAATAATATTATTTTTAGGGTTCCGTACCTGAAAAAAAAGTATTACTTTTGTCTCGTGTATCGTTTGGCAAGGCTAGTTTTAAGGATTCCAAACTAATTTTCTGCAAATGTTTTGGTGAATTGATTATAAAGATATAGCCCTAGACGTATTAATATAAAGATTACCCACTTCAAACGAGCAAAAAGTGATAAACATTTCTGAGAGCTCCACAGCGATGCCTCCACATTTTCGACGGCACCCGGCAAATTCGACGCAAAGAAGTCGCTGTTGTTCGACGCGTCCTGCTTTTAGTGTGGGCATCTGCTGTTCAGGGCGAATTCCGAGAAAGAACACCAAAAAAAAACAAAGCAACTGCGGGTTTTCGCAAGATTGCTGCGCTGGCCTGGTGCTTTGTTTGATCATAGGGTGAGGGCAATAAACAAATATATGATTCGTTGGCTGGCAAAGAGATACATGCGTGAAAATTTTTATAGATATTTGGGGGGCAAGGAAATATTATTGTTTTGTATACTGCTGAATTTGTTCGATACTAAGATACAAGAAAAATATAGATTTTCCTTTGTTCAGAGCTCGTCTTGAAATCTAAAAAACAATTTGCACAATGGATAATTTAATCAACTTTATGTGAGGGTTATCACAAATTCAGTGTTTAAGATTATAATTTATTTAATTTTAAAAATTGATGATTTTTTATTTCTTTACTAAGTATTATTAATGTGGGTATGAAATGAAAGGGTTGAACGAGTAAAATACGATAAATTGTGTGACATCACTCTAAGCCCATTATGATGGACATGCCAACATGGCGGATTACAATTATCTTCACAATCCCTTGACATGGGTATCAAGTGAAAGGGTTTGACGAGCAGAAAACGACAAGATATGTTACAAGATTACAGAGGCAATTTCTAATCGTAGTTATTATACTATCATCATGGTATAATGTAAAATTACTAGTTATGACTTAATGAGTATGAATGAGATGCCTGCTTGATCATGTCTTGACATTACTACATACTTATTATCTGAAACTAAAAGATGTAAATAAAAAAAATTATTATGAAAAACAAAAAACCCGACAAAGAAAGAAACGAAAAGTATGAAACTAGGAAATATTCTTTCTTTCTTCACTTAATTCAAATCATTTACATATTATTATTTATTAATTGCCAAACTATAATACATGATATTGACATCAAATAAAATTTTACATAAACCTACTAATAACTTAACTTTGCTATACTTATTCAAAATAAACGTTTTCATTACAGCTAGTACGAGAAATAAAGTGAAAATGTCTATTAAAACTTTGTAGTCAAAACCGCGACATCGAGGAAAAATCAATATAACCAAAAGCCAGCGTATAATTACAAATCGCACACTGTAAATGCAATATTGAATTAAAACACGACTGTAGCCAAACGTGCTCCAATCACAAAGCTAAAAAGCTAAAATTAGATTCATTGTACAATTTCCCTTGTTGTGGAGAGGAGCGTTAGAATGCACATTGTGCCAGTATTGTCATTAATTTGCGCTGCTGGCCCTTTAACGCATCCAGCGAATTGTGGCATGCATACGGGAGGCTAAATTAAATTTCATTTCATTAATATTAGCTCAAATCTCCTTCAAACACCCGTCCATATTATTTAGTATCAAATCCGTATCGTAAACGGAATGCCAATGACAAACATATCGGCCCAAAAATTGATCGGAATTAAAGTATTATCGCGGAATCCAATTATGTTTGCTATCGAACGCAGAGCACGGCCGGTGCTTCTCATATCCAATTATAATATTAATGTCCTAGGGCCGCGCGCAGTGTATGGTTGACAAAAATCCCAGCGACAGCTTCGTCGCGTCCACACGACAAAGCTATTTCCGCATTGCAAAATAAATTTTTATTTAAAATTAAATTTCAATTAATTCAGCAGGGTTCCCTCACGTGCCAAAATTTCGTTTTCGAAACGACAGCTCAGGTTGAATGGGCTCGTCTGAAAACCTGCCCACAGAAGAAAACGAATAAACGTGGGGTGTGGATAGGCGCAATTACAATGCCCGTATAGTCAGGTACCACAAGGCGGAAACATTTGACCCCCACTATTAAGCGATTAAATCGATTGCGGCGAATTTCCATTAATCGTTAGTGTGAATACGTGCACGCCGCCATGAATAGATAAATTCAATTTTAATAGATATGCCAACGTATAAACGTTCATGGCAAATTTTGTGCAAGGTTTTCAAAACTTGGACGAATGGTCGGCTCCGGAAGTGCTACTGCGGGGAGAGCGGGGGCCAGCGGATTTCTGATAACAAGCTTTCGTTATTAGTGCGTTAACAGGGTTTTTCCCATAAATTTGCGATATTATCGAGTTCCCTCTATGCAAATACCAAATACACACATATAGCAAATAGCAGGCCACAGATCTTTGCGGCGGTCATGTTATCTGCGTAATAGCCTTTGCATATTTTGCTATATTTTAAGTTCATTAATAACCAGCATGTGCAAGGCTTTGGGATGAATAATCAATCCAAATGGACTCTTTACAACCCATTTGCTTGTTAAATAAAAGTTAAATATTCAGATGGGCTAGCGCATTTATTCTGTAATGTGCGAAAAGGTTCTTCCATAAAATATTATTTGATATGTACCTACGTACATATAATACATATGTACATGCTTGGAGTGAGTAGTTTGGTTGGGTGGGTTAATGCTTTAGTATGTTATTTTTGAAGTAAATCTATTATTTAATTAATTGGACACACATTCTGAAGGTCGTAACGAATTACTCTATTTGTAACTGTTTTTTAAAGGTGGAGCTGGACAACTGCCCCTAGCATTATCAAATATTATCCAAAGTGCCATGTCGCTTAACTCATTTAAAAAAATTTTAAACAATATCTCGATTGTGTAATGTTGGACTACTTTGAGTTTAAAATTTGGAAATGCGAACTGATTCCTGAACTATACAAATAAATTCATACATAAAAATGTTCGCGTGTTATTATTCGAATGGTTTTGATTTGGAGTAGGTAATATATTATACCTAAAGTTAACTATTCTAGTGTATAGCAGCCTTCACACTACAGAAGAACGTTTATAAATTGTGAAGACCTATTACAAAAATGGAGACAACTTTACAGTAAAAATTCTAAAGTTAAGTTTTCAGTTTGATATGCATCATAATTGTCCGTCGTGGCCGAAATTAAAATATTTAGGGCGTACACCTAACACCTTTATGTATAAACAGGAGAAGCTCCACGTTTTGACCGGCCGAAAAAATCATCGTTGTGAGTTCCAATATCGTAAAACAACCAAACAGCTCTTTTCGGCACGCAACCATCCAATACAGCACTCTCCAACACTTTATTGAAAGGAATGAACGTAAATGATATGTGATTTCAACAGGATGGCGCGATTTGCCGCACCGTACGCGATTAATAAAAATAATAAATAATAAATAATTTTAGAGTTATTTTGATTTTACGTAAAAGTATCTACGGCGCACAAATTTTACGTAAGGCTTCTAATAAAAATATGAAATGTAAATCAAGGCCATTGCTCGCTACAACGAATGCGTTACGTTATACAAACTTTAAGTTTCTTTAATTTAAGGACTCTAGATTAACCTGGGAAAAACATTGCTCTATTTAATTCTCTGTTTCCTTCCCATGAGAATAATTTACAATGCCAAGAAAACCCTGTTTCTGTAAACTTGAACACAATACCATCGCATCAAGAATGTTTTTTCTTTTTTTAACTGAAAAAACGTGAAAGTTTCCATAATTCTGTAGGCGTACCAAATTTGGAAGGCCGGTTTTTTTACTTTAAAATTTCCAAAAATGACTACCGTGGGTTATTTCAGATCAAGCAGTTATTTATTGATTGTAAAAACGCCGGCTCTACAGTCATAAATTTTCCGCAAAATCCAGCAAAACACTCCGAACAATTTTCCCTGTGCCTGAAATGCAGAGGGGCACATGTGGCTGGAAAAGGCACTATAAACGTAAAAACAAATACTTGCTACGAACCAAATGAGTAACGAGTGTGCAATATTTCTAAATGGCAAGTTATTTTGCGAAACTCACTAAAACTTAATTTAGATGGAAAGTTATTAGTGTGTCAGATGTGGCTTTGTATTCAATATCGCGTTAAAGCGTAAACTTGAAGGAGACAGATAAAAGATTACATAGCTCCTACACGACTTTGTAAGACATTGTCGTTGGTTGGTGTGTTGCTCTTTGTGTTCTTATTCGCGCAATTAACATTCTTTTGAACTGAAAAGTGGAAACGAACAGAACACCCGGATCTTGTTATCCACCATTCAGCGCATTCAAACTGCGGTGCTTACCGGTGCGAAATATTCCGCAAATCCAATTATGGGAAACAAACGTGGGCCATTACACTGCGCAGCACGACTCGAGGCATTACAATTGAGATTTTAGCGCACTACTTGTAGTGGCTTCGTCCCACCATATTTATTTTAGTTGATGCCGGCGAATCCATTCTTGCCAAAAGCTTCCCTGGCAAAAAGTCGGCGATGAGCCCGCTAAATAAAGTACACAGCACCGGGGAAGTTTCAGTATTTTACGTCTCCGTGGCATCGCTTCCGTACCTGTTTATCGCAGTAAGTGGAGCTCACTTCCGTTTTATAAGTGGTTACCTCCTGCACGGGTTTGTGTTTAAACTTCTTAACTTACAGCTGCAGGAACCGTGGGAAGTACACGTCGCCCTGATTTTTGGCTACTCCATATCAAATCGTGAGCTTGTGTAGCGACGAGTGAGCCAGCTGGGAATGTGAACTAAAGTACCTATACGATGGCTTCCGATGATACGACGAAGCAACTTTTGTAAGGTGTTGTGTCAAATACCACCAGAGCAAACATGTGATTTACCGTCACGCTCTCCATTTTGCAGGGATTTGAACAGGGCCGGAAAGTCGTGGGTTGGATTCACCCCGGGAGCTGACGTGTTTCGGATAGCAAGTCTCAACGTTTTGATTCCCGTCAAAATTAATAACGCAATGTCAAAACTTTCTCCTCATCGTGATTGATTAAGGATTTTCAGCCCAACTTTGCGAAAAAATAACCGCAACAGAAATTAAGCCCGATTGGCAACATTTACCAAATTTAAGGAAGTTAGTATAGGCACCGCATAAAACCATCATATCCAGATATTAAATTCAAGAAAAATTGCTTGGTAAACATGAAAGCTCTTCACAGGTAGAGGTTTGTTTGTCTTCTTTTCAAAACAAGTTTAGCATGGATTGCAACTATTTAATATTATACTTTTTTAAGTATGCTGATATCAACTAGACACGAAGAAATATAATTAATTTTACAGTTTTATATCGAAACAGGATTGTTACAAAAAATGTCAACTTTTAAATCTATAGCAATAATAATATTTTATTCATAATTAGTGCAAAGAGCAAGTCTCAATTATCAAATAATTCAAGTAGAATAAGGCAATTCAAAATAAAATAGGCAAGAGATATGTAAAAAAAACTCAGAAAAAATAAAGAAAAATAAAAAAATAATACGTAAAGAAGACAAAGCTTTAAAAACCTTAACAATATCGCAAATGCATATTTATTATTGAGAATCGATGTACATACCTACATGCACTGAGCAAACTATCACAGTGTAATTTCAAAATTGTGAGTTATTTATTATTGGTATATTCAATCCAATATTTGTAGTCTGCTTGGGCTACCGGTCAATTTAATCAGTTAAGAAAAACAACCAAATCTTCTCTCGTTCAGCCTTTAATCTGTCTCAACGTTTCGCTTGTTTTTACACAGCATCTTCAGGAGGTTTTTACTAAGAATTAACACAATATATTACAAACCAAAAACACCTTTGCACATCCATCTCAAAATTAATCTAACTTACATTTTAAAAGGACTTGGTATGCAACTAAAAATTGTCACGGCGGCGTCAAGTAAAATAGTAAAACTAAACAGCAAACACAAATAAATAAAAATACAAATAAATAAATAAGACGTACATAAGATAAAACCAAAAATAATCATTATTTTAAACTAAATTGTGAGGTGAGCCTTTCGTTGACGTCCACCATCTTGTCTATTCTGCGTGCAACTATCTCCGTTGAGAGCAGCTGTCCAATATTGAACAGTATTTTAAATTAATATTGTCTGTGTCTGTCTTTCTATTAATGGTGTTATCAGTTTTATATATATGTAGAGCCTCAAGAATGTGTCGCTTATGCCAGTTAGGTTCCCTAGTCAAAATTTTTGTTTCATTAAAATCAGGTAAATGTCCTGTTAATAAACAATGTGCTGAAAGAGCTGTGCTATCTTTTATATTATTCTTTATGTGAGATTTATGTCCCGATATTCTGTTTTTCAAAAATTGTCCAGTAGTACCTACATATGTAGCACGAGTCACAATTTGCGTTATCATTACCAGCACATGTAATATTGTATACTACGTCAGACGTTTTGTCCTTCTCGATTTTGTCTTTTAATTTACTTAAATTATTACCAACGGTTTTTTTGTTTATAAATGCTAAATTGACGTTTGGATTGTAATTTTTGATAATTTTATTGAATTTTTCTGAGACTCCGGAGATGTGACGAGTAGCCTTGTAAATTATTGGTTGTTTGTTATTTGTATCGATAGGTTTATTATTGCTCACAATGTTGTGTTTTTTTAAGTGTTTCTTTATAAGTGACCGTATGAGGTTAATAGGAAAGCTGTTAGATTCAAGTATTTTGGTGATTATTCTGCTATTTTTGTGGTTGTATTTTGGGCTGATCAAGTTTAAGACTGAGTTAATAAAATGTCTAGCAGTATTTATTTTTTGAAGCATAGGTTGGCACGAATGGTAATTAATCAATCTTCCCGATGAAGTCGGTTTTGGATACCAGTCCGTGATCAACCTATTGCCCTCTCTTATCACTCTGACATCTAAGTACGGGATCGATCCTTCGTGTTCCAATTCGGCCGTAAATTGAAGTCGGCCATGATATTTATTCAGAATCTCCAGTGTGTTTGTAATTTGTGTTTTTGGAATAATGGCAAAAAGGTCATCTACATATTTACTATAATAATAATTTTAGGTCGGAAATTCAGGTTAGGAATGCTCTTATCAAGAAGGTCTTCCATAACAATATCAGCCAGTATTGGTGAGAGAGGACTCCCCATGGGAATACCAAAGGACTGTTTGTATTTTTGTTTATTAAATACAAAATAACTGCCATCTATGACACAAAACCTAAGTAATTCTAAAAATTTACTTTTTGGTATGTTAGTATGGTCTTTGATCATATCCCATTTTTCATTTACCAATTTAAGACATAGTTGCACAGAGATATTGGTAAACAGAGAGATAACATCAAAAGAAACCATTGTGTGGATATTTGCGATTTTTTCTTTGAAAATCTTAGAATTCTTTGACTAGGGAACCGAACTGGCATAAGAGACATATTCTTGAGGCTCTACATATATATAAAACTGATAACACCAAATAGAAAGACAGACACAGACAATATTAATTTAAAATACTGTTCAATATTGGACAGCTGCTCTCAACGGAGATAGTTGCACGCAGAATAGACAAGATGGTGGACGTCAACGAAAGGCTCACCTCACAATTTAGTTTAAAATAATTATTATTTTTGGTTTTATCTTATGTACGTCTTATTTATTTATTTGTATTTTCAAAAATTTGTTTGACTATTCGTTACAGTTCGGTGTTTGCTGTTTAGTTTTACTATTTTACTTGACGCCGCCGTGACAATTTTTAGTTGCATAACAAGTCCTTTTAAAATGTAAGTTAGATTAATTTTGAGATGGATGTGCAAAGGTGTTTTTGGTTTGTAATATATTGTGTTCATTCTTAGTAAAGACCTCCTTAAGATGCTGTGTGAAAACAAGCGAAACCTTGAGGCAGATTAAAGGCTGAACGAGAGAAGACTTGGTTGTTTTTCTTAACTGATTAAATTGACCGGTAGCCCAAGCAGACTACAAATATTGTGTTAAAACAAACGGTCACGATGGTTTTTCTTACAATTGGTACATTCAATCTATAAAGTTTATTCAAAACGTTTCGATTTTGATTCAAAAGTCTATCCATTAAATGGAACAAATCATAAACAGACATTTTTGAATCAATTGCTAACGTGATTGTTGTGCCAGAAAAAAAAGGACTTCGTCGCATCGCAAGAGTTTTGAAGGCTGCGTTCTTCTGACCTCTTGAAGACATTAAATTTAAATTTTATTTTTAATTCATTTTGTGGGGTAATTAAAAGAGCGACTATTACATGCTCTCGAAACGGACGAACTGTAAAACAAATTATTCCTCGGCTTATTTTTTTACGGCAACCTCCCAGAGCCGACTCGATCTTTTATTTCCTTTCGACAAGCACGTTCTCAGTGAGACAACTGAGATATTCGCTCTCCCTTGCAGAAATGGAGTCCAGTTTATTTCCAAGGACGTAAAAACTCCAGAATCAACGCCTGATGGACTAACATCTCCATAAAAAAATACGTCACGATGTTACTAGGCACAGATAGAATTTGATTGTGTGTCTCTGGACAATAATCCTGTTTGGAGCTAACGTGCCCCAGATATACGCTGGCGGACTGATGCGTATATGATGCAATTGCTACTCGACGAGAGCACTTCCGAGCTCGCATTTCAAAGCTAATTGTGAAGTCAAGCATCCCGCTTCCGGCGGGAAGCGGGTTAACAGTAGTCTTTCTCATTTTCGATATCAGTTGCATTGATCCCTTTAATTTCCGAAGCTCGCGGTCGATGCTGATTTCATCACTGATCTTCGAATGTTGCTAAAACTCCAATAAAGCAGCTCACTTCGAGTTGAATTACGTTCAGGTTTAATGTGTTTCGTCATTAGCAAACGTGCTGTAATGTTTGAACTGGACAGAGGGTATCAGATAGTGTTACGGGCAACGGTATAAAGTGCGGAGCTCAGCAAAATTTCATATGGGGTGGTTTGCCGATTCCACCATTCGATTTAATGCCCCGCGAGGCTGACCTGCACCACAGGTTAGCCAGATTCCCAGCTCCCTGCGAATAAAACTGATGATAAAACGATGACTGCACAATAAAGTACAGGCACACAATAGGTGGGCACGGGATCGAAATGGTAGGTGGCGTTTTGAAGGTTTTTCCCGTCCTTCACGAAACCTTTTACATTCATTGATGGATCGGCCCTGGTTTCAAACATTTCAATTTTTAATCGATGAAGTGAAGTTGAATATGCAAGAGCAGCTCCCTCAGAAATGTACACAAACAGGCACGGGGATTCACGCACCTGTGCGGCAGAGTGATATGTAACCTTTGCCAGGTCATGTGGCGGGTGTACGTTCACGGCTGGCTTGATTTAGATCCAAGTAAATTTCGCAGGGTGGCAATGGAAGGTTTCGTGTTTACTTATTGAAATTGCCACATGAATTATTCATGCGCATAACTACAAAATATTTTGGGGCCTGGTGAATAGTTCATTGTTGCCACCCAGTGGTATTGCATGTGACCCCAACTCGGCGAGCTTGAAATTTGCAGATTTAGTTGAAACTCATTATAGTTACTACTGTGGCTCCATTAGCATTTTACTGGAAATACACTAATCTTAGTTTTTAAGCTTCCCGTTAGCTACATATCTCCTTATCACGAATCTTTATTACTGTGAGCATTTGTTGTACTTATCCTCCAAAGAGGTAGGTACTTTAGAAACCATAAAATATTTACGACCGTGGTCGCGACAGTGTCATTTAGAGATAGACGTCTTCGACTTATTTTTAATTCCACTCCAACTTTGTATACATATACGAGTACATATTTGTAAAGTATAGGTAGCATCATTTATGGACGAACTTTCCAGCAAGATTACTTCTTCTGACGAAGTTTTAATGGTTGGTTGGTTTTTAGGGTTCCGTACCCGAAGCGTGCCCTACGGGATCCTATTACTAAGCCTTGGCTGTCCGTCCGTCCGTCTGTCTATCCGTCCGTCCGTCTGTGTGTCAGCGAGCTGTGTCTCACGAACCGTAATAGGTAGTGAGTCGAAATTTTCACAGAGTGTGTATTTGTATTGCCGCTATAGCAACAAATAATGAATAACCAATTAAGCGAATTCCAACATGGCCGCCATGCAAATCAGAAAATTTTTCGATTATGTTACAGCGCCTCTATTGTTTCTTTTACAACAGTATAATATTTAAAAAGTACATAGTGTTATATCTTGTACGATGTTACGGAATCCAACGCACACTTGACCGGTTTTGATTTGTGTACTTGAATCAACCATGAATTGTGCTTATTCTTTTTACTAATTTCATTTATTTAATACCATTATTCATTGTCACCACAGTAGTTTGTAAATGGATTTACATCTGTAATATGTAGCAGCAAATAATTCAATAAATAAATAAATAAAAAATTAAATAGTATTCAATTTACTTTGAAATGATATTTGTATTCAAAAATCAGGTTCGTTAAGCGAACTGTGTAACATACCTGGCTCCGCAATTTACATCGCGTGATACCAAATACAGATGCATGCTTCCCATATTCCTCGCAATATCGCAACAACGGTTGATCATACGAAAATATGCATGTCAACAAATTTGTAGATAATTTTATTGTCTATAAGTTTTATAATAACCTTTAATGACGTATGATACATAGGAAAGAAAATAATTGCAAAAAACCGATTTTCGTGACCTTTAACCCTATTTTGACTCGCGGACAGGAGATTTCATGATACTTTTTAGCCAATCTTTAGAATGTCAAAACAATAGTTAATGGAATTTTTTACTTTCTGACTAGAACAAAATATCGCTGAATGTGTTGCTAACTTATCTATGTAGTACCAAATGCAAACTGATGACTTAACAGCAATTACAAAACATTTCCGAGAAAGTAACGGACAATTTTTCTTGTTCTTCCGTACTAAGAATGAGAAGCATCAAGCGTACAATTTTGTTGAAATTTTTGCCGCGTCGTGCGTCACCGTCGGTCAGAGAAATAACATTTCAGTCGTCTTTAGGTGGTTGAAATAATCTGGCCCCATATAGTAGTTTAAAAATAAAATTGTTGAAACATAATTCCTACTAACCTAACTATGATTTCATTTATTTTCACCGAACATTAAAATACGGGTTTAAGGTTCATTTAAAATAAGTGATATCATAGGGAGTTATTGGAAACAAAAACGAAAAAGTATTGGGAGTGCAATGGATTAAATAATATTTGTGGTTTTATTTTTTTTAATTTTACAGAATGTCCGGGCAACGCCTACGGCAGGCTTACTTGCTTCTCATGTATTAACACATTAACACTTTAACAACATACAGAGAATATATACATACATACAGTGTTCAGGATATTTATAAGCCTGTGAACGCTTTGCTAATTAAATTTACGAGAAACCTTGACAATTGTATTAATTTAAACCTTTTTTCATAAAATATTTCACTCGTAGCAATAATTATAAAAGAGCGCCATTTAAAGGACCTTCGAAATTTATTACAAATCGTGCATACGGGCGAAAATCGTTAATTGAATTTTTTAATTTGAGTTATGTTCCAAGGTTTACCCGCATACAATGTTCAATTAAAAGAGTACACAATCACTTCTAGGCAATTAGCAGCTATACTGTTAATCTTCATTTAAATGTAGGCCCATCTGGGAGTTTTAATTAAAAAATAAACATCATGTCCGGCAGTGTACATGTAAATTGTCAAGTTGTAGCCAGGCACATATGGGCCCGAATATATATAAAAAAAAAATCAATTAATTGCGTATTAACACGGCATCATCACGAGGGGTGAAATGCCGCACTATTTTATTTCATATTGGAATTCTGACATAAAAGATACAATTTAGGTCTATGTCCTGTCGATATCGGATATAATTAACGGAGATGGCTATTTGTTCTGATTTTTATCCCAAGCGATATGGCTCGATGGGCTTTTAATGGACATCCGGGTGATATCAGCCATGAAAGTCAATGAGCGATGGAAGCAAGTGTCGCAGAGTCTTTGTTTCAAAAGTAATTTGATACAAACTGGCTGTGAGTTGACAGCCTCTTGAATCATATAAAAACGTATAGGTCGACGTTATGAGGCGGAACAATACTCCAAGGGATCAAGGTACTTGCCGGCTGAACAACCTGCGAGGGCAATTGAGCCGGATGATAGACTTCCTTCGGAATTAATGCTCTCCTTGTTTGGCAAGAACTGTGATTATCGAGTTAATCCCACTCCGAGGAGCTTTCACTTTCCAGGAATGCCCGAACGTGAGATTGATAAATTGTCAGTAAGGGGTAATTATTATGCAACCCTGCTTAATGCGAAATTCATCACTAATCGAATTTAAGGGTTTTTGTGTATCAAAGCTCTCTGGCTAAATTGCCAATTAGGTATTCCGTATCCTGTCCGTCCTGAATATAATCTAACAGCGCTCCAGCTGCAAGAAGAAGGCTACTCGGCACTGCAGAGGGATAAGGTGTAAGCTAAGATGTCGCTGGTAAATATCTTTTTCATAGACTGTGAGTAGGGTGTCGGGGGTTTTCTCCAACAGGCGCTACGATGGAGCCAGATCGACCAAAGTGCAGAAGGGTATGTTTGTAATCAAACTTGGAAGCGGGCAACCTATCGTAGATTTTGATGTAGTTTGGGAGAGAGTCGATTATAAATACATTTATTGATTTTGCCTGCAGACGGTGATTAGGAGTTTTAACCAAGTTACGTTGCAATTTTCTATTGAAGTTCCCGTGCAAACCTCTGGGATATCCAAACTAAATTAATTTGGTTCGCATATAACTATTTAATAAGGTTTCCACTACGAGTTGCAGCCGAGACTCAGTAAGGTAATTATAAAGGTGAAATTTATGCAAGGAAGTGTGTCTTCGGAAGGAAAATATTCACATTTTGCGCTTTCGAAATCGCGCCGGAAACACTGGTTAAGGCGTATACACCAACATATTCTGATATTTCCTATTTTGTATACGGAGTTGAATAAACTTTCTAAACGTATAAGATTTTATTCCAGCCTTAAAAATTTTACTGATTACGAATGCAAAGCATATGCCGGAATCTAAGGAAAGGATGGATTACGCCATTTTTTGTGAATTTAATTACAGACAGAAATAAATCGTACTTTAAAATATAGTGGATATTTATTTTTTTTGCAAAATTCAGTGTGTGGTGTCTGGATAACATGTTTCTTAAATATGATTTGACGGTTTGACTAGCAGTAGAAGGTCTCAGGCGGCAGATTACTCGATCACCGACTGTTTGGGAGAAGAAATGGAACGAGTGAGGTGGCGTGAAATTTACTCGGCTATGAATAACCCACGGTTTCAAGAAACCTCGAAACACGGATGCAACTCAGCTTGCGTGAAAATCGACTACGAGAAATTTTCCACAGTTGTACCTTAACTTAACTTAGATTTTCATCTCTCCGCCTATTATGGGGCCATTGGTTTATTGCGTTCAAGGATACGAGCTGGAGTTATTTGAATCTGCTGGTTGTGCTCACGCTCACTTGTCTTGATCATCTTATACATCAAATTCACACATGTCTTTAAAACATCATTTTTGTTTTTTGAGGTTAGGGAGGTCCCAGAGCAAAACAAACACTGAATTAATTTTTAGTGATGACGTCTTCGGCACATAAAAAATATTTTTAAGGTCCGATGTACTTTTTGGGAGATAGTCAATATCATAAAACAGACACACAATATCATAAAACAAAGTCCCCCGCCGCGTCTGTCGGTGCCCGATTTGCTTCGTGACTATTGAACGGAATTCGTCATGGTTTTAACGATTAGGTAGATTGATTCACGAGGAAAGTTTAGTATATGTTCAACCACTTAGGGGGATTAATAAGGGATGAAAGTTTATATGGAAGTTCCGTTTATAATTGGCCTCATAATTCGAGAATCACTGATCCGGCAAAAACCTTCAACTTCAAAGCATTGCTATGAAAACAGATCGATGCAAGTATGGATGCATGTATGTGTATGAATGAATATTGTCTGTGTGCAAACAACTTGTATATCATAGAATCTTGCGTTATTGCATACATCATAGAAAGGTTCACATTGTCATTATTTTTGGAAACCTTTAAGATAAAAAGTAAGTTTAGAGTCCTGGATAACAACAACCACTTAAGACATCAAAAATGCACAGAATATTTCGGAAACGTCATGCCATGCTTTTTCTAAGTTTCATAAAATACATTTGAGAGTTACTATCACGCTTCAATAATTTTTAAACGAAATATAAAAGTCACCCAAAAAATTATGGTTCCCTACATTTTTACACTACTTTTTGAAATATCTATATCTATTTATAGAAAAATTCGACTGAACTACCAGTTGCAGAAAAACAAAATATCAAATATGTCGACTAGTGTTGTAATGACCGATATGTGAACATGATTTTATTTCATCATTTAGGCAACTAATCATTAATAGACAAGAATCTAAAATGGTGTACTTACATAAATCGATAAAACTTAAGGTACTGAGCAAAAGTCCATTACATATTAATCAAACGCACGATTTTCGATAGCAATATCGAATGAAAATCGATTTTGTCCTGGGTATAACATTAATCCACTGTAAATGAGAAGTAATTGAAGTTTGCAACTTAGTGGGAAAATTCTATTAAGTATTAAAACTTCCCAGTCATTATGCACCCTAATAAACAAATCATTTTAAAACTTCTCCAAAAGTTGTCAAATTAAATTCTCCACAAGAAAATTATTCAAACCCCAGCCGAGCATAACAAGGTACTTCTAATCAAAATTGACATTTATCCAGTCGTTATTAAACGTCACCCAAAAGTTCCCCCAACTAATTACAAGTGATTGTTATTAATATTTGATGACTTTTACGTCCTTGTAGGACATCCCAAACAAATTATCCTCCCTAAACAAAATTGCTGCCTCATCTCAAATTCAAAATATAGAATCACGGCTTAATTTTTATAATTAGAGGGATCCTTGAGGGATCCTCGCGTTAGCGACGAGGCGCGGTCCTGCGCCCGAGACCAAATTTTCAGACTCAATAAAAACTTGACTTATATATTAAGTGAGCCCACCTTCTGTGGGAACGGTGGCAGAGGGACTCGGAAAAAAAAATCGGAAAGCATACAAGAAGAAAAAGCGTTCTGCTTCGGGAGGATAAGCCCAAGTTGGAGAATACCTTGAACTGATAGGAGTCGGAAAAGTTTTAATTCTTGCAAAGGACTTTGGGAAATTCCATCCTGGACGGAGTTGGGGCCATCCAGGAAGGAGAACTTTTATGAATAGGGCGATACGAACGCAGCTCGGAGGCCAATAAGGGGCCACAGCAACTTTGCTTGTCGCAATCGTCCTATTTTAACGATTTTAAAAGGACATTAATTTTGGCGGAAATTATGTGTCTCGAGGCGCATACCTGGGGCAACTTTAAAAGACTTTCTTAGATCGTTAATCTACCGGGAGCAGTCATTACATGTTGCTTCGCTTTGATCGCCTGGATAAATAAGTTCATCGTGCAAAAATTTAGGGAATTCGCCTGTTTTTGGCTCATTACCGCTTCCATGAGCGGCGATAAAGACAACTCATCATTTATGTAATAATCTACAATTAGGTAGTCTCGGGAGAGTGAAAATCTCGACTGGATTTTCATGGTTCTGTTAGTGTGGCGGCCAGGAATTCGTGACGACTAACCAGTGTAATTACGTACGACTTGCTTATGGCAATAAAATTTAAATGGCATTTTACGTCTCGTTTACTTTCGCCCCCTAAGTAATGAACACTTTGTATCAACTGTTTTCTTTTTCTCCTTTCAGGTTATGGTATGTATGGCAGCCAGAAAACCTCGAGGGCTGACGGTAAACCTCTTACTTCTATTTTCTATGTTCTACATGCGAACGGAACAAAATCACCGTGTGCAAGAATCCTATTGTCTTAACAACAGGTATATTCACTTCTGCGGCATAAAAGCTTGTGCGTGAACAGAGAGTGCTTCGTTGTTCTTTTTCAGAAAAAGGGTCTCCTTTCACGGACTTTAACTCTTTATGTGCGTGGTTTTTCTTCTTCTTTTTTTAAAGCAAAATCTTTAGATATTTATGCATAGCAACCGGAAGTGGGTGGAATATTGGTGGCGTGTTGGTTTATATAACACTAATACATTTGAAGCGGTCCTTTATCTTTATGACAAGATTTTAGAATTTTTCGTTTTTCCATTTATTGCATTTGTCAGATGTGTGCGATTTCACGATATTTTTTTTCCTTAGATACTTAATTTCTTATTGAAGTTTGACGTGTAAGACCCAATGTTTTGAAAGTTAAACAGTCAAGGCCGTCTTAATACCATTTGTTGTTACCCTTAGTATACAATTCAATGCTTTATCGATTTATTTCAAATTTGCGATGCCATTTCTTAAAGCATCTGACATAATGATCCAACTCTTTATCGCCTCATTTGTGATAAAAATTTTTATTTGAAGTCTGGGAATGAGGGACGACACAGTTGAAGTGTTTGTTTTACATCTGAAATTATAAAAGATTATTTATTGTTTCGTATAACTATTACTTGGGTACCTAACGGTTGATTTGCTTTTAAAAATGACGTCAAATAAACACTGTTCAATATTTTTAAAAAATTGTTGATTTATTGAAAACTTGGCTTAGTTGATACGATTTTAAATAGTTGAATAGCATATTAAATTCCTATAGGAACTATATGTATATACGATATTCAACTGAATAAAGTCGTTTGGACCTTGGTTGACTTACATGACCACCTCCTGAGTTCGCTCAAGTTCGATTTCGCAATTTCTACACAAATTTAACCAAATCATTAAAAAAAAAAATGTTTGTTTTCTATTGGTCATTAGCTGCTCTTAGACAACACACTCGATGGGGTATCATTACCTGCTGGCCCCCATTTTTCTTATAATTACACAGCCACACAAAAAAAAAAAAGTGGGGATTACTTTTGATGCCATATGTCATATCCGTAGTAATTTGGCCTGCTGATCACGAATCGTCACGCGTCAGAATCACGGCTCAATTCTGGTCGCAGATTCGTGCTCAGCAGGCCAAAATACTACGGATATGACGTATGGCATCAAAAGTAATCCCCACTTTTCTTTTTTTGTGTGGCTGTGTTATCCAAAACGTCAAAACACGAATGACATAAGAATTTTCTTCCTCATCAAATTATTTGGAATTTGGAAATATGTGCTGTTTTTTAATTGAAGTATTAATAGGAGGTATTATTTTTATATAGAATCTTTTCTTCACCATCCCACAGCTGACACAATGTTTCCTCCATTTTATTTCTTCCTTATTAAAATAAAATAAAACATGACATCAATGTCGTTGATTTTTACATGTATTTAGAATTAATATGGTCACGAAACTCACTTAGAGATCGAAAAAATGGTTTTGAAAGATTTATATGGCTCGTAATTTTTATCTAAACCGAAACACACTAGTGCCTCGATAATCTGTACTTTCGATAATCCGGCCACGCGAGTAATTTAGCCAGGATATTTTTCATGTGATTGTTTCTTGTACATTAACAGGTGAAAATATTTTGAGGCATGTGCTGGACAGTTAGTTCTATAGCAGCTTTGACAGAATGTGTTTTACATGGAAATCTAATTTAATCCGGACAGAGAGATGTTTTTTTTTTATCCAGTAGGTAATTTGGGCAAAGCAAAGTTCAATGAAAGTTGAATGAACATTAGGTATTTTCATTGCGTTCTTTGCTTCAAACTAACGGTAAATGTTGTTACATTACTTATTACCAGAACTCACAGCATACTAAGAATGAACCTTAGTCTTCCTAAATTGCTAGGATCGACCTTGGATGAACTCGAATGAGAGGAAAAGTCTAGGAAAAATATTAAATCCTTACCAACAATTCACCATTCCACCTTTAACAGCCAGCCGTTGCATTCAACATCCTAATGTCGGCAGAATAATATTGACTAGGGGCATATGGCCGCAATCCCTGCTCGTTTTCCTTTAGGAATAATTTGCGATATGCTGGAACTATCATGCCAGAGTTCATAGAGCCATGGCGGACAAACTCAAAGGAAATTCGTCAGTCGCCCAGGTGCCCTTTCCAAAGAATTATGAGCCCTTATTAAAGCGGACGATAACGTGACAGCAACTTTATGGAACAAGCTCAGTTCAGCAGAGTTCGTCTTGGCGTTGGTGTTGGTGTATGTATGCCAAAGTTTGCGGAGCCAAGAAGTTTATTTTGAAAAGTAATGGACATCTGACTAGAACGCGGGCACTGAGTATGCTAGGACGAGATAACGCGTTCGTAATTAAGATTTCCGCAGCGGATAACGGCGAAATGCGTGACAAGGGTACTTTTCAGGCTACAACACTTCAAATTTTAGCCGCAGTAAATGTCGCGCGGTGATTCAATGTAATTTGAATAATTTGCGTCGGATAAAAAGAGCTGATGTGCAATTACGCTTAAATGAGGAGCACATTACTACCATTAAGCGTCAGTGGGACATTATTACATTTAAGATGGTAGCTCTCTCCACAATAGCAGTATCTCCGGCATAGCAGTTTAAGTAAATTGAAGTAAGTAACTTTACGCTTGAGGAGTTGAATCAGTCAGTGCTCTAGTAGTGAATACATAATAAATCTGGAAGAACTTCATTAAAACTCGTTGGTAAAATAGTTGTACAATATGCTGGCAAGAGTGAGCACTCAGGGAAGATAAGAAGCCTCAACTAGTCAATAATGGGATACGGCGCGGCGTAAACATGTAAAATTATTGTCTAGTGGAAACATAGTTGGAGTTTCCAACCAATTTCACTTAACTATTTTATTTTAAAAAAAAGAAATGGTTCAGACGAGTGAAAGAATTGTGTTTCGTATGAAAATGACATCGCTTTATCCGTATTATCGCTGTAACCGGCATCGTTGATATACGAACAAAATTACTGCACATGAGATAGAAAACCAAACAAAGGGATTAGCTTGGAATCGTTATACTCGAAATATCGTTGTATCCGGTATAGCACTATAACAGCATTTTTCTAAGCACGGTACCAAAACCCAAATAAACATTTCTTAAATATTTGTCTGTCTGTTTGTAGGGGCTAATCTCAAGAACTGCTAAGCCTATTGGACTTTCACTGAAAGGTGTATTATTCCGTCGGACGTAATTTACGCTACTTTTTATCCCGGGAATATTGTGGGTTCCCGCGAGGAAAATTGAAAACCCGTCTCCACGCTTGAAAAAATTTTACTCATTCCGCAACAGCTTTTATACACAAGTGGGAAATGCTCAAATAAGGCCGGGATGCGTCGCTATGCACTAGTACTTATACATATACTATACACAGGTGTACATATACATTTTTCAGTGACTCGTAGACTTACATTTAAGCCACATATTCTCGTGACTTGAAGCCAACTAACATAAAACGATAAAAAAAATAAAAACTAGAAGTTCCCCTTATCAACTTAAGCTATGATTAATGTTAATTAAACCAAGGATTGATATTTCAAGAAAATCTTTGCGAGCATAAAGAGAAGAAAGGGAAGAACAAAAGTAGATACGTGATTCACAAAAGGATTTTCATCTACCATATGTATGTAGAATGCGTGTACATGACTATTCCATTGTAACGTAAGTTCACATAGCTAATTATTCCCTAACAAGTGTTTTGCTTCAGAAATTAGTAGATTAGCTTTTGTTAAAATAATCGGATTTGCTCCCTAACGAACATGAAGGATATCCTCCCTTCCTTTTCCAGCAGACCACAAGCACTAATTAACATGGAGTAAAATCACCAAGCCAAGATACTTTCGTGAAATTAATCATAGGACACAAATCCCTTTCAGGAGAACGCTCCAAGAAATTCCAATCAAATTTCAATCAAAATAAATTTAATTAATAACTTTAGTTACTGGTAACATTCCGAGGAAAACAAGATTGAAATTGGAATTGATCCAGAACGGCAATGGTGAGGCAAAGGGACATTGCTTTCAATTAAGTAACATCTAGATACCGACTTGAGTTGAACTTGTTTGTGCTGACATGGTCCCCGAATTTAATAAATGGAGTGAGGTTACGACTCCGACGAATTACAAACAACTGTTTATTGTTGGCGTTGTGCGTTTGGGGGAGCTCATTAATGCCACCCGTAATGACTTATTAATTGTGTTTGAACTGTGATCAACAAGCAGCCAGATGAATGTCACTATTAAAACAATGTGGAGAGAACATTATACTTCTGAAGTTTCGAATGTATACATACGGCAGAACAAATACGTTTTGGTATTTGAAATGTGTGGCAAGAATTTCGTTTTTGTTTCTACCACGGAAAACTTCAGAATTGTCCAATCCTTTCCGTTTTGTTTGGAATTTTGAAACAAAACCAAGAGCAATTATTTGTCTTCAATTTATTTCTATCATCGTTTTGACAAATAAAATAAGGCGAAGTTCCACCGCTTTTGATTTTATAAAAGGTGGTGTGATAAGTGAGCCACTTAATTGTGGAGAGTCGCACGAATACTTCTCACGAGTTCTATAATAAAAAGGCGATAAGTTTGTAAATGTTTAATTTTCCTGGAGATTATTCAATCCAAAAATTACAAGAAGGCTGTCAAGTTCTCCAACAAATAATTAACAAAGTTAAACGCGATT
The DNA here is from genome assembly GCA_947538895.1 of Neoitamus cyanurus. Lineage (NCBI taxonomy): Eukaryota > Metazoa > Arthropoda > Insecta > Diptera > Asilidae > Neoitamus > Neoitamus cyanurus. Next base: position 16,560,445 of record OX384544.1, on the reverse strand, counting down.
TCAGCGCAAAGTGTTTAAAAACATTTACGAAAAATTGGCGTCTACATCAACTCCTTCGTATAAAAGCCTGCGCTCGTGCTTGCCAAACGAGTTATTTAATTTGGTGCAGTCCACTGAGTGTTTCATTAAAAAACTTATCTTCACATTTCCAGAAAGAATATATTTATAAAATGCATTTAATAAAAAAAGAGTATTGAGGAAGGAAAATCTCTGACCACGAACGGGAAATGGTACAGGGAGATAAAAGAACAAGTAGGAAAAGCCCCTGCTTAGCTCGTGATTGACTCCTAAGGCGAAGGAGATGTCCCGATTGTAGCGAACCTCGGCATGGCCTAATTCGTGGCACCCAATACCTTCCTGATGTCTGTAAATATAGTGGGATGTCTCATTCAAAAAATAGGACAACGAGGCTGAAAAGAGGATGTGAGAAAACCGAACGTTACGGGTGGTAAAGCAGGAAAATTTTTAGTTTTATTTTTCTTTTAGACATACTCTATGAAATCAAAAACGGACAATCTAAAATTTTCGTTAATTGTCGAGTTAGTAAAAACAACACCAATCATTTACCGAAATTTACTATTTCCTCTTTATAGCATTGAGCCCTTTAGTTGACAATAACGAAATTTGTAATTCCAGATAAGCACCGTTTGAAAATATTCAGGTACAAAGGAGAAAGGTTCAAATTTAAAGGATACGTAGAAAAACAGGAAATTATAGTCCTGTCAAAATAGACATAAAAAAGAGCTCTCACAGAGCTGACCATTTTTGCAGACCTTAAATATGGTACATCATTCATTACCAATCAAATGTCAAAAGTACCCACCGATGCGACTTGTGTTAAAAATGTTGTTCAAGGTCAAAGATCAAGCGACATCGATTTTCGCATATTTCTCGTAAACGGTAATTATAAATAATGCTAAGGTATTCCTAAGAATGCCAATTAATGCCCTTGTGATTTTAGTGATGGTGAAGAGCTTACCATTCACTGTAATATTAATAGGAATGCTTCTGGTAGTCCACATTTCGTTGCATTACTTGTAATGGTAATGTCTGTGATAATTAATTCTAAAGTATTGTATTATATTGCAGGTATGACTAAAAATCTCGTTTATTATTTGCACCCATTTCCAGGGCTTCCTGACCTCGGTGGACTCGTACGTGGTTTTTAAGGGGGGGGAGTTCTTAAACACACTTTACAATATGGCGCAATAAAAAAATTTATGTCACGTATTATGTCACATGTCAAATCCGAAGTCACATCACATGTCTCATAACATGGAGTTTACTCCTTAAAAATCGATTTTCATATATATCCCCACGGAAAAAATATTGGGAGTGAAATCGAGTGTTAACAAAAAGTAAACCGTAACGATTTTCTCTGCAAAGCATCTTCGCGCATCTTATACTGAACGGCGATAATAGTTTATGTTCAGGTGTGCAAACCATAGGTGGCGCTATAATATAAGTTCTGTACCAATTAACCGATTGCCTTCATATTCACATCATGTGCAACTAAGCTTGCGAGAATGGTTTATAATTAGGTGTGCAGACCATAGGTGGCGCTATAAGCTAACTTTTATACCACTTGACCGTTTGATTTTATATTCAATGTGCTTGTTAGACTATATTATATGTTATATATAGCCATGCTCGCATGCCGCTTTGGCCTACTTACATATGTTAAATACGCTAATAGTACGGCATGAGACCACGGCTATACTCTGAACATCAACCCCTTTGCCTCGTGTATATGTATATTCAAATCGTTCTTAAAGAGTAAAATTCAGTCGTGCGTCAGAGCTGACACGCACACTTATTTTAATAACAAAACTTATTTCAATCGGAATATAATGTTTATTTTTGAAATGTTTAACTTTTAGTTTGATAATTATGAAATACCGGTCATTTTCGAGCCCTCGTGCATAATCTAAGAAATTTTCAATGAAAAGATGTATAAGTGTAGTACAGTACTAGCCGTATTATAATAATACTATTTTAAAAGTTCGACTGAATTAAAGTTATTAAAACTTTTGTTTTATAGCTATATCTTTTTTATTATTTACTTTTATTTGTCTGTGACTTTGGGTAGGTATAGCCACTGTTTATCGATTTATTTTAAACTTTTTAAAGCTTCTTTTCGTCCGAGGTCTCCCAATATATGTATTTAATTTGTTTTATAAAATAGTTATTAAGAAATAGGAAGCTAAAATGGAATAGAAACCTTATAATGTGAAATGGATTCGCACTTTATTACATCTCCAATATTTAATAAGCGAGATTATTCAGGAAATGTAATCTCTTCTTTATTATAGTACTTATAAAACTAACTCAAACCTTCGAGTCCCCAATGGGTCTCTAAACAACTCATCAGATAGCGTCAATAAAAATTTCTACGAAAATTGAGTCGTATACATAGAGGAATAGCAAATAGAAAATTCGCCAATAAATATAAATACACTCCTTGTCTTACGCTACCAAGAAAACAGCTCTATTTGAATACATTTATACGTAGTATATGTGGCAAACAGTAGAATTGGTTTTGTTGGCAGTGTTCGAAAAGAGACACTTCAGCCAGTACTTCCTTCGTTCGTAACGTGCAATTACAGGGTGAGATCTATATCCGTTTTAAAGGGACCGAGGATACTTGCTCGGAAAATCCAACTATAAAAAAGTACTCTAGCGTTACACCAATTCCCCGAAGGACAAGGAAACTTTGGCTGAATAGATAAACTACCGTCGATATATGGGGGTGCACTTTATTTATTTACACTTGATCCAGATACATGCACTGCAGATATTCTTCTCGTGGGAACAATTCCTTCTTCCACTCCAGATGCGTTCTGTTCCTGTCTGAGAATAAAATGCTCTTTGTTGTCCATAAAACAAGAATGATGTTTCGTTCGCAATGCTTATTGACAGTTGATTAGAGATTTCCCGTACTTTCAGGCACATTCCCCGTACGTAAAAGTATCCGGGACTCTTGGGGGCACATAAAATACTCTGGTTCCAGTGGACAGGGATTGTCGGCAAAAATATATTGAAAATTCCTTAAATCCTTTCTCCGGAGCGAAAAATGTCCAAAGATGTTATCGTTCCAGTTCACAAATCGCATCTCACATCAAATCACCTAAGGAAGTTTTCCACTTGAAATAACCCAGGTCTCAATCCTGAGTTCGGTCAGTCCTCTGGCTTTGAGGGGCAGCCCTGATTCCTTGTCCCCAGACTCCCCACGAAGTGAGGTGCCCCTCGACAATTTAAGCCCGGGTGTGGCTACGAGCCAGTACATTAAAGGTCTTTAAGGATTTCTTTTTCATATGTATGCTTTCCCCGATCTCAATGATTAATGATGTTCGATCCCAGTTTCCTCTCCAAATCGAAGTAAGGCCCGGGCGGGCCGGGGCGTGAATTCATTGAACCGAGTCCATAAGTTTGTCTAACCGGAGCCTCCTGCAAGGAATGGATCCCCAAAACGCCATTTGGACGTATAACATGAGAAGAATATTAACATGTTAGCACACAGGTTGTTACTGTCGATTTCGATTAGAACTATGACGGCGACACGTACGAACGAACTTCGGCTTGATTGGGTAATCGTATTATACGACTGTAATTTTCTGGGAAATTATGATATAAAACTGAAACTGGGAATGGAGTATAATTGCAGTAATAGGGAAATACGATTTCGCAGGCAGGACGAGAAAGTTCGAATGGTGGTATTCTCGAGTCCGAATGGAGCGAGGCGCATTCTGTGCTTATGAGTATTTCATGTTTACGAAGGGGCGATAATTGCTTGCGAATGAGCGATTTCTTGAAATTTATGTTTGCGGAAAGTGTATCTAAAAGTGTAAGAATATTCAGCCTTCTATTAAGATTGCAGTGAATTAACAAGTGCTGATCGTAACTGTGTTAATAGGAAGAAAATTATGAACGCGTATGAGGAAATTAGCAGTATTTTACCTCAGTCAGATATACAAATTTATTATTTGCGTATATGTAGTCATTATGTACAATTTTCCTATGCTAGAAAAAAAGTTATGAAGAAGGATTGTGGGGGGATGTTTGTTGGCGTACTGGTGAATTGTCGGGAAGATGAAGTCGTCCGGTTCGCCGTCATCTTGAAAAATATGACACCGGTGGTTTTTTTTTCAAATAACTCGGCAACCGTTGAAACTACCATATAAATGAAATATTCTCTGAAGGTCTTTAAAAGTACTTTATCTTTGTTTCTATTCACTTCTTTCGTACAGTATGTTATTTTTTAATTATTCGAGAAAAAATGTCGTTTATTGCCCGAATTTTTTTGTTTTAATATTTTTTTCAATTTTTTTCTTCGTCAACGGCTATATTTACCAGAAAAATACAAGACATCGAAGTTGTACTTCCCAAGGCGCTTCTATTAAGAAGCCCACCCAAAATATACTACAATATATAATTACCGAGATATTTCTTTTAAATCTCGGACAAAATCCGGGCTATTGGCTTTCTTCATTATTTGGGTTTAAACAATTTTTTCACCTTTTTCAAATATCTTGAAATTTTCGCAATTTTTATTTTTATTTTGGGTTTTTTTTAGACTGATCTCAACAAACTTCCGGTTAGTATTATAATAGTTTGATTTTAATAAATTTCTTAATAGCTCTCAAAGTATTAGTCGTACGGAGATGAGTGAGATCTCTAAAAATAACATAAAAATAGACAGTGTAGATTTATCAGTTCTTGAATTTTTACTAATAGTATTTTTCAAATCATAAAAAAACATCCTTGTTTTTTAATGAAACATCATTCATTTTCTACACGTGAATTACCATATACTTTACACCTCCAGTATTTTTCGCACATTCCACAAGATTCCACCTTTTTTCTGATATTTTTCCTTTTTTTTATATGCCACCTCGCGACCTTTGGAATTTTCTCCCCATAAATTATATTATTTTTTCAATTGTTATTATTATTATTTAGTTTACAGAGTACACTCATATTCAGTATACTAATATAAATGCATACGAAGATCTAACAATTTGAGTACACTCTTAGCTGAAAATCGAGTGCTGATTTCAAAGCAGCTCTGAATATCGACAAATCAACATGATTATATATGTCATTAAACTTACTTGAGCAACATGTAATCGGCTCATGTACTTCATAGTTTGTTCTATGTTTATTATTATAAAACAATGTTCTAGACCTTAAGGATAAAGAAGGCACGTAAATATTTATCAAGTTAACGAGCTCAGTGGATTTAATTCTAAAACAAAGAACATCACGAATAAACACAAAAACCAATTATAGCACGTCTCGCCTCTATTATATGAATACAACAAGGGTTCAGCAAGACGGTAAAAAGAGAACTGTTTACATTTAGAGGAATTGAGCTCAAGGCTTTTTTTTTTACACCAACAAACAAGCACATTAAGGTCACCCTGAAGCGAATTACAATCAGATAGGGATGTGATAGATGCAAATAATTTCAAATCATCGGTAAATAATAAAAAAGAAGCAAACGAAAATATTTTACTTACATCATTTATAAAAATTGTGATTAATAGTGGCCCAAGATGACTTTCTTGAGGAACACCTGATTTTACTGAAAATGTTCTAGACAGTGTTGAGTTAACGCGACGTTCACGCCAAGATAAATAAAAAGCAAAATATTTCAGAATATCAGAATGAAATTAAAAGTGTTCAACTTATTAATCAGTAACTTAATATTTAGTCGTACGCTTTAACAAAATCGGTATATATGATATCAACTTGCTCTCTATGTTCAAAAGTCTTTAGCGCAAAGTTTTTAATTAAAAACCGGTCAAGTGCGAGTCGTAGAGCACCCTTCGGGTACGGAACCCTAAAAATGGTGAGGTTAGTGACAGTTGATCTGCCGCTCCTCGCAAATGGAACCCGTGACATCAAAGTAAATTATATCCTTTACCAAACTTAAAAAGCACTGGGTAATAGTAGCAATTTGGCAATACACCTATAATTAACAACCTGGTCACGCCAACCCGACTTATAGAGTGGTTAAATTGTAGAATAATCAATAAACAACTTATTGTACGAACAAAATGAATAAGAACAAAGTTTTTAAATAGCGTTTAATCTTCAACAGTTGCCGAGTAATTTAAAAAAAAAAAAAACAAACGCGCCTGCCTATTTTTCAAGTTGCCGGCGAACCCCACGAACCGATCTTCCCGACAACTCAGCAGTACATCTACAAACACTCTCCGCATAATCTCTCAAAATATCGCCGGCGTTGCATAATGTTACATCGAAATGTTTTTTTTCCGCCATATTGAATCTGCAATTAAACTTTGGCGCAATTTTATACATATGTATATAATCTTTCATACTCATATTTTTAATATGGTTTAGTTATACTTAATTGGTTTTTTTTGCGTCTCTATATTTCCAAGCACAAATCAAAAGCCAGTAAACCTCAAATTGTCACCACTTGTTTAAAATGTATGTATGTAATAGCTTAAAAGTCAGTTCAATTTTAACTTTTATCATTCGCATTTAGTCACCACGATAATATGTGAATTCAGCTTTTGAATAAAACTTAAACCCTAATTTTGCGAATTAATATGCGGCTTAAATTTGGGCACCATTAAAACAATGTTACTAAAAATTCGTCAACGCTGAAATGAAACTTCTTTTCCAATGGTGTTATACAAAGGAAAGTACGGAAAATGAATGATAATTATGATCATAAGATGTAATTCAATTACTCCAATAGTCAGGGTGAAGTTAGCGATAATTTCAAGGATTTTTATAAAACGTCAAACGAGAAACTGAACTAGTTAAAAGTAAATTGAGTGGGTTACGTCGAGCTGAACCAGTTATCAGATCACTTTTTTAACAATTTTTACCTAGAATGCTATTATGTAAAAAATTTGCAAAAAATATCCCGGTGTTTCGAAACTGGAGTTTGCTATAATATACATTGTTACATTTTCAAAACATTTGTATTCTGAAGTTCTTGCCCTGAGTGTTCTCTGGGAGACATATTAATTTGTGTAATAATACCTCGAATTCTTGAGGCAACAATTGAAGAATTTCATTAATTTTCACTATCTGGGCCAGTGAGCAGTTCCGAGTGCATTCTGCAGTAGGAGAAACAATTTTCGCAACGACAACCTATTTCAACTGAAATTCCAAACCACCATTCGCTCAACTGGATAAAGTTGCAATTAAAGGTAACAAGAAAATTCCATTTCGCTCAAGGCGTCCTGATGAATATTGAATTTCCGTGCAGCAGCGAATTGCTGCCGCCTGAACTCTCCTGTCGGGCGTGTGTGCATCATCTGCCACCGGTTCATCTGCACATCTGTGCCAAATTAATAATCAAGCCAAATCAAGGTGGTGAGATGAAAAACCCAAACAGTTGGGACTTGGGGAATTGGGGGTTACAAGCAAAGTGTAGTCGATTTTAATTGAGTTCTTTGGAAAGCTGTTCCGGATTAGGGCCGTGTCATGGGAGGTAGATATGATTGCGCGAATTTTTCGCCAGCTGGGTCTTGTCATTTGAGGGAATCTAGAATCCCATGCCGTCTCGCGTCGGGGCACTGAATATATATTTAACTGACTTTTACTCGTGGCCCAGTGGGAACTTTTAATTAAAATTGTTGGCTGCAACTCCGTTCTCACATTGGACTTAGGTTTTGAATTTATGAAAACAATATGCAGGTGGAGGAGCGCCTTAATTAAGTCAAAATTGCATTCATAACTATGGCTAAATAATGTCGAGGTAAATGAAGTCGTTCAAAGTGCTCAGGTGCCCCAGACAATTTCGACAAGTTTTTCAGTTTAACAGGAAAAGCTAGCACAGCCCGCACAACTTCAGAGTTGAAATCATGTCACGAGAAATTGTTGCTGAGTTAGCAAAGACAATGGGTGTCATTTGTTACAATTTTCAATTCACGTTCGCCACTTTGGAATAATTGCATCTAAAACTTTGTTGCTATACTTTCATTAGAGTAAAAGTGAAGAAATTTCTATTAAATTGAGAACTTGCATTTTTTATATGCAAAGGGATGAAGAAGGACAAATTAATATTTAATAATTTTTCACACATTTGGCTGAGATAAACAGTTATTGAAGAATTAACAAAACTTTATGTATGCATGGCTGTATCTCTATTTAGTCCTAACATAACTAAAAAGCAAGATGTGTCATGAAACGTAGGAGTTTAAGGAAGATTATCATTAAGTCATATGAAACTGTGACCTTAGACCTATAAGCATTCTGCCTGTTGTACCGAAAGTAATAAACGGTATTGTTCTTATCTAGATTAATGACTACTTGGGGAGTGTTCATGAAATACGTGTTATTATGGTTGAGAGAGCGGAAGAGAAAGGGATTAGTACCAAGCGTGACAAGGGAGAAGGAGTCAGTTAAAACATAATTATATATCAGAATGTGAAAATAAATTAAAGGAATAAATTTGTGTTAACATTTTTTTAATTCACATTTTGTAAATATTCCGCAAATGGTTTTATAATTTTTATAACTGGACATGTTGTACCTTTTTTAAAATATGATAGGTTGGACAGTTTAATAAAAAACAAAAGGTGCCTATTATATGTTCCTATTATATGTTCGGAGAAAACGCGACTTTTAGGAAATTTCAGAACATTTTTTTCATTTTCACAAATGTCTGTGCCTGCAGTGCTAGAGGTATACAAACATTGTAACCATTTTTGGAAAGGACATTGGGATAGTATTTATTTGACGTGAATTTCGGCGTCGTTGTGTTTAGTAAATCAAAAGATAAAAATATGTTGAAAATGCTCATACCGACCTTATGAATCACCCTGTTATTCGAAAACGGTTAAGATTTAATGCGCCCCTCCCCTTTTATATGTTATAGTGCTCTAAGGTTTGACTAGGAGAGATCTATATAAGAGAATTTATGGGTGGAAAACACATACATACATATGTACATAGTTTGGCTGATAGCATAGAACAGTGTTCCTGTTTCACTTCTAAAGAATTGTTCAATTCGTCTTGTCCCTGTTTAACGTTATTAGTTTAAGTTATTATTAACTATAATTCCCCTTCATAAAAAGCATAACAGGTTTGATATATCGAATTGCAGGCCGGTGGCGAAGTTGAATTCAATCGGAAAAATGTTTGAGGCCCTAAACCGGACTGTCGCTTTCCACTGCATGCTGTTTTAAGCGAATTTCCAACATGGCTTTATAAAAGCAAGGTCAACTACGAACTACGACTAACCTTTAAGAATTTTCAAATTATTAGATGATGCCATACTAATTGGTTGCGACCTTACTTAAAGTCATGAACTCAATGAGTTTCACTTCGATAATCTCCTTAATACCTCTGGTGTGCCTCAATGTAACCATCTCGGTCGGATATTGTTCAATATTTACTAAAATATTCAAAAATTTAATATTATGCTGACGATGCCAAGATATTTCGTATTTTCTCGGCGTACTTCGACTGAAAATATTTAAATTCGGACTTAGACGTCTTCCACAAATGGTGCTCTATTAATTATCTCCCTGTTAATGTAAGGAAGTGCTCATTCGTGTCTTTTTATCGAAGTAAACCTAGTTTCAACAAGAAATTTAATTACATACATATATATCGATTTTAATTTGTCCAGTGCATAAAGTTTAATACGATCTATAACTGTAATTTCTGTTGAATATCTTTTTCTTAAAATTGTAAGTAATTTATGTATTAATTCATTATAACTCAATTTCCCTATAAATTTTTTTTTAAACTCCTTTCTTTTTAAAAAATGGACAGCATCCCTAAAACTGCTTTCCCTACACAGTAGGGGTTCATAATTCTGTATCTTAATCTGAATTCCATCATTCGTGTTAAATTGTTGTGTTTATTTTATTTCTCTGCTCTGTTTTATTTTTAGGTGAATTCAGAGAATTTAGCTATATTGAGTTTCGTTCAAGTTCACATTCCCATTACAAAAGATGGCCCTAACTTCCGCATTACTCCCTGCATGAACTTTCTACACGTGCAGTTACAACGTTTACACATATATATACATAAAAGAGTTGGATACATATGGAGGAGTCGGTGCCTAACACACCGGATATCCGTTGTGAATTCCCTGATTCCGGCAGGAAAACGACTTGTTTGCATAACTTCGAGGCAGGAGTATGCCAATTACATTAACTTACAAGTTACGCCTACATTAAAACCAACAAATTCCAGCTATCTCTAGAGAGCCTTGCCAAATCCGCTGTTATTCCAACTGAATAAAAATTCGGCAGTCCTGCAGCGATTTATACTGACTGAGTACATCCCGAGCATCTCGAAGGTAAGAAATATTTTCAATTCACTAAAATACCCCCGTAAATCAGAAGCTGCCCTTTTCTTCTCCGAACGACCGAGGGAATTTGCACAGCGGTACCGGCCCGAGTCACGAAAATACTCAAGAGGTAATTTCCCTTTATCTGATGAGCTTCCGAGCCCGCATATCATAAATTTTTCTATAAAAGGTGTTGTAATGGCCATCCATCCACTGCCTTATACCCGCTCAATAATATATAATTCATTGTGCCCGTGGCTATGTGCAGAATCCCGTAGCAATAAATTTTTAATCCTAATTCGATTTACGGCAAAATCGTGCAGGTAAGAGGTCCTCCCCGATGATGGCCAACCCTGCACCATAATGTACGAGTCGAACACGATAAATTGACTATTAATCGTCCCCCCTGACGGATGGCAGCAGATAAGCTACAACTAGACTTGTTTGGGTTATTATTAACCCTATACAAATGGTTTCCCAGGACCACCGGCCGTTTATTACTCACTGGAGATATGGGAGCTTGTGGCAAATTGATTCTTAATTAGGACCACATTGTCATAATTTCCTGATTAAGTTGGCCTCATTTTCCTTATTGGCGCCTTTTTGCTGCGGAGTAGTTTATTACGTGGCCACATGGTGTAGTGCAGATATTGGGCGGGGCTTTCTGATTTGCTGCTTTTTGATGGAATTTAGCTTAGATATGAGCAATTTATGGGCAATTCACGACCCATTCAAAGAAGATACAATCAACGACTAATTTATTGGAGGCAATTGAATACCAGAGGAATATAAGTATCTGTCGTCTCTTGGTAAGCATTATTTATGTATATTGATTGAAAACCACTTTACACTGCACATGTAATACACCACGAACGTGTCTTGGCATCAATATGACCTCCCTTGTTATGATTTATTATTCCAGAGAGCCTCAAAAAATTCTTATTCAAGTTTACTCGTAGAGAGAACCTTTTTCTGAAACTATGACGCGCGAGAAAAAATTTATCATTTAAAAACAGTATAACATTCCACCACATGACGCGTCCTTTCGGATTAGGATATATTTATTGAATGTTCATGTACAACATAGTTTAATTCTAAAGTGCGATTTTTGCTAATCCGGTTTTGATGACCATTTTTGTAAAAGAATGCGCGGCCCGATTGAGATTATTTCCAGCATTTAATTCTTTCCCATGTGCTTGTAACATTTACTTATGTCACTAGCAGTACTGTATAATGTTAAATACCTTACCATTTAATAGTCGTTACATTGTATTTTCCAATAAAATTAACAATGAATTCATGATTGGCAATCTCGTGAACCACTGATTAACAAGTTTCGTAGAAATAACTGCATTTACATAAAATAGTTCGCCATTTTGGATTCGCCATTTTGGATTCGCCATTTTGTTTTTGAAAATTATGAGTTGAAATAGTCAGCCGTCCTCAAAAACCCCCATGTACCGAGTTTCACTGGGCTATTCACATTTGTGGACAAAGTGGTCGGCCATTTTGGGTCCGCCATTTTGTTTTTTTGGAAACTTTGACTTCAGGTTCGTAATCATCGCCCACAAAGATCCCCATATACGGTGTTTCGCGGAAATGAAACAACGGGTTTAGGTTTTGGCCACGAAATCGGGATTTCGGAGTACTTCACTGTGTGCTGAATTTTAAAATTTTATATGCGTGACCCCGAAAACCTTAAAGTACCAAGAAAAGCGGTTTAAATATTAATCTGAATTATGAAGTACTGTCGGGCAAATGGATATTATATATATACCAAGTATGTAGGGAAGGGATAGAAATTTGCTCCGACAAGATTTTGTCATAAATACACTTTCCTATTTTACGTGAGAATGCAACAGGTCTTTCAATTAAAGAATCAGACGTCAATTAAACCATTCTCCATTATTTTTTGTAGTCGCTTAATTTAAATTTGGTAAATGAAGAGTTATATAGTATAAAAAAACAAACTCATCAAAAAAAGTTACGCGTACTTTCAAATGGAAGTAGAACTTTTTACCGGAACGCGCTGTCCGAAGCTGAAATTAAAAATGAATAGCCAGAAAGTTCTTAAATTGTTACATGAATTTCGACTAATTGGCGTTTAAACTTGTTTAAAAGGGCCATTATTCTTTATCAAAGAGTTTTTCCATAAACTGATGTTTCCAACCGTTTGTAATGTTATACAGGGAAAACCTGTGGATATGAAGGAAAATGGCCATGTCCACCCGGCGGTGGGAGGGTGTACCAACGGTTGGAGTCTAAGTAAAATACGGTGCTAATATAACACTAAAGGTGGTTTAATCATTTAAGAACTTTCAATTATATTAATCATTTAAAAGTAGTTTGCGAACTTTTCGGCCATTAAGCACCCCGATAATATTCACGTAATAAATCTGAGCCAGAGAGCCGACAGAACTCAGGTTACAGCCACCTAACACACTGTCGTGCAAGTTAAATCCGAAATTAATTTAATTTATCGTGGAGGATATGTTTGGGATCAAAATTCTAATGCTGGTCCATCCTGGATAATATTCCCTCCAGGAATTCGGGCGGAAAATTGTTGTAGGTTAGAAAATGGAAGCCAAATTGAAATGCTCATCCAAAGCCGCCTGCGAGCAGGTTTTAAAGTATATGTCGATAAAGGATAAAGGGTGCCAGCCGGGATGTTCAAAACAAGGGAAAAAGGATTATAGGTGTAACCTGTTGGATTCACAGATTCAACTATTTGTTTCGAGCTCCAAAACCCTTTTGTAAACTTAATTCCATTAGGGGGGGATTGGGGACTTAATGTGGCAAAGGTGAGGCGCAAAGCGGTGTATCCTAGCCTGCATCGCGTGTTAAAGCTCATTCGAATGCAATTAATTTTGCTAATGCACATGAACAGGGATTCTGGCTAATCCACCTTGCTTCGCAGCACTTCCTGAGTGAAGTCAGCCTCCATTTGCCGACTACGTAGCTGAATCGAGCGTTTCGTAAGCGCCATGGAAACAAATATCATCTTACAGCCCTGGGCTAAGTAAAAACAAAAAAAAAAATTGAAATTTTTCTAAGAAGAAGTGTTGATAGGAAAAAACGACTCTGGCAAACATTTCTTGTACAAAAGACCTTAAATATAATATGAAGACCTTATAAATAATAAAAATCCAGCAACAAAAAGAACTGATATGTGCGAATATTACAAGTATATAAGATTTTCGCTGATAAGTGGGTTGGAGGAGGAGGATGCATTACACGTCAACACGAGAGAGACAGCAAAAGAAACCAACGATTCTCTTCAAGACTATCAACAGCCCGCTTTTGCGTACAGATACATACTTGTTACAAAATAAATTCTGAAATTAAAAGTGTTTAATTTGATTACTTTTGTCACATCCCTTAAAACTAACACTTTGAACTCTGACATCATATAAGCCCTGCCTACTTACCTACAGGCGGGCGGTAGGTACTGGCAGACCTACGGAGTTATATGTTTTTTTATCTAATTTTCCTTTTTCATTGCTATTATTTTATCAATTATTCTTTCTTTCATTTTATCGCGTCAAAATATAAAGTCTACGACAAATAAAATGTTGTTCTCTTATTTTCAACTTTTATTGTTATTTAATCAATTAATTTAATAAAATTCTTTATTTTATTGTGTCAATTGAAAGTTTTTTGGAAGTACTGTCAGTGCTGTTGCAGTTTATCTGTTAAATGGTCACGCTTGAAATACTTTAAAATATATGCTTGCCTCTCTCGGTAGCATTTTATACCTTTGTGGGCTCCTTCCTGAGCGTACTTATTCTACGTACGATCTAAATTTTTAGGTTTCGCTAAAAGCGGGCTGTTGATAGTCTTGAAGAGAATCGTTGGTTTCTTTTGCTGTCTCTCTCGTGTTGACGTGTAATGCATCCTCCTCCTCCAACCCACTTATCAGCGAAAATCTTATATACTTGTAATATTCGCACATATCAGTTCTTTTTGTTGCTGGATTTTTATTATTTATAAGGTCTTCATATTATATTTAAGGTCTTTTGTACAAGAAATGTTTGCCAGAGTCGTTTTTTCCTATCAACACTTCTTCTTAGAAAAATTTCAATTTTTTTTTTTGTGGGATATCAGTTTTTTTTGTTGTCGATTTATAGAGTATATTAATTAATTAACAATTAATTAGTGACGTTTTTAGCAGGAGTCACTTTTTTCTTATTAACGTATATGGCGGGCGCGTACACAGGAGCGGTTTTGCGGTTTGAACTTCCACCTACCCCCTTCCTTCCCAAATGTCAGCAAAGTTGTTGTGCGCCAATTTGCGGCGATTTAAATGGCGACTATAACATATAAAGAAACAAAACTTAAAATTGTCTTAAAATTGCCTTTAATTAAGGTCATGTCTTTTGAAAAAACCCAATAAAATCGCGTTCGCTATGCTCGCCTTTGCATCATATAATACTGCAATGTCTATAATCAAGCCGGCTCTGATAAGGTCAGCTTAAGGATATGAATATTCGTCTGTTGTTATGTAAATAGCCCCCGAACATTTTTTTCCACTAATTTTTTTATTGAGTGACTCACTGTTGCTGAAGAAGCAGAATATAAACCCCTTTAGCTTTGTAAGGCCAGAATTTTCTCGTAACGTGTAAGTCGTCAATTTCGACCCAGTTATTTTTATCTCGCAGCATACTTGTATAGTGGCCACTCTCAAGAAGTCATTTGATACCCATTTCATGGGGGTGCATTTCAAATAGCCTGTCCGCCATCTTGGATGTCCGCCATGTTGGATTTAAGTCACGTGACTATTTTTTTCGTATTCCTGACAGCAAGCCCTTTCATTTGATACCCATATCATGGGGGTGCATTTCAAATAGCCTGTCCGCCATCTTGGATGTCCGCCATGTTGGATTTAAGTCACGTGACTATTTTTTTCGTATTCCTGACAGCAAACCCTTTCATTTGATACCCATATCATGGGGGTGCATTTCAAATAGCCTGTCCGCCATCTTGGATGTCCGCCATGTTGGATTTAAGTCACGTGACTATTTTTTCCGTATTCCTGACAGCAAGCCCTTTCATTTGATACCCATATCATGGGGATGCATTTTAAATAGCCTGACCGCCATCTTGGACGTCTGCCATATTGGATTTAAGTCATGTGACTATTTTTTTCGTATTCCTGACAGCAAACCCTTTCATTTGATACCCATATCATGGGGATGCATTTCAAATAGCCTGTCCGCCATCTTGGACGTCCTCCATATTGGATTTAAGTCACGTGACTATTTTTTCGTATTCCTGACAACAAACCCTTTCATTTGATACCCATATCATGGGGGTGCATTTCGAATAGCCTGTCCGCCATCTTGGACGTCCGCCATATTGGATTTGAGTCACGTGACTATTTTTTCGGATACCTGACAGCAAACCCTTTCATTTGATACCCATATCATAAGGGTGCATTTCAAATAGCCTGTCCGCCATCTTGGATGTCCGCCATGTTGGATTTAAGTCACGTGACTATTTTTTTCGTATTTCTGACAGTAAACCCTTTTATTTGATACCCATAACATGGGGGTGCATTTCAAATAGCCTGTCCGCCATCTTGGATGTCCGCCATGTTGGACTTAAGTCACGTGACTATTTTTTTCGTATTCCTGACAGCAAACCCTTTCATTTGATACCCATATCATGGGGGTGCATTTCAAATAGCCTGTCCGCCATCTTGGATGTCCGCCATGTTGGATTTAAGTCACGTGACTATTTTTTTCGTATTCCTGACAGCAAACCCTTTCATTTGATACCCATATCATGGGGGTGCATTTCAAATAGCCTGTCCGCCAACTTGGATGTCCGCCATGTTGGATTTAAGCCACGTGACTATTTTTCCCTTATTAACCCTTTCATTTGATATCCATATCATGGGGGTGGATTTCAAACAGCCAGTCCGCCATCTTGGGGAGGCCGCCATATTGGATTTGTAATGACGTTTCTTATCTAGTCATGTATTGTCATCAGAACTCAGAGCGTGTGCAAAATTTCATCCTAATCGAAGACCGGGAAGTGGGTCAAGTGAAGCTAATAAAAGTATTAAAAATCGTCTACGAGCAACGGTTTCCGAGATATTAGCATTTTTGTTTTTTAACGGCTCCTGAATAATTAAAGTTAGTAATATTACATTTTTTGAAATGCCAATGGGTTCTATATGCTTCCTCCGGTTAAGGTGATGGTACCGGTGGGGGATAAAATTTTCATTAAAAATCGTCTACGAGCAACGGTTTCCGAGATATTAGCATTTTTGTTTTTAACGGTTCCTGAATAATTAAAGTTAATAATATTACATTTTTTGAAATGCCAATGGGTTCCATATGCTTCCTCCGGTTAAGGTGATGGTACCGGTGGGGGATAAAATTTTCATTAAAAATCGTCTACGAGCAACGGTTTCCGAGATATTAGCATTTTTGTTTTTTAACGGCTCCTGAATAATTAAAGTTAGTAATATTACATTTTTTGAAATGCCAATGGGTTCCATATGCTTCCTCCGGTTAAGGTGATGGTACCGGTGGGGGATAAAATTTTCATTAAAAATCGTCTACGAGCAACGGTTTCCGAGATATTAGCATTTTTGTTTTTTAACGGCTCCTGAATAATTAAAGTTAGTAATATTACATTTTTTGAAATGCCAATGGGTTCCATATGCTTCCTCCGGTTAAGGTGATGGTACCGGTGGGGGATAAAATTTTCATTAAAAATCGTCTACGAGTAACGGTTTCCGAGATATTAGCATTTTTGTTTTTTAACGGCTCCTGAATAATTAAAGTTAGTAATATTACATTTTTTGAAATGCCAATAGGTTCTATATGCTTCCTCCGGTTAAGGTGATGGTACCGGTGGGGGATAAAATTTTCATTAAAAATCGTCTACGAGCAACGGTTTCCGAGATATTAGCATTTTTGTTTTTTAACGGCTCCTGAATAATTAAAGTTAGTAATATTACATTTTTTGAAATGCCAATGGGTTCCATATGCTTCCTCCGGTTAAGGTGATGGTACCGGTGGGGGATAAAATTTTCATTAAAAATCGTCTACGAGCAACGGTTTCCGAGATATTAGCATTTTTGTTTTTTAACGGCTCCTGAATAATTAAAGTTAGTAATATTACATTTTTTGAAATGCCAATGGGTTCCATATGCTTCCTCCGGTTAAGGTGATGGTACCGGTGGGGGATAAAATTTTCATTAAAAATCGTCTACGAGCAACGGTTTCCGAGATATTAGCATTTTTGTTTTTAACGGTTCCTGAATATATCCTGAATATATTCAAAAGTTCGGTGTGATGACTTCGCCTATTATATGCGATAGAGTAAAGGCGTGCAGCATCGCAATTGGAAGCAGCGGATGGCTGAAAATTATATCGCACACTGAATTCGCTAGAGTAAATGCGTGCAGACATCGCAAGACATTGCAACCGGAAGTACCGGAAGCCTGAAAAATCGTCGCACACTGAATAATTATTTAAAGTGTTTTATTTAAAGAAACACGAATAACTTCTGAACCCCGCGACGTAATTGATTGAAATTTTTTTTGCTAAGATAACTTTTGGATTTCTGTCGAATACGTTATCGACATTTTCCAAAATGTCTTGGATATCATCAATGAGAACTAAAACACCGAAAATAACGACATTTTCTCTCACATTCGCGTAATAAGTCTTTGTTCGGGCGCACGAAAAAAAATTTTTTTTTTTTTTTTTTTTTTTTTCTATCAACACGGCGCCCGACCGGGCGCCTTGATTTTTTCCAGGAAAACGAAGTCAGTATTTAGGATTTTCTTTACGTCGGATTTTTTAAATTTTAAAAATATACCTTCTGCATTGCTTGTGCTGCAGTGGACGTTGTATTTACTTGGAGATTCTGGACATTGGAATTTTATGAAAGTTTATTTATAATTTATAAATATATATATAATGGCAAACATATTTGCAAAAACTTAAGCCCTGGATCACCTCTTGGAAGCAATGTTCTAACTGATTCATCTCTTATAATAATATTTTGTAAAGGTAAGTGAAATATTACAATATTAGTATCACGGTATTAATTTGAGATTTGTGTGGGAATTTATGAAAATATATTGGGTACCTATATAGCAATCAGCCTTCTGAATCTTTAAGACATTTGCACTATTTTCTCTGGATACCAATACTAAACCAGATGCCCTCCTTGTTGAAAATAAGTACAGAGCATCATACTGCCCCTATACCTACTAACTGGATAAGGGAATTTTCCTACATGGCTGAAAAACATCTTTTATTACACCGATATTTAAATCCGGCTCGAAGTGCCCGAACAACATGGATGCATATCTGGCAGATCATGTGTTTCTAATTTGCCAATATTTTCAAATTACTCAATTGACTGCATTGAATACGATACAGTACACATGTTGATATGAGCAGGAGAGAGAATATATAATAGAGAAATTCAATTGTCTTCAGGTGTTCCACAAGGTAGACGCCTAGGACTTTACTATTTCCACTTTTCCTTGATGATATTGCCGCAATATTTTCTAGACCTAGATGTTTAATTTTCGATGATGACCTTAAATCATATCTCAAAATTAGTTCCAGTCACTTCAAAGTGATCTCGCGATCTGATGTTTGAAAAGTGATATTTATTGAAATATATCTAAGTGCAAAATTTTGTTATTTCTTGAATTCTACCCCGGTTTCCATTCACTTGCTCGATTAATAACGGAGTTAATCAAGTTGGGGATCAATTTTGACATTAAAATTTGCTTTTAGAACGCACAGGGATAGATTTTAGAAGCGTTCATACCCTGAAAATTCTTGCTTGTCCTTGGTTTCTATCTATATTAGAATATGCTGCAATTATTTGGTGTCTTTATTGCAAGAATCATATAACAGAAAGAATTCACAAGCTTTACTATGTACAAAATAAATTTTCGTTATCACAATATGCCACCTACACGACGTCTTCCATGGAGTTAATCAACTTGTGCTACCTCCTTATATTTAGCACTTGACTTACTTGTAATGACTACACTTCTCAAAAGACGTCAGGTTCATTTGTGTCTTTTGTGCAGGATTGGATGGACTAATAGACACTATAATAAAGATTTGTTATTTGTTTATTTCAATGGATGTGAATCTCAATGGCTAAAAAGTATGTTTAGTCGAATGATAAATTAATTCACATTACAGAAAACTGCATTCATACATATATCTTCTAGAGACGAGTTTTAATTAAAGAAATAACTCTAAGAGCGCGACTATCTGCAACTCATTGAAAAGAAAACTTCAGTTAAAATGGAAGCTTGTACAGTTTACTACATTATTTATACTGTACTTTACGCAAAAGCCAGATATTTGCACCAATTCTAGGTGAGTCCAGGTAGCCCTTTCATTTGCTTCATTTTGCTGTCGTGCCAAGCTCCCATTTACCTTAACTAATCGAATTAAAATCTCTTTCAAGTGTCGACACACGACAGCTGTAAGCATCTGAAGTGAAGTGCAGGTGACCCATACGCACCCGCAGTTAAAGTTGTTTAAATAATCGATATCAGCAAGCATTGTATGCAATCATAATTCGGTGTGCCCAAGAACGCAGCATTGGCGCGTATTTGTATTATGAATTCCGCATAATCCCTGTGAGATTTACCTGGAAATAACAAAATTTCAGAGCCTTCCCACTGGAAATTGCACGAACGGGTCCACCCAACGCGCCATCAAGGTGAGGACAAAGGTATTCCGCCATCACTTTAATGTGGGCTGGTCAAAATTTAGCGTTAAAATGGGTCACCTATGCAAATATATTTTAATGGCAGTAAAGGAAACCATATCACAATGATTTTTAAATGAAGCCGCATTGATTGCCTGAATACTCGTATATCCAAATGGTATGACGGGTGATGGCAGCCGTTTGTCAACGGAAGAATGAAACCTGATTTAAAACCGAATTGGCAACATGTGATTTACCAGGTTTTGTACACAATTGTGGAAAATAGGAAGGTGTTGCTGGTAGTATATTAATGCTTAAATTTGGCTGACGTGATAAACTCGTGAGACAAAATTAAAGCATCAATTTTTCAAAAGTGTGGTTTATGTCCAAAAGTAGATTAAACAATTTTGAATATTTGGTAAACAAAGTCCAGCGGCTTTAACCAAATACGATGTAGGCAGAAAAAACGTTCATATGTATGGGTACACATGTATGTCATTACCGAAGCATTGTCCATTCCAATTTCCTTACTTTGAACAAATGCTTTTGTATGTTTTCCCGATTATGGCTTCACCGTACAAATATAAATACTGGTTTTCTTCTATTCGCATACATGCAATTTTATTATTATTACTAGCTTGCCCGAACCCGGAGTTTCCCGGAATACTATTAAATTTGTATTCCTTAATTTTACAACGCCTCCCTACTACACAACCGCCACTCCTATGTGACCCAGCGGGGTGGGGGTGATCTCATTAAATCAACCATAAATTCGTACACAATACACCCTATAAATCACTTTCACCTATTCCTAATACTTTTTTAACTGTAAACTGTAAAGTATTATTAAATTTAGTTTTCCTCATTTTACACCACCTCCTTATTGCAGCCCCTCTCCTATATCCACCAGCGTGGTGGGGGGTGATCTCATATTGGGAAATTTGAATAACAGATTCGAAATCAGTGATCCCGAAAATTCCCTAGTGCGGATTTTCAGGGAAATCCCTTGAATTAGCGAAATCCGTCCACCCGTTCACTCGTGATGGCGTTACCAAGGGAAATAGGGATTCATTTATATATATATAGATTACTCTGCTTCCTTAGCTATCGATTGGTGAAAAAATTATTCCAATTCATGCATACACTTTTCTTCCACAGCCGTTTCAATTTTGTCGGCACCCATCGACCAAGTTTTCACTATTTTCACCAACTTTCACCAACCCGACCCATTTTCCTATAATGCCTCTTCTTCCTACCCTTGAGATACAATCTGGGGGTGTCACCCTCCACCCCTCCCCACAACAAAAACACGTTTTCACTAATAATTCCCACACTTCACACTTTTCTCCAACCTTTCTTTCACCAGCACATTCTACACTACCTCCTCTTTCCAACGATACCCATAACATGGCACACGCATTACAACAAATTTCCTCTTCTTCTTCCTGACAGCGGCGCCATCTGTCGAAAATTGGTCGTACCAACTCAGAAACCTTCGTGGGCTCATGCACAACAACTTTGCTAAAGATCATAACATGATCAAATGCATAGTTTACGATTCTATAAAGGACATAAAGGCAAACATTCATTTATATATATATAGAAAGAATATTAAATGTATTCAAGTTCACTTAGATATGAGACAAGTAGTCCATTACTTATATGTCAGTGAATAAGCTTCACAAATTAAATTTCAACCCCCACCAGATTTCACTTTTTGCGAACATGATGGTCACATTAAGAATTTAGTCAAAAACATTTTTTTGTGAAATTAATAGTTTTGGAACTATGTATTACACGATAAAACTCGCCGTAACGTGCAAGATATCAACGATTTGATAGAAATGTTGCTCGACTTCTTTCCTTATCATATATAATAAAAGGTAGAGTTTAAAAGGCTTCCTTGGACTGTCCTGGTCCAAGTTTAATTTTTAATTTTTTAAGTTAACGTTTTCCTCTATTAAACAGTTTTTCTTAAGGACAAACTCAAAGACTCAAATGTTAGCTACTGCAGAACATACTAAAGGGTGTTTTTAGATTTGTTTTTCGAATTCGTAACACTGTCATTTTATAAAATTTGGAAAATGGACGCAGGACACCTTGTGACACAAAAGGAGCGTATTAGCAGAAGAATTTGTTGAGATGCCGGCACATCCACTAAAAGTCAAAGTTTGGTGTAGGCACTTTGTGGGCTAGGGGAATTATTGGTCCATATTTCTTCAAAGATGATGAAGGCCAGAACGTTACAGTAAATGATAATTGTTATAGTGGCTTTTTTGTTCCTCAATTTGATTGCATTAATGTGCAAGAGATTTGCTTTCACCAAGAGAGCGCAACATGCCACATATCGCGTGACTCAATCAATATTGCGGGATACGTTCGATGAGTGCAAAATTTCGCGTGATGTACATGTATGACATCTATTGATTATTTTCTGTGCGAATGTCGCTGGTCTACGCCGATAAACCACAGACGTTGGACCGTTAAAAAGTAAACACTCGCCGCAGCGCTTCATTCAAAGCAGCCACGGCGGGCGCCCATATACCCAAAATAATATTTAAACACTAACGGCATACAAATATTTTTCCAATAAAGCCAATACCATGGCCGTTTACTTGACTTTTAGGGTTCCGTACCTTAAAAGGTAATAAGGAGCCCTTATAGTATCTTTTCGTTGTCCGTCTGTCTGTCTTTATTTTAAGATAATTGTAAAATTCGGCACGAATTAGAAGGATCATGTTTTCAACGTCAGAAAATACTTTTATTCGTTTTGTCAAGAATTGCTACTAATTTCTGTAATTTATCCATTTTATTCAGATCCATTTGCTAATATATAAAACTTGTATATTAAATGCTAAACATATAAAAGCCCCCCAAGTTAAGTAAGGCGTATTAGCTTCCAAAGAGCGACGCAAAATTTATAATTTATTTTTTAGACAGAAAGTAGCCACCAATTTCGATGCGAGTGGAAAATTTTCTGTAATTGAGAAAGTTAGGTCAATTTTGCGTCCATAAAATGCAATAAGTCAGGATAAGTTTCAACCCTTGAAAGCATTAATTCTTGAAAAGTTGCCAAGTCCTTTCTAGATAAACGAGACCCTTACATCAAACTTTAGCTAGATTCGGCCAATAAAAACCATATTGAAGTTGTCTTCTGCGTAACAAATTGCCGCCATAACGTAGGATGTTGACAGTGGCAGGAAATAAAACAAGGTTTATCCCCAAAGCGCCCGTAACCCCAGTTACGTTTTCGAAATCCCTAAACGTCAGAAAAATGTCTTAACAATGGCGCAAAACACATCCACTTGACCCATGAGGAATTGCCCTTAACTCACAAGTTTCGTATGCGGTGCGTATCCCTAATGCCCCTAAAAGTTGCTCGCAGCCGAGCACAGGTGGTACAAGTGTACACGCCGGAAAAAAAGAAAACAAATTTTAATCAAATTTTGAGGATAAAACTTTTCTACTTAATTTTTTATCCTTTTCTCTTTTGCCTTTTGTACTACGCTTTTTATTCTACTGCTCACGGAACCATACACGTCTTGGACCCGCCACCACACCACCACCCAATTTAGCCCGTCTCGCACCCACAGACCGAAATTATCTTCTTTCTACGAAAAAGAATGGAAATGGATAAAAACACTCCAAAAAGACACTCGACAACGTTAAAGTTTTGATTGAAAAAACGAAGAATAAGAAAATTTATTCGCCAACATGTTTCTGAGGAGGCAAGACATGGTAATTGATTTTGAGTTTTGGGAGATGCATGATGAATGGAGAGGCAGAGGGGACTTTTTGCGCAATTCTGAAACGTTTTCTCGCGAGAAGCCTTGTGTTACGCTGAGAGACCATTGCCACATATCAAAGCCCGTCCCCTCCTACTTGAAGCACGCGACACTAACGACGAAGAAATGGGTCGCTCTCTGGACAGTTCTCCAGGCGTTTTAGGCACTTCCTTTGAATAACTTTAAACAATTTTCTCCGTTTGGTTTCGAAAGACTTCTCGGGTAGGACGCCCAGAAGGAAAAAATTAATAAATTTGCATAAAATTATGTTAAACCGTCTTCCACAAAATATTAAGGTGGGAAATGAGTACGCCAAGATATTTTATATCTCTTCCCGACACCGGTCTAAGGGCACTCTACTGGAAAATTACGGGTGTACACAGGTCGGAAAACAAAACGGAAATCGCCATCACCGGAGAGGAACCTGAACTACATATTTTACCCCTTAATGCCCCCTGAAAATTTCTTGACCAGCACGGTAAATATCATCATAATTTTCGCATACTCTAAATGCCCCAGAAACAGAGATTTAAGGACCTGGCTCACTAATCAGGCAAAGAATGCTTCATTGTACGCCTGCAACGATAAAGTAGGTCAGGTATGTGCCGGAACACATTTAGCAATATTTTTACCACACGCCCACTCGTTCCCCCAAGGAGGGGGCTCGTTCTGGTGCTTCCTCAGGTATTTCACAAGATACCTACTTATTACGGCAAACTAAGAACCCACTATTAGGCGCATTTAGTAAAAGATAAAGGGTGCTCTGCAGTCGCTCTTGCTTTTTGCGAGAGAATATCCTGGAAAGCGATTTTGGGTACCTTGCCTACCTGACCTTTAGCGGGCAATACTTTTCGCTCGCTTTGTTCACATGACCGTAATCATGGAGGCGCCCACATTAGCATCGATTAAAAGCGAAGTGTTTTGAAATATAGGTACGCAGCAAAGATTGCCGCCAATTCCACATTCATTCATTAGTCCAGTCAAATTGTGTTTTCTTCCTGCAAACCGCCCACACCTGAGTTGGTGATGGTGATATGTGGAGGGGTGTTAGAAAAGCTTAAGTTTGAGTTTTTGTATTCACAGACCCAGAGCTGTCACCGCCATGTCAATTCGAGTAAGAAAATCGTTTTTAGTAAATATTTAAGCTTCTAGGTACGCTATATAAAAGGTTCGACAACATTTTTTTGGAGCTCCAAATTCTCTACAAATTCAGTTATATAAAAAATTTTCGTTAAGTTAAAACTCTTCGAGTTATAACGCAGAAAAGTCAAAAAATTAATTGGGACAACACTTGGCTTTTCTGAGGGTTCTCTTAGTGTACGATCATTCCATTGTCCCATTCGTATTCGTGTTCGTGTGCTAATAGTCGTTGCCGTGTTTTCCCCGTTATCCGATGCGATAATGCGAATATGCAATTTTTCGCTATTTGACTGAAAATGACATAATTTTATGGTGTGATGAAATACTGCATCGCTCATCCAGATTTTCCTTCCTATGTACGCAAATCTCTGCACTGTACATATTTAACAAAAATAATGAAATTTTTGATCCAATAATTTGACATGCCTGTGTGGGATGGCAGCGGGCTATGTAAAGGTGTAATTTATTAGCTCCAAGAATAACTCCTTTAAAATTGAACGCTTGTAGTTAATTTCTAGAAAAGCTTTTTCATCGAAGCATGTTCTGAAACAGCCTTTGGTCTAAAGAGCTTAGTATTAAAAGCAAAGGATTCATAGTAGGTATGTGCGCAGTTTCAATTTGCCATTTGGAATAAGCTCCAAAGTTTCCAGAAGACGAACTGTAGTAGTGGTTAAAAGGCAACATTTCAGCGTTCAGAAAACTTGTGGATTCCGTTCCTAAGATAGGTTGCCTTTTCACAACCCCATCGCACAGTTACCTCTGCAAGCAAATTTACCTGGTATTAGAATTTTTTTAAAAACGAATGAAATTTCTCTCGGCGTTTCAGAAAGAAAATCGATGGCAACTGAATTATGTATACAGCGCCACAAAATTCAGCACCCCAAATAATTCTTCCGCCATTCGGGCACACAGAAACGAGAAGTTTCCCTTTGAGCCGAGGAAACCTCAGATTATGAACTGATCTGACCTTTCAAGCTCATCGTGTGGGTAGTCTGCAGGCAGGCACAATCACGGAATGAAAAGGTCAACTCGGCGTACAGACTGCCTCTTTATTAAAAATTTATTTGGAAAGCAGCAAAGCCTTTTCCTCCTTTAATTTTTAATTTTTACGTGCATTTAAGAATTCTGAAACTTTGTACAAAAAGAAATATGTAAAATATGCACATAATGAACACAGCGCTGGGCAAGGCATTCATTTTCAATTTCCATGCTTAAGGGATAGCGCCGGCTCTCCTACTGAAGTGAAGCTGAAGTGCTCGCATTTCATCTAAAAAATCAATATTTGCTCTGGTGGCAGGGAATGTCGGAAAGGGAATCTAATAATGCTATCATTCCACTCTACTTTAGCAGGATAACGGCTGAGGGGAATCGGCAACTACCTCAGTTAAACAAGCGTAACACCCTTTCATCAAAAGTCCTTACTATACATTTCAGGGTCCAGTGTCAAACCGTCACAAATATGACACACTGAAGCTTTATACAGAATTATATGTTAGTGCTCCGAGCAGTCACATTAACTATCACATCCTGCAATTACCGGCGCGACACTATTCATTTTGCCGCAGTCGAGTTCATCAAAAGCCAGGACTGTGAAATTCACAACAACCTCCAATTGAATTCCTCCCGTAAAAGTATGCCTCGAACGCCAAAGATCGTGGGGTGGAAATTTGAATGCGAGTTCAAATGAGCACGATTCGGATTCCCCCCCCTGGAACGGGTAACACGGCCGGAGAAACCACTGCAACAATTTCACCGACATTAATTACATCCTCTTTCGGATGTTTGGTTGACACACATTGAGCATATCCTTTTCGAGTAGGTACATGCGGGCCAAAGAATCGTGTTTGTAAAATATACAGAATCTCGAGATACATTTGTACCGGAGGAAGAAAATGGAATTCGATTACAATGGATATTTAAAATTGCGGACTATCTGGGTTTTGGTGTGTGCGCAGGGCGCAGCAGGGACGAAAGAACGAAGATACTTCAGATATTCGTCTTCAATTGAAAGCTTCAGATTCCGAAATTAAGTATGTCTCGAGCAGATAAAAATGAAATGTGTGCTCGTTACTCGTGACTCCCGGAGGATATGGCCCATTGAATTCCTTTGCGGGAGTGAAATAACGGGACGCTTTTCCAGCAGAATTGAGAACTTAAACTTAATTTATGAATGTTCAGAACTTTAAGATTATGCGCTGCTCAAGACACATAGTCCAAAAATTAAGGCCATAAATTTGAACTAATTTGACGAATATGAGCGAATTGGACCAGAATACATGCTAGCTTGGGTCCTTGCAGATAGTCCAGGAATGATTTATTTCTTCCAGCATTACTGGCAAGTTAAGGATAATTGAATGTACATAATTTGTAAACCACGTAATTATGAAATAAGAGAGGATTCAAGTTTAATTAACAATAACAGTGATATCGTAAGTATTGCCTCACCTGTAGATTGTTGCATTAAAGAGCATCACAAAGGCAGTGAATATTTTCATTTGTATAAAAATATTTAATTTGTATATACGAGTACTCCATAAAATTATTCAAACATATTTGTACTTTGTATACAAGCAAATCTATTCGAATCATGACTCATTTGTGACTTCATTAATTTTAATCACTTGCAGTCACCCGTGATCTTAAAAATTATACTTATGATTTTAATTAAAGCACTTTTCATACTCTAGACTTCTAGATGGTGGGCCATGCACTTAAAACATATATTCGTATTGCTCAACGAATAGTTTTCTTAATCCTACAATTTTACTTAATTCTAGAAAATCGTAAAATGATCAAAACAATATTAACTTTACATAATTTTTCTGTATTTTATACATTAATACATACATATATAATTTACTTCTATAATATTATAATTAATCATTCTAAGTCATACACATTTTTTTTAAATACAACTAAAATAATCTTTTTAACTAGACCTTATTTTGTTTATTTTCCAGGTAAACCAAAATAAAAAATACCTTATTATATTTATTTATTTATTTATTTATTTATTTTGCTTAACCCTTATGTTCATACCCAAACTTACTAACGTCGTTTGGCACCCGGGGTACCCGGGTACCCATTTCATGGAATTTTTAATTTTTTAATATTTTGATTAATGCAAGCTACAAAAGAAATAACAAAGTTATTAGCTTAAAAATAAACAAAATCAACTTAAACTATGACTAGAACTAAGACAAGGGGCATAAAAAAAAAGATAGGGTCAAGTGGGAACAGAGGGTGGAGGGGCGAATTAAGATGGTCGTACTGGATGGTAAAGGGAGTGCCTGAGGGTAACGTCATCAATGTTGAAATCGAAAGAGGCAGTATTGTTAGCTTTACGTAGCATTCTCGTAAAAGGTTCAAAGTTACCATAGTTGGTGCGGTAGGTGTCAAGACGGAAGAGTGGAAAGGATCTTACATTGCGATCGAAGGAGCCAGTTAGGACTTGGTGGACGAAGACGATGTCGGCAACATCACGACGCAATGCTAGGGGTTGGAGGTTAATCAATTTCAATCGTTCCTCATAAGGAGGAAAGGCTGCGCAACGCGAAGCGAAGGAACCTACGCTAAAGAGCTTCAATCCTATTAATGAGTGTAGGCTGAAAGTACCATCAAACTTGACAGGCATACTCAAGTAGGGGCCTGACAAAGCAGAAGTAGAGAGCTTTAGTGACATAGGGGTTGGAGAATTCCTTAGATCAGCGTTTGAGAAAACCTAAAGCTGAGTTGGCTTTTTTAATGGTTTGATCGATATGGGAACAGAAATTAAGTCTGCTATCACAGAATCTCGTAAGGAATTGACAGATGGAATAGGTTCACCAGTGAGAAAATAGGTCCGAGGAGTAGTGAGAAGGCGTCTGCGAAAATAAGTGATTGATTGGCATTTAGAGATGTTAAGTTCCAGAAGTTTTTCAAGCACAAGGTGGAAAAGCTGAGTAAGGCTTTTTGAGAGGATATAGGATGATAAGATACCTGAAGCATAAATATATATAATATAGTTGTGTCTATCATTAGAGATAGTGCGTGGTGCTGCACAAGCCACAATAATGGTGTTGACCCTTGATAATTGTGGTGTAATGTTTTTTTTTTTCAGATAAAACTGGAATGTCCTTTTCCAAGCACCAAACGATCTCTCTACTAATAATATATAAGTCAAATGGCCACCGTGTCTTTATTGGCTAGTGTTGTCCTTTTGACGAAATTTTGCAAGGCGTTTTGGAGTAAAGATGGATAGATTGCATGCATGTGGTGTCCGATTTATTAATTTAGTTGTTGAATACTGGCCTCTATTTTGAAAAACCTTCAGAAGAAAAATTCCAAACAGGTTTATAAATCACAACTTATACGTGGCCAGTATGTCTTCCAAAAAGATAGATGCAACCTGGATATTTGGTTTGCAATGTCATTATTTCACATGCGTCGCAAGTCGCTCCATCCTGTTGAAAACATGATATGTTATTACGTCCATTCCGGCCAATTCTGACGGTTATGCACACCAAAATGAACATGTAACGTGTTAATTACCACTCTAAAATTTTCTAAATAAACATATGTCACAGGCAAATGGCGCACGTCTCAAATACCTGTTTAATCGCATAGCTAGTTTGGTTTTCCCTAAAGTCTTTTTGTAGTTTACACATTATAGAGAACAACAGGTCTACTCAATTTCGATAAAATTCCCGTGAAATCGTTTTAGGGCAAATTCAAATACGGTACCTTACTTTGCACTAATATTCTCTATAGGAGTTTCATCTTAATAAATTTAAAGCCTAGCCTTCTTGCCTTGCTTACTTATGGTACATTCATATGTAATAGGTACGTACACAAAGCAACGTTCGGGTCGACTTTTCACCACATTGCTTTGAGTTGTTGTTGCCTCCATAGGATCAGAAAATAGCCCACATCGGGTTACCGTAAAGCTCTTAATGTTGACCCCATCATCTTCCAATAAGCTTGACATTAAATACAACTTAGTTAATATATAGCTTGTGGGGAGAAGTACGTCTCTGTCGGCCAAGGAAATACCCTCTTGCTTAATTTACTTTTAGCCTATGCAGTCGTGCACTTGTGTTGTGAGCTTAAAATGTTGTGACGGAAACTTGATTATGATTTTCAGAGAATTTATCACGTAGAGGAAGCTATTAAGAGTAATTGTGCCTTTTGAAATGAAAAGCAAAAGCTTGCTTCTAGGTAGAAGTAAAGGGTGTCAAAGGCCTACCGATGATTGATAAAAAATAACTTAAGATCTTATATGAAAACGGTAGTAGTAGATTGAACGTGTACAGGTGTTGCATATGTGCTTATTCTAGCCATCCGGATACCGTAGTACGTCACAAAAATTAGGAAGAAGTATAGTCGTGTAATAATAAGATCAGCTTGGATATAATTCAACAAACTCACTTTTCTGCACTTAACGACCTGCCATAAATTAGGGTCAGAAGACAAGAAATTGCAGCTCTGATGCCCCTAAATTATTCGCAGTTGGATAGTTGCGTCGTTTCCAGAATTTTTACAGAACACGAAAAATGGAAAAGCTTTCGTTGTTTCTTTCGGGGTAATTTAGCTGCGGCACTTTGCGCTATTTTCACCTATAAATTAGTATTTCAGAAGTGCAATTTAGAAAAGAAGCGCATGCTGCACAAAGGAAATCCATAACTCAGCCGGCTGGACACATTTGCCGGAAGTGCTCTGAAAATTAACCATTGAAATATATCGTGGATTTGCGGCTTAAATTACTTCTTGCATTTAAACTTCTGCAGCAAAATCTATTACATAGATAATTAGGCACATCTGCTTCTGTGATGTTTAAAATTTAAAGAGTGAAGTGGTAACTTTATTACAGCAGAATTAACACTGCATCTGTAAAATATTTTCGCGTGCTCATAAATTAAACATGAGTCGTCACTGCATTTTGGAGTAGAATGATGCAGCCTTGTATACAGATGTGTTAAACACTAAGTGGCAAATTTAATAAACTCTAGTATTGTTTCTGACTAATTAAAATTAAAAATAAAGACAACAATGATAAAATGCTAGGCTACGTTGTACTGGCCATTTGCGAGAGCTTCTAAGTTGGTTGTGAGTTTTTTGGTATTAGTACGGATCATATCCGTGTCAAGCGTGATTTTGTCACCGCTAAACATAGAACCATTAAAATTCAGCTTAGGTATCATACATTCTATTTGAGGTAATTTTTAGGGTTCCGTACCTCAAAAGGAAAAAAGGGACTTCGTTCCGTCTGTCTATCTGTCAAGACCGTTTTTCTCAGGAGTGCGTGGAGGTATCAAGTTGGAATTAATATTATATTAATATTAATACTTAAGTAGGTATGCGGTTCCTTGGAGCTGTGCAAAACGTTTAGTGTCTAAGTCAACGCAATCAAAAAATACGGCCATTTATGGCCCATTCATGCCACATATTTTGACACACGCAAATAAATCAAAACCTATAGATACGGTAAAGTAAAGTAAAGGAAAGACGAAACTTTTTAGGTTATAGTCAAATTTATTGTGAATTGTTCAGTACTGCGTGAAAAATCATCAAGGAAAGTTGTAGCGTTGAAGAACGTGTGCAAATCATCAAATTTTATTATCAAAATCAGTGCTCTGATCGCGAAACATTCATCATCGAAAATCATCTTTCGAGACGAGCACTACAGATCAATGACACGCAATTTCTTGTAGCCTAAACTGGATGATATGGATACCGACGACATGTGGTTCCAACAGGACGACGCTACGTGCCACACAGCGCATGCCACGATAGACATCCTGCACGAGCGATTTAAGTGCGACGTAAACTGGCCACAGAGATTTTGCGATTTAACGCCTTTAGACTTCTTTCTGTGGGCCGTGGGGCTATCTTAAATCACAGGTCTACGCAAATAAACCGCAAACAACTGATGTCCTCAAAGTCAGCATAAGGAACGCCGCCGTCCAACAAATTCAGACAAATTTATGCGACAAAGTCATCAAAATTGGACCTCCAGAATAAGTTCCACCAAGAAAAGCCCCGGAAATGTAGTAGATTTATCTGGAATACGATTCTGAATTAAAAACTTTAAAAGTCGGTTGCCAGCTACAGCGATCAGTGTGAGAGGTAAACATCCCATTTTTTTTCTTATAGTAAAGGAGAAGATCTTCAATTTAGTACCATTTTTATGTTTAATGAGGTAGGAAACTGCATAAAAAAATTATTAAACTTTAACTCTATCAGTAGGTGACTGTGCTAAATTGGTCCCTCAGAGAGTAATTGGCGTGTTATTACTGTCATGTTTTCTGAAAACGTTATCCCTTAATAAATTAACTGTGCTTTTTTATGGCTTGCTCTGTGCCTACTACAACACCATAATAAATTTTACTTCCCTGTAAAATATTTTATTACATTGGGCAGTAAAAGCGATTATGATTTAATAAAAAATGACAGTTTGGTAATTTTCTTAGTAATATACAGTATGCCGTAATTGGCTAAAACTCAATTGCATATTAAATTGGTTTTATGACCTCTTTCGTAAAATCAATAACAAATTTTTCTTTGTGTATTAGGTATATGTTATAAGCGCACAAAAGTATGCTCTTGTATTTATTCCTTTTCGACAATGGGGTATCCACCATTTTGGTAAAAATCTCTAGTTACTGCCTCTACAAATAGCTCAAATTGGACGTCCTCAGCAGAAAGTACGAAAATCAGCAATATCAACCTCGCTGCTCATGGGTGCACAAGAAAAAATTTGTGCCCGTTCAAGATTTCTCGTACCCTTCCTTGCTCAGCGCCTTTTTTACGAGCATATTAAAATAAAACATACGTGTATGTTTTGAGAGGTTGTGCACTTTTCTTTTGTGAAAAAGTGTTCTAAGTTGGCTTAACGCAGTTCCTAATTTTATCTCATACAAACATCGAAGTTCATGAATTTACCAATGTTTCCTCAATGAGAAACAATCAATTTTGTTCTCGTAGACTTCATTTTAATGCTTTAGTATTTCCACTTATCGATATCCACTTAATGATAAAAGAACATAGAAATAATCTTCCCGAGCAAAAGCCACGGCGAAAAGTTTCCATTTCTACGAATTTTCATCTATAAAATTTGAATTACCAATTGAATGAATGTGAAATCGACTTTAAATTTCTTCAATTCTCTTCCGTTACCAAAGGAGGCGAAGAATTCAGTTTCCATTCTACCTTAATTTTCTATAGATTTACATAACTTCCTGTGAACGGGAACTAGGTATCGCATACTGCATTTTCCCTTAGCCTTAGGGTGATGATGGTGATGGGTTAAATGAACTTGCTAATTAGATGCTTGTAAACTGGGAGAAATTTTTCTTGTAGTCGGTATGCACATTTAAATATGTTGTGCTGCTTTAAGGTTTGAAGCAGTGTAGTAGAAAATAATATATACTTTAATGCTCGGAAATTTTTACTCTGGAACTCATTGATGTTTACTTTTAATGTGTTTGCTAGCTTTTCTTTACTTGAAAACAAAAATTATCGGATGAAACTAAAATACTTCTAACCCCAGGCAAAGGTGGAACAGCATACGCCGAGGCTGCGTGGGTAAGAGGAAGCTTAGTAGATAGTATGAGAACTCCGGATACATGGGCTACCTTCGGTTTAAATTTAGCCTTCCCGGGGGTACAACGGAATCGGGTGGCATTCACTTCCGTACTCGTGGGTTTTATATAGATAAAAACACAAGTTTACACAAGGCGAGTACTACCTCTGAAATGCTGAAAACTGTGGCGGATGTGCCCTACGACGAAACTTCGAGTTACTCATGAAACCAGTCAGGGAATTTGGACACATTAGTTGGCGCTGATGAAATGGATGTTGATCTCCCAGACGTTACCCTCATTCCCGAAGAGTTGACTTACCTCTTCGATATGGAGGTGCTCGACGTCCAGCCTAGGCAGAGCTAAAGGCCATTCAGGAGGCAATATAAGCTTTAGGTTGCCAAAGGCTGACACACTTTGGTGCGTCCATCATGGCGCCGATGGGTCTGTCTACCCAGAAGACTATGTATAGGCTACTTAAAGGGTCTTAATGTGGAAGGGGTTTTTAAAAAAGAAGGGATTAGCACAATAGATCTTATAAGTGGTGTTGCCTTCGAAGGGCATCGGGGTTGTCTGGACGACCTGCTTAATTAAAAAAAAATAGTTATAAATGTCGGTGTTATTAGGTATCTATTATTTATATTGCAAAATCGTATTTAATTTTGTAGACTATTTATCTATTATACAAAGAAGCGTATATATGTGAAATATATATATACATACAGGGTTGCCGGAAGATTGACGTCAAAAAGAAAAAAACAGGTCCCATGTGTCATGGGGTATTCGAATCACCCCCGCGATGTGTGTTCCGCGATTTTGCACGGTTTTCAAGTTATGAATTTATTTATGAAGTTTTTAGAATTTTCGACTTGACCATCTTAAAAAAAAACTAAAAAAAAGTACTAGACTTTGCTGATATTTTTTTTTGTAACTAAATCGTCATGAATGGTACTTTTATACGTAAAATAACCAGCTTCGTAACTTTGATAAAAATTCATAACTTGAAAACCGTGATTCGAATACCCCATAACACATGGGACCTGGTTTTTTTTTTTTGACGTCAATCTTCCGGCCGCCCTGTATATATATTCAGCTTTAAAAGAATAAATTAATAAAATCTCAGAACTTCGTTACCCTTTAATCTAATACGATAGGAACATCAAAAAAGCGAACAAATCAACGCACTTACTTAATTTTATGATATCGAGTGGAAACGCTAATGCAACGCTTATTTATGCCTTTATGTTAAACATTTATTTGTCTTCAATTTGCGAGAACTTTGAGTAAAGCATGAGAGTTTCCGCCTTGATCAACTCTAATCAAGCGGTATTTATGGAGTGAACTTCTTCATTCGTCGCTGTTATTAGATATAATCTCGTAATAAAAGTCCATAAGCGAATAAGCTTTATTTGCTTCAGTTTAATTAACATCTGAAGTCCTCTTATGCTACCGATAGATCCAAGATTGAACAATTCCTCGCCGGAATGACTAAGGGAAGGAGAGAAGAAAAGAATTGAGGACATGAAAACTGCCCTGCTGGCGTCGTTAAACCATTTCATTCCGAATGGGCCTAAAAGGACAATGACGCCAGAAGTTTTCCGCCACTTGGAGGAGCAAAACTAGATTATCATTTCGCCTCGTCATGTTATCTCAAGTGAATTAGTCTCTTGGCATAAGGACTACAAACAAAAAGGGATGAAATGAAGGTGGTAACTATTTGGCAAACAAAAAACAGCGATGTAGCCAGAACCATGACCAGCCGCTTCTTGAGAAATCGTTTTTCGTTCTCCGTTCTGTTTATGTCGGCAATTTAGCGAGGGCTTTTTCGGGTGGAGGACCCAAATTTGGAGGCTGGACAGCAGTGTTGACAAAATTGATAAATAAATTGGAAAGGAGGGACAATCACTTAATGGGTTTGCTTCCGATAAAACATTCTTTGACTTCTATTTATGATCATGTGGTTTTGGGGCCGTGAATACTTCAATTTTTTTTAATTAATTACCACACTGCAGTAGTTGGACAAGCCAATATTAATCGAAATTTTGCATTTCACTACTTCCTTCTTTTTATTTCATTTGTTTTAAACAGCAATTCGTAGATTGCTTTCATTGTTTACGATAAATACCATCTTGGTGGAGGACGAAATAAATTGCATATTAATTAACTTTAGCATATTTTACTAGCTGGTGTACATTTGGCTTTACTCAGAGGCAGTACTGGAAACCCCAATTTTTTTAGCACTTCAAATAATGTGTGTTAATGATAAATTACTAGAACTATAACTAGTAATTGCAATCCAATAAATTGAGTGGCATTTACAACTATTGATACCATTAATTCAGTTTTACCGTATTCCTGGAAGTGTTTCTTTAAATTACTCCGACGATGGCCGATGTTTTCTTTTGTTTGCGCTAAAGCCACATTGTATGAAATATTTACATATTTATATTTAAATTCGAAAGCAGCCTAAGGATACTTAGAACGCCAGTTCAATTTCACCGAGCATCAAGTACCTACATTTCCTCCTTCGTCGCTCCTCTTGATGGACTTAGCTTTTTGCGGTCGCGTCTTGCACTATTTAATTGGAAATTTAACTAATTATTTACTAACAATTGATCGTGCTAGAATTTTTCAGTTCTGATAATTTTGTTTCAATACACAATTTAGTTTTGGACAACAATCTTTTGGCGTTTTTTCCGAAAAAAATTTCTACGAAAATTCAAAAAAAAATTACCTCCAATATATTTTTGAATTCGTAATTCAATAAGCTTTCCTTTGGCACCCTACAAGATGCCCTTGAAAAAATATTTGTTTTTCCATTTCCCAAATCACTCTCTGAAATTAACCCCTAGAACTAAAATCAACTTTTTATATCTCTCTGAAAAATCGCGTCTGACAGACGGACGGACACTGAAGTGAATCCATAAGTGTTCACGGAACACTAAAAACAGTTTAATGAAAAAAATTCAGAAATACAGAAGCTGTAGTACCTAAATGTGGATACACACGCATTTAAACGCGTACACATCAGCGCAAATATATGAGATCAAGCACATGTTTTCGCGTGTGTTTGCCCCGTGTGTATCCTTTGTGACAACCAAAATTTAACATTCACGTTCTGGTAAGACTTGTAATTCCACGTGAAACGAAACCCTGTTCCATTTTTAGTCCATACATAACTTAATCATAGCACCGCCGATTCTGAGGTTTATTCAGAATAAATTGGGGATTCATAATAAGAATAGGAAAAACGTCAAAACGTCACGTATTCGGAAATAAAATGCAACAAATTCGATAGCTTTCATGTGAGTAAATTCTGTCCCTTCCATGTTTTGTGACATAACAATGGGTGGCTGGGCTCCTTCTTGGATGTTGGCCTAGGTCCAATGGCTTTTCTTTTTGTAGTCCTATTCTTCACTTAATGGATGTGACCGTGCGCCAAATCTTGAGATTTTTCTAGCCAAAGAAGCGAAAGGAATTGGGACAATGTTTCTTAACCCACTGCCTATATGCGAGTCGAGATATGCTCGCATTGGGGGTATAACTCTCCCCAGCAGTCGCCAGCAGTAGCCGCCAGTAGTGGCCGGCTTGAATTATTCAGAATGTCCCGTCTAGACACATCCAACTCTGGCCAATATAGAAAATTTATATCTCGTTGGGCACCCTTTTTGCGAATCTGGTCAGGGTACATCGAATTTATTTTGCGGCTGATTTGAGCCCTTGTTTGGCCGATGCGAACTTGTTGACTGTTTTTGTGAAAGGGGCTATTCAGCTGGCCCGAGACTGTGAATAAGGCAAAGAATAAT
Organism: Neoitamus cyanurus; assembly: GCA_947538895.1. Lineage (NCBI taxonomy): Eukaryota > Metazoa > Arthropoda > Insecta > Diptera > Asilidae > Neoitamus > Neoitamus cyanurus. The sequence continues at coordinate 16,523,160 of OX384544.1, read as the reverse complement.
TATACCGTAGAACTTGGAAACCAATAGAAAAACACTCTTTCTTTGGAGATCTTGTCACATCAATACACTTTTCGAACAACATGAAACTTTTGGGCAATTTATATGCACGGCAAGTTTCTCATTTGTAACAGAGGCCAACAGCTATGGCAAAAAGGAAATTTATGCAGGCAGAGGACAAGGCTACTTTATCTTAATAAGATCGCAACAGTATCTCATCACATCCCGAAAATGAAATATGTGCCAAGTCTGGGAATTTTTTTCGGGAAAAGTCAGTGAGCTTGGTTGATGAATGGCTCGACTAACCCATTGGGTAAAAACCGCTCCTCGCCGAAGTCCCCAGTGTCATATTACAGACTCATATCGATGGGATATGTACCGTGAAATGGGTAACAAACGAGTTTCGAGCTAAGAATGATGAATATCTGGACATCCGGGGATGAAGCACAGATACAAATATCCTGCACGCTACGCGGACCCACTTATCCAGGCATCCAATCTGCTCCTATACGGAAAAACTGGGAAATAAAATAAATTTTTGAAATCTGCAACCGACGAGCGCCTGTGACCGGAATTTATAAACTCGGGACATCCATAACGTGGTTAGGAGCGAGAAATGGGCACATGGCTCAGCAACTCATACGAAAGACGCTGGAATCTAAAATGCGAATTGAAATGAAATGGTTCAAAGGTTTTAAAGTTCTCCATAAATGTGATACCCCTCCAGAATGGTGCAAAATTTAATTCGTGCTGGTGCTTACTCGGCATCATGAAATTGGCAGGACATCTGCGCCCTCAAGTATTACAATTTCTGCATGATGTTGTTTCACCCTCTATACGTGGACAGTGAATTTTACGAGCATTTGGATCCAACAGCAGGACGTTAGAACTATTGGGTGTGAAATCTGGTACAATTCCACAAATTGAAATTTTTAACAGATAGCTTTATTTAAAAAGGCTGTTATTTCTATAATTAAACTATTTATCCTTTATAAATTTCTAAATCTGCGTACGTAGGCTTCTTCTTGGCTGATCTATCGAGCTGATCTGTCCCTACATAGCGTAATCAAAAGTTATGGGTGAGTTAAATGAAAAAAAATGTCTTCACTCAGAATGGTGGCCGTTTGGTAAAGCAATAAATGAAAATGAAATGAAATAATTTCCAAACACACATATATTTATAATTCCATATATTCTACTCCCACTACTTTCTGAGCCTTCTCATGAAAAAAGAAGAGCAAAATATTTGAGAGGTATGTTTTGGAACTAAAGTACAATGGCTGCTAAAGAATGTGCGACGCACAAGTGTAAATGGATGGACACATTAAATCAGACGTGCCCAGAATTACATAATACCTTGGAGAGTGAATTGTGATTTCTCTTTATATGGTGGGGAAAACAATCACGCTGTGACGGACCAAAGTCGCATACAAATGTGAGACTATCAAAAAAATTTATTATAATTTATTTCAGAATTTTTCTAATTTTAAGTCAGGACAACTTTTTCTGGTACTACCAAGCCCTTACATCAAAAGAAAAATTCCAAAGATAATGCGATGATATTTAATGCCTGGAAATACCTTTATGAAAGAGTTTAGCACTCCTACAAATACCCATCTTCAATAAAGCTACAAGAGCGTGAGATCGTCCTGTGGGAACAGGGGAGCGCTTCTTGAACTAGGACATCAGGGCAGCAAGATAAATAACGATTACAGAAGTCGCACATGTGACCGGGAAAAGGACAACTTGAAATACATTTCCTAATTTATGTGCCCCCGAGCACTCCAGAAAAGCTAGCGACGTGCACTGCGTTCGTGGACGTGGTGGCATGGTGCAAAAAGAAACGAAATCGTCAAAAAATTTCATTTCCTGAAATATGTCGCTCTTCCTTTGGTGAGTGTGCTCTGCAAATCGCCAGTGGAAATGGTAAGTTGATGGGCAGCAAAAACTAAATTTAAACGGATAACAAGAAATCCAACACAGTGGCAGATTGTACTTGTGCAATGTGTGCAGTCGACAAGCCATAGCAAGAATCTGATATCTTCATTAAAATTGAATAAATGCAAAATGGTCGGTGACTGCAAATCACTAAGAGGTTTTCATACTGCACGAGGTATGTACATACATTATGTACATTTGTATTTGCATCTCACATCTGTTGAAGTATTTACTGGCAAATAATATTTACAGGTGCTTGATCGCTTTTTGTAGGAATTCACGACGAGTAAACTAGCATGCCTTTCACTTTGAAGTAGTTCGAAATCAAGTCCCTCGTCCAGCCAAATTCCTTACATTCCTGGAGCTGAAAGGACTCCGCCCTTCCATGAAAGATACTGGACAGCCTAAGGCAACTCTCTCGGAAGCCCAAAGGGATAAATCCTCCATTTGAACGCTTGGAAATAAATTATCAACGCCGACGACCCCTTCGGCTCCATATATCTTTTTTTAAGAATATCTCACCCACGGCCCAATACCTTTCAGGATAACTGCCACATCAAACCCCACCTTCAGTCTCCTGTGGACTTCTGAATCGTCCGTCATACTAATGGCTGGGCGGTGGATCCACTTCTTTCGGGTTTTTGGCAATTTTAATGAAAGGCACATGAAGTGAAATTATGTTGTGATACGTCTTCTTGAAATGCCTTTGCTAAGACTATAATTGCAGGACCCAATTTGCCGAGAACTCCCCTTTTTAGAATTTCAGATGAATGGGAGCTGGTCGGTCCGTGTCATACATATTCCGGAGCGCAGATAAGCGCTTTTTGTGCCCGAAAGTCGGTCTGCGGGTGGTCGTTGAAACTATTATGACACAGAGTGTGGTGGTGGCAGCGGACATATTCAGACTCGTTTTTGGAATAATGTCCGCCGTTACTGTGACACGGGTACTTGCGAAAGTTGGGCATAATTCTGCCTGGTCGTGGCGTAATTAAAATTTTTTTTTATCATAAAAGCGTTTTGCATTCAAGGCAGTAGTTAATGTATGCAAAACGAATTTTAATCTAATGCTCAATGAAAAGATCTCGGAGTTAATTTGGAAGTCTCTACAATTGAAAAATATTCGGTCAGGAATAGATAATTCTGCGCTTTTTGCTGGCCACAACTAATTTATGCGAGAAAACACTTTTATAGAATTTATGAATATTTTCCTGAGACAGGAAAGTCCCATAAAGTGAAAAATATAAAAAGAGTTTTATAAATATTAAATATTTGCTCATAAATAAAATAATTCCTAGTTGGTGTGCAAAAGTTTGCTTTTGTCTACTTGTTGAAAACTAGAAAATATTAAATTTGTTCGTAAGCTGACTCATTACAGAAATGACGCGTGTTTTAAGAATGGTTGTCATGGAACCTCTTCTTTTTATCGTCTTTTTGAATGATGAATCTCACACAATTATTAATTCAGACCTTCTGATCCATTCGGATGACATTAAGACATATATGAATACTAAGTCCGCAAGATATTGTCATGAATTACAGGATGACTTGATTAGATTTGTTATATGGTGCTAAACAAAAATCGATGATTTAAAACTTTGACAAATAAAGTCCGGCTTTTGTAAGCACTCCCAAGTCTTGGGGAAGAGCGCTTGCATTAAATGTTAAATAATAATAATTATTCCTTTTGTTTTACGTGCTTACATATTAAGGTTCGTGTCGACCAATATTTATTGCCTGCAACCAAGAAAATTTTAGAAGCTATTTAGACTTGGAAAATTATATTTAATTATCTATGGTTAGTATTATAATTTTTAGGAAATCGGTTAGTAGGGAATAAATGTTAGTTACGCCTTTGCAATTTCTACTCATCTTCCTTTTGCTTGTCTCGATAGTGCGTCCCTCCAACAACTGGCTCTGTCAATGATGGAGGATATGAAAATTTCCTCAGGTAGAGTCTGGCAATCTTCGAGAAACCAATGCTGATTTGCCAGGGTGCAATCGACGAGTTGAGGCTTCGGTCACGCCACCGGTGGTATTTCTGATGGCTTCAGCTTCCAGGTCCTCGCAGTTTCACTTCGAACGGATAAAACGGGCCAAAATTTGCGTTTGTTTCAAGGTCGAGCGGGTAAACTTCAACTCGGTGGCTTATTGGTCTCACTACTGGCCCCAACTCAAATTCATACAGGCAGAAAGGTTGCTGCTCAACCTTCTTCTCTCCGGCGCAGCTGTCACATAAAAATTTATTCCATAAAAATGTCATAAGGCTTAAGATATTACTTGTATCTAATGGCCATAATCATGGTTTAAATTTTCAGCTTAAGCTTCACTAAGCTATTCTGTGAGTAAGGTTTTTTTTACAAGTTTTCAAAAATTGCCAACAATATAGATAGGAAGGTACGGAATTATTTCTTATAATTTATTGTATTTTTGGTCATCAATAATGGTATACGTACAAATGATCTATTACTTATTCGCTTATTCGACGAAAGAGAAACTTCTTCACTTACGTAACACGAACATTTTCTGACTTGTAAGTTGGAAAAAGTTTTTACCAGTGCGTAGATAGGGTCTATATCAAGCTTCGCCTTTCTCGTGATAATTCAGGCTACCTAAATGTTCCTCATCCAACAGGTCAACAACAATTTCCTGGTATCTAACGAAACTTATTTACTTCCAATTTCGACACCCCCATAGCAAAAATGTGTAATTGTCTGGCCTTTCAGGTACTACGAAACGTGACAAAAGCTTATCCGTAATTATTGCCTTAACGATGCATTAGGTGAGGAGCTCCGTCCCAAGCATCCGTGCAAATAGTTATTAAAACGGAGAAAGTTCCGCACCTTATGTCCATTTGCTCAAAGCTAAACAACGAGACACGCCACCGCAATTCCCCTGAGCAATTCACGTAATTAAGGAACTGCTTGCGATTAGACTTGGGACGTTTTTCCTTTTTTTCGACTTTATCAGCTTTCATCTACGCGTTGCCACAGTGTGACTAAACATTCCTTGAACGCCCATTAAATTTTCCAACTACAGCGGCCCGCAATCATTCATGTGCTTAGCATAGGATTTTATAAAAGCTACTCGTAGCAACTTTTTACGGAGCGGAGCTAGTTAGGAAAAAGCTTTTCACTTAATTGATTGATTTATTAAAACCACAGCAATGGCAACCGAACTTTATTAGCACCAATTGACGTATTATACCTCGAATACCTGAAACTGTTCCGCTGTATAATGACAGAGCACTTTGTGTGTTTTCCCCTCAACCGCAAAACGGTTTGGTTTCAACGATATGTGTATTGTGCTTATTACCGTGTTTGCACACCCATAGAGACTAATTGTATTTCTTAACCAATGTTTGTTGCGGCGGTTCGCTTTATCAAACAAATTTAAATATTCCATCCAACTTTAACATAGATTGCTAAATAAAACGAGTCCATAGATATTTTCGGTATAAATTTTGTGCGAAGAGAACTCTTCATATAAAAGCACTTAAATTTTTAAACTGAGAATTACAAAATCACATGAAACAAGTATTAAGATAATTTTTGCGAATTTTATATGTAAAGTTCAATCAGATATAACGTATTTCTACGTCTAGAGATTTCACCTCCATTTCACTTCCAATTCGCACGTAGGCTTACCCATTCCGAGATCCTCTCTTAAAACATGCTCACAAACCTTTTTTGTTAGAGAAACTCGACAGTTTGCTATTCGTGTCAGTCAGAATAAGCGCAGCCTCGTGTTTCGCAAGTTACTGAATAATAAAAAAAAACATGTAATCAGCTGTAGCTCCGGATGGGCATACATGATTCATATGATTCTCGCATGGCTTAGGCATAAGCGTAGAGATTACGAAAATCTCTCTTGTAGCATCTTATGACTCTTATAAGTAAAAGACAATTTGAAGAGAAAGTTTTCGAAGTAAAACTTCTTTACGCACGCTTGACTTGGGGAGTAAGCTGGTGAATGCGATACGAAAAGTGTGATCGGGCGAGGCAGAGCTTAAGAGCTTAAAGATCTTTGAGTGTGGCAACACACCGCGCCCGCGTGCACGTGGGGTGAAAGGGGCTTAATTTTATTTTTTTTGTAAATATCTCGTAAAATATAAATTTGTCGAGGAAACTAGTTATGAGAAAATTGTGGCCTAGCAGTTCTGCACAAAAAAGGTCCTCTCACTTTTTCATCGTTTTTGTGTAAAACGTGCAGTTTGCAACATTCTTTTGAAGTAGAACTTCTTTACGCACGCTTGACTTGGGGAGTAAACTGGTGAATGCGTGACGAGAGCGTTACGAAAAGTGTGATCGGGCGAGGCGAACGGAAGTTGAGAGAAGACACAGTGCAGGCCTATTGTCTGTATCACACTGTAGGAGCAAGAGAGAGATATTTGTAGAAAATTAATATATGTATATGTATATACATAAATATATTATACATATATACATATATAAACATATATATATATATACATCCATATATATATATATATACATCCATATAGATGGAGCTAAAGAAGTGTTACTTCAGTCGTGTGGTCTAAAGCACACTCGTATTTTTTTTTTACTAGAGAAGCTTTCATTTCATGATGCCCACAAATTTTTATTGGATTGCTCATCTGTAAGTAAGTACGTTTATCTCTTGTTCAACCATTCAATAAAATTAATTATTCATTCCTGTGGGATGTGACTACTTCCACGCTGAGCTTTAATGGTTGCTCTATCTGTGTAATTGTAAAAATAATAATAGTAATGATTATAATATTATCTAAATGCATTCTAAATGACTATGTCATTCATGTTTTTAATCAAAAACCAGTCAACAAATCCTTCTACATATTTATACTATATATTTATATCAAATGGTGCTCTATTAATCATCCTTCCTCTTAATGAAAGGAAGTGCTCGTTTATTTATTTTTCTTATAAAAGAACCCATTATCTTATTTTTTTCATTGGATGGCTCCACTTTGAAAAGATTAGCTAAAGTCAAGGATTTGGTTGTTTAGCTAATTAGTCGTTTCTGGAGTACTCGTCATGCGTTTGGTATCTTTCTGCAGCACATACATCAACCGCGTCGAGGCTGTCCAAAGAGGTTTTGGAGCAACCCCATCCAATAGTCATCTGTATGCTGAGGAAGTGCAGCTGTACCTCAGTCGGCCCATAGATAAAATCAAGGATAACGTTGATCGGATAAACCAAGACCTCGAATAAATATCAAGTTGGTCGGAACATAATGCTCTTCATATAAAACCATCGAAATCGAGTTTTATCACACTATATTCTTCCAACCCCATCGCCCTAGAACCTAGACCATCCTCCTGTTATATAACTTAAAACCATATGTGAACAGGATAAAAAGTCTTGGACAAATCTTAGCTCTAACATGGGTTATTGCAGTCAGGTTTCTGAGACCTTGAAAAAAATGTACTCATGTCTTCGCAGGTTGTAGTTGTCAGCGTTCATATTACCTGCTGGTACACGTGTTAGACTTGTCAATAGCCTTCTCATGCCTTTCTTTACATATGGCAGCCTTATTTTTCCGGGGCTCGATAGTAACTGCACCATAAGATTGGACACTGCTTTTATTGACTGCATCAGATTTGTTTACGGTCTACGTAGGTTCGACCATATATCGTCTTATAGAAACTTGATTCTTGGACGGTCTTTTTTGGTCTTATTTGAACCGCAGAGCGTTGATATTTTTTTTTAAACTTACTAAATCACCTGAACCAAAGTACCTCTATAATCAATTCCAATTTCTACAGTGCTCTCTTCATCGTAAAATATTAATACCACGCCATTCTCGTACTGTTCTTGAGAGTACTTTCATCGTCCAGATCTCACATATATTATGCGGAAGTCCTCACCACCCATTTTATTCCCCACTACCTCCATTGGCGCTTTCCTTGACGAACATTACATGTAACATCCGCTTCATGCTACCTGCGTCTATGTACATCATAGTGGTTTTCACTACGTTTGTTTTCTTTCTTTCTTTTTTATTTTCCTTTATCTCTTTATAGACATATTACTTAATTTTATTACATAGCTTGTTAAAAGATTTGAATTTCTTTTTAATTACAAATTTATTATAATACGATCCATGTTCTTGTGTGCATATTTGAAATGAGAGGCTGTTATTATTATTGTTGTCTTGCCTCCTTATTTGGATCGGCTCAAACTTATTAAACTTGTATCCCTCGAACTTCGACGTAACAACTCCAGAGCTGCTTTTGTTTTTTTTACTGCCTACAAGGTATTATTGACGGTTCGGCTTTGTTAACATGCTTTTAGTGTAGCGACGAAATAGTGCTCATTGAGAAATCGAAATTTCCTAAAAATCCTTCAACAAGGAGCAAATTATGGTTTGTATGCCCTCATCACATATTCACATCCATGTCTCGATGTTCCAACGAGACATTTGATTATATAGATTTTAATTAGTTCAGAAAATGTGTAAAGTTTGACGCGATGTAACTATAATTTTTATTGATCTTCATTTTAAATAATCAGCCTTGAAGAATACGTAAATAAAATAATAAGCGTTACTACAACGTTGTTAAAATAGTTAATTGGGTTCACCCGGGCACATTAAAATCACTGTCGTTCCGCGAATATTTCCAATTTCGCTTCGCAAATTAAAGGCAAAAGAAGAGAAAAAAAAGTGAAGAATCGATTTTTGGAAGTTTTACACTAGGCCCCTCAATATGCTTGGATTGAAAAAAAAATTTTAAAAATTTTAGAAACATTGTGACTCAGTTTGCTTATATTTGTATTTAGATATGATTTTAAATTGGTTCATGGATCTCGTCCTGTAACGACAGGATACGAAATGGTTTTCCGCAAGGTCTAGCACGGAACTATATCCTGCGATGGTGTGCATGTCTCAAAAAAAATGTCTGCCGACCCACCATACATATATATTGCTTTTAAAGAGTTGAAATATTTACCAGGCGGTGAAATATTCAGTACGTTCCATTAACATGCTTCCTTTTCTTGAACATTGCAGGATGGAGAACCACCGCCCTAATTTGATAATCATTTCCATATCGATGATGTACTGGCTAAAAACCTCAGTTGATTGCTGGAAATTCGATGCACGTAGTGCTGCTGGTGGCAGTGGCGGTGGTGGAGGGAGTGGTGGTGGCAGTGCTGCAAACGGCGGTCCGCCAATTTTGGGCGGCGGCAATGGCGCAGTGAGTGGCGTTGCCATATTGAATGGAAATCATGATGTCCTGTATGCCTGCCCTTTGAATAGTATGTGCCAATGTGCCGGCCTGCCAAATGAAACATCAACTTTGATTGAAATTAATTGCAATGAGGTTTCACTTTATAAATTTCCTGGTAAGTATCCTTTATTTTCTGCATGCCTCTCGTTAATTGTGGGCGCACTCACCGGTGAATGGTACATTCAATTGACGTTACGTGCACACTGGCGATATTTAATTGCGTCTTGCTGCAATTGAGCGAAGTGCAAATGATAAAAGCCAATATCGGTGCATTTAATTTGGAAATATTTAAGGATCCGATGTCTGGAAATGGCAGTAACCAGAAAGTCTTGTTACCGAGTCAATTATCCAATTTTTCCCATACGAGTTTCACCGTTTACGAGCTGTGTGTAGCCAACTTCGCCAATTAGTAAATATCAATCAACCTCTTCAGTATTTTATTACAAATGATACAATTCACAGTACAGTTTGATTAAAAGCTTAAAAATGGATTTAAAATTCCGAAGTGTTTTTAACTTTTTTTTATAGTTTTTGGCATATAACTACTACTACGTGAAGTCCCATGCATTTTTGTGTAAACATTGGAAAATTGTATTCACATATAAGATGTATGTACAGCAATTTAGTTCAATTTTAAATTCTTACGCAGAGCGGACGTTTTAGAAGAAAAACAGCTAGAAACGAGAAAAAATGATTTTGGTGGACTGTATGAATTGTAATTGAACTTAAATATAACTAAAAATGGAAAACAAGTCATCAGATACATTTTGAAACATTTTGAAACATTTTAAAATGCATGTCATAAATGTATATTTAGAGGTATTTGTTATGTGGCCTGACATTCATAATTCAGGTTAATTTAATGTCGGTCACCTGACTCTTATATTAAGGTGACAAATTGAACTAATTTACAAAGGGTGTGTTAAGGAATCACTTTAATTTCCAGGTTTAAATTAATTGCTTGCAGATAAGGATTCAGTATCTATTAAGTTGGATTTTAGTGAAGTTTATTTTTATGTTGATTATTTAGAAGCTTTTAAGAAACCTTTTACAGTCATACATGTAATCATAAAATACATCAAAATGCACTTTATATTTCTGCAGAAATATACGGCGACGATAAAACGAGGTGTGATGTTGACCCTGAATAATGAATTCATTTTTTCCGGAGTGGCAACTTTTATAAGAATGCTTTTCAGGATGATGGCAGTTCCGTGTTTGGTTTCCACAGTGTGGATAACTTGGAGGTTATGGTAGCAATATCCTCAATTATATCTAATGCAAATGGCTCCGCTAATAAAGAGTCTTCCATTAAGGACGCTCGACTTTTAAATGTAAATATGACAAGTTGTGTGAAAGATATCCACTCTACTTTTATTTTATTTGAAAGACTGATTTATGGTATTAAGTATGAAATATAATGTCGTTAAAATATCCACCGTCGCTTTGCTTGGTACCACGTATACGGGAGGTCCAATTTCCGAAGACCTCGTCGCATAAATCTAGCTGAATTTGCTGGATGGCGTTCATTATATTGACTTTGAGGGCATCAATTGTTTGCGGTTTAATTGCATAGATTTGTGATTTAAGATAGGTCCAAAGGAAGAAGTTTATAGTCATTAAATTACACCATCTCGGTGGCCAGTTCACGTCGTCATCAAATCGCTCGTGGAGAATGTCAATCTTGGCATTCGCTGTGTGGCACGTAGTGCCGCCCTCTTGGAGCCACATGTGGACGGCATCCATGTCATCCAGTTAAGCGGACATTTGAACGACGTTATTATTATTGGATATCTCCCACACAACTTGTTTTATTCACATTTAAAATTCGAGCATCCTTATTGAAAGACCCTACGTAGATGCCAGGAATATGGGGCAAAATTGTCATGTTGGAATAACTAATAATGTCTTTTGTACAAGATTTGATGGCACTGAACCCTGAACACACTCTTTGACTTTATTTTATCTTCACTCTCTTTTAACTGTAGACACCATTTCAATAATTTTTGCTGGTATTGCTTTCTCTCCCTCTCGCTGTTATATTAATTATGTATAGGGATTTTTACTTTTTGACTAAGCGTCCAGCTCTTGAAATGAAGGACGTTATTATCGACGAAGATGCTATTTTAGCTAAGATTGCTCTTCTTGCCAGTAGTTTTTCTAAAGAATCCTGGGTCTGTTGTAAAAACACTTGACATGTATCTTGTCTCAGTTCTCTATTATTTATTTAAATCATCGATTCTGAGTGGCAATTTCCCTTCTATTTATATGGAAAATGTCAATTATCGCACCCATAAGACAGGAAAGAGAGATTGTGTTTCCAATTATATGTAGACCGTTTGCTAATTTCTCATGCCTTGTAAAATTACTCGAATCCCTTATCTATTATGCACTCTCCTTTCACTTCCAGCCCTTTCTTGGCACCTTTGAGCACGGTTTTCGAAAATGTAAATTAACTACATACTTCCAACTTTGCGCAATTTAACAACTTCTGTCTATCAGAAATTGAAGAGGGTGCCCAAATCGATTGCATATAATATGTATTATATGCAGGCTTTAGTAAACCTTTTGATCGCATCAATCACTTAGTTGTTACCCTATTTTTATAATCGTTAACAGTGCGTTTTATTTCGGTCTTCGCTTTCTAGAGGAATAAAAATTGGTTCTAATATTTTATGCTACGCTGATAATGAGAAAAATGTCGGCGTTCATGAAAACCTCTCGGTCAATAATTTTTCCGTATTAATAATTCACCTGTAAATATCTCAAAATGTTTTATAATTTCATGTGCTTTATTCGCACTAAACAACCAGAGAAGGAGAATCAATATTGCCAGATACGAGATCGTGGAAGACAACCCATAAATCTCCCTACCTTGTATAAAGGGGTTATATTTAAAAACCTATTTTCGTAAGGCGGAAATATTTGTATGAATATAAAATATATATAAAGTATTTGATCAATAAAATTCGAGGCGGCCATCAGTCAGCGTATTTAAAAACCTTTAAAATGGCCGTTTTTAAATGTCGCTGAGATTATTTATTGCTTAGAAAATTCCAAAAAACGATAAAAATTCGCATGATATTCAATTAACAATAAATATTACAAAAATCAACCTAAGATTTTGTGATTGCTTAGTTGGGTCTAATATGGTAAAAATTCCAGACCGATTCATCGAATAGTTTTTGCAAAATAGTAATGTCTTATCCCAGAGATATTTTATTGCAATATCATTATACGCACAATAATGAAAATAAAATTATTTTATGGGTATGTCATGAAAGGGGAAGAGTTGTTTTATCAAAATAAGTAAATTGTTGTTAATTTAAAGTTAACTTGGATTTAAAGTTGTCGGTTCGTACTCAAATTCGTGCAAAATAGAGAAATTTAGCGCGCAAACTGAATTGCAGGCCTGCTACGATTTCTAACCGATTTGATAGTTCCTACCTGCCAACGAAATTTATTTTATTTGCAACCTTTTAATTCTTTTGTTCTTCTCTTGCCAAACTTTTTTTTTAATTTATTTTACTTCAACATTAAAGTCCGCTATACATAAAATATCTCTGTTTTGTTTGTTGATTAAATAATGTCGTAATCTATTTTCTCCGCTCTTAAAAATTTGCCATTTCAAATTATAAGAGTAAGAGTAAGTGGGCCTGGAGGTCATGAAATTTAAATTGATTGAAGCTCGAAATTTAAGCAATAGTGTGTCAACTATTCCCATTTTTCTTCAATATTGTAAAAGTTTTCATAAAATATCAGACTGCCTCAATGTAGATATTAAAAGTTCCACTTATTGATATTATGTGCATGACCGCAATTTCTTGGTTGCATTGCAAAGAATTATTTTTTGATGAAAATGACTTGTCTGGTTGTCATGTCGCCACAATTTCTGGGCAAAATTAAATTTCTTTCGTATAAAAAATATCTTTTAAGAATTTTATCAATGACAATAATAATTTTCTTACCTTCCTGTAGACTATGGTGTATATGTTATGTGTCAATAGACCCACAAAAATATGAAGTGAAATAAAAGTCTGAAATTTATTCAAAAGCATTATCCGATTACTTTTTGGATTTATAAAACGTTCATCCGTCCATTCATGCAAATATATCGATGTCTTCCAACAGCAAGCATGTAATCAATCTGCGAATGGAGAACGAAATGAAACATTAAAATTCCACCAGCATTCAGCGACTACATTCGGCTTAGCATATTTTACATTCACTTTACCTCGGCATCCATACAACAGCACTTCGGTTAACCAGCACTTCCTTTGATAAGGTAAACAGTTTCCAGTCCCTCCCACGAGTCCGTCGCAAATATTTGAAATGATGGCGCGATTTAGAATTTTCTGATTGCTTTTGCCATTTTAAGGAATGGTGGAAAGAAGTGTTTCATTTGGCTCCACTACGGTGCTCGTGCATATTTGCACGAGGCGTTATGCTGCCATTGCTTTTATTGTTAGACATCCTCTTTCTGTGGCTTCTTTAAGTAACACATGTCTGAAGCATTTCCATTTGTCAATTCTGCTCGAATTCGTTGCCTGTCATGATAAATCGCTTTACAACAGTTCTTTGCAGACATTTATCGATTGGTGATCATAAAACGGGCTTTTACCAGCCCGATTCCCGCAGTAATGCGTCGCCAAAGAGCTACCACATTTGTAGGTATTAGGGATGTTCGCATAATTTTTTCATGTTGCCTGCCGGGGAAGGGGGCGTGCAGAGCTCAAAGGAAATGTAGCGTGTTTTCGTATTTTTATTGATCTTCTGTCACAAAAAGGGAGATTCAGCCGCCTGCCAATGAAATTTCCAATAATGGTGCAGATCCTCGGCCTTTTTTATCGAGGTACTATGGAAATCAGAGACGCTTTTAAAATACCCTTAAAATTTCCCAAATTTTATGAACTTTTGCAGTTTATTACAGCTATATAAGGATACGTAAGTCTAAATAGTTGTTCCCAATAAAATCGACTGTCCCCCATGCAGTACGACATTTATTAAAGTTTATGGCTTTTGTGACTTTAAAAATAACATTCATTACTTTGTGTATGTGCTTCAGAGCACATAAATAACAGGTTGCCATAAACTTTATACGATTCTAATTTTATTATTTGTAGGTAGCGTAGGGCGGAGCTAAAAATAGACTCGCAAATCGTCTGATATCTTTTGTGTGGTTTGTCATATAAAATAAAAATATGTTCTTTTATAATAAGACGCTCTAGACTCGACAATGCTAGGAAAACTTAGGGGCAATTCAATGATGGCATATTGAACATATAATTGAATAATATAATTATTATTTCGTTCGGAAGAAGAAAACAAAATATCACTTTTGGAGGGCAGACGGAAATCGAAGGACAATTCGGAAATGCCAAAAACAAAAAGATATAGCATTACTTTAGCAATGCACCGATGCATTGACGCACCACAATGATCAGGAAAAATTGACGGAAGTCCGATTTGAAGTTTTCTGTATTTTCTGTATTTCTGCATTCACCCGGTCCCGGATCACAACCTGTTCTCGAAACTCAAAGCTTTTTTGCCTGGACATAAATTTAAGTGAAATTAAGAGATCATACGGCAGTAAACGGATTTTTTAAGGGATTATAACGAAAAATAAATTACACCCATCCCTATCATCCATTTGCATGACAATACAGAAAAAGAAAGAATTTTGTATATTTCTATTACGAAACTCACTGATTTGTTTTTTTTAATCTTCACATATTTACATAATTATATTGCTCTCACAAATTGGTTTTTGCATTTATCTTGTTTTGGGTAGCTTACTAAAAAATATAGTACAAAATCTACTATAGTTTTCATACATATCATATTCCTTGCGACGGTCCTAATAAGGACCTTAGCGGAACACCATGAACGGCATCAACACCGGAGCATGTGACCGACATCAAAAAATACAACTTGACGACCGACGGCAAGACAAAAAGTTATAAATTAATTAACATAATAAAACCGAATCCCACCGAGAGAAACGATAAAATTGTCACGCTTTTCTCATCAATGCAGTCTGAATTTCGGCAGTTATCTTAAGTTGTGCGTCAGTAAGTTGTGTTTCAGAACGTACCTATCTATTGTGCAAATCATTATAATCCCAACTTGTTCTCTTTAATATTACACCAAGTTATTTAGCAGATCACGTTCGAATGATTTAAGGCTCACGCTTATCGCAGTTTGTTTCGCCTAATATTAAAATTTGTTCATGATGGTATTTTAGACTACATATGAAATATGATAAAAGTCTCGCTTCATTATTACCCTGAGTTCTATTTAAAGAAGTAAGATATTGGTATTAGTTACGGCAAATAGGTAACAAAGCAATAAATATTATATACTGAGTAAACATGAAATTCGTAACTGGGATTAGTCTTTCGGTATTCTATACGCAACCTATGAATAAAATACACAGAGTTATCCACCCAACTTAGAAATACTTGTATGTACACACAAAACAAAATTGTTGTCGTAACTTTATCATTTCCTTTAATTTTATTGACAAAAATAATCCTATCTTAATCAAGAGAAATTCAATTTGATGGTGGATGCCAAGTGGATGAGCTCTTGTCATTTACACGTTTGCATTCATTTTGGGGACTTCCTTTTCGTGTCGCTAACCTTGTAGTCGTTAACAAAATAAGGCAAACTTAACTAGAAAGAAGAAACAGAGAAAATCTTGGAGCGAAATTTCTCATTAATTCGCACCGTTAAGCTTCCATTCAGCACTTTTTTAATTGGTTTAATTAAATCAAATTGAAATCGATTTTTTACAACACAACTTGGTCGCCATTTGCTTTGCGCTTAGTGAAGGTGTTTTCTTGACTCAATTTTTCCTGCCTTTAAGGTTTACTGTGAGATACGGTGTACGTTAATGTTTCAAATAAGGTCTTATCCTGAGATCTGCCATTGGTTTTATCTGCCGATGAAAAATGTGGCTGAATATCACGAAGCATATTTACCTCTGTAGTTGGAATTAATTCCATTAAATAAATTCATGAGTCTGTAGATTAAACGTGACTTCTTTTTAATAATATTATACATCGTTAACACATACAGATGCTATTTCATGATATGATATTTTATGCCCAAAATGTCACTGTGATTTCTAGGAAATAAATTCGCCCCTATTTGTATTATTTCACTCGATTCCTCCAACCCGGCGTTACCTGGGATACTACCAAATTATTATTCCTCAATTTTACACACCCTTCATTCTGCACTCCCTCTCCTGTACATTTCAGCAGGGTGGGGGTGGCCTCATGAAATCAAGCGTAAATTCATACACAATACTCCCACACATCATTTTCAACACCCACAGTTTCTACATTGTATAATAGTTTCATCTCAAATTGGGCACACGCATTGTCCCGCATGTTTTCTATTTTCTAAAATTATTTTCACATTCTTACCCCACCCCTCTTTTCGAGACAAAATAAACAGTAAACTCCTACCTCTTTTGCACTTCATTCCATTCTACTAAAAAAACTGTTATTCATTAAATGTTGATATATGGGACGTTCTTTTACAAACCGAACACCTTTCTGACCGACACATTTTTGATTTAGCTGAAACTTTTTTTACGGGTTCTATATTGAAAAAAAAGAGACACGTATTTTTTTATTTATTTTTTTTCACAATATTTTGGACGCTAAAAAGTATTGAAATTCCGCGATTTCGGTGATTTTGTGCTTAAAGAGGAATTTTCAAAAATTCATAACTCCGGTTCTATTTAAGCTACAGACTGTATTTTTTTCCATTTTGAAGGTAAAAGAACAAGCTTTAAGAAAAAAATACTTTTGAGAAAAATTATGAACAATTTAAGATTGTTATTAACAATTTAAATGTTTAAATTGATTTTTAACAATTGCCCCCCCCTCGTAGCGAGTTATTAGTATTACCATCATATTCTACATCAAATTTTCTATTAGAAACCACTTTTTTTTTTCTGGGGTATTAATTATTACTATTGGAAATAAATTAATTTATGTAGTGCGGCACGTCTTATCGGCGCACGGATTCTACCGCACGGCTTATTTTCTTCTCCACATCTTCTCTTTCCGTTATATAAATAATTATTTGACATCTTCAGTTAAACAATATTTGTAAGCACAATTAACATCATGCATAATTAAATAAAAAAAGTAGTAAATACAAAACATTATTGTAGCAAATGAATACTGTTATTTATTAAGATTTCAATACATCATTATTAGTGACTAAGTACCTCGTTCTAAGTGACATTGTACAATATTTACATTTACTCTTATACTATACGTGTATAGTATTATTTTATTAAAAAATTTTCGCAATAGTTTTCTTTTCATACAATGAGAATTGCTTTGCTTCCAATTCTTGAAGAGAGTTTGGAACTATACAATGATACTTTAACGTGCCTTTTATCGTTGTAGCTTTTTGGAAACGCGTTAATAATCTTTTTTCTTCCTCTTCATAATCATTATTAGTTGAATAGCGACACGTTATATTTGGTAGAGCTTTAGACGCCCAATTGAACAACTCTTTCGGAGTGCGGATCGGTTTATTTACCCTTTGAAGAATAGCTCTAGCAGCAAGTCGTTTTAATGTTCCACCTATTCCGTCACATGGTCCTTTACCATGTGAGGTTGGAAAAAAGTGCCACTCAGCTGCTATTTTAAAATCATTTATATGATGAGTAAGATTTATAAATTTTTTTTGTTTTTATATTGTCCGCTTGCACCATCCGAAATATATGTATATTATCTTATCTATGTCTTTCAAATTCGTTTTGATAAATTCTACGAGTTGTCTCTGAAAGAGATGAACAGCAATAGTATCGTGACGTATGTTAAACATTCAGAAATGGGCATATTTAATGCGCGCAGAAAATTTTCATTCACTTTTCTCAATGTTACTTTTCTTCTTTTCGAATGACTAATTAACTTAAAGGGATTAAAACACGAGTCAGTACCAATGTTTGTGCATTGTAATTCATCATTATGATTTTCGTCAGCACTTTACCAATAGGCTCACTAGCTTAGACACACAGGGCCAAACTTACGAGCGGATAAATTTGATATGAACACTCGCGGGCGCGGTAAAGAATGCTTAGCCAGATACTAGGCTGTATTCGGCTAACTGTTTAGTTATACGTGACTATAATTGCACTGGAAAGGTATGTGTCATTGTCAATAATTATATTTAAATAGGCAACATACGTGAAAGTTCGGTACGACTACGGAAGGAAGTAGTTAAGCTTCATCTATTAATAACATAACAAAGTACTCAAGTAATACAAAATGTCTAGTAATAATTTTTAATAAGATTGTCTCAGTCAGTAACATCTATTTTGAACTGATTAATATAAAAAACTATATGTATTATAGAGAAAAACGAAATTATGCAAGAAAATATGACAGGCGGTAGAATCCGTGCGCCGATAAGACGTGCCGCACTACATAAATTAATTTATTTCCAATAGTAATAATTAATACCCCAGAAAAAAAAAAGTGGTTTCTAATAGAAAATTTGATGTAGAATATGATGGTAATACTAATAACTCGCTACGAGGGGGGGGCAATTGTTAAAAATCAATTTAAACATTTAAATTGTTAATAACAATCTTAAATTGTTAATAATTTTTCTCAAAAGTATTTTTTTCTTAAAGCTTGTTCTTTTACCTTCAAAATGGAAAAAAATACAGTCTGTAGCTTAAATAGAACCGGAGTTATGAATTTTTGAAAATTCCTCTTTAAGCACAAAATCACCGAAATCGCGGCATTTCAATACTTTTTAGCGTCCAAAATATTGTGACAAAAAAAAAAATAAAAAAATACGTGTCTCTTATTTTTCAATATAGAAAATCAATATCAGATTTTGACAAAAATTGACCAACACATTTTTGATTTAGCTGAAACTTTTTTTACGGGTTCTATATTGAACAAAAAGAGACACGTATTTTTTTATTTATATTTTTTCGCAATATTTTGGACGCTAAAAAGTATTGAAATTCTGCGGTTTCGGAGGAATTTTCAAAAATTTATAACTCCGGTTCTATTTAAGCTACAGACTGTATTTGTTTGCATTTTGAAGGTAAAAGAACAAGCTTTAAGAAACAAATACTTTTGAGAAAAATTATTAACAATTTAAGATTGTTATTAACAATTTAAATGTTAAAATTGATTTTTAACAATTGCCCCCCCCTCGTAGCGAGTTATTAGTATTACCATCATATTCTACATCAAATTTTCTATTAGAAACCACTTTTTTTTTCCTGGGGTATTAATTATTACTATTGGAAATAAATTAATTTATGTAGTGCGGCACGTCTTATCGGTGCGCGGATTCTATCGCCTGTCATATTTTCTTGCATAATTTCGTTTTTCTCTATAATACATAAAGTTTTTATATTAATCAGTTCAAAATAGATGTTACTGAATAGACAACCTTATTAAAAATTATTACTAGACATTTTGTATTACTTGAGTTCTTTGTTATGTTATTAATAGATGAAGCTTAACTACTTCCTTCCGTAGTCGTACCGAACTTTCACGTATGTTGCCCATTTAAATACAATTACTGACAATGACACATACCTTTCCAGTGCAATTATAGTCACGTATAACTAAACAGTTAGCCGAATACAGCCTAGTATCTGGCTAAGCATTCTTTACCGCGCCCGCGAGTGTTCATATCAAATTTATCCGCTCGTAAGTTTGGCCCTGTGTGTCTAAGCTAGTGAGCCTATTGGTAAAGTGCTGACGAAAATCATAACGATGAATTACAATGCACAAACATTGGTACTGACTCGTGTTTTAATCCCTTTAAGTTAATTAGTCATTCGAGAAGAAGAAAAGTAACATTGAGAAAAGTGAATGAAAATTGTCTGCGCGCATTAAATATGTCCATTTCTGAATGTTTACGTCACGATACTATTGCTGTTCATCTCTTTCAGAGACAACTCGTAGAATTTATCAAAACGAATTTGAAAGACATAGATAAGATAATATACATATTTTTCGGATGGTGCAAGCGGACAATATAAAAACAAAAAAATTTTTATAAATCTTACTCATCATATAAATGATTTTAAAATAGCAGCTGAGTGGCACTTTTTTCCAACCTCATATGGTAAAGGACCATGTGACGGAATAGGTGGAACATTAAAACGACTTGCTGCTAGAGCTATTCTTCAAAGGGTAAATAAACCGATCCGCACTCCGGAAGAGTTGTTCAATTGGGCGTCTAAAGCTCTACCAAATATAACGTGTCGCTATTCAACTAATAATGATTATGAAGAGGAAGAAAAAAGATTATTAACGCGTTTCCAAAAAGCTACATCGATAAAAGGCACGTTAAAGTATCATTGTATAGTTCCAAACTCTCTTCAAGAATTGGAAGCAAAGCAATTCTCATTATATGAAAAGAAAACTATTGTGAAAATTTTTAAATAAAATAATACTATACACGTATAGTATAAGAGTAAATGTAAATATTGTACAATGTCACTTAGAACGAGGTACTTATTCACTAATAATGATGTATTGAAATCTTAATAAATAACAGTATTCATTTGCTACAACAATGTTTTGTATTTACTACTTTTTTTTATTTAATTATGCATGATGTTAATTGTGCTTACAAATATTGTTTAACTGAAGATGTCAAATAATTATTTATGTATATAACGGAAAGAGAAGATGTGGAGAAGAAAATAAGCCGTGCGGTAGAATCCGTGCGCAAAAAAAAGTGGTTTCTAATAGAAAATTTGACGTAGAATACGATGGTAATACTAATAACTCGCTACGAGGGGGGGGAGGATGGGGGCAATTGTTAAAAATCAATTTAAACATTTAAATTGTTAATAACAATCTTAAATTGTTAATAATTTTTCTCAAAAGTATTTTTTTCTTAAAGCTTGTTCTTTTACCTTCAAAATGCAAAGAAAGCACAGTCTGTAGCTTAAATAGAACCGGAGTTATGAATTTTTGAAAATTCCTCTTTAAGTACAAAATTACCGAAATCGCGGAATTTCAATACTTTTTAGCGTCCAAAATATTGTGAAAAAAAATAAATAAAAAAATACGTGTCTCTTTTTTTTCAATATAGAACCCGTAAAAAAAGTTTCAGCAAAATCAAAAATGTGTCGGTCAGAAAGGTGTTCGGTTTGTAAAAGAACGTCCCATATACGTTATTATATTATTCTCCAAGGCGCTTCCATTGCGACCACTCACAATACACTACGTCTATTAGTTACAAAGATATTATACTGTTTCTCTTCAATCTCCAAAAAATGCTTTTGCTCAAATTAAAAAATTATTACAGGTAATGAAAAGTACGTGATAAATGTAATTATTGAAATATTATCAAAATAATTCTTTTTAAATTTTAATTTGTTAACATTTCGTAAAAGGTTTTTTTACGTATAAATTTATATACTCTTTCTCTACCTGGACATGTTGTACCTCTTTGGAAAGGCAACAAGATGGGTAATTTAATAAAAATAAAAAAGAGGTAGATTAATTACATGAACTTCATTTGTCACTTGCGTAAGTGACTGTACCTCCAGTGGCCGAGGTGTGTCAACATTGGTGGCACCTTAGGAAAAGCACATTATATACAATAGTGGTTGTGTGGCGTAGTTTGTATGTCGCTGCATTAATTAGACAAAAAGATAAAAATAAAATAATAATGTGCATCCCAAATTTATTAATCACCCTTTAATTCGAAAACGGTAGTTGTTATAAAATCAAGTTATTCTGTAACAGTGAATTTGTACAATTCGCAAGTGGAAAAGTTATATTTCAGGTGGGCCATCATCGATTGTCTAATTTTGCCAGAGCTTACTCACATAATAGCAGCAAAGTCATGCAACCACAACCCCATAACTCAAATCTAGTGCTGGCCACCGGGCCAGCTTTGCATTCATTAAGGACACTGCAGGAGGTCAAACATAACTTTGTGATGTTTTGCTAGCTGGCCATGGAGCCGAGATACAATTAAGCAGATGGAAGCAAAATACAGATATTCTCGAATCTACTTACGATGACCAGACCGAGCAAGATTACTGTAATCCTCCCTAGCCGAATGACTTCCGACTTCATGTTCGTAATGACCCACAGCCCTATGTCCGCCGGCAGACTCTGGGGACCCAATTTTCTAATAACGTGAATTTGTTTTGACCATTTGTCTCATTTAAAATGAACTCAACCACAATTTCGCAGTGAAATGGAAATCTGTCCCACTTTGGGGAATCGCAGGATTATTGGCATTTAAGCTCAATATCCACTTGGTCTCTGTGCTACTTTGTGTTCTGCTCTTGGTTCAGATCATATTAATGCGTCTGGATCTGTTATTACACTCCAGGGGGCATGCCCGATAGTGCCATTCATAAATTCATCATGTACCTAATTTAGCATGGTAGGAGAAGTGCGAGAATTGAACTTGCGCCCATATTACGGATCAAAATCAAGATATTGTAACTTTTCGAATGTTTCACAAGAACTTTGATTAGTATATCTGAATTAGAATACTACTACTTCTTTTCTTTCCTACTGCTAATTTTAACGAAGTGTTTAGTAACAAGTATACACACTCTAAAAAATAAACAGAGTTTCGCTGCTTTAAAAATAGTAAATTTTTGGTAAATTAAATTGAAAGTTCATTATATCTATGTGTAATATTACCAAATAGATAGTAATTATTTCACATACAAAGATGGTATTTAATTTTAAATAGCCACGAGGCTATCTGTAGATAAAAGGTGACAGCTGTGGACTACTGCTCCAGAGGTCCCGAGTTCGAATCCAGCAAGATTGAGTGTATTTTGGAATTTCTAAAGATTTAGATTATATGTGTAGCAGGATGACGGGTCATGCTTACCCTGGCGATTTACTCTCGGTCATTTTCCCCCCAGCTATTAAATTCTCCAATTTTTCCCTCGAATAATAAATTTACCCGGTAAACCCCTGTTATATTTCAGTCTATATAATATTTTGTGAGAGGCATACTTCAGTCTATAAGATATTTTGTGCAGTATTTAAAATAGTGTATAAAATAATTTGTAAAAGGCACATTTCAATCTATTAGTCAGAATATTAGAAAAGGAAAAAATACCGAAAAATGACCGGGGCAAATTTAACCACTGGGAAAAAAGGTCAAGGGAAAACATGGGTTCGGAGAAAATTAGATGGGGCAAAATGACCGGGGGAAAATCGCGAGGGTATTGGAGTAAGGCCAACGTATCCACATTAGAATCCGGGCGTTCTGAATTCAAATGCCGTCAAAACCCCACAAAGATAAGCAGGCATTACTCGTATATTTCTACAAATCCCGTTGTCATATTTACTACTGATTGTGAGTGTGTACTATGATTAAAAAAAAATTTACATTCCTAAATTAAATTCTTTACAGTTGGAAATGTGATATATGTACATTTCAATGTAATTTTACTACACATACTAGGCACTATTTGGTACTACTTTGAATGAAGTAAAATTTTTTTAGAATGTACTCAGCAGATGGTAGTTTTTTTTTTTTTTTTATATATCCTTATTTGCACAAACATTGACATATTGATTGTTGTTTGATTACACTAACCGCACATAATATTCCATTGAGTTCTGCTGTATATATTGTGGTAATAGTAGTCGATGTCTGATAATATGTGATTTTGTTACTGTTACAAAAGATGTGTTCGATGTCCCACCTCTAACTCTTATCAATTGCTATCCAAATAATATAACTGAGATTCGAAGAAAAATTCCAATTGGACGGTGCGTGACCACAAACTGTGAGAGATTTTTGGGAAAGGGGTGGCAAGATAATCGACAATCGTTTAACCTAGTTGAGCAGAATTGATTTTTTCTTCATTATGCAACCCACTAACACTCCCACCTTTTACAAATTTGAACGTTCAGGTTTAAAAAGAAAAAAAAATATACGGACGCAGGATTCATTCAGCTCCGATTTGCATAGCGAAACCAGGTAGTACAGCAATAGAGGAGAATATAAGCCAATGCATGCAGTATCCAAACAGTAAATAGGGATGAGAAAAAAGCGAACATATTAGTGAATTCACGAGCTGGGCTCATACCCAAGTCCTAAGAAATATATGAAGGGCTGGTCCTTGAACCGTTTGCTCTACCAGGTGTAGAACCTGTGGGAAATTTATTTTTATCCCGCTACCTGCTGATACAGCAGCACACTCGCAGGGCATCCTAAATAAAAGTTTTAAAAAAAATATTCCTCTGTAAATATTATTTACGATATTATATCCTAGATTAGATTGTTTGCTAGATACTAGAATAAATGTTATTAGATATCAATTTTCAATTCTTAATTTTTACTTCAAACACAGCTACCGTAAAATGACTTACAATCCTTTTCAAGGATATACATATAACGTATCGACACACCTATATTTAAAGAAGTGTTTGTTGTTACTTGCAGTAGAGCAAACACTCTAAATTTCGACAATAATATTAATGCTCACAATAACCCCGAACACTATAGTCATCCAGAAAAAAGCAGTTTTAAAATGAATTAGAAATGATTATGTAGTTGTTCATTCCTTGCGGATTTATTTTCATTATTTTCCCTAAAGCAATACATATTCCGAATTAACTTACAAAATTCCGAAGATTTTGCCTTGA
Organism: Neoitamus cyanurus; assembly: GCA_947538895.1. Taxonomy (NCBI): domain Eukaryota; kingdom Metazoa; phylum Arthropoda; class Insecta; order Diptera; family Asilidae; genus Neoitamus; species Neoitamus cyanurus. The sequence goes on along the minus strand of OX384544.1, from coordinate 16,498,344 downwards.
TAAATACTACACCTGTGGCGTTATCAACATAATTCATAAAAGGTTCATTGGATGAAAATCCACATTTGGGAGGCATAAGGACCCTTCTCCAAATTAAAATCCCTCAATTTTTTAGAATTAAAAGTGAAGCTAGGGTGATTTGTTAAAGAATTCAGACCCTTGATAGACACCAGCCTGCTGGATGGATCCTCTAAATTAATAACCATCCAAAACTGCTCTAATAAATACTCCATCTCGTCAAAACTCTTGCAGGCAAAGGCGTCCTGGGGGATTAATGACAGGACGAATCAATATGTCCAAATCCTAGCCACAAAGGAAAAAATTTCAATCCCAGCAAACTATAGTTTGCCACCCATCTGCAAGCCGAATCCCATCTATCGCGCCAGACGGATTTGGTTATTTTACACCACATTCCGTCCCCGCGCTCACCACAGACATTCCCCAAGCAGCCCCATTTTGGCAGTTGGATTTCAATAAATCCATCTCCCCATATTGTAGCGCGCATTTGCTATGTCCGCAGAGGTAGAGGTAGGTATAGATTTTATCAGATAGAGCAGTTTTTCGCTGCTACTGACGAAAAGACACAGCTAGAGGACAGGCAGGTGTAATGGCGTCCAACTAGTTTCAGTGGGACGGGGTGAGTTTGCAAATATCTGAGGATGATTGGAAATTTTTGTTGATATTTGGAACGATGTGTGCTGATGTGAAAATGCTAAACCGCACTATAAGGAAATGAGGATTCCGAAGCCTCCGTTGCCATCAAGGTGGCGAGGTGATAGCTGTGTCGCGACTAGGAATCTATACGACTGCTGGGTGAAATGCGAATTTGAATAAAATATTAATCTAGGGGTGAATTGGAGTTTTAGCTATTACCACTTCTACTGCGCTGAAGGAATTAATTTTTATTTCTGATGAGGTAATCTCACGGGGCAGGTTGATGTTTGATCCTTCATCTTTAAATTGAAAACTAGTGTTGCGTCTGCCAGGTGTTCTTAAATTGGTAGGAAATATAGTTTTTTAATATATATATCATTGAATGAGTTAACATTTTAGACCAGATTTCGTGCTTATTCATCTGAATGCATCGGACGTCTTTTGTATCTTCAGTCATTGGTATATACATATACTGCATATCGCACAAAATAAAAAAAACCACCTCAATACGCATTCAATTTCTACGGCTGTATTTATCAAACTAAACTTTAAGTCAACAAACCATCATTGAAGTAAACACATTGACAACACTAAAATCTGATGCAAATGCATAGAGTTTAGGAAAATATCAAATATAACATACATACCTATCTGAAGGATGCTAAGCTCAACCACATCGAGGGGAGGTAGAGGTTTAACAGTGAGCTTCGTGCTCTGCGAAATCTATTTCAAAAGAGGAAACAATTTAAGTACCTATATTTTCACCGTGGGGAAAGAAATTGATAATTTTAAATAGTGAGCGCAAAATCAAAGCTATTGGACAGATGAGTTTGGGTTGAATTTTGTCGAATTTCTAGAAAATGAGAGTAACGCTGTGCGTTTCTATGTACCTGGGTTAACTTGACTTAATTTTTAAAACCTTTGTTTAAAAAAAACCCTGACAAACAAACGAAGGCCCGAATTGTACAAGAAATCTTTGGTCTTTAATTGGCTTATATTACGAGAATTGCAGCTTAAGAAAATACAATTTCAACTCACCTTAAGTGCCTACTTTTTAAAATTTTATTTTACAACCAAAAAAGAATAATATGTTCGACAATAGTTAACCAATAAAATAAAAATCAAATATCAACGCTAAATTTTGACAAGTATTATATAAAATGGTCGAAACTCTTATTTCACAGCAACAACAAAAATTTTTTTAGGTATGGTTAACAGATTACCAACAAAAAGAAGTCTGAAAATAACTCTTATTATAGATTAGAGTTATGAAAGTTGATGATAAATTTTATCCCATAACCTATAAAAAAACATTTGCAATAATGGCTAAGTTATAACCAATCAAATATGAATCCGCAATTACATACCATTAATGTATAATTTTTATGATAAAACTTATAACAATTGTGGTCCCTAAATTTATTTGTTATGCACAAAAAGCTAGAAGTTTGCGAAATAATTGAGCTGAAATATTGGCTGGGGATGGGGCCAAAGTGACATCATTTTACGAGAGTGAGGTCAGTAGACGGAAGCATACAGACAATTACTACGTACATATACATGCTGGATCGAAACTATATTGAATTCGGATTCAATCCCATATACCATATATACGCAGATTGAATTGAAATCGGGCGTATCCAATATCGATTAGCCGGCTGGATTGAATTATAACAGCTATATCTAAGGGCGGATCGAGTAATCGATTTGACCATTTGCGCTCAACGTGTTGTCACAACGATTTCTTCATCGGATTTGTTTAGCCTGTAAAATTTATTTTAATTAAAACTCAATCTAATCTCGATTCGAATCTCAATCCGGCATGTATACGTTTGTAATACGTTTAATAGTTTTAAACATTAATTACATATGTTATGACACCAATTTTGAGCTAAGTTATCAGCCATTGTTTCGTTTTCACAAAATTGTGTTTCTATAATTTTTAATAAAATTTAGTGAAATTTGTCGGGTTGGAATAAATGCCTTTTCCAAATGCACACTCGTGCGTTTTCCTACTGGAAAAGCCATCAGCAATTCAAACCTTATGCGCTTTTCTTGTCCACTAAGGGAGCTTCTTGCAAATGCATACAAAAACCCTTTAAAATTTCAGTCTGCATTTTAATTAGGGCCAGACTTCTGCTGAACGCTATGGCAGTCACATTTACGACGTAACCCTATTTGCTTAATTTGCATGTAAATAGGAGATGCATTTGGAAAAGTAGCAAACCATAAATTTACTCGAACATTCTGTCGTTCAGCCCCTCACACTGTGCACTTCAATCTCATTACGAATTTACTATGATAAAGTTACTATAGTCCTTTTGAAGTGGTTCAGGGAAAATAACCGCCATTTTCGAGTGCATGGCCGTGCAACGCTCTCCTGCTAAAAATTTCCTTGAATTTTTTCTATTACTAAGTCGCTGCATTTTTCGGTTCCTTGCATTCCTGTAAGCTTTTCTCGTTTGCAATTTGAATCCGAGGTGTCTGCCTTGCGTCGAGGTGCTATAATACACGGGCGAGCACTATGCTCGGATGTAAATAAGCAAACAGAATGTAAGTATAGGTCAGGCAGAGACCCGACACTCTAAATGAGGCTTAGGTGTGCATATGGGGGCTGGTGTCGACATCAAGATAGTGCCCACCTTTCACCAACAAAATGGCCTGGGCTGGATGAAATGCAAACATTTCATGCTTCGTAGCCCTTCAGATAAATTATTTATCTGACATTAAAAAGCTTTCAATATGCAGTGCAGACAGATACACAAGATAGTGTAATTCAACGAACACTTGTTTGCTCTGCGGGCTCTTTTTTTGAACCGTGGCGTGAGTTACAAGACGGTTGCATGAATATTTGGGGCTCGCTGCTCATGCACCGGCGACCATTTACTACCGGACCCTAAACCGCCCACAATGTGGACGTTAATAAGCCTCCCTTAACTCATGAATTATTAATCCAGGAACTCATGGCACAGGTAAAGTTTCGTAAATACGCGTAATGAAATATTTCTTGTTGAGAACGGGAATTTATGCCTCACAGTAACGTGAACTGAAGAGGAATTTAGAGAATTGCAAATGTTAAATGTTGAAAAGTTTACGGTAAGCAAGCAAGAGTGGTGAAATAATAAATAAAACTTGGGACACCTACGGCTGAACAATAAAACTGACGTTGAAATACAACGGTGAAAATCACCTAGACGTTGGTCAGGTAGAGAAAGTTTTACGATATGGCAGGAACAAATTAGTGGCTGTGAAAATTAAAGTAAATGGCCAACTTCTTTTTCTGGTACATTAAGGACTGGAGCAATGTCTTTAGTTCGAGTAGTTAGGTCCCATTAATTTTGGAAGTGAAATTCTTTTCGGCAAACTTAGAGGTGCAATCATTCCTCAAATACTTCAGTATAATTAATATTACATTTATTTCACACTATCAAGCACAAATGGAAGTAAATTTTATTGTGCTTGCGTTATTTCTGGATACGGTTCCGGAAAGGGTATGCAACGTCAAAGTATGACATATTATGCAGCAAGATTCACTTGGATGGCGAAATTATGTTGAATGTATCCGACATATTAATTATCTTGAACAAAGAAAATTATATTTCAACACCACTTTCAGTCGAACTATATGAATGAATGCCCTTCATCGCAACATTTTCCACATTTCATTTCTGAGCAAAACTTTGAACACTTCCTTTCTGAGAAATATTTAAAAATATAATACCATTTAATTTACTTAAAGAAATTTAAAACTCCACATACATATGTAAGTAAGGGTACAATAGTTCTAGTTTTGCAGGAAAAATAACAGATAACAGATAACAAATAACAGATAACGGCAGTGAGCAGGCAAAAATGAAGGTTTTTCAAGATCGATGTGCATAGGGGCCGAACAAAATAAAGAGCGTACATTTTGAAGGAACATTCAAGTATTTCTGAGGGGAGGTCAATTATAAAAATACAAAACAGTAGACCGCCTAGAATGGAACCCTTTGGCACACCGCTTATAAAGAAAGAAGGTCAGGGGAGGTTTTGTCCACTGCAACTTTTCGCCGAGGCTGACGAAGATATGATCAAAGGAGCTTACAAGCAACTGATGTTAAATTGATGTTATGATGAACCTCATTAAGAAGAATTTTGTGGCTAACTTTAACAAATGCAGTTTTGGAGTCCAAATGGCTGTATTAAATTTATTTCCATCCATGGATCCTTGAATGGCTGTATCGTAATCGCGAATTTTTGTCGCCATATTGGATTCCAAAATTTGGATAGACGATTCGTAATCAGCAACCTCCAAAATCTGAAAGCATCTCTCGAAGTAGAAACTTTTCAGTTGACATTATGAATCCGACATTCCGCAACCCTGAACTGTATGGGAGCCTATATGTTAAGTTGATACATATATGAAGTACTTTTTGGCAAAAATTCAAAAAAATCAAAGCAATCGTTTCGTCGTAATTAAAGTGTAGGGATTTTTGGCTGACATCTTGAAATTCGAAATGTTTATAACAAATTTGTAGTGATCGACACCAAACATCTTTATATGTGTATTCAATCAAACGGATATCCATTCAAGTTGAAAATTTCCAATCATCATATCGGATCCACCATCTTGATTTTTAAAATTTTGATAGCAGATTCGAAATCAGCGACCCCGAAAACTCGAAAGTACCCATTTTCATGTAAATCCGTGGAAATTGAAACTCTCGGTCGCCATGTTGGATGCACCATTTTGGAACAAAATAATTATTATCATATTATTGTATTGTCATTCAGATTGAATACAAAAGCAAAGCTTCATGAGAATTGGTTGAATAGAAGGCTTTCGGGATTATTGCTTCCTCTACCACTGCGCCTCTAGCGGTACGGGGCTAACGCCTTTTTAATCAAAAAATAAATTTCGTTGTTCCATAAAATTATTAAAAAATATCAACATTCTAATTCTCATGTGATTGTATATGTATTCATAACTTTATTTTTTTCCACTGAACTTGGATCCTCGCTCTCAGGACTAATTTTGTATTATTTAAATTTATTTTCATTTCTTTATTTACACACATCGAATTGCCTACATTGCGATGTCATTCAAAGATGAGACCTAATTTGGACTATGAAGTATGAAGATTATAGACAAACAATTTTAGGGGAGTAGTAGTAGTAGTAGTAGTAGGGTATATTCCGTCTTAAACACGTTTTGAAATGTGTGCGTTTCTCTTAGAAGTTAAAACTATAGAAAAGATTTGTGGTTGAAGGCCAAGAAAGTTCAATCTGGATTTATGAGAGTCGTACAGAAACTTCCGTGGCATGTTTTGCTCGTTACGTCTCCTAGTGATTTATTCTGGCTTATCTGTTGAGTTTGCGTTGGGTATTGCGAAATTACCACCCTCGTCGAATTCAGGAGGCGGTTTCCATTCAAATTTGTTTGCTATTACCCAGGATCAATAAACTTTAGAACATTTTTATCCTCAGAATCAGCTCGAGGGGAGCGAAAAAGGAAACTAAGACAAAGTCGTATTACTTAAGAAACAGCTTCCGAAAGAAGCAGAAAAAAATTCATCTTAAAGGAATTTTTCAATTTGTCGTCTTTGCCTGTTTGGGGTTTCTTCAGCCAGAATATTCCCTCTATCGTGGTCCCTTTTGCTGATACTTATTTTCATAGAATGGGAGAGGTGACATCGAATTATCTTATCTTTGGCACCATAAACATTCATGCAAGTTTACGTCTCGAATATTTCCAACAGGTGGAAAACAAACAAATACAATGTTACAATATGTCGTCGGGATAACCAGAATAATGAGGGAATTTTGTAGAGCTTGTGCCCTTCCTCCCTGACTGGATTTTATCGCTGATGCTGCCAGAAGGCGGCGGACGCTGCAAACTGTTGGGTAATTTATATATTCTGAAACGCTTTAACAACTTTCTCTTATCGTTGTATTTAAAATGGACTTATGGGACGAAGTAGTCGATAGCTTTCGATGACTTACTAGTCGAGAAGCGGTTACAAATTTTCATTCTCTGTTACTTTTGATGCAAAACGGTATCGTTACAACGATCCAAAGCGGCACACCAAAAAAAAATTTGATTACGAATTTGATTTTGCTTGTAATTTTTCCAATCTACATGTTTCTTCGACATTCATCGGCATTTTTCAATCGTTTAAGCTCTTTAGCTCTTCATGATCATTTGTGCTCACATCGAGGAATAAATGTACTATATTTTTGCATTAGTTGCACTTTTGCGTCACTTTCACTAAACTTGAACTACAGGCACCGGTGTTCCATGCGTTCTAGTACGTACCATTTGAGTGTGCAAAACAGACTTATTTGAGGACTGCCATAGAATAACTCCTCTCCTCTGCATCTATTACAAAGGAAGCTGGTGAATCACTCTTTAAACTTCGTTACAACTGGCAAGTATGTCACTTTCTCGCCCTTGGTTCTACTTTCGTCTGCCATTTACGTAACTAGAGCAATTTGAGGGAAATTGAAAAGCTCCATTCAGTCACGTTTCCATTATGTTTGACACATAATCTTGGAAACTGGTTCAACAGGCCAACAGGAGGAGCAGAGGAGGACCTGACAGAGCGTGGAATACTCATTAGCCAAACATGTGCACAGTATTATCCCGGGACTAAGTGCTCTATTGTACAGCGAAATTGACACGGAATAACGACTTCAGCACGGGGATACCCTAAAACTTATCTCCGCTCCTGTGGCTGAGCCAGCTTTGAGGAGACAGTAGGGTCCTGTTTATTTTTCCAGATATCACCTCATTCTACCTGTAAGTTATGCACTTTGAAAACTTCCAACTAGAAACTTAGTTTCCCTTCTTCTCCTGCGCCGTCTTCGGTACGTTACCATTTGGATTGTTGTTGGATCTTCAGCACCTCAGATGTAGGAAACGCACAAGTATTCTCGGGTACCTACAATAAAAACGATCTCAAAATGGAGTGCAAAAGGTTTTCTCCTTGAGAAAGGATTGGGTGCCTACGATATGAACCGTGCATATTGCACATGTGTATCAACTTCTATATTCGAGACTTACACATGGCTTCGCTGGGAATAAACAGGATTTTTAGCTCTAAATTAGAAAAGTTTCGTGTATGTTCTCGCAGATTTTATTTGAGTCAAACTTCAAGTGAATTTTAGAAAAAGGGGTCAGGTACATAATGCGGAGAAATTAAGTTTCAGACAGTACACAACAATCCACGTACGTACATATCTTCGCTATTATTAGAGCTGGGTCCCTAACGAATTTAACGGAAAGTTTTGAGCTTCGGAGCTTCGCCAAAAGTTGCATCATGTAGCCAGCATAAGTGAGTGCACATACAATTAGAGCGCTCGGATTAGCAAGGGTTAGTGTCCTATTCGCAATAATTAGAAGGGCGCACATAAACCCCAAGCGAAACGTACCCGTCTGCTCTTCTTAGTTACTACAGTGGCTCGTGGGAAGTTCTCGCTCCCAGAGATGCAACCCTGCGCGTGGGGGAAATAAATCTGCAAACAAAACTTCTTCTTTTTAGTCACAAAGTGTTTTCACAAAAGTTAGCGAGTTAACTTTTTCAACGAGCTGCTCTCGTCAGTTGCTTCGAGAACACAATTTTTAAAGAGTTAATTTGATTCGGCCCCTGCAATAAAGTCCTTTTGGAATTCACCGGCCCAGATTATTCTAATTTCAAGACCTACATAACGACGCAACAACACATTATGAGGCAAATTTTTAGACTGGGGGCCATCAAAGAATTAAGCTCGTCGTTGTTTTTGTTTAGATACGTTTAGTTGGTGACAGCAACTCTGTTTTTTTTAAATAGCAGAATTATAACATAATAAACAAATATAATATTTCACGTCAAGCGGGTCACCTCACTGCCCAAAACCTATTAGGTACATCCAAAAAGGCCATACAGGGGCTCATATTGTTCGCTTAACTGCCTACTTTCGAATGGTGAGTGTTGTTTTTGAATAAAAACCATATGGCTAAACGGTATGGAGATAAGAACGATGGAAGATAGGGTTAAATGAAAATTAAACATGACCAAAAATAAATACATTTTCGATGTACTTTGACTACTTTCCAAAAAACGTTGCCCCCCTCGTAGGCCATATTAACCTCAAATATTTCTATCTCTTAGAAAACGTAAATTGTGCCCCAAATCTGGCCTAAAATGGCCAAAACTCCGTTCTGCTATTTTTTTTTTTCAAAAACAGCACTCGGGATTCGAAATGACCTTTTTGCATGCAATAGATTTTCGGAAACGAGGTGGCCCGGTTGCGCATAACGTATGCAGAAATGAGTGGAGGGATAGATCTCGCCTATCCAAGCAAAAACACACTTGCTGTATTTTTTCGGAAAGGTAATAAGATGTAAAATTTAATAAAATAAAAAATTGAGGTGTTAATTACATAAATTTTTGAGACCTGCTCGTAGTGACGCTTGATAATATTTTTTTGGCGTATAAATGTTTTTGTATTGAGTGCTGATAAATAACATACAAAATACACTTTCATGTTTACATAAAGTTTAATTTAGTACGTACAGTAAACGTAATTTTATATTGATATTTCAAATATATAATAGTTTGAAAATATCTGGATTAACGATAAAAAGTTCCAAAGAGTTTCTAAAAAATTCAAGTCCAAATTGGTTACTGGATATTCTTACATTTCTTCAATTATGTACCCTCCTATATTAGGCTATTAATTTAAATTAATCATATAATCGAGTATCAAGCTAGTACTATGAACATTCAAACGCTGAATCTGACAACTTAAAAATTATGCAATATTAGAAAAATGGATCGGTGCCTCACTTAATAAAATTGAACTAATGGAATTAAACTGATGCTCTGAACAATTTTATGATTGGCATAATATGTTATACGAGTTACTTATTTTGAAAGTGGGGTAAGTTCACTTCTATACAGAAAATTCTTACACTGTTTTTTCGTTTATTTTTTTGCAGTAAATGAACGATAGAACGGTGTAAAAATTATTACACAAAAATGAGCTTGCCCAACTTTCGAAATATACATATATACGGCTCATATAATATTTATATAGATACTTGTATCAAGATGAGCCGAGAATGAATTTTAGATATAAAGAAAACTCAGGATATCATATAATAACAAATTAGGATTTTATATCAGATTTTGTGGATTTTAAATCCACTCTCGTCGATATCGCCTTTCAATTACTCTACCTCGAATCGTTCTTCTTATCTCTTGTAATGGAACGTCTCCACTCAACAATACCTTGTCATCTTCTTCATTAGAAGTACCCACATAGTTTATAGATGGAGGCTCAGTGAGTCTAAAGACCATTGGCTGACACCCATCCCACTTCTGTTTCCGTCTCTGATTCTTCATCCTCGATGTCTACAAATATGTTCTAATCCCGGTGATGTAGCCACCAAGGGTTTTATTATTTTTACAGTATATACAACATAGTTTTAACTGTTTCTGAGTTATCTACAAATCAGTGGATCTGTTATGGTGATCCCGATTTTTTGGCAAAATCATCAGCGGAGAGAGAAATTGTCAAAAATCTTTCCATCAACAACGAGTGACAGTTTTGTGAGGTTTATGGGCGCGTGACGTGATCGGGGCGTATTATTTTAAAAATGAAGCTGCTGCCACTGTTACGGTGAATGGATAGGGGTAACGAACGACGCTAACTGTTTGGTGATTATTTATGGCCTATAGTGCCGCATTGGATGATGCTTGATTCCATCAGGATGGTGCTACGTCCCACACAAACCCTGAAACAATGGAGTTAGTGCGTTAGTATAAATTATGTATTTGATATGCCAACTCTCCACGAATGAATTTTTCTCAGTGTAGGTTATTTTATATGTACGTAGATATATATAATATTTGTTTATATTGACATTTCTCATCAACTAAAAAATAGAATAGGAGGAAGCCTGTCAAAATGGAGACGAAATTGTATTTAAATTTAAAATTCCGAAGTTTAAAAATGGCGAACAAATAAATAGGAATACTAAATCTAGGTGTATATGTTATGCTCTGAAAAGTTTGCTTTGTTAATCATTTGAATTCATTATTAAAGCACCATCTCATAATGTAAGCATATTTGCAGCAAATAAATCAGGCTTTCGGAAACTCCTGCTTCGCTGAAAGCTGGTCTATTTGGATAATCGAGGTTAATTGCATTAAAACTTGTGCAAACACAAATGCCCGCTGCAGCGAATTTTACTCGTGAAGAAACTTCAAGTGAGGCAATTCGCCCAATTCCTAAATATGGGATAAAAAGTTGCTTAGTGCTTAACGATGTGCAAAAAATCGGCGTACAATGCAAACATCATAATGAACGGTGGGTGTGGAAAAGCCGGTACAAAGCCAAACATTGGAGGTCCTCCGAGCTTAAAACAGGAGGCGCACAAAGGCTCGCTTAAAGCGTCTCTACGCCAGCATTATATGCATCGGTGGTATAAAAGTTCTGAGAGTGCAGCGTTTTATCTGGCAATATTTTGTATTAATTAACACATGCTCACCACTGCGGGTCCCTAAACGACATTACAAGTAGTCGGGAGCAAGTAATCAGCAGAACACAAAAGAGTGGCAAACCCACCATCACCCATACAAAAGCAAAATATTTGCTTTAATTACTCGTACAATCCGGCCGGGTTAATATTTAGAATGGGGAAGACCCCTCCACGGTACTGGAGTAACAATAATAAAATTTTATTTCATGAGAGGAGCCCTCCCTGGAAGTCGGCACAGTCGGGCAAATGTGACTCCTGCCACCACTCCATTAGTCCTCATTTGTAGCACTTTTGCGCTAATTTACGTACGTCCTCTGCGTGAGCGCTAGGATATGTCGGGATGTGGCCGCCTCCAGAATATAATGTTGTTGGCGAAATAGCTCCGTGACGGTGTGTGAACATGGTGGGACCATTGTCGAGGACGTCCTCTAAAGCAGCGCTAAGGCCTGATCCATGAGCCCGACCCATAATCTTAGGAGCTCTGGACAAATGAGGTGCCCAAAGGCATCTCAGATTGCAGGGTTAATTGCTTCGAGTAATTCTGTACGTCACATGATATTTTGTGGTTTCCGGCGAGCTGTTCCTGGTTTCTCTAACATGAGGGTTTTCTCTGCGGCAAAGTTTTATCGTGCTTTGTTTTCTAAAAGTGGTTTTCATTAGAATTTACTGATACTTTGCCGGCTGATTTAAGGGGAACAGTGGCTTGTTTCCGGATTATATATGTATGTATATGTATAATACGTAATACAAAATCTTGCGTTCTTCGCAAGCCCCTAACGGTACTGTTATTTTTCGTGATCTTTAGATTAGGTATGTGAAAATGGGTCCTGAGACCGTTGTCCATAATAATGTTTTTATACCTACTATTTGCAAAATATTGTAATGATATATGACAATGACAGCACTAACAAATATTTTCCAATAACGAAATGAAAACAATCAAGCCCAGCATATGTAACAGGCGGACTGAAAAGTTCGTAGGCTAGCGATTATAGCGGTCATACAATTTTTCGATACCATTTTTATAATACGATTTGTCTTTAGCCTCAAAAAAATAGGCTTCAGTTTCGGCGATTACCTCTTCATCGGCACGAAATTTCTGTGGAATTGGATCCGGTGTGAAATAATGGAGCCATGTTTCATCCATCGTCACATATCGACGCAAAAATTCGGATTTATTACGATTGAACAGTTCCAAACACTGCTTAGAATCATCGATCCGTTGTTGTTTTTGGTCGTTTTTGAGCTCCATCGCGGCACCCACTTTGTACAGAGCTTTCACATATCCAAATATTCATTCACGATATGACCAACACGTTCCTTAGATATCTTTAGGGTCTCAGCTATCTCAATCAACTTCACTTTACCGTTATCAAAAATTATTTTGTGGATTTTTTTGATGTTTTCGTCGGTATCAGCCTCTTTGGGGCGTCCACTGCGTGTATCGTCCTCGGTGCTCATTTCGCCTCGTTTAAATTTAGCAAACCACGGTGCAAAGTCCAAATAATGTTTATCAAGTCAAGCCTTGGTTTCAACAGTATTTTATTTCGCCAAAAAGCAATGCTTTATTAACACACGAAATTCCTTTTTACACATTTTTTCAAAGTAACAAAAGTTCATTCACTAGAAATGCTATAACTCAGATACTAATAGTACACCAGCTGTCAAATTTATACACGCATCTTTTGAAGGTTAGGGCTAACTAAAAATAATATGGATTTGATACTAGTAGCGTTATCTATGGGTCAGCCTACGAACTTTTCAGCCCGCCTATTATCTGATCAGCGTCAACATCTCACCCAGCGCAGCGCTGCAAATTCCTACCCGCGTGAGTTCAGCGAGCGCTAAGGAGTTGACGGCTGAAGCCCATGAGAAGAGGAAGATATTGCCGTACCTATAGCTTTGCCCTATATGTATGTACCTATAGCCTACGCGTTATAACATATGCTGTCGCCGCTGTGCCGTGCTCTAGCTCATTAAGCTGAACTTACAATCCTCTCTCTTCGGGAATGATATAAGATTGAGAAACGCTAGGGATCTCTGTTAGCAAGATCAGGCGACACTAGAGGCCACCAAAATGAAAGCTCATCGTATTGAACTTTAGGGGCAGAATGGACATCTATGTACGTTGTGTATCTATGCTACTTCGCTGAATTGGGGATACGATGGCTCTTTTAGACGAATATGTATAGTATACCTTTAACTGATAGTAAGAGAGCCTGCTACCAAATAACATATACCCAATAGGCATGTAAAATCATTGTACTTTTCCGAATTATGTCATCGGATAGCGATTGATTAATAGAATTCAAAACCGTACCTGTGCCACCCCCTTATCCTGACGCAAATCCTCGGTGCAGTGGTTATTTGCAGCACAGCGTAATCTTTCGCGCCAGTTCAACCGGAACTGAAGTAGTATAATAACGCAGAACATGGACCGAACTTTTTTCCAAGAAATGTAAAAAGCATTTGTTCGAGGCTGTTCTGTAGCTTCATGTATCACATAAAATACATTGCTCTTTGTCTCTGAATGTGTAGAGTGCTGCCTAAGCAAAATTTTATGTACCGCATCCTTTGAAATGTTGCTGGTAATAAGTTTTCTATCAGCGGTCATCAGCTCGTTTTGAATTCAAGTTTCTTTCTCATAATTTTACATTGGGGTTCTACTCATTGGTCCACTTGTTAGTTGTCTGTGAGCAAGACTTCATACATGTTAATGGCTTCTCTATTGGCTTCTCTATTCATTAAACGTCACTTCTATTTTGATGAAGATGATGCTACCAAAAGTAAAGTGGGTTTGAAGTAGGTATTTAGGCGAGACTATAATGCTACTATACTGGAAGAAACCTTGAATTTACTCTTAGTTGACGTAACCCGCCGTGTAGCTTTGAGCGCATATTTTTGTAATAGTCACAGCATGTAAATAGTAAATTCAACTGTATCCCTAGATTTTTAATTATAGTTGCACGCGATATCATTGTATTGTTAAGCACCAACGAAGATATGTTACATCGATTGAAGCTCAATAGACTGGCAGACCGTTCGATTTTCGCGGATTTAATGACATACCGATAATAGTAGAGCATTCATGTATTCTGCGTAGATCTTGATGCGATCAAAACAATCTTCTATCAAACCTATCAGTTTTCCTTAGTAAACTTTTACATTATCCACATACAAATGCACCCTACTATTCACCAACTCAAATGGAATGTCCAAAACCTCAAGTAGGTATACGTATATGGCTCAAAATCGCCAAGGTTGTGAATTTCAAGATTGGTTTTATGCCAATAAACATTTCGAGCTATAGTGATGACTCTTGGTTTATACTGTTGCAAAATTTGTATATCAATAAACTGTGACAGGGCAGCGCACAGAATTCAAAATTTATTTTGCACTGAATATCTTACAGAAAACCATCAATTCGGGAACGTTTTTCTAAGTTTGATAAAATGTACAGAAACAAAACAAAGCACATAACTTAAGGATTGTTTGATAACATGGGTATATTACGCATCGATAATATGTAACCAATATTGAAAACAATAAATACAAAATCTTTTACAAGCAAAATACGTCAAAAAACGAGAACGCAACAGTCATTTCGGGAACGTACCATTATGTCCGGGAACGTTCCCGAAATGACCGTTCCCGAAATGACGATTTCACATAAGCGCGCGCTTTGATTATTCAGCGGCCATCTTAATTGCGATCTGACTTTGTAAATAGTAATATATTTGAGGTTACTTTGTTATTTCGGGTCGTAAAAAAGATTCACATGAATAATTAAATGTAAAAAACCCGTTCCCGAAATGACGGACTATTGATGTACGCTCTACGAAAAATGAATTGAAAGGTACTTACCACTTAGATATTAATTTATTTGCCGATAAATATACTGACAGCCGGCTTTATCATTGTTTGCTTCCTCTACTAACGTTAGACAAAAAATGGCTGCGTTCACTTAAAATTATTTTTCTTCGGTTATCGATGCGTTCACTGAAATGACATGCGCTATTGGACAAACTATTTTTGCAGTTTTTAATTAAAAAAAAAACCTTTTAGTGTCCTTTCCAAACCTAGATTTCGTATGAAAAATACGATATATTAAGTAATGGCAGGAGTTAAAAACCTTAAATTTTTCATTAATATTTTGCACTTGTTGTTGAAGATCCTACATTAGGACGCGTTCCCGAAATGACGTTCTCTGCATTTGTATTGATTTAATTTAAAATGTACTTCTTTAATAAGTTGTATTATTTGATGTACACACAAAACAGGTTAGTTGTAGTATTTTATTAATTTTCTTTTCTCAATAAAGTCAAGATTTAAGACATTAAATTGCTAGCAAAGCCAATTCTGCACCTTGGTGATTTTGAGACATATACATATCTGTGGTGACTTTAAGCAGAGCTGTTTCGCAGCGGCGATTACGCCGAAAACTAGATTGCCAAGCAGACAGTAAATTGTTATTGTTTATATACTCCATCATCTGTTCATGAATAAGCTTCTCTAGAACTTTGCCTCAAAAGCTCAGCAGACTGATCGGCCGTGTGTCACTAAATTCTGAAAGAACAAACTTCTTCCATTCCATCGGGTATTCAGATCACATGAGGCAATAACTATAAATGTGCACTAATGGGATAGCTAAATAAGGCGCAATCAGCCCGATAAACCTCGAAGGCAGATAATCGAGACCAGTGCATTCGATTTGACAGAGTATAAGCAATTGAGAACTTCAGGGTGGACAGCACGGAAATTAGTGGGATTGAAACTATTGCTTTCAGAGTTAGGTGCAGCTTGAGCAAAATAGTTGTTTAGCGGAACGTTTATATTTTGTTCTAATGACTTACCATATACCCCCAGGTTACGTATATTCCAAATTTTTCATGAAGGTTGGGATGGGTCAATTTTTGAAGCAAAGTATGTAGGTCCGAATCATAGAGATTACTTTATTATGAAGCTTTTTATACCTCAGCTCATCTTGATGGTTTCGATTACGCTTATATGTATAGAGCATGAAGGAAGTCACGTTCACTCATTGAAGTAAAAGTATAAATACTGAAGTACATGTCATAACTTTTAAATGTTTGTAATTTTTTTTTGTCTATATAAGGGCGAATTCTCTATAAGAATAATAATCGCATTGCAAATGTCGTGAAAAAATTATCAATTTTTTGTACTTCTTTTACAAAATTGATGTTCAGTTTTGCTTTAAAATGACAAAATTGTAAAACTTAAGAAATTAAGCAAATTTCTTGTGAAAAATAAGTTGGCAAACAAGAAAAGTTAGTCAGATTGAATGAACGTGAGACAGTTGAAAATATACTTCACTTCGGTGTTTATTATAAAAGCACAAGCATTTGTCAGAATTTAAAGTCAAGGACAAGAAGTTCCGCGTAGTTACGTTAAGTGGGGTCGAATGATCTGAGTGGGTTCGTTTCTTCAAATTTCTGCTCAAAAGTTTTTTGGAAAGTATTTAGCGTAAAGAGAGAAGATTGTTGAAGGGATCCTTTGCATTGCGTAGGTTCTTTGAAGAAAAAATACAACGTACTATTTTTTTTTAAACTTTTACTTATAGTTACTTTTAGTTATTGTGCATCACTGGCATTTTAAAACTGTAGAAGTTTTTATCATCTGTGGAATGGCTTAGTACATTTTGTGTACCTGCCAAATATATATTGTGTGTGTATACGAAATAATTTCATTCTAAATACATCACATCTCCGTTACTTCCTTAATAGCTTGCATAGTGAGGCGTATTCGTTGCCATAATAATTTAAATCCTTTAAAAGCGACAAAGGATGGAATCAATAAAAGGAAACAGAAACGATTCTTATGTGGTTTTATCAGTGGATTCCGTTCGGCTGAAAACTACACGAACACTAAATATGGCGGCTAACCCCCAATCACTTCATGTAAACGAAGATTTCCCAAAAATAGCTCTTGGATGTCGTGCCCAAACGTAGGTGGAGCGAATATTCAATGGTTCATGCTACTGGAGCTGAGCAACTTGGGATAATTGTAAGAGCATTCCTGGTGCATTAATAACGAACTGTTCAGAATCCGTGACAAGGCAATACCATAAAACTGTTTAATATCCCATGAATGCAATATCCCTGCACTGCCCTCCTTTCTGTGATTTAGGGTTATCCACCGAGTGCCAAAGCAGGGGCAGAACAAGCGGGCGTGGGCTTACGGAGAAAAAATAAATTTCCAAACAAAAGGTAGGAAATAAATGAAAAATAACCGGAGGAGCAGAACGGAGTGAAAAATATGTACATTGCAGTTTTCCTGTTGCTCGGGAAGACGACCTGATGCTTTGCTGAATTGTGCCATTTTCTTCTGCGGTGGAAACGTTCCCTAGAAATAGGGTTCTCTGACATTGTCGCAGAATTGTGGTGGGTGGTGCTGATGTTCCTGAACTTTATTACTCCTTCCGGAAAAAGCAGATTCAATGATGAGATATAAACAAACAAAGTGGAAGGCATCTAAAGCAGGAAATGGAAGCTCCTTGATAACTATTCCCTGGGGCCGAAAAGGGAGAAGCTCTTTAATCAACAGGAACGTGCTCTGGGGCAGCGTTTTTAATCCTATTTTCTTTCCCTTTTCCCGGTAAGAGCTCTTGCCCAACAATTCTCTGGGAATATTTCAAGCCTTTCGGTCATTACTTACGCCAAGATGGTGTTGGGGTTCCCGTATTAAGTTGGTCAAGGGACCTTTGCGTTTGCATTCTGGAAGGCGAAGCGCAAGGCACTCTCTACCTGCTGGCGACCGCATATTAAAATGTCTTGGACCTTAAAAGCTATATATTTTTAAGGGACCGTATAGCATTTTCCCTCTGAGAGTTTTGAAATTAAAATATCCTTCTTGGAACTGTCTGCTTTAATATTTTCAACGAATGGTGTCGCTTCGTTTAATTATGTTAGTAGAATAAGATGTGAGGTAAGATTAATAAAAAATATTAAGAACGGTAAATAATAAACATTCAGTGGTTGAATAATTATCTTATCATTGTTGGATAGCTTGGTTCTTCAGCTTTATGTACCTAATTGTTGGGTTTCAATATAGCCGATCTAATATGGTGATGAAAAAGTTCAACTTCAAAGGGCTGTTATGAAAATGCATCGCCATTTGGGATCCGCCATTTTGAATTTTAAACATATTTAAATTAATGAAAAATACGATTTTGAAATTTTAATAAATGTTAAATTTCGGAAAGCGAATTCCAAACTCGGATTATGTCTAAGCGAGGTATTTGGGTTTTCTAAAATATTATCGGGAACCAAAGAGCAGCTAATAGTAAAGGATAATGTATAATGGAAGCACGCCACAATTTTTTTTTAACTTTTTAAGACCCACTGTGAGAGACCCTACTCCCTGCTTTGCCAAAGTATTCTAAAATTAATCGATAATCGTGTTAATTTTTTTATTAAGCGTAGATTTTATGTCGATGCGTTGAGTTTATATAGTGCTTTTCTATTTGCCTAGGTGTGATCACCCCACTTATTTTTGTGAGCGTTATGTAAAACACCTTGCATGTCAATTTGAATGAGATTTTCTTTAAGGGGGTAGTCTCATGTCCGAGCTTAAATTTTGAAGGTTTTTTAAGATTTTTTTTTGTGTGGAAAATGAAATGCAATCTTCTTGTGATAATTATATGTTATTATTAAACTATTGAACAATACAAAAACATTTCCTTTAAATAAAAAAAGAAATTTTTTAAGGTCATTTTGGTGAGGCGAAGTAGGTCTCTTCAAAAAAAAGTAGGTAGCTCGCCCCCCTGATTGCTTCTTTCCCAATCATCTGAAATCAAAATTCCAAAAAGATTATTATTCAGTAGGGTTGTCATTCTGGCCCGTAGCAGATTTAAAAGATTTGAGTGAAAAATAGCAAAATGGCGGCCTTGTAAAAAAAATTTCACAAAATCGACGGTTTTTTTCGGTTTAAAATCGATATAAAACAGAAAGAAATCGATAAAAACATCTAATTCTGCTACCCGCCAGAACCATTCATGTTTATAATAATATGTGAAAATTTCAGCCCAATCGGTCCAATAGTTTTTCTTTAATCATCCGTACCGATGAAAAAAAAGTAGTTTCGAGAAAAACGCGTTTAAAGTTTAGAGAAAAAATTTTCATATATGCAGATGCAGGGTGCGCATATATGTTTTTATTATATATTGTATATGTTGTATGTATGTATGTATGTATGTTTATATGTTGTAACTTTAAAATGACGTAGTGTATCGGTCTAAAATTTTTACAGTATATTCTCAACTTATTTAACTTTGAGAAAATGCAAAAAAAAAAAAAGATTTTTTGAAGATCGAACATGAGACTACCCCCTTAAGTTCAGATTATTCCTCCGTCATATTTCATCTTCATAAGTTTCAGTAGTAGATTCAAATTCAACTATCGTAAGAACCCATTTACACGTAATTTCACTTACGTTGAGAATTTTTGACCACCATAAATTTAGCGACGATATGTATGTATGTTCATTTACATGGTAACCCGTTGAGTAAGTTGAGAATAAATTATTAGTCGCCATATTGAATACGCTATCTAGAACTTTTTTAATGTTTAGTTTAAATAACTTGTATTAATAGAAAAGAAATAAACTTCCAAATTTCGATAACAGATTCGAAGGCAGCGACCCTGGAAACATGAAAGAACCCAATATCATGGAAATCCATGAAAGTTGAAACTTTCCGTTCGCCATATTGGATCAGCCATTTTGCAACCCCAGAATGAATATTAGCCTATACACATTTCAAGGTGATATAATGAAGTACTTTTTCGCAAGAATTTAAAAGAATCAAACGAAGCGTTTAGGCGTGATTGAACAATATCATCAGAATCATACGAAATTTCGGCTATTACCTATTTTTGAGTTTTCCTTGCCCTTGTTTTCCTTGTATGTAAGGGACTACGGATGAAGGGTTGGAACTTGTTTTATAATAAATCGGCCTCTACTAGCTTTCTATTGGCGTTAAGATTATTATTCTACGATTGTTATATTTTAGGACATATATGTATATAAGATCTCAAAATATGACACATATTCACAATAAATTCACTTTTATAATCGTGCGTGTTTATTCCTGTCTATTTGTCCCCTTGATACAAGGCATTAAATTCCTTTCAATTTAATTTCTAAAAACGAGTACTTCCACCGTGAAGCATCCTGTCAACGTTATATTAATTTTCCGGTTTTGTAATAATCTTGCTTAAACGCCCAACTTCCCCCACTTATGAACACCAAATTAATTTCCACATCAGTCCAACGCCGACCT
This sequence comes from Neoitamus cyanurus, assembly GCA_947538895.1. Classification (NCBI taxonomy): domain Eukaryota; kingdom Metazoa; phylum Arthropoda; class Insecta; order Diptera; family Asilidae; genus Neoitamus; species Neoitamus cyanurus. The sequence continues at coordinate 16,477,888 of OX384544.1, read as the reverse complement.
TAACCCTTTTAAATTGTCACAGAAATTAAATTGCAGTTGAGCGTCTGAGGTTGCCGCAAAAGCATTAGGTACAGGCAAAATTTTTCAGCTTGTTCCAATATTTGCCGCCACCAACCACTGGCATGGCACTGGTAGCGGAATATTGCACACGTTGCAAAGCGAGTCCTCATTTCTGGCACCACGTCGATAAACCACGAACTAAGTGGAGCGCTACAATAATAATTTCAAAAGACGCTCACTGAAGGAGGAACGAGATTTAAAGTTCTTTTGTAGTCACTAAGAAGGTGAAAATGCGAAACTGCACCAGGCACGGCGTACAGATGAGAGCGGAACAGGGCCTGCAAAAGACGGCAAAGGATGAATGCCATGCTAAGCATTAAGCTTGCAGCATTTCCACGTTCATAATAACGTTAATATATGCGCATTCCTTGCTGAATGGAAATTTGGAGCGAACCAAATAGCACTGAAGTTGTGATCCAAATCGCAGAGAATTCCGTAACGTGACTTTGTTCTCGCTTCTGCCAGCAAGTTAAATGCAAAGTGCACTCAATGCACTTTTTAATATGTACTTTCTTCCAAACAAATGTCACAGAAACGCGAAAATGTGCAACTTACTTTACTTTTCAACTACCTTATACTAAGGTTAGTTACTGCCGTTTTAGTTGCAAAAGAAGTTTGATTTGTCAGAACAAAACATGTGAGTGCGTATATTTAGAATTATTTTGGGAAAATGTAGCTACCTCATTACCTTCATAAAAATCCTGGTACTTAGCCGGTAGACGAAGACCGTGGCAGAGAGAGAGGCGATACACGCAGGTAGAGTAATAAACTCAACCCTTAGACTCCTTAGAGAGGGTGCGCGCCTCGCTTATCACTGGCGACGGTGAGGTGGATACGAATGCTTGAATTTGCATGCCAGATGTTGTAATTTGAGATTAGCTGGACAAGTGGTGCTCAGGAAAAGTTTCTGAGTTATCCTGCATTCAGTTAGTGAACGTGAAAGTGTAAAGTAGTTATATGAAGGCACGATTGCAATTTGGAGACCAACTTATATTCTGGAGGATTTAAGGTGGGTGCTACGGATTTGTTAATTGTAGTGGTTGCTTATTAGTATTATTAATTAGTAAGTGGCTGGGTGTGAAAGATAGTTGAGCATTAGTATGTTAATTTTATGGTAGTGATAAATGTGCGTGTTCTGCTTAGCTTATGGTAGAGATCTATGGTTAGGTGAACATTATTAACCATCCCATGTTCACATCACTGAATGTGAGTTACGGCCTTGGCACTGTTGTGTCCACATTCGGCAGTGGTAGGTCCTTGCAGCCCACATTGATTGATAAGTTGGTCCATGATCAATGTGGGGAGGCCAAACATTCGCACTGGTTGGTCCGTGCAACTGGCACTGGTTGGTCCGTGCAACTAAAAGCTTCTCCCGAGTACCTGGAAACTCCGTGCCGGGTTGAAACGCTACGCAATAGCCACTACATATATGTATGTGCTATATATAATTTGCTCTGGTAGGTCCGAGCACCTAAATAACCATGGGAGAGTAGAAAACACTAACAAATGTAGCATTCACTGAGTTAAGGTTACTCAAGGATCGCTTTCTATCTTTGTAGGGGAATGATCGAGTCGTCATCGCCCGAGAGGAGGATGTATATTGGACAACTTAAACTATAAAAGAAGTGAAAAATAAATGGATTTGAATTTTAGAGTTTGAGTTTTTTATATGTTTTATTAGATTTCAATATTGATAATTGTTTAGGAACATATTTTTCCGCTACTGGCAATAACAGCAGCAAAAGATGTGAAAACTCAGTTTGAACCAGTGCAATTGTGCGGATCTTTGAACTAGTTCAGCAGTGGGAATTTCATATGGGCTACGTCATTTTGACGTCACGAACTAGTTTAAAAGCTATTTTTAATTTTTTTAAAGATTTCATGCTTTCTATAAGGGTTTGCAACCCTAAGAATTTGATATATGACATCTGTCTATATTCTGATTAGTAAATTATTGGAAATAAGCAACTAATTGTGATGTAGATATGTACGTCCCATTTTTAGGCTTCAGTTTGATTTTTTCCATACTCTTTTTCATAAATGAAAGGAAAACATTTGTAAAGTTTTGTCTTGAAATGTGAACTTTTTAATTCATAAACTTTTCAAAACATTAATATTGCTCAAATATTTATAAATGCAAATAAACAAAATAATTAATTGCATCACTTTTCCATATGATGATGATATGCTATGGATAAAGGAGCATGAAGTTATAAATGTATTGTTTCTTTATTATGGTGCATTGAGTTTTGTTCTTATGATCGTTAAATGAAAGATAAATTTAAGCGCAAGCTTGCAAATAAAAACAAGCATCATTGACGAAGAAAAAGAAACAGCAGCAAGTAACAAAAGGACGAAGATTAATGAGCTACCAGGCAAAAAGAGTTGTGAGCACAAGCTGCTTAAAAATTGATAGCACTAACAGGAAACGTTTGAGCAAGCACAACAAGAAAGTGTTAGCCTTTATTGTTTCTTTGTTTCTCTCAAAGGCAATCTAAAGTGATGGAAAGAAAGTGCTACATGTTTTATATTATTTTGGTTATCTTCACATACTTAGTCGTCGGCTTATTTTAAGGGACGAATTTAGGAATTTAAATGTCTCCGTTGATACACAATGTGTTGCATATTATGAAAGAAGTAAATTTTAAATAAACTTATGGTATTATACTAAAGTGAACATTTATGACCTCTTTGTGCCCTGGACCTACTACTTAACGGAAATTTGGAGGACCACAAATTAAAATGCATAGATTTCAAGAATGTCGTTGGGCTTTTTCCTTTTGAAGTATTTTTGAGAAGTGGGCTCTATGTGAACGACCCTAAGGTTATTAAACAAATTAAGGAAGAAATCGAACACCAACTATTCTACAGTTAATTATTAACTTATGGAAGCATCATACGGCCAAATCTAGGGTTACCTGAAGTGATGAAAAGAAATGTTGCTTGATTATTTTCTGCAAGACACCACTGAACTGCACTAGCCGAAGTTGAACCGACAATCTATTCCACTTACGAAGTGCTTGGACAAAGTAAGAACGCTCGCCATACAGTGAAGAGAAGCACTAAATATGGTAAGTAGATGATGGCTAATGTTGGGGGTTGGAGCGGAATAGAATGTTGACTGCGTAAGAACCTATTTCGGTCGAAATAATTCTGTTTTGCAACATATTATTAATCCATTCAATCAAGGTTTGATTTACAACCTACTCCTGCTTAAAACTAGTGTTATCAAAAGCACCTCCAATGTCCAGAAAGACCCTATGACCCGCTTCTTTGTCGAAGAACGTCTTTTCGATGCAGGAAATTAAGTTATGGATGGCAGACTCCGTTGACGTGCACTTAAGGTAAGACTGTGTATGCTGCGGGGAATTCTTAAAATAATTAGATATGATGACAATAACATCTAAGCAATTTCTTGAGAAAGCCCAGATTAGAAGTTCCCTGTTTATCATAGCCTTGGCGACTGTCCAATCCGAATCGTTTGGATAGTGTTGTGAGTTCTACCATCGCTGGTTCACTGTTGGGAGAGTGCGTTTCCAGAAGATTAAGCGCTGCAGTGTACCCAGCTGAGTGACCTTGTCTTTTTTTGAGAAGTTTGTGTATTCTCGTGCAGTCTCACATACCTTCAAAGTCTGAGAAAAATTTATTCGAGGAAAGCAACTTGACTGATTTAACCTATGTATACTCATTCTGCTTACTGCGAATGAGTTCCCATTCAGGATCAGAGTTCAGGTTTCTAGCCCTCCTTCCTCTGTAGTCCCTTTTTAAGAAGCTTTAAATTATTTTTCCACCAAGGGCCGGGCAAATCCGATTACGAATGGTACACATACATAAATATACATGTACCTTTTGTAGTGGCCATAATTTTTACTTCGAAGTTTGTACAAGTAGATATATATTTTTAATTGATATTTTAAGGCGCCCAAAAATGATAAGTAGTACCTACCTACCTATCAGCCAATCTCAAGGAACATGAAGCTAAATTTGTTTTGGAAAAATGAATCAATTATAAAATCCTCTTTTACTTTCGTACGTTTTTTTATAGCTGTTGCTGTCAGTATAAAAATAATCATACACTTTATGCTCTACAACTTTACATGTTTGAGAATACAGTCACATAACCTAAACTAATTCTCACGAAATGATCTCATAAAGGGCATTGAGACTATACTCCGCTTTTATAGACTTAATTCTGGAAGAACCTACGGGCAATTTTCTTTTTTAGGCAGAAGACCAGATTACAATAATAATTACTTAAGAGCTCACGAGAAAAGGTCGTCCCCAGATTTGCGCGGACAATCTCAGCGATACTTTACTGTCCCCCAAGTAATTTGATAGGAGAAGTAGGCGCATTAAGCGATTCTGCTTTCAAAGTATTCCCCGAAATTTTGGCCAAGGACATCAACAATAACAAAAAAAAATGAAACAGGAATGGCGAGGAAAAGCACAAAAGGTGAATGATTCAAATAAAAGAAAAAGGCCAAGGCAGAGAGTATCGTTAATTCCCATGATGCCGTAGAGTTATTTAGAACAATTCCAGGACCGCAAAACTGAGCTGCGGATGGAAATGACTGGAGGCCGCAGGATATAGATGAGCCTTGTGATAAAATCTCAGCGGAATTATGCCAAATATTAACATTTTAGAGGATGAATTTCCTGAGGCCTGGGCTACCTTAAATTAGCTATTTCTGTTGACTACGACGACAGTAAAGGACAATTTAACGCGATATTGTTTGGGATTTCTCGCATTCCCTCTGATGTAAAAATAAAAAGCGTCCACTAAGCGTTATGAATTATGCTCTTATCGTACAAATTTTGCCACAAGCGCCAGCTTTTGCTTTGATCTGTGCCAAATTAAATTTGTTTGTGGACGCTCTGGTGCTTTGAAACAATTGGCTGTGATTTTTTTGCTTAGCATTTCAAAATTGAAGGAATGAAAAATGCCAAGGTATGCGTCTTATTGTTTTAAAGAATTTAAACTTCAAAAGGTAACTCTACTGTCCTACTGAAATATGTTGAGTGATACTTAAAAGCTCCAATTTCAAACTACGGCGATATTTCAAATACTTATATTCTGGAGTATCCACTAAAATTTTAAAGCTTATAATAAGCTTCTATTACCACATATTGTTACAAAAACTAGCTGGTCCTTTAAAAAAAAAGATGTCAACATCTGGACTGAATTACCGGAAACGGCGTGATTTGCAATTTTGAATCTTGATGACAGAGGAGAGCGATGGACCAGACGTATGTGCGGGTGATAACGCTGACAGTACGGCTAAGTTTGTTTTTAATCGATTTTCATTCCCGATCGATTTATATTTCGTTCTGAAACAAATAAATTGAACTAACTCGAGCCATTGTGTCTCATTTTAATGTGCTCCGAACTACGGCCCTGCAGCAAATTTTGCTCCTTCTTATCGAGCTTCGGTAGTGCAGCAAGAAGCACACGGACTTCTACGCTTGAGTCCGCGGTTCGAGTCTGCTTTGATTTTTTGAACCTTTTTTTGTCCCGAGATTAGTCAGCTGGCCACTCACTCGGCTGGCGAATTTCGCAACAATATGTTCATTCTGGTAATAACGCGACCATGGAACCTCAGGTTTTCGTTAAGTTATATGTAACTGTCGGATGGACGTGGGTTTCGACGGCCCTATAATATGTATTTGTTTATATAATCCTAGTGTGCGGCCAAGATGATAGCAGCTGAATTGATTACAGAAATGAAGAATGTGAATAGTGAAAAGTAAAACTCCGTCGAACCAAAAACCAGTAAAAAGTAAAATATCGTCAAACACTATAAAAACCAGTATATAAGGGTTTTCGGGCTGCTGATTTCCAAGAGAATGACCAAATAATCCCCTTATTATCGACAAGGACATTTATTGATGTTAAGTACTATAATTAAAAATACGACAAAAAGGGAAAAGAGATTTCGACGCATTATAAAAATAGACCATACTTTTAATATAAATATATATTTAAATATGAGAGATCTACGATGCAACTGTACTAAATCTTTGTCTGTATAGCTAAAATATTAAAGTAGTATAGATTTGCCTTAATATTATTACAACGGTTATTTTCTATCTGATAAAATTAAGCACTTAAAAATAGATACGTACCTGAACTTGATGACTCCATCATAGTTAAAGTTATTCTCTAACAGACATTTTTTAAAGAGGAGACCTACCGGATCTTCCGTTTTCGGGGATTTTGAAGACAACAATAGTAGTAGGAATTCTCCTTGCACCCCACCTACCCCACCAACCCCTCCAACCGGACAAAAGTCACGCTCGAAAGGGGTGAATTTGTATATATATATATATATATAAATAATGGAGAAATATTAAGTACCACCCGTTTTCGAGGATGCTGAGTACGGTGGTGACAGTGAAAACTTCCCTTCCATCTCACCAACCCCCCAAAAGGGACCCTCGTGTTCCATTGCATTAAATTTTTGGTTGTAATTAATTGAGTGGAAAAGAGTTATCTTAGAGAAAGTTAGGAAGGGAGGGTTCTCAGGATTCCTATTTCAAAGAATTGATTGGTGTAATTTACACTGCGTATGACAGCCAGTACAAATAAATTGAAATTAACAAAAGTTTAAATAACTATTCTTCATCACTTCACAAAAAGGAATATTACGATTCTGAACAAAACACCCCCTGAGAGGTAAAACGTGTTCAAGTAGAGCTTTTAACGCAATGCATAAATCCTTCGCATGTGTTACGGTTACCCAGAATTCTATGTGACGGAATCATAAAATTCGCAAAACTGTGATCACAATTCACGTGTGAATGCGGAATTTTATACCGTCAGCTGACTTGTCAAATTTTACAAGAGGCATGTTCGTGCCTGCACTCGTAAATTGTAAAATCACGTTCGGGACATACATTCATATTAAGTTTACCATAGGTGCTTGCCTATCTGGCTGGAATCAAATCTGTTGAAATCCTTGTTCTCAAGTTTATTGTTTGCATAATCAAGGATCTACAGCCTAAAGAAAAAGCCCAGAGCTTTCTGTAGGTTTATAGTGTCTTGCTCTCATGGCCCTTTTACATAATTCATGTCCTTTCATTGCCGAATCAGGAAGAGCTGACCCCATTTCAATCCCTAAATCCGTTTCGTCAATCTTGATTTAATCTGCATTTACATCTATGGATTTCTGCCTGGGAAGGCCTTAGACTTGATTGTTGTTTCAGTAACTGGCGGGACATGCCCCCTTAAGAACTTCCCCTGGTAGGACTGCTGTTACACCGGATGGCAGTTGGGACAGCAAGGCCCTCCAGACCTCATGCCTGCCCAGTTACATGCATACCTACAAAAGGTCGGGAATTAGGTTAAATAAATGACTCGGTGATAGCCCCGGCGACTCTTCTGCTCGGCTTCGGAGAGCTCATATTGTCGGCCCCATTTCATGTAGATGTCAATGCAGGCGAAATCAATTTTCAAATATTGACGTGGCATCTATTAGCAGCAGTACTTGGATATTCCGTATTATCAAGTGTCAATGAAACGAACGGAACAAGAGGGAGAGGAGAACGCCTGCCTATTCCACAGATCTATTTGCGGACTTCATTTTTAGCGCTATAAAGTCAACTTTCACATTGTACTGACGCCCGTGCAGATTAGAGAAAACTGTGCAAGAGCGTTATGTGGAAATTACATTCTAATACGTTTATGGAACCTGCATTAATGGAATAACTCCCCCTCACATAGAAGTTTGTTAAATTTTAATGGTCAACGTATTAGTTCAAAGGCTTTGGTTACGTTCCACGTGGGCATAATCAGCAGTAGCGCAGCAGGTGCCTGTCACCAATCTATTTAAGATAAATTGCTTTTCGCTGGGGTGTACCTTGTAGCTCCTAATGACTTTTCAACAAATTATATTTCACAAAGGGCGCTGAAATGAGTATTTTCAAATTAGTTTTTTCCCAAAGTTCTGTCATATTCATTCCGGATCAAAAGCTTGGTCCAATTATAACATGTGACTTTTTTTCTTCCTTCTTCACTCCCTCTGGAAGCATAGGGCTTCCACATAGCCTCTCTAACGAATTCTGTTCCGTGCTGTTTGTTTGGTTTGAGCACCAAGCATACAGTATCACCAACCATACAGTATATAGAGAACTCATCTCTAACAAAAATTTGTCCGCCGTGCTTATGAACATTTCGTCTTCGATTGGGTCTCATCGCGTTCATTTCACCAGAAATGAATCCAAGAATTCATCCGACTTCAGAGCTCGGCACCGAGACTACGCTGGCCCGTGATCTGCCGGCTGCCGTTGTGACTTATCTGTATGCGTTGGAATATTTACATCGGAGCAAGCAGGTGTTTGTGCCCATTGCGCTCGTTCTTAATTGATTAATGCAATTTCGGGTGTGCGGGGCATGAAGGGCAGCAGAGAACGACGACGTACTAATCGACCGATGTAATTGTTTTTAACCGACTTCCGAAATATTTTCTTCTATAGTCCTGAGGTAGTCCCATTCAAATTTGAAGAAAATATTTCGGAATCGGTTAAAAACAATTACATCGGTCGATTAGTACGTCGTCGTTCTCTGTTGCCCTTCATGCCCCGCACACCCGAAATTGCATTAATCAATTAAGAACGAGCGCAATGGGCACAAACACCTGCTTGCTCAGATGTAAATATTCCAACGCATACAGATAAGTCACAACGGCAGCCAGGCCGCAGATCACGGGCCAGCGTAGTCTCGGTGCCGAGCTCTGAAGTCGGATGAATTCTTGGATTCATTTCTGGTGAAATGAACGCGATGGGACCCAATCGAAGACGAAATGTTCATAAGCACGGCGGACAAATTTTTGTTAGAGATGAGTTCTCTATATTCTGTATGCTTGGTGATTTGAGTCAAATTTTTACCGTTGCCTTCTATTTCTTTAGTTACTGTTTGTCTCCAAGTAGTTCGTGGTCTGTCTAATTGTCTCTATCCCTGCGGGTTCCATTCGAGGGCCTGCCGCACGATTGCACCCCAGTAGGAAATTTAATGATTACCGAATCAATGCTGTAGTGGCTATTGGTAATGTCAGCACCTTACTTCTCGCAATACAAGAGCAGTCACATTTCCAAGGTCATGTCCGCGTAAAAAAACTGGTTACTTCTCTCATTATAGGGTATTTGCTTATGCACATCTGCAATGAAATGCTGTGGCAGTGCAGGCAGAAATCAGATTTCTATGACAGGTATCATTACCATTTGCAATACGACGCATTACTATTGTAAGCGTTTACTTCTTTAGTATTTATGTACCTAGAAATCACCACTTGCTCTGGTAGCACTGCCAAAAATTCCTCCTGGGGTTTGTAGATCATCGGAATGTGCCTCTAATAAATTTCCATTTTCTTCTCATGATCTGTGTGTGTCATGATTATTGGGTCTTGGTCTGCCATTGAACACAGCACACACTTGGATCGTGCTGTCCTTTTGGACTAACCATGTGTTACTTCCGTACAGCAGGACTGACTTGGCGCAGAAATTGAATATTCTAAGTTTTCCCCCTGGCGAGGTGAGGGGATTTCCAGACCGCCCTGAGTCTTCTGAAGGCTTTTCTCACTTGTTTCAGGCTGTTGTGGATATCTTCTTCTGCGCCTCCATTTGTAGTAATGATACTGTATTATTGTTCACTGTGATCTGGTTGGTATTTGCTGTGTTGATTCTCATACACTATGTTTTGCGTGTATTTATTTTCAGACCAACTTTTCGTTCATATTCTTCCAGGGTATTAACAATTTGGTTTGCATGTGTTGTGGGTGTGGGCGAGTAGGGCGATGTAATCTGCATAGTCTAGGTCCGTCCTCTAGTCGGCTGGTCAGCGTCCACCTTATTCCTCATGGTATTGAGCATGTTTTTTTATCACCTCATCTAGTACTATGTTTAACAACAGGGGGATAAGGGACATCCTTGTTTAACGCCAAGTTCTTGTCTAATTTGGTCGCTGATATTGGTGTCGTCGATTATCCTTTATTGTGCGCCATCATAGAGCACTTTGATCAGACGTATCAATTTTCCTGGTATTCTTCGCTCTACTAGTGTCCTCCATATTACGTCACGATTTCCGCATGTCCTTTTCAATACTGTTTTCTATTCTGCTGAGTATTATGAGAGTTATAATTTTTTTTATTGCGTTAAGGATTGTGATGTCCCGCCAATTGCTCCTCCGTTTTTGATCCCCTTTCTTTGGACGCTTGATGATTATTCCTGTCTTCTAGGACGATGTTATATTTTCTGTGGTCCAGATTTGCACCAAGATAGGCTGAAGGGCCTTGGCTGTGATGTCAGCACCTGCCTTGAGGAATTTTGTGAAGATTCCATCAGCGCCCTCGGATTTGTTGTTCTCAATCCTTAAAATTCCCTCTAATATTTCTCTGGATATTATGATTCTGTCCAATACTGGACTCAAGCTCGTTAGGCTTCTTTTGAGTTTTCGGGCAATTATTAGTCCAACTCCATCTGAACTATTACTATTTCCGGAATATATCAGTGTGTTGCCTTCTATTGTGGTAATTTTTCCGCTATTAGGTCGTCTCATCTCGCTGATTCCAAGAATACTATTTTATAGTTCATCATTTCTTTCTCTAATTGGGCCAGCCTTGAGGGTTCTCTTAGTGTACTCCCATTCCATTGTCCTCTTTGTGTACGAGTTCGTGTGCTTATAGCAAATCCAATACTAATCCAATATGGTGACCGAAACTCCTTCACTTTAAGCAGTTTTAATGGAAATATGGCAAATGTTAGTAAATACCCTACAAAGCTATATTTGCCTACTGAAAGTTAGCAAGGAGGCATCAAACAATTTATTTTTTTAATCTTGAATTTTGCACCTATTTCTAAACTGTTGTTTTTATTGCTTACTGATGTTCGTTTTCTGAATTCCTAATTTTGTGATTTCAGATCGTGCAATATATTATGATTGTTGATAATTATTAAATAAAAAAATAAATGTTATAAATTAATTTATTTCATAAGTGACCATGAAGTACAGTTCTTTATAAATAATTGAATAAGTGCTAAAAATTAAAAAGACAAATGCAACCAAAAGTAAGAAATAACTTAAACTACAAATACATATATTTTTCTATTTCTGCTGGTTTTTGGCGATTCTATATTTGCGTTGCGTTGCGTATTATAGGGTAACTAATTAATATGATTGGTATCAGAATAGAGTAATTGGGAAACGTGCAGATCCACTGGTTAGCGGCTTAGCTATTTCAACTGTTATCACTGTTATCAGTAACGGGCCTCACTTAGGGCTTATTCGCTTGATTGACTGACAGCTGTTGCTACTGACTAATGACTAGACCTGTTCTCAATCGTAAAAAGCGGTTGCTGAGCCAATTTTGCCATTACATTGAAGGTCACATCTAATTCGTCAGGTTTTATAGTAGTTGCAAACCGAAAACGTTGAAACACTTTTACAAGAACCGTTTTCATTGAAAGATTTGCATAGCGGGAGCCTAAAAATGATATATTAAAAGAAAATGGAGAGCACGAGATTGCATACACATACCAATGCAATTCCGCAAACCCTTGCTGAAAGGAATGTATACAAAAGGATGCTTGTCACCGAATTCGTCTTCCAAAAATCTGTAGGGATTAAAGTTCATCGCATCTGCGCCCCAGTACTTCGGATCTCTGTGCATGGAATAAATATCAACGGCTATGTTTGTTCCTTTGGGAACCACAACGTCGTCAAATAGGAGAAAATCAGCATTTGCTACTCTGCTTATCAAGACTCCCACTGGTAATAGACGAAGCGCCTCCTTGATGACCATATCGATAAGTGGGGTATCCTGTATGTTCTCGAAAGACAGCTCTACGTCTTTATCAGGAAACCTTTCTTCTATTTCCTCATACAATTTATCCTGCCATTCTGGGTGCATAGCCAGTAAAGTGATGATATGAAGAAGAGTTTTACCAGTTGATTCATACGACTAATATTAAATAACTCTCTCAAAGGCGAATTTTGTTAGGAGTTAAACTTGGTTACTTACAGAAATAGCGATCTGATTCATTTCATTGATCACCTCTTCCGTAGAGAACAATCCCTTCCTGCTTACCTCTACTGCATGATTGATGACACTGTATTTGGTAGGACCACTAAGTTCGATTCCCACATTTTCAAACTGTTTAGAGGTTACTTCGACACACTTAAATTCAAAATGTGTTCATACACTGTTCAGAAGTTTAAACTTCTAAGAGACCTACCTTTTTTACAAACTTCCTCACGTTTCGTGCGGCCGCCTGGAATTTTTTGTGATGCTCACTGTCAATCAGTTGGGTGATCATCGGGGATGCATAAAGCGGATTGAAAACCGTTTTGCAAAGTGTATCTAACAAACTATATAAATTGTTAATGGCTTTTTTTCCAAAAGTTGAAGCCGCATCCAAACCAACAAATGTTATCCCATTGCGCTGTTTGATACGCACAAACCCACAAAACAATGGATTCCGCATGTTGTTCGTCGCAAACTTACTAATACGTGTTTCGTTTTTCGAGCGGTGTATCTTCCATATTTCACACCCATAAAATGTTTGATGCAGACGAAATTTTTTTCCACATAAACAACTTACAAAGTGAAAATGTACTGGCCTGAATGCGGCTTAAGACACGTGGTACTCACAAGTTGTATGATTGTATAGTTGTGTTGCCCTTGCCATGCCATGTAATGGTCCTGCTCTTCTGCCCCATGATGGTTTCTTAAAACAAATTTGTTATTATTTTGCAATAAGGTACACCGAGAAAATAATACCACAAGAAATATTAAATACGAACTCCTGCAAAACTTCAAAAATATGAAGAGGCTTCTTTAGTCGCGAAAATTCTTTTAGTTGGTCACATAATTCCTTTGTTTTGGCATTGAATACTGGCACGAATTGCGCTAGTGATTGGTTTTTAAACGCTGGGTTTAAGAGTTTCCTATGGGAACTCCACTCGGGTTCTTCAAAATAAAACAAATGACAAATTATTATCTGTTTATACATACACATTATATATTGTATACTTACCCTTGCTACTCAATATACCACTACCCAGCATTTGTCCAGATATGAAATCGTAAAAAAAGTTTTTATTAATGCACTCAGGGGCTGTTAATACGCGTTCCACGTTTTCAGGATCAGCGACATAAAGATAACAAACTGGTCCGAACCACACAGTAAGAGGTGAATTATATGATTTCCTCATTTTTGATATAAATGCCAATAGATCTGTAAGAAAATAATTTTTACTGATTTAATCATAGTGAATGATGGAGAAGGAACACAAAGAGATATTATCAGAGGGCAGTAGAATACAAACCCTAAGAAAATGCACGCCAAACTATGTTAGGATTTCTTTCTCTTGTTTTTGCACAAATTTGAATGCACAAGTTGGGAAATTATTCAAAAAGTTAACTGAAATCATATGACACTATCCCCTTCATTCTGTGAATCTTCAGGGTGGCCCAAGAGTTTCTCCCCACCTATTTAATAATTTAATTAATCGTTGCCAAAATTTATTCACTCTCTCTCAGTTTATCAAAATCCTAAGAGGAGATTAAATATCAATTCTTCAGGTATCGACAAGATCATAGTGTGCTTAGCTACGACAGCATACATATCAATATTAGCAGTTCAACACGATATAGTGCATTTCCTGGAAAAACAATTAAAAATCATTTATCCCTATAGTCAGGTATAGAGACAAACCTTTTATAAAGCTAATTTGAATTACCGGGGTAATTAACGATCTTTCTGCGAACCTACCTGAGAAATTGTTTGGCTACGGACTTCAAGGATCCCTTATTATTACCGTGTTTTTATTATATAATTATATTTTATACGGGCTTTATCTAAAAAACCGAAGGATTTTGAGTTTCTTCATTATGTCTTCGAAGAGGATATAAACAAGGATTCAAATCCAAACTCTTGGCGAAACAGGAAATTCCGTTTCCGAAATATCAAGGACATTGGGTGTGGACAGGAAGAATGTTCGATTATGGCTGGAAAAGAATATACGTAAAGGCGATGTACAGGACAACACACGCTCCAGTAGACCGACAACTCTTTCGCTTACAACAAAAATAAAAATAAGGAAGATGATGGAAAACAAGCCAAGCATTAGAACGAGGACTACGACCAAAAGGATAATTCAATCTGAAAATCACCAACAACGATGAAAGCCAACATCTCGATCAACGGTTCAACGGCACGTTAAATCAACGAATTGGGAAAGTGACGTGATTAATACATAATTCAAAATAGTATTAGCTTTAAAATCCCGTATCAACAAGATTCATCCCCATAGCTACCGACTTAATAGAATTCAACGCGAACACAATCTCATCACTACTCACGCAATCAAAATAAAATGTTTTCGCTTTTTAAGCGTGGAGCGACTCGACAGACAGAACCGTTTAGTATACTTTGATTTCATATATTTCAATTCCAATGGAATAAAATATCCAGAAAAATTTAAAAAGCTTCAAACAAAAGAAATGAATACTTAAGAGTCAAAATACGGCCGTAACTACAGAATACCCCCTTAACGTCTTAAATTTATCCACGTGAGAAGAACACATTACATGAATTGTAACCCAAAAGCATTCAGATAAGCTGATCTCAAAACAAGTTGTGTCGCCATACCACTTCACACGTTGTTCCTCCAGCAGAAACCTTCAAATTATGGAAAAATATGAGCACATCCAATTCAGCAGCCAAGCCATAGACAGAACATATTATGTAACACCACCGTTCGTTGAGGCAAATTGCGGCCCAATTTAAGTGGCTCGTTTATACACTAGAAATTGTTATTTTCAGTTTGAGACAACAAACAAACAAACAGTGATATTTAAAGACACAAAAAATATATAAAAATCACATGTCTGGATCCTGATTTTAGTTGACTTACTGCGGGGTGAATATAGTCCTGTACATCCTATAAAGGGAAGTCCAATTGGTCCCCGTATTTTCCATGCGAGCGAATAAAATTTTCGCTGCACACTAAAATAAAACACTATAAGCACAAAAATAAGCAAGTATAGCACTATCATTTTGCGTATTGAGAAACTATTATTCGATTGCAAGTAACGGTAACCAGCTCTGATTTACTCTCAATAAATATACTTCCTCCAACAGCACTGCTCTTATACTATTTCATCCAATACTAATAGTCTAACAATGTGACAAAAATCGTTATCGCTTTTCAGTATGCAGTAAACAGGAATTTTGTATTAATTATCGGCACGTATCGAATTTTTTCACCAAATTTTATAAATACTAAATGAAAGTTCACGCTGCTGCCTGCCAAAAACCGGAAACATTTTATGCAGAGGTTTTTCTATTCTGTTTTTTCTATTTATCAATTTTGTTTTATATATTTATTTTTTTATGACTATAAAAAAACTCAGCTTAAACTTCCAACAGAATCTATAGCGATGGCCATTCCTTGCCATCAGCTTCCTTTTGCTAGCTTCCTTTTGCGAATCGCCACAATGTGGTATTTTGCTATACATGCTGGGGCAAACATGGATTGCTTATTTTATATAATAAAACGTATTTAATTGTTCAAAGTATTTTATCAACATCTAATTGTTTTTTAAAACTTACAAACATGCTTCCATCTCTTAAAAAGCCTTAAGATCTAGAAAAAGCGATTTCAAAGTATTTCTATCTGGTAGAGCGATTTCATTTGATGTTTCAAGTCTCATACGATTATTTTCATTATTTCCAGCTGATGATTTGGCAACTTGTATTGAAAATTGGCGAAATCTCGAAAAGTTCCACGATTGTGGGGAGATTCAAACATATTATTACTCATGGTATACGAAATTGAACACCCAACACCAGCTATGTGTGCGGAGTGTATCGGTGTAAAAATAAGAGATGCACGCGACTGTCGTCATTAAACACTCTCTCTCTCTCTCTCTCTCTCTCTCTCTCTCTCTCTCTCTTTCTATCTCTCTCTCTCTCTCTCTCTCTCTCTCTGTATTAATTTTGCTTGGGATTTCCAATTACAATTTAATCGGTGCATTAATTGCACTACCGGAACAACACTTTTGAATTCTTAATGGGGAATCATTGTATAAAAGTTACTTGGCTTCAAAATTCTCTCCTTAACAAACAGGGATTTTTTAAGGTACAACAAATATTTAAATCACATATCTGCATCTGATATTCAATTAACTTACTTCGAGGTGAATACAGTCCTATACATCCCATAAAGGGAAGTCCAATTGGCCCCCTTATTTGCCATGCTAGCCAATAAAATTTTCGTTGATAACAAAGATACAACAACAGCAAAAACAGAACCGAGTATAACGCAAACATTTTCTGTATTGAGATATTTTATTCGAATGCAAGTATCTGTGGCCACTTCTGATTTACACTAAATAAATATTCTTCCGCTGCACTGTTCTTATACCTTTTGATGTATTGAATAGTAAAAAGTAAGTCAAAAAAATTTGTGAGCTTTCAGTCTGCAGTAAACAGGTATTTTTGGTGATTATTGACGCACATCGAGTTTTGTAAAAAAATTTTGTTATTTATATAAATTAAAGGTCGCATTGTTGCCTTTTAAAATCCGGGCACATCAATGAAGAGCTCTTTCACTTTTTCTTCTTTTAAGATGTCAATTTTGTTTTATATAATTATTTTGGCGTTATGACTATAAAAATCTCAGTTTAGAATTCTGAAAGAATCCATGGTGATAGCTGTTATGTATATATGTTGCATATATGTTCTTATATTCTATCATAATAGATTCTTTTTTAGGCTTCGTCGCAATGGAGTATTTTGCTATAAAACCGGGAAAAAATGGAACGAGTATTTTCATTATTTTCAAACGATTGTGTGGCCATTTCGGCATAAATATGCCAACCTTTTTTGGACCAACCAACCACTAGCATCTGGTCTCTCCCCACTTGTGATCCACCTTGTGTTTGTTTTTATATATTCTTTCATTTTCTTTTTTTATTGTAGTTACTTTTACCATGATCAAAAAATCGGCGAAAGCTCCAAAAATCCCAAAATTGTGGGTAGATGGAAACATGTTATTACTCATTTTATAAAAAATTGAACACCCAATACTTATTATTCACTATTTTATTTTATTTTATTTTATTTTATTTTATTTAGGTAATTAGGTTACAAAATTCACACAAATCTGACCAAGAAGGTGCTATATTTGTTATTTTTAAGCAAATCCAATAAATTATAAACTTTTCATTTCCTAGCAAGATAACAAGTTGACTCAAACATACATACATATTTATGTCAATCAATCAATTTATTTACGTTTGTTTACAGCAAAGCTATACCAACAGTTTCGTTCAAAATCCATTTCAGAAAACCATATAAATACAATAAATAGACACCTACACAGATACATATTTATGTATGAACACTAAAGCCAAAAGACAGATTCCAGAAAGAAGACTGATTCCTAAAAAACAGTTTTTAATTGTGTTAGCTGATACTGCCCAGCATGAACGTTCTACCACATGCACATTTTTATTCCGCAATACTAACCGCCATTACAGCTACTAATTTCACAATTCACTCCAAACAAATTCCTTTGTTGTGCGGTTTTAATTCGACTCACTTAACCTGCACAATATTCATTTTTGATTTCATCCAGAGTGAATTTAGTGACATAACAATTAGGAATAACTACTGTTACACCAAACCAGCAGAACACAATAATCTATATATATAAAAAAATAATAATTTAAAAAACTAAAAAACACGCTTTTAGCACGCACTAAAAATTACAAAATAATTCGGATATTTAGTTTGATGACTCAAGAGTTTTCCCTTTGCCAAATCTTCATTAGATCGCAGGTAAACATAAACAATTTCAGTTCGTGATGAACGATAAATAATCACCTATGCGAAATGGTTATAAGTAGGTAATCATCTTTGTTAAATATTTACTATGATTTATTATGAAAGAAAGCGTGGAGCGTTTATGTAATCTTTACTATTTTGGACAAAACGCTCCACGCTTTCTTTCATAATAAATCATAGTAAATATTTAACAAAGATGATTACCTACTTATAACCATTTCGCATAGGTAATTATTTATCGTTCATCACGAACTGAAATTGTTTATGTTTACCTGCGATCTAATGAAGATTTGGCAAAGGGAAAACTCTTGAGTCATCAAACTAAATATCCGAATTATTTTGTAATTTTTAGTGCGTGCTAAAAGCGTGTTTTTTAGTTTTTTCAACTATTATTTTTATTTTATAATTTTTAGTCTTCTTATTATTCAAATTTAATTTACTACTTACTAATTTAAAATATTAATAGGTATTTAAAGATATTTATTATTAACAAACTTAACAAAATTCTTAGTTTTACGCATCCAAATTTAATACGGCGTTAGGACGCATTCTTTCCATTTCCGCCAATGCGTCCGTGTTGCAAGGAGTTTTCCCCGTGAGCTTTGAACAGTCCAGTTCCTCTATTTGAAGGCCATCTAAGGACTTGACGCGACTTAGAGCAACGTAAGCTTGCCCGGATGCAAAAGTACGGGGTCCCAAATATACTACAGCACAATCCACCGTACAACCTTGCATTTTGTGCACTGTCGACGCCCAACTCAGAATCACAGGTAACATGCGTCTTTCAACAGTGCCATAGCTAAACTTTGCGGGGAATTGTTTTGCTATGGGCCTTATTACATGTTCACCGTCCTTGCCAAAGTTTACTCGAATTGATGGAATGTCTGTGTCATAGATTTGGTCACGGCGGAAATGAGGCCAGATAATTTCAGAGATGAATCCAGTGTTTCCATTGACAAGGCCTTTCTCTACATCAATATTCGATCGCAGCATAATTTTAGCACCTTCAAAAATTTTGAGGTTGCTTGGAAGTCCACCAGTTTTATTAATGTCCTTAGGTATAATCGACTCCAAACTATTATTTCCTAGGTTACGAGTAGCATCAATAATGTGATCTTGTGCTTCGATATCATATATTCGCGTACCTTTCAATTCAAAATACAGCAAACCCTTTCATTTGATACCCATATCATGGGGGTTCATTTTAAATAGCCTGTCCGCCATCTTGGATGTCCGCCATATTGGATTTAAGTCACGTGAGTATTTTTTTCGTATTCCTGACAGCAAACCCTTTCATTTGATACCCATATCATGGGGGTGCATTTCAAATAGCCTGTCCGCCATCTTGGATTTAAGTCACGTGACTATTTTTTTCATATTCCTGACAGCAAACCCTTTCATTTGGTACCCATATCATGGGGGTGCATTTCAAATAGCCTGTCCGCCATCTTGGATGTCCGCCATGTTGGATTTAAGTCACGTGACTATTTTTTTCGTATTCCTGACAGCAAGCCCTTTCATTTGATACCCATATCATGGGGGTGCATTTCAAATAGCCTGTCCGCCATCTTGGATGTCCGCCATGTTGGATTTAAGTCACGTGACTATTTTTTGCACATTCCTGACAGCAAACCCTTTCATTTGATACCAATATCATGGGGGTTCATTTCAAATAGCCTGTCCGCCATCTTGGATGTCCGCCATATTGGATTTAAGTCACGTGACTATTTTTTTCGTATTCCTGACAGCAAACCCTTTCATTTGATACCCATATCATGGGGGTGCATTTCAAATAGCCTGTCCGCCATCTTGGATGTCCGCCATATTGGATTTAAGTCACGTGACTATTTTTTTCGTATTCCTGACAGCAAACCCTTTCATTTGGTACCCATATCATGGGGGTGCATTTCAAATAGCCTGTCCGCCATCTTGGATGTCCACCATGTTCGATTTAAGTCACGTGACTATTTTTTTCGTATTCCTGACAGCAAACCCTTTTATTTGATACCCATATCATGGGGGTTCATTTTAAATAGCCTGTCCGCCATCTTGGATGTCCGCCATGTTGGATTTATGTCACGTGACTATTTTTTTCGTATTCCTGACAGCAAGCCCTTTCATTTGATACCCATATCATGGGGGTGCATTTCAAATAGCCTGTCCGCCATCTTGGATGTCCGCCATGTTGGATTTAAGTCACATGACTATTTTTTTCGTATTCCTGACAGCAAACCCTTTTATTTGATACCCATATCATGGGGGTTCATTTTAAATAGCCTGTCCGCCATCTTGGATGTCCGCCATGTTGGATTTAAATCACGTGACTATTTTTTTCGTATTCCTGACAGCAAGCCCTTTCATTTGATACCCATATCATGGGGGTGCATTTCAAATAGCCTGTCCGCCATCTTGGATGTCCACCATGTTCGATTTAAGTCACGTGACTATTTTTTTCGTATTCCTGACAGCAAACCCTTTTATTTGATACCCATATCATGGGGGTTCATTTTAAATAGCCTGTCCGCCATCTTGGATGTCCGCCATGTTGGATTTATGTCACGTGACTATTTTTTTCGTATTCCTGACAGCAAGCCCTTTCATTTGATACCCATATCATGGGGGTGCATTTCAAATAGCCTGTCCGCCATCTTGGATGTCCGCCATGTTGGATTTAAGTCACGTGACTATTTTTTTCGTATTCCTGACAGCAAGCCCTTTCATTTGATACCCATATCATGAGGGTTCATTTTAAATAGCCTGTCCGCCAACTTGGATGTCCGCCATGTTGGATTTAAGTCACGTGACTATTTTTTTCGTATTCCTGACAGCAAGCCCTTTCATTTGACACCCATATCATGGGGGTGCATTTCAAATAGCCTGTCCGCCATCTTGGATGTCCGCCATGTTGGATTTAAGTCACGTGACTATTTTTTTCGTATTCCTGACAGCAAGCCCTTTCATTTGATACCCATATCATGGGGGTGCATTTCAAATAGCCTGTCCGCCATGTTGGATTTAAGTCACATGACTATTTTTTTCGTATTCCTGACAGCAAACCCTTTCATTTGATAACCATATCATGGGGGTGCATTTCAAACAGCCAGTCCGCCATCTTGGGGAGGCCGCCATATTGGATTTGTAATGACGTTTCTTAGCTAGTCATGTATTGTCATCAGAACTCAGAGCGTGTGCAGAATTTAATCCTAATCGAAGACCGGGAAGTGGGTCAAATTAAGATTCCAAGATTTTCTTACATACATAGTTACAAGTGAAGCTAAAAAAAAAAAAAAAAAAAAAAAAAAAAAAATAAAAAAAGCGTATTAATTAATAAAAAAAAAAAATGAATTGCTGTGCGTTAGTCTCGCTAAAACTCAAAAACGGCTTGACCGATTTCGATAATTTTTTTTTTTTTGTTCGCTATAATACAGGGGAAATTAAAAAAAATGAAAATTCGGGAAACCCCAAAGGAAAAGCCATAAAATCGAAAATTCCGTTTTGTATAGGCAGCGAATTTTCCAACTTCAAGGAATCTTTATGAAAAAGGCTATTGGAGGTTTACGGGGTCGCAGATCTCAAGCTTGCATTCAAAATTTCGGAATTCAAAATGTCGGATCCAATATGGCGACCGAAAAGTTAAACTTCAAGGGATTTCCCTGAAAATTCGCACTAGAGAATTTTCGGGATCACTGATTTCGAATGTGCTATTCAAATTTCCAAATATGAGACCACCCCCACCTCGCTGGGAGATATAGGAGAGGGGGTGCAATAAGGAGGTGGTGTAAAATGAGGAAAACTAAATTTAATAATACTGTTGGCAAATATCTAAAACATGTGCAAAACGCAAATAGGAAAACACTGGGTTACATAGGAGAGGCGGAGGTGCAGTAGGGAGGCGTTGTAACATTAAGGAATACAAATTTAATAGTATCCCGGGAAATGCCGGGTCCGGGCAAGCTAGTAACTTATATAAAATTGGTTGTCTTTAAAAAGTATAAAGTTTTTATGTTTATTTTATAAATAAATCAAATAATAATAATTGATTCAGTCTTTTTTTATAATAAGGTTTCCTGCTACTTATGTGGTGTAGAATAAACAATCAGTCCAGGTAAGTAAAAATTCGACCAATGAAGTAGGTGTTTAACCAAACTGGTCTTAATTGGTGTAGATCCTTCTTACCTGGACTGACTGTTTTGTTGAATTTAATACACACTGGTGGAAGCTTTAGTATAAAGTCGATTACATCACTTCTAACTAACTTTACTTATTAAAAGCCAGAGGTACTAGACTGACTAGCCCTGTCTTCAATCGTAAAAAGCGGTTGATGTGTCAATTTTGACGTTATATTGAAGGTCACATCTAATTCATCCAATTTTAAGGTAGTTGCAAATCGAAAATGTTGAAAAATTTTAACAACTGCCACTTTAATTGAAAGGTTTGCATAGCGCCAACCTAAAAATTATATACATTAAAAAATGGAGAACGTGAGATTGCATGTACATACCAATACAATTTCGCAAACCCTTGCTGAAAGGGATGTACACAAAAGGATGCTTGTCACCGATTTCGTATTGCATAAATCTGCATGGATTGAAGAGCATTGCATCTGCGCCCCAGTATTTCGGATCTCTGTGCATGGAATAGATATCAATGGCTACGTTTGTTCCTTTGGGTACCACAACATCGTCAAATAGGAGAAAGTCAGCATTTGCTATTCTGGCTATCAAGCCTGCCACCGGCAACAGACGAAGCGCCTCCTTGATGACTAAGTCGGTAAGTGGGGTGTCCTGTATGTTCTCTAAAGACAGCTCCACGTCTTTATCAGGAAACCTTTCTTCTATTTCCTCATACAACTTCTCTTGCCATTCTGGGTGCACAGCCAGTAAAGTGATGATGTGCAGAAGAGCTCTAGCAGTTGTTTCGTACGACTAATATATAAAAAAAAACTCTCAAAGGCGAATTTTGTTAGGAGTTAAATTTGGTTACTTACACCAAAAACGATGTGATACATTTCAGCGACTACTTCTTCCGTAGATAACAATCCATTCATGCTTGCCTCTATCGCATGACGGATGACACTGCACTTGGTAGGAGCACCAGGTTCGATTCCCAGATTTTTAATCTGTTCAGAGGTTACTTCGACACACTAAAATTCGGAGAATGTTCACGAACCCTCCAGCAGTTTAAACTGCTATTCTGCCCCATGATGGTTTTTTAAACCAAAGTTTTTATTATTTTCCAATCAAGTATAGGTGCCGACAAAATATTACCAGTACCAATATTAAATGCGAACACTTGCAAAATGTTATGAATTTCAAGAGGCTTCTTATGTTGGGAAAGTTCTTTTAGTTGGTCACATAAGTCTTTTGATTTGGCATCGAAAACTGATACGAACTGCGCCAATGATTGGGTTTTAAACGCTGGGTTTAAGAGTTTTCTATGGGCACTCCACTCGGGATCTAAAAAACAAAACAAATGACGATTCATTGTGTGCTTATAAATCTCTTATTTCGTATACTTACTTTTGCTAGTCATTATACCACTTCCCATAAGTGTGGATATTTTATCGTGTACAAGGCTTTTGTTAATGCACTCTGGGGCGGTTAACACGCGTTCCACGTTTTTAGGATCAGCGACATAAAGAATACAAAATGGTCCGAACCATAAAGTAAGAGGCGAATTATATGATTTCCTGAATTTTTATAAAACTGTGAACATATCTGGAAGAAAAATTATTTTTACTGATTTAATCATAGTGAGTGGGGGAGTGGAACACTAAGAGATGTAAACAGAGGACAGTGGAATACTAGAGATCGTACAAACTTTAAGAAAATGCGCGTCAAAATGTGCTAGGACTTCTCTCTTTGTAGCAAATCTGAATGAACAGGTTGGGAAAATTACCAAAGAATTAAAAAATGTCATATGATAATTGTATCGACTATCGTCATTGGACATTCAACACTTAGAAGACGGTTAAGGTAATAGGCTCCTAAGAAATTAAGTAGTTCGAGTACTTGTCGCATTTCAAGGAACGATAAAAAGCAATACGTCGGCTCCAACAAAAAATTTCTTTTATTCTGTAATTATGAAAAATTTGCCGATTTTTTGGTGCCGGAGTTCGGAATGCGCTTGAATGGCCTCAGAATTTATTCTTGTGGTACTCCACAACGAACAGGTAAAAACAAAATTATTAAGTTTAATGTATTGACTATGTGCAGTAGGAGTATAAGTTTTGTGGTTGTGAATTAATATAGGTGTAAGGAAGTTTACTCAACAATTTAAACTGTTCCACAATATCAAAACCCTTCCTTAAAAAAGATAAATGCACCAGCTTACTCATTATACAGAACTTTACGTATACTAATGTAATACATCATTTAAGTATAAGCAGGTAGATAAAATAATTTGTCAATCATTTTACGAAGGAAGCACGAAATACACACTAATAGGTCTAAAGTCACTAGAACGTATGGAAAAGGTTGTTTTTGGTACAAGTGCTCGCTTACGTAGTAGTCCAGAGAGGGTCTGTTTTAAAAAGGGGTGTGTTGTATGTTTCATATAGGACCTATAATTTTTATTGTGAAGCTCCCTGAATGTCATAAGGGACATAAGGAATGATCATTTTAAAATACGCTAGTTGAAAAATTCGTGGACAAATTTAACGACTCCATATTGAAAATGCTCTTGCTTTGCTTTATCGATTTAAAAGATCATCTATTTATCTGTTTCAGAAGCCGAGAAAGGTCGATTAAATATTGCGCGTTCATTTTAAGTCGGGCGCGATCGTTTTCCGGCGCTTCAATTTTGGTTTTCGTTTTCTCGGACTCTAATTATCGGACTTGGAAAAGCCAAAGGTTAAAATGAGGGTTTGTTCATGCTCTCTCAGAGCGCGTTTTTTCCAGTTATGCAAAAACTGGGTGATAACTTTATTTGTTTATGAGGTGCTTTTTGGTGACCTTTTTGTAAAAATTCTAAATGTTATTGAAATTGATAAATTTTCAATGTCGGTCAATAGCTGCAATTTCCAAGAGTGTATGAAAAAGTTGGCTGCACAAACTATTGATTAGTTTAGTCATGGCTACACTTATAAAACTAGGAACAACAATTATTAACAAATTATTTTACGAAAAGCTATCAAACCGAGTTAGTTGAAGTTTACATATTGTGTTCTCATAGGTACGAGGTGCTCTGTGCCTGAATTTCAAGACCGCGCGTTCAATCTAACTGGTAGGAACAAATTCACAAAGCAACGTTTCTTTCTTATCTATTTTCATTAATTATTCCTATTTTTCCACAATAATCATACATAATGGAATTTCTGAGTAATCCTGTCTTATGTTTAATTTCATATCAAAACTTGATCTCCCTTTGACCTTTCTCTTATATCAAAAGTTCTTTAATTCTTTTTCACTATCATTTTTCAATAGTTTTGCACAACGTGGTCAACTGGCGAATATCAAAATAGTAATTGCTTACGACATTCCAGATGCTCTACTAAGAACATTAGAAATCTTATATGAAACATCCAATCTTAAACCGATTCCGCCTGGACTATATAGAGCAAAAAATGGGGTAGTAGCTAGACATTGGTTCACCGCATGTATTATACTCGTATGCTTATGATGTTAACTTATGGACAAGCAAAAACTGGAATTTTTTATTCAGCGACGAAATAAGTACTGCTAATTTAACTTGCTCAACCATGCACACATGAACGAACATTAAGACGAAGAGAGTCTGGTTGCGGTCAACCATAATCAAAAATTTTCGAGATATCTAATAAATATATGTGTCACTATTTTACTGAGTTGCTTTGCCCCACTCTGGAAAATATTCTGGCTACGTCCATGCATGCACATTATAGGTCACCCCATTGAATTGTACAGGTTGGGAAATTCGCCACAAGATTACACATGACCATCGCATACAGTGATTTTTTAAGTCACACAAATATTTAAACCACATACATATCTGCATCTTGAAATGAATTGACTTACTTCGAGGTGAAAATAGTTCTGGACATCCTATGAAAGGGAGTCCAATTGGACCCCTGATTTTCCACGCCAGCCAATAAAACTTGCTCTGATAAATGACATAGAACAATAACAGAACAATAAGAAGCGAACATAACACAATCATTTTTCGTATGAAAGCAACAATTTACATACACTTAATAAATATTCCTCCGCAGCTGTTCTTATATACCTTCAGAAGCATTCAATAGTCTAAGAATGGGGACAAGTTGCTGTTCTCAGTAAACAGGTATTTTTGGTGACTTATCAAGTGTATCAATTTTTTTTACAAATGGAGTAGATAACTTTATTTTTTTATTTTTTTCAAACTGTTAATTTTGTTTAACATATATTAATTTTTATGTCTTCACAAATTTAAGATCAAAATTTCAACAGGATCCAGAGCAATACCTGTTATGTATATTCTTATATTCTACTGGTTTCTTCTCCACGACGCACAAAGACGTTTTACTGCAGAAAACTGAGAATTACGTATTATATTTATTACGTATTTTGTTGTGTATTTTATTATCAGATGTAATTAATCGAGGTGCCCGTTTGGGTACATATTTTCGGAATATACACTTATTTAATTTCTCCTTATAATAATCTCGTTTGGCGGCGACTCTTGTAGTGACTTTATTTCTCACTGTAGTTTAAAGTACAGTTCGCGATTCTCCGGGGTTTCAAGTCTGCAATATTTGAAATACAAATATTCTCTCTCGGCTATCAGAGCTCATTTCCGAACGAAGCACGGGCAAGTAGTACTCCTAATGAATTACTTGCAGAGGTTTCCCCCCTTCTTATCTTACTTCATATTACATAGAACTATTGAAGTAACGCATGGGTCCACGGGTAGCACCTATGTGACGGATATTTCTATAGCTTATGCACTGCTAAGAGGCATTGCAATTGATTTATATTTTGTTCTGAGTATTTTGTTCTGTTAAAAGAAATAAATACGAAAAATCAATTGTGGGCCTAATTGTTTAACCTTTTTTGCGCTATAACTCAAAAAGTATTAACATTATGAAAAAACAGTTCACATACCTGAATTTGTAGAGAATTTCGAGGTCTGACAAAATGTTGTTATAATTTTGATCAAGCATGTCTGGAAAATGAGATATTTACTAAAAACGATTTTCCTAATATTATTGATATACCAAACTTGGGCCACGGTTCTGCCCAGGCACATAAGGATTTTTCTTACGGTCACTGTGAGTACCTACGGACATGTAAAATTCATTTCATCCTGTTGCCCGATAGGCCAGCTTTTTTGTGTCTAGCTATCGATCTATTGGGCATTATTGGTTAAAAAGGTAACTAGAAGAAGAGATGGGTTAGTTGTATTGAAGTAGGTGGGTGAGCTTTTGTTGACGGTGTATAAATGTGAAATTAGTATGTTGGACAGACGCATATCAATTTTCGAAGTATGCTTTGGAATATTAATGTTGAAATCACCACCGACTGCAACTTTTTACAGCGATGGTTAATGCAGAAATTGTGTGGAGAAACGCTTGTAAGGATTCGCCGGGGAATAAACTCCTCTATCCACCCCTATATACATATAAAAACTCAATTGCGCTCTACGTTGATTTCATGTCCTAAAACACTGCTTGACGTAAGAGTAGAATACCACTGTGGGGTCGTTGTGAAGAAGATGATTTGATGATGAGGTTGGTGCGTTAAGCTCTTCTTGATATCCCCACAATTCTTGATGGAAGCAGGAGGATATTTCTTGCACCTGGAAACCTTTTGATTTCTTTCATACAAAAAAATGAAACTCACTACTTTTCGTTTAAACTTTATTACACGACCTTCCCTATATAACTCCTTATTGTGAACTGACATATTTTCTATTTTAAACTTTATTTCCTCTCCTCAAACCTACTCGTATCAAAATTTACAATCAAAATCCTACTTACCTCTCTAGTTTACAGTGAATTTCGAGTATAATTTACAGTAGTCATAGCGACCTTCTATGAATCCTAAAGCAAACATGTTCACACAATTAAACTTTATTTGAATTTACTATTGGTGTGTGGCCGAGGTGTCTCACGTTACTTTTGCGCATATCCGTTAATACATAAAATTAACAATTATAATTTTGCGACAGACATCTTATCTCTGCTCGGTTTTTAGAGTAATTTAGATAGGCCGCCACAACACCCCCCTTCTAGCGATTTGCCCGAAGCGCGAAAATAATTTTTGGTGGTTTCTGGAAGTTCTTTGAATTTAACTCTCTTGAAACTCTGTTTGGTGGAAATTGTGTGGGGTGTAAATGTATCCTTAAATATTGTGTCTGGAACTATATGAATTTCGTTTGCCACTGGTAGTACAGTCAATCTGTCGAAAAATCAATAGTTTGAGCGAAAAAATTACAATAGTCGGAAATGTTGTTTTATTCGTTGAAGAATAATGTACTTAAGCTACCTTCGCGATGGGCACGTGCTACTTTGGTGCGTTTTTTCGAAAACTCAAAAAAACTTCCAAAAAAATTTTGGAATGCTTTTTTCTCGGAACGTGTGCATTTTACGGGAAAATTTTTCAAACAAAAAAAGTAGAGGACGTTGCGATCTGCAATTAATGGCAGTGAAGCAATGCTGTACAGCAAGAAATGCGCACGGTAGGTGGCGCTGTGTGGGATGTGTGAATTTGTGTGTTTGTTCTCTCCATCGTTGGATTTGGATCTTCGCTGGTTATTACCGTAAAATATGGCTTTAAACGGTTTATTGATATGTTAACTTTTCTGTTTTTAATATGAATAGTGTCGAAACTTGGTTGTCTACTGACGATCAGAAACGGTCCTTCGTAACAATTTTGAAAAGTGTGTTTAGAAGCATCGTTTCGGATGAAGACATGAGAGCAGGTTTCCAATTCTTTAAACTTGAAAAATTTAGGTTTGTTGTGGTTTGTTGCCGGAGTGGGTTTTATATTGGTGAATGAATTTCTTAAATTATTGATGAATGAACTTTGTGGATTGTACTGCGAATTTTGCTGTAGGAAATCTCCAGGGAGTCGCATAGATTGACCGTAAAGTAGCTCGGCCGGTGTTGCTGAAAATTCCTCTCTGAATGCAGTGCGTAGACCTAACAATACTGATGGTAACATGTCGGACCATGAAGTATTTTGATGCATTTTTAATGCTGTTTTTAATGTCCGATGCCAACGTTCCACGAAACCGTTTGATTGGGGATGATACGGAGTTGTACGATTGTGTTTGAAACCTAAGAATTTTGATAGTTCTTTGAAAAGGTTCGACTCGAATTGTCTGCCTTGATCTGTCACAATAATTTTGGGTACTCCATAACGGGTAATCCATTCGCGATAGAGCGCGGCTGCACATGTTTCTGCTGTTATATTTGCTAGTGGTATTGCTTCAGGCCATCGGGTAAAACGGTCGATGACTGTGAGGCAAAACCTGAATCCTTGTGACTGTGGAAGTGGACCTATAATATCCAAATGAATGGTTTCGAAACGATTTGTTGTTGTGGGGAAAGAAGTAAATGGAATTTTAACATGACGAGAAGTTTTGTTTTTCTGACATGCCAAACATGCTCTACTGCAGTCCTTTGTATCTTTGTTAATTGATGGCCAAAAGTATTTCTTTGTTATTGTTTTGTTTATTGACCTAATACTGGGGTGTGTGAGATTATGGACAGAGTTGAAGATAGGTTTCCTGAATGTGTTTGGGATATAAGGTCTGATGTTGTCTTTTGTATGCTCGCAAAAAATTTGCTTGTCGGTTCCCAAAACTGGAAATTTAGATATCTTATAGGATGAGTCTTTAAGGGGGTCTACTAGTGTGAAATTTTTCAAAAATCCATTTTTCTTTTTTTGCATATTTCGATAGTCTATACCTTTAAAAATAACATACTAAAATTTCAAGTGCATATCTCAAATAGTTTTTGAGTTACAGCCATATTAAGAGCAGCCGTTCATCGGTTCGAAAGTTGCGGTCAAAAAACATATTTCTGAGCAAAATCGAATGAAAGTTTGACTTTACAAAAGAAAAACAAAGTTTATCAACGAAAAAGCTACTTAGAAACGCATTGATTAAAGTTTGTTTACACAACAAACACAACAGAGAATCACAGGGAACGTAGTTGCTTTGTTGTGAACCAAAAGAAGCGCGGATTTAGCGCGTCGATTAGGCTTCCGTTATTACAGAGTATTTGAAGTACTTTTTTTAACGACACATCTAAAAGTTAAAAAAACGCATAACTTCGTTATTTTCTTACGGATTTGAGTTTACTTTGCAGCGTTTTACTCGGAAATAGTTGAACAAAAAGAAAAGCCAATAAAAAAAAAATCGAAAATTTAGCCATATAGGCCCCTTAAACTTTAGACGCGTTTTTCTCGAAACTACATTTGTCAAATTGGCTGCAGTGATAGCTCGAAGACAAATCATCCGATCGATTTGATTTTTATTGCAGCTTCTTTCAAAGATGTTTCTACGTACCATGAACCTCCAGTTTTTTGATCAAATCAAAAATGTAATTTTGACAGGCCAAAAATCATTAAATTTTCGCGCGAAATTTGCAATTTTTTTTAGTAACTCCGCCATTTTGTTAAATGAAATTTTTTTTTTTAGCCCGAGGGTCATGGTACGGGAAAAACCTTTAAGTTTAATAAGCTTTTATGTTTTTTTGATTTCAGGCACTGTGAAGGTCGCTATCACTGCAGCCGTTTAGTGACTTTTTTTTTTGGAGCCTTGGGAGATTGCAAATAACTTGCTAAATTTTCGATTTTTTGGTCCGAAAATTTTATCATGCATTTACCATATATCCACAAAACTATCCTTAAAACATTAAAACATTCCATGCAGTAGTTTTCTAAAAAAAAAATTCCCAAATATCACCTTTTTTGAGGCGGTCACACTAGTAGACCCCCTTAAGCAGTGTGCTGAGTTGAGTGTCTGTTTGTTGTGCATCTGCTATTGCTTCAAAATCTATTGAAGGTGGAATGTGTAGTTCTTCAACTCTTGATAAGGTGTCTGCTACTATATTGTGTTCACCAGAAATGTGTCTTATGTCTGTAGTGAATTGGCCGACGAAATCTAAGTGTCTGAATTGTCGTGGTGTAGCTTTTTCTGGATTTTGTTTGAATGCAAAAGTTAGTGGCTTATGGTCTGTGTATAGTGTGAAATTTCTACCTTCCAAATGGTAACGAAAATACTTAATTCCAGCGTATGCTGCTAATAGCTCTCGATCATAAGCGCTGTATTTTTGTTGGGTAGTGGTTAATTTCGTCGAAAAGAAACCGAGAGGTTGCCAAGAGTTTTCGACCAACTGATTTAGAGCGGCGCCTAAAGCCGTATCTGAAGCGTCTGCAAACAATGCCAATTGAGCACTGTTGTTGGTAAACGTTAAAAGAGTAATTTGGGATAACTGTAATTTGACATTTTCGAAAGCCTTAATTGCTTCCGGCGTCCAGTCAATTTTCTTGGTCCCATCTTTGGGAGGTATTTATTTAGTAGTAGTTGATTTTGAGCTGCGTGTGGCAGGAAACGTCGATAGAAATTTATCATGCCAAGAAAACGTCTTAATTCCTTGACGTTGGAAGGTCGAGAAAATTTTTTAATGATCTCCACTTTTTCTGGAGTTGGTGTAATGCCTTTGGAATTATTAAGGTGCCCGAGAAATTTCACTTCCGGTTTCATGAAGTTACACTTCTCAGTGTTTATTATTAACCCGTGGTCTTGAAAAAGTTGAAAAATTTCTTTTAAATGGTCGATGTGTTCCTGTCCTGAATTTGATGCCACTAATACGTCATCTAAATATGTAAAGCAGAACAGTAATTTTTGAAGAACAGAGTGTATAAATCTCTGAAAAGTTTGTGCTGCATTGCATAGACCAAACGTCATTCTAGTAAATTCGAATAAACCGAAAGGAGTGCAAATTGCAGTTTTGGGTATATCTTCTGGTTCGACCGGAATTTAATGATATTCTTTGGTTAAGTCCAAAGTTGAAAATATATTGCAATTTTGAAGATGGAAAGTGAAATCGTGGATCAGTGGTATCGGATAACGGTCAGGAACTATAATAGAATTTAGACGTCGGTAATCACCGCAAGGTCTCCATTCTCCGTTTTTTTTAGGTACCATGTGTAATGGTGAGGACCAACAGCTGTTTGAAGGTCTGCAGATACCTTGATTTAAGAGAAATTCAAATTCCTTCTTTGTAACTAAGAGTTTTTCGGGGGAAAGTCTTCGAACTTTTGAAAATATTGGCGGCCCATTCGTTTTAATTTGGTGTGTCACCATATGTTTAACTGGCTTGGTAAAACCGGTGTCCCTTGTAATGCTAGGGAATTGTTTGAGTAAATTTTGAATTTGTTTGTTAATAGTTGGTTCTATGAGAACCGAAAGCGTATTGAATGGACCTTTAATTATTTTTCCATTTGACTTGAGATTTGTTAGAGGATCGATTAATTTTCTGTTGGCTAAATCGACTATTAAACCATAGTGGAATAGAAAGTCTGCTCCTAATATAGGTTTAATAACGTCGACGATGAAAAATTGCCATTGAATATTTAGTCTCAAACCCAAGACCAATGAAAGAATTTTTTTTCCGTAAGTGTTGATGGACGAAGAGTTTGCTGCCGAAAGTCGTAAACTAGACGGTGGTAATTTATTGTCTAGCGGAGCTGGTATGACCGAAATGTCCGCTCCCGTATCGATTAAATAATTTAATTTAGATGTTCTATCATAAATGTGCAGGCGACTAGTGTAGGTGTTCTTATCATTCGTCGCCATTATTGATAAATGTTCTCTTTTTTTGGCTGTTCCAGAATTTTTAACGTGCAAGGTGAAACACATTTAGTTGCTTTTTCTGAAAAGTTAACGTGGTACCAACACCAATTAGGGTGTTCCCTTGCTTTAGAATTATCCCGTTTGAATTTTGTCATTGAATTATTTTCTGAATGCGCAGAAGAATGTCGAGAACGGTAATGTGGAGAATAATTTCGTGATGGCCTGGATTTTAAATTTCGGATTTCCATAGACATTTCTCTCACTTGGTTAGCTAACTGCTGAACTTGAACTGTGAAATTTGCCAAAATACCTTCGTCTGCTCGTTGCGTAGAACAGGCGAAGACTGAGGGTTTATTGTTTACTTCGAAAATTTTGTCAGCACCTTTTTGCCAAATCGGCTAATGTGTCTGAGCTGCACAACAATATTACCCTCATATTGTCAGGCAGTCTCTGCATCCAGAAAGTCTTCAGAACGTCGTCACTCAAAGTCCCGTTTGATAGGTTCCGCATTTCTCGAAGAAATTGTGAGGGTGACCGGTCACCTATCACAATGTCTCCCAGAAGTTGATTTAACTTAGCTGTTTCACTAGCTGTGAGACGTGTTATCAATGCTTCTTTATTTTGCGTATATGGGTTTCGCGTATCTGGATTTTGTACAATGTCACTCCCGATTCGAATCAGATCCTCATCCAACGCGGAGAGAACATGATTGAATTTGGTGGCTTCCAGAGTAATTGGAGAGAGTTCGAATTGGGCTTCTAAACGCTGAAACCAGAAGTTCGGCGCAGTTCGCCAGAAAGAAGGTGTTGTAACTGTATATGCAGCAACTGAGACTGGACCTTCTTCATTACCAACGTTACCCGCTTGCGTCAACGGGTTGTGGATTGAATCACCATATTGTTGCATGATTACACTTTTATTAAACAAAAAATTTCTTTTTCAAATCTGAAAAACTTTTCGAAAGAGAACGCGAGTTAACTTTAGAGGAACGCAAAAGTAACGCATGAAACGAGAGAGGGTGTAAATAGGTGAGAATTTTTTTTTTTTTAGGACAATTTGTTTTTTTTATTCAAAAAAAATAATTTTTTTTTAAAACTAGCTAAGTTTTGTCTACTTATCTTTTAGCTTTTTTATTCTATTTCTTTTTTCTTTTATTTCTTTCTTCTTGGTTCAAATTTTGTTTGTGTTAAAGGACCTTACCACGGGTGGGGGGTTCTTTTAATACATGTGTTTGTTTTTGTAAAATGTTATTAAAGTCCCTTACCGCTGGTGGGGGGTATCGTTTATTTAGTGTTAATGTAAGTGTACACTATTTTCTTTCTTGACAATCTGCGGTTTTTCGCTCTTGAAAATCTTCAGGTCGTGTTGATTGGTTGACTTGTAGGCTGTTGATTGTCGGGGCTGTTGATTGGTTGACTTGTAGTGGTGAATTTGCTGTTCCTCTGTCGGGGTAAATTTGCTGTTCATTGTCGGGGTAAATTTGCTGTTCCTTGTCGGGGTCACCAGTTTGTGGGGTCGTTGTGAAGAAGATGATTTGATGATGAGGTTGGTGCGTTAAGCTCTTCTTGATATCCCCACAATTCTTGATGGAAGCAGGAGGATATTTCTTGCACCTGGAAACCTTTTGATTTCTTTCATACAAAAAAATGAAACTCACTACTTTTCGTTTAAACTTTATTACACGACCTTCCCTATATAACTCCTTATTGTGAACTGACATATTTGCTATTTTAAATTTTATTTCCTCTCCTCAAACCTACTCGTATCAAAATTTACAATCAAAATCCTACTTACCTCTCTAGTTTACAGTGAATTTCGAATATAATTTACAGTAGTCATAGCGACCTTCTATGAATCCTAAAGCAAACATGTTCACACAATTAAACTTTATCTGAATTTACTAATGGTGTGTGGCCGAGGTGTCTCACGTTACTTTTGCGCATATCTGTTAATACATAAAATTCACAATTATAATTTTGCGACAAACATCTTATCTCTGCCCGGTTTTTAGAGTAATTTAGATAGTCCGCCACACCACCCTACCGCCGATAAGGCCACAACAATTGTTGCGGAAGACCCTGATCCTGGTATTGCGACTAAAGAGGAAGGTATATCGTCATGCAACCATGATTCGCTTACAAACATATCATGTAATTTAGGATATTGAAAAACTTCCTTTAGCTCATCTATTTTGGACACCGATTGCTATGAGCGCTAATGTTGGAAACATTGAGACCGTTAAGATATTAAACATTGCTCTTACGTTACGCTATTCAGAGAAAAATAGGTAGGAGCAAATGGGTGTAAAATTTGAAAAATTTGTGTCGGACACAATGGAAAAATCGAGAAAATGGAGTATGTGGTACATTATATAACAGTTTCAACTTCAGAGGATTTCCATAAAAATTGGCATTTTCGATTTTCGAGGTCGCTGATTTCGAATCTACTATCTAAATTTGGGAATGCAATATGGCGACTAAATTTTCCCAACGTAAACAAATTTTCATGCAAATGGGTACCTACAATCTACATACTGACTTCTTAAGGTGCTCAGGTCACATTTGCTACTGAAATTTGGAAATTTATGATGGCAGATCCAATATGATGACCTAAAGGAATATAGTCACCTCGAAAGTGCGTTTAATCAAGTGCCAGTGATCTCGTTATTAGCATTAATTTAGAGCAGATTATGCCTTTTGAACTAGATGATGAAGAGGAAGTACCGCACTTGGACCGGATTAATATAATAAAATCAGACAAAGCAAATAAAGCACACTAAAGAGTTAAAAATAACAGGTGTACTAAGATCTCAAAGTAATTATGGATCACCAATCTGGAGCATTTATCGGATTAATGCTCATAGAACCCGTTATCCGTCGACTTCAAATTCTCCGTTGCTGCAGAGCATAAGAGCCGATTTCATCACGCTGAACTCTGCTGTAAAAATTATAATGTTTACCGTCGTGACCGTCATCTTGATCAGCTCAATGCACCTGTTGGGGGTGGTGTCGTAGTCGCTGAGAGCAATAGACATCCCTCTTGCTCTGTTGAAATACCTTGCTGCTCGGATATTGAGTTTATTTGTGTGCGGATTAAGCTCAATTGCAAATTTATTTTTATTTGCTCTACGTATATTCCTCCGAGCAGTCCTGTCTGCACTTATCAGACCCTAATGAGAAATCTTCAGGACGTTTCTGACTTGTGCTCCCATACGGCCGACGCACAGTGGGGCAGAATCCCGATTTTGTGGCCAAAAATTATAAATTAGCTATATGGGGGTTTTCGAGGTCGCTGATTACGAATCTGAGGTCAGATTTTCAAAATTCAAAATGGCGGATGCAATATGGCGGACTATGGTTCATACGTTGAAAATATGAAGTGAAATATCATTTAATTTGGTTTTCGAGGTTATTGCTTACAATTCAGGAGTTAAAATAGAGCAAAAACATCGTAAAAGTATTGTAAAATTGATATAATAAATTCATTAGTGTAAATATAAACTTTCCACTTTTTACTCTCATGGGCCTAAATGAACACTATACAACCGATTGATTTGAAATTTATATATGTTCTTCTACTTATTAATAGTTATCGTCCGTACCAAAATTGCTTATTTTCGAAAATATTTTCTTATTTTTTTTAAACGATTTGTCTAAAAAAAAAACCAAGATTTTCGTAACTTTTTTTTCTACAGTCCGCCATTTTTTTTCCAATGAAATTGATTAATTTTGGTAGGGACGATAGCGACAGACCTACTGAACAATATTCCATTCGATGTTTTTTCGATTCCCTAAAAAGACCTAAAATTTATGCGTTCACATGAGAATACCTCCTTAATGTCGCGCCACGCGTTTTTCCATAAAAATTAGTCTCACTACTCAACGGGCACTCGAAAGCAGCCAGTTTTTTAACATGTTATACTTAACACTGTACACTAGTAGTTCCTTGTCGAAACTAGATCGAACCTCGCGAAACCATTTTTAAAACTCTATTAGAAAATCGATTTTATATAAATATAAAAAAAATATACTATATACTTGTCGCGAGATTTAAATATCAGAAACCTAAAATGAGCAATAATTGTGCATAAGCTTAAATTCTACATACCTCCAGAAAATGAATCCATTTTGCCGAATTCGAATTGAACTAGTTTCCTCAGTTTCGCAGCACTTCAAACAGGTAAGAATTTTTCCACGCGTACACTTGTTTCTTGCGTACTCAACGGAGGCTGAATGTCGACTGACGTCGAGGCGACGCTAGAGCAGGTATTTACCTGCCCGGTCTGGAATTATGTTCTAGGACTATCCCTAAACAAGATCTGATGGTATATAGACGAATATACACAACTCAAAAATTTGATTTTTGGCCAGCTTTTTGGATTCTGCCCCACTGTGCGACGTGATTGTACTCGGAGATTTCAATCTGCCGCACCTGATTTGGAATTAGTACTCTGAAGATGCTACATTTTTGTCTGCTACTGGTGTTACGCGTCATACTGAAATAGAGCTGGTGGACAATATGTGCAACCTGGGATTGCATCAGATCAGTGGGGTGCTCAACTCTCGGCAGCTGCTGCTTGACTTGGTATTTGCTTCTGATTCCTCGTCCACCTACATATGTATGTACATATGTTGATGCATGCGCCGATCCTATTTTCGATGAGGACCATCCAGTACTGCTTGTTTAGCTTTCTTTTTTTAAGGTACCATCTGACAATAACATTCTGGATTATTTTTATGATTTTAGGAAAGCGAACTTTAATGAGCTCAATTGTTTTTTGAATAGCTGTGACTGGTCCAGTATTTACAATTGCCCTGAGGTTGCTGAAGCCGTGCGTAAATGTTATGAATTAATTTTAGATGGAATTGCTCGGTTTGTGCCTCTAGTCAGAAAAAAGGACCTTTTGTATAACCCTGTGTGGTATAACAAAGAATTAAGGTGATTGCGAAATCGAAGAAACAAGGCTTGGCATAAATACAAAAAATATGATGCGAGCTATGACTACCTCCTCTATTGCGATTTGCGGAGGCAATTTAATAATTATTCCAAGTATTTGTACCGCCAGTATACTGATCGCATGAAATCTAATATTAGATCTAACCCTAAGCAGTTTTGGAATTTTATTAATACTAAGCGGAAGACTAATAACTACCCATCTGTTTTAACTCTTGATAATGAAACGGGTTGTGAACCTTCTGCTATTTCTAACCTTTTTGCTAAACACTTTAGCAATGCCTACTGTGATGAAATCTGTGATATAGATTTAGACTATTTTAACTACTTGACTTGTCTTCCCATACAATCTACTAACATTGTTCTTGACGTCTGTACTGTTTTAAATTATTTAAATAAAATTAACGAAGATTACTCGGATTCTCCCGACAGTGTTCCTGGTGTTGTCCTCCGTAAATGTGGTGCCTCACTTGTTGAGCCCCTTACGTTTTTGTTTAATTTATCGTTGCGTTCATGTACTTTCCCTGATATTTGGAAGTTATTTTACGTTATTCCTATTTTTAAGAAAGGGAAACAGAATTTTATTGAAAATTACAGGCCTATCGCTAAACTGTCCCCTATTCCAAAACTTTTTGAGTCCATCGTAACGGAGTATCTGACCTTCTATTGCACTTCTTTTTTATCTGAGAAACAGCATGGCTTTGTTAAAGGTAGGTCAACAGTGACTAACTTAGTGGAATTCTCTAATTTTTGTATAACGAATTAAGAAAAGGGACAACAAGTTGATTGCATATACACTGATTTTAGCAAGGCATTCGACAAACTCTCCCATAGAGTGCTAATTTTTAAATTACTGCGACTTGGCTTTTGCATCGATTTGGTTCAATGGATTAAGGGCGGGGTAACGTATTAAAAAATTTTATTTTTAATTTTTTTTTAATTGTTTCATATGATTGTACAACATCTTAAGATTGTTGTGTCAACATTTCAAACAAATCGGAGTAAAACTAACTAAGATACAGAACTTTGAGCGTTTGTTGCTTTCATGTATACTACTCGATTTTCAGGTATGCAAAACTTTAAAGCGATTTTCTGACGCTTGTCATTTTAAAACCGGTGAACAGTTTAGAGCAAAATCTACTCGACCGATTGTTTTGAAATTTTGTATACAGCTTCTTTACATAAATGACCAGGTAACGCTGGGAGCTTTTTTTTTTTTCATTATTATAGATTTTACAATAACAAATAGGTTCATTTTTTAGACGAAAATCGGTGTTTTCACTTCTAAGTGTCAGCAAAAATTGAAAAATCGAAAAAAAAAAAATTTCCTCCCAGGAATACCTTTGGAAAGCGGTTATCTAATGACACATTTTTTTTTTTTAATTCAGATGATCCACTCTTCAGTAATATTGTTCACCGACAGACAACTTTTTTTCGAAGCGCCTCCGAAGATTTGCTGCCGTCGGCTTAATTATTTATATTTTGTTTTAAAATATTAAGGAAAATATTGTTCACAGGTTGTACTATAATGCTGCGATCGACTAATTAAATTTGTATTGCCTGCAGCGTCTGGAAAAATTCTTGAAAAAGGGCCTTTTTCACGCCGAATTAACGTTACCCCCCCCTTAAGTCACATCTCACAAATCGATATTTTAAGGTTAAATTTTCTTCCACCTTGCCTGACAGTGTTATCGTGTTGTTCTACAAGGTAGTCATCTTGGGCCATTGTTATTTACAATATTCATTAATGATTTGTTCCCTCTAATTCGAAATGCACATATCTTATCTACGCTGATGACCTGAAGATTTTTAGTGCGATCGAATCCTCACATAATGCCTATAGACTACAAGAGGACCTTATTAGGTTCACTGAATGGTGCTCCAAAAATCATATGAAGCTGAACATTGGAAAATGCAACCTTATTTCGTTTAGTAGGAAGAGTTCCCCTTTGGATCATCCCTACAAGATTGACGATTTTCCTTTGTCTCGACAAGTACGCGTTATTGACCTTGGCCTCACTATTGACACAAAATTTAATTTTGGAGCCCATATTAATAACATTATAAATCGGGCTAATTCAACGCTGGTCTAGGGATCTAGCTGACCCTTATCTCCTCAAGATTCTGTTCTGCGCTTTCGTACGTCCTATATTGGAATATGCGTCAATAGTGTGGATGCCTCATTCTCAAGTCAACATTGACCGCATTGAGGCTGTACAAAAGCGGTTCCTACGCTTTGCCCTGCGAGATCTAGCCTGGAATGATCCATGTAATCTTCCTCCTTACAAGGACAGATTAAAACTTTTAGATTTGACGTCCCTCTCTAAACGCAGAGAGGTAGCAAGTGGTATATGTATGCATGATATCGTTACTTTATTTATTGTCACAACTTCATCAAATTACTGATTACTATAACAGAGTTTCATGTCAGTACAGCCAAATTAAATAAAAAGTTTAACGAAGACGACCTTTCAACTGGCGACGATTAATATGGAAATCTATAATATTATAGCGAGAATTGAAGGAACGTGACATTGAAGAAATAGGCTCATGTAGGCCATAGTTAGTGCGGTGATGATTAACATGCAGGAAGTCGTGATACCTCAAAGAGCGAGCCGGAACAGAGACATTAAAAAGGGCAAGCAATTCGGGAGAGTTAACCGTGCCCTGCAGGCAGTCAAAAGTCAAAACGGTTTTGGAGTTGTTCCGCCGTTGCTCCAATGAGTCAAGGGAAATGAGTGCAAGCCTATCAATATATGGTGGCAAATGAAGGTTGTACTCCCAGGGCAGTCCACGAAGAGCAAACCTTAAGAATCTGCGTTGAATCGCTTCAATCCTGTTAATATGGCTTTCATAAAAAGGTGACCAAACTGTGCAACCATATTCGAGAATTGGTCTAACAAATGTGCAGTACAGGAGGCGAGAAATATAAGGATCATCGAACTCCTTAGACCATCTTTTGATAAAACCCAAAGTGGCGTTAGCTCGATTCACAATGGCATCGATGTGATCCTCAAAGGAGAAACGAGAGTTGAGCACAACACCAAGATCCTTCACTTTGACAACTCGAGAGAGAGAACGTCCATTTATCGAATAGTTATAAAGCAAAGGACTCTTCCTACGCGAAAAAGTCATACAGGTGCATTTTGAAATATTCAATGACAGGCGATTGACTAAGCACCACGACTGAAAAGCCTGTAAGTCAGAATTCAGCAGCTGACAGTCACGAGCATCAGAGACTGTACCAAAATAGCTTTGCATCATCGGCATAACAGAGAATCCTCGAGTAAGTAGGAATAAGGGAGACATCGTTGATGTAGATGGTAAATAAAAGAGGACCAAGGTGGCTACCCTGCGGAACACCAGATGTGTTCATCAGTATATCAGAAAGAACGCCACGGAAGCAGACCCGTTGGGCACGCTCAAGCAGATATGACGTAGTCCAACCAACAAAGCGAGAAGGGAAACCCAAAGCAGTCAATTTATATATAAGTACCCGGTGATCAATCTTATCAAAAGCCTTACTAAAATCGGTAAAAATACAATCGACTTGATTACCAGATTCAATAGCAGAAATACAGTGACTAGAAAATTCTAACAGATTGGTAGTAGTCGATTTGCCTTTTATAAAGCCATGTTGAAATGACATCAGAAAAGGTTTGCAATGAAAATACAACACATCACAGACAAAGGCTTCAAAGAGTTTAGCAATAGAAGATAAATTGGCAATAGGTCTATAATTGGAGATGTCACTTTTGTTGCCCTTCTTGTGCAGGGGGAAAATCACAGAGATCTTCCAAGGCTTAGGAAAGACACCAGTACAAAGAGATAGATTAAATAAAAAACAGAGAACAGAGGACAAAACAGAGTCACACCTACGCAAGAAACAAGCCGGAATGCCATCAGGGCCAATTGAGTAATTGTCATCTAAATTAGCAATATGTTTTAGAACAATATTGTCATTAAAAACGAGGTCGTCAGGTAGAATAAAAGTCTGCGGAAGCTTCGTCAAGTTGGTAAAATCGTTAGGATTAATATCACAGGTAGTATCACAGAAAGCAGTTTTAAAAAAGTCTGCAAAAAGATTAGAAATCACTCGAGGATCACTGCTACTCATAGGGCCATAAAAAAGTGAAGATGGAAAACCGTCAGAACCACGTTTGGCATTAACAAATCTCCAGAACCGCTTCGGATCGTCACGAAGAAAACTTTTTACATTACGAATGTAGGCAAAATAGGAGTCATTAACAGCTGCGACAAATTTATTGCGAAAGTCGCAGTATGCGCGTAAATCCGGATCACTCCGAGAGGAACAGAACGTCTTCCAAGCCTTACTCTTAAGATTCTTTAAATGTTTAACCTCAGAGTTAATCCAGGGTTGCCAAACCGAATTACTATTAGACCTCTTAACAGGGACAAGAGACGAAAAACAGAGCGATATAATATCGTAAAATGACAACAGCTTTTTCAATGTCACGTTCATTCAGGACGCCACTCCAGTTACAATTAGAGAGCCAGAGACTCCTTTTAGAAAAGTCGGCTTTTTTAAAATTATAACAGAGATTGCATGGCAAAGATGACGCGACAAATATGGGATCGAATGAAAAGAGTAGACACAAAGCAGGATGATGTGCGCTTTCCTGAAGCAACGGTGTAGGACAGTGTCTAACTGATGTAGAAGATCGATCAGTAGAAAAAACCAGATCAAGAAATCTATTATGATCGTTGGTCACGGTATTAAATTGCGATAGTCCAAGGGAGGCTAATGCCTGCTCTCCAATGAGCATGCCATCGACAAACCGACCACGAACCATGCTGCTGCCTTTTCCTTCTCATTATAAAATGCGTGTCCCTTCTCGCTCGTGTTTTGGTCGACATGCTCTAACTTTTCCTTTGTGTTGGTTAACCCATATGAGTTGCCGCATTTAATTCAGCACTTTTTAGCAGTGGTTCGGGCCCTAGATACGTATTTAGTACTTGAAAGGTGTCAAAGCTCAAGCAAAACTGAGCTTAAGCTCAAGTAAATATTGTGTAAAAGTGTGTAGAAACGAAGAAATGGAATTTATTAAGCAGCTAGTTCTGCTAAATTAGCTAATTGTTAAAAATAAATAAAATAAAACTTAGTTCGTTTCTTTGCATTTCACCGATCACAACAAACAGAGCTTTCTGACTGTTCACATCTACATTGATAGAATTATGTACGAACGCATTTTGTCAGCCAACTGGTTGGTTGACGGCATTCCCATTGGAGAACGGGCATAAGACTCCATAAGACTCCACCACCGACGGGAGCATTCAAATTAGAATGTCGGTCGCGTCGGAAAACGATGTAGTCCGAAGCAAAAAGCTCAGCATCCTCGATTCCACCACACAGCCAAGTCTCAGTCTAACAGACCACGTCAAAGCAGGATTTCGTCGAACCGATAAAAAGGCGAGTTGCTTGGAACGAAGTCCGGTTATGTTGGCGTAGTAGAAGGAGATTTCACTGATGAGTTTTTTGCATTATATTCGGAAGAAGACACCTCCCTGGAGATGAACTGCCCAGCCTGCGTCTGCGTAGTACACGTTGAACTTCTGTAGCCGTTCATAGAAGTACCAAATCCACCAGAAGCCGCTCCCAGTTTAGGTCCTCTCCGAGGAACAAATTCCCGTACAATAGAGCCTGGTGGCCAGATCTCAGGAGAAATTCACTGGGAGAACAGAACATCAGGGACAACCACCTTGAAGGAAGATATTGATGTGCGTTCGCCATTGCGAGATTTGTCGATCCTTCTACAAGTAACCAAGTCTGGCGATGTCCTCAGATGGAAAACGATATTTTGCAGTACATCTTCAACGTTCGTATCCGGATGCAGACGGAACACGAAAATGGAACGAGGCAACACCGCAGGACGCAAAGTTGGGGGGTCAAGAGG
Source organism: Neoitamus cyanurus (assembly GCA_947538895.1). NCBI lineage: Eukaryota > Metazoa > Arthropoda > Insecta > Diptera > Asilidae > Neoitamus > Neoitamus cyanurus. The sequence goes on along the minus strand of OX384544.1, from coordinate 16,434,353 downwards.
ACCAGCAGCAGCATTCGACTCACGAGAAGGCATGGGCGTAGAGACATTCGACGAATTACGTGAGGTAGAATTGTCCCCCTGTAAATTGCAGGCATCAATAGCAGGCGAAGGTGTATTAACCTGCACCAGTAAAGGCGAAGGTGAAGCAGTCGGAGACGGTGTAGTCCTCTTCTTATCGCCGCCACGACCACCATTCCCACGACGACGTTGAGGTACGGACGGGCAATCAGGCCTCACGGGAGGCAAGGTCGACGGATTAACGGAGCTCTCCGTTACTGGCGCTATAAATTCACCTAATCTTTTGAACCATATTAATAAAAAATCGCGTCCTCGCCTGACTAGAGGCCAACATTTTCTATACACTAATTATCACAGGACCAATTATGGCTCTTTTGAACCAGTATCTACTATGTCTAGAAATTATAATTCTTCCTTTTTTTTAATTGACTTCAATTGTAGTCGAGTAGCGTTGAAAAAAAGATTATTTGTAAATTGGTAGAATTTTTGTTGAAACTTTGAAATTCTATAATTCATCATTATATAATAGTTTTAAATGTCAGATGGTCTGTGTACCTGTTGATGATGATAAATAAATAAATTGTAAATTTTGCCTTCTAATGTATTCAGATGTGTAAAGTAACAGTGCATCAGTAAGTGACAGTGTATTATATGGCCCTGGAATAGACGACTCGATGTAAGTTCAAAAAAACATTTATTTCTCTATGCAAAGTGCTTTTGATACTTTAAACGCGTTTTTCTCAAAAATGTGATTTTAAAGTCGGTGACCAAGACTTCTCGGAAACGGCTGATCCGGTCAGTCTCAAATTTTAACGCAAGCTTCCTAAGTATGTTTTTTTAGTAACTAAACTAAGCTTTTTTCTCACCGATAATTATTTATTTTTTTATAAAAAATTTAAGGCTTCAATTGTGTTCAAAAATCGATTTTTTTTTTGAGAAACCGCCATTTTGTCAAAAAAATTTATTTTTCTTATTGCTTCCGTTAATTACAAGATTATACATTACTTTAACGAAATCCGTTTGGTTTTTTCATATCAGATGATCCAGTACAGAGATATCGTGGTCACCTCAAGGCGCTTTTCTTAATAGGAGCTCCTGGAGATCAACTACAGCAGTTTTCAAAATTACAAATAAAAAATTTTAAAATACTGTTAAAGGTTGCCGCAATATGTGTACTAATTTTTAAATTAATAATTTTAAAAATCTTCTCAAGAAAATTTCTTCACAAATCGCTTTTTTCGCCCTCCTGAGTGTATATAACCCCTTAACGGGACGTTAAATAGTATTAACCGGTACTTAACTAATTAACGGAGTATAGTGAAATCGGCTCTAAAGCTCCAATTATTGAGTACGTTAACGGAGAGAGCTGGTTCAATGAATCCGTCACCTTGTGTTTATATATTCCGTCCTTATGTTCTTGTATTGTTGTTACTATTACTATGATCAAACAATTTCAAAAGACAGATAATGGATACAAGAAATTGATACATATATATGACGAATATCTAGTAAAGTTCGTGTCTCTGTCAGCTGGTGGTTATGGCGATGATGATGATGGGGACAATGAAAATAAGAACGATGATATAAATGAAGGGTTTTGCTAAACCAATACAATTATATATATTATATTTCGTGTTTGTGGTCGTACGCCATATCTCCCTTAATACTTCTTCAAAATTAATAATTGAGATATCGCAGATATTGTAGATTACGTTCCCTGTTAATTACGAAAAATAAACAAATAGTTTAAAATAAATTATTTTCGTTAAAAACAAAATTTATTTTAAAAACTTCGGTTTAACCAATATGTACGAGAGCTGTCTGTTGAAGTTGTTCTCATTCTTTAAAGACTGTGGAAGGTGCCATCTATTGACATTCTGTTTAACTAACATGCATGGCAGTTGTTAACCGGAGTTATTTACATCCTATACACTAGTGTAATTAGTGGAGTCAACAGATGGCGGCTTTTAAATTTTCCATGCAAATACGGTTTTTTAACAAAAACATTAATGTTAGACTACTTGTTTATTTTTGGTCATTAACGGTGATCGTAAAATTCAAAATTATATTCCAATCATTAAATTTGGAAGAATTCCTGTTATTCCTCCTTTAACTTATATTGGCAGCCCTCGACATATGCTGACTGATAATTTCTGTATCATTTAATTCTCCATAAGTGTTTCTATTTTCGTCACAGCTTACAAATTCATTAAATAAATTTATATCAATTTCCATCGGTAACTCTAGCGACCAGTCCCCTACATTATTATCAATAAAGTGTCTTTTTACAAAACCTGATTGCCGGAGGACGCCGCTGAAACCCTTAGTAATCCTTCTTTTTGGCCTAATGGTACTATTGTAAAGGAGTTTGTCCATCGCACCAGTAACTTGGGGTTTCACGGAAGACATCGCAGCCGCCGGCCGTTGACGAATGCTTAAGCATTTATTATCAAAATGTAAACGGATTACGCACTAAAACTCGGAATCTCTTTCTGGCTTCTTCTGATGGTTTTTTTGATGTTATATGTCTGACCGAAACTTGGCTGCATTGTGGCTTTTTGGATGCTGAGCTGTGTAATCGCAATTATCATCTCTTTCGTCGCGACCGTCATTTGGACCAGCTGAATGCTCCTGTTGGCGGTGGTTTAATGATTGCGGTAAAAGCAAGATTCTCTTCGTGCCTTATTGAACTCCCCGACTGGGAAACTAATGTGGAATTTATTTACGTTCGAGTTAAGCTGCATAACAAAAATATCTTCATTTGCAACACCTATATTCCACCTGGCAGTCCACTAAACGTTTACTTGGGTGTTTTGAGTAATATTCGCAAGATATCCGAGCTGTGCACTCCTACGGACGAGCTTATTGCGCTGGGCGATTTTAATCTTCCACTTCTTACTTGGGTCCCTTCTGACGATGCTGATTTTCTTGCTGCGACAAATGTACGTGTTGATGTGGAGCGGGAGCTAATAGATAGTTTATGTGACCTTGGATTGCAACAGATCAGCGGTATGTTTAATTCCCGCCATCGTCTTCTCGACTAGGTTTTTACCTCGGAGTGCTCGACTACCCATGTGGATGCTTGCTTTGACCCAATTTTTGCGGAGGTTCCTGATCATCCTGCCCTAATTATCTCATCGTCTTTGATTAAGTTACCATCTGACGCTCTAGTAACTAGTTTCTTTTACAACTCTCGAAAAACTAACTTTGAATTACTTAACTCGTATTTAATTGACGACGCCGACTACCTCATGTATTCCGACTTACGGAGGAAGTTCAATAATTACTCCAAGGCTCTATATCACCAGTACACTGATCGCATGAAATTTAATATTAAATCTAATCCTAAAATATTCTGGAATTTTGTTAATAGTAAACGGAAGACTAATAACTCTCCCTCTTTTTTATCTCTTGACAATATCTCTGGTACTAACCCGGGTGCTATTTGTAATATCTTTGCTAAATTCTTTAGCGATGCCTTCTGTGATGATGTCTGTGATATAGATTTAGAATATTTTAACTACTTGACAAGTCTTCCCACACAATTTCCTAATATTATCCTGGACGCCTCCACTATTTTGGAGTATATAAGTAAACTTGACGATGGTTTTTCTGATTCGCCTGACTGTATCCCTGGTATTGTTTTACGTAGTTGTAGCATGTCGCTTGTTGAACCCTTAACTTTTCTGTTTAACTTATCTCTACGTTCCTGTGTTTTCCCTAGTGCGTGGAAATTTTTAAGAAGGGTAAAAGGAATTTGATTGAAAACTATAGGCGTATTGCAAAACTTTCTCCCATTCCTAAACTGTTTGAGGCCATTGTAAATGAACATTTAATTTATCACTGTAGATCCCTCTTATCTGATAAGCAGCACGGCTTTATAAAAGGTAGATCGACTGTAACAAATCTTGTCGAATTCTCTAATTTTTGCCTAAGCAATATTGAGATGCTCAAGCAAGTTGATTGTGTATATACTGACTTCAGTAAAGCATTTGACAAGCTTTCTCAAAAAATGCTGATTTTTAAATTGTTACGGCTTGGCTTTCCAACTAATCTTGTTCATGGGATTGCGTCATACCTTACAAATCGTTCCTTCAAAGTCAAATTTGCTTCGTCTTTTTCTGACTCTGTTCATGTTTTTTCTGGTGTCCCACAAGGAAGCCACCTTGGGCCGTTGTTGTTCACTCTGTTTTTGAATGATTTGTTTCCCCTTCTCCAAAAGGCACATGTTTTGGCTTATGCTGATAATCTAAAGATTTTCATGGCCGTTGAATCTGTAAACGACGCTCAAAATCTCCAAGACGATCTCACTATTTTTTCTAAGTGGTGCTCCAAGAATCACATGTTTTTAAAAGTTGCAAAATTTAGCCTAATTACTATTAATAGGACGTGTTCCCTCCTAAACTTTTCATATAAAATCAATAATAGTGCTTTGGCTCATCAAGAAAGTGTCGTTGATCTTGGTGTTACTCTTGATGTCAAGTTCACTTTTGGCCTTCATATTGACCAAATTATTAACCGTGCTAATTCCTCCCTCGGTTTTATTAAACGATGGTCCAAAGATCGTGTTGATCCATTTGTTTTGAAGGTTTTGTTTTGTTCATTTGTTCGTCCCATTTTGGAATATGCCTCTGTGGTGTGGATGCCCTTCTACGAAGTTCACAAACAGCGAATTGAGTCTGTCCAGAAGCGCTTTCTCCGTTTCGCTCTTCGACATCTACCATGGACGGATCCCGTTAACCTTCCACCTTACGAAGAGAGATTAAAACTCTTGGATATACAGTCCCTTTCCAAACGCAGAAAAGTTGCAAGGGTGTTTTTCATGCATGATCTTTTAACTGGTGTTATAGACTCTCCCAGCCTTCTTAAATTAATTAATATTAATTCATGTCCGCGAATGACCAGAGGACGAAGTTTTTTTTGTTTTAGTTGTCATAGAACGAATTACGGCTCTTTTGAACCATTGTCGGCTATGTCTAAATATCATAACGCTGTTTTTTGTCGTATTGATTTCCATATGAATAGAGCAACTTTAAAAAAGTTATTATTGTTTAATTAATTTATTGTTGTATCGTATCATTATATTATTGTTAACTTTGTTAAATTTCTTTTTGTTATTTATTTTTATACTATTTTTCCCTATAAATTTTTGTTCATATTTTTCTATTTAGTGTCAGATGGTCAATTGTACCTGTTGATGATAAATAAATAAAAACAGTTTTTAATTGTGTTAGGTGATACTTTTTTATTCCGCAACACTAACCACCGTTACAGCTACTAATTTCACAATTCACTCCAAACAAATTCCTTTGTTGTGTGGTTTTAGTTCGGCTCAGTTTAACTGCATAATATTAATTTTTGATTTCATCCAGAGTGAATTTAGTCCGGTAGAACACAATAATAACTTATATAAAATTGGTTGTCTTTAAAGCCTTGGTCTTTACAAAAAGTATCAAGTTTTATGTTTATTTTATAAATAAATCAAATAATAATAATTCATTCAGCGTTTTTTTTCGTGATTTTTTAACATATTAAGAAGGTATTATTTTTGTAAGGTTTCCTGCTATTTGTGTGGTATGGAATAAAAAAATCATTCCAGGTAAATAGAAATTAGACCAATAAAGTAGGTGTTTAACCAAACCGAGCTTTCTTGGTGTAGATCATTCTTACCTGAACTGACTGTTTTGTTGAATTTAATACACACTGGTGAAAGCTTTAGTATAAAGTCGATTACATCACTTTTAACTAACTTTACTTATTAAAAGCCAGCGGAACTAGACTGGCTAGCCCTGTTTTCAATCGTAAAAAGCGGTTGATGTGTCAATTCTGACGTTATATTGAAGGTCACATCTAATTCATCCAATTTTAAGGTAGTTGCAAATCGAAAACGTTGAAAAACTTTTACAATAGTTACTTTCATTGAATAGTTTGCATATCGCCAACCTAAAAATTATATACATTAAAAAATGGAGAACGTGAGATTGCATGTACATACCAATACAATTTCGCAAACCCTTGCTGAAAGGGATGTACACAAAAGGATGCTTGTCACCGATTTCGTCTTGCATAAATCTGTAGGGATTGAAGAGCATTGCATCTGCGCCCCAGTACTTCGGATCTCTGTGCATGGAATACATATCAACGATTATGTTTGTTCCTTTGGGCACCACAACATCGTCAAATAGGAGAAAGTCAGCATTTGCTGCTCTGCCTATCACGCCTGCCACCGGCAACAGACGAAGCGCCTCCTTGATGACTAAGTCGGTAAGTGGGGTGTCCTGTATGTCTGCGAAAGACAGCTCTACGTCTTTATCAGGAAACCTTTCTTCTATTTCCTCATACAATTTCTCCTGCCATTCTGGGTGCATAGCCAGTAAAGTGATGATGTGCAGAAGAGCTGTAGCAGTTGTTTCGTACGACTAATATAAATTAACTCTCTCAAAGGCGAATTTTGTTACGAGTTAAACTTGGTTACTTACACCAAGAACGACGTGATTCATTTCGACGACTACCTCTTCCGTAGATAACAATCCATTCATGTTTGCCTCTACCGCATGACGGATGATAGGACCATTAGGTTCGATTCCCATATTTTTAACCTGCTTAGAGGTTACTTCGATACACTGTAATTAAAAATATGTTCATACACTGTTCAGAAGTGCAAACTTCTATTTACCTTTTTTACAAACGTCCACACGTTTCGTTTGGCTTTCTGAAATTTCTTGTGATACTCACTGTCAATCACTTTGATGATCGTCGGGGATGAATAAAGCGGATTTAAAGTCGCCTTGGAAAGTGTATCTAACAAACTATATAAATTGTTAATGGTTTTTTTTTCCAAAAGTTGAAGCCGCGTCCAAACCAACAAATTTTATCACAATGCGCTGTTTTATATCCACAGAACTAAAATGTTATGCAATGGATACCGTGTGTTGCTCAACGGATACTGACTAATGTTTGATCCAGAAGTAAAACTCTCGCCAAAGCAACGCACAGTGTAAAAATTTAATGGTCTGGACGTGGTTTAAGACGTGCGTAACTCACAAATTGTATGATTGTATAATTGAATTTTCTTTACCATGCCAGGTAAAGTTGCTGCTTTTCTGCCCCATGATTGTTTCTTAAAGTAAATTTGTTATTAACACCCAATAAGGTATACCGAAAAAGTATTACCACTAGCAATATTAAATGAGAACTCCAGCAAAATTTTATGAATTTCAAGAGGCTTCTTTAGTTGAGAAAGTTCTTTTAGTTGGTCACATAATTCTTTTGATTTGGCATCGAAAACTGGTACGAACTGCGCCAATGATTGGGTTTTAAACGCTGGGATGAAGAGTTTCTTATAGGCACTCCACTGGGGATCTAAAAAACAATGAAGATTCATTGTGTGCTTATAAATCTTTTATTCCGTATACCTACTTTTGCTAGTCACTATACCATTTCCCATAAATGTGGATATATTATTGTATACAAAGGCTTTGTTAATGCACTCTGGGGCGGTTAACACGCGTTCCACGTTTTCAGGATCAGCGACATAAAGAAGACAAACTGGTGCGAACCACACAGTAAGAGGTGATTTATATGATTTCCTCATTTTTGATATAAATGCCAATAGATCTGTAAGAAAATAATTTTTACTAAATTAATCATAATGAATGATGGAGAGGAAATACAAAGCGATATAATCAGAGGGCAGTGGAATACAAACCCTAAGAAAATGCGCGCCACATTGTGTTAGGACTTCACTTTTTGCAGCAGATTTGAGTGTAAATGTTGGGAAAGTGATCAAAAAGCTAACAAATGTCATATTATGACTGTATCCACTATAGTCTGTAAATCTAGGACGGTTAAAGACTTAGGGCCGGCTTCACAATATTCCGTTAATTAGTAAATGTCCGATTAATACTAGTTAACGTTAAGGTTAGCGAGTGTTTCACGACGCGCTAACGGGCGTTTAAATGCGTTAATCAGGCGTTTAATTTAATTGCCGCTCAGAGTATCCGTTAACCTCTTAACGGCCTATTATTGTCAAAAACGAGGAATGAATTATCTTTCTTATCTTTCCCATATTCTCCTATATATGAGGATCGAGATCGGTGTGGTGCCAAAAATATGGACACATTACACAGAAACACCATATATATGTTGGAATCTTCAGATTACCGTTGTTCACCGAAACGTGTAAACCTCACATTACATAGCTCCACAAGTAAATAAAAACGAGTTAAAAATATGAACTCGTGCAAGAGATCATTTCTGGGAGTCAGGTGTGTACATGGGTGCGTATCGCACGAATTGGTAGTGAAGAAGGGAATAAGGGAGTGCTCGGGAGGTTTTCGGGTCGCTGGTTTGGAATCTGTCATCAAAATTTCCAAAATCAAGATGGCGGATTCAATATGGCGAGCGACAAAGGTAAACTTCAAGCAATCGTATTTTAAAGATTTGAAAAGAATATTTTAAAATTTCCTAATTCTTCACTTTATTTCGATCAACTATTTCCTATTGATCCACAACCCGGCTACCGTACCTCCGAACTTTTTAGTTGCTGCGAAATTTCGCACGGGTCAACTTCTTCTTCAGAATATTGATTGAGTGGAATTAACTTAACGTTCGATTTAGTAACCAGTTGTTAATTTTTCATGGGGAAGCGTCTAAAACAAAACACCTCTAAAACTTCCCGGCGTGTGCACCTCCCACTGACAAATACAATGGACTGCTCATGCTACCAGTTATGAAGTACGAGCAGTTCAAATAAAAAGGCAGCTGCCTTGGAATTCACTATATATTTATTCATTCGCTGACTACAAGCTACAAACAAACAAAAATAGACAAAAAATAACTTAGGTTAAACTGCAAACTAATACAAGCATAATTTTATACATAAGTAACATAAGTAAGACATCGTTCTATACCTATAATGATTTGTAAATACTGGCAGAAATAAATGCTTTGTTTGACGAATGTGTTTGACTTCCTTGGAACTATATTTTTCCCAGCCTTCAGTGGATAACCAAAATAACTTTTTCTTTACCCTCGTGGGTCACTTATTCGCTAAACATGTACTTTTAAGCGCAAGCAGAACAGGAGGGATGAATGTCCGTGGTTTACATCTGAAATCCGTAGACTAACTAACAAACAGAAGTTTCTGTATCAGAGATCACGACGCTTAAGAGCATCTGCAGCGCATTCATTATACAAGGAGGCTCGTAAAAATTGGCTCCCTAAGCGTACTTCCAGTACTACTCTACTAAACCTGGCGATGTAAATTGTAAGGCCCAAGCTATTATGGCGTAACATACGGAAAGGGGTAGTCTACGGGGCGGATGAAGCTCCTTTTGAGGTAAATCCTGATGTCCTCAACCGTCATTTTCTATCTCCGACGATTGTGCATATTATTTGGCACTTGGTTCCCGAAGAACTGGCTGACGCCCAGGTAGGTCAGCCCAGAGAGGGCAGCGTGTCCCCCCTGTTGGATGAGCTACGGGAAACCAACTCTGAGCCCTCTCCCGACAAGGACCCAAGTGACACTGACTGAACAAGTTCACACGACCATGGCCGCGAAGAGGCAACGGCACCCGGCAATTTAGGCCCAGAGCGGCCCCCGCTACCGGTATATCAAGGGTTCTAGAGTTCCGAGCGTGGGTACCCAGTCTGCCAAAAGGGCCGACGGTTGGTGCAACTAAGGATGTCTCTAAAACTACTGCTTCAGGTCACATGAGCCTGAACAAGGGAAGCCAAGCATCAGCCCAAAACTCCTAGCCCATAAGGCTAAGCCACCGCAAAACCCTGCGGCAAAGGCAAGAGCAAAAGGGGCGGAAAAGGATCGGAACACCACAGGGCTCGAATAAGGACTGCCTCGTTGCCAAGATAGTACCCTATAATCCTTGTGGTACTCGATTATGACATATAACGACAAAATATCGCTGTCAGCTGGCTCGGTACTGGAGAAATCTACGTCAGCTGACTGATAAAGACGAATTTTTACTTTCTCTGCAAATGCCCTCCTCTAGCAGGAGCTAGGCATAGAGCTCTGGGCAAACATGTTCTTAATGACAGACAGAGCTTGAGCAACGCAAGAATTGGAAATGTAGCTCGTTTCCTGAATTATGGATGGCTCTAATCCTTGGGACGACAACCAACCGACAACTGATCATTTTGTGGTGTCAAAACAGCGTGATTTATCCGTTATCCAGCCAGACTGCGCCGTCTCGCCACTGAAACGAGCCAACCAACCCTAAAACGTAAATTATCACGACGCCCAGGATAACCAGAGATACAGGAAGATTTAGGAGATGTTCTCATATAGAATCTTTTAATCGAGGGACCGTCGGGCCTGACACAAAAAAAAATTAAACTTTCAAATACCATTCAGAACTGACTGATAAACGACCGACAATGGTGGGAAAAAAACAACATTTATGCCCGAACGGAAGTCCTTGGGATAGTATACGGTATACAGTCTAGATGCAACGGATCGTGCGGCGCTGGAACCAGACAGGGAATGAAAGGAGCTAAAATACGGCTTCTGACAGACTGCCAGGCGGCGATCAAATCGCCCTCTAGCTACACTATTTAGTCAAACTTATTAAAATCAATAGGTTTACCATAGCCTGGGTACCAGGTCACGATGGAATAATAGTCAATGAAAAGGCGGATGAACTTGCCAGAAGGGGAGCAGAATTACCATTCATTGGGACGCAGCCTTACTGTGGCCTGGCGAAAAGTTACTCTAGTTCGATCCTGAGGCTTTGGGAAGAATAGTCGAAGAACCACCATCACTTTTGTATAAGATATGAATAACTGAATGTGTTTTAATTGCTTTAACGGAACGACACTTTTGAACTCCGAAATCCTATATCCTATGCAACAATAACGGTACATCATTGTATAAAAGATAATTGCCTTCAAAATGCTCTCCCTATCAAACAATAATTTGTTAAGGGACAACAAAATTTAAATCACATAACTGCATGTGGTATTCAATTAACTTACTTCGCGGTGAATATAGTCCTGGACATCCTATAAAGGGAAGTCCAATTGGCCCCCTTATTTGCCATGCTAGCCAATAAAATTTTCGTTGATAACTAAGATACAACACTATGAGCACAAAAAGAGCCAAGTATAATGCGATCATTATATATATGGAGATATTTCTATTCGAATGCAAGTAACGGTGACCACTTCTGATTTACACTAAATAAATATTCTTCCGCTACACTGGTTTTATACATTCTGATATATTAAATAATCCTAGAATGGGGAAAACATTTGGATTAGCTCTACGTCAGCAGAAAACAGGTTGTTCTTGTTAATTATTGAGTTTTATAACAGACAGAATAAATAGTTTACGTTCACGTTGTAGCCTGCCAAAAACCGGTCATATTCTATGACGGGGTGTTTCTTTTGTTCGTTTCTTAAAATATCATTTTAGGCGCAACGCTTTTTCGGCTTATAGCTTCGTAATGCCTTCTAGAACTCTAATATTTTCTACTCTTACCCGACCTCACCCGGATTCTTAATTTGCAACTAATATTTGATGTGTAAACAAATCTCTCTCAGTAGCAACCAGCCCAACTGATATTGTCCCGAAGTGCCTCAGTGGGAAGAGCTTCAGTGTGAGTCTTCCTACCAAAGCGGAATGGGGAGAGAGTAATATATTGCAATCGTTCGACATGGCGATATTTACAGATGGGTCCAAATTCGAGCTTGGAGTTGGGGCCGGCGTATTCTATAAGGTGCTTAATGTCGAAGAATCTTACCACCTTCCTGATCATGCCAGCGTTTTTCAGGCGGAGATGATGGCAATCAGTAAGGCTTTAGAGGTATCGGCGCCCAACCTTACTATAGCCATACTCACTGACTCCCAGGCCGCTATCAAAGTACTTGATTCGGCGGTTGTCTCATCTAAATTGGTGGAGTAATGTCGTAAGCAACTGACCTTGGTTGGCGGTCGTTTGTATATTACTCTCTGACGAACTTGCCAAACTGGGCGCAACTCTTGGTGGATCTTTGTGTGCGACGGTCCATACTCCTATTAGATCCGTCAAGAAGGATATCTATACACATTTTATAATGAGTGCCAAAAGCAGGGGCGTACGCGTTGACCTGGCCTGCTTACAATATTGGTAGAACGCATAACCTCCTCAAACGAGCTCGTGTAGACACTGCCCGAGTAGTGGCGGTGCACACGGGCCATTGGCTTATAGGGTAGCATGCATCTAAATTAGGTCTTCCCTTTAACAACCAGTGCCGCAGCTGTGGCAACCCAGAGGAGAAGGATACCCTTTTTCACTTTCTGTGTAATTGTTCGGCACTAGCTGATGCCAGATACCAATCAATGGGCAGGTATTTCTTCGATAACCTCAGGGAGGTGTCCAGGGTGGGGATGGGTGATTTTGTGCACTTTTGTGCACTTCCTAATCTAATTTCGTGGTAGCAAAACGGCGCATTTTTGAAGCGCTAATTGGACACTGACTAGGTGTCAGATCCTAATTGCAATTCATCCTACCAACTACGGTATGAACGAACCCATGTCATCTATGTCGCATATTTTTAATCAACATAATGTTGTGATGGATTTTCGTTTTTCTAAACGCCAAGTAAAAGATCGGCTAAGGTTAGCCTAACATGTTTATCTTTGTTTTCGACTTGCTTGGCTTCTATTTATCTTGTTTCTAGGAAACTTTATTTCTGTAATTCTATGTAATCAGCTATTTGATGACCTTGAAAAAATGTGGAACCCTACAGGAGAAATAAAATACTCGCAATTTTGTAAGCCGCGGAGATAATTGATTGATTTTATCTTGCATTACTGAAGAATCTTCGCTTATTGAAGGTCCTTGGATAGGTTTAAGTCGCAGATATGGTTTAGCTGATGGATGTGATATTATGAGGTGCGAAGGTGTAGAGATGTAGAACTGTTCATTGATGAAGATAATTTTAGATGTTGATGGTCATGTTATGAACTCTGAAGTTGTAGCTGTTTAACTGTTTCTTGATGCTGGATATAGAGGAGGAGTATTGCTTGAAGGAACTTTTTGGAGGATGTGACAGATGTTGCATGTAAATTGGTGAAAATTTACCGCGTGACTCAAACTTTTATTTGTTTTTCATTGTCCCATTAATTTACTCGCACACTTTGCTTTTTCCTTTTGGTTTCAGGGCACAATGCTGATTAAGACTGTCGCCACAGCGGGATACGGAAATCCTTAACAAGAAATACAAACACATTCTAAACAAACTATAACTGCAATCAAATCATGGGTTAAAATTTTAATCTGTCTCATTCTCGGGCAATCATAGCAGTAGAAGTAAATTCTCTCATATTAATCATTTTTGTAAATTGTTCAAAATATTTTTTTATTTATTTTATTGTATACATATTACATTCGTTCGGTTATAATGTACAAGAGTTTGTCCTAGAAAAACTTTTGTTATATATGTAAATTTTTAATAACTGATTGGGTATTTTTTTTAAATTAATTATATGTTCAACTTCAGAGTAAGTAAATTGTTAATTTATAACTCCAGAAGGAGAGCTCGCATATGGCCCGAAACGTTGAGTGAAAATAAGTATAAATTTATTTATTTAATCGATGATCGGCATTTTCCTAATAATCCTAAAAAAACAAAAAAAAACTAAATAGGGTTAGGTGGTTTACATAAAGACAGTTGTGAATTTGCCGAATAACATTAGATGATTATTTTACTTATGTGGATCTTTCACCTAAAGCAAAGCACCGAAACGGAATTTTTTAAACTATACAAGAAAAAATTCAGTCCAGGTAAGTAGGAATGAGACAACAGAAATAAGTGCTAAACCCGGCTTCGCCGAGGACAACATTTCGTAATATGAACAAAATTTTATGATTAAAAGCCAGCGGTACTAGACTGGCTACGTCTGTCTTCAATTGTAAAAAGAGGTTGCTTGAGAAATTTTGACACTACATTGAAGATTATATTTAATTCATCAAGTTTCATGATAGTTGCAAACCGAAAATGTTGAACAATTTTAACAACGGCCACTTTAATTGAAAGGTTTGCATAGCGCCAGCCTAAAAATAATATACGAGTACATTAAAAAATATAGGACGTGAGATTGCATGTACTTACCAATACAATTTCGCAAACCCTTGCTGAAAGGGATGTACAAAAAAGGATGCTTCTCACCGATTTCATATTGCATAAATCTGTAGGGATTGAAGAGCATTGCATCTGCGCCCCAGTATTTCGGGTCTCTATGCATGGAATAGATATCAACGGCTATGTTTGTTCCTTTGGGTACCACAACATCGTCAAATAGGAGAAAGTCAGCATTTGCTGCTCTGCCTATCAAGCCTGCCACCGGCAACAGACGAAGCGCCTCCTTGATGACTAAGTCGGTAAGTGGGGTGTCCTGTATGTTCTCGAAAGACAGCTCCACGTCTTTATCAGGAAACCTTCCTTCTATTTCATCATACAACTTCTCTTGCCATTCTGTATGCACAGCCAGTAAAGCGATGATGTGCAGAAGAGCTGTAGCAGTTGTTTTGTACGCCTAATATAAAATAACACTCTCAAAGGCGAATTTTGTTAGGAGCTAAACTTGGTTACTTACACCAAAAACGATGTGATTCATTTCAACTGCTACCTCTTCCGTAGATAACAATCCATTCATGCTTGCCTCTATCGCATGACGGATGACACTGCAGTTGGTAGGACCACCAGGTTCGATTCCCACAGTTTTAATCTGTTCAGAGGTTACTTCGACACACTAAAATTCGGAGAATGTTCCCGAACCCTCCAGCAGTATAAACTTCCAACAGACTTACCTTTTTTGCAAACATATGCACGTTTCGTCTGGCTTCCTGCATTTTCTTGTGATGCTCACTGTCAATCACTTTCATGATCGTCGTGAATGCATAAAGTGGATTGAACATCATTTTGCAAAATGTGGTTATCAGTCTACATATATAAATTGTCTATGGCTGTTTCCAAACGTTTTAGCCGCGTGCAGACCAAACAGTTCTATCACAATGTGCTGTTTTATATACGCCAGCTATGGATTCGATGCGATGTTCCTCGCAAACTTACTCATATGTCGTTTTTCGACAAGTGTACCGTCCAAACTCCAAACCCATTAAATATTTATTGCACACGTAATAATGTTCGCCAAAGCACAAAGTAAAAATTTACTGGTTTGGACGCGGCTTAAGAGGTGTTATACTCACTGGTCGTATGATTGTATAATTTTATTTTCCTTTCCATGCGATGTAAAGTTGCTGCTATTCTGCCCCATGATGGTTTCTTAAACCGGAGTTTTTATTTTATTCCAATAAATCAAAGGTACCGACAAAATATTACCAGAAGAAATAGTAAATGCGAACTCCATCAAAATGTTATGAATTTCAAGAGGCTTCTTTAGTTGGGAAAGTTCTTTTAGTTGGTCACATAAGTCTTTTGATTTGGCATCGAAAACTGGTACGAACTGCTTTAATAATTGGGTTTTAAACATTAAGTTTAAGAGTTTCCTATGGGCACTCCAATCTGGATCTAAAAAACAAAACAAATGACGATTCATTGTGTGCTTATATATCATTTATTCCGTACACTTACTTTTGCTACTCACTATACCACTTCCCATAAGTTTGGATATTTTATCGTATACAATGCTTTTGTTAATGCACTCTGGGGCGGTTAACACGCGTTCCACGTTTTTAGGATCAGCGACATAAAGAATACAAAATGGTCCGAACCACCTCTCTATCTATCAAACCGAGTTAGTTGAATTTTACATATTGTGTTATCATAGGTACGAGGTGCTCTGTGCCTGAATTTCAAGACCGCGCGTTCAATCTAACTGGTAGAAACAAATTCACAAAGCAACGTTTCTTTCTTATCTTTTTTCATTAATTATTCTTGTTTTTCCACAATAATAATAAATAATGAAATTTCTGAGTAACCCTGTCTTATGTTTAATTTCATATCAAAACTTGATCTCCCTTGGACCTTTCTCTAATATAGTTCTTTAATTTTTTCACTTTCCTTTTTTATTTTTTCATTATTTTTCCACAACGTTGTCAACTGGCGAATATCAAAACAATAATTGCTTACGACATTCCAGTTGCTCTACAAAGAACATTATAAATCTTATATGAAACATGCAATCCAAAACCGATTCCGCCTGAACTATATAGAGCAAATAATGGGGTAGTAGCAGACATTGGTTCACCACATGTATTATATGTATATGATGTCAACTTATGGACAAGCAAAAACTGAAATTTTTTATCCAGCGATGAAATTAGTACTGCTAATTTCACTTGCTCAACCAGGCATACATGACCGAACATTAAGAAGAAGAGAATTAAGAACATTAAGAAGGTCAACCATAATCAAATTTTCGAGATATCTAATAAACATGTGTCTCACTATTTTACTGAGTTGCTTTGCCCCACCCTGGAAAATATTCTGGCTACGTCCATGCATGCACATTATAGGTCACCCCATTGAATTGTACAGGTTGGGGAATTCGCCACAAGATTACACATGACCATCGCACACAGTGATTTTTTAAGTCACACAAATATTAAAACCACATCCATATCTGCATCTTGAATTAAATTGACTTACTTTGAGGTGAAAATAGTTCTGGACATCCTATGAAAGGGAGTCCAATTGGACCCCTTATTTTCCACGCCAGCCAATAAAATTTTTCTGATAAATAACATAGAACACGAACATAACAATAAGAAGCGAACATAACACAATCATTATCGGTTTTAATAATTTTTTTTCGTATGAAAGCAACAATTTACACTCACTAAATATTCCTCCGCAGCTGTTTTTATATACCACCTTCAGATGCATTCAATAGTCTAGGAATGGGGACAAATTGTTGCTCTCACTCTGCAGTAAACAGGTATTTTTGGTAACTTATCAAGTGTATCAAGTTTTTTTCACAAATGGAGTAGATAACTTTATTTTTTTTATTTTTTTCAAACTTTTAATTTTGTTTAACAGAGATTATATTTTATGGCTTCACTGCAAATTTCAACAAGATCCACAGCAATACCTGTTATGTATATTCTTATATTCTATTGGTTTTCTTCTCCACGACGCACAAGGAGGTATTTTACTGCAAAAAACTGGGAATTACGTATTATATTTATTACGAATTTTGTTGTGTATTTTATTAACAGATGTAATTAATCGAGATGCCCGCTTGGGTTCATATTTTCGGAATATACGCTTATTTAATTTTTCCTTATAATAATCTCGTTTGGCGGCGACTTTTGTAGTTTCTTTATTTCTCACTGTAGTTTAAAGTACAGTTCGCGATTCTCCGGGGTTTCAAGTCTGCAATATTTGAAATACAAATATTCTCTCTCGGCTATCAGAGTTCATTTCCGAACGAAGCGCGGGCAAGTAGTACTCCTAATGGATTTCTTGCACAGAGGAACATGTTTATCATACTTCATATTCAATAGAACTATTGAAGTAACGCATGGCTCCACGGGTAGCACCTATGTGACGGATATTTCTATAGCTTATAGACTGCTGAGAGGCATTGCAATTCATTTCTACTTTGTAAGACAAGCAGATGATATCATGATCCAAAATACTTATAGTCCAAAAAACTGGCTTATCGGGCCACAAGATGTATTGTAAATGTATTTTAAAAGTTTGCGCTCACAACGACCGCATGAAGGGGCAAGAAACCCATTCTATTAAGGTTTGTCAGAGCATAGTGAACCTTTCCTGACAATATTGTCCACCAACTCGGCACTCTCCATCTTTTGTAGTCAATTCTCCGCCTAAATGGGCTGAAATTGGCTCAAATCGGAAGGATTTACGACCACTTTTTACACCGATTTTGCAACTTTGAGTCTCTCTACAGGCTTAACCTTTTGCCGCAGCGAAAAATTTTGTTGATTTATTTTTTGTTGTGAGTTATCCAAAACGAAATAAATACGAAAAATCAATTGTGGGCCCAACTGTTTAACCTTTTTCGAGCTATAACTCAAAATTTATAAACATCACGAAAAAGTTAACTTACCTTTTGTAGAGAATTTCGAGATCTAACAAAATGTTGTTAACCTTTTGATCTAGCATGTCTGGAAAATGAGATAGATGGAATATACTTGCGGGTGATACGGATACCCTTGAATATGAGGCACCTAAATTTTACCCTTGGATGTCACTTCTCCGGCCACCATGTATAAGGGAATGCCGAATTTTCATATAATTTGTTCAGACCTCAGAGGTACTCTACGACGCATATGCGTTTTTGCAATTGAGTTAAATCACTTAAGATAATCTACAACAGTACCTACCTAGGTTCATTTTCCACACTTTGATGAAAGACGTAGTAAATTCATCGCAACAAATATTTGTGCACACGTCATTTCTTGTGTTACTTAAATT
The DNA here is from genome assembly GCA_947538895.1 of Neoitamus cyanurus. Taxonomy (NCBI): domain Eukaryota; kingdom Metazoa; phylum Arthropoda; class Insecta; order Diptera; family Asilidae; genus Neoitamus; species Neoitamus cyanurus. The sequence goes on along the minus strand of OX384544.1, from coordinate 16,415,930 downwards.
TATAAAGAGGACCGCATATAAAATAGCTAGGGATATACGTACATAAGAAGATCCTAAGAACTTAATTTCATGAAAATTCATTTACTTCTTTAGTGGTTTAGACTGTGCGTTGTCTGTCAATCAGTCAGTCACGGAACAGTGTTGTAATACGAAAGAGTTGATTAATCACGCTGGAAGTCACAAAATAACTAACCACAAAAATTACAACCTGTGAGGTCACAAAGCGAGAATAAACTTGTTAATTAAAAGCGAGTTTCTTTTTCCCATAGCCATAGGTCATAATGAGCGGTAATTATGCAACAAAACATTTCTCTTTCAACAGGAATAATCAAGACCAGTTAATCTATAATTATCGTAAGATTTTGGTTAAAATCGTATGTAATAACTTACTAGCAAATTCGGATTAATTTGCTAAATCGACTCATTACGTTTAAAAGGCTTTTACTAACTAATCCTCCTTTCAAAGAGATTCTCCTGTCAATTTGCTTACTCATTTCAATAGTTTATAGCAAGGCTAATCAAGTTTGCTAATTAGCTGGTGAGAATATTAATAAATTGGCTTAGGAAATTATCTCCCCTATACAGCTTAAGTATGTGTATATACATATAGTATCTCATTTTATCATGATATACCATATGTATGCTAATTAATAAAGTTTATTATTCCTACATCTATTCAATTCCCGTTCAATTAAATTGGTGGTATAAAGCTTTAAGCTTTAAATATGACTTTTGATTCTAAATCAAATTGGATGACTTATATAATTGAGTGAGATATTTACATCCTTATTAAAAATTCAGCTAAGGGCATTTAAGCGATATTCTTCAAATAAGGAATAGCATATGGAAATAAACACTTTGAAACTTGTAACTCATTATTTAAGCGAACAATGATCACATGGCAGTTGTGTGGTGTAGGAGAAGCATCCCGTTACACAGATATTATATAACATACATAATGATTCGGCAAAATATAGCAGTATGTAGAAGGTACAAGTTAAAAAATGAAGTTTTTTGTATTAAGTGTATAGATAAGTTCTCGGTCCGGAAGTTCCATGAGTCCACTGGACGAGCATGACTCACTTACAATTAAGTAGTTAGAAGTTGCTGAAGCAGCAATTTCAATGCAATTGCATGCAATGGGTGAGATGAAAATGAACTTATGGTAGTAGAGGATGAATGAAAAATTATGTCTTCTGTGGGCAGCCCTAATACCAACTTCAATAAGGGAGGCTACCATCATTTACTTATTTATCGCTTTATCTATTATTATTTAAAATCGTTATATTATTAGTTTTTATTGCATTTATTTGTTTTTTATTCTTTATTTATTTCATTATCAACAAGTACATTACACCATCTTACATCACACAAATAGAAACAGGAAAAGTTAAAATATTATAAATAAGAAAGTAAACATTTTAGAAAAGAGGTAAGATAACAATGAAATATACATATAAATCTACGACGTCAGACTTAAAAATTTTAATCTGTATTCGTAAGAGTGAAGATTTATAGGATCATTCGACGATATAATTCAATACATTCATACTGCCTCAATATGGCTTATATGTTCGTTAAAAAAGCGGCAACCAAACTACGTCTGTGTACTCTAGTGTTGGAAAAACAAACACGCAACCTTAGACCAGTACTTTATGAAGCTGAGAGTAGAGTTGGCATGATTTGCAATAAATTTGTCGCTGCTGCTAAAGATTCCTATTTTGCCTACATTAGTAATGTGAAAAGCTTTCTTCGTGATGACCCGAAGCGGTTCTGGAGATTTGTTAATACCAAACGCGGTTCTGACGGTTTCCCATCTTTACTTTTCTATGGCCCTACGAGTAGCAGTGATCCTCGAGTAATTTCCAATCTTTTTGCAGATTTTTTTAAAACTGCCTTCTGTGATACAACCTGTGATATTAATCCTAATGATTTTACCTACTTGACGAAGCTTCCGCAGACTTTTATTAAACCTGACGACCTCGTTTTTAATGACAATATTGTTCTAAAACATATTGCTAATTTAGATGACAATTACTCAATTGGCCCTGATGGCGTTCCGTCTTGTTTCTTGCGTAGGTGTGACTCTGTTTTGTCCTCTGTTCTCTGTTATTTATTTAATCTATCTCTTTGTACCGGTATCTTTCCTAAGCCTTGGAAGATCTCTGTAATCTTCCCCCTGCACAAGAGGGGCAACAACAAAAATGACATCTCCAATTATAGACATATTGCCAATTTATCTTCTATGGCAAAACTCTTTGAAGCCTTGGTCTGCGAAGTATTGTATTTTCATTGCAAACCTTTTCTGATGTCATTTCAACATGGCTTTATTAAAGGCAAATCGACTATTACCAATCTGTTAGAATTTTCTAGTCACTGTATTTCAGCTATTGAATCTGGTAAACAAGTCGATTGTATTTTTACCGATTTTAGTAAGGCTTTTGATAGGATTGATCACCGGATACTTATATATAAGTTGACTTCTTTGGGTTCCCCTTCTTGTTTTGTTGCTTGGATTTCGTCATATTTGGTTGAGCGTACCCAACGGGTCTGCTTCCGTGGCGTTATTTCTGAAATGTTGAGGAACACATCTGGTGTTCCGCAGGGTAGCCATCTTGGTCCTCTTTTATTTACCATCTACATCAACGATGTCTCCCTCATACCTACTTACTCAAAGATTCTTTGCTACGCTGACGATGCAAAGCTATTTTGTACAGTCTCTGATGATCGCGACTGTCAATTGCTGAATTCTGACCTACAGGCTTTTCAGTCGTGGTGCTTAATTAATCGCCTGCCGTTGAATATTTCAAAATGTACCTGTATGACTTTCTCACGTAGGAAGTGTCCACTGTTTTATAACTTTACTATTAATGGACGTTCTCTGACTCGAGTTGTCAAAGTGAAGGATCTTGGTGTTGTGCTCAACTCTCGTTTCTCCTTTGAGGATCACATCGATACCGTTGTGAATCGAGCCAACGCCACTTTGGGTTTTATCAAGAGATGGTCTAAGGAGTTTGATGATCCTTACATTTCTCGACTCCTGTACTGTACATTTGTTAGACCAATTCTCGAATATGGTTGCCCTGTTTGGTCTCCCTTTTATGAAAGCAACATAAATAGGATTGAAGCGGTTCAACGCAGGTTCTTAAGGTTCGCTCTTCGTGGGCTACCCTGGGCGGATAACCTTCATTTGCCACCATATGTCGATAGGCTTGCGCTCATCTCCCTTGAATCATTGGAACAACGGCGGAACAACTCCAGAACCGTTTTGACGTTTGACTGCCTGCAAGGTACGGTTAACTCTCCTGAATTGCTTGCTCTTTTTAATATCTCGGTTCCGGCTCGCTCTTTGAGGCATCACGACCTCCTTCATGTTAATCATCACCGTACTAATTATGGCCTACATGCGCCTATTTCATCAATGTCACGTTCCTTTAATTCCCGCTATAATATTATTGATTTTCATATTAATCGTAGCCAGTTGAAAGGTCGTCTTCGTTAATTTTTTTTATTTAATTTAGCTGTACTGACTTGAAACTTTGTTATAGTAATCAGTAATTTGATGAAGTTGTGACAATAAATAAAAAATGACGAATAATTCTCTCAATATGTTTATCGAAAAAAATTTGTGATCAAGAATCATGTTAATGCATTTTAGATGATATATGTATATGCTTACCATGGGATTTGAAAGGGTGCTCAATAATATATGATCACTTACTGAACGAAATAAAATTATACTTACTAATACGTATTCAGGGTCATATGATTTTTCAAGCACCATAACGCGAACATGTTTAATTCGTTTTGCCAACAAAGAGGGTCTTGGTTATAAAAGTTTTTAAGACATCTGCGTAAGCCAAGAAGTGTGCATAAATTAAAGAAAAATGGTCAGTGAAAAGCAAGGGTCCAAGGTGACTTCCTTGAGGAACGCTAGACAACACGCCAACTCTGTCAGAAAGTAAAGGAAAGTAAGGAACTATTAGTGATGTATGAGTTAAGTTTGGATATAGGCCTATAATTCTCAATCATATGTTTTTTCCCCATCTAATACCCTAGACAGACTACAGCAAATTAACTAGTTCGTGACGCCACGTTTGACATCTGAGGACTGGTTCAACTCGCTGGCGTCGACGTGACACACTCAATTTATTTTGAACTGATTCATTTTCCCGTTTAACACTTTGGTATTAACTTCTCCCCGACTATTGAAATAATCGAATTACATCTTTTATATATAATCATCAATAATTTTCCGTGGTTTCCTTTGTAAAATACCATTCACAAATTTTTAGTGTCATATTTTTCCGTCACTAGCGCTATCAGCAGCAAAAGGTATACTCAGTTTGATCCATTCAATTGTGCAGATCTTTGAACTAGTTCAGCAATGGGAATTATAAGTGGGTTACGCCATTTTGACGTCAGGAACTAGTTCAATTTCATTCAACTTAACTTTCTTCCAGTGTTGGTTGAATTGTTTTTGCTATTAAAGATGGATTTCGATGAGCAACTTATTGAAGAAGTGCGCAAACGCGAATTCATTTTCATTGAACAATTAAATTGCATCGCATTGTAAATGGGAGAGACAAAGCATGGGGAGAAATATCTGCAACCAACACTTGGAAAAACAAAGGGTTTGTTTGTATATAGGATTTTATGAACAATGTTTACTTAAATATATACACAAAAATATTTCATTAAATTTAAATTCATTAATTTTTCCTTAAATTAAAATCTCATGTCCTTGTCAGTTGATGCGTGCAGCATTCTGTTGTAACTTACCCGGCGTCGTATGTGTTGCTTGACAAATATCAACGGCAATACACGCAATACCGCAATACACGCGTTGATCGTATCACTATACCTTACTCACTCCACACGTTCGTACAAATGCTTTGACCAGCGTTTTGACAATATTTAACAAAGGGCGCAACCCAATTTAAAATAGAAACGTGCTCGCATGAGACCTCGTGTCGTGATGCTCTGAAGTCTGAGCCCGCGAGTCATATTCCCAGCAATATTTAATTCTGAGAATATTTAGTTATCTTTAATAACGTTCCCAGCCACTTTAATTCTAAGAATTTAGTTTAGCTGTCATCAGCAGTGAACATTCACTGCTTCATATTATATTACCATTGCTCCAGCTCTAGACAAAATATCCCACAGACATCTGATTCCCAGAACTCCTAGCGTCCCATTTTTCTCCCGACTCCCAGCGATAACAACTCAGAGTAGTTGCAGTCTTGATCCACTCCTCGAAGCAGTTAGTTCGGTTCCTAATTTACTCTTATAAAATGTACGATTAATAAAAATAAAGAGACTATTTTTTTCCATCCGTTTTATTCTTTCGATCAATTTTCCATAACAGGAAAATAAAGTGAAAAGTGGCGCAGTCGGTAGGATACCGACAGTGTTTTGTTTTAACTCGATCCACATAAAAGTTTCGATCAACGAAAAATTTGTGATCAGTGAACGGGACCAAAACACTTTTCTTTTAAAAAAATTAAGTCGGTGTCTGATTTAAAACTAATCGTGATCAACCGAAAATACAAAGTTCCACTAGATAAACTAGGGAACAAACATAAAAGTAGAGAAAAACGAAAAATTTAACGGTGGTTTTCGTGAAATAGTCTCAAAATCTAATGATAAATCCATCTGTGTACGAACCAATCGACGTTGAAAAGTTAGAAAACCTTCAAGGCAGTTTCAACATGGCGTTAACTTCAATAACAGTAAAAGATATCATCAATGAGGCCAGAGCAGTACCAGCTTACAGAGGAGACGGAACTTACGAGCTATCACACTTTATCAGCGAAGTCGAAACTCTCATCGGAATGGTGACAGACAACGCAGCAAAGCAGTATATTTTCCGGATCTTAACTACAAAAATCCAAGGCGATGCAGCAGTCTCAATAAGGAGGATACAAACCCAGAACCCAGACTGGGAAACCATCAAGAAGCAGCTCATAAAATCATTTGGAGTGCAGGAAACCTACCTAAAACTCAAGGAGAAAGCAGATTCAACCAGGTTTATTAATGTAAGTCAATATTATGAAGAATTGTCTAAGATTTTAGATAAGTTAAATGTGAAATACAATTTAGACGTTGAAAAACCGATAGACTTTAAACCCAAAAATAACGAAATTAGCATATTGGAACAAGTAGATAGTTTAGAACAAGCCTATCATGAATTGATCCAAACTGGAATTGATACAAGTGTTGAACCTAGGAATAAAAATCAGACACACAAAAACAGTTTGCCAAATCAACCTAACAGATTTCACAATAATTCTGTAAACAATAATACCAGGGATCCTAATAGCAACCATAATAACAATTACTCTAATAATAACAGACGTAACAGCAGAAACCCTAACGGAAATCATACAAATTTTCATCCTAATAACGGCAGAAATCAAAACCAATATTATTCAAATAACTCTGATAGGATGAATAATAGCAATACAAATACAAATTTTTATCCTAATAGCGGCAGAAATCAAAACCAACGTAATCCAAATAACTCTGAAAGGTTCAATAATAATCACACAAATACAAATATGGGAAATTCTCAAAATATTCGCCCGAATAATACAGGCGGTAATGATCCTCAAAGCAGACAATTTTTAACAAATAACCAGACAGTACCAATGGAAGTTGACCACGTTGAGATTGAAGGAAATTTTCAATCAGAGCCTCGGGAAGCTCATTACCAATAGTAACATTCACCATAAGTGGACAAAAAATCGATTGTCTTATCGATACCGGTGCCACTACATCAATTATGCATAAAGATCTCTTTCCAAACTACGAAAGAATTCATCTAGATAAGCCAATAGATTTAGTTACATTATCGGGAAAACAAAGAATAACAAAAGAAATAATTACAGAAGTTCCAGACGAATTTAACCACAAGGCAACAATGAGTTGGAAGTTGTTAAATTTAAAAGATAAAAGTTTCAATTGCATAATCGGACACAATGTATTAAAACCCATAGGTGCTAAACTAGATATAGAACAAGGAACTATAGAAATTAAAAACAAATTAACAAAATTCAGGGATACCTGTCCATATGACGAAATACACCAATTAGAAGTCAATTATCTAAATAACATTGACTTACTTGATCAACTAAAAACAAACCATTTAAATTCCGACGAATTACATCATCTAAAACAAATCGCTACAAAATATAACGATCTGTTCTATAAAGAAGGCCAAAATTTAACCAATGTAACTGAGATCAAACATCAGATAATAACGAAAGATAGTCTTCCAGTTTATGCCAAAACCTACAGATTTCCTAAAATTCATGAGGAGGAGGTAGAACGACAAGTAAAGGAAATGTTAAAGGGCGGCATAATACAACCAAGCAACTCTCCCTACAATTCACCGATTTGGGTGGTTCCAAAAAAATTGGATAATTCAGGTAACCAAAAATGGCGGATTGTAGTGGACTATAGGAAGCTTAATGACATAACCGTAGACGACAAATTCCCAATGCCAAATATAGAATCTTTATTTGATAAATTGGGAAGGGCTCAATACTTCACCACTATCGACCTCGCTAAGGGTTTTCATCAAATCCTCGTAGACGAAAAAGATAGGGCCAAAACGGCATTTTCAACACCCCAAGGGCACTACGAATATATAAGGATGCCGTTTGGTTTAAAAAACGCCCCAGCGTCTTTCCAAAGACTGATGAATTTTGTGTTGAAGGATTATATTAACAGAATATGTGTCGTATACCTAGACGATATTCTGATCTTCAGCACATCATTTCAGGAACATGTCGACGCCATTAATAAAATTTTTCGAAAATTGAGGGAATTTAATTTAAAAATACAGGTCGACAAATCTAATTTTTTTGAAAAAGAAACGGAGTACTTGGGTCATATTTTGACAAGTGAGGATATTAAACCTAACCCTAGAAAAGTTGAAACTATTCAAAATCTGAAAGTACCTAAAACTCGTACAGCAATAAAAAGTTTCCTGGGAATAACTGGCTACTATCGAAAATTCATTCGTGATTATGCGAAAATAGCCTTACCCCTTACACAGTGTTTAAAAAAGGACAAGAAAATCAATGAATATGATCCACATTTCATTGAAGCTTTCGAAAAGCTAAAGGAACTCATAACAAAGGACCCCGTTTTAAAATATCCAGACTTTAAGAAAACATTTACCCTTACAACTGATGCTAGTCAGTTTGCAATTGGCGCAGTGTTGTCACAAGACAATCACCCCATTTCTTTTGCCAGTCGAACCTTAAATGAGCATGAAATTAGATATTCCACCATCGAAAAGGAATTGTTGGCAATTATTTGGGCAACCAAATATTACAGACCTTATCTTTTTGGTCAAAAGTTCATAATAAGAACCGACCACAAACCTCTCATATGGTTAAATTCATTGAAGGAGCCAAATGCAAAACTGCAAAGATGGCGGATTCGATTAAACGAATTCGACTACCAAATAGAATTTCTAAACGGGAAAGACAACAAGGTCGCAGACTTTCTCAGTCGAATAAACGCTGACAGTCACGAAATAAATGCGGTCGAAGAAAATATGGAAAGTGATCAAGCTACAATTCACAGTGGTATTGAAAATTTGAACGATCATATTCCAATCGCCGAAGTAATAATAAACAAATATCTCACTCAAATACATTTAGTCAAAACCAAGGATCAAGAATTAATTGTAAAACACAAAAGATACAGAAAAATATATATAACAGAAGAGGAATTAACAAATGAAGACCTTTTGAATAATATACTTAGAATGTTAATAAAAAAGGGAACCATAGGTATTTATTCTGAACTAGAAGACACAAAATATAATTTAATGCAACAAAAACTACTAGAACTTTTTAGTAATGATAAACAAATACGTTTTATTAAGTGTACAATTAGAGCACAAGACCTAGAAAACGAGAATGAAGCCATTAAGGTAATCGAACAAATTCATAGAGGCACGAATCATAGAGGTATTACTGAAAATTTTGCTGAATTAAAACACAAGTATTTTTTTCCAAAACTAAAAGAACTTTTATATAAATACATCAATAATTGTGATACATGTAATCTGGCTAAATATGACAGACACCCCATAAAACACAAATTTAATTTATCAGAAACAGCAAATTCACCTAATGAAATAATCCATGGAGATCTATTCTTCTGTTACCATCAAACATTTCTCACAACAATCGACAAATTTACTAAACATTTGATGGCATCGAAATTAAATGATAGAAATAGTATTACCATTATACAAACTTTAAAACAAAGGTTTGCACTTTTCGGGAAACCAAAGAAATTAGTATTAGATAATGAATTCGATAGCCTTAACATGAGAGACTTTGGACGAACAGAAGAAATTGAAATTCATTTTACATCACCGCGATCACATACTGGAAATTCCGACGTAGAAAGAGTTCACGGTACCTTAAATGAGCATTTGAGAATATTTGAAACAGAAAAAATAAAACTCAATCCAGAAGAAAAGATCCTCAAAGCCGTTGAAATGTATAACAACACAATTCACTCAACAACGCAAGCAAAACCGTCTGATTTCATTAATAACCAAATTAAAGATTTAGATAAAATTAAGGATAGAATAAATAAGAAAAAGATTAGGACTATATCAAAATTAAATGAGGATAGGGAAACCGTAGTTTTAAAAGACAAAGAAGAGGTCTTAGTAAAAAATCCCAAAATAGAAAGGCATAAAACAGAACCCCGGTACATTAAATTAAAAACGAAAAAGGTCAATGGAAAATTGACAGACCCAAAAAATCGTAATATACATCCCTGTAGACTCAAACGAAATTTCAAATATTTTCCAGGTAACAACCTTGATACTATTGCTACTCATCACGCCAACCCAAGCGCTGATTAATATAGAAAAACTGGAGACCTAAGCAGGTTTTCAAACAATAAGACAAGGAGAAATTCCTCTCATTCAAAACTTTTCAAAATTATTACACATTATCGACCCTAATGAGTTTCAAATCACACTGAATAAATTAGAAATGAGCATGGATGAAGCATTTTCCAAAACCGAAGATATCATATTAATCAAACAACTAGAAACTGAAATTAAGAAAAGTAGACATAACATTAAAACACTAACACTACATAGGCAAAAACGAGGTCTCATAAATTTAGGAGGAAAAATAGCCAGTTGGTTATTCGGAACCATGGATAGCGACGATAAAGCTGAAATTGAAGAACACCTAAAAGCAATTGATTTAAATAACCACAATGCTATTACTAACTTGAATAAACAAATAAAAATCAATAATGACCTACAAAATAATTTACAAATATTACAAAAACGTATAAACGAAAGTTTAATTCTTACTCTTGACATGTTGACACAAACAGCCGAGATAACCAGAAAAAGCATAAAAGGTTTTCATTTTCTTTCAATACTTACCGATATTAACATTCTGAATTCCGAAATAAATAAAATTCAACAAAATATAGTTTTTGCAAGATATGGGATTATGAGTCAGTCAATACTTACCGACAACGAAATAGATGAGTATAATGTAGATATATTTAGATATAAAGAAATCAAAAGCTGCCTTCTTAAATTTGATAATAAATTGGTTTTTGTCGTTTTAATACCCAACTTTGCGCAAGATCTCGCGGTCAAGTATAAAATCATACCTGTTCCAAACAAGAAATTTGAAGAAATTGTTATCGAAAATACGAATATTCTCCAATTCAAAAGTAAAATATATGTGGATAACGGAGAAATAAATGTAAAACAGTTAAAGTTAGCAAATAATTGTATGAATAGTATTATTATAAATGAAAAATATGATGATTGCAAAAAAATAATAAAAACGGAAAATGAGATAGTTGCAATTTCACCAAATACAATTCTAGTAAAAAATGCAAAGAATATTACTCTAAGTAATGATTGTAATCATGCTAAATATAAACTAATTGGAAATAATCTTATTACATTCGAAAATTGTATGATAAAGATAAAGAATATTGTATTCTCAAATATAGAAAATGTTGTAATCAACCATATAGTGTTACCAAACTATTTGAGTATCGAAAATGTAAGTCTTAAAATGAATATAGAGGATATTCATCTCCAACAAATAGATAATATTAACAAAATTGAGGAAATCAATTATAAATCCAAAAACAATACAATTTCTATGTACTCTCTTTCATCGTTGGCAATTACTTTGGCAATATCAATTGTAATTATATATTTTGTAAAAATCAAATTAGGAAAAAAGAAAGCCGAAGAAAAATCTGTGGAGCATGAAGAAATTCAGGAGAATGTTCAATCTAACAGTGGGGGAGTCATATTCCCAGCAATATTTAATTCTAAGAATATTTAGTTATCTTTAATAACGTTCCCAGCCACTTTAATTCTAAGAATTTAGTTTAGCTGTCATCAGCAGTGAACATTCACTGCTTCATATTATATTACCATTGCTCCAGCTCTAGACAAAATATCCCACAGACATCTGATTCCCAGAACTCCTAGCGTCCCATTTTTCTCCCGACTCCCAGCGATAACAACTCAGAGTAGTTGCAGTCTTGATCCACTCCTCGAAGCAGTTAGTTCGGTTCCTAATTTACTCTTATAAAATGTACGATTAATAAAAATAAAGAGACTATTTTTTTCCATCCGTTTTATTCTTTCGATCAATTTTCCATAACAGGAAAATAAAGGGAAAAGTCGCGTGCTGTTTGGAACACGTTCTTATTTGTTGCTCTTTTCTCGTTTCTATTCTTGCAACCCAATACGAACACCATTTACACGATCGGACACTTGTTTGGCTTTGTATTCGATTCCGCTTTGGTCTGTCTGTCCCTATGATCTCCCTCGTCATAGTTCTCGAGTGTCTGTCAGGATCAGTTCGTTTCGTACATGTAAATGGCGTCTATGAGCGCGAGAGCTACCATGTAGCGCGCAATAGTTTAATAATATACTTAAATTTTAATACCTAACCAGAACCAATAGGAAGCTCGACCTCCACATGGTCAATAATTTTAGAACGTGTTCTATAAATTTTGTGCTGATTTTTAACCCGCAAAAATTCTAGCTTCAAGAATTTTCAGAAACAATAGCCAAGTTATAAATGTATATTGGTCTCAATCCGTTAATATTTCTGCAACGTTAAATGCGAATTTCACGCTATATGTGTATACCTTTGAATCGCGGCGATAGTGTCAATAAGTCAGGTAAACAAAAAAAGCGCGATTTATAGTTACATTTTCGGCGTTCGCACCACCCTTAGGCCGCCCCTGATCAAAATATAATACAAACTATCAAAATTGAATATGTTCGTACTTCAACACCTGGTTACTTATTTTAAAAACCTTATCGCATGCTTGAACCAAACCTTTTCAAATCTTTCTAAACTGAAACATCGCCAAAATTTTTCTTGACTGAAAGTATAAGTTTACTATATGCTTATGAGTCCTTGCAATATAAAATAAAATAAATTGTATTGTATTTCAATACTCTGTTGAAGTCCAATTTGATAATTAAATTTATAAGCACGCACCTGAAATTATGAAAAAACAAAAAGTTGATTTAAAAAACAAAACTCGACTGACTGTAAAAAAGAACTGCAAATATGTAAACAAGACAAATTCATAATTAATTCAATAAATAAATCAGTACTATTAAATTGACAATTAAAAGTGAATAGTTGTAATAAACTGACAAAGTATACCTAATTGGCGGTCGGAGGCTACGTATATTTTTGTAAGTCTGTGTAGGTAGCCTGTAGGTGGCACAAAAGGCATCACCCTATCGGAAGATGCTATAATATATGCAAATGGCGGCAATTGTCAGTTCTGCTTCGACATTTATGAAGTAAACAGATACAAAATTCATGTGGTTCCAACCATATGGATCAACGGCGCATACTGCAGGAGCTTTTCCGGGTCGTCTAATCTTTCGTTTTGGTGATTTGCATAAGCCGGCAAAATCGCCTGATTTAACCGTTCCAGACTTCTTTTTGTTTGGGTTTCTTGAAGTCACGTGTCTATGTCAAAGATAATATCCGTTATGAATTCGAGAACCTATCGCCGGAAGTTGTGGCCGATGGAAAATGCCATTAATCGGGCCCGTATGGTCATCATTTCTACCTGCGCTCACTTGGCCGACATCATTTTCTCGACTTAATTGAAAAAAAAAATAAGACGTAAGGAAGTAAGCACAATCCAAAAACAGAACCAAAGTTTTTCATTCATGAAAAAAAATTACAGCCATTATACTTAGACGTTGTACATTCTATTCAATCAATTTGTATTGAATTGGGAATCTCATTAGGCCCTGAAAATGGTGGGAAAATCCCAAATTTAAATTTCGATAACCAGTAACTAAACAAGCACATACATACTAAACGTGCCATTTTCTCGAAAATCCTGTGGAATTGAGACCCATACAACTATTGTTTTTATGTCTCGGCGCGTACGTTCTATCGCTCCTGTCTCCATCCAGGCTCAGGAACAGCACATCCCGTGTAGTGAAAGCCGGAGGTATTAAAACGATAAGAATACATGGATTGAAATATATAGTCCCTTTGTTTTATTTTACATTATTTATTTTACCTCCAAGAACAGTTAATTCACCTACCCAATTTAAAATATGTTTGTGAAAAGCAACAAAAAAGGCCAACCGGAGACGAACGGAGTTTTATGGCAAACAGAAGAAGAGTGCAAATATTTGCTGTTCTTGTTTGCCCTTAAGCATCTTCAGGCGCACACCCACGCATCAAGACTACTCAATTAGCCATGAAAACAATGAAGTTATTATTAACAGGGTTTCATCGAAAATTGAACTTGTTTGGGTTAAATTAAAAGCACTCTGCACAAGATCGCGATTTAATTAACTCCCGAAAGTAATTTTTTAAAGTGTTTACTTTCCCTTTAAGCATTTCGGAAAAACAAATTTAATTAACATTCAGGCAGGTCAAAGACCATCAGATTTTCTTCATGAAGAGCACTGGTCTCCTAGGGCGGTGGTGATTCAAAGGCACTGTACTAGGCTACACCGAAACATGTATAAATTCTGATCATTATGGGAATAACTTCCCGTGCAATTGCTTAAATATTTGCCTTCTGACAATTACGTAGCATTCCTCCTGCGAACAGAGTCGTCTATTGATACTCCAATTGTAAAGTGAGCACAAACAACTACACGAAGCGAGTTACACATCGCCTCCCCATCCTGTTACAGAGAAGACTTCCTGAAGTACTCGGTTTACCCACCCCTCCCATTCACAAGACTGTTTACTTTCCGAAAGGATATGGATTTGTTTACCCACGTTTCCCTTGACTTTTTGTGTTTCTCAGGAAACACAACTCGGAAAGGAGCTGATGCCGCTGTAACGCCCGTGCTATTACGGGCGTAGAAATCCCCCCGGGACGTAGTGAAACTCTTAAGTTTGCAGACGTGAACATATTAACGGATTTAAGGATTTACTTTATTGCAGATTCTTCGGTAAGCGACCACAATGTGCTGTAGGCCACACCAAGTCCTAAGTCCCTCTGGTTCAGTAACCACTCGGAGGGATCGCAGAAAAATGTAAAATCCCCAAGTGGCGACCATGAAAATTTCAGTGATTTCAGAAGACGTAAAGTAATTGAAAAATTCCACCTCAAATGATTTCGGCTACCGAGAAAGCTTCAGAGGACCTAATGAATTATTTACCCTGGGGTGGGTGGACTTTCTGGCTTTATTCTTTTCGACTGCAAAATTCCAAATGCGACTGGGGCGAACGTGTTTTTAAGTCTGACAAAGCTAATTTCTCACGTCTTGAAACAGCACCCGTCGACAAAACGAGAAAGTTGTTGAAGTTAATGATATGTGTTTCTCGGTTCTCGATTTAGCAAGCTTCAGGTACAAAGGAACAGAAATTTTAACAGTACAGAATTTTCACGTAATGAGACATTCCTTCAAAAAAAATTCTTGAATATATTTTCTCGCTCTCATACGCAAAGAATTAATTTGAATTTTCTTTTTTGAATATAATTAACAAGGCTTTTGATAAATAGCAATAATCTAAACCAACGATGTTATTACTTATTCAGAAGCATTTTTTCAATTCTTGTTAAGAACACCTACATTTTAAATAACAAAATTGTTTACTTTTATACTTTGGAGAAGAAAAGTTCATAAGTACAATCATGTAGATAAAAGTCGTTGTAAATTTGCCCAATATGATTTTATTATTCTGTCCTACAAAGAGGAACCATAGGCATTTTTGCTGATTCAACTGTGACCGAAGTAAAACTTATCATGTTGAAATATGCTCAATATAACATGAGCCAACGTAATTGTTACATGGGCCACTAGAGTATACATATACATATAATAATATGGTGGTCGAATATCACAATGGCACAGTCGCATAGTGGGGCAGAATCCCAAAAAGCTGGCCAAAAAACAAATTTTTGAGTTGTGTATATTCGTCTATATACCATCAGATCTTGTTTAGGGATAGTCCTAGAACATAATTCCGGACCGGGCTGGTAAATACCTGCTCTAGGGTCGCCTGGACATCATTTGACATTCAGCCTCCGTTGAGTACGCAAGAAAGAAGTGTACGCGTGGAAAAATTCTTACCTGTTTGAAGTGCTGCGAAACTGAGGAAACTAGTTCAATTCGAATTCGGCAAAATGGATTCATTTTCTGGAGGTACGTAGAATGTATGCTTATGAACAATTATTGCTCATTTTATGTTTGTGATATTTAAATCTTGCGACAAGTATATAGTATATTTTTTTTTATATTTATATAAAATCGATTTTCGAATGGAGTTTTAAAAAAAGTCCTGTGAGGTCCCGTCTTGTTTCGACAAGGAACTGATAGTGTATAGTGTTAAATATAACATATTAAAAAACTGGCTGCTTCTGACTGCTTCTGAGTGCCCTTTGAGTAGTGAGACTAATTTTTACGGAAAAACGCGTGGCGCGACATTAAGGGGGTATTCTCATGTGAACGCATAAATTTTACCTCTTTTTAGGGAATCGAAAAAAAAATCGAATATATTGTTCAGCAGGTCTGTCGCTATCGTCCGTACGAGAATTAATCAATTTCATTGGAAAACAAAAAAATGGCGCACTGTAGAAAAAAAAGTTACGAAAATATTAGTTTTTTTGGTACAAATCGTTTAAAAAAAATAATAAAATATTTTCGAAAATAAGCAATTCTGGTACGGACTATAACTATTAATAAGTAGAAGAACATATATAAATTTCAAAGCAATCGGTTGAATAGCTCTTTGTTTAGGCCCATGAGAGTTTTAGAAAATGATGTTTCGAGAAAAATGCATTTAAATTTCAAGAGCAGATTTTTCGTGGAAAGTTTATATTTACACTAATGAATATATCATATCAATTTTACAATACTTGTACGATGCTTTTGCTCTAATTTAACTCCTGGATCGTAAGCAATAACCTCGAAAACCAAATTACATGAGATTTCACTTCATATTTTCAACGTATGAACCATAGTGCGCCATATTGGATCCGAAATTTTGAATTTAGAAAATCTGACCTCAGATTCGTAATCAGCGATGCCAAAAACCCCCCGAGTAACCAGTTTCAGTGAAATTAATAGAAATTCGAATTTTTTGTCCGCCATATTGGAGCCGCCATCTTGAATTTTGAAAATCTGACTTCAGACTCGTAATCAGCGCCCTCGAAAACCCCCGAGTAACCAGTTTCAGTCAAATTAATAGAAATTCGAATTTTTTGTCCGCCATATTGGAGCCGCCATTTTGAAAATCTGACTTCAGATTCGTAATCAGCGACCTCGAAAACCCCCATATAGGTAATTTGGGATTCATGGCCACATGATCGGGATTCTGCCCCACTGTGAGTCGCCATGTAGTAAGTTCGGTGGTTGTCTTTCTTTTAATTTAACTTTCAAGCTCGCTAAGCATTAAGGTAGAGTGGAGCAAGCAGTTATTGCTCACTTTGGACCCCAAAGGGGTAAGCAGCTATTACTACAATTATAGAACTCTCGATCAAGGCGGGCAGCTTACTATAAACACGTTCCCATTTAAACGCAAAGAGGTTTGAATTGTTAATCCTGAATTTATTAATATTTTCAACATATTTATACAATTCTAAGTTCATCTCTACATTAACAAAAATCAATAACCTAAATTAATAATTCTCCACCACGAAGACCTAATAATCCCTTAGTCAGCTATACGCCCCTTTCGCTACAGGTGAATCTCCTGTGCATGCACCGCTTACCGGTCGCATGTCTCAAATCCCTTAGCTTTTACTTTTGTCGTCTGACTCACTGGCCTGACGCTTAGCAGTTAGCGCAGGGCGTTATGAACTCGCACAGCCGCCGCCGGAGAATAAAATTAAAATATGTCATACGAAAATTTTGAAAGATTTTAAAACAGCTGTAGAGAATTATTATAAATTGCTTTATTCGCATTGACACACCTACAAATATACAAAGACATTTTTGCACAGTTATTCTCCACAAGTGGAACTGCATATCAAAATGTCTTCGTAATACTTTCGTATGTGCAAACACCACAAAAAGTCAAAATAACTTTTCCTTCACAAAGCTCCCGGGCATCTGTATGAACAACTCAGTTAAGGATCTTAAGAAATTCAAGTACGAAATAATCGAAGTCACGGCAAAAGTTTTTCGGGCTCCATATGTTGCTCAACTTTGTGTTATATCATTAGAGCTAAGAGCTCGCCAAAGGCATTAAAAGTTTTCGTTTCGACTGTATCGAATTGATGTAGGTAAATTGACTTTTATCTATTTATGCCTTCGGCGTAATATCAAACTTTGTAAAACTTTTATGGGTAAAATTTGAGGCAGGTGTACTTGAAAACATTATCAGAGTTGTAGACATGAGGGATGTCTATATGTGCAGTTCATTTCTTTGGCCTATAAAGGGTGTGCTTTGAGCCGGTATCGCCACTTTCCATTTAAAGTTCTTCCTATTTTTTATTTTTTTTTTCATTAAGTATATGTAGGTATGATGTTTGGAAATGTTGACTATATATTATTTAATAAAATCAGAAGGACCATAGAGTATTTTTAATAATATTTTATTATGTTCGACTGCTACTCCTCCTAATGCAATAGAAAGAGTGTTCTCCAAAAATCTGTACGATTGAAAGAACAGTGACAAATAGCCTTGGTCCAAAACTTTAAACAACGTTTCTAATATGTTTACTGTGCTCTGCAACTTGCCGCAACTCTTTCTGCCCAGAACGAGTTTTTTCCAAGCTCTACAAACACGAACAACCATTTTCGATACTGAGACTTAAAATCAATTAACTATAGAGCCTTGAGTTATTACACATTAGTGTGCTATGGGGAAAACATTTACAATACAAAAGTTACCCACTTGAATAATCTGATTACCAAACTTTATGAAATGCACATCCCATAAAAACCAAAGATGTACTGGCTACCGTCCATGGATGACTCGTTATATTAAAAGTTTAATGTTTACGAGGAGAAACATACGTTGGGGAGGAAAAAAACAAAAGGATATTGTGTTCTTTCCGTTAAATAGCGTAATATTGTTAATAATGCAATGTCCCCTGTGAAAAAATTACCTATTATGATTCCTTGATGGATGAAACTAATTCTCGTGAACTATAGCCACGACTACGGAAGGCTGGAATTTTAATAATGAATGTGCTGCTTTAACACCTATTGATTTGAATAAATCAGCGGCCAAAAAAACTATTATTGTGAAAATTGTAAACAATAAAACCAGTGTGGTAGGTCCAACTAAAAACGACCTCGAACACACCAAATTGGTGGTCCTCTTAAAAAGTGCATTATGGTTTTCATAGTTATTTTTTTATTACTAAGGCTACTGATTACACACTAATCTTACAGACTGAAGTTCGAAAATTCAAATTGTTCTGTTTTCCAAATACTTTAAGTTATTTTTAATCTCAGATCTAAGTAGCGTGAAATCTATGTTATCATTGAACAAATTAAATTTATCAATATATCTGTTGAGCACTACGAATTTAGCACCTTACTATTTGAACGACACTAGTCTCTTCTAAAAGGTCACTAATGGTCATAATTGGTCACCGATAGAACTTTTTTTATATTCAATTTTTAAAATTTCCTTTTCAAAAAATTAAAATAAATTTCGAATGCAAGTTGGCCTTTTATGACCAATTAGTGACCTTTTAAAGGGCACTAGTTTTGTTTTGGTCCGTTTTAGATGAGGTGCTAATTTTTTTTTGGATGACTTTGAAATAATTAAAAATTGAATAAAAAAACGCTGACCAACTACCTGACGTTTTAGATGAGACTAGTTTCGTTTAAGTCCGTTCTAGATGAGGTGCTAACTTCTTGGAGCTCATCTGGTGACAACTTCTTGAGAACCATAATTAGTTCTGTGTGAGGAAGCAGTCAATTGGATATGGGATGGATAAAACGATATTTCGTGGCATTTAGATATGTTATGCATGCAGTTATAGGAAAGATAACAAGAAACTTACAGCTCAATAAATTTTCAGAATTTTTTTTTTTATTCACCAATAGAAATTTTCGAATATATTTTTCCGTTCACTTACAGTGTATTAATGTTTCATTATTAATTAATAACAATTGTTAAATAATTTTTTTGCTTGCGAATAACGGTAATTCTTTGTATTTCTTGCTGGCTAGTAAAGACGTTTTCCCGAGTCCGGTCCGGTTGGTGAAATAGAAAACATTCTTCAGTGAAAATTCGCAAGTTAGGTACCTACGTGTCACTTTTGGTGAGAGTAATTCTGTATCATAATTGGATAGAATGAACGTAAATGCCGTATGGTCTTAACAGGATGGCGCGACCAGCCATACAGCATGCAAACCAAATTCATTATTGCAAAGCAAGTTTCCAGGTCTCTCCTCTCGGAGTGAGAAATGTAAAGTATGTCTCATCAAAAACTTGAATCTTAAATTTAAAAAAAAACCGTATTTAAATGAAATTCTTTGAAATATTTATTGATTTGTAAAGTGAAATTTTTAACATTAATCATTAAATAAAATATCAGTTATATGCCCACCACGGCTCCGTTGGCAATTGTGTCTTCATTTGATGAAATTTTGGAAGACTTTTTGGAGTGAAAACAACTGGATTGCACGGATGTGGCGTTTAATTTCTCCTTTGAGTTGTTGAATCGGGCCAGGGTGTTTCACTTTAACTTTCATAACACCTCAGACATAAAAATTAAACCATTTAAAACACGACTTCGCGGAGGTTTGAGAGCTTGTTTTGCAATAATCTCAATTAACTGAAACCAAAAATCTAGCAATGTTAATAAAGTAAAATGAACAGAATATATATAAATGTCAAGTTGATGTTGGAATTGGATTATTTTGGGGCTTTGAACGTATATACATATGTATGTAAGTCTACCAACATTGCAAAGACATTTATCATAGTGAAGCCAGACTTGTACAATAAAGTACTCCTATAAAGTTTAAATTGCCTCTCTAAAAAAGTTTAAAGCATAGTTTGGCAGTTTGCTTAAGTATCCTAATTTAACCAAAAGTTCTTGCGTGCAATGGTACCATTTCCCCAATTAAACCAAAGAAAACATACGAGTACAAAGCAATGTGTCATGAAATGAAAAAAATTGACAATCCCTTTACAAACACGATAGTTGTAAATGAGACTATTTGCATTTGTCCATATTTTCGTCCATAAAGTAAGCTCTGCGCGCGGAAACCTCGTTATGTGTGTCAATCATTACCCCGTCAGAGCATGCAGACAAAAATCGATGGAAAAGGCAAAACAACACCTACCTACAAAAGTCTGCTCATTAAAACTTCATTTCGAAATTTTTCCGCTGAGCAATTCCATGTAAAAGTCACAGAGAAAGTGAGAATTCCTTGTCAGGAAGGAGGCAAATGTCAACTAATATGTAAGCATGACCCACACAAAGGCTTCATAAAAAAATGAAAACTCTAAAGAAGAAATTCCGGAAAATATGAGAAATTGCATGGCATCGTGAACATGATTGTTGTTAGAGCCCGAGACTGAAATCGGCTTCCAAATATAAACATACAACATGTGCAATATGTTGAGGTTAATTTAAGTTACGTTTTGCACTGCTGAATTTCATAGTAGGATTTAGATCTTTACCTACTACGTTCTCATGAGAACTTCATGTTCGGATGAATTTCAAACATGCAAAGTCGTTTTAAGTGTTTCCTGCAAAAATTAGACATAGCGCGTCCTCGCTCAAGTTTCCATAGCTACAGGGGCGTTGAACGAGAACGAATTTGTCGCAACCACCTTTTTTTTTGTAATATTTGAAATTGCACGGACACATTGCTGGCAATAGCAGTAATTTAATGCATGCTTCAACTACTTTTAATTTGTATTTGCCTTGACAACGGACTACTGCGAGGACCTCCCTGGTAATTTGTATTATATATTGTAGGTATAGGGGCAGAGTAAAGCAGCTACAGCCGCAAAGGAAGCCTTTTGTACAGGAATAGCACAAGCAATTAATTAAAAATTAAATAGCATCTCTCTACTGCATGTTTTCGCGATTACAAAGAGAATATGAAATGTTACCTTAAATAAAAACGAAATATCCTGAGTAGTGAGTATACTTCATGTAACTTAAATATTTGTACAAAATTGAAAGTGTGTTTTTATGCTGATATATATTTATTCAGGTAGGCGTAGTTTCCTCTTTCAAAAGTGATACTCGTCAAATACAGGGAATATGTTCCAACATTGAATTAAGTAGCAAACATATCACTATTATTTTTTCCACATTTATTTTGATTCTATTTACTTAGTTTATATACAGTATACGTATTTGGTATACAATGGCAAAACCACTGAAATCAATTGGTTAGAAATATAATCTGTTCTTGAGGAGTGATCTTGTAGTCCAGTGAAATTAGATAAATAAAAGGCCCAGCTTTGGTAAAATTAGGGGAAAGCTGGATTTTCTTATGGACCTTGATAATGTGGTTCTAAACAAAATGTAGTTTCCATCGATCTAAGTGCCGCTAAACATTTTACGCGTGGTCAAAGGTCATATCGAGTCGTCGTGAATATCTCGTTAAGGGTCACTTTCACGAAAAAAATTCTCATTATAAAATAGCTTAGGAAATTTTCTACAAAAAAGTATAAATGACTTTTATTTATAAGAGAAACCGTTTTGGAGATAATATTTATAATTTGCAAAGTTCGTTAAATTTATATTTATGTCTCACTATTTCCTTCATAAATCATAGTATTAGATCCTTTACTGTAAAAGCCCAATAAACATGAAATGAACCCGAAGATGTTCGAAAGTTATGGTAAGTGAAAAATTTAAATTGAGTTTATCTTTTCTAATTTTTTCTCAAATAATATCGCAAAAAATTCTGATTTCCTATGTGGGAATCAAATTTATTTAGTTGTTGCGGAAATCTGTGAAATTTATCTTTGGCATGTTTGCATACATTTTGCCCTCAGAAGTTGGGTGAGTAATTTGCGCCATTCAGAAAAGTTCGCAATCTAAAGGAAGGGAAAATTTACTGGAAAACTTGGGCTGTCGTAATATACATACAATACAATAAACGAGCGCAACGGCCCACACTTCTTCGCAAATAGCTTTCCACACTTCAATACTAAGTTTTAAAGGTATTCACCAAACTTGCTCCGCATTTCTTACCTGCCCGTGCATAATTTTCAAAACGAAAACTTTTAACAGTAAGAGCTTACAATTTCTTCGCAGGCTGGAAGTGCAGAGTGGTTAGCAGTGCATGCACAAAAGGCAAGTATTCCACTTTCCGTGTTGAACATCCCCATCTATCACAAATGAGGAGTTTGCTCCACCACAACAAGTACCTACTCAAACGGCATCAGTTTTGTGAAAATCGGCAACTTCCCGTAAATTATTTGTAAGAACAATGAAAAATGCTTCTTACATAAAGAAGGTGTGTTCGTAGCACACATGCTGCATGCTTTTCGCGAGGGGAAAATCATTTTGGGAAATCACTGGCGCGGAAGTGGATGACACTTAAATCTTTCAAGAGATGACTACCGGAAAATCAAAGCTACGTTCTTGTCTCTTTGCGCTCTCAAAGCATTGAGATTCAGGGCCCTTAATATACTAAACGGACATGCAAGAACGGTTGCTAAAGGAAAAAACGGTAAACGGCCGAATACAGCTTGGATTAACTTCTCCATACAAGTAGGAGCAGAACGATATTTAATTTAAAATTGTAAAATTAGTCAAGCCAACAGGGAATATCTGCTGGAGATAATTTCGAATAAAGTGGTTCCAATACTCTTCCAAAGATGAAGGGGTTCATCTGAACTTTTTGTACACCCTGTACATTAGGGGATACCGTTTGGTACTTCCGCACCTTAAAATGAAGGAATTGATACTTCCATATGTCTGAACAAAACATGTAAGTGGGTATATTTAGAATTATTTTGGGAAAATGTAGCTACCTCATTACCTTCATAAAAATCCTGGTACTTAGCCAGTAGACGAAGACCGTGGCAGAGAGGCGATGCACGCAGGTAGAGTAATAAACTCAACCCTTAGAGAGAGGGTGCGCGCCTCGCTTATCTCTGGCAACGGTGAGGTGGATACGAATGCTTGAATTTGCATGCCAGATGTTGTAATTTGAGATTAGCTGGACAAGTGGTGCTCAGGAAAAGTTTCTGAGTTATCCTGCATTCAGTTAGTGAACGTGAAAGTGTAAAGTAGTTATATCAAGGCGCGATTGCAATTTGGAGACCAACTTATATTCTGGAGGATTTAAGGTGGGTGCTACGGATTTGTAAATTGTAGTGGTTGCTTATTAGTATTATTATTTAGTAGTGGCAGGGTGTGAAAGATAGTTGTGCATTAGTATGCTAATTTTATGGTAGTGATAAATGGGCGTGTTCTGCTTAGCTTATGGTAGAGATCTATGGTTAGGTGAATAATATTAACAATCCCATGTTCACATCACTGAATGTGAGTTGCGGCCTTGGCACTGCTATGTCCACGCTCTGCAGTGGTAAGTCCCTGCAGCCCACATTGATTGATATGTTGGTCCATGATCAATGTGGGGAGGCCAAACATTCGCACTGGTTGGTCCGTGGAACTAAAAGCTTCTCCCGAGTACCTAAAAACTCCGTGCCGGGTTGAAACGCTACCCAATAGCCACTACATATTGTATGTGCTATATATAATTTGCTCTGGTAGGTCCGAGCACCTAAACAACCATGGGAGAGTAGAAAACACTAACGAATGTAGCATTCACTGAGTTAGGGTTACTCAAGGATCGCTTTCTATCTTTGTAGGGAAATGATCGAGTCGTCATCGCCCGAGAGGAGGATGTATATTGGACAACTTAAACTATAAAAGAAGTGAAAAATAAATGGATTTGAATTTTAGAGTTTGAGTTTTTTTTATATGTATTTTTACATATTTGTGACACAGTCCTCTATAGTGCATATGCGTTACAAAAATATGAAGTGCTTGTATGTAAGTCTACATATATGCTAAGTATTTACATCGGTATTTCAAAAAGCCAGTGCCAGTTAAAAATACACGCACAAACTTCTAACAAGACATTAAGACGATAAATATAAAATTCTTCCTCTAATGATTTCATGTGGAATAAACATTTGTTTTAACTCTTTCCTTCCAGAATTTCTACACAGCTCAGTGAGGTTTATCGAAATGTCTAAGACACAGCTGCAGAGTGTAGACGATGAAACCTTTCAAGGCCTCAGGCTGGAAACGCTAAAACTAATCGATAACAAACTCCAAGACATTTCGGAAAGAAGCTTCGGGTAAGCAAAACAACTTTGTATTTATTTTTGTTTGGATTTATATATTAAAACCTAAGGGACTTTAACGCAGAGTTTGATTAATTTTTCTTTTGTTTTGTGGAAAAGGAAATTTCTAGGCACATCTAATTGAAAGGGCCACTGTTTGTTTGCGTAAAGCTTGCCATTATGTTCTTCCGTGTGCCATCCTGAAAAGGTCTGCAAACAGAGCTTTGTGCAGAACAAAACGGCTAAATTGGCCACTTGAATTCTGGCTGCTATTACCAGCATCGTTATTATCATCATCATTGTCATTATCATCAGATCTCAATCCATGTAACCGCAACAAGCGTTGGAACAATTCAATCAAAATGTTTGCCTTCCCCTTGAATAACGAGTGAATAGCACTCATAGCACCAAGGACCTGGTAAGATCTCTTCAGGAGGCTCCACTGAGAATGAAAAAACACTGCCAGGGAATGATTCGCCCCCATCTTCGCTCCAATTCAAGTTCCTTGTGCGGCTTGCCTTATCAAGGGTTGTCCTTAAAGCGCACTCAGCCTGATTTCTATACCTACTCCATATATGTACGTTATGTTATGGTATAGTAGATCCGTTTCGACGACTCCTGAATTACTTCGTTTGCAACACTGGCCGAAACTCAGCAAACTTCTGCATTATTGGGGATTTATATTCGGTTCGTTGCCACCGCCAGAATTTACATAGAGCCAATTAAGAGATATTTACATGCAAGAGTCTGAAAAGTGTCGTACTGCTCTTTTCTAGGGACGAAGACCCTGCTTGCTTTCCTAACCCTTAAGAAGGAAAATAACAATGAAAAGCTCGCACTACTGTTCCTCGTGAGGAAAGGCTAGGTACATGTGCATATATACGTTACATAGTATTATGTGTGCGTGTAACACATGCGATTTCGAGCACCATTACCTACCGCCAAGGAAGGTCCCCTGCGGCACGAAAATTTCACATTGTCATATGCCAACCATAACGGCTATTACAAGCTCACTTTACGCAAGGATTTTGCGGCTCTGACACATGAAAGTCATGCGGAGTTCAAGGGCGAACCTAATATTTCTACTTTCCACGAATAACTCACAAAACATTTGAATCACGCGCGCTCAATATCATCGGAACCCTCTAAGGCACAGGTGTTGTTGTAATGAAAAGATAAGCATCTATTCTCAGTGGGTTTACTGCTGTAAACAGGCCCTGGAGGTGGAATATTTCGAATATTTTTGTTCAAAAAATTATTACCAAATTATTCCTCGTTTCGTGAGGCGCTTCCTTGGCAAATAAGACCTTATATTGTTTGCGTATTTGGAATCGATTATTACACCTGTCTTCATCCGGGTAATCTCTTTTTTTGTTTGCTTTCCGTTATGTGCTTATATTTTATGGCTTGATTTGAATTGTAAAATCAAACGAGTTTAGAGGACATCTGTAGGTACAAAACTGTGTTAACAAACAGATAATTTGGCTTGCATGTACCTTTGTTGAAACGAGAATACTTTCAGAATTTTTTTTTTAAATTTTGTAAATCCATCAGCTGAACAGTTAAATGGATTGACATATAATAAAATATTTTGGGGGATAATGTTTCGCAGCGCAAAAACCTAAAATAATATTTGGTATATGTGTGTTATGGATTTTTGGAATACATATTCAATGGCACGCCACTTGATGAGGTTTGCGCACAATTATATTCTTCCATACATTCCTCTTTGCTTAAATTTCTACTCATATTTACTTTTGGGTTTGCTAAAAGCGACATCTTGTGCAATTTTAATTGAAACGGTCGTAAAATTTGGAAACTACGAGACTATGATACAAGTTAGATAGATGGACGAATGGTAAATAAAAGCTTTTCGATTTTGCTCCATTTTTATTATATTTGAAAGAATATTTTATGGCACTTAGTTTGGAATAAACCACCGTTCAAAAGTCCGCCGCGGCTTTGCTTGCTGGAACGTAAGTAAGAAGTTGGAAAAATGTACAGCAATATCGTTATCATTGCTACAATGTTTAAGGATATGTATGTTCCAGGGTAACAAGACCTTGGATTCAAACAGTTGTATTCTGTAAATAAAAATTAATTTGTGAGTATTTTTCCACACTGAGAATAAAACTAAATACTTAGATTCATTTTTAATCCATATAGAAACACCTATTTGCCACCAAAATTTTTTTCAATTTCCTGTAAACATAAATCTGTTTAAAGTCATTGAAAATCTTAAATTCAAAAATTAAAGTTTTCACCTTTTCATTTAAGTGAAAAACTGTAAATCCGAAAGTCATACATGTTTGATTCCATTTTGAATACGCAAACGAAAATTGCTTCCTTCTCTTATGAGAAGTTTTTGTGGTTACCGATGGGATTCGAACTCGGGGCGCCAGGCTTCTAGTCTGGATGCATTTTTGACATTACTCCAATAGAGACTTCATATCTGCTACCCTTATGAAGGCCTTTTAACAGATGTGCATGCAACATGCGTGTTTGATGCATAAAAATAAATCTATTCAATCAAACATATTTCTCTTTCAAAATGCTGTTTTGAATCCTTGGTTAAATATGAGGAAGCCAAACAGATTCATATTTCAACTTTTAATTGTGATTTTCTCAGTGATACGCAAACTGTAAGTTATTTGAACATCGGTAGCAGTGCTTTTTTGCTAAATACGTCCACATTTAAAAAAGAGTTCTGTTCTATAAAAAAACATGTTTCATACCCTTGTTTTCAAAAGATATTCCGTATGAGACGGGAGAGTGGATTGTCCATTCTTACACACAATTGGCCACATTTAGCAGTGAACCTTTATCAAATCCCTTTTACGTGTTTGTTCTTAAACAAGGAAAAGCTTCTTAACTTTCAGTTTCCTGCTGGTCAGTTCAATTCGCAAAAAGACTATTCTTCACTCGTTTCTACGCTTTATTACTAGCCTTGTCACAAATATGCCACTAAAAGTTTGATTTAATTGTAAAATACTTGCAAAGATAAAAAGTACATACCTACCTGAAAAGTAAGATGAACTAAAACTTGTCAAGCTATTTTTTTTCGTAATTTAATCAAATGTCCTTGAGTTGTCAGCAGGCTTATTCATTGTATTCAGTATTTGATTTGGGTATCAGGAAATCTACAAGATGAATGTACCTCCGCGGCAAATATACGGCACTCTACCTTATGTCATTTTTCGGGTAAAATATATGGATTTGTGGGGATTTTTTTTAAGGTAAAAAATGTAACCGAAAATATTTATTTTTAGGTTGCGTACCTAAAATGTGAACATGCTCTTAAGGGAAGCTTACAGTGTCCCTTTTAACTCTGTCACAGCTTTATACATTTTGATTTATTTGACTCAGGAAGCGGAAATTTTGCATGGCGGTGGTCCATGTGTGGTACGGTGCCTTAAAATATATTTTTAACAAATACTTAGAAAATCCCATAGGTCGAATTTTATTTTTATTTCATCAACACATACAGTTTTGTCGCAAACACTAAATGAGTTTCCTTGAAAATATATAAAATAGGGATAATTTTAAATACGCACGAGTATACATATGTATGTATATAGGTCATTCCAATTCAAATCGATAAACAGTTGGACTCGACCCAGAAAAGAACTAGCAGCAGACATATTTAAACAAAGTTTAATTTAAACAGGGGCTTAAGTGTACGAATCCTGGATTTTGATATTGCACTAAATCTTTGTGGAAATGTTCCATTTATGGTCGACACGAGCGAATTAGGAAAGTATTGTTGCGGGAAAACAATACTTTCTCAAAAATTAGCTTGTTTTAACACCAAAAATTGAAAAAATCAAAATCAAGTTCGTCTCGTTTTCGAGATATAAAATAATTTAGAGTGGCTATTCGCATCGTCCTTGCTTTGTATAATCGAAATTTGCGCTCATGTATATGGTAAATAATTTTTAAAATAATTCGTGCATTGGCACAAAATAATTCGTAAGGAAAATTTGCCTTTTTTAAAAAATATCTTCTGACTGAATATTTTCCTTTTACAAAATTTTCAATTTTTGGTGTTAAAACAAGCTAATTTTTGAGAAAGTATTGTTTTCCTACAACAATACTTTCCTAATTCACTCATTCCGATTATAAATAGAACATTTCCACAAAATTTTAGTGCAATATCAAAATCCAGGTTTCGTACACTTGTTCCAAAACAGGAATATAACGAGTCATGCCCATTAAAGGACGGCGTCTCTACTAAAAAAAAATTAATAACTGATAATAAAATAATTCATATAAGCATTTTGTTTTAACAAAATTAACCTTAGTATCCAATTTGGATTCAAATCAGTTTATGAATTAGATAACTGGGTGAATATTTAAAAATAAGGTCCTCCACCTATACAATGGCCACGCTCAAGGTACCTTTATGAACTTTCGCATTTTTTGTATAAAAGAAGATAAAAATATTAAAATCGTAAGCGGGCCAGATTTATTTAGTTATTTAAACTATGAAATTTAAATTGACAGTATCTGTTTCTCTATATTATATTTCATTGCAGAAATCCACCGGAGGAATCAATTATTATTATTATTATACTTGTAGAAATTTGTATATTTATATTGCGAAACATTGAAAATTATAACTCAACCAAATAATCAATATATGAAAGAAATAATATAATGGGAACTTCAAAACCGAAATAGACAGAATTAAATAATGCATTTGCCACAAAATATTCCGTATGTTTAGAAAAATTGTATTTCACTCAAGAGCGAGAACATTTTTTCGGCTTACAGCACCATTTATTATTCTCATGACCTGTGGCGCGTTCATGCTTGCAAACCCATCCCGCATAGAGAATTACAAATGGAGAAGTTGAAAGACAGATTTATCTGAAACGAAAAAAAAACTTTGTTTATCTAAAAAAAAATCATTATTCTTTAGGACAAGAAATTGCAGAACGTTGTACAAATCATTAATTAATATTGTGTAGGATTGGGTAATTATTCTTCGTTTTGTTTATCTTCAAGAGTTACAAGGAGTTGAAATAACGTTTTGTATTTCCTTTTTCCATTTTTTTCATGTTCATCTGTGATGTTTGAGCCCACTGAGAAACAATGTCGGTAGAGATATATGTACAACCCAACTTCCTTATTTATTTTAAGCTTAAATTATTTATTACGTACACTCACACAAATCTTTGTAATTTCAAATTAACAATATTGTTTAAAAAATAACTGGAAGAAATAATTATGTGAATCTCAGTGACGCACCGTCGTGTTTTCAGCAGGGTGTTTAACATTAATTTGTCGTTTACATACATAAATACCTATAAACGTATATTTCTAGTATTCTTATATTTTCTCGTCTGACGTTGCTACATTAGTTATATGGCTCTGCTACATTAGGTTTTATTAATATGCAAACTTCATTAATTTCGTCACTCACTTACTGATGATCATCAAAAACTCGTTTTTTATTCCACCATTATCTGCTCCCGCATTCTGCTTCTATTTATCTCGTCTGCTGTTGTTCCTCGCTTACATTACTTATATGCCTCTGCTACATTAGGTTTTATTAATATGCAAACTTCATTAATTTCGTCACTCAATTACTGATGATCATCAAAACTCGTTTTTCATTCCGGTGTTATCTGCTCCCGCATTCCGCTTCTTTTTTTCTCGAGCTTGCCCCATTTCACCTTCAGCCACCTTAAACAGGTTCCGAAAAGAAAACAACCCCACAGCTTAAATACATCACGTGCCTGCAAACGCCAGCCGAATAATCTTCAAAGCTTCACCGACAACAAAACGAACAGCTACTGATCTTCTCATCATCAACTTTTTTCAGCCATTTTCGAAAACAAAACAAGTCCGCGGATTAATAGCCCAGTCAATAGATTAGGCAATGAGAACATTTTGGATAGGCAGTTAAGTGACTTTTAGCCTCGCCACAACTCTCGAATTTTGCATCGGAACTTGGATCTGCACCCGTATAAAATCCAACTGACCCAGTCACTCAAGGTAAACGACCATAGACAAGACCATGTGTTCGCTGATTAGGCTCTGCAGAAGTTGGAAGTGGACCCAAATTTCGCCAAAAAAATCATCTTTAGCGACGAAGCCTATTTATGGATGAATGGATATGTGAACAAGCAAAATTGTCAGATTATGGGGCGATAACAATCCACGCGAGATACACCAGCACCAAATGCATCCCGAGAAAGTCACTGTTTGGTGCGGATTTTGGTCTGGTGGAATCGTCGATCGGTACTTCTTTCAAAACGCAACTGACGGTTATGGCCGTCAACGACGAGCGCTACCGATCGATGATAAGCAACTTTTTGTGGCCTAAGCTATGTGCCATACAGCGCATGCCATGATGGACATTCTGCACGAGTGAGTTGAGGGCATGGTAAACTCGCGCGGCGGCGACATGAGCTGGCACGGGTCTATTCGAATAAACCGAAAATAATTAATACTTGCAGAGTCAAGCCACGGACATTTGAACGAAGTTATAATCCACACTTAATGCCATAAAGTATTCTTTCAAATAAAATTAAAAATGGAGTAGATATCTCAAACACAATTTGTTTTATTCACATTTAAAACTCAAGCGTCCTTATTGAAAGACCCTTTAGTTAGTGAGTTATGTGAATTTAAAGATGTTTCACGTCAAAAATCGTGCCCCACTAACACTGTTACCTAAATCCTACATACCATGTTAACTCGCCAGTGATGCAAGCACATAGTAAGGCTAAGGCACCAAGTGGGCATTCACTACTAATTCTAATAGGGTACTGCACCCTATACTAAATAAACATCAAACTCCCTGAAGTATTTCAGAACTTATAGCCGGACAGACACAGAAAGCTTTTGAAATATATTCTAGAAGGTACCTATAGATAATGCTTCAATGTAAAATTTGGAGATCAAGTGGTAATGGCACCTGCTTCCTCGAGCATGAAAGGAATATACGCAAATCCTTTGAAAAAGTACTCTGAATACATTTGTTCACCTGCAATTATGATGATAGCGGTTATTACGTTAGAAATAAATTTCAGGTTTCCTCCATAATAACGGAAGCTAGGAAGTTGCTAAGAATAATAAAGTTAACGATGCCTTTTATTACAGCTCCATGGCGCACACACTCGTCACATTAGACATATCAGGGAATCAACTCCAGCAGTTGCCGCTAAATGCTATCAGGAACTTACACGCTCTTAATAGACTGGTGGCACAACGGTAAGTAATTTACTCCCCATAAAATCGGAATTCCTCATAAAAATTTCATTTAGAAATCACATTACTGCGATAGACGGCAACTGGGGGAGCTTATCTGAATCACTTCGCAGTCTCCACTTGTCTGGCAACAAAATCTCAGAAGTGCTGTTCCCTAGCCACGAAGAATCCAGGGGGAACCTATCACTCACCTCGACGGTAAACCATATCAGTTCACGTCCGTTCGCAAAACTTCGGAAACTACTTTGGCTCGACCTCAGCAGCAATCGAATATCCCATCTGTCCGGAATGGCTTTCCCGCGGTCCCTAGTCACTGTTGACTTGTCACGTAATTTAATCCCCTTGTTCCCGCAGCAACTTTTCGAACACTTGTACGATCTCCGAATTATATCGTTGCGGGATAATCTAATCAAAACTATTTCCTGCAAGGAGATTCGCGCCCTGCGAATGCATCTGGAAAAGTTGGATTTAAGTTTGAATTTAATCGAGGAGTTCCGCTCGGACTGGTTCCAGAACAACTATAGCAATGTCCATATTAGAGCGCTCAATATCGAGAAAAACTTCCTTAAGGTTGTGCCACCTGGTGCCTTTCGGGGCACAGGCATTGTGCACCTTGTCGTGGCATTTAACGAGATCTCACGAATTCACGTGGACGCCTTTGAAGGAATTTCCGGGACCCTAGAGTATCTTGACTTGGAGAGGAACCAACTCCAGGGGATTCCGGGCGCCATAAAGACCCTCGGCAAGGTGAAATATTTGTACCTAACGTCGAATCGCATAGCACATTTGGCTAATTTGCCGGAAGTAACGAGCAACCTACGTGTATTGAGCTTAAGTGGAAATAATTTCACAGCCATTCCGGTCGAAGGACTCCGCAACTACACTGAACTTTCTTACTTGAACATGGGCTACAACACCATCGCTGACATACCTGATAATGTGTTCGTGGGCTGGGGTAGTCAGCTGCAAACGATTCTGCTGAG
Source organism: Neoitamus cyanurus (assembly GCA_947538895.1). Taxonomy (NCBI): domain Eukaryota; kingdom Metazoa; phylum Arthropoda; class Insecta; order Diptera; family Asilidae; genus Neoitamus; species Neoitamus cyanurus. The sequence goes on along the minus strand of OX384544.1, from coordinate 16,382,947 downwards.
GAATAACAAAATTACTGCACTTCAGTTCGGCTCGTTTAGTGGCCTGCATTCCATCAAGGAAATAAGTCTCAGCTTTAACGACATCATTTACACAAATCCTTATGTCTTTGAAAACGTTTCTAGAACGCTTAAAATTCTTGAGCTATCTTTTGCAATGTACCGCGACGAATTCCCCATGGAGGCTCTGTCCCCCCTTACAGACCTTATGTGGTTGGGTCTGGACAACAACAATCTCAAAGTAATCACCAATGAATCGCTGGTTACTATGAAGGAATTGAGCTACATTAACCTCGGCTTCAATCAAATTGTGCACATACCCAAGGATCTGTTCATACCTGAAGTGCACCGCAACTTAGTCGAAGTCGACCTGTCATACAACCTGATCGAAAGAATATCCTCGAAAACCTTTAGTAACCTAGCCGAGTTGCAGAATATTAATTTGCAGTCGAACAAGATTCGGACCCTTGAGCGGCACAGCTTTTTCAACTTAGAGTACATGACGTACATTGACCTCTCTTATAATCGACTTAAAAATATTTCCGACGCGGCGTTTGCATTTTTGCCGAGCCTGTTGGGGCTGGACCTAATGCACAACGCCCTCTGTACAGTCTCGTTACGCATGTTCAATTACATATCCAATGCGAGTATGCCGCTAAATTTAAACATGAGTTACAATCGGATCAGTCAGTTTGACGACGACTTGACCTCGTACCTTTACATCAGCGACCTCGATGTCAGTCATAATCTCTTAACAAACTCGTTGAGTTTTAGCAACTTGGGTAACACCCTTAGGAATCTGAACCTAATGGGAAACAGCCTGTCTGTACTTGGAAACCATGCATTCGGGGACTTGGAGTTCCTCGAGATGCTTAACCTTGCGATGAACAATTTAACATCTGTACGCAGGCGAAGTTTCCAGGGATTAAATAGCCTTCAGGAGTTGGACTTAAGCTTCAATAAGCTCGAGCAGCTACAAGTGGAACAATTTTCAAACTTAAAAAAACTGAGAATACTCCGTTTGTGCAATAACAAATTGCGAGCCTTACCGCGTGAGGTTTTCATGAACACCAGATTGGAGTACCTGGACATATCAAATAACTTACTCTCTGTATGGCCAGTACCCGCCTTCTCCGATGTCGGTTTTACCTTGCGAAGTATTCAATTTGCGGGGAATAGTCTGGAGTACCTGGACTCCAGTATGTTCATTAATTCGCAGTTCCTGTTCGACTTAAATCTTTCGCGCAACAAAATCACCGTACTTCCGGATAACACCTTTACGTTCCTAAACAACTTGACTAATTTGGATCTTAGTTTCAACCCACTGGTCACTAGCAACCTGCGGGAAGTATTTTTGCACACCCCACGAGTGCGACAGTTAAACCTCCGAGGCATGGGACTCTATGTCCTCCCGAGCCTACAGTTGCCGTTTCTTACTGAATTGGACATAAGCAACAATTTCATCCAGGAGATATACTCGTTCCACGAGATGCGGCTCCTGCGAATTATCAACGTGTCAAACAACAAAGTCGTCAATGTGAGCAGCATCGCCGAGCACCTGCCTAGCTCGGTAAAACTGCTTGACCTAGCCCACAACCCCATCAGACGGATAACTATCCACGACATGATTGGACTAAAATATCTCGATGAGCTGAACATAGTGGATGTCAAGCAGGTCCCAAACTCCATTATATTCTCGAAATTAAGAAGTTTGCGGAGACTACATATGACGTCATCTCAGCACGTGGGAGATATCGCATCCCGGCTGCCGGGTCTGCAGGAGCTCTTCCTGCATGTTATTGACCCCGTCATAAATGCGGACATGTTTGCCAAATTCATAAACAACACCAAATTGAACTTGGTGGAGATTTACGGACGGAACGTGCACACGATAGCAAGCAACACGTTCGTGGGCCTGGCGCGCACCCATAAACTGAAGATCAGGATACGCAACACGAAAATATCGGATCTGCCCCCGAACATATTCTACAGCCTGAAGTCTGTGCCGCACCTAAGCATCGACATCTCGGATAATAAGATTGCTTCCTTAGCAGCAGATAGCTTTTATCCAAACATAACATTCTGGGACACCGTCGGGACCAGAAGCATCACAGGAGGACTGGATACCTCAAACAACCCACTCGAGTGCGAATGCGGCCTGGTGTGGTTCGGCCACTGGCTGCGGCGGTGGCTGCGGGAGTCGGCCCAAATCAGAGTAATTTCGAAGGATGAAATGCGGAAAATGCTTCAGGTGAGTAATTGTGCCGCAGCACCCATTCAGACCTGTGCTAATCGAAATGCCTTCCATTGCAGAGGGCCCGGGCGAACACTTGTCACGACCCAACAACGGGGCGGAAGTTACCCATCTTAGAGATATTTCCAGAGGACCTATTATGTCATGCAAGCGCCTTAAGCAGCTCTGCGTACTCAGAGCAAAAGTTTCTGTTATCCTTTGTCCTTATCCTGCCAATGCTGACAATGTCGGTGGCGACCGTTCTGTAATAAAAACTACCGTTGCACGACTGAAGTGGCGCGGCGACTCCGGTACTGACAGCAATTAACACTTGTGGATGGACTCGCAGCCTGGTCAAGGTCCTTGTATAGTTATACTTCTTCCTATTGTGGTGTAAATAGATAGCCTGAACGGAGCATGTACATATGGGATTTTTTAAAGTGAACATTACGAAATACAGTTTTAAAATAAGAAGATGAATTTAGTGAATGCGATACTAAAGTAAGAAACTACTCATAAGGATATGATTCCTATTTTAGGCGAACGTACTCGTAGGCCTGTAGATTGTACGACTTGGATACTGATTGGATCATTTCGTTTTCAACTTTCTTCCACTTAGTGAGCAGCAGCAGTAGTGGCAGTGCAGTCCTCTGCTATTCTCATGTATACACTTTTAGGATTTGCAAATCTTTTTTATTTTTTTTATCATAATGTTCGCCGCGATTATCCTTGGTGACACGTATTCGGGAGGTTCAATTTTCGATGACTTTGCCGCATAAATCTGTCTGAATTTGCTGGCGTTTGTTATGTTGATTTTGGGCATAAATTCGCCTAGACCTGTGATTTAAGATCTCGGTGGCCAGTTCACGTCACCCTCAAATTACTATCCAATTGCAAATATTCATCGTGGCATGTGCTGTGCGGCACGTAGCGCCGTCCTGTTGGAACCACATGACGGCGGTATCCATATCATCCAGTTTAGGCCACAAGAAGTTGCTGTCAACGATATGTAGCGTTCGCCGTTGATGTTGCTAGAGATAATTTTTTAGCGAAATTTGGGTCAACTTCCGAATACATGCCACCAAGGAAAGCAAAGCGGCGGAGGACATTTAAACGACGTTATATTATATTCCATACTTAATGCCATAAAAATTCTTTCAAAGAAAATAAAAGTTGAGTGGATATCTCACACCCAACTTGTTTTATTTACATTTAAAAGTTGGGCGTCCTTATTGAAAGACCCTATACAATGCTATGAAAAATATTTCATTTAACAATCACAACATCTGTTCAATCAATCATAGTTGTTTACGATTTTCGATTGCTTGAGTGATTTTTCACTGCTTCGGTGTACGCAGTATCTAAATATTATGACTTTGCTACGATATATCACTAACAGTTGTTCCCAAGCTGAAAGATTACTCGACTCAAACGAATGCGAATCTGCCACCACTAGCCTGCTGTTCAGAACAAGTATTGACGCGTCTAATTAATTTTAGAATTTGAGTTAAGTTTGCTCTCCAGACTATAGTCTTATAATACAGATAAGCTCGAAGAGGTGAATAGCATATCAGTAATGTAATGGAGTGATGTAAGGATTGCGTGCGAGGCACTCTTTCGATGAAGACTTCGTAGTTAAAGATGCAATTTAATTCCACGGAGTTGTCTCGTAGATTTATTTTTATCAAAACCGACAATCGTGATAATAGTGTAGCATGTGATTTTGTTTTAGAGAAAGTACCGACATTTGTAGAAGTTGTCGCGTTAGTTTAAATTGATTTATTTTCGTTGTCTTATGAAGTAATGTAAAATAAATTAACAAATGTATCCGGGGACTAAAACGATTTTCTGGATAGTTTTAGATAATTTGAACATAGAAGAATATTAAGAAATAAATTTTTAAAAACGAGTCAGCGTGTTGTTTTATTTTCTGTTTCCTGAAATACACCCAATAGATGGTCTTTATAGCAGAATAAATTTTCTGGGAATTCTTTTTCCTACCACTTTCAGGAACGCTTACGAAAATCGCTGGCTTTGTTTAAGTGCATGAATTGATGGTTATGTGAAAATCCCCCGCTCAAGTAGTTACCGCTTATCACAGCTTAACTTTAGAAATTCCTATTTTGGATAGGGTGGATGCCCAGCGATATCATCCATTTACTGGCCCGCGATATTACATCGGATTATCTGCTGTTGCTACACAAAAACCGACCTTGCCTAGAAAATAAGGGAGATTTTCAGAATTTCCCTAACTTTATGACAAATAATCTGATCGCGTGTGAAAATATATTTGCGCTTGTTATTGTTCGTGCACGAATACGCAGATTTTCGACCATTTTTCATCTGACTTAATACTGTCATAAAAGCGCTGATTTGCATGTTTGAATAAATTTCGTGAGAAATCGCCCTCGTAAAGGGCGTTTTAATGAGCACCGGCTTTGATTATAAAACAGAAGAAATATCCCACTAAGCCCTAATTAGAATATACAAAATTGTGGGATACCTATACGACATGGGGAACCAGAATAGATTCTTCCCTACAATCAAGCCCTAAATACTATATTTATGAAGGTGGAGGCTGATTCAAGGAAGAGCCATTAAAGAGATTATGTACGATTTATGAAACTACATTTTGCATTCAAATTAAGTTTAATTTATTCCATCTAGAAATTAACTGAAAGAGGCATTCAAATAGTGAAACGAATTCCAAGCATGTTTAACATTTTAAAATTTTAATTCTGAAGCTTTGTCCGCTCCTTACTATAAACAAGGAACTTTTTTTGTCATAATTCCCTTATTCACTTCGAGAATCTAATATATGGTATGTAGACAAAAGGTATTTTAAAGTATGTGATTAGTATTATTTAAATACGGAGTTACGGGGCTATTCTAGGTAAAAGTTAACAGCTGCTAACCTGCTATCTACTCAGATAGCAGAAATTACTATTCTGCATAGCAGAACTGACAGCTGCTAACTACAGCTGATCTGCTAACTTGCTTGGAGACTTAAATTAACAGATTTTCGTATTCTGGTTAAAAGGATAGCAGACGGTTCTAACCTTAAATGTCTATTAAGTTAGCAGCTCCTCACAGAGGTGTTGTTAACCTGCTAATTGCTACTTGTCTTGTGTCAGCTGTAATACGGTACGGTAATATTGTCATTTTAAATTCGTTTGAAGTCGCGGAATATCTATAAAATGGATATCAACATTGATTTTATGTTAATAACAATTTTACAAAGATACGTGTTTACTTGATAAGCCTAAAATAAAAACATATAAAAGAGAAATTTGTTGTTTGCGTAAATTAGTAAGTCCAGAACTAATAGATCAGCCGGCATTATGAAGTAGTTACTCTTGATTGGATTTTTTATTGCTGCGGTAAATATTAGCTAAGTTACATAACTCACGCAAAAGAGATATGGTTGTTTTTATTGGTTCTGTCTAATATTGATTATTTTTAATAGGTCCTAGGGGGCGATCAAGAATTTATGACCAAAAATAAATGGGTTGAGATACCTCAACAAAACCAGGAGAAGATCCTGAAGTTCGAGTTTCCTGATAAAGAGATCTACCACAAGTACGTTATGTGCATAAATTTGAAAGTAGGCAATTGGGACGATAACCACGGCTACAATGCAGAAACGATAATAGGAGTTGTAATAAATGCTATCTCTAAAATTAGCAGGTTAGCAGATCTGCTAAAAATTTTTTACGTAGAATAAGAGGGTTAGTAAAGTAAGTTATAATTTCCTTTCTAAGGACTAAAAACTTAATACTGTGCTGTGTCGCAAATATCTCCGAATAGAGTGTGCGAGCCAGACCTACATTCGAAGGAAATTGACTTTTCTATTATTATAATTTGGACAAGCCATCGATTTGAAAATTATTGTAAAAATATTAATATAATTATAAGTTAGACTCTTTAAGAATTCAATATTCCTTTAAACATCTTACGATTATATCTATAAATACTAATCCAAAATTTTAAATTCCATATTCATTTTATATAATATTAAACAAGCTTGCCCGGATTCTTCATTTAACACCCCCTCCCTACCGCATCCCCTATTCTCAAAGGCCTAATGGGGTGGCGGTGGTATAATTAAATCAAGTTGGGGTAAACTTTTTGCGCTTCTGAGAAAGTTTCCAATTTCAACACCCGCAGTTTCTACTTTTATCAATATTTTCATATCAAATTTGGCATTGCCCCGCATGTTTCTATTTCATAATATTATTTTCACATCCTTACCCCCAACCCTATTTACGGAAAAAAATTAACACTAAACTCTTACCTCTTTTACAGTTTATTCCATTTTACTAAAAAACTTTATTCATTAAATTTTGATATATATGTATTATGTATACATACTCTCCAAGGCGCTTCCATTGACCCCACCCACAATACGATACGTCTATTAATTACCGAAATATTACAATTTTTCTCCTCAATCACGAAAACATCCATGCTGCCCCTTCCTTCATTTTCACAGGTAAATATTTCTTTTCACTTTATCTTCTTGTTTTTCTATTTTCGTGTTTTTATACGTTTTTCAACAGTGTTATTAAAGTTATTTGTCTTCATTTTACACCCCTCGTGTACGTCATAATGGGTTTAGACTGACGTCAGACAGGTTGACGTATTCTGGTAGTAGAACCCTTTCATTAGATACCCACGTCAAAGAGATTGTGTAGACAAATGTAAGCCGCCATCTTGGAGCGTCCGCCATATTTGGTTTAGAACATATCTTTTTGTATTGTGCTCGTCCAACGCTTTCATGTGATATCCATATTAATAATATTTGGTGAAATTTGTTTGTGAAATTTTTACTTGTCGTGGGCGCCATTTTGTAACGTTAAGTAACCACTGACACCCGGAGGATTAATATGATTCCAACGACCCCTTGTGTACCCAAATCGGTTAATCCAATGGAGCTCTAGGCTGTAACATCCGGAGAAACATACCATATATACATAGATTGCTAAACACATAACCCTTTCGTTGTCGGGCAAAAATCGCCAGTTATAGTGTCGTTTATTGCCTTCACTTTTAGCGACTCTTCGATAGTTCCAAAATTACAATCAATCTGACGGGGCAACTGTCCTCTCACCTCATCATCAAACTAAAATTTATGTCCTCACCAGTTCAATAAATTGTTTCCAACTAGCAATATGTCATATCATGACAAACATGAAAAGTAAAATATTTCTAAATAAATATCCGAGGTAAGTACAACACGAGAAAGTGATAAATTAAGCTCCAAGTTCTTTCTTCGCATAATTGTTCCTCGGTAAAATAAAACACATATCTGGGGTAATTCTGCGTGTAACATAATTTATGTTTTCTCTGGGAAAAGAACAAATATTTGATTGTTGTTCCTCATAAATTTTAAAGAATTGACACACACAGCCCGACACGACTGACTCCTGGAATTCACAAAAACTCGGGCATGCTGTCCGCGCTTGTCACATAAAAAGTTAATAAATTGGGAACAAGACCCGGGGCTGTACGTCAGAGCGACACAATGCAGAAGGCGAAAGGGTGGAAAAGCTCATATTTTCTTAAGGCCCGCAAGAAATTCAATGAAATGAGGATAAATCGCATTATACGTGAGAACGGCGAAGGGTCGGTCCTGATTAGCCAAACCAAGGAATTTCCTCGAGCGCATGTAGACGGAACGTATTCTTTCTTCAAAATCAGACTCCTTTGAAAGCCGGAGTAAAGTTGCGTTTACCTTTTCTTTCCCTTTTTAAGAATTCTCCCACAAATTTCCAAGGTTGGGGGTGTCGTGATATCAACCAACGCAAAATATTCGCACGCAAAAGTGTCGCCTGCAGGGTCGAACCCATTCATCTTTATTCAAGTAAAAGTGTAGCTTTTATTGGCAGCAATTCATGTGGGGATATTGATTACTCGTTTTGTGCGCCTTTCTCGCCGCCCGAGGCGGAAATGTGAATTTCTTTGCCTTGGCATAAAAAAGAAATTTTGTGAATATTTTCTCGATAATATGATAAAGCACACTTCGTCTTGATCAAAACGACGGGAATCTGTCGCTTATCTTTCTCGAGTGCAAAGAATGTATCCCAGCCACGTAGCAGGGGTTTCTTCTTAGCCCTCCTTACGCTTGTCGCAATGTTAAATTAATGTACACGTCTCAATCCAGCTGAGATTGCCATTCGGGTGGTTTGATTGACACAAGAGGCGTTATCGCAAGGTACTGAAGCAGCGCTCTTGGCAATTGCACGGCCTAATAAGTTTACCTTATTCAGAGCTGATTACTGCGGCAAGCCTGAGCAAATTATTGAATTTACCCAGAGAATGGTGAGTGTGATGATTGCTGTAATTTGCATAGACTGTGCAGTGCATTAATTGCTCATTAGGTTAAATAATAATTTTTATCCAGTATACCGATAATCGACTTTCAATCCTCAGCCATAAATACAATACCAGTTCTCGGTATTTTATTCTGAAATGTAATTCCACTTACTCTCAAAATATTACGGGTACCTATTATTTGCCTTTTTGGCATCGTCAGAGTTGCCTTTATAAATAAATCATTAACCTTTAGTGATTCCTGAAAATTATTCTTTTGGTAACTTTATTAGAGTTTGAAATAAAAGAAACTATGAATCCTCTGGGACCAAAAAACTATTTCAATATTTTAAAATTTATGTTTAATGACGTCGGGAGCTAATAAAGAACAGTCGCAAATGTTAATACAAAATTTGATTACCGTCCAGTTTCCCGACTGCAAACCCGACAATCTTTTCAGTCAGCAGACATTTTGTGAAAAGCAAATTTAAGTCTGTCGGGAACATTTTTTGTCGGGAAATTGCAGTCGGGAAAGTGATCGGGAACCCAAAAAATTAATTACAAAAACTTCAAAATAACCAAAGATACAATTAGCACACAAAAATTTACATTATTAAATCCATTGATTCTTATCATTGTGATGTACTAAGACGGAATGAATGTGAAATTCCATTTGATGCAAAATACCAAATATCTATACAAATTCCAATTTGCAAAATTCCAAAATATTATTGGAGCGAGATCGGGGGTCACTTTTTGCACTACATTTGTTCCATGGAAATTTTTTTTCATTAATTATTTCTTCCATCACTGAAAACTCTCCTTTTACAAAAATTCTAATAGTCCTGTATCCATTAATGAATGAATGCAAAAAGTCAATGGAAAAAGGAAAAATCTCCTCTTGTATTTTCATTCCTACTATGTATAACATATTTTGTGGAATTTTCGAATTAGAATTCTGTACATGGAAATTTATGTGCGGAATTCTGTATTTAGGAATTTTTTTACATGGAATTTAATTTTCGGAATTATGTTTTTGGAATTATTATAGGTTTGGAAAACCGTGCCCAACTTCCAATATTCAAGGGTGTTACAATTCAACTCTCCGCCGAAGTTAATTATCTGGGAGTAATCCTACACAGCAAGCTTACGTGGAGTTTACATGTCCGTAACCTGTCACCTATTCATAAACATCCTACGCATGACGTCCAATCGCCTAACACACAAAAAACAAATGAATAACAAAATACAGGGGCTAATATCTAGACAGTGTTATCATTTTAATTAAACGCTTTCAAGATACATTAACAATGGCAAGTGAAAGGAGCAGCAGCCAATGCAGATAACAGTAAGCATTGTCCATCGCGAATCGCTGAAAAACCTTAGAAGGGCTTTATACAATTTTGAGGCAACTTCTCCCATGCCAGACCCTGAGGCACATTGAATGATGAAAGACTTTCCTTCATAAGGATCGAAGTCTTTCAGCATTAAATTGTCAGGAACAGGAGCTGAGTGCAGGCCATAAGTTGGATCCAAGCCGACCTACTGGTTAACTGAGCCAGAAGCAGCACGGGAATATTAAAGAAACTTTTTACGATAGTTGGGATAGAAAAACTCAAGGAAATGCAAAATAAACAGAAGAGATAAGTCTGGCAACTTTAAGCGCATCTGCTGCCTTGTGTTTGCTCAGACTTCATAAACATTCCTGGAAAGTTTCTTACCATCGTGAAGCCATTTTTCTTGTGACTCTTGTTTTGTTTGCCTCTGTGCCTGAAAACAGAAATGCTCTTCAACGGCGCGGGATGCCCGGAGGGCAGTAGGTGCGGAAATACCTGACAAAACCGACCGAGAATGCCTGACCCTTTGCTTGCGGAGTAGGTATCCAATTTTGTGCCTCATTGTCTTTGCATGTACCCGGCTGCAGCCGCTCGACTCCCTCAAGTAAGCTCGATTTGTCGGTCGAGCAGCTGAGCCACTAGAACAATTTTCCAATAACTAAGGAGAGGTCTTTTCTTTTGTGAATTTTTTTTGATATTCCTAGTATATTTTTCAGGATTTATATTTTCCCTCCCGCCGCCGCCAGGTCCCTGATTCCAGGCAATCGAGGTAAATCGTGTGCCGTGAACCATTTCCAGTGTGACTTGAATACCAAACGGCATGCACCTGAATCGGTAAATTATCAGGAGAGAAGAAAGAACAATAAGGGACGTTTCCAGAATTTATGGGCCACCCACGGCCTAAGGGATGATTTTGTTTTAACCATTGGCCGACTATAGACTGTCAGACATTGTGGGGAGCCTTTATCGCGAAATAAATTCACATTTAGAACCGTGTAAAGGAACGCCTTTGGTTAACGGATGCCCCGGCTTGTGGTATTGAATTCCGAACAAAGGTAATTTCACTGAATCACTGCGAGGACTGAAGAAGATTTACGGACTGCGGGAAGTAAGAGATGTGCTCGCCCTTCGTTCTAATTACCGAGTGTCTTAGCGGGGAACAAGAATTCAACTTCTGTACTTACAAACCATTTTAAGTGGCAGGGCAGTCAAGTAGCCTACAATGTCCGCACTACAGAAAAACATCCTGCGAGCTTATTGAGTCTCTTCCCCAGGAACAATTTAAATGCATGACTTTATTCTGTGAAATTGGAAATTTATCTTTTTGCGAAGCAATTGATAGTCGTCAGCAGTTTTAAAGACTTAGTCGGAGTTAATTACATTTTGTGGTTTGACCTAATTGAAGATTTGACGAACCATTTTTAGCGTTCCGCAAGGAACACTATTTTTCACTTTTTAGTTCAAAACCATAAAATCTAATCTAAGAGTTTTTGACATTTTTGTTCAGGTGGTGCCTTAAGGGGTGTCACCAAGAAAAAATAAATCTCCGGGCCAAACGGTGTCGAATTTTTAAGTTCCGCCAATCTGAAACAAAATACTCCGAATTATTTATTTCGGGAATTACGTTCTTCACGGCTTAACCCGATCTTTTTTCGAAATTTTGAAAAATTAAAAAATGGCGACCATTTGAAAAAAAAATACAAATTTTGCTCCAAAAAATTATTTATAATTTTCCAATAAAAACTGGTATCGAAAATCTATCGGGTTAAGCCGTAGAGAACATTAATATCAATTTGTGTTTCAAAAATGAAGTCAATTAGTCAATTTTTGCTCGAGTTATCACCGACACCAGTGGTGGTGGGCTCTAGGCCCATAAGTCTGCTTAACTCAATCAGCAAAATTTATAAGAAAATCATAAAACACAGGATTATGAAGCATATTGATGAAAATAATATTTTTCCTAATGAGCAATTCTGTTTCCGCCCAGGCCATTCGACTATTCATCAGGCTTATAGAATCAAAAAATTTGTCAAGGACAGTATGCAAAGCAAAAATTCTACCGGCTTCTTTACTCTAGACATAGAAAAGGCGTTCGATACAGTGTGGCATAATGGGTTAATTTATAAACTCCGTAAATTCAATTTCCCAATTCACCTTATTAAAATTGTGAAAAGTTTTTTAACCGGCAGATGTTTAAGAGTATCCGTGGGTAGTGAAATGTCTTCCCTCCGTAACATTTCAGCTGGAGTTTCGCAAGGATCTGTTTTGGGTCCTCTACTCTATTATATTCACACATCGGATTTTCCACATCTCCCAAATTGCCACTTGTCTATGTATGCGGACGACACAGGAATTTTCTCCTCTGACCAATATCAAAAATTGTTGCCGATCTCCAAAATGCATCTAATATAGCGTCTAAATACTTTGAGAGGTGGAAAATAAAAATAAGTTCCAGTAAAACAAAAGCCATTTTTACCCGCAGAAGAAAACAGATATTTTTACCGCAGCAAAGCCTTATAATTAACTCCTCGCGCATTGAATGGTGCAATGAACTAAAATACCTCGGAATTACTTTCGATAAAAAACTATTATTCGACAAGCACATTCAAGCTACACTTCACAAAGTTGCAAATTTGATTAAATCTTTGTATCCTTTTATTAATCGGAATTCGGACCTAAGTGTGGAAAATAAATTAATTATATATAAAGTTATTTTTAGAGACGTTTTACTTTATGGCGCCCCTGTTTGGGCTGATTGCACTAAAACCCATACTAATAAGCTTCAAAGGATGCAAAATAAAATATTAAAGAGGATATTTAATCTGCCATGGTTTTGAATACATCTCAAAATTGTTTTCATAAAACAGTATATAGCGTTAATTAAGTGCAATAATTAGGTTTAGTTAAAATAGGTATAAGACTTGGTAAGGGTTTTTGCAATCATTAAATTTTCCCTTCACTTATTATTATAATATTCTATAAATTAGCTCTTTATTAGTCACGTCATTAGATCTCAGATTGTAAAGAACAAAGATTCTAATCACTGTAAATTCATACGAATTCTCGTTACTGATTGTAGATTATGTTAATAAATAAATATCTATCTATCTATCAGTTGAAAAATCGTGTTTCGAGAAAAACGCGTTTGAAAGTTTCGTTATGTATTATTTCCGAAATATAAAAAAATTGCCATATTTTTGAGTTTTTTATTCATATGTGTGCCAAATTTCAAGTCTGTATCTTCACATTTCGCTTCAATAACGAAGTTCAAATTTTAATGAGATTTCTGTCAAATCTTCTTGGTGACACCCCTTAAAAGAGCTAAGAATAACATTATGTAGGTATGAGGTATGTGCAGAGGAGATCGGGGACAAAAATAACACTTTCTTCTTCTAGGCTGTTTTATTTGACTTTATAGAAATGCAACAAAATAAACCTTTAGAAAGCCCCATCGTTTAACATTAGTTACCGGACACTGTCATTCGAGGCCATTGTCACTTTTGTCCTGTATGCCAATCACGAAAGTAACATGACATAGAGATGAAAGTAACTATTCTGATTTTCATAGGTCAATAAAACATTTACTTACACAAAGAAATTTTAATTTGAAACATAACATAAAGGAAGTTAAAGATAAATTGTTGCATTTGTCTTTCAAACACCAGAAATATTCTTCTTTAATTATTTACAAAGCGCTTAATCAGCCCACAGACACATTTTTGAAATAAACTGTTTAACTTTATAGTCCTTATTCATGCCATCGACAGAATCTTCAATTAGACCTAGAGGTGTCTGTATGTAGTGCTGGACATCATCTGCGTACATGTTTATATGGCAATATATTAAAACTTCAAGGATAAACGAGTTGGGTACGATAGCATTCTTTCCATAATCCCCCATACAACATCCACAAATTTGGAATTCTCACGCCAAAATCCCCCAGGACATAATCGCCCAAAATTTTTAAAATAATAAATACTCGGGGACTTAAAAATCTGACTGCGCACGGGAACGGAACACGAATACACGGGTACGTGGATAACATGGGCACATTTTTACCCAATTACCGCCCGCGATATGATAAATTTTATATCATATTTTATTTTCAGTCAATAGGCATTTTGTAAAAGGAAAATTCTCACTCAATAGATAAAATAAAACAAAACCACCCATGTACCCGTGATCCATGTATTCGTGCGCAAGTGAGTGTGTGCGAGTGACTGGCGCCATAATATAAATAAAAAAATTCAAAAAATTCACAAATCACAACAACAAAAAAACTAGGAGCAAAATGAAACCGCAGCCCACCACATCCTCGTTGTGGTTATGGTACGTATACAGCAGAGTGTGAACTATATAAAAATGAAAAATCCCCCAAGAATGCCCCAAATTTAAAATGGGCGATTTTGGAATGGGGGATTTTAAAATAAGGGATTTCATCCCGTTCCCACGATAAACAGAACGAAGAAAATTAGGCCGAGAATCGATCCCTGCAGAAAACCTTTCGGATTGGCAACAATGGCGAATCATATCCTTCAATTTCAACTCTGTAATACCCAGCAAAAGAAAGCTTGTGGAATCTGCGTGGAAATGGCACGTAACTTCACGTTGAAAAAGAGTGGAATTTTGTATACCGATGGCATAGGGCAGTTCTGTATAAGTTGACGTGGACTATTTACTATTTATAATTAATAATCCGTTGAAGCCACCCATAATGATAAGTTTTCTTACATACACACAATCAATGGATATGGCACTTAAACCACCCCCTCCTCAAAAAAATTTGTTTCGCTTAAAATGAGCCTCTTTAAATATTTGTATCTAAAAGCGGACATCCATAATAACCTACTTTGTCCAGCTCCAATAGCTGTTTCCCTTTAATCTTTTCTTTTCTAGCTATCAAGTGATTAAGACCCGAAAGCGAAATTACGATGTTTCTAAATCAGCAGCTGAGCGATTATTAGGATGGGGATGGTGAGGGTGATGTCACAAGAACATCAACGGTCGACTTTTTGTTGTTGTAATAGATCCTAGCGCGACCTTTCGGTTTTGCCTAAGTCCAGTCCTAATTGCTTTGCAAAATCGATATTTAAAATGTTGTTCCCTTTCTTCGAAGTCTCTATTTCAAAATTGTCGTCGTTGCTGTTTAAGGTTGGTAGGGTCCCTAAAAGATTTGAATACGATACATCCACTTCTGCTTGCACTCATATTTCAAGGGAGTCACGTACGCGGTATACCTAAAGAAAATTGAAAAAGTTTGTACTTGCAGAAAAGTGCTTCCATCTAGAATACATCAAGTAGTTTGTCCACTTTTTGTGCTCGGCTGCCCCGCTACCCTTTCGTTTATCATACACAAACGAAATAATGTACAATAAGTATCCTCGAAAATATCTCCTTGGCAAGAGTTTGTTAGCAGCTTAAGTACTGCGTATCTAGATATTTACAGTGACTGCCTAATGGGACAAAGAAGACAAGGGTTAGTACTTCCAACAAGTGCCCGTGGTTATCTTATCACTTGTACGAGTAGGTACGCCCTGTACCCGATCTGACTGGACTTCACCACACATCATCCCTTCGAAAGGTAGATTGTCGTAAATTATTGCAAGGTGAGCGGCAGGCAAGTGGTTTTTGTTACCCACCTGGGCAGGGGGTGCGTGTTTGCGGTGTATTAAAAATAATTTCATAGGCTCATTCGATCTTGGCAGGCCCCAAGAACTAGGCTCGCTACATTATTGCGGGAGACGTTTGCGTGTTTGGTGTCGGTGTCTATTTTCATACGAAGGTAATTGATTTTGTTTTGTGGGGCGAAAAACCACTTGGCTGCTGGCTGTTTGGATTCCCAGGATATCCTTGACGAAAGCACAGTACTGTGCAAGGAAACTACCAAGACGGGCTCGGGTTTATGCTGCTTTTGTTCGCCTTGTGGGGAGCGGTGTCCCGCAGAGCTCCCGTCACCGCCGCCGGGAGGGCTCGATGTAATGAGTCTATTTTGGAAGGATATATGTATGTATTTACATATGAATGCACAGATATGTGTGGCCGGGCCGCTCCGACCGTCGAAGTTATGAGAACTGCTTGCCAGGAATTGTTGCAATTTTAATTAATATTTAGCAGTTCAGGGAGTGTGGCGCCGCAGGACTTGAATTTGCAAGAAGTTCGGAGATTATACTAGTTAGGCTCGGAGGCTAGCTAGGTGCACTTTTTTAATTATTTCTGCGCTACCTTGAGCCTCGGGGCAGGTGCACTCAGGGCAGGTCATTGTTCGGGCCACATTGCACACAAGGCCGCTGCTGCTGTTATGACTGCTGAAAGCCGGAATGATCAGCTCAGGAGGTGGCTTCTGTACGTTGATGTCATGCATTGTGGGCGAGTGGTGAATTTCTAATTTCCCCGCTGTTAGACCTACTGAAGCCACACGCCCATTGCGGCAATAGGGAGGCCGGTCGTTAAATCCTACCGACCGGGCGGCACACGAGTCGAAGTGCAACTTTATCAATAGCATAATCTAACCGGTGTAACGTAGTGTTAATGGGCTTAATGCGGTGATACCGGTTGTGATGCATTCTGGTCGCCGCGCTGCCTAATTTATGACTACATAAGAGCGTGCCTGCTCGGCATTGCTATATTTTGTGCAAGTTGGGGCTTTTGCGCTCGGGATGGATGGGAATTTTGCTTTTAAATGATGTACTTGCCTGTCAACAACTTCCTCTTCCGTATGTCTGACTTTTTGCTACCCAGACACATTTGTTGTTGTAGAAAAAGTTTAATTGAACGGCTACTTGTGCGCAGTCCCCGGAGCAATGTGCGAGACCATCTAACTTCCGCTTAATAAAATTTTATGCACTAAGCTCATTTGGTATTCCATTTTAAATGAATGTGGGTCAAGTTTGATTACAGCCACTCCTCCGTTAACTCCCGGGAACCCTTCCTGAATATTTCATATTTAAAGGTAATTAAGATTTCTCGGACGTGCTCTCCTTAATTGTATGAAATTAAAGCGACGTCGTTTGGAATTTCTTCTGAGACCCAGTTAAGGGTAGAGAAGAAGCAAAGGACTGCCGCCGATGCCATTCATCATTCGCTCTCAAACTTTGTTAATAATTTTTTTACTTGTGTAGGGTGCATTTTATGATGAAAATCAGAGGGAGTGACAAACGAACGTTACTCGTTACTAAGAGTTTTTGGTGATTTCAGAAGAAAGTTTGCCTTGGAGATAACGTTAATTATATAGCCTGACCTATACGCGTATCTTCAGTACAAGCAGTGGTTGGGTTCAACGTTCGTTTCAGATAACGTCAAACCAGAGCAAACTCTGTGCTGAATAATTAAAATGTTCTCTTCTGGCTCAGAAGTTTTCAAGCGTCTGAACTTTTTATATACATACATATACTACAATCGATTTATGCACTAATTGCTGGTACCTACAATGGCGGCGTCGACGTTTCACTGATATTGAAAATATTTCAGTCAGAGTTTTATACATATTCTCAATATGATATTTTGACGAAAACGAAAATTATCTGAAACAATAAGGAAATAATGTCCTGAGTATTTAAAAAGAGGGACTTTCTAATATTTCATCGTCTGAATACCGAAAACTTTAAGGTTTAATGCTTTCAAATATTTTAAAGCATACGTGTAACCCTCTCCATTGGTTACACGAATCCTTTCATTATTTGAGAGCATTAAATCTTAACGTTTTCCGTATTCAGGCAGAACACGGCTCATAAGTGCTTCCCGCTTCATTCCTTTTACATGCTTCAGAAGCACTTTTAAGGAAACAATAGAGAATCGCTTTTTTCTGCGGTCATGCACATGTAAAAGTGCAATGAAATGAATTGGAACAGGGAAGCACTCCGTACTTCCAAAGCAGCAGATGAGAATAATAGTAGGTTAGTATATTATACATATACTCGTATATGTATAGTTTTTAATTATAGTAGTAGGACGTGTAATATAGTAGGGTTGGCAGCTCTAAGTCAGACTGTTGTTGTCTTCGATGATCGAACGTGAACCCAAAACCTACTTTCAAAATACAGTAACAGTCTATTGAGGGGATGTATGTGTACGGGTAACGAGAGCTCACTCGAGATCACACTAATAAAACCGCTTAACTTCCGAAATAATGATAGATCCACCTAGATCGCAAACTTACATGGAAAGCCCAAATGTGCGAAAAAAAGGTGCAATTTAAGATCACACACAAAAAATCGTGCTGGTTACTCAATAAAAAGGTGAAGCCCAGCCTAGAAATGAAAATTGCGGTATACGCAAGCATAATCAAACCCATATGGACATATGGAATCCAACTTTGGGGATCAGCAAATAAATCAAATATCGAAATCATCAAGCGGGCGCAATCAAAAATTATCAGGGACATCACCGGCGCACGCAATAAAATTTTGCTGAGAGACACTAACATTAAAAGGTCGAAGAAGAAATCGCCGCAACTTGCAAAAAGGACATAGCAAGACTCAAACGCCACCCAAATCCGACAGCCAAAAACATGTTAGTTGCTAAAAAAATGTCCAGGCTGAAGTGAACTGACCCACTTAACTGCACAAATAAATAATCATGACTATCCACCAGCACACAACAATCATGGGTACCACGCAATCTAAGAAGGTGGACAACACCGGCGAAATTATTAATACAGTCATAGTGAATCCGCAAGACATTAGGTCCGAGTACATAGAGACCATCTTAATCCTCCTGATCACCCTGGTAGGCATCTCATTAATATACCAGATCTACAAAGACTACAGGGGGAGTCTTAAAAAGAAATACAGCGTCGCCCAACCATAGACAAGAAGACCAACCAGCCGTCCGCCTAGAACAGCGTGAACCAGCGCAGACCAACAGCAGTACAAGGCTTCTTAGACCCGGCGCGGCGTCTATCAGCTTACAAACCATTTAACCAGTAAGAGTCGCAATACCACATGTTAGAGTTTTGCCATAAGCTCATGCATGTACAATAAACAAAGAAATAAGAATAAAAAAAGAGGAGTCCTACATATGTTATGTGTGTTCTGCACCCGTAATTTTAGCCTGAAGCACTCTTATAAAGGGTTTTCCAATAGGGACTTGACAACTTTGAATTCAATTTGTGAACGCACCCTTTCACTAATCACCGAAGTCACTGTCAATTTATTCAGTAAACTTAACATTTTCATCATGGTAAAGTACACGAACGAACAACGTCTGCAAATTATAAAAATTTACTACAGAAATTCGGAGTCGGTGACCGCTACTTTAAGAGCGTTAACTCCGATTTTCGGTCGTGATTCTCGCCCTAGTAGACAGGCAGTAACAAGTTTAGTGCAAAAATTTGAGTCTACATATTCATTGTGTGATGTTGCTGTGCCAGTGAGACAACGAGTTGGTTGAATTGTCGAAAATATCGCTGGCGTTGAAACGTCCGTAGCAAATGATCCAAATCAGCCAATTCCACGGCGTTCTCTCTCAAGAGTTGGGCAACGCCCAGACTACTTTATGGCGAATTTTGCGTAAGGATCTTGGTTTACACCCATATAAGATCAAGCTGACTCAAGAATTGAAGCCGATGGACCATTTGCAGCGACGTACGTTCTCCGATTGGGCTCTGGAAAAGATACGCCAAGATGATCAATTTCATCGCAAAATCATCTTCAGTGACGAAGCTCATTTTTGGCTCAATGAGTTCGTCAATAAGCAAAATATGCGTTATTGGTCGGGTGAAAATCCACATGTGCTTCATGAAACACCACTTCATCCACAAAAAATAACTATTTGGTGCGGTTTGCATGCCGGCGGCGTCATAGGGCCATATTTTTTCGTCGACGATAATGATCGTCACGTTACTGTGAATGGTAATCGTTATCGCGCCATGATTACCGATTATTTTTGGCCCGAATTGGAAGATATGGACTTGGACAACATGTGGTTTCAACAGGACGGTGCCACAAGCCACGCAGCACAGGTTACAATCGATTTATATAGGAGATATAAGATTTGGCACCTTACTCCATTTTTAAGTCATTTTAAGAGATTCTAATAACTCATTTAATTATTTATTGATTGACATGCTCAAACCCATCGGAGAAAAAAATAATAAAAGAGAAAAACCTAGTTGAAAGATAGGAATGCAGCAAATATTCTCCAATTCCCCAATTGTAGACGGAGACGTAATTTATTTATTAAATAAAGTCAGTAGCAAATCCACACATACATTTTATTTGCTATTAACTTCGTTCAATGCATAATTTGCATTTCCCACTAGAACCCACAGCTCAGCACGCACAGTCTAGAATGCACATACATAGTAGCCATTAGCGTTCCAAGAGACACAAACAGTCTTCACAATAAGTTAAGAAGTAGGCACCACAATGGAACGCCGAGTAATCAATGATATCCTAATCAAT
Source organism: Neoitamus cyanurus (assembly GCA_947538895.1). Lineage (NCBI taxonomy): Eukaryota > Metazoa > Arthropoda > Insecta > Diptera > Asilidae > Neoitamus > Neoitamus cyanurus. The sequence continues at coordinate 16,362,668 of OX384544.1, read as the reverse complement.
TAAAGCACCCAATGATGTGACTGTAATCACAGTAAGCAGTGGGAGTACTACTGCATCCTTTAGAATCGTAAGAAAGCTAAGGGATGAAGTGTATCTTAACCCTAAATCAGATTAGTAACGCACCTCAGTGCACGTTGATTCAAGTGGGAGGCCATTTGGATTTGGCTAATGGCTTGTATACCGTAATTACCTCAATTAGTTACAAGGCGAATAATCCATGCTTGCGACAAACGCCCTCCTGCTTGAGCATGACCTCAGAACAAAGTGGGTAATCATCGACATGCGGTCGTCGTAGGGATTGGTACTTGTCAAAACTCGAACCCGACAGCGCTTGCTAATCATTGAAATAAAACGAGCTACACGAATCGAGCAGTGGGAGTCAAGCAGCGGTGGGTAAAGACATCACACGTCCACCAGGCATGTTTTTCGTTGCTAATGCAATAAAATATTGAGCTCTTGGGAATCGCTGATAAAAACAAGGTTCGCCACGAAATTAATTAAGCCGCGCATAGTGCGACTTATTATCGTAATTGCTTCGTAATTACATGGAAAAGAGCTGCATGATTTGACATACTCCATGAGGGGTGGCGATAATCACCCTCTAATGGAATTTTTAATTACAAGTTCGTCGCTGCAGCCACTGAAGGCTAATAAACGTTGATAGGTATTTATTGAACGGGTCACCGAGTCAACAAATTACTCTGTTTCGGATATAATATTTATTACATCGAAATTAGAAATGAGTTTTTGTAAAGTTTAGGCGTTGAAGTAAACGGTTGAAAGTTAATGGTAAAAGTGATTAATCACCGCAGCAGCGATTATTCGAATTTATGAAAATTTACGACTGTGTCGGTGAACATAAGATAATCGATGCAAATCTCATGCAGAAAGTAAGCCTGCAAATGGTTGATGGCTTTGAAGTGACAGGTTACGTGGAAAGGGAATAAAAACTATAAGAGTCACTGAGAACGCGGCCTCTGTAATTAACGGGAAATCACTACTTGACGGTTACGAGTATTGTTGATTGACAGCGTGAGCAGGTTATTTGTTCTTCCAATATTTCAAAATCTATAAGTTGATTATAACTTTTATGACAACCTGTTCCATTTAGTTTCTACGACATAGAACATAACTGAGAAGACCAATGAATAAAAAAAGCTCATTTCACTGATGAAGGTAATGATATTTTGTAATCAGTAAAATCACTGATTCCCATGCAATGCAGTAGGTAGGTAAGTGATGATCTTAGTTAAAATGTAGCCATTGTAGCCATTTTTATTGACATAGGGTTTTTCATCTATGGGGGAAAAAAAGGAAATGAGGTGATATATACCATCTAGGCAAACAAAAACCCAGGGGGGAGGATTCTCAACCGTTTGGGACAGGGTGATTAAAAACAGGCAGTGTATGTATATTTGCACCCTTCTTCCTACTTCGTGTAATATCCGTATAATCGCCATGTACACGGAGTACACGGAATCAATTCACGGTACAAACGGGAAAATTTTTGTCCATAGATATTTTGTAAAAGGAAAATATTCAGTCGGTATATATTTTGTAAAAGGCAAATTTTCTTTTTACGAATTATTTTGTGCCTATGCGCGATGTACGATGTGCATTCACTTTCTTATAACTCCGTTTACTTCCGTGTATTTCCTTGTATACGGAGATTACCTGGATATTACACGGACACGGAGAGCGCAAATAAGCATTTCTTTAAAAAATTCGGGATGCCCATTATTATTGTATTTGTATCTTCTTATCTACTAAAATCAAAGTTACGCCATGCAACTGCTATCTTAAAATAATTACCAGAAATGCCACCTATGTTGACCTAGCTTTACCACTGCACTGAAAGAAATATTTGACCATATTTTGGGAGAACCATACATATAGTCCAATTGACTATATACCAAAACTTGACGAAGCTTCGTTAAATATGGAAAAAGTGTTTATTAGAATGGTTTTCTGGACCATTTATATTGATGAACATATTTAATCCATGACCAAGTAAAAGGACGCAAGCGTCTATTTCATAGTTACCCGGACTGTAAATTCTAGACGCTCACAATCATATTATGCTCACAGTGACTCAATACCTATGTTACTACGATCATATGATGGTCAATGGGACTATAAACTCTAGTTGCTTTGACTACATTTATATAGGTTTTTAACTACTATATAGTAGCTTCGACTAAAACATACAGACGTTTGGGCCATAAGATATATACCATTGCAACTATATTATGCTTACTGCAGCTAAAAAATAAAGTTGCTGTGGCTAGAATTATGATCACTATATCCTTAAAATTTAGTCCCATTGACTATAATTTTAAGCATTTATGTTCACTTCATAGTCGATACAACTAAAACAAATAGAAGCTAAGACCATAATATGTAGACCCTTAGTTAGTTAGTTAGTATGTTTACTGTTACTACACAACATAGTTAATCCGACCAGAATTATGAACTCTTTATCCTTAAAATTTAGTCCCTTTGACTAAATTTATAAGGATACCGAGACCACTTTATAGTTGCACCAACTAAATTATGTTGAAGCTTGCTTATTTTCACTGCGGTGCTCCCTCAAATTTAAATAAATAAAAAGTTTTTTAAAAATGTCGATACATACATATATTTATTTTACTTATACATACTATTATATTTTAAATTGTGTATTATATTAAGTATTGTGGAAGTTCTAAGCTCACTTTTAGAAGCCGTGCAGAATCGACAGCAATAGTTAGCGCTAAATGATTTTACAAATCCAAGAGCCGAGTTAATACTCAAATTATCTCCCAGAAATAACGATGGTATTAGCTTTACCTTTTTATACTTTCCATAATCAATATCAATTCCTATAGAATAATATAATTTGGGAACTGAATCGATAAAATTATGAAAAATTCTACTATTACCGAATTGTTTCCTGTCCTCTGAAAAAAACAGCATACCCAAGAAAATAGAAGATAATTGTGATTGAATTCTTCTGGGAAGGCACGGAATTTTCAAATAGACAGCTCCAATTTTATGAATATTTGCATGTGATCCTAAAGGATTATTTACCTCGAAATCGTCAAAGTAAATAAAAATTGGCAAATATAAGGTATTTTAAACGAAAAACACGTCCGCCTTTTAACAGATCACACCACACAATGTAATGAAATGACTCATCTCTGGCGTTGATGCAGTTTAACGGGAAAGGTTGTGTATTCCATAATATAATCGCATACAACCATTTTTCTAGCAAGCTTTCAGCAGTTCAAATCCATATTATAGTTGCGATATCTTTCGTTAGTTCTGTGTGGTCATGGGATCCTTAGATATAGTCAATCGTAATTTTTTTTGTAGTCAGGGGATTCCTAACTATAGATGCACATGCGTTTAACCAAAGAATATATAACATAAAGAAGTCGCAGTCGGAACAAATAACTTGAACTGAAAAATTTGCTCTAGGGTCCTTCCGCGCGAACCCTATATCTGTAGTAGTACAATAAATACAAGCGGCCATTCATATTCAAACACTTCTTACATCGGAAGTGTGACCAAAAATTTCTGATGCGACGCGGGACCAGGCAGCAAACGTACAGAAATTCCGGCGCGCAATGTTATTCTTATGGACTTTTGCGATGAGGTGTTCCAAGCACGCGTTGAGGGCTGTATGAGCGCTCGCCGGTTCCAATTCTAGGAAGTGTGGGAAAATTACGAGAACTCTGAACTGAGCTCAGAAGTTTGAAGAATTTTAGTTCTGGGATTCATGAGTAATTTGTTTAGGACGTGAGATACGCTCATTTTTCTCTACTGCTGCAAGCCCAAGCAAATCACATACATATATCGATATTTGAAGACATTTTCAAAAATACCCCAGAAATATTTTATATTAAACAAAATATAGTTGACAAGCGCAAAATTGCAACAAAAGAATGGCTTGATGAACTTAATCCCTGCTACGAGCATAGAATCTCTTTTGTTGACTTTATTGTACTTGTTTTGTTAAGGAAGCACTCTTCTTGGGCAGTAAAAAAAGCAGATAAGAAAGCAAACAAGAAGCTTAATATTTTAACAAGTTAATAGAACTGTTACCGATTTGAGGATTGAAGAACTTTTTGTAATAATAGTTTATTAATCTACAAATAATTCTGGAACTGTGTAAGAATTTTGAATCTGCCCGTCTGTTTTTCCGGGCTAATTGTTACGAAACCAGCACCACCTAACATAATATAGAAATCCCATGTATCCCCTAACATCATATAGAAATCCCATGTACCCCACAGCACAGATCATAAGTCACGTTGATTCTCAGCACAGGTGACTTCCCATGCATCTTAATGCAATTCCCAGAACCCAATCTTTCATGACTGCACCTGATCCAAATTTCCTCATAATTTTCATCAGCGGTTCACACCGCTTAATTTTCTCACCTTCCCTTTGTCAACCGAGTTGACCTCTTAACTCATAATCTCCCACTTGGCCAGTTCCAATTTCCGATTCTTGACGAGAAGAACGAGATCGCGCTCCAAATTGCAAGTTGAGGTTTTGCAAGGTTTTAAGTACAAGTTAATATTGCAAGGTTTAAGTTCAAGTTAATATTGCAAAGTTTAAGTTCAAGTTAATATTGCAAAGTTTAAGTACAAGTTAATATTGCAAGGTTTAAATACAAGTTAAATAAAGTGAAGTGAATCCTAAAACCAAACTGTGTTTTTTTTTTGTGTCTGGAGATTCAGACATTTTTACTGGCGCAGTCGGTAGGATTGCGTGCGCGAACAGTTCGTGTGTATATTTATGCTTTACACGCAATCAACGAAAGAAAACGCTGTACCGCCGAAAAGATTCGGGCGAAACCGCGACGAAAAATTAAAACCGTAAGTGCCTTAAAGATTAGGTGCAACACAAATTAACAGTGCCGTGAAGATTCGGTACGAAAAATTAAAACCGTAAGTGCCTTAAAGATTAGGTGCAACAAAAATTAACAGTGCCGTGAAGATTCGGTACGGAAAATTAAAACTGTAAGTGCCTTAAAGATTAGGTGCAACGACGACTAACCGTGCTGTGCCGTGTCGTGAAGACCCGGTACGAGAGATCAAGAAATTATACGTGCCTTGAAGATTAGGAAGACTTGGAAGAACCGGACCTCGATATAGCAACTTGCATTATTGGAACTCCTCAACATCTCAACACAATACTTCATCATCTCAAAACTCCAGCTCAACCTCCTTCAAGAAGCAGGACGGACCAACCCTATTCAACCCACAACCCACTCTTCAAGAAGAAGTACTAAGGTCAGATTTACACTCACAATATTCTTAAAACATCGAAAATTATTTTTAGCAGTTAGTTATATAAGAGAAATTATGTTTTAATGTGTTATGACCGAACAAGAAGATATTTTTGAACGAATTGAAGAATTAAGAAACCAATCTAGGATAATTTCAGACATAGTTAACAATCACGAAACAAATCCAATCCCCAGACCCAGAATGTTGTCCCTAACTATAGATCCACTAAAATACATTTCTAAGCTTCCAGAGTATCATGGAGATTATCTGGAATTGCAAAATTTTATCGATCTAATCGATAAAATTTATCCATTATTAGCAACCTATGACACAGCTTCACAAAGCATTTTGTCAGACCACATTAAAGCTAAACTTAAAGGAAGGGCCAGAGAAGTAATAGATATTAATGCCCACATAACTTCATGGTCGGAAATAAAAACCACCCTTATACATAATTTCGGTGATAGACTTACCATTGAAGAACTATTTGACGAGTTAAGAGCCGTAAAGTTCAAAACAAATAGCGTTGATTTCTGCAACGAAATCAAAGGTGTCTTGAGAAGATTAAATACCAAAACCAAACAAGAAGCACCAAACAACGAAAGTATGAATAGATCTATCGAATCAAACAAAGTATCCGCTCTCTCGATATTCAAAAGCAAGATCCCAGAGCCAATGAAATCTATTCTACATTGCAGAAACCCCAAAAGCCTCGAAGATAGTATAAGTGTCTTACACGAATGCAATTATGCATTCTATACACCACCACAATTTAGGAACTATAATCAACCAAACAGAAACCACGGAAACCCTCCGGGAAATCGCTATAATAACCCACAGAACAATAAAAAAAATTTCCACAATCAGAAAAACGTTCCCAACAAACCACCAGAGAATTCGCGAAATAATCCCTCGCAAAGACAGAAGCAACAATACCCGCAGCAAAACAGGAATCCTCGTGACCCTAACACGAACTATAATAGAAATAACCCTAATAATTCCGGATCTTATAGAAATCCGAATTACAATAGCAACTACAACTCAAATCATAGTCCAAATCACAATGATAATAATAACCCGTACTATAATAGATCAAACAACTACCCGAATAACACAAACTACAATGGAAGTAATGGTAATAATCACCATCAACCCCATAACTCGCAACAAAACCCTAACAATAATGTAAACAGATCACAGCCGGAACCCATGGAAGTTGACATGGCTGAATCCACTAATAAAGGAGAATCACACCTCCTTAACCAATCCTCTCAACCAGCAAATTTTCGGCAAGCGGCCTCAGAGCCAAACTTCCACATATCATAATTAATGGAAACTTAAGGCCTTTACGATTCCTTATCGACTCGGGGGCCACTCACTCAATAATTAACCCAGGACTTTGCCACCCTAAATACATCTTTCCGTTGAAGACACCGTTAAATTTAAAAACCCTCAGCCACGAAGTACAAATCTCCCAACTCGCTAGTATACCACTCTTCAAAGAGCTTGGCGACTCTAAACAAAAAGTCGATTTTTATGTACATCAATTCCATACAGACTATGATGGCCTCATCGGCAACAATATTTTAATAGCTTTGGAGGCAAAGCTAGACTTCGGAAATAAAACTTTACAAACAACTGACAAACAATTAAATATACATTTCGAAATTGAAAATGAGGTGCAAAAATACGAAATACATAGTAATGAAGAGAAACAGTTAACAGTAAAGGTATTACAAAAAGAAGGCCTCGCCTTTCTTAAGGAAAGAAAATCCCCGAATGGCAACTTTATAATTAAAGAGGGAATTTATGACGTCGAAAACTATCATATGAACGCTAGTATAGAAGCGAAAAGCGACCAAAATATAATATTTACCATGGAAGCATTAAGAACAGAGCCCGTAAACGAACAGAACTTCAATGTAATAGAAGGGCCAAAAGAACAAAAACCACTATTCGACCAGATCCGTGCGGAACACCTTAATGACGAGGAAAGACGCGGATTACTCAAGCTTGTAAAAAATTACGAAAATACATTTTACAAGGAAAACGATAATTTAAGTTTCACTAATGCGATAAAACATCAGATACGTACCACTGATGAAAAACCGATCTATGTCAAATCTTACCGATATCCCTACATTCATAAACAAGAAGTAGAGTCACAAATTAACGAAATGCTTAAGAACGGTATTATCCGGCCGAGTAACTCTCCTTATTCGGCACCGGTCTGGATTGTTCCTAAGAAGATGGACGCCAGCGGCAAACCAAAGTGGAGAATTGTGATAGATTATCGACAGTTAAACGAAAAAACTGTCGATGATAAATATCCAATTCCAAATATCGATGAGATATTAGAAAAACTGGGCAGATGCCAGTATTTCACCACTCTGGATCTCGCGAAAGGTTTTCATCAGATCGAGATTGATGAAAAAGATATTAAAAAGACTGCGTTCACTGTGGAAAACGGGCATTACGAATTTGTACGTATGCCGTTTGGGCTGAAGACAGCACCTGCCACATTTCAGCGTCTAATGAATAACGTTCTGCGAGACTACATTAATAAAATATGCTTCGTTTATCTAGACGACATCATCGTTTATTCAACGTCTCTACAAGAACACCTAGACTCGCTAAATGCAATATTTAAGAAACTATCCCAAGTTAATTTGAAAGTACAACTCGATAAAACCGAGTTCCTAAAGAAAGAGACCGAGTTCTTAGGTCACATAGTAACACAGGAAGGCATTAGACCCAATCCCAAAAAGAAAGAATGTGTTAAATCTTTTCCTTTACCTAAGACCCCAAAACAGATCAAACAATTCCTAGGTTTAACAGGATACTATCGTAAATTTATAAAAGATTATTCATCCATAGCGAAACCCATGACCAAATACTTAAAAAAGGGAGCAAAAATAAATTTAACCGATCCTGAATATCTACATAGTTTTGAGACCCTTAAAACTCTCCTCATCAACGAACCCATTTTACATTACCCCGATTTTAATAAAGTATTCACACTATCGACTGACGCAAGTCACTTTGCGTTAGGAGCAGTATTATCGCAAGACGATCACCCACTTTGCTACGCAAGCCGTACCCTAAATGAACACGAATTAAATTATAGTACCATAGAAAAGGAAACCCTAGCCGTCGTATGGGCAACAAAATACTTCAGACCATACCTCTTTGGCAGGAAGTTTATAGTCGAAAGCGACCACAAGCCAATATCATGGCTCTTCTCAGTCGAAGAACCAAACTCCAAACTTGTTAGATGGAGACTAAAATTGTCAGAATACGACTACGTGATCAAGTATAAAAAAGGCACAAAAAACAGCAATGCCGACGCCTTATCACGTATAGAGAACCAAGAAACACACATGGCAGAAGGAGTTGAACCCATTCCTTCTAGCAAAGCGCCCATTAATATATTTAAGACTCAAATTATAATCAATAAATCAGATACAGGCTCCTTGCGGATGAGAAAACGAAAGGTGTTCGATAAAAATCGTACCACAATTTCCGCAAAAACCTTAGACGAACAAACCGCAAATACACTTTTAAAGCAACACTTCAACCCTAAAGGTTTGAATGCGATACTTATAAATAATGAAGAATTTTTCAGAATAATACAAACCGCATTCACCCAACACTTTTCAAACAATCCCAAGTTCAGGATAATTCGGTGTAATAAGTTATTGGAGGATATAACTGATGAGAATAAATTAGTGGAATTTATAAAAGAAGAACTTCTGAGAAACAATCACCGCGGAATCGAAGAAGTGTTCATAGAATTAAAATTAAAATATTATAATCCCAAATTGAAAGAATCAACAACAAAATTCATTAATAATTGCGACGTTTGTAATTTAGAGAAATACGAACGAAAACCACCGAAACCTTTATTCAAGCTAACTGAAACCCCTAACAAACCCAAGGAAATTGCACACATAGATGTGTTCTACAACCTAGAAAAGCAGTTATTCGTCACAATGATTGACAAATTCTCTAAGCATGCTTTTGCTATGAAAATCTTAGGCCGAACTTGGACAGAATTTAAACGTGTATTATCCCACTATTTTGGTCAATTTGGTAAAGTTGACAAAATTGTGGTAGACAACGAGTTAGGCTTTAAAGCCCAACCACTAAAAGAATTTTTGGAAACCCAGGGTACTGAAATTCACTTTGCATCTAACAGCAACCACACTTCAAATGCGGACATCGAACGCTTACATAATACCATAAATGAACACATACGACTTTTAAAACACAACGAGCCAACCAACAACGAAACTGTAGAAGATAAAATTCTTAAGATCATAGGATATTACAATAATACTATTCATTCTACCACCGGTAAAAGACCATTAGACTTCGTAAATGGAATGGTACATCAGGACGAATATAAAGAAATTCATGAAAGAATCTTAAAGAAAAAACAAAAAGCAATTGACAAACTTAACCAGAATAGGAAAGACGAAACTGTAGAACCAGGAAAAAATTTCATTAAGGAAATACGAGGTGAGAAAAACCACTCCAAATTTAGGGAAATAGACTCCGTCAAAATAGACGAAGATCACATTGTTGACTCAAGAAACCAAAATAAATACTACAGAACTCATATAAAAAGAAAAAAGAAATTCCAAAGTAGCGATAGACCAACCATAGAAGCACAGCACAAACCACGTAGGAAACATAGGCAACACTAAAATAAACAGAGAATAACTTCGTAAAAAACAAAATTTTCTTACAGGAAATACAATGAAAATACCGACGTTGACAGCACTAATTATCATGACCATAGCAGCAACTTACCGGACCCAAGAAATACGGATACATGACTTAAATAACAATAACGGATACACGACTTTAGAATTGGAAGACGTTAAAATCATTCGGAGCTATCATAAAATATTACATATTATAAACACTACTGAATTTGATTTGTCGAAAGAATATATTAAGAGAAATGTCCTATCACTTCAGCCAAAAGCATACCTTATAGGCCCCATGTATAATTCTCTTAATCAAAGTCTCTTTTTATTAGAAGCTAAAATAGAAAATATCAAACCGCAACGCAGGCGACAGAAGAGAGGTCTTGCCAATATTCTAGGCACAGGTTTAAAATACATTGCAGGTACTATGGACCATGATGACGAAGTGGAAATCAAAGCTAAGTTAGATGAACTTCACGAAAATAACGGCAAACTCATAGAACAAAGCAACAAACAAGTCTCTATTAACAATGAATTATTCGATCAGATCCAAAATATTACAACCCACATTAATAATCAGCAATCGCAGATACAAAAACACCTAAACAATCTCACTAACGAAGTTTATAACAAAATAATAACATTAGAAGACGAAGTCAAATTCATGCAATACACATTCCAGATAAACCATGATATACTGTTGCTTAGAAACCATGTGGACGACATCGAACAAGTCCTATTCTCAAGCAAACTAGGCGTACTATCCAAAAACATTCTAAATGAAGAAGAATTGAAATTTGTCACAAATATTAATAGCTACCAAAACATAAAGATAACGGTAACTACATATAAAGATACCATTGTAATAGCTTTATTAATTCCACAACTATCTAACCTAAAATATTCAAAGGTATTAATAGAACCTATCCCAGATACTACTGGAAAATCCTTATCCCTACAAACAAAAGAAATCTTAGTAGACGAATACAAAAACATTTTTAAATTCCCAGTAAAAAATAATCATAAGAAGAATTTTATCCCAATAACAGATAATTGTAATAAGAACATAATTAATTCAAAAGAAGCATATTGTAACAAAGAAATTACAGACACTGAAGAAATAAAAGAAATAATCCCCGGAATTGTGTTAACCAAAAACCTATTAAATGAAACGACTGTCGAACAAAATTGTAATAAAGCAAACATTAAGATCAAAGGAAACCAACTAATTAAATTTAGAAATTGTAAAATAACTTTACAGGACAAAACCTTTGAAAATTTCGAAATTACAATCCATGATAAAATAATTTTACCAAATTTTGCAACTAGAATTAAGGAAAATAAAGTTATACACAAACTCGACTTAAACGATTTACACTTAAATAACATAAAAAATCGGGAACTAATAGAAAAATTAAGAAGTAAAAACTTTGTATATAATTCAACATCAATAGGAATTGGAACAATTATTTTGTTAACTATAATAATATTTATTTTATCTAAAATCTGGGAAATAAGAAAAATTGTAACAAATACCTCGTCGGAGCCTCGTTCTAACGGTTGGGGTGTTACGAAACCAGCACCACCTAACATAATATAGAAATCCCATGTATCCCCTAACATCATATAGAAATCCCATGTACCCCACAGCACAGATCATAAGTCACGTTGATTCTCAGCACAGGTGACTTCCCATGCATCTTAATGCAATTCCCAGAACCCAATCTTTCATGACTGCACCTGATCCAAATTTCCTCATAATTTTCATCAGCGGTTCACACCGCTTAATTTTCTCACCTTCCCTTTGTCAACCGAGTTGACCTCTTAACTCATAATCTCCCACTTGGCCAGTTCCAATTTCCGATTCTTGACGAGAAGAACGAGATCGCGCTCCAAATTGCAAGTTGAGGTTTTGCAAGGTTTTAAGTACAAGTTAATATTGCAAGGTTTAAGTTCAAGTTAATATTGCAAAGTTTAAGTTCAAGTTAATATTGCAAAGTTTAAGTACAAGTTAATATTGCAAGGTTTAAATACAAGTTAAATAAAGTGAAGTGAATCCTAAAACCAAACTGTGTTTTTTTTTTGTGTCTGGAGATTCAGACATTTTTACTGCTAATCTCGGGAATAGTTGAACCGATATTATTTCGCTCCTGATTAAGGCTAATTTTTACCCCCGGAATATTTTGGGTTCCTACGAGAAAAATGCAATAAATTAACCACGCATGAATTCCTATGAAAATTAAAAGTTTTTATTTACAAGTATGGAAAAGCACGAGCAAGGACCAGACGGATCTGCTATTTTAAAATAAGAAAACCTTGTACAATACTTTTCACTTCTAACGTTAGTGTCACATTTACCTTTTGGAAGCACAGATATTTATTAATTAATTATTTAAAATAAAAACAATTTGGTGTTTCAAATAATTGCTTATCGATCTTATAAATTTAAAATTATTATAATTCACAAGAAATATGTGTGTATGTGCAATTAATTAATTAATCAATTAATGATAGTTACCATCTTCTTAAGAGTGAATGAATAAATAATAATGTATTCGCTTCCCCTAATATAATCTTAACAACAATCAAGAAATAGGAAAGTTGAGAATTACAAGCGCAGACGAAATTCTTTTGGGTTCTCGCCTTTTTACTCATATCATTCATTCATAGAATTCGGTTCATAGACATCGTCCGACAACGCAAGCGTGGTTCACCCCAACGCATGAACCCATATGAATAACCTGCGCCCGAACTTCTGTGCGTTGCTGGCTGGTACACATTTGTGTTCACAGCCGCGGTTTCTAGGAATCACTTCCCTGCCCTGACACCGTTCCTTCTCTTCAATCGATCGGAAAATATTTTTGAGTGGCAAATTAGGCTCTGCAACTTCTTTATGTTATATATTCTTTGGTTTAACGAAGTAATATAATTAGTTAGTACGCGCACCGCAGCAACTTTTTAGAGATTGGTTTGCGCCCAAGGTTCTCTCGCCTATCTTATGGATGCCAGAATTATATCTATAGATTCTCGTACTATATTGTAAAAATTATAGATTTCAAGACCATTTTATTGCCCAGCGGACCATGCAAATCCATGCAAATTTTTCTCAGTGTGTAGGGACAGTCATTTGCGAAATTGAAAATGCTCTAAAATTTCCTAAATTTCACGTTTTTCCTAATTTTTCACCCAAAATCATATAATAAATCCCCTCTTTTTTTCTCTTTTTATTAATATTCATCTTATTACCTTTCGAAGGAGGTGGAACACGTCTAGGTAGAGAAGGGATACACAAATTTACACGTAGGAAACCTTTTACGGAATTTCAAAAAAAACCTGCATTTTACAAAAATTTAAATTTAAATGAACTTCACAATGATTTCCTCTAACTTAAAACTTATTATAGTTAATGGTAATGCGTTACAAACATTTAATTTGAAAAAAAGTTTAAAATTCAAATTTTAAGTACACCGGCGTTAGTTGGCATTGTGCAGGCCCGCCATAAGCGGGCGTGCAAGGCGTGCACCGCACGCGGGCGGCACGTCCAAGGGGGTGGCAAATCGAGCGACTCATCACGTAATATTCAAAGTCATTGTCATAATAAATAGCCACCCCACCTACAGCATAAGAAATGTCATCGCATGGAAAAAAGCTGGCCAAAATTCATTAATCGAAGTTTTTTTTCGCAACGTTTCAACGATTCAAAACGTTGTAGAAATACCCCTAGTACAAGAAACGACCGTCTGTAAGGGCCTAAGGGCGCTACCTGCGTCAGGAATTCATTTGTGATGTGAGTGCGCAGCACGCCGCAGCAAACAGCTGTTCTGTGAATAAAGTGAGCGTGCATCGTTTGTAACACAGCTTCTTCACAGATTCATATTTTTAATTATGCAAATTGGAATGTGATCTAGCAAGTAAGTAAAATGAAGAAATTTGAGTAACATAGTCATATGCAGATTGACCCCGAGCCATAAAACATTAGAGATTTTTTGTTTTTCAGTAATAAAAATTATGCGTTTCAAAAGCAGTAAGTTACTTCCTCCGCGTTCCTCCGCGCCAAACTCATCCAAGAGTTGTTTATTGAACACATTTCAGTAAACTCACAAAAATTCAGCTGCTACTTTTTACTACCTTGGCGTTGATCATATAATATAGCCCCGAATGTAAGAATCTTAGTGAATAAATGCACTGTAAAGTTAACGTATTTCGTTTTAAACATGAATTTCACTCATTGATAGAGTTTGATAACTTAAAAACAATGTTTTTTTATTAACCTAAACTCAGTTTTTGCAATAAAAAAATATAATAAAAATTGTGGATTTTTGTTTTTTTTAAAATTTCAAGGTCACCATTTAGTTTTTTCATAAAAATGTCGCCAGATTCGTAATCAGCGACCCAAAAAACCGCCCGACCCGGGTGGCGCCCCAAATTCGATACAAGTATCCATAGTCGTACTCTATGAAAGGCAGGACTGGTGAAGTTAGGGGAATCCCCTGTGAGGTTATTTCTCAGTTGGTAGGTTAGGTAGGTACTTGTACGTATTCGCATGGTGGATAAATAGTAACGATCGCACATTAAATTGCAATTATTTTGTTAATAGTTCTTCTGAGGTCCAAGAAGAGAACCAACACAATTTCAATATGAACACAATGATGAAATTTTAGTAGACCCCAAAATCAAATATAGAGTAGAGTTTTATATTAGAATCCTAGATCAGACAATAACTTCTTTAAAGGATAGATTCGAGGAGTTAAAAACATTTACCGACGTATTTGGCTTTTTTAGCATTAATTTATTTAATTACTCCAATGATGAGTTAATGAAACATTGTAAAGATTTTAATCTGAAGCTTAAAGATGATTCAAGTAGTGAATCAGACATTGACGGTATTGATTTGTTTAATGAAATCATTGCATTAAAGTTGCATTTTGCAGAAAACCAGTCTAATGATCCACAAACCCTATTACAATATCTTTTTAACAATGACTTAATTTCAACATTTCCGAACACAGCAATAGCGCTAAGAATATTACTTACACTGCCGGTCTCAGTTGCATCTGGTGAAAGATCCCTTTCAAAATTAGAAATTATCAAAAACTATTTAAGATCAACAATGCTCCAGCAAAGACTAAGTAATTTAGCTATAGTTTCAATTGAACATGAAATTTTAGACAGCTTGGATACAAGAAAGTTGATAGAAGATTTCGCAAATATAAAGGCAAGAAGAGTTAAATTTTTGTAGATAAATATTTAAGAATATGGTTTTATAATTCAGTAAACAAAAATAACTAAGTACCTAATCAAAATAAATGTTTTATTTACGTTAAGATTTTTTCTTTTTTCCCGCCATAATGAAAAAAACATTAAATAGCCTTTTTTTAACAAAACTCAGTATATATGTATAGTATAGTCGTAGGGCGGCATAATCGGTATTGCACGCGGGCGATCAAAACAGCTAGCGGCGGGCCTGGCATTGTGTCTCTATTAACTTCGTAGTTGCGATAGAGCGCTGATGCTGACGTCGCCATCATATAGTGCAGACGCACAATCCATAAATGTTTCAGGGTGATGTAAGCCAATTTAATGTGAGGTGGTGAAAAAATCCGGTTCTGTTATTTGAGGGAATTTTACAGTCTTCCGAATTCTTGTTTTTAAACATTTATGCACTAAAAAAAAGTTTGTCTTTGTATAGCGCTTTAAACACTTTTAATGGGCAATGTGTAAGAATTTTAAAAATAACTTTTTATAGAAATTATAGCTCAAGAGTTACCGTTTCATAGAAAATGTTCAAAAATCGATAAATGCAAACCTATGCCAACTAGCCCCGGTCTCCCCTACTAATAACTTTAACAATGTTGTAATTCACTATTTTGTTGATAAGTTCAACTAGTTTGTACTGTTTTTTTCTAATCAGTTGGATTTCAATTATAAAAATATGTAGTTAAAAAATTATTTAAATCAACCATTTTTCCCTCTCCATATATGAAGAGCTACCATAAATAATTCGTTTATATAAAATATTTCACTTCCACCTTTGTTCAATTCAAACGGTTATAAAATATATAAGAACTTTACATGGTTCAGAGTAATGCAATATGTATTGCAGAGTAGGTACCCAGGATGGAAAATTAAAAGTTTCATACTAGTGACAGATCTAAATAGAACTGGAAAACACCGTGGTGAAAAGTCTTATCCCTGTAAAATTCACTCGCACCTCTCAGCAATATTTTTATCGACTTATGAGAGACCCGTGCAAGTTATTACGTTGCTGCAAACAGGAATTTCTGTTATTGTCATTGTTATTATCACAAACGGTAAGAATGTCTCGTGTGGGTACCAGCGAGCTCCTATCCTCCAGCAGGGCCAACCTCAAAAACCACTCGTTTCCGAGCTACCGCTCTTTCGGACCTAGGCACAGTTTCTCACATTATCTTTGGCCTAGCACGACCTGGGGCAGTTCACTAGAAGTTCACATGTTAGCAATCCGACCTCTCTTGCCCTATGCACAGTACAGCTCCGGCCCAGACGAATAACATCTCCTTTTCAACTTCGTGCAAATTAAGGCCAAAGCTTAGCGAATGAATCATGAATAAACTCCGGAAGGTATGGCGCGCTCACTTACCAGTTATAGACTACATCCGTCCCCACAGGCTCATTTAGAGATGTAAGCGCACGTTTAAAAATATCTATCACCACTTTTGACGAAGAATTTATAATGTTGTATAAGTGCTCATAGTAACAATGGAACCTTAAAAGCCCGATCCATAATGGCTATGTTGAGCAAGTATTTTCTGCAATGAAAGAAAATGTTAAAGGATGGATGAACAAAATCGTTCGATTGTGGAAAGTATTGAATCATTCTATTTTAATAATGTGGAGGAATTTAAAAATATGTAATGTCATCATTTCCCTACTTGACAAAAGGCGGGATCTGTTTTGGATTTGATGTTTCATATAGGACTTCTAGTTTTTTATAAAACCTCCGCAATGTGTTGTGAAAATCAAAATGTGGAAAAACCAAAAAAAATCGTTTCTTTTGGCACTTTCATTTCGAGGTAACCCGAGATTTATTAATTTTAGAGAAAAGTTGAAAATGGAATAAAAGTTTCACAGTAAAATTTCACAAAATATCCAATAACTTAGAAATTCTAGTATGTATTGTTGTTGTTGCAAAATAGGAATAATTAACGAAAATAATTTATTATAAAATTGTTTTTTTTCTTTAACTTTTTTCGACTATTTAGTTGCACCAATTGGATGGGTGAATCTGTATAATTACCTTTCTGGACAACATTTTTCACGTAGTGAACGGGCAGAGTCCCAATTGCTGCAATCGCCGACGAATCGATAAATGCTTTTGCTTCCAGAGGTTATTTTTGCTTTAGTATGCATTTTTCGATTATGTGTTGGTGGTGTTGTTGGTACGAAATCTATCCACAGTTTAATGGATGGCTCTCTCCGATGGACGATTACATACATATATGCACTATAAAAATCACCACGTCGTCTTTGAGTATCGCAAGTCAACGACACAATTTCAAAATATATTTTTATAATTTTTTAACAAAATCGTGAGTCTATTCTGTATAGACATAAATATAAAAAAAAATTCCAGAATGACAACTCGGATTGACAGGGATTCATATTGGAAATTTAATGTAGGCTAAAAAAACATCATTTACATACATACATCGTTAGCTGTCCTCTTAAGACTTATTTAAATATTGGATTGTTGTGTCAGATGCATTAAATTATTTACTCTAATTATCCAAAATACATATGTCACGTCCTTCTTCATTTTCCTACGATCTCAGCGACGTAGTGTCTTTCTTTCATCAAAATTTGAATCTGCAGTTTCTGAACGCTCTTTATCTCTTCAAGCTGCTCGGTTGTAGGAGTTAGAACTAATTGCTTCATGTGATTCAAATATTCTCAGGTTTTTGTTCATTGAGGAAAGGTTTAAACAAGCTCATTTTTTATCTCCGGTTGGATTAACACGCATTTGCAAAGATGATGTGTGTCTGAAGTTTTTTTTTCTTTCTCCGCATATCCAATATATTTAATTTTTTAATTTTTATTATGTATGACTTTTCCACCGTTGTGCTATTATTTGAAAATTATCTGTCTATCTAGTTATGTCTCAGAAATACTTATGTTACCTCTTAAGAAAAGCACTTGAGTGTGTATTTTAAGTACCTACCCAACGAATGATTTTTTCTGAATTGCTAAGTATTCAAAAAAAACTGTAACTACCCTGATGTCTTCATCAGAAGTAGTAGGACCATTTTGCCTAAATATATTCTTCCCATGTGTTGGAGCATTACATCCAAGTACTCGGTTGTCTCCTTATGCACAGCTTCCTTGAGAAATGCATTCGCAAGCAGGAGTAGCTGCAGGAAACCGCTGAATATTCATAAGGCCAACGAGTTACCTCATTTATGTAATCAAAAATTCAGCCAACTTGCCAGCCAACTCTCTTAAGCGGTGAGAAAGGTACTTCAGCCATGTCCTTTATAGTCCACTGAAGTTAGCAGTTTTTCTAAGAGCCATTGTTGAGATTGAATTTTGATAGTTGTCACTGAGATTTTAATTACAGATTAGTCTACTAAGTGATAGCAATTATTCCGTGCCATTTCAATTACTTCTGCAGCCCGCTGCGCTAGCTAAAATTGAAAGTGAACTTTTGGGAAGCTTTTCCAATTACCAAAGGAAAGCAAACCTAATTTTCGAATTTTTGTTTGTTGTTTATGGTTTCTCGGAGCTTGTAATTAGTTTACCGTATTATCGTATTGAACATGAGATGTCGGCTTCCATCTCTTTAACTTAATGGAAACAGAAGATCCTGGTTTATCACAATGATGTGGTAATTTGATATCAGTGTTAATCAGCCGTATACGCTATGTTACAAAGGCAATTAATTACACCTGAGCAATGCTTAGTGACGAGGAATGGGCTGCTACACTTAGGTGCTTATTTTACTTCTGCGAATAAGCAAGCAATTCTGTAATGTATCTGGAACCACCACCAATTTTCCCCTTGGGTTGTTTCCGTAGTATAATATTAGAAGTCATGTTCTTATCAGGTCTGTAGGGTAAATGAGCATTCAGTTCTGCGGCCAGATATGGTAACAAGTCGAAAATTAGATATTTCGATTTGGAGATACCTCACTTGCGGATTAATACCCTTATTCCTCCCTCGTCAAATTAAGTGCTAACTTTTCTTTTGAACTTGAGCACACAAATTTTAACACTTGTACAATAGTTTTCGGTAAGTGTTCATGTGTTTTGGTTTCTTTAATACAAGAAATACAATTTATATTGAAAGAAGGTGAAGCATCACACAATTAGCTATAGAAAAAACTGAATATAAATAATTCATATAAGTTCAATGTTAAAACAATAACATCAACACGTTTAATCCTGCGGTCGTTTTAATATTCTGTATATGAGTCAGCGTTTATTACCTCGTCAGATAAAAGCACACTTTGTGGACCATTTGGTTGAACATCATAAGACTTCAATAAACATTGTAGCAGCGACATTTAAACCAGATTAATTTGTTTAACTGGTTTTAGTTTATAATCTGTCGAAGAAGAAAAACTTATTTAAAACTGAATGCGTGACTCATGTCGAGAATTGTAACTAATGCCCGTTCTCCAATGGGAATGCCGTCAACCAACCAGTTGGCTGACAAAATGCGTTCGTACATAATTCTATCAATGTAGATGTGAACAGTCAGAAAGCTCTGTTTGTTGTGATCGGTGAAATGCAAAGAAACGAACTAAGTTTTATTTTATTTATTTTTAACAATTAGCTAATTTAGCAGAACTAGCTGCTTAATAAATTCCATTTCTTCGTTTCTACACACTTTTACACAATATTTACTTGAGCTTAAGCTCAGTTTTGCTTGAACTTTGACACTTTTCAAGTACTAAATACGTATCTAGGGCCCGAACCACTGCTAAAAAGTGCTGAATTAAATGCGGCAACTCAAATGGTTTAACTAACACAAAGGAAAAGTTAGAGCATGTCGACCAAAACACGAGCGAGAAGGGACACGCATTTTATAATGAGGAGGAAAAGGCAGCAGCATGGTTCTTGGTTGGTTTGTCGTTGGCATGCCCATTGGAGAGCAGGCATTAAGCGCCAATCTCCAGCAGATGTTATGCGGCGTATTTTGCCAATACGCCTTAAAGAGGTATATATGATACAGCGTAGTCTGCTGTTCCCAAGAAAAGAGCACTTACTCCCAAACGGAATTTTTACAGTAGGTCAAGATAATTTGACAAATGCACAAAGCTAATTGAAAATCGAAAACCAGTGCGCCAGGTTTACAGTTTTGTCACACTTTAAATACCTAATATTCATACCGCAAGGGAAATCACTTGGAAATAATATTATTAAAGTTATATACAATTTAGCTTTCCCCACTTTTAACAGTTTACGGTTCATATGTAAATATTCCACACAAACTATCACTTTTATTTCCAGGAATATATGCTCGGACACTTTTTCCTTCTGGTAAATTTTACTTTTGGTAGTAAAGCGCCACCTGCCCATGGAATTAGAACCAGGTTTTTCCTTTGAATAGCATACTACTTTGAAAGTCGGAACGGAAAAAAATTTCTTGAGCATTCCTTGACCATTTCTTGAACGTTTGTTTTTTTCATAGGTTTTGTATAAGATAGGACAAGAAATTTCTTGGGAACAGCATACTGGGCTTTCATTGGGAATTGATATTAATTCAATTTGAAGCACTATTTGGAACAATTGCATCCTGGCTGTCGAGACGGGAATATCCCAGTCGCTGGTTCTTATTGCACATTGTTCGGGGTATGACTTTGAATTTTTCAGATAATACTTATATATGCAGATATTGTATTTATTCATTGAAAAATATATAACGGTAATATAGGTACAATTGTACAAGGAAGTTCTGTTAATGGGACAAATGAAACCCATGAATAAAAAATTGTTTGAACAATTATTATTATTAAACTTGTCCTAATATTAAGCGTATTTTGGTTCATTTTCCAGGAAACAATTGACTAAAGCACAAACAAAGGATACATTATTGGTTTGCTTGAAAGCGAAAAATCCCAACGTGTCATCAGAGAGGGAATAAGAATAAAGATGTCATCATTAGTACGGGAGGCGTACAAAAGGTTATTGCTTTGTATAGGGAACACGCAACATAGTCCCGGAAGGTCAGGTTAGGTGAACTAGGAAAACTGACGGAGAGATATCTCTCTCACGCCTTAAAAATGGAAAATTAAATAAAAAACAGGAAACCAACATTTGTCGAACTCGTAGCGAACTTTCAAACAACTTGAGGATTTAAAGTCAGCAGACACACCATTAGACAACGCCTTAGGGAGGTTGCATTTCGACGCCATCGTTGTGGGCGTGTTCCCTTATTTACGAAGACTCATAAACGAAAAAGGATCGACTGGGTAAACGCATATCGAAACACGGATTTGATAAAAATTTTATTGGGTGATGAATCGAGGGTTCGTCTGTCATCTGATCGTCCCCAAACTTGTATTAGGAGGTCCGGGGAACAGTACGTCCCTCAGTGCATCTGAAACGACAACAAAAGGAAATCTGGGAATAATGGTATGGAGATGTTTTTCAGCAGCAGGTGTTGGAAAACATATAAAAAAAAATTACACAAATATTCTAGGAGAAGGATTGATTCCTATTTTGAGAGATCTCGGAAGTGATCAATACACCTTACAACAAGATAATGCTCCATGTCATACCACCTGGAAGACGAAGATGTGGTTCCGCTGGGAATGAAATTACATCGTCCTTAATTGAAAATTTAGCAATGTCCATGCCAAGGGGATTGGAGCAAGCTATGAAGAACAGAAGGGGAAACATCCCTTAATTAGTACACATAAACAACATTTCTGTAAATATATTTTGCTGTCATTCATGAAACACTTAAAAATATACTTTTGTTGAAATATTTAAGTCTGATTACTTGCTTTCACCCTCATTGCACCAGTTTCTTGAACATTTTGCTGTGCTAATTTTTTTTTATTAGCAGAGTATGAACTTTTAGTTAAAATTTATAAATTACCATGTAATTATAGTCTGAACTTTATAGATGATTGTATCTTACCAGTGTAACATTTGCACAAATAAATTGAATTGAATAATGAGGTGGTTAATTTTGTTTCAGATAACTTTCCCAACCGGGGGAATGTACAGAAATGAAGCACTATCGCAGACCATATATTTAAAATTTAATTTTAATTACCTTAAATATATTATTATATAAAAAATATCCTTTAATTCCACCGCATCATAGCGTCATTTCATCACAATCCACAAACATCAACCTGAGTAATTGGTAACCCCTCATAATACGTCCGATTAAGAAAGCTCTAATTCTAACGTAATTGTTTGAAAGTGCTACTCTCATAGCATACCTACCTACATACAATAAACATTTTGCCAAAAAGCACATAAGTAAATGATATGCTGACATTATTTTCATCTATCAAGAAAGATTAATCTCTCTAATTTTCATTGTAGGATTAGGTGGCTGCTGAAGTAACTAGTGCAAAACCCATAGGGGCACTTTTGTCATAGGATGACACTGCTAACACATGAAGCGTTGCTGCAAAGGGGCCCTTTTTGCCTCGGCTGCGGTATGCTTAGTCACCTAAAGGGCGCTGAGCCGGGACCAATCTATCAACCCGGTGAAAACGAGCTTAATTAAATAGAATTTTATTTACTGATGTTTCATTTGGGGATTGCTCCACTTGTGCCAGGCGTCGCATTGTCTTGCTAAACACAATTTCACACATAAGAAGTTGTCAGCGCCCAACAAAATGAATTGGTCCGAATACTTCAAAGTGAAACGCGTCTCATTGTAGCAGTCTGGAAATTAATTTGCCAGCATAATTTAGCATGACACATATTAATGATCCTCCCAGCCACTGAGCAGTTTTACTCCACGCCTCCATGTAAAATGAAATAGGATGCCAGATAGGCAAATTTGTGTGTAGCTTAGGCTCATTGCCAATATTACTGCTACAATCGTCTGGAGCACTCACACCCCCGTTGCCTGGCCGTGCCGTGCCGTAGACGCGAACCTTTGGTATTTCCACTTCTCGCGTGAATGCTACGACCGTATCCTGTCCCTTGTACCTTGTACGCCGCATAAAATCTCCGGGCCAGATATAAACGATGTAAGTACACCGGCTTAACAACCAATTATCAAATTAGCACGCAAACTAAACCGGCAATGCAGCCAGGCGCTTTAGTTCGCCAGCCGACAAGTGCGCTTCAAACTTTCTTGAGAGCTAGACCAGCTTCGGCTTGGTCTAGCTCCGCCATTCCCAACGATAGAAGCCATCTCGACAGCTGCAGCAGGATAGCACGAAACCACCTCCGGGGTAGCGCCAGTAAACATTTTTTGTGCCAGAAAGGCAGGGGCTAACTGCTTCATACTGACGAAGTTAGTGCTTAATAACAGCGAGGAATTTAGCGGCAGCTACAGAGTGAGCAGCTATCTGGTGCGAAAATGCTACTCCCTTGCAGGGGCTAATGTGTGCCTCGAACAGAATGACCTTATCAGATTCCACTTTAAAAAGTCAACCACAAGCAACATCGACAGGTGAAACTGTCTGCAGTTCTCTCCAGTGCCTTTCCAGACAGGTGGAAGGCAAAGTGCACGCGGTAAATTGAACTGGAAGTAAGGATACATTAAGCCCAGACAGGAAGTCGGTGGAGCGAGCTCACATTAACCCATTTTGAAAAACCTCTGAGGAGGGTGGTGTTTTATCCTTGTTTCGGGCTTGTTGTGGTTCTGATCCTCTTTCCAGTTCTTGAATATCCATTAACCTACCCTAAGTCGGTTCTACTGTTTTTAAGGCAAGCGAGGAAAAACGTTTCATACCTGGCAGGGAACAGAAGACAGATACGCTCGGTAGGTGGACTTTGTTTCTAGGAAATTGCTGCAATTAGTTCGAAATCATTGTGCTTCCTCCAAGCCTTTCACTTAACCGCAATTACCGGCTAATTGTATTGCAATTCATTCGTTGCTTTAGAACTGCAAACATCAGGAATTCGCCAATTCAAAGCCCGGTAAAGTTCTCATGCAGTTGCTTTATTTTTACTGTTTTCAAAGGAACAACATGGCTCATCACATGTTTAAGAGAACTCATATTTTATAAAAATATTTAATGGACATACAGGGTGCTTCACATAACGCATGCAAAAATATGTGGGGTGTTATATCTCACCTAAGCAAACCAAAACGCATTGCATGAAGGGTTGAGAGTTACAGGGTTGTCAAATTGCCCAAAATTCACGATTTTCCCTTACTTTCTCCGAAATTCATATAATTGGCACAACTATTTAGTATTTTTATTAGATTTTCCATCTAATTACCCTATCCATTAATTTACAACAGAAGGTACAGCACTCGATAATCTAACTCAAGGGTTTGCAA
Source organism: Neoitamus cyanurus (assembly GCA_947538895.1). Classification (NCBI taxonomy): domain Eukaryota; kingdom Metazoa; phylum Arthropoda; class Insecta; order Diptera; family Asilidae; genus Neoitamus; species Neoitamus cyanurus. The sequence continues at coordinate 16,338,211 of OX384544.1, read as the reverse complement.
CCTTTTTGTACCTAAGAGAACATTACATACATGGTAAATACCAGTCTGGAAACCAGGTTGACTGTATTTTGACTGATTTCAATAAAGCATTCGATAGAATTAACCATAAAATTCTTGTTCATAAGTTGTCCTTACTTGGGTTTCCCTCTCTGTTCATTGAGTGGGTATCTTCTTATCTATCTGACCGTTCACAACAAGTATTGTCCCGTGCAGCACTTTTTTCTAGTAGGTATAATGAAATCTTCTGGAGTGCCTCAAGGTAGTGTCTTCGGTCCACTCCTTTTTATCCACTATATTAATTATGTCTCTCTGCCTCTTCTGTCTTCGAAGATCCTCTGTTATGCTGACGACGCGAAAATATTACGTGTCGCTTCAAGTGAGACTAATTCTCGTCTTTTACTTTCGGATATTGTTACTTTTAATGAGTGGTGTTCGAGGAACCGCCTTCCTTTGCACTTAGTGAATAGGCATGATTTCTTATCCCTGGACTAGCTTGTTAAGAGATGCAATAGCTCCGGGTTTGAAAGTCGGCTTCAATCTGTACTTACTGATTGATTAAATTTACTAGGTATACATATTGTATTCCTTGTAGTAATCAGCCTATTTGATGAATATTGTATGAAATAAAACTTTGCACAGCAATACTCTTAGCGTTCGAAAAAAAAATTTTTTAATTAGAGCCTCTTTGTAGCATCACGATTTATTATTACGACATGATATACTGCTACTGTTTGTCTGTACTTATAATCACCGATGGTACACCGAGGCATCATCATCGAATGCACTTAAGAAGGCAGGTGGAGGCTTTTTGAGTGGCTGTTAAATGATTTGAATTGCACATTTCCAGATGCGTACTCCCGAAGTTCGCAATTAACATCAATTTTGTCTTAGTCCGTCAAGTACCCTCAGATAAGTATCATTTGCACTCCAGCCTCGATTTCAACCCTGCCGCAACTACATCGTATCCATGGCAATAAATTGTCATGTGCTCTGCGAGGGAGCAGCTTTTAGCCGGTGTGCTTAAGTGGCTCTAATACTTCACAAGTTCGTATATCGCTCAAGTTTTGTAATTCGACGGAAGCATCACGTTCACTGTATGTTGTATCCTGTATCCCGCACCTTTGCCCAAGTATGTTACAGACGGGACTAGGGCGTACATATGTTGAATTCACAGGCGTAAAGTAGGTATATGATTTTCTAAGAAAATATCCCGTAAAACGTGAGTATCTGCAGGCCTGGAAAATTTGATTCATTCCCACCGATATGTAGTAACCTGCAATCGTGTACTGACGCTATGGCACTTCCAAACGGAGATTGCCACATATTCACACGTACCGCCAACCTGCGGTGCCGTAGGGCGGTCGATGCTGGTTCCAAAACAGGTACCTTCGTCGTTTAATTTAGCTTGCCATGATAGTGACGCTGGCTGTTTGAAAGTCCTACAGATCCATTTTACAGAGCCCATACTCGAGCTACGTACGTACGTTTCACTTTGGCCCAAAAGGAATATTTTAGCATGTTTAATACGTCTCCTTTCCCAGTGATTCAGGATCAATGCTCTACATGCACGTCTTAGTAATTGATGGGATAATCCTGCATTTGAAAGTTAAATTTTAGCGAAATACCCCCAAGAAGTTAATTTTCCAGCAACTTTGGCGGCTGCCGGAAAACTGGGTTATTGTGGCTCAATAATTAAGCGCTTAAATCCTAGCATCCTCCTTACCTGCGAATCCACATTCAGTGGTCCTAAATTATGAATGGTCGTGCAGACCCGCTCTTGCCTCTGCTTAGTTTTTTATCCAGTTTAATGACTTTATGTGCGCGAAACCTGACACGGTCGCTGATTACTAGATAAATTACTAACGAATCCCTTGGGTTCGACCCTATGTACGGTCGCCGGCTGGGAACCAGCAAATTCTGATTAATACAAAATGAGAGAGATCATTAATTTTTAAAGGTGCATTACGTTGTCACATGGCAAGTATTATATACCTGCAGCACTTAGGCGATAATAAGATATCTGCATATTAGGGATAGTCGTTAATTACTTCATAGAGAAATGAAGGGGGATGCCCTTGAGACAGCAGTTGAACAGACTGAAAACTTGAACAACATAACTTTGCTCAGCGAATTAAGGTAAACTACCGAATTACTTTCTCAACCTTTCGAAGAGGAACCAAGGTACATGGAAAGGTACTCAGGATAAAGCAGGAACTACTACATACACATATTTATATTTATAGTGCACTATGTACATGGCTGCCATTTAATCACGGAAACGAATTCCTTTGTTGGATTAATGAAACTGCGGAGTAGCTTACGCATTAGAATCCTTTTCGCATTGGATTTTATTAACTTTTACGTGATATTCAAATTAAAAATAATCTATTAAAATCTTCAATCTATACTAATAAGGAAACCTCCCCGAGGTGTCAACAAGTTTAATACTTTCAATGAGTATGTTGATTTTACAATGGATATACAAATTTTCAAAACTATTAACATGGAGTGTATTGTACGAAATAATCGACATTTGCGGAAAGTATTGTTATACTTCTATAATTTGAAGAAATCCGCTGCTAAAAGTCATCGTTTGCTAGTAGAAGCATACGGTGAACATACTTTTTCAAATAGTATGTGCAGAAGATAGTTTAGACAGTTTAAAGATGCCATTTTCGATGTTGACGATATGGTGGGATATGAAAGGTGTTATTTATCATGAGTTGCTGAAACCGTCTGAAACCATTACTGGCGATCTCTACAGGCGGCAACTAAAGCGTTTAAAGCGATCTATTGAAAACAAACTACCAGAATGGGAGAATCGACACGATAAGATAATATTGTTAATACAATCGAATTTGTATTAAGGATCGACACGAGGAAAATGAAAAAGGGCGAAAGCTTTTTTGTAATGACTTTATTTCGAATCCGACTAATCTGCTCTAGCGTCCAACAACGAGTGAGTGATGGAGGAACAATTTTTAGAGCAATGAACTTTAACAATTTTTCAAAAGCAATGAACCTTAACTACTGAGCAGGGATGTACAAATATATGTGTATCGAAACTTTATTATGAAATGTTATCTAATTTGCATTGACTTAATTTGTGCGAGATCTTATTAATTCAATGTGACTACAACAAAATCTAAATAATAGCGATGAATTTCATAAATATTATTGAAGGCTCGAACAAATATTTTACACGACAACGCGAGACCTCAAATACCTCAACCAGTGAAAAGCTATTTAGAAAGGTTGCACTGGGAAGTGTTATACCACCCGCCGTACTCACCGGACATTTCACAGTCCGATTACAATTTGTTCCGGTCGATGGAGTCAGCCCTTAGTGGAGAACGGTTTCATTCTTTTGAAAGTATCCAAATTTCACTCAAGATGGAGCATACTTTCAATGTTGTTCAAAAAAGATATATTTTATAAATAAAGGATTGTTGTCACCAAAATAACTTTATAGAAATAGAATATTTAGAAAGATATATCTATGTAGATATAAAAATTTTCTTCTTGAAAATGTGAAATTTCTTTTAGGTATAATTATAATATATAATTATATACATAAATTAATATTTTCAAGTCTGTACGGTTGATTCTAAATCAGTACACTGAATAAATAAAAAAATATATACATATTTAGATATCACTCCATCCTAAAATAAGAATCAGCCCGGCACTGGAAAAGTGTGTTGGCAGCACATGTTTGGTATGTTTTTATGCAAATCACTCTCACATTTCTCATCATAAATTCATTTCTCATTGTGATCTAAGTTTGGACCTTTCATCAGGAACAGAAACTTGTTTTAAAACAGGTTTGCTTATTAATTCATGCGAGATAAAAAAAATCCGAAAGTCGATGATCGATCGGTTTGTTCTAGATCTGCCACTGAAATAAATTCAGGTAACAGTCAGAACACAAGCCCGCAGTACACACTATATCGCAAATGCGTTACAACGCTTACTGCAAAAATCAGTATAGAATTCCGATATACCTAAAAATGCATACAATAGCAGGAAATAGTTAAAACCATGGGATTGAACATCCAGAAAACAAAGTATACAGGGTGTATAAAAAACTTTATGGCTGGGGGGAAGTCTCAACCGTGTTCGAGTTAGAGGGTGATTCATAAATTCAGGATGCACATTATTATTTTATTTTTATGTTTTAATATAATTAACCCAGCGACACCAAACTCACGTCTAGCAATTACTATCTTAACGTACTTTCCAATATTGTAATTTATTTTTGTGGAAAAAAAACTATGTGAAAAAACCAAACATTTGCATACCTATATATATTTATATATCTACCAAAACATCATAGCATACTCCTTGATTTATTGCCGATTCGACCGCCGCCGGCGTCGCCTCAACGCGGTTAAACCACTTTTTTTTAACGAAAGCCATCGTTACACGTGTCGCTGTGGCATTGTGAGTTTTTCATAGAAATTGATCCGTGATTGATGTGCGTGTTACTGCCTGACGAACAACAATCTGAATCACGGTTTCTGTATTCGTGGCATATTTACGGAATAGGTATACATAAACAGTCATAACTTTGGTTGCTATTAAAATTTTAATCTTAGATTTTTACCAGGTATTGCTAACAGCCATAACATCAAAAATATATATATATATAATATATAACAAAGTGTACTATATGTTTGAAAAAAAACAGGAAAAAGAGCAGGCAGTAACGTGAACTATAATTTAGTATATTTTCCATTTGTTAAAAATACCTGTTTACTACAGACTGAGAGTTCAAAACAATTTTTTCGCATTCTCAAACTATTCAATGGATCAGAAAATATACGAGCAAACATATTTATTGAGTGTAAATCAGAACTGATAACCGTTGCTTTCATACGAATAAAATGTTCTCAATACAGATAATGATTGTGTTATGCTCGGCTCTTATTGTTCTGTTAGTGTTCTATCTTAGTTATGAGCGGAAGTTGTATTGGCTCACGTGGAAAATAACGGGACCAATTGGACTCCCTTTCATAGGATGTACAGGACTACATTCACCTCGAAGTACACAAGTCCACGAAACTAGCAGATCCCTATTTCCTATGAAACGTAGTCCAATTGGTCCCCTTATTTTCCACGCGAGCCAATAAAATTTTCTTTCACAATTAAGATACAACACTAACAGAACAATAAGAGCCGAGTATAACACAATCATTATCTGTATTGAGAACATTTTATTCGGATGAAAGCAACGGTTATCAGTTCTGATTTGCACTGAATGAATATTCTTGCGCAGCACTGTTCTTATACCTTCTGATCCATTGCCAATAGTCTACGAATGTGAAACGAGTTTCTCTCAGCTTTCAGTTTGCAGTAAACAGGTTTTTTTCTATTAATACATTTCATATTATTGACGAGCATGAAGTTTTTATAGCAAATGAATTATGTAGCTACCAATTTAAAGTTCATGTTGATGCCCGCCTAAAATCCGTCACGGAAGAGGTCTTTCTTTCTTTGATATATTTATTTTTGATGTTATGCCTGTTAGCAACACGGTCAAAATCTCAGTTTAAAATGCCAACAGTACATACAGTCAAAGCTCCTTATATGCCGCGGATACATTAAGATCAATTCCTGAAAATATCACAATGCCAGAGCGGCGCGTGTAACAGCGGCTTTCGTCAAAGAATAAGAGTCTCAATCGTGTGGAGGGGGTGGCGGCGGTCGAAGCGGCAATAAATCAAAGGGTATGGCTATTGCGTTTTGATAGATAGTAGCACCAAGCATACAGTATATAGAGAACTCATCTCTAACAAAAATTTGTCCGCTGTGCTTATGAACATTTTGTCTTCGATTGGCTCCCACCATGTTCATTTCACCAGAAATGAGTCCAAGAATTCACCCGACCACGCTGGTTCGCGATCTGCGGCCTGGGCGCTGTTGTGACTCATCTGTATGCGTTGGAATATTTATACATCTGAGCAAGCAAGTGTTTGTGCCCATTGCGCTCGTTCTTAATTGATGAATGAATTTCGGGTGTGCGGGGCATAAAGGGCAACAGAGAGACGGGTTGGGTTGGTTTTTCACCCGACTTCAGAGCTCGGCACCGTGCCTACGCTGGCCCGTGATCTGCGGCCTGGCTGCTGTTGTGACTTATCTGTATGCTTTGGAATATTTACATCTGAGCCCAAACAAATTCTTCGAATTGCGAGCCTGATGAAGATAATTTTATATTACCTCCTTTAAATGAATGTCAGGAAGAAATTAATAATATGGCATTGAATGCCGAAAATAATTCACAATTTTCGGATTCACCAAATGTTTCAATGATGCATCTATTTTTGAAGAATCAGTACCGTTTTCAAATGATGTTGAAGATGAGCTGAACCACAATTCTCTCAGATACTTTGCTGGATATATAATATTCAAAATATTACAAAAAAATAATTGCCAAAATTGTAAAAGGCTAGTTAAAGAGAACATTTTGAGTGTTAACAGAAGCGAAAAATTTTTAATAAATAAAAACTATTCCTGTCAGACACTACAGCTTAAAGCACCAACTGATGAATTTTTTTCGGTTATTTCTTTTCACACTAAAATTTTTAGTGAAAACTTCAAACAATTTTGTACCTTGCAGAATATTAAAGAGAAATTGTTCGACTTATGTATTTGTGAAACTAAGAAAAATAAGAATTTCGAAACTTGGTTTGACGATTTCAATACCTGCTTTGAACATAAAAAAAAACATTTTACATTTCTTGCTTCTAATTTTAATAAGAAAAAATAGCAAATGGTTAGCAGAAAAATTAATTGAAAGCTGTGCAAGAGGTAAATCTTCTTCAATACTAAAATTGAAAATAATAAAGTCATAGATTTCAATTCAAAAGAAAAGTAGTTTAGAACAGGTGGACTTACATATAATTTAAAATTGTTTTTAACCGACTTCCAAAAAAGAAGTCTGTATATTTTTTTTTTTATGTTCACCGATATTTTCGTCAACTGTGGACCAATTTAAAAAAATCTTTATTTTTTTAAAGGGTATAGTCCTGAGGAAGTCCCATTCAAATTTGAAGAAAATATTTCGGAAGTCAGTTAAAAACAATTACATCGGTCAGTACGTCGTCGTTCTCTGTTGCCCTTTATGGCCGCACACCCGAAATTCATTCATCAATTAAGAACGAGCGCAATGGGCACAAACACTTGCTTGCTCAGATGTAAATATTCCAACGCATACAGATGAGTCACAACAGCGCCCAGGCCGCAGAGCAGATCGCGAACCAGCGTAGTCGGGTGAATTCTTGGACTCATTTCTGGTGAAATGAACATGGTGGGAGCCAATCGAAGACAAAATGTTCATAAGCACAGCGGACAAATTTTTGTTAGAGATGAGTTCTCTATATACTGTATGCTTGGTGATAGTAGCTAATTAGGTATGCGATTGCCTTTTTTTGTGTTTTACATTGGTCCATATTCTTATACATAATCCAATGGTTTATTTTCGACATCGCACAGTGGGGTTGTTTGCTGCAAATATCAGAAAACAAAACACGACTGGTAAAAGATATCCACTTCAAACATAAATGTGAAAAAGGGGCCAAGTTTGGTACAAAGAACAAATGGGTTTAGCAGATTTGCGATGCACGTGGGTGCCAAGTTATACTAAAGTTTCTTCAAACTCACCTTACACAAGTTCAGAACAACAGCATTTTCACCAAATATGTAATTTATAAGAGACCACAATAATTTTAAGGCCGACAGCGAAAACAGACAATTTAGTAACTGTAAGAAATATTTTAAACGCTTTTCTCAGGAATTTGCTTTTAGAGTTCAAGCAACTTTTCAAGAACAAAATTTTCCCCAAGCCATAAAAGGAACTTTCAATTATTTCACTTTAGAGGACAAATTCAGGAGTACCTTTGACTTAAGCGAAGAAATCTTAGCCACGAGGAAAAGGCTTCGCATCTCAGATTGTTTGGTGCACAAAATTCTTGTCCAGAAATAGTTACCATCTCCTGAACACTTTTAGAAGCAGGTGCAAGTCAATTCCACATACCTCCACCACCGCAGGGCATCGCATGCCAGTCAGATTGAAAGCTCCGGCTTATAACTGAGTCCAACTTTTAGGGGAATGAAATATTTAAGCAAGAAATTTTATTAGAGACACCAGGTGGTTTGCATCGAGTTAGTAAGTGCAGGCTTCCATGCATAGTAATTCAACTAGTTCGAGCAACGACACCATCCGGGGGCGATGGAGACAAAATTTCCAAACTACAGCTTTAAGCCATTTAGTTATGCTCCTGCGAATGGAGTAAATTGAAGCAAGCACCTGCCAAAGTACTGGCGAATGCATTCATTTCTCACCTTTTACCGTTTTAAAAGTGTCGCGAACCACTATGACCGTACATTTAAGGAAACAGTTGGTGGTAGCACCAATCAAAATGAATAATTTACTGCCTGGAATGCTGGGGTTCGAAGCTAAATTGCCACCTCGTTTAATAAATTGCCTGGATAACGTCCCTCCAATTTAACACGAGAATTGCGTGCCAGACATTTTGCAAGCGAACAACAGCCAATCAAGGTACCGATGTCCATTGCAAACGCAGCTCGTTGTATACAATAGCCTAGGCCTGGAAAGTTCCCATAAAAAATCAATTAACCCTCGCTGATTACCAGCGTCACAGCATTCCCGTAAAAACTTGAGCCAATTCAGTCAGGTGGGAAATTATTTTTATCCAGATCGTTCGCACTACCGACCTCTTGTCGAAAGGTGAAACGAGTTAGTGAAGGCTAGTTAGCGCATTGAATAACGTTTGAGATAAGTGCTCCTTTTCACCTTTGGCAAAGTTGCAATTTTCCTGTCCATCAAACCGCCCGTACCGGCAACTGGGCGCTGATATGAACATCTAGAGCATCATTAGTTCATCCCCTTACAACCCGTACCTACTAATGTGATGAGAGCTCGGTAATGATTCGTATCAGGGAACCCTCTCAATATAACTGGATCAACCAGGCTGAAGTGTTCTAATTTCTTCCACTTAAATTAGCTGTCCCAGCCCAGCCAACGGAGGCACAAAGACAGCATCAGCATCGACTTGAGTCAAATGAAAAATTGAATTAATTCGATATACGCCCGACCAAGGCGAGCTTAATTAGCTGTTTAAGCCCTGCAGGAGTGGCTCCTTTTGCTATTTTATTTTCCAATGAGAGCTTAACTAGTATATAGGTGCTATAGATATACAATACCCTTTCGCCAGCGAAATTGCAGCGCTTACAGGCACTCCTTTATGAAGGCTCCTCTCCCGGTAACACAGCCAACGAAGGGCCATTTATCACGAGGACACGAGAACAGTATCCCCATGATTGATGCTCCGAAAATAAATTTTCTATTGGGATCTAATGTGTATTGTCTTTCAAATTCGTGCTATGTGAAAAAAACTGAACCGAGCAGTAACTTCCCGGCCAGGGTGAAGAGAAAGACTTGCGTTTGTTTGTACCCAACTGCGACCTGTTAAATCTCTATGCGCAATAAATACTCCATTTCGGGGATTTTGTTTCCTGGCCAGGACGTAAACACGTCGGCTGATTTGCATGAAAGTTTGTTTCGGTCCATATATAATTTTTTGCTCTTTTGAATTCTGAATTGGACTGAATGAGTACCTACAACATATGACTTAGGGGAGTGGAATAGTCAAGCGCACAACCCATGCCCACAAAGAACGCAAGATATGCAGAAATTTGTATTAGGTACTTGCAGACCCGGCGCGGCGGCGCGGCGTTACCCAGTTGCTGGAATATTGAAAAAATTTAATGTTAATGTGATCAGCCTACTAGACCCGAAATCTGAAACCAGTAACTCATCGCCAAAATTTCGCTTCCAATCCCCAGGATTACCTAAGCCCAAAATTTTGTTTTCCCCATTACAATATGACGGCGAATTTTCCAACTTCAAGGAATATTTATGAAAAGGGGCACTCGGGGGTTTTCGGGGTCGCTGATCTCGAATCTGACATCAAAATTTCCAAATTAGAGACCATCCCCACGCCACTGGGTCATATAGGAAAGGACGTGCATTAGGGAGGGGTGTAAAATTCAGAAAAATAAATTAACTGATACTGTTGAAAAATATGTGAAAAATGAATATAGAGAAACATTTTCAAATAGTAAAACAAATTTTTACCCGTGAAGAGCATTGATTTTTTCGAAGATTGAGGAGAAAAAGTTAAATACCTCGGTAATTAATGGACGTAGTGTTGTGTGGGTGGGCTCAATAGAAGTACCTTGGAGAGTTGTATAATTACGTTAATACCTATATGTAGATGTAACGATCAATAGTTTTTTAGTAAAATGAAATAAAGTGTAATGGAGGTAGGGGTTTACTGTTTATTATTTTGCGAAAAGACGGGTGGGGGTAAGGGCGTGATAATAATTTTAGAAATCGTATGGACCAAGGTGTGTGCGAAATTTGGGATGGAAATATTAAGAAATGTAGAAACTGTGGGTGTTCAAAGAAATTTTTGAGAGTGGGGAAATCTTTTGTCCCTTTCGATCAGAAATAATTGAAAAAATTTATTTACTTTTAGTAAAAACGTATTAGGAATAGGTGAAAATGATCTATGGAGGATGATTGCGGAGAGTGTGTAGCGTGTGAAGTGAAGTGACATTAAAAATGTTTGAAAATGTTATTCCAAGAGCTGGCTGCAAAAAAGCTGGCCAACCAGGTCACAGAATTAAATTGTTTTTTACTGTAAGTTATGCGGAATATCAATATGGTTCCTGGGTTGTGATATTAGTAGTAGTATAGATGTCAGTTTTAACATATGTCATATTCGAAATTCTGCTAAGTTATTTAGCAATATTATAGTTGCATGAATTTTAAAATGGGCTCTCACTATATACATTAAAGGTTCTAATCTAACTCATCTTCCGAAATATATACATACATATATCTATCTATCTAAAAAAATTTTTTTGAATTTTTCATCTATAGCATGTCTAGAAAAGGAGATATTTACGAAAAACGATTTTCCTAGTATTATTAATATACCAATCTTCTGCACCGTCTTTCCCAAGCAGACAATGTTTTTTCTTACGGTCTATGTGAGTACTAGTATTTAAAATATATTTCATCCTGGAACCTGTTATCCGATCGACCAGCTTTTTTGCTGCCAATTTTTGCTCTACATACTTGGGCACACTTCTCCATACTCCTCACTGGCAAGATTGTGAAATACTACTATATTTTATTACTAACTAACTATTAGCTATTTCAACACATTCACTCACCCGCAATAATGAAACAGGGAATGAACTTCAATGGGAAAAAATGGTGTGCTTCTGAATGTGCCATTATGCCACTTAGGAGTTCACACTTTTAAGTTTGACTTTTAATTGCATGTCAATGAGCCACTTGAGGCATGTAATGCAGCTGAGTATTGAGGAACTGATCAAAAATGCCTGATGTGGAACTGATATGGATTTAATTAGTGCGCATTGCCCACAATACATAAAAGTCACATTTCCATACGTGTATGCCCATCTTTCGCTGGAATGTATTATTTCTTTATATTTTGCAACGTACCTAAATGCACAATTGCTGCCATAAGAAATAATTTACTTGCAATCTGTTGAAATTTAGTATACGAAAGCAACCCTTCGCTTCCTTAGAAACAGCTTGCTGCGTCCCTGTGTTGCAGTTGCATATGGATTTTATTTACATTTTCCTAGTGAAAATATATCCTTTGTGCTTAAAGTAGTTCTAACACTGCCAGAGTAATATGCATTGCTTTTGCTGCATTTCGTGTTTTGTCTTCAAAATTAAATTATAACCCATACAAATAATATCATTTTTGGAGAAGGCAGACATACTCGTAGAAGGTTTTTATTTAAAACTTTTATACATACCAACAAAAGTAAGTGGACAGTTTATACGTCACTTTAAAACATATAGTAAGTAGGTTTCCATATTAGGAGTACAACCCCTGTACACAAACTGGCGGACCTGGACGTAAAAGCGGTGGCGGCAAAAAAGAACATTTAAAAGTTAATCCCTTAATGGCTCTTTTGCTTATTAGCTACATTACAGAAAAATTAATATCTTTATTTTTATCATTGTAATTGTTCTCATTTTTCAATTATTGCATTAATGGTTGGTATTTACTTGTGTCGTAGCTAATTCTTACTACGCTGTATTAAAATACAATGCATAATCACAAATTTACTATCCTAGGGTGCAACATTTTACAATATGTAGGTGCACCCACTAGGATTTGCATGCTACACCCTTGTATATATTGTTCTTCGTAAATTGTTGAACCTTTAACTTTTCTCTTTAACTTATTGTAACGTTTTTGTGTTTTCCCTGGTGTTTGGAAGTTATTTTTCGAATTTCCTATTTTTAAAAAAGGGCAATAGAAATTTAATTGAGATTTACAGACTCATCGCAAAACTTTCCCCTATATTGAAACTCTTTGAGGCAATTGTGAACCAACATTTAATCTTTCAATGCAAACTCTTCTAATCTAATAAACAATATGGCTTCATTAAGAGAAGGTCTACAGCTACCAATCTGATAGAATTTTCGAGTTTTTGTCTAAACAATATGGAGAAGCTGAAACAAGTTCATTGTGTTCATACAGATTTTAGTAAGGCATTTGCCAAACTTTCTCATAAAGTGCTAGTTTTTAAACTTGTGAGACTTGGCTTCACATATAATCTTGTTCAGTGGGTTGAATCTTATCTCACAAACAGGTCCTTCAAGGTAAAATTCTTTTCTGTTCTCTCCGACACTGTCTCCGTCACTGCTGGTATGCCTCAGGGAATCCATCTTGGCCTTTTACTGTTTTCTTTATTTATTATTGGCCTTGTTTCTTTTATTCCAATCAATACTCCATATTCATCAAATGCCCTTTCAAATGCTCTTCAGAAATGAACTTCACCGTCGTTAAGTTTAATTAATTGTTTCGCCCACAGTGTTAAAGTTAATCTGGTAAATATAGAGGTTAAGTTAGTTTTAATAAATAAGTTATTGAATAAATGTTATAGAAAAATGTAAATAAAATTCAGGGAAATCTTCGTACACCCTATATACGAAAACTGAAAAGTGCAATGGGAGAGCTACCCGTGGGGAAAAAATAAGAAGAATAGTAAAACGTATTTAGATTGTAGATGCCTACAATGTCTATGTCTATATATAATATGATTGCATTAATCTAGCGTACCTACATATGTATTGACAATAAATTCTAATCCTATACAGCTATCCTTAAAAGGTCTACTAGAAATGTTTATCCAATCTGAAAGATCAGCCTACTGGCTTTTGTAACGAGCATAAGATCTGTAGTGATCAATTTTAACTAAGATTCGCTTTTGAACAAAATAATGTTCTATAATTTGTAAAGCTATTAGTTTGTAATCCACTTATGCACTTCGTTGATTAGCAAATCGGTGGTAGTCATCACCTATCAGTCACCACAAACCTGCAAAAAAAGAGTAAACCGAAGAACAATCGGATCTAAAGGTTCTACGTCAATCTAATAAATGTATTTCATTGCAATGTTAATAATGATAATAATGCTTAATTCATCTGTTCTGCAAAAATTTCACACCTTTTACTAGATTACAATTAAATCGAAACGGCCAGATTTCAATAAAACCATTTATTGATAATTTCTCTTACAGTGTAGTGGTAATGTCCGTAAAATCTTAGTAAAGTACACTTGTTCGCAGAAGTACTGAATGGTCTTAGGTCATACACTAGGAGCATTATGCAAATAAAATCACAAGAGAGGAGTGCGAGTGAATCTCTCGGCTTCTAAATATCTTTATACTACGATTGAAGGAAACAATTGGTGAAATAAATAGGACCTGGCTTTGATGCGGTCATTCTCAGCTTGCTGTGGTGCGCAATTCCAGAACAAGCGCTCAAAGCACATTATATCGCACAACTTAAATGTTAACTCGAATCAGAATAGCCTCAGTCATTTTGTTTTGCCGTATATTCCGGAATTCTACATAAATGAACTGTTTTCCCCCTTAAGTTGATTTTGTGTTATGCACTATAATTTCTTTATAGCTAAATATTGAGCTTTCTACGCCGTTACTTGTATTCCGGTTTTTACAACTGCTTCCCTATACCGTGGGTGGTAGCTAAATCTTCTACCTTCGCTAGCTTTTGCTGGAGGTCTAAATGTTCGGATGCCTGAATTGGACCGTACTGGAAGCAATGTCACTAATGTTGGTGAACCCACTGTACTTGTACTAGCGGACTGTGAGGAGAGCATTTCTTCATATTTTGTCGGATCTACCACTTCAACTTCAGCCTCACCAACTATTACCTCTGGTGATAAATTTGGATTTTCTGCCTGATCATCAGGTGGTATCAAAGTTGTGGAACTTAACGGTGGAATGGTCGTTGTAATTTTCGTTGTAGTTAGGGTTGTTGTCCTTGTTGTTTCTAGCGTCACTGGAGGCTGATTCACTGGTGTAGGAGTCCTCTTCGTTACAGTAAGAGGTTTTACAGAAGTAGTTGTTTTTGTTCCATTCCTCTTTGTTTCGTTCTTTTGGGCCTGCTTCAGTTTATTTTGAGAAAAAGACCCAAATGGTGGAACCTTGGTTGGCATCGTTGGAGAAATTCCAAGTTTGGATGCCAAAGTGTCAAAAATAATTGAAATATTTTGAATATTTTCTGTATTATTTTTTTGAGCTTTGAGTTCTTTCAAAGAAATCCCTTCTGGCTTTTCAACATTTTCAACTACCCAGGCCTGGAGAGTATCGTTAAAAACTTTTCTCATTGAGCTGGAAGCCGTTGAAGAAGTAGCACTTGAGCTTCCATTGACGAATTCCCATTTCGAGTGGCTTGGAAAAAGCATCGAGTCGTCCATAGTGACTGGTGTCGTTTTGGAACTATCCGAGCTTGATAATGTGGGCTTTGGCCTGCCAGGTAGTTTTACTTTTTTTGTAGTATTGGGAGACGTTCCAGTAGCTTTAGCTGTTGTTTCAGGTTTGTGCGTGGTTGAAGAGACGTGGACAACTGTTTTGTTCTTGCTCAAGACGTGTTCCTTTATGTTCCAAAAACTCGGTTTCTTCTCTGCCTCAGGCTCAATCCGTGACTCAACATAGAAGTCAGCGTTGGTATTATTGTCGCTCTCTTTAGGCAATTCCAATAAGTCGTACAAAAGCTCTCCAATTTTTTCAGACAGTTGTGTGCTCATAGTTCCGTCCTGCTTTTCTTCTTCCAGTATTTTATCGATCGCAGTGGGACCTGTTTCCTCCATATCGTGTATTTCCATCTGTGGAAGTATAACCTGAGAAGAATTTTGAATCTCTGTAGAAGTTGTGGAAGATAGATTTGGAGGTGTGACTGATGTTGAATATACTACGTCAACAGCAGCTTGAGAGTCAGTTTGAATTTTGAAACCATGGTTGTGCTTCTTTACAATAACACCTCCACCTATATGCTCGAATTTATTATCGTCACTAGTCATTATACTCTCCGGGAAACTACCTGCACCTGGGATCTGTAAAATCGGCTTAAACTCTGGTATAATAACATCATCAATAAGTGGTACCGGCAGCGGATGTGGTTTGACATCTGAGTTCCCAAGTCTTTCTATCTCTGATGCTCCTGACATAAATCCCGGGTTTGTAAAACTGTGGTAAAAGATCGTTTTATTGGGATCATCTGTGGCTTGATCTTGCACTTTTATTTTGTTTCGAGGCAGTATCCCTGATTCAAATGTATTGCGTTCTGCGGTTGGATGTAAATTTGGCGCAGGCTTCTGAATTTCTGAAACAGGTTTTGAAGGTATTGACGAATTTGGAGGTCGGATTGGTCGCCATGGTTCGGTATCTAGAACAGGAGCACTTGTGAAAAGATTGGCATCTAGCCTAGGTGGATCGTGTACACCGGAATATTTCGAGTACATATTTTCGGTATCAATTGTGGCCATCCATGATGTTGTACTGGATGGCCCGGCCTTTGTCGAAACTGCCTTAATTGTACTAGAACTAGGCGCTTGTGTTGTTGATGTTGTAGTAGATCCTGTCGTGGTAAGTTTTTCAGTTGTTGTTGAAATTGTTGTCGAAAGCGTGGTAGACATTGTGGTTGACCGAGTTGTAGACGGGATAACTGGAGTTGTTGTCCTAATAGTTGAAAACTCAGGAATCTTTGTAATCTTTTCTATGGTAGTTTTCTTTGTTTTTGGCTTCATAGAGAACGATGGTGGTGCTGTGGCTTTTGTCGGGACTGTTACTGATTTTGTAGGACTTGTTTTTTTCCTGGTAATATCCGCATCAGTTTTTGTTATTTCAAAAGAACCCTCAAATGAGCCTTGGATAACAGGTGCGTTCTCGACATCCACGTCCGGCTCGTCATCACTTGGCTTCAATTTTGGTCTTTGCGTTGTTACAGATTTTGGAGATGCCTTTTCCACAATTCCGGTTTTCTTTGTCAAACGCTTTTCAAAATGGGTTTGACTGGTTGATGGTGCCTAAATAATTGATTTTAGTATAGTTGCTCCCAATATATTCTAAACAATTTACCGAATCTAAAGAGAAAGATGCTGATTTTATTACTTTTTCATCTATAATGCGCTTTATTTCAACCGCATCAGGATCAATTCTCAGAGATCTATAGAGAGATTTTAGAGAAGTAGTCTCCAAGAAGAGTGACTCCCGAATGTGCTCTTCCATGCTGTGAATATTTCTAGAAGGTGCAATGATATAGACATAAAATTACTTTCAAATATGAATATCTTACTGTGGCAGTTTTCGCATATCCAAAAATGTTCTAAAATGAACGTTAATTACAGGGCCATCACCAAATCCTAAAACCTCCACTCGTGCTGCCTGAAGACCGTTATCTGAGAGCGATCTCTCAATGAATCTTTTATAGAAGTCAACTTTTTGTTTGTAAGATGACGTATGATTGTATTTAAGACCAGTAGTGAAAAGATCCCCTTTGGCTATTCGAAAGCGTCCTTCAAAAGCCATTACAGCTGCAATAAACAATATTAGTAATCGACAAGGCAAGAAAATCTAATTTACTTACGATCATCTAAGTTTGACTTAAACGTACTAAAGTAAAAAGCCAGTCCCGCTATCGATATTACAGCGAGAAGAACTATAAAAGCTGCCGTGATTAATATAATCGAAAAAGATTTGATGCTAGCACGACTCTTCGTAGAATATGTTGATGGCGATAAATTTCTGGGATCACGCCACATGCCCCATGTACTGTACGCATACTGACTATTTAAGCTAAGATCTGTAGAGTATGAAGGATGCTTGTTCATATGGCTATACGGTCCTATGCCGGAACGTCTGCCTAGTGTATTTTGGTAGGAGGAGTATTCATTACCCTGCAAGAAACAAATAAATATTAATACAATCACAAGTTTGAAATCAAATTTTCGATTTAAGCATTTGTACAGCAACACACTTATTAAAACTTAAAACTATAATTTTTATTATGCCTGAAAAATACAAAATGCATGTAGGTCGGATTAGTGGTCCTCGAGTTATAAAGCAGCCATAGGTATTGTCTTTAAAGAACCAAATGGTTTGTTTGTTTCAGTCAAGCCGTTCTTCCAACACTTTCAACATCATGTCAACAGTAGAACAAGACATTTTTTTCAGTTCCAATGCGTCGAGACCGCTTACGGGGGCAATGATTTCTTAATTTGTTTTCCTCCCACTCAGGCAAACGTAATGTTTTCATTCATATGGCTTCCTCATTGTCCATTCAATATTGGTGGTGGTTTATCTCATGATTTCATTAAAATCGGCACATGCGAGTACCTACGATACATACATATATGTATACATTTGTTATCATTCCAATACTGGGTACTGGGACACCTGGAAAAGTGTGTTATGAAATAATTAAAGAAGCTTATTCAAACTTGACCCAAATGTGACCCACATCTGGGAAAGTAATATCATAGAATTTAATCTCTAACAACCGATCCGTTTGAAGCGATTCCTCACAAGAAAAGGCCAGAATGGGACAATTCAGATTACAAGTTAATTTTGCAGCGCGACAACGCCAGGCCGCATGTTTCTCAACCAGTAAAGAAGTACTTAGAGGAAGCGAACTGGAAAATCTTGCTCCATCAGATTTCAATTTGTTCCGGCCGATGCAGTCATCATTTCCTGGAGAACGGTTTAGATCGTAAAACTTAAAAGCTGGCTGGTCAACTGGATTGCTTCAAAGGAACTAGACTTTTTCTTTACGTGACGTTACGTTTACTGTAAGAAATTATTTCACTCCAGTTAGGAGCATAAGACTTCCACAAAGCCTCTCCACTTCGAGGCTCTGCTTCAGTTTCTTGCATCGTTCATGTTTTCTATGCTGGGTGATTAGCCCGCAGTAGTATCCTGAGTGATGGGACTACCATCTAACGCTATCAGAAAAAGCGCACCTCAATAATGGTCCGAGCCAGGCTCGAACCGGGGACCCTGAGGTGATAGCTCAGCGTACTTACCACTGAACTATTAGGTCCACTTGAAGCATACTTCGACTAAAATAACAATATTGTTCATGTTCCCAATTAACGTATATTTTTAAGCAAAAATCTCTCAAAACTTTTTTATGTACCCAATATAGTTTAGATTTCTTTTCGTCGACAGTTTTCATTAGAGTGTTCTTAATGCATTTTTTCTGTTGACCCAATGTACAATTCATACCCAGTTTAAATCAGTCAAAATGTTCGCCGACTATAACAACTGTTCAGTGACACTAATTGCAAACACGTCAAAACTCAAGCAAAAAGCCGACAAGACTGGTAAGCGACCTGTGCTATCAAATAAGCTTGACTGTGAAAACCTTTACACATTCCAACTTCTAACTTTCTCAGCAATTTCTATAGCTCGTCTGGGAGCAAACAATTCTTACATTGCATTTTTTGCATGAGTTAACGAGGAAAGCATTGAGTGAGCTCATTTGTGGAAAATTGAAATAATAAATGCAGTGCGGTGGGTGCTTTCCCAGGACAGGATAATACAGGCAGAAGTAGCTTCTTGAGCTCTATAGAAATCAATAAAATCAGCACTCCTTTGATTCTGAACTAGAAAGTAATGAATTATAATAAGACTTGCTCCAACGTCGTGTCTGTAACGAGGTAGGGAGCGTGCAAGGAGGGAGCGCACTGTTTATTTTTCGTTGAAGTAATTCCTCCGGAAATTAGATTTTAATTAAAATCTACAACGCCTTTATAAGAGATAATAACGCTCCCTCTTAGCGTTAATTCAATAGTCAGTTTTGTTGTGCGGTGCAACCTTTTTCCTGACAAAGTGAATAAGCGTCCTCCGGGACTGCACTAATCGACGTCCATCCAAGCTTCTGGACCGACGCGGCACAAGCCCTAATTTATCCTTAAAGTTCACACAAAAATAAAAATAAAAAATAATTTTACCAGCCTTTTTACATTATGGAAATTTTGTGAGACCAATTTTCTTTTTCCTTATTGGATGAGTTTGGTATTTTATAAGCTGGGGCACGAGAAATATCTCGAAGAAATCTACTCAAAGAAGCTTGTACTCGTAAAGGATTGGATTATCTCTTGCAGCAATTTAAAAGTGTTGAAAACCTCTTAAAGCAAAATAATGTCCGCGACTTGCTTTTGGCGGTCTATGCAGGAATCCACTATCTCCATATCCGATGCTGGGTATAACAAAAGCTGTCAACAAACGAAAGAAAAATGAAAACCTCACGAAACCAATGCGACCAGATAAAGCCGAAGGACTGAAAATGCTTTAGTTGCCCTAAGGATGCGCGAAAAATGAAGATTCAATTTTTATTTTTATTTTTTTGTATACATTATCCCAAGAATGGCGTGCTCAAGGGATAGGAAGCCATCTCGAGGGCGCCACACTGTCAAGACTACAGAAAAAAGGTACTTCTCCAGAGCGGTGTACTTTCAAAAGATTTCCTACGAAAGAAAAAAGTAAATGAACAAAACTGGTTTGGTGCAAAACCAGGCAAAATACTGAAAGAAAATTGCCTGCGGGGGATAGTTATTTAGACTTTAGAGAAATCAAATTAAGAGTTGTTCACAGAGTCGTGACAGTTAATGTGGCTAGTAGAATCTCACTTTGTAGATTTACCGCACTAATTTTGTATTTCATTTTCAACGTATTGAAAGCAACAGAGTTTTAGTTCTCACATAAACTGTGTTCATGTACTTAGAAAGTAATAGTCCAGGTTTCGCATCACGTCTTCCAAACTGAATGGGGTGATATATGTAAGTAGATATAATAGATATACCTAGAAAAAAAAAATTTAAAATGCAAAAGGTGAGGGAGGTGGGGGGTGGGGCAATCTCCAACGTTTGGGAGTTACAGGGTGATTAATATATTCAGTATGCACAATATTATTTTGTATTTATCTTTTTATTTATTCAAAACAACGACATCAAACTTAAGCCAAACAACTATTTCTGAATGTCCTTTCCAAAACTACTACCAATGTTGATCTACCTCTACTACTGCAGGAAGAGTTACTTACTAAATTGAAAAGAATGAACGTAATTTCCTACAAACCGAGTTTTTTCCACAATTTCATGTAATAATTAATCCAAGTATTTTTTCTATTGCATTAGCCATCTCATTACCTTTACGAAAAGCTATAATATGCCCAGGTAGAGGGGCGTGTTCTTTATTGATATTTTTTTATTTATTCATTTCGCTGACATGCTAGTTACAATGAAATTAAGAAACGAGCGACCTGGCGACTATTAAAAATCTAACAAAATTCAATTAGTGTAAATTCGACCAGATTAGAACTCTTTTTAATTGTAATTAACTGTAATTAAATTCAATTAAATCAAAGTAAATATCAAAATTAGAATACATCCTATTAATAGGTTCCAACTGCCCATAATTGGTGCAATTAGGGGACAGATAAATGAAATAATTAAATCGTAAAGTTCTTGGACGAGGGTAGTTGGAAAATAAAAGCGATGTAAGGTGGGATATTGAATCAATCTTAATTTATTGTCAAAAAGTGGAAGACAGAGCGGTTCCTACCATTGAAGGCTCCGTAGACCAAATGGAAATTATCTCTTCTGCATACCTTAATGCAATCAGAATGACATATATATGTATAGGTATATATAATCTATCTATGATCTCTGATATATGTATGTCCGTATACGAGTAATTAAAAAGGGAAATTTGGTTTGTTTGTTTGTTACTCACAAGGTATTATATATTCAAGCTTAACTTATAGACCAGTTGTTATTTTGATAAAGTATAATGCCCGCTCCACACTTACCACGCGAATCGCGCGCGACACTGCGAAAACAGCGAGAACGCTAGTGTGGAGCCGATACGCATACTTTTCGCGGCTTCGCGCCATTTTCTCCACTTTTTGTGGTTTTTTCCCGCGGCGCGAAGCGTGAAAATAGCGCGAACGTGTATCGACTCCAACTGGCCTACTCAGTTCGCAGCTAGCAACGGCTCTGTGTGGTTGTGTGTGTGCGAATCATTGCAAATGTGGAGCCTTGTCGCAAGTCGCGCTGATTTCGCCTCATTTTTTCTCGCGCGATTCGCGTGGTAAGTGTGGAGCGGGTATAAGGATTTAAAATGGCGGACAATTCTCAGATAACCCAAACTGGGACTCACAAGGGCTACCTAAAAAGTTATTCATTCCAACGGATTACCATGAAAATCAACACTAGGAGGTTGCTGAACTCGAATCTACTGTTGAAATTTAGAAATTAAGATGGCGGATAAAATAACAAACGAACATTCTTAAGTTGGACGGATTTCAATAGGTGCGTTCGACTTGCCACTGCCTCAGTAAGCCGGCTTACTTTGAAATCAGCTGTCAAATTGACTTGCTCAGTTTCGGCTCAGTGAGCATGGCTGTGCAAGAAAAA
Organism: Neoitamus cyanurus; assembly: GCA_947538895.1. NCBI lineage: Eukaryota > Metazoa > Arthropoda > Insecta > Diptera > Asilidae > Neoitamus > Neoitamus cyanurus. The sequence goes on along the minus strand of OX384544.1, from coordinate 16,316,351 downwards.
CGCTTTGAAGTGATTTGATATTTCACTTGTCTTCTCAAAATGGTTAGAGGGGTTGATTCTGAACAGCGAATCTGATACAGATCCTTCAGATTAGAATTACTGCACTCATTTCATGTCATGTCAAAATCTATCAATCCATCCTGTATAAATGTCAGAGGAACTGAGCTGAGCCAACTGAGACCAGAATTTGCTGGCTCAGATGACTCACTTCTGGCTCAGAAAACACTAGCGACACCATCCGGAAAATAAGGACATTAGGAGTGAGAAAAACGCTGCGGCTCAGTGAGCAACTGAGCAAACTGAGCCGGCTCACTGAGGCAGTGGCAAGTCGAACGCACCTCGTATAAATGAACATTGCATAGGGGTTTGTGGGGTCGCTGATTTTAAATATACCTACTAACGAAATTTCCTATTTCAAGCTGGCTGCCGAAAGTTACCAACGTACGTAAATTTTTATTAAATTGCTTTCTTAAGGGCTTTCTAAACTCATATGTTTATTTATCCAATACCAAAACCCAAACAAAGCATTTCAAATTTTTTATTTGTCTGTTTGTCCGGACTAATCTCGAGAACGGTTGATCCGATTTTGATATAATAAATGAATCCTTAGTTACGTAAGGATAATCACATTCCTTAATCCATCGCTTTAAAAATTCCAGCACTTCATTAGCTTTATTAACGATATGGCGAACGAGATTATTAGAGGTGAATTTAGGGTCAAATAATGCACGCAAGTCAAGTACGCTAGGAAGCATAGAATTATTTATACAATATTCAAAAGAACACGGTACTAAAGTGTACGGAAAAAAGGTTACACTTTGTTTAAGTTTAAAATCATTTCAGACAAATAACATCACGATTAAAGATTTATGGGAAATTTTAAATATGGAGATATCCAGCTTTTAATATGCAACTTATTGTAAATTCCAGCACACACCTCGATCCAATTGTATTTACATAAATATATGCAGAGTTCATATTCGCGGATTGTACTCCCTGCATGCAAGTGAATAATGCGAGTATTCCTGTCCGTTAAGGAGACTGTACAAAATAAATTATTAATATGAAATATAAAGCCTCAAAGAGGACTTATGGTATCGAAGCTGCCCAGAGTACCACTCATATTTATTCTGCTACTGGACTTTTGCTTATAAATATGCAATGCATACCGAAACACCTAGCAAATAATGCTGGCATCCAACGTAACATATTATCAATTGTCAAGATCGCACGTGTTTCACCTCTGTTTTGTTTATATACGATGTGGTAAAATTAAACTATGCATTAATAATGTCCTTTGAGCGTATGACGTATGGATTTATATTTTTAAGGTGATGTTTCGAATAGCCGAATTGTATGTGTGGTGCACTTAAACAGTAATTTTCGCCAGCACCGACAGTGCTTAATGATGCTTATTAATTCACAATCCCATACATTAAGGAGGCTGGATCGAAAACTAAAAAAACGGGAGAATTACTTCTAATTTCTCTAGATTATAGTTTAGTATCATATAAATCAATCACAAAAAAAACATGTCACCGGCCAAATGCAAGAGCAAAATCAATTTATTAAGGGGTGATTACCAACTTAATTTAACTCGAACAGTTTTCATCCGATTGATTTCAAATTTTAACTGGACCTTTATTATTAAATTATCTAACGAAGTATAGCGATTGTGTATCAGGAAAAAAAGTTATAAGCCATTTAGTTCGAGTTTTTTCCTCGAAAAAAAACGGTTTTTTTTCAAACAACTGCCATTTCGCGATAACGAATTGTTTCATTATCTACATGATTTTTGCTACCGAAGTACACATGATTATATTTTTAGAAATTTTTTTCGCGAAATGGCAGTTGTTTGAAAAAAACCGTTTTTTTTTCGAGGAAAAACTCGAACTAAATGGCTTATAACTTTTTTTTTCTGATATACAATCGCTATAATCGCGCGTGCTTCGTTAGATAATTTAATAATAAAGGTCTAGTTAAAATTTGATGTCATTCGGATGAAAACTGTTCGAGTTAAATTAAATTGGTAATAACCCCTTAATAAACTTTAGTTTGATATTTCTCTTCCATTTGGCCGGTGACATGTTTTTTTTGTGATTGATTTATATGATGCTAAACTATCATCTAGCGAAATTTGAAGTAATTCTCCCGTTTTTTTAGTTTTCGATCCAGCCTCCGCCACCATTCTGTATTGGAAAATTTAATTTTAAATAGTTTCACAGCTTCTTTTGTTGTGAATTCGTATGCTAATTATCTGAACAACTATGTTATAAGAGGTTCGGTGCTTATTGTTTATGTGCATACATGAACAATTGAATGTCAAAATTGATTGGTTTTTCCGTAGGGGTAACCGTTCACATCATTTAGCGACTTCAAAGAATACAAGTATTAATATATATAAAGTAGCATTATATTTGCTATTGCATTATAAACATAATGCTATAGTACTGTGGAAGAGTGCGCGTCATCAACAACTCTACATATTTCGTAAACCGTTATCCCTACGAAGAATCTTCTTGGACCGTTTTGGTAGCAAATTATCTCAGATAGAAATTTAGTTATATATATAATTGTGTAAGAAAGGGTTTATTTTGCATGCGTAGAAAATTAGAGTTCGTATCTGGCTGCGGAGATTGCGCAGGTTATCGAAACGCATTTAAGTTTCGGGGCACCGGAGTAAACAACTCAGGGCTGTTTTGCCCGTTGTATACCCTTGACTCTTTGTTTGAAAGCCTGAAGTTTCGGTGCCTCGCTTGGCGACGTGCGCAGTCCTTTTTGAGAGTTCGGGGTGGGGCTTTATGAGGGTGCCATAAAATGGCATGCGAAGCATCAAGCGTGTTTATGCATGAAAATTTCTGAGGTAGTTGTCTGGATATTTTCCAAGGGCAGCTCATTTTACGTTGCGCTGGCCGAGAAGATTTGTCGTTTAAATGAAAAATAAAAGTGTCGCAATTTAATAAGTTTTATAAAGAGTAGTGTTAAAAACTGAGTAATTTAATCACCTTGGAAAAAGAGTAGAGTGCTAAGAAAACTTGAGTGAGTTAGTTGGACAAATTGCTGTTTAAAAAAAACTGAGTGATTGGCGTGGCGCATTATTTTGGAACAAGAGTGAGTAATCACTGAGTGTTCTTCTCGGAGTAGTTTTGTAGGGTATGATTAGGTTAAAATTTCTAGAAAAATGTAGTTATTAAATCTGCGCAGTGGTAGTGATAAAATCGTTGGTGTTTAAATTTAAATTGTTTAATTTCTGGGATTAAAATCGTGAGGCCCCATACGACATTTGAAAGGCTGGTTTAAGCCGGTTCGGATCGAGGAACAAGCGGGTGGTGTAACCCACATTGTTCCTCATTTTCCGGGAGATGTCAGGGAGTCCCAATATGACATTCGAAAGGTTGGTGTAAACCGAGCCAGATCGAAGAACTTGCGGGTGGTGTAACCCAAAAGGGTTCTTCATTTCCAGGGGGATGCCGGGATGAAATGAGGTGGGTGTGTCCCCTCAGTTTTCTCATCACACTGGATACCTCGTATTCATTTAATTTCTTTCCAAAATTATTTGTATCATCTTACAACGATCTCGACGCTAAATAGGAGTTCTCCAGGCAAGAGTGCTCACAGGGTGTTTTTATTTTATTTTCAGATCGATTGATTGTGTGGTTGTGACAGCCCGTGGGTCAAAATACGCTAAACGGAAGAGGCCAATGATTTTAATGACTATTTATGACAATTATGTACTCAGAAAAATAGACACATAAAAATTTATGGGCACACTTAAGTTTTTACCGAAGTAGGACACTGTTCACGGCATAGGTACGGCAGGAGAAATGATCCGTCTAACTACTTTCATTTCGCGCTTTGATCACTCTGATCTCCACTGTTTGTTTGAAATGGTTTTCATTATTTCAAATTTTTTTTTCCTCCTAGAATTACAATTATAATTGTTGAAAACTTTACAAAAAAAATCGTTTTTAGTAATCTTAAATCCACTTAATCCCTTGCTAATCATCAGGTCAATAAGGAACTCTCGCATATTATAATATTTAAAACACCAATACCAATGTGCATGCAACCAAAAAAATCATTTAAGAACATTTTTTCCTGGATTTTGGATATTTGTTGTCTGTTCTTCCAAGACTAAATTGACAGAATGTTATAAACGCAACGCATGAGGCTTTGGTTACTTTTTGATATCCCCTTGATCTCAAAAACTAATTTTACTTAAATTTTACACAAACATTGTCACGAAAGTCACTTCCAGAAATTAGCCAACAACTTCTACTCTACAGAGTTTTAACTCCTCTACAATGAAATTGAAGTAAGCCAATCAGTAAATTTATTCGCATTTCAGCCCGGACTTGCATGAATGCACGCCATTTGCCGCTTATATAATGATTCCGTCTTCAGCCATCTAACAATGGCCGAATTGCTCCAGTTGACCATAAGTCCCGGTTGCGGCCAACAAGCACAAATTAATCACCAGACATTGCACGCCAAAGCGACTAGAATTCGCGAACTCACAACTATATCCGGAACCCGGGGAATGCGAGTTTTTTGCCTGCCAATTTTTTCGCCCGTCTTGAAGGTGCACTTCCGTCTATGGTCGAGGGAGTGCAACCAAGGCATGCATTCAAGATTTCCGTAAAGAACGTGCCTACCCAGGCACCACCTCGAGTCCGTTCGGTTGGCATTTTCTGCTGCTTCCAATTTAGGTAAAAACTTGGATGCGTCTCATACTCCGCTCAGGCACAAGCGGAGCAAAGGAGACCAGATTGAAGGGTTTAACGAACTTTGCGGTGCTCCATGAACTTTTTCTGTCCCGCAGCTAGCATGATTGGCACCCTTGTTGCTCCGCGTCATCTGTCGGACAAAGATGATCTCAAATTCAAGGGTCAGAGACCTTTGACTTTGCAGTGGACGTGGTCACTTTCGTTTAAAGAACGGACACCTCCGGTCTTGTAGCCATTTAACTTTTATCGCCACCGGCACTTTTATCGCAGTATATCTGTGGATAGCATTGTGGTATTCATACTCGGTTGGTGTTAGCTGTCGGGGGGGCTGACAAATTTGTGGCCATCGATTTTATCGGCTCTTTTATGCCTTGCCTTCGGTGAATCTTTAATGGGCATACCGTTAACTTCCGAAAAGGCGAGGCACTGTCTTGTGTACCTGCCAGGGCCGAGATTTTTTAACGTGACCCAATTTTAGCAATGCTTTTAAATTCTTGAAATGTTTTCCTTTCTACAGCGTTTATTTTCGTAGGTATTTTCGTTTTGAATCAGTTCTAATTTTTTAGCAGAGCTACCGACGTTTAATTGGACATATGGTGTTAACTAGAAAAATCTAAATATCTCGAGAAATACGAAAAAATGCTTCAATATGTTCAATACGCTAAAATCACCCCCAGGAATCTTAAATGAAAACCCCCATTTTATATGCAGATTCAGTTTCTACGAAAAAGGCATTACATACTTTTATTTGAAAAGTTTGTTTTTGTTAATCGTGATACCTAGATGGCGCTGCGACTGAAAAAATATTTTTGAGCAATGAACTTAAAATGTTTAAACAATTTGGCACAAAATTGACGTAAACTTCGTTTATATTTAAGCTGGAAAAATCGGAAATAAATTTAGTAGGTACTACGGGTCCGCCATTTTGACTTTTAAAAATTTCCATCAGACCAACATATTTTACACATCCCAGAAACTTTGTGTGCGGATTTGTATGAAAATCTAATGAAATTTAGTGTATTGAGGATCGGATATTGAATACCCGAAGGGTGCCCTACGGGATCCTATTACTAAGTCTCCGCTGTCGGTCCGTCTGTCTGTCTGTCAGCGGGCTGTATCTCATGAACCGTAATAGGTAGAGAGTTGAAATTTTCATAGAGCGTGTGTTTCTATTGCCGCTGTAACAACAAATGAAAAATCAAGTTGGCGAATTTCAAAAAAAAAAATTCGATTATGTTATAGCGCCTCTCTTGTTTCTTTTACAAAAGTATTTAAAAAGTACTATACAAAAAAGTATTATATCTTGTACGATGGGACGGAACCCTTCGTGTGCGAGTCCGACTCGCACGTGACCAGTTTTTTTTTAAAACTCTGATCATAACGAATTTGTTCAGAGTTGAGAAATAGATGGATTATAAATTCATACTTCAAAATGTTGCAATGTTGGATGCTGTTTTAAAAATTAAACTTACAAACAAGTTTTGCTCATCTAATTAAAGAGCTTAGTGAAGAATACGCAGTAGCCAAAAAACTTTTATTTGACTAGAAAAGAAAACAATATACATACACATATACCGCCCTTTTCGTTGTTCAGCATTTTCTAGGCATACCACAAAAACAGATAAACAGCAAAAGCTGCGTCTTTAAGAGAGACTTACTTATTGCGAAATGTAATTTTTTTGAACCCACAGGTATCATGTGATTGTAACCTTTACCTTCCAACTACAAGAGAAATTCGCAGCAATGAGGTATACGCTGAAACAATTCCTGGGTATGTAAATGGGAATCAAGCTATGAAATTTCAGCCGGAGGAGGTAAAAAGCTCGCAACATGAATAATGAAAAGATGTTATTAATAATTTACTCCGAGAAGTGAAAACTCGGTGCCGCCAGCCGCCTGTAGAATTCCTCAGCCCAAATCAAACATCGCGTGAATTTGTAAATTTTGCGCAGTTTTTACTTACGTTGAGTAACTTTGCATTTAACTACAAAGAACACTCCTCTAATATCACAAGAACTCGCATTTCTCGGCAACCGGAAAGGGTTTTTCTGTGACTTAATTCATGCAAATGATTTTCAACAAAGTTAGGAGCGCACTCAGCTGTACTACGACAGCAAGACGTCACCTTGCAGGAGAATAAACTAGAAAAGTTTAAGCAATGGCAGCCGACGCCTATATAACGGCCTCGACAGTTCGCGAGCGGCGGAAATAATTCAATTACCAACACAGCGGCATCGTTTCTTTATTTTTAGCTGCTATCCAGGTGGCTGTCGTAAGAAAGAACTTATGGAGTGAATGAAAATTCACCTGAGGTCAGCGAACCGCACACGTATACACATTTTGAGACGCAGGTAGTCTTCCAGAGAAGAACAAACAGCAAAGGGAAACGCATCTTGAAGGAACAGAGGCCCAAACCGAGAATGCGGAGCCCGCAAAGCGTGGCATGCCCATCGAAAGAAAGCACCAGCCCGCGCGCCACCGTTCCTAATTAACGAATTGCTCACGTCTCAGGTGATGGAGACCTTCGGGTGCTAAGAGTATCTAAAACGGACTTTGCCTAACGGGCTCATAGTCCATTGTTTTGGCCCGTCTAATTGACCTATCAAGATAAATTAACCTATCCCTTTTAGAACCTTATCCAATTATTTTAGCACGGGCGATTCAGCAGAATATGACACCTGGAGTTCTGCGATGAGCAGCGCAGATGCCATCGCGTGCGCCTTGATTGAATTTGACGAATCACTAGGAGTTTCTAGAGCCTGACCACTCAACTTTTTGCGTGTACAATCATCCAATGCTTTTTCTGCTTCCCCGATTTGTTTTTGCCATTACCAATGTTGGCTTTGTAGGTCAGACCTGCTTTTGGATGAGCTGTGGACTTAATCGCTCCGGTAATTGAAGTGTTCTATATTATTTGTTAGAATGAATTATAGCGCTAGCGAATAATCACTTCAATAAGTTTTGTAATTACATTTGAAATTACCTGTGCAAATCAGCTTTCATACTGAGAGATATTTATATCAGAGCATCAGAGATTATATTACCCATTTCTACATATTTTCGTTATACGAAACAAATTATGTAGAGGTGCATATGTATATCGTAGAATAGAATGTCCAAATTTGTGGCGAACCACTTGGCTCATGTAATATAAGTGCATAGATACTAAAAAACTCAGTAAGAGCTTAGTCTCGATTTTTGCATAGAAACGCGGGGTCGATCTCAATTTGAAATTCGGTTTTTCTATATAAATATTTAGACTGAGCTTTACCCAGTTTTTTAGCATATGAGCCTTTATGTCGCCTTGCAAGGATCTTGCGGTATCCTTGGAAGGAACTGTCAGATTTCATAGCTACTGTAAACTGTACTCAGTGTATTTGTTTATATGCTTGGATGTCAAATACAAAATCGTTTACAAGTGTAAGGTGTTTTTTAAAGGCATATAACTTTAAACTAAAAAAAACGTATAAAAGTCATGTTAATGGCCCTTATATGTATATGGCTTTATTGGAAAGATAATTTTATGCTTTTAGTGTTTAAATATGATTTCGTACATATGGCCGCCGCGGCTGGCTTGAATGAAGCGCAATCTGGATGACCAATTTTCGACCACTTCTTCTAGCAGCTAAGGGGCCGTATGTCGGCCATAATGCGGCGAATGTTTACTTCCAAATGGTCCAACGTCTGTGGTTTATCGGCGTAGACAAGTGACTTCACATATCCCCACAATTATGGAGGACGATGCACAGGACCATTACGCGAAATTATACACCAATCGAATGTTTCCCGCAATAAATTCATTGCGTCGCACGCTATGTGGCATGTTGCACCGTCCTGTTGAAACCAAAGCTCTTCCACATTTGCATCATTCAACAGTGGGAAATGAAAAGTCAGTAATCAGTGATCTACAGCGCTCTCCATTGACTCTAACGTTCCATCATATTTGAAGATATATAGGCAAATGATTCCACCAGCCCATAAGGCACATCAAACATGGACTTTTAGTAAATGTAACGGCGTTTCAACATCTTCTGGATTTTCTGCGCTCCAAATCGGGCAATTTTTTGATTTCGGCCCATTCACCGAACATACGACGCACATGATAATCGCGCGGCTTCAATGTTTGCACGATTTAGATCTTGTAAGCTCGTAAACCAAAATCTTTCCGTAAAATCGTCCATAAAGTGGATGGACACAGATGCAATTTTTGTGTGCTATGGCAAATCGACTACGCTCCGCAGCATCTACAACATCTTCAATACGCACTGTACGACATCTCTGTAGATGCGTACTGTCTACTACTGAACCACGATTTTCGAAATAAATTTTTACAATTTGCAAGCGTTGTTTGGGAACAATTCTATTCATGGAGAAATGGCAAAACATAACGAGCACAGAACATTAAAAGTTATTATACCATTGGACTGTTAACACACTGACATATATATCTCTTTACAAAAATTGTTGCATTTAAATTAAAAAAAAAATCAATTTAGAAGCACTGCAATGATACTTACAAAGTTTAAATTTAAGTATATTTGGGACGCTAACTAAAGCTTGGGCCTAACATATCACTTTAAAACGGCGGCCTTTATTTGGCGCGGTGTCCCTGAATTTAGTTTTTGTACCCACATTTTGCGAATGCATGAGCGAAACCTCCAAAGGGGGGCAATAAGCAGTTTTGTTTATAAAAACATTCAAACATGACTATTTCGGGTTTTATTTGAAATTCCAGAACAAACATATTTCTTCAAGTTGACAAACCACTGGTTCTGGTTAATATCTTACGCAAAACGAATGCAGCGCGAGCACAGTGGAAAAATAAATTCATTATTTGGCGCGTTTACTTAAGCGCGTATGAAGACGTTTATAAAATGGTTTAAATGTTCAAAACATTTTCATTCTGGGTGGTCATGACCCCTAGAGAAGAACTCCCCCTCCCCCTTGTAAAAGAGCCTGTACCTTTCAACGTTTCATCCATTTTGTAGGCATAAATTCAATGTGCAGTATACAAGCGGTTAATAGTATTTTGCTAATTTAGTGTTTTATATCGTTTTATCCTACACAAACGTAATCGGTATGAGTAGATATGAGATATGCTCGCGGACACCAGATTGGTAAAAGCTGATCTAATGCATTAAAAAAGTCGCTGACCGTCCCTACTATTTGGGCACCCTAGTGCGGGACAGTTCTGATTAAAGCAATCATTACTAGAAGCCTGCAACAGAAAGACAAAACGAGAGCAATAAGTTCGGTAATTTATCTAGCCCTACAAATGAAACCTTGTGACCTTAATTGCTTTTCAAAAGAAACAAAAAATAATTCGAAAATGCCTCCTTCAACGACTTTGCACAATCGCTAATTCAAGGTCTGTCACTCTCTTGGCCCATTGCCACACGATGCGTGGGCTCGACGCACGGAAAATGAGTTAGGATGTCACCTTCTTACCTCAATACCTATGGCAAAAGAAAAAAGTCATCGAAGAAAGATATTATTGTTCGCTTTTGCATGCTTAGCTTTCTCGACGCGTCACATGTTCGGCACATGTCACAGCGGTGTGAAGAGCAGATATGTAGAATGCAAAGAAAAACCACCATCACCCAGGAACTTGCAATTCAACACTTACCACCGCCCGGCATGTCGACGATCTGTAGATGTCACTGCCGCCGGACAGGCTCTGGAAATACTTTTTTGTCCCGTACACAGTGTCCATCATTCCGCTGGCACTTTAATTAGTTATTGGCCACTGTCACAGATTGGGACCTTCTCCAGCCCGCGCAGATTTTAGTTGGTTTAGATTAGAGCAAAGCTCGCAATTTCGCAACAAACCAGTATTTCACTTGCACTCACAAATCCGCGCAGGGATAGCGACCGTCCGAAATCGTGAATCCCCAGGGAGGCGAACGGAACAGGCACCACATCTAACTTCAGTTTTTCACTTTTGATTATTCAAGTGTGCGTTAATGCAATTTTAATTAAACTCCGCAATAGCCAAAATGGTTACCGGTTTTCGGGTTGATAAACTCCACGCGCGCTGATGACCAGATTTGTGGGAAGCTGCTCGGCCGTAAACAAATTTCGTCGGGAACAAACCTGGGGTAATTAGCTTTGCTCCAATAGCCCAAATGCCGCCAATAGTGGACGATGGATGGCCACAGGTTGCAGCTTTTCAACCGGTCTCATTTCTCATTCTGCCGTCCGACCGGATAATCCTGTTCGCGCAGGAAAACTGAAAAATTACAAAAGAAAACTTTTAATACCACTGAGTGGGGGTTGGGCGGGATGAGTGGTTCGCGGCGGCCATGTGAAGTCTGGAAGGCCGGTGGCACCGCGAGAGCTCCGAGAAACTGGATGCCATCAGTTGGCCACAGGCCAGCGCATCGCAACGGGTTTGGTCAGCTCCAGAAAATGCTAAAGCATTTCTAGTGCATTGAAATAGGATTTTTATGGTTTCGCTGGGTTGAATGTTCGTATGGGTAGTACAGTACCCACCGCAGACGCCTTACAGACTTAGCCACTCTGTCCAGTGTGTCTAACAAATTTTATTTCCTCCTGACGAAAGTTGCCGCTGCACAACGAAAGTGGTTTACAAGATTCTGAATTAGCGATAACCTCCCCTTACGACTCCGTGAAAGTTTAAAAAATTATTGTTTCTGCTTATTTTAAGGTCAGCGAAAGCTACTGGTCTTCTACGCGGAATGCAAATGCTGATTCTATCCGCGACGTATGGATGTCACAAACAAACGAAGCATTCTTCTTCAATTTCACTGCATGGGATTTTCCAGTTTTTTTGGTAAAAGGTATTCGGCGCTAACGAAGAAAGGTTCGGAAACACTTTTAAAAATTGTGTTTTGTAAATCAATGTTAACTAATAGTATCAATTAATTAGTTAAAAAAAATTTTAAATAATGGTTACGACCGCATTTTTCATGATTGAAAATGTTCCAAGAATTCCCAAACGTATGGTGTTTCTCAAGTTTCAGTTCGTAATTTGAATATGTGACACATCTTCCGATTGAAAATTATAAAAAAGAAAAATGTGAACATAATCCAAAAAAATAACGTTTTCCTCAAACTAGCGGGAAAAGTGCACCTTCGGCGCCTGTTGCCAGTGAGCAAATCGAGCGATTTCCCGCTCGATAACGTGCCGGTTATGGTATGAACACTTTTACTCACTAGTGTATTTTAGCAAGCGTTTAACTACAGTCCATTACGGGTCCACAGGTTGGATAGTGAAATTCCCTGAGGTTTAGAGGCGGTGGAAACGCTGAGACCCTTGGCCTTACAGGGTAGCTGTGAATACCAAATAAGGAGCTCCGATCCGGAAACCCCTGAGCTAATGTGGAACGAACAGCATATAACACAAGCGCTGCGTTGCTAAGGGGAAGCTTAGTAGATAGTATGAGAACTCCGGATACCTGACGATCTTCGGTTTAAATTTAGCCTTTTTGTGGCGAAACAGGATCTGTCCTTTGTCCCCCCCTTTCCGGTACTCGTGAGTTTTATATCGATAAAAACGCAAGTTCACACTCGAAAATGTATACTACTATACATGCATACTACTTCGGAAAAAGCCGCTCAGACCGCCGTTTTACTCGAAAGAGGACAAAGTGAGCATGAAGTGGCCCGTACTCTGAATATGACCCTTTCAGCGGTGCAAAGGAAATATCATAGGTCTCAAGAGCATGGCGCCTACACTCGGCGACCCGGGATAGATCGACCTCGGTTAACGTTACAGCATGACGATGGTTTCATATTCAGTATGCTTGCGATATCGTGACCTCAAAGCTGTGCAAGTACAGTAGCAGCTCCAGGAAATGCGAGGAGTAGCCGTCTGCAGATGGACAGTAAAACAGAAACTTGGCGAGAGAAACGTGACGGCTCACAGACCTGCCACTGGTCCTAATCTGACTCCAGCTCATAGCCTGGACCGTCTTCACTTGGCACACTGGACTAACTGGACGTTGGATCAAGGGGCGACCTGTTCTTGGATGTGACAAAAATATGTCTCCATGGGAACGATGGAAGAGGACGAGTATGCCGGTGACCTGGAGAGCGATTTTCCCAATCCTGCATCGACGAATTTGTTAGGTACGGTGGCGGTTCGTGTATGATATGAGGTAGAATATCTCTTGAGCCTCGTACTGATCTTGTTTCGGCGATAATTTCAGTTTTATGCAGGATAATACAAGGCCACATATTGCACGAATTGTTCGAGATTACCTCGCAGACATCGGAATTCGAGTTATGGAGTGGACAGCGCGGAGCCCTCACCTTAATCAGATTGAGCACATGTGGGACCAGCTCAAAAGAAGGATTTGGGCTAGGATTCCTGCTGTTTCTTCCATCGCTGAACTGAGACAAGCAGTGATTGAAGAACACAACAATTTACTACAAGATTTTATTATTAACCTTATCAGGTCAATGAAAGAAAATCGTATGGAAGCCCTCATTATGGCAAGGGGTAGTAACTGGTAGCACATGTAAAACATTTTTTTTAATTCTCTATTTGCTCGTGGAAAATTTTTGATTTTTGTTAGTTACTTCACTTTAGAACTCTTAATTTCTAAAACAATAAAAATAACGTGAATTTTTGGTGTCATTTTAAAAACTACTAAATTACCTTTTTAAATATATTCTTTAATTTATTTTAATATCTAGTAGTATCCTAAAAATTACATCAAAGTCAAATATGTGAGATGGCTCGATTTATTTGCACCCAAATGTAGTTTATGAAGAGAATTATCAATTAAAGATTTTATTCAAAAATAGCACTTTTGCCCCTCTTCTATTAACTATAGATACATAGGCATCTTCAAGATGGGTGATTCCAAGAGTATTTTTTAAAATTAGCTATAAATAATTTAAATGATTCGCCTGACAGACATTCACCTGTTAACTATTAAGGGGGGCGATACCTTTAGAACGGGTGAAATCAGTCAATTTTAATGAATTTTTTTAAAGGTGATACAATAATTGAATCATTTATTACTTTTGACATATTGTTAATACATTATTAAAATGTACAAATGAGTTTGATTGATGAGTGATGAGTTTTTTTTTTTTTTATAAAATGGCGGCTCTGCAGAATATTTCCTCAAGTGTCTCCCGTGAGACATCGAAAACTGCTAACACTGTCAAAATGTTTCTATTTATCGGAAATAAAAAAGTTTTTTTTTGTCGATTAACACATTAGAGGGAAGGATAAACCTATAAAATAATAAAAAAGTTAAAAATTAAAATTTATATCGGCTGTTTAATCAAAGGTCCAGATTTTTGGTTATTTTTCAAGAGTTTTGACCCCAAAAAAAGTTATTTATTAACCCAATATCTTTAAACTTTTAGGGGCATCCTTCCGATAGCACTATTAAGAGAAACCTCTGAATGTTTCAGCCTAATCGGTAATAACTTTTTGAGTTACAGTGCTAGCAGTTTTAGAAGACACAGTTTCGAGATAATCGCGTTCAAAGTTTGCATAAAACTTTCGTTGGCATTCTGGGTACGGCCACCCAAGCATCTTTCCAGTAAATATTTTCTGGACAAATCTTCGTAAATTGGTAGAAGATGTTGTTTTATATCGTCGCCAAGTAAGAGAGTAAGTTATGAGACAAAAGAATACACAAACGTACTGTGAAAAGGCATTGCTCCGACCCAAGCTCTCCGACTACCTGGTTAATGACGGTATGCGGGCTCTGACGTTTTACCCAATAACTCCATTAATATTCAATATTTTGATTTGTCCTTTTGACAGTATATTGTTAACATATTATATATTCGAATTCTGTAAAAAAAAATTCGATTTCCTGAAAATTCTAAATGTATCGCCCCCCTTAAAGTGATACAATTTTAAAATAGGTTAAAATTGGTGATTTGTTTTTACCTCAAGCTAAACTAGCTGTTAATCTGTTATTGTAAAACACCCACATACCTACTACTCTTTATAAAATCTTAATTAGATTTTCAAATGACTGGCAATTACTACTGCAACAACAATGCTTGAATAACTACTGTGCATGGTTAAAGCAGCCGAAATTGTTTCCGTTATATAACTCTTCATAAGCGTGACACTAAAACGTGTTATCATGAAGTTTTTTTTTGATATTTTTCAATTCATTGGATCTGTTTCGTATGAATAGCGCGCAGTAATAGTCTCTGACTTTCAAATTAAGCTGAAGACGACAGAAGCGATAGTAACTGTCGAGTCATGGGGTACGGTTCAGTGGCCCGTCCCGCGAGCTTGATTAATGTTTTTACCTCTAAAGAAGTTGTTTTTCCGCGGCGCCGGGATTTATTAGGAAAGAATAAACGACCGATAATAACGATCGAGAAATCGATCAACACCAGATAAATGATTAATTTATATAGGAATGCGTCGTTGTACAGTGGCCGTCGCTAATAGGTTCAGAAGATCACTACGGCCGGCAGTACCGATAGGCTGAGTAACGTTATTATTTTATGTTGTGATTATTGGACTGTGCACTTCGCATCACTTTTGATGCGTTTCTTACAAATGGAGAATCCACTTCTCTGACGGACGAGGAACAAAGCGGTAAACTGCAACAGCGAGCGGTTTTGGTACGCGTAACTGCCAATCTGGCAGAGCTGCTTGAATAAATTCGCCTTAAATGCCTTTCTTGAAAATATTAATTAAATTGCAACTTGTATAGTCCAATCCGTTCAAAAAGCCTAGATGGACGTTGACCTGCCCATTCTTACCTCCGACTGGTTATCCCAAAGAAAGTATAATTAAGCATTGTTTGCAGCTTTCGGCGAACTTTCCCACCTGATAAAGCTGGTACATTGCTAAAGCCGGTAGTTATCTTCGAAGCCATCTACTGAAACTCATGGAGTGAGTCGAGGTATCCGACATGCGAAATTCATATGGAAACCCCGCGACGGACTGAGGCTCACCGGTTCGTTTTTGTGTTACAATGTTAAATTACTGCTAATTTGCTGGTCAATTTCGCGATTGTAATAAGCTTGCTCTCCACACTTGTTGCAAAGAGGTTAATTGTGAAATTGAACACTACTGATAACTATCAACAACAAAAGAAAGCATGTAAACATTGTGATTGAATGAACCATGTATGAACACTCGCAGAAAAAACTTGATTTGAATAGCTCTGCGGCTCCAGAACAAAATGAAATGACCCAGAAAAATACCGCTAGATTTGCATATTATAATATTTGTGAAAAGTATTCAAACGAATCGAGAAATAATATTATGCAAATTAGTCCCGAAATGATTTTCTTTAACATTAATCAGAACGTCCACTTTCTTCAATTTGTTTGCGGATAAAAGGGGATAAAAGTAAAAGTTTGAAAAATTGGGTTTCTTATTAATAATTAAAACATCAAAAGAAAAGTTTTACATTGAAGCCTATAATCTGTTGAAAGAACGACAATATTAGCATCAAAGTCGACACTTTAAAAACATCTCAAAGAACTAAAGCAAAAGAGCAATCCGCTAATCGAATTCCTTTCAACTTGAAGAAAGTTGGAAAATGAAACTAGTTTTAGCTATATTACATAGATCTAAAATATTTTTAGAAGGTATATTTATTAAACTGGATTTCGTTAAAATTCTGTCATATGCTAATACTGAAGAGCTTTAATATATACAAGTAATAATAAACAAGCAGGCTAGGAATGAAAATGGTAAGGAAAATGCTCCAATATTCCATTCTGTTATTAAACTATCCAACTAACCATATCTAGAACTTTCTATCGTAGAGCTAGGGACAGGTATAGGTACATATTCTGTAGAACAACAACAACTATTATTATTATATTGATCATTATTTCATGTTACTAGTCGTTATGGAATGCAACACAATAATATAAATGTCTTCCACAGATGTGTTTGCATGAATGAACGTACTAACGTACGAGTACAACGTACTCGGTTTTGGTTCTCAACGCCTCTAAAGTTAAGTACTCAACGGTTTGCGAAAACGGGCGACTTAATGTAACCTCACACACAGTCTAATGGCGTTAAATCACACAAACAAGAATGCCAATTTACAGGTCCATTCATGGTGAAAACCGATTCACCAAACTCGTCTCTCAATAAATTATTATTTTCTCTGACTGTGTGGCAGGTGGCGCCATCTTGCTGAAAGCACTTATTCTTAACATCTAATTTCATCGAAAACGTCGGTAAAAATGTTCATACCATATTTGTGCAAAAAAAGAATGGTTTAATGGCGCGTTCAGCAGGAAACCCGCACCAATCACAGCCACATTTTAAAAATATGAAGGATTTAGATGAATCACTTGTGGATTAGCTTCCGTCCAGATAAGGCAATTTTGCTTGTAAGACCATTTAGGGGCCGTTCATAAAATACGTCACGCTAAAATTAGCTTTTTTTGACCCCCTACCCCCTGATGTCACGCTGTGTCACACTTGCTGTAACCCCCTATAAATATTTCGTCACAAAAACTAAGACCCCCCCCCCCCCCCCCCCTGAACATGATAAATTTCGATTGATAGTAGACAAATATATATCTCAACTATTAAATCGAGGAGTTATAAATTTCGGTTAAATAGTTTACTTAATGGGGAGCATTTAATTGCGGAACATGTAAAAAGCGTCTGTATTAGCTCACTGCTAAATGACGAATGAAATATAATAATAAATACATGAGAAATAGTATTTTTATTTGTTACTGCAGAGAGCGCAGGCTACGTGGAGACGTTACTCTCTCAAGTATTGGAAAAACAAAGAAATCGATTGTGACAGATTGCAACGCTGCTAGAGCTAAGTCAAAACGCTAGAGCCGCGCCACAGAGCTAGCGCTCATGTTGAAAAATAAACATAAGTAAATATATCAAGTTACAATTTATTGTAATAAAAATATATACGTTTAAATGTCTGTATATTTACTAATACAAAATGAATGACTTCTATCATGACATAAATAAATAAAAAATAGTAGAGAGAAGTACTCCAGTAAAGTTTTTTGATGAATGGCGAACGTCACGTTGCCGTAGACCCCTCGTCCCCCCTTGTCAAACTCAGTAAGACCCATCCCTCCCCCTTGTGTGCGAACGTATTTTATGAACGGCTCCTTAGCCAGTAAGTCTCCTTGTTAAAGACGACATTCTTATGATCATGATTTTCTCGCGGATCAGTATCGAGTGGTTCTGATCTAAATCCCATTCACTGAATAACCACAATATATTGATAACAAACATGCTAAAAAATTTTGAATTTTTAACTAAGCGAGAGTCAGAATCAGAATTGCCTGATTTTATATTTTAGAAAAGGCGTGTACGACATTGTTTAGCATAGGTGGGTAAGGTGGAGGAATTGTAAGTGATGTGGTGAACCCGAAATATTATTATGAACTTCATGTGTTTCATCTAGAACAGCATTTTCCATAATAATAAGTGTTACTCAATATAGTACTTAAATTGCAGATAGTGTTCCTTAAAATATTTTAATGAAAGATTCCTTCTTTTTATATATGGGACGTTCTTTTACAAATCGTACAGATTTTGACAAAAATTGACCAACACATTTTTGATTTAGCTGAAACTTTTTTTACGGGTTCTATATTGAAAAAAAAGAGACACGTATTTTTTTATTTATTTTTTTGTCACAATATTTTGGACGCTAAAAAGTATTGAAATGCCGCGATTTCGGTGATTTTGTGCTTAAAGAGGAATTTTCAAAAATTCATAACTCCGGTTCTATTTAAGCTACAGACTGTATTTTTTTGCATTTTGAAGGTAAAAGAACAAGCTTTAAGAAACAAATACCCTTGAGAAAAATTATTAACAATTTAAGATTGTTATTAACAATTTAAATGTTTAAATTGATTTTTAACAATTGCCCCCCCCCCTCGTAACGAGTTATTAGTATTACCATCGTATTCTACGTCAAATTTTCTATTAGAACCCACGTTTTTTTTCCTGGGGTATTAATTATTACTATTGGAAATAAATTAATTTATGTAGTGCGGCACGTCTTATCGGTGCGCGGATTCTATCGCCTGTAATATTTTCTTGCATAATTTCGTTTTTCTCTATAATACATATAGTTTTTTATTTTAATCAGTTCAAAATAGATGTTACTGACTGAGACAATCTTATTAAAAATTATTACTAGACATTTTGTATTACTTGAGTACTTTGTTGTTATTAATAGATGAAGCTTAACTACTTCCTTCCGTAGTCGTACCGAACTTTCACGTATGTTGCCTATTTAAATACAATTATTGACAATGACACATACCTTTCCAGTGCAATTATAGTCACGTATAACTAAACAGTTAGCCGAATACAGCCTAGTATCTGGCTAAGCATTCTTTACCGCGACCGCGAGTGTTCATATCAAATTTATCCGCTCGTAAGTTTGGCCCTGTGTGTCTAAGCTAGTGAGCCTATTGGTAAAGTGCTGACGAAAATCATAATGATGAATTACAATGCACAAACATTGGTACTGACTCGTGTTTTAATCCCTTTAAGTTAATTAGTCATTCGAGAAGAAGAAAAGTAACATTGAGAAAAGTGAATGAAAATTTTCTGCGCGCATTAAATATGTCCATTTCTGAATGTTTACGTCACGATACTATTGCTGTTCATCTCTTTCAGAGACAATCAGAACGTTTATCAAAACGAATTTGAAAGACATAGATAAGATAATATACATATTTTTCGGATGGTGCAAGCGGACAATATAAAAACAAAAAAATTTTTATAAATCTTACTCATCATATAAATGATTTTAAAATAGCAGCTGAGTGGCACTTTTTTCCAACCTCACATGGTAAAGGACCATGTGACGGAATAGGTGGAACATTAAAACGACTTGCTGCTAGAGCTATTCTTCAAAGGGTAAATAAACCGATCCGCACTCCGGAAGAGTTGTTCAATTGGGCGTCTAAAGCTCTACCAAATATAACGTGTCGCTATTTAACTAATAATGATTATGAAGAGGAAGAAAAAAGATTATTAACGCGTTTCCAAAAAGCTACAACGATAAAAGGCACGTTAAAGTATCATTGTATAGTTCCAAACTCTCTTCAAGAATTGGAAGCAAAGCAATTCTCATTGTATGAAAAGAAAACTATTGTGAAAATTTTTTAATAAAATAATACTATACACGTATAGTATAAGAGTAAATGTAAATATTGTACAATGTCACTTAGAACGAGGTACTTAGTCACTAATAATGATGTATTGAAATCTTAATAAATAACAGTATTCATTTGCTACAATAATGTTTTGTATTTACTACTTTTTTTTATTTAATTATGCATGATGTTAATTGTGCTTACAAATATTGTTTAACTGAAGATGTCAAATAATTATTTATATAACGGAAAGAGAAGATGTGGAGAAGAAAATAAGCCGTGCGGTAGAATCCGTGCGCCGATAAGACGTGCCGCACTACATAAATTAATTTATTTCCAATAGTAATAATTAATACCCCAGAAAAAAAAAAGTGGTTTCTAATAGAAAATTTGATGTAGAATACGATGGTAATACTAATAACTCGCTACGAGGGGGGGGGCAATTGTTAAAAATCAAATTAAACATTTAAATTGTTAATAACAATCTTAAATTGTTAATTATTTTTTCTCAAAAGTATTTTTTTCTTAAAGCTTGTTCTTTTACCTTCAAAATGCAAAAAAAGCACAGTCTGTAGCTTAAATAGAACCGGAGTTATGAATTTTTGAAAATTCCTCTTTAAGCACAAAATCACCGAAATCGCGGAATTTCAATACTTTTTAGCGTCCAAAATATTGTGAAAAAAAATAAATAAAAAAATACGGGTCTCGTTTTTTTCAATATAGAACCCGTAAAAAAAGTTTCAGCTAAATCAAAAATGTGTCGGTCAGAAAGGTGTTCGGTTTGTAAAAGAACGTCCCATATATATAGTGTCAATAATCGTGACATTTCGCCAGTTATTTTTTTATAATCAGTCTTATTTTTTTTTATCTTGCTTTAGGGTTTCTACAATTGAGATGTGAGGTAATAAGATGAACAATATAATAAATAAAAATAAAAAAGAGTGTGATAATTACAAGAAATTAAATTAAATTATTTTATCATTTTTTGTTCTTAGAAACACCCTGTGTAATATAGATACATAATATAGTGAAGGTCAGGATTGGGGACTTAAGGGAAAAATGGCGACTAATTACTAAATTTGTAATTGTAGCCCCCTGACATGGATATTAAATGAAAGCGTTCGACGAATATAAAACGATAAGGTACATATGTGACATTATTATAAACCTATTATGGCGGACCGGTACCTTTTCTGACTCCTGACCTCCACTAATATTTCAGATTTTGTCGCTTTGGCGGAGCATTATACGAATAAAACGCAACAATTTTTTTTTTCTACAGTTTGCTGCTTTGGGGACGTCGCATTCATCCTGTCAATTTAATTGCGTTAAATTTAATTCCCAGCCCTTGTTCCACTATTTGTAAATATTCTTGTAATGCCTACGGTGGGGCATGGGCTTTGATTGAATGCATGGCAAATCATCATGGAAGGTTCTAGTGTTGAAGAACATGTGCAAATCAACAAATTTTTTTTATCAAAATCAGTGGTCCGTTCGAGAAACGCTCATCATCGAAAATCATCTTTAGCGACGAGCGCTACAGATCGATGATAAGCAACTTCGTGTGGCCTAAACTGGATGATATGGATACCAACGAAACGCGGTTCCAGCAGGACGGCGCTACGTGCCACACAGCGCATGCCATGATATGATGGACATTCTACACGAGCGATTTGAGGGTGACGTGATCTGGACATCGAAATCGTCCGATTTAACGCCTTTGACTTCTTCCTTCGAGGATATCTTAAATCACTGGTCTGTGCGAATAAGCCGCAAACAATTGATGCCCTCAAAGTCAACATAACGAACACCATCCAACAAATTCAGCCATATTTAAACGACAAGGTAATCGGAAATTGGACTTCCCGAATATGTGCCATTAAACATTCTTTTAAATAAAATAAAAGTGGAATGGATATCCTACACACAACTTTACATTTAAAAGTCGAGCGTCCTTATTGAAAGACTGTATTTCTGGGCCCACCACGTTCTCCCTTAATCAATTTTTCACGGACTTTAATATACTGATATTGTACTATACCATATCTCGATAGTCTCTGAAGCTGCTTTTATACTTAGTCCAAGGTGTTGTATTAATTTTTAAGAAGCTTTTTTTTCCCAAACGACTCATTGTTACTTCTTGGGTGGTTGAAAGTTGAAAAATAGGGGTAAGGGGTCCAATTGAGTGTTGAGCGTACTTTTTCAGGACAATGGCAGGAATCTCATCAGGACGTGGATTGTGATCATCAGCAAGTGGAAAGGTGGAGGAACCGACCATTGCAGGGTCGGTGTTGATAGAAGAAAGGGAGGTCTGAGGACAAAAGCGTATGAAAGCAAATAGCTAGCAACAGGCTCTGAAGAATGCTCACAAAAGGATTGGCTGAAGTAGTAGCGAAGAGATTAGCTTCTATTTGGTTTCTACATATTTGGCAGATGTCGAAGACTTCTCTTACGGCTGAACAACATGGCTTGTGTTTTATTTGGGTTTCTATATTTTTTTTCTACTGATGACATAAGATGAGAGCGCAGTCAAATGTAAACACTCTAAAATGTTGGCTCACTTAGGCCGCTGAACTTTTCTGTCTCTAATCTCAGATCATGCTTGTTTTCTTTCCTTCGAACTGATAACATAGAGTTTGACGCAACCGTCGACTATAAGGATCCTTCAAGTGCCATTGTAAAGTGTTATTATTACATACATCTACACATCGTACTTTCTTTTATGAATAACAACGAAAAATTATTCAGCTTTAGCTTACTGATTTGCTCTATGTCTCAACTCCCGCCAATTACATTTACCTACATAATGTTACAGATATATCTAATTAGAAAAGCATATCTACACAAATTCAAGTGATCTTGATTATTCAAAATTATCTGCAGAAGAGTTCTGTAGAAGAATTGCATAATATTGCAACTCTATAACAAAATAAGAACAAGCATGCTGTGATGAGGTGAAAATAAACAACAGAGAGGACAGAGACGATAAAATTGCTCTTGATGAATCGTAATAAGATATGTGAGGAATGTGAACAATAACTACCCGCGCCCAATGGCAAGATTTCCTAGAACCGAGGAAACAAATCGCTGAAGACTAATCTGGGGCAACGAAATGCTTGAGAAATTCGAAAGTATGAACGTGATTCACCAAAAGTGGATATAACCTGTGCTGGTGCGCTAACGCTGATCGATTGCACGAAAATTTCTTAATTGGGTCAGACGTTCTCGTAAGGGTAATGGGTAGATAATTGGACACCTCACAAAGGTCTACCGTTAGCACATTGAAAATGTAAAGTAGTTAGTTTACTCATTGTGGGGAGAATTTCAAAGTCATAAAAAGGCAACACTAAAAGAGTTCTTACCGCATTTAATCCACAATCCAAATTGATGCCAATTTCTGCTCAAAATGTATCCTCTCTGGGCTAAGATTCATCACCTTCACAATTACAGAGCAAGCACTTGAAACTTGTTTTTTTTTCACAAAATTCACACCTTCAGCAGAAGCTTCTTGATTATGTTTCGCACCATCAGCATCCTTTTCCAGATTTTTGCCCTTTTTACACCGTTTAGGTACGTTCGGGCACTATCCTTTTGCCAATCCCTTGGGTATATCCTAAATTTCTGTTGGTAGACGAACCACCGCAAAGAGACTTGGCACACTTTGAGGCACTGCACTAAAAACTCCTCGGATGTTGGATGGTCCAGGGGTGACAGAAAAGTTTTTCGTAAGAAAACGCGAGAGCTGATGATAAATCGTTTACAGTTGTCTTCTTGCGGTGGAGTCTGCTCGCTATTAACTTGCATGGAACTCAAGGCGGTAAGCCATGAAGACGGTTACATGTTGGTCGTCATGGAACGGGAAGACTCAAAGAGAAGTGGAAAGGAGAATTCAATGGCCAAGCGATTCCAACGATTGCCTAACTACGGTTGAGCACTATGCTTCCTACCTAGATCTTCGTCTCCCCACTCTAGAAAGTGTACTCACATTGCGTACAGGTATTTTAATACAAAACCGTGCTCCACGACAGCCTGCATTACCATCGAACTCCATCAACTCTGCTACTTAGGCCTTCGCCAGTGTCACGGTCTTGGACTCTCCATGGCGATCGTGGTGCTGCTGAACTCTGATGGAGCAATTACCTGTAATCTTCTGTGTTCTCTCTTCCGTGTATTTTAGTCGGCCGTTTTTACCATGGTCTTCTTGCCTGCGTCTCTCGTGCAGACTTGCTGTTCATCTCATCTCCAAATACCTGCCTTACTGGAATTTTTCTAGTTCTTAGCAAACGTTCAATATTTACCCTCCAGCAACAACTGACTCACATCTTCATCGACTTATTTTGGTTCAAGAATTATTTAAGTCAGTTTTCGTGCAGGTTTTCCGCTGCACGAAAATGGTTTCATTTCTGCACAGTACACGTTACTTTTCCATATTACGTGAACAAGGAATTTTAAATACGTATATCCAAGGGAATTATTCGTATGCAGGGATCCACCAGAAACGCCGCACAGAGCTATTGCTCGCGGGTAATTCCTCAAAATCGCATTAATTTTTAACGCTAATGAGTCTATCGTCTACATAGCGACTAATTGCACTGAATGTTTGATACGATAATTTATAATATCTGAGTGCAATAAATCACTGTGTTATGCCCGTCCTGAGCCGCGTGTAGTTGCACGTTTGGGTCCCTTGCATGTGAAATTAATAAGAACGTCATATCCGCCGGTACTTTTATATTCAGGAAAATGTTTATCTTCTCCCAGACTTCGAGCGACAACATGTCATTTTCTACACGACAGGGATTACTTTCGATTATGGTTAGCTGCAATATTTATTAACCTCGCCAGAAGCTCACATCCGTTGCAAAATTGATGCACATAATAATTCATCAGTTAGGAACTGTTTGACGTTGCAATGCCTCGTAGTTCCAGGCAGGCAAAGCGCTATGTTTTCCCTGAAATGAGCACTTTGAATACTAAATTTTGTGACAGAATGGATAGGAAAGGAACTAATAATTTTTTGATAGAATTAAAGAAATAGATTGGGTGTCAATTTTACTCTGGCGATTTTCCACCGGTCATTTTTGCCCTGTTGTATCTATCTATCTATAAGATATTTTGTACAGTGTTTAAAGTAGTTTATAAAATAATTTTTACAAAGCACATTTCAGTCTATTAGTCAGAATCTAGGAAGAGGAAAAACTACCGGGGCAAATTTAACCCCTGGGAAAAAAACTAAGGGGAAACAGAGGCACGGGGAAAGTTAGAAGGGGAAAATGAGTGGGAGAAAATCGCCAGGGTAAATTTTACCTCCTATAACAAAGAAATAAGTTAAATTGGAAACAGTATTCGCGGAAAAGTTGACAGGAGTAGAGATGACTTTAGGTTCATGTATACAGTATTAAAATGTTGACAAGAAGCAGTATTGTGCGTACCTACCTTCTTTTGACAAAATGAATGTAAATCAGGAAGAGTACTGATGATAACGATAGTTCCAGCGGTACCATTCTTCCACCACATTTCTAATCCCGAATTTCAAAATAAAAATATTAAGAACAGCACAGATTATGTAAAAACTTTTAGCTTTACCTGAAGAAGTATCACTACAATATAAACTAAAAAAAAAACTCATTTCCAAAAATAACAAAAATATGCAAACTAAGTATACTTAGAAGGAAATAGAGAAATGTGTTAATTAAAGCCTAATTTTTATATTTATTCACCGCTTTTTCTCTCGTTTACCAATAAAACCAATTGTTTACGTCAAAGAGTAACATCACATAATTGTTCACTGCTAGCACTTTCCTAACTTTTGAACCATGTCTATACCCCGACAAAGTCGGTCGTACAATTCGGATTTAAGAAAAACCTTCGTGACCGTTTGTTTTAACACAATATGTGTAGTCTGCTTGGGCTACCGGTCAATTTAATCAGTTAAGAAAACAACCAAGTCTTCTCTCGTTCAGCCTTTAATCTGCCTCAACGTTTCGCTTGTTTTCACACAGCATCTTCAGGAGGTCTTTACTAAAAATTAACAGAATATATTACAAACCAATAACACATTTGCACATCCATCTCAAAATTAATCTAACTAGTAATCAATTTACGGCCGAATTGGAACACGAAGGATCGATCCCGTACTTAGATGTTAGAGTGATAAGAGAGGGTAATAGGTTGATCACGGACTGGTATCAAAAACCGACTTCTTCGGGAAGATTGATTAGTTACCATTCTTGCCAACCTATGTTTCAAAAAATAAATACTGCTAGAAATTTTATTAACTCAGTCTTAGACTTAAGCAGCCCAAAATACAACCACAAAAATAGCAGAATAATCACCAAAATATTTGAATCTAACAGCTTTCCTACTAACCTCATACGGTCACTTATAAAGAAACACTTAAAACAACACAACATTGTGAGCAATAACAAACCTATCGATACAAATAATAAACAACCAATAATTTACAAGGCAACTCGTCACATCTCCGGAGTCGCCGAAAAATTCAATAAAATTATCAAAAACTACAATCCAAACGTCAATTTAGCATTTATAAACAAAAAAACCGTTGGTAATAATTTTAGTAAATTAAAAGACAGAATCGAGAAGGACAAAACGTCTGACGTAGTATACAAAATTACATGTGCTGGTAATGATAACGTAAATTGTGACGCTTGCTACATAGGTACTACTGGACAATTTTTGAAAAACAGACAGAAATCGGACATAAAGAATAAAAAAAAGATAGCACAGCTCTTTCAGCACATTGTGTATTAACAGGACATTTACCTGATTTTAACGAAACAAACATTTTGACTAGGGAACCTAACTAGCATAAGCGACACATTCTTGAGGCTCTACATATATATGAAACTGATAACACCATTAATAGAAAGACAGACACAGACAATATTAATTTAAAATACTGTTCAATATTGGACAGCTGCTCTCAACGGAGATAGTTGCACGCAGAATAGACAAGATGGTGGACGTCAACGACAGGCTCACCTCACAATTTAGTTTAAAATAATGATTATTTTTGGTTTTATCTTATGTACGTCTTATTTATTTATTTGTATTTTCAAAAATTTGTTTGACTATTCGTCACAGTTCGGTGTTTGCTGTTTAGTTTTACTATTTTACTTAACGCCGCCGCCGTGACAATTTTTAGTTGCATAACAAGTCCTTTTAAAATGTAAGTTAGATTAATTTTGAGATGGATGTGCAAAGGTGATTTTGGTTGGTAATATATTGTGTTAATTTTTAGTAAAGACCTCCTGAAGATGCTGTGTGAAAACAAGCGAAACGTTGAGGCAGATTAAAGCCTGAACGAGAGAAGACTTGGTTGTTTTCTTAACTGATTAAATTGACCAATAGCCCAAGCAGACTACAAATATTGAATTCGGATTTATTTTCATTTTTCATGGCAAATTTCACTTACAAAGTCCAACTATAGAAAGAAATGGAAATATCATAACTCAATAAATCAAGATAAAAAAGAAGACAATATATTACGAATCAAGAGTAATAACAAAAGTGCAAGAAACCGAATATGAGAAAAATAAAGTAAAAACAAATTAAAATGAAACATTAATAAAAACAATACAAAATATGGTGTAATAGTGTCGCCTGCTCAAAGATACAACTATTGAAAGTGACTGCAGTTATTGTTGCTGTTGCCCTGTAGGAGTAATCCATCTAACGGTCGAAATAAACAAATTACTTACACTCTAAACAAAATAATTCAGTGGTGACACTTTTTCTACTTTACTTTTTCCTGGTACTCTTTGCAAGTGGACTAATAAGTACTAATACTATCTGAGATTTTCGCAAATTGTACTTATTGAATTTTTTTCAAGGATTTGCTTACAAAAGGCAATTCCTTTTAATTTTTTGTCAGTTTTTCGTTTATTCCTTTAGTTTCTGGGATGGGAACAGATTATTCGCAATATAGCTCAGATAGCTATACACTCATTCATACTCGTACTTTCAGTTTGTCAGTGAAATGAACTTCTAAAGGATGTTCTCTCTCTTAATCATTTCGCATATCAATGGCACAAAGGACTTGCAGCAGAAAGCTTCCTTTTGAGATCGAAACATCTCGACTCATACCTATACGTTACCTGCTGCTACGCCATATCGAGGGCCTGGCCAATTGTAACAAATTCGTTGCTCATTGCCCATACATATGTAAGTTCACGGTCGGGCAGGAACATGCTCAGGGAAAATAGACGAAACCAGAACTGGGGTTTGAAATTGTAACAAATGTGCGCCCCTATGGCCTTATCATGGTATAACGTGAACAACAGGCGGATTCGCCGTACAATATTCCAAGAACGTGCACTGTGGCAGATATCGAGTATTCACGGTGGCAGTGGTTTGAGCTAACTCAGATACTCCATTTCTAGCATCCTTCGCCACATGAATCGAGATAAAAGCATTGAAAGAGTTGCTCTTATTCCCTAAAAAACTTTCTGTCAACACAAAGTGAAGTGATGCCTCAGGCTTTGCAGCCCCCGCCAAGTGTTTCTTTCTGCTGAATGTCTGTGTAGGTGGGGTAACAACAATTCCATTTTTTTATTGTGATGGGTAGTACTCGTCGTGGCATACTGAAGGTGGAGTCGTGATTTTCAGCAATTCCATTCCGATCCGAGTATAGAAGCAGAAATTTTTACGAAGCCCAAAGAACAACTTTCTCGTTTGTCGACGGTGGAGTATCCTCTTTGTCAAATGCATTTCGCTCGATGCTCGACTCAAGATGTTTTCCCACTCCGCTCTTGTCGACTTGCCTGTTTACCATACTATCTAGATGGATTCGTTGCATTAAATTGAGATTAGGTTGATTACTTAATGGAGTCCCGTACCACTTGGATTTAGGTCAATTCCCGAAAGAATAGACTTGTTTCCAGCTTAGTGGCAAAAGCTTTTAACTTGTTGCAAGCAATCTTGTAAAATTTATTGCAAAAACGCCGAAGAGCTGACGGGAGGAGTTTCGTGCAGCTATCTTTTTAAAAAGTCATCCCACGAGTATAAACCACATCAGACGGACTGACAACATGCCCAAGCCTTTCAGCCCGCCTGCTATTATTTTGGGATAGGTGTGTATTTGGTTCTTATGTGCATCCAGCATTTGTTCCCTAGTTTTCCTCTTATAGAATTTAAGTAAAGGCCTTATTCGCATGAGAACAATGCAAAAACTTTGCATGCAAATTACAAGGTTGTCCGGTTCACAGACTAATGTTGTTTGAAAATTCCTTTTGAATTAATTCTATAGTATCCCAGTCCAAGGTTTTCAAGACAATATGTGCAATATCTCAAGTATGTTTCTGAAAATGTATAACCAGGAGGCTTTTCAGTTTGATTACAAGTAAATGTCACTGGATAATGAATACATATGTGTATAAACTTTAAGACGGAAATCCCAAAGGGACCATAAGAAAATACAGTTTAGTGACATTGTAAACGAGGAAGAATAGTTATAGATATATAAAATATTCACAGTTCGAAGCAACTTCTGACAGCGTCAAACTTTCCAGTGTGTAATTTCCTCCATAATGTGTTTCAATTCAATCTATGTGATTAAGTGAGAGAGAAAGAATTGGATTGTTCAGTACATCGATCTCGAGGTCCGATACGAGGACAGCACAGCGGCCGGCAAGGCGACCGCATGCATAGGCATTAGGGACAACTAAACGGCTATCTCGAAAAAAAGTGTGTTCTCTCTTATTTTCCGATTTTCCAAATTCTGTATAACACGGTACAGCGACTGACCTGTCGAGCGGTCCATACACGATCGCGCGAAGTTCTAAAACCTGGTGCGTCAGCGAAAAAGTAGCTCGCTGCAAAAGTGTGCGCCAGGTTGTCAAACTTCATTTGCTATGCAGACACCCAGGCAGGTACGCGCACCGCTCAATTATCTTCACATAACAAACACAAACGGTGGAACCTCACATCGCACCGCACCAGGTTTTAGAACTTGGTGCGAACTTGTATGGCTCGCTAAAGTCTTAGCAAGTGGCGGTTGAGTGTACAAGCTGTTGTTTACTTTCACAAAACTTTTCCGCCAACGATTAAGGCGGCTACTCACGTCCCAATTTTACTGGCAATCGACAAGATTGGAGTAGGCAAGTTGAAAGAACACAGCCGAGTGTTTCTGGAAGGACCCTAGGGACCTAGATCCTGAATCATCCAAGGTTTGTTATTGTAAACTTCTGTTTTCAAATAACTCCAAAGAAAAAGGTATAGTGCCGTCAACAAATCAGATGAGGGTGAAACCCATATAATTTCCACACCTTTTGAATTTTGTCGTCCGCCAAAACATCTCGTGAGGTGAAGTGTGACTCTTGCGTGTGTAGAAGATCGCTCTTGTAGAAATCACATCTGAGGTTGGCCAACTAACGCTGGGCGGGAATTGGAAGCGCTCAAACATGGCTGCTGCAGCGCTTCTTCGGTAGATTGGAGCGCTTCTGTGCGCTACCCTCGTTCATTTCTTTTTAACATGGGCGTGTTCACAGAGGGAAGTGCTCCTAACTTGAACCTAGGGCAGTGCTCTGGAAGCGCTAAAAGGAAAAGCTTCATTGACTGTTTTGTCCAACGATAAAAATCACCATTATTCATACAGCACAATTACAAAATAATTTAATTTCACTATCGAACTCACCCTCTGGCATTTGCTGCCGCTTGCAGAATAAAACCTCTGGCAATAGAAAAGGGGGAAGATCGTAAATTCTGAATGAAACGAAGACAAGCTTTTCAACTTTGTGAAAATCTCGTTCAACGCATTTGTCGCTGTGCTTTTCGTATGGCCGAGAAGCCCTTCCAACTCGCTGGTCTTGGGAAGAGCTAAACATTTTTCCCGCTGGGTAGGTGTGTATTATTCGATGTAGAGACATATGTTACAGGCATAGCTAAAAAAAATTTCGTGAATAATTTTACATTATAATTTCTTTATAGATTTATTATAATCCGAGCCTATATGGTAAACCACATTTTGGTGAACTGATCACATCAAAAACATTAACATATTTTGGAGACAGTCATTTTGAATTCCATGTCAATCTAGCTGCAGATTTTAATTAATTACACCCTGCGTTCAGGTTGTCGATTAAATTCGTCGTCACAAATTATCAAAAATATTCCCCGTTTACATTTGTGAGTACATTTGTCGAACATGTTAATTGTCAACAAAAAATCCATTTCGGTGTAAATCAGGGTGATGCATCGTAATTATGAATTATTTACATATCATCAAGGACAAAAACACGAGTAGTTGTCATTGACATGGAATACATTTTGCATGAAATTATGAAAATAACATTAAAACTTGGGAAACAACAACACAGCCATGTGTCCAGACAGAAAATTACGACTGGGATGGATGATTTAAATACATGAAACATGGCCCATCTCATTACTAGCTACGACCTACGCAATAACAAGTTACGCACAACCAAACTTTTGCGAAATACAAGTAGGCAACAAATTATGCTGTAAACAAGCTGAAAAAAGGCCAATTACGAAACCCAACAGGGCGGCGGAGCACCTCTGGAAGAATTTCAAGTAAATAATTGGGCAAAGTGAAATTAAACAAGTTCCATTCCTAGTGAAGTGATTTAATTAAAATTAATCGATTCCTACAATTATAAATAAATAAAACAAAAAATCTAAAGAAGAAACTTTCTCCTTTGAACTTTAGCAGGACGCGACATCTTCGACAACGGTATAGCAGGTCACTTGAACCAGCCACTTCTCAAAAGATTCACAAGTCCCCTGAGTAACTTTAAGTCCTTTTTTTTTAAATCTAACCTGTTTTCACCTGTTTTGTGGAAATTCTAGCTTTGCGGTAACTTATCGATTGCTTCCAGGATAAATTTCACCGTGTATCCCATTTGAGGTAGCCAGTCTTTGGGCAGTCCTGATAGCCATCCCGGTGTATCCGACGTCGAATCATCTGATGGTGTTCCGCTTTCATTGTATGTTGTTTCCGAGTCAGTAAAGTCCGAATAGTCTGATATTGATCGGGCGCCTCCCAGGTAATCGACGTAGTCATAATCTCCGACAAGTGGATTAACTTTTGAATAATAAATTGCCGCAAACGTTGAATAAATGATTAAAACTGCAGTGGCCAGCTGTAAAAGTCGATTCACTTTGTTATTTGTTTGCTTTTTTAACGATATTATATTTTCAAAGGGATCTACGGGATTTTCGGGAAAAAGAATTTTTTAAAGCTACATTCGTCTATAGCGATTGCTTTAACATACATACATCACATGCCTGTCGATATTTCATAGGTCCAGTGACAGTTGTACCAACTTAATCTCCTTCCAGTTCATTGAATTGAATAAATTATTATATGTACATATGTACAAACAAAGGGATGTGTTTCTAATAACGAGCTTGGAAGTACGATAGATTATGGAGAGGAACTAAACAGGTTAAAATCAAATAACATCGTGCTTGTCGACATATTTCGTTCATCTCTGCAAATAAATCAAACAAAATGGGAGTGCATAATTTCATCAAATTGTATACAGCGATTTTATGCACATGTTTCCTGTCGAATATCATCATTTACTGACATGACATTCAGGATAAAGAAAACAAACTAGGCGATCAAAATTTATGTTGCCCCAAAATTATGAATTAATAATATTACCGATGTGTATAAAATTGTGGAAATAAATTAAATAGGAATTTATTTTGCAGGCTATGGAACACCGCAGAATCACTTAGCCAATCTATTTTGAGATAAAAACATACAGCGTAATTTCGGTTTTCATCACTTTGTTGATAATTGATAGTTAATTTTCCGCTTAAAATAAATTGGCACAAGAATATTGAAAATTGGAAAGATACACGTACACTGAGTATATTTAAATATAAATCTGTTTGCAGCATTTTTAATCTGTAGATTAATGGCTCAGAGCGGTGGCATTATGCTCAGAGGACCCGAGTTCGAATCTCATATGATTCAAGTTGTTTTCCTTATTAAAGAGTCAGATTATAAGTGGAGCAGATATGAAGCGTCTAATGGAATGGAACCTATTTAATTTTTTTCTCCGTGTATGTATGTACTTCCCGAGAATCCTATGATTTTGCTAACAAGTATTAAGGGTGACTACAAACATTTTTTGTACTTTCTCACGCTGATAACCTTAATAAGTAAATTGTCTTCATAATAAATATATGTTTTCTGCTGCTTTTAGTACACTCTAGCAGCTGGGGAAGTATTAAAATTAAATTATGCAAGCATCCTCTATTATAGTTCAGGAATTTAATTTAAAAAAATGAGACGAAAACGATTGTGCGTCCGAAAAGTACATTATGGTGCATTTGCGTTTAGAGTGCCATTCAACGTAAATGTATTGTGCTGGGCACAGGTGAAGCGCAAACATAAAAATAAAGGACGCATTTTGACCTCTTAACCTTTTAAAACAATCAGATGTAAGTAGGTAGTTGGTTGGTCATTGATTTATTATTTTATTCAAAACTTATTTGTGATGGGTCTGACCCTAACATCATTGTTTTAAAATATCCCGGCAGTTAATTAAAAGTAGCATGTGGGATATTAACTTCAATGCCAACTTTTGTAATTCACAACCTTGTGCAGAGAACAGAAACTCATTTCGTTTCAATGAGGACATGACGTACCTACGTGCACAAATTGTATAGTCGTGAAAATCGAAACTAAGTACAACAGACGCGCTGGTAACTGACACCTGACACATCTGCAATCAAATCCATTGGACTAATGGCGTGAATGATCTGATTCGGTCCATTTAACTCCTCAATATTTCATGGATTTTTCCATGGTGTTATCAGATTGCAGCTATGAGAAAACGGCAAAGTCGTTGTATGAAGGGATGGACAAGAAGGGGTTGGTGAAGTGTTGAGATAAAAATTACCTGAAACGCTGCCCAGAATTTGTAAGAGCCCTCTGTAATTACGAAGTCATAGTACCCTTTTAAGGGATCACCCTTTATGTATCGACCTTCAGAGACTGCAGTCGCCGTGGAGCTGTGAGCTGGCACCGAAGCAGTTGCACTGTGACGCCTTTCGATGGGGAAGTGCTCCGCGTATTGTGTTGCATTGTTAATATAGTCAGAGTTCCGCTTTAGTCTATCATCATTAACTTCATTGTCGCGATGTCCTGCTTGTTCTTTCTGCAGTTGCGCTACTGCATTCCATGCAGTGTTCAATGCAATAAAAATGTCCCAAATGTTTTTTGCATTGCTAAAGACCGAGTCCGCTGGAGCTTGTGGGTGGTCCTTATTTCTAGCATTTTCCTCGTCCCTCTTTTCATTGTCATCGTAGTAGTCCTCCTCTTCCCTAAAAGTTAAATGTTGCGGCATTAATTGCTTGAGAAATTTCCTTAATTAGTGAATTTACGTAATTTTAAAATGGCTTCAAATAAATTTTAATTAAGTCAAAGACGTAAAAATTCCAGAACCTCATTGAATCAGCGCTCTCAGACAGATGCAAAAAAAAAATAATTAAGAGGCCGGCCGCGCCGGAAGTGGCAACCAAACGCGGGGTATTTAATTAATTAATGTTAGCGCCGCTTCAGAAATGTTTATAAAACTGACCTAGCTACTTCAGTCAGCTTTAGCTGCTCCGAATATCACATAATTGGGAATGAAACAACAATCGTTTCCACGAAGTTGTCAAGTTAATTATTTTAATTAACAAACTCGCCGCTGTGCGGGCAGGACATCAAATGAGCACCGAATACTCCACCGTGTACAAGTACAATGGGCAAAAGGATTTACAAATTGTTTTCGGCCCAATTAGGTGGGTCATTCAGAGAGTTATATGGGTGTTTTGCCCAACTACACCGGAGGGAGATTAGCAACAATCCATTTAAATATTGAAATACCTAATGCCCGACAACTTCAATTTTGTGTGAAGTTTACGTTCATAAACCCATATTTGGAATGGATATAACTTTGTCTTGTGAACACAAAGCCAGACAATAATAACATAATTTTAAGACAATAAGACCTGTAATGTGTGAGTCATGTTAGGCTAGTAAGCCGGTTATTCATTTGTGCATTTATCAATTTATTTATTTAATTATTATTATAATCACTTTACTAGAACCACTGTTAAATGCTATATAAATAATTTTTAGGGGAAATCTTTAGAAATAGGATTGCTTCCAAAACAAACGCTTTGTTAACGACAAGTTGATAACTTGGAATTGGTAAAACATTAACCGACGACGGGGGAAAAAAAAGGTGAGGTCAGTGTATGAATGTAAAAATGAAACTGAGTCATAGAGAGTTATCGTGGGTATGCCAAAATGACAGGATTGATAGATCTCACCCAGCCAAACAAATAACCGTATGGCAGGGGAGAAATCTCAACCGATACCCAGACACATGGTGATTCATAAATTCGAAAACCCCGAAAACTCCTTGGTGCGAATTTTCTGGACAATCCCTTGACGTTTAAGTTTTTCGGTCACCATATTGAATCCGCCAATTTGAATTTGGGAATTTTAATGGCATGTTCGAAACCAGTGACATCGAAAACCCTTCAGTCTGGATTTTCAGAGCAATCCCTTGAAGTTTAACTTTTTCGGTCGCCATAATGAATCCGCCGTTTTGAATTCCAAAATGTTGGTCAAAGATACCCCTGAGACCTTCTACAGACAATAATAAATAAATAAAAAAAATAAGCAAATCCGTTGCACTGTTCGTGAGTTATGGAAAGTCGAACGAACAGCATCTCAATTTTATATACATTCATCCATATATAGATTTACCTATATTATCAAAATCTCTTTCAATTTCACTGCAAAAGAAACATGTATTTAGTACATAATATTATGAAATTTACATGCTCGTTTGAAAACACCTAGATACCAAGATATTTTGTGGATGAAAACTGTGGTAGACTCGTCAAAATGAAGTTTCAAATATTTGGTAAACAATGTAAATAACGTACTGTGGATTATAATTATTATATTCTCTGTAAAAGGACATTAGCCTTGATGTGGGAGTATAAAATTATCTCGCGAATTGGTCGATTTTAAGAACACGATACACGAAATTATCCAACAGTAAATTTATCTGAGTTATCATGTGTTGTTTGACTGCTTTTCCCTTTAAAGATTGAAATGTACCTTAACTTTTCTCTTTTGTATTTCCCCTTCAGCAGTAGATTCTCATCCGATTTCAAGCCATTGTTAAAGAGACAACATCTTAGTTCATCGAGAAAATGCCTGAACAAAATCCTGCGTGCGTAAAATATTTTCTTAAAGTTTTTGCCCACACACCACAAGTGTTACAAAGTTTTTTAAGGTATAAGCGAAAAAGACGGTTGTCTCCTCTTGAATAACA
Organism: Neoitamus cyanurus; assembly: GCA_947538895.1. Classification (NCBI taxonomy): domain Eukaryota; kingdom Metazoa; phylum Arthropoda; class Insecta; order Diptera; family Asilidae; genus Neoitamus; species Neoitamus cyanurus. Next base: position 16,280,203 of record OX384544.1, on the reverse strand, counting down.
CGCAGTTGTGTATAAGCACATTTATCTAGTCCTATCTAATAAACTTTTGAGTTCCTCAGACGGAGATTCTAATTGCAAGGTACGTACATAAAACTGTGTATACTTCATGTTCTCATTCCCCTACAGATTTATTGCTAATGCCACGCCGCCGCGCCGGCCGTGTTCCTTGAGACTCCGCAAACTTTCTCAGTGGTTGCATCAAAGTAAAGTTAAGTTAATTCCTCTTCAATCCCATTACCAATTAGTCAGAATAATTACTAAGCTTCACTAAACTCCTACCTCATTATGCAGCAAATAAAGTAGTGCAAAAACTTCTAATGCAAATTGTCGGGTATTCGCCTTTTTGCATATATTAACTTTACGTACCGAGCGATGCTGTAAACACTCTAATTCATGACAGCGAATTCGCTTAACCCGGGAATATGCCTTTGCACTAGCAGATCCAGCCTCGCTGCTGCTCGTGCGAGAGCTGCAACCTACGGAGGATTTTGTCCGCCAATGGAAGGTTCTGCACAATTTTGGTAAACCTGCGATAGTTTCATGCCGCAGTGTAAAGTCCTTTCAGGCACCTTGGTAACATGCATGCAAACATACGATCTCATAAGCGCTTACACCTCGCGTCGGGTGCTAGGTATGTGCTGTCACACCAAGAGTACGTGGGGCTTCGGGAAACTTTTTCGGCTAGGGAGCCAAAATATGGAAGTTAAGCCAACTAGCGCCCCGCAATGAAATCGCATTTGTACATCATCCGTGCTTCGCAGAATTCCCAAGAAATCCCACCGAAAGTTTTTTTAGTTTCCGATGTGCGGTTGCGGGGGCGAATTGTTTTGGATTTAACGAAGCATTAAAGTACTTGACAGCGGCCCTGAAACTACCCCAAAAGCACTACCTCGCCTTTAGTAAGAACTTGACAGACTCTCGTTGGAGGGTTGCTGCCTCACTACCGCATGGGGTATCTGTGGTGAAACAAATTTAGAAGTTTTAGATTCCTCGTTTGCCACACTCTAATTGAAGTTTTTTCCCCCAGTCTATTAAACTACCAAAATTGGAAGTCAGAACAGCCGTTATAGTCAAAAGAGGATGATGGTCGTAGACTGAAGCCCCGGTCAACAAAATTTTAATAGGAATTTGTTAGCTTCGCTTCAGAGGGACCGAAATTTAGTTTTCGCACCACCCATCTATCTATATGTATGTACATATGTATGTATCTACCTGCTGTGCACTGAAAATCGCTTCACATTTTAACAGGATATCCGCCAACACCAAAAGCGCTTTGGGTAAAAGCGCTGAACGCGATTGTCAATTTTTTTTTATACTTTCAACACCAGATACGTGAGCAGTTTAGATCCAAACCCCCGATTTTTATTGAAGCGAATAATTGTTTTCTTGGACTCCGTTCACACTTTGATTGATCATTGATTGACATACACATCTGCAGCAGTGAGCACAGGATAGGGGCGCTGTTGGCAAAACAACTTTTAGATGGATAATTACTAATTTAAAATCAACGTTGCAAATTGAAATGGCGAAGTGACTCTGATATGAAGAAACACAATACAAAAATTCAAGAGAAGGTCATAATATTATATTATTTCTTTTACACTACCCTTTTTAAGTCTGTCGCTTTGTCGTCTGGCCGTCAGTCACAACAATATATCTCGCATACTAGAATTACAAACGTGACATTTTCTCGATACATCTAAGTTCATAACCCACAGACATATGTAGATGTAAGAAGTTTGCAAAAAAAACATTTTTATAAGATGGGATTCATAGAGCTAAACCTAATACTAATACTTAGGCTTGTGGGGTATCAAAATATAGGTCTTAATCAGGACACATTCTATACACACACATATAGTCCGATGTTCTCCTCCTTTATCCTATAATGTACTATCAGAATATCAAAAAAATAATTATATCTCGGGTATAATGCTAAACGATATATTAAGAAGCGATTTCTGATAGGGGCAATTGTCAAATAACCCCTCATTTTTGTAAGTGCCAATATCATTTTTATTTGTAGTCCAAGACCTGACTGCACAAAAGCTGGTCTATCGGGCACCAGGATCAAATGTATTTTACGAGTATATGTTAGTACTCACAGCGAGAGTAAGAAAAATGCTGGAGTGCCTGGGCAGATCGTATTTCGTAAATATCTTAACTTTTCTCGTGAAGTTAATGCTTTTTATTTGGTCGAATATAGGTATGTATGTATGTATGTTACATACTCGTATATGCCCTCTTAAGGGGTTATACGCAGTTGCGAGGCTCAAAAAAGACGGTATTTTATGAATTATTTATAGAAACAGTTTTTATTTATCAATTACAAGTGATGGTAATTCAAATAGAGCCTATTTTTAAGAATGCAATAGAGCGTGGATCATGTAAAAAAAATTAATGTGTCCCGAACGACCTCTAAAAAAAGGCGATTGGCGGTGATCTCGATTTCTCAGAAATGACTCAACCGATCAGTCTCAAATTTTTACACACTCTTCTTAGATATATTCCTCAGGTATTAAACGAAGGAATAATAAAAAATGGCGTCTATTTGAAAAAATAATTTCGTTTTTGACTGAAATTTTCGCTCCAAATTGTTAAAAAAAAATAGTAATAATTTTTTTTTAAATTTTTCTCCTTCGTTCAATACCTGTGGAATATATCTAAGATGATTCTGTAAAAATTTGAGACCTATCGGTTGAGTCATTTCTGAGAAAACGAGATCACCGACTTTGAAAATACCGATTTGAGAAAAACGCGTTTAAACGCGTTACTCACAGTTAAAATTACACATAGTGGCCTTACAAATTCAGGTATATCTCCGTAAATATTTCGGATCGAATTTTCAGAGAATATAATAAAAATCGATTTTTTGCAAATTTTAACTGCGTATAACCCCTTAATCCGTGCTGGTCCAATGAATGCTGGTGAACCGTTAAGAAAACCCCGACTACTATACTATCCCTCTATTTCAAAACGAATATGGGGATATGACAGTTTTATATTGTCGTAATTGATTTAGGTAAAAAGAGCCTGCTGAAAATTATTGCGTATTTTAAGAAACAGGAAGGCCTTTTTGTATTTTAGCTGCAGCTAACTAATACGAGGAACTTTTCCTAAAGCAGTTATCGGAACTAGTATCCGCACAGTTTCCATCTACTTAAAATACTCGCTTTCTTCTACAGGGCATTATCTCGCAGATTACATCAACTTGTTAGGAATATGAATCACTCACAGAATATCATGTTTGGATATGATTTCTTTCCCGTGAAATTTTATTAAATTATCTCCTTTCTGCGATCTACCCCAAGGGCAAATAGCAAGAAAGTGGAAAGTTAAGAATCCTTACCAGGGAAGAATACAAAGGGTTGCCCGTGGGCATTCACTGCAAACAATCTTTGGATAACTTCAGAAACTCTGTAAATGGTAATAGTGCGCGAACCGAAGCGCCTTCTAGGAAGGATTACCAACATTTTCCGCAAGAGCGTGAAATACAATTGAAGTAGAAAACTAGAGGGCCAGAAAGAAGACATCCTTGGTCTGGTGGTTGGGGGAATGCTCATAACTAATCGCGTTTGAAGGAAAGCAATTAACTTCCTTCAACTTACGTAAGATAAAAGCACGTGGTGGTTGGTAAAATAGGTGCAATAATAATTCACTAAAAATCGTTAGTAGACGATTGACGCGGATTGATGCCTCGTTTTTTATATATATATAATACAATGACATTATATACAACTCCAAGCGTCTCGAAAGGAACGCAACGTTATAATTAGCGCCATTTGATACAATTATTGGTGGTACTCCTCTTTGCGGCATGGTGTTCGTGTAAAACGTGACTTGTTGGTGCTGGCTGGGCATCTCAAAACTCTTAATGATATATTGCTTAATTTTGCTGTGGTTTAACATAAGCAGGAATTAATTCTACAGGTTTCAACTTTCTTCGTGGAAATTTGTCTGCAAATATTATGTAATTAACGTGTAAGGCTTTCACATCAAATATACTCTTATTGACAAGGTAAGGAATAGCTCACGGCATGACATATGATCCTGCATATCAATAGAGGGTTTTATTAATATATGTACATCATTTGACAGCCATTGTGAGTTGCGAACTCTCTCTGGTATCATCAGTAAATCAATACTCCGAAGCGTTACCTTCACCTGGCATTTCGACAGCACGCCCCACATTCTAGCCAAAATAACTTGCAGCATGTTTCGAAATAAAGCAAATATTTGTTGTAGATTGATGTTATTTATTATGTGAATATAATGTATACACTATTTTAGTTCAAAATGCTTAAAACATAAAGTATAACACTGTAAGGGTAATCATTGGTTTTTGGATGTAAATCCATGTTTTATTGTTTGTTTCTTGAGCTTTCATTTTTGGGGTGTCTTTTAGGTAGGTACTAATCGAACCTGCCAAATTTTAGTCTGCATAAATTTGCCTGAAACCTGGTTAATGTATGTAAAGTATGTATTTAGCTTACTATAATTTATTTTATTACTAATATGCCTTTTACAAAGTATTTATGCTTTACCGAAAAATTTAGTGAATTAGTGCTCACCGTGCAGCCATGAGCGCCAGGAGAGTTTTTTGTTTTCTTTTCACTTTTAATCTTTAAATGATCATTTTTATTTTTAACCGACTTCAGGAGATGAGATTCTTAATTCGGCTGCAATATTTTTATGTGAATGTCACTCATATCTCCAGTATTTCTGAACAAATTTACAAGATTCCTTTTAAATGTGGAAAGTGATGCTCTCAGGGTCGTCCAATATAAATTTCATCATGATCTGATTAAGGCCGGATCGAATATGGTGACCAAAAATCTCAACGTTATAGGATTTCTATGAAAGCGGATTTATTCATGTTTTCAGGGCTGCTGGTCTTAAATTCAGTCGAAATTTGCAAATTAAAGATGCCGGATCTAAAAATTCTCAACTTGAACGGATTTCCGTGTAAATTAATAAATTAATACATATAGGTGTTTTTTGTCCGCTGGGGGGAGGTGCAGTAGATAGGGGGTTAATAATAGTGCAGAAAAAAAAGAAAAAGGACTTAGTGGAAGCGCTTTAGATAGTAGTATAATTAAATAAATCTATGAACATTTAATTAATGATAGTTCTTTAGTAAAATTGAATGAAGTGTACAAGAAGTAGGATTTAACTATGTAATTTTTTGCGCAAATAGGGGTAGGGGAAAGGTACGAAAATAATTTTATAAAATGTGAAACATATTTGAGAGCGCGTGTGCAAAATAAGGAATGAAAAATAAATAAATGTAGAAACTGTGGATGATTGAGAGTGAAGAAAATGGTTGCCATGGAGATTGAAAATTAGTACGAAAATTGATTTGTTTAAAGTAAAAAGTATTATTAAGAATAGATGAAAGTGATATATGGGGGACTTATACATGAATTTCTGCGTGATTTTATGAGACCATCCCCACCCTGCTGGAATATATAGGAGTGGGGGTATAATATGAAAATAAATTTAATTATAGTGTACAAAAAAGACCGACAAATTAGAAAAACGATTTGCTCACTGAGCTGCACTAATTCAAAAGAAAGCTTATTGAAGCACAAACTCAACAATATATATGATGTATTTTTTATGCATTTTTTAAACATTTTTCGCTTAAAAATTGCTATTTCCCACCCTTATTACCAAAAGAATCGCTCAGAAAACTCTTTAAAAAAAGCATGAGCTTTCGGTGCAGATTGAATCAAAACTATGAGGATTGAAAAATCAATTGTTATAAAAAATTAATAGATTATTTGCTTATAGTGCAAGAGGCGTAGTGTAGTTTATCGAGAGGAGCCGCGAAATGTTCAGGTCAGCGAAGCGGTTTTTAATGGTTGTTTTTTATATTAAAAACAAACCTCGTCGCTCCCCAATGGACTCCACTTTTTGCGACCGTCTCTCTGCCTATTATAACTGCTTATGACATAGAGCACTAATTTTTCAAGTATAGCTTGCAGCTTGTATAGCTTAGGTACATGTTATGAAATATTCCAGCTAGAAGCTGTCACTCATTACACGCAGTATGTTTCTCATTAATTTAAATACGTTTAGACACATAAAAAAAACATAAGGAAGTATTCTCTTAACCGCGAAATTAATTAAAGAACCACTTCACCATTTTTAACATTTTCTCATCTAGTTGATGCTTATCGGTTTCCCGGTTTATTAATGAAAGCCGAATATCGTCGGGGAGACCCTTGACACTAATTATTCACAGAGAAACAAAGCCTAATAAATAACGACCCCGGCGCTATCTTTAAAGATTTTAGATTATTCCAAGTTAATGGCGAAACCTGCCAACGCCATAATTAATTGGTGTAATGAGCTTTTCACAGGCTCCTCATAATTTTCTCGTGAAACTTATCAACCTGAGGATTCGATCCGTGAAAAACAATTTGTCACAAGGACTTGACGTTTCTAAAGAATCAAAGCAATTTGCGCCTTAGTTCATCCCTTCTGGTGATTTTGCGGAGGGACGTGCTAAGCCTTCAGCAGAAGATAAGAAACAAATGAACTGAATAGAACTAAAGATCCTTGAAACCCTGTGGTTCATTAAGTTTTCGGAATTAATACAAGAAAAAGTGAACGGCATAATATGGACACTTATAATTTTAAATTATCATCGCATCTTGTTCTCCTTTACAGTACGAGTTATGAAGTAGCACTTTTCGCATTAAATCGATAATCAGTATAAAGTGAATTAATTTATTTAAATTTGCGAAAAATTGCTTCAAATAAACCCTCAACATTTTCAAAGGGGTCATCCACCTGTGCTAAAATGAATCAGCTCCCGCCACCCTCTAAACATGCGACGAAAGGAAGCTTTTGAACCCAATGAAAAGTCCCATTATTTATTGCTGATTCTAATTCTACAGGATAAGATACGTAACTCTCATCTGGAACGTTTTTTTAAATTGTGATACGTGGCGCTGTAATCAGCGTAAATTAATTAATCATTCGATTTTATCAATGAAAAACTCACGTTTCTTTAATGCGTTATATCATGTGAACGGTCATGCAAACAAAAAAACAGAAATAAACCTTTTTTTATAGGAATTAATCCAAGCTAAATTTTGGAATTACCATTTTTTCATCGAAAAGTTCACCGTTTTCGAGATATTTGTAAAAAAATCGCTTTTGCTGTTTTTCACTCTACGTACTTAATCACTAGTAGTTATTAAAAGTTAAATCAATGAAGAATTCCCATAATATTGAGAAACTTAATACCTAATTTTTTTGAGCTCTTTGATATCTATTCTTACTGTACTATTCGTGACAAGTTGAACTTGGTATTCCGTTAGATGGAAAAAGTGTCAAATTTCGAAAAAGTGGCATTAACGATGTCACTTTAAGTGATAGCTATCGTTCAATGGTACGGTAGGTACATAATTTTATAACTGCCCTAACGTCTTTATTTAAGCATGTTTTTCTCGAAACTTTCAACTTAGCCGATCAGGTCGGCTTTTAGTATGAAGCGTGAACTAAAACATCTCTTCATATACTTCACACTTATTTTCTTAATAAGTGGAATAAGTGCAGTTGGCGTTTATCGATCGTTTCCCGTGTCTGTGTCAGAAATATCAGGTCAGTTGCTGCACTGAAAATATCGGCCTAGTTCGTCTCGAAAATAAAAAAAAATTTCTCTGATTTACTACATTTACAAGTTTAATATCCAAAAAAAACATATATTTGGAAGAACAAGAGTTCATAGTAAACCTCATACTAATTCTATTTTCAACAAGCTTTTATAGCAAGCAAAAAACATATGAGCTTCAAAAAAGGCAGTTATTTCGGAACAGACCCTAAGAAACCAGTTTTTTTAATATTAATTTACGTGGGTATCTCTGAGCCGTCATTTAAATAACAGATTTCAAATCATTGACCCCAAAAATCCTTATATATTAATTTACAAGTTAAGAATTTTCGTTCGCTATAATGGATGGGCCATTACGAAACCCTACAATTACCAGTAGCCTAAAACCCAGGGGACATGAACATATCTATAAACTAAAATAAAATCATTTAAATCGGATGAGTGGTTCTCGAATTATGAGGTAACTAACACAGGGACGGACAAAGAGACGTTATATTTTATAATATGTAAGGATATGTGAGCGGGCGTGCCGTCGGCACGTCTATGGGGGGCGGTAATTCGATCGATCGACCACGTAATATTCAATGTTATTGTGATAATGTCCTCCTATAGCATAAGAAATGTCATCGCAAGGAGAGAAAAATCCGAACGGCGCGCAATTACTATTTTCTTTTATATTATTGTATTAACAGCGCCATCTATTATCATTCATCAGAACTAAGATGCAATGCGAAACGTCTATCGACGGTTGAACTGCCCGGCGGCGCCCGAAGGTCAGACAAGTACCCCTAGTCGTGCTCTATGACAGGACTGGCGAAATTAGGGAATCTCCACAGAGCTTGAGCTTTCTACTTGTACGCATTCGAAGGACCTTTCGGCAAGCAAGTTCTCAGTGAGGCAACATTTTGAGCAACCGTTTCAGTTGGGTTGGTTAATTGGTTTAATCAGCTGATTTTGACATCGCAGAGATCGTTGATCCAAAGTGATGAAAATTTTTTGTGTTTGCCGAAAAGCCCTCAAATTATATTTTAACTTCGATAGTGTGTTTATAAGTCAGTGTATCATTTGTCAGTTCAAAATATATTTTAAGTGCAAAAAATCATAATTATGGTAAGAAATTAATAAACAATAATTACTGCTCCTAATTCAAGTAGTAAAACAGGCATTGACGGTATTGATTTGTTTAATAAAATCAATGCTTTAAAGTTGCATTTTCTAGAAAGCCAGTCTAATGATCCACAAACCCTAGTACAATATCTTTTTACTAATGACTTAATTTCAACATTTCCAAACACAGCAAATTTCAAATGAACATGAAATCTTAGACAGCGTGGATACAAGAAAATTTATAGCAAATTTCGCAAACATAGAGGCAAGAAGAGTTCAATTTCATTAAATAAACGTTTGTATGGTTTTTTTATGCTTAAGTAAACAAAAATAATTATGTAGTAAAAATAAATAGTTTTTCTTTGTAGAGTATTTTTTTTCTTTTTCCACACCCTTATGAGACAACACTAAAGAGCCTTGCTAATGCTTGTGTCTTTTACTTTATGAAATTTGAGATCAATCTTCTTACTCTAACTTACTTATTTAAACTCATACTTTACCCTACTTTATTCAAAGAATCAAATAACAACCATTCTGCTTGCAAATATAATTGAATTGTATTCTATCAAATCATTGCTACACTTCTTTCTAATGGCGCCACAATTCTCTCTATCAAATTGTACGCAAATTTAAAGCTATGACTCATTCATTCACACACAAACTAACTTACCAATCTGATGGCTCTGACCCAATTATCCGGGGTGTTGTTCCAACATAACCGTCTCTAAAAACATCTTCCTCATTGTAATTCTGTTGTGAAATTGTTTCATCCAAATTGGAATATCCCTTGGAAGCAGCATTGTAACTAAATTGCACGGGCCCTGCTTCAGATTGCAAGATGAAAGCGCTCCTTCGTGCTGCCATGGTGTCCGACATTTCCTCGTTATATCTACTGCCACCGCCAATCTGTCGGAGGTTCTGAGCTATGTGCGACCCTTCTGCAGGATACACCGATTCAAACGTATCCTCCGTATTGAAATCTGAATTGCTATCTAATGTCGACAAAGAAACTTTTGCTATAGCACCGTACACCATGGGAAAGGATACTGGCATTGTCACAAAGCGAAAACCGAGCAGTATTATGAGAATCAATTTTCTTGACTTACAGGATAACCTTTTCATCTTTTCAATGATTTTCGTGCTCTGCGGGTAAATTGCTTAAAGTCAGTGCAAAGAATCACTGAATCAGTCGTATCTCCTTCGCCAATAAGGTCGCCACTTTCGTCACTTCACAAATTGTTTGTACTTTCGATCGCAGATTGGAACGTTTGAGCGTCATGCTTTCGACACTTCCCGAGCGATCTAAGTGTTTACAAGTAAGCACCACACATTGTGGCATCCTCAGAATTTGCCTCCCTTTCAAAATCAGTTTTCACTAATTTACCCAATTTAACGGTGTCAAAATTATTTTCACTACATTTAAACGAACTAGAACGATCGCGGTAAGGGATGTAATTCAAAAATGATGTTGCCCAAATTGAATTCGCGTATAGTCCTCACCAGGAAAAGCCGAGCACTGTCCCAGTCATTTTCTGCGGCCGCTACCACAACTTGCTGAATTTACATAATACTCGGGTTGATCTTGTGCCGATCATGTTCACCCAATTAGTAGGTTTCCGATACGATAACGGTTACATATGACGACTTTTGTCTGTATACGTTATTTTTGGTACAATCGCAAGCTGACTTGTATATGTACATAAATCAGAATCTTCACACGGTAGCGCCAAAGAGCCGACCACCGGCAGACGTTGATCTAATTACCAAGTTCATTCAGCTAGGAGCGTGCGTTTAGGTGACACAGAATGTCTGGGCTGGAACATAACGACAATTTCATTTGTAATTATTCACCTATAATTGATCGTGTCTCGCATGACTGGCCGCAAGTGCCCAACTTATAATGCTTGTGAATCTATCTGAATAATTCGGCAAGTGGTACACTATCCGCTGGGTAAATTTTATGAATAATTTTGTCTGTTGACCAATCGTAGGACATGCGTGCTCAATTAAACCCCCCTTACTCCCACGGAATTTACCAGTGAACTGTGTAAATTATCCCAGTAACTGTTGTTGATGCTAATTTAGTTAAAGTAGTTTTTTAATAAAGAATATGTTGCTAATTTTCAAACAAATTATCTGCTGCCCTTTGATGACTTCCTCACGCTCTGCTAGGTGATAGGTTTTAAAGTTTAGTTATCCATTAAACTACCTCAAGCAATGTGCATTTATGTAGGTAATTGAGGCTAATGCGGTGAGCCGTGATACTTTATGACGTAAGTGGGAACTGCAAGCCGGACTTATACTATCACGAGAAATTGCACTCGGATTCAGTTTACAGTTATTTGTATCACGTTATATAAATAAGGTATTTGTGTCACAGTTGCAACCGTGCTATATTCATTTATCTCCGGAACAAAATAAAGCATTAAAAAATATGCAAAAAGTGCATTGATGATATGAGTAAGAACTTTATATCTGGGGTATATAAAATAATGCAGACAAAAATTAAATCAATGATTTTTTTAAATGGCACATGACTATCGGCTTAAAATGTTTTCGCTTTTTTGTCATAAATATTGGTGTTCAAAAAATCTGTTAACAAAAATTGATCCTATTGTGCACCTAATAGTCTATGTTCAAATGGAGTTATAAAACATGCCAGGAAATTACCAGCACTATTTAATTCAGATCTTCTATTAAGAAGGTAATGAAACAAAAAAATTTTTTTTCTTCTAAACTTCGCTTTAAGGTAAAAACATCAGTAGTCGCCATTACACCAGCCACTTACACGGAAAGGCTCCAGAAACAAGGATAGGGAAACACGGAGCACAGTGCTAAACACAAAGGAGAAGCAACTGCATGTAGGTTTTTTGGTTCCATGGCATATACAGGATCTTTCAATAAGGACACTCGACTTTTAAATGTAAATAAAACAAGATCTGTTTGAGATATCCACTCGGTTTTTATTTTATTTGAAAGAACATTTTATGGCATTTAGATGGAATATAATGTCGTTCACAACTCTGCCGCGATTTGCCGGAACCCTAAAAAACAACACATTATTTAAAAGAAATTCTTCTAATTTTTTATATATGTATTATATATAAAATAAAATGTCAGCTAATTAGGCAGCGTGGCTCAATTGCCACGATTTCAACCTGAGAATTTTGTTTTGCAATAACGTCATTAATTTCCGTGCGTTGTGACAAGTTGCGCAATTCTGTTGAAACGACGTGTCATTTACGTGCTTTTCGTCTAAAAAACTTCCGCGACGGACAATTATGTCCACCGAAATGAACACATAACTTTCGGTTTGCCACTACAAAATGTTCTCTATTTTTGTAATTGGTCTTCAGAACCTCGTATTAATTTTCGAATGCCGCTGAATTGTATTACTTACTTAGTATTCCGAGAGCTGTCTAAAGCTGATATCTATTTATTTAAATCAAAAGAAACTGCAAAAGCCGATGCTGTTAAAAGCTCTTCAAATACCTTAAAGCCTGAACGGCGTCTCTGACAAAGGAAATTGAGTCATTCATTAGTAATTGAAAGAGACCGGCGCCAATACCAATCTGTAGCCTTGCAAATAACCAGAAGCTCATCCAGATTAGGAAAATTAATTTTCCTCTTCATCCTTTCGGTTAGTCTCCTATCATTCACTTTTCCGTACCTTTTTGCGTTAGAAATATTGGGAGCCACCCCGGAAGAGAGCAAATCGATTCCAGTTTAACTTTTCCCTGCATACCACATACCTGCACATCGAAGGCTCCGGACTGAGGTGATTGAATTTTAATTGAACACCAGCCTGCAGCACAAATTGCTCAATCTTTGGTATTGATTTAGTGTAAACCTTCAGGTATATTCATTTATTCCACCGGAATTTTAAGGTGAGTACAAGAGTGAATAAATGAAATCTTATGGGAAGTGGAAACATGGCAATAGCTCTACATCTTTGATTTTCAAGTGTCGTATAAAAATCACCTGAATTGTCACGCTCCTGGTCTTACCTGGTAACATGTGGAATTGCATTTTGATTGCCTTTGATTATGTTTAAAAGTATATAATGTACATTTTAAATGGAATAATACATCGTCCATACGTGCATATACCTTGTTTAAAATAATCGCATCATGAATACTTCCAACCAATTTGTTTTAGGTGAACATTCAACGCCTATGGCCGACACTTGTGCCACTTTAATTTATTTCCCACGAAGTCAGCAGCATCAAATGCGCTCGTTATTTTTATTGCCAGGGAGGATAATTAATCGAATACGACGCCGCCTTATACATCAAGTTCACACAAGAAATGAAGTTAATAGAGCTTTGCTAATTAACTATCTAGAAAAGGACCACGCGTGCTTTCGTGCCAACTGGGTGAACTAAATTATTACTAAGAAGAGAAAAGGCAATCAAAGCACATGTCATATTATACTCATCACAGGCAAGTGACACTAGCCACATGATATGATCACTAGGTCTTTCAAACTATATTAAATAATCCCGTTAATCCATGGGTAGGTGAAATTTTTAAGGCGCACAGTAGATAATATTACAAATCTGTATTAAGTAAATATAGTCTTATCCAGTGATGCTATGTATGACTTGCGAGGTTTTGCTTTTATTACATTTAAATAAATCGATTTTTTTGGAAAGCTTAAAGAAGAGAAACGATTGGTAGTCATTTTTTCCATTCTATTTTTTCCATGTCCAAATTTTCCATCCCATTTATTCCATAGCCCAAATTTCCATTGCCCAAAAATTCCATAGCCCAAAATTTTTGTAAAAGGCAATAATTCAATCAGTAGACATTTTGTGAAAGGCAAATATTCAGTTATGGAAAAAATAATTAATGGAAAGAATGTACTAATGGAAAATTTAGAATGAAAAAAGTGACCCCTTACCGAAAAAATGACAATGGAAATAAAAGACAATGGAAAAAAAGACCATGGAAAAAAGAATGAATGGAAAAAATGTCCTAGTGGAAATTTTGGAATGGAAAAAGTGACCCCCTACCAAGAGAAACATGTTGGAAGGGAAATTTCAACTATTGTGGCATCTAATGCGAGGGAGATAGAATACGTTTGTGTCAATGTCGCGCTCCTCCTTCCACGAAAAATAATGAAAACATCGACATACTTATGTATATACATTTCGACATGAAAATAAGTTTCGTTGAGGTTATTACGAGTCAATCCCTGGCCGAATTATTAGACGCACTTGGTCTATTTTCTAAATAAATTGCACGAGCTTCATAAAGTTCTTATTTTTTATACGCTTTTATTAGGTCGACCTGTATGTAACTACACTCGCGAGCAAAAGTATCGAATCACTTTGCATAATTATGTGCATCCAATATCGTTGCAATTTCCCACCTCCGTTCCGTAGGAGATTCTTTCGGAGCACTGAGCATATCATTCTTCTGGTCTCTTGTAGACTCTTCCCCTACGGTCGCAGGCATTCAGACACATTCTGCACTAGTCTGAGAAGAGAATTGGGGTCCATTGCTCCAATTTTTATGAATTTCTGCAAATGCTCTTCGGACTGTACGGGACCGCACCAGCAACCTGGGCCCCGTCGCAGGCCTCCTGGGTGTCAAATTCGCTGCCTTGAGTCTTCTTCTCACTTTTCACTCGCTGCCAGCCACTCCTCGCACCTCCCGCAGACGCTGCTGGATAGTAACTCCTGTATGGTGACGATCTCGGAGAGATCTTGAGACAATGAAGCGGTCGTCCCTCTCTGATGTGCACCTTTTGCGGCCGCTTCTTGGTCTTAAAGTAAAAGTTCCAGTTTACTGTAACCTGTGGTAAAGTTTGCAAACTGTAGATTGGCTCAGATTCACCTCGGCAGGTACTGAACGTTGACTACGCCCTTCTTGCAGGAGCTGGACGACTACGGCGACTTGAGCTTCACTGGCTTCCATTTTTTCCAAGTGTTCTTCACAGGATAATATGCGGAGATGTGTACCGGTCGACTTCTGATAAAAGACTAATAAGAAACCCCCCTCTACCCCCGTTATATATGGGTCAAGTGTAGTGCAACTCGTGCACGTCGTAACGCGTAAAGGCTCACAAACCGGAAAATTGCCCATAATCTGAAAAATCCTGGGCCAATTTTCATGTTTCGTAGCTTTTCATAAAGCAAATATTTCAAGAAACATAATTACATTTAAGTAATTTAGAAAAATATACCGTTTTACAAAGATATTGGGTGCACATGAAAAAATGCAAAGTGATTCGATACTTTTGCTCGCGAGTATATGTAATTGAATCTAAGGAACCGAATTTCAACCAGCTCTAATTGTTGTATCATCATGAAATTTGCCAATTGTACGTAGTTCTGATGACAATATAATAAAGTATATCCAATATCCTCCTAAATCCAATATGGCGGACGCCGTAAGACGAGGGATCACTTCTTTCATGACAACTCCCTTGATGTGGGTCTGAAATAAAAGCTACCGACGACTAATATACGATAAGCTACGTGATATCATTTTAAACTCAACATAGCGGGCACTCAAAGATGGCGGATCACTTTATTCACAACCCCCATTATATGGGTATTAAATGTCAATAAAATAAAACTAAAATTACGAAAAAAAAGCCAATTTGATAATTAAATTAAATTGGATTTAGCTACGGCATGGTCATAACACGAATTTCAACCATTTTTGATTGTTGCCGTATCAACATCAATCGTAAAATTTGTATGTGGTTCTGATGATATGGTATCATTGGTCTCATCTAATGATGGAGTCGGAAGATATAGTCACAAACTCAAGCTAATATTTTTTCAAACCCGGGAACTCTGGAACTATAGTTCCTACAGATACCCTCAAGGCAAGAAAACGTCGAGATTTTTTTTTTTTTTTTTGGGGAAACGATCATATTAGCATACGCGGTCTATGATTGTCAAATTGAGCAATTTACATATATAAACTCCAGGGACGAATTTTGGACTTGAAGTTGGAAGAAATATTGAAAATTTTTTTTTTTTTTGCCGAATACAAGTATTGAGATATTTTTAAACTTTAGTCTAGTTTACGAAAAGATTAAAATTTTATTTAATAAACCATATTTGTGGAACCATAGTTATCCATTTGTTCAGTATTACACTTAAAGACAGTAATGCTTATAGACAGTACATACACATATGTAGGTGTTTAAAAAATTTTACTAATATATTGAGAAACGAAAGCAGAGAATTGAAAAATTCTGAATATTGACTACACTGTGCTGTATTTAATTAACACATTATATTTCTGCTACCTTTTAATTAATATGCCCTTGCTGCAAATGGCGAATATACCTATCAATAACATGTAGACAATTTCGGACATGGTTCCCAATTACTGGCAGTTTGAAAAGTTTCCTTTGCGAGTGTCTGCTTGTAAATATTAACTTTTAATTTAAATGAAAACATGCTTTCGCATCATTTGTTTCTGAATATGGTGCTCATCGCGATTATGTATGGTAGGTATCTAGGCCTCTGTGAGTATGACAGTGAAATTAATTACAACTTATGTAAAATAAAGCGCACTCGTCAAATTCCGGAAAAATGTAATTAGTGCATTACAGTGTATTTCATCGTCTGTGGTAAATCGTGCGCATTCATACCACGACCTAACGTTTTGTGGAAAGGGCAATTTACCCTTGTCGATTGTTGTATGTACGATTTGCGTAAGAACTGCAAATCACCAATGAGGCGATTTCTACGTACTCAACTCAAATAGGCAGGCATTCATGGACCAGTCAATTGTGCTTCAAATACTGATTTGTACGAATCAAAGTGGAAATGATGTTACCGGGCTTGGGAATTTGATTTTAATCTCCGTCGAACAGGAGAATGCATCGCAAGAAAAGGCCTTTAAGCGATTATCCTAATCAGGCATGCTCCTGCTGGAGCGTTGCTAAACGCTCCAGCTAGTACTGTAGAGATAAGGCTATGTATGTAACATATATGCATTGAGCCCATTCATCCAAATATCACAAGCCACACTAGCAAACTAGTGCCGGCCGCAAACGCTCAATTTGGATCGAGATTTAGTGAATTTTAATAGGATCAAGGGATGAGACTGTCGTGTAATTAGCGGTATAACAGACACACAACCCGACGGTAGTGCTGTAGTGGGTGGAATAGTTCCGTCCCACCTTCCTGACACGTTACATGAGAGGAATAGGAAGGGAGGAAATCAGTCGAGTAATGCATACGAACACATCTGAATATAATCAGGCAGAAAGGGGGATTATCCGTGAGTACAAACTAGCTAATGACACCAGACGTTACTTGTGCTTATGGGAGTCAGGCTCTAAAGATCTGTTAAGGCTGCTAGTTTTTGTATACGTAGGTATACCATAGGTGCCTATAAAAATCCTCCTCAACGCTGGTTAATTAATGCCGCACTGTAATTGTTTTTCCATGCCTGGATTGCGGTTAAGTTTTAATTGAAAGTGCACTTATAAGGAAAGTGATTCACTGAAACGAAATCTTGTTCTAATTGAAAAATGTTTGATTTTCGTTTTTATCTGAAGTGAAACTTAGGAGGGTAAGTTAAATTGAAATTCCTATAAAGTATGCGCTCCTCTGATGTTATCAAAAGAATTTGGTTTCTTAATTGCCTTCGCGAGGTTTCTGGAAGGACTTTTCGGATATAAATCGTCCGCTTGTGGTGGATAATTACAACTCAGTTTCCAATATGTGAAAGATAACTCAGAACTTCAAATGAACTCAATTCTTATCTATCTTACAACTTCAATGTATGAATGAATAAATTTAGCCCTCAAATGGCACACACACACTATGGAAAATTTCACTTTTGATTTTCAACCGTTAATTATATTCTAAATAAAAGTGGAAAATTTGTTAAAAATATTAAGGCCAGCTTCATCATATTACAGAAAACAATTTTCTTCGAAATTCCCTGTAGGGTGTATCTTGTAAATCTTTTAGAAATCACATTCTATTGATTTCTACTATAGTCGACGTTAAAGATGCTTTTCTGATAGCACTCTATGGACCTGCAATTGCATAAATAATGATAAGTTGCAACACGTTGCATGAACTCTGAAATCAATTCATATTTTCGACAACTGCAGTTGAACTCTTAAACAGATACTTGAGTGAGCATGGTTAACATGTGAAAATGAAAAATACTTCCTCCGTTCTAGAAAATATGTCTAGTGGTGTGCCTCAGGGTTCGATCTTGGGGTGTACTTCTATTCTGTTTTTATGGTAAGAACCTTTCTGATGTGGTGAAGAATGTTTTTGTGCAGAAGCTGATGATGTACAAGTATATTTAAGTTGCCCTATAATGAGGATTGCGTCTTACATGTTAATGATGTCCCAAATCGTATATATAACTGGAGTAAACCTACTTATTATTATTATATAATATTATTATTGGAGTGTATTACCTATTAAGTACTTACTCATACATATGGTATGCGCATTATTATTTTTATCTTTTTATGTACTCAACCCAGCGACATCATTCTCACGCCAAACACCTACTATGCTAGTGTATGTAGGTGCAGTCACTTGTGATAATGCAAAATGCTCTAAAATTTCCTCAAATTCACGTTCTTTCCACATTTGTTCAAATTCATGTAATTAATACACTCTTTTCTTATTTTTATTTTCGAAGTCACCCCCCACCCACCTAGGTGCGGAGGAGGATGAATTTCAGCACTACTTCAGCTGAAAACCTTGGTATAATATTAAATAATAAAATTACATGTTAGTGCTACTCTGCACAAAGTGTATGGCAAAAAGACTAGAAATGAGGAGACCGAACTCACATCCCGTAAGTGGGACGAATTCTAGCCGCCGCTCGTGGCGCTGCAAAACCTACTAGAGCGCCGCAATGCACTACCGTACCGCTGATTTTTGCGTTAGTGGGTTAGTTAATTATTTCTAGTTTTTGCATTGGCCACTTCAAAGTGAGGTTACGGTCGATCTACACAGATTCTCACTATAAAAAAACATCACCTGCGGAGTAATGCATTTCACCGCTCACGTATACGCTCACCACGAGCGGCGTTCGTCCCAACGCTCCCTATTCAAAAGTAACGCAGTTGGGTCTCGTTATTTCTAGTCTTCTTGGAGTATGCTGTACGCTAGCGCCCTAGCGGCCTTCGTTCATTCTTTGTCAAATGTGCGCGGGAGTGGAATCTGCTGCCTGCCAATATTCAGAAAACGACGTCCAATGGATCCTTCTATACACTGGTAAGTAATTGGACCTTTAAGCACAGATTTAGATTTAAATTAAATTGTTACATAGTTTCCTTTCTTTGTTCACATTACCTGTAATTTTTTTATTAATTTACTATAGTTTTCTTTTCATTTTCATTTCCCAAGTTTTTTTCTGCATGAATTTTGCTCAATTAAGATCTTCTTCTTTCTAATTATAATGAATAAATTATAATATTATTATTATTAAACACCTGGTAGTGTAATATTAAAAAAAAACTGTAAACTTTTAATTTCCAGTTTTTTCAAACTGGTAGACATTCTACAGTCTCAACCGTCACATAAAAAAATTCATTTGTCTTAAGTTAAACCGCTAAATTAAAAAACAATGTTAAAAATAAATTTAAAAATGTAAAAACATGTATTTAGACAAATTTTCGAATTTGAGGAACTTGATTCCATGGTTCTTAAATTTAAATTGGTCAAGTTCATGAACTCATGAAACTCATCGCATCCTACTAAATTATATGAAATAAAATAAATTTTTAGTGAACCCCACAATCCCTACTTGCTTTTAAGCCTTATACATATCTAATGACATTAATTCTCTGATCGTAAATAGATGCAAGAATGTTCACATATTCATTAATCTAACAAAATTACTCGTTGCACCATAAATATGGCTCAGGTTTATCCTCTCAGCATTATAA
Organism: Neoitamus cyanurus; assembly: GCA_947538895.1. Taxonomy (NCBI): domain Eukaryota; kingdom Metazoa; phylum Arthropoda; class Insecta; order Diptera; family Asilidae; genus Neoitamus; species Neoitamus cyanurus. The sequence goes on along the minus strand of OX384544.1, from coordinate 16,260,572 downwards.
ATGCAAATTGTTAAAATGAGCACCTTGCAATTCTTAATTCAAATGTCGATACGGTGAATTACTACCTCCGGAGAAAACCAAAACATTTCATGGAAATTCAAATGATGGTAAATTATGGCCAAAGAAGCTTTCATTGCTTTCCATTTATTTGTCTGCTGTACTGACGGGTAGAATCTTCCATTTTCTGTCATTCGATGATTTAATGATGTGTTTGCCTCTGTCTGGGAAATTTCTTCTGCTTAGAAATTCTACAGAAATGTGAAGTAAAACGTTTTGTTTAGTAGAACATTTACCCAGGTAACTGCGGAATTTAGTTTTGAATTCTCTCATTGGGGCGGGCGTATGTAAAATCAAACGATGATGGGGCATAATCGATAAATCAAAGGAGATAATCAAATTTTTCTTCATAAATCCATAACAGTTATTGGCAATATGTATACTTACGACAAAATCACATTTTTATTATTTCTTAATAAAATTTTTAACAGATATCGAAAAACTAAGAGAATCTATGGATGTATAGAGCACAGATGAATATTTACTTTAAGTGAGGCAGACAGCAGGCTGCACCGCTCGATTCGAGTGATTTTGCAACTTTGAAGGATAAAAACTTCTGACTTAGTTGTCCTACGGTCGTGATTGCCTGCTCATTGAAAAGGTCTCGAATTCTTCCAAAAAAATAATAACCATTTACCGTGAATTGGTAAGATTGCAACAGCATTTTGAGCATATTTTCTCAAAAAAAATATTATAGCATTTTACAATGTCGTTGTATATGAAGCGAAAACGTATACTTCAAGACGAATCCAAGTCAAAGAACAAAGTTCAAAAAGTCTATCCTATCCTCTTCCCATCGATTAACGGAAACGGTTTCACGTAAAAGTCTACAGTACGATCCCCGACTGTGCCCCAACCATTTTTTTATTTTACACGATGAGTATACACGTCAAATGCATAGAGAATTGCTTTGAAGTGTAAACCTACACTTCCAGGGGCAGTTAACTGGTTAGCATTTGTTTTAAAAATTGAATATAGCTTTTAAAGGCTATATGGCCACGAAATTTTCCAAATTTCACTTTAGAAACATAACTATACTTACAATTTTTTTTCTTTTTTTTAAGCCTAAATACGCCTGCAAATTATGTTAACACAAACACTAACATACGTAAATCTTCATGTTTTTATTTTCGGATAACCTTTCTACTGAATATTGATGGGACAGTGGAGAGAGGTTTTATTTTTTGATCGGAACATCGAAGCTCATAACTTTGTACATTTTTAACGTTTTTCAATAAAACTTTCTATTGAACAAGTTGAGTATATACTTAATAAAATAAACTGTACCCGATCCTTAAATAATTTAATATACCTGAGATAAAAATTCCCAAACATTAACAATTTTTTGACCTGTCACAGTGGCGTTCCCTCTTAATGGAAAAGTTCTTATAAACTGTGCATTGCAGTATGAACTTTTAAACTACGGCCTATTTTGCAATTTTCATTCACCGCAAACCCCATGTAAAACGTTTTTGCCATTGTACTATATGATATAAAATGTGACGTTGGTAGGTGTTATTTTTTGCAGCAATAGTAGTGTTTGTGGTCTTATAGATACATAATAAACATATTCAAACTACACTTTCGCTCGATACGGCATAAGGTAAATAAATAAACCACATGAAATTCAATTTCGCTATTTAAGGTATTTAACCACCTCAGTTTTAATGAAGATTTTCACTGTGTGCTTCATTCTGTTCTCAATTACATATTCGCTTAAGACGCTTTCAACGAATAACCTCAAGAACATTCTCAAATAAACATTTATTCTCAGAGCACCAGAAATTTCACCTTGGACTTATACACACCGTGTCCTCATGGCCCAATATAGAAACCACATGTATACAACTAATATAATGTGACCTATTTTTTCGGAGAGTGAAAAACGTTCCAAATCTTCAAACATACATAAATACTTACCACGCGACTGACCAAGATACATCTTTAATGAACTTGATGCAGATCAAGAGTAAGCCATCGTCTAGAATTTCGCTGCTTAAGAATTCTGAACAATAATTATCACCTCGATAATCTTATGACCTGATGACGAGGCTGGGATGCTAATTATTGCCTTCTTGTGTATTGAACATGAAGCATTCTACATCAGGAGTATATAGAGCATATTGGCTTGCAAGAAGGAAGAGAGGTGTTTATTTCACAATGGCACCAAAAGAGAACACATTATCTTCCGAATAGTACGACAAAATGCCAATGGTAGCCAATGTTTAGTCTACTCTTTGATATTTGATGAGAAGCATAAGTGCCGCCCTTACAAAGGCTAATATTCATTTCGTAGTGTTTTAAATGACCTTAATAAAATCTGTGGTGCCGTATAATGATGTGTTTTAAACTTGTGTGTGTTATTGTTGTCCTGAGTTGTTGTTTTGGAAATTTAAAGGTAAAAGCTTACTCACAAGTTTACAAATCAACCACAAGCAATAATGGAACTGATTCGTCAGAAAATGGACCAACAATTCATCGGGCATTTAATACGGATTTAATTATCCCAAACGAGTATGATTCTGTTGAACTATTAAGATTAAAAATTAAATCTGTGTCCTTCAGCTCAGATATTCCGGAAAGCTTTCAGCAGACAAGACCTGCTGATAAAGAAGAAGCAACTGGTCGTGCATCGCAGCACATTGACTCCTTTTCATTTCCTTTTATGAATCCTAACATAAGGCAACCATCTTCAGGATTAAGGCAATATTCGCCTGAAATAACACGTCCGAGCACTTATCCAGTTTATCGACCACAAGCACCTAGTCAAGCTGAAATAGATAAAATGAAAGGCAAAGGTAAAGTGATATAAAAAGTAAATGTTGACGTTATTAAAATTAAGTTTTTTTTGCCTCAAACTTATTATAGGAGGAGCTATGGACAGATACACACCAGGCGAAGCTGTCGCTACTTCGTACTATAAAGGCAATAATAATAATAAAGGCTACAACTATAAAAATCCGCCAGACAAATATTCATACAATCCACCAAAGGACCTTTACTCGTTTCCTCCTAATTCAGGTGCAAATTATTCTCCTCCTGAAGTACTGTCTGCTGGGAAAACTCCAACAGGAGTTTCCAGTTATTTACCTCCTCCAGCAGGTCCCGCAGATTCCTTTAGTGGATTTGTAGGACCAGTTAGTCCAGAATATTTGCCTCCTTACATGAAAAATCCACCACCTCCAAATGAAATGAGCAAAGCCGTTGCATCAAGCGAAGTGATGGACAACAATGAAGGAAAGGGTAGTATGAATGAAGATGATCACCGAAATATGCAAACACCTCCACCTGATTCAATGGACAGCCACGAACATGATCATCCTCCTCCAAATGCCAGTGAAGATCAAATGATGTCGGGACCAATGCCAATGAACAATATGGGTCCTAGTAGCGACGACATGTCTGACCATGATCATGCGAGTCATCATGATCATATACATCACGACATCTCGTGGGACTCTATTCCAACATTTGTAAATGGTCATAGCTTTGATATGACTCCCGATATAATATATGATGATCATCATCATCATTTCCATCACCCTCCGGAATTGATGCCTACAACAACTACCGAAAGACCAGAGCCTCGTGTTAAAAAGTATAGCTATTTCTACATTGGCCGGAAGCTCTGGTACATACCGTTATATTTCACAGTCTGGTTCAGCTTTTATATACTTTTCCTAATTTTGAAGTCAATTGCCAGACATAAGGTAAATCATAATTTAAAAAAATAATCAGTCATCGTTACTAATGAGTGCATCACTAATAAATTGTGCTTTAACTGCCTTTATCTCTTAACATAAACAAATTTTAAATTGTTGCTCTAGTATCCTAGAGAAAGAAGTCCAAACAGGTTAAATCGGAACTTTCGGCGGGTGTTGGTCTTCAAAGCGAGAAGAAGCGTACTGAGACCTTGATTTGCAATAACGTCATTGCTTCACGTTCGTTGTGGCAGGTCGCATCATACTGTTGTCTTTTACGTCCATTTCATCCAATTCCGGCCGCAAAATGTTTGCAACATGTAACGGTAGCAATCGCCATCGACAGCCACGGCAGCAATTTTATTACTTTCAAAAATTACGGTCGATTTTCCCTCCTTCTTACATCTCCTAGAGCAACTGCGCGTAAGCTTCTCTTGCCCGTCCGCTTAAATTTCTTAATTTAATTTTCAACGTACATAAATTTTTTGAAGTGACACTTCTTATGTCGCGATAGTGATCGCACGTTAATAAATGGAAACGTAACGAAAAATTAAACGTTGCCCCAAGCAAAGACCCGAAAATGGAGGGATAAGGAAGCATTCCACATGAGAATTTTGTGTCGCTGATTTAAAATATGGTGACCGGTACTGATCTCTATGAAGGACTGGATAATGGATAGAGCACTTTCACCGTACAAGCCGCCAAACGTTTTGTTGTTGTGATGAAACTGGTACCCATTTTTACAAATTCAAAATGGCGTCTTCAATATGGCGAACATAATCATCATTTATCATTGTGTTCTAAAAAAAGGGAGTTGCAACTTCTGCCTGCGGCTACTCTTATATTTAAGAGCGCTTATAGTCGCTTCTAAGTATGTAGAGAGAATATTCTTTTCGCTTCGGCATGTTAAATTGAGCGCAACAAACTCTTATTCATATAAACCAAGCAATACAAATTGGAAAAAAGATCAGTGTTCAGTTTAGTTGTTCTAATCTGGGTGATCAAAAGTGATCGTGTAAGTAACCGGTAATGCATGCTCCTCTGTATATTTTTAAAGTTTCTAATAATATATTATACTAATATATTTCATAGACTTTTCTCTCTTTCTACCTACCAACTTTAACTTTGTTGAATACATATAAGCTTACAATTTTATCGTTGCAGGTCAACTTGCCTAATCATTATACTGGTGGAAATAGGAAAAAACGAAACATTCATGAAATGACACATAAGGAAATCACTTATCACATTGACCAGCTGACTGCCACAACGATGACCCAAATAGAAGCATTTAAGGACAAATATCTTTAAGTTTTCAATACATAGGATTTTTATTATACTGAAATATGTATATGCACATAAACTTGAAGGCCAAGGCGTTTACGAGAACTGAGAGAGAATAATGTATAACGTCAACATTTCACCATAGTTGTTATTAGATTTACCCGTAGATTTTTTTAATGTCAAACTGGAAAAGAAATTACATAGGTATATCCTCTCGGTTGTATTCTGTAGCTCCGTAGAATTTGTGGTTTGCAAGTTTGTACTAGAAAACTGCGCGATCCTATTAATGCAAAACTTCCAATGGATCTAACATCTGTTAAAAATTTAATGTACAACAAATTTCATAGGTTTGCGTACATACCTCAGCATTTAATAAATTTATTATGAAAGGATAACGGGTTAAATGGTTTACCTACTCAACACAATGATGGGAAATTTTAAAATACATATACAGGAAATTAAAGCGTGACGGGTGCGCCTATCCTACCCAAGCTAGACATTTTTTAGGTTATAGCCGCCATGTTGTTAAAGCAACATTTGTCAAATTTGTTGTAAATTGTTCAGTAGTATGTGGTAAATCATCATGAAAGGATATAGCGTTGAAGAACGTGTGCTGATCTGTTCTTACGAGGATCACATTAAATCATTAAATTTTTATTATCAAAATCAGTGCACCGTTCGAGAAACGTTCACTATCGAAAATCATCTTTAGCGACGAGCGCTACAGATCGATGATAAGCAACTTTTTGTGGCCTAAACTGGATGATATGGATGCCGATTACGTGGTTCCAACAGGATGGCGCTACGTACCACACAGCGCATACCACAATGGACATTCTACGCAAGCGATTTGAGGGCGACGTACGCCGGCCACCGATATCGTGCGATTTAACGCCTTTAGACTTCTTCCTTTGGGGCTATCTTATATCACAGGTCTATGCGAATAAACCGCAAACAAAGTCAACATAACGAACACCATCCAGCAAATTCAGCCAGATTTATGCGACAAAAACATCGAAAATTGGACCTCCCGAATACGTACCACCAAGCAAAGCCGCGACGGACATTTGAACGACGGTATATTCTATACTGCCATAAAATATTCATTCAAATAAAATAAAAACGGAGTGGATATCTCACACACAACTTGTTTTATTTACATTTAAAACTCGAGCGTCCTTATTGATCCGTGTAGATCACCTAGAAAAATCACGTAAATTTTTCATGGGACAAGGAAGACATCAACTTGGTTGCCTGATGTATATTGGTGATATGCTCATTTGGCTGTACCTACTTCTATGAAACTAAAATCTGGAATTCATTTTCCTTACACTGGACAATGTAAGCATTAGCTTGAAACTTTCAAAAAGTCCTTAAGTTACTTTTAAATGGATAAGCCCGGGCAACGCCGGGTACTTAAAACGTATTCAATAAGTTAGAGAATTGGTCGTATACATCGCCTATTGATTTAGGTTTCATCGATTTTCAAATTTGTGAAACAGGAATTAAAAGAAGCAAACTTTATAAAATAGTTGCAATAATCACTTTTACAATAATCCCGTTGAGTATCTAGCTTAGCATTCACATAAAATCTCTGAAGTTTTTACAAGAGTATATAACAATTACACGGGGTTGTCCTTGCTCCTACGTATTCAGGGAAACCTCGATCTGGTCAAAAATGCTGTGCTGGAACTGATGTTGCTCATGCTCATGTTCCTGTGGTAGTTGGTGCATGTCCTGCATTTTGTGAGTCACAGTATTAGAGAGTTGCACACCATTCAATTCCTCCGAGTTAACGTGATGAATGACTTGTGTGTCTGACGGTTCTGGGGATGTTGCCGACTGAGTCAAATCGGAACTACAGCTAAGAGAAGAAAAAATATTTACCATGGGGGTGTGGAAGACAATCCCAAAACTTACACAGCTTTTAGGTGTTCTAATTTAGGAATTTGCGTTTTTGGAGGCTTCTCGCCCTTAGCCTCCATAGCGGCTAACTCGAGGGGATGGGCTTTCTTCTTATGGCTGCGGCAGTTCGAACCATTGGCAAAGGTCTTGTCGCAAAAAGGACAAGTGTACGGCCTTAGGCCGGTATGTAAAATGAGATGATTCTTCAATGCTTTCGACCGTTTGTACTCGTTACCACAGAAATTACATTTGTACTTCCTTTGATCGGAATGGACTACCATGTGCATTGTCAGAGTTCTTTTAGTATTCAGCTGCAGACCGCAGTGTGGACAAACATAAACGGTATCATTATGAGTGTCTTCGTGTGTCTGAAATTGAAAGAGGCATGAATTTCAGTCTTGGACCCATCTTAGAATCAAACCTTAAGCCTTGGCAAATTTTTGAACCTCTTAGGGCACTTAGAGCACTGGAAAGGTGTGTCATCTACATGAGTGTACTTGTGCTCCTTAAGCGCGCCTTTTGTGGTGAAGGTCTTTCCGCATTCTTCGCAAATGAAGGGCTTCTCCCCTATGTGGATAGCCTTCACGTGGGCAGTGACATTAACGGCTTTTGTAAATTTTTTGTCGCAGAACCGACACGGATAGGTCATTTTTAGTTCTGGCGGCAGGTGTGATGCTTCGTGTTGCTGCGCTCGCTTTGCAGTTGGAAATGTCTTCTTGCACTTGGAGCACGTGTACAACGACGGCTGAAGCTGAGAGCATACTTTCATATGCTGCCTATAGTTCCCAGCCCGCAAAAATTCCTTTTGACAGACATTGCACTTAAGGGATCCCTCTTTGAACTTTCGAGCAATCAAACGTTTTGACCTCACAACCTTTCTGAGCTCGGAGATCCTATCATCTTGAACATCTTCTCGCTCAACCCTAATGTCCAAATACTCCTCGTCGATGTAATCATCATCGGCACCGTCAGAGTCGCCTGCCATATTGTCGTCGTCCTCCTCCGAAATCATTGCGACATCTTCTATGATTTCAGGTCTCTCTGACTTAATTTGAACGCAGATTGATCCCTCTTCCTCCACCCTCTGAATCTCATTCTGGCTTTCTATGGGCGTTGAGCCGGTTTCATTGCTAGTCAGCACTGAATAGAGCTGCCCCCGTACTTCCACTTCAATAGGCAAATAGTTCTCCATGAGATCACTCGTGTCTGTTGCCTTGTCGCTTCTCATCCTGTCGTCCAGCGACTCTGCTCTGTTCAGACCGTACTGGTAGCGCATACATTCCAGGTCCGTCGTGATAACATTGAACTTATCAAACATCAAGTCCGCGAACATTGCCTCCACCTTGGCCGAGCGGTCTGCAAAGCTGACTAGACTTATGAGGAACTTATAGCAGGCGCTGCATATCATAGTTGGGACCTCGTCGCAAGGATTTATCTGAAAGCAGAGCAGTGATTTCATATCCAGAATTCTATGAACAGAATTTAGAGCTCACCGTAATCGAAAAGAATTTCTGTAAAGCTTCAGAGAGATTGGGGTAATGTTCATTTTTAACAAAAACATCAACTTCATCTCCGTCCTCCTTCGCACATAGACGACACCACCGCTTCCACACAGTTAACATTGCTCAAGAGCTCTGCTCCAATTGAATGTCTGTTAAACATAAACAAAACGAAACCCAATTCCAAAGGACACACTCAAATTTCAAAAAAGGCACAGAATTCTGTGAAATTTAATGAGCACCCTTCGAAATTTTTGGATCTGTCAAACATGCTGTGAAGTTGGTCGAGCTTGAGTTTAAGGCTAAGGTGAGTATTGGGTGCATAAGTTGTGGTTTGTGGATTCACTTGAACTGCCTTACCATTATCGTTGCCATTTTTCACTGAAACTGTTTGAGATTTGATTATATTTCGAAACAGACGATTTTGACAATTTGACGGAATATTAATGTTTCTTCAAGGGATTTTATCAACTTCTTCATCTATCTTTTAAATTGTGAATTATACTTTCTGCTTCATATTTCTAACGAAGCCTTTGGGCATTTTTAAATACATATGGCCTTTGTTGACTCCGTTCTCGTCCGCAACAAACCACATAAAAACGAGAATGCGGTTCAAGTGTCTAGAAAGCTCCGCAAATTTATTGGTAAATGAATGAGAAGTAATAGAAGTAGAAAAAAAAGGATCACCCCTCGTCCTCGTCCCCCCCTACGTACGTCACTGTTGTATGTTACGTGGGAGTAACTTAGATTGCGTAACACCGTTACCGTTACGTTACTGTTAAGTAAGTAAGATCACGTAGCGATGTTACTTCTGCCTAACGTTACTGTAACGAACAGTGTTCTACGGGTTGCTACGATCTGTAGAAAAACTTTCCATCCAAATCGATAGTGCCCGTCACATTGGTAGTTCACAGTCATTCATTGGGATTTGGTTTAATTAAAAATGTGATTGTTATTCTATGGAATTAGAAACGTTTCAACTAGTTCAATTGCTGTAGTCTGTCTACTAGGGCATTAAGTACATTGCTTGAGCTTTTATTAATGATTTTTCCAATCAGTACAGAGTTGTTTCTAATATTGTTTCATTTTCTTTTATTATGTAAAAAATACAACACAGCCATCGCATACAATGTAGCAACAATTTGATTATATTTCACAATAAATACGTCATTAAACTTCTTGGTTTTTCTTATAGTATAATTCTATATAATGAATGTATGTAACACACTCAATAGGTAAATATGTTGTCCTAAATTTATAGAGATACCATTTTTTGATGATATGTGATCATTTTTTTAGGGACAATGAAAACACAAAAAAAAGTTATGATCAAAGTTGATCAAATGGTAGAGATACCTTTAAAAACCCGAGCTCATATTTTAGCAAAGCATTTTCTTTATTTTTCGAACACTGCAAACACATTTTCACAATTTCAATTATTTATATATTTTGATATTTACGTTGTAAAAATAAGTTCCTTCTTACTTTAAGTTATTGACAAAGTATGTGCACTACAGCGCTTTGGAGGGGTACTAAATATAGTTGATATAAATAAATAAATAATAAATACATTTATAACTACTTCATTGCTAAAACTAGGCGTACTTTTTAATAACGTCGTCATTGATATGACTATGTTTTAATGCTAAAGAATGATAAATATCACATCTTCTGAAGCTTTCAATTACATTAACGTGTTTGGATCGCACTTTATCAATATTAAATAACTACTTACCATATAAAGGTTTAAGTTAGTCCCATATAAATACAGCCAACAACTGATTTGAAAAAATATGAGCTGAAATATGCTCTCTCAAAATGTCTTCAATATTATTAGAACATAATTTTGGACCATAATTAATTTCAAAGTACGTTGATGTTTATATTTATAGTCCTTCGAGATTTGCTTTTTTCAGGGTCTGTAATTTATAATTTATAAATAATAAAAATAGTTTATCAAAGCTCTTGTTCTATCGCAGTTACTTTACGTACTTTGACACCAATTTTTTGTCGTACAAGTCGAAGAATAATAGAAACCTTTTTGTAGAAATTCCAATCAACGTTTTCACTTCATAATGATAGAAATGGATGGAGTGAAGAGAATATTGCTATTGTACGAGAGAGTGTTGCAGAAGATCAAAATATCCCCTAGACAATTTTTGGTGAATTAAACGTAAAGATCCTTGCCTTACTTGCTTACACGATTGCATTCACTCAAGGACACAATCCAATAGACCCTCAAATGCGAAAATATCCAGTTGGCTTTAAAAAAACCGAAATTTAGGGCTGATTTCTGGTTAAAAGGTTTCGTTAACAAACAGAACTGCCGTTTCTGGGCTGAGGCTAATTTACAAGTGATTTACTAGCAGTCTTTATATTCTGAAGAGCTGACTGTTTGGCGCGCGTTTCATGCTGGAGGCGTCATTGGGATGTTATATTTCTTAAACGAAAATGGTAACACATTTATTTAGAGAATAAGTGATTTCAACAAGACAGAGCCCCCTGCCACACAGCCAAAAAATCTATTAATTTATTGAGAAAAAAGTTTAGTGATTCGGTTATTTCCGGAAATGGATCTGTAAATTGGCATCATTGTTGATATGATGTAACATCATTAGACTTCTTGTTATGAGGTTGTGTAAAGTCACAGATTTCCCTAAATAGACCAGCAAATTTTGACGTGTTGATTGACAACCAACGATCGAACGCGTAATTGCTGATATGCGTGTTTACTAATGTGAAAATTTGGTTCAACAAATTCATTCATGCATACGTTTCCGTGGACAGCTCATACACTGCCTGATGATTTATACAAGTTTATAAAGTATACATTAACTATTCTCTTGCTTCGCAGCAGCATTAGCATGTATTTTATCTAAGGACACTTTTTGGCGATTAAAAAATTGTTTATGTAAATGAAGTTTTAGAAGATATAAGATATTTTCTTTCAAAGAGAAGAGTGATAGTGCGCACTTCAATAAGTTCGCTTCCCAAATACCCAAATTTCCCGAAAGATGAAGATTTTCCCAGTATTGTTGAATACCAGAACTTCTGATTCTACTAATTCTATTGTACTATCGCCCGGCCGGCATAGCCCTTACATCCAGTCGTGAGGTCATGTAGTGTTGACTTATGCTCTGCTTGCAGTTTTATGACTAACGTAAATATCTGTAAAGAAAGCGTTTCAAAACATATTCGTTCTTTGTGGAAAATGTTGCACTTACAAAAGCTGTGGCTATTGCAAGCAGCAAGCCGAGTAAACCGGAAATCATCAAGAAATTGCGGCAGCTCTCCACCTCGGATTTGACCTCGTCCAGTTCCCCCGGCATAATGACCGTATATTCAATGTTTTCTTTGAATTTCGTGTAATCTGTTGTGTTTCGATCATTTAAATTCCTCCGCCGTCTTCCATGTCCTGAGGGTTCAAACAAATCCATGCAAAAGTCAGGTTGGCAATCTGCTGGGTCCATACAGGCTTTAATCTGCGAGTGGATCCAAAGGGTTGCACGCTCTTTCATAGAACTCAAAAGAAACGCCTCGAAGTCCAGGAACACCTCATTCGGTCTGTCTCGGTAACGAGCTGGCTGATGCGGAATGATTGAGGCAAAGTCACGGTTCCGGCACCCGTCGTGCACCAACGACACCGATCCGTGTGCATGAGGGTCATCAGGGTCAGGCGAGACGGTGACTTCCATTAGCTTTACGTACTTCCACACACTCATGGCACTGATTCGTGCCCGCAGTTGCAACTTAGTGCCAATTGGCACTGCCTGATCTACGGGAAGTTCGTTGTTGCTTGATAGCGGCGAAGTGTTCGGCGGGTCCTTAGTGTTGAGAGGGGAGTTTGTTCCACTGATGCGGGCTATTGGTGGTGCTTCTTTATAAAGAGCCACTTCGTATTCAAGACGGCCTGGGGTTTCTTCTACGACACCAGACACTCTTGCTCCATGAGGACTGAAATATTTAAAAAAAAATATATTATATATATTTCTCAGCTTCCCAGTATGGCCACATACATATAACAAGTATATGATATATGCAAAATATACTTATAACAATATATAAGAGAGTCCAACCCCTGAATCCCCTGAAGAATCTTACTACACAAGGCCTTCTAACAGTTGAATTGCTTCAAGGCGATCAATATTAGGTAGAAAGGTGACCCAACACAACAAGTATATTCTACAATAGGCGCAACGAAAGTATAGTACAAAATACGTGTAATGTAAAAATCTTCAAACTCCTTACTCCATCTCAAGGTGACCTTCTCCTAACTGAATTTAAAAAAAAAGCAAAAGTTTGGGATTTTTTTACAAGAAAACAAAACAAAATGTGACCTTGAATCTTTTTTTTAATTGGAAGTCTTTAACAAAAACTAGAAATTATTTTTTTTTTTCATTTTTCGATCACCCGTCGCCGCCAAAGGGCGCCAAAAAAAAATCGGCCTTTTTCCGTAATTCCGTGATTGCGGCTCGCCAAATCATTTGAAACATAAAAATCAAAAACCACTTAAATTAGACATAAAAATCTATAGATCTAACTAGGATCTAACCAATCGGTCGATTAGAAAAAAAATGGCAGCCATTTGAAGTCAAAAATCGAGAATTTTTCGATAAATTTTTTACATAAAGTGCTGTACAAAAAAAACCTATTTGGTTATTATCTTATATCCTAGTTAGATTTGTATACAATTGAATTCTGAACAAAATGAACCAAGGTTTATGGAAATCGGTGGAGCGGTTCAAGAGATATCGTGGAATTACGATTGAAAAAATGAAGTCGAGAAAAATGCGTTTGATTTTAGATCGACTTCACCGGCTGAAAGTGCCGTGTGCCGGTTTCCACGGAATTTTCTTTTTGGAGTTTTTGATGTAAAATTCTTTTGAGTTTTTGGCATTTTCTCGAAATTTCTAAAGAAAAACTATAACTGAATTGAGTTTCCTTCGGCGAGCGGCGGCGCGGCGTCCCAAACAGCGTGCTCGGGCGTCAGCTGCGCCACCGTTTTTTCTCTCAAAATATATAGCACTATAACTCGAAAACCATATTTTTTTTTTCGTAAAATTTTAGGACATGATTCTAGACACATTAAGGAACATTTTGCCGTAAAAAAAATCGATTTTTTTACCCCAGTTAGGAGAAGGTCACCTTCGAAACCTAAACTAGAATTAGCCTTATTAGCTATCTCATTAATATGTTCGTCAAATATAAAACGAAAGTTCAGCCACACGACCCAAGTCTTTTGTCTGGTCAAGTTTAGTCCTTTATCGTGCAATAAATTTCCGAAGATGTTGTGTAAACACCAAACGAATAAGATGAATTAAATAAATAACATGAAACACCAACAATAGAAAGAACTATGTCCTAAGTTTTTTATGAGAGATACATGTATGCCGTTGGGACTACATAAAAATTATCAGCCAGGGTTTGTATCTATGTGCACTATAACCAAAGATTATATAAAAATGTATTTATATAATCTTTCCTATAACTGTTTCGTCATCAAAACAAAGACCTTTAATTTCCAGCGATATTGCATGAAAATTCGTTAAAAAGGTAAACTCGTTAAAACTAATATCACAGAGGATATCAAGAAAAGTCGCATTGAACAATTCAGCAAAAAGATTCGAGACCTTAAGGGGGTATTCTCATGTACCACTTCGAAAAAACGATTTGTTTTTTTTCATATTTCGATAGTAAAACCTATCGAAAATATGCTATAAAAAATTCAGACCGAAATTCCTAGTATTAAATAAGTTACAACTCATAGTCGTCGCCACGCCAGGTCTGCAGCTGCTACATTTCTATTGATTTCACTGGTCTTTTATACCTGCGTAAGGAGTTTCTAACGGTCAACTTTAGTATATTACCAACCTGTGTATATGTGGAATAGTGTATATAAATTTTTGTCGTGAATTGTGAAATTGTATGGTCAAGGCATAGCAGATTAGTGTAAGTATAAATTTTCCACGAAAATTCTGCTCTTGAAACTTTAAACGCATTTTTCTCGAAACATCATTTTCTAGAACGGTCATGGTCCTAACAAAAAAACTAATCGACCGATTGCTTTGAAATTTATATATGTTCTTCTACCCATTAATAGTTATCGTCCGTACTAGAATTGTTTATTTTCGAAAATATGTTCTTACTTTTTTTAAACGATTTGTACCAAAAAACACAAAGATTTTCGTAATTTTTGTTTCTACAGTCCGCCATTTTTTTTTCAATGAAATTGATTAATTTTAGTAGGGACGATAGCGACAGACCTACTGAACAATAATCCATTCGACTTTTTCATTTCAGATAACATGAACAGCCGCTATTAGCATGACCAGTGACCTGCTTTTTTTTGGTGTCTACTTTAATTTAAAAAAAAATATAAAAAATGTAAAATAAGCAAAAAAAAACAATTTCTTTATACAGTTTAAGATACAACAAAGAACATATAAAAAAATTAAAATGATTGATTTATATTGTCTTATAAAAAAAAATTCCCTAAAAAGAGGTAAAATTTATGCGTTCACATGAGAATACCCCCTTAACAGGATCACCACTCTCGAAATCTCCTAACCTCAACAAGGACGGGTAACTAACTGTTCGTCCCTCTTTTAGAATTAATAAACCTTCAAAACTGCCTTGGCTCGCTTGATGGAATAGAATTCATGTCATATACAACGTGTATCAGTTAACGCAAGCCAAAATGATAGGGATGATAGATCTCTTAGACAAACCAACAAAATCGTATGGCTTTCATATTGTTAACGTATTTTTATGTTTTGATATAATTGACGCAGCGGCAAGCATAGGACTTCCGCAATACTCCTCTACTTCGAAATTCTGCTTCAATTACTTTAATTCAGTTATATTAATATTCGCTATGCTGGGTGATTAGCGCCCGCAGTAACTATTCTAATTGAATGGACGTCCATCTGTCGCTTATTAGGAAAAGAGGGAACGATTAGAGGGAACGAAAATACATATAACAGTTGTTTTCATGAACAAATTTCAACATACGTACAACTTTCAAAATATTGTATTCCTAATTTTATTTCAAACACACTTACAAGCTTCCTGCGAATCCCGCTGCTTTATTTTCAATTATAGTTGGTTCTGGTGGCTTGCACATAATTATAAGCTCTTGGTCCGATTGCATCACCACACCGGGAAACTGAGGAAACCATATTCGCACATGCACAAAGCCCTGTAAAAAAAAAATAAAACTAATTAAAATACTGAACAATGTAATAATGGTCTTCAGTACTTACATTCCTCTTCAGCACTCCACACTTGGAAAAGTCATTAATCTTGAGATCATAGCTCAGATCACTGAGATCACTGTGGTCTTTTCTTATCACACAGTTTCGGTCAGTCTCTGGATTGACAATGCGATCGTCAGCAAATAGAGGGGCCCCTTTGAACCCCGCTGGCCTTTTCAATTTAGCTGTGATTAGATCGGCCACATTCGCGCCTTGCGAAGAAAATGAACATTGGATGTCGCCAACTGTGTTCAGTGAATGAGGTGAAAACAATTAATTTGAAATTGCTGAAAATTGCAAAATTAACTTACCGTCATAGTCTTGCGTTTTTCCTATATGTATGAACATCTGAAATGGTAACAGGTATGCTAAGTAATGGCAAGAATTATGCTTGAATAATATTTATGAACAGTTATTATTGTTTGTAACATCTTCTAAAGAAGAATGCTAATCTGAGGCTTGTAGCGACTAATAACACGCTCTTTAATTAATTAGAGCATATTGCACCGTTGTTGAAACAGTTATTCAACTCAACTAAACTATTTATGATACAAATTTTATTCTAAAAATCAAACTTCAAAAACAGGATATGAGAAGATTCTTCCGAATGTTCTAGAAGAAGTAGGAAATTAGTCTCAAAGGAAAATTGAATTTCTCTAATTATAGAAAAAAATAAGTTCACTTTTATTACTCTCATCAAAACACCTGAAGGCGGGGAGGAGTGTTGAAGGGTGGATCAGGAAGGAGACAACCCATTTTAATTAGGTTTGTCCGAGCTTAAGGAACCTTTCCTGAAAATATCGTCGTGCAGATAGTAATGTGATGTGTAGGTATTGCCATACTTATTTAATTGGTATTCTTTATATGTATGTATATGTACATTCAATAGGATGAGACTTAAGAAGAAGTTTATACATACATACATATGGGGGAGGTTCTTGTTACTCAGGCCCGAATTTTTGGGAACGGGGTTCGAAACATTTTGCTGTGCTAATTAACGGAAAAATAATGCAAAAATTCTATCTCGACCCGTTTTCGAGATATAGGGCAATTCGCGAGCCACCTAACGTTCGTAGCTTTTGGTAAAATTCTATTATATATTATAATTTCCCTTTTATAAACTGCCGGTGGAGTTAATTTTCCGAACCCCGTTCCAAAAATTGGGGCCTGAGTAACAAGAATGTTATGTAACATAGGCACACCTAATGCATATTCAAGTGAATTTGACGGCATTATAATAGTAGCAGTTATAATTTGAATGACCCACTTTTAATGTTTACCCTCTTAAACACTAACTGGGCTTTTTTTGGAGAGGGAATTATAAAGAAAAAAAATCAATTTAGACGGCTCTTCTCACTTCTGACACCATTTTGGGATGCGGAAGCCTAAGTATCAAAGGGCAGCAGAGTAAACGTGATTAGCCAAGAACAAAACATTCCGCACGAACCGTATAGAATCAGACTTCTTGGCTGACTGCGTTCACACTAAACATTCGAAATCAGTTACTTTCCAAAGCGATTACAAGCTTTCTTCCAAATAAGTGGCTTTTTGGGTTCCTCGAATATTACGTCATGTCTAAAAAAAAATTGCGGCGCCCTACATACCTGGAAATTACCCGAATTTTGCAGGTTCTGGGCAACTTTTCACTTTTCGTCGAAATGCGAAATTTCGGAATAATCTACATAAAGTCGACCTTCAGTCCGCGTATATTGTAGATTTACTATATCTGAAGATGAGATTGTATCACGGATCATTTTTGTGGCTGTGCTCCAAAACTATCTGTGGACCATGGAAAAGTTCTGGAATAGCGCCACACCTGTAGCTACATGCCGTTATGCAATGACTGTGCTCATCGCCCCAAGGTGCCTTACCGTGACGGGAAATGTTCCTTTACGGCGAATACGATTGAATTAATTGCGATGCAATTTGCTTGTCCAAATATTAGCGATATGCCACATTTATGGGCGCTGCAAAGAGTGGCAGGAGCGAAAGAAAGCAGCACCGGAAAGCTTCTTTACTTAATGGCCTTTGGAAACATAGCGGTCTTGTAAGTGATGTGCATCCATCCGACAGACATCGGCTTCGATTTCCCGGGAGCAAATTACACCTGAGTTCGATGGCAACGCCGCTGCGTTGCGTTCCTACTATGTTACATGACCGTGTGTAGAAGAGGCCGCCTTCCCCGATTCTCATCCTAATTTCAGCACGAGACAAGCAATTATAGTCGGTGACTCTAACTAGCTCCACGATATGCAAATTACCGGGGCACTTAGCTCATTAACTGCTGTTGTAGGGGCCTTAGCGGGTTATGTTGTTTTGATTAACTGCAAACAGTTCTGGCAATTCCCAGACTACACGGAAGGATCGAGCAATGCACTTGGCATTGTTAGGGGGTTACTGGAGCGCAAGGTTGAAATCTTTCACTTTGCTTCTTTGCCACGGGTGAAGGTAGCACTTGCTTCATTTATGTGCATATTATTTTACAACACAATTTCTTTCTTCATTTACGCGGCAGCTGTTACTCCGCGAACTCATTTATCTACTATTAACCTCGAGGCACAACTAATAAGATAGAATACTTTTATTGGATCATAAAAATTCGCCGTATGCCATGTGTCGGCCAGTTATACGAGCATGTAGTGCAATAATGCAGGTATTTGATTAGTAGGCAATAACCAAATGTAGAACACTACAGATGTTATAGATATAAACGTCAAATTAATTCTACTTAGATTTTTTAAGTGCAGTTTCTAAAGTCAAGTAAGGCGGTCAACCATCCGGGATGGAATGCGGGACAGTCGTGAAATAACTGAATGTCCAGCAACATAGCCCTGCCATTTTTGAAAAAATTAAAAAACAAAGTTGTGATGCATTGTGCTGCTTCGCAAAATTTGTTATCACCAATAGAGAATAATTTGGCAACATATTTAAATGTTGGTTGTAGAAGTTGGCTCCGCCATTTTTTAAATAAATTCATGTGAAATTGTTTTCGTATACTATACTTATATTCACGACTAGATATGCAGACTGCTTTTGATACCGTTTGGCATGATGCTCTAATTCACAAAATGATAAGTTATAGATTCCCTGTTCCACTGATTAGTGGGTGTTCCACAAGGTTCAATTTTAGGGCCAATACTTTCTAACCTATACACCGCCGATTTACCTAATATCCCAAACTGCCATTCATCTATCTTTGCCGACGATACAACAATCTTTAACTCATATAAAGAGGCCACACACATATCTATATACCATATATAAAAAAAATGAATCCCTATTTCCCTTGGTCACG
The DNA here is from genome assembly GCA_947538895.1 of Neoitamus cyanurus. NCBI lineage: Eukaryota > Metazoa > Arthropoda > Insecta > Diptera > Asilidae > Neoitamus > Neoitamus cyanurus. The sequence continues at coordinate 16,241,578 of OX384544.1, read as the reverse complement.
CCATCACGCGTGAACGGCTGGACCGATTTCGCTAATTCTTTTTGCGTTGTGTTCTTCCAGGAAGAACCAGGAAGGTTCTTATGAAAGAAAAAATTAAGAATATTGCGCGGAAAATTAGAAAATTATGTTTTTTGTTTGGGTTTTTGAGGTCACTGATTTTGAATCTGCCATCAAAATTTTGGAAATCAAGATGCTGGATCAATATGGCGACCGAAAAGTTAAACTTCAAGAGATTTCCATGAAAATCCGCGCTTGGGGATTTTCGGGATCACTGATTTCGAATCTGTTATTCAAATTTCCATATATGAGACTCCCCCTACACCGCTGGGAGATATAGGAGAGGGGGTGCAATAAGGAGGTGGTGTAAAATGAGGAAAACTAAATTTAATAATACTTTACAGTTTACAGTTAAAAAAGTATTAGGAATATGTGAAAGTGATGTATGGGGTGTATTGTGTACGAATTTATGGTTGATTTAATAAGACCACCCCCACCCCGCTGGGTCACATAGGAGAGGCGGCTGTGCAGTAAGGAGGCGTTGTAAAATTAAGGCATACAAATTTAATAGTATCCCGAGAAACGCCGGGTCCGGGCAAGCTAGTAGTAAATAATTTCTAAAACTATCTAGACAGCTTACAAATATATTTTAATAAATGGAGGATAAAAGTAAACCCAAACAAAATACAAGGAAGTCCACAAACACACTACATAGTCATATTTCAAGTTCTAATGTTAATTGGTACTCCATCCATTCATGGGCTCAATGTGCACTTTCACACATCAAAAAACTTCAGGTTATGCAAAACAAAATACTGAAAATGATATTGAATCTACCTCGGCATTTCTCCACCCTGGAGTTGCACAGTCGTGCACATGTTACGCACATATTCATCAAATTGTAACCTCATAGATTCACATCGGATATAAAAGTTCTACGTTTTTATAACGTAGAGGTATAAAAATGTACAACTTCTTGTGACACGACTTATAACTTTAAAATTACGACTCGTAATGTTGAATTGAATTAAAGACCTGGTAACATTAACACAAAGCATCGAATTTTCTCTTAAAATTGCTTTTTGTGGACAGTATAATTTTACAACCAACATAACTGTTTCATCCATTCATAAATTTACTTCCTGTGGCTAACAGCATATGTTGCTTTTTTCCCCTTATCGTGTCTCGAAACTCATGAAGAGTTCTTTCTAATGGTTACGGAGATAATGACTCTAATTCGCTTTCACAAAATTTGATCACCAAACAAAGGTGGCACGGTACAAATTATGCCATTTAGTGAATCACTCGTTTTCACGATGATTTGCTGAGAACGAGTCTGATATTGGACTTGATATGATTCACCAATTACACGGCCCATTATTAGCTCTATAGACCCATCGTCGCGTCGCAAGTGGTGTTTTGAACAATGCGCCCGGCCACGCGACGACACGGTTCCACTTCATTAAGACTCATTGAAAGGAAATTTCTCAGCTGACCGAGATACCCCGGAACAAGGGAGTGATTAGCTGTTCGACAAAACTTTTTAATTTAATTGACCCACTTATGAGACAAATCTAAACTGTAGCGGCCCCTGATGGGAAAATTTGAATCACTTCGCAAAAATCAATACTGGACTGACGACGGCGACGTTTTCCACGGTCAAATGCCTGTCAATGCAGATAGGTATCCAACGACCAGTGTCTAGTTTGGTAGTTCAGGTCGAGGTGTGTCTCCAACAAATAGAACTGAACTTGTCCATGCTTTCTTTCAAAATAGTCACCAAGGAAGGCCGAGACAATTTATGCCTCTTGGTGTTGTCCCAACCGTGAAAATATTTACGATGACCCAATTACACGATTTTGAGTACACGAACAGAACCAGCTTAAGATTCGACTGCTCTGTTCTGTTAGCGTAATTTACATGGGTCGGGAGAAATTACATAATGAGCCGGTATTTGTCGTCTTTGGAGGAGATTCCTCGTATTTTACGGTACTCAGGTGCACAGTCACCGCGATTACATTATTATTAGAGACAGCAACCAACCGTAAAATGTATTTTTTGTTGGTTTCTGGTTCCAATAAGTGAATAAAAGAAATTATTGTTTATTTAAAGGAATGATATTGATAAAGCTTACCGTTATAAGTAGAACTAAGGTCGGTGAAAGTGTGCTGCAGAGCGATTTACCCTGGCAAGGCATAGTGGTTCTTCTCTGATGACTAGTGAATTTTCGTACTAAAGTTTTGCACAGTCACTGCTTACGCTACCAACCTCTCAGCACAGCAGCATGTGAATGTTCTTAATTTAGCGGAGTTCTCTTTAGCACCTCCATATAAGCAGGAAGTTTTATCGCTCAGCTGAAGTTTTCATTTTAACTTCGCAACGATTTACTGTAAAAAGATAGAATTACAACAATTAAAACAAGATTTAAAAACAAAAAAATATATAATGTATTTTACTTAGTTATTTGAATTATTTTGTATGTGGTTCTAACAGGTACAGCTACCCTTCAAAAGGTCCAGTAGTTCTGGATTTTTTATATGTTGTATAGATTGGTAGCGTGATGATAAATCAAAGTTTTCGTCACCCCACCCTTTGTGTTCTCTCCACCATCGGCGAAAGTAACACATTTTTTCAGGTTTTTGCCTATAACTCCGTTCCAATGCATTTAAGCGCAATACACGTTATACGCAATTTCGTAGAACATAAAATGTTATAAAAATTTTATTTAATAAGTTTTTTTTACGATCTATGGAAACGGAGCTATGGAACGCCGAAAAACGGCTAAAATCGCGTACTTTGCAAAATTTTTATTTTTTGTTCAATATTACATAGCAACATCTCCATAACGTTTGTAGCGTAAAAGTCCCCAGAATAGATTTTGTAGAGAGTTGAACTACCTACAAAACATATTAATTTTTTGATGGCCAATACAAAGGAGTGGGGATATACTCTGAACATCACTGTGCCTATGTGTCGATTTGAATTAAATAAATAAAGAAAGAATATTTCTTTGTTTCATGCTTTTCGTTTCTTCCGATTTCGGCATTCTTGTTTTTTATAACAATTAGTTATTAATATTTTTTGCATTCACAGATAATATATAGTAAGTAAATAATGTCATGACATGATCAAGTAGGCAGCTCATACTAGTAATTTTGCATTATATCTCGTTGATAACACGGGTCAACACAAAATTTGACTTTGACTTTAAAGTATAAAATTTCGATAGTTTAGATCATAATTATACAAACAAAAATATATGGCATGAAAAAATTTGTTTTCGTATCTATATATTAGGTGTACAAATTGAAACTTGCCGTTTTTTTCGAAATTTTAAACCTATATTACACAAAAACTATTACATATTTATTCGGGGAAATACTGTCCATCACTAGTCATAAACTTGGCCCATCTTTCGGATAACATGCGAATTCCGCGTCTATAAAATTCTTCTTCTTTGGAGCCAATACATGAGTCGAGCCAATTTTTGATATCTTCAAAAGAACGAAACTGCTGTTGACAAATATTTGGCCTTGCCATATCAAATTTCCGCCCGCCATTTTGAGCCCTCGTTTTGAGGTGGCGTCATCTTTAGTAAAACGGCGAGTTTCAATTTGTACACCTAATATTATATAACAAAATGCAGCAGCATCATATTTACACTTTCGCGATGACATTTTAACTTTTTCTAGACTTGTACAAAATACCTGATCGTTGTTTATTACTCGAGTGCCATCTGGCGACACTGTGCGAACGTAAAAACCCCACTCTGATCTCGCGGTATTTTTGAATGTATCAGAATTAATTAAAATTAATAAAAAAATTCTAAAATTAGTATTATTACTATAACTATCACGAAAGCAAATTTTACTTAAGAAAAAAGTATTTTCTTTTAGTTTTTGTGCATAATTAACCGAAAAATCATAAAATAAACTTTAGGACAACGAACGGTAATTTTTTTGTAGAGTCGTGTAATATAATATCTACGTGTAGAAATTGTCTCTTGTTTCCTATGACAATGACATCATATAGCTTGTCGTATTCTGCTCGTCAATTTCATTTTATACCCATGTCAAGGGGTCGTGAAGAAAATTGTAATTCGTCATCTCGGGGCGTGCGCCACATTGGGTTTAAAATCGTGTCCTAAAACTTGCCGTATTCTGCTCATCAAATCCTTTAATTTGATACCCATATCGAGCAAGTTGCTAAGAAAGGGGTAATCCGCCATTTTGGGGCATCCGCCATATTGGGTTTAGAATGGCGTCATATAGTTTACCGTATTCTAGTCACCCATCGCTTTCATTTGACATCCAGTTGTATTGCCTATGAAACCCGGAGGATTCATACGATTCTAACGACCCATCAATTATCCAAATCGGTAAACCCAGTGGGGCTCTACATACAAACATATATACATATGTATGTGCATACATACACCCATATGCGCATAGACTGATGAACACATAACCCTTCCGTTGTCGGGTAAAAACATTTGTCTACCAGCCAAGGTAATGCTGAAAATGGAAACAACACGACGGTTGTGGTGCTTCGCATCTTCCGTTTCCTACGCACCTTGAGCCTGCATTTCGTACTCCGTTTTACGAATTTTCATTTACGTATTAATATAGAGATAAAATAGCATTTTCTTTAATATCTGAAATTTGTAATCGAATTGATTTTTGAGTTTATTTGTTTATACCCAAAAAACGTACCACTTTACTATCAACTGAAGTGTGAGTGAAAGAATTATTGAATAGAACAAATTGCAAATGTTTCGTTGGTTCGCTAAATACTAGTCAAAATATTAACTATTCACAATGGCGTAAAGAAATGAAAATAGATATACAAATAACCCGCTATCCCCATTAGGGTTCTCTCATGTCTTTTTTTTAAAAGTTAAGCACGAAATTAGAACCATGACGATGATTTTGCCAGATTATTTGCAGTCTTGAAAAAGGGCAACTTCCATTACAATAAGCTATTTGTTCCGGAGCTATCTGGTTTAGTGCTTCCAGCCGCAATAAATTAGCTTCACCTATTTTGAGGTTTTGTAAAAACTCCATCCTGTTAAGGAACATTCACCTCAGGTTGCACCTATTTGTGGTGCTCAATGAATTAAACCTCTCAATCAATAGAATTTGCTCTTTTTCTATTAAAGAACAAATCTCCAAAAAATGTAACAGTTTAGCGCTTCCGCTTCTGTTCTGACAACTTGCCCGTGACGTTGCGGTTAATTTACAGCAAGTTGTTCTTAAGAACGTCGAATTCCGCTCCTCATACGATTTCAGGTCAATTAATAAGTTTAAAAGAGAAAATGCAAGAATTCTACACTTGAAGAATTTTATGGTATTACGACCATAAAATCATTGAGGCATTCCCTACAGTTGTTCTTTGCAACTTATTTGTTCAGAAACATGGATGCAATCTCTTCTTCAGCAAATCTTAACAAAATGTATTCGGTGTTTACCTACTTTTACGTTTGTTTCGTGTGTTCCATTTAAACAATTTTAATTGCGATCAAGATGATTTTCCATATCAACGTTGTATTCTTTCATATAGTGGACGAGTGGGTATTGTTATATGGAGTTCCATATAATTTCTTTAATTATTATGATCGGCACCGATCAAATTGAAGACAGTTTTAATTTACTGAATATCATGCATTACTTACAATTATTAGAGAAAGGGGCAGGCTAATTTTTACCCGACTGCGCCAGAAGGTGGGACATGTTTATCGAGTGTATGTATTTACATATGTATATTTCTTTGTCACGCTCTGTAGCCTAAACGGCTTGATGGATTTTAACTTGAGAAGTGATGTTAGATTCGTCTTAATTGCGAGAGTGACAATGGTTATATCAAAATTATAAATATTAAAATTTCCGATTGTTGGCCATATTATATGTCTTCAAAAATTTTGTTTCCTCTCAAAACCTATCGAGTGGGTTATCAACATAACGGGGTTTTTAAATGGCTTACCAAAATATATACAAATTATATGTTTAAATGTAATTTGGAATAAGAAATGCTAAAAAAAGATTATTGACTAACACAGCCTAACAACAATATGCGTAGCCCCCGACTGTCAATTAGTTACACTTTGTCAGTTTATTACGAATATTGAACAGTTAGATCAATTTTAATAGGACTGATTTATTTATCGATTTAATTATGAATGTGGCTTGTTTACATCTATTTATTTCTATTTTACAGTCAGACGGGTTGGTTTTTTAAACAAACTTTTTTTATATATAATGTAGAAGGAAGGACAGATTGCTTTGTTTATGGGTTTGTTGAGCACGATGACGACAGAGGGAAACATATCAGACCTAGAATATTTTTCTCATTCCAACTGAGGCTAAGTAAATCAGATCTTGGCTTAAGGGAAAATATCATGCCTTGTAGTAGATACTTGTAAAAATTGGTTCTCATGGGACAAATCAAGGTACGGCGAAAGCTTTTAATCAACAACATACGTAGGTACATTTCGTTGGATTAGAAAATTTTTCCTTACGCCATTTATTCTTCAGACCAGGTATCTACAGATACCCAAAGATGTCGTAAAAAGCATAGTCGATTTTATCGACTCAAACCATTTTCCTTATTTAGGGTTCCGTAGTAATGTCGTTATGTCTGTCCATCCGTCCGTATGTCCGTCCATCTCTCTTAGTGTCACAGCCTTGTAGTTCAGACATTTTTATAATAAAATTTCTAAAGAGTACGCTTTTAGCAAAACCAAATTAGTAAATGTGAAGAGAAATTATAAAAGAAAACAAACTGTATTTGGGGTTTCTTCAAACAAATTTTTTTTTGTGTGTATCCCTATCCCATCTAATTGAATCTCGTTGAATAGGTCTCTTAAAATTTATTATATTTTGTTTAATAATTAAGCTTGGTACACCAGCAGGAAGTTTGTGTCAGGTTTTCCTAGGGAAGCATGATGGAATCAGTATTTTTTATGGGCGAAAAGCGCAGTGGTTTCCCATTTTCTTCCAGGGAGGTTTGGTAGAAGCTTTGCATTAACCGTATTGAATTTTTCGTTGCGATGGGACTTCTTCCGAGCTTTAATTGCCATAACAAAAAAAACTCCTTTCTCATTGTGCTGTCGTGTTGTCTAAAACGTACCTTAAGTTCTTTCTTAATTTAAATTCGCTGCTATATTTAAGTATACAATTACTTTAAATAGAAATACAATATATAATTTCTTTTGCCGTAGCCTTGACCTAAGGCAAAGTTAATAAAAATTCAGTCGTAGAATGCACATGTCATGCATCGTAGATTAGGTACTTCCAGATTAGCAAACTGGGAGTAGTATGAAAATTTTTCGAAATTTTCCACAATGCTATCAGAGAAGCTTTTCGATTGCATCCTCTTGCGGACAATGTTTAAGCGAAATGAAGTCTCCAACGAAGAGTCATGAATCCAGACACAGGCCACTCTTTTCCATCACATTATCACGAAAGCGACTAAGCGACAGAGCTCATTTTCACCTCACTGGCTACTATACGTCAACAAAGAAGACTCATCTGGGTCTCTGAAAACCCAAGATCCATAATCGAAAAACCTCTACACCCATAACGAGTGACAGTTTGGTGCGGTGTTTGGGCTGGGAATGGAGGCGAAATTTGACCATTATTATTTGAAAATAAAACTGGTGCCACCTTTACAGTGAATAGATTGTATTAGGGTTCCTTGGTCAAAATGGCAAAATTTTGTCATGTCCGTCTGTCTGCATGCCACAGCCTAGTTTTTACTCCTCCATCTTTCCATCGATTCCGACAAAATTTTACAGGCAGGTATCTTATCTGTACCGCCATTTTGTGTAATGAAATTACAAAGCCAAATTTAGGGGTAGCATATATAGAACTGAGGGATCACACTCTTATTTTCACGCATCCCATTGCGGCGGGTATCGTTGGACAGATCTTTAAAAATGCAATGACGGTTCTTATTTCCTTAGGTGACTATTTCGCGAGATATAAGCTCCTCATGTCGTTATTAATGTGTGCCTTCCTCTAACTCTCCAATCATCTGATCAAAAAAACTAAAAAAAATTAAGATAGTTGCACTTTATAAATACCTTCTGCGAGAAGCATTTTGAGCAAGATATGTTAGCAAGTTTTTTAGATATCCAAAATTCAAAAATCAATAGCAGCTATGCATGTATATATCGTCTTCGACTCATTATAACAGTTAATGTCATTAACAAACAAGCTAAGCTATTATAACAAATAACGACACGCACTTGGCCGGTATTTTTTTTCTATGGGGCTATTTTAAATAAGTCTAACACGCAGTTATATGGTCGAATAGTGGGTATTTAAAAAAATCATTACGACTACATGCAATGACAAATTTATTGTCTACAGAGGTATATTATACTTGGGGCACGCGCTCGTACAATGCGCTTTTCTAAAGGTGTCACAACACCAAGCACCTGTTAATTTCGAATTATTTGGTTCGAATCCGACCAAACTCTTCATTTGCTTGGCAGTCAGCGATCTTTTATCCACAATTTCGATAATTTTGTTTGCTTCTGACTGGGAAAGGTTCGAAATGCCTTTCCCCAAATAATCTGTATTTGATCACGTGAGTGTTTTAGAAATTTTCAAAAATTGTAAAATTGGCTCCAATTGAAAAAGAAAACTTAATTTTTTGACGTGAAATTTTATGAAACCTAAATTTAAATAAAACGGATAGAATTATCAAAAAGAGCTCTCGCGAACAGATGCAGAATGTAATTTAAAAATTGCATGCAGAATTTAATGTCAACCAGTTAAACGATTGTTGAGTTATCGTGGTCATCGTCCCCAAATAGTAGTTTCGAGAAAACGGCAGTGTTTAAAGTTTTATCCGACAGTCTGACGCATTGCGCTGCAATATGAGGACAATAGCCGAACTGCTACGGAAGAACTTCAGCCTCATTTGTGCGAAAATGTGATGAAAAATTTCCCCGAAAAAGTGGCCGCCTGCAATAGGCTTCGAAGAGGCCAATTGAGAGATATTGCATTATATTCCATTAAAATAAAAATAAAATAAAATAAAATGTTTTAATAATTAAAAATTTCAGTTCTTGTTGAATTAATGACATTTTAAAGTAATACGCGACGATCTCCTCCACTCACGCCTGTGTCTCTGCCCGAAACCTACATATCGGTACATTTTACCTACATATATCAATTGAATACATATATTTCAGTTATTATTTAATGACTTATACTACTAATTTTATTTCTTGCTCTTCGCTGTACTATTTGATTTTATATTACAACTTTTCTGACTATTGTTTTAAACGTTCTTCATTTTAGTGCCTTTAATTTTAGGCACTCATTATATTTTTAAATTATAGTGTTCATTGTAAGAGTAATTTTTAAATTAAATTATTATTAGAATTTGTAACCACCAAATATTTATTCCGAAACCAAGAAACAAAAACATTGTGGGTCACAAATGCAACGTTTGCCCGAGTTTGGCCTAAACTAACTAGTCAAATGTACAAATAGGGAAACGTTCAAGAACATGTAATCAGTAACCTAGATCTTCCTGTATATGTACCTACGGATGATTCAATGTGCACCACTGATCCACTGTTTAACATATCTCCCTATACTATAAACTAGCTAATACTGACGGTGGTTATATTAAAGTTTAAAGTCTGTGCCTTATTCTGTTATCAAGGGAGCGTTGCAAAATATGAAAAAAAATCACAAAAAGACGTTCATGCTGGTTTTGGGTTTCAATATTCCTTATTACCCTAAATGTTAACAATAAAAATAGGTACAAGTATTACCATAAAATCAGACGGTCGGTATTATTCCAAATCACAATAAATTAATGAAATCGTTGCACTATCACTTTGCATTAAGTACTTTGTGGTTCTCGCAAGAATATCACTTTTGAAGGAAAACTACGCAAGTCAGTTGTAAAATGCATCCAACGAAAAGGTTCAGAGCACTAATTTCACAATTTATTTAACAGTCCCTCACAAAGCGGCATTCACAACCAACAACCGAGCGGATCGACTGCCAACAACAGAATGTATCTTAATAACATCTACAAAACATTCACCTGTGAAAGCAAAGAATAAAAACAGCAAGAGACACGTGAAGAAAATAAGAAGACCAGCACTTTCTGTGATTCTAGCGCAATCAGCGTAAATCTGGAAAAATGGAATCTCCTTGTGGCTCAAACTAAAACACAATTACGAGAAGGAGAGTGGGCACATAGCGCGCAGATCACAAATTTGATTGAATTAGTTCTAACATCACAGGTGCACGTTCGTTCTTCTTCCACTTCCAATTTCCCAGTGGCAAAAAAAGCTTCCTCTTTCCTCGGGCGATCGTTGGCCGAAGTGTCGAAGAATGGGAAAATTAGAAGTGATGCCCATGTAAGAGGTTTTTGCTGCCCAGTAATAGGACTGCGCCGCATGCTTCGCGCAATGTTCTGCTAACGATTCGATGCGATTTCTATTAAAAACTTATAATGGCATGTCTCCTGCCCGAGCATCGATAGGAACAAAGTTGAAGGCTTGTGAAAGTTTCGACCAGAACATGGAGTTAATGAATTGGCTATCGCAAGTACATTCATATTATGTAGTTTTTCTGACTTTCCCATACAGATTTTATTGTCATTTTTTACACTATGAGTGCGGAATTATTTGCAGTCAGAGCCTAATCGACATGCTGGCTGAGGTCTTACTTGCTGTAATGAGGTAATTGAAGCAACTACAGTTAGAACTGAAGCAAAAATATCGAACGGCGTTTCAAACCTTGAAATCAGTAGCATGCTTAGCTGTCTAAACATCTCAATTCTCTTAATTGCACGGCGGATGCCCGAAAATTATAAGAAACTTTTTCCGGAGATTGAATCTCGAGCCTTGTTCTGATCGCAACGAAAAAGCAAAATGCAGTTAATTACTCTCAATTGGGTAACTGATTGTTACGATATTTGGAAGATAAAACAGTTATTCTCATACGTATTCAGTTATTGAGCTTTTTAGTGAAATCTAATCAATTCGGCCAGTGTACCAGCGACTTTCAAAATTGGTTTTGTTTGTTACTTACATATCTGAGGGTGTGTATTTCTACGAAGTATTAACACAAGAAGTTCTTAGAACGTTGAAAGACACAAATAATTATTTTAACATTACAATTATTTTCTTTCATTGAAATTGAAATTTTTAGTTATACTTGTTCGTAAAAGAAAAAACCATATGGTACAAATAATGATGATAAAAGACCGGTGATAGGTGAAGGCCATGATACAAAGATTATAAGGTATGGTCTTTCCAAAATATCAAATTTATGTCAACCTCACGTGGAAAGCAACTATAGAGGAAAATGCTAGTAAATTCTAAGCCAGTGCAGCACTACCTACAGTTGTGATATTTCGAATTTTGCTTTAATTAGCACCATTTGCAAAATTCTGCCTGAGGGAAGGAGAAGAGAGTAAGAGTTTTAAAATTCCCGATTGTATCTTTTATATTTTCCAACACACCTAAAGCATTGCAATTTAAATCATGGGCTCTGCAATGAATTTTGAAAAACTGATTTTCACCGCTTTCCAAAACGCCTATTTAATTAAGCGGAATGAACCAACAGAAATTAATTATGTAATGGTTGAAACAAATTTCAAAGAAAAGTGGTGTCAATGAAGGACAGTTAACAAGTTATAAGTTCAAAGTACTTATCACTTACGCCGCCGTACATCATTCCCGTCAGCCCCCAACATCCTGCCAAACTAATCGGACCAAAAACATATTGAAAACAAGTAATAAAAAGTGTCCTATAACCTGAACAAGCACATAAGGTATCAACATGCCAAGTTTCAGTTTAATCCATCCAGTAGTTTCTGCGTGAAGCGTACACAGACAGATAGACAGGCAGACAGAAATATTTTAAAAATTGCTATTTTGGTCTCCATATCGAAATTTGTAATGTATATGTTCGCTTCGCAGTTAATTTTAGGGAAATCAGTTTCCACCATTTTCAAAATGTCCTCTCTCTATTCAAAAACGTAATTATAACGATATCTAAAAAACGGCTTCCGAAATTTAATATTTAGTTCTACCAGAGATAACGAGATACGTGCAATATATGTAGATATGCAATCCCATAGAATATTTTCGTCAGAGCTTTTACCCCCAATAGATTTCCAAATTGCACGTAGACGGGCCTAGCCAGGGGTAATAAAAAAAAAATCATGCGCAGCGGCTGTAACCCGGGCTAGGCACACACGATTCATATGAATGTGCAATCGCATATTTAAGTAACTTTTTAAAGGGAATACTTTTAAGAGCCTAGTTTCCTATCAGTGTATTTAAAAATTCTATTATTTACAAATGTCTATTTAAATTATAAGCTAAGCAAAGCAACCCGGATAGGATGTTGTCTTTGCTTTATTTGCTATAATAACTTGTTTGCTAACGACATTAACTGTCACAACGGACAGTTGAGACTTAATACCACCTTCCGTTAAAATATCTTAAAATTAAGGAATTTGGAAATTTTGACGGTATATTCGAGATCGGCGGACCTAAAAACCTCTCAGTGTTGATTTTCATGGCAATCTCTTGAAGTTTAACATTTGAGGTAGCCATCTTAGAACCGCAATTTTGAAACCTTATACTTCATTAAAATAACTAATGGCCTATATGTTAAGTTGGAATATGTACTACTTTATTTATTTCGCTTAATCCAAGCTACAAATGACAAATTAAATTGGCTTAAAAATAAACAAACGAAATCAGCTTAAAACTATGACTATGTAGAACTAAGGCAAGGGGCAGATAAAACGAAGATGGGGACAATGGGGAGAAGACAGGAGGGGCAATTATATTTATTTATTTATTCACTTACTTGCTATAAGCTACAAATAACGAAAGAATACAAAAAGTAACTTTAGTTAAGCGACAAACAAGTAAAGGGCTTTGGAATAAGGGATAACAGGAGGGACACAATATTAAGAGGTGCGGCGCAGGGAACTCCTAAGAGAAGATTTACTCAGGTGAAAGTCAAAGGAAGGGAGGGAGTTGACTTTCCGAAGCATGCTGGTGAGGGGTTCAGAAAGGCCATAGTTAGTGCGGTGGTAAACAGGGCGGAAGAGAGGGGCCGATCTAAGGCTACGGGGATTGGTATAGAGAGAAATCCGCTGAAGCAGAGAAGGACAGTCTATATCGTCAGAAAGTAGCTGATGGATGAAGGTTATGTCGGCAGAGTCGCGTCGCTTCCATAAGGGCTCCAAGTCGATCAGCATTAGGCGATTTTCATAGGGGGGAAGAATAAAACGATCAGACCAGGGAAGCTCTCGTAAAGCAAAACGAAGGAACCTTCGCTGGACTGCTTCGATTCTGTTGATGTAGGTAGATTGGGAGGGAGACCAGACTTGGGAAGCATATTCAAGGAGAGGCCTGACGAACGAGACGTATAATGATTTGGCAACGTAGGGATTACGGAACTCTTTAGACCAACGCTTCACGAAGCCGAGTGCAGAGGTGGCTCTAGCTACTACGCTATCAATGTGATCACGAAAGTTTAGTTCGCTGTCACAAATGACACCGAGATCGCGAAGGGAGGATACAGTTGGGATAGGTTCATCATATACCCTAAGGGGAGAAGAAGGGCGTTTGCGGGAGTAGGTAATGGATTGGCATTTGGAGACATTGAGTTCGAGGGAATTTTTGCGGCACCATAAACTAAAATTGTCTAGATCGTCTTGAAGCAGTCGGGAGTCCGTGGAGGAGGAAATTAGTTTGGAGATTTTCTTTATAGCAAAAAATTAAGTCGATCGACGGAAACACTTAGGCTTGATTGAGTAACAAACAAACAAGCACTTTCGTTTTTATATAGGAATATAAATATGTATATACATACTAGCTGAGATGTACATATACCTGGCATTGTCTGGGCATTTATGCAGAAATGGATGATAGAAGAAGTATTTAGTTAACAAGGTAATAAATATCTCATTTTGTCCACAGAGGAACTTAATTCATGCAAGGTAATGAAATTCCAGAATTAACTTTACTACGAATACAAATGTGTTTTCATCTCTTAGCATCAGCTGAAAACTGACAAAAGCCTTTTACAAATTGAATTTAGCGTCACTTGGCTTTTAATAATTAATCTAGGTGAACGACTTGTTCAGTGCAGTGAAAATTTGTTCTCTTTAATGGAATGTTGTTCCAGAATAAGCTTCACAGAAGAACGCAGCTTTAATTTTTTCATGTGTGTAAGTACACCACACCCCTGAAAACTGTCATTGACCCAAAATGCTAAAATTTCACCCACTTACTGTACAGAAAAAGCACAAGCGTTTTTATCTTTATACAAACTTGTAAGAAGGATTAATAATGCTTTAATGTGTTTACAAAACATTTAAAATTGTTATTATTAATAAATAGATAAAACACCTGTTTCTGGTCATGTTCTCACCGCTATATTTGAAATGCACTTCAAATGGTGTAATTAAAAAATTATGTTCATATTATATAAACCAAATAAAATGTTGTCAAGGTAACGTATCTATGGATATGTTAAATGGGTATTAAATTCAACGATTTTGTAATAATGGGACTCTGTAACAGGTTTTTTAATGATGACGATGCTTTACAGCCCGATAACCTAAACTTTTAAACCCCATACCTTCATAACGCTAGTATTCAAAACTATATACGTATGTAGCTCGACAACAATCATAATACAACCATTCAAAATTCTATTGCTTATATAAGAGGCCATAGGGTTTTATGGAGTTTTACGGGAAAACCTCACGTGATGGATATAAATGGGTTTCGGATTCAGTTTCAGCGACCCCAAAAACATATGACTACATAGTTCCCTTGCTGTGGTCAGAGCAACCTCGTAATTTTATTTTGTGTTCCATGACTGAACTTTAAAAGTAGGAATATATTAAATTATATTCCTGGAGCCAATACATAGTAAGTAGGTGGAAGCTCGCTAGTATCGGACACTTACACAATTTTGAAAATAAACAAAAAACTAATTAGAAAATAAAATTTTTCTTTTTATTAATTATTAGATAATTAAGCAATTCAATATGGTAGCTAATCAAAGAAATACTCGAAGTATAGGTATAGAAGACGAAGTATAAAAGGTATGTTTGTATAACCCAAAATAAAC
Source organism: Neoitamus cyanurus (assembly GCA_947538895.1). Taxonomy (NCBI): domain Eukaryota; kingdom Metazoa; phylum Arthropoda; class Insecta; order Diptera; family Asilidae; genus Neoitamus; species Neoitamus cyanurus. Next base: position 16,226,441 of record OX384544.1, on the reverse strand, counting down.
AAATTATAGAAATAATAAAAAAAGTATAGGCATGTTTCCAATTGTATTAAAGTGCCCAGATATAAAAATCCAAATCTGTAGCACATTTGGTGCACTGGTTTGCTTATGAAGTCTTTCACATATGTAGCTCAATTAATTTAAGTACTTTGTCAACTTCACACAAAATTTACCTGGCGAAGTCAACCCAAACCTTGACTTGCTCTTCGCTTCAGAGATTAGCTCCAGCAAATAGACGGAGAGACAAAAATAGTTGAAATGGTTGTTTGAATTTTGGTATCGTGTAAATAAACATCCGAGTTTAGAAAAAGAGGACAAGGCAGTTATTTCGAAACCGAAATTTCGTTATATTATTTTTTATGTTATATTACAAGTATAACATTTTACAAATATGAAAAATACCTGGAAATAGCCCGAGTAACTCAGCTAGTGATTAATTAAAAACTATATAATTGCCTAATTAGCTAATCTTATCAAAGATGTTGAGTACATGAAAATTAAATGAATTATGTAATAAATGTCGCCAGTTAACTCAATAATCAAGTTAGTTGACGAAATCGGTCAACTCAAAATTTATTTTAACTGAATAGCTGGACAGTCCGAATTCCCTTGATTGACTTGATGATGTGATAAATAACACTTGTGCTTAAGCTCAAATAATTACAATATATCTCCTTCAGCGTTTCACAGTTCTTTATGATCGACCGTAAAGTTTTGTAAGTTGCGGTACTAATTAATTTATATGTAACTAGCTTGCCCGGACCCGGCGATTCCCGGGATACTATTAAATTTGTATTCCTTAATTTTACAACGCCTCCCTACTGCACCACCGCCTCTCCTATGTGACCCTGCGTTTTCCTATTTGCGTTTTGCACATGTTTAAGATATTTTCCAACAGTATTATTAAATTTCGTTTTCTTCATTTTACACCACCTCCTTATTGCACCCCCTCTCCTATATCTCCCAGCGGGGTGGGGGTGGTCTCATATTTGGAAATTTGAATAGCAGATTCGAAATCAGTAATTCCGAAAATTCCCTAGTGCGGATTTTCAGGGAAATCGCTTGAAGTTTAACTTTTTCGGTCGCCATATTCGATCCGACATCTTGAATTCCAAAATGCAAGCTCAAGATCTGCGACCTCGAAAACCTCCAATTGCCTGTTTCATAAATATTCTTTGAAGTTGGAAAATTCGCTTCCTATACAAAACGGAAATTTCGATTTTTTCGAGTTTCCGGCTTTTCCTTTGGAGTTTCCCGAATTTTATTTTATTTTAAACCTCCCCTGTATTATAGCAAACAAAACAAAAACAAAATTATCGAAATCGGTTAAGCCGTTTTTGAGTTTTAGCGAGACTAACGCACAGCAATTCATTTTTATATATATAGATAAAATAAAATAAGATGAGACAAAAATTGGGTAAAGAAAACAAAACGGAATTAAAATGGTCACATAAAAAAGGAGCATACAAAATGCTGTGTGTATATGTACACATGCATAGCTCCCTTTTTATGCATTCGAAACATTCCGCACGGTTACTTTTAAAATCACAAGGGAATCCAACAAGAGACAAGAACATTTTTTTGTAAAAGTGCACAGAATAAAAGCATTAGCTAAAGAAACAATGCACGATGGAATATGAGCATTTCCGACAGCCTTACTCATATTGCACTCGATATCGCATTTACTCTAGAACATGAACTCTGTTTTGTGTGCACTCACCATGTGTTGCATAATTCGTTACCGTCTTAAGAAAAGAAAGAATTAACTGTAGCCGCTAAGTTTTTTGTTATGCTTTCCAGCCAAAACCAACGGAGCTTCGCGCAGAGTATTCATACTCATATCGCAAATTAATGAGAGCCTAAAGATTACTTTTTGTGTGCCTGATGGAACTTAAGTATGCCCCAGATAGAGGTAACAGAATAGACAATGGTTTACCAAAAAGTCTAAATTTCTTTCTCGCTTATGGTTAGACAGAGACTAGAAAAATGGAAAATTCTTCATGCTTGATTGGGTAATCAAGAAATCAAGAAATCAAGAAATTGCTTGATAGTTTAAGTAAATCGAACAGAAATATGTTTTTGGGTTAGTGGAGTCTCGTTCTATCGGTATTTGATTTTGTACGTTGATCAAAAGAAGCTGAATGAGGTCAGTGAGGGGCTATGGCTACAGTTTTTGAAAATTATATTCATTTATTCCTCGCAATTTTGTTATTTTTATTTATTTAACAAAATACGTACGGTTAATATAGTACACGACAATTTTCGAATAAAACAAATCCAAAAATTTTTGTTTCACTTTCCTCCCGTCACATTAATAACCGTCTCAACGCATACGTCAATTTTTTTAAAATTCTAAGCTCCTCTGACTCGACATTGTTCCTCTCTCTTCAACAACAATACTTGACTATTCTATCGACTTCCAGCAAAATTATGGGGTTGGGTGGAATAACGGTATCAAGGTAAAACATAGATAGATAAATGCTGGAGTGAACAGTCCTTGAACCATAGGTTGAACAGTCTTTGCTCTGGGCCATGGAGTGGGGGAATAAACGCAATCATAGCGCCCGGCTATGCCACACGTCTACGCGTGCATACAAAAACACGCAATACTAACAAGTAACGAAGTTTTTTATTATTTTCGTATGGTTGTAATCGATAAAAGTGTTTGCTTGTTGCACCAGGCGCAGGCAAAGCCCGGTATAGTGCGTATCCCCGCCGACCTCTTCCCGTTCCACAGGGGGTACGCGTAGCACACTTTGGGAAACATTGGATAGAAAATGAACAAAACCTCATTTTAAGACTTGGCTTTTCCAAATCCGACAATTGGATTCCGAGTAATCGAAAATCAAATAACACCGCCAAAAAATCGATTGCGCCTGGTTTAAAATGAACGCGCAATCATTAATCGACCTTTCTCGCCTTCTGAAACAGACAAATTGATGATTTTTTTTTAAATCGATAAAGCAAAGCAAGAGCTATTTAAATATGGAGGCGTTGTGTGAAAAATTGTCTCAGTTACGATGTATGTGTCTAATAAACATTTTTACAAACATATTTATTTAAATTGTTAAAATGGAAATTTTTTCGTTGGCAATGGGTGGTAATTGGCATCTACTAGACTGCGTAAATAAATTGGCTGCAAAAACTAAAGATTAGTTCAGTCGTGACACACTTACAAAAGTAGCAACAACAAATTATTATTCGAAAAACTGTCACACTGATGTGGATGAAATTTGGTGCCTGGTTTCAGGTAGGGGACCAGTTTTAAAATTTTTTTTTCACAAAGCCTTTTTTCCCAAAATCCATTTTTCCCAAAACCTTCCATTTCACCCAAAACTTTTTATAACAAATTTTTTTTTCCCAACTTAAAAAATATCTCCTGACAGATGATTTTCCTTTAACAAAATTTTCCTCGGATTTATGGTTTTAGGAAAATAGGTTTCTGGGAAAAATGGAATTTGGGAAAAAAGGCTTTGTGAAAAAAAAATTGTGAAAACTGGTACCCAATCCTCGTTTCATAATAGTCGTAGTGTGTTATTCCGTATTAATAAGGAGACTAAATAAAACTAAAGGTCCTATATGAACAATCCAACCCAAAACATATCCCACGTGTACTACAAATAAGTTCGCTTTATGAATTCGGCCCGAGAAATACAGTTTTCCTAAATACTTAAGTCCCTATACCCTTTAATTTTAGTAAAGCTGGAAGTTATTTACATTTTAGAGTTGATCTGACAATGTACGATAGTACGCAAACCCTTAGTTAAGAGAAATATTCTAATCTTTATATATATAATTCTTCTGAACGTGGATATGTCACTGAACTCCACCTAAACGGCTAAACCGATTTTGATGAATTTTTGTGTGTGCATTTGCGAGGGTCCCTGGATGGTTTAGATTTAGAATTGGATCCGATAGGTGGCGCTGCGATCGAATTTCAGGAAATTTTTTTTACGTAATCGGAGCTTGCCGTTGTTTTAACATCTCAATTTCTGTTCGCTGTGTTTCGATATTGCAATTATCACAATTGCTTGCATAAATAACGTTTTAAAAATTTACTACTCAATACTGGACAAAAGAACAAATACGATCGAATTAATTTGTCAATTGCGGCACAACAAGACGGACCCTTTTTTTTTTGATGCACCAGGTGGCACTGGAAAAACATTCCTCATTTCACTGACACTTGGGCGAATTCGATCACAAAATCGTATTGCGTTGGCTATTGCTTCATCAGGCATTGTAGTGACTTTGCTTGATGGTGGACGGACTGCACATTCAAGTAGCCATTGAACGTTCACACAAATCCAGACGCAATGTGCAACACAAAGAAGCATTCCGGCATGGCTAAAGTTGCAAAATTATTATCTGGGATCAATGCGCTATGACGCTATAAGCATTCAGCTCTCGATAGAACGATGAAAGATTTCAACAATAATACAAGAATTTTCGGTGGCGCTCTACTGCTGCTGTCCGGTGACTTCAGACAGGCATTGCCGGTCATTCCACGCGCTACATATGCGGACGAAACTAACACATGTTTGAAACAATGGCGAAATGTAAATACATTACGCCTTAACATAACTATGCGTGTTAGACTGCAAAACGATCCATGGGCACTGTCATTCTTCGAACAATTGGCAATGGAAAAATTCAATTGCATGGAAATACACAATGCATCAAATTGCCAGACAAATTTTTGCAACATGATATACCTACTAAGCTACGAAGGATGCTTTGATTGAAAGCATATTCCCAGATCATGTGTGGCTACATATATGAACGAGCTATTTTGGCAGCAAAAATTTCGATGTTAACTCTATTAATTCCAAAATCCAACAGCATAGCAAAGAGATGTCGTTCAAATCGATCGGCACTGTATCCTGTTGAATTCTTGAACTCACTGGATTTACCGGGAATGCCATCATATAACTTGCGATTAAAAATTAGTACACCAAATGTTCTTGAAGGTACCATTTTGAATGGCAAGTTTCAAGGTGAAGTTGTTCTCATGCCATGGACCCTAGTGATCCCTTCATACTTGCCCATTCCATTCAGACGCCTGCAATTTCCAATTCGCAATGATTATTAATAAGTCACAACGCTACTTCACTTTTTCAAATTAATAAAAATATGGCTGTCGTGGAAATTATTGAGGTTTTTCTTTCTTTGCTAATTTTTAATTTTCAACGTTCGGGCAGGGCAACGTCTGTCGGGTCCGCTAGTACATATATAAAATTCTCGTGTCACAGTGTTTGTAACAAAACTCCTCCAAAACGGCTTGACCGATTCTTATGAAATTTTGTGTGTATATTCAGCAGGTCTGAGAATAGGACGTAAACTATTTTTCATACCCCTAAGTGATAAGGGTGGTCCACCCCAAAACATTTATTTTTATTTTTAGGACAACATTTTTTGTTTTAATTTGTTTATGATTCGGTATTAAAAAATACATAAAAACCCTAAATTTTCACCCGTCTACCACCAACCCATATTTTTTAATAGCGATATTAGTACTTTAATAATTTTCAAACATCATATCAGTTACCACTCGATCAGTTATTCCCGCCAGGCGTCTACGGGTGTTACTTATTGTTTTACTTTCTCAGTGCAATTGTCATATTTATTAGTTCTTACTAGCAAAATTTTTGGGAATCATTTTCAATTAAGAGAGAAATATATACGTATTTTATAATTGTGAAAGGTAGGTAAAATAATAAAAGAACAAATACATTATCAGTATACTGTTTTCTACCATTAAGTACTTTTATTTGATCTAGTTGTGTGTTTTGTACAGTGAACAATGCCAGCAGGACGCAAAGGGTCTGATTTTTAATTTCCACATTTCGATAGTAGGTTCGATATTAGCGACCCCGAAAACACTCTGCAACACAAATAATGGAACAGATGTTTCAGCGTATCTCAAATTTCAACCGCCAAGGAGGTAAAAGAGGGTATACGTAAATATATGTATAGGAAAATATTTTTTGACGGTACCTACACTCATCAGGCATATGTGCAGAAAGTTTGCGTAACGAAAACTATCTGTCTATGTCGTGTAATTGAATATAATAGTTCTTAGGGTCTGTGGTTTTTTAAATAACTGCCGTTTTCGAAGCTCATATCTTTACTTACACTATACCAAAATCTACACAAACATGTCAACAAATTTTATCCCAAAATTGTTTTGGGTTCCCGCAGGAAAAATGAAAAACCGTCTTCGCGCATGTAATAGTTTCATTAGGTCTACAACAGTTTTAATTTACAAATATGAAGAATCCGGCAAGGTACGGGTTTGCTATTGAATATATTCCAGAGGAGGCCAAACGGATGCGCAGAAGCTTTTTTCGACAATATAAAATTGAAAAACAAACAGAATGAAAATATTTCATTGAACTGGTGCATCGAGAATAAAATATCTACCAAAGGATGAAAATAGATGAATTGATGAATGAAAAGGATTATTCGTCAATTTTACATGGAAAGAGAAAATTCCATTAGATTGAATATATTCCAGAAGAGGTCAAGCGGACCTTTTTATGAACTTAAAAACTCTCACTATTTTGATACTCTCTGAGAAACTTATATGGAAGTCTCTCGTCTGCAAGTATGGTAATGCAAAAATCAGATCAAATGGAGGTGGAGTACTCCGGGATTTATAATGGGATCAATCGCGCGCTTAAAATTAAAGAAGACACGTTACGACAACATTCCAGTATCAATCTCCTTTTTCCATTTAAAAATCGACCAATGGGCAGTCTCAAACGTGTGGCTCTCTCTAAAACTAGACTGCGCTTCTATCAACAATTTTATTCATTTTGCAACAGTTTAAATTACAAATGTAGATATGCCCGGGCAAAGCCGGGACGGATCTGCTAGTAGAATTCTAAAAAATTTGCAACTCAAAATAAAGACAATTGAAAGGTTTTTGTTGAACTGCATTTCCCTCATCTCCAGAGCGAACGTAGCCAATTGTCAAAGCCCACTGGAAAAAAACAAACCACAGCTGCCTAGCTCCTGTTCCTATGCAACAATAAAATCGACATAAACAATGAACTAACCTCTTACTTCGCTCGCTCGGAAATCGGCACAAATTCTAAAATCAGCTCTCGTCTTGCTGTAGTTTCGCAAAATTTTTCCTTTAGTGCGAGAATTTTAAAAGCAGTAACTTGGGGTTAGGACGATGTTTAAGAACACTTTTCAGTCGGGATTTCTGTCAATTTTGTACAGCATCGGCAGTAAACCCCTTCAGATCTGGGACAAGAAGGTGCGAAATGGGCACATCAAGCGCATCACAGACAATGATATTCAGAGTTTGGTGCTGGAAATTGTGGGGACAAACGTGAGTACCACGTACATAACGTGTCCCGCTGACCCCAAGAAAACGCTGGGCATTAAGCTGCCCTTTCTAGTCATGATCATTAAGAATCTGAAGAAGTATTTCACATTCGAGGTTCAGGTAAGAATGAGATTTGCAACGTTAGCCGCGGACGTTTTATTTTTCACTACTTTTCGGGTAGGTGCTGGATGACAAGAACGTACGAAGGCGCTTCCGTGCCAGCAACTATCAGTCAACCACCAGAGTGAAGCCGTTCATATGCACAATGCCGATGCGACTTGATGAGGGTTGGAATCAAATCCAGTTCAACCTTTCAGACTTCACCCGACGCGCCTATGGCACAAACTATGTCGAGACACTGAGGGTGCAGATTCACGCGAACTGCCGCATCCGCAGGGTGTACTTCTCAGACAGACTTTATTCAGAGGACGAGCTGCCACCCGAGTTCAAGTTGTTCCTGCCTATCCAGAAGCCCCCGGCGAAAGCAGTAACTCAGGGGGTGTGCGCATAATGACTGAGGCGTGAATTTTAACTAAATTAATCTTTTGGCGGATGTATTGTTGGTTTTCGGAAATTACCAGGTAAATAAACAAAATTCTTTCGGACAATTTTATTGCGTTTCTAGTCTGGCACCGTCAGAATTTCTACCCCTCCTCCTGTAATGAGCAGTGTGTGCTCAAACTGAGCTGTCCTCGCTCCGTCCACTGTCATCGCCGTCCAGCCATCCTCCTGTATTTCAACCTCTGGCCCGCCTAGGGTGAGGATGGGCTCAATTGTGAACGTCATTCCGGGCTCCATAATTCCAGGCACGTCATTTTCTGCGGAATCCTTAATGTTCATTTGCAGGTCAGACCCAGATGAAGCAAGCGCTTACCGAAGTGCAGGATTTCTGGTGGTCCGTGGAAATAGCTGCCTATCCCGTGCCCGATGAAGGCGGGTATGGTGGTCAATCCCTTTTTCCTGGCGAAACTAGAAACAAATTTGCCAATTGCGTTGAAAGGTCGACCAGGCCCGCATTGCTGAATAGCTCCGAGTAGACACTCTTCTGTGCTCTTGACTAAGAGTTTGCCGGGCTCGTCGACCTCACCTACAAGGAACGTCCTAGAACAGTCCCCGTGATAACCTTTGAGGTAAACCGTTATGTCCACATTCACTATATCGCCACACTCGAGCTTCCTATCGTCGGGTATTCCGTGACAAGCTACGAGGTTCACTGAGGTGCAAACGGATTTCGGGAAACCAGCATAACGTAGGGGGGAAGGATAGGCACCCGCCTCTGTTACTCGTTCGTGGACGAAGGCGTCGATCTCGTCCGTGGTGACTCCTACCTTTGTGAACAATCAAGTAATCGTTGAAAAGAAGTGCACAGTCTTACCTGAGTGATTTCGCTGCAGGCCTTTAAAATATTCGCTGCCAGCCGGCAGCTCGCCCTCATACAGTCAATTTGTTCCTCTGTCTTGATTTCTGGCTTGCCCAATGTGTCCCCCGGCTCCATCAATTGGTGGTAATAGGGTGGCTTTTCGATATGCTCTGGAACCGGTCGCTCCGGAGATAACTGTCCCAAGACAACCGTATTTGAGATGCCAAAGTTCCTGCGGGTGGGTTGATGAGCTATTTGCAATTTAATATATGTTGCCAGTTCTTACTTAAAAGGCCAAAATCCCAGCGCTGTATTAGATGTCGAGAAGAATGCCCGCCGAACGGCGCTGCTCATGGACCTCATCGCTTATAAAACAAGTAGTAAACGAAAGAAGTACTGATAGCCGTAGCCGCCCGAAACCATTCAACTAGTGCCTAGTGGAGTCGGAGTGTCATTTGTGTGACAACACCCTACAAATGTTAAAGTAAAATTAAAAGGTTTACAACTGCTATACAGTGTGGGAAAAAATAAGTTCCTTCCACTTTATTCTCGTTCTTATGCGTTCCTTTGGAATGTCGTCTCCTCATGGAAATATAAACTAAAGGCGTAACGGTAGTAAGCGAGATTTAGCATACCACATTTCCTGATGTGTTAGAATTGGCTGTGTTCGTATTGGTCGCGCAGTGCAGGCGTAACTATGAAGACATGATCACAAGGGAGCTTAGAATTCAAAATTTTCCGAAGTTCCTGCTATAATGTCTATGCTCTCCTTATAATCTATTTACACGCTGCCATTCACTGTCAAGCTATAATGATTTTGCGAGATATACACAATGATGAAATGAAACACAATATTTATCTTACATTTTCATCAATCCATTTACCTAATATTTCGGCTCAAGGCAGGCCCCCTAGAATCCGTTGCCCTTCGCCTTTGACGCAGAGCTTTGAGAGCTTAATGCTTTTTTAGCCCGTCAAGTGCGACCCAAACCCATAGAATCCTTCGACGCATCCGCTCCGCTCAGCTGTTTATGACAATTCGAGACCAACCGTCAACTGGCGCAGTATGCTCCGAAGGTGAATTAACAAGTTAAATCTAGTATCAATTCGTCAAGAAACTAGACTAATGAATTCGGGAAAAACTCGGCACCCTCCAGGAAATCCAAACGAAGAAACAGGAAACCGAATAATTACAAAATCACTAAAACAATTCACAGATATCAAATTCAAATCTTTAATTGGCAAATAAACAGCTGATTCAACGAATCCCAACTGGCCCATCCCAACTTGTCAAAGCCCTCTCAGCAAAGCTCTCTCACGACGGACTGCCTCGACGAAATTATTGAAGGTTCCTCTAAATTTCTCTCTCGCAACGCGCTGGCGGAGCGTCGGCTATGGGTTAGCTCCCATATGAATGTATGTATTCAATAGTTGTGCAGCGGCGGCGAAGGATTCTATGGGGGCCAGCCTTCAATATATTCAAACTTCGAAGCAGCACAGATTTCAATTGACAGTTCGAACAAATGTTTTATTTAGCTTCCCTCATACACGCTGTTGCTGTACTCCTCTACGGAGCTATCTTTAGGTGGTCGCTAATGTAGAGGGTTTTTACACGATACGGCCGTTCCGTGTTTAGTTTATTTTTATATATTTTTCATGGAAATGTTCCATGGTTTAACCTCAAAGCTTGCTGATGACAGCTATGGAAACAAAATTATTCCAAATCCGAAATGGAAGCCAGTTTTGAGACACCGTTTGCATATTAGACAATTGAAAGAGATTTCAGTAGATTACGAGGATGAACACCTGGTTGTGGTCAACCGTGAACGGAAATCGCCTCGTTAGACTTTGCATACTAAGTGTGTAAAGGAAGGCAGTATGGGAGCAGAAGAAGAAATTTGAAAACGAAATATTAAAAGATTTAGCCGTAGTCTAATGTTTCATTATTTGAATAAGTTGCTTTTCCCCTCCCTGGACAATATCCTGGCTACGCTCATATTTAGCTGTTTTTTCAATGGTTTTATTATGTTCGATATCCTGAATGGGTCAAATTCAGTGATTAAATTTTGACCCAATTGCTGTTATCTAATCGAGCTGAAATTGGATCAGAAGACAATCAAATATTTAAAAAAATCAGCATCAAATAATTAACTAATTAGCTATAATTAATTAATTGGTATTTTGTGGAATTTTAAATACTACTCAATATTATATATTGTTGTCACGTGAAAAAATAATGTATTTGGGTGATTATACGCTATTTGAATTCCAATGGTCCATAGATAAATTTTATGTTAAACTTATTATATTATTGTTTCTGTATGCTTAAACAATGAAGAATATGGTCTTTTATTTGGCCCACATAGTCTATTCACGATAATTGTTTAATTTAAGGCATTAATAGTTTAAAATAGTTATAAATGCATACTCCTCTGGCCTCCCCCATTACAAGATTATAATGATTTTATGGCCAGATACGAAATACGTATGCCATTATGTTTTATTTAAATATGATCATATCCTTTTATAAACATCGAAACATATTTTATCAAAATACACTGTAAAAATATTTATTAATATAAAAAAAAAACTTATTTTCATGTCATGTTACAATAATGTCACTTCATCTGGCGAAACTCAAAGAAGTAAAATTTGACTTAAAACCGCAAAGGTATGCTTTTGTCCTTGAACTACGCGCGTACAACAGTGTGAAGTTAGAAGCAAGCTAAGGACGTTGAGCAAAACTCCAATAATATTGCGTCAGTTTACGATTCACTGTAGGAAAGCGTGTTTGTGCTAGTCGTTGGAGTATATCCTTTGGTAAGTATATGTTTTTGTATTTTATCGTTATGAAATTGTATATTTGCACAATGCAATGTTTATTGTGTGTAGATGTCATGTATTACGTTAAACCGTGGTCAGAAAAGCGAGTAATGTTGTTTTTGTAGGTTATGTGCGATTTTGTCACTTCTCTGGCAATATTCAATACAAAGGTGCTTATAAAATTCAAAAAAATGGAAAAATCTTCTGGCCCTCATCATTACAAATTTAAAAATAGTGTCAAATAGAGAAATTATCAATATTGAATGGAACAGATTACATTTCCTTCAGGGACACAAAAAAATCAAATATTCACCCATTTGTCTAATTGTATGAAACTATGTAGAATAATTAATGCATTCTAAAAAGTAAAAAAAAATTAAATTAAATTATCAAATTAAAATTACTGTTACAATAACGCAATATTCATAATATGAGCGCCCGTTGGCTTTCTTTTAACAAATGTTCAAAATGTTCTGATCATTGAAAAAATATTATTTTCTTAGTGCATTTCAGTTTTAAAAGAGAACCATTCTCTTTAAACAGTTTTTTTTTAAATTCATTTTTAATACCACACTCTAGGATGCCAGCTGTCACTTCAAAGAAATAAAAAGTGCTACATACTGCTTCGTAATATTTTTGAAAAATCTCGAAAATGGCTAAAACACATTTTTATTTGTTATGCTATTTTTCGTAAAAAACTAAAATGAGTCAAAAATTAATAAACAATAAGGTAAGAAAGAACAGTATTTGCAGAGGTGCAATTTGTGTAAGAAATATATGCGGCTGCGCATAAATCATATTGGTATTTTAAATGTTTTGGAGTCTCAATTATATGTATGCCACAAATAAGTACAAGCAATATGCATCCTCTTTTTCCTCAATGAAGATAAAACAGGTTCTAAAAAGAAAAGATATTGCCGTTGGTAAGGCGAGAGTCGTCATATGATAACCGCTTAATTAGCAACCGTCTAAAAATATCGGGTTAATAGAAACATTGCCACAAACAGTTATACAGTTTTCGGACAGCGCTGCTGATGTTTTTGCCGCTGCATAGCAACACTTGTTTATTGAAACTCTTATCTAGCACTATCGGTGCTCTTGGCTATGCTAATTTCACAGTGGGAGTCAAGAATCTCGAAATCAACTCATCTCCACCTGAGTTTTGATATCAAATGATGTTCTTTAGGTTTTTCCAGTGACAGTGAGGACCGTTCTCAAGTTATGACTTGGAGTCAGCTTGTAGTTAGGCATGGTACATATGTGGATAATGAGTATTTTGCAAACTGGATTTCTTAATGGGTAGGAGGATCTCGGATCTAGAATTCTTTTGCAGTGATGTTTATACATTGCGTGACTTCCTAGCAATAATGTTTTTTATCACTGATACATTTACGTAGATTTGCATACCTACCCACTGAATATTTTTATAATTTGAATTGAATTCGTTTGCAAAGTTTAAAGTTTAAAACAAGCCTTCCGGAGTTAGTTCGATTTGCACGAAACCCCTATTTGGATTTTCATAAGTTTTTATTAACACATCACGTACTGTGCTTGTGTCTAAGAAAATTTCCTTTTGTGTGGGGTAAAATTAAAAAAAAATCATCATTACAGATATTAATTGTATGTATTGCCTATTGTAAAGAGAATCTTTGAATAATGAAAACATGTATGATTGTTTTTTTGTTAAAATTAATTTTGAGTAAGGTTTGAGGTTTGCTTTCGTTGACAACTTCACGTGCCTTTGCAATAATCTTTGGATTGAACTTCATTAGAAAATCTTTAACTTCCAGTTGGAGACCCTATGCGGCACATTTCAAGAATCCATACGTATTATCAAATATATTGTTATTCATACAGGGGTTTGAGTTAAGGGGTTAAATGGTTTTCCTCCGGGAAAAAACGGCCTATTTTCAATAATTTTTTTTTCATATTAAAAATTAAATTTTCATTCTAACTTTATATTGTTTGAAAGATACACATTAGATAAAAGATTTCTGAAATTTTTGTAAACAAATTTTTAAAACTCTGCCATTGTGACGTCATTTCCGGCGAGCCGCGTGTGTCCGAGTTGTCAGCAGAACTCCTAGCAGGATCATAAAAAGTAAAAAAATACGTTTTTTAGCTAAGACTATAAACTTGTACCTGAACGAAGGAAAAAAAAAATTAAAATAAAAATTGGATTTTTGGTGGACGTTTTTACAAAAAAATTAAAATTTCGCTCAAAATTTCTCGTAATTTTTTTTTTAAATAGTTGTAATTGAAAAAAAAAATCCTTCGTTCAGGTACCTGTAAATTGTATCTCGAAGAACTGTGTAAATTTACATCAAGATCGGTTGAGTAGTTCTCGAGAAATCTTGACAACCGACTTTGAAAAGACAGTTTCGAGAAAAACGCGTTTAAAGTTTTGAGTGACAATAAAACTGGGAGCAACTGGCTTTGAGCGCGCAACTTCCCAAGGCTGTATCTCCGAAACTACTACTCCGATCGACTTGAAAATTCAGGACAATCGATTTATCGATTTTTTGAAACCGTGAAACCCATGCAACCCCTTAACGGGACCAAAATGATAAAAATATTAGATCTCACCTAGCCAAACAAAATATTGTATGGCAGAGGAGGGGATCTCAACCGTTTTCGAGTTATAGGGTGCTTCATAAATTCAGGATGCACATTATTATTTTAATTTTATCTTTTTATCTACTCAACGCAGCTACATAAAACGCCAAACAACTACTAGTTTAATGTGCTTTCCAAAAATGTCACCAATGCTGATCTGCCTCTACCACTGCAAGTACAGTAACTTTCGAAAGTAAGAAAAAGCTCTAAAATTTCCCAAATTTCACATTTTTCCCAATTTTGCTCCGTAATTCATGTAAGTCAATCACCTCTTTTTTTATTGATTTACCCATATTATTGGTTTTCCAAGGAGGTAGTATACAACACGTAGAGAAAGAATATACTGTACCTTTTGCACTCACATCAGATGTAGCACTATTTGCCAAATTTACTTTATCCTTGTTGGTGCTAAACATCTCAGTAAAGCCAGGTTTATCTTTACACAAGTGTGTCGTACAACCACTATCCAGACACCATTTGCTAGTATCAGCGAATTTTCCAGCTTTGAAAACTGTGAAATCAACATCACAGCTAGCAAAATAATTTTCAACATTTGGCTGCTTACTTCTTTCAGGACAGTTAGCTGCTTTGTGACCTTTCTTTTTACATTTGTTACAGTTATACTTGAAATAACTCTGTTTGCCTTTATACGAATTTTCAATCTTCCTTTGGTCAGTTTTTAGATATTTTCCCTTTGCAGAGTTAACATATAGCACTGCTGAGGTTTTCTGATCAACTCTACTCAAGCGAGACTCACTTTCCTCCAAAATCTTCACTCGCAGGATATCTGGATCCGGAAGGTCATCTCTGCTTTCAATTGCACAGCGAAAGTTTTCGTAGGAAGCAGGCAAACTGTACAACAGTAAAATTGCTAACAAGTCCTTATTTACTGCAATTTCCATTGCTTGAAGCTTATCCACGGCTTCAAAGAATTTCATGAGATGCTCTCTGACATCATCTCCTTCGCTTAATTTGCTTAGGGTAAGCTGTTTCAGCAATGTAGCTTTTCGTGCAGGTCCTTTAGATGCATAAACCTCTTGCAACTTTAACCAAACCTCTAGTGAAGTAGCGCATCCTCTCACATGTTGCAACTCGGATGGACTCATCGACAAAATAATGTCAGCTTTTGCCTTCTGATCACCCTCGATCCAGGCTCGTAGTTCAGCCGAAGGCTCAGTCTCATTCGCTTTCAATGCAGGCTTTAGCTTCGTTCCATTAACATAACCCCACTCGTCAAACTTGATAAGCAATGCCTCCGCTTGCATGCATCATGTATTATAATTGTCCTTGTGCAGCATTTCAATGCGCGTAGATCCAACAGTTGCAGTCATCTTCTCGTACGAAAATTTTTATTTTTCTATCTCCATAAAAATTAGCTCAAAGCAAAGCATTCACTTTCTACAGGCAACTTGCAATGCCTGGGCCCATAACCATTGTTGGTAAAAGTGAACGCCCAATAAAACACGGCTTACAGCACTCTTATGAACAATTCAATGTCTTTATTCTATTTCAGGCAAAATATAAATATCCCAGAACAAATGCAAAATCAGAGAAATTTCCTAAGGTGACTTGAATACTACAGTTTTTATATATCACCACAGTGTTTCAGGTTAACTACGTTTATGCCACGAGAATTGAATATATATATTCCTCACAAAATTGTACATAGAAACTCTTTTGCGGTATTTTTAAAAAATCTGCATTTTACAAAAAATTCAACTTAAATGAACTCCGAAATGTTTTTCCTCCAATGTAAAACAACACCGTTAATTAGTACGTTACAAATGTTTAATTTGAAAAAAAATTCAAATTCAGATTTTTTAATATTCCGTAAACGGTGTATTCATTTTCCCGTAGGTTTCCGCGGCATATGCCCAAATGCAAAGTTTCTCAGAATGACCTTCTTTATGACATATGTATTTCAATTTCATCGAAATCGGAAGTTACATAAAACAGTTAATCTTAACAATTACGCATCGTTACTGTGAGCGTACTATACTTTGAAAGCGACTGTACAAAAAAACCAATGCGAGGATTTCGGGGAACTTTGGATAAGTCTTAAAGGGTGACATTCTGCGTCGATACCAATCGTCAGATGCGTCTACGACACGCACTTGCCCGGTTTTTTATTTGAATTTGAAGTTGTTTTTATTAGTTCAATTTGTACTGTTACATATAGTAGATCACCATACTGAAAAACTTGTCCAAAAATCAGTTATCTTGATTACCGGTTTTTAACTATGAAGATCCCGTTGGGAAACCACTTCTTGATTAACCCACTAAGAAGTAAGAATAATGGGATGCATGAACTTATTTTATCGATGCCGCTTCCCTTGCACTGATTTTCATTTGACAAAAAGAGCAAATAAAAAATTGACCCGCTTGAAGTTACTTCGTTTCTTTCAGATATTTTATGAAGTGCAAAAAAAAAACAAATAAAAGAAGCAGGTGTAATAAAAATGTCATTAAATCTACATTGTAAAACTGATGAGCAATTCAGCAAAACAAGAACAAGACTTCTGCATCTGAAACGTGGCTAACTTTCATAGACAGCCAATGCATTTAATAAGTGTTACGAGTTTGCCATCCTCAATGCTTCCACTTGCCTTCGTTCTCCAACAAGCTGCATTAGGCTAATCTCTACCCACTCTGAACGTAAATGTAAAATGGAACGTATGCAGTACAGGTGTCTAATATAGTCCGAATTCTATGTCCCTATAAAGCAATAATATTAGCGCCTTGCCTTTGCCTCCTTGTCAACCAGGTTCTCCCGATTCCGGTCGGTGCGCTGCTCAAAGGCTACTTGACTAATTAAGATTCCAGCTGAAATCATTTCGCCATCATTTAAATTCCGTGAGGGTTTTGAGGTTTTAATTAAGTCCCGTTCCTTGTTAGAAATTAAGTTATAAAAAGCCAGAAATCGCCATAAATGATCCTTTTGACCTACGAACCTGCAGAACCAGCAGCGCAGAGATTTAGCTTAAAGGCTTTGCCACTGAAGCATTTACTACCTTCCCACCGCTCGGCGCTCGCTAGCGCTGCCGCTCCGAGCCAGTCCAGTCCAGCGCTGCATCTTCAGTTCATCGATTTGTTGATCCACGAATAGTGGAACACTAAAGTGCAAAGAAATTCACTCACTCACTAATGAGAGCAAATTATATTCCTCCTCTGTGTGCGGATGACATGGTCGCTTCACTGTGGATGGCATATTTTAACCTTAAACCAATTTTATAGCATGGCAGCAGGTATCGACATAACTACGCCCATACTATATCTACTCTCGTCCGGATTACTACCGATAAAAGCAAATTATATTCCGCGAGTAGTGTGCCACAAAGAGACCGAGTACTGAGTATATTTGCTCGGGTGAGCCTGAGCATTATCTCATGGGGAGAACGAAACCAGGTGATCGCTGACGACTCTGACGAAACGAAACGGTCGTGGTGCGCCGACTGCCGAGTCCGCGAGCGGTGCTTGGTTCGGTTCTTAGCTGGCAGCTTTGGTGTCAACAGCAGTAGTCACTAACCATCTTGAGCGTTGGTTATCTAACCAGCCCCCATATAACAACGAATCGGCTAAGTGCGAGCGTGAACACTCACTTTTCACTGTTCTTAACTGACTTTCGGGCCAGTGTTCTACCGTTCGGTTAACTGAAAAAAGAGCATCGTGAAATCACGTAAGAAGAAGACACTTTTGTCGATGTTTCTTCATGAAGCTCTTGTGTGCGAGATTTTTGTCGTCTTTTGGCGTTGTCCTCCTTGTCCACTGGCTCTTTGCTTTGGGCTCAGAGGCTTAAGTCTCAAAGGCATGCGCAATGCGATGTATTTTATAAGGTTCAGTCAGTTGTTACTTATACTCGATCGTTAACGGTCTTACCCGGTGGATTTATTTTTTTAGAGATTCTTATTAATCCATAAACGAGTTTAAATTTTAGCCCCACTGCTTGTTTCGTATTTCGCATTCGCGATTTATTTATTTCCGAATAAGTTATGGTGACCGGCGAGTGAGTTCCGCTTGTCGTTGATTTTTAAGGTATTTTCACCTTTACGGTTCTGTTTCTTTATAATGTGAAGTGTACTTTTCTAAAACAATATAAATGATAAATGCTTGTGACAAATTTGAATTTGTATTGAAAATGTGAATTCTACCTGGCCGTTTAAGTATTCCGTGCATGTGAGTTACTGGGAATTGAGCCGATCGGGTGATTAATGCTGACATGTATGTATGCACGTTCATTTCAGTTTCATGTCTGAACTATCTTGGTATAACGTGCGAAATTATTATATCTTTGACATTTTCACCAGCTTGAGCGAGGAAGTTCCTTTCCAGATGCAACGCTTAGTGGTATTTGGTGCGTTTCCTCGTCGCCTTTACTGAATATTGAAAATTTTAGAAAACGTTGGAGAATACAAACTTTTGAATTTCATCATTTTGAAGAAAAATCACACATGTCATAATGTTGTAGTAGAAATTAGTAATTAGTAGTAATGTGTAACAAAAATATGATACTCATTTCTCTTATTCTCGTATGTAGACATTTTGAAATTCAGATTTTATTATAAGTATACAAAAATCTATTTCCAAAAATCTAAGAAGTCCAATATGCGTCACCGAAAATGAATGCAGTTGCGTTATTCTCCTGTCTAAATAACCATATTTAGATATAGTAGTTTAGCATACAGCATTACAGCATACGACAATTTTCCATTTCTCTTTTTGTGGGAAATCTACTTGCTAAACTATTTGGAAATATTTTAGATCACCTTATAAAGAACAACTCAAAAAAAATATTCCTGGAGATACAATATTTGTATCTGACTGTGTTTATCATTATTAGATAATATAGTTTTTGGTAGCCACAAATTTAGCATATTGTGTCTTATTGTTTGCAAATTTCGCCGCAATTTTCTTTGTGCCTAACAATACGTTTTAAATGACGACCCTAAACAAGTAGATTCCCTAGTCTTTGTTCTTGAAACACAATATTTAGCATACTTTTAATTTGTTTTGTTTATATATCTACATTTTTCCTTTTTAATCTTCTAAATGTGTAGACTGTAGGCTACGATTAACCACAAAAAAATGTAATTAATTAGGTAAGGAAAAAGGACGTTGTGTTCAGAGTAAAAACAAGCACTCATTTTACAACCACAAACAAATGGGCGAGCTCTAACAGAAATTGCACAAATTATTTAATTTATTTAATTTTTCTTCAGTATGCCGTGCCGATTAATGAAAAAACCGAGAAAGTGTCTGTATGTACTAGGCAAGAGTTATTTTTCATTCTTTAAGATTGTAAAACTAAAAACGATTCACCCCAATTGAAATTTAATTTTTTGTCGAAACTACACAATATATAATATAGTATATGTATATATAAGCAAGTGACCATGTATTGCACATAGTGGGGCTATTTTAAGTGCAAATATTGCAATTTCTTGAATATCTACAATCGATTTAGTAGATTGCTGCTATTTAAAACGGATAATTGTGAATATCTAAAACACTTGTTAACGTATCTTGTTCAAAATAACAAACTATTCACCTAAGGAAAAATTTCTCTTAAGAAGCTTTATTGCAGTTTTACAGACCTTTTCAACGATACCCCACACAATGGAGTGCGCGAAAACAAAATTCATCCCTAGTTCTATGGAGATCAACTTTAGTCTATCGGTGTAAAACGAGGTAAAGCAATCGAATCGACCCAAGGAACACTCCGAAGTGCGAATCTAAGGAACCTGCTCTGTATCCACTCAATGCGTTTAATGTATGTAGAGTAAGAGGGAGACTAAACTAGGGCATGCACACTGCAAGATGGGCCTGACAAACGAACAATACAGAATTTTCGTGGATATATGGATCATCATACTCTTTGGACCAACGCTTGATAAAGTTTAGTGTTGCGTTTGCCTTAGCAACGATAGCATCGGTATGGTCAGTGAAAGTAAATTGATCGTTAATTCAACCCTTACCCTAGATAAAGGGTATGTAATTATGTAGTATAATGCGAAGGAATCTTTCTGTGCGTGTAGTCGTACATATAACTGAAATTCTAAAATGTCTAAAGCAGAAGTGTCATTTTCACATCTTACACCTGGCATAATAAAAGATGCTTTCGATATGCTCGGTTCATCCTTGTAAATGAGTCATTCGAGAAGGGAGCGCTCCCAAAATCTTCATCGTCGTTAGTCACGCAAATTACTAAAATGAAAAGTCCAAGGCTGAGGCACTCTTGTGAGACGGCAATTAATATGTTGTTTGCCTCATGGAAAGAGGATATTGAAGAAACAAAAACAGTAGCGTGTGTGTGCTTTTGGATTTCCAAAGGGCATTCGAGACAGAGGATTGTTACTGCAAAAATTACACAAATATGGTTTGAAGCACAAAGATCTGGACTGGTTCAGACGATTCTTAACAGATAGAATACAGTGAAGTAAGGTTAGATAGACGATTCTATTAACATGATTTTTATGTGTTTTATTCCTTTTTAAAATTATACAGATACCTCTAAAAAACACCCTATACATGTACTGTTGAAATACGTTAGTTCTGCTGTCGCATTATTTTCAATGTATACATATTTATAAATTGCACTTGTGTTATGCTGTTAACTACTACATACATCGCAAACTCACGATAAGTTCCAATCTTTGAAGAGACTCGGAGCTAAACGTTTTAATTGGAACTACGCTACAGTGTATTCCTGATGAAGTCATCGGTTTGTGCCATTAAAGGAAAATAACTGCTGCTGAGCAACTACGCAAAATATGACACAGCGTTGAGTTTAGGTATTAATTAGCCGGAGATATATTACGATCGCAATATAAATTCAAATTAATGTAAGATTTAATATTCCTCAAATCCGCAAACTCTTTGTCTTCGCCTTACTCAGAGCAGCGATACACAGACCGTAGGCTGTGCGGAATTTCGCAGTCTTGGATCGGTTGAAATTTTACAGACTTGAATTTTATTTGAAATTTATTGTTAAATATGAGACAGTCAATGCGATTTTACTGCCAATTCTACCAGTACAATGTAAGGTCTCCGAATGAAAAAAACGGTTTGTTATCGCGTAACGAAGGTGCTATAAATGCATTAAGTTGATGACGTCTTCACGGGTTTTTGTCGAATCCTAGTTGATGAGATTTTAACTCTGATATTAAAAACTCTCAGTTTGGCAAGCGGGAGACCGTTAAATTTTTATCACAAATGTTTGAACTTGATTGCATTAAAATATCAAAATGAGCGCCGAACGATTTCCAATCGATGCCACTTATTAACTGCACTCCACACTCCACAGGTGTTTTACTTTTTTTTTTGCCTTGGCTCAGATATAAAGGAGGTACAGAATTTTCGAATTTCCAATATATGCGCTACTTTCAGCAACATATTGTTTACTTTGCATAAGAACAGAAGAAGTTTCACATGGAAAGTTCATATCCACGCCATTCATGCATTACGCTTTTGAAAATTAGACGATCGGTGGCAAAAGAATGTCTCCGATGTTCTTGCGTGTAAGACGAAACCCTGTTGAAGGTAAAGTGGAGATTGAAATTTAATAGTCAAAGCCACAAAAGTGATTGGCTTCCCCTCGACAGGAACGAATGGTACAGTTTAGTCCAACCTCACGTTTTTATGAGAATTTTTACTCACACCTATGACATCGTCACAACTAGAGTTATATAATGTGTGGGACAACTTTCGTAAAACTGGAATTTGCTAAAGTGCTTACTGTCCGTGATATCGTTAAGTACTCTCGGATAATTCCTTTTAAATTATCATATTAAGTGGATTAAACGACCAGTCTTTTTACATATGTACGCATTTTTTTAATATACCAGAGCGATACACTGGTCAGTAACTAGGTTAATTTTCGTCAGAATAAAACCACGCGGCAAGTTTTACTTCAGTTAACAAATATTACTTTTAATTATGCAATATGTATTTTGTATTAGGGCCATCAAGTTAAACGTAAATTTGTTATTTCCCGCCAAATCAAAATCGTGAAATGCTCACACCAATGTTTTCAATATATATTAAAGATATAATCAATCTTGTGACTTTAATTTTGAGGAAATTTTATTTATTTCGTCAGGGTTTCAACCAACAGACTACATTATAACGTTCAGGCATGCAATAATTTTAATATACATGCATTTCTAGCCGAGAGAGGGAGAGATCTACAAATTCATAAACAGAATCGAATCATTTCTTGAAGATCTAGTTAGTGGTTCTCTAAAACCATATTTAGACCATGTGGAATATACAGAAAATATCTAACATGTATTCAACTTTCAGGCAGACATATTTAAATTTTCAATAGTAAATCATTGCAGTTATGTTTGAAAAATTCTTAAATCGATGCGACGCAATCAATATGTACTACTTGTACAATGTTGTTTCCAATTCGCTTCCTATTTCTTATGGAGTGCCGCAGGGTTCAATCCTTAGCCCGCTTCTATTTTGTTCTTATATAAATTGTCTCCCTGATTTAGTCAATCGATACATCTCTATGCTGATGATGAAACAGTCGCTCTATGTATTGTATGAACAGTTTTCTGGACGCCTAATATCACGAATCTGTGAAATTAGTTGGCCACTAAGATCGTGTGATTTGGCAAGTTCCGATTTCTTCCTGTGGGGTTACATCACTAGTCACTAGTCTACCATATGCCAATAAATAAAGAATGTTTCAGGGGCTAAAGAAAAACACGACGCAAAATTACCGCTGACGAGCATCATTTGTGACAAAATGTCATCGAAAATAGTAGGTACCTCTTGAATGCGGGGCACTTGTACAGTTATCAGCACTCTTTCTACATTATAAAGCAATTTTTTTTAAATAATCTCATTAAACAAACAATTTGTGATTACCGGGAGTCACGGCCAAAATGTGTTAACATCAGCCTTTATCTGTTAATGTAATGAGAAGATTGAAAAATTAGAAATGAAACAGATTTTGGACGTGATTCTCTTCATGTAACAGCGAAATCGCTTAACATAAATGGACCCGTTTTCATAGCAATCCTTTCAATTGAGAATTTCCGGTCGCCATATTGGATCCGCCATTTTTAATTTAAAAATTTCAAACATCCGAGTACTCAAAACAAGTTTGTTTATTATAATGCTATAAAATTTTAACAGTGCAGTGTTTGTGATTCCTAATGCATTCATGGACACGCCCACACGGCTTATCATTGGTTGGGTGTTCAAAAATGAGCGTTATTCTCTCTTCATAAATTTCCTTATAATTCTTCATGTGCGAACAATTTTATCAACAACTGAGTTGGGGACGTTCATATGGCTCAGCGCAAAAAATGGGAGACGACTGGTACAAACTGCACATGGAGAAAATGAAAGTGTTACATGGGAAATAATTTTATCAAATTCAGTCTAGTCACAAAAATCGCCGGGGTCCCGGTAAAGATGTTTACACATCAAGAACGCTATAGTACCTAAAAAGTGTGATCTTTCAAAGGAGAGATGAAAGTGATTTTAATCCAGTTGTTTGCCTTCTGAGTTAGGTATCCAAAATATTTACTAAATTTGCAACCGCCTAATCTGACCGACATTACGTGATCCCTAAAATATCTTCCACAGGCATCGCGTGAAATGCGAAGTTGAACAAAAAGAAGACGGCTTCTACTTTCCTGGAATACAGTCTACTGGTCAATTTTTGAAACAAGATAACCAACACGCAAATGCGCAATGTCCAGGCTTTCTTTATGGCTAGGTCAAGGCTGGCAATAAATTAAACTAACCTTAGCGAATAGCCAGAAATTTTTTACTAAAAATTATTGATTTTCAGCCGACAGCAAAGCGGGCAACCTGATACTTTTGTCTAGGCCCACCTACAGCCATCGAGACTATCTGTTATTCAATCCCAACCGGTAGCAGGTGTTCAGGTCATTGAACAGTTAGCCTATTTGGACTCGCGAAGCTGTCGGCATCCTAAGAAACTGTCAACATAAAACTTTACTGGCGTCGACGGCCAGATTAATGCCTCCAACTTCCGAAACATGTTAAACACTCCGTACGACTGGTGGCGTCGGGGATTTCGTCAATCAATCAATCGCATTTGGAGCCAATTTGCTCCGCAATAAAATCAAATGGCAGAAAACGATTAACTGAAAGGGAAGGGAGTTGATGAACAATAAAGATGAAAAGGGAACACGCAGGGCAACTATTCGTACATCTTCAGAAAGAAGAAACGAACATTTATTTGAGCGGTTATGGTAAGCGGGTCAAATGAGGAGCTTTTTTTTGTGTTCTATTGACAGTCATTTAACTTCTTTGTGAAGAAGCTGATTATCTAGCCATTTCTTATACATTGGCAATATTGCAATGGACTCTTCAATGTTCGGAACAAATTCCCCAGCTCGGTATTTTATAGCATATTGTACGATGCAGAAAAAATAAATTGGAGTTTTTGCATACGCTAATAAAATACTTGTAAATGCTTTCCGGATGACTAGAAACAAAAGTTATGGTCGTAAATTTGTTTCTGGAAGAACATCTGCATTTAAATATGGCAAAATCGATTTGTTCAACATATCCCGTTTATAAATTGTAATTTAAATGTTAATTTATTTTTATAACTTGAAGAAGAAGATTATTCACAATCATCCAAAATAGTTCAGCAAATCTTTATTGCTTTTAAAAATGCCAGAATTAATGCCCACAAACCATTAAAAAACGCTGATAAACTAACAAGAAAGCTTTCTTTACAAACAATTTTTTTTTTATTGAGACGATTATCAAACATGATTGAAGAGTATTTTAGAGTCACATTAACGACATACGTCAATTATTTGACTTTGCTATTATTATGGAAGGCCACTTCCTTTCTTCAAAATACGGTTTCTTTAATATGGAAGCAAATTAAGTTGTAGTCTACAGCCGGATTTATGAAGGGAAAGGTGCTAAGGTGCTAGGAAAATTAGTACACAAACAACTAACAAGGCATTTCCCTAAAATTTTATTATAAACTCCTGTTTTAAGCTTTCAACAGCTTTTTAACACTTTCCAACAGCCTGGAATGAGGCAAGAGCTGTACCCGTACCTAAACTACATATTATAGGTACACCACTTGACAGTCCCAGAAGCTATAAGCCCATTAGCCTATAATTTTAGAGAAGGTCAACAAGAACAATTGTGTACCTATCTAAAAGGCAAAAATGTCCTACCTTCGCAACAATTTGAATTTAGAAAAGGACACACTACCACTCACTAGCTATTGAACGTTACAAATGACATAAAGTCCGTGTTCCATGCACTGGCAAGGATTTTGATAATGTTTCTCACAACAGTCTACTTGCTAAAATGATTAATTTAAAATTTCCGTTGGTAGTATGTATAGGAATAACTGAAAGCTTTTTAACTGACAGAAATATGTAGTTCATGTGGGTTCTGAAACATCTAATTCCTATTCCATTCTTGCAGTGGTACCGCAAGGCTCTATATCAGGCCCTATCCTATACACAATTTTAAGGCATGACTTCCCCAGAATACCAATTTGACAAGTTGTCTCCGAAGAAATTCATAAAGTTTTTACGCGGAAAATGTTCTGTGGGTTAAATTGTGCTGCCTCTTTTATATTTTATTCCATTTTACTAAAAAACTATTATTAATTAAATTTTCATATATTTAGTCAACTAAATTAAACTACTCCCCAAAGCGTGACACCATATATTCGGCAACATTTAATCAATTAAAAATAATTCAGTTTGTTTGTCTCCTCTTCGGTTTATCATTTGATTAAACAAATCGTGTCAGCTGTACTTACATACATATGTATATAAATTGTGTTTTGGCTTACTTGATTTAACTATTGCATTTTGGATTGATGGCTTCACATATAACAAGAATAATAAATTATAAGTTGTAATAATTTACTTTCATATAAGATTGGAATCTTCCCTCTACCTAAAACATTATTATTATTCAGTTATACATTTTTTATGTAACCATTGTGTGCACTCCTTTTTATATTGTTCTGCGATAAAATAACAGTCACAGGAAACTTAGTTAGCATAATGCAATCTAATTTCTTCTTCTATAAAATTTTGCAATTAATTCGAAACAAAGTGGTTTTGTGCAGCAAACCAACAGAATGATTTTATCGTTCTCTGTTTAATGTTCTGATTCCAAACAAGCGGCCCTAAGTGATTTTTTGATTACATTGTTCCTCTAAAAGTATATTCACCAGAATGAGTTCCCAGCAAACTCAGATTGCCGACACCTCCGTGGCCTTATTAAGACTTAATTTATGCAAAATATTTTGAACGATGTTCTTTAATTGAGCAGAGCAAAAAAAGGTTTGTGGATTTCCACAAATTGCGAAACGCCTTTGGGTCGCATAGTGATGGCTTTTGTCTAAAATTAATTTCCGAGACATTTTTCAAAAAGTTCAAAAAACTTTTTATTCGTCGTTCTATTGCCAACGGGAGGAGAGAGCAAAAGAAGTGGGCTCGTTCAACGGTGTTTGTGAAGCTGTTTTAGTGCCATAGCAGACGACCGTTTTCTGTGGGAGCGGCGACGCGACGGTGCGTCGAGGGTATTTTACATGGGGATTGACGACGGTGCAGCAACGGAGGCTCCTGTGCACTGCCTCATTTGAAATAATGTTCTACCGCAACGTGCGGTAGCAACCGGGCCCCAATCGCACCGGTCGTCTGTTGGGGTCTTACGGTCGGCGGCGGCGACGAACAGGCCGTCCGGTCACTTCTTGTTTAAACCAGCCAGCAGGCTTCACCAGTGAAACGGTAGACTATTGCTCTTCTTTTTCTGGGGTTCCATTCAGTGATTTGGAAATCTTGTCAAGGTCTTCATTTCGTCTTCCTTTTCTATGCCAGGTGATCATGAAGCATAATTTTGTGGTTTGCTGTTCCGCTCTGGATCTGATTCATGAAAGCCATCTGCACGCGCTTAACTGTTTAGCTCAATTAAGTTACGGATCTGCTTGGAGCTCTGGCAATTAAATATTTGCCTATTTGTGTATTCCGCCAAATGAATTTCAGTTGCTAACTTTTTAACACTTTTCTGTGCATCGGCGTTGCGTTGCGTTGCTTTGTTTTAGTGGGCGAACACTGCCAGATGCCAACTGATCTTTTCATCTACTTGAGTGCCGGTTAAATTGTTCTATAAATCTGAAGGTCTCAGCATGTGTTGGTAGTTAATTGCTAGGTTGATGGCTATAAAATTTGAGCTGCGCGAGCCTTGATGGGCGAAATACCTTAGAGTGACGCTTACTGCCCCACCACTGCCATCACCCATCTCGCCTCTTGTCCGCTATAGTGACTTCTTGCTGATTTTTACGATCACCGTGTTCACTATAAAAGCGCATTTGCTAGACACTAAATCAGCGAACGGTACACGTAATGCCTTACTCACATTCATGATGCAGACCGAGAATTGCACATGATCTTACCTCTAAGCCCGCGCTGATTTTATATTGTTACAGACCAGTGACTAAATGTTCAGTTGGGGCTTTGTTCACATTATTAGTATTATTATTACTATTATCTTTGTTGCTGCCTGTTCGTTCGGTGCAACGATCTATGCTCGAGAGACCGCATAAAATAAAACCATAAAACTTCTCGTGTGATCCACTCGTACTGCAGGGTGTTTGAACGCATTAAACTGCTCTTAATGATGGACGGAAGGGTTCTATTCTAGCCTTTCTTTTTCGATCCCCTTTGTGCAACGACTGCAGATATTCTCCACTAGGGTGAAGAGGTAGCCTGCCATTGTGTTCGGTTGGGAATGAGAAGCTTTTACTGCGCTATGTGCATTCTTTCGGTCTGCACTTTCTCGGGTCAGAGACCCTTTAACTGTGCCGTTCTTATTGCCTGCATGGTGCAGTTAATACTTTAAACAACCGTTCTTATTTAAATCATCCGAATGTGTGAAATTAAAGAATTCTTGGCAGCAAAGGCCATAAACACACTCTTCACATATTTCCATCCAGAGGTCGATTTCATTGATTTTATTTGCTTGTAAATAAAGTAAGTGGTGACACTTCATGGGTCTTGCTTTGTTGTTGAGATCCACTTTGATAAGTTGTGGTGTTAAATATTGAGAACCAAATCGCAAGTGTTCTCAAGAAAGAGAGCAAATACTCTTTCACTCCTGTGCCCTTGCCGATTTGTGTTTCCACTTATGATATAATTTATTCGTTCATATTGATATCAGCGCCATGTCTCGAAGCCGGGCTTGTTATAAAAAGAAAATACGGTTCTTGCCTTATCACGTTTCAATTATGTCTGCTAGCCTCATTTTTTCCCTCTCGAGAGTTGATGTCTTCTTTAAGTCCGCTTTGTGTATAATGTAATATGTTTGGCAGAAGAACTTTTAATTTATGCCAAATCAATTTTTCCTTATCTGTTGATGATCTGCTTAAGCTTTGCTTAAGCTCTGCTGCTTTGCTAGATTTTTGTGCTCACTTCGCCACTTAATGTGATGTTTTGTGTAATTAATCATGTATCAGGGCGCTTTGCAAATCCATCGCTGAACGTAGTTCGTAAAAGTTCATGATGTTTTTTTATGAACATTTATAGTTCGAACTTCTGTAAATAGTTTGATATTGGTGTCGTTTTTTAAGATTTTGCTAAAACAAATTAAAATAGTTTGCGCAACTTTTTGCTGTCGAATAAGCAATAAATGATCGCAAGATTGCAAATTTGGAGGCGAGGAAGCTCAATTGGCCACAATTTTGTTTGTACTCTTGGCTTTAATTTATATCGTAATGACCGTAACAATGAAAGAGGTAATGGTGTAGCAGTTTATCTGAACGAAACTTTCAGAGTTAGGGTTGTTGGAAAATCTGCTGGGCGTGATCTTGAGTACCTGACTTGGATGCTGAGAGGTCTCAACTATGTATGTGTATTTAATGCAGAGTTTTCATTTTAGTGTTGTCACATCCCTACTAAAATTGTTTAACTGGTCAAAACTATCGCAGCCTTCCAACATTCCAGGGTCCTATTTCAGAAGTCCAACAAGCTCATTTGATCATGATATGTTGCTTATGACATATGATATACAACTCCATTGTTGTTCAAGAAGCCGGAGTTTTCAATTACTGCCGAATCTTCGGTTCACGGTCACTTTTCCGACAAACAATTTTATCAACAACTGACAACACTTTTCCCGACAAAGGTTTCCGATCGCTTTCCCGACAACTCCTTTTCCGACAACACTTTTCCAGACAAACTACAATTCCCTCTTTTACAAAATGTCTGACTGAAACTTGTCTTTTACAAAATGTCGACTGACTGAATATTTTTTTTTGTAGACATTTATTGTCGGGAAATTGTAGTCGAATGGAATTTTCAGCTTGCACTCGACCTTCTACATTTTGCTAACTTTCTGAAATCATTTTTTGAAATTTACAAAATATCTGTCATGCTAGTACTTAGTTCTTATGATTATTATCAGCGTCGAACTGGGTCCTTTCCTTCAGCCTAAGTTTCAGAATCACGATCAAGTTCTATTTGTGCCCGGGTGCGGTGGAGCTGTTTTGACTCAGCTCAGCTGAATACAAGCCTCTGATTTTAATAGACACTCTATAGCACACGTACAGAGTACAGCTCTATAATTACAATAAGTACAATAAGAGGTATGCACTTATTCCTGACGCATGAAATTCCTTGAAAGGGCCTTTTTGCAAATTTGCATTCAATTTTGACCACGTAACTAAAATGCACAACTTCTATTACACGCCGAACTGCCCCTACAACTCAAAGGATTAACGCGAAGTTTATGAGTTGCTATCAACACTTTCCCACGAAAGCGAGATCTTGTTTAGTTCGTTTTGCTCTGTTTTGTTCCTTCTTGCGGTCATCCTCCTATGAGACGCATTACCCTATATCGGGCGACGGACAGTATATGCATGAATTCAATTTGAGAGATGTCCGTCAAGGCAGCTATCCAGGGCAGGAATAACTCGGTGCCGGAGTGGAGCACTCAGCGACAGGGAAAGAACAGTCACTCGAATTCAGTGCTCCAAACAAGAGTAAAAGGAAGAGAGCAAAGAGTTCGCAACGCGAAGCGGAGCAGAAGACACCATATAAGCAAATTCTTTTACAGTACTGGATGGATGCACTTTCAGATCTGAAAAAGAATTTTTTGAAGGCAGGCTTAACATGAAAAAAGTCCAGGCGATAAAATGTCGACAAGTAGTGGCCAAATACAAAGACAAAAGAAACAAGGCGGATCATAATGTAATTCTCGACGCAGGAGCAAAAAATACGGGCGCTTTCTTTTATTTTTGTGAGCCTGAAAAAGAACTAAAAATTAAATTGAAGAAAGGAAGCAAAATGAAGAGATCCCGGGAAGACGTAGAGATTCGAAAATAAAAGACAACAAGGCGCATACCAGGAGCTCTACACAACAGCTCCAACGCAAAGAAAAAATTCGGTTGCACATTTTCGGGTTCTTGAACCTCGCAAACTCTGTGTCTTCCTCGTGGAAGCCCTACACAAAGCCGAATACGATGCATTTCAAGTTATTCTCTGGCCACACTATTCACAGAGGATGTTATGTCTGTCAATCTGGATGCATCGTATAATGAAGTCCTTTTTTCACGTTCCCGTCATGGGAAGAGATTTATGGGGGAATTACGCATTCTATGCCGTTCGGCAGTTATAAAGCTCAATCATTTGAATCATCTTTGATTTGGTGAAACGAGTGTGGGAAACTGATTTCTTGGCCGGTTGTGAATGGAAGTGCCAGCTCTCTTTAGTCCAATTGTTTGCTGTATCTACCTGAGAGAAAATGCACGAAATTATTGAAATTATTTTCCAAGCTTTGAATTATAACATATAAAGAAATTGGGCTTAAGTTTACAATGCGGTTTTTTTTGGAAGTGCCCTAAAACCTTATGGAAATGTTCCATTTATGGTCGGAACGAGTGACTTAGGTAAGTATTGTTTACGGAAAACAATACTTTCCCAAAAATTAACTTGTTTTAACACCAAAAATTGAAAAAATCAAAGTCAATCTCGTCTTGTTTTCGAGATATAAAATAATTTAGAGTGGTTATTCGCATCGTCCTTGCTTTGTACAATCGAAATTTTCCCTCATGGACATGGTAAATAATTTTTTAAATAATTCGTATTATATATCGGCACGAAATAATTCGGAAGAAAAATTTGCCTTTCTTAAAAAATATTATATCTTCTGATAGAATATTTTCCTTTTACAAAATTTTCAATTTTTTGGGTTAAAACAAGCGAAAACAAGCTAATTTTTGGGAAAGTATTATTTGCGGGAACTTATACTTTCCTAATTCACTCGTTCCGACCATAAATGGAACATTTCCATAGGGTTTTAGGGCAATTCCAAAAAAACCCGCATTGTAAACTTGTTCCTGAAATTGCTTGCTTTGTGTAGCTTATAGTTCACAAAATTAATAATAACACCGTCGGAGATTCGCATATGCATACATATGTACCTTCATACAGAGTACTAGTTGGTATCTATTTATATAATTTTTTTTTAAACAGCAAGACATTGGTAGATATCTATCTATAGGGAAAGTAAAGTATTTTGGGTATTTGATATCGGAAGCATAATTTAATGAGAGTTTTGAAAAATTTCCTTGTAAATAGTATATTTGTTAAAATACTAATTTTTTTCCTTCACATAATAAATCATACAGTTCATTCAAAACTACAAAAATTATGGGGATTCAAACTTTATTATGTAACCTTTAAATAAAAAATGTGTGTTTAGTTATTTAGAAAAATAGTGTCCAACCCAAAAATGTAAGAAAACCTTTCGTCCAACTACAAAGAAACAATTATCGAGATTTAAAAAAAGAGTTAAAAATTTATGAAAATTCACTGAGTAATCGTTCTGATAGTGTCTAAAAACATAGTTTCAATTTAATTATTGGAAGTTCCAGCGGAATGTAACCCATATTGAAGTCGCTATTTTGAATTTGTACAATCCGATACTATATTTTAAATCAGTGATTCCAAAAACCCGCACATACCAAATTTATGAATATCTAATAATAATAAAAATAATTTATTTCCACAACTGTACTAGCGTTAAAAAGTACATTAATCACAGTTTTGATAATGAACAGAATGATATTCATAAAACACGAAAACGCAAGCAGTAATAAATTAATTAAATAAGAAATCATTGATTGAAAAAGAATAATTAAAGGAATAAAAGTAAAAAAAGAAATAGCAATATAAATGATGTTAATATATAGCCTTTAAAAAAACACAAATGTAAATTAAGATTGCAATGGAGAGAATAGTAAGACAATTAGCAAGAAGGGATTGAAAATACTATTAAACATTTGAAAGTGTTACTCTACATGTCCGCTTAAATTCTCTGATGGAGTTGGTTGTCTTGCAATTGCAGTTTGCACCATAATTTTGCAGCATGCACGAAATAGAAATATTTAATTGTAGATATTTATTCGTGCTTAGTAAGGTAAGCAAATTAATTTTTTCAAAGAGATTGCCTGGTGTTATTTGATTAATTATTTTAAACATAGTTAAACACTTTCTTAGATTAAAATTATCCTTAAGAAACATTCCCAAGATATTCGTTGCATGATGTGAGACATGGTCGTAGCGACGTAAGCGAAAGATGAATCTAACAGATGCATTAAAGGTGGTGTAAAAGTGTTAATGTAAAATGTAAAATTAGACAAAGAGTGCGTTCAATAACAAGGTGACCTTCTCCTAACTGAATTTAAAAAAAAGCAAAAGTTTGGGATTTTTTTACAAGAAAACAAAACAATATATGACCTTGAATCTTTCTTTAGTTGGAAGCCTTTAACAAAAACTAGAAATTTTGTTTTTATTTTTTCATTTTTCGATCATCCATTGCCGCCAGAGGGCGCCAAAATAATCGGCCTTTTTCCGTAATTCCGTGATTGCGGCTCGCCAAATCATTTGAAACTGAAAAATCAAAAAACCACTTAAATTAGACATAAAAATCTGTAGATCTAACTAGGATCTAACCAATCGGTCGATTAGAAAAAAAAGGCAGCCATTTAAAGTCAAAAATCGAGAATTTTTCGACAAAATTTTTACATAAAGTGCTGTAAAAAAACTACTTGGTTTTTGTCTTATATCCTAGTTAGATTTATGCACAATTGAATTCTGAACAAAATGAACCAAGGTTTATGGAAATCGATGGAGCGGTTCAAGAGATATCGTGGAATAACGATTGAAAAAATGAAGTCGAGAAAAATGCGTTTGATTTTAGATCGGCTTCACCGGCTGAAAGTGCCGTGTGCCGGTTTCCACGGAATTTTCTTTTTGGAGTTTTTGATGTAAAATTCTTTTGAGTTTTTGGCATTTTATCGAAATTTCTAGAGAAAAATTATCGATACGTTCAAGTGGCCATGGAAAATATAACTGAATTGAATTTCTTCCGGCGGGCGCCCCAAACAGCGTGCTCGGGCGTCAGCTGCGCCACCGTTTTTTCTCTCAAAATATATACCACTATAACTCGAAAACCATATTTTTTTTTTCGTAGAATTTTAGGACATGATTCTAGATATATTAAGGAACATTTTTCCGTAAAAAAAATAATCGATTTTTTTACCCCAGTTAGGAGAAGGTCACCTTAAAACGAAACAAGCTTGGCTCTATACTAAGTATGTACGAGTGCATTCATCTAGATTCTAGCAAGGGTATCGTAAGAGTTGGTCTTAGAAAAATTCGTCCCGGCCATGAACTTCGTATTTACATTTCTCGAAATTTATTTATTTATTATATATGTAATTATAATCTTTATATCTAATATAATCTTAAGAAATAAATTTCGAAAAAATTTAGATACGAGGTTCACACAGAAACGGAAATGTGCGCATGTCAGGATTTACATATTTAGTTAGTCAATGACTAATAAAAATTTTAAGCTTGTTGTACATCATTGTCATTGTCGATATAACATTTAGCTCCTTTTTTTTATATCAGAAACGTAAATTAAAATTTTCTAATAATTTCGCTTGTTCCCTTATGTTGTACCTACAGTACATGCTATTAATTAAACGGAATTTCCTGCCATCATTTTCAAGAAAGAAATTGCTAACGGAAGTATTGATCAAGAAGCCAGACTGGTGCAAATAACTGTAGCAAGTCCTTGTGGAATAAGAACGCTGCTGCAAATTGCAGCGCAAATTTATAATTACAAATAATGGGCCTCAATTATTGCTGTAAGGTAGCAATTTTGTGAAAATTTCCGCCCAAACCAGCCCGATTTTAGTGCCCGTCAGATTCAGAAACTTTGACCAGATCTTCATCGGCTGCATGACCGCACGGATTTAGCAATCCAAGCATTTTATCGTTAAGCTCTTTTCTACAGTCCGACGAAAGGAATCTCTCCCATCAGGTCTACGAGCGGCGAGGAATTTGCATAAAAATGACACCGTATGAAGGCATTTCCCGCCAGACTATTTACATTCTTTTCGCGCAAACACAGCCGATTACACCGGCTCATAAATAGCCTTCGAGTTAATTTGTTGTACTCCTGGTGCGCTTTTTGTTCGCTTATTTTTATTTATAGAGTTTCATAATTGAATAGTTTTTTTTGTGTTGCAGAAAACAGGAAATGACAGGACGTCATATCTACCTGTGCGACAAATGACGGCACCGACACCGCATCTGAGGCCTCTCCTGCAGATCGCACCATCTTGTTCATCACCTTCGGATTGTTTCAAGTTCTCGCTGTCAGTGCTCTGCGCTATTTTTTCAATTAGTTCGGTCTGACATGTGTTCATGTGTGAGCAATCAGTAAGAGATCGATACTGATCTCGCAATGCTGAAAATGTAGATCGCAGTAGATCGTTTATGGCATAAATAATTCTGAGTGAATTTTTCCGCTCCTGCGTCGTCTGGTCGTTAACTCTACGTGCCGGTGAGAATGTCGCTGAAAACTATCCAACAGACTCCGCCTGGTTCAATAATGAGTCACAAAGCGACCAGTGATTTAGTGACATCGGTCAGTTCTGCTGGACCGAATAGTGGCAGTGGCAAGGTGAATAGTGGTAGTAAAAGTGCTAGCAATATCAATAACAATAACAGTAGCAGCAACAACAATACGATCGCTAGTAATGGCGGCGTTGCTGGCAACAAGCAGCAGAGCCAGCAGCAGTCCGAGCAGCAGACAGCCGCTAAGAAGCCAAATGCCAGCGCTGTCCGAGGCAACGGCAAGATCCAGGCACCCTTACCGCCTCCTACGACAGTGACCTCAACTACCGGTGGTACAGCACCTGATGCTAGAGCGAAGCAGGTGCTCAAGGAGGCCGTCGATGCAGTTGTCAACAGTTTTGCAAAACATACCCAAGGATACGGAAGGGGTAAGTTGCTTATTTTCTCACGTCTCGGGATTAATTAAATTCCTATTCCGAATTGAACAATTGTCTAGGTGAGCTTCTTAAAAGTCGCCGCCATGGCTCCCAATCACATTTGCATAAAGTTCGCTTTAACAGCGAATTCGTGGAAGAATTTGTGGGTAATGAACGAGAAACCTGATTATTTTATTAGGGGCTCGTATTAACCGACAACTCAATTTTCCCGATCGTGGAATCTGAAAGGCTTTATGTGTCTTTAATTTTTGTAGCATGGCTTGTACAGCAGCTTAACTTTGGAAACCATTTTAATTGTTACCCTACCGACACGAGAGCAATTGAAAATGGACACTGTAATGGAATGCAAAGTCTGACCTTTCCAAACCAAATTACTATGCAAATGCAAGTCGCTCATTTACAACGTGGGAGTTCATTCGAACCAATTTTCTGCTTTTTATATTTCTGCTTTTACGTCCGAAACAATGGAACACTAATGGGATCTACACTGTGTCCATCGATATATCTGTCAGTCTGTCAGCTTTATAAAGTCTGAACTGCTTAATCTAGCAACATGAAATTTCATACAAACTAAGCTTGCATTAACTTGCATCCATGCATTAGAAACACTTTTTAATAAATCTACTCCTACTTTTTCAGTTTTTGATGCAATGCAATCTTTCATTAATTTATTCATATCAACAGGTACCATAAACCATCTGACATATCAAATAATTGCATACAAAATAAATATATCAAAATTAATAATACAAAGTCAAATATCATATAAACGGCATTTTAAATGTTTTCTATCACAGTTAAAATCGATTACAGCAAAAGAAGCATTATAAATCTTAGACATGGCCGAGATCGGTTCAAAGGAGCCATAATTGGTTCTATGATTATTGACATACAGAACATTTTATCCTCTAGTTACACGAGATCGGAAGATTATATCTAAGGTTTTAGTCACAAAAATATATTCAAGATTCAACACGGCGGCGAATTTTCCAACTTCGAGGAATGTTTATGAAAAAGGGTACTCTGGGGTTTTCGGGATTGCTGATTTTGAATATGCCATCAAATTTTCCAAATTTGAAACCACCACCACCCCGCTGGGTCATATAGGAGAGGGGGTACAATAGGAAGGAGTGTGTACGGGTGGGCTCAATGGAAGCGTCTTGGAGAGTAGTAGAATTACGTATACATATAAACATTTAATGAATAATAGATTTTTAGTAGAAATGAATAAAAGGTAAAAGAGGTACGAGTTTACTGTTTATTTTTCTCCGAAAAGACTGGGGGGGGGAGCTGTGAAAATAATTTTGGAAAATAGAAAGCATGTGGGGGGAAATGTGTGTGCCAAATTAATTATTAATAAATGAGAAAGAGAAACTGTGATTGTTAATAGTCGAAACTTTTTGAGAGCAGCAAAAAGTTTACCCCTGCCGAGTGTCGATTGGAAATAAATTAAAAAATTGGTTTATTTATATGTAGTAAAAAAAGTATTAGGAATAGGTGAAAGTGATGTTGGGGAGTGTTGTTTATAAATTTACGCTTGATTTAATGAGACCATCCTCACCCCGCTCGAACATACATAGGAGGGGATGTAGAAGGGAGGGTGTGTAAAATCTATATAAATATAATAACAATTTAATAGTGTCCCGTGCAACGCCGGGTCCAGGCAAGTTAGTGAATAAACAAAAAAATAAACACGAGAAATAAAGTTCCATTAACGTCGTAGCGTGCAGTGCAGCAGTCGGGCCATCATGTTGATACCACATGTCACGACCATTCCATCAAAAAAAAAGAAAAAACATTCGCAGCGGACGATTATGCACACCAAAATGAACACGGAACTTGCAAAATGCCACTTTCTTAATTTTTGTAATGGATTTTCACAATTAATAAACGTTCTTCCGAAGTGTACTGCGGGGTTTTCGTAAATGATTCCATACGACAGATACCAAATATCACTGAATAAATTTTGGTGGGCGGAAATGGCTCGCGATTAAAAATTCAAGTTCCTGTTGAAATACTCTTTGTTAGTATATATGTAGAATGTATGTATATATGTAGATTGTAGATAGATGATGATACGTTCGCAATTAATTTCACTCCGTGGACCTGTTGAATTACAACAGGAGTACTAATTGATTAAGAGCTCAATCTTCGCATTTGGAAAGTACGCTGAAAGTCCGTTAGTATTGTTGTAGTATTTCACGAATTAAATGACCACAGTTCCGGTATGTGTACATTGTGTGACTGATTTCATTGACCTGTTTAAGTCAGTGTAGGCAGCTGGTTTGGCATATTTCCTAAGTATCTGTTGTTTTTCAAAATTACAGAGAACCTTAAAAGGAAACAAGGGAGCATTAAGAGTTTTTCCGACATTTCCCGTACGCAATCATCCCGGTTATCACTTAACCGGAGTAATAAATCAATTTATGACTAACGACTAGACACGGCCAGAAGTTGTTTTAATACAAAACGCGGTTACACCGGCAATTATCTATAATAAAATTCCTCCGGTTATATTGCGCTTGCATCTCGCAACAGCCGAGAAAACGACAATATTTTAATATGCAGGGAAAATGAGGCAGCCGCAAATGCAGATTAATGCGGTCGTTAAATTGGAAAGCAATTTCGTCGCTTGTTTTCAGCCCGCGATAATGCGGCCACGCTTATTAACGGCCAAGCGGACGCTTCAATTGTAGAAAATAAAAGTCGGAAACTTTCTCTTCTTTATCAATTACCTGTAAAAGTATTTTCTTGTAAAAAAAAAAAAACAGACCGGCAAATGTCCACCGCCCTCGTCGTCGTTAATTTTTATGCTGCAGTTAAGCCAGCACGACGCGGTAAAAGCGCGGCAAATAATGCACCCGAGTCAGAGGTCATTCGTGCGCCAATCTGCAAGTTAAACTCCGTAAATTTGCCTCGAACCGAGGAATCGAATTCGCCGCTATCATGGGCTTGTTGTACCTACAGGTACTGAGGTACCTACCAAGGAATGTTTCTACCTGAATCCATTAATGTCTCGTTGGTGTTTTTTAAGTTGCATCATAGTGCTCTGGCTGGCCGAGGCGGCGGATGAGAAACCATGGGGAAAATACAAGACGCTAATTTTTCACCGATTGAAAATTACTTAATACGTGGAAATTAAGACCATTACTGGCTTCTGCTGCACTTTAACGAGGGCGATTGCTGCTTCTGCTTTTTCCGTTCAGTGGTGGACCAATCCTTAGCCGGTTTGGCGCTCCGTTTTATGCTTCGGTTCAAGTGACCTTTTTCTTCTCTTCACTTTTCGGTAATTGGAAATCTTGAATTTTAAAGGAGCTCGTTACAAGTCGGCGAAAATTTCGCTTCGGGTGGAATTCCGCTAATTATGTGCTGAAAGACTGCCTTCCAAATTGAAATATCAACTGACGGCCAGCAACACGTGCGTTATTCCCCAGGGTATTTGTTTAACCAACCGAGAATTATTGCGATAAATTTTATTTCGTGACGAACGCCTGTTAATTCTAAATAACTCGTAGTACATACATATCTCCGTCCTTACAGCTGACCGGCTGCCTTCAATCTGCGCGAATTGCAACGGTCCGCTGGGCCTCATTCTTTCCCGATATCTAACGCGAATGTCTATTATCTATTGTCTCGAGCTTTTCGTTGGACAAATAACACAATTTCGACGACTACACTTCAGTTGTAATAAAAAGGCGTGAAAATTACTTAGAAGCTAGGCCAGAAGTATTCTCTCACAGAAGAATTTGATACGTTCTGACTCTCAGCCGGATACCACGTACACACTTAATGATTTGTGCGATCAGGTGTTGCAACCAGTGCAAAGTCATTATTTCATTTTCATTGTCGATTGGATACTACATTGCTTTCGAGACAATGCCACAGCTGTAAGGGATACATGGTCTGCGAGAACAGTCAATTATTCGACGGGTGCAACATGATCTTGGCCAATTCAATGCAAGCCCGGAATGCATTTAGGGAGAGGTGCAATGCAAAGCAGACTTGGGTACAATTTCTGATTTGATTTAGGACAACAAGGCCGATGTATACTGACAACTTGTCTCGGAGCTATTTAAATATCTACCATGAAACAGGTAGTTTACAGTTTCTTTAATGCAATAATGAATAATGAATAGCTCTGACAAATTTTTTGCCTCTAACGCATTCAAAATTAGAGACAAAAAATCGTTACTTGGGTAGAGAAAGGTCATTCCAGACAGGGGAAGCTGTTTTATATTTTGACGAAGGTCATTATTCCATTCATTGTCCATACATCCTTGTGCTTAACTTTGATAGTCCAGATGGATTCAACGAATACTAGCCCGATTTGTCTGGGGCCATGCTATTTTTAATGACGTATTTCATTAACAATAATACAGACGAGAACCAACTCTTTAAAATTTAATTTAATTCAACTCAACTGAGAAGAAGGGACATCACTGTTCTCGTCGTCACAATACAATACAATACAATACAAAACTGAATAAGTGAAATGTGGAATCGTTGGAATAACGAAAGGTTTCCAGGGTTATGCCAGAACATGGAATTACAATTTCAAGCTTTTAATAATGGTTGTAGTAATGAGTCCTGCCTTAGTAATTCAAGAATTGAAGATATCTTACAGAATATGATAATTGGATTAATAAATTTCGTTTCTGGTCAGTTTTTTATATAATTCTTATAGACATATGCAATAGAAAAAATCTGGACCGTTACAAGTACAGTACCTGGCGAAAGTAAATAAATGCTCTACAATTTTTATACAATTCACGTTTTTGCCAATTGTTTTCCGAAATTATTGTAATTAATGCACATCTTTTTTTATTGCTTATTATTGCCCATCTTGTTACCTTTCTAAAGAGGTACAACACGTCCAAGGCGAGCAAGGATATACAAATTTATACATAGAAAACCTTTTGTGCGATTTAAAAAAAAATTTGTAGTTTACACCCAATCTAATTTAAATGAAATCCAAAATGCTTTTTCTCAAATTAGAAACTTATTACCGTTAAATTAAGATTTTTTAACATTTTACAAAAGGTATTTTACGCATAAATTTGTATACTCTTTCTCTACTTGACCATGTTGTACTTCATTCGAAAAGCAAAAATATAGGTAATTAAAAAAAAAGAAAAGTGTATTGATTACATGAATTTCGGAGAAAAATTGCGACAAACGTGAATTTTAAGAAATTTTTGAGCATTTTCGTCAGTGACTGTACATACAGTGGTAGGGGAAGATCAACATTGGTGGAATTTTTGAAAAGCACGTTAAGATAGTATTATAGTTGTTTGGCGTGAGTTTGATGTTGCTGCGTTGGGTAGATCAAAAGATAAAAAGTAAAATAATAATGTGCATCCCGAGATTGAACCCCCCCTTCTCCTGGTATGTGATTTTTTGCTTGGCTAGGTGTGATTTGTTGCCCCATTCATTTTTGCCCCGCATAGATGAAACACCCTGTATGTAGATGAAAATGTTATTGTGACTTAATTATAATAGCTGATGTGTCGCCAACGTTTTTTTTAGATCTACGGATGACTAATATTTTTGTAGTATTTACATATATTATTTTCACATACATATGTAACATATGTGTATCCAACCATTTGTCGAAGTTGAGTTCAGTTTTCGACTTGTGTATATGAGCCGGCAGAGTTCAGTGGTTGAGTCGATATCGAGTCGAAATGGAGTTGAAGTGACAGACAAATATTTTGTGATTGTGGGTTTGCTTATATATTTTTAGAATGGCTTCTCCGAGATAAATATCAATTTTAATAAAACCATTTATTGCACTCGAATATTCGAACAAAAACAAAACACAAACTACCGCTACTAACGGTCAACTCAACTACTCGACTTGCGTTTACATGCATCTGCATTTAAAACTTCAACTCAACGTAGGTTCAACTCTGCATGTAAACGAGTTGATTGGGATTTCTAACTGAAAACTTATTTTTATCGAAATAATATATAGCTAGGGATTGTAAAAGAATTTTTAGAATTGGTTCAGTAGTTCCAGAGATTACTCCCTACAAACAAATAATCAAACAAATTTTATCTCTTTATAATTTTAGTATAGAAAAGTAATCACACAAAATCAAAAGAGTTCTATGCACGGTAATTTCTCGCAACAGAATGCACAGAATGCACAGAATGCACAGAAAGAAGTAACGGTAATTCTAGCCAAAGTAATGAACGAAAATCTACGACTAGCGAAAATATTAGATCGAACCTGTGGTGTATGCAACATAAGTGCATTCAATAAAAAAAAATCAGAAAAATATAATTGAAAAGGTATAAGGTAGGTAGGTACATCCATATATGTATATGGATAAGTATTCGACAAGTGTATATTGGAAGACGATTTGCTTCTCAGCATAATCACATTTTGCAGGGTTTTCAATCACGTGAAATTAAAAAATAATCGCCGGGATACGCTCTGTATGATTGCTAACTCTTCGCTTATGCTCACTGAGGTGAGTCGTGGCAACGAAGGGCAGAAACACAAATCGTATTTCACATGAGTTCTCCTTTCGACTCGCTTCCATCATCCATTTTCCACACAGATTTTCCTAGAACAAGAACCTGTGCTTACTGAATGAAAAGAATTTTTCTAATTCGCGGAATCGATGCGGTCGCTGCATTGTGCAACCTTGGCTGGAGACGGTTACTTATTCTTCGTCAACTAACATTAGCTTGAGCATCTCAGGTGGACGCGTGTTTCGTTTCGTACCTTGGAAAGAGTAGCAGTGCATAGTTTGTTTGAATTTATCACCTAACTTGAACTAAATAAGGACATTGACTGACTCCACTTTGCGACATTTGCGAGAGTTGCCTGAGTGCGGGCAGTAAGCAGTATTCCTTCCTACAATTTGTTAATCTTGCTTCATACTTAGTTCCTAATAGGTATCATTAAGTTCTGGCATTTGCGGTAGCATTCCGCGCATTAAAGGCCAACGCTTGGCTGCGAATGTGCAAGTTCTAAGAAATACGAAGACTGTTCAGTCATTTTTAATCGGTTTAAACTAAGGCGTTTGTCAAAGTGAAAGTTCCCGAAGTGGAAGAAAATACTCTATCAAAATATTTGGCTACTTCCTTTCGGACGCTATTGAATTTCAATACAAAATTGACCCTCTTCCGAAAAAAATATGAAATTTGATAAGGACGCAAGTGCGCGCCTCCATGAATGAATGAATGCGTTGCATGGGAGAAATCGGGAAACAGGCTAGATTGAAGACTCGTCCACTGTATGTAGCGCAAAAGGAAATTAGTTATGCGTAAAATTTTATTATCCTGGTGGCACAAGTCTGCGTTTTTGGTGGGATGACTTTGTTTGAAAGGAACGGTAACATCAAAGGCGAAATCTCCTGGTTTTCCTTCACATACGTTCCAAGAAATTTAAGCGCTTGGAATGTTATCAGGTTTCTGACAATTTTTTTTACTCTTTTTCAAGGCATCTAGTCTAATCGAATCTGCCTCAGCGTTTAGGGCATATAAGGTATGCTCTTATGCATTTATATAAGATAATATGTTAAATATTCCCTTTCCTATTACTGAGAAGAGTTATATTTAAATCAAACAATTCTATCTATATATTCTATAGGTATAAGGTATTAAAAACATAACTGTAATATGGAAGATCACCTTATTGGTGATAGAATATTTACAAAGTGAATGTCTAGTTCCTAATACCTAGTAACCGTTACTCACCCTTGGCCTTTATTTATTTGGCTTAAGTCTACGTCGGCTGCTTTTGGAATTGCCCTAAAACTTTATGGAAATGTTCCATTTATGGTTGGAACGAGTGAATTAGGAAAGTATTGTTGTCGGAAAACAATACTTTCCCAAAAATTAGCTTGTTTTAACACCAAAAATTAAAAAAAATCAAAGTCAATCTCGTCTCGTTTTCGAGATATATAATAATTCATAGTGGCTGTTCGCATCGTCCTTGCTTTGTGCATTTGAAATTTGCGCTCATGTACATGGTAAATATTTTTTAAAATAATTCGTACATCGGCACGAAATAATTCGTAAGAAAAATTTGCCTTTCTTAAAAAATATCTTTTGATAGAATATTTTACTTTTACAAAATTTTCAATTTTTGGTGTTAAAACAAGCTAATTTTTGGGAAAGTATTGTTTTCCGACAACAATACTTTCCTAATGCACTCGTTCCGAACATAAATGGAACATTTCCACAAATTTTTAGGACAATTCTAAAAGCAGCGCTCGTACACTTGTTCCATTTATTTATGTACAAGTTTCAAATGACTAATTACTTGGTGTTACAAAGGATTTACTAAAAAAGTAAAGAAAAATATAAGAATTACATATCTAACATACATAATCACCAAATATTGACTTCAATATTCTCTCTTGCTTGTCTCGAAAGATTGTTATCTTGCCAGGCTAATGAACACATTTTCAAGTTTAATATGCTTACACCATTCCAATCTGGATACAAAATAGGCCATAGTTGAACTTCTAAATGTTATAACCTTACTTGACTTTTCGAAAGTATTTCGCACGGTGGACTATGAGATGCTATGAACTAAGTTGTATCATCAGTTTGGATTTCACAGGAACTCAGCGACTCAGATTTTTAATTACTTGACTCGATTTCAAGCCGTTTACTCTGACAATCGACTATCTGACTTTTGAGCTCCATTAACGTAACTAGTGGTGTTCCCCAGGGTTCTTTGTTGGGACCATTCTTGTTTTTGATCTTTGTAAATGATATTGATGAATGCACATATACGTTTCTGCAAAATTCATATGTATGCTGATGACGTGCAATACATATCATGTCTCAGAAATTGTATTGACGAATCGATTGCAAAGTTGAATGACGATTTACGATCAATATCGGATTGGGCATCCGTTAACGGGCTAACCTTGAAACCGATGAAATACCATTCTTTAATTATTCGTAAAGGAGTGATCGATAAGACTCTCATACCTGCTGTTGTCTTGATACACTATTCCATTGCCCAATAAATACCTAGGAGTAATATTAAATGACACATTGTCTTGGGCTGCCTATGTCACTGCAATTATAGTTCAGATATATGTTAACCTACTCTGATTGTGGCATTCAGTCCT
The DNA here is from genome assembly GCA_947538895.1 of Neoitamus cyanurus. NCBI lineage: Eukaryota > Metazoa > Arthropoda > Insecta > Diptera > Asilidae > Neoitamus > Neoitamus cyanurus. The sequence continues at coordinate 16,181,865 of OX384544.1, read as the reverse complement.
ATTTACACCATTCAAAATCCGTGAAAGGTTAATGTAAGTTGTCCTATATTTGTAAAAGATTTTATATATGCCGGAGTGATTTCTGTTTGAATGTTATAATAACTCAAAGTATCAATAAGTTTAATTCCTTCAATGATTTGTTTATATTGCACTTTCAACTTTTGCCAGATAAGTGGTACTGTGTTTAGATGTGTACATGTATGTGCAAAGCTACACTCACATTTTACCTTCAAGTGCAAAAAAGCGAACTAAAGGTAAATCACTAAATACCATTTGACGCTCTGTCACAACATGCCAAACCTGGGGGGAATTCCTTGTACTGTCGTCCCCCTGTCTAGATCAATTCAATTAACACTTTAAGGAGTAGCTTGACTCGTTGACATTTAAGTTTGCCTCATTTTGACATTCTAGGTGTTGAAATCGTCTCCCAGGGCGCACCACACCGTCAAGGTGAATAATAAAAGTGCGCGATATGTTAAGAAGTCATTCATCCTGCCTAGATATCAGCCACCTGTTACTCTCACAAATTGCTGCCACCTCGTGTCACAATCCTTGGTCGATGGTAAAGAAACCGTGACGCGTCCGCCGCAGCTTCCATGGATTTGATTTTAATTGCGCGAATAAATGAAATAATTGAATGAAAGTGTAATTGATTGTGACATGGAATTGTCATTTAGACGGATACCCACAGCTCGAGAAGAGCTAGACTTAGGATTGGTGCGACTGAGTCGCAGCTTTTAGTCTCACCGCCGGCTGTCAGCGAAAAGATACTGCCGTGCAGAGGTTCTTTCCCTTTGAGATTTGCCCCGCTCATCGAAGAATTTCTTCACTTGGTGTAGAATTTTAATTGACTCCGACTGGATGGACGTCGTCGTCTAGAGGAAAGATGGAATCGTTTGTGCCAAATGAAATGTTCGGTATAGGTGCAATTGTTATTCTCGGTATTTGCCGGCTGTCTGGTTGCAGTGAAGCTGTGTCACAACATTAGACTGAGATGCGGTAAGCCAGTGTGATTGTATTCACATTTCTCAAACAAAAGATTAAAGGTTAACTTTGGTAGGGGTATGTATGGTATATGGAGCTGGGCAACTTGTGTGTCGTGCACTACTCGACGGCCATCGGTTACTTAATAACTTTCGTTAAACGAATACTCGTAACTATGTACATAACATATATTTGATATACGACAGGTGGAGATTGTATTTTACAAAATTAAACATTGAGCTAAAATAGAAGGATCAAATAAAAAGTATAATAAACTAAACATTTAGTAAATCTTTAGTGAACAGGTTGTCGGAAGAAAATGTATTTTAATAATCAATTTGAGTAACAATTACAACCATTATTGTAAACAATCTTTGAAAACTGAAGCAAAAAATTAATACCTCAGTGTGTAGCCATTGCAATATTTGGTGCTAGTGCTGTTTTTCTAGTCACCAGCATTCGTGTTTCTCTGAGGAAAGCAATTTTCCAGATAATTCCCACAACCGGATTCATTCAAACGCAAAGAAATTGGTTTACGTGAAGTACAAATAGAAATAGAAATGGTGATGGCAAAATTGGCCTGAGCATGAAATGATCTTGCGACTGCAACAAGGCCTAACGACATCCGCAACCAACAAACGATAAGTTTTCTCCCGCTGCATTGGCATATTCGACACTTTTCTCTGGTCGCAATTACTTTCCGTTTTCGTCGTAGAGATTTCCCTATTTTCAGCTTGTTAACTTTTAGCGAAGTTTTCGCGTTTGAACTTTCTTCGATAAAACAGCGGACAGACAGTGCGACGCTACAACATCAAGGTGTACTGAGCGGGTGCTGAATAAGCGAGGGTACTGATTTTGCGGCGATAATGCTCAAAAATAAAGGTGTACCTACAACAGTCCATTCAGAGCTGTAATTGGTAAGAATTAGTAAAGTATTACTTTTTTAGAATAAATATTTATTTTTATCCCAATGCTTATTAACGCGAATTAAGAATTACGGAATAGTTTCAGGACGCTTGGGCTCGGTTCATATTGATTTTTTTGATTTGAAAATGCTTCTAAACCCGTGTTCCAAATTTAAGGGCCAGGTTATGGGTATCTCCCCGAAATTGTGATTTTTAATAACAATTAAAATTATTTGTGAATGCATTTAGATTTGTTGTCGAAGCATATTTCCATTTTGAATGCCCCAAAAGATTTCAGGAGTTTTTGGAGGTTTTTTGGGTTTTCTTTGACCCTTTGATAATGAGTGTAGAGTAATAAATCGTTTAGTGTTGAATAGCTCAGTCGTAGAAACTATGTATCATAGAAATAGCTCTAAATAAATATGAAAAAGGAATATTCCGGAAAAGTGACCTTCAAAACATTTTAAAGTTAAATATTTCAGAAAGTATTGCTCTCCGGGAAAACATTTTTGCTTTTCAATATATAATATAGAATGTTTCTACAAAGTTTCATTCAAATCGAAAAAAAAAAGCGTACAGAACTTAAGCCAGAATGACCCCTAAATCTCTCACGTTGTCAAGTCTAGCAAGAAAATGGCTGTCGATCGTGTACCTTAAGTGCACTGAGTTCCTTTTGGGTGAAAAAGACCCAAAGCATTCATTCAGAGTCATCAGATACTATGCGAAAAATGTTCGCATCGTCAGAATAATAAAGAAATTTCGAGTGAGACGGAATCAATGTGCATCGTTGATGTAAATAATAAACAATAATGGAGCAAGGTGACTGCCCTGTGGTACACCCGACGTATTTTTAATACAATTAGAAAGGACATCACGAAGATGGACACGCTGAGTACATCCAGTCAAATAGGTCGAAATCTAGTCAATAAGAAGGGAAACAAAGAGTGGACAGCTCATAGATACGGATTCTCTGATCCTATAAAACGCCTTGCTAAAGCCTGTTAAAATGCAATCAACTTGATTGCCAGATTCAATAGCTAGTATGCATAAATTGGATAATTCTAAAAGTTTAGATGGTGGTCCCATCATGGGATTAAAGGGGGTTTATTCTAGCTTTTTAGAAATATCTCGTAAAATGTGACTTTTTCAAGGTAAATAGATATTATGAGAAAATTGTGGCCTGCAAAAGTCTGCATAAAAAGGTGTTTAGACTTTTTTCATAGAATCAATCGTTTCTGAGTAAAACGTGCGGTATAGCTGTCTTTTTCAATACTCAACTCAACCAGTTTTGGTCACTAAAAGAGTGTATATTTGACAAAAAAAAACAGGCACTACTACTTTTTACTTAACAACGACATTAAGATGAAATTTTTTATTTAAATTACCTAACTCAAAAGGCGTTTCCTGAATTTCACGTTTCTCCCACATTTTTTCCGAAATTCATGTGCTTAATACAGTTATTTTTTATTTTATTAAATTACCAATCTTGTTGCCTTTTCAAAGAGGAACAACACATCCAGGTAGGGAAAGGACATATAAAAAACAAATGCAGAATTTGAAAAAAATTTGTACTTTACAATAAATTCAACTGAAATGAATCCTAAAATATTATTTTTTCAAATTAAAACTTGTTACAGTTAGTAGGTAGTAAAAAATAAATTTTAATATTCAGATTTTTTAATATGCCGTAGAACAGATCAACACTGGTATTATTTTTGGAAAGCACATTGCGATAATAGTTTCTGGGCGTGAGTTTCAGTTTTCTTCACTATTATATAAATAATAATGTGCATCCCGAATTAATTCATCACCCTGTAACTTCCAAACGGGGCCCCCCTGCCATATGATTTCGTTTTCCTAGGTGAGATCCATCACCCCATTCATTTTTGTTCCCGACAGATGAAACACCTTGACTACAGCAATTCTAAATTATACTCAAATTGCGATTTCCCTACATTTACAAAACAAAAGTAGCGAGCATATTTTGTTTTCTTTTAATTATAAAATACGCGAGGAAATCATCCTTTCTCATGTGTATGAATGTATTTCGCGCCACTATTGCAGTGACGATATGCTTTCCCGATTTTACAAACACTTGTGTAACTATCCTTGCCTAATCATCCTAAGCTTAACAAATGCTGTAAACCTGAGGTGAAAAATTTAGTAGAGCGATCTATACTGCTAAACGGAAGCCAAAAAGATTCGTCCGCGGATAGCCCAGGGCGGCGCAAGGGTACATTTCCTACAAGTATTGACTATCTAACTCAGGTCTTTGAAGCGCAAGTGAGCAATCTCGACAAACATTTCTCCATTTGTAGGTATAATGAGAAAGATGTTTCATTCATCATTTTTTCTTTCGACGGATGCCTGGTCCCAGGGATCTTTCTGAATGAATCCATCCGCTGAAGTAATTACGGGAAGAAGTTCGTGACCAACCCATCAGTAGACGGTACGGCACGCACTTTGCCTGCTGCCACTATAAACGAGTGGGGCAGCTGTCTTACAAGGCAGTTTAGTTTGGCAAGGGCAGATCGTGATCAATTAATTTGGGAGGAAAGTAAATGTCTGCGAGTCTGCAGTCAGCCGGAACAACTGAAGGATGTCTTTTGCAAGAGGAAAAATATTGTCGATTAAAATAAAAGCCGAATTGGTTGCTCAAGCTACTTTTGTACATTAAGTGCTATTTTGGGTTGGAAATTTAATTTTATTTGAATGTTAGACTTCGTGATCATAAATAGTATTTCGATAAAACAATTAACCATTAATTTTGAACACTCTCAACACTACTCATGTTTAAGACATTTAAATTTTGTATTTGTCATCAAATTCAAGTCAATTTTTGCAACAAATTACTCTTATAGAGCACGTGTTGACTTCTTTCTCGGGTTTGAGCTCACTTTTTGTGTAACTCATTTTTTGTCATCCAGTTTTGGAAAAACACACGAAAAGTGACGTAACGAGATATGTGACCCGTGTCACAAAGTGAGTCGACTGTGAGAATAGGGGCCTATATTCCATAACATAACTAATAGCATAGATAAATAAATGATTACCAACTTCAAACAAGCAAAAAACGACGAACATTTCTGAAAGCTCTACAGCGATACCTCCACATGTGGGACGACAACAGGCGTCCGGAGAGCTCGACACAGGAGAAGTTGCAGTTGTTCGATGACGCGCCCTGCTTTTCATGTGGCGGAGCAAATTCAGAGAAAGACCAAGGAAAGGGCAACTGAGGGTCCGTACTCCGTACGATTGGTGCGCTGACTGCCTTGCTTCAGCATGGCAGCGACGAGACGTGTGAGCTAATTAACACAATTTAATTTTCATGAACTATTGCTTGCTCATAATCTCAAACAATGAGTTATCGCTGTGGAGCTCTCAGAAATGTTTGCTGCGTTTTGCTCGTTGTGGGTACTCTTTATATCTATGTATATATATAAAAATGAATGTTTGTCTGTATGTCTCGCTAAAACTCAAAAACGGCTTGACCGATTTCGATAATTTTTTTGTTTTGCTCGCTATAATACAGGGGAGGTTTAAAAAAAGAAAATTCGGGAAACCCCAAAGGAAAAGCCGAGAAATCGAAAAAATCGAAATTTCCGTTTTGTATAGGAAGCGAATTTTCCAACTTCAAGGAATCTTTATGAAAAAGGCAATTAGAGGTTTTCGGAGTCGCAGATCTCGAGCTTGCATTCAAAATGTTGGAATTCAAGATGTCGGATCCAATATGGCGATCGGAAAAGTTAAACTTCAAGCGATTTCACTGAAAATCCGAACTTTTGTTTTTGGTTTGGGTCACTGATTTTGAATCTGCCATCAAAATTTTGGAAATCAAGATGGTGGATCAATATGGCGACCGAAAAGTTAAACTTCAAGGGATTTCCCTGAAAATCCGCACTAGGGAATTTTCGGTATCACTGATTTCGAATCTGCTATTCAAATTTCCAAATATGAGACCGCCCCACCCCGCTGGGAGATATAGGAGAGGGGGTGCAATAAGGAGGATGAATGAAGGAGAGGAGGAGAAATGAAGAAAACGAAATTTAATAATACTGTTGGAAAATATCTTAAACATGTGCAAAACGCAAATAGGAAAACGCTGGGTCACATAGGAGAGGCGGTGGTGCAGTAGGGAGACGTTGTAAAATTAAGGAATACAAATTTAATAGTATCCCGGGAAACGCCGGGTCCGGGCAAGTTAGTTTATTATATTTGTCAATGCTAATAGACACTACTCTTTTCTATAAATCAGAATACGTTGAGAAATATTGACAGTGTTTCTTATAGCATTTTTAAAAAGAAGCCTATCGGCCCCTCTATATGTATATTGCATATGGATCAGCTCGGGGTTTTCGATGGAATCACCCGTGACCGAAAAATGCTGAACCCTACTTTTGGTAGTTAAGTATAATCTTAAAAAAAAAACATTTCCCAACTTGTGGACGATTTCACTAGTGAAGTTTAAAGAAACTTTTAATCCGCACAAAAATTCCCAGAGCCAGGTGTGTCATTTCTCTTTGCCACCACTGTAAAAGTAACGAAGGAATGACAAAGTTGATAAAGATTAAACTAGCCGATGGACAAAAAGGATGTTGGCCTAGCTGTTAAATGGCTTTTATGAAGTTAATTTCCTGAAAGATTTGATCAAATCACATAGCGGCTTATCTCATTCGATGTGATTGATTTATTTAACACACACAGATCCAGCCCGAATGGCATGACTCGACCCAATAAAATCTGAACTACATAGAAGGCCTTCACACCAGAACTTCGGCCGGCCGCAAACGTATGTGGACGAATATCCAAGTTATGGCCTTACACTCGATTTCCAATATTCTAAATGAGGTCCCACATAAAACAACATTACCACTAACGACAGTGACTGCAGGAAAAAAGCGCGAATAAAACTAAAAGGCCGCCCAGAAAGTCATATCCCGGTCTTCTAAAAAACGAAAATGCTGACACGTTGCATAAAATGGCGCAAAAGGTAATAAAAAGAAATCCATCCTCTGCGTGGACAATCCGCTGGCCGTCCTCCTGCGGTCGGGCGCGGTAGAGGTGATGCTCTTCTATCTGGTACTTAATCTGGTTATGGGGCGGCCAGTATGACAACACTTTATGTATATGTGTTTCCAATGACCAGAGTACCGTTTGAGGGGCTTTAATTCGCAAATCGACATATTTTCCACAGGGCACAACGCTGCTGCACATGCAGCCCGGCTAGTGGAATCAGAGACAAGCCCAGTGCGCATATAGTCATAGAAGCGCTGATTACGCGGATAACTCCGTAGACCTTGGTGGCCATAAATCAGCGAGCGGCCCCGGTCGCGTGTAGGGCCGACTCCAACTCTAAGGGAGACATATGACCAAGTGGTCATCGGCTCCGGCCATGGCAATCACACAAATGCAACACAAACGAATCGGCGAATTTAGGACAGCAAACATCATCTCCCTTTCGTCTTTCTCCAGTGACTGATTAATGCGTCCTTTGAACCTTCGACTTAATTTATGAACGGACCATAGGGCGCAACAGCTTGGTGTGAAGAAGTCTGACATGGGTTGGGGGCCTCAGCACAGCCGCGGCGAGTCCATGGGCTTCAATTTAATAAAACTTTGATATGCAGGACCTAACGGTTGTTCAGTGATTGCTCATTTTTCTGCATCTGTTGCCGCGACCGGCACAGAGCATCCGCGGCTAACTTCTTAGCCAATTTATTTATTCCCATAACTCTTACAGACTGCTATCCGGTGCCCTTGCTACATGAAAAATTGACCGCCTTTTTGATCAACGGTTGTGCATATGTAGGTCGTAATATTTAAATGTGAATGCTCAGTATTTCCGTTATCGCAGATCTGATGGATCTCAAAGGACGCAAAAGTTTTTTGGCGCCATTGATTGCGGCTTGGACATGCAAATGTCTCAACGTAAGGATTATCTTCCTTACACGCGATTAACTGAATGCAATAAAGGCTTAAGTAGATTATTGCAAGCACAGCTATAAAGTTGACCTTGTTGAAAATTTGAAAAACAATCATAAATTTTACCCAAGAATTGGAGCACCTAACTTGCATCTTCTTAATAAAGCGTAATAGAAATAGTTTAATTGCAGCATCGGGACAATTATTATTATTAAAAACTAAACTAAATACTTATGATTGAACTAAAGTAGCGCACATAAATAAATACTCCGTTTAATATTTGTGACCACCGCACCATACCTAGCAGCGAATGGAAGGCTTCTACCATGCCGGTTGAAGGTCTTATGTGGCCGTATGAGGAGCGAGGCCTTCCTTTTCGTATTACCGTCCATTTTCTTTTTGTACAGGCATGTCCGCAGAGAGAAGGCCTTCTATGGAAGGTGTGTATGTTATTAAACGGAAGGGCTTCCGTGGCAGGCACTATTGCAATTAGATGAAAGACCTTATATAGGAAGTGCTTGTGTAAAACCTAGAAATGACTAACTGACATTTTTTTATTATTTTTGCGCTCTCTTCCGCCTCTTCCCTATTTTGATAAAATAAAAATACGAAAGCCCTTTTTACGCCCTTCTAGGGGAAGGTCTTCACATTTTCGCTACTTGGTAGAATCTTATACCAATGGTTTGAGAAGCAATATGCGTCACATATCTCTATGATTATTTTTTCTTAGTGGTACTTTCGGCTTTTGTAAAATAATTCACTATTACTATACTATCTTTTTTGCTCCGTCCGATTTCGATTGAAATATATCATAAATGATATCTGTTCAGGCGCCGCTGAACTTAAAAATAACGCTTAACTCGCGAAAGCAGAATCACCTGTAAATTCGCACTCACCAAATGGTCCACCCGAATTAAAAGCAATAAATTACAAAAAAATTCATGTAATTCAAAAATATCAATTTTAAACTATAAAATAAATCAATATAATAAAACCAATCAAAGCAAATAAGAACTGAATTACAAATTAATTAAAAAGCAAGCAAATGATAAAAAGAATTATGAAATCAAATAAAGAAGCAAGCAAATAATATAGAAAATCAAGTACGTTAATATCCCAATCAAATTATGCAATAAATCTACTATTTTTATAATTTTACGTTAACTTTAGCTCGAATCAAATTAAAGAACTCACTCAAATCAAATTCAGTCAAAAAAACCAAAACTGAAACCTTTACTCTTTTTAAAATTTTCACTGATCAAACAACACTTCGCACTTCCTCAACTTTCGCTTTCCAATTGCGCCAAAACTCCTTTGTTCTGTCGGCAGCAACCTACATTTCGATCAGGAAAAACGGTAGCGAAAGGGTACCGTGATTAAAAGCCTGGTATGTGTAAGGGGAAATGCAAATCACTAGCTCCCTCAACATCTCCATACATAATCGGCGGCCTTTCTCCTCTTTTCACTGGAAATTCAAATGTTCGCGCCATCCCCATAGATTGCACTTTAGTGATCTTATTCCGCCAGTCCAATTCCCTCGGTTCCTGAGCGAACCGATTAGAACTGGCCGGCTTCATTGAAGTGTCAAATGTGCAGTGATGGTTGCTGGATGGGTGAATATGAGGTAAGTTTTTCTGATTTTAATTAATTATTCGAATTGTAGTGGCGTAAGAGTTGTGTGTTCGTGCATTTAATGTTTCGCTAGTGGCTCAGTGTTAAGTGTTGTGTGTCTTAAGTGCTGTTTTTACGTGTATCGTCGCGTTTCAGTGTTTGTTTACATTTGGTGTTTGTTTACTTTTTTCCTATTCGTGTTATTGCATGCAATTAACTATTTGTTTCTAATCTGAAATGTACTAATTATTAATCTATATCTTCTCGTTACAGATCTTCCAGGGGGATCTCGCCTTCGGTCTTCGTCGAGGGAGGAATTTGCGAAGGATTTGCAGAATATGTACCTGTTGCGTGCTTTGAAAGGTATGTGTTTTTCAGTTTTTTATTCGTATGTTTTTCTGATGAATTTCCTTTCAGGTACAGGTATGCGACGACTTGTGGTGGCGCCAACATTTCCTCCGCCTCTTTGAAATGCTCGAGGAGAGCATTTCAACATGAATTATAAAGGACAGCCTGCATTTCTTCGTTTCGTTCGGTGGGTTAGCTGCGTCGTTGGAAGCTTTGCGTTCGTGCTTCGGAAGAAGCTTGGTAAGTCCAGTTTATTGATGGCTGGACTCAAGGTACGTTCTTTTAGTTGTGTTCTTTATTTTATTTCGTGCGATAATTATATTCGGGTATTTGGCGGAATTAATATCCGCATTTTTTTCATTGCGTAATCGTGCTTACGCTTTGTTGATTTTCGTGCTTACGGTTGTAGAGATTTTATTCCGGTGAATAATTCTGGGCCTCCGGTAGAACGCAAATTTTTGTTATCGGTCGCTTTAAGGTAGTCGTAGCCGTTTTGACCGTAACGACTCGGACGAGACCATCATTTCCCGGGTGAATTTCAACGATCCTTCCGAGGGGCCATTTGCAGGGCGGTGTTCTTTCGTCCTTTATAAGGACCAGGTCGTTTACCTTGAGGCTCTCGTGTTCTTTCGTCCATTTGGGTCGTTGCTGAAGACGACCTAAATATTCCCCGCTCCATCTGGACCAAAAATGTTGCTGCATTCGTTGTAGTAGTTGCCAGCGAGTTAACGAATGTAGCTTGAGGTCGAGTAACTGTGGCTCCGGTGGTGTTAATGGGGCCATTCCTGTTAAGAAATGCCCGGGTGTTAACGCGCCAAGATCTGAAGGATCATTCGTTAGAGGACAGAGTGGTCTTGAATTTAACGCGGCCTCAATTTGACAGAGGACTGTTGTTAGTTCCTCATAAGTCAGGTTGGAGTTTCCGACAATCCGTTTTAAGTGATGCTTCGTCGATTTCACTCCAGCTTCCCATAATCCGCCAAAGTGTGGTGAGGCTGGAGGGATAAAATGCCAATCGATGCCATCATTGGCCAAGGTATTTGCGGCGTTTGTGTCCGTTTGAGCTTGCTTGAGCTCTCGCCGCAATTGTTTTTCAGCACCGACGAAATTGGTGCCGCAGTCGCTGTATAGACTGTTTGGAAGACCTCGTCGAGCAGAAAAGCGGCGAAATGCTGCCAAGAATGCCTCTGTGGTTAGGTCACTAACGGCCTCTAAGTGTAAGGCCTTGGTACAGAGGCATACGAATATGGAGATGTACCCTTTGTAGGACTTAGTGCCTCGTCCTTTCGATACTCGTACATCAATGGGGCCCGCGTAGTCCAGACCTGTGTGGGTGAAGGGTCGAGTAGGCGTTACTCTGGGGCGTGGCAATTGTCCCATGAGTTGCTTACTAGCTTCTGCTGACTGTCGGAAGCATTTCAAGCATTGATGATAGTGTCTTCGTAGTGCATTCCGAGCATCGATGATCCAGTAGCGATGACGCAAGTGTGCTAACATTAGCTGCGGACCTCCGTGTTGCGTGACTTGATGAGCCTCTGCTATTAAGAGCATCGTCAGCCGGTGTTTAGCGGATAAAATTATCGGGTGTGTTTCGTTTGGGGGGAGGTTGGCGTTTTGTAAACGACCGCCCACTCTCATTAAGCCTACCGGATCCAAATAGGGGTGTAGCGAAGCTAGTTTGCTTTTGTCAGGGATTCCTAGATTTTTCGAAAGATGGTGCATTTCCGTTTTGAATGTGTCCCATTGAGAGATTTTCAGTAGTTTGTGCAAAGTCTCTCTTAATTCAGAAGCTGATAGGCTATGAGACTTATAATCCCTCCTCATGGGCTTGACTTTTAGAAGGTTGTCCATGTACCGACGAATTTGAGCCGAGACTCTGATGAGCCTTTTTAGTGAAGAGAATCTCTCGAAAATATAAAATTCTGTGTTTTCGTGCGTTGCGACCAAGCTTGTGAGATGCTCTGGTCTGTTCTCATCATCAGGGTTGCTTTGTCCTTTCCGTGCTTCCTCATCAGTGGTGAAGGCTGCTCTTGTAGTTTGCCATTCAGCTGATGGCTTAGATAGCCATTCAGGACCGTGCCACCACAGATGATGTGTCGGAAGGTCTTTAGGCAGTATACCCCTTGAAGCACAGTCAGCTGGGTTGTCTTGCGACTTTACGTGATGCCACATTTCTGGTGTGAGGGTGAAAATTATTTCGGTGACCCGATTGGCGACGAAACATTTCCAACGATTCGGTGAGCTTCTGATCCAAGCAAGCGTAATCGTTGAGTCAGTCCATGCATGTACAGCCGAAATGTCAAGGTTTAGGACCTTTTGTACCTTTTGGACCAGTCTGGATAACAGGACTGCGCCACAAAGTTCTAACCTTGGGGTAGATATCCGTTTGATCGGCGATACCCTGGTTTTCGCTATCAATAAATTAACATGTACTTGCCCATCACCGTTACTCACCCTCACATATAACGCGGCTGCGTAAGCGTCATCTGATGCATCGCTGAATCCGTGGAGTTCGCAAGATTGACTTCGAGTTGTCTTCAGCCATCGAGGAATGCGAAGATCTTCCAGTTGTGGTAGTGCTTCACGATATTGCAGCCAGTTGTTGCGAAGCTTTGTTGGTAATTCTTCGTCCCAGGACAATCCTTCTTGCCACAAAGATTGCATCATAATCTTGGCCGATATGACCACTGGTGCCAACCATCCTAGCGGATCAAAGAGTCGTGCGACGTCCGAGAGTACCTTGCGTTTGTTGATGGAACCCTGCGGAGATGACAAATTAATTTTGAAGTGGAAAACATCTCTACTTGGTTGCCACAGAATTCCAAGAGCTTTAACATTATCATCTGGGTTGAGTTCGATTGATGATTCCCCTTGTCGGTCTTCGATCGCCAGCCCCGTTAAGGCTTCGGGGTTGTTGGACATCCATTTCCGAAGATGTAAGCACCCTGTTTTGGTTAACTGGGTTAGTTGAAAGCGTAGTTGTGACGCTTCGTCGACGGTTTCAGCTCCAGTCATCAAATCGTCTACGTAAAAGTCGCGCATTGTGATGGTTGATGCCAGTGGATATTTATCTGCTTCGTCCTTCGCAAGCTGGTGCAGCGTTCGAATTGCTAAGAACGGTGCAGCTGACGTGCCGAAGGTAACAGTACGCAACTTGTACTCCTTGACGTCTTCGGATTCATTGAAACGCCACAGAATTTTTTGATACGAAGCATGTTCAGGAGTAACCCATATTTGCCGGTACATTTTTTCGACGTCGGCTGTAAGAGCAATTTTGTGGGTACGCCATCTCGACAAAATTTGTATGAGCTCTTCTTGAATTGTGGGCCCAACGAGAAGTTCTTCGTTGAGGCTTACTCCGGACGATGTTTTCGCAGAAGCATCAAATACAACTCGCAATTTTGTTGTGCTGCTACTCTCTTTCAGGACTCCGTGATGTGGTAGGTATGTATATTGACATGCTATTTTGCCTTCAACTGTTTGACCAATTTTATTTTTAGGTGCTTCTGTCTCGACCATATGTCCAAGGTCGAGATATTCTTGGATGCATGCAACGTAGCTGGAGCGGAGTTGTTGATTGCGAGCCAACTTGTGCTCTAGATGTTGCAATCTCTTCCACGCCATTTCTCTGGATCGTCCAAGCGAGCAGGCCTCGCCGGAGGGATGTTTAAACGGCAGTTTAACCGTGTATCGGCCGGTTTTTTCATCCCTTGTCGTCGTTGTGCGGTAAATATCTTCGCATGCCTGTTCTTCTTTGGTCCATTTTCGTTCAGGACTAATCTCCTCCAGTTCCCAGAACTTTCTTAGGAGTATTTCAAGCTCATTTGTTGTGTGAAGGCTTGTGATACCTTCATTATCTTTTCGTGCATATGTTGGTCCGGATATGATCCAACCAAAAATAGTTTTTTGCGCGAGTAATTGACTATCAGCTTCTCTAATCATTCCTTCGAGGATAATTTGCGGGTACACATCAGCACCCAGAAGCAAGTCGATTTTGCCTGGTTTCCAATAGGTTGGATCCGCTAATTCCAATTCGGAAACCAAGCTTGTGGAATGCAACAATTTTGACGATGGCAAATTTGTTGTAATCGTAGGAATGATTAGTAGCTCTGTTTGTATTGTGCTTGTTTGGCACTTGTGCGAGCTGATAATCAATGAAACGGCTCCCCTTGCTCTGATCGACTGAGTTTGGCTAAGTCCATTTATCGTGGCCGCTGCATGTTTGCGTTTTAAATTGAGTGAACATGTTGCGGCTTCGGAAATGAACGAGGCCTGAGATCCTTGATCGATCAAAGCTCGGAAAAGCCCAGTTTCTCCGTTCGGCGCATGGATTTTCACCAAAGCAGTGGGAAGAAGTGTACTCATAGCCAGAGTTTCTGTGGCACAATGAGAGTGTAATTCCCGTGGTTCTTCGGACGACGTTCTGTCCTTCACAGGAATTACTTTAGGCGGAGAACTTTTCGTTCGTGAACCTGAAGAATTAAGTTCGTTCTCTTGGAAAGCTGAGTGGATTAAGGTGTGGTGCTTTGAACCACAAATGTAGCATGAGCTGGAGCTCTGGCATTCGTTCGTGCCGTGTCTTCGCGAAAGACAGTTGAGGCATAGACCCTTTGCCTGGGTCAGTTCGCGCCTCTTTTTTCCACTCAGCTTCAAAAAGTTCGGGCATTGACGCACAGTATGTTGTTGCTGACATACTACGCATTCAAGAGCGATAGAGCGGTGAAACGATTTCACGGCTCTGTTGGTCGGATTGGTCCGCGACGTTGATGAGTGCGAGGAGTTCGTGAGCGGTTGTGCAGTGACGGAGATCCTCTGAAGAGTCTGATATCTGCCTTCTAAGAAGTCTTTTAATTGCTTGTACGTTAAAACTTCTTTAGTACTTTCGTATTTTGACTCCCAGATTCTATAGGTTTCAGAAGGCAGCTTGCGTACTGTTATGAAGACTATCAGAGGATCCCAGTCATCCGTTTTCATCCCGAGATTTTTTAAGCTTGCCAAACATTCATTGGTGGTGTCCAGTAAGTGTTGCAAACTCTGGGTGTTCTCTTTAGTCCCTTTCGGGATTGCCATTAGTCGTGACAATTGATCGTCTACAAGCATTCGCTTGTTCTCGTAGCGATCGTTTAGAGCATTCCATGCTGTATCGTAATTGTCGTCGGTCATTTGCAAATGTCTAAGCATTTGTTCGGCATCACCTGAAATATTCGATTTCAGATAGTGCAATTTCTGAACCGGCGACAAGTTATCATTTTTATGAATAAGCGATACGAACAAGTCCTTAAATGAACTCCAGCTCCCGTATGTTCCGTTGAAGTGCGGAATAGTAATGGGCGGTAGCTTGAAGTCATTTAGCATGGAGCTAGCCCTTCTTTCACTATTTTGAATGCCACGTTGTTCAGGCTCTGTCGTTCGTGAATTAGTCGGCGTAAATTGCCGTAATAATTCGGCTAATTCGCCTCTTAAATCAGACACCTGATCTTCGATCTGCGAATAGGCCACTTCGAAAGCTTCGAATTTTTCGTCCGTACTGAAATCTTCGATTGCTTTCAGGAAATTCGCACGATATGCCTGCCAAATTGTGTCAATCATTTCTAAACGAACATTTATATAACCGGCTGAGTAGCGAGTTTTAGAAGTCTTCCGAAAATTACGTACTAATATTTCGAACTCCTTTTTCAGCGCAACTTGCTTTTTCATGATTGCTTCCATGGCTGGAATTTATAAATGAAGTTCCGTGCAGGAAATAATTGCACACTAAGTGTGAATACAAGGGTCACTCGCGATTAACCGTTATAGCGTAATAGCGTAACTGGATCTTATGTGCCCGATCCGGCTCGAAGGACCAAATGTTCAGGCGCCGCTGAACTTAAAAATAACGCTTAACTCGCGAAAGCAGAATCACCTGTAAATTCGCACTCACCAAATGGTCCACCCGAATTAAAAGCAATAAATTACAAAAAAATTCATGTAATTCAAAAATATCAATTTTAAACTATAAAATAAATCAATATAATAAAACCAATCAAAGCAAATAAGAACTGAATTACAAATTAATTAAAAAGCAAGCAAATGATAAAAAGAATTATGAAATCAAATAAAGAAGCAAGCAAATAATATAGAAAATCAAGTACGTTAATATCCCAATCAAATTATGCAATAAATCTACTATTTTTATAATTTTACGTTAACTTTAGCTCGAATCAAATTAAAGAACTCACTCAAATCAAATTCAGTCAAAAAAACCAAAACTGAAACCTTTACTCTTTTTAAAATTTTCACTGATCAAACAACACTTCGCACTTCCTCAACTTTCGCTTTCCAATTGCGCCAAAACTCCTTTGTTCTGTCGGCAGCAACCTACATTTCGATCAGGAAAAACGGTAGCGAAAGGGTACCGTGATTAAAAGCCTGGTATGTGTAAGGGGAAATGCAAATCACTAGCTCCCTCAACATCTCCATACATAATCGGCGGCCTTTCTCCTCTTTTCACTGGAAATTCAAATGTTCGCGCCATCCCCATAGATTGCACTTTAGTGATCTTATTCCGCCAGTCCAATTCCCTCGGTTCCTGAGCGAACCGATTAGAACTGGCCGGCTTCATTGAAGTGTCAAATGTGCAGTGATGGTTGCTGGATGGGTGAATATGAGGTAAGTTTTTCTGATTTTAATTAATTATTCGAATTGTAGTGGCGTAAGAGTTGTGTGTTCGTGCATTTAATGTTTCGCTAGTGGCTCAGTGTTAAGTGTTGTGTGTCTTAAGTGCTGTTTTTACGTGTATCGTCGCGTTTCAGTGTTTGTTTACATTTGGTGTTTGTTTACTTTTTTCCTATTCGTGTTATTGCATGCAATTAACTATTTGTTTCTAATCTGAAATGTACTAATTATTAATCTATATCTTCTCGTTACAGATCTTCCAGGGGGATCTCGCCTTCGGTCTTCGTCGAGGGAGGAATTTGCGAAGGATTTGCAGAATATGTACCTGTTGCGTGCTTTGAAAGGTATGTGTTTTTCAGTTTTTTATTCGTATGTTTTTCTGATGAATTTCCTTTCAGGTACAGGTATGCGACGACTTGTGGTGGCGCCAACAATATCATTTTGAAAAACTTTACCTTTGGACACATGCCGCGGAAACCTACAGGAAAAAAAATACACGCATACGGTTAAATTTCAGTCAGTAGACAAACCGTGTATTTTTTCCTCTAGGTTTCCTCGGCATATGTTCAAAGGCGAAGTTTCTCAGAATGATATCATTTATGACATATTTCAATTTCATCGAAATCGGACTGAAATTCGCCTGTTTGTACCGTAAATTGATTTCGTGCAGTCCCTGTGTTTCCGTGTACACGAATATTACACGGACACGGATAGTGCAAATAGACATTGCCTAGAATTTATAAATATCCAAAGTAGTTTCGGACATTTTTTCATGTCGGACTCCAAACCATTTAAGTACATGCAATACACAACCTGCGCTTGATTCTTAAATGACTTTCTGAGATCAGAGTTTGTATAATAATCTTCCTGATTGAGAAGTGGTTGAAAAGATTCCCCACGCTTTATTCCATGCATTACGTAGTATACGTAAATTGTCATCGAACCAATTTGGAGCACAATCATAGTTTTTAACTTTACAAATTGGCACTGCAATAAGGAAACGTTTGAAGATTAAATTAAAAATAATTGACAGACAATCCTTAATATTAGAATATCTATGTTATTTCGAATAGATCAGCGAATAAGCTGATAGCACTAAATATAATAAATTATTATTATTATATTAAATATTAAATAATTAAAAAAATATCCGCGTCTATGACGCCATTAATTTAGCAGCCCTCCCAATACTTGTAATCAAATATAATATTAACTACATAAACAGACAAATAGTCAATCCAATAATATGAAAATTAAACCTGTACTTTTAACGATAAGACCGTTCAGTAGTGATAAAATTAATCAATATATTTTTTAATATTTCTTTTGTGTTTGATTATGAGTGTTTTCATTTCAAAAGAGTTCTTATCGGTCCGCTACATAATTCATATATTTTATTTACTTTAATGCTGCAAACGGTTTCAGAAACTGAGAGCTGAATTAAAAGCTCTTCTATTTCCTGAATAAACATACCTAACATATGGGAACTTTTTAAATTCACCACGAAGTCGATGATATCGTCTGCTCTAAGCATTTTGAAGTGGCATCGAATAAAAGAATCAAAACTAACTAAAGATCCCCGATGAAGTGAGTGGACAACATTGTGCAGGCCGCAACCAGGTGCAGAAAATTTTGCTAATCCCATTCCAGTAAATTATGTCAGTGGGATTACCTTAGCACTTCCATCTCAATGCTAATGGGTCAATTAAAAACAATGTTTATATAGAATTTATTACTTATGCCAGTTGCAGCAGGAGCAGGGGACATTCGCGACGGCAGCTAAGCTATAAGGCTGACCCAACTCTCAAGCCAAATTGAGTGCCACCAATAAAGTTAGTAATATGAGCGGCCGTTGGCTGACAGTGTGAATGTGTTGATAACTCCATTTAGAAGCCCATGGGATCCCGGCGAGATTACAATGTCTGGGATTCGTTGGAATGCTTTTGAATGGCAGGATGAACACCAGGCTCTCTGAGAGAACACTTCATATTATGCTGTTTGTCACCAGAACGGTGTCACCCAGGTAGGGCAATATGATTGGTTGGTCGCACAACAAAAAAATTGTGTGTGAGATAAGACTTTCGTGAATTGTAAACTGTTTGAAATAAAATGTATGAAGAGGTTTCGCAAGTGCCTAATATAATTTGACAACTAACTCATTATACACCCCACAAGTAGGGCAGAAAGTATATTTTTTCTGTGGCAGAAGAACTTAGCGCCCTGCTTCCTCAGATCGAAACCCACTTCCATTTGTAGGGCTCCGTAGTAAACTAGGACACCTTACAGTTTCGCTTTGTTATTTTATGTGACAGCACTTCTCTCATTTACAGGGTCTTTGAATAAGGACGCTCGACTTTTAAAAGTCAATAAAACAATTTGTGTGTGAGATATCCGACTTTACCTTCCATACTTAATGCCATAAAATATTCTTTCAAATAACACAAAAATGGAGTAGATATCTCACACGCCATTTGTTTTATTCACATTTAAAAGTCGAGCGTCCTTATTGAAAGACCCTTACCTAATTAAATAATTAAATTTAGAATACGGATGTACTTTGCTGGCCGGAACACAGAAGTTGTTTGGGAAAATATTATTTTGGACCCTCCTCCCATGGAGTTAACAGTGTACTCAAACAAATTTTCTTCACTTATCTCATTGAGTAGGGTGTCTTTGGAAAGGTCTCTTAAAATGGAGCTAAAAGTGTTTTCGATACTTTTGATTTGAAACCTTAAGCCGCGAGATATTTCCTGTCAAAATCGTTATTTAAGTGCACCCCCCTTAATTACTTAACTATCGACGCAAAATATCTGAGAGAATTCCTGCATGTAGTCTTTAGTGAGTAATTTCAACGAAAATTGCGAAAAGTTTAGAAATAACTGAGCAAGACAATTTTTTAAAGGTGTACTCAAAAATTTTTTTTGCACTTAACCCACTTTCGATTTTTCTTAAAAGCATGCAGTGCAAAAAATCACGTAACATTTTTTTATGCTTTTAGGTTATTTTCTAAAATATATAAAACATGCGACATATGGCATTTGACATGATTACATTTCTTTCAATTTAGTCAATTTGCAATTTTTCATGATCGAAAAATTTGTCTTCAATTTCTTATTAGAATCTCCCTTGTAATTTCCCAGGGCTGAATTTCATCTGAAAATTTCGTAGTCTACCTCACACAAAGAAAATGGTAGTATATGTCAACTAAAAACACAAGCTAGGTGGATGCTCAAATGAAGGAAACATATTATTTGGTTCACAGTTCGTCTCCGCTATGGAGATTAGGCATAAGTTACTGCACTTTAATTAGCATGAATTTTAACTAACATAACTTCTTGTGCGCGAAGTGCCCTATACGCTGGTATAATCACTTTCGTCGTAGCTGCAAAAACAGTCGAGAAAATGGAAAAACAATCTTTGAACTTGTTGCCCCTCGGCTGTTTTTGCAGTTACGACGAAAGTAGTGATACCAACGTATAGTGCGCCGCGAGTACTACAAGTTTGCTTGTAATGACTTCCGACCTAACTGCAACGATTAACTGCGGGGGCGGATGAGTGCATATTAAAATTTTCATTGTTTGAAATCGCGATATCTCAGGAATGGTAAGTCTTAGGAAAAAAATGTATATAAACCATTTTTTTAAACAATTGCAATATCTACAACTTTTGTATGAACTATTTTTACGATAACACTTACCGTTTACGAGAAATATACGAAAAACCAATGTCGTTAACTTTTGATCTTGAATAAAATTTTTAGCACAAGTCGGATCGGTGAGGACTTTTGATATTTCATTTGGAATAGTGTATTTAAGACATGTACCAATTTTCAGCTCTATGCGAATTTTTCCGCAGTTCAATGTTTATTTTGACCGGATAATTGCTTTTTTTTGTATGTGTGATCCACAAATTCTCTCTTGTTCTTAATATTATAGTTGTAAGACTTTTAAGCTCAGTTTCCTGAATCAGCTTAACTAGTTGTGTGTGTGCAAAATCGTTAACCGACTGACTTTTGACGTGTCTATTCTACCTGAGTTCCTAAGTGTGCATAAATTAAATTTATTAGGTGTTCATTCATATTAAAAAATAACAAAACTATTAAACATTTATTGTCGTCTGTATGTTGCACATCAAATATAGATAATTATGCAAAGCAATTGCTTGCAAGATTGGTGGGAGCCAGAACTTTCGCTGCAAGCATTCCTAACAGTATTAAGACTACTTAGGAATTAAATTGTCTTTCAAACAAACACATAATAGTATATTACGATACAAGGGCGGTAAGTAGCCGATTGCCCACGATGGCGGTGTTGACGCACGAGCGAAGCGAGTGCGTTAACAGCCATCATGGGCACTCGGCTACTTACCGCCCGAGTTACGTATGCTATTTTTCAGCACGAGTGCGGGGTAAGCAGTAGGTACGTTACCGCACATGTTTCCATTCGGTGACTCATAAATTAACCACGGTGCGCTAAGGAGCCGATTGCCCACGATGGCGGTGTTAGACGCACGAGCGAAGCGAGTTCGTTTATAGCCATCGTGGGCAATCGGCTCCTTAGCGCACCGTGGTTAATTGATGATTTACCGCATGGAAACCCGTGCGGTAAGGTACCACTTACCCCGCACGTGTGCTGAAAAATCTATTAAGTTCTGATTTTATTATGCATATAACCTGTGTGCTCCTGCGTAGTTGCTTGCACTCCCTGCAGCACTCTTCCTTACACCGCGCCGTCAGAATTTAGATTAATTCCCGCAATGAACAGCGTTCCGGCGTTCGTCCGCCCGCAGCATACTTGCGCCAACAAGAAATTTATGCTCATGAGTTAGCCGGCTGTAGGCCGCCCGCAGCAGGCAATTGTGGCCAGTGGTCACCCACACAGATTCTAATGCGGACTAGAGTTAATTATTTAAGCCATCTTTTTGCTCGCGCCTTGTTTTCATTATCCGAGGTCTTTCTTGTAGGCCATTTGCGTGAATCTCAACTGGACGAGATTTAGGGAGATTTCATTTGGTTTAAGTGGGCAAGCCTGCGTCAAACGAACTTGGACCGGAAACAGTAACGACTGACTGACGTGCGACAATTATCGTAAAATGCGCGTATAGTAACTTTGCAACTTTCGGTTTTTTTTTTGCTCAAGTTTTACAACACAACCCACAAGCAAAAAACTGTTTTCTAAAAATTATGAAGTGCGAGTACGATCCTCTGGTTGGAGCAAATTAAAATCAAACCAAATTCTCACCCTCCAATGACTCGTATATAATCCGACGTCTCTGTGTCGACACCCACGCTTTTATTGATTACGGCACGGCGTGGTCAGCAGGCACATATCATTTAATTAAACTTCTTCAATTTAAAGGGCAATTTATCGCTGCACATCTGTTCGTTGAGGAAAAGATAACGTATACAGCACGGCCGTTATTCGGCGAAAGAGGACATGGAGTGTACCTCCTCCGCAGACCGAAGCAAAATCTCTTCACGTCAAGATCGAGATCATGTCCATGCAAGTGTCCATTGCGGTGCGGCTTAATCACATGCGGAAACTGTACGCATTGATGAACGATAAAACCGGATAAAATACACAAGGGGCTCAGGCGTTGAAGAGTTCCTAGCCCTTGTTAGTCTGGTCACTCAGCTTTTAGTATAAAGGTAACGTGCTGCTATGAAGAGTGTGATTTTGCTGCATTGTCATATTCACTTTATGTGGGTGTGATGTGAACACAATTTATGTCGGTTGAAGTTACATTACCCCCGACGGCAACACTCTAATTCCTCGTTCTTGTTTCTGGGATTAAAGTTGCTGCTGCAGAAATATATATAGCAGTCTCCAGCTCTTTCGTGTGACCTTCTTAGATTCGATATAGTTCTTTGGCGAATTTAGTGTTTACATGTCTTCTTATGGTTTACAACCTTGTGATGTGAAGAGTTGAAAGGAGATCCCCCATTTTGTATGAGCGTTTGAGCTGGATGTTCGTAGCCTTTAATGTACGTGTAGGTGTCACCAAAACATGCTCACTATGTGTACAGTTAATAAGGAAATAAGTTTTCCGAAGACCCTCAAACATAATTTTTGCACCTTGTTGCGCATTTCAGACCACTACAGGTTCGAAAGTGAAATACGAGGGTATTTTGAAACGTTTTGAGCCTAACATAGAAAGAAGTAAATTTTTGGTCAATAGTAGTTTTATTTTTCAACATAGCCAGCCTTCTTTCAAGTCAATACACTTTGCCCAGCGATGCTCTGACCTCTTTAACCCTTCCAAATAGGAGTTGAAGTCTTACTCCGCAAAATAGGTGTTTCCGTATGCAATGACCTCTTTGACCTCCTCCAGGATAGACCTCACACTTCAAAATAATTTGTCACAAAGTTTTTGCATAACAATGGGGTTCTAAATAAAATGGGAGGCTGCTTGCAAATATCTAGAAAACTGTGAAATTTTCGACAAAAGGATAGGTTATGAAATTTTAGCTGGGATTTCCTACAAAACCGGTTTATTAAGTATTTTTTTTGTACGGGTAACCGTTCAGGGGATATGTATACTGGTTTATTTAGAACCCCAATACCAATATGTTGCAAAACAAATCTTATAGAACTTTAAATATTTTTATGTTTATTTTTCCTAGATTACATATATGTTAAATAAAAAAAAATATGTCAAATTTATATCATCAGGGCCGACCACTGGCTTATAGGAACTAGACTGATGATCCCGTACAAAAAACTTATTTAAAAAAAGAGATCAAATTTTGGCCGAATTCTAACTATCTCGCTCCCACCTAAATCCCGTCACTTGACAGTTCTCTCGAAAATGTCAGTGAAGACGAAAATGTGAAAATGTGAAAATGTAAACATTAAAACAATCTCAAATTATTTTCCGTTACAATAGTTGGACGATGACCAGCAGATGGCATAGCATTTTATACCACAACTTTTAGTTTATGTTGACATATGTATACGGGAAATATGAAGGTTAAACAAAGATAGAAACAAGGTCTTTATATCTACCTCTGTCGCATCTACATTTCCAGCTGATTAGTACCTACGCGAGGCATTTTTGTGAAAAACACTAAATACTGAGTGTAACATATCAGAAATTAGTTCGTGACAATATAATTATTTATTATTTAGTTTTGTTTAATAATAATTGTGCAGCATTTTTTAACAAATTAAATGGCATGATCGCTCCCAGCATCGAACTGGAATGGGTCACCGATATGTTCAAAAAAGAAAAATAAAAAATGTTCATTTTTGAAAATTCCATGGATTCCATGACCAAAATTGCAATACTTTATACTTACATACATATGTAAAAAAACAATTCCATAGCGTGTGTATGTTTAGTCAGATAATAACAATCAGCATCCACACCATTTGTTGGATCACCCTCTTTATATTAGTATATTGAACTAGTTTTTACCCGCAACTTGGTCCACGTAGACTATGATTTTAAACAGAAGAAGCTAAGTTGGTCTATGACTTTTCTGATTCTCTTTTTAAAATTATTTTTCCGGAAATATATACATTTATGAAAAAATTAAATATCATTAAAAAAAAGAGAGAGCGTTAATATTATTTGGCGAAATCAGAAAAGTCCTAAATAAACAGACCAATTTAACCTTCTCCGTTTAAAATTCAACAAAGCTTAGAACTTTTGGCCGCCATATTGAAGTTCATAAGCGTCTCCAAAAACCCATATTCATTCAATTACACGGAAATCCGTTCAAGTCAAGAATTTTCAGTAGCCATCCGCTATCTTGAATTTCCAATTATCCTTGGCAGATTCAAAACCAACGACCCCGAAAACCCATGTGTATTCATTAACA
Organism: Neoitamus cyanurus; assembly: GCA_947538895.1. Taxonomy (NCBI): domain Eukaryota; kingdom Metazoa; phylum Arthropoda; class Insecta; order Diptera; family Asilidae; genus Neoitamus; species Neoitamus cyanurus. Next base: position 16,157,619 of record OX384544.1, on the reverse strand, counting down.
TGGAAATTCGTTCATTACCCATGCTTCCTTGTCTAACTTCGCATGCACAAAGCTTGCCCCCTCCCACAGGCAGGGGTTAAGACACTCCGTGAAAATAATACTGAGACCATTTAGCTAAGGTCTTAAGCTACATAACGATAAACAGATATTGCAAGTATCACTTATAGTTTTTGCATTATTTCTGTTGTTATACCCCTTCTACCCTCTTAGGGGTTGATTTTTAAAAAAAAACCTTTCTTGGTGCACCTCAACACTCTTCAAAATTTTAGGTTTCTATCTTCAGTGGTTTAGGCTGTGCATTGTCTGTCAGTCAGTCAGTCAGTAAGGAACTATCTTATACATATGTGTGTATATAGAGATTATCTGTTCAAGTGTACTCTATTTGTAAATTAATCAAAAAATAATTGGACTTTCTGTGATTCGTCTTTGGTCAGTTTCACTTCAATATTAATTATACGAATTTTTGGGTAAAAACGTACAGAAATGGTCCAATTTCTCCAATTCAGCAAGTGTTCAATCACACACTAATCATCTGTCTTGGCTGCCTGTTTGTAGCCTTACTCTCATAGTTTCAATCATGCGGTAGTGATGACTTACTTGAAATTTAAGCTATTGAATTTTAAAACTCATTGAAATTTCATCAGCGTTTCAAACCCATAATGGCTGTGGTCAATATTGCACAGTAGGTAGTTCCTGTATTAGTTTGTCTTAATGAAATATTTGCAGGTCCCCTCAAGAAGCAATGAGCCTGTACGTTAAGTGCTTATGTGATAATTGCAGTTCTTCACAATTTATGCTAAAAGGCATATTTCCTGTTCACTCTTGTAGCATGTTACCCATGTCAGCATCTAATGTGTACCTAGTTTGAAAACTCGGACCCCACCACAGCAATAAGAATCAAAATCGTTTCAAATGCCACCAGCAACGTATCCAAGGGTATCCTTTTGATTTCTTACCTTTAATAATGTTTGCCTGTCCACTTAGAGGGCTTGTATTTAGTGATTGAGTATAAATCCTGCACCGGCCTTTCCGCGGAAATTGCTGCATATATTTGATTTTCTAATTAGAAGGACCGCTGAATATTCTCTGAAATGCATTTAATGGTGATTAGCGCTGTTAGCCAAGTAGATATGTGATTTTCAGTCGATATTGTGTGGTTCGCCATCATAGATATCTTGAAGTAGATAGACTTTACTTTAGATATTTACATAACTGAATATTCAATTTCTCTAAGAAATTATTTATTTGAAAGAATGATGTATTCTTTTGTACTTGTATTTCGTCTGAAGGGATGTGATAAATGATTATTTTAATGATCTAAATATAACTTTGCGCGGCTAAAACGTCTCTTTGCTATCAAGTTTATGAAAATCGGTTACAGTGCTAGTTAAAAGTAAGTTTCCATGGGATAAATTATATTTCATCTTTTAACATTACGACTTAGTTGCTAAAAGAGTGCAAGCAAGTGATTTTTTATTGATTTTCGTCCATATGTAAGTAAAATGTTTATTTTTTTGGGTGTTCGAATTTCAACAAGACAGTAGTTTTTTTAATAATGAAACTGCACAAAGAAGGGAAAACCCTTAAACATATTGCAGCAATATTTGCAAAAGTGCAATGGCAATTTGTAAGGTTATTAAAACCTTCCAAAATCAGAATCGCATTATTGAAACAAAACAATCGAGAAGACCTCTATTGACCGAAAAAAGCGTGGACAGAAGAATTCTAACACTTTCCTCAGCAGTTAAAATCCGAGGAAAACTAGTAGTAGAAGGTATAAACGCTCCGTCTGTGGAAACAGTTCGAAGAAGGCAAGAATGGAGAAAAACCCCTCTCAGCAAGTACCAAAGTTCGCGAATAGCATCAAACAAATTTAAACGTTTTCAATTGTGAAATAGATTCCACATCACAGAGAGCAATTAAGAGAGCGTATGTAAATAATCGTTATCAATGTGCAAAAACCAATTCATTTCAATCTCGTACGTTCAAAATGCTTTCTGATGTTCCCCAAGGTAGTTACTTGGGCCCGTTTCTTTTTATTATTTTTACTAATGATGTGGCTAGTAATGTTCTCATTGCTTGATGTATGCGAACTCTTTATCTTCTATAAAGAGCCCAAATAATAATTTCTCTTTGCAAATGGTTTTCGGGCAGTTGAATCAATGATGCATGTTGGGCATTGAAAGTGGCATCACTCTTACACTTAGATCTAGAGGTTTGCTATCTATTCCTTATAACAGAATTTATCATGGCCAACATGAACCTGTTGAATTCAACTCTGTCTATTTTTAACGTTGGTTAATCAATGAATCGCGTTGAATTTAAGGGATTAGTAATTTTTAACAATTTTACTTTAACTTTGATAGTTTACTCGTAGATCAAAAATACATTTAGTTAGAGATCAATTTATTGTAATTTACGGGGAGGTTCTTGTTACTCAGGCCCCGATTTTTGGGAATGGGGTTCGAAACATTTTGCTGTGCTAATTAACGGAAAAATAATGAAAAATTCTATCTCGACCCGTTTTCGAGATATAGGTCAATTCGCGAGCCACCTAACGTTCGTAACTTTTGGGAAAATTCTATTATATATAATATTATAATTTCCCTTTCATAAACTGCCGGTGGAGTTAATTTTCCTTTTACAAACTACCGGTGGAGTTAATTAGCACAGCAAAATGTTTCGAACCCCGTTCCCAAAAATTGGGGCCTGAGTAACAAGAATCGTGCCTAATTTACCGTAATGAATTGTATTCTGTAGGCTATATAAATTAAATAAATAATGTGTACTGGTTTGAAAATAATTTTATATTCGACTTAATATTTCCATCCGCCCTTTTTCTTAGTTTAATTTTCATGTATGCGGGGGTGGACGGCATGACCTATTGTTTCTGTTTTTGGGCAGAATCACACATACTATAACAAGAAACATTGTTAAAAATATATAATGCTCTTATTTTGATAAAACCATCGTTGAAACCACATTGAAACTTTCTGCCACGTGTGCTGACAAAGATTCATGCCAAAGTTATTTAGTAGACGGTTTCCTCATGTGGTACTGGTCTTATGCATCCAATATTTGCTTGTGCGCCAAATACAGTCAAATGCCATACTAATACTTGCCAACCAAATCCGCTGCTGGTACCTTCCACTGCAGCCACTGAAAAAATATCAACAGCAGAGCGCCAGACAAAGAAGTTTGCCTTTAAGATTGCCCAAGATGAAACAAACCATCGGAATCATCACTCCTTTCTGTTCCTTCTGGTTGCAGTGTTTTATTTCATACGCTGCGCTTATTTCAACCTTTTTCTTTTAATTTTTGTTTTTTCGGAATAAATCGAAGCTGCCTCGGTAGGTTGCGTATAATACATGGAGCATGAATTACATGTGCGCACTTTGCACCAGTCCTCTTCTTCATTTTGTTGTGAGACTCACAAAACTTTGGAACACTTGAAACGAACACTGTGGCCCCTCCAACAGCTTTTGCATCCGCGAGTATCTTGAACTGATGTAATTTTGCTTGAAAGTGAACTGGAAAAAGCCTGTGTGGCCAAGCTGCTGCTGCACATGAGAGCTGGTTACCAGCCAATGACGTACCTGTAGTGGAAGGTTTTGTTTAGTTCCAATAAGCAAAGCAAAAGTTCAAAATAATGACAGAAGGAATAAAAGTTAGGAAGAGAACGAAGCGAATAAATAAAGCAAACTGAAAAATAATTTTATGTCGTCAGTTCGGGGATGCCCGATGTGAATTTACCTGCGCAAGTGCAAAATTTTTAACTGAGGTATGGTGCATATTTTTTTATAGAGTTATTTTTAAAATATCTAATGTTCTGTTTAATCTGACCTCGGATATTTTATTGTGGTAATTCACTCTGCACCTCCCATCCTAATCCCAGATAACGGAAAATTCTTAGTGAGGGTAATCAAGTGCTTCGGAGTGTATTAATATTCTTTCCCTGAAAACCAATAAATGTACTTGCGTGTCCTTTTCACGCAAAAAGATCCCTCTGCTTTTTAATTTCAAGACCCGACTTGACAAAGTGCGAGACTTGGAGATTATATTCATTTCTCGTTTCTCTTTTGAAGACCACATAAATGCTATAATCAATGGCTATGGCTAATGCAACGTTGGGGTTTGTAAAAAGGTGGTCTCAAGAGTTCTACCATCCATATATCTCTCGACTCCTATACTGCTCATTCCTGAGACCTACACTTCAATGCGCTAGTCCTCTTTGGTCTCCTTTATACGAAAAGAACATTAATGGAATTGAGGCCGTCCAATGTAGTTTTTTGCGTTTCGCCCTCCGTGGACCTCTTTATTCTGACAGACTCAAACCAATTTCGCAAAGCTCTGTAGAGTGTAGACGAATTAATTCCGGAACTCTGACTGTCTAAATGGTGTTATTAATTCTCCCCAACTGTTGGCTCTTCTTAATATTTCTAGCCCCTCGCGGTCTTTTAGGAATGAAGACTTCTTCCAGTTAACACATCACTGCACTAATACTATTAATTTACAATGAGCCTATCGCTTCGATGTTACGTTCCTTTAATTTACGTTTCCCCAATATTGATTTTCATCTTTCGAGAGACCAGATACCGGGTTTTGCTTTTTTATCATCATTTTTTTTTTATCACTATTTTACATCGCTTTATTGTATAGTAATCACATTGTTGATAAAATTGTGATAAACAAATAGAACAATTTAGTATGTCGAAACGGTAGGTGGTCAGATCACTTTTTCCATTCCATTTTTTCCATGGGACATTTTTGCATCACGAATATTTGCTTTGTAATGTCTAAAGGAAAAAAGAATTAATGACTTAATTGAAAAAATGTCCTGTAATCCGTAGAAAAAAGAAGCTATAAGTGTTTGCGTGATGTGACAATGATTACCACTTGACATGCTAGATTTATAAGACGATTATTTACATACCTTATAAATATTCAGCCATGAAAACGCTCATCAGCTATAAATGGACTAGCCACTATAAATATTGTGCAATAGTTATTGAGTATTAAGTGATAGAGGATGGCTCCACGCTATATAATAGCCCTGATCGCGGCATTAGTTTCTTGCAATTGGACTGAGGTTTGTAATATTGAAAAATATATCAGACCAGTGCTTAACGTGACTTCATTTTCAAGGCTGTCAAATATACCGTGGAATTTCAAAAGGATGATCCTTTAGAACCTTGTGATGAGAACGGATTCACGTTCGTTGATGAAATAGCTGACATATCTAAATTAAAATTCAATAGGGACGATAATGACGATCTTGTCCTATCTGGAAGCATGTCATTTAAAAAAGATGTCGGAACACTCGAAGTAAGTAATTTTTGTGTAGATTCAGTGAAACTGGCATATGTTCAATTATATCTAGATGATATTGGAAGGAAAGCGCCTGGAACGTGGCAATTGGATACCGATGGTGTCAATTGTAAAAAATGACTACTGCAAATTTCTTACAATGCCCGGTGAGCCTGCAGCAAAATTTCTTCGCAAAATGACTCCTAAAACGTGTCCTATTAAAGCCGACGTACGTAAATCTTCATTACCGGTATTGAAATTTCATCATATATTTACAGGTTGAATATACGATAGAACCGACTGATGTTAAATTTGAATACGATATCCCATACCCGCAAGCGCAAGGCGAAATGTTGGTCACTGTGAAACTATTGAATAAGGAAAAAGATGTAGCAACTTGCGTACGTATTTTTGCCAAACTTCATAACCATGGCTAGATAATTGATGTTTCTGCGCATTGTATTTTTTATAGTAATATTTAGATCACATACGGGATATGCTATATCAATAAACTTTATCGTTTCTGTTGGTTCACAGCTGATAGTCTTTTCATTTGCGTTATAGTACACTGACTGTAATAACGGAAAATAAAAATTAAAACAAACATAAAGCAATCCAAACCACATACCATTACACAACATGGTGACACTTGTGGAAAATGAATAATGGAAAAATTAATGATAAAACATCATCAACTTCATCGTCTCCATCTTTAAATAATACACTAAGAGAAAAATTAAATAGGTCCATTTTTAATTCAAATAAAAATGCATGTGGTTTGACACCAAAATGATTCCTATTTGTTTTAAACATAAATCTGTTTGATATTTTCCTGTCATTGAAAATTTTAAATTAAAAAATTAACATTGATTAACAAGTCATTCGTATTTGATTCCTATTAAATACACGAACGAAAATTGCGTTATTTTCTTATGTGAAGAATTTGTGTGGATGCCGATAAGATTCGAACTCGGGTCGCCTGAGCTTCTACATCGTGCTAACATGATTCGGAGGAAGAGACACGAGGTCCTTTCGCCAGACCCGCCGAGCATCAACGGAGCAGCACTCTTTTCCAGCTGGTCATCCAACGTCCGGCGGGAGTGAACGTATCGATCACCAGTCCGCCTCCACCCATCTCCGACAGCCCTTACCTAGCCTACCTAAGCATAAACCCTACCTAATACCTAGCCTAACATTGTACTTTTGCATGAAGTGCTTTTTGTTTAATTGTTTTTTTATGATCTTTGTGTTGTTCGAAAACGAAAATTCAGTTTTTCCCCAGCCACCAAAAATCGAAGGGAGCCTTAAGAGCTTCCTCCTCATCCCTCTGAGGGACCTGAGTGCTGAAGCGGATCATTTCAATAGTCGCCTGGGCTTCTAGTTGGGACACTCTCCCGTTATTCCAATAGACGCTTCATATCTGCTTCACTTATAATCTAACACTTTCGAAAGGAAAGCAATCTGAATCATGTGAGATTCGAACTCGGGTCCTCTGGAATATAAGGTCACCGCACTAGCCATTGGTCTACATATAGCCGGGGTTGGATTAAAAGAACAAAATTTCTCTGAGTGAATTATGTTTGATGCAAAATTATTCATGTTTTTGAATATAAATCAAATAATAAATTATTTGAAAATAAATAGTCCTCGTGGACTAGTACCACTGCCATGTGAACTTAGCGACCCTCCTGAAATTGTCTCGCTTGGTCGGCGCAAGACATTCGGGTAGGTACTTATGAGAGGCCCATATCCTCCTTTTTCCAACGATATACGAAATCTTTTTTTTCGGTTGGGTGTTGCACGGGCTGAGGCAACATTTTTAATTTTTGAAATTTGTTTCACACTTACTTTAAATTTTTACATTTGTCGGGAAAATTGTTTGTCGAGAAATTGCTTTCGGAAAAGTGACCGGAAACCAATTGCAACACACTCCACAAATTTTTACTTCGTTTTGTTGCCAACAGTAGATTTATTTGAAATATTAATTTATTTCAATAAAACGCATTTTTGATGCTCGATCTCGGGGTTTCTATCACTAACTACATCCAAATAGTCGTAAAAAAAATACCCTCTTGTCGTCGACGAGATTTAAACCCCGATCACAACAGATTTCAATTTTTTCACCCAATAGGTGTACTCACACACACGGCAATTTATATGTAAACCTCACAATTAAAGTGACGAATATTGTGATTTTCCATTTTCTGAAATATCTAGAAAACCATTGCAATACATTCTAAAATCTAATCCAATAGGAATAGGCGTTTCTGCCAAAAATCGAAAAACTTAAGCGACAAACTCGACTGAAAAAAAAATGTGGGAAAAAGCTTCAGTTTCTTGAACCGTTTATATTTTAATTTTATTTTTATTTATAACACGCTTACCACTTGAGTACTCGCGTCACTTATTAAAAACCTTCTTCATCTTTTGATCTCAAATGTTTGTAGACTCTCCAATCGCATTTCTAATGCCTATTTTTAGTAAAAGAGAAAAATAAATTTAACTGTTATTCTGTGTTCTTTATACCCTTTATAATTCACTTCTTTTACATAATAAAAGATTCCTAAATGTTGTCTGATTTTCTAGACTCTAATCCAGAATGATCCAATATGTATAATTTAAAAACACTGAAATAACTGCTTAAATATGTTTTCTTAAGGGAAACGCATCGCAAAAAGTTTAGGAATACAAAAACGTTTACATACACGTTTGTTAATACAATATAACATTTCTTACATTTGAAACATATAAACGTTTGCGACCCGTAGCCCTACTAAGAAGTTGTTTGCATACGTTCTGGACGCCCCTATAGAAAAAAGAAAACATAATAAGAAAAACTCTGAAAACTTATGCCCAGATATATTTTATTACCTTGGTAGGCTCGATACTATTAATTCAGGCACTCCAAATGTATGTATACTTTATCTTGCATTTTCTGAATGCAAGTTAATAACTAAAACATCGACAAGTATTGAAACTGAAGCAGGCAGCCTCTAATGGGCTATCATCACCGATAGAATTGGTAGCGTGTCTTCTTGACGTAGAGTCAAAACTAATCAAACAAATGAGTAGATACATATCTCGTATGCCCACAAAAATCCCAAGTAATTACCAAAGAGTTTTCATTCATGCTTGCTGGCTTCGCTGGTGTGGTGCCTAACGAGCAATAAAAGAAGACATCTTTCAGACGATAAAGTCCGCAGGTCAAATAGTCTGAGTGATCTGGTAACCCACATTACAGGTAGATTTTAAAAAGGTAAACTCTCTCCTTTAGTCTCACATATGAGCCGACCGTGATTCGACGTGAGTTGAAGTTTTTATTTGATATTCAGTGCAAAGTGGTTCTGTTTAGTTTTCAGTGTTTGTTAAATTAACAAAATCACTAATAAAGCGGTAATAGCTGTTCACTAGTTCTTCGGAATATTCTTAAATCAGTCTCACTCGAATTATCTATTGATCGTGAGTTTGCAGTGCCTCGCAAAAGATGTTCGTTTGTTTGTTTCTTGTTTTGGTTTTAAGCTATAGTCGCGGAGGTTTGCGTTGTCTTAAACTGTGATTAACTGAGAAGTCGAACACGAGAAGCTGTGTGGCCTCTGATATCAGTTTCTAATAGTAACTGAGCGGTGTGGTGTGAACCTGTCGAAATTTTTTACGCCAGGTCATGGAACCATTAAATACCATCTAGCTCACCTACTAATAACTTAATCAAGGCTTGATGACAACCTTTCAATATAATCGGCCTTTTCTTGCCACTTCTTGGAGCGAGCCCATAAACTTGATAATTTATTCAGATGCCTTGTCCCGTCCTTCACTCCTTCTGACGAAGAGGTCTTCTTTTTCAGTCATAGTCGCTTGCCATAGTGCCACCCATACGACGAATATCTGATCTTGTTCTTTCGGAAATTTACAGTGTGTGTTAAATTATCGATCTCTTTGAGTTGTCTGTTCGCTTTGCCCAATAGGCAGCAAAACAAAAACAGTAAACACAGAAAAATAAAACAAAGTAAGGTGTGCAAGGTAGATATAATATCGAGAGGTAAGCACCTACATGAAAGTTGGCACCACAAAGGCAAAAATTCTGAAGGAGGCCTATTTCTTCCAAGTAAATGGAAATGAGTGAAGGATACACATAAATAAATAAAATCTGTTACAGAAAGGAAACTACGTGAAATAAATGAGTTAAAAGTCCGAGGCCGATCCGGCATCGAATTTACCCAAGCCACGACTACCACAGAGACAACCCGGGACGCATAAAACCATGAAATCGGATGAGCAGATTTTCCCCTTTGGTAAATGCTTCTTCACTTTGCACGTCTTCTGGCTTTTCTGAGCTACATTGCGGATACGCGGCCAGTTTAACTGGCATTCCGGCCAATGCCCAGTATCGTTCTCTGAAACTGCAGCTCTCGCTGTTTCGCTGCTTTCATTTTTTCAGTTTATTTTACCAATTTTTTCATTTGCAATCGGCGTAACTGACGAACATAATTAAAGCAACAAATGATCGCCCTTTTAATAAAATGCAAAAATATTGAATGCAAGCAATCAACAGAATCCCAACTAAATTGTGGCATCAACGCCCGAGACAGAATAAAGAAGTGTTGTCTAACGACTTTCCACTCGCCGATCTCATAGCGAGCTCATTCCGGGCACACCAATATACCCATCAGCTTTATGGGAGCTGTAAAGCAGCTCTCCACTTCCTGTCGCATGTCATTTATCATTTTGAAAAATTGTGCATTTTCGGCTGATCGTGTCGGTTTTTTGTGTGATATCAAACGATGCGACCATCAGGCGGCCCAGCGATCTCTTCGGACGAAAAAGGTAGCACCATATCTCCCGTGTAGGACAATTTGCCTGAGTGGTGCTATTAATCTAGTCAGAAGAGAGATATCAAACCTTACATAAGCGCTGTAATGTAAGCTACTTTTGTAAGAAAGAGGCATGCAATACTATTTTATACGTAGTTGGGAATTTCTAAAAATGCCTTAAAAAATGTAGGCTTGTTTCGTTATACTCGCTAGCAACTTGATACACGAATCCGAAAATCTGCTTAATCTAATCTATGGCTGAAATTTCTTATAAAGAATATTAGTGTGGAATTATCCGTGGGAATAGGAGGAGTGGAAAATAGCAAAATTTGTAAGGCCAGACAGGGCTTTGATATAATAGGAATAATTAATAAGTTGCGAATCGTTAAAATGAAATATGAAAAATAATATTTCGTAAAATATTAATAGTATCAAGTGACACCATCCACGACAACTGGAAGACACACCGATACAAAACACGTTTTCGGAGTATTTACAGTTAGAAATCAGAGTACGACAAGGGGATACCACAAAAAGAAAGATTGTTTACCAGAAACAGTTTTAAAGGGTGTTTTTTTGGAGTTTTGTTTTTCAAATTGGCAACACTGTTTCTAGTGACAGTCAATTAGACATAGAGATGATTTGTATGGATAGACTTACGCCTGAACAACGCTTGCAAATTATGCAAATTTATTTCGAAAATCGTAGTTTAGTTTGTGAATCGTCCATCCGAGTTCAAGTTATTTAAATAACCATGGGTCGTTTTCGCACCATGCATATTCTAATTGATAATACCCATTCACAGAGACGACGTACAGTGTGCACCGAAGAAGTTGTTGCTGCTATGAAACGTAGTGTTGAGGAGGACCTGAATGAGTCAATTTTCCGTCGTGCACAACAATTGAAGCTGTGTCCATCCACTTTATGGAAGATTTTGCGGAAAGACCTTGGTTTACGAGATCACAAGATCAAACTTGTGCAAGTGTTGATGCCGCATGTCCATCATGTGGGCCGTACGTTGGGTAAATGGACCGAAAATAATATTGTGCTTGATCCTTATTTTCAACAAAAAATTTTGTTCAGCGGTAAGGCTCAGTTTTGGTTGAAAGACTAAGTTGATAAACCAAATTGCCGGATTTGAAATGACTAAAATCCAGAAGAATTTGTTGAGACGCCGTAACATCCACTAAAATTCAGCGCTCTATTCCATTATTATTGATTTTTTCGTTCCCCAGTTGAATGACGTTAATATAAAAAAGTTTTGGCTTCAACAAGACAGCGCAACAAGCCACACAGCGAGCGACGCAATCAATTTAATGTGGGAAATATTCAACATTCGCCGCATTATTGCCGATATACCAGCTACTCGAAAACATGGTTGAAAATTAGACATCCAGATTGCGCTTCATTCGAGCCAACCCCGGCCGCCCATATGCCCGAAATCATATTTAAACACTAATAGCATAAAATCACCTTTTCAAAAAAGCCAATACCATGGCCATTAACATGATTCTTATGTGTTTTATTTCACTTTAAAGCTACCATATATAGCTCTAAAAAAAACACCCTATATTATTTACGGATATCTTTCATTTGTATTGTGATAATGTGACAACTTTCTTTTAAATTAATGCCAGCAACCGTGACGTGCACTAAAAATACGACATTATTGTTTACAATAGTAATATTATTGGTCCTTTTATTAAGTTCATTACTCTTTCATGCGAATTTATTGTTGTTGTTCAATTGTGGACAGAAGGAAAGAAGATAAAGTCATCATATAATAATATGAAAATAATAATAAATATAATCAGTAACATTATTATTATGATTGTAATTATTACTGAGCAGCTTGTACCCCCCCCCCCTCCCCCCACCCACCTTGCGACACTACTCCCGGTTCCACATCTCTCTCTTTTATCCGGAAGTTTTTGTGCGATTACTGACCAGGCTTGACTCGGAATACTTGTATGAACAAATTGAACTGATTTAAATGGTGACCATTTTAATTAAAAAGACTTTGTAAATTTTTAATTTCAAGGGGGAGGGGGGGGGGGGGGGCTAGTTGTAACCACATAGGTATAAAGAAACTGTCGTCTGTCGTCGTTGTACATATGTACATATATTGACAGCTACCACAGATTATTTACTATTTTATTTGGTCAATAAAAATCGACAATGAATTCAGTCAGATCTTTGTATACGAATACGTTATACATCAATTTAATTCAATACCAGTATATGCTATGTCAAAGCCAGATCAAGAGTTGATTGTTTAATGGTTCCACCTGGTTTTCTTCAGACATAACTTCCACAAATACAATTAACTGCAATACGCATAAGCACCATTCAATGATGATGGTTTACCCAGAGGAGCCCTTTTGGGCATTGCCAACAGTTTCTGGACTTTATGACGAAGTGGACTATAGAGGTAAGTTCAAATAAGAAATTTCCGAAAATTGTATAGTGAAATTAGTCAACTGTTACGTCCGTAATTCTCATTTATGGCTTTTTAGATTGCGTTACACTTAATTAAGATACTCATGCCAGTGGATGTCTTTCACCAGTGAGTTGTAGGAATCACATTCGAACATTCGGGTTTAACAGCTTTTCTCCATGTCTTCACTGCAACTATCTGTGGGTGAATTCCTGGTCGCGTAATTAGGTATCTCTAAAGAGGTTTCATCTAGTTATATGAATGTCGGCTATCGCCTATCGCCCACGTGAAAGCTTTTAGCGGTACCTACTGCTTGCTGGTATTGATGCCGATTCCTCCGGCGCGCGATGCAGTGTCTCTTGCTTTTTGGACTTAATAAGTTCAAAGACACACTTAAATTCGGTTACAGTTGATGAAAGATCAATGCGTCCGATATGATTTTTAACGACTCAGTCGCGCCAGATTGTGGGCGGAGAAGTACGTGAAAATTAAGAAATTTAATTTTATCTCGAAATGTTTTCAAATATTTCAGCGACAGGTGCGATTTATGCAGCATGTTACTATTCGATGCTATGACATAATATCCACTTAAGTCATGATAAGAAATCATTTTCATGTAAACGATAAATAGATTAAATCTGTCAAGTGCCAGCGTGCATGTACCTATTTTAAATGCACATTTAATCAACATGTTATGTTCTAGCAGGTACACCCCATTTCGTTAGTTTTGCAAACATTAATTTACATACAAACATACCAACTGCAAGACTTACTGCATTTAGCTCAGTTCTATAATCAATTTCAAAGGGGGAGGCACACTTTTCACTGAAAGATTAAGATTGCGCTTAAAGGTTGTTAGCCAGTCTTATTTTATTCAAAAGCATTTTTTACTAATTTTACAAAAATAACAGGAATTTCAATATGAATGATGTTGGTGCCATAGCAATTCTACGGCATTTAGATGTAAAGATAGGCTTGTTGAGATATTTGCTTGGATTTTTTATTGCCAGTATCCGTGAACTCAATGATTTAAAGTTCTTTTAAATACATTTGTTTGGCATTTGCATTTCCCATGCCGGAGTTCCTAGATATTGGTGCACAAAAATATTAGGTTGATAAGTTTGTGACCTAAGGCATTAAATGAAAAAAAAGTTTCAGTAAAAAGTTATTTCTCAATATAATAATATAATCTTCCTCAAGTGCAATAAATTTTTCAGATCTGGTTTATATCGTCATCAAATCTCCTTTACCTTAACGTTTTAAGCCTTCGATAGCCATTTTGACCTTAATATCATTGGCAAATCTCCGACCTCGTAGTCGTAGTTTTTAACAGACTTAAAAAAAGGCGAAGATTTTCAATCCGACTGGTATATTTTTTTTGTGTGTATGTTACAAGATGTCTTCGCCGAATTTCATATTAAACTTTTCGTACAAAATTTCTTCAACCCATTCTATGCTGATCTGCAACTCTTCTGCTATCTGTCACATTTTTTCTCTTCGGTCGGATAGTACTAATTTCACGACTTTTCATACATTTTCTTCAGTCACTACCGACATAGTGCTACTGTACTATCATGCCAATACTGCCTAATTGTCTTCCTTTTGATGCTTTTGATCTTAAGTGCCATTTTGATGGTATGTGGTATGAAAATGTAAGCCTGAAATCATAAATAACACCCAAGTCCTTATATAGGGTTTTCCAATAACGACTTGACAGATATTTCAAAAACTTTATTATCGGGTTGAAGTACAATCAAAACATTTATGAATGGAACTCGACTTCGTTCATATGGCCACCGCGGGCACGTTTGCAGCGGTCGATTCGTTGGACCCAATCTTCGATGACTCGGCCACACATTTCGGCCGAAACTGCTGCTATTTCGCGTTCAATGTTGGCTCTGAGCTCTTCCAACGTCGTCGGCTTGTTGGCATAGACCAATGACTTGACGTAGCCCCAAAGAAAAAAGTCTAGAGGCGTTAAATCGCACGAACGAGGCGGGCAATCGACTGGTCCATTTCTTGAGATAACACGCTCATCAAACTTACTCTTCAATAAATCGATTGTAACGTATGCTGTGTGGCTTGTGGCACCGTCCTGTTGAAACCACATGTTGTCAAAGTCCATATCTTCCAATTCGGGCCAAAAATAATCGGTAATCATGGCGCGATAACGATTACCATTCACAGTAACGTGACGATCATTATCGTCAACGAAAAAATATGGCCCTATGACGCCGCTGGCATGCAAACCGCACCAAACAGTTATTTTTTGTGGATGAAGTGGTGTTTCATGAAGCACATGTGGATTTTCACCCGACCAATAACGCATATTTTGCTTATTGACGAACCCATTGAGCCAAAAATGAGCTTCGTCACTGAAGATGATTTTGCGATGAAATTGACCATCTTGGCGCATCTTTTCTAGAGCCCAATCGAAGAACGTACGTCGCTTCAAATGGTCCATCGGCTTCAATTCTTGAGTCAGCTTGATCTTGTATGGGTGTAAACCAAGATCCTTACGCAAAATTCGCCATAAAGTGGTCTGGGCGATGCCCAACTCTTGAGAACGCCGTGGAATTGACTGATTTGGATCATTTGCTACGGACGTTTTAACGGCAGCGATATTTTCGACACTTCGACCAACCCGTTGTCTCACTGGCATGGCAACATCACACAATGAATATGTAGACTCAAATTTTTGCACTAAACTTGTAACGTAGACAGGCAACTAGGGCGAGAATTACGACCGAAAATCGGAGTTAACGCTCTTAAAGTAGCGGTCACAGACTCCGAATTTCTGTAGTAAATTTTTATAATTTGCAGACGTTGTTTGTTCATGTACTTTAACATGATGAAAATGTTAAGTTTACTGAATAAATTGACAGTGACAGTTCGATGATTAGTGAAAGGGTGCGTTCACAAATTGAATTCAAAGTTGTCAAGTCCCTATTGGAAAACCCTTTATTTGTCTACCTTTCATTATTTCTATTATATAATTCAAGATTACATAGAATTACGCATTTGTGGAAGGTCATAATTTTGAACTTCAGAGAAATATCACTCATATTACACGAATTAGCTAACAATTAGCTTAAATTAAGCACTTAGCAAAATCAAATATTTCAACAATATCATTGATACAAATCATAAATAATAGAGGCCCACAGTGACACCCTTGTGTTACTCCGGAGCAAACAATGATATACATAGATAGAGATAGGTTTCTTATACTTATGTGTTGTCCACGGTGTCTGCCGACTTATTTATTATTTACAAATTTACTTATTGATAGAAGGGAAATACTCTTATATTTGTTTTTATTAGGTCCGCAACTAAGTTCCCGCTGTTTTTCAATAGATGGCTCCAGTAGTAAGGGTTGGTCGATTATAGCATTACTAAAACGTCATGAACCAAGCTTAGACATATGGTAAGCAAGCCGCTTTGATACATTTGTGATTTTGTTTTTGGAACATATACTTTTGGTTGTGTGAAAATGTCTGATTATGTGCCAAATAATCGTCATTTGCGGGGAAGTGTTGCTTTTCGTTTTTCATTCGAAGAAAACGGCGGCTCAAGCGCATCGAGAACTCCAAAAAGTTTACGGAGATGCTGCTCTAAGTGAAACAACATGCCGTGATTGGTTCCGTCGCTTCAAAGACGGTGATTTTGATGTTGACGACCGTTCGCGTGAAGGAAGGCCGAAAATCTTCGAAAACGCTGAAAAGACGTTGAAACCGAACGAAACGATCACTGGGGAACGGTATCGAACTCAACTGATGCGATTGAGCCGAACACTGCGCGAAAAGCGGCCACAATACGATCAGGGCACGAAAAAGTGATTTTACAGCACGACAACGATCGGCCTCACGTTGCCAAACCCGTCAAAACCTACTTAGAAACACTCAAATGGGAAGTCCTACCCCACCCGCTATATTCCCCAGATATTGCGCCGTCCGATTATCACTTATTCCGTTCGATGGCACATGCTCTGACTAATCAGGAGTTCCGTTCATATGACGACATCGTAAATTGGCTTGATTCATGGATAACCTCAAAAGACGAACACTTCTACCGTGACGGTATTCGAGCTCTGCCAGAAAGATGGGAAAAGGTTGTCGCTAGCGATGGGCAGTACTTTGAATAACTCATTTGTAACCATTTTTTCATAATAAAGTTTTATATTCATAAAAAAAAACAGCGAGAACTTAGTTGCGGACCTAATATATAAAGTACTTATTGGTGTAATAGACTCTCCAAGCCTTCTTGCAACTATTTTTTATATGTGCATAATAAAATTTTGTGTGTCCTCACTTTAATTTATATTAAAAGTCAACCAACTAATTATGGATTTTTTGAACCCATAAGTAGTATGTGCAGATGTTATAATAAATTTTCTGAATGCATTGACTTCAACATGAATTTAAAGAAAAGAAAATTTAAGCTCCTTTCTTACCGTGGATAGACAGTTTATAAAGTTTTTGTACATATGTTGGTCTGAGGAACAAAAGCCACACATAGGTTGCAAGAGGATTTAATTTGAAATTTTTAAGATCACATTCTTCAATTTAATTCTCCCCAGGGACCTAGCCCATTCATAAAACAATTATATGGTTGGTATGGCAATGCAACAATTTCCTTCCATATCGAATTTACTTTTACCTTCTAAACTAGTTCCTATTGATTTTAAGGTAATCTGCGAAAACTTTGGAAACGGTAGTTTTACGGTAGTAATCAGAAGAAGTCGTAACCGTCAATAAAACTTACCAGTAGGAGTAGTTGCATTACAGGAGGCTCACTGAATAGATATTGTTTCTACAAAGTCTATCAAAGTTTTCTCCTAAAATCAATAAGGTAGTGAAAACCAGCTAACGTAGCGGGCTGCACAAAGAGAGCAATAAACTTGGCTGATTCCGAGTTGCATTTCCTAGTGCTGCAATTTATTCGCCGTAAATCAATTCCTTCCCGCGGCAATAAACCAGTGGCACATATGAGTGGATTTGCCATCGAATTAATTCGTACTTTACTCTTGCCGAAGTTAAAATGCCTCACATGACGCCGAGATCGTGCGAAGCTCAAGGAATCCCATTTTACAGGTTGGGAATGATTGTCAATTTGAATAAATGTCCGGCAATTAGTTGGGTCTAACTTGTTACGCCTCTATAGCCAATTAGGTTGCAACACTACTACCTTCAAAACCTGCAGTTAATTTTATCGTTAACAGCAATTTATTGGGCAACTGTAAATCACTAATTTCCAAAGTTACCTGACAACAGGTAACACTTAAATTCTGTAATAACGGAAAAATAATCGAAAATCTCTGTTGGGACTTGCATCTCGGCCCGATCGTTGGCGACCACTAATGTGTGGAGCGCCTGACTGTAAATCACAATGCAAGCCATGGTATGGAGGAATGGCTAAATAATCAGAAGATGTTGTAATCGTCAGATAACCCAGTCTATAGATTACTACCAAATAGCCACAAAAAGTGCACCCGGCTCACTCCTTGCCGAGGTACGATCATCATTCAACGGAAATTGATGCGAAGAAAAAATTCTGAGGCTCCGATCAGCCGATCTGGTCCATAATAACGGCAGACGCGGAGATCTTCTGACAGGCGGCGGTGCGGCGCGTATAGCACAAAATGGAAAAGCAGAAAGTGTTAACCGAGTAGTTAAGCACAATTAGATTGGTTGCCTGTTGTGCCCACTTGCAACAACGCTAGGGAAAGAATCAGATGGCAGAAACATGCTGCCAGTGGCTACGCTTCTCACTTTCGGAGATCAGAGATTAGCTCACGTCGATTGGAAGCAGTCCGGGCACGCAGAGTTTTGAAATTCAAGTGCACGGGATCAGCACGCAATCACAGCCATTCGAGTGGCGCTAATTCTTTCCTGTACGAAATCATTCTTTTTCCGTAAATTTGGTTTCCCTGCGGACAGCTAAATGGGGTGTTAAAAATATATGAAAATGCAATTCCATTCTGGTTGATTTAATTTGGAATTACTTTTCCAAATGGCCTTATATGTTTAGCCAACAAATTTTTATTTAACCCTTAAAGGCCTAAACCCATAGAGTCCGTCGGCATCAGGCGTCGCTTCAGGCGTCGTCGCACAACTATTGAATACATGCATTCATATGGGAGCTAACCCATAGCAGGCGCCGCGGCAGCGCGTCGCGAGAGAGAATTTTAGAGGAACCTCTAATATTTCGGCAAAAGCGACGCGCCGTATAAGAGCTTTGCTGAGAGAGCTCTGACAAGTTGAGATTGGCCAGTTGGGATTCGTTGAATCAGCTGTTTAATTGACAAGTAAGGTTTGAATTTGATATCTGTGAACTGTTTTGGTGATTTTGTAATTATTCGGTTTCCTGTTTCTTCATTTGGATTTCCTGGAAGGTGCCGAGTTTTTCCCGAATTCATTAGTCTAGTTTCTTGACGAATTGCTACTAGATTTCTTGTTAATTCACCTTCGGAGCATACTGCGCCAGTTGGCGGTTGGTCTTGAATTGTCATAAACAGCTGAGCGATAGCGAAAGCGACGCCTGAAGCCGACGGATTCTATGGGTTCGGCTCTCTCTTGCCGCGCTAAAAAGGTGAAAGCTCCGCGGCAAAGCGACGCGCCGACGCGTTCTATGGGTTTAGGCCTTTAAGCACTGACATATAGGCTTAATAACATTACCACTGATGTAACAGACATATGTAGGTCTCATAGACTCCCATTGAATCTAACTGAACTCTTAAATATCTTCCAGTGTTTAGGCCTACGTACCTCAAAAGTATAGCCTATAGTACACTTTTGTAGGATGACTAATAAATTATTAATTAATAGGTCATTAAAGTAAGGACAAACTCACTGTATGTTAACGGCGTGTTCACTTTCTTCACTACTCTCACTCCTTCTCCTTCCTTCTTCTTTTCCTAACTAACGAGACCAACGTTGGACTTGCTTTTCCGTTTCCGATTTAGTCCGGCTACGACGAAAGTGATGACATCAGCATAGAGAGCGCTTTGAGTACTACAACCTTACTGACTCAGGGGGCATATGAGTGCATATTAGTATTTTCGATGTTTGAAACCACGATATCTCAGGAATGATTATTCGTAGGAAAAAAAGTATATGAACTATTTTTGTAGACAATTGCAAGATCCATAGCTTTTGTATTAAATATAATATTTTTACGATAACACTTGCCATTTACAAGAAATATGCGAAAAACCAATGTCGTTGACCTTTGACCTTGAATAGAATTTTTAACACAAGTCGGATCGGTTGGGACTTTTGACATTTCATTTGTAATGATGTTTTTTTAAAGTCTGTACAAATGTTTAGCTCTATGGGAATTTTATCTAGGTTTGGGTTTTTTTGTGTCTATTTTGACTGGACTATTTACCTCGACAAAATATATCTAGGTCGCATTTATTTCGATGCATTCTCATCAGTTGAGTTGTAACTAAATAGCTCAGAGTCAAGTACTATTTGTGTCAAATGAAATTATACGCAGTCATAGAAATAGCAAAGCGTTATAAAACAGACATTATTTTTTTACTTTTAGATTTTTGTTACAAGTAAAGTTAACACATAAATAAATATTCTCTTTACTTCTTAAGTTACTTCTTGGAACTTCTAGTCATGGGAAGGGCAAAACATTGCACACCTATGGTAAGAAAAGGGAGATAATTTGTAGACTATAATAAAAGGCTAGAATATTTTTGGAATCGCATAAAATTAGTAAGCCACCACCTCGAAAACCATAAGTGTATGCTGATTGTAAAATTCAAGGAATTGTTTTTGACTTTTTTGAGATTCAAAAGGATATTATTGAAGAATGTGGTGTTTGTATTTGTGCGGAAACTGTACGTCATCAAGAAACAGAACTTAATGGCTGCATTGCCTGAAAAAAACCACACGTGTCCGAAAACAATCGTCGCACAGGACATAGCATTTGCAAACACGCATATCAATAAGCCATTAGATTTGTAGAAAAAAATCCTTGAACGGAGGAATGCAAGCTTAATACGTATATCATTTATTCAGACGGGAAAACATAAGTACGACGCCGCCCGAATCATCAGTATAATCCTTTATATACCATACAATAAAAACCATTAAACCGCCAGGCTGTAAACGGTTTGGGGAGCAATATTGTGGCTTGGAGTAGGGCCTTTGGTAAGAATTCAGAGCATCCATGATAAGGAAAAGTATACACATATCCTTCAACATGAAATGGAACACATGGAGATGGGTTTATGCCAATTACTTGGAGAATAATGATCCCAAATACACTTCCCGATTAACGAAAAAATGGCTTGAGGACAATGCAATTATCTCGATTGGCCGGCTCAAAGCACCGATTTGAACCTAATCGAGAATTTGTGGAGAAATTAACGTAAAAGCAAGAACAACAACTTTTATTTATTTCAAAATTAATTCAACATACACATGTGTGCAATTTCTGTGTGGAATAAGTATTAATGAATTTGAAGAGTGTTTAGTTTTTATTTAAATTTAAAAATTGAACTGATATTTTATTTATGTTTAGTTTACACTATATGTATGTAGCTTATAATTTTAAAATAAATTTAACAGAAATGAATTTACGTTTATAAAACAAGAGTATATGTACAAGGTGGGCCAAAAGAGATCACACTATTGGAAGATGCTCTTATTTTTGCAAATGGCCGCCAATATCAAATCTGATTTGACATTTGTGGACTAGACAGTTGTAGAATACAAGTGAACAAGCCATGGAGCGGTACACTCCCCAAGAACGCGGAATAATCGTGTCTATTTTTTTGCGTAACAATTCGTCTGTGGTGTGGCGATTTGCACTGGCCCACAAGATCGCCCGATTTAACCGTTCCAGACGTTTTTTTGTGGGGTTTTTTGAAGTCCCGTGTTTACGTGAAAAAGCCCGAGACCCTGGAAGCCCTCAAGGATAACATTCGACACGAGTGCGAGAATCTGTCGCCCGAAGTTCTCGCCGAAGTGATGAAAAATGCCATAAAGCGAGCCCGTATGGCAATCAATTGTGACGGCGCCCATTTGGCCGATATCATCTTCTCGACTTGACCAATAAAATTCAAAAGGTTCAAATAAACATAATCAAAAAACAGAATCGAAGTTTTCATTTAGAAAAAAAATGATAGTCAAACCAAACAACATCGGATGACTTCTTTTGGCCCACCTTGTACATCCATGTCCAAAATTACAACAACGGTGTGCTTTTTCTGTGACCACCACACGTCTGCCTTTGAAAACAAGACTCCGCATTTTTCTGAAATATCCGATCTACCTTCGATGTTCATTTAATAAATGGCTTGTGGTACTAAAAATATGAGCACTCAAAACTATTAATAATTACAACATGCAAGTATTGACCGTGTTCAAGATCGCTGAATTTAATGCTCTCTAATTCATAATTTCATGTTATGTAATACTGATGAATTATTAGGTGTATTAATTGCAGGGTACGGAGAGTGAAAAAATTTCCGCTCGTTCACGAGTGAATCAAATTCGTGTGAATTGAATTTTCAAATCACTCATGAACTTTATTTTTCAGTTCATGAACTTATCAAGTTGAACTCAGAAGCGATTCAAAAAATTCGAGAGTGGAAAATTTAATTCACTCGCGAGCCGAGTCGAAAAGAACAGTTCGTGAAGCAAATAAAAAATAAAACGAGATATGGATGGTAGAAAAATTTAAATTGAATTAATTTATTTTTAGCATCTAAATCTAATACGAGTATAACGTTCTTGTTCTTAGCTTATTCTAAACATATTTGGTTTAATAAATTTGAATTTAACTTAACTAACAAAATATTATTTATAGTTTCTTTTGATAATTTTGTTCTTTGTTTGGTGATTATAGTTGATAACGCACTAAATGCACGCTCAACCGACACTTGAGAGAGAACTGCTCATGCAGTTTGAACCAATTTCCCAACTTCTTGATTTTTGTGATGAAAATTCCTCCAAAATTCTTGTATATTTGTATCAAAAGAAACCCTTTCATTATAGCATAAATTTTCCAGTTTTTGTTTTAAGCTCCTCTCTGTGGAAATATTGGCCGTTGAACAATTAGCTCCCAATAATGTATGAAATTTGTCTTCTAGTCTGAAAAATGGACCGTCTAATGTGGTGACCGAAGTGGAATTAGTGGACTCTTGGCCACTCAAATTCTCCTCAAGCAGTGTTCCGGTTAATCTCTTTATTACAGCATTTGTGTTTAGTAAATTAAAAAAACCGGTTCACTTCACAAACGCTGAACGCAACACACAAGAAACAATTAAGAACAGATATTTTACCCGTACAGCACAAAGAGCCGAAAACGAATGATTCTTTTCCGCTCTTATTCACTCTGAGAGTCGTAACTAGAGAGAGTCATAAATTCCGCTCGCTCCCGAGTGATTTAAATTGAAAAGGAGAATTTAGCTCTCGCTCTGAACTGAATCAAACAGTTGAAAACTCGGAACTGAATTTTTGGCTCTGAAGTTGAAGGTGATTTTATTCACTCGGGAACCGAAAAATGTGAGCGAGCTAAATATTTTTCGTTCGCGAGTGAAAAAATTCTGTACCTTGATTAATTGCAACAACAAAAAAATATTTAAACCTTAATTACGCTCGGTTACCTGTCACTGTATTTTCCACTAATGAGGATATTCATTTTTACCTAGCTTCGCGGATCATGTCATGTTGCTTATGAAAGCCTTGTAACCAAAATATATTCAAATGCCGGCAGGCAAATTATGTGAAAAGTGTTATTAAAATAAATTCCATCAGAGACTGTCCAATCCAAAATCACTTAAAATTCAAAGCGCTAGGCACGCTACATTGCATTTTCGCAGCAGCAAAGTAAACAGCAGCTGATCTCTATCTAGCACCGTCTCGTGGCTTTAATAACTCAACAGGCGTCTAAGTCTATGGTAAGCACCAGACGGAAAAATCTGCCGGTGGATGCTAACGCTGGTCGCTGGCTAGCCGAGTTCACACCGCAAACCACATGCAATGCGAAACGTCGCTCGCCGGTGCTGCACAGTGTAAATATTAATGGGAATACGCAGATGCAATTATAAGTACATCTGAAATGCATCAATTTGATATGAAATTGCCGTTAACGATCTTATGCTGGTACTCAGTCTTGCAGACACACATACCGTGCGTCGTTCGTGAATAGCTCTCGCCTTCTAGGAATACCATACCATATTGAAGCATTCGATGCAAATTTATTACGAGTGCATTCTTCTCTCAATGCTGCCCGGCATTCACTATCAAATGATGAAATTAAATAATAGAAGGGACTATCTGGACATTTGAGTTTTTTTTTGCGGTGTACTAAGTGTATGACGTATGGTATGAAGAAGACTCGTATATTCCAGGGATTGTTCAAAGCTCTCAAGGGTGTGTGAGTGGATGAGGTGGATACAAATTTTCAATGCCCTAGTCTTTATTGCTTCAAAGTTAGGATAGTGGACTATAGTAGTAGACCGACTTCATAAATATAAACAAAATCACTAAAAAGTTAAAAATAATTCTTTTTGGAATCGGTGCCAAACCGTATGATACGCATTAGCGCTGCGGTGGAAAAATGACTGTGAACGACGACGCCTGCCCGTTCGGGTTGCTCACTCCGCCACTTTTTCCCATCGTGTTGCGCAAAAAAAAATTTTTATTCTCTTATATTATATAAATTTGATTCCTACAAAATAAAACATCTTCAAAATATTGAGAAACTATACCGTTTCGATATATTATAATATATAGTATTTATCTTGTTAAATAAATGGAATAG
This sequence comes from Neoitamus cyanurus, assembly GCA_947538895.1. NCBI lineage: Eukaryota > Metazoa > Arthropoda > Insecta > Diptera > Asilidae > Neoitamus > Neoitamus cyanurus. The sequence continues at coordinate 16,133,280 of OX384544.1, read as the reverse complement.
GACAAATTAATTTTCCATATTAGAGTCGTTTTTTTCTGCTTTCAAATATCTCTCCGTTCTCTAGTAGTTTTTAAATGTACTCTTTTCGAATTTATAGTGTGGATCCACCCATTTATCCACATCAAAGAACTTCGGTACATCAATATTAATTAAGATTTGAATTATCTCCAAAAATAAGAAAAAGTGAAAATAAATAATTTTACATGCACTTCATTTTTCCGACCGCCATAATGCATTTCATGCCTTCTTCTCCTCCTCGATGGTCTCTTTGGTTGGAAGCGGATTCTTCTCGCAAGTCTCAGTGTGCTTCAATTTGGATGAATCGAAATTCTCGATACCCGAAATAAAGTTGAGCTTCTCCTTTTCGGCTTCAATAGCTGTTTTATCGGGTAATGGATTTTTCTCCTGAGTTTCTGCGTGTTTCAGTTTTGATGGGTCAAAAGATTCAATGCCGGCAAATAAGTTTTGTTGTGTAACCGTTGCAACATCTTCAGCTGTGGGCAACACGACTTTTTCTTGTGTATTAGCATTCTTCCATTTCTTTGTGTCAAATTCTTCTAGTTGGCTTTTTAAATCGGTGGCAACTTTTGGAAGATCTTTAAGTGCTGGGGCAGCCATTTCTTTATAATTTCTTATCTTTTTTAACAGATAAAACTAAAAAGTTTTGGAAATCTCTCTAGACAAGGGATCACGACACAAGGCACCACTTCACCGGCAGACGTTTGAAATTTAACTCGTCATAGCACTGCGCAGACGCGTATCGTACGGTTTGGCACCGACTCCAAAAACAATTATTTTCAACTCTTTAGTGATTTAGTTTATATTTTTGAAGTTGGTGCTTTTTAAAGATTTCAGTGAAGTCGGTTCTTATATTTTTTGTAATTTTTTATTGTTCCTTTTTGTGTTGGAAAAACGGAAATATAATGGACTTACTCCGGTGTCTATCCGTCCTAGCTAGATATGCTTGAAACTGGACATGTGTCACATATGTAGTTATGGCTTGTTATGGTCAAATGCCGTCGTTTAGATATGGACACATAATTCTTCTAATTATGAGAAATAATGGGGGCTCAAAAATTTTATGAAAAAATTAATAGTTTCAGTCCCATCAAGTGGGGTTTCTAATAAAAGCTAGTGGCCCGAAGAAATCAATTATATTTTTCTAAAAATTATTTAGTTAAATTTGTTTTAGGAAAAAAACTTAAAATCTGCGAAAATTGCTTGTCCAACCCCATTTGTTCTCCAAAAATCAGAAAAATCTGAAATAAATTTAGTAATAATAATAAAGTGTATCATAACTTCACATCAATGGTGAAAATGTAAAGGCAACATTGGAAAGCTTAAGCTGTAAGCCAAACAAATTGCAGCAAATGGAAGCATCACTAGTCATTTCATCATAGTGCATTGGCACAGAACACTCATTGCGCGATGCCCGACTCGCACTTGGCCGCTTTATTCTAAATATTATAGTTATACTGAAAAAGTGATAGATAGACACATAGTGGCAAAATATTCCTTTGCGTGGACACAGGGATGATGGCTCCTTCCTATACCTAGAAGTCATAATACTACTTAATAGATGTTGATGACTGTGGTACGTGGGTAATAGTTGATTGATTTATATCTAAGGTATTAGCCCAACTTATTATTCTACCAATCGTGAAAATAAAAGCGAATTCATTCTCTTAAAACATTTTAACAATTTTTATGCACAACATTCTTACACGAAAACTAACGCAGACACGAGGCCATCATTTACACCACATAAATCACAATTGCCTAGAACTTCCGGACAGTTGTCAACAGATAATTGAAAATAATTGAACACCAAAAACAAGCTGTCGACTGGTTGTCCATTAAATTATCATCCAGTGAATTATTTCAAATTCCTTGAGAACGTTGCCGCTAGTCTTCAATAACTCTAGGCTAGAGCTCACGTGGAGAGGAGCCCAAGTGGAATAGGCATCTGCAGTAAAAGAAATATACCAGTCCGTATTATTCATGATACTGCACACCATATTAACTTAACGATCTCGTATGTTGAGGCAAAACGAAGGCTTAATAAATTTGCGAAATTATATCAAAATGGTGCAAAATTGACAGCGTCTTGCAGAGAGTGCGAGACGGAATAATATTCTCAGCCATTTATACATACTTCTGCCCTGCGCGTATCCATCCCTCTGAGATTTATGACACCCACAAGCTTTCGCCGTGCTTCAATTCTTGTTTATTGCATAATTCGCAAGGAGTCCCCAGATTAACTGAAACAGTTATGTCTGTAGAGCACGAGCAGTCTTGGCGGTGCGATTGCCGCGGTTGGGTGAATGAGTTTCGCTCCAGCCATCAAAGCCTTTCGATTCCAAGGCGAATGGCATAAATTGGGAGCTAGTCTAATTTGTGTAAATCTTGCTTGCATGTTTTTCATAATAGGATATGTATGTAGATCACATAGCAAATAGACAAGCAAAAAAAATTTGAATCTGTTTTGCTTCGATAGCTTCGGCAGATGATACATAAAAGATGTCGACTGCATCAGGGTAATAGCTTTGTGGCAATATCAATAACTAGTGCTCCATGCCGGGTTTCTATTTATCTATCTGCCTAAGCCACGGTTTTTGAGGCCATGCGTGCCGAGTAGCAGACTGTCACCGCACTATGCTGAAATAACTAGCTCAATAAAGTACTTAGATGTGTAGATTTTATGAATCTACTTGCCTTACTAAGAAGATAATTGTTATAGAACCGCATCCTCCCGCAAGGGAGGAAAACGGGGCTGGTCCGGCTGGAGCTTCCACAAATTGGCATATTTGTGCTAATTTTGCTTAAATACATGGCAGTGCTTATTTGCATCAAACTATATCTATGTGTGTGTATGTACATGGAGTACACGGCAGTTCGTAGATATTTTTTAAAAGGCAAATATTCAGTCAGTAAGCGATGCATTTCGCGGATTTCGGTCGTACGTACACACACACACACATGGATACAGTTTGGTGCAAATAAGCACTTCCTAAATGAAAACACACAAAAATTGGGTATCCCATCAGTCGGGCTTCTAAACGCAATACGTTTTTTTTTTAAACCAGGGTTGTAAAAGAGCGGACTCATGTGTCTACTCAAGCAGTGAGTCATATGGATTGGGGGTCATTTTTTCCATTCTATTTTTTCCATGTCCAAATTTTCTATCCCATTTTTTCCATTGCCCAAAATATTTTTATAATAAAAGGCAATAATTCAATCAGTAGACATTTTGTTAAAGGCAAATATTCAGTTGTGGAAAAAATATAATAATTGATGGAAAGAATATACTAATGGAAAATTTAGAATGAAAAAAGTGACCCCTTGCCGAAAAAATGACAATGGAAAAAAAAGACAATGGAAAAAAAGACCATGGAAAAAAGAATGAATGGAAAAATGTCCTAGTGGAAATTTTGGAATGGAAAAAGTGACCCCCTACCAGTCATATGTCATTTTCAACTCATCGCCAAACTCAAGCAGTGATTCCGCTCAACATTTGAGCGCTACTTAACGTTCAAAATTTGAGCGGACTCACAACTTGAGTGCGGAAAAGAAGAACAGAAAGACTGCTGACGTTTGCCATGAGTCTGCTCAATCTGATTGGGATCTTGTCAGCCGCATAGTTGATTAAAATAGAACCTTTAAGTCAAGCCTCACCCCTAAATACTTCACCGTTTGCTTGATAAGTAGAATCTTCGACCCCACTCGCATATATGCACATACATATTACATATTGTTGGGATCCGTCGTCTAATCAGAAAGCGACCTTCATATTCTGAGTGGCTAATCTTAATCCTAAACCATGTGTATTAAAGCAGGATATTGCACGTCTTTGTGCTTGATCTTCATTACGTGCGACGATCACAGAAGCAGTGTCATCTGCATATACTACGAGGAAAGCGTCCTTTGGTATTTCCATTTGTTTTAAATCGTGGGACATGTTTCAGAGTTCTGAGCCCAAAATTGAGCCCTGGGTGGGGTCTTTGTCTTCTATTAGATTCGTGGCCAACTTAAGCCACTTAACAGATATTGTATTTCATGTTGATCATATTTTATTCCCTTTTTAAAAAAATATCCTTGGGTTTTTAACAATCTAAATTGTCTGTTCTTGTTGGATAACCCTTTATTTAGCTGATATCACACATGACTCAAGCTATGTATGTATATTGGTATTTATCGCTAGTAGCGCGTGCATATATACTCGTACATAGTCAAATAAATATGAATGCATTCACGGATCGAGTTGATAATAATAAATAACAGATTCAGAGATAATTGTGGGTTTAACGTTTAATTGACTAGGAAAACTTAATCCTAAACAAGCGTGTCTCTTTGTCTTCATATATCTTCCCCCTAATATTTGTGACCATATTATGAAAGATAAAAGACCAACCAGAAAAATAAATATAAAATTCTTAATGTGCTAGCTACTGCATTGCATGTGTTCTGGTACACTTCAAAATTTCTTGTAATATTAGGTGTACAAATAAGTTTCCGCGGTTTTTTATAAAAAATTAGGAATTTATTGTGAAGGAACAGTACATTACGTTTTATTCAAAGTATTTTCCATCATTTGCCACTACTTTTCCCCATCTTTCTGGCAACATTCGGATACCCCGTCGAAAAAACTCTTCATCTTTTGACGCTATCCACAAATCTACCCAATTTTTGGTGTCTTCATATGATGTGAAGCGCTGCTCAGACAGACCATGTACCATCGACCGGAACAGGTGATAATCGGAAGGGGCTAAGTCTGGTGAATACGGCGGGTGGGGTAAAACTTCCCAGTTGAGTGTTTCCAAGTATGTTTTTACCGGCGCCGCAACATGTGGACGAGCATTATCGTGTAAAAGAATAATTTTGTCGTGTCTGGAGTAGTAATGGGCGCGTTTTTCCTTAAGTGCCCGACTCAATCTCATCAATTGTGTTCGGTAGAGAGCTCCTGTAATGGTTTCGCTTGGTTTCAGCAATTCATAATACACGACACCAAGCTGATCCCACCAAATACACAGCATGAGTTTTTTTCCATAAATATTCGGCTTAGCTGTCGATGTTGATGGTTCGCCGGGCTTAACCCATGACTTTCTCTTCTTTGGATTATCGTAGTGAATCCATTTTTCGTCACCAGTGACTATACGATGCAAAAAACTCTTTTTTTTAATCCTGGCAAGCAGCATTTCACTCATGCATAATCGGCGTTCAACGTCTCTCGGCTTTAGTTCATATGGAACCCAATTTCCTTGTTTTTGAATCATTCCTAACGATTTTAAACGATGTGAAATTGCTTGTTGAGTCACTTGTAATGTAAGTGCAAGTTCTTTTTGCGTTTGGGACGAATCTTCCTCCAATAGTACTTCTAATTCCATGTCTTCGTACACTTTCGGCCTTCCACTGCGTTCTTTGTCCTTCACGTCAAACTCACCGTTCTTAAACTTTTGAAACCATTCCTGACAACTTCTCTCACTTAAAGCAGCTTCACCATATGCTTCTAGAAGCAATCGATGCGCCTCAGCTGCAGATTTTTTCAAATTAAAAAAGTAAATCAAAAGTTCCCGCAAATGATGCTTATTCGGCACAAAACTTGACATTTTTGCACGAAAAAAATTACGTGATGCTGATACGGAATCACTAGTACTTTAAGGTTATGGTGTTGCCGGATGACGAAACTTGGGATATTACGTTTTACATCTGACAATTTCTCCATAACCTTCTGGTGGGGCCATCTTTTGACAAACCGCGGAAACTTATTTGTACACCTAATAAATGTCATCTCAATTTCGAATTACTCCAGATTTTACAACGTAGCCCAGTTTCTCAAAGTGTTTCATATTCTTTATCTACGCACAGAAAACACATTAGCCGCCTAAGTCACAAATACCGCAATCAAATATGCATGATCAGACTAATTAAATTTTATCATAATTCCTCCAGTGCTCTGCGGGCGCAATTTCTCATTTGCTAGTCATTTTGCTCTCAGTGATTTTCATATCTCTGCTTCGTGTTTCAATTAAACACCATACAGCGACCACAATATACTCAGCAATCGACACCGCAAAGGAAACGTGTGATCCAATTGACCTTCTGCAATATAATGCATAACGATGACATCCCCATCACATCCCTTGCCCTCCGGCAACGCACACATCCAAAGGTGTTTAAAGTAGTTGGTCGAGTCTATAAATAATACGTTCTAAGTCTATCTGTGCAGATTTAGCTGATCTTGTGTGGCAGCACACAAGGCGCACAGAGAAATGAGTAAAATTTATCGATTTATGGGAAGTGGTTACACTTGCGTTACCTGGGAACGGTCCCCTATATCATCCCTGAGCAGTTTGTGCATAGGAGTGATCTCCAAAGTGAACCTTGCCAGCACCTCTTCTTCACCTTGTTCGGTGTCGTCGTCTTTCTTTCGCTAGTGTTTATCCCGTGAGATCACAATCGATTCATTGATGTACATACCATGCAGCAGCGCTGAGGAGACGTGTTCAACCTGCTTGCGGTACCTGAGCACCGTCCTCATAATCCCTCGCAATCTATCGATTGACCTGTAGTGGTACGATGAGATAACACCAGCGATACGATCATATGTGATCGTAAATTAATTTGCGTGCAATTGAATGCGGAAATTGTTTTAATTAATAGCAAAATATATCCTCGCGTAAGAGACGCTCCAGAACCGCGCTTCATACCAGTCACCCCAGCGGGGTCACATCACAACAGATGTTCTATTATTCCACGATCGGTCCCCAGTTTTTATCAAATTCGAATTACTTTCCTGGTTGCGGCAACATTATTGTCCATTTATGATTAATTGACTTTGGGGGCCATTTACTGTATGAACTTTGCAAGTAATTTTATTTTACTTTTTATTCATGTGTTTTCCTTCTTTTCTCCGCTACATCCATCAATTAAATACGTTGTCGGTCCGATCGTCGATCACCGATCGCCAATTGTTGCTGTTTACTTTGGAAGTGAGCCTTGTTCGCTGCATCTCGATCTGCCTTTAAGGTCCAAAAAATATGATGGGGCTTGCATTTCATAAGAATGAGGTAGTAAAGAAAAGGCTGGCCCAGATACCTCGAATTGTTATCACAGGTCTGCCCATCTTTGAAACATGCTCCCAAAATGATTTTGAATCATAACACCTCTCTAGATCGATGTTAAGATAAACTCTGCAGATTACCGAAGCCTCGGGTTTTCCACGAATTTGTTTCTTCCATTTTTTAACGTCTGAATCTTCTCTTTCTTTTGCAGTGAATGTGGTCGAAGCTCTTCAGGAGTTTTGGCAGATGAAGCAAGCACGTGGTGCCGATCTCAAGAATGGTGCATTGGTCATTTATGAGTCAGTCCCATCGAACAGTCAGCCTTATGTATGTTATGTAACTCTGCCTGGTGGAAGCTGTTTTGGTAGTTTTCAGGTAATTGACCCAAAAATAAAATCTCTTTTCAACTTACCGTCTTTCTGCTTGATTATATCTTCATGCGAATAAACTCTTTCAGAATTGCCCTACTAAGGCCGAGGCCCGTCGCAGCTCCGCTAAAATTGCATTGATGAATTCTGTTTTTAATGAACACCCGTCTCGAAGGATAAGTGACGAATTTATTGAGAAGGCTGTACAGGAAGCACGAGCTTCTTTCAAAGGTGATATTCAAGAAGGTGATGGTCCAGATACTGGCATCGGGGCATTTAGGTGAGCAATCCTGTTCCATTACAGTTTAAAACATCTAAAGGATTATTGTAATAAATAATTTTACATGTAATCCAACAATGAGCTGCTATTATTGATATCAAAGTGCTATGCAGGACATGCAGCACGAAGGTGTAGATAAAAAAACCTAAATACCTAAACGCACAAAGTTTTCCGAAATTCTATTTAAAAACATTTTTTCAAACAACCCCGAGAAATATGTCCATGAGCTTAACTGCATTTCGATTAATCTTAGCAATTTGGAATTGCGCGCAAGAGATTCGCGTAATCAGGGTAACAGAGAATTCTCGAATGGATAGGAATAAAAGAAGCATCGTATAAATAAAAGAGGACCAAGATGGCTACCTTGTGGAACACAAGATGTGTTTCGCAAGAAGTCAGAAAAACAATGTTTTCACACATACTGAATACGATCAAATCAATACGAGGAAATCAAACTAACAGAACAGTAAGAAGCTCACATTGAGAAAAATAGTGTTCTTGAGCAGATGGCAGTCGACTTTCAGGAAAAAGCACAGCACTACAACAGCCCTCTTAAAGATTGCTGAGGATTAAATTGGTGGAGTATCATCCCCGATACTTCCAGTGCAGTGCGGAATACTGCAAGGAACAATAAAAGGTCCTATTTTATTCTCTATGTACATTGATGACATAGTTAAGGAAGTTAGAAACAGCAGCATCCATTTGTATGCCGACAATATACAATTACATATATATTCAACTGGGTCGTTGCAACGCTATTGCGAGGCTAAATGAGGACCTGTTAGCCATTCAATGCTGGTCTAGCAGAAATTCCCTACGTCTAAATCCCAAGAAGTGCCCTAGCATCATTATATCCGGACAAAAAACCCATTCGAGTGACATTCTGTTATGATTGGATCTGATGTAATTAAATTTGATGCCAAAATTAAGAACCTAGGTGTAATTATGAACGATAAATTTGATTGGTCTTATCATGTAGACGCGGTAATCAAAAAGCTATACATGACTGCCTTCGCAGACTGTGGGCAACAGCTCATTTTATCCCTGTAGGTTAAAACTTATTGTTCACTTGTTTGTCCAATTATTAGTCACTGTGATACCCTCTATTGTAGACTTGACGCGGCCAGTTTGCGAAGATTAACGGTGACCTTCAATTCGTGTATTCGGTACCTTTACCTCCTTCGGAGATATGATTATGTCTCTCCGTTTGTTCATTGCGTATTGGAATTCCCTCTTGATGTCTATTTTCGATTTCGCGTGTGTGTATTTATAGATAATTTAATACGTAGTAAAAAACCACAGTATTTGTACGAGAGAATATGATTGGCCAACTACGACAGATCAGAATCCTATGCCTATTTAATTTAGCAACAATTTCGTTAATTGCAACTCCTGATAGATATAACCTAGATCCGCTAGAATACGAGCTTGGACAATTTTAGATAACGATGTTCTTGGGGAGCTCTTAAGGTTGGACATTCACCAAACGTTTTGAAACGTCCGAAATGTATTTCAGTTTTAAAATTGTGTGGGGTCCAGATGACCCCGTGCGGTATTCCAGGGTTAAATTCTGCCAATTATTATCTTCACTCTATTTATGTTTAAGAAAATCACACTATCCTAACTTCGTTTTTTATTACAGGTTTATGTTAGAAGCCAATAAGGGTCGCACTATGTTGGAGTTTCAAGAACTTATGACTGTATTCCAACTCTTGCACTGGAACGGCTCATTGAAAGCAATGCGGGAGCGTCAGTGCTCACGACAGGAAGTAGTGGCACATTACTCTAATCGGGCACTGGATGATGATATGAGAGCTCAAATGGCTTTGGACTGGATTGCACGCGAACAAGAAAATCCGGGAGTTTTGGGCAGAGAACTAGCACAGGCTGAGAGAGAACTTGAGACTGCACGTTTGGCAGGACGTGAACTTCGATTCCCAAAAGAGAAGAAGGATATCCTGATGCTTGCACATAACCAGTTGGGCGGAGGAAACACAATGAACAGTTAAAATCAAAGACTGTAATTATGCATTCGATAAAACTTGCTGGCTACCTTACATGTGGCTTACAAGCGGCTTTTATACTCCCTTAACATTAAGTGTCCATTCGCGGATCAAGCAAGTAATCGATTTTAGCATTGTAGTTTTGCCTAGGCTTAGAAGGTATTTACGCGCTCTAACTGCGCTTTCACTACAAAAAGGACTTTTAATCTTCCTTAAGCTTAAGATTACCTTTAAATGATGCATACTTCGAGAAAAGCTCAAGTGAATGTGATTTTGTGTACTTTTATTAGTAAGAATAGTTTTTTAATTTCTTTAAGGTCTTTCAAAGCATTCACAAAAGTAATATTATAACTTAGAGTGAGCCACGCTTGGATTTTATTTTATGATAAATTTTGAAGCATTGGAGTTATTCTGTTGCAGTAAGCTGTAGTTTTTTCGTTGCAATTATTTGTTAAAATCAGTTTTAGTGTTGTATGCCAATCTTGATCTGTAATTTATCATACAATTGAATATAATGTTGTTCCCGCAGTGTGGAGCTTCCTTGTCGCAAATATCTCCCAAGATCTATTTTTATTTCGACAAAATTAAATATTAAAATATACTTCCAACATGTTAACATATGAGACGTTAAACCAACGCTAAACGCACAAAATCCTATTGATTACCAATCTAAAGTATTAGAAATGCGATGGTATCTAGCACTTTTAAACAAATTATTTAATCAAGATAAAATAAAACCAATTTCAACAAGCCTCTAAGGTGACAATGTGGGAATTGTGTACTTTAAAATATTTGTGTGGAAAGCCTTCCAAATACGCAAATCGTATTAGTTTCTTCGCGGTCCGGTATTTTTTTTTTTAACAACTAACGTCCACAAAACACGCGAGACGCCCACCTGTAACTCTTATCAGATGCCATTAAAACAATTGGAAACATCCAATCAAAAATTATCGGTGGGACATAATTTAATAATAAGAAAAATGTGATTTTGTCTAGAAGCTTAGATTATTTTTATAAGTAATTAGTGAAATTTACAATGCACACAGCTCTCACTTTGCACAAACTGTGCACTTAAAATGCTTTTCTTACGTATAATTAATAAAGCTGCAAAGAAATCACAACAAAATAAAAACCAGAAAAGTACGTCACTTAATTTTAAACCGGAATGACGATAAGCACCGGGCAATGTATAAATTTGGAAACAAAAATTATTGATATTGTAAATATTCATGAAAAGTGTCAACTGTAGGTATATTCGAAATTAGGACCAAATTTATGTTTTTCTAAAATGTGTACAAAATTAACAAGTTTTAAGAATTTTATTTAAATATTTAAAATAAATGTTAAATAGTCAGAGGCGTCAAATTAAATTATTGAACGAAAATGTGATTTTGGTAATTTTAGATAAAGTTGAAATTGTTCGTAGGAATTGTGGGTAAATTTGTTACGCTAATTTTAACATCTCGGTTACGTTTATATTTATGCAAAAAGAAAATTGAAAAAAAAAATGGAAAAATAAAAATAATAACGTTGATTAATTAAAAATAGTTTGGCACAAAAGACCTTCTGGTCGCAGTGCCCACCACACCAATCATTATAAATAATTGAAAATATTGACAAAACTAACGGCTACGACGAAACCGCGCTTTTGTGATGTAATTCTGAAGCATATTATTGTTAATGAAACCGACATATAGTTGCTTAATAATTCTGATTATTTAGGCTACATCCTTGTCCAGTATATTCATACTTCAGCTTCCCGAAAGTCAGTTCTAAATATCAACACAAATTTCCTTTATGTAAAAATGTGAACATTTTGATTTTTTAATAAAACAAAATTAATAAAATAAGCTGTGTTATTATTTCATTCCAAATGCTCGACAAATTTAATCTACCGTGAAACTCTCCGACGAAAGAATATTATTATTATTTTTTTTTTCAGATCTATCCCGCAATCTGATGCGAAGGAGACATTCGAAATCCTGTAGGAATTCATAAAATAATAAAATCTGTTAAGACCACAACCTCGCGCCAATATGGTTCTGTGGTTCTGAAATCAGCGAATTTATTGTCCATTTACTTCGCCATTTTTAAATTCAAACGCTTTTATACTGCATAAAACCTAACATAGGTAGATAAGAAAAAAAATTTATATCAACCCTTTTTACAAAAGTTTAAATACGATTTTTGGTTTCGGATCAAGATATATGACGAAATATCGGGGTGTAAAAGGACCCCTAACATCGCTAAGCACCTTTGAAGCCTCAATACTGAATTTAAATTCGCCGATTTTGGAGCGATTTCTTCAGATTACATGTGAAACATAGCACAGATAGCATTCCTTAGAGGAATTTTTCTAGTTTTCATAAATTATTTGATTATTTCCATTTTTAGTAGCCTGGGGTGTTTTTAAAACCCAATGGAGAGATGGTTAAAAAAGTTACAATTACTTAATAATATTATAGAAAGAAAGCATTAAAAAAATCGTGTTCGCTTCTGAAAAAAATTTAGATCACGTATGTATTGACAAATCACCAAAAAAAATTCAACTTGAAGTGTCGAATTAAAGCTAAAACTTATTTGAATAAAACCTTTCTTCATCTTGTCAAGAGAAATGGTTTGTTATCGATTGGATATTTTCTTCATCGAACCGATAAAGTGCTTTAAAATTACTTCCGATGTCTAATCTTCGGTGCTGTGTATTTCTAGGAACCGAAACTGATAAAAACTCTGCCATATTGTATGCGCTTCAAAGACTGAGACCACAAAAACCGCAGCCTTTTTGCGAGGTTGATCTCAACTTAACTAGCCATAGCTCAACATACGACGGGTGACATTTAACTCAATTGAAGCTTTTGATTTGAGATAAGCTACTGAGATTGATCCCTACCCTTGATATTTGTATTATTTTTTTGTATACAACTCTAAGTAATTGAGCTCAAAGTCATTGCTCGGTTTTTTGCATATCACCCAATGTCTTCTGATTTTTCTCATAACACTTAGGGCCCAGGAGTTACTGGTAGATAATTCGGAACGTCAAACATATTTTTAGCATTACCGAAGTAGAAAGCTATTATTTTGGCTTCCATCTTTGAATATTACACGGTATTTGTACGTACATATGTAAATACATAAATTTTCTATAATAGCTGATATTGAATATTCTGTTGAAATTTAGAATTTCCAAATTACGAATTCAATTTAGTGTGAGTTCTTTAGAATCGAATACGACTGCCCGTAATCTGCATGTTGTAGCAACATATATCGTTGTATATAAAAATGTACTGAGATGATTTTACAAAATCAATTGCTTTCCATGCTTCTACGTGAGCTGGTAAAGGGTCTTTCAATATGGACACTCGGAAAATTTTAGGTTAGGTATAGCGGCTATGTTGTTGTCAGTGCTCCGTTGTAGAAACGTTTCGCGCATTACGTGATTTTTATTCTCGCCGAGTCGACTATTCGACGTTTGGTGGTCAAATAATCAGCCAACATCCGTACGTTACCGAAATGCAAGATTTTGGTCTGGCGGAATAATAGCGGTCCGTAGTTCTTTCAAAACGAAAATAGCGATAAGCAACTTCGTGTGGCGTAAACTGGATGATATGGACCCAGACGACATGTAGTTCCAACAGGACGGCGCTACGTGCTACACTGCGCATGTCACGATAGACATTCTGTACGAGCGATTTTAGGGCAACGTGAACTGGCCACCGAGATCGTGCGATTTAACACCTTTAGACTTCTTCCTTTGGGGCTGTCTTAAATCACAGATCTATGCAAATAAGCCGCAAACTATTGATACCCTGAAAGTTAACATAACGAACGCCCTCAAGCAAATTCAGCCATATTTATGCGACAAAGTCACCGAAAATTGGACCTTCCGAATATGTGCCAGCAAGCAAAACTGCGGATAATATTTGAACGAAGTTATATTTCATAGTTAATGCCATAAAATATTATTTTAAATCAAATAAAAATGGAGTGGATATCTCACACATAACTTGTTTTATTCACATTTAAAAGTCCAGCGTCCTTATTGAAAAACCCTTTATACACCATATTTTGCCCAACGAATATCTAATATGTATAAGTTGGGAATTAACAAAAATTAGAAAAATATTAGATAGCATTACTGAACTTTTCCACGCACCGCCGCCGTGTGAAGCCAGGTAGCTCAGCAGCACTAAAATCAATGATTTGTTGAATTAATGGCAGGTACATTCTTTCTTGGTGGACTCAACAGGAAAAACTTATCAACAATGTTGCAAATCGTCATCTTTATGGCTTCAATTAAAGTTAAGATTTAATGTCTGCTACTTTCTTGTAGGCCTTAAATTTTATGGCTTAATTTATGTAAGCCAGTATGTACTATGTGTTTTATTCATTCAAAATAAAAAACACATTCTGCAAATCAGGAAGCTGTAATATTCCTGCACAAAAACAACAGAATTATTTTATGGCTCTTTCACGACTCCCGGTCGTCAAATTTTTAACTGATGATCATATTTCCATTGCTAATTGATTTAATTGAGCCCGGAAAAAAACTAAAGTCTGGAGAAAGGTAAGGACGAACAAAAATGCTGTCGCGAACAAAATAAAGTAGGAAATGCTTTTATTTGCTTTTATTATTCTCCACCGGCTCAAGTGAATCTCTTCATGCTGTCCGCAAAGTAGCCAAAATATTTGGTTGCAGTCCGAACGTGACACAGCATATAACTCACTGCAAAAGACTTCCACCTGTATTTATCATCTTCATTTTTGTTGTTTCCAAATGTCTTAAAATCAATCAAAAACTTGACTTGTCGCAGATCAAAAGAAGAGTAGTCGGCTGGTTTCCTTTGTTGCGACACCACCACGTCCCTCACAACCACTTCGAGTACACCCGAACATTGAGCCTTAGCTAACAAAGGAGGACATTGTACTTTACAGTCCAGATCATGCAGTTATTCGACTTTCAAAATGACCACGAATAAAAAGGACCAAAACAAAATGCAGGAAGATTCCCGAATCCAATAAAGCATCCATGACATGATCTTGTTAAGGGAGTGCGAATAACGACTTAAAGGCACCATTGAGTGGGATTAAAAATAAAAAGCGGCGCGCTGCTACATATGCGTTACACGAATTGCGCAAAATCCAAAAATGGTTGGATGTTGAGGGCCAAAATAATGGACGCATTTTAAGCAGGCGATCCAACAGAAAGAAACGGCAGTTTTTGCTGGGATTCCTGGGTTTTCTTCAAAATGGAAAAATAAACAATTTCTCAAATCATTCGAATTCGTACGAAGTGAGGCTCATTGTTTTACCACTATAATAAAATAAATGACACATTCGGTTAGCACATATTCTTTGTACTTTGGAGATACTATGGAAACACTATGTCATTCTAATGCGTGGGATCAAAACTCAAAGTTTTAAAGACTACTTGATGCAATTTCATCTTTAGCAATAAAATAATTTAACAGATCTAAATTATTTATTTATTAATTTTGGCAACAGGTATAAACCAAGAGAATAAAGGAAAACAGAAAACTGGTTATTATTTATTATACGTCTGATTGAAACCTTTGATAGGTTAAAATCAACAAGAGAAAAAGAATCGTTGTAGTTCCTGGCAAGATGGGAAGGTCGCTCATCAAACCCATACAGCCTTATATGATTATTACCATAAATAAAAGAGTAAGCCCTTGTCAAGCGAGGACAATATTTTTTAGATAAGGGGGTCATATTCAAGAGCTTTAGTCTGTCTTCATGGGCTGGAAGGCAGAACCTATCACTCCCGAGGAGATGGAACAAAGCAAGTCGAAGAGGTTGCTTCTGAACAGTTTCCACACGTGAGATGTAAAGCCAATGGTGAGGTGACCAAACAACAGATGCAAACTCCAGTATGCGACGAACAAAACCACAAAATAAGGTCTTTAACGATCATGGATCATGGAGCTCCTTGGACCATTGCTTGATCCAAATATTGACATATTGGTGATGTCCCTCTAGTCACTATAGTTCGAGATAGTGATAGACGGTAGGCCATCTGTCGTACATCGATGAAGGAAGCAACATGGTTTCGTGGTGCCAGGAAGGGTTTGGATTCATGAAATACTGCGAAAGTGTAGAATCGTGGGGTCGTTATCCTTGAGAGTGCACAGATATCCACAATTCGCCATATGTATATATACACATCAATGTATACATATGTTCACAGATAAACATTGATCGTACAACACACATATACAAACCCACGACGGCTCTTTTAGGGTCCACAAGATGTGCAAAATCCGGTTCGACAACTCCACGTGGTGTACATTGGGCGACTCTTATGTTGTTGGTAGAAATACAAATAATCTTTAAGGACTTACAACATCTTCCACTTATAGAGATATTCTAGTTATTCCATAAATTATTATCCGCAATGAAGGAGCGGTGAACACAAGTTGGTTGACGCATGCTGCTGCCTGATTTTCAAATCGTCATTTTAAGCTCTGAGATTGCTATAGTTGAAATTATTTGCTTATATCCTAAGCAAAAGAACTCCCCACACCGGTTCTCCTATCTCCATAGGGTTGCAGTCTGGTGTACAAGAAGGCTAAGCCAATCCAATCTTTGAATATTTTTATGATCAAACCACTGTCGACTGCTGTTACTGACAAGAATTGTCGCATTGTCTTGCAGGAAGATAACGGAAATTTGTCTAAACTTTGTCAAGTACGGCTTAAGGAAACTGCATCGAAAACTAAAAAAACGGAAGAATTAATCCAAATTTCGCTGGATGATAGTTTAGCATCATATAAATCAATTACAAAAAAAAAATGCATGTCATCGGCAAAATAGAAGAGAAAAATAAAACTAAAGTTTATTAAGGGGTTATTACCAGCTTAATTTTTTTTTTCAATTTTTTTTCTTTTGGCCTAAACATCACTCGAATCAAAACAAGCTTTGTAGAAAGGTGTATTTAAATGTTAAGATGTCTCCAAACCAATTTTTCCGAAGCCACTTTTTCAATTTTATTTTAAACGCGTTTTTATCGGAACCTCTTTTAAAAATCGGCCGGCAGTAGAACTCGAACAGTTTTCATCCGATTGACTTCAAATTTTAACTGGACCTTTATTATTAAATTATCTACCGAAGTACACACGATTATATTTTTAGAATTTTTTCCGCAAAATGGCAGTTGTTTGAAGAAAATCCGTTTTTTCGACGAACTAAATGGCTTATAACTTTTTTCCCTGATATACAATCGCTATAATCGGTTTAGAGACATCTTAACATTTAAATACACTTTTCTACAATGTTTGTTTTGATTCGAGGGATGTTTAGGCATTATTTAAGCCAATAGAAAAAAAATTGAAATTGATTAAGTACTTCTTGAACTACAAAAAAAAATTGTTTCATTGAAAAATATTCCAAAATGGCGGTTAGGTCGCGTAAACTACCATTTAAAAAAGGTCCTTCTACGGCCGGCAGTAGAAGTCTCGTCCAAAGTAACTTAAAAAACACCAAAAATTGTTTCATTATCTAAATGATTTTTGCTACCGAAGAACACATGATTATATTTTTAGAATTTCTTTTCGCGAAAGTTTTTTATTCAAAAAACTGTTTTTTTCGACGAAAACACTCGATCTAAATGGCTTATAACTTTTTTTCCTGATATACAATCGCTATAATTCGTTAGATAATTTAATAATAAAGGTCCAGTTAAAATTTGAAGTCAATCGGATGAAAACTGTTCGAGTTCTACTGCCGGCCGATTTTTAAAAGAGGTTCCGAGAAAAACGCGTTTAAAAAAATAAATTGAAAAGTGACTTCGGAAAAATTGGCTTAGAGACAGACATCTTAACATTTAAATACACTTTTCTACAAAGTTTGTTTTGATTCGAGGGATGTTTAGGGGGCATTTCATGTCAAGCGGACAACCAAAAAAAATGAGGTCGTGGATTTTGTTTATACTCTGGTCAGTTATACTTCTAGTAGACGTGGATGTGTACACACAATTTTTTTTTCTTATGATGCTTTATTGCTGAGTTATGAGCTTTTAAAAATTTACTAAGAATGAAGTCGGTTATTTTTGGATGCTTATTATTTGTATCAATTTATTTGTAAAAAAAAACAAAAAGTATTGCTTCTTATAGTTAAAAAGCTGAAGTTTTTAATTTTTTTATCGAATTCTAAATTTGAATTTTTTTACGTATAGTAAACCGGAAGTGAACATTTCAAATCGATATTTGAGTAACTTCGACATATTTTTTTTTTAATATTTTATTTTTAGTTCAAAGCCCTAAATGTACTCATTCTTCACAAAAAAAATAATAACGTGATCGCCAATAGTTTAAGATTTAGAGCATATAGAGTATATACACATAGCTATGAGCACTTCCTAAGCAATCGGGTTTATGCGCTAACATGCTTAAATACTACGCTATTAACATTTTATTCGTTCATTCTAACATGAAAAAATACAAAACTAAACGATTTTCTTTAATAAAATATAATTAACAATAGAGAAAAAAGTGGCTTCGGAAAAATTGGTTTAGAGACATCTTAACATTTAAATACACCTTTCCACAAAGTTTGTTTTGATTCGAGGGATGTTTAGGCATTATTTAAGCCAAAATTAAAAAAAAATTGAAAAGAAAAAATTAAGCTGGTAATAACCCCTTAATAAACTTTAGTTTGATTTTTCTCTTCTATTTTGCCGGTGACATGCATTTTTTTTGTAATTGATTTATATGATGCTAAACTATCATCTAGAGAAATTTGAATTAATTCTCCGGTTTTTTTAGTTTTCGATCCAGCCTCCGTTAAGCCGAAGTACCTCCTGGTACCCTCGACATTTTTTTTTTATTACTTTTCTAACATAATAGGGCAGAAAATTCATATTTCATTACATCTACGTTACATTTAATTTTAAATTTTACAGTTACGTGATGTGATATGTTATATGTATGTGCAGTCCCAGGCTCTACTATCTTTTATCATCAGGGCTCTATCGTGTTTGGTAAGCGAGTATGTACCTAGCAATAACCTAAATGCAAATGATTCTAGTACTTCCAAAATTGGAACGATATGTATCTGTTGCAAAAATTAACCGTGGCTACTCAACTTCCGATATTTATTATGTATATTTATGTATCATATATATATTAAGACTTACTGTAGATATGCCCTTGAAATTATTCATGCAAATGACAACAAACCGAATTTTAACAGCGAAAATTGGGTTTCTTCGCTATGACACAACATTTCTTGCGCAAATTACCCTCTTAGCAAAATTGTGCATACAGTTAAAGTGTACTGTAAATTTTATCTCTAGACATTTTCCATCAATCAAGCCGCCGCAAGTATTTTCAATGGGTCGCAGCGCAGTATGTAGCAGTGGTTTCCAATTTCCTGGCTATAAAACAAGAATTTATTTTTCAACACAAGCCTTCCGTCGTCAAGATCGCGATCATCATCATCATTATAATCTCTTCCAAGGAATAATGAATCTAAACTAAGTCGGTTTAGCCATCACACTATTGCCACGGCTTTTATGATAGCGGAGTTAGTATCATTTATCATTTAAAGAGGCCTCCAGTTTGATTAAAATGCATTCATTACACGAGAGTAGCCTGGGAAGCCTGAAATCTGCCTGTCTTGCGTCCATCTTCTGGCAATTTCATACTCCGTTTTGCTCTTTTTCCGAAAATTGCGAAAACGGTTGAATCTAGTTCAGCTTGTCTATCAAAGTGTAATTGTTAAAGACATGCATGATAACAATAATTACTTTGAGGGTATAACGTCGCGATAATGGACCGGACTTATTCAAGCCTCAGGACAGCCTGCCGATGTGACATAGACACTCAGGTGTTTAATATGCGAAAATTTTTAGCTGGCCACTGCCCACATGTTTCGTTCGAGTAGTTAACTTTTTGTAAAAGTGCTTTTACGATGATTGATCTTGCTGATACGCACGGTTTTTATGGATGCTGGAGCACATCCTCAATTTGCATTGTAGTAACATTCCGCAACTATGTAGTTCTACTTGAACTGCAATCTACATACTGAAAATTTGCAACACGGACCGATCACAATCTCCACAGAAAAAAAAAGGACGCAAATTCATTTGAGAGCATAATATGGATGAGAACTTGCGCAATCATAAATATAAATAGGAAGTTGATTGTTGATGATAGTTGGGTAGGGGAGGTGTCAAAACATCAAACACTCAGACACCACGAGTCCATTGACTCAGGTAGGAAGTTGATTGCAACAATGATTATAATCGGCGCCAATGCTGCCTGATTAAGTGGCCTGTCTGTCTGCTAATTAAAATTTCGCTGTGCGAGAGCCCAATTCAATTTGTGAAATATTTCGACAAAAAGTGTCCACAAACATTCTTCGGACCGTCTACGCATCATCATTCGGAAATCAAAAAGACCGAACTGCTTAAATCAAATTGCTGAAAAGTATTTCTTCATTGCATAATGTAACTAAGCGACAAATGTTCTCTGTTCACCACAATTCGGCGACAAAGATGAAGAAATGATCTGTTGCAGTTTTTGTGCGCCCATACGGCATTAAAAAAAAAGCGCGTTGACCCTTTTCAGGATGATATGTGCAATTGCCCAATTACCGAATGAGAAGTGGCCGTAGTATGTCCAGCAGTTGCGCGATCGCAATTTTATTGCACACATGTACGAGTTACGAGTATGCAGAGTAATTTTGGGCGAAATGGACATGGGAAAAAATACAGACCCTATGAAAGAGCCCTTTATTTAGACAGTGGCTTCCATTTCCAAAAAATCAAGTTAGCTGTTCCGCCTACCGCAAGGATCGTTTTCCATTAACCACCGGCTGTTTAAGAGGTCTCATACCCATTGAAACTTTAAAAAAGTGGGTTTTTAGATTTTGTAATTTTTTTAGTCTATGATATAGCCTTAACACACCAAAAAACCGTACGGTACAAGATGGAAAGGCGGGAAACGAGTATTCCAAACGTTCAGCGATTTGGGGAGTACCTAATGGTTTGTTTTATAGATTAAAAAAAAACGCTTCGAGTAGAAGCTTTAGCGACATTTAGTATGTTCCCTAACTTTTCTATTAAAAATTTTCAATAGAAAAAAGAGATAAACTCCTCTCAGCAACTATCAAAGTACGCGAAAAGCATCAAGTAAATTCAAACATTTTAAAATAGCTGTCAATTGACCAATTAACGAAAAAGGGTTTTTTTTAGTGCATAGAAAAGACCAACCAGTGTTAATTTCAACTTTTTTTGTGCGTGCAAAAGTGTTTGGTGAACACTCCACCACAATAACAGTTTTCAAGTTTTCACACGGCGAAATTTGTCGAGTGAAAACTTACGAAAATATCTTCGGAGGGGAAATGTGAGGTAAGCAAATTCTCTCTCAATCCGTGAGTTCGTGAGAGCGCTTTGGTAAATACTTGCGAGAGTTTTCGTATGCATTTGCGTACGCGACAGGACCTATAGAGATCAAAAAGCTCACTTACCTGATAATAAATTACAATAAATTAATAAACAAATTGCTAGCTCATGAGTCCCACAGGGTAGCCACTGTTCTCCTATTCTATTTATATTGTTCATTAATGATGTAATTAAAGGCAGGCCCCCATAGAATCCTTCAGGCAGGCCTCCATAGAATCCTGCGCCGCCGCCGCTGCACAACTATTGAATACATGCATTCATATGGGAGCTAACCCATAGCCGACGCAACTTCAGGGCGTTGCAGCGATAAATTTAGAGGAACCTTCAATAATTTCGTTGCAGCAGACCGTCGTGAGAGAGCTTTGCTGAGAAGGCTTTGACAAGTTGGGATTCGTTGAATCAGCTGTTTATTTGACAAGTAAAGGTTTGAATTTGATATCTGTGAATTGTTTTGGTGATTTTGTAATTATTCGGTTTCCTGTTTCTTCGTTTGGATTTCCTGGAGGGCGCCGAGTTTTTCCCGAATTTATTAGTCTAGTTTCTTGACGAATTGATACTAGATTTCTTGTTAATTCACCTTCGGAGCATACTGCGCCAGTTGACGGTTGGTCTCGAATTGTCATAAACAGCTGATGCGTCGAAGGATTCTATGGGTTCGGGTCGCTCTTGCTGCACTAAAACTCTCAAAGCTCTGCGTCAAAGGTGAAGGCGAAGGATTCTGCCTTAAGTGTTTCTTGCATGCACGTTGTTGATTTACGCGGACGATTTAAAACTTTTCCTCGAGATTCATGATCTTTATAGTTGTTTAAAACTACAAGAAGACTTAACCAGATCTAATTGGTGTGTCAGTAATTGTTGGCAACTAAATACGTCCAAATGCTGAGTTATGTCTTTTTATCGACCTACAACTGACTCTACATTTAAGGGGAGGGTAAGGTTAATTCGTACAAAAAAAGGCACATTTTTGTGAATTTTTTTCGACAACTCAGTTAAAATCTATTCATTAAAGCTAATGGTACATCAAAGTAGAACATCTGAAGAATATTTTGTAAAATTTTCATGTAGAAATATTGAAAAATAAGGTAATAGCAGCCATTATTTGGAAGCGTCTCAGAAAAAAATAGAATTGCGGTGCCCCTCATAACTCGGTGCTGGATCATCTCAAATCAAAAAGGAAATTTTTTGTCGTTAGATAATCGCTTTCCCCAGGTAACACGGGAGGGGTTTTTCGAAATTTAAATTTTTAAATTTTTGGGAAAACTTTGAAGTGAAAAACGCTATTTTAGCAAAAAAAATCGGATAATTTGTTATTATAAAATAAAAAATATTAACAAATTTGAAAAAAAACTCTCCCGTGTTACCTCGTAAATTATGTACAGCAATAGTGTTCAAAATTTCAAAAGAATCGGTGCAGTAGTTTTGAACTTATGAGGGGCACCGACTTTGAAAACATGAGTTGTGGGAAAAACGCCTTAAAGTTTTAAACACTAAAAAATTTAGAGTAAAACGTTCATAAGCGAGTTGCGTAAACTGCTGTATCTTCGTTAGTTTTGCTACGATCCGTCTCAAATTTTCACACAATATTTTTGAAAGGTTCTTCATTTAGAAAATCGAATATAA
Source organism: Neoitamus cyanurus (assembly GCA_947538895.1). NCBI lineage: Eukaryota > Metazoa > Arthropoda > Insecta > Diptera > Asilidae > Neoitamus > Neoitamus cyanurus. Next base: position 16,110,526 of record OX384544.1, on the reverse strand, counting down.
AAAAAATTCGAAAAAAAAAATTTTAATACCTTACCCTCCCCTTAACTACTCCATAGAGGTAATTTGTTGGAACGTTGTACGTTTTTGTTGACGTTCTTTCTGTAGATATATTGATCATGTCATATTTAAGGCATACAAATCACATTTTATTAAAAGGAACACTAAAAAATTTTCTTATATATTCACTACCAAGGCTTTGTATGCTTCTGTTGTGATGTCAGTCATTGAATATGCATCACATATATGGAGTCCCACGTACACTGTTCACATTACCAGAATTGAAGACGTTCAAAAATCTTTTACTAGATTCCTTTTTTTCAAATTTAATTGGCAGAAAACAAATGTTCCTTCTTATACCACAAGACGTTTATTATTTGGGCTATCAACGCTTCAATATAGGCGTGACTGTAGTTGCGCTCTCTTTACAAAAAAAAACCTATTATGTAATGACATACTCGTAAATTGCCTTGATGGCTGCTCACGGGGATTAAAGGTGGTAAATCGTTTTTCCGTGGGATGTATCCTCTACTAGTTGGAGTATGTTTTGCTTTTTTGGATGCATGCTTTTCACGAAATCGCATATATGTTAACCGATTCGGACAGATAGCATCCGTGGAGTTGTGGGCTCCATGCCAATTGGCGCATTCAACAGTCGAAATCGTGTTGCATTGTGAAGTTGAGTATAGTCCAGAGCAGTTTGCACAAAAAGATTTCAGATTACAATGGCTAGATCCATGTCCGAACATCTGGCAGTTGTAGCATTTCGTTAATTCGTCCGTCCGCCTGCCGTACTTTTTTGCTGGTACTTCCACTCATGGTAGTTAAATGATGAGGAATACGTTTTTTAAAAACTCGTTACATTTGGATAAGGACTCTGTAGAGTCAACATCACTAGAAAAAACCACGCGAACGCGCTTAACGTTTCAATTTAATTTTAATATACATATAGGATCAATGCACTATAATTTAATTTACAATTAGAGCACAGCTTGTAGGTCACACCAAGTCACTTCGAAATTAACTAATCAGCTGTGAACCAACAGAAACCATGAAGTTCACCATTGTATACCGAGCAAGAATATAAATATTGTCGTTTGAGATCAGAAACAGTTTACTCTTGCAACTTCAATTATTTTATTTTTTTTAAATACAAATATACCATATGTATTCTAAATATTACTATAAATACTATGCGCAGAAACATGATTATTATTATTAGTTAATGTAATTCGGTAAAAATACGTAAACAGCTTGCTATATCTTTTTCCTTATTCAATAGCTTCATAGTGAACACCATATCGCTTTGCATTTGTTGGTATGTTGACTCGATTTCAATTTTGACTACAGTGGGTTCTACCGTATATTCAACCTGTAAATATATAATTAAATCATGTAAAAAATTAATGTTTAGTTAATTTAAGAAGCATTACGTACACCAGCTTCAAGAGGACACGTTTTAGGAGTCATTTTGCGAAGAAATTCTGCACCAGTTTCACCAGGCGTTGTAATAAATTTGCAGAAGTCGTCTCTTACAAGTGAAACCACCTGTACCCAATTGCCACGTTCCAGGCGCTTTCCTTCCAATATCATCTAGATATAATTGAGCATATGCCAGTTTCACTGAATCTGCGCAAAGATTACTTACTTCGAGTGTTCCGACATCTTTTATAAATTTAAAGGATCCAGCTAGCGTAAGATCGTCATTTTCGTCTCTATAGAATTTGAAGTTAGATATGTCAACTTCTTCATCAACGAACGTGAATCCGGCCTCATCACAAGGTTCTAAAGGATCATCCTTTTGAAATTCCAAGGAATATTTGCCAGCCTTGAAAATGAAGTCACGTTAAGCACTGGTCAGAGAGATTTTTCAATGCTACAAACCTCAGCCCAATAGCATGAAACTAATGCCGCGATTAGAGCTATTATATAGCGTGGAGCCATCCTCTATCACTTAACACACAATAACTATTGCACAATATTTATAGTGGCTTGTCCATTTATAGCTGATGAACGTTTTCATGGCCAAATATTTATAAGGTATGTAAGTAATCGTCTTATAAATCTAGCATGTCAAATGGTAATCATTATCACATCACGCAAACAGTTATCGCACATCGTAATTATCGCAAATTAGTCACTACAATGTATTGGAATAAATATTTGTTCAATTTATCTGTTAATTAGAGGATTTGTAGAAAAATTTTTTGTTTTTGTTTTTTAATTTTTTTATATCTATATTTTTGTGTGTTGCGTGTACGTTACGCGTAGGTGCCCCAACTAGCACTGGAGAAGGCCCGGGGTATTTCTTTTAAAATGCTGAAAAGTAAATTATACGTTTGTAATATTCTGGGCGTCACTCTGTTCTATGGGGAATCAAGAACCATATGAGTAAAATAAGTCTTGTCAGGTTTAGCGATCGCTTTAATTTGATCCAAATCTCAAAATCTCAGGTACTTACCATAGCTTCTTTTAAATTTGTAATTTTGTGGTATATACTTGGCTGTTGTTGATGACTGTTGATGTTTTACATCAGAGTACAAAGTGTTTAGTGTTGTATAATGTTGTTGACTGTTGTCTACTTGACGATGAATACTTTATGTTGTGTACTTTTGTTTGACATGCGTAATGTTGTATGCTTAATACCGTGTGCTTTATGTCATATAATTTTCATTTGTATGTGATGTGTACTTTCAGTTATGTACTTTATGTTGTCGGGTAACGCTGCTGAGTTAGGATAGGAGAGCTGGACAAGACAAGAAAGTAATCCAAGGCGCTATATTCGTATAATAACGCTATTAAGATGAGCACTCTTCCTTCCTACAAAAAAAAACAATATGAATACGTCGGAGCATCAATGAACTTGCAGCATATGGCGCTGGTTTTTGTTTTGGTTTTAGTTTATCTAGAATTTTCGTCAAGATGAGTGAGCTGCAGAGTGACTTCGGAGAAGAGGACTAAACCGTCGCGTCATCAGAAGTGGGATGTGACGCGATGCAACGACAAATAGTCAACACCGAAGTAAATAAGGTTCAATTTGAATCGCCCTGCTGCGTCATTTAGTGATGAGCGACAGTCTTGGACGACCTTTGAAGTAGTGTACACACCTTTAAGGGATTTCATCGCTGTCCTGCTATCAATGCAAATGCAGGTATTCCCATAGGGGACTGCATTGTTGTCTAGTCAGGTCGACATTTCCTTCGTGGCTATAACCTCTGCCAACCAAAGGATTGCTATTATACTTTTACCTGTACTTGTACATTTTGTGATAAAAGGTGAATATTAAAATGTGAGTTTTTCTCTACTGTGTTCACATATGATGTAAATTTCTTTACGAGATCTTCAAATTTGTATCATTATTGTCATTGAAGGAATTATAGATCTAGAGCTTCGCTATTTCTGTTGTACAGAAGAAGACCTGGTTTACGTACATATTATTTAAGGGGCTACACCAGTGTAGATTCTTCAAAATTTTCAAATTTTTTTTTTTTCAATATTTCGTAAGAGTAATCGGTCAAGAATATATCCTCAAAATTTCAGACCGATATTTCAAAAAATAGTGGAGTTACAAAGAATTTTGTCGCGCATGGAATGCGCTACACATGTGACCTTCTCCTAACTGAATTAAAAAAAAAGTAAAAGTTTGGGATTTTTTTACAAGAAAACCAAACAACATATGACCTTGAATCTTTTTTTTATTTGGAAGTCTTTAACAAAAACTAGAAATTTTTTTTTTATTTTTTCATTTCTCGCTCACCCGTCGCCGCCAGAGAGCGCCAAAAAAAATCAGCCTTTTTCGCCTTTTTCCGTAATTCCGTGATTGCGGCTCGCCAAATCATCTGACACAGAAAAATCAAAAAACCACCTAAATAAGACATTTGAATGTATAAATCTAAGTAGGATCTAACGAATCGCTCGACTAAAAAAAAAATAGCAGCCTTTTGAAGTCAAAAATCGAGAATTTTTCGATAAATTTTTTACAAAAAGTGCTGTAAAAAAAAAACTACTTGGGTTTTGTCTTATATCCTAGTTAGATTTGTGAACAATTTAATTCTGAACAAAATGAACCAAGGTTTATGGAAATCGGTGGAGCGGTTCGAGAGATATCGTGGAACTACGATTGAAAAAATGAAGTCGAGAAAAATGCGTTTAAAGAAAAAAAGAGTTTTTGAGTGGAATATTTCGCACAATAATGAGGAAATGAGCAGACTTACAGTATTAATTAATAGCACTTTAACTCGAAAACCATATTTTTTTTTTTCGTGAAATTTTAGGACATGATTCTAGTCATATTAACGAACATTTTTCCGTAAAAAAAAATAAAAAAAAAATCGATTCTTTTTTACCCCAGTTAGGAGAAAGTCACCAAATATATATCACTATAACTCGAAAAACATATATTTTTTTTTTGTGAAATTTTGGGACATGATTCTAGACATATTAAGGTATATTTTTCCGTAAAAAAAAAAACATCGTTTTTTTTTGCCCCAGTTAGGAGGTCACCAAATATATAGCACTATAACTCGAAAACCATATTTTTTTTTTCCGTGAAATTTTTGGACATGATTATAGACATATTAAGGTATATTTTTCCGTGGAAAAAAAAAATCGATTTTTTTGTACCCCAGTTAGGAGAAGGTCACCTCAAACTTTGAAGCCGTTTTTCTCGAAACACAATTTTTGAAATCCGTTCCCACGATATCTCAAAAACTGATCGACAGAATTGCATGAAAGTTCACATAGTTGCTCAGGACACTTGATAAGAGTGACGATCCCACTTTTTTTAAAAAAATTCGTAGTTTTCAATAAATTACCAAAAACTATCCAATTTTTAGGCAAAATTACAGTATATTCGAATAGAGCGCCACAAACTTTTTTGTAGTTACAATTTTACAAATTGGCCATCGTCACTCGGTTGTACAAACACTCTACTTTTAATAGCAATTTAATTTTTTTTTTTTTTAGATAAGCAGTTGTGACAGAGGGGTGGGAACCGACGGCGATGTCATGGATTCCATGCTCCATTTTGACCCTACATAGTCGACTCGGCTATCTTTATTTTGTAAAACACTAAAAGTGAATAAACAGCATAAAACAAGCACTTTCAAATAAAAAAAACAGACTTTAATTATCATGTATAGTTTCCGAGAAAACGAGTCCTAAATCTGGACACATTTTTCCGCCGTCTACACTGGTGTAGCCCCTTAAGGCTGTAAACGATGAACTTGATGCTGCTTTATTATTAATTCTTTCATTAATAATTTTACAAATCTGTCACCATATTGTATAATGGTATTTGTCTGGATTGATTTATGTTTTCCTTAAATTTTTCTTCTCAATTATTACAGTCAGTGCACTATAACGCGAGTCGGAGGACTATCAGTTTATTGTTGCATACCGAGCAGGAATATAAATATTGTCGTTTGAGTTCAGGAACTGTTTATTATTTGCAACTTTAATTATTTTTTTTATTTGTAAATAAATTACATATCCACATGTATTCTAAATATTACTATAAATACTATGCGCAGAAACACCAATTACTTATCCTTGGTTAATGAATTTCGGCAAAAATACGTACGCAAGTTGCTACACCTTTTTCCTTATTCAATAGCTTCATAGTAAAGAACATATCGCCTCGCCCTTGCTGGTATGGTGTCTCGTATTCAAATTTAATTACAGTCGGTGATATCGTATAATCAACCTGTAAATATATAATAACATTTCAATACCGTTAATTTAAGAACCCATACGTACATCAGCTTTAAGAGGACACTCTTTAGGAGTCATTTTGCTAAGATATTCCTCACCAACTTCACCAGGCGTTGTAATAAATTCGCATACGTCGTATTTTACAATTGACATCATCTGTACCCAATTACCACGTTCCTGACGTTTTCCTTCCAATATCATCTACAATAGATATAAATGAACATAATGCCAATTTCACGGAATCTGCGCAAAGATTACTTACTTCGAGTGTTCCGACATCTTTTTTAATCTTAAAGGATCCAGCTAGCGTAAGATCGTCATTATCGTCTCTATAGAAATTAAAGTTAGACAAGTCAACTATTTCATCAACGAACGTGAATCCCTTCTCATCACAAGGTTCTAAAGGATCATCCTTTGCAAATTCCAAAGTATATTTTACAGCCTTGAAAATGAAGTCACGTTAAGCACTGGTCTGTTATATTTTTCAAAGTTACAAACCTCAGTCCAATTGCATGAAACTATTGCCGCGATCAGGGCTATTATATAGCGTGGAGCCATTCTCTACCACTTAAACATAAATAACCATTGCACAATATTTATCGTGGCTAGTCTATTTATAGCTGATGAACGTTTTCATGGCCAAATATTTATAAGGTATGTAAATAATCGTCTCATAAATCTAGCAGATAAAGTGGTGATCATTGTCACATCACGCAAACAGTTATCGCACATCTGTTTCGACGCACTGAATTGTTCTAGCAGAAATCGTGCAGAAAATCGCAAAAATTATTTCAAATTAGTCGCTACAATGAATAACATTAAACATTTGTTCAATTTATCTGTTAATTTGATCGTTGCTTTGTTCTTTTCTTCTCTGTTTATTCACAAGCAAGTTTTGTTTTTTTTTTTTATTAATTTTTGTCTTATTTAATTAATGTCTACCTTGTAGCCATGCTATTTTAGTACAGCGAATACTAGTGATTTTGCGAATAAACTCTTTCACGCTGCTATTCGGTTGTGCAACGTTATCGTATGTGGTGACCATGAGAGTAGTCAGGATTTTGTCCAGGGATGGGCAAAGGAAGTCAAGGCAGGCCCCCATAGAATCCGGCAATGACAAACGCAACATCGCGAGCTTGAGGACCCCATAAGCTGGTGACACAACCAAATTTTGAACGCGTCGCGAGCGATGCGTGCGTTGACAGGTTTTAAAGCGCTTAGGCAGTCCTGTACTTCGAGTTACAACGAATTCGCATCCGACGCGCCGCTATGCGACGCGTCGCATCCTTTGCGCAAATTTCTAAATTTTAACGCGGCGCATTCAACTTAACCTTACTTTTAAGTATCACTCGTGTGGCAAAATGGAATTCAATGAGCGACTCATAGAAGAAGTGCGCAAACGCGAGTTTATTTATTACTAATGCATGAAGTTATATGGGAATTTAATTATATAATTCATAATATAACTGAAATTGCCTGTGTCACTTGCTTGTCAGTTGCCGCGTTCAATATTCTGTTGTAACTTACCTAGCGTCGCGTGCGTCGCGTCATAGATGTCAACGCACGCAATGCCGCGACGAACGCGTTGGTTGTGTCACTACCTATAGAATCCGTCGACGACAAACGCAGTGTCGCGAGCTTGAGAGCTTAAAGCATTTTGAATCCGGCTCTCTCTCTCACGCGGTATTGCCGCAACGAAGTAAATCTCTCTCTCTAAAATTTAGAGGAACCTTCCATATTTCGTTGCGCCTATCCGGCGTGAGAGAGAGAGCCGGACTCAAAATGCTTTAAGCTCTCAAGCTCGCGACGCTGCGTTTGTCGTTGACGGATTCTATGGGGTCCTGCCTTTAGGGGTATTCACGGCATGTTGCAAAGTTACTTGGGCTCGTGACTTAACTGGTCAGGCGAACTGGCCAGATGACCATGATGCGATATATGCTGGGCATGAAAGCTCTGGTACTGGTTAAAGTGTTGTGCAGCAGTAGGGTGCACCAGCTCCAGCAGACTTTCTTATTTCAGAAGTTCTCTCCAGACAAATTCGCTCAATATATGTGGTAGCGGGCGCGACTGCCGCCACATCTCTGAAATCCTCTCGGAAAGGAAAAACAAATTCCACTGACAAAGCAAAACCTTGAGAGTGTCAGCAGTGGGTCAAGCCCTTTTTAGCAATTCTCGTAAACTCTTCGTAAACGGGTTCCCTGGCAACTTAAACTGTCAATTTCTGCCAAATGTTGTCTTGTATGGATTCAAAATAAAATCCATTTGCAGAGAGGTGATTAATAATTAGCAATGCCAAATAAGAAGGACTAAGAAAAATTAGGTGCGTAAGTTATGGGTGATGTAATCAGAATACAAATTTAAATATATTTCTTTCTACAACTTTCAAAGTGCAAATTCACGTTAGTTTTCATGTGGCTAATGCGGTTATGCTTTAGTTATTTCCTCCCTAACAAAAAATAGATCAAGTCGCAATATCTTATATAAAGAAGAAGAAATGACATTTCCTTGCTCAATTTGGCTTTTACTTGACAATTGTCAGCTGTTATTACAAATAATCTAAGCCGGTGGTTATTGCAATTGCAAGTTGGAAAGGACGAAATTACAGTTTGGAGATGATGCGTAAAAGCTTACATGTGTTAAAATTAGTTTCCGTAAGATAAGCGGCGTCAGTTTAATAGAGTTGATTTTGAATGGATTTTCACAGAGTTCGGTCAGGAATACTTCCGGCGGCACAAAATGCTTCGGGACTACATCGACAAGAAATTTGGGTCTTGTTCCAATTGTTGTGGAGCAGACTGGTAGAGGAGAACGTGCCTATGATATTTTTTCCAGGTTGTTGAAGGAAAGAATAATATGCGTGATGGGCCCGATACATGACGACGTAAGTTCATTGGTTGTGGCGCAACTGCTTTTCCTTCAGGTGGGTACCAAGAAGGTGGTGCCGAATATGACAAATAATCCGTTTGTGTTACAGTCAGAGAACGGAACTAAGCCCATTCACATGTACATTAATTCACCTGGAGGAGTAATCACGGCCGGGTTAGCAATATACGATACAATGCAGTACGTGAAACCGCCAATAGCAACTTGGTAAGTTGTTAATTCTATGCAGAGTTTAGAAATTTGTTAGTGTTTATTAGAGACCCTGGACGAAATTCATTCCTTTCAAGTTTAAAATTGCCTTAAAACTATTGCAGTTGCTTACATCCGCTTGTAGGCTTTGAAGGTGCTTTTAATAACACCTACCCAGCTGTCTTGGCACAACCTACAATTACAAAACGAAGTAGTTTGGCGAACACAACTATAGGGCAAAATAATCTGAAATTGATAAATGAAAGCATGGACATGGAGCAGGTTTTGTGGCTCGTGGATACAGTGGATACCCATCTTCACTATTTTACAGATCTAACAACAGCTCTGACCTCCTAGTTTTATCTAATCTCTTCACTGATTTCTTCAAAACGGTATTCTGTAATATGTTTCGTTGATTGCATTTCTTCGTACTTATTTGATCGTACCCAACGTATGTGTTTTCACGGTGGGCTTAGAGGCTTTAGCTGGAAAAATAAATTTCTACTGCCCCGTTCTTTTAATGCTTCTACATATATGTTATTGATTTTCAGATTTCTAGAAGCTAATTGAAAAGTCATCGTTGTCAGTAGGCTTCTTAGGAAGTTGATCATGACACTCCTTAGAATCGTTTAACATATGTTTGCACCTATTTTTCCGGGATATCTTGCACAGCCAATGGCTTATGAGTTTTTCTTTTTTCAAGGTGTGTGGGTCAAGCATGTTCAATGGGTTCTTTACTCCTAACAGCTGGGGAACCAGGAATGCGATATTCTCTGCCGAACTCTAGAATAATGATTCATCAACCCTCAGGAGGCGCTCAGGTAAAACGAATTTGGTTTTATTCGCAGAACAATTCGTTATCTTTCTTCTGATAGGGACAAGCCACCGACATTCAAATTCAAGCAGAGGAAATTGTTAAACTGAAGAAGCAACTTACAAACATTTATGTAAAGCACACACACCAGGCCTACGATTGTCTAATTCAGAATATGGAGCGTGATAAGTTTATGAGCCCCGAAGAAGCTAAGGAGTTTGGATTAATTGACACCGTCCTCGAACACCCCCCCAACGCAATCAAAAAAGATGAAGAGCTGCAAGCTAGGGCCAACAATTAAAATTTTCCGGTTGTGAAATGATTGTGATGGCAGTGCAAAGAATACTTTTGAGATGTTAAATAAAATCGTTTTATACATATTTGTTTCATCTGTGCCGCCCTAAATGTTAAAAATATAGTACTCAAATTAATTTTGTATTTAACTATATCTGATCCTGCTTTATAAAAAAAACATTTCTTATTTCACTCCACTTCGAGGCTCTGCTTCAGTTTCTGTAATCGTTCGTATTCGCTATGCTGGGTGATTATCCCGCTATAGCTATCCTGACTGATGAGACTACTATCTAACGTTATCAGGAAAAGCGCACTTCAATTATGGTCCGGGCCAGGCGCGAACCTGGGATGCCCGGGTGATAGCCCAGCGTATGTACTTACCAATGAGCTACATATTAGGTTCCGATCCAGTTTTATAATAAAAATATATTTTTTTCCCTATGCTTGACGATATAGTAATGCGAAGCAAATGAAGATGGAATTGTAATTATGAGGAGGAGTCGGTCAACAAAGTGATGCAAAGTTGGCCGAAATTGTCGGTGTTCTACCCATATAACACTAACGTATCTCAAATAGTTCCGAAGCAAATTTATTTCACCGTTTAGGGTTGTTGTTATCCGTTTATATTTCCTTTACTATTGATTGCGTGTAAAAATTTTTTAGCAGAAAACAATAAATTAAAGGTAAGAACACGTAATCGGATGCTGGGGCAATTTTTATACGCTTACCTTGCTAGACCAAGCTAGATAATTAAAAAACTTGGCTGGTAATAAAATTTATAGCATTTATTCTCTTTATGGAAATACTATACATGCAATTTGTATGCAATGAACAAAATATGCACTTTGAATTAACAAAATTTCTATGTTTCTACTTAATTCGTACTTCATTCGGCTTTCATTCCTCACTTTAACTTAGAAAACATTTGCGTATTGAATTTCATAGAATTTACTAAGAAATTTGCATTTAATTACAAATTCTTCACTGCCATCTAAATCACTAATCTATGAGTATTAGCACTAAAACCTATGTTCACAAAAGTTAATTAAAATATTTGAAAATATAATTTGGACTAGGGCTCATGAAGTTTGGCGCAATTTTATGGACTTTACTCTACCAGTGCATAATTGCATCATTCTCTTATTCTAATATAAAAGACTTCACTACTGGAGCCATGAATATTTTGTCCGCATAAATTATTTCTGCAACCATTTCGAAAATCGGATTTGCAAACATACAAGTGTAAAATTTAAATATTTTCGTAGTCGTTCTCAATGCCGAGCATTTTACATCTTTTGAAAGAAAACGATTTGATATTAGGTACCTAAGGTGAGACAACTAAATAAACTTATAAGTTATCATATATGTAGGTATATATATCTCATTCATGAATCATGATTTATGCTTGCCAGCACTTACCCTGTATTGCAATTATAAGTCGTTAGTAAGTTATTTTATTTAATTTGTGAATTTAAATGAACAAAGCGAAAACGCTGTTGTTGTCACCTTAAACAGTTAAATCATTTTACTATGCCAGTAATGCATTTTTGATATAGGCACATAATACTTCTCATAGAAAGATTACCAATAATACAAACGTTTCACATTTTAACTAAAAGAAATACCTGCAAACATAAATTTTTCTATTAATGAAGGCGTTTGGTTCGAGGGATAATCGCCTGTAATAGCTAGTCGGAGATATAACTGTATTTCATCATAAGATTTCTATTATAGCTTTAAGCTAGAGTGACACTAACTCGACACAAAATTGTTGAGTTAATTTAAGGGCATCCGGTGGTCTAGAATTTTCAAAAAATCGAATTTTTGATTTTTTAATATTTCGAAAGTCTGTCTTTTCGGGTCTTTCGAGAATATACTGTTAAATTTTAGTGATGATATTGACAGTATTTTAAATTCTACAACCTTTTTAGCAGGTAGCGAACGGTTGATCCGCCTATGAATGGAAACATATTAAAAACTTTAAACTCATTTATCTCGAAACCACCCTTTTCTGCACGGCGGGATGCAAAACAAAAAAACTATTTATCCGAATCATCCCAAATTTTAATATGTTATTCAGTATACTAGTAGCTATGGCCGAGACCACCAAAAAGTTTTTATTTCAATAACTTATTATTTTTTACGTAAAAAACGTAATGAAAAATAGTCTGTTTTCGATATTCAAATTTCGAAACGCGCTATTATTGTCAAAATAATTTTTTTTTCCATTTTTTGTTGGTTCCGGCGACAGCTACAGTCATATAGATTAATAATTTCCCTATATTTTATTTTTCAAATAACTGACAGAGCTAAAACTTCACCCGCCGCCGGTTAATTTTTTTTGAGGGGGTCAGCTTCAGCGCCATTATTTAAATAATTATAATACAATTTTTTTTTTAATTATAAAAATATTTTTGTATGCCTGTTGAGTATTATAATATATCTACAAAGTTTAAATATCGTTGTTCATTATTTTCACCTTCAAAAAACAATTTTACAAATCCCTTAAATTCAAGGGTCTAGCACCGGGTGCTCTTAAGGAAATCTTTAATTAATCATAATAATAATAATAAAGATAATGAGAAATTTACCTTACGTAATTCAAATTCCCTACAACAAAAAATTAATGCCAATAAAACTTCCGTGAAGAACCACCCATAGTTAAGTTTTATTATTAACCAAATCACAAATGGGAAAAATAAAACGAACTTCTTTGTTTCTATGCTTCTCTTAAAAACAGATTGAAAAGTGTTCTAAACGTATCAGATACAGTGCAATAAATATTGTCAAAATTATTCTTTATTTATTATCAAAGAGAAAGTAATATTATATTGCGTCGTTAAAAATATTTATACTTTGGTTGGGCTTGAATTTTGAGTCAAAGGGTCGTGATGGCCCAATATATTTGGTGATTGTGTTGCAAACATCGCACGACTACGTGCTGACTTATTAGATATTAGTGTTATGCATCGGGTTTAACTAAATAGTTATAAGGGTCGTTATGACGATTGTCATTGTTTTTTGATTTCATATTCCGCTAACGAAAGTATCTATGGAAAGTGACTATCGTAACCACTCTCGTAGTGTTTATGACACGACTGATAAAATCCTCAATAGTGATCAAAGTTATTTTAAAAATTCCGGACGTGATGGACAGCCAGCAGAAAGTTCTTTTTCACATTTTAAATTGAAAAGATGTGGACGGAATGCGCGCACAGTAATATTTCTGTGTTATCAGTTTTTAAGTTTTATTTTATAAACTGGACATTTAAAATCAGAAACTCCAAAAACTCCGTGTATTAACTTTTATGAAAATCTAAAGAAGTATTTTGTAGTTGGCTGCATTTTTTAATTTATAAATTTGCGCGCAATATTTATGTAAAATCAGTGAGTCCAAAAACCACTTTGTGCCACTTTTATGATCATCTAAAAAAACGTCTGTTCAGGATGTTACATCACCATAATCGATTTTGTGAAATTGGACACTATATTTGAAATAAGCGAACCCGCAATCTCCCAGTCGCCTGCTTTATGAATTCGCAGAGCAAACAAGTCTATGGTGTGGTGAGACCATGCGCCGTGGTAACAATTATAAGAAACTTTTAATAAATTCGTTTTGACTTTAGAACCACCAAAATAATTTCAATAATTGGTACCCTAAAACGTACTAACGCCACCGTTACAGTGAATGGATTGCGTTACTGAACAAAAGTGATTGGTTGCTTATGACGTAAAATGGACGCATTTGACAGGCAGCATGATACTACGTCCTACACAAGCCATGAAACAATGGAAGAAATACGTGTAATTTTTCGATAATGCTTCACAAACGAAACGCCATTTTCCATCGTTTTCCCGCGTTTGAGAACTTTCAATCAGTATAACTTCCGACTAAGTGAAGCTACGACGTCCGTTTTGGTGTTTTCGATCTGTAGGCAAATTGTAGAAATTGTCACGTTATCTGTCCGTACCCGCGATATGTAGGGAAATTCGTTTTTGAAGAAGAGCAATCCATTCCTTATAACATTTTGTAAATCAATGGCTGATAAATGTGGACGTACCACACCAAACTTGTGGTTAGTGTTTGCCTTTTGTTTTGACGAACTGGTACACGATATTTTGCGGCGATAGTGTAGAATCCCTTTATGACTGTTCCTAATGTTTTTGTTAGTTTTGCTCCATGTCTAATAGGTTACTAACTTTGTATGTTAATATTACATTACAAACCTGACATTACGCCATTAAGCCAGATAAACAAAAAATATGATAGTAAGAGCAGTAGGAATATTTTTTTAAAGAGCACTGAAATACTAAATTACATGCACTATATTTTTGTAATGCTTTTCGTTGACACTAAATTAATATTTTTTAACTAGTATTTAACTAATATTTTTGTTTATGATTGAATTTACGCCTGTGGTTTTGCATGTGTAGGTACATATACGAGTATGCTACATCTAAACAAAAGCTCTAAGTATGTACCATTATTATTATGAACGGATCCCAGAACGGGAGACAAGTTCCTGATTGTGTAAGTGTTCTATCCACTATCATTTTTCAGGGTTCCGTACCCGAAGGGTGCCCTACAAGACCCTATCACTAAGCCTCCGCAGTCCGTCTGTCTGTCAGCGGGCTCTATCTCATAAACCATAATAGGTAGAGAGTTAAAATATTCACAGTATGTGTATTTCTATTGCCGCTATAAAAACAAATAATGGAAAAACCAACATGGCGTATTTCAAAATGGCCGCCATGCAAATTAGAAAAAAAATTTTTGATTATTTTATAGCGCCTCTCTTGTTTCTTTTACAAAATTATTTAAAAAGTATAAAGTGTTATATCTTGTACGATGGTATGGAACCCTTCGTGTGCGAGTCCGACTCGCACTTGACCGATTTTTAGTATAAACAACTTGATTGTTATTCAAGCATTAAATGCATCAAAAACAGAATTTATGTAAATATGAAACATATCGAAATTTGCATTCTGTTCTGTTTTGAATTATCTGGAGTTTTATAAAATTAAATAATAATCTTATATGTGTACAAGGTGCTATAAGTTAAAATCGTAAAAATGTATACAATATCTACTATATGTATATTCATGCCTTTAGAAAAATATTTGAAAAAAAAATCAGTTGATCTCATTGCAATTCAGGGCTTGAGGGCTAACGCTTTAAAGTAATATTTTTAAGAACAAGTTTACCTTTTCTTTTTATTATAGTTTACAAAAAGAATGTATTGATATCAACTAAATATATTACAGAAATTTGAGGTTTTAAAGGACTATAAAATTATAATGATTGAATTCCAGAAGTCGTAGTACATAATCAAAAAATGGAATTTTAGCAAATTTAGAAAAGTTATTATTCATGGCTCCATAATAATAATAACTAATGTAAGGTAAAACGTATTGCTAAAGGTTTAGCATTGTATATTGATGTTGAACAAAAGTTCTGCTGATTGTGCCTTGAATTCGAAAAAGGATTGTGCATTTTCAGGACACCTTTTAAAAAATTCCCATTTAAAACTATTTGCCTGGAAGTAAATCCGTAACAAAATACGCCGGAATTATTTTTTTAATATTTAAGAATTATTGAAAATATTCGGCTTCAAAATGTCTCTTCATTAATGCAAACTCGTACAAAAGTCCCACTGAATAAAAAATGTTTACAAAATGTGCAATTTCAATCTTATTTTCTACATTTGTTTGATTACTTTTCTTCTTAAATAATTTGGTCAAGAAATGTATTAGTTTTTTTCCTTAGTATTTTTATTTGAATTTATTTACTACACCAAATTTCGTCTCAACTCTTTTGTGGTACATTACAATTAAACATGCTTTACGAATTCTTTTGCGACTTTAAGGAAATTGACCACATTTATGCATGAACAATAAGAAAATAAGAAAAATAATTGCTTCGCTACCTTAACTTTGTTTATATTCTTATTATTTAAAAAGAAAAGGACTTGCAAATGTGTTGTGTCTGTGGACGCTTTTTTTAGTAATATATATATTTAAATAAATTAAAACGAATACAATTTCTTGTGATTTTTCCTATGCATACATTATGAAATTAAAATGCTAGTTTTTGATTAATAGTATTCACTTATACACATGCTATTTTTAAAAGGCTTGAGCTTCGTTGAAATATATTGACAGAGTTTTGGTCTTATACTGGACTATTATGTCATTGAAGCGGCAAAATTAAACCTGAAAACATTTACTTGCCTTCTAAAACTTCATTATTTACTAGTGAAAAATAAAGCTTATGTTTTATCAGCCTACATTAATTGACGACACTACTATGGTATAAGCATAGCAAACAGTATGAATCAGATTAAAATTCAATTGGGTAAAACAAAGTGGTTTTTTTTCTAATGGGTGCAAATTATATAATAGTAATATACTCTTTCAAACTTCAAATTCGGCTTAGTTGTTCCTTAATGTCCAACCTGATTTACACTTTAAATACTAAGCTTACTTAAAAACAAAACTTTATAATTCAAGTTCATATATGGTACATACATAAAAATGTGCGTTTGGTAATGTACAAAAGTATGTACGTATTTATTTTTATTAAAATTAGTGTAAGGTTTAAGGGTACGTCCCCATACATACGGTTGCTATAACGGTAAACTATAGGCTGATATAGAAATTTTCATAGGGCATTTGTTCTCTTGTCAGCTCACTAGGCCATTATATTGTATATGGCACCGTTCAGACGGCAATCGTATGTATGGATGTGTAGCGATTAAATTTGAAAGTATACATACAATACACATATGTAAATCGATCAATGAAAGGCACGTAATCAAAAGGATTTAGAAAATATCGACTGGTCGGCATATACACGTATATAAAAGTAAATATAGGATTGTTATGAAAACAATTTAGAACAAAAAATTTTTTTTTACTATGTTCCGAAATGAAGGGGTATATACATACATATGATGATCCTAGTTTTGGTAGAACTTAAACATCCGGAATTGGCCAAACTAAAGTTGAAAACGATTAATCATATGGAATAAGAGAAAAATAATCTACGCTGCAAATTCTTGGCGAAAGGAAAATGTAAAATTAGTAGACATTTTGTAAATGTTTTGATCTATTGCTAACTTCGTGGGACCCAGTTAATTAAATTGACCCCTAGTTTCCCTCTTGCCTACTCATACATAGATATTTTGAGGTACGAAAATAATTTAAATAAATTTTTTTTATAGTGAAAATAATTTGACAGTCGGATCATACGAGCCAAACGGCCTGGTAATTTTTTTTGAACATCATGGAAGCATGAAATATAAATCAAAATTGCGAGCAGAAGAATTAATGTAATTCTTACTTCACTTATTTTATCAGGAGTTTTAAAAATTTGAGAAGTGACCGTCCATTTTGTTCCTTCCTATTCAATTTCAATCGGTAGAAAGATCTTTGTTCAAAACGAGTACATATTAAAATGTAGAAAATACCCAAATAGATGGCAATGGCAATCTTGCTTCAGCGGGCTTAAAACAGGGTAAATTATTTAATTAAATAATTTGTTAAATATACCACGTTTTTAAAACAGACTGAAAAGTTTAAATTAATTTCTCCCAGTCCCATACAGATTCCTAACCGAATACAGATAGTCGTGAAAACTTGTGATTGTGAATTTTTAATAAATTAAAAACGTGGCTCGCATGCAATACAAACGTCGTAAAAAATAGGAACTCTAAACTATTTTAAGATTGTCGATAACAACGTTTTTAAACATTAAGTTTAAAATTTTTTGATTTGTGGCGATCATCGGCAGGACAGGGTTAACACTGCGGCTGACTAGCGCCAAATATGAGCCCAACACATCCTACCCTCCCTTCTTTCTTTCCGTCTGAGCTATGCTTGATAAAAGCCATAAAATTCGGGCAATAGAATAAAAAATATCTCCCAGAATTCAATTTTTTTTAAAGTGCATGTGAAAATGTTGTTAGTATATCACCTTAATCACAAAAATTAGAAATAAAACCGTTATTGGTTACACAGGCACACAAACAAAAAGTGATTGGTACCAGAAACCGAGGTCAAAAAAAACTTTTACAACGTCATTTTTTTTTTTAAATCGCCAAAGACTGCTTTTTACAGCCACACAAAAATAAAAGGATTCGTACCAGAAACTAGACCCATCATTTCTTATGGTTTTCGATATGCTGAATCCAAATCCGAGGTCAAAAAAAAACTTTTATAACGTTATTTTTTTTTAAATCGCCAAAAACTGCTTAAAAATGCGAAAATATACGAAAAAAGCAGTTTTTGGCGATTTAAAAAAAATGACGTTGTAAAAGTTTTTTTTTTACCTCGGATTTGGATTCAGCACGTCGAAAACCATAAGAAATGATGGGTCTAGTTTCTGGTACCAATCACTTTTTTTTTTGTGTGCCTGTGTTATTTTAGAATTTCCAAAAAAAATAATGATACAACACAGCAACTTGTGAAGCATCTCAAATTAAATACAAATATTTTGAAGACTATTTCATAGTTTGCCAAATATGTAATTTACACAATTGTAACCGCAGAGGTAGTCCATCCATTAGACTTCATTATATGTATGTATTTGCAGTTGATGCCAGCTTGGGAGAAAGGACATTGCAAAGTATATCTCGTAAGGCTTCTAACATTTTTGCATTATTTTAAAAAAGCTCAAGATTTCAACTTTAATCAGACCTACTCCTCGAGTTTCTATGAAACTTCATAATTTTTGAAAAAAAATCCAAAAATTTAAAAAAAAATTGGTTTTGGCTACTTTTTTGTGAAAGTTTTGTTTTAGACAAACCTAACGTGACTGAGCATTTTCGTTTCCATAATACTAACCTGCAGAAAGAATTGTGTGAGTCATCTAGTTTTATAACATCGGAGAAGAAAACTACCTTAATTGAATTGAAACTATGCAATACTTTGAACTTACAAATGGGTTAGCGTTAACTGCATGTTAAAAAATTACTGCAGTAATTCTAATCTAGTTTAACCCAGTAGCGCGGCAATTGTAAGGTTGGGTGTAATATAAATATAATGTACCCGAAGGATTTAAAAATGAGGAGATAAAAGCATTTAACATTTCGTAATTACCATAAATACCGTGCGAAATGATTTATATTCTCGTATGCAGCTTCTACCGACTACTCTTATGAAATAAAAATACAAAAGATTTATTTTAATATGTTTGATATCTTGCAAAATTATAATTAAGTTTACGCTTCGATCATTTATTGCTCATATTTTAATATCAGGACTAATATTCCCTTCGTTTTAAATAATAGTTGAAATGTAAAAACTGTATTTTGATTTCTTCAGCCGCTTGAACCAAGCAACTATATTTGGAAATATTTCTTTTTTGATTTTGAAAGATATATAATAGTTCCTGTAGATTAGGGAACGATATTATACACATAAAGGCACATGTTATATAAGTAATTAGTTTTAATGAAAACAGAGCACTCAAGAGAAAATAATAAATATCATGTAATAACATAAACTAATAAGGAAATTAGTGAATTGATTTATCTACATAAAGTTTATCTAAATTTCTATAAATTTAGCGTACTATAGGCAACTTTTCTAGAAATACTCATTACTCAAATTTTAAATTAGTATCTAAAAACTCACATTAGTTTTGGAATTTGACCCTTTAAAAATGTTGAACTTAAACATATAACTAATTAATATTTGAAACTATGGCTAAGACTACAATGGGTATGTGTAAATTAGATCGTTGGAAAGCCTAAAATTGAAATTAAATTACAACCATTTATGAGCTTATAATTTTTCCTATTATAATTAATCATTTACTTAAGATTCAAAACATGAACAGATTTTTAAAAAGACGAACTACTCTGCTTAAAATCATGTATATGTACAATAATTTTACAATGCCGCCACTGTAGACTTTCTGTAATACTTATTATGAAGCGTTTAGAAAGCAAGTCCTTCCAAGCATAGAGCAATCGCATATTATGTCCTATAACCAGAAAATTGGATTCAATATCTTAAAACCGTAAACCGTACCTACAATGAGTATATATATTTACATACAAGCTGTAGTTTATTGTACATTTATACAATAAATTTAAATACAGTTATACAAATATAGAATTTCCTAAAACATTATATTAAAATTGCTAGTAACTTATTAATAAAAGTCTAAAAACAAATTAATTTGTAATGCACGATGAGCATAATGAATGTTATGAGTAATGATATTACTGGATATTACGTTGTCTGAAGTAAAGTTTGGCTACAAATAATCGATCTTCATTTAAAAAAAATATATATTCATATATTTGGCGCCAACTTGACCTATATGGTCCCACTTTGGGTTATTTTGTTTGCATTTGATGATGATCAAGTTTTCATTTCACTTTTCAACACAATTCAGAATACACTAAGAGAACTAGTACGAGCAATATTTGTACGGATGGTAAATTATTTCCTATAACAGATTGTGCTGGCTGAATGAGGGTGACGAATCGGGAGTCGGAAATAAAAGCATCAAACATTATTTAAATAAAAAAAATGAATCAGTGCAATGCAAAAAGGAATGTCGGGAATTTCGTAAAACGATTTACATGAAATTAAATGCTTAAGCTTATAATAAGTTAAATACTAAGGCGGATGGTACCAAAACTTTTCAATTACATACGAGTACATACAATTTTGTAATTGACTTTCTCCTTTTAATGCAAACTAGAGAGGATAAAAGTTTTAAAAATTGTTATTGGAGAATGGCTGGCTTTGCATATTCTATAAAAATAATTTTGGGGCATGGCAAAACCACACAAAAGAAAGATGCACAATTATTAGTGCACAATATTGCAACATAAATTGTGGTGACATATTATAAATCTAATATCTCATTGATTAACTGATATTATTTTAATTTGCGTTGCTTTAGTAATCCCTGTTTTGCACAGTATCGTCTAATCCTAAGGTGAGCAAGGTGAGTCCTCGACTGTGTTGCTATCAATGGATTTTTTTTAATTCGATGAAAATTAAAAACTGAGTTGCCACCTAAGTTAATAACATGTGTAACTTAGTTTCTTTTAAGTTAACTCTTACATATCACGATTATCGGCCACTCGAATTCGTCGTATACGATCGAGTTGACACGGGACCTCAAGCCAAATGGAAACACTCATTGGTTGCATCGTAGGTTCGCATGAAAATAATTCACAAAGGATCTTGCAGCTTCTATTACACCCAGACAATGGTTAGATTGTAGGGTGGTGACCTACTTCTTCGAGAATGATCAAGGACGAGCATTCCCCGTCAATGGAGAGAAGTTTCGGGCGATGATGAACAATTTGTTTACAGCTAATTTCTTGATATTTACCTCCAAGATAAGTTTTTTCAACGGGAGGGCGACACGTGCCACACATATGGCAAATTAATCGTTCTATTACATGGAAAGTAAGTAGTCGGAGCCCCCTCCGCAGTGGTCGATCAAAGGAAAATATTACAGCAGTGGCAGAAAGTGTTTACTAGATAGATAATAATATTTGTGGCAATTGTTGTAACATGGCAGCCATTGATTAGCAAATTTATAGTATAATTTAATTTTAGAGCCATTCACTTGAATGCGTCTCAATAACATTCTGCTGGAGGAACGTCTTTCCGAAGTAAATTACATTTTCGAACTGCTTCACAGTCTTAACCTCCGTATTGTTCAACAGAATTAGAGGAATGTTTTCTATTTTAGGTTTGTTCTATAAACCACCATGGGACGTGCTGGAGATCTTCATTTATACATCTATTCAGTTCCCGATTCGTCCAATTGGTCTACTGAGATAAATGATGACATAAGCTAAATAGTAGCGGTTCAAGAACGGAACCTTGCGGTACTCCACAAGAAAGGGAGATATAAATAAAAAAAACAGAACGTATGCTACTAATTTAAGTGCCGACGTCTAGATATCAAAATGAAAGCGTTTGTTAAGTATTGGATATGGGAATAAGTGTCTGCCTTTTCAGAAAGGCATCTTTAGTGGTACTAACTTCGTGTTTGATGAAACAATTATACTCCATTTTGTGTATGGTTGAGCTCTTAAACGCAGTAGTTGTAGTCCGTTCCAGGCGTAAGGAACATTATATTTTTTCGCGTCAAAAATGTCAGCCATTGTTGCACAAACGCAACATTTGCGAGAAGTTCTAGTTCATTGTCAAATACCAAGTATATTTAAGAGAAAATTGCTACTGAAACGTATCGTCCGAAATCATTACTGGAAATTGTTATCGATTACAGTCCGACGCTAGACATAACAAGTTAATTCAGCTACACGACAACGCGAGGTCTCACGTTAAAAAACAGATCCAAATATACTTGAAAGGATTGAATTGGGAAATTGTTCCGTACCCCTGCGTCGCATCCACCAGACATTGATTCTTCGGCTCAATAAACGGCTCGAGTTGAAAGAATTGAATTTATTCCTTCGAGGAATTCTATAGTTGTCGCTTACTTATATCATAGTCATATCACTTATTATTTCATTATTTAAATAAATGACATTCTTATTCCCATAGCCAATAGTTTGTTATGATTTACACTACAGAACCAAATTCTTTACTAAGTTTTAGAAATCTGGGACACGGAGCTGGTTTTTATGTAAAAGTCATCAACGCCAACACATCCCACACAGAAAATCCCACTATTTGATCAGCTGAATAATTAAATTCGAACTTAATTTTTGTCCTAGTTGCTACTAATGGAGCTGATTGCATAAAAGTTGTTCAGTATCAGATCTTGGCCACCAGTAACGCGAACGACGGCGAATTAGAACTTTTTGAAAAACTTGTTTAAAAGTTGTTAAGTAACATAAATGGAAGGACAAGGTCTGCGAATATACATAACAAAAGCTTGAGACAAAGAAAAAAAATTGAGCGTAGCCTTGGAACTTAAGTGTGGAAAGCAACTAACGAGTGAAACAGCAGATGCAAGAATTTAAATTTAGCTGCTTAGGGTGATTTTAAAGTTTTGCAAGTTTTGTCCCAAGTCGCTTAGCGATGTAGTCTTTGAGAGGCTGATAGTACTGATACCTTAAACTAATCATTTCTGGCAAATTTCTAATGCGCGCAAACATTTCCGACTCCGATTCGAGAATGAAAATGGCTGAAATGATCATGACGACCACGACAAATAAAAAGGATGGAATGAATGCATGAAGTAAGCGAAACTTTTTAACACTTTTGGCGGTGTTAGCAGCGTTTTGCCTAATAACAGCCGAATTATTGGAAGTCGAGTGTTGTAAAGTCATTGCTATCGAGCTATCAGTCAACATAATTCGCCCGGGCATTGTTCCTTGGAGCTGCTGTTTGGTAGGGTACAGCAGATGCTTGCCTGGCTGCTGTTGGAGGTGGTGCAAACGCTGAGAGTCAACATAGGTATTGGTCAAGCCACTTTCTGTAGACGAGTGTTCGAATGAGTCCCGATAATAGTAATCGGAAAGCTCAGCGTTGTGCACATTGTCAACGTGTGAAGCACGTCTGGCTTCCTCTGAAACGGGCTCGAGGAGCGGCATTGTGCTATCCGGATTATATACAGTGCCTAAGTGATCTGTACAGTTTCCTAACGGCTCAGACATAGTTGAGCGGGGTAGACTGCTGTAGCCTGAATGATAATTTAAATATTGGAAATGAGAGCCTGATATATAAGAATTTCTCAAAAGTTTACGGATTTGTGCTAGATCGCCCTGCGGACTGGACGGGGTAGCTGGTACGCTGCTTGCTTTCCGCTTGTTTGGAGAGGACGAGTTGGCTAGTTGTTGCTCCCGCAATGCGTTTATGCTATCCGTAAGAATTTCTCGTTCGGTTCTTCCACTGTACCGGAACTTAGTTCCCCAGGAAAAAAATCCTCCACCCGATATTACTGATGCATTTTGGCTATTTGGAAGTCTGAAATAAAAGGACAACGACAATTAAATAAGTTTCACTCGGACTTTGGATAACATACGTGAAAAATAACATTTGCTCAATTGCACATCTCCACACATATCTGCAGGCAGAACCCGTTGGGCATTTGAATCCTATCGTGTGCTTTTTCTGAGAAGAAGATTTCAAAACGTACCACTTACTCAAATGAGTTCGCACTATTGTTTATAACTAACATACTGGCTCTCTGCTGGCGTCTGTGTAACTAAGGTGCGCTATAAACATCTTTCCCTCATAGTTTAACTTATGAACTTCCGGCCACCGAAAATGTTGTGCTCTCCGGCCGGAAACGAATGTGCTGATGCCTGAGTAGTGTATCCCTAAATATAGTTGAGTTCCCCTATGATCTTTGACTGGATGAGGATCAACGCCATAGGTCTCTAGGCCCCTAGCAATTCCCATAAATTCATCCATAGCCACTGACGGTTCCTGTCCCACGTCACGTTTTTGATGAAGTTCCATTGCCTTTTTTTCTAATGCGTCTGTTTGCCGGAGGGCTAAACGTAAAGATGATACATAATCTCCAGTGTGCACTTCAGGATCATAGTCTCCCACTTCCTCTGTTTAGACATTTTAAAAATGATAGTTGCTTTCAATAGATGTAAGAGAAACTGTTATTTTGAGGAAATGGAAAATAGTGTGGGACTTTGGGGGGAGGTTTAAATTTTAAGTCAAAGAAGTAAAATGTGTTTTCACTTAAATTCAAAAGTATATGCATATTTTGTATTTACATATTAGGCTAGACGGCGAGGAATTTTGGGTGTATTTTTCGGGCACAGGCGAGATTATTGTTGGAATCGCTTCGTTTTAGGGTGTAGTTCAACCCCCTAAGTTTGCTTACAAATTGTTGGTGTGCTTGATTTTATAATTAACTATTAGTGACGAAAATAGTGCTTTTTTCTCTATTTCCTTTAATATCTCCGTTCCTATTGACTTTTAGTTAGCATATGCATTGAGAAAGTTATTCCTTATAAAATTTCCTAAAATTTGAGTCCTGACAGAGGTCGCTAAGTGCAATTGTTAACTTGCAAATAGCCCCGAAAGTTAAAAAAACACGTTTTTTTCACTATTTTTTTTACTAAAAAATGACCGCACACAGATGGCTGAAAATTCTCAAAAATGATGTGTATATGGACCCAAACATCCATGAATAATTTTAGCGTCATCGGTCAATTACTTCTCGAGTAATTAACGATCACTTTTTTTTTTTTTCCTTAATTGCAACTTGCGCCATTTTTTTCACAAACGGGTTTCACTTGTCGGACCAAGCCAGAAAAATCACAAATCCATTTAATTTTAGTATCCCGTTGAAATTTTTGGGAAAAATTAATTCGAACCGATTTTTTTTTTTAAGGAAAGCTCGGAGCACTCCAAGTGCTCCCAAATACATTGCATGTATATCTATATATACAGAATCGTTATAAAATCGGTTAGAATTAATTTTTTCCAAAAATTCCAACGGGATACTAAAGTTGAATGGATTTGTGATTTTTCTGGCTTGGTCCGACAAGTGAAACCCGTTTGTGAAAAAAATGGCGCAAGTTGCAATTAAGGAAAAAAAAAAAAAAGTGATCGTTAATTACTCGAGAAGTAATTGACCGATGACGCTAAAATTATTCATGGATGTTTGGGTCCATATACACATCATTTTTGAGAATTTTCAGCCATCTGTGTGCGGTCATTTTTTAGTAAAAAAATAGTGAAAAAAACGTGTTTTTTTAACTTTCGGGGCTATTTCCAAGTTAACAATTGCACTTAGCGATCTCTGTCATGGCTCATTTTTTAGGAAATTTTATAAGGAACAACTTTCTCAATGCATATGCTATACTAAAAGTCAATAGGAACGGAGATATTAAAGGAAATAGAGAAAAAAGCACTATTTTCGTCACTAATAGTTAATTATAAAATCAAGCACACCAACAATTTGTAAGCAAACTTAGGGGGTTGAACTACACCCTAAAACGAAGCGATTCCAACAATAATCTCGCCTGTGCCCGAATAATACATTTTTTAATCTTTTTACCTCCTCGCCGTCTAGCCTATATGTAAAGGCACGTAAGCGAATTACTTGGTTATGGTTCGGCCTATCTTTGTAAAACTTTTGCATCTGATAATAGATAAAAAGTGTTACTTTTTCACAATACAATAAATCAACTAAATAAATGTTTCTCTTAAGAAATTTATTATTTTGAGTTGACCATATTAAGACCATTTGTATGATTTGTAAAATTGCATACTAGTTGCAATCACCGGCCTCAAAAACCCCCATATACCTACTTTCATGACAATCTGAGGTGGTTTAGTAATTTCTACCCACCATATCATAGCAGCCATCTTGAACTTGTAAAATCGGGAACCATATTTAAAATCAGTGAATCCAAAAACCCCCGTGTTAAATATAATCATAAGAATATAGAGAAGTTTAGAGTCAAAATTAACAGGGAAATTTAGTATTTTGAGTCCATCATTTTGAATTTATGAAATCACATTTGAAATCAGCGACCCCAAAAATTTCTATATACCAACTTTCGTGAATATCTAAATGAGTATAATATTTTGGGTGCGCCGTATTGAAGTCCTCATATTAAATTTATAAAATTAGATATACCATATATTGTCAATATCGATTCAGTGACTCCAAAAATTCCCCCATGGCAACCAAAATGAAAATATGAGCTCAAGCTACCATCTTAAATGTGTGAAATTGGGCATTATTAGCAAATTTGGCGAACAGTACCGTTCGGCTTTCGCGTTATAAATGTTTCGTGCCGCTTTGAGGCATTACAGATTTTGTGACATTCTCATACAAGCTTAACCTCGCTATAGAAATTTCGCTAAATATAATAAAACTACCAGAGGCAGACATAGAGAGTTGGGGGTGGCACAGTAAATAAGTAAAGTTGTAACTGATAAAGAATAAATGTTTTGCGATTTCAAATAAAAAGTGGACACACAAATATGTATTATAATAATTTGCTGCAGTTCATTAGATTTTACAAAATTTTGCAGATGGGGATTTTTAGGGACGCTAATTTCTAAATTTTGGAATTTAAGCAGAAAATGTCTTAACGATTACATACAAATGCAAACGCATGTTTTTGATTAATGTGTACACGTGGCAAACGAATTCATACACCCTGTGTTCTCTTTCTACGCCAAAGCCACATGTGCAAAGATTCCGTTTAATTAGTTACTTTTCTTTAAAGAAGGACCGAAACTGAAAAAAAACGAATTTTTTCACCACCAACCAAATTACTGTAGTTTTTGGAATCACGTTTTAAATCAATGTAACATGATTATAACAAATAACAAATGAAAACTGTGCCTTGCGAGTCTCAAAAAATCGTGGCTATGATTGTTAACTGTTATTTAATTTCAGGATGCACCCCCTTAAGAAATATTTAATAAAGCAATCTCATTTGGGAGGAGTGTAAATGAAGGAGAGGATCTAAATAAACCAAATCAACCTATATTTGAATTACAAAGTGACACAATACAAACAATTAAAATTTCATGTATTACTCTCACCTTGCACAATTAAAGCTCCTAACGCAGCTGCTTCTCCTGTGGAACAGTATAATCTTCCATGTCTTAAATCTCTTTTAAGTTGTTGGTACAGCATGAGCCGGCCATTTCCAGTGAGGCGGAAGGGGTCGGCTGGGTAAAATTTGACACGGAATGAGAATAAAATTGGATCGACATCTGAAAATATGAAATAGAGCATAATTTACCAACCATGTACGTACATATACTTTTCTGGTAGCACGTTTACCTTTCACTTGTTTAATAATTGATTTGGCTAAGTCTAACCAGTGCTGGAAAGCAGGAAAATTATTTTGTGAGTGTAAATTAAATAAATATAATAGAATTTACTCTTTGCTTTCCTGCGTCGACATATCGCAGTCCAAAATAGTCTTTTTCCTTAATTCCTAACTGTTCACAAATATATTCCAAAAGAAAGGTTCCCTTGTGATTTGGCTGAAATTAAATAATGTTTTTAATTTATTCATCATTTTTTGGTTATAGTCATCTGTATAAAAAATCAAATTTTCCAACTTTTTTTTATTTAGATTTTATTTTGTTACACCTTTTTAACTTCTTTGTTATTATAGCTACTAATTATTGTATATTATTTATTGACGGTAGGTTATGAATACGTCTCTACTGCGTTGCTTTGAAATAAAATATTTTCCATTTGTACGATCTTAATTTTGCGACGTTTTCGTATTCTCTAGATAAGATCGTGCTCTACCTTTACCGTTATTAAAAATTGTGCGAACATCGCCCACAATTTATCTAGAAACAGATTGAGAAACCTGATGAATGAATCTTAAAAAATTTGCACCTATAATTTCGAAATATCCGGGGCTTGAGCAGCGAAATTTTACATAACATTCAGCATCTACCACAGATTCTTGAATGCAACCGCCATCTTGAATTTTTAAATTTTGATAGATTCGAGATCAGCGTCACCGAAAACATAAAGTGAATCAATATCATAGTAATTCCTTGAAATTGAGAATTTCGGTCGCCATGTTGGATCCGACATTTTTAATTTCCAAATTTTGATGGCAGATTCGAAATCACTGACCTCGAAAACACCTGCATATTCATTTACACGGAAATTGGAATATACAGTATTTATGTAACGACAATGTTTTCATTTTTGTTGTTTATTTTGACAAATTTGCTAACCTCTAAACTATATAAAAAAAAAAAGCATCGTAGGATGAAAACTGAACCGTAGAACGATTTTTGTCCAGCACAGTACGGTTTCGCCCCACTGTGGCGCCTCGTCTTCTATTCCCGTTTCATTCGGTGCACTCGGCCTCGGCCTCGGACAACAAAGACAGAGAAATTAAAAAATTGAGAGAGACAGTTCCGATAGTTGTGTTACCTTACAAACACATTTAGAGGAGGGCCAGCCTGGACTCCTGAAACGAATAATCTTTGATATTACCATCAGTAGCCGAAAAATATTAAATACAATATTTTGTAATTGCGCAAAAGCTTTTGTTGGAAATTGTGGATGCAAAAAATTGATTTGCTATGTTCCGCAGCTTGTGGATATTGCCACAGTCGGAATTTAAACAGACTGACTGTGGCAATAGCTATAGTGGTGGTTTGTAAGTCCACTCGATATTTTATGTGGAAACAATATAGAAAAAGAAAATGAAGATGATGACGAAGAAGAAACATTTCACCACAACTTAACATTGGTCGTCTAATTGTCAAGCCGGTCCCAGACAATACGTGCATTTGTCCAATATTTGGCAATGCGTCTCATTTTACGAGGTATGTGGGAGCTACAAAGAGTAATAATTGTTATTTGTTTGTCTTTAGCCAAAGCTTGTAATGCGTCCTCTTTCTTCGTCATTTATGTCTGCGTTCTTGCACCAAATATTTGCTGTGTCTCTCTTTTGGCGAGCTATGTGGGAGACAAACGCAGGAAATATTTGTTATGCGTGCGCTTCCCACTAAAAATGGGAAGCAGACGATTATTCGTGTAATAACCTCCGGATTAGCGGGCAGAAGCAAGCGTAAAAGAAGTTTTAGTTGAACAAATTGAAAATGGAATGGTGTAATGAATTCACCCTTGAGTTTATAGCTCTCTATGAACTTGAGCCTGTGATATGGGATCCAAAAAATCCGTACACAAAAATATAAATTCCATGGCTGATGTTGTCGTTTCGGCTTTTATTCAAAGATAGCATCCGTCATCTTCTCTTTCGTCTTTTTAGTTTTTTTAATTGTAAAAACCCACACATCATAATAAGAGCAGCAGCACTAGCTATTACTCCCCATTGTGCAATCGGGAACTGACAGCATTTGAAACTGTGCAAAGCATACCGCGCAGAGCTGCGTGCATATGTTTGATGAATAAACGAATGGTGTGGGAACACAAATTTAACGCAGAAAATATTCGGTACATGCATTCTTCAAATATAACGAAAGTGTGGGAGCACAAGCAATGCGAGGGAAATATTTGACAAATTGGGAGACGCAGATATTTGTACAAATAGTAGGGGAGCCCAGGATGCTAAATCGGGATTTACTCGAGCATCATAGAGACCTATTGGATTGCGAAGCTTTGATGATAAGAAGAAAAAATGTCATATAATATATACACTTTCATCTATGCGATCAGCTGTCATGGCGTCATGGCAACAGAAACCAGAGTGGGGACGGAGTGAGAGAGTCATAGATAGAGAATGAGTGAGAGAGGAATAGAAACGCGGAGAGGGGAATACAGGCATCACGTAGCTGCACGCATTAAACTTTATCGATTAATTTTTCTTACTTCGGCTTATGGAAATCGTCAGATTATATATTTTTCGTCAACGTAGAACTATTTCCTTCAAAATGAAAACAAATTTAGCCACGCTCGAGAAAGTCGAGATGACGTTTTTTTTTACGAGTTTGTAACCTTCCTACTTCTTAACGTCAATCGAAAATTGTCAGATTAGTGGAATATACACTTTTTAGCATGTAACTAACTCACCCTACCTTAATCTGACGCGCTCGAGAATTTCTGATGATCAATTTTTTTTACTAATCTGATCCTTTATCCTTGACGGGCGGCCACATATACGGAGCTCATATTTGGTGGAGGTATTTAATCCGGTACAAGGTATCTCCCTGTATGTTAATCTGCCGCGCTTTAGTAACTCCCGAAATCCCCCGTTGGGCTCCCCTACTAAAATGTCAAAGGAGGTAAAAAAAGCGAGTAGGCAAAAATAACAACGCGGACTAGGTAATCATAAATATCATATTATAAATGCAATAGCAGAATTTTAACTTCTTAAGTTATTATAAACCGTTTTATGCTTTTTAGGTATCCTTTCTGCCGCAGTCGAATTATGGACTGATGTGTGACGTGTACAACTTCGGGTGGAGCCCGTTCTCAAAATAAGTAGTGAAATGAAACAAGATATGATTAAAAATTAAATGAATACGAAAATAGGATAAAAGCAATCAGATTTTGTTGTCCAGATACCAAAGGTTGCGAGAGTGTGTGTTGAATTTCCTTTATTGGCTTTGTGTTTCACAAACTGCAGGAAAGTTCGGTCTCAGTGTAAAAATAATCCACACTACAATTCTAATGTTCGACTCCCTTATGCATGCTAAGCAGAGTACCTCAGGTTCTATAAATAATTATTAGTCATTGTTCCGTCGCTCGTTTGATCCAAAAGCAAGAATGCGTCTTCGCTCTCCAAGGGGATCTAAAATGCACACCCAAGCATTTTTGCCGGGTCTCATAATATGTGCTGGAAAATGTTTTGCTGAGCAACCTTGACCCATCAGGGTAATTGCATTAAGCGAACGACTGTCTCCAGAGGAATCAGCCCTACCCACTGGTGAGCTCTAATCACCGCAGTTGCAGCGAAAAGGCCGGCGAGCTGTTTCCGCACAAAAACTGCTCCGGCGGAAGTTCATTTCCTCAACAATAAATCGTTGACGTCTCTTGCATAGATGTCATAGAGTGCATAGCCTTATCGTAGTGATTCTACTGGGCGCCTCGGAATACTCTCTAACCAAAGCAAATTGATTTTTCCGCCTAAAATTCGATCAAACGCTCTGGTCGCACCTACGCGATGCCACGAACATTTAATTGAATTACAATTATTGACGATTCACCTGAAATTCACACTCGAGCACGTCGGAATCCTCCAGCAGACGAACTGTGCACTTGTACACAATAATGCTATCATTTCTGCGGCTAAACATTATCACTACACCTACTTGGATGCTTACACAAATGTTACATATTATACTACAGTTATGAGGATTTTAAAGCTTATTTTGTTTGGAATTTTGTTAAAAAACTTATACGAAGTCGTAAAATTAGAGAACTACAGTTCAGCCAGTTGTGTCCCGTCAAATGTCAAGCCAGCATATTTTTAGGCGCACCTCATGTTGGCTGCTCTGCGCAATAGATGGGGGTTGTCCTGTTTAATCCTTGTCAATGTCCCCGCTGAACTTTTATGGATCAACAACCGTACACTAATAAAAGCTAATTCACAATCACGGTAGTGCTAAAACATTTTGCATCGATACTCAAGCATCAATATATGTTACGTTACTAGCTTGCCCGGACCCGGCGTTTCCCGGGATACTATTAAATTTGTATTCCTTAATTTTACAACGCCTCCTTACTGCACAACCGCCTCTCCTATGTGACCCAGCGGGGTGGGGGTGGTCTCATTAAATCAACCATAAATTCGTACACAATACACCCCATACATCACTTTCACCTATTCCTAATACTTTTTTAACTGTGAACTGTAAAGTATTATTAAATTTAGTTTTCCTCATTTTACACCACCTCCTTATTGCACCTCCTCTCCTATATCTTCCAGCGGGGTGGGGGGTGGTCTCATATTTGGAATTTTGAATAACAGATTCGAAATCAGTGATCCCGAAAATCCCTAAGCGCGGATTTTCAGGGAAATCCCTTGAAGTTTAACTTTTCGGTCGCCATATTGATCCAGCATCTTGATTTAAAAAAATTTGATGGCAGATTCAAAATTAGTGACCCCAAAAACCCAAAACAAAAACATAATTTTCTAATTTTCCGCGCAATATTCTTAATTTTTTCTTTCGTAAGAACCTTCTACTGACAATAACAAACACAACAACAAAAAATTAGCGAAATCGACCGTTCACGCATGATGGCGTGACCAAGGGAAATAGGGATTCATTTCTATATATATACAGATTACTCTGCTTCCTTAGCTATCGATTGGTGAAAAAATTATTCCAATTCATGCATACACTTTTCTTCCACAGCCGTTTCAATTTTGTCGGCACCCACCGAAAAAACCAAGTTTTCAATATTTTCACCAACTTTCACCAACCCGGCCCAATTTCCTATAGTGCCTCTTCTTCCTACCCTTGAGATACACTTCTGGGGGGTGTCACCCTTACCCCTCCCCACAACAAAAACACGTTTTCACCAATAATTCCCACATTTCAGACTTTTCACCAACCTTTCTTTCACCAACACATTCTACACTACCTCCCCTTTCCAACGATACCCATAACATGGCATTATTACATGGCATAAATTTCCTCTTCTTCTTCCTGGACGCGACGGGAACGCGGTCGATCGGGATGAAAAGTCCTATGTCCATCTCCTCGTTCTAAGCTACTTCCCCACCAATTTTCAGCCAAATCGGTTCAGCCGTTCTTGAGTTATACATAGTGTAACAACTAACACTACTTTCTTTTATATTTACAAGGTGGGCCAAAAGAGATCACCCTATTGGAAAATGCTCTTATTCTTGCAAATGGCCACCAATGTCAAATCTGTTTTGACATTTGTGTACTAGACAGGTGTAGAATACAAGTGAATAAGCCATGGAGCGGTACACTCCCCAAGAACGCGGAATAATCGTGTCTATGACCAAAATCATGATAAGCGATAAGGCTCATTTCCACCTCAGCGAGTACGTGAACAAGCAAAACTATCGCTTCTGTGGCACTTTTTGTGGGGTTTTTTGAAGTCCCGTGTTTACGTGAACAAGCCTGAGACCCTGGAAGCCCTCAAGAACAACATTCCACACGAGTGCGAGAATCTGTCGCCCGAAGTTCTCGCCGAAGTGATGAAAAATGCCATAAAACGAGCCCGTATGGCAATCAATTGTGACGGCGCCCATTTGGCCGATATCATCTTCTCGACTTGACCAATAAAATTCTAAAGGTTCAAATAAACATAATCAAAAAGTTTTTCATTTAGAAAAAAATGAGAGCCAAACAACATCGGATGACTTCTTTTGGCCCACCTTGTATATATATGTAGATGTCAGCCTTTTAAGCAATCTGATTGCTTGAATGTTTCGGCTGCTTTTGATTCCCTGCATCATTGATATGTATATCGAAGAGGTATCGAATTGGATCCTAAGTAGAAAAGTGGAATTCCATCGATATGTCGCTGATTTAACATGGAAGCGCTTTTTGGTTGTGGGTACTTTTACCTTGTAAATAAACAAACATGTAGAAATAAAGTATTGCATCTGAGAGTTAACAAGTCTACTTTCATTATCTCTTTGGCTCAAGTACATATTTTGTAAAATCAAACATGTTTCCTTACCTACGGAGTCCTATAAGCTCACGATCGTATATTCACTTTTTTCATATTGTATTGTTTGTTATCTTTAAAAGAAAATTAAATTCCAATGAAATCATATGTCACATAATTTGCTGGTTCCTAAATTAATTAAATCCTAGTACATCTTAATTACCTATCAAAAATGCGTTCCTGCTTATAAAGGGTGGCCCATTTAAAAATTGGAATTTCTTTTTGTTATAAAAAAAAACGGCTCAATATTTTTCAATGGTTAAACATTTATTTGAAAGATTGTTGTATGTCATTTATTCATGAAAAACAATTTCGGTCAAATAACCACCACGGCTGACTTGGGGGTAGCCCATTCGGTCCATCCAATTTTTGAGTACATTTTCGATTGTTTCGGGCCAATAGCAGCTGGAATCTCGTACTTGAGGTCTTGAATTGTTTCTGGTTTGTTGGCGTAAAATTCATCTTTCACCGCTCCCCAAAGATTAATAGTCCAACGGCGTCAATTCGCAATTTCTTGCCGGCCAAATCACATCACCATTTTTGCTGATTATGCCTTTTCCGAAGATAGGGCGCAAAGATCGATTGTGGCGTTCGCTGTATGGTTCGGATGGTCAACCGGCTTTAGCTGCTGTACCAATTGAACTTTTTATGGCTTCATGGCAAGGTCTTTACGCAAAATTCGCATCGAAGAAGTGCGTGCAATGTCCAATTGTTGAGAACGATGACGAGTTGATGTTGATGGTTGCTCACCACACTTTGAGCAACAGCATCAACCGGACGAGTACGTACACAGGTTGGTTTATCCACCAACATTCCAGTTTCACGAGATCGCTTCACGAATTGATCCACAAATTGGGTTTTTGGAAGTTTGTTTTTGTCAAATTTTTTTTTTCAAATTTCTCACAGTTTCTTCACCATTTTGGAAATAAGATTTTAATAATTCCAAACTTTCTTCAAGCGAATTTCGTCCAATTTCGTAAATGTCAAACCTTAAAATAAATTTCTGTCAAGTCGAGAATGAAGTATCATCAAATAAACTTCAAATTACCGGTAGTTTTTCCAAACACTAAATGGACCACCCTTTATAAACAGTAGGTATGATAAATGCGTTACAACTTGGCTTGATTAATTTATAAGAGAACACTTGAGCTTTAACACTTACTGGCTCGAGACTGAGAACGAGTTATTTTTTATAAACTAGTACTACAGACTTGGAACTCTTCCGTAGTCTTGCTGGATAGTGGCCACCAAAGCCAGGGAACAATTAGCTGATCCTTTCAGAAGGATATGGTATAATTTATAAACTGGAGAGCAAAGAGGAAGAATAAATCAATTTTTATTAAATGTCAGTCATTCAAAAACAAAAAATCAACCCAAAATTTATTCAAAAGTAGAAAAGAAAATGTTAATTTTCTTGATCACAATCAATGCAGGTAGGTACTTTACAAAATGTTATTTTCAGTTTTTAATTATGTTTTAATTCAGTGTTTAACTTGTGAA
This sequence comes from Neoitamus cyanurus, assembly GCA_947538895.1. Classification (NCBI taxonomy): domain Eukaryota; kingdom Metazoa; phylum Arthropoda; class Insecta; order Diptera; family Asilidae; genus Neoitamus; species Neoitamus cyanurus. The sequence goes on along the minus strand of OX384544.1, from coordinate 16,075,106 downwards.
CTAAATGAAGTACGATATATAAAATAATTTATAATTTATGATAACGGTAACTAATCTCTTGGCGCTAAAGTTTGTCACAATCATATCGCACACCTATCTGCCTTCGAATTTCATCCTCAATAATAGAAATGTCCAGAATATTTTTTGGTGTAACAACATCACAAAATAGTTTTCCAGATCGAATACACTTCATTACTTCATCGGCTTCGTAATGCAGTCCTTCGCTGTTAGTAAAGTTCATTCCATCTTTACATTTAAATAAAGGCCACGATCGTACATTTCCGTCGGTTTCAACGATCGAAGTTGGGCACCAGTACTTCGGAATCTACCAAATGTGTTTGTATTTTATATGGATGTGATTAAAAATAGTAATTTTACTACTTACACAAAGAGTTCCTTTAGTGGTAACCACAACGGCTTGATTGTCATATTCATCCATCCCTGAGCAAATAATCTTTCCCATGCGCCCTCCGGAAAACCCAATTTCAGCTTCGAAGTAGAGATCAACGCCGTCACTATTTTTCTTCCCTGTTGCCTTCACCGATTTCGCCTCATCTTGGAAGCAAAATAAAACAAACTGAATGGCGTACACGCCAATGTCTAATAAAACTCCTCCGCCCATTTCTTTCTTCATAACACGGTCCACATTTTCTCCTTTAAATCCGTGTTTTATATATATTTCGCGGACTTCACCCAAATTTCCACTTTGAATCAATTCCCTCAGGTAGCAATAAACGGGGAAAAATCGAGACCATAACCCTTCCATGATGAACAGATTTTTTGACTTTGCCATATCTACTAGCTGCTTCGTTTGCCACGAATTCATACAAAACGGTTTCTCGCACAGAACATGTTTTTCATATTGCAACATAAGTAGAGAGACTTCATAGTGAAACGGATTGAGAACGGTGACATACACGAGTTCCACTGCATCATCTCTTGCAAGGTCTTCATAACTTCCATAATACTTTGGTATCCCGTAGCTGTCAGCGAACTCCTTACTTCTTTCAATGCTGCGACTTGCAACTGCCACAATGTCGTGTTTCTCTTTGTTTGCACTGCATTTCAGAGATTTCACAAAATCGTGAGAAATCTTCCCAACACCAACAATGCCCCACCGCAGAGCCATTCCTGGAATGTTTTGTTGCTCTTCACACGAGTACTATGCTGAAAACACTAATCACCTCTGACGATTTCCCAAAATGTACTTGTCGAGCTTATCAATTTTTTTCTGAAAATAATCGCACTAATATTTATTTTGTAGAAATCCTTATCCACTCATATCAGTTGAGGTCCATAAGTGACAAAAGCACAAGTGATTATTGATGATAAAGCACAGTACATATTTATGAAAATCCGGATTATCTAAATTCTTTAGTTGGCTTGACAAGAAAGAGTTGGGTTATCTCTAGCGGCTAAATTGAATTTTTAATCTTTATTTAATATTTATTGATACCATAATAAAATATTTTGAGATTATATTTGAATTATTTACTACGTTCTGTATCTATTGCTTTGTCAACACAAGATAGTTAGTTCCAATAACACATCTACATAACATACATGTGTTGCTTTTAACTTTATTTGCGAGTTTTATTATCACTGAATTCAGTTTTGAAAGTGCGGATCAAGAACGAATTAAAAATACATATGTATACACACATCAAAAAATGCTAAGCAACACGGGGTTTTTCCGTTGCCATTTCCAGGAACAATTACCGATCATTTTAATTTTTCAACTAAAGTTAGGCAAAAGGTATACGTATCGCGTGGTCAACCCGTTTCAGGTAGATTCGCAAAAGTAGGGGGGGTTATTAGAGGAAAACAAGATTTTTCCTTTGGTAATAAAATTTAAATTTCGTTTATTTGTAAAATTTCTAGGAAAGTGTACTTCTATGACAATATTCGTCCTTTATCTAATAAGAGGTGTTGCCTCCTCTTGCGGATAAAATAGCACGACATCTTCTCGGCATTGAAAGAATTACATTATCGAGGAAACCGTGTTGTATGTTGCTCCAATGCTCTTGAAGCAGATCACATAGCTCGCTTCTGGACGAAACTAATGACAAATCGTTTTAAATGCTTCTTTGAAGTCTATCCCTTGCATGTTCGATTGCATTTAAATCTGGAGATTGCGCAGGCCATGGTAAAACTTTGATTTCGTTTGAACTCAACCATTCTCTAACGCCCCTTGCAGTGTGTATTCTCGCATTATCTTGCATCAAGATGAATTGGGGTCCAACTTCCTGTGCAAATGGAAGAACAACAGGTTCCAGTATTTCACTAACATAACCTGAAGCATTTAGATTGCCTTGTGGGAAAACGAGAGATGTTCGACCGCCAATCGTTATTCTGGCCCATACCATAACGGTGCCTCCTTGGCAGCTGGTGACTTCCTGAACACCTCTGAGCCTTTTTGAATTTCTAGATCACCTTCAAACTCACATACGTCTTGAATCTGGGTGAAATCCAAATCGAGATTCATCAGTCAACAGTACATTGGACCATTGTTCTGTACCCCAATTTTGATGTTGCTCACAACAATAAACCCGCCTGGCTCGATTCCCACGTCGAAATGCTGGACATCTTAAGGCACGACGAGAGTGAAGGCCAGACTCATGTAGTCTATTCCTAATTGTTTGGCCACTGACCGTGACGTTGTGAGCCGTCAATGTCGGACCCCGTCGACCTTAAAGGACGATGTACCGATCTTGTGCCGAAGTTGTTGACCGCGACCGATGAGTATGTTGTTCGCGTGGACTCTCTGAAGCACATTGTCGCTGCCACAATCGGCAAATTACACTTCTATCGACGTTAAAGCTTCTTGCTACATCAGCTTGTGTTCTACTACTTTGAAGCATTCCTACGGCTAAATGCATTTCGCTAGAGGTGAGATGGCGACGCCTACGACCCGGGTTCCATATCTGACTGAACAATTCAGAACTTTAAAACTGCTGGTTACTGAATAATAAGAAGTATCACTGTACACAACTTACACATGATTGAAAGAAAAACACACTTAACTTGCCATTTATTTAATTAACCCCACTACTTTTGCGAATCTGCCTGATACGATGCGTATACCCTTTGCCTACCTGTAGTTGAAAAATGAAAATGATCGGTAATTGTACCTGGAAATGGCAACGGAAAAACCCCGTGTTGCTTAGCATTATTTGATGTGTGTAAATTGTGAATCTGATCTTTTAAATAATATACTATACGTATGCAATTTCGTTAGGTTTTACCTCGAAAGCCAGTTATACATACCTACTGAATAGATTTTCATAAAAAAATTTTTTTTTTAGTTTTTCAGACTGAGTGGTTCACATTTCAAAATTGCCACTAAGTATTATCACAGATGCCCAGCCACTGTGTTAAAACGTCGACCAAATGCAGAGAGAAGTGGAACATATAGAGGGCCAACGCCATATAGCCACGAACGGACCTCAGGCTTCATACATTTGATTTCAAGCGGCGGTCTTTTCAAAGCTCGGCGGTCTGATGAAAGCTGCGAGAGAAAGTTCTGTATGCAGCTTCAAGTTCTTTAACTTCCCAGTGGGACAAAGAAGCATACTGTAAGCCATGCGGAAGCATTCTTTGGAAGCTTGGAATTGCTTCCTTTCCGTATCCCATCCCATTTCGTTTTTACCATTGCATGTCCTTGGGAGGAAGCAAAGGCGAAAGCTTTTCTTCCTGAGTGCGTCCGGAGAATCTGTTTAGGAATTTAAGCAACTTGTCTTCCAGATTGCTTTCTGAGAAGCTGTTTCGATAATATTGATTCTTATGAGGTTTCGAGCTAAGTTCCTTGAGTCGCAAGAGTAGATTACTGTTGGGCATGGCTACGAATTGGTACAGCAGAGTGATTTGAATCAAGTTAACATACGCGAGCATTATACTAAACTGTTTTCAGGCAAAATTTCGTAAGAACATAAACGTTAAATAAGCTTAGAAATTTTCTAATTTTGTCAATACGCTAATGCTACTCATTTACTTAGCAATTATCTCTATATAAATTGTAACAATTTGTCAATACTTTACCTTGATTGTTAATATTTCACTACGCTGCACTCACTGCCAACACACCAACCACGTGAAAGTATCGCCGCAAACTGAAAATCACATGCGATATGGATGACTCAACGAGCATTTCTAAAAATATAGCTTTTTGTTTCGTACCGCGCTACGCACAAAAGGGAAACAATGCGCAAATCTTCCTCATAGCATGCAAAGGATGCAGTGTGGAAGACTACCACGCTGCTTCCTCGAGAAGATGCTTCCGATTTTCCCACTGGGTTAGCTTACAGCAGCAGGATAACATATGTTTGTATGCGGATGAGGACACGGTAAATTTATTTACAATTTTTTCTGACTGTCTCGCTCTGATGTCATTTTTCAGAAGGAGATAGGTGGAGAAATATTGTCAATAATTTTACAGTGTGCTGCTATCCTATCGTGCTCTTGTAAAATGGGAGTCCGTTTGTAATAATTATGAATGAATATTTGCCGCTCCTGGGGTTAACAATGAATTTACACTAGCACTGCATAGAGTGGCGCCAAATGAGAAAAGAGTGGTGCCGCATTAAACTATGCAATGTAAAATTATGATTTGAGCAAGCGCAAAATGCTTAATTATAGGATTTGGCAATATGTATTGTTTATTCAAATGTCTATTTGCATGAACTAATGCTGGCGATTGCGAGTTTAGCGTAGATATAAATTAAATAAGCGATTTTTGTAAAGAGTTGTGTCTTGCATGAAAAAAATTGTTTAGTTAGAAACAATTTATTGTAATTTTCCAATTATTGTAGAGGTGTTGTGTGTAGTGCCTGTGAATTAAATTTTGTGTAGTTTTCGTTGTAATGGAGAGAGCAGGAAGGATCCCCTTGCCAAAACGGAAGAAAATAGGTATCCCACAAAAAACAAAAATTGAAATTTTTCTAAGAAGAAGTGTTGATAGGAAAAAACGGCTCTGGCAAACATTTCTTGTACAAAAGACCTTAAATATAATATGAAGACCTTATAAATAATAAAAATCCAGCAACAAAAAGAACTGATATGTGCGAATATTACAAGAATATAAGATTTTCGCTGATAAGTGGGTTGGAGGAGGAGGATGCATTACACGTCAACACGAGAGAGACAGCAAAAGAAACCAACGGTTCTCTTCAAGACTATCAACAGCCCGCTTTTGCGTACAGATACATACTTGTTACAAAATAAATTCTGAAATTAAAAGTGTTTAATTTGATTACTTTTGTCACATCCCTTAAAACTAACACTTTGAACTCTGACATCATATAAGCCCTGCCTACTTACCTACTGGCGGGCGGTAGGTACTGGCAGACCTACGGAGTTAAATGTTTTTTTTATCTAATTTTCCTTTTTCATTGCTATTATTTTATCAATTATTCTTTCTTTCATTTTATCGCGTCAAAATATAAAGTCTACGACAAATAAAATGTTGGTCTCTTATTTTCAACTTTTATTGTTATTTAATCAATTAACTTAATAATTCTTTATTTTATTGTGTCAATTGAAAGTTTTTTGGAAGTACTGTCAGTGCTGTTGCAGTTTATCTGTTAAATGGTCACGCTTGAAATACTTTAAAATATATGCTTGCCTCTCTCGGTAACATTTTATACCTTTGTGGGCTCCTTCCTGAGCGTACTTATTCTACGTACGATCTAAATTTTTAGGTTTCGCTAAAAGCGGGCTGTTGATAGTCTTGAAGAGAACCGTTGGTTTCTTTTGCTGTCTCTCTCGTGTTGACGTGTAATGCATCCTCCTCCTCCAACCCACTTATCAGCGAAAATCTTATATTCTTGTAATATTCGCACATATCAGTTCTTTTTGTTGCTGGATTTTTATTATTTATAAGGTCTTCATATTATATTTAAGGTCTTTTGTACAAGAAATGTTTGCCAGAGCCGTTTTTTCCTATCAACACTTCTTCTTAGAAAAATTTCAATTTTTGTTTTTTGTGGGATATCAGTTTTTTTTGTTGTCGATTTATAGAGTATATTAATTAATTAATAATTAATTAGTGACGTTTTTAGCAGGAGTCACTTTTTTCTTATTAACGTATATGGCGGCGCGTACACAGGAGCGGTTTTGAGGTTTGAACTTCCACCTACCCCCTTCCTTCCCAAATGTCAGCAAAGTTGTTGTGCGCCAATTTGCGGCGATTTAAATGGCGACTATACCATATAAAGAAACAAAACTTAAAATTGTCTTAAAATTGCCTTTAATTAAGGTCATGTCTTTTGAAAAAACCCAAAAAAATCCCGCTCGCTACGCTCGCCTTTGCATCATATAATACTGCAATGTCTATAATCAAGCCGGCTTTGATAAGGTCAGCTTAAGGATATGAATATTCGTCTGTTGTTATGTAAATCGCACCCGAACATTTTTTTCCACTAATTTTTTTATAGAGTGACTCACTGTTGCTGAAGAAGCAGAATATAAACCCCTATAGCTTTGTAAGGCCAGAATTTTCTCGTAATGTGTAAGTCGTCAATTTCGACCGTTCTTTTTATCTCGCAGCATACTTGTATAGTGCCCACTCTCAAGAAGTCATTTTATACCCATATCATGGGGGTGCATTTCAAATAGCCTGCCCGCCATCTTGGATGTCCGCCATGTTGGATTTAAGTCACGTGACTATTTTTTCGTATTCCTGACAGCAAACCCTTTCATTTGATACCCATATCATGGGGGTGCATTTCAAATAGCCTGTCCGCCATCTTGGATGTCCGCCATGTTGGATTTAAGTCACGTGACGATTTTTTTCGTATTCCTGACAGCAAACCCTTTCATTTGATACCCATATCATGGGGGTGCATTTCAAATAGCCTGTCCGCCATCTTGGATGTCCGCCATGTTGGATTTAAGTCACGTGACTATTTTTTCGTATTCCTGACAGCAAACCCTTTCATTTGATACCCATATCATGGGGGTGCATTTCAAATAGCCTGTCCGCCATCTTGGATGTCCGCCATGTTGGATTTAAGTCACGTGACGATTTTTTTCGTATTCCTGACAGCAAACCCTTTCATTTGATACCCATATCATGGGGGTGCATTTCAAATAGGCTGTCCGCCATCTTGGATGTCCGCCATGTTGGATTTAAGTCACGTGACTATTTTTTTCGTATTCCTGCCAGCAAGCCCTTTCATTTGATACCCATTTCATGGGGGTGCATTTCAAATAGCCTGTCCGCCATTTTGGATGTCCGCCATGTTGGATTTAAGTCACGTGACTATTTTTTTCGTATTCCTGACAGCAAACCCTTTCATGTGATACCCATATCATGGGGGTGCATTTCAAATAGCCTGTCCGCCATCTTGGATGTCCGCCATGTTGGATTTAAGTCACGCGACTATTTTTTTCGTATTCCTGACAGCAAACCCTTTCATTTGGTACCCATATCATGGGGGTGCATTTCAAATAGCCTGTCCGCCATCTTGGATGTCCGCCATGTTGGATTTAAGTCACGTGACTATTTTTTTCGTATTCCTGACAGCAAACGCTTTCATTTGATACCCATATCATGGGGGTGCATTTCAAATAGCCTGTCCGCCATCTTGGATGTCCGCCATGTTGGATTTAAGTCACGTGACTATTTTTTTCGTATTCCTGACAGCAAACCCTTTCATTTGATATCCATATCATGGGGGTGGATTTCAAACAGCCAGTCCGCCATCTTGGGGAGGCCGCCATATTGGATTTGTAATGACGTTTCTTAGCTAGTCATGTATTGTCATCAGAACTCAGAGCGTGTGCAAAATTTCATCCTAATCGAAGACCGGGAAGTGGGTCAAGTGAAGCTAATAAAAGCGTATTAAAAATCGTCTACGAGCAACGGTTTCCGAGATATTAACATTTTTGTTTTTAACGGTTGTTTATGATGAATATTCAAAAGTTCGGTGTGATGACTTCGCCTTCGCGTGCAGCATCGCAACTGGAAGCAGCGGATGGCTGAAAAATATATCGCATACTGAATTCGATAGAGTAAATTCGTGCAGACATCGCAATACATTGCAACCGGAAGTAGCGGATGTCTGAATAATTATTTAAAGTTTTTTATTTAAAGAAACACGAATAACTTCTGAACCCCGCGACGTAATTGATTGAAATTTTTTTTGCTAAGATAACCTTTGGATTTCTGTCGAATACGTTATCGACATTTTCCAAAATGTCTTGGATATCATCAATGAGAACTAAAACACCGAAAATAACGACATTTTCTCTCACATTCGCGTAATAAGTCTTTGTTCGGGCGCACGAAAAAATTTTTTTTTTTTTTTTTTTCTATCAACACGGCGCCCGACCGGGCGCCTTGATTGTATAAGCTGCAAAACAAAATTTTCTAAAGAATTGTATTCTTTGTTAGAGCCCTCGGAAAGTTAATTAGTTTTTAAAAATTATCATAATTCGTCCAATAACCAGTTATTAGTAAATCCTTCTGATTATTTTATGAGGTTTTTTGATGTTGTTTTAGAAGTCTTTGACAGAATATTTAAAACGGCTCCACATATTAGAGAATTAAAAAAGTTTATGGTGAATCAATGTCTGAAAAAAGCAATGCCCTTATTTCCTGATATTCTAAATCCCGAATCACCCTGTTACAAGCATGTTCTAGATCTCGTAGATTATACAATTTTAGTACTGATCCGAAAACATTGCTCCTGGAGAACAAAGCTGGAGAATCCTTCAAAAAGGTCATTTACTGAAAAAAATAGGGTGATATCTAAAAGTAAGAAGTATAATTCTTTTTGTTAGTCTCTTAATCTATCTCTTTACCATTTTGTTCTACGTTTTGTTACGTTTTTGGTTTTTATCTATAGTTTCCTTCTGGCTGTTTGCTTGTTAATATGTCTGTTGATTTACCTATTATTCTGTCAAGTTCTCAGTCTTCTTTCTATCATATTTGCATATTTGCCAGACTTTTGTCTGAATGTTTTGCTTTCAATTTTTATCTGTGCGTCTCTCTTGTTAATCTTTGTGGATCCATTTTTTTTAAAATATTAAATATATTTTTCTGCCCACTGTTTGTTTCCACGTTGGTCTGTTCATCTGTTTTACAATTATCAGCCGGTCTATTATGTGTAATTAGTCTTGTTTGCAGTTTATTAGCCTGGTCATATGTTTATATGTCGTTATGTCAATTCGTTCATTAATTTTTTTCTATATTCCTTAGTATTTATATTATCAGCCTCTCTAGATGCTAGTCTGTTTCATTTTTATTGTTATCTATTTTTCAATTAGTTTATCCATATTTGCCATTTGTCCATCTCTTTATCTGTGTAAAATTTTCATGCTGTCTATTAGTCTGTTGATCTTTCTGCTCTCTATTTGCTTACTTGCCTGCATGTCATTTTGCTTGATATCTTGCATGTCTATTTGGCTGCATATTTTACAATTTGTATTAATTTCCAAAAGTTTTTTTATAGTTGATGAATGAGTAAATTAAATGACCGTTTTTTTTATCTATACCTCCCAGTTCGATTATTTGTTTGCTTGCCTGTTTGCCTATTTAATTGCTTATATGCTTTGAATGCTATTTGTTATGTCGGGGGACTAGGGCTACTGGCGATACCCCTAACCAAAAAAACGAGTGGTCTGATTACCTCCATGGTCACTGGGAAATATCAAAACGTATTGTTGTTAATTTAGCGTAAAGTTATCCATTTTGCTTGATGCTAAAATTTAATGACATTTACATACCAACACAGTATTTAAAAATCGAGAAAGTAAATTTATTAGTATTTATCATTTTTGCATGCGCTATACGATACACCCTGCATAAATAAATTGTATTAAAATAAAATGTGTTTATATATACATACATATAATTTAAAATGGGTACGGTTTACTAGGATTGCAAAGATAGTTGAATAATCAAGAATTTTTCTTGCTTTATAATTATTAAGGAGTATGACATTTTTTACCTGTCGACCACTCGACTCTTACCATTTATAGAATTCACCCAGCTACCCGACGACGTCGCATATGTACTTACAGCAGTTTATATATGCATTTCCCCATATCTCTGGTAGTGAACGTGTTAAAATACTTGAAAATTTGAAGAAAATTTTTACTGAAAATTCTTAAAAATACAAACTTTCAAGAAAAAGAGATACATTGTCTTTATTAAAAATTGCACCTTGGAATACCCATTCATTTGAATTGTTTAAAAAATATTCAAAGAAGTCAATTTAACAAAATTGTAGATATGTACAATAAATATGAAAATATTATAATATACTAAAAAGTGTTCCTCCCCTACACCTAAAAATATTTATCCGCCATCCCGCATTTATTGAACATTTAATTCCTCGCAGTCGCAGAATTAATCGCACAAATCAAATCACCAGAGAACAACCCCCAGTCATCACATCAGTGGGTAATTCCAAGAAGCAGGCTGCTTATGTGTGCTCGAGTTTGGCTCCGATTTACGGCCGCTGAGCTGAGAGAGCTAGCGCTCGTGAGTATACCACGCAAAGCTTCCTTGCACCTTACTTGCGTCTTAAGGGCGGCCCCCATAGAATCCTTCACCGTCAACTTCACCTTCGCCGCCGCTGCACAACTATTGAATCCATGCATTTCATATGAGAGCTAACCCATAGCCGACTTCCGGGCGGCCCCCATAGAATCCTTCGCTCAACTTCACCTTCGCCGCCGCTGCACAATTATTGAATCCATGCATTTCATATGGGAGCTAACCCATAGCCGACTCACCGTCAGACCGTCGCGAGAGGAAATTTAGAGGAATTGTCAATATCTGGTTGCAGCAGACCGTCGTGAGGGAGCTTTGCTGAGAGGGCTTTTACAAGTTGTGATTGGCCAGTTGGGTTTCGTTGAATCAGCTGTTTATTTGACAAGTAAAGGTTTGAATTTGATATCTGCGAACTGTTTTGGTGATTTTGTAATTATTCGGTTTCCTTTTTGTTCGTTTGGATTTCCTGGAAGGTGCCGAGTTTTTCCCGAATTTATTAGTCTAGTTTCTTGACGAATTGCTACTAGATTTCTTGTTAATTCACCTTCGGAGCATACTGCGCCAGTTGGCGGTTGGTCTCGAATTGTCATAAACAGCTGAGCGGTGGCGGTGGCGGCGAAGGATTCTATGGGTTCGGGTCGCTCTTGCTGCACTGAAAAGGCTTTAAACTCTCAAAGCTCTGCTGCAAAGTTGACGGTGAAGGATTCTATGGGGGCCGCCCTTTCACCGTCAGACCGTCGCGAGAGGAAATTTAGAGGAATTGTCAATATCTGAACGTGTAATAGTAATAATAGATTTAATTGTCATAGATAACCCATTAAAACAAAATGAAGTTCCTTTTACAGGCTGCATTTTAAGAACATACTTTTCCATTTCCTGTAAAAATTCGATATTAATAAAACTCCGAGTAAAAGCAGGTTTGCCGTTTAATATATCGAAGAGTTTATTTAAGTTTTGAAAACAAGTTGCGGTAGCTTTGGCTTTTTCCCTTAATTCAAAAGAAAATTTATTTAAAGCGAGCAAACTCAAAATAGCCGAAGAAACACTATGACTAATAACTTGCAAAGCTAATTTAACGCTCATTTTCTGGAAGTTTGTGGGGTTTATGTGATAAAATGTTTATTTCGGACATAATTTTGTTACATTATCTCTTTCATAGTTATAAAGAAATCGAATAACATCAAAGCTTATTGTTCCATCAGGTGTACAGATATCGCTTATAAGCAAACGATTTCTTAATGTTTTAAATAAGTGCGGCACGTCATACATAGCATGGATTTCTCTATTTGGTATGGAAAACATTGGATTTACTTCTGAAACGTTTAAACTTTTATATAATTTTCGGTTAAGTGAACCTTGATCGCATGTTATTCCTCTTACATTTAAATCCATCATATGACATACATTCAAACATTTCATTAATTCATTATATAGCACCTCGCTTTTCATAGAAGAGGAACAAACCACATAATGCATAACATGTTTAAATTTGCCACATAAACTTCTCACCATAAAAACCATTACACTTTTCGCCAAATCTGTTGATCTCTCATTTGATCCAAAATCTTGATAGCAAACAATAACATCAGAAAAATTATCATAGATAAGGCATTCCTCAATAGACATCTCATCAAATGATAAAACGACTTCCCTGTCCTTCAATGGCATATTCATTACTTGGTTTTTAACTTCGTTTAAAATTTCGAAATCAATACCTGGCGACAGGTGCTTCAGTTTGGCCCATTTATGCAAAGAAGCTACATGTGGCAAATGGAACTGTAGTATATTCCGCATAAATTGATATCCGGCAGAAGATCTATATAATAAAAATTGGCACAATTTTTTTTCTTCTTCAGAATATACCCGCGGCTTTTGCAAAATCATTTTAGAAAATGTTTTCGAATTTCCGTTGACATTAGATAAACTATCTATATTTTTAGAAATATCTTTAGTATATTCTTTCATTTCTGCGTTCATTTTTTTAATCCTATTAATATAACAGCGTTGTTTTCTCCCTATGGTCTGTAGTTTTCTTACTTTGCTTGTTAGGTTTAAATTTTGTTTTTTAACTTTTACGACACTCTTTCTAAAAGCTTTTACCTGCTTTACACTATTCAAGCATACATTGCATGAAATTGGGGATGCACTTGAACTTCTTCTAGTCATTGGTAAAGTAGACATTTTATTTAGTTCATCAAAATTTAAGTCATCATCAATATTACTGTAGCTCTGTCTTTTGTAAACCTTTATATTATTTTCTGCTAACAAGGCTTCAGAATCAGCGGCAAAAGAGCTGTGTTGTGGCAAAAATGACAAAAAAAGTGTCGGTAGAGCATTCTTTTTTAAAAATTTTTTCTCCAAAAACATATCTGCGAAGTGAATATGACACAAATATGGTTTTTTCTTTTTTTCTATTTCGGAAGCAGATTCAGCGCAAATATCAATCCATTTTTTATATTTGTCAGAACCGGGTTTGGGAAACAGAAAGAACCGCCTGTCAGGGTATTTATGTGCCGTTGCCAAGCAAGATATTATACAACATTTTATATTCCAAGGTTTACCCATTTTTATTATAAAAAAATTGGTACCAAGGAAAAGATATAAAGCAAATACCAAAATCGAAATCCTGAAACGTAGCCAAAGTCGTCAATAAGAATAATATCTGTGCCAAAATTGATAATTTATCAATAAAAATAGCCAAAGTCGTCAACGTAAGTAATCAAAAAATTGTCAATAAATCCAAATATCAAAATCCTAAAATCCAAAGCCAAGTAAAATATCCAAAATCGTCAATTATATCGCAAACCCAAAACGCTCCAACAATAAATCCTCACAAGTCGCAGTCCAAAAACGGAATAAGTCCACTTCTGCGGATTGAAACGTGATGAAATACCAGAAAACTATTTTCCCCGTTCGCTTCGCTATTTCTCTACGTTGCCGTGAATAATCCCTTTGCGCATTCCCTCACGCCTCACTTTCATTCAAGTCGGCGCCCACGAACACCTCGCTGCTCTCGTGTCCTGGCGCTCGACCAGAGAGCAGAGGAACACATAGAGGTGCAAACCTCGAACAAAATCCGTGCCAGAGTTTGTGGAGCTCGCTTAAGCATAGGGGAAAGTGTAAGACGCAAGTAAGGTGCAAGGAAGCTTTGCGTGGTATACTCACGAGCGCTAGCTCTCTCAGCTCAGCGGCCGTAAATCGGAGCCAAACTCGAGCACACATAAGCAGCCTGCTTCTTGGAATTACACACTGATGTGATGACTGGGGGTTGTTCTCTGGTGATTTGATTTGTGCGATTAATTCTGCGACTGCGAGGAATTAAATGTTCAATAAATGCGGGATGGCGGATAAATATTTTTAGGTGTAGGGGAGGAACACTTTTTAGTATATTATAATATTTTCATATTTATTGTACATATCTACAATTTTGTTAAATTGACTTCTTTGAATATTTTTTAAACAATTCAAATGAATGGGTATTCCAAGGTGCAATTTTTAATAAAGACAATGTATCTCTTTTTCTTGAAAGTTTGTACCTTTAAGAATTTTCAGTAAAAATTGTCTTCAAATTTCCAAGTATTTTAACACGTTCACTACCAGAGATATGGGGAAATGCATATATAAACTGCTGTAAGTACATATGCGACGTCGTCGGGTAGCTGAGTGAATTTTATAAATGGTAAGAGTCGAGTGGTCGACAGGTAAAAAATGTCATACTCCTTAATAATTATAAAGCAAGAAAAATTCTTGATTATTCAACTATCTTTGCAATCCTAGCCGTACCCATTTTTAATTATATGTATGTATATATAAACACATTTTATTTTAATACAATTTATTTATGCAGGGTGTATCGTATAGCGCATGCAAAAATGATAAATACTAATAAATTTACTTTCTCGATTTTTAAATACTGTGTTGGTATGTAAATGTCATTAAATTTTAGCATCAAGCAAAATGGATAACTTTACGCTAAATTAACAACAATACGTTTTGATATTTTCCAGTGACCATGGAGGTAATCAGACCACTCGTTTTTTTGGTTAGGGGTATCGCCAGTAGCCTTAGTCCCCCGACATAACAAATAGCATTCAAAGCATATAAGCAATTAAATAGGCAAACAGGCAAGCAAACAAATAATCGAACTGGGAGGTATAGATAAAAAAAACGGTCATTTAATTTACTCATTCATCAACTATAAAAAAACGTTTGGAAATTAATACAAATTGTAAAATATGCAGTCAAATAGACATGCAAGATATCAAGCAAAATGACATGCAGGCAAGTAAGCAAATAGAGAGCAAAAAGATCAACAGACTAATAGACAGCATGAAAATTTTACACAGATAAAGAGATGGACAAATGGCAAATATGGATAAACTAATTGAAAAATAGATAACAATAAAAAATTAAACAGACTAGCATCTAGAGAGGCTGATAATATAAATACTAAGGAATATAGAAAAAAATTAATGAACGAATTGACATAACAACATATAAACATATGACCAAGCTAAAAAAAACTGCAAACAAGACTAATAACACATAAAAGACCGGCTGATAATTGTAAAACAGATGAACAGACCAACGTGGAAACAAACAGTGGGCAGAAAAATATATTTAATATTTTAAAAAAAATGGATCCACAAAGATTAACAAGAGAGACGCACAGATAAAAATTGAAAGCAAAACATTCAGACAAAAGTCTAGCAAATATGCAAATATGATAGAAAGAAGACTGAGAACTTGACAGAATAATAGGTAAATCAACAGACATATTAACAAGCAAACAGCCAGAAGGAAACTATAGATAAAAACCAAAAACGTAACAAAACGTAGAACAAAATGGTAAAGAGATAGATTAAGAGACTAACAAAAAGAATTATACTTCTTACTTTTAGATATCACCCTATTTTTTTCAGCAAATGACCTTTTTGAAGGATTCTCCAGTTTTGTTCTCCAGGAGCAATGTTTTCGGATCAGTACTAAAATTGTATAATCTACGAGATCTAGAACATGCTTGTAACAGGGTGATTCGAGATTTAGAATATCAGGAAATAAGGGCATTGCTTTTTTCAGACATTGATTCACCATAAACTTTTTTAATTCTCTAATATGTGGAGCCGTTTTAAATATTCTGTCAAAGACTTCTAAAACAACATCAAAAAACCTCATAAAATAATCAGAAGGATTTACTAATAACTGGTTATTGGACGAATTATGATAATTTTTAAAAACTAATAAACTTTCCGAGGGCTCTAACAAAGATTTAACAAATTTTGTTTTGCAGCTTAAACAATTTACTTTACCGAAAAATTTAAAAAGTACAAAACCTGCAAAATATCTCCTAGAAGCTAAATCAATGGGCTGGTTAATAATTTCTACTTCTAAATCTTCGGGATCTAAAATTTCTATGGGTATGTGTTCAATTTCTGGAATAGTATGATCGCCAGCATTAGTTCATGCAAATAGACATTTGAATAAACAATACATATTGCCATATCCTATAATTAAGCATTTTGCGCTTGCTCAAATCATAATTTTACATTGCATAGTTTAATGCGGCACCACTCTTTTCTCATTTGGCGCCACTCTATGCAGTGCTAGTGTAAATTCATTGTTAACCCCAGGAGCGGCAAATATTCATTCATAATTATTACAAACGGACTCCCATTTTACAAGGGCACGATAGGATAGCAGCACACTGTAAAATTATTGACAATATTTCTCCACCTATCTCCTTCTGAAAAATGACATCAGAGCGAGACAGTCAGAAAAAATTGTAAATAATTTTACCGTGTCCTCATCCGCATACATACATATGTTATCCTGCTGCTGTAAGCTAAGTTAAAGAACTTGAAGCTGCATACAGAACTTTCTCTCGCAGCTTTCATCAGACCGCCGAGCTTTGAAAAGACCGCCGCTTGAAATCAAATGTATGAAGCCTGAGGCATAGACAAATAATAGATAGATATCCAATCTCATAGCAAAATTTGTTCCTATGAAAACAAATCTGAGCGGAAAGCTCATCTAGCTCAACTTCCTTTAAGTTTGTGTGCGTGAGATAAATATTTAGAATATTTCTCAATTGAGAACACTGCCTCTTTTTCAATTTTCATATTGAGCCCGCTCACCAGCCCAATTGAGAACTTTTGCAAAAAAAGATTGTTCTAGGAATTTTTAGCCTGATAGAATAAATACATTTCTCACGGGCCTCTTATTTTTTGGTTAAATGCTCGGAAAGATGAAGTAGGAGGCACGAAATTCGTAGAAAAAATTTTGTTTTACTAGGAATCTGTAACGGCTACGGGAAAGTGTGCAAATCGGCATGGTTTTATAATGTGTGCAAATCGGCGTAATTTTTATAATGAAGCAGCCACTCTGTTGATGATATTTGGACATTATCTTTTGAAAGTGTCGTTTGTTTACAGATACCAGAGGATTTACAAATACCTGTTGTAAGCATACGATGCATAACAAAGCCACAAAAATACATTAAAGCATTATCAGATAGGAGGAGTGAGTAGAGTACATGTCCACCATCGCTGATTCAGGACAAGACTATGCATTTCTCACTTGCACTTGCAGGAGGCAATGAGGAGATAAGGAAATATTTTTCGCTTGCACTCGGGAGCCGATTTTGCCCGAACGTGAGCTAAACGAACAATTTTCTCTCTCTCCCGAAATGATATGTCGAGCCATGTAAGGGATGTGTTAGTAAGATCAGGCGACATCAGGCTACCAAATTGAAAGCTCAATGGATTGAGCTTTAGGGCCAGAATGGAAATCTATATGTTATTTGTCTATGCCTGAGGTCCGTTCGTGGCTATATGGCGTTGGCCCTCTATATGTTCCACTTCTCTCTGCGCTCGACCAAGTGGGCAAGTGCAGAGGCTTCAGCTTCGATTCATATTGCTGAAACATTTTCACCCGAACTTGTTTATAACGACAGGAACAGAAATGCGTTCTCGTTTTCCTATGCCGAGGCGACATCTGTATAGTTATTTATCTGTGCCTAAACGAAGGCAAATCCGTAGAATTTGACGACGAAAACGGACATGTTGATTTTGTGAGCAATATTTAAGAATTTTGTATGCTGTGATAATTAATTGATTCATCCAGGCAGATTTTTCAATTTATTATTTTGCAGTTCAGCTTAATTTACAAGATATTTGCGAAAAACTAGAATTCACCCCTAAATCGAATGGCTGAAATTAACCGTATTTTACACGATAGCTAAAAGGACATACAAATAAAGGTATTCACAAAAATTCGGCTTGGTCGGACTTTTTTCGTAATTTTGACCTTTTTGGTAACAAATTTTACTAAACTATAACTCAAATCTTGCATGCATATTTATTGCATAATTTCATTCATACTGCTATTTTCAATAATGTGGCTGATATTCTCGAAATTCTTTTCGATTAAATGCGGTACCACGCGTATTTGCTTTACTAAATATGAAACCCAACAAATTCATTAAAGTACGTAACGTACCTCAATGAAATTCAATTCAAATAGGTGTACGCAAATCACCTAAAAGAAAAGCTGAACAACAAAATACAAAATTGAAAAATCAACTAATTATCACAGCACAAAAATTTTTAAATATTGCTTTCAAAATCCACCCGCCGTCGTCATCAACTAAAATTCTAAGAATTTCCCTTCGAGTTTTCGTATTGTCACTCGCCCTTATTCCTAGAATCTCTCGACATCTTGGCACCCTGCCCCACAATGGCTGGTGCCGATTGAAACATTGAAATTCCCTCACGCCTCACCTTCGTTTAGGTCGGTGCCAACAAACTCTTCGCTGGTCTCGTGGCCTGACCCTCGACCTAGCGGCCACGTAGATTAAATTAAAAGCCCTAGATTTCGATGCGAGTCTGTTTCAAAATTCAGTTTCTATACTGAAAATGCATCTGTTCTGTGAAATGTGTGCAAGATATTTGAATATGTAACCCTTCCCAGCAAATATTTACTCCCCATGTAAAAGTCACCGAGGTTTCCCCATGTCATAACGTTCATAAGAGAGAACGAGACAAGAGCCCAGGGAAGGACGCTAAAATGTTTCTTTCTTTGTTGCGCACATAAATATTTTGAGCCGATTTATTTTTGTGTGACCTTACCGATCCGAAGAGAAACAAAACTCACACAGATGTGGGCAGCCATCAAATGGAGTAATCAGTTGTGATGAAATGCAACGATGAATGTCAGCTTCCCAAAACGGGGAATGTCCAGTGTCCAGTGATCGTTTGCAATCATATCCAAAAGACGACCGAAGACGATTCGCGTCAAATGGGCGAGGAATATTCCTATCGCTTGCCAGCTCCTACAATCCGGAGGTTGATCGATAACGAAGTTGTATTATTATTATTATTTAGCATTTATCGTTTCGTTGAGCATACCACAGATAATACCATTAAGGCAGGCCCCCATAGAATCCGGCAACGACAAACGAAGCGTCGCGAGCTTGAAAGCTTAAAACATTTTGAGTCCGGCTCTCTCTCTCACGCCGGATTGCCGCAACGAAATAAATCTCTCTCTCTAAAATTTAGAGGAACCTTCTATATTTCGTTGCGGCAATCCGGCGTGAGAGAGAGAGCCGGAATCCAAATTCTTTAAGCTCTCAAGCTCGCGACGCTTCATTTGTCGTTGCTGGATTCTATGGGGGCCTGCCTTTACTCAACCTATATCCCAGAGGGAAATGAAGAGGTCTAAAAGAGAAGACAAACCAAAGAACTTACTTGGAAATTCGGTGCGCTTACTGTTCATGTGATTCAATTAATTTCAGCATTGCATTGCATGTTCGCGAAAGGAATCGCTTAAATGTTGTTGCTCACGAGCGCTTCAAAATAAGGGCAAAAGAAGCACTTCCTATCCATGTGGTTCTAAAGCTTTGCTACAAAAGCTTTAATAAAATACATCGGACATTTTATCCGTGAGTTTCCTAAGCGTTCGTTATATCTTATAAAGTACTTAAAATCAGTAATTTTAGTTTGTTAAATTACATTGTGCAGATGACAGTTGTGCGTGTTTTAGCTCTAATCACCTTGCTGCTAGCGGGAGCTGATTTAGGCCAAAAAGTAGGCGCTGCACGCCCCTTGCAGAAAATAGGAAATTTATTTTTTCTTTTGGCATTTTTGCAAGTGAAGCCCCCATAACGCGTTAAATTCTAACTTGACGATGCAATTTATCTGAAAAAACTTTCTGATTGTAGCCTTTATTCGTAGTTACTTCTATCAATGTAAATTATTACCACCAACTTAGTATTAGGAAATATTCGAAGAAACCTTAAAAAATTAATAAAAATTGTTACAACAGTTTTCTACTTGGTAATAAAAAGTAAAAAAATTTAAAAAAAATTGGTGAATGTCCTTACTAAAAAATAGTAATATAATTAAAAAACAATTGTGCGTTACAGGGTGATTCATTAATTCGGGATCCACATTATTATTTTATTTTCATCTAATTAACGCAGGAACATCAAAAAAAAGCCAAAAAATTTCTGAATTTTAAACATTTTTGGTTCATGATAAATTTCAAAATAGTGTTTCACTAAAAAATAATTCATTGGGTATTCCTGAAACGTGTAAGAGACTTCCTAATCTTAAAAATCTGAAAACGAACACACTTGTGCGAAGGGACAGTTGTAACAATAAAACGTCGTCATTGTTTCATGACTGGATGCATACAAGTACCTACCTGTATGCGTGTGCATATAGTTTTATGCATTCATATTTCTTAGTAACGCACTGGAATTTTGACCTGAGATTTAAGCCATACCTACATATATGTATTATTAAAAACAAAAAATTGATGTATCTCTTAACAAAATCGAATCTGCAATTGAAAATTCTGATTATTATTTAATTTAATTTTAGCCTTTTTCGATATTTCGAAATGTCGTAAACAATTTCAGTTTTATACCAAATATAATCAAAAAAAAATTCGAACTACATAGATCAAAAATTTATGAAACTTATTAACGTATTTTAACGTCACCCATTCGTGCGAAGTGACTTTGATGATTTGCATTGCAGATTCGTTTTCTCGCACCGAAATCTACAGGAAAGCATTTATGTACAAATATTGACGACACCGAAGTTATAATCAGTGGGAACAAATCCTCTTACCGCAAATAAAAACAACTAATTTTGGATGACACGCTCCGAATCTTCACTCTTCCTTATTCAATAATATGCCCGAAACACAAAACAAAACTTTGTTGAATAAATTACGACACTATTAGGCTGAAATAGATAGAAAACTAAAACACCTTTAAGCAAGCAACACATCTCTATTCATCAGTAATCATGAAATATCTTGTGTTTTGTGTATTATTTATTAAAATGAGAAGTGTTATTGCCCAACTATAACTGTGCAGTTATATTCAAAAATATATATATTAAGTTACTTTATCTAAAAGGTATAAGCTTCCTTCTGAAAAACCGTTTCCTGAACTCTTCTAGAGACATGCTTAAATGTTGTGGGCCTAATTTTTCCTCAACAGGTTGACTTCCCACTGTAAAAATATCATATTTACAACTGCCATAATACTGCAATAATTAG
The DNA here is from genome assembly GCA_947538895.1 of Neoitamus cyanurus. Taxonomy (NCBI): domain Eukaryota; kingdom Metazoa; phylum Arthropoda; class Insecta; order Diptera; family Asilidae; genus Neoitamus; species Neoitamus cyanurus. Next base: position 16,054,039 of record OX384544.1, on the reverse strand, counting down.
TAAAGAAATGCAAGCATACGTGATACTGAAGCCCGGTAGCCGTTTTCATCTGCAATAAATCGGACTATGTAGAATGGACCGTTGTCTGTCGGATGTGTATAAGAGCCAAACGCTGTATAAACTGGTGCACCATTTACATTTTTTATGCTACCATCAACAACACTTGTGCTTCCGTTATCGAAATCAAGCCTTAAAGCGAACTAAGATTAAAACATATCCACAAATTATTTGAAAAGCATTAGCTCACATGTAATAGTATCTGCCAGAGTCTGGTAAATTCCTCATCTCAGGCAAATCTGCACTTCCATATTCACTTGCCGGCGCGCAGTTAATAATACTAATTAAATTTAACGATACCAAAAATATAATTTGTTGCTTCATATTGCACGCTCGAGCTAGCTCAACTAAAATTCGATTGCCGGAGTAGACGGTGGTCATAAGAAATCAAAAGAATAAACGTACGTAAAAAGAAAAAAAGTAGAAAGCCTTGTGAACCCAACGGGACAGATACCGCTTAACAGTTTATTACTAGAAAGGATTTTTGATGTGCACACGTTCAACTTTAGTAAAGACCGGTTATAATATTATCATCACAAAAACCAAGAAATGTTTAGCTTCATTTAAGCACCTAACGTTCGATAGCGCCTACTTCCGGCTGCTTATTATGCATCATTATTTCACTGTTTCAATGACTTACAGAATGGTTCGTCTGTTGCTAAACAACCAGTTTAATAATTATAATCGTTCATTCCTGATGTGGAGTGCTGATCGATGCATACGATGCTTAACTATTATAGCAGTTAATTGAACTTATGACGCACGCTTAAAATATTTCTGCAAATTATGAGATGCATGACAAGTTTTGCCTATATCTTTTTGTTTAAAAATATTTACCGAGCTTTGTGAAATTAAGCAAATTTATAATCACCCAATATCGAATTTCGTTAGAGTTTCTAACACGATTATACAATTTCTTCTTATCAAATGACATAATGTACTTACATACATATAAATTCCTCATAACTTATGCTGATGGTTTTTGAATAAAACAAAATAGCTACTGAAATGATTAAGACCTCATCGATCAAAAGTGCTAAAAATATGTAAATGACTAAGGAAACAGGTGTTGAACTAGGCATTAGCTCGTGTCTCGAATTCGTTGTTGAAAGAGTTTTGCAAAAAATTGAGTATGACGTAAAGTTATATTAGGAAAATTCTATGAGATGGCTTCATCTTAAATTCCCGTTCTATTGTCCTGGAGAAAAATTAGGAAGTGTAAAAATAAATGATGATTAATATCTGTTAGTTTATATGAAAGCCTTTTCTTTTCAATGAATGCTGAGTGAATGCATGAATTTATTAAATATGAGATTACGATGTCTAAAGTAAACGTTATTTCCAAGAATAGATTTAAGTTAATTACATTACAGCTTAAAGAAAGCTTCAATGTGTCCGGCCGTACACTGTAGGAGTAGGTGGAGAGTAAGTGATAAATCAACGGATGCTCAATAGAGACTGATTTATTCACAAAATATAGAGTATTAGTTCTGTCCTTACTACAATAATATTGCCCTACAGATTTCGAGTAGTACTTGTTCCTGGGGACAGGTACAAACTAAGATCACAATGAGAAATGAATTTATGATGAGAAATTTGTAATTATTTTATTTCACACCGAACGCTTACTTGGGTTTGTGGTTGTTTTGAATTAGGGGCCGTTCAGCGTGAACAAATTGTTGGCAAGGATCTCAAAGGGTCAACTTCACCCTTCCGATTTTCCCCTGGATATTACATTTTTCTCTGGATTCCCTAACGATTTAGAGATTAGAGCTTCTGAGCGGTCTGAAGCTTCTTTTGTGTGTGTTCGCACAGCGTGTACTACGCCTTCCCCGATTTCCGGCGTTTCTATGAGGGTGGTAAAAGTTAACCAATTTTTACCTGAAAGTAGAGGATTGCAGCTTTCATTTCATGCTACTGGGTTTTTTTTTTAATTTATGATTTTATTAGCGATATAAACAATTGCACGGAGGAAATCCTCTAGGTGAGTTTACAAATGAGACTTTTGTCGTAGGAGACTTCGAGAACGAACACAACTTCGAACGTGTGAATGGGGATTGGGGACAATGCGGTAGTGCATGGTCCAAACTTTATAAGATTAGTTAATATGCGGGCACAATGATAGAGATGTCTATATATGGGCTAATGGTGTGATGCTAGTAAACATCATTAGGATGTAGCGATTTTAAAAAGATTGGAATCAGACACCTGGCCATAATACGACGAATTAGGAATAAAAAACAGTTTTTTAATGGTTTTGATATTGAAAAACTCAATTTTAATTCATGATTTACTCAAAATTTTGTGATACAAAAAGTATTGTTTTTCTTATGGACAATTGTATATTCACCTCACATCTTAGCCTTGGGTTTCTCTCCAGCACGGCTCAACACCTCTTGCATAGTATCGAGCGATTCTTGCAATGAAACAGCGAATTTCGCCGAATCGGTTTCCTTATTTTTCAACCAGCACGAGACAGCGAAGTACATGTCATTAGCACGGGGATTATAGCAGCACCCGTACCCGTCTTCAGTCAGCGGTCCATAGCACATAAAGGACTCATACTTCGATGCAACCTGACTTGTCGACAGCCTGAAGTGGGCGCTCTTCTTAAAACCAGGGGAACTATAAAATTTTGGGATGGGCAGTTTGTTATCGATTGCCATTAGTTTTAATCCTAAAAGGTGTCGATCAACACCTTTTCCTTGCAGAGCCATTTGGGTGTAGTTACGGTGCTCGGTCACGGCTTCCTTTAGAAGACGAACACGTACATCATCAGGACAATCTTCAACCATTGCTTTTGCAAATGCGACTGACTCACTCGAACAGGAACGTATTGTTTCAGTGCGTCCGCCCGGATACATTCGAAGATGGGCTGACTCATAGTGTGGAGCGGGGACCTTGTGCATTCTGTTTATTAATTTTTATTAGAACGTTTCGCAAAAAGTTGTATAGATTGCGTACCTGTAGAAGGCATACTGCATAGCCATCTGGATATAACTGTCTGGACTTAGCTTTTGGGTTTTAATAAATTCCCTACCGTATCCCTTGTAGTGCAAGACGCACAATTGCAACTCTTTTGCTAATTTGTCAACGTTTTCGTTTGCATTCTTAATATGTGCAGCAATTTTCTCGTTGACGCAGAACTTTAACTCGCACACCTCTTTAAAAACTTTCATTGTGGCACCTTCGGTCAGACATTTATCGTTCCTTGAAATTCTTTGCATTTAGTATACAAAAGCGGTATTAGGAAAATTACTTACAAGTTCTTAACGATATAATCAGTCATAATAGCAATGGGTTGCCCCTCTGCTGGCGAATGCTCATAGCAAAAGCCATTTACGCCATTACGGTTTACAATAAGCTGGAAGAGTAGAAAAAATCCTTCTGTTATCTTTCAAAAGTGTTGTCTGCTACAAAGTCTCCATACATTAAGTAAAAATATTTTAATATACAGAAACCCATATTTGGGCTCTCTTGTACAGGTCCATATGAAAGAAATCTCCACTTTTATATTGCAAACAAATTTTCTCCAAAGTTGCAACAAGGCACTCACCTGAATAGTTTTATCCATCCATCTATTGCCTGCATTTTGAGTTGATCCTCCGCCATGAATAAGTTGCTGGCTCACAACAACCTTTTCATTCTCACCATGTTTTACAGGGACTTCATTGTCCAATGCCACAGTAAAGAGCGATGACTGTATCTTCCGAATAGGGTCCTTGTTCTGGGGAATCGCCATCAAATCACAGTAGGCCATTCCCCATTGATCCCTGTGATTCGTGGTGAGAATTCCAATGGGATATTCCTCATTTCTACTTACTTTGCATACTATGTTCTTGAGTTGCTTAAAGATTAGGTCAGGGTGCAGAATTGAGCAGGAAGCGGTTACAGGAAGAGAGAACCACTGTTTGGATTTGGTGATAATTTTAAATTACGAAAAACTTTAAGGGAACATGTAACATACTTTGCCTTTATACACCACAGCAACATGCTCCGAGATGCGATTGTAATGAATGTCATCCTCCGTGAGTCCTGGGATGCGACACGTGCCGAAGACTTTTTCATACTGTGACATATCGAGTTCTTTGTCGCCCATTTTCTCCATAGGGATTTTCTTGTTATCGATCAGCTCTTTGTACTTGAGGGCAACGAATATCGCCTTAGCCGTGTACTGTAGCCAATCTGCATCGGATGCAAATTGTTGAGGTGGAAAAGTCATTCCTGGGCTGGAAAAGACGGTAACGGGATCTCGATAACTGAGATACGCTGCTTTGAGCCATCGCTCAGCCAACCAGTTCTTCGATTTCTTAGCCTCATATTCTAAAAGCGCCTGTAGTTTGGGGCCGTCGCATTTTAAGAAATTGTCAGTCTCTCTGCAGGTCTCTTGTAACTCGCACTCATTAAGGAGTGGCTTTACAGTTTTCAAGAATTTATCAACAGTCTCCTGCAATGGCTGCACTGGGAAGCAGGGGAGGTTTTGCTGGCCTATTGCTGAGGCATAGTTCCGGAGGAATAGCTGATTCGAAGCCACATTCAGCCTGTCCCCTGCCACACTCAGTTTCCGTGGCAACTTTTGGACTGTGATGGATGTCGCTTTTGATGCATGGCGCACCTTAATATAAGAAATTCCTTTAAATTGCAACTGGCGTAGTAAGGTGAGAGCTGATTAAGTAACGAGAGGTGGGTCAGCGATCACACTACTCAGCAAAAGTAGCCACCACTGATTACTTAATACATAAACACAACCCGAGGAGCCGAGACGGGCTGATAAGGCGCCTCCGTAATCAAGCACTTTATTAGTCTCTGGAATGCATGAGACAAAGGTTGAACTGAAGCGGACTACTTACAAGATTCAAGGTAATGTTCCTCGTCAAAAGCTGCATCTCCGGATTGGGTGATAGGCCGCTGATCAGTTCTCTGCAAAACAAACAAGGGGAATCGTGACTGACCGTAATTAAAGCTAATAAAACAATCGGTTGCACCTCATGCTCTAGCTCTAGTACCGAGACGCTTTAATTTTTTTATATTTAGCTCAACTTGTACAAAGTTTGCCGAGCTTTCCCTCAGACTGTGATCGCGGCGCCAACGGTGCACTTTTGGTTTGTACGCGTATTTTGTTATCACGGGCTGCTCTGACTATTCGATAGTAACGACTGTGTGCGGTGTGGACCTTTCACCAGCTGGCAACTGCTGAGCTGGAAAGTGGCCATGAGAACTGGACTGGTGAGCAGTCCTAGTGGGAACCGGTCTAACAAACGGATTTGTCAAAAGCACTGCGCGACTGCACTTCCTGCCTTTTCTGTATTTCCGACACAAGACCTTGTAGTGAAGATAATTAAGTTGTCTGCTACTCATCCTGACTCACCAATTTCTCGCATAAATTTCTTCAAATTCAAAATATTAAGATCTCAAGAACAACAAATCTGGCAGTTGACGTATTTTCATATTTGACAGCTCTGATGCAATTACCAGTGATGGCAAAACCGTTGTGTAGAAAAATGTTTACAGAAATATATTTTACAGCAATCATTAAACGTATTACCAAATTAATTTAAAGTTCATCGCGTTTACAATATCATATACAGGTCGAGCTAAGTTTAAAACAAGAGGTAGAGCTAAGTTTAAAAAAAGATTCAGTTCAAAATTAGAAATAGCTAGGTTAAAGTTTGGAAGCCCCTGGCCCTCTGAAAAGGTTGCTTAGTTTAGAGCGAGCAATCACCTGTTCTACATCTATCTGACAATTTACCGATATCACAAGCGGTTGTGCGTTGTTTGTTAGCATTTATTTTAGCGTGTATTTCTTGCACGACGCCTCGAAAATTAGTTGTTTACAAACTACTGCTTAGGTAAGTGTACGTAGAATTTGTTAATAGTTTAATTAGGATTATAGCTTTGGATTTTGCCATGTTTCAAGTTGTTAAAGCTTACGCCGGCTTTAACCGTCGAAGGAAGCAACAATCTCGAGAATTCCGGCGATATTTTAGAATTTGGCCTTCCCATGACATTAGTTAACACATATGTAGGCTTATGTAGGGATCAGCTGTGTTGGTCCGTTCGCTTTGAAATTTTGCAGGTGGCTTCCTATAGGCCTCAAACTAAGGCATGTTAATTATTTAGGGCGGCTGGGCCCTAGTTTGCGAAATATTCAACTTTTAATTTTGACGAAACGTCAAAATCAAAAGTTGCATATTTCGGACAAATCTTCCACTTTCACTGGAATTACAGGTAGCCACCTGCAATTACACTCCCTATTACCCACTTTTTTTCAATTCACTGCACTCTAAACCCTGGAAAAAAAATAATATTAATGAAATATTAAATTGGAAACTCTTACCTGTCAAGTCTGTCCATTGTTTATATTTTATATGTTCTTTTCTTACAATGCAGGTGGCACCCCTGCAATTTGCAGATGGCTCCGTCTGGAATTTCACTAGTCCCTTTTGGATTTGTTAAGAAACATTTTTATTCAAGAATTTCATTATTATTGTTAAATATTTGCAAAATACATATTATATTATTTACCTTTTACAAAATGTCTATTACAACTTGCGTTCTTTTGAAAAATATCTACTGACTGAGTATTTACCTTTTACAAATTGTTTATTACAACTTGCGTTCTTTTGAAAAATATCTACTGACTGAGTATTTACCTTTTACAAATTGTTTATTACAACTTGCGTTCTTTTGAAAAATATCTACTGACTGAGTATTTACCTTTTACAAATTGTTTATTACAACAAATGCAAATATTTAACAATAATAATGAAATTCTTGAATAAAAATGTTTCTTAACAAATCTAAAAGGGACTAGTGAAATTCCAGAGGGAGCCATCTGCAAATTGCAGGGGTGCCACCTGCAATGTAAGAAAAGAACATATAAAATATAAACAATGGACAGACTTGACAGGTAAGAGTTTCCAATTTAATATTTCATTAATATTATTTTTTTTCCAGGGTTTAGAGTGCAGTGAATTGAAAAAAAGTGGGTAATAGGGAGTGTAATTGCAGGTGGCTACCTGTAATTCCAGTGAAAGTAGAAGATTTGTCCGAAATATGCAACTTTTGATTTTGACGTTTCGTCAAAATTAAAAGTTGAATATTTCGCAAACTAGGGCCCAGCCGCCCTAAATAATTAACATGCCTTAGTTTGAGGCCTATAGGAAGCCACCTGCAAAACATCAAAGCGAACGGACCAACACAGCTGATCCCTACATGTTCCCATATGTAGGTACCTATGGTTTGACTAATATAGCACTCACTTTGGGCTGAGTTAAGATAAGGGTCGTATGTGGTTTCGACAACTAAATTAACAAGGGAAAATCTCTTGATATCAACCGGTAACTGAAAACTTTCTATTCAGACTTTGATCTCTTATGCCACGCTATAGTTCTAGCATAGCGAATGGGCCTGATTTCGAAAGCCTTCGACCTAGTGGTCTTGGATCTTATCTTACTTATTTCGTCTAAAGATGCATGCTGTATTTTCAGGCTATTCGTCCTTTAAGTTATTCTTTGTTTGGCGTTCCACAAGAATCTATTATAGGACTTCTTGCTCTTTAGGAGGTATAGTTTATGCAATGTAATGTAAACCAACAAAAATATTTCCAGCAAAAATATTCCTGGAAAAAATAAGAAGAAACATGGGCAAAACAGAATCATCTATGCCATCACATGATTCAAGCGAGTACTATAGGGAAAATCATCGACGTGACCATAACTCAGAAGAGTACACGGGAAATCTCGCGATATCTGAGGAAGTTCTTGAGAAGCTTTCTAAGGGCCTTGATGAGAATTCGAAGAATCCAAATGAATCAAAATTGAGAATAGTGCAAGCTCTTGCAAAAAACAAATTTAGTTCTATCACAATTATTCCAAAAAAGAACGAACATGTTCCTGTAGGTGAAGGAAGTAGTTTCTCGAAAGAAAACGATGCTGATTGTGATGATTCGATAAAAGATTTTCCCGGTAATGCAAGAACCGCTATGGAAGAAGAATATAAATTTACTGTACAAAATATTGAAAAAAATTTTCCGAGGGTTGTTAATGAAAAGAAAAGAGATTTTCCCTGTAAAAATCGAAGATGGACACTGCTCGACTGCTTAGAATCTAATCCGAGAGAGACCCTCAAGTGTTCAGAAATTGCATTCGATTTTATGAATTGTATAAATAAGCAACACATCTATAACAGATACGCATAATCTAATTGAAAATTTACTTGTAATTTAATTATTAACTTATATACAAAATGTGTACATTGAGAGGATTTAATAAATTATTTGTTTAGTGTTTAGTCAAAAGACATACATATGCAGCATATACCATATTTTTATTCAAAATTTTTTAGAAAAATATGTCGAACTCAAAAGCAGCCCTGAATCTCGGAGACCAGTTCCCAAATTTCCAAGCTGAGACCACTATTGGCCCCATCGACTTCTACGAATGGCTTGATGACTCGTAAGTTTTCTTCCAAACTACTTATAAATTTTGTTGTGTAAGGGTATCATTTTGTTTTGGAATATCTTTTATTAATTTGAACCCTTTACGCATCATTTATTTGATTAATGAAATTATATTTGAAAAGACTTCCTCCCTCGAATGGTCTGATAGGATAAATTCAAGTGAAAAAGTTAGACAATCGCTAAAGGCACATGATGCAAACCAAAATAACTGACATCATTTTCTTTGAGTATTCACCTTTGATGATCCGTTTTGATAAAATGTTTTAATCAATAAATCACGTGTCAGTCTTCGGCCTATCGAAAATACAAGAACACAAAATGGTACTCTTAAAAAAAAAAAAAAAAACTGTATATTAGCCCTTTGTTTTAGTGCGCATTTTTATGACTTTAAAAGCTCTCGTCATAAAAGGTGTCTCAACAAAAAATTGAATTTTAAATCGCGCGCCATATCCGCCTGTAATATTTGGTATCTGTCGCGTTAAATTTTGGAAGAACGTTTTTTAATTGTAAAGATTGCAGAAGGCAATAAACTACAGTGAAAATTCGCAAGTGCTCCTTTTGATGTGCGGTCCGTTTTGAATTTTTAATAAGGACATTCGGTCGGACATTTTCATTGAATGGCAAGAAAACCTTTGCGTTGTGGCTGTGGTATGTCGACAAACTGATTGGTCGGAATTGGATGGAATGAATGTAAAAGACGGCCCGACCTGCCACATCGCATAAGAAACAATATCACTAATAAAACAATTGAGACCAAACTGGCCGTCGATTTAACCTGTTTGAATTTCTTCCTCTGGGTTTTTTTAGCCTATGGTCTGACATTAAGGTCTATGTGAACCACCCTGATACGATCCGACAACTCGAGGAAGAATGTCACATTTGTCTTTACTCCAAACTTCTTCCAAAATTTCGTCAATATTGGTAGATGACAACGGAGTGGCGATTTTAATGACAACAATTACATTTTACAAATCTAGTCAAAATTGCACAAATTACATTTAAATAGTGTTTAATTTTAGAGACACCCTTTATGTGGTTAGTACGTTTACCTATTTTATTAAGAGGCATTTTTTTACAAAACCAAATAGTTGGGGAATTCTGTTCTCCCACCCATCCGATTACACGCCCGTTTGCACAACAGAACTCTCGCGAGTATGTGCCTTAATGCCGGAGTTTAAAAAACGCAATTGCAAGCCAATTGCGCTATCTTGTGATAGCGTGGAATCTCACCGAGGATGGATTGAGGACATTAAGGCCTATGGAAGTAAGGATTTTTTATGAATTTTGGGGATTGTAATTTTTTTTGTTTTTATCCCAGAATGTGATAACTTTGATTATCCTATTATTGCCGATGAGAAGAGAGATCTGGCTGTTAAGCTCAATATGCTAGATAAGGACGAAAAAGATAAGAAGGGGATTCCACTCACCTGCAGGGCTGTTTTCGTTATTGATCATAGTAAAAAGTTGCGATTATCAATTCTGTATCCGGCGACCACAGGCAGGAATTTTGAGTAGGTTTTTATATTTTATGTCGTTTGTGTATTTTAAAGATTTATCTTTTATAGTGAAATTTTAAGAACTCTGGACTCTATGCAACTTACTGATAATTGCAAAGTTGCCACACCAGTTGATTGGAAGGTAAAATTTTTTCCTGAATTATTTTTTTTTTGTCGTTCTGAAGAAAAAAGTTTTTTATAGCTCAAAATATAACAAATTTTATATTAGAAACTCTCACTCTGGTGGTGCTTATTATAAACTAAATGATACGTTGTAAGACGAGAGTAAAAAAATTAAAATACTTCAAATTTCTTTTTTCCACAGGCGGGAGGCGACTGCATGGTTTTACCTACAATACCGGAAGAAGATGCTGTAACGCTATTCCCAAAAGGTTTTTCTAAAATCCCAGTTCCTTCAGGAAAGGGATACATTCGAAAGACCCCTCAGCCAAATTTATAACTGGCTTACTGGAAACACAATTTTCACATCTTTTAAACTATTTTCCAATTTTTTTATATATAATTTTTTTTTTTGCGGACTTCGTACTTGAACTGCTCGAAGCAAATTTAATTAAGAGAAAAATACTCTGTACTTCACGCATGGCACTTAAGAAATGTACTTTATTCTTTTGTTAAAAAAATCGTACAATGATAATTTTGTAGTTGTTTATTAAAACCAAAGTATGCCGCAGTACTGCACAATTCTGCGTAGTAGTCTGTGAAGTTGAATTGTGGAGTACTGCGACAACGCTGCGTTTTCGAACTGGTCCATTTTCTGAAACTATAAAGCTGTAAAACAAAAAATATTATAAAATACAAAAAACCCGACAATGGTAGAATTGAAAAGTATGAAACAACAAAATATTCATTCTTTACTTAATTCAAATCGGTGCATAGGTACAGTGATTTTCAGAGTATATCCGTGGACGCATGTCGCTTTGCCCTACTTACATAAATACGCTATTATTGCGAAATTTTTAATTTATAATAAAAAATTTGGACATTTTTCGAACCGTGAATATGTGCAGGAAAAATACTTCTACAATTGTGCTAAATTTCAAGTTGATAGCATTAGGAGTTACTGAAAAAAACGGGGTGACATCCGAAACGACACCGAAATTGACGCGATTCTAATATCCTTGGCCCCAATTTTTGGGAACGGGGTTCGAAACATTTTGCTGTGCTAATTAACTCCACCGGTAGTTTGTAAAAGGGAAATTATAATAATATAATAGAATTTTCCTAAAAGTTACGAACGTTAGGTGGCTCGCGAATTGCCCTATATCTCGAAAACGGGTCGAGGTAGAATTTTTTCATTATTTTTTCGTTAATTAGCACAGCAAAATGTTTCGAACCCCGTTCCCAAAAATTGGGGCCAAGGATATAAGAATCTCCCCCCGAAATTTATTGTTCCTTAAATTTTCCTCAAAAGTTCTGCCCAGTCAAATTCAAAGCCGAACACAAACTTCAATCGCCTTAACACATCCATCGCGTAAAATACCCGAACAACAATATGCTTGCAGCGGCCAGGGGCTGCAGTCAAAATACCAAAAACTTTCAGAACCACTGGTGTAATTCGTCTTTACGTTGACGTTCCCAAATTCAACCGACTGACTGATTACAATTAGAGTTGTCCCAGCTGGCCCCAGCTTCGGTCTTTTATTACTTGACAGAAAATTATTAGTGGCAACTCGCAATTTCCGCCTTAAACTGACACCAGTGCCCAATTCAGCTAACAGTGACCCTGAGCGCAAGCCCTGAAGACTTTCAGCCCAACGAGGGAGCCGTACTTTCACCAAATACCACCGAATTGAGGTACAAAGTTCAGAGTTCCTCCGATTAATTGAATAACTATTTTATGTAACTTACAGCGTTTAGGGCTTTCGAAGCAGGATCTAAGCTAAGAGGATGGCGGAACAAGTGAGTCCGGTCAAGTACTTTTTGTGCGGTGGCTTCGGCGGAATATGCACTGTTATCTCGGGACACCCGCTTGACACAATTAAGGTAGGTTGACTGTCAGTTTGTTCCAATAATAAAAGTGGCCAAAGTCCAAAGCGCTCATTGATACTAAATCAGGATATAATTGGCCCTGGGGGAGCCGCTGAACCGAACCGAACTGAACCGAAAGTGCGTCTCTGGCTCTGCTAACTATTTCGATAGGCCCTTGACTCTCAGTAGGTGTACATTGTTGGGGAGCGTAGTGAGCCGGGTCAAGGTGCCAACGCCAAACTCATTTCAGGCGTGTAGAGCAAGAGGCAGACGAATTGTTTTGATTATCTTTAACACAAATGTTTACACACTTTATGAGTTGCATGCTTCGAAATTTAAGCTTGCAGTAAAAAAAAGATTTCGTACAGTAAACCTTGTGAGGAATTGCTTTATGTAAAAACAACAACACATTTCGACAATTATTGGTTTTAATTGCTTTTGGAAGGCAATTTATTAAATAGTAAATTCCGCTGATTTTCCGCAGCTAATATATTTACGACTTTATGGCAATGTAGAAGCCGTAACATACTTGGATTAACGCTACAGTAATAAGACCTAGTCTATGTAGCGTTCATTCAAAACAGCCTTATCAAAGACACAAAGAATGACTTGTTTGGCTATCTGCGGCGGAGCTATGAAAATGAGGCTTACAGCGCTATGAGTTGGCACTATCTATTGTACCACATGCCATTGCGGTAGAAGAAGAAGAACTTATGATCTTAGACAAAATAACTTCTCATACTTGCCCCAGCAGCAGCTATGAAGTATCCTTGCCAACAAGAACCGATTGGGAAAAGGGTTACCTAAAGAATATATCGTCAGTGTACAGTACAGGGGCCTTATTCATAAGTTCGATTCAGTTGAATGTATCACTTTCAGCATTGGGGAAAAAATATGAAATTACAAGGATAGTTGAAAGGTATTTCTATGAGGGATTAGGCTACGAAGGTTGAAACAAGTCATAAAATAGTGCAAAGAGCAATACAACGGAATGGTTTGAAGACATTCAGGAAGCAAAATGCATCTCTAGGAAGTTCTAGTCAAGAAAAAGCGGAGAATCAGAGGTTTGTGAAATATGTGCCAAAAAGATTAGTAAATAAAATGTGTCATAATGGATGACAAAACACATAGCAAAATAAAATGAACTTCACTTCTCTACCTGGTCTCCATTTGTTTACAGCGAGGGACAGAAAATATGTTAGTGATGAAACTTTCAAACGTAAGTGGTGAAAAAATAATATAACATTTTGAAGAAGCCTGATCACAAAGTTATAGCATATATACATATATAGTGTGGTCAGGTAGAGTAAGTTAACATGACCATAATGTGATATGATATGTACTGAAACTTAACAACAATTTTCGCAATGGCTAAGTAAACGTAGTAATTTATAGATTCCGTAACGAACTAGGAACCTTATAGTTTCGGTCTGTTCGTCTGTCTCTGTCGCAGCCCTCCTATCCTCTCATTTATGTAGGTATCAATTAAGATGACATTTAGTATGCGGACGTAGGTTAATGACTCAAAAACACAAAAAATGAGTTTTTAGAAAAATTATTTGTTTGGACCCCAAATTTGTGAGATTTTCAACACAATGCTCCTGATTATAGTTGTCTTATACATCAGCTAAAAATAAAAGAAAATTTATAGGAATCACAGCACGCAATCACTTGACATGACGTGACAAGCAGAGTAAGGGCCAATGAAAAAAAACCGGCCAATTACGAGTCGAACTCGCACATGAAGGGTTCCGTACCATCGTACAAGATATAACCACCAAGCATACAGTATACAGCATATATATACTGTATGCTTGGTGATATAACACTGTACTTTTGTGCACTTTTACACTTTTGTAAAAGAAACTAGAGAGGTGCTATAACATAATCGAAATTTTTTTTTATAATTTGCATGGCGGCCTTTTTAGAATTCGCCATTTTGGTTTTTCATTCGTTGTTATAGCGGCAATAGAAATACACACTCTGTAAAAATGTCAACTTTCTACCTATTACGGTTCATGAGATACAGCCCGCTGCCAGACAGACGGGCAGTGGAGCCTTAGTAATAGGGTCCCGCAGGGCACCCTTCGGTTACGGAACCCTAAAATAAAATGAATCGTTCAAACGAGATTCGATTTTCGAAAATGCTTTTATTATATTGCCCATGTTTTATTCTTCCAATTGAAAACTAAAACGGCAACATGTGACTGCTTAAGGCTAGTTTTATACTTTGTTCATTCCATCACCACGTCATTTTCATCTCTAGATAAATACTCATTGTTTTACGAACTAAACTGTCCTCATATCCGCAGGTTCGCCTTCAAACAATGCCATCGCCAGCTCCTGGGCAGGAACCAATGTTTAAGGGAACATTTGATTGTGCGGCGAAGACTGTAAAAAATGAGGGTTTCAAGGGTCTCTACAAAGGCATGTCAGCCCCTCTGACTGGTATTGCACCAATTTTTGCAATCAGTTTCTTTGGTTTTGGTCTTGGAAAGAAACTACTGCAAAAAGGGGACGATAAACTAAGCTATACTGACTTCTTCTTAGCTGGAGCTTTCTCAGGAATCTTTACAACTACAATTATGGCTCCCGGTGAGCGTATTAAGTGCTTGCTACAAATTCAGCAAGGTGGCACTGGTCCTAAGAAATATAATGGCATGCTTGATTGCGCCAAACAATTGTGGAAAGAGGGCGGGATGCGCAGTATTTATAAGGGCACTTGTGCCACTCTTTTGAGAGGTAAGTTGTAAAAAGATTTAGAAAAAATTAAGGATGATGCATTTTATGAGTGTGACTAATATATTTTCAACGAAAGCAAGAATCGCTATCAAATATTTTCATAATACCGTAAAATGATATATTAGGAACAAATTTCTACAAGCAAAAAATATGAGCAGGTTTCAAAAGTCTTAGTGACGGAATTGATTGTTTAAATTATTTTAATTAATCGAAATTTTCGCGGACATAGTGAGTGATAATTTTATATTTTTGCTTGCTTACAATATGTATTTCTTATTTCAATGTAATATTTGTTGCACAAATTTTTAAAATACTTTCTTCATGAAAACGCGAGTAAAATATTTGTGCGTTTGTTAACATAGTATGCGTACCAAAAGTATAGGTTCTTTGCTGTGAATGTAGCCATATAAATTTAGAAACCGAGAAGGAAGACTGGGTTCTAACGTTGTGTAACGTGGTCTCAAAACGGCTCATTTTAGCGCTAATTAGATTAGTTGGAAGGTCGCCAATTAACCAACAAAATATCTACTACCGTAGCATGTTTAATTTCGCGATAATTCAGGTGTTAAATGAATTCATTCATTCACAACTGTGTTTTCATTTTTCCCATCGATTGATTCTAATCCAAGAATAAACGAAAGTTCTTCATTTTGAAATTATGGAGAAAAAATTCAATTCAATTTTGATCAATATATTATTTTCTTCGGATCGCGATGATCGGGATCACAGCAACTCATCGTCAAAAGGTTTGAGTGACTCGAAAAAAATGGAGAAATATCGCCATTTAAAAATTCTGACTAAAATCTACGAACTTGTACGCGAATCTAATTTAAAAATTTTTGGAACTTTGGATCTCTTCTTTTTAATTTTATCCAAAATTTCGAAATAAAAAAAATTTATGCAAATACTTATATTTGGAATAACGGAGCCGTCTCTTTTCAAAAATCAGTAATGTTGTTTTATATATTTATTTATTTATTCTACGGAGAACATCCAAGAGACGTATGCAAGTCTCAAATTCATGATTAATATAAAATTAAACTATACTTTGCAATTCATTTAATTATTAAGTTCGCGAATTGAGTGTAAGAAGAGATAGATTGGGTTATCTGTAATGGAAGCTCTAGGCAAATTAAAATCAATAGCAACAACGCTGGCATTGAGTTCAGCAATAGCTTGGGATAACATATGAGCAATAGTGTTATAAAATTCAATGTGGGACACATTTCTTAGTCTTAAGATTCTTTCAGGACAATAAAAGTGGCATTTGAATAATAATTCAGGACAGATTATTTTATACGGAATAACATCATATATGAACAATGTTTTAACAATTTTCCTTTTCGTGTGGAGAGTTTGTAAAGTTTGAATCTAGACGAATATTTAAATTTAAATTAGACGAATTCGTGAAGCAGCGTTGTACTGATTCAATCCTATTAACATAACTATTAAAGGATGGACACCATACCACTGAAGCATATTCTAGGACAGATACAGATCGAACCAGAGAATTGTAAAGAGATAAGAGAGCGGACAAGTTAGAGAAATCTTTTGTGTTTCATTTTATAAAACCTATTAATGCTCTACACTTATTTTGTTGTAACTAAGCTTTCTATTGAAAAAAATCAAGAATTATTCCCTGCGACAATGTCCAAAGCCTTTGCTCAAATGAAGATGCTCTGAACTGTAGCCGCAAAGCACAATATGTGCAGCGAAATTCGCGACTCCAACAACTCTCCGATGTCCATAAATCCATTTCAAATCACTAATGATGCTGTTTCACTGCTCACAGCTTTGCTCGCCTTTCACCATCAAACTGAATACGGCATAGTAAATTTAAAAAAATTTTGACAGCAGGAAACAGCATCCAATTTATAAATTCACTTTATTAAAAACATTCAGTCTACATTAACAACTTACACCCTAAAAGACATCTTTATCCTCAAATAGTATCTAAAAATATCACCTAAATATAATTAATAATCGAGTGTTCCTCATCAGCACGTCCTAACACAGAATGACTTATATTGAAATTATTATTTGAAGTCAAGTGATCCAAGGAATTCATACTGTGAATTGTTTTGACGATCTTCTGATTCCGCTCTCGTTGCCATTCAGTTCTTCTATCATGCGGCTTACCATTGGAAGAGATGTCCTTATCCCTGATCTCCTGTTCAATATGTTTGTACTTCGAACCCTTCTTCAAACCTCGTGCTCTTTGCTTTAAATGGCGTTCCAGTTCCTTCCTCAAATTGCACTTCAAACTTTTCCTCAGCGCATAATACACTGTCCGTCCCTTCAAGTTGGAGCATCGCGGTGTTAACTTGTTGTTTATTTTGTAGTTGTCGACTTTTCTGCAAGAGATAACTTTCGATGTGTGAAAATCTTTTATACAACTTTCTTGTGGTGGTCCCTTTTGTATATTTGTAAGAATTGGTTTCCATAGAGCCATGTCGCAAGTACATCTCCAAGGGTTTCCTGTTAAACGGACCAGCCTTAGCGATGGTTTGGTGAAAAACGTCGACGATAGTTGCTTAAGTGCATTGTCCTGAAGGTATATTTCCTTCACAATATTCTGATCGTCAAAAATTCCTGGTGGGATGTATGACAAATTGTTTTTCGACAAATTAATCTTTTCCAAATTGTTGCATCCTATGAAGGCATCCATGGACACTTTCTTGAGATTGCAGTTGCTTAAGTCGATCTCACGAAGTTTCTTCATATGAGCGAAAGCATCGAAGTCGATTTTCTGTATAGATCCCCTTAACCGCAAAACTTGTAAATTTCGCAGGCTCTTAAAAACACTCTGTTCCAGAACCGTAATTGACACATTTGATATTGACAAAAAGTCCAAAACCTCCAAAAATTCGAATGGATCATTTCCTGAAAGTTCAAGTTGTGTTTCGGTTGATCCTATGAAAATAGCTTTCGTGTTATTCATCACACCAAACGTAGCAGAGAAAATGTATCGGATTGGATTGTATCTGAAGTCGATATATTCCAACTTTGGGAATGGAGGAAATGTAAGTTCTGACAATTTCGTGATATTGTTGTGACTTAAATCCAAAACCTCCAATTCGAGCAATCCAGCCAGCGAACGGTAGTTCAAATCGAGAATGGAATTCCGGGCTAGCGATAATGTTTTGATATGCAGTGCGCCATACAATGCGAAGGCTGGGACCACTTTGATTTCGTTATGTTCAAGCGATAAATGTTGGAGCTCGCTGAGTCCATCGAACATTTCCCAGTGCAGTTCATCTAGCTTGCAATCGTGTATGCGCAATACTTCGAGGTTTTCCCAGCCGTAGAATGACGCCATGCGGGATTTTTTTATCTCCATTAAGTAAACGTCGTAAGGGAGGATTTCGAGATCTTCCTCTTCGATTATTTCAAGGGAAATATTATAGCCGATTTTTTCGCTGTTCGGAACGTAATCAAAGCTTTCACTGGGATGGACTGGATTTTTGGGGCGTTTAGTCTGCTCGTTCCCTACGAGATTGATTGATTCGAAATTTGCGTTTTGCAATAAGCCCAAAGGTTCATCCATCAGCAGTTGGAGAGTTCGATCTCGAGGGCCTCTGATTTCCAGTGTAGTGAGATCGGTGAATATGTTCAGATCAGAGGTTCGGACTGGAATTCAATTTGGGTCAGAAAGAATAGCTAATAACAAAAAGTGAAACGTTACCTGTTTTGTTCTTTCCTGCTGCTGTATACAGTATTGCTAGTGCTTGGATATCCTGCGGAAGATTGTTGAAAAATTCTTTTGATTCCGTTTCTGATTGCAGGATACACGTGGCCATTTTTATATATGGATTTGATAGATAGCTCTCGTCACCTTCAAAGGATACCTATGGAGATCAGATTTAGTAATTTTTTTGGTTTAAGATCGACTGTTGATTGCCAATTTTAAGTAAAGATAACTTTTTATTTGTAGATAAGTGCATGATGGATATTGAATGGGTGAAGATAGATAATCGACTTCTCAGTAGACAATCGATACTAACATTGAATAGAATTATAATGCCATGCGGTTACAGCTTATGACCTTGTTGGTAAGTGTCCAATATCAAAAAGAAAATAGTGGTTGGTTGGTCATAGACTTAAATAACTGCTTTCATGTGTCGGCCTGTGGTGGCAACTTCGAAAACGATAGGCAAATGCTTGTTTGAAATGGATTTTAAGCTACGTTCAAATGAAGTTGTACGTTGTTATTGTATGAAAAAATGGCGTTTAACTAAAAAAAATTTTACGACTTCTTTCATGGCAACCAAATCGTACGGAACTTAAACTCATACCTAGTTCTGCAGATTTCAGCATAAAAAATGCTGTTCTAAGCTTCTGTGGTTATGTTGATACCAAATTATCATTTTTAGCAGAAAACAAAAAAAATCTTTGCGAACGTGATGTCTGCCGTCTGTCGCATTATCTGGACGTTAAGTTGAAAAATAGGTTGATTCGATTATAGAGAGTTCGACATTGTTTAGAATCGACTCGGTAATATGTATACGGCTCATCTCAGTCCAAAATTGTTGGATCAAAACAGACTGGAATAGCTCTGAATGCTTTTTGCAGAGCAAATTGTCTAAAGAAATTTGTGGAGGAATTGTTTTTTTTTTCTCACAAGAAAGTTAGTCGTTGGGTATTTCATATTAAAAACCTTTATTTTATACGATTATTTTGTTAAGCTAATTATTTAACAGAATTATGCTGCTATAGTGATTTTACGCGAGGAATAAAGAAAATTAGCAGCTCACTATTTTGCTCCGTTAGTATAATAAGTTTTTAACTTTACCTCATTATTATTGACATGATTCTCTGTATGTGACTTATCCTGTTTAGCACGTCCCATCTGCATAGAATTTATCCATCTTGCAATCGATAAATCCATAAAGTGCGCATACTGACACACACATTGATTTGGACAAACCACTGAATGACTGTCTTTCCAGTCACCGTTTTCCGAGAAGGCACATTTCTACAATAAAATTGAAATTTGGGATGAAACTAACTTTTGCACTTCCGGATATTTTCCTCACTGATACTCACAAGTAACAAAAATATCACAAACGGACACCACCAATTCACCGTCATTGTTCTACTAATATTATTTTCAAAAGGTTCGCCGTAGCGATTTATTTACCGAGCTGCTGTCGACTGGGCTTACTACGATATGCGCATTACGACACTAAAAGACTTCTCATCCAGCACTAAGAGGCAAATGCTCGATGAAGGAAGTTACAATTGCCATAAAGGATGTTGTTATCACTGCCTACTGCTGATTATGTGCTGTTCTGTTTCTCGAAACATTTAAGGTTTTTTTTATTGTTTTTTAGTTCAGAATTGTGGAAATATGCAACATATTCCACCGGTTCGGATTATCGATAATCTCAGTTGCTTTCGTTATCGAGGCTTTTGTCGACCAAGGAAATTCGACACTTAAACAATCCTTTAACATAAACAGAACGTAATTTTTTTGGAAAACTTTTATCAATTCGTTGGCACAACATGTGATATCTTTTGGTTGTGAGAATTTGCTCCGTCTCTTTTTTTTACTTTCTGGATATCTTACGCGGCGCTTCGGCGACCGGCGGCGATGCACAACAATGGAACGATATTTTCAGCTGTGGTCGCGTTATCAGAATCACATAGTTTTGTTATATATGATCTTTTGTAATCTTTTGCGTGAAATTATGTGGGCACTACATGGCTACATTTAGAACTGTCGTATGATAAAAAATAAAGAGGGATTGTGCATCGAAGACTTTTAGTTTATTAGGTTATGTGTTATCTAATGCATGTCTAAGTAAGTTTTTCTTTTTTGCTTCATTTTAGATATTCCTGCTAGCGGTATGTATTTCTGTACCTACGAAATCATTCAGGATCAAATTAAGAAGAAGTCCGGAACGGATAAGATTGGACTAATGCCAACTATTTTCG
This sequence comes from Neoitamus cyanurus, assembly GCA_947538895.1. Taxonomy (NCBI): domain Eukaryota; kingdom Metazoa; phylum Arthropoda; class Insecta; order Diptera; family Asilidae; genus Neoitamus; species Neoitamus cyanurus. The sequence continues at coordinate 16,033,357 of OX384544.1, read as the reverse complement.
CTGGTGGCGCGGCTGGTATATCTTATTGGATCGTTGGTATGCCGCCTGATGTATTGAAGAGTCGTCTACAGACTTGTAAGTATTTTGATTTGTATTTTTTTAAATAGTGTTACTTGTTATTTCACCAGCATTTTATATCTCGCTACCGACTATTTTTTTAAAAAGTCGATAACTATTTAACCGGATAATCTGATTTGAAAGATTCCCAAAAAAAATTTAAACAAGGATGGCGGATTCAGTAATCACGATCACATTGCCTATGTGCGTTCGAAATAAAAATATATTTGTAGCAAATTTGTATTTCGAGCAAAAAAAGTTTACATTTTACAGTGTGGATATAAAAGGGAATTGAGGACTTCATTTCTGCATTGATTTCTGGTGAGATCAGTAGCGAGTTTTGGAACACGACGCCTCATATGTATAAATGGTATTCTATTTTGAGTCGGTGTTCTCAAGTATGTGCCAAAGCTTTGTGAACTACCTGAAAAATAGTCGGTAGTCAGAGATTTAATATATAATTAAAATTATCAATTTTATCAACGTATGAGTTCTCGCTTATAATTAATTATTTTTACAGCTCCCGAAGGCAAATATCCGAATGGGATTCGTAGTGTATTTAAAGAACTGATGAAAGTTGATGGAGCAGGAGCACTTTACCGAGGTGTTACACCTGTTATGCTGAGGGCCTTCCCAGCAAATGCAGCATGTTTCTTCGGTTTTGAACTATTCATGAGAATGTTAAACAAGTTTGCTCCAAATTTATAGTGTTACGACAACTGTGTTCACATTTTTGAATATTTACTTTATGTCTCATACAAGTATAGGCAAAAATGCAATGTTAAGAATAATAAAAAACTTTTATAGTTTTCAAATGTCGTGTTCTAATATTTGAACTCAATTTTTTCGAATTCTATAGGTTAGTATGGGGAACGGTTTTTTTGAAGTAGCATTTTTGTTTTGTTTTGTATATTTCGTATGCTTATTTCTAGCAGCAGTTCTGAAAGCCAGCTTAAGAAGAATAGTTTGCATATATTTTTTATAATAGTACAAAAAGGGCACTTTTAAAAAAAAATTATTGTAAAAAAATTAGATATGCAGTCTGTTTTCTCTGGATTATTTTTAATTATGAACATTTGTATTGGTGACAAATAACGGTTGTAGCCTAAACGGCGCCGCAACCTGCACGTTCTGCTATACTATACTGGTGGACATTGTAACGTGGGTTGTAGTAGAAATCAATAGAAAAGATTTTAAAACTTACCAGATAAATGTACACGTCGAACCTTTCCGGCGGATCGATTTTCGGCCAATGCAGTGTTATGTTGGGCTGTATTCACCAACCCAAATTTATTATTCGATATTTAAAATCCAGGATTTTAAGCCCTGATTAATTTGTTTTATTTGATTTATGAATTTAATTGATTAATTGGTCATAAACCATTTCTAACACATTGCGATGTGTTTTTGTTCGTGATTTTCTCAAAAACCACTGGACGGATTGGCATGAAACCGTTTTTAATAGAAAGCTTGTATTCCGAGGAAGAATCTTTGCTAAGTTTGAAAATTAATGATGGCGGATGCAATTTGGTGACAGAAAATTCTCAACTTCTTTTCTATGAAAACTGATCCTGTTATGTTTTCGAGATCGTTGATCTCTAATCTACTATTAAATTTTGGAAATTACAGATGGCGAACTTAATATGGCGACTGAAAATTCTCAACTTAGACGGAAATGTAAATTAATAAGCAGGGGTTTTTGGGTCGCTTATTTTAAATGTGCTATCCGCATTTGATCTGTGAATATTTTGGGATCCCGCGGGAAAAATGGATTCCGTCTCCGCGCATGAAATAGTTTGATTTATTCTACACAGCTTTAATTTACAAGTATGAAAAAGCACGGGAAAAGTCTGCTACTATAAACTAAGGCACTAAAAAGTGAAAAATAAAATCTTTATAAAAAAAATGAAAACCGACTTCAAAAATATAAAATAAAACACTAAATAGTGGAAATATGACTGTCAACACCGACGTCAGTCCTATGCCTGTGTTCGGGTTACTCACTCCACAACGTTCGTCCCTAGCGTCGCGCACCGCTGCACAGCACGGCACTGCAATCGGACTTAAAACAACAAGCTCAAAATATGGCTGAATTATTCAAAATAGAAGGAGGAAAATTTAAAATTTATAGATGAGAATATACCTTTACTTTTCTCCTTTTAAATTTCATGAGGCGAAAACCCAATCCAATTGAGCTGTAAAAGTCTCATCACTTACATACTTGTAACAAACAAGTCCAAGGAATCTATAAAAATCATTATCGCTTACGATATTGTTTTTTTATTTAATTTCGCACTCTACGGCGCGCCGTCATCGTACAAGTGTTCAATTCGCAACTAAAATCTCTGTTGGTGAAAACTAGCCGAAAGGGGCCAATAGTCAACTCTCCATTCCGAAATAATAATGATGAAAACCCGTTTTAAGAAGATATTCTTGCAAACAATTACAAAGAAAAAATATCGAAGAAACATTATGCAAGAGCTATTAATGGTACTGCTTAATAGTGGTAGGCTCTGTAGAATAAGTATTTTAATTACTTCCAATTCTTTTTCAGAATTATAATCAGAGAAATAATTAAATAGCATTTCCAATCTGAAGCTTCCAGTTTATATTTTTGAGAATTCTTATTCGCTTACAAATATTTAATAAATGTTTGAATATGGGAAAAAACAACACATATCTTATATTTTTTATAAAAGAATTTATTATACGCTTAACCCATAGACACTTTCTTAACAGTAGTGTAAAAAAAAATAAATTAAATTTATTTTTAAGAAAATTATATAAAATAATAGAACGGCGAGAACTGTTACCAACTTCTTACTCGTTTCATCACAGGCCAGTCTGCTTAGAGTGAAATCGAATAATACAAAGCAGCAGAAAGATATCTTGGAGCACTTATAGAATAAATAATAGTAGGTATATGCTTAAAAACGAATAGTACAATAATACGCACAATTGGAATATAAGCTAGGAGTAAATAGACAGAAGCGGTAAGTATATCCAAATTTTTGGATATTAATTGCCTCACAGAGGCAAGCAATAGGAGTATAACGTCATCAGTGCCTATAACCATCTCAAATTATAAACTGTACAGATTATATAAATAACTAATGAAATACCCGAGTTTAAAAAGCAAACAGCTGACCCCGATTCAATTTGATCCGCAAATAAATGAAGAGTGTGAATTGCATTAAAATTATTTAAATTCTTCTAACCCTGTGTGCTGTGATGATTGGTGATATTAGGCTTTAAATTTGTTTTAGTCTTTTAAATTCTTGTGCTACCGTTGCTCCAGTTTTACACGTAGGAACAAAACACATCATTGTGTTCGACTAGGCAAGATTTCTGCATTTGCCAAGCAGTTCAGGCGATATTCTGCTTAGTTTTGTTAGATATTTGTGCGAAGGCTGCTTACCTTATATTTTAAATTAAACGATTTTTTTGTTTTTCACATTTTTTCAATTACTTAATTAACGATTGATCTGTAGTACGTAGTATATCTACTACTATTGTTTTTTTTATCGTTCTGCACCGACACAAGGTGAGCAGACAAACGCAGTGATATCTATGTCCACTGATTTTACACTGGGGAAGCCTGATTTTTGTGCTCTTCATCATCATCCTCTGATATCCTTAGTGACGGGAAATGTTCGCCTATCTCCTCGATTAATGAGGATGCTTCTCCCATGGCCCAGTTGTCACATCCATTCTCGTCTTCATTCACTTCTTTTGAATCAAAGGCACTATTCCTACGACTACCTGGATTGAGCACCTGAAAAAATAGAAGTATTCGTAATTAGACCAAATGAAATATATGAACGAAAATTAAAATTATTGGTGGATTTTCAGGAAGGTGATATTTAAGAAAGCTCAAGAATTGTGTGAGCTTGGTTATCCAAACCTGCGTTGATATACAGTTAAGAGTAAAACTAGTAGGTGTAGTATTTTCATTTTTGATGATTGCCCATTATTGAAATAGTATTTTGTGCAACTAGGGTGGAAACTAGCCGATTGCCCACGATGGCAGGGTTCAAGGGCAATCGGCTAGTTTTCACCCGAGTTGCACACTGTATTTTTCCTCACAAGTGCGGCGGTGGGTTCGATAAGGAGGTCGGGGAAGGAGGAGTCCGTGGGAGCGGAACGGGGGGTGCGGGGGGCGGAGCCCCCTGCAAATAAAAAAAAAACAATTTTTGCTGTAATTATCTCTCAAAAAGATATACGAAAGGTTTTTATGATATCTAAGAATCTAAGGCAGACCCGGGCAAAGTTTGACTTCATGGGAGCAGTATACCTCCATAAACACCTCCATAAACCTGAGTGCATTTCGGATCATTTCGGCTCGCTCCATTAACGCAATGAGGAGTGAGTACATGTCCACCATCACTGATTCAGGACAGGAGTATGCATTTCTCGCTTGCACTTGCAGGAGGCACCAAAAAAATATTTCATTGAGGTGGGCACCGGGAGTCAAAAGATCCTACCTGAGGAGCACTTGGGAGTCAAAAGAGCCGGGTTTGCCCAGGTCTGATCTAAGGTACAGATGTACAAAGCAATATACTATTACCCGGCTTAAATAATTTATTTAGGTACCTGAAAAGCATTAAAATGATGTTTAACACGTGCGAGGATATAAAAAAAAGGGATTTCTTGAAGAAATATTCTGAGTGCACGAGTCTTAACCGTCGAGTCGAGTGCTCCTCAGGTAGATTTCTAGAGCTCATCATTGCTATTGCAAGTGCAAGCGAGAAATGCATACTACTGTCCAGTGATCAGTGATGGGACATGTACTCACTCCTTCTCATTGCGTTAATCGAGCGACCCAAATGCACTCAGGTATACGGCTCCCATGAAGGATTTCTTGAAGAATTGAATTGAAGAAGAAAGAAAATATTCTGAGTGCATTTCCATTTCAGGTACCCGTGCGTGTTATTCGAAGTCTCCCTTGCGTTCTTTAAAATTACCAATGGGTTATTCCCAACAGGTTTTACAGTGGGCAATCGGCGTGTTTCCACACGCAAACCCGTGCGGAATAGTAGTGGTTTCCGCGCACGTGTGAGGAAAAATTAATTCCACAAGTTTAAATAGGCCCATCTTTTTACTATACTGTAGAGTTTACAAGGTCTTTAGGCAGAACTTAGTCAACTTTTAATGACAAAAAGAACACAAAAAACCAGCAATACTAAAATAGCGATAGTTATAACAACTAGAATTTCTTTTTCGTTTTACATTAACGATTTTGTTTTAATTTCCATTATGAAAAAGATGAAGATTTTTTTTTTATATAATATATGTATGTAGTACATATGTGTATATGCAACCACTGAAGTGTTTGGAAATAATGATGGAAAAATACATAAGGGGAACGACGTTTAACCGTTGGAGTGAGAGAAAACTGGACAGCCTCAAACTTTCAAAACTTAAGGGTACAAGCAGGGAAAAAAGGTGCGTTGTATGGTTATCCACTTTTCTCATTCGAAAGGCCTGATAAACAGCTGGGTTTTGCATTTTTGTATGGGGAGAGGAGTGGAGACAACCATGATCATATGGAAGGAAATATTCTTTTTTTTGTTTTTTGGATAATATGATTAGAGCTATCACAGTACACTAATTTCAAATGTATTGGTAGGTGGGACGACTATCCATACATTTGTGCCCTTTGCCCTTTTATGAAGAACATGATATGGATTAATTTCTTGCAAAACCTATAATTTCTTTAATTTAATATCTTGTCGGCTCATCGTGACTCCAAGATGACGTAAATTAAAACAAAAAAATTGCAAAGTTGCAAAGTAAATTTCGCGCAACACTTTCCCTTTGCATTTTGCAAAAACATTGCAATGCGAAGTGAAATATGAAAAGTTGCAAAGTTGTTTTGTAGAATAAGGTCTTGCTCTCTTTCAAACATGCTGAGATAAATGTTTCACGTCATCGGATTGAGAGAAACGAGTTGCTGGTCGACTCGGAGCAGCTCTTTCGGTGGAGTTGAAAACTCCAATAGAGTCTCCAATATATATACATATATATTATGTTCTACAGGAAAGTAATTAATGTTCATTCACGTTGGTATTATTTTATATTTTGGTTATGGAAAAATGAAATAAAAGAAAATGATTTCAAAAGTCAAATTGTGTATGGTATCGATGGAAAGCTCTCAATAAGAAGATTAATGCTGTTATGCATGAATAATCATTTTTTCCACTCTATCTTTTCTGAAGTTGAAAAAAACTGTCGCCCAAAGATAAATGAAAAATGTGCTCGGTGTAGCCACCGAGCCCGCATTTGAAATTTTTTTGTATTTTTAAGTTTTAAGCTTAATTCAATGACCTCCTGCGGTTGCACTATCCCCCGGACCAATGTGCGGTTAGTGAATTTTGTGCTTATCTACCGGATCCAATACACGTGTCGCCGATTCTGACCATTGCAAACATCGAATTTGAATTGTTAATTTACCTTTGGCAAATTGTTTAATTTTAACGACTTTGGCGCAGAGCGAATAGCCCGATTAATTAGTAAATTGTGCATTCTGGAAACTATCTACATTCATAGTCTTCTAATTAATTTGCCAGACTTCTATTTGGAAATTGAGCGCTGCTTTATAAATTCATCTCGTATCACGCATTTCTATCTAAATGTAAAAACAAGGCATTATTCTGTTGGTCAAATAGATACCACGCTCCATTTAAAAATTATTATATGTCTCCTTTCCTCTGCAAGTGAATGCACTGAAATCGAAAGTGAATATTAAACGGGGTGGAAAGGCTATCAAGCAGCAATTTAATGGAAGTAGGCAATGAGTAGGACCATTTAATTCACTTTATCAGCGTTTAAATGAGGTGACAGACAGATAAAAAATAATCAGCGAAAAAGTAAAACATCTAATACCCCAAAAACATTAGATAGGAATTCATAAGTGCTATAACTATCAACATCGGATCTATGTATCTTTAATTTTTATTATCTCTGAATTTTATCGTTAAGGGGAAATTCATTTAAATTTCGATTAAATGCTTACAAGCAAACGCTTCCGTGTCTTCAACCCATTTGATTGATGTGTTAATGTAACGAAGCGATAAGAAATTGGTTTAATTCATTTGTATCAGTTGTTAACACCAACTGAAATTGTAGACTTGCTTGTGGCTATCAATGGCACTCACGTGATTTAAGGCTTTGGTTTTGATTTTATCAGTATGTATTTTTATTTATTTGGCGCGCGACCATACCAGATATGCTTGATCAATGATCACGTTTTTAATTGGCTTTGAATTCTGACTCAATCATCAATTTGGAGATAAATATTTATCAAATTCGACTACCTACAAGAATTGAAGTTTGAACAATGAGGTTAATCGAAATCAGACGTAACATACCTACTATGAAAATTAATTCGATTGTTCACACAAGTGTTTGCTCAAATAAATAAGTGAATGAACCAATATGGCACCTACCATCTACTATATCAGGGAAAGGTTATCGACATGTTGGAAATGCTCATCTACTCAGAGTTACATGAACTTTAAAATATAAATTTCCATGCAAAATCATGTTTTGTGAAAATTACCGAACATCTGAAATTCCAATACAAAACTATATTTTTATTTCATTTGGCTTGGCAGGATTGAAGGCCGCTACATGTTGAGAATGGTATTGTCCGGTCTGGAGTTTTAATTTTAAAATTAAAAATGTTTTGCCAAAATTTCAAATTTCGATTTGTCGCCGGTTGCAGCAATTGGGACTCCGGGACAATTTTGTGCAAAGATCTTACAGTCTGCACTCAACACCCGTTTAAGATCCAGTTGGTGCAGGAATAAATGCCACAAGACTATTGCATACATATGTATGTACGTGGTACTTTCGCTGATTGGGATTTAGTGCAGTTGCAAACTGACCCGATATTTGCGACGAAGCTTAATGGGTATGTTAATAAAAAAAAATTCTCTCGAGCTTTCTGGAATTAGGAATTGATGAAAATCTGGCTAAACACCCTATATTTGTTGTTCAGGTTATATTCCAAATTGCCTGACTTGCTTCGATAAAACGAATTTCATATCAATGATGTGTTTCATCGAATTGGCGATCTTACTGAGGAAAAAGTAAAAAATGACGGGGTTGCAGTAGTAGGTAGAAGTTGAAGTTTAATTGATTCCAATTAAGTACAACAAAAAATAAAAGCTGCAAAGTTCAACAGAAACAAATTAAAAGACTATTTGACTAAATGTGACTATTGTGTGTCATCTCAGCTATTAAGTGTGTTTAAATTATTTGTACTCTCGATTCGATCATAAATATATTTAAAAGTGTCGTCAAAGTTTTTGACCTCTATCACAATTCAAAATTAAAAAATATGTCAGCAATTAGCCAAGTCAATAAGATGGTAAAATATACTTGTTTTGACTGTATTTTCCTCAAGTTTTATTAAGAAAATATTTTATTAATGAAAAGGAGTACATGTGCATAAATCTGCATAGCGCGTTTACTTTTTCTCCTTAATTATTCATTGCTCTTTTATGAGATTAATTACGTTTTTAATGAAGCAGTTATATGACTCAAGGAGGAACTCATTTAATTTTTCTGCGTAATTGTTTTAGTGTTCTAGAGAAAAGCGGATTTTGCAACAAAGTATTAGATGATTTTTTACTTCAAGAACGTATTACCTCATGGACACTCTTTTGGTTGGTCAGTTAAGGGCTATTCAAAAATTCAGCAAAATTCCGCAACACAGTATTATTTAAAGTGTAGCAATCTAGTGTGAATTTAATAAACGCGTGGAATTATAAATTCAACTTTAGAAAATGAATATTAGCACATTAGCACTTATACATAGGTCGCGCTACTATCGAGATTATATTTTATTATTTACAATAATATGTAAATAAATATTTGTGGCCCTGTTGATTGCCATTTGGAACACCTGGCTTATTGCCTACTCTACTGGTTATGCAAATGAATTGATATTCTTTTTAACAATGAAAAATCCGGATTCGTTTTACCCGTTTTTGTTTTGTTTGTTTTTTGATAGAATAGAAGTTACTAAAAAGTGTATGTATGCACTTATTTGTTTGGTCCTTGAAAAAACTTTCTTCCATTTAATTTATTTAATTAATTTCTATTAAAGTTTTATTTTGGTGTGAGCACAAAACTTTTAAGAAAAAACACTTCTAATTAAATATTAATAAAAAGATACCAGGACGTTGACCAGATTTCAGAACAATTTAACCATTCCAGTCTAATGATAATTATAATGGTGTTCTCTGTAGATCACGTGATATTTTTATATAGTGATCAACTACATCCAACAGACTAAATGATCTTTTGGTGAAACGATGATCATGAAATACATGTTTGAGATTTTTGTGCGTCAAACCATTTTTTGTCTTTCAGATAACCAGAAAAAAAATGTTTAATATTGTTTATCTCTTAAAAAGAATGAAACACAAGAAATACATTAATTCAAAAACACACAAGAAAGGCATTACTGCCATATTGTTTTTTTTTATCATCGGTACCATTCAAATGAGTTTGCGCTATGATGCAAACGCTGCAAAAGTCTGCTGCGACGCTGTGCTCGTTTGGATTATATCGTATTACACAAAAAAAATTGCCAATTTTTTCATGTCATGATGTTCTATACCAATTGGACAAAAAGCGTATTTTTAAAACATAAATTAGTTCAGAAAAACGTGGATTTCCCGACTTGATCAGGATGACTTTCTATTTTAAATCCATGAGAAATCAATAAGCAGACAAATTACTACCAACACTGAAGGGAAGTCTTTTAGTGAGTTGTCTGAAAACCAGTTTTCATTTATTTGTTGAATTAATAAATAATTAGGTATCAATATTCATAAGCGGGATCATTGTGATATGAGGTGATCAAATTATGCATGACTGATACACAGAATTTTTTAAAATTTTTGATTAATTGAGCAACGTATTTTACATTTTGTGAAAAAAAACCAAACTAAACATTTAATACCGGCTTGAAATTAAGATCACCCGCCGCTCAAAAGAACATCGACAACTTTTTCTTCAAGAAAGCTCAAGTACCTTTAGTAATTGCATTCCACAAAAAAAGGAAAGAGTGCCCGAAGGTCAGTCAGTGATCTTCGTGATAACTGTTCATTTCGAGATAATTACCGACTTATACCAAACTCTCATCGATCAGTTTCACATAGAGACTAATTAAAAAGCAAATTTCGAACTTACCCTCCGCTCAGTAACTTCTGGGGGATTTGAATTTTCCGATGAACTGTATTCCGTAGATCGTGTAGATCGCGTTGATCTCGATGATCGTGTCGATCTTTGGCTGTTATCAGTAGCATTGCCCTCATCATCGTCTGAAATAGCTGGCTCTTGCTCGAGAATGTAATTATTCCCGCCCTTGGGATCTATTTCACACATCACCACATCATCATCCTCCGGCACGAAAGAATGCACGAATTTTTCGTTAGCTTCCATCATTTTCATTTCGCACGGATTGTACACACCAGAGCGGAGGTTCACTTTCGTGTATTTTTTAGCCTTTTTAGAATCATCCGAAGACATGAAGGGTAGTCTCATGGAGACTCTTGTAATTGCGAAAATCACACAGAAAATACCAATCCCCAGTGCTCCCCAGAATCCAATAATATCAATGTAGGGCAGGATGTTTAGGTACAGATTGAAGCGATTCTTCAGCGTATCAGGCAACGTAGGCATCGTCTATTGGAAGAAAAACGTTAATTCTTTTTAAAAAAAATTTAAAAATATATTTTGAACTTACAATTTCGAACCACAACATAGGAACAGTCATGCCGCTGAATTTGGCGACATTATTCATCGATTTAACGTTACGCATGTGCATGTTGATTTGCAGCTTAACAGACGCTTGCAGAGGTAAACCAGATTTCTGTGGAAAATTTTTCAAAGTTAAGTAACGAGAAGAATTCTGAGTAACACCAAAGGTTTACATCCTGCTTTCATAGGTACAGTATTCAGTCAGTCAGTGGAGGGAACCAGAAAAAAAAGAACAAAAAAGTGCAACCACTATACCAATTGCTGCTAACTGGTGAACGTATGGAAATGTTTGCGGTTTTGTAGAAAAACATGTTACACTTGACGCATCGTGGCTTTGTTTGACCACGCAAAGATTTCCATTCAGTTGCATTGCATGTGATATACTGCTATGCGAGTAATTTGTGGAATTAAACCTAGTTGATAATGAAAAAGTGGGAAATGGCCCGGAAAGTTTGCTTGCCCAGCATTTAATGCATTATTCATTTAATGGTGTGCTTTGAAAGTTAATTGTTTTTTGTACCCATTGCAATCAATATCGACTCTTAAGAATAGAAGTATTTGATTCATTCATCATCATGTTTAATATCAATAAGAATCGCGATATGGAAAATAAAGATCGATCTAGATCAGAAAAGATCAAGAGATCCGTGTTCGATGAGAACTGTCATTGCTCTTTTCTGATCTAAATTGATCTGCCCGTGTACGTTGAGCCTGATTTAGGTTGAGAATTACCGATCTTTTCTGATCCACAAATTTGTATAGATCAAGTTAGATCAGGGCATTTGAAAATTTTCCAGTTTGTGGCAGTTAGAAATTAATCTAAAATGTTTAATCAATGTTTAGTTGTTTTAAAAGTGGTTTTTGAAATACCAAGGAAAAAGTTAAGTACTTTAAGAGCAAATAAATTTATCTCTTATATTAGATGGAAAAGGTCCAATTAGTTTCACCAAGTGCCAATAATCAGGGCAACTTCACTTTTGATAACTGAAAGTAATGATCTTAACTGATCGACTTGCGTTCATGGAGACGTCTGATCTTTTTGATCTTAAATCATCTGACAAATTGATCTCTATCTGATCTAAATCTCAACTCAACCAGATGTAGATGTAGATGTAGATTATCATGAGGCGGGTAAGATCACCCTGCACTTAGACATATGGTCCATTGTACAAACCTCGGGAAGAGAAGCTGACATCTGAGTTAATCTCGGAGCCCAGATTGAGCCGTTAGACGACCTGTTCTTCTAACAAAGCTCAAGATGGTGGGCAGCGTGAGTTTATGTAGATCATTAGGATCCACATGAGGGTTCCCGAATAAAGCGGTTCTGGCACTGTTGTAGAAAGGACATGCACATAAAAGGTGAGCAATTGTCTCTTCCCCCAACTCGCATCCGCAAAGTGGCGAATCCGCAATTCGTATTGTGTGCATATGCTTGTTCAGCCTGCAGTGGCCAGTGAATATGGCCATAGCAAGGCTCAACTGGCATCTACTTAGGTTGAGTAGATGTTTGCTGAGGCCTAGGTCGACCCGATGCAAGAACATCTTGGATTGTCGACAATCCAATCTATCGGACCACCTCTCATTGTGCTCAGAGCGGACCCAGTCCTCCACCGAGCGATTTATGAGAGATGGTGCAACACCCACGTAGGGTTCTGGTCCTATAAAGGAAGAGCAGGCCCCTTCTTTCGCCAACCTGTCCGCAGTCTCATTGCCTGCTATATTACAGTGGCCAGGGACCCAGGTTATTGAGACTTGATTAGAAGTCGCAATTAGGTCCAGCGAATGACGACACTCGCTGAGAAGCTTAGACGAAACTGTGTACGAGTCAAGTGCTTTAAGAGCAGCTTGACTGTCAGAAAAAATAAAGATGTTTTTCCCACACAGTCTCCTCTTCAATATCTCTTCTGCACAGATCAAAATACCAAGAACTTCCGCCTGGAAAAACGGAGACGAATCTGCCTAGCGAGCGGGAGATGCACACACCTTCATTCGGCCCGTACACTCCGACTCCAGCCAGACCCTCTGCGAGAGATCCGTCCGTGAACCAGGCAGAGCTGGCATCCGATACTGTGTTGCCAAGATAGTCCTCGTCCCACTCCGTTCTGGAGGGAATAGTCACAACATACCTTTTACATAGGCTAAGACGGGGCGTTACATAATCCGAGATCATGTGGACGCAACTGTTGGTATGTAACAATTTTTCCCAGATCTTGGAGTGCCCTATCAGCCGATGGTTAGGTCGCCAGAGATTGTTTTGATCAAGGCGCAGGGCCGATTTCATCGCTTCTTTATGCACGATGATATCGAGCGGAGCCAGGGAGAGAGCCAACTCAATCGCTGCAGTTGGAGAAGATCTCATTGCCCCTGTGATTGCTAAGCAGGCCAATCTTTGTAACTTAGACAAAGTGCCTTTGATGGTGCTCAGGTTTGTCTTTTCCCACCAGACCAACGCCCCGTAACAGAGACTCGGTCTGATTACTGCAGTATACATCCAGTGGATGATTTTTGGACTAATGCCCCAAGTACGGCCGACCGCTCTTCTGCACTGCCAAAAGGTCGAGATAGCCCTTTGTGTCTTGCAGCTCAGATGTAGCTTCCAGTCCAGCTTGATGTCCAGGATTACTCCTAGGTATTTTACGCTATTGGCGTAGGTAATCTCTCTGTCGAAAATCCTCAGTTGCCTGAGCCCCTCCAGCTTCCTTTTGTTTGTGAAGAGTAGAGCAGAGGTCTTGTCAGCGTTGACTGACAAGTTCTTGTCCCTGCACCACCTCTCCACCACCCGCAAAGCCTGCTGTTGGAGATCGCAGAGAGTACTGAGGAATTTGCCTCTGCACAGTAACACTATGTCATCCGCATAGGCTACCGCGAAGTGGCCCTTACTGTCCAGTAACCTTATGAGGCCATCAACCACCATGCACCACAGGAGAGGAGACAGGATACCACCTTGCGGACAGCCCCTGCCTACCCTCCTGACCACTGTGTGGGAACCAACCTCAGTGGAAACAATACGGCTCTGCAGCATATTAATAATCCACCTGGTTACTGTTTGGTTTACACCATGCTCCTGCAAGGCGCAGGCCATTGCAGAGAAGCTGGTGTTGTCAATCGCTCCCTCTATGTCCAAAAAGACACCGAGGGCCGCTTCTTTTTCATGAAAAACCCTTTCTATGAAAGAGATTGCATGATGGAGGGCCGATTCAGTAGATTTTCCTCTCTGATAGGCGTGCTGCGCTACATGCAACGGGAAGGCCTTCAGATTGTACGATCTAATGAAAGTGTCAACCATCTTCTCCAACGATTTCAACATGAAGCTCGTAAGTGAAATCGGCCGGAAAGACTTGGCTGCCTTATAGTTGCACTTCCCAGGTTTTGGTATAAACAATACCCTGGTGTAAGGAGAAAGGTTAGTAGGCTGGTATTTCGGGAAATATGCATGCGTAAATTTAAAGGAAAAATGTGAAAGACGCAATAATTCCTGAGGTTCGCTCCGCTGAGCAAACTAAGCAGGTTTATTGCAGGCTATCACTAAACGGGCATCGTTTAGAGAAAGGATCGCGCATCTATAATTATACAAAGGGATGCACGTGCCCGTCCGACTGACGACGGGACCACGCATATAGTTTCGGGCAACATTGTATTTATTTCTTTTTCCCTAATTGAGAAAAGAGGGTCGTTTATGACGCCGTCACAAAATTCCGAGTAATTTCCCTTGAATTTTAAAACGAAAGCGAAGGAAGGGATCAGGCTGAAAATGAAGAACAGGTCAGTCGGTTTAAAGACGGTGCAAAGTGCAAATCAGCAGAAAATTGTGAAAATTGAAATTGAAAGAATAATTAATCCGTATTAGTTTTGTTGAGGCTGAAAGAACAGAGTGAGTATTTCACTGAGTGTATAAATCTGCTTACAGTTTAATTAATTAATTAATTGATCGTTTGTGTCGACGTCGAGACGAGTGTTTTAAACGTATTTTATAGATAATATTCGTATAATTAAATGTGCATGGTGTCGGGTGGTGTTTATATACCGGAAAGTTGATTCCTTTTGAACCTGAGGAAGACAGAGGCTTCGGGGATGGCGATCCTCCTCATTAGCCTTGAGGATGGCGATCCTCCTCACCGTCCAGAGTAGTTTGCATCGTGTGACGGCGATCCTCCACGAGTGCAAGGAGATGGCGATCCTCTCCGCCCCTTTTTGTGTTTTCGCAAACGGTTTGTCGCATCGTCTCGCGCGTGTATCCCTTGATGATGACCAGGTTCATGAGAGAGCACTTTATTTATATTCGGGGGATTAATTAGTTTGCCCGGCATCCATGTTGTCTGTTTTTGTAAAAGTTCATGCACTCATTAGTTGTTTTGATTTAATTGCAGAAACACGGTTCATCCACGTCAACATTCGGCTCTGGACATCCTCGCCCGTTTTACCATTAATGTGTATAGACAAACGTACAGATTTTGAAATATATATTTATATTTGGTGTTAAAGCCGTCTGGTTTGTTTTATTTATATCTATTCTGGCGTTTTCTTTTTGATTCCTAACATGTTTGGAATTTTTATGTTTTACATCTCAGAAGTGGGATCCCAGAGCTGAATAATTACGTAATAAAGTTTTTATCATATAAAGTGGTTGGACCGTCGGAAATTGCAATTGTTCTCATTTAATGCTTTATGAAAATAAGAATATATTTGAGATTTATATAAGTTCTGAAAGTTAAATAAAAATTTTGGGTGTTCGATTATCTACTGACCAGGTTTTGAAGGAATATTGCGAGTTTTTATCATTATGGGACGTACAAGGAAGAGGTCAAGTCGTCATTGCAAAAGAGATTCCTCTTATTCGTCTGATGAGGGTGCTAACAGACGAAGGAAAAGGAAATCCGGAAATAGTTCGAGAACCACCGTCGAATCATTAGAACGGTTTACGGAAGCCATCACTTCAGTATTAGAAAAGAGTAGTGTTAGTCAGCCGAATATTGGTTTCAAGGGCGATGCAGTACCAGCTTTTAATCCGGAAGATAGGAATCAATCAGCAGAGATCTGGTGTCGGAAAGTAGATGAGTTGAGGGAAGTTTTTTCATGGACTGAGGAAGCGACTATATATTTTGCTTTGTCGAAATTGAGGGGTTTGGCGGAGGTCTGGTACAAAGGTTTGAGATCGGTTAATCACTCATGGGCTGAATGGAAGGATAAATTGCAGCAGGCTTTTCCGTCTGTAAGGGACTATCATGAAATGTTGACTGAAATGTTTAGGCGAAAGAAAAGAAGTGATGAAACCCATGCGAAATATTTTTATGAGAAGCTCTCTTTATTGAATGCCTGTGAGATTAGTGGAGATAAAGCCGTTTCTTGTATAATCGGTGGATTAGAGGACCGCGTAGTGGTAACCGGGGCGAAAGCAGGAAATTTTAAGTCACCGGAAGAATTGTTCCGCTATCTAAGCCAGGTAAATGGAACGCAACCTTTTACGTCCAGATTTCACAAAACTAGAACAGCGATTAGGAGTAATGAAAATAATCGGTTCAGAAGAAATCAACCTAGCACGAGTTCTGGGCCTACTTGCTACAAATGTGGAAAAACTGGGCATTATGCCAATAAATGCGTGACAAAAATAAATAATGATTACCGTTGTAATATTTGTCGCAGTGGTACACACAACGAATCTAATTGCCCGCGAAAGGAACAGAAAAATAAGACAGTAGCATTACTTGAAGCAAAATCCACAGATCCGTCCAATAGAAAATACTATAAGGATATTAAAATTAACGATATGCCAACTAAGGCTTATATAGATTTTGGCAGTTCATGTTCAATAATTACATGGAGTGAAGCACATAAATTAGGGTTAAATATTGACGAGGACAAGATAATTTTACACGGCTATGGGAAAGGTGTAACTGAAAGCAAAGGTTCAACACAAATTAAAATAGAAATTGATCAAGTAGTGGCAAACATCAAAGCAGTGGTAGTCTCCGATGAAGAACAAGGAATACCAGTAATTGTGGGACGAACTTTTACAGAGCTACCCGAAATTGTTGTTATCAAAAGCGACGAAACTCTACGATTCCTTAAAAGAATTGAAGATGAACAGTTACTGATGCCTGATCTTGAATCTGCTATAACTAAAATAATACTACGATCATCAGATACATTTACCATCCCTCCCCAACATCAGGGAATAATAAAACTTAGAACTGATCAATTTTCTGGAAACGTTTACGTTGAAGCTTCTTTACGACCGAAAGAAGATCAGGAAACCTGGATTCCCAGAACAGTTTTGCGCATAGACGATAGTGGAAATACTAAAATACCTATCATTAATTTAGGAGATGAGGACATCACTATAAAAGAAAATACTGTTGTCGCTCGAGGCTGGCGTTGTGAAGAAGAGCATAATGAAGTCGAAGAAATTATGACTATATTAAACGAAAAGGACTACGAACCAATTGATATCAATGAAATGAATATTGGACCAATTAGTATGGAACAAAAACAACAACTCGTACTAATTCTGAACGAGTTTCGAGACTGCATTGCAAAAGGGGTTAACGAATTAGGATGTGCCCAAACGGCCGAAATGCGAATAAATTTAGAAGACGATAAGCCTTTTACATATCGTCCCTACAGAATGTCGTTAAAAGAACAGGAGGTAGTTAGCGATATGCTCCAAGAACTTTTAGAAAATGATATCGTTCGAGAATCGGATTCCGAATACGCTTCACCTATTTTATTGGTCACGAAGAAAAACGGTGAACAAAGAATGTGCATCGATTTTCGAAAGCTAAATTCCAAAACAATTAAAGATAATTATCCACTCCCTAGAATCGATGATCAAATTGATAAATTGCAAGGTGGAATTTGGTTTATTAGCTTAGATCTTAAATCAGGATACTACCAGATACCTATGGAGGAGTCCTCAAAAAAATATACTTCTTTTGTTACATCAAAAGGGCAATATGAATTCCAGCGAATGCCCTTTGGACTGTGCAACGCCCCACGGGTCTTTCAGCGATATATGAATCGAATATTGAGTCCAGTCAGTGACATAGCAGCGGTTTATCTTGATGATATTTTACTTCATGCAGAAACAGTAGAAGGTGCTTTGCACGGTTTTAGAAGGATATTGGAAATTTTTAGACGGGAAAGAATAACCTTGAATTTAAAGAAGTGCTCGTTCCTTGTGAACAGGGTTGTTTTTCTTGGCTTTGAGGTGACCGATGGTAAGGTCAAACCTGGAATTGGCAAAGTTAAGGCAATTCAAGAGTTTCAGGCTCCTAAAACAGTACACCAGGTTCGACAGTTTCTTGGACTCACGGGATATTTTCGTCATTTCGTGCAAGGGTATGCACTCATTGCAAAGCCACTAACAAATCTTCTTAAAAACACGACTAAATGGAAGTGGGGTAACCAGGAAAATCAAGCGTTTGAAAAACTTAAAAGCAAATTGATTACCCAACCTATGCTTGCGATATATAACCCGAAGGCTGTTACAGAAGTTCACACAGATGCCAGTTCGATTGGATTGGCCGCGATATTGTTGCAATATCAAGAAAATGGACGATTGCAACCTGTTATCTATTACAGTCGTCAAACCAGAGGAGCGGAATCTAAATATCATTCTTTTGAATTAGAAACGTTGGCAGTTGTGGAATCCTTGAAAAAGTTTCGATCGTATTTGCTGGGTATCAAATTTACTGTGATCACCGATTGTAATTCATTAAGAGCTGCAAGTCAAAAAAAACAATTAATTCCACGGATTGCGAGATGGTGGTTACAGTTACAAGAATTTACTTTTGAAATGAAATATAGACCAGGAAGTCGTATGAAACATGTTGATGCCTTGAGTCGTAACCCGTCACAGGAAGTAGACGGTGAAGACATTTTACACATAACACAAGCAGACTGGGTGCTCTCAGGACAGCTGACAGACGATAAAATTGTCGAAATTCATAAAGTCTTGTCTAAACCCCCTCAAACAAAATATGAAAAAGATATTTATAAAAACTATGCTTTACGTGATGGTCGAGTATACAGAATTACGGCGCGTGGAATCCAATGGGTGGTGCCGCGAGGAATGAGAAATCAAATGGTCAAAGCTTGCCATGATGACCTCGGACATTTTTCGGTGGAAAAAACCTTGAGACGGTTGTGCGAAAATTATTGGTTTCCCCGGATGCGACACTACGTGGAAAGATACATTTCTTGCTGCATTCGTTGTTTGTTCAATAAGAAGAATGCGGGTAAACGAGAGGGTTTTCTTCATCCAATCCCGAAAGACAAAGATCCAATGAAAACTGTCCACGTTGATCATTTGGGACCTTTTCCAAAGAGCAAACGTGGTAATGTACACATAATAGTCATTGTAGATGCATTCACCAAATTCACTTTCTTAAGAGCAGTAAAGTCCACGAAATCTAAGTATGTAATCGAGTTCTTCAAAGACTTATTCAGCAGTTATGGAATACCACAAAATGTAATCTCGGACCAAGGTAGTGCGTTTACGGCCAAGGAGTTTAAACGTTTCTGCGAACAGAACAACATCAAACACATTTTAAATGCAGTTGCCACTCCTAGAGCTAATGGGCAAGTCGAGCGATTAAATAGGTCCATACTTTCGGCACTATTGACATCTACATTGGAGGAAGACCTATGGGACCAGAATATAAGAGCAGTTCAATTTGCGCTAAATAACGTCGAGAATAAAAGTACCGGAAAGACCCCAAGTCAATTGTTGTTTGGCACAACACCAAGATCTGGAAGCGATATGCTTCTATTAGACGAGATTAAGCAAACTACTGATATTATTACGGATCTTCAAGAGGAAAGAAGTAGGGCACTAGAGAAAAACCAAAAAGCACAAGAGCAACAAAAGAAATATTTTGACAAGAAAAGAAAAAGCCCAAGAGTATATAAAGTAGGCGACCTAGTACTAGTTCAGAAAACAGAATTGGCACAGAGTACTAGTCGGAAATTGGTCCCACCGTACAGTGGACCGTTCGTAATTAAAAAGGTGTTACCAAATGATCGCTATGTGGTAGCGGATATGGAATGTACCCATCGAACTTCACGGAAAGGGACATATGAGCGCGTAGTTGCAGTAGATCGGATGCGACCTTGGAGTAAACCAGGTGGAGTTTCGGATGAAACAATGAGTGAAAGCGGAGAAGATGACGTCGTTCTGTCGACGGATGAAGCGGACGATTAACTCGGGACGAGTTAGCTCCAGGATGGCCGAATGTAAGGAGAAAGGTTAGTAGGCTGGTATTTCGGGAAATATGCATGCGTAAATTTAAAGGAAAAATGTGAAAGACGCAATAATTCCTGAGGTTCGCTCCGCTGAGCAAACTAAGCAGGTTTATTGCAGGCTATCACTAAACGGGCATCGTTTAGAGAAAGGATCGCGCATCTATAATTATACAAAGGGGTGCACGTGCCCGTCCGACTGACGACGGGACCACGCATATAGTTTCGGGCAACATTGTATTTATTTCTTTTTCCCTAATTGAGAAAAGAGGGTCGTTTATGACGCCGTCACAAAATTCCGAGTAATTTCCCTTGAATTTTAAAACGAAAGCGAAGGAAGGGATCAGGCTGAAAATGAAGAACAGGTCAGTCGGTTTAAAGACGGTGCAAAGTGCAAATCAGCAGAAAATTGTGAAAATTGAAATTGAAAGAATAATTAATCCGTATTAGTTTTGTTGAGGCTGAAAGAACAGAGTGAGTATTTCACTGAGTGTATAAATCTGCTTACAGTTTAATTAATTAATTAATTGATCGTTTGTGTCGACGTCGAGACGAGTGTTTTAAACGTATTTTATAGATAATATTCGTATAATTAAATGTGCATGGTGTCGGGTGGTGTTTATATACCGGAAAGTTGATTCCTTTTGAACCTGAGGAAGACAGAGGCTTCGGGGATGGCGATCCTCCTCATTAGCCTTGAGGATGGCGATCCTCCTCACCGTCCAGAGTAGTTTGCATCGTGTGACGGCGATCCTCCACGAGTGCAAGGAGATGGCGATCCTCTCCGCCCCTTTTTGTGTTTTCGCAAACGGTTTGTCGCATCGTCTCGCGCGTGTATCCCTTGATGATGACCAGGTTCATGAGAGAGCACTTTATTTATATTCGGGGGATTAATTAGTTTGCCCGGCATCCATGTTGTCTGTTTTTGTAAAAGTTCATGCACTCATTAGTTGTTTTGATTTAATTGCAGAAACACGGTTCATCCACGTCAACATTCGGCTCTGGACATCCTCGCCCGTTTTACCATTAATGTGTATAGACAAACGTACAGATTTTGAAATATATATTTATATTTGGTGTTAAAGCCGTCTGGTTTGTTTTATTTATATCTATTCTGGCGTTTTCTTTTTGATTCCTAACATGTTTGGAATTTTTATGTTTTACACTGGAAAGCCGCCAGCTGCAAGGTATATACCCGAAAGCCAGGACCGCTCTAAAAACTGTGGTCAGATGGTCCTGAATCACGGAGAATGCCTCTTGCAGCATGACCGGGGAGATGCCATCTCTGCCCGGGCTCTTATAAGGTGAGAAAGAAAAGACTGCCCATTTAAGGAGATCACCGTCTATAACAGACCTGGCGACAGCCCAGTCCGAGTCATCCGGGTTGTGCTGTTCAGCCGCTAAGTGATCTCCTTGTACAGGTTCACAACCAGGAAAGTGGGTTTCCAACAGATGAGACGCGACCGACCAACTCAACCAACAGACTTAATCTATCCGCACCGTTCCGTTAGGAAGACTGATGCAATGCTTACGAGATTCAGTAATTCAGCAATTCAGTAAGTGACGTATAAAATGGAAAGAAATGATCTATCAATATTATTTAAATTATATATTTTGTGAACCTTATAATTTACACGAGGAATATTAAAATATAAAATGGAGGCAAAGAAGCGAGAGGCGCTAGTGGATTCTTCTAATTAATATTACAAGACTTTATGCTATTATTTATTTGATCAACTTTTCTGATCCGATCCGTAAGTACCATTGGAACCACCTTTCCCTACTCTCATATAAGTTTTTCAGTAACCGAAGTATTTTAATTTTGACATCTTAGCGGATCGGAATGGCGCGGATAAATTGGGATCGGACCTTTAGCCTGACTTCATAGGGAGCAAATGTCACGCCAGAGAGATGTACAGACGAGCAATATTTATGGATATATACTTTTTCCAATACACGTAGTATTAGCATTAGTATTTAATTATTTTATTTATTTATTTCGTTACAGGGTAGATAAATACACCCTGTAACGGTACCCCAACTAAAGTGCTCTCGGGAACCATTAACATAATTGCACTGACAAAAGCGGGTGTGGCACAAACACTTTTAATTTAATGCTTCTTAAATATGAACGTTTCCAAAAAATAAATCAAAACTGTAAAATCACAATAATAAATAATAAAAACAATTAGATGGTATGAGAAGTGTCTTTTAAAAGAAAAATTAAAACCGTGCTATCATTGCGTTCAACGTTCTCCCTTACCTCATTGCAATCATACTTTGTTATAGTCATACGTACATATCTGTTGATATTTAAACCACCTCTTTGCATAAAATTGCAATAACAATAACAGTAGGTAGGTACTGCAACGCAGCTGCAACTACATAAATAACATTTACTTGAAATAAAAGAAAATCATTGACACCACTTTATTGGTCTAGGATTCTGCAGTTGGCGGGTCCAAGGAAGATCAGGTATTAAATCACATGGTTTTCGATTATTCCCGCAGGTCAGTTGATCATAAATATAAAAATAAACAATCCGCAATAAGCGGCAGTTTAAATTGAATTACATTTACCGATACCTACTTTTTCATTTATTGCAAAAAATCAAGCAAAGAAAAAGAGGACAAGATAATAAAGGTCCGGCTCATCTGTGGCCATCACTGCATGGTTACAATGCCAAGAACCTCTCTGTACAATAAAAACATCAATACGCGTCTTTTATATTTGGTGAAGGTTATATGGGATGGGCGTTATGAACCGTCGAGAACAGCAGAGAAATGCAGCAAAGGTATTTTATATGTAGCTTGCTGTTGCAACTTGATTAGAGCAAGTTATGTCTTTTGTCAAGGCTGGCGTGATAATTAATTGCACAACAGTCGAGTCATTGCAATGCAGCATTTACACTTACCGGGTTCACCATGAAGTAGCTTTCGTGGCGAGTACGGTTCGGTGTCATACCATCGATAGCTTCTAGAAGCTCAGGATCAGCATCCATGAAGTGTGGATAGCTGAGCGATATGGGGAATCCGTAGTAGCAGTCGGTGACGTCAATGAGGCCACGCGGTTGGCAGTAACCTGTAAGAGAGTAATTTTAGCGATCAATTGCAGAAACCAGTCGTATAATTTTTGCAAGGAAAGTGTGCAATTTGCAATTATACCGGCGCGGCCGGTGGCGGTGTAAGCACACTTAGTTAGTAAAACAGCCATTTATCCGCGATCAGTGCCAGCCATTCTGTTTACGGAAAAGCGGCTTTTGCGGCGAATCAACGCACGGCAACTACGCAGTTTTGCAATTATCAACAATTTGCAACTAATTATATCGTTCGAAAGGAAGTAATCGTTAGTGACCGATCTTGATCGAGTATTGCGCCGGAATTTGAATTTTGAGGGCTAATGGCTGATCTCGTTTTAAGGTCGGTGTTGTTTGTTTACCTGGGGGCTTTTAACGGAAAAACGGAATATATAAAATGTCTAGTAAGCTTTTAGTTGAGCAGGTCTGTGTCCAGTAGTTAATTGATCGTGATTGATAGACTTGCATTTATTGGACATAATACAATTTGCAAATTGCTCTTAATAGTATTTCAAAATTCTTCATGTGAAACTCCTTTAGCGGCGGTGTTTAGAATAAATTTTCAAAGTCGTACCACGAATATACAACACGCAACAAAAATTGTGAGGATTTATTATTAAGTCACTATAAAAAATAGCCATGCGGTGGTGTTAGGGTAGTGAGTTTAAATATGGTTCCGAATTTCTAATGCGGTGATCTCAAAATATTAAATTTCCTTAGAATTTCATAAAAATTGGCACATAGGAGTTTAAGGGTCGTTGATTCAAAAAATTAATTTATTACATACAAAAAGAGCAGTCATACATTGTCAGCTGAGGAAAGGAGAAAGTTCAAAAGGGGAGTCTACAGATAAATTTAGGGACTCCGAAAGCGGTGTGGCTTCAAAAATCAAAAATCTGATGACACTTTGTCAACGAAATCATTTATTTATAAATGCTTACATCTCACCCGGATAAAATCAACCTGCAGCAGTACGATAATTATCAGAAAAAATAGTTCAGTGGGATTCTAATGGCTTTATGGGATCGAAGAAGTAAGTGTTAATTAGAATTGAATAGAATGTTAGCACTACATTGAAATTTTGTATTTGATATCATCTCAACAATTATAAAAATTATGAAGAGGCGAAGAGAAAGTGAAATTCTGAAAAGGTCAAGGAATTCTATATCGGATATTTTTCTAGGGACAAGGGCATATTTACGTAAAGGCTGATTGGGTTTTGACTCAGGCCAGCAGAATTTTAGGCGATCATAAAGGTAAAAACAAACAGTAAATATATAAACATCCATCTTAAAATTTATTTGTCAGTTTTTGACACTTTTCCCGGCTTTCTAGAGGTCTGTCCACCTGTTCGGATTTTCAAAGGAGGGTTCTCCAACCTTCTCTACAAGATGGTGCATGTCTGGGAAACAGTGAATGGAATTACTGAATTCGTTTAGAGAGATGAAACATGAAAGTCTTCTATTTTAGGGTTGCAAATTATTTTGTGAAATCCGAAATATATATCGGCCAAAAAAAGTAGATAACTGTATATCCCCTACAAAAATTAGGCAACTGCCGCCCGTTGGTATGCGGCCGCGCGAGCTTGTAGGCTAGCATGCGGCATCGTACCTGCATATGTACGTATATAGCCCCAACCTAAATTTATATTCTGGGGAGGTCTTACTTGTCTTTGAAACTCTCATTCGGAGCCTTCTACAAGAATAAATGACCTGACTATTGGACTATAGATAATAGTGAAAGAATCTAATTTTTGCAACCACACACGTGTATCTACATCATAGAATAGAAAAGTTACGGCCGAAAAAGTCGCGTTTCCAAGTCCGTTAATGGTCGATCCGCCGATAGACTGACATACTGACATGTTAGTTATCATTGTTCTATCAATATCATCAAATGTTATAATACGTGGCATTAAAACCCCCTCCACTTTTATTTCTTAAGAACACATGATACCCTTGGTGGGTCCTAAATATAGGATTTTTTTACTTTGCACTTTTCAAAGGATTAGGATTTTATAAATATACAAGGTGGATGCTAACTTTTGATGCTCGATATATGTAGCTTAGAAGATATGTATACCGATTTGTTCCACATGTCATCCACTACAAAATTTTGGAGCAATTATAAGGTAAAAGTAGTGAAGCCCTTTTATCTTATAGTCCATGGCATTTCATATTGCTTTTAATTGAAGAAGAAGTCTCCGATTTTCAAAGTTTATTACAAAAAAAAAATTAATTACAAAATGTTCACAGACAGGAAAAATTAGTCAAGTTAAACCGAGCTAATTTATCTGTTTCCGATGATCGAATTCGGAGGTAATATAATCTTTACCGCCAATGTGAAAGTCTTTTTGAAGTGCAGGGTCAAACTTGTAAGGAGAGACGGCTGAGAAGGATTTTGTTTTATTTTATTTTTATTTTCAATACAAAACAAAACTTTATGGTTAATTTAGATCATGTTGTTTCTGTTTCCAAAAATTTCGTTTTCCGATGTAAATATAATAAGTTTACGTAAAAAAAGTTTAAAAAGAGAAGACTTGTTTTTGGAAAGTAATCGACATTTAATATTCATACTGAACCGGTACCTAACTGCAATTAATGAAGCTTTTCAAGTGGTAGAGGTTAACACCTTTCGCATCTAGTAATACAATTTCGCTGTTTTACGTTCATTCACTTTTCCGTGTACGATAATTTTGCATTCCGAAAAATTTTTCCATATTGTTTTTTGCATTTTAAAAATCTTAATACAACCCGTTTTAGTTTGACACTTTTTTACCGTTATCAGGATGATTGAGAGTATTAAAATTGGTCGAACCAAATTACCAAGTGATCATAGAAAGATCGGTAAATTTGAAGATTTTGTTCATAATTTGTCGCAATAATTTCCACTTAACTAAATATTGTGAAGGAATTACTATTGTCCGGGTCTCTCACGTGAAAACGGCCTCATAAAATGAATGTATCATATCTATTTTTTAGCGATCTTACACTCAATATCAGTGTAATTTGCAGCCATATAATTGTATAATTTCTGCTCGAACGCGGAGGAAAATCTCTTTACCAGAAAATTAATAGTTCAAAAACAGACTGTAATTATATCTCTAGGCCAGCAGCTAACAAAGGTGTTGGATTACTCACCCTCGCGACAATAACATTTATTCTTCTCGTTGTAGTATCCGTTGTCCAATGCATTCTCCTCGAACACGAACTTACGCGCGGCGAGATCGGATATTTTGTACTCTTCAGGCACGGGTACCTATTTGGAAATAAAAAACGGGGGTGAGTATTTTTTATTTTAAATAAACTAAAAAATACTTTTTTTTTGTTATACAAAATAAATAAATAAATAAATATAAAATCTTACCATAGTCTGCGGGCGGCACATACTCTTCCTGAAGAACTTCACAGTTTCATTCGGTTCAAGGAGCCCCTTAAACTTGGTACCATCTGAAGCCATGTTAATATTGCTACAGTGGTCGCCATTCCACTGTGGGAGGTTCTGTGACCCCATGTACGTGTCATATACGCCTGCTTTACTTGGATCATCACTTCCTGTGTAAAAAGTCTCGAAGTCAGCATTGAAATCGTACATCTGAAGGAAAATTGTAAATTAGCAATGAGAGACACTTCTAATTTATTTAAGGCTGCTGCCACAGTATTCGTTTAATACTTACTCTGTCGATCAGGCCGACCTTATCAAAATGGATCCAGTTCGGAAGGAACGTGTTGCCCAGGGTTGTTAGTGGTGTCTCAAAGCCAAACATAAATTCCCGTGCTGTCATTTTAACGATGGGCTGACTGTCCGTTTGCCGGATTAGCAAGTTTATTGGTAATCTAACAAAATATGATTTCTCTGCACCCACTTGCGCTATACTCTGAAAAGTGGAGAATATCGGTATCAATTAGCTTCTCTGGACAGTCAAGAATAAATGCAAACATGCAGAGCTTTTTAATTTCGAGATCAACTGCCTTAGCCGGTGTGCGCCTTATCAACAAATTAATGTTTTGCATTTGAATCAAATACTTAAAATTGGGTCTGCGTGCCAAGTGACCCGCAAGCGCGTTAGAGTTATTTTTGAGGCGATAGCGGCTTATTGTTAAAAATTATAATGTGGGTCTCTGTGACGATTCAATCTAATACGCTTTTATGTCATGATAACGCCATAATTAATCAGGGACCAGTTGTATAAATTATTTAATGACAAGGCAACCGCTTGCAAATTAAGTACTGTCTCTCTGATGGATAAATAATTTAATGAAGGACTTTCTTGGCGGGATTTGTAGATTAATAAATATATTCTCATACGCTATTGGAACGTACAGTACTTTTTACTGTTTTGAGTGTCATTTAGGTAAATAGTTTACTATGACCGCTAATTACACATGGCCGTATTTGCAAATGTTGGGATCGTCGTAGGTGACCATTAGTTTATTGTAAATATCTGGTGAATAATTGATGTTGCAATAAAAATGATAAAGATATTATTTATTCAACATTAAATTTTCTATACATTTTGACTAGGTTTCATTTTTGTAGAACTAACCGTGTAAGAGTTATGCCCGCCGAGCACGCCAACTTGGCAACTTGGTAGAAACAATCTTAGGAGAATATGAGGAATATCAGCCAACTAATTGCCTAAGGTATTAGATCAAGTAACATACTCTGTTTTGTGTGGAACGTAAGTTGTTTATGGTCTAATATGTAAAAGATGATATATGTAATTTAAGAGACTACCGAAAATCCATGACGTATTGGATGGATTTTAAATGTTTATTATCCTTTTCCAATTTATTTGTTGGTTCACCTAAATCGTAAGTGTCAGCATTACTATGTACTAGGAGTGTAACCATAACTAAAAAAAATTTGATCTACTATATACATAACAATCGACAACAAAGAATAAAAAAAATCGGATACAGTTATTGAACATGAATTATTAAATAGAGTCAAAATACAGCGGGAAAAAGATTCAACAAATAAAAGCTCATCATACAAATATACATATGTACGAGTAATCTTATCAAATTCAAATATTTTGTGCTATTTTGAGTTCATCGTAGGGGTCAAATTAATTTCCAGCTTACTAATTACTCTATCAAATGAGTTCAGGTTATCTAATCGTGTCAATACGGTAAATTACTCATTAAAGCTCACTTAATTAAATAATTAGCCAAAATCAGTATAACGTTCAAGTACATTTAAATATTGTCCGTTTTTTTATTTTTGATTATAAATAAGTGTTGACATGTGTCACGTACGGATTTGTACTTATTGTTTCATAATTTGTATGAGAAATATATTTTCTACTGTGGAA
Source organism: Neoitamus cyanurus (assembly GCA_947538895.1). Taxonomy (NCBI): domain Eukaryota; kingdom Metazoa; phylum Arthropoda; class Insecta; order Diptera; family Asilidae; genus Neoitamus; species Neoitamus cyanurus. The sequence continues at coordinate 16,004,894 of OX384544.1, read as the reverse complement.
AAAAATGTATGATACGAGTGAACAAGAAGTAACAAGTGATCACACATTACTGAATGTTTTGTGCATGAATAACACATGTTTTCCTGAAGAAGTCAATTAGGGTTTACAACAACAAAAAATGTCATTCGCAATCTGTTAATTTACTCATTTGTTATTATGGTGTCGTATAGTGTAGAACAGCGAGTTACCATCGTGGAAAAGATTTTTCAGAGTAAAGAATTTGGGAAATTGAAACGAATTTTAGTCTATGGGGTCGCTGCTGGATTAAAAACTACTTGCATTTAATCGTTATGGACGGTCGGCCGAAAATATCGGTGCTGTGAGCTGGAGTATGATTGACTACCCAACACTCTCACTTCCTCGTCGTTTGTAGTAGTTGAATCTCTCTCAAATAAAAAAAAGGGAGTATTCTGACGAAAGATCGAAGAAATAGGCAAAATATGTTGTTTTTTCAAGATGATTTGAGTGCCATTTCACCTAATTTCCGAATAAATTAAGAACGATCATCACCGGATATAGGCAAACTGGAAAGGTATTTCAAGTCCTACTAACGCTAAAGAACGGAAGACAAAGAACTCATTTTCGTTATCACAATTCTAATTTCGACGTTTTCGTTTATGCAAAAAAATAAAAAAAATTTTAGCTTAGAAACCTGGTTTCCATTAACGAATTACATTTGAAAGCGAAAACAAGAACGTCGTCAGTTCTTTGACATCGGATGGATTGGTAGCTGGAAAAATAATTTTCTATTTTTAGAAATTCTACTATTGTGCTCAATGATCTCTGTAGTGCATTTATTACGAAAGACATGCAACAGTTGAATAGACTTACAATGTACATACACGTAAAACTTAATATTTTTAACTTACGCTATATGACAAAAACAAATTTTAGTCAGCCCTATTTACGCAGAACATAAAACGTGATTTCGCTAGCATATAGATTTACGTAAGCAAGAATCTCTAACCAGTTTCAGGGCCTGATGGAAAATTTTAAACCTTTCCAAATACCAGAAGATTGTTTTTGGTTTTTTTTTACAAAGGTATCTCTGGAAACAAATTTTTTTAACGTTTCCGATTACTTTGAGGTCAGGTTTATGCTCGCGCACGAAAAAGTGTAACCATTATTCTTCTCGCGATTGACGTCACTCCGTCAGTATACCTTCCTGTCGCCGTCTAAATATACGGACTAAATTGATCTCGTCTCCTGGTAATCTTTTCCGTTCCTTTTCAACTCTTTCAAGTAACTGCACATTTTAGCTGTTTTTTTTATAGGACTACGGAAAATTTTCTGATTCTTATTTTTAGACTTGTTAATTAGCAGTATGCATTTAGCTCAAACCCCCCCAGAAAAAAATGGTTAAAATTGCTTTGACGTCAATGCTGTCAAGGAGGAAGCTCGTACCAATGGCAAGAATTATTCTTTAACTGGTATGACGTCTTTCTTTTCTTTCAGACAGTGTTGACGTCAATTGGGACTACTAATTTCTAATTGGCAAAAAACTAAAATGTATAAGTTCCATAGATGAAGATGCTTTTAAAATACACAATTCAAGTATTATTTTTCTTTTATTTGAACTATTTCGAAAAAAAAATTGTTTTGGTCTTTTTGACCCTGATTTTTGGCTATTTATAGAACAAGGTATGCATTCGGTTAAAATCTTTATAAAGGTATTTTAATTGGAAGATTGATCGGAACTATCATTTAGGTGCTATTTGGTTGGCAGGTAATAAGTAAGTATTAAAATATATCTTCGAGCAATTTGATTAAAGTTTATTAATTTGTTTTTAAACTGTCCACAAATTTTGTATTTTTATAATCATTATATTTTTGAAATTGGGAAATTTTCACACCTTACTTTTGCATTCTGCTGTTTGTTTACTTTTCGGTATAATTAAATTAAAATAATTTCGGCTAATTTTAAGCGGCCAACAAGCCAGTGTTTTAGTTTTGTTTTTGGTCTAATAGCCAAATAAAATTCGTCGAAATGTCAAAACTGCGAAAAAAGTCCGAACAAGCTGGATTTTTGTAGAGACCTTTATTTCGATGTCCTATAAGCATATTCCGAAAAGTGCCCTAAATTTGAGCCGGTGGTTTTTTAGGCCGTGAATGGGAGAGAATTTTAGTTTTTGGCAAATATCTTGTAAATGTTCATTATATTGCGAACCTACATATAAAATTCTGCACAAAAAAGGTCCTTAGACTTTTTCCCGTAGAATCAATCATTTCAAAGATATAAACTGAATTTGCATGTCTGAACAGATAGTGAGAAATTTTTCGGTTGACTATAGCCGTCTTTAAAAAGATTTCATACGTATCGCACCGGACGTAACTTTACCGCACGTTTTAGTCAAAAAGGATTTAATTGGGCTTGATTGGCATTTTGTTTATATGTTGGTTACAGAGAAACTCTCGTTTTGGGAAAAGTAATTTGGCAAGTGCGAACATTTTGCAAGTATCTATAGAAATATTTTAACCGAATTCACTTTTTAGGGGCTGATCTCTACAGAACAGGGGCCTGGAATATTTTTCTTTTGAGATATTTTGAAAAATAATGAAAAAAAATGTTTTTTCTCTGTTCTTCTATTTGGTCAGTCTACACAAAATATGGTGTTCGAAACTTTTTAAAAATTATAAATATTTATCTTTAATTTGAATTTGCTTAAAAGATTCATTGTTGTTAGGCAGTCTACTAAAACTGAAATAGACGATCGCGACTGTGATCGCAAGTTTTAGGTATATAAAGGAAATAAAAATTGAAACGGACATTTCTTCTTTTTACTTAAATATTTTCATAAACAAGATTTTAGATACTGCAAAAACCCTTAGATTGAATCAAAGCCCTTAATTTAAACAACAAAAATTTCCACAGCCCTGATGCTATAAACAAATTATTTTTCTTACTAGGGATTACGAAAATTTAACATGGGACTTTACATTAGGATATACGCACTTATATAGTTTATGGCTCGCTAATGATGTTAACCTAGTGGGACTACTGACTAGTCAGCAAATAAATTTCGGAATAACTTGTTTTAGTCAACTGAATTTGTGGTTGTTTTTGTAGGAAACCTGATAAAAAAAAGCTCTTTGCGACGTTTCACAAAGTTTCAACTGAAACACCCTCACATACTTTTAAATACATATACAGATATGGCACTCGGATCAAATAAATATAAAAAAAATTTAATTATCTATAAATTAGAATAGAGGCACCAGTATGGCGGCCCAACCCATACTAGTGTATTGTATACTTCCAAATTTTCAGCTTGTTAGGTTGTATGCATCTACAGCTGCGATATAAGCAACAAAGACCCTCCAAGCAGTCCTCCAAATTCACGAAAAAATGTCTTTTCTATTGACGCCTCGACACTTATATTACCTAATTGATGACTACTACCGGCTTAAATGAATTGAAAGAACGTGTTAAAATTTTAATGAACCCCAAGGGGATGGAAATGCTTCCATAATTGATTCACAATTTTAAAATTAATAAGCGATAATTGCCTTCCAGGAAAATGTTTTCATCAATTAAAACATTTACAACTTAATAGACTCCATTGAATTATCACGCAATGCGGACATCACACATCCATCGTCGCTCATAACGAGAACTGTTTTATGCTCGGAAAGCATATGGAAGTGTCTATTTTCCTTGGTGTAGCTCAAAAAACAAGATTCTGGAAATAACGTGACCTAGACAAGGCACGTGCGTATAACTGGTTGGTGGACTATAAAATTATTTTATAGACTTTCTTATATCCCGAAGCTCTCATCTTACTTTTGGTGTAAAGTATGTGACATAAGTGAGGTAGACACATGAGCTATAAATTTTTTTTTGTTTTTATTTAAATACATGAATGAAACGCTTACAAATTTTATTAAGTGTTGGAGAATTGGTTTATAGCCATACGTCCCTACATTTATTTCATATTTCCTTCCTCTTGTTATGTAACGTTTTGTCCAACTTCTTGTTCTTTAAGTTACTGTATGCATTTCAAGGTAAACAATTTTACTTCATTAACATTTGTTGTGACATGTTTGTTTTGGGTTCCGTACATGTACGAAAAAATGTGTTTTTCTCTCAGATAAAAGGTAAATATTTTTAGAATGGCCAAAGCTTTCGGTTTGAAATTAATACACTTAATTATAAATCTTGTTTGCAGACATATAGTTCAATCGTTGGCATCTCACCATACACCAATGTGTATGTCTATCTTTGGGGCACAAAAGGTTAAAAGCGTGTTTGCATTGCGTAGTGTTTGAGAGTATCGCAAAATTGCAAATAAAGGCTTTTCCAATAGGGACTTGACAACTTTGAATTCAATTTGTGAACGCACCCTTTCACTAATCGTCGAACTGTCACTGTCAATTTATTCAGTAAACTTACCATTTTCATCACGGTAAAGTACACGAACGAACAAACATAACAAATTATAAAAATTTACTACAGAAATACTACTACTACTTTAAGAGCGTTAACTCGGTCGTAATTCTCGCCCTAGTAGACAGGCAGTAACAAGTTTAGTGCAAACATTTGAGTCTACATATTCGTTGTGTGATGTTGCCGTGCCAGTGAGACAACGGGTTGGTCGAAGTGTCGAAAATATCGCTGCCGTTGAAACGTCCGTAGCAAATGATCCAAATCAGTCAATTCCACGGCGTTCTCAAGAGTTGGGCATCGCCCAGACCACTTTATGGCGAATTTTGCGTAAGGATCTTGGTTTACACCCATACAAGATCAAGCTGACTCAAGAATTGAAGCCGATGGACCATTTGAAGCGACGTACGTTCTCCGATTGGGCTCTGGAAAAGATGCGCCAAGATGATCAATTTCATCGCAAAATCATCTTCAGTGACGAAGCTCATTTTTGGCTCAATGGGTTCGTCAATAAGCAAAATATGCGTTATTGGTCGGGTGAAAATCTACATGTGCTTCATGAAACACCACTTCATCCACAAAAAATAACTGTTTGGTGCGGTTTGCATGCCGGCGGCGTCATAGGGCCATATTTTTTCGTCGACGATAATGATCGTCACGTTACTGTGAATGGTAATCGTTATCGCGCCATGATTACTGGTTATTTTTGGCCCGAATTGGAAGATATGGACTTGGACAACATGTGGTTTCAACAGGACGGTGCCACAAGCCACACAGCACACGTTACAATCGATTTATTGAAGAGTAATTTTGATGACCGTGTTATCTCAAGAAATGGACCAGTTGATTGGCCGCCTCGTTCGTGCGATTTAACGCCTCTAGACTTTTTTCTTTGGGGCTACGTCAAGTCATTGGTCTATGCCAACAAGCCGACGACGTTGGAAGAGCTCAGAGCCAACATTGAACGCGAAATAGCAGCCGTTTCGGCCGAAATGTGTGGTCGAGTCATCGAAAATTGGGTCCAACGAATCGACCGCTGCAAACGTGCCCGCGGTGGCCATATGAACGAAGTCGAGTTCCATTCATAAATGTTTTGATTGTACTTCAACCCGATAATAAAGTTTTTAAAATATCTCAAATGGTTTGCATTTTATTTTGAAAAAACGTTGTCAAGTCCTTATTGGAAAACCCTATATTATGGATAATCATAAAAACTTCTTTTTGTTATCCTTTTTTTCACCCTATAAAATACGCCGCGCAATAGGGCTCTGCAGCCAGATTCTGACGTGAGTGACTCAGACCGACTTTCCAACACTAAGAAACTCGACATTTTTATGACAAAATACCAAATCATAGGAAATATAGGAAATCAAAAATTGGGAAAAACTACAATATGGAGGGAAATTATTCGTATTTGGTGGGCAGGTTTAACGTATAGGCTCATCACAAGACATTTTAATTTCTCGACAAAAATGGTTTGGCCGCCCTAATCATTTATTTATTTAGTGAAACAAAATGGTGGAGCAAGTATCGCGTATCGAGGTAATTAGCTGAATCTAGGATACATATGCTAGGGTTTCCACTTGTAAGTGCAAATAATAGTAAAAACGAAAAAATTGGAATTTTGCAAGGTAACATATGACTTGGGACCCAGCCAGTGAAAGTTCGTACTGTGGCCGCTTTTCCCATAAGGAATGTATGGACGCAAAAAAATTCTCAATTTTGTTCCAAAAGCTTTTTGTCTTTGTTTAGACGGGTATTTGAAATTTTTTCTGGTCTTGAATAAGCAGTTTCAAGGTCATGAAAGCTCTTGCGTATATGTGTGTCTTGGGCGCGTCTACGGCGCCATCTGGTGTAGTTGTGATTATGAGCCCCTCGTCGTCCTTTCGGAAGTTGTGTTTGGGGCGCCATCTGGTGGATTCTATATTGTGATCGTCTCTCCCTTGGAGCTATACCCCTCTTCCTGTTATCTATACCTGGATATGAGTGATATATGCAGGTGGTTTTGTTTATACTCTTTTTATGCTATGGTACAGTTCTGTACCTATACAGCTGGAAGCTTGGAACTGCTGGAGGAGGAGATTTCAAATGCCCATCTAGACCTAGAAAAAGAGGTTTTAAAGCATAACTGAGAATATTTTGTCCTCCAAATGTCCGAATTGTGGTCCAGGATCGCCATAACCCACATACTATATATACTAGGATAGGAAAATATGGAAGAAGATTTCTTTGTCGATCTGTGGGCACTGCATTTGATCATAGGTATACCACAGAAAATGTTATGCTGCCGCGGGCTGAGGAGGATGCCCTTAACTATCCTTATAAGACCGCCTATACTTCTACTACTTTTTCAAAACATTCTGATTGCATATGACATTGAACTGCAAATTGATGTAATAATATTAATTATAATGTAATCTCTATTATTCAACAAGTCAAAGTTTACAAATTAATGAAGCAGCGCGCATTCTATCGAGTTGTAATTAAAACAATTAACGCAAGCAATCTAAGGGTAATATGTAGTTAACCGTATGACCTTGTTATGATTATGAGGTATCAAATAATTATTAATTTATATATGTAAATCCCTTAACAACCGGAAGTGGTTAAAACCTACCTATATTATAAAATTGTCTGTAAAATATGCAAGCCGACTGAATTATATAAATTACAGCTAACTATATAAATCGTATTGACAGATAGTCAACCAGATCACAATTTATCTCTGTACGGGGATCAAGGACAGTTTCACTGATCACGTCAAACGATCTCATTATGTTCTAGAAATATCCTGCTTTTCATTGACTTGTACATACTAGTGAGAGTTGAAATTTAAAACTTTTACCGGCACCAATTTATTTTTCAAATAATGTAACATGATGAAGCAGGCAAGGTCCTTAAACGGAACTTGCTATAAAATAAGTGGAAGTAAAAAATAAATTTAAAACAAAAAATTTTAAGTGAAAGAGCCCTAAACTGTAATCTTGATCTCGAATATTATTAAGGTACAGATCAGTGTTCGGTGAAAGTCAATGTCAAGATATTTGCGAATGTCACCATGTGAACAACTGTGGAAGCCGGCAGGTCTGTACGATTAATTTCTCGAGCAATAACAAGTTTGCGGCAATGTCATTGAATGAAAAGGAAAACTTACCAGCAATGCAATGTTTACCATCATTAGAACATCATCTTCGTTACGACCCTCCGAGAGCTCTTCTTGCCATACAAGAGGATGCCTGGGCCTCGTTGACAAGGTGTTATTGTCATTGAACTCAATCTCATGATGCTCAAATATTTCTCTGTTAATGAAAGTTTGATGAAATTAATAATATTTAACATTTTCGTTTTTTTTTAGATTTTTAGGGATGTGCGTGTAACCCCCAAGCCATCTCTCACAAATTAGTTGTGAGGTATGGACTCGTAAGTGAGTACTTTTCACTCAGCTATGAAATTAAGGTGACGAAAGTAATACAGTATTCGTTGGAGGAACACTTTGTCTATAAATATTCTTCCACTTTCCAGTGAAGAAATTGATAAATTTGTAGCTTGTCATTGTATTCCTGTGCTGTTCCGTATACAATTTATGAGTAATTATTTTGTTAAATCGTATCGTGTACGTAGAGTAAAAGGGGTTCCACAGTGGATTTGCATATTCCAGTACAGTTCTGATTTTGGTATTAAACAAAGTAATGTGTGCCTCTGGAGTTTTAAAGGACTTATCATTGCATAAAGTAAGATAGTTTATTTGTGATTTGTTCTCGTTGCATTCATCCAATAAATGCCAACCCTAGTCTTTACCAAGCCGATTTCATTAATCGAGTTGGCAATCGATTCGATGAATCACATTAGTATTATACGTCGCAATTATTCCATATGGGGTTAGTACAAATATTGAAAACAAAAAATTTAAAAAAACTCAAACCCGAATACGCAAAAACAAAAGTTAAAAGTTAAAAACAGGTTGCTTGCTTTATTTTGTATTTACATTTCATAATCAGAATCATCTTTAAATAACCTAGAAAAAAGTTTTGATAATCAGAACATAAACTAAAACAATTAATTAAAAATAAGTGCTGAGTGTTACACGCGCTTTAGTTTTACGTTGGCTTTTTGAATGACCAATAATTTTTATTCATCTTAAAAAAAAACGAAGTAAGCGCTTCGAGCTAAAGTGACACGTGTGTGCACAACTTTAAAATATTTCTCTTAATTTACTTATGTTTACAACTTTGTATTTATTTTGTACATTATATTCTACTTAGGCGCACATCCCTGTGTTATATAAAAAATTTTCTGAAGAATAACTTACTTGTATACATAAGGCCCAACTTCCTCGACTTTCATTTTCTCCTTACCAGCCAAAAACTCGTCAGCGTTTGTGATGTTGAACAGATAGATCTTGCAATACAAGTCAATTGGGGGCTTCTCCCACAAGCTAAATATCTCTCCACCTTCTCCAAACACCAGTTTCTTAACATGTAATAAAATCACCATTAGATAATAGCTGTTGAAGCAAAAACACCCAGTTCAATTACCCATTGATAAATCAGTTCGTACGGATGAAATATTCTAATTAAAACGGCTGAGGTTAACGCAAGCAGGCCGGTTACCATAAGCAGAAATGAACCTGAAACGAAAATCAAAACAAATTATATATTTTGTAATGTAATATCTTGCACGTGGAGATATTATGCAATTATTAACAAATGCAAAAAGTATTGGGTATCAGCCGTTGTTGGTTACATGAGCTCACAGCCTTGATCGCAATTTGGCGTGGATTTGTGGATAAACGCCGGCCGTAAAACGTCTCGCAAGAAATTTGTCATCGGAACAATAGACAAGTACTAAAGTAGATTGTTGTGCTTGTCGATACCAGCGAAGTCATTTAATGCTAATGGGATTAGGGACTGTGTCTGGACAGTGTTGTTGGTTTTCCAGCTGTCACACCTACTGAATACCGACATGCCATAGATACGTATACAATGTTTGTGGCGCTTCGATTGCTTAGAATTTTCCACCAGAGTGTTATCATTTTACACTTGTGCTTTTGTGCATACTCATAACTTATAATTAAACTAAAAGGCGCGTGATCCTCAAAGATGCTACTGTATCTCTCCAACCACATGACTTGGCATTTCAGTAGACATTGCTTTTATTATTAAAACATGTGCAGCGGAAAATGGATCAATTAATTTGTAAACATTGTTGCTGTTGGTCGCGCGTATTGGAAATTATCAGATGAAATATCTTTTTCAATCAGATCTGTTATAAAAGGCGTGCTTGTGGTAGTTTTGATTATTTGTTTTTAAATCTTATGCATACAAATATTTTTTGCAATAAAGACAAAGGAAAACTCGTAATTTGTTTACAATATCTCTTCACACTATGACGTGGTTTTGCAAATATCTACATAAGTACCTTCTCAATTTCTTTCAAAACCTTTTGCATATGCAGTATTAAAAAAAATCTGCAGACAATTAACAAACATATTTTTAATTCCACTTTATCAATTGTCGTTTACATACCCTTGAACTCAATCGTTGCGTCAATAGGAAAACCAGAGAAGACTTTTCGTATGTAGTATATAATTGGTCAAATCTAAAGTGAAAAAGGAGCAAAATTCCTAAATAAACGAATAAAAATCTGGTGTCCGGTCTTTATTATTTTTATTTATTTTTAATGCGCACAATGCCAGGGTTTGCACGGCTCTAATCTGATACCCCTGATTTTTTTACAATATTAAATCGAGTATTTTTAGTATTAAGAGATAGAGTATGTGAGATGTTATTAATTTCTTATCACTTTTGTAATACGCTGTTACGGATAAATTGAACTTTGATTTCTGAATGGGGTTATCACAATTTGTATGTAGATCTTGTAATTACTTTATTAATATATTAATTATTTTTAACAACACAACTTTGGAATAGTAAGTGCATATTAGTCACAATTTAATTAAATTCTTTGTTTGCAAATAAAGATACTACCTTCAGCATTTGAATATTGACTAAAATCATAATAAGGCTTTTTTTTGTATCAAAATATTTTATTTGAGAATGAGTTTTAGGATGTCTGAAATTGTGCTAACATTATAATGCTTTTTGAGTCTGTTACCTTACTAGGATCTTTTTTAAAGGGTGTCTCAAGAACTTGAAGAACATTTCTTCTTTCAAATGTTTAGTCAATCATATTTGGTAGCAATTGGCATATTTATTTACGAAAATGCTATGTTACACTTCGTTATATATGTATATACGTTTCTTAATTGTGAAGACCTTTGGAGAAAAGTTTACATACAGTGACAATTCGCAAGTTTACATGTTAAGTTCAGTGTCCATCGTCTATCGCAAATGAATTATTTCGACAAGATAGCGCGACCTCCCACATCGCAAGCAAAAAAATTACGTTATTGTAAACTAAGCTCCCAGGTCGTGTCATCAACAGGCCAGCTGAGCAATTGAAATTTTATTTGTTTGGACTCCTTTCTCTGTGAACAATTCATGCCAGGAAACAGTTATGTATGTACGAGTATATACATAAGCCCCTTTAAACTCATAGCGTGAAGTCCCGCGAATAACCGTGAACGTGAATGTGGATGGTTTTCGCGGACTTCTCGCATATTCACGGCTGTTTCTCGATCAGTGTGGGAGCGTAAAGTTCGCGGGCAAGAGCTGTGAACCCTCTAGCCCAGGAAAGTTATCATTTGTCGTCAACACAATTTCCGACAAGCTGAATATTTGCACAGACGTTTTTTGTGGTGTCTCAAACTCAAATCTGCGTAAACCACAAAAATCACAACATGGCTACTCAAGATATTGAAGGTCAACGTTTTTTGCAAATATCTCGCATTCTATGCCTCCATAAGGTCTATGTGAAAGTTGTAGGGAATTAAATTATCTACCAGATTGGTCTCTTGCATTTTTTGCAGAAACCTTCCCCTTTTCGGGATATTCAAGGTCAAAGTTTCAAAAACAAGGTTTTTCGCGAATATTTCGCTTCCTATGCATCGAACGTCCATGAAGTCAATATAAAAGTTGTACAGAATTTTATTATCTCCAAGGTTGGTCTATTGCACACAAAGTCAGAGCAATTGCATCTTCCACTTCATCCATTGTGGTGGAAGGCGTGTACCCAACTGAGCGACCTAAGTACATGAGTGTTGATATTGTTTCGCGGGCGCTATGTTCACAGCTCGAATTCTCGCCGCGACTTCACGCCGTGGTCAAAAATATAGGTTTGTTCAATAACCGATTGCAGTTGACTCCTGATGATTTCTGACAGCTTGTAGTCATTCAATAAGCTGTTACAAGGAGCTCAAATCGTCCGAACTAGGCCATTTTAGACAGTGTTTGCGTTCAGTGAACACGGCCAGACTAGTCGATTTTGGTCAATTTTAGACTACATATTGGATTTTGTGCTGCCACTTTCTGAATTATGTAAAATTCAAAAATAACTAAAAAGGCACTTGTGGGCAAGCTAAGTGTTCAATGATTGTAGACTGTCATCATCTAATCAAGTAGGAAACAGACGTTCCGCTTTAACTCTAGACTGCTTAAACATTTTACAATAAAAAAACACCACACCTTTTCCAGGCAATGGCCAAATTATCAATTCATACATTTCCTCAGTTCTCCGTCATCAAAAACATAAGTGTAAAAATATTTGAAATTTCCCCCAAGTAGGATCTCAGATGAGGCGGAAAATGTGAGTTGATATTTTCCTTACATTGACTAACATTACCTTGAAAATAAAAACAAAGAAACTGACGCACTGCGATAAAAAAATACATATGTATCATTTATTTTTACATGCCCGATAAATGAATTCACCCCTTTAACAACACCAGAAATGTCAGTGGCAATAGAACTTTTTCTTCCGGGAGATATAAACTTTTGAAAAATAATTGAAATCTTGATGCAGCGATGATATCGAAAATCCTGATCAAGGGCTCTCCTACTATTAGGTATTTCTTTGTTTAATTTAAGAAGGTCAAGTTATGTCATTTTTACGATGACGGCTACAAAATTAAAAACCCTTGTTTTTGGGTTTAAGAATCAGATGGCTTTTTTTAGAAATAAAACTATAAAAAGCAAACGTTAAATCAAAAATCAAAATGGGTACAAAGACAAAGCATCTAAAAAATTGAAAGAAACACGTTTCCGTGTTCCGACAAAACCACTTCCGAGACCTAATCAAATTTCAATCGTTTCCAATAAAAAGTAAATCTCACATTATTGTCCACCTTAAAATCAAACTGGCCTCCGGGCTTATTTAGTTTGCCTTTGAAAAATCAACATACAAATTTAGCGTCGTTTCATTAATAAACAGAAATAAACATCACTTTGAATTTTCTTAAAAATGCGGATGGCACAAGCCAACCGAAGTACAAAATGCTGTCTAAGCGAAGCACCCTTTCTCAAAATGTGCACTAGAAGGCTACCGGCTTTTAAAAAGCATTCTCAGTAAAAGAAAACGAAAACAGGTGGCGAAAAGCGACTGGTCATTTCCATCTGCTGATGTTATGCAAAAAATTTATTTCTTTCAACACCGGCAGCTTCATGACCGGGCGGCGCGCGATGGTTGTCTGACTGGCTGGCGCGGTGAACTTGAATTTGTTTTCAAAGTTTTTTTATTTTCTCTAAATTAATCCAAGTAAAAGTGAATATTCGTGGCACTCGTTTTTTTAGTACTTGTCTTTTGTGGGGGAGTATTTGCTAAACTATAATTGATAAACTGACATCTTCCTAGTAGCTTTTATCAAATTTCTAATTAGATATATAATACTATACCTTGAGGTTTAGATACTTTAAGAACTAACAAAAGTTCTGTTATTGACTAATATCCTTCAAATTAAAATTCCAAGAGCTTTATGGCACGGGTTACGCGTTACACTTACAATTGACGTCGTAAACATACTCGTACATGTGTCAGATTTTAATTTATGACCGCAATCACTTACCGAAGCAAGTTATATCTCACACCATGTACCTAAGCGAGTTTTTGCGAGAATGTCTTCGCGTATCATTTTTATAGCTTTTTCCTTCGATAAAGTGTGACTTTTGGCTTATTCTACATATATTAATAGCCATTCAAATTTCGAATAGATTATATGTTAAGAAAAGAAGAGACATTTATAGTCGATATTGAAGCCGTCGTCGTTATTTGAGTTTACTTTATATCTATTTCATTCAGTACTAAACAATTTAATAGGATTGGTTACTAATATAACACCAAACATATAATTTTAAGGTGACCGTAAAAATTTTAATTTAACGAACCTACTAAGTGTTACTCTTATAAATTTTTTCAACCACTTTGGAGACTCATATATTGCAACAGAAGCGTCAAAATAAGAGATGTAAATTTTTAATGGAGTTTCCTTATAAGACCTCAACCTTCCTTATTGCAGTCGATCGTTTTACTTGATGACAATACCATTAACCAATATGTCAGCTGAGTTTAATGGATTTATTGAAATATGGCGCCAAACTTTTTAAACAGCTATCATGACTGATTCAATCAGGTTTGATAACAACTTTTGAACAATTTTTTGCAATGTCAACCTGTAATCCTGTATGAATTCAAGCAATGTGTTTGGCAAAGGGGTACCAGACCCAGATATACCAGCGTAGAGGACGCTACGAGTACTATAAGTTTGCTTATGATTTTTTTTCGTAACTGTCACGGCTGACCGCGGGGGCATATGAGTGCATATCAGTATTTTCGATGATTGGAATCGCGATATCTCAGGAATGGTGATTCGTAGGAACAAAAAGTATATGAACCACTTTTGTAGACAATTACAAGATCTACAACTTTTATATGAAATATTTTTACGATTTTACGAAAGAAAAACATACAAATTTTTTTCAAGTACTGAGCAGAGCGAGTCGGAATTAATTGCCTACACATTGTGTTGTTAATTTTTCTCCTATTTGTCCCTTATTAATATATAATACCATTTGAAGGTTAAAAAAATTCATTTCCTACCGAATGCTTGCTAAAAAATTGTATATGAGCGAGTTAAGTTGACAGATTTTTTGGTATGCCTATTCAAAATCAAATAGCATACAGTGTCGTTTTGCAGGCTTTAAATACAATATATTATAAAATATATGGACTCCATTCCTGAAACCAGTACATAAAAGTCGAACAAAAACGATACGTCATAAAATTAAATTAGAAAAACGACACTTGACTCAACGGTGCTGTTTTCTTCGATGTTGACTTACGTGAACTGCCCTGTCATTGTTCTCAGCACAATTTCATTCCAAAAACATATATTTGTCTTAGATCTTTATCATACATAATAATGAGGATGATTTAAATTCTTAAACCACAGAAAACTTGTTAGTGGCAAAAATGTAGAATTCATGCCTTCAACGCATAAAACAATGAAAGGAAAAACTTGGTTTATTACGTCAGAAAACCGTAATTCCTCCTTTTAAACATTTCATAAGTCACGCGTTCTAGTCGCCTGACTACTGGTAATTTTTTTTATTTATATCCTAAGTCAAAATATGCAAACTCATCTTGTTTGTCTTTTGTTTTAACTATAACACCTTATAACATACATATGTATGTAGGTATAGCCAATATGGAAAAACCAGAATTTCAATTTTTAATTTATCCCAAAACTTTATGACTTGCTAATCCTGGGTACATTTCAGAGTTCGTTACTACACAATCCGAATCCGCAAACTTGCTGTTGCTATTCAGAACTAATCGAAGATAGGCATTTCATCAGTTACAACATACTGAAAACACAATTTTTAGTCATTCATATGCATGCCAATGATAATACATTCCTCCTGTGATTAAGTAAGACACGCGTACACTGCATCTCTCTTATGAGTATCTACAATGTTTACAAATTGCATCATGGTATGATAAACAAAAAAGATAAAATGCAACTACTTGAAACTCGTATAACTGTCCTACCACAATATTATGAATGTTTAAAATGGGATGACGTGGAAAAATGCTTAATTCAGCAAAATAAAAGACAATGTCACACTGCCGGTCTTCCGGCCGATGAACGTGACACAATCAATTTCGTGAAAGTTGTAGAAGATGTTTACAATACCAGTTACTGACCTTACAAAATTTAAGATGGTCAACGTACCAAAAACTTTTCATGACCATATCGCGGAGATTTTCGTATATTTTTCCATCTCATATCTCGGGTATGCATCTCACAGGTGACATGTCAATTAAATATTGAAATTTGAAAGCGATTAATTAATGCAATTGCTGTAATTGAATCCCCGTCTTTGGTAAATAATTAGCATTACAAAACGAAAATAAATTATATCCTGGCAGTAATGTGTAAATATTAATACATTAATAAATCTAGTCCTGTTTATTGCCTTACACAATACACATGTTTAATTATACACGTGACGAACAACTCTGATCTGCTTTTGAAACGTGCTCAAGACTGAGACGAGATTTAACATAATCTGTTTTTAATGGTAATCGGCATACAGCTTTTGCATTTGCTCGTCGTCTTTTGGATATTATAAACACCGGCTTTACTTGTTTGCAGGAACATACACTATATGTACATATAAAAGGTGGAGCAAATTCTATATTTTATTTCATTCATAAGATTACATGATTGATTGACTTAATCATTTATTATGACAACCCGATGAAGATAACAACGATAAAGGGTACTTGTTGCAAGTTAATATTAATATTTAATATGTATTCCCGTGATTGGTTTATATTAACTACTTTAGACAAATTACTATTATTAATCGCTAAAATTATTCAGGAATTCAAGTAACCACACGATTATAATTTAAATTCGACAAGTGAAACATAAGTTGGTTCATTTTTAATTTAAAGATCTATTATAAATGCCAATATCGCAACCAACTAACCATTCCTCTAGCCATGCCAAGTATATCAGAATTCAAAAAGAAGATATGGTAGAATGATGTGATTTTATTGAAGTGACACTTCTGTAGCGAGGGTAAACATGTTTGAGAATGCTTCAATACTGAAACTGACATGATACTCAAAAAACGCGACAGCCGAACGATAAATTCCATGAAATTTGGTACAGAAGCGTTCTCGGGGTCGCTGATTTCAGAAATGGTGCCTGATTTAAAATTTCGAGTCACAAAATATTGAACATCATTCATAATCTTCGTAAAAGCGACCCATGTGAATTTTTAAATATGATTGGGAATCCAATATGACAATATAATAATTTCTTATCATTGCATTATATAAGAAATTTCACTTCACACGTGCGAATTCTGTTAATTAAAATACAAGAAATAATTTTTAATGTTATTTTAAAGTACAAATACCGTTACTCCATTGCCATAAATCTTTTATCAAAATGTTGGATAACATGGCATAATTCTGCCCAATTTTCCCTATACACACACATAATATATAATGAATACTAATTTTTTGGGATGAATTGCCAGTTATGGGTGTCTATATAATATGTGGTTTCAACAAGTTGGTGCCACTTGCCATACAACAAGAGAAGAACAATCAATCTTTCATGGTGGAAATTTGGTGATCACATAAAGGGTTGTATTATCATGCCGTAAAAGAATTGTAACGGTTTTATCATTTTCAAGGGTAAATAAAAGGCTTTACGTTACGTTTGTTTATAATAATTTTCCCAATTTCAATTTTACAATAATGACTTATACGGAAATTGATTACTAACCATTTTCCACGAATTCACAAAAAAAATGTTTTTCAATTGAATTTTACAACAACAAAAATTTAAAAAAAATGGTTCTTTTCAGCGATAGAACATTGTTTTTAATACTTGAAGGATTGGAAAGCATTGAATAAATTTGTTTAAACGTGTCCGTATTAGCACCGAAGATACAACTCATTCCCGTCACCGTTGAAATAACAACGAATGATACAATTGAAAATATCCATGGTATGCCAGATCGCCTTATGAAAGTGAACATAGTTAATAAATATTTTACCGAGTTTCACAAAACATATTTTTCCGGCGGACAAAACTCGTACCATCTATGTAGACAAAGTACAAGTATAGTCTTCGATGGAGATGAGATATAAGACTAATGTGAGAATACAAAAAATTCAAACTTCTCGATAAATTAAAACAAAAGTAGTTTTCCATTCTAGTGATAATAAAGGTAATTAGGTGATCCTTTTTTTATTTTTGCGAATTAAATTCGCCCTAACTTAGAATCATTAATTAAGAGAAAATTAAGTAAGGTCATAAATGTTGTAATGCGTAGGTATATGATACTCAAATAAATTAAAAAAACCCACTTAATCGATAAAAGACTTTTGACTTCTCAAGATCAATCATCAAATGTTATATGAGACAAAACGAAAAATCAGTATAGTTTTACTTATAATTCACTGCGATTGTAGCTTTTAGTTTTACTGCACCTCATTAGCATTTTGCTAAGAATTTCAGCATACACTTTATGTGAGATCGTAAATACAATTCAGATCATTCTAATCCGCACACTCAATCAGACTTCATTAAAAATTGATTCGGAGATGAACTAATAAAATGCAAATTGTTCATGCTTATGGCCAGATATCTGCTGATAAGCAATTACCTCTTGTACAAATTAAGTACTACCTCATTTAGACGACATAACCTAATTGCAGTGTTCTTATAATTAATATTTCAAACTAACAGCAGTAGTGTGGTTTTGCTTGTTTGCTTCTTTTTGTAATTTACATTTATTCAAAAAATATTATTTCAATTTCTCTACTGCATATAAAAATGCATCTTATTGAATTATATACTTCTTTATATAGCGCGCCAGGAACTTCCAAAAATATATTCAATACCTTTTGGAAATTCAAAATTACTCATCACTTTCTCGAATAGTCAAAATTGGGAGATATTTATTAATAATTTGCATAATAACGAAAATTCGCACAGATCAAGTGCCAATGGCTTTACATGACCTTGGCCTCTACCAAGACCTAAAATATCGCAAAGGCCGAATTTGCAATGAATCGTATAAGTTCCGCAATATAAATAAAAAATGAAAAAAAGTTGAATGAGCCCATCTATTCGATTTCACAAAAAAACAAAGAGGTTATTTTTAGTTCGGGGAGGAAGTTACTATGCTATCGACTTTACATATTGTGTCTGCTCGAAAGGTGAATTTTATTTGACTAAAAATAGAATTGCTTTGGCATATTAGATTAATATTTTATACTTTGTTTTAATTTCGTTTTCAATATATACGCGAATATTAGAAAGCATTAGGTAGGTGTTATTTGAAAAAACATCAGTTCAAAATCAAGTTTTTCAGTTAATGATTTTTAATTAGTAAATTAAATTAGAATAACAAGAACAAAACGAAAAGCATTTAACCTTTAACCATTTTTTTGAATTCAAATGTTGCTTTGAAAAATAATGGTTTCTTGTAGGTAACTATAATATATTTTTTCTGTTTTACACGATAGATACGTTCCAGAAAATTCCATGTAAAAAAAAGCATGTAAAAAGACACCGCGTCCTGGCGGCCTGGATATTATATACATACATATTTAGGTAATTGCTTAAAATTTAAATAAACAATTTGGTTCTCCATTTAATACAGAGCATATTCGATGCAGTGCGGTGTAAACACTTCGTGCGTAAAATTTGACGTTGATGTGTGGGCGATATTTTGAGAGATTTTTATTTTCTAATAAATTTAAAATTAAAAGGAAAAATAGGACTTCAATCATTTTAATCGATTAAACCATGTTATGTTTCCCATTGAATTAATAGTACTATGAATTCAATTTAATAGTTCAACTTCCATAATTCTTCCGAATCCAATTAACAGCTGTTAGGGCATGATACAAGGTGCAGGGCATTAATTTGAGTAAATTAAATTTTATTAAATTATTCGTATTTTTCACAAAATTTTTACAATAATCTTTTTCTCCTTGGCTGCTTGATTTTTTTATTTTTAAATCACTGATGTGGTTGCTTGATGTTATTATATTTGTTATCTTGTTCGTCTGAGTGGTTTGTATTTAATTACAAATACAAATGTCCCCGCAACCACACTCATATGATTTTGGTAAAAGTAATTAATTTGTATTGTTTATTATTATTATAGTGCATGATAGTGGTTAAATCATGTTATTCTGCAGAAGAAAATATGAAAATAAGAAAATAAACTAAATACGAAAATGATGAAATAACAATTAATAAGAATACCACTTTCTTCCTTTCCATAGAAATAGAGAGACATTTGTTTACTTTTACTTTTTGTATCACATCAGCCACTACGTCCTTCAAAATATTGCTTATCACATTATTTGAAAATTTAAGACCCTTGAATTAATGCAAACCCACTTTGATGGTTCTATTGTTGGATCAAAATATAGACAATATAATATAAACATTTCTTTCTTATTATGGTGATTTATGAAAGCCTTCCTATTTATCAAATTTACATGCGGAAATTATCATTATTGTGAAGAGTGTATGTTAAAACACATTTTGGAAAATTTTAAAAAATTACGGAAGACACTGAAATTAATAAAGTAGTTCAAGCACCTGAAGCATGGAAGTTGGTTGAACTGTTGACCTCTAAGAGTTGTTTTAATTAAAGAGAAAATCTGCGCGGTAACTTTTTATGTTGTTAATATTTATGAAAATGTGGTGAAATTAAAAGAATTAAACGAAATTAAAATTCCATCATTTTTCGCGGGAATATAGCGATCAATAAATTTGGATGTTTTGGTGAAATAATAACAACAAAAATATATGCGCCTTGTGATAAGCGCATTCGTTTGTCAGTTAAAAAGTCCACTAAGACTAAGTAGCAGTCTGGAGGTCAAGCATTTACTTCAAATATTTACATATGCATGATAATGTAAATCCATATTATGCAAATATTCCGTAACCTGTTATAGCTGGAATTGAATGTTCATAAAAAAAATATTTAATATGCATCTAACTGCAAGTTATCTATATACAAATTCTTTAAGCAATGGTAATATGCGTAAGAAGAACGAGTCAGTTTGTCTAGCACGCTGTGCATAATGCAAAAATTCTTTGTTAATTCGTTTTGAAAAATTGGAGCAAAAAAATTATATGTGAATATCTACAAATTTTATATATATATATATATAAATAATAATTATTATTTTTTTTGCGTTTTCCGAATATATATAAAATATACATGCACCTCTAACACAACAAGTATTTTTACATTCAACTTTTCGACCAGCATTATCTCAAAAAAAAAATTATATTAAGATTCATATACAAAGATCTTTCAAATGAAACCCTCTGCCAGAATATTAAAAAACTTAAACTTTGGGGTACACATCTTGTTGCCGCAAAATGCATATGGGAGGAGGTCCCTAAAATCATGGTTTATTTTTTGTATTTAAAAGATTTATTTCGCATAGGAGCTCAAATGGAAGCTGAACTCCTCTTCTTTCAGAAAAAAACAATATGTTGCTTATTACCACCCCCACCAGAAGGAGAGAGAAACCGATCAGAGAGGGTTAGGCAACCGACCATAAGGAACCTTTCCTGAAAATTTCGCCGCTGCTTTCTATTAATTCCACATTTTAGGTCGCCACTTGGATTACAAGCAAATAAACAATTATATTGTGTAAGTATAACACTTGATCGCACTAGAATTTTTCAGTCTTGATAATTTTGGTTTAATATACACCTAATTCTTAACTTTGTAAATTTTTTTCAGATATTTTTGACCGATCCTTTTGGTTATAAGGGTGGGGTCAGCAATTTTCAAGTGTTTTTTCCCTATCATAAATATTTTTTAATTCGTCCTTCAATATGCTTTCATTTGACATCCTACACGATCAGCTTTGGAAAAATTTGTTTTTCCATTTCCCACTTTGCCCACTGAAATTAACTCTTCGAATCAAAATTCAACTTTTTACACCTTACGTCTACAATTGGGCTATCACACTCGATTTCCGTGCTAAATTGCATATTGTTACGTCGATTGGGTACCAGTTTTCACAATTTTTTTTTCACAAAGCCTTTTTTCCCAAAATCCATTTTTTCCAGAAACCTATTTTCCTAAAACCATAATTCCGAGCAGAATTTTGTTAAAGGAAAATCATCTGTCAGGAGATATTTTTCAAGTTGGAAAAAAAAATTTTATTATATATATATATTATATTATAAAAGTTTTGGGAAAAATGGAACGTTTTGGGAAAAATGGATTATGGGAAAAAAGGCTTTGAGAAAAAAAAAATTTTGAAATAGTTTAAGAGAAATAGGACTGTGACAAAAGGACAGACGAATAGACGGACAAGTGATTCCATAAGTGTTCTCTCTTTTGATATGGAAGAATAAAAAGATCCCAAAAGAGGCGTTTATTCTAAAATTCGTTTTCCTTTGTTATAAAACACATAAATGATAAAAAAATCATGTGAATTTTTTATGAAATAAAAAAAAACTTAAAAGTATTACAAAAGTAACGGTTAGTTTTGGAAATCAAAAGCGCTTTATGAGATTATTAAAAAAAAATTATAACATCAAACTCCTTACATTTAGGCCATCTTGTTTTCTTCCCATTTTCTCGTTGACTGAAGAAAGAATCAACAATAGGAAACCTTCCAGTGAGGCTCTTTCTAGCATTTAAGCTCTTCTTTTGCTGTATTAGATTCTGAACTGCATGTTCTTCTTTGGTGCTAACTGCACTATAGCGCCGTGGGAAAAATTTTGGGAGATCTTTCATTTTGATCGTTTGAACAGTTCGCAATTGTTATTCACTACCCAAATACAGACTATTAAACGTAATCTAGTACTTAAAAGATCACTTCAATATTTTATTTCAAACACTCTCTTTCATATAAAATCACTTCCTAATCCGTCCGTTTTAGACACGCAGGTGTAGCACTGTTTTCGTTCTAACAAAGAGCACCTTCAAAATGTCCGTTAAATAGCAAAGGTCTCAATCGCGAATTTTACAACTGAACGATAAACCGGAAAGTGGTAAAAAATTCTTCGATCTTAGAATAACTTTAACATCACATACACGATCAGTAAATGAACAAAATTTTGAAAAAGAAACCTTTTGCTCTAGCAACGTTTGGAGCAATTGAATATTTCACTTTAAATCAAAGAAAATTCGTTCACTAATTTTTGAAAGCACTGCAAAAGCTGTTGGTCGGTTGACTTGAGCTTTTCAAAAAACTTTGTGTGATCGGTAGCGAAGTTCAGTTATGAATGAACTTATCGCGCCGCGTTCAGGTAAGGTCTAGACCGACCAGCAGCATGAGTCGGCAAGTTGTTGACGACAAAGGTAGTAAGGCAGGTTAATTCCTTCTCAACACATGCTGAGATGTATGCCTATGCTATTGCTAGACGGTGAGTGAGTAATCTAGCCAAGGAGAGTCAATTTGTCTTGTAAGTTATCCAGAATCCGGCTATGTGCAAGCAGTGACGGATATGGGGTCAGCCGTTGGCTACTTCGCTGCAGTTAGTAGGCACTATAATACAAACGTTCAAGGCGGGGAAGATTGCTCTCTGCATCTTTTAATTGAGATCGCTAAGGTAGATAACACGACCCCTGATCAAGTATATTAACTACTCATTATCTTTGGTAAGTGTGCGCGATTTGCGATTTAAATAAGCAAAAAGGGTAAAGTGGAGATTTCCGTGACGCAACTCTTGGGTGCAATCCGAAAAACTAATAACAGAGCGAGATTAATTTTTAAAAGCCTAAGTAACAATAAATAATAAATTTGATAAGATATAGATTATTTGGGGACCTATATGCCTTAAATGGGGTTTTGCGGAGTCAAAAGATTTTTTTTGTTCAAGAAAAAATCCACATAAAATCTAGAAAATGAGGAAACTAGTTTATTACTGAATACTTTAAGATTGTTTATGGCCTATAAAAATCA
This sequence comes from Neoitamus cyanurus, assembly GCA_947538895.1. Taxonomy (NCBI): domain Eukaryota; kingdom Metazoa; phylum Arthropoda; class Insecta; order Diptera; family Asilidae; genus Neoitamus; species Neoitamus cyanurus. The sequence continues at coordinate 15,981,634 of OX384544.1, read as the reverse complement.
CAAAAATACCCATGGGCTCTTATGGGTTGAGCGTCTCTTGCAATGGTGGAATTTCACCGTTGCCGTAGCTTTTTTCCAGAACCCCTGATCTGAAACACATAAACAAGACATTTTCTGTTAGATAATACTTGACTGCACAGAATGAATTAATTAGTTTTGCTTTCCTGCAATTATTTTTGATTTTGTGTAGTTTAGAGTTCAATTTTTGAAATTTTTCATTACTTACTGAACTAATAAATATTTTAAAAAATAATTATAATCTAAATATTCAAATATTTTTTAATTCATTCCATGACCAGATGTATAATAAACCAGCCCACCAAATTTCAAACAATTTGAGCTAACGGTTTTTGAAATTTTCTACGGCAACGGTCAAAACACAGAATTCCGAGCAAGATCGAATTAAAGTTTGACTTTACAGAAGACACACAAAGTTTATCAACGAAAAGGCTACTTAGAAACGCACTGATTAAAGTTTGTTTACACAACAAATACAACAGAGAATCACAGGGAACGTAGTTGCTCTGCTGTGAACCAAAAATAGCGCGGATTTAGCGCGTCAATTAGGCTTCCGTTATTACAGAGTATTTGAAGTACTTTTTTTTAACGACAAATCTAAAAGTTTAAAAACGCATAACTTCGTTATTTTCTTACGGATTTGAGTTTAGTTTGCAGCGTTTTATTCGGAAATAGTTGAACAAAAAGAAAAGCCAATAAAAAAAAATCGAAAATTTAGCCATATAGGTCCCCTTAAGGCGATTTAAGTGGAAGTGCTGGAGCTAGATTTTTCCACATGCAGTTCCTGGCCAAATTACACAGGACCACGAAAATATTTTTCAAGGGCCAAAGACAAGACTGGGTAACTTCGAAGTCGCTGAAAATGAATTCAGTGTTAGTTTTGCTCTGAGACCTCTACTTTTCTCCCCAATCTCAAAAAACCAAAACGAGTTTTTGAAAGTGAAAAGTAGAGTGCATCGCTACAGGCCACGAAATTTTTAAGAAAGGGTCCTTATGCTCTGAGAAACCATTCCCCCTCCTCCTAAGAAATAAACCATGATTTTGGGGACCCATAACCGCTTCGTGTAAAATCATAAATCAAATTAAAACAAAAACTTATTTTTGGAAATAAGCTTGAAACATATAATAATAAATAGAAAACAAATACCAATATGATTTTTCTATTAAAATTAATTTTTTCATTTCGACCTACAAATTGGTATGAGAGCCTCAGTGGAAGCTTTATAACGATGGAAAAGTGAAAATAAATTATTAAATCGTTCACATGCGGTAGTATAAATTACTACATTTCCTCATACTTTCAACTGATCTACTTGTTGAAATTACTTGCTTCAAACAGCACAGTAATAAATATATTTTGAACTGATGAAATGCTTCCCGATATTACTGGCGGACAATACTTACCTTGCTACTTACAAATATGTAAATTTCAAAAAGGGGAGTTTAGCGCGCAACACCGAAGGCCAGTTTTAGTAACAACTCATCGGGATACCGGTCGGTAGTGTACTCTTTCTTTGTGCTTACACACGTGGGGATACAAAGGTGCGAGTAAAACACCAAAAGTGTTGCAGGGCAATCTCAAAGTCTCCCTCCATGGGACCGCCTATTTAAAACTTTCCATTCAGTGTCAAGGTAATAAAATTTCCGCGTCATTTACTGCGATTAATATAATAATATTAGTATAAGTTCTGCGTTTAAACCGGCTACTAAATGAATAAAAAAGCTTTGCGTTTTAAGCTGGCTCGCAAAAGCCCAGCATACACCGAGATTTCATTGTACGAGTAGACGCGATCAGGTTCTCATGTGCGCAATGGAGATGTGTGTATACCTACCGGCGCTGGATCATTTAAATTATTTTGTTTATTACACTGGATTAATTTCCTTCTCCTTGCAGCATCACAGAATATAATTCACTTTTTTCCCGTACAAGTGAATTTTAATTGTAGGTGTAGGGAAAATAAATTGATCTGCGAAGTAGTTCTTGTGAATTCTCTAATTATTTTAGCTTAAAGTGTGTGCTTTGTTAAATGAATGAAAGTAATGCAAAACAAAGCTAACGTCCTTGATGAGAATTGACTTGTTTGTCATTTTGAATTTGCGGAACGTATTACTGACCTGCATTTAGTCAAGTTAAACGGAATTAATCTTTTCTCAGTGTACGTCTGCTTAGTAATTCCTGTATGGTTTTATTTTTTTATTTTTCTGAGAGTGAATGCATTCGTATGTATGTGTATTCTAACCTACTGTAACATACATACTAGATGTATGTATCCACCGCATATCAAAGCATATGTATTTACCTACGTATGTGACGTTGTTTCAATAATTTATAAAGCACAATACCAGAATCGCACCGGCGTTGTCCAGGGTTTTTATACTTATAAATTAAGACTGTTGCAGAATGAATAAAACTGTTTCAATTATCATCTACATTCATGCGCGATTAAACTGTTGCAAAGTGCATGAAAATTTTGAGATGGTTTTGATTTTTCCCGCGGGAACGCAAAATATTTCTGGGAAAATAATCATGAACCACGAACTTCTCTACCTTCCAATGAAACTCCTATCGAACTCGGTTAAGTAGTCCCCAAGATTAGTCCATATAAACAGATAGAAAAACATTTTGTGAATGTTTGCGTCTTGGAGCTTAGAAGAAGACAATTATTTTGAATTTACAGACCCTAAGAACCCAATTTCATGAAATTTCAGTTACTTCATTTTTTACATTGTGAACTTTTAGCCGCCATCATGAGGTTCGAAATTTCGATAGCAGGTATAAAATCAACGACCAACCAACCAACCAGATAATATGTGGAGTAGGTAAGTACCTAATGTCGGGACAGGACTCAAACAGACAGCTTGGACGTTTAACTAGTAGTAATTTTGCATAACACCAAATGATAGTATTATATCTACGTCCAGAAAATGTCTTTGTTATCTTATGGTAATCACGACACATAGCTCATCATATTCTGCTCGTCAAATTCTTTCATTTGATACCCATGTCATGAAAGATGCTAAGAAAAGTGTGATCTACCATCTTGGGTCGACCGCCATATTGGATTCTAATTGACGTCATATGGTTTATAGGAGTTTTTTCGTCAAAACCGAAGAAAAAAAAGTCAGGCAAGAGCGAGTCAGACTCGCATATTAAGGGTTCCGAATATTAGCCGCAAATGAAATGACTGTAATTTTAAAGAAAAACATTTTTTCATGTGATATAACTACAAATTAACGACTTTCCTTTACTTGTGCTGTGTGACCTTGTCCAGGTAGAGAAAGGATGTACAAATTTATACATACGTAGGAAGCCATGTGCGAATTTCTACAAAACTCTGTGTTTTACACAAAATTTAACTTAAAAGAACTCAAAAATGCTTTTTCTCAAATTTAAAACACATTACAGTTAATCGCATTACGTTAAAAATGATTAATTTGAAAAGAAAAAAATTAAAAAAAAAAATTTCTGATATTGGCGGCATTTTTAGAAAGCATCTTGAGATAGCAGTTGCTTGGCGTGAGTTTGGTGTCGCTGCGTGAAGTAGATAAAAAGATAAAAATAAAATAAAAATGTTCATCCCGAATTTATTAATCACCCTGTAACTCCCAAATGGTTGAGATTTCCCCCATTCCATATAAATTTTTGTTTCACCCAATTCTTTTTTGTCATATATGATTAATTCTTTATTATTAAATATAGTGGTATCAACCCCATTTTATAGTTACAAACTATTTTTTACCTTTCATTTTAATCAGGGCATTTTCCTTCTTGTAGTTGTTTATTGTTATTGGAGAGGGTAAATGTGTGAATCAAGTATGGAGACGCATTGCATAAATGTAAACAACTAAAACAAATATTTCCAATAGGCAATGTTTTACCTCTATTTCCATATAAGGTAAGTGAGTCAAAAACTAACTAAGATGCCTATCTATTTATTATACCATTATAATCAAATTTCGGTAGTAGTTATTCATGGTAAAGGTTAAAATTATGTGCAAAATCTTAAAGATAACTAAAATAGAAACATCATCAATCCGTCATCATCACTTAAAAATTGACAGTTTGTCTGTCATGCCAGTCCTCTTCTGTTAAGTCGGTACGAGTAAATGGCTGGGCTCTTGTAAGTGCAAACTATCTGCGCTTCTCCTCCACGAAATGCAAGAGCGAAGATTATTGAGTGTGGGATGAGTTGCAAAAACGATTATACACATATTGAGATTGCAGTTTACATGTTTAATGGCCTTTATTCGACAGTTGAAGTTCATATGATTACGTACGTTTGGATTGGAGCATTGACCCCTTTAACTGCGGAATATAATTTGCATTTAACAGCACAAAAAGGAAAACAAACCAGTTACATCTATAGAATATGGAATTTTCCAGTAGTGTACTAATTGAAATTTTATGGCAAATTAATTGAATGAACTTTTTTGTTAGCGAGAAGTAGAAGTTTCTAGTTGAAGATCATTGAGTGCATTCAAAGCAAACACTTACTAATGAATTGAGTCAATAGCAAAAAGAGGGAAATTACCAACTTCTGGATGGTTGGACTTATGAGTAAGCGGTAGTGATTTTTAAATCCGGGATACGCCCAAGGTGCAAAAACGTACATTATCACTAAAACTTTGCTCTTGGAATGTTATTCCCCTATACACAATAGCCGTGTTCTTTTGTGGCCGCTATCCCGAACAGAACAAGGGCGGCACAAAACAATGGTTCAGAACACAGAGAGAACACATTTTGGAAAAATGTTCATATCCGATTCGCGCCTCGCGCAATGAGCATTGGAAAATTTTGTGAAAAATGTTTTACAATTAACTCGTTGAGAATGCGATTTTCGCAACAGCAACTATAATGCGTACTTCTATTGGTGTGACGAAAAAATTATCTTTTAAATGCAGTACTCAGATCAAGATTTTTTAAGGAGATTTTAATAAGTATGCGTCGTACTCCGATGCAGCGTAATTCTTTAAGCACTCATACATATTATTACATTAAAATGCAAAAATACTAATCGACCAACGTGTTTTTAATTTTATGTTAAGTTTTTTCTCAATTTAATTAAAGTCTAGGTAGTATAACTGGAAAGGTGAACTGATCATCATCATCATCAACAGTATCAACACATCTTGGGAACAATATAATTACGGTGTAATCTGTTGTTTGATGTGCTATCTCCTTACATTCGCCTTATTATTGATGGAAAAATTAATAATAATGACTGAGATGAATTTGCGTCAATCCTTATATAACTGCATTTATTTAGAGTGAGATATTGACAAGTTGCGGACATTTTGCTCGTTGTCACAGTACAAAAACCCCTTGATTTGGATCTATTGATTTTTTGACAACAAGCAATTTTCTATAACAATAGCTTGCCCGTGTTGCTATTAAATTTTTATTTATAAAGATTTTACGAAATTTTCCTTCTGCATCCCCTCTCCTGTATGTTTCTGCGGGGTGTGGGGTGGTTTCATTAAATCAAGTGTAAATTCATACACAATATCAGCAACACAATACGAAATCAGCAACCCCGAAAACCCGCTACTGCGGGCTTTCAGGGAAATCCCTTGAAGTTTAACTGTTTCGGTAGCCATATTGGATCCGCCATCATGAATTTGGAAATTTTGCTAGCAGACTCGAAATCAGTGGCCCCGAAAACTTTCAGTGCCCTTTTCCATAAAGATTCATTGAAGTTGGAAAACTCGCCGCCATATTGGATCTGCCATCTTGAATTCCAGAAAAATGGGATAAAACGTATATGAAACCCCTCTTATATAAAAATGCAACGTTGTGTAAAAATTTCAAGTTGACCAATCGACTACTTTTCGAGTTTTGCAGACACAAACATACGGAAGCTGATTTTATATTATAATATATATTCATATAGATTTTTAAATGTAAATAATAGTTCTATGTCGAGCAATTTGTTTTTTACTCAATCTATTTACTTAGCAAAAAAAATCAACCCAAGAGTGAAATGCATTAAATGAAAACCGGTAGCGATCCCCACGTGTTGTTTTTTGTAATAATCAGGTGTCAAGAATTTTTCTTTAAGCACATTCCACGGACCTCAGGTAAAGACAACGAAGATTGTGTTATGCGTCCCCTGCCCATGACTTGTATAGTAAGTTTATAACTTACGAAGATTATAAGCGGTTGCTGCTTGCGTGGGATTTATGGAGCCGCGAAGATATTATTCATATAAAAATACGGTGCTCGCGTGATTGCAAATTTTTCTAATTTTCTAGTTATTACAGGAATCGCTTTTCATTTATTGTCCCGCTAGCGTTTCTCGTTTTAATTAAATTTTAATTTCTTGCGGATGATATATTGTAGGCGCGGTACTGTTATATTTGAAATTAATTCTGGAAACTTGTTTCACGACTTTTTCTCATTATTAGTAACAATAAAAGTAGAATGTGCTAATTGACTTCAATTTCCATTCTGCTACAAAGTTGTATTATAGAAGATGGATTGCATAGCCTGAAAAATTATATGTTGTTCCTATTGTATATCTATAATTAAATTCCTTCCGTTGGAAGCATCGTATTTCATTGTAAAAATGTTTTCTGACGATTAATTATTTTTTTGTATTATTTGAAAGAGATTTAAACTAGTTTTTCCCACAATTTATTCCTTTATATAAATTTACCTAAACAAATATATTTTATTTCCCTCCCCACGCAAGGTTTTTTAAAACTTATTTGTATTGTTATTTGGAAATCATCCATTCAAATTTTTACATCAGTTATGAACATCAGAATTAAAGTTTCCAATCGGAATGTCCCGATTATGTACGTACACCTTTCAGCAACTCTACGTAATGGATGGAACTGTTTACTACGACTGAAGGTTGATCATTCATAAATAAGCAAAAGTTTTACTATCAACGGATAATTCAAAAAGCTACATTTTAAATTTAACTGGGTCATTCGGTCTCAGGTGTGATATCTAAATGTAATCGGAAACCATTTTGACCTTACATAGCTACGACCTATGGCATCTCGCTGCAGGCAACTCAACTAACGCAATACCTTTACTCGTAGTTTGCAATCTACTAATTATCTGCACAACCTTCATTTGTACCAAGAATGAAAATCAACATCTGTTGCAAAACCATAGATAAATTAACCGATAGCCGAACGGCATTATATTACTAATCGGCATTTTAACACCGGTCCACCCAGGCTACTCAAGCAACTTCCATCAACTTCATTTGAATTACATACATACCTCAATGGCCTCACGTGGCCGCATTTCAGGCAACTACATTTCTCCATGCAATTTTTATGCAAGACGATTGTAAAAGTAAGAATTTTCGTTAGATGCATGGCTGTGGTCTTTGCAGCTCGCATCTGAGGATATGATCAATTTCGTCCACTTAGCGACGCGAATATAATTAAATATATTGTGCAACTGCTCTCCAGACAGTGCCGCAATACCTGCACGGTATGACCAACAACCACCGTTGCAACACTCGCCATCATGGTCAATTTCATCTAAATTCGCGCGCTGAGTTCAGACTGGGTATCACGAGGTGAGAATGCAACTAATTTCGATGTAAACAAAAGATGAATTGTGTTTGAAACAATTTTAATGGCATGCGCCTGACTCGCCGTCCGCCGACTGAGCGCTTGAACACCGCAATCAATCAATCATTCACAATTAATCGGCAGTGTTCCGGTAACTAGTGGTTTGCCGGGTAATATAAGAAAAAAAAATTCAGAGTATATATGCTTAAGCTTACGAGGCGACAAGTGGTACACTTCACGAAATGCATTTTAATAATGTACATGTGTAGGCGTTGGTAGGTGCGTATGGACACATCTTCCTTAATCGGAAGAAACTATCTTAAGTAATTATCTTCATTACGCGGTTTGTGCCAAGGCCTGAGAGTTCATTTGCAGACGAGATGAACTTTCAAATGCAATCCAAGTTGGTGTGACATTTTATTAATTTTATCTGAATGTAACGATTATTGTACTGTTGCGTTTAATGTGATTTGTGTGAAAATCTTCACTTCCACAATTTTTAGGTTAACTACAGATCTCACTATTCCACTTTGGTACAGCATATCTATACATACATATATAACGATATGTATTTAAAATAGCTAACAAAATAACAACTAGTAGCTTCAGCAAATCTATATAAATCAGTTGAAAGTACAGAAATATCTAGATACCAAACGCTCATTTCGACATATGGTAATTTGTATATAATATATATGGGTGATTCTACAAAAGTTGGGTAACTTTTAGGGATATTTTGTTCACGATACTTTTTATATAAAATTCCTACAAATTCGGTTTTATAAGATAGCTAGTCTAATAATAATATTGCCCGTGTTCGGGCCAGTCACTTTTTCAAGTAGATTCCGAGATATTTCGATTTTTCTGAATTTGACTGCCAGGGGACTGACGTAGTACTGACAAAAAACACAATTTCATAAGATATATGAATGAAATTTATTAAGATTTAGAGGAAATCTCTTAAAACCTAATAATGGCACATATTTTGAGTCTTAATTCACTTAAGTAACTATTAAAAAACTATTAATATGTAATACTGTAAGAAAAAACATCTCCACCTTTAAAACAGCTTTCAAGCATTTTTAATAACTTTATATTACTTAACTTACACTACTTTGAGGTAGTTTATCTTAATATTATACATTTGCTAAGTAATCAACAAACAATTCAAACAAAAATATGGGTCTTTCAGCCGACTTACACAGAGGACTGACGCCAGCGGACTGACGAAAAAGACATGAATTTGAGGTTATCATTAGAACCAACGTTTGTTTTGATATTTGCGAAGATCACCAAGCTACATTTTAAATAATCAAAGCTAACTATGTATAAATTAAAATATAACACAGGTTCATAAGGAAATAATAACTCACCATAGGACTGACTTTTTGACTGGATCCGCACGTATTTACATGACAAACACTGGCACACTAATGGCGGCCGTAAAATGGTGTGGACTACAGCTAACTTTACTACCAACGGATAAATTTAACACGGATTTGAATTTGTGTCGACAATATTTAGCGGGAAATTCAAATTCGAACAATACACAGCGGACTGACGAATAAAACTGAACACAAAGTTTCTTATTATTTTTACAACAACGGTAACAATATTATATTATAAAAGTTGTGATATACATTGTTAACTACATCATAGATTGTAGTGAAACAGTAAGTTTGCTTGAATTAAAAGTAATATTTAATACACAACCACTTTATTGCGTGGTTTGGGATTTTGACATGCCAGAGTACTGACGTTTTGAGCATAAATTGTGGAAATTCACAAACTTATATTTAAAATGAATAGCTGAAATTGAGTGACCAAATAAAGGGCATTTAATTGCTTTAAAATAAAATTACAAATATATACAAAATATAATAACACATCGTTCCTTTGTCTTGTGACAGTGAGTTACCCAACTTTTGTAGAATCACCCATATATGGATTTCCATACACATTCATATATTTATAAAAGCAAATGTTTGAATTGGATGTTTAAATTGCGAGAATGGATTATACATAGTTAGGTGTGGTCCCGCAAGATAGCGCCCCAATCTAACATCTATACCAATGGGCCGATTGAGCCCGTATTTAAACCATATATGGTAGATGTTATGTATTTTGCGGGAAAGCTATATAGGCAGGTGCTGTTATCAAAATTCATCCCCCAAGGAGGTATGTTAAAAGGGGGTATTTCTTTGTATGGAGAAAATATTTTTCTTAACCGATTTACTTGAAACTGTGCAAAGACATTCTACAATAAAAATAGTGGAACACGTACTTTAAAATTTCTCAAAATTCCCCGGGTCTTTAGATGGGGAAGATGTTTTTTATTGAACCTGAAACTTTAGATTAACCACTTTTTCCATGCGATTTATGAGGCATAAACTTTGCACGAATTCAACAGCAGCGGTTGCTCAATGGTAAGCATATGCAACAATGGGAGAGTATGGGTAGTCGTAGGAAAACTGGCCTAATGTACATACTTGGAAGAATCAGATGTAGCTCAACGATAGAAAACTTTATTTAGCCAATTGAAAGATTAAATTAGATTTTATGACAAAGGGTTAATAGAGCGCCGTGCTTGTGGGGCAGGTCAATCGAAAGATGCCTGAAGTGTCAGGAACAATTATGGTGGTCGATCACTTCGTACATGAAGTCAGCTCCGCCGTCGCTAACGTCAAATGTGATCCTTCGTCTTCCGAAAATTTTTACATAGCAACATTGTAATACATTATCATCAGTCCAAGCGATAGAAGAATGCATTGTCAAGGTAAAGAAAATTGTGCTTTCAGTAGTAGGTAATGATGGTAATCATTTAGCCAATAAACCTTGAATGTGGCAATCGATGTTTGAAGTCAATTCAGATTGAAGTAAAAACATGTTTTGTTTACTATAATCGCATAGTCATTAAAACTTCAATCACACTTCGTAGAACAGGAAGGTTGTAATTTTTATTATCAAACAACAAAATAATTAATAGTTGCTGCAGAGAGTAAGTCCGTCTCAAATTTCGAAGATCTATTACACTCATTTTCAGATAACGGATAATTGGTAACTTTCACGCAAAAGGGGTAAAGTAAAAATCCATAAAAAAATTTACGGTGTTTTTTTACGTTGTATTTTCTATTGTAACTAACTATGATATATAACAAAAATGTGTAATTCACGTTCACTGCGCATTGGTGTGCACATTATTATTAATTCTCCAGGAAACCTTAAACAAAAAAATTAAACGGAAAAATGCCGAACGTATTGCTTTACAAATTTATCCGACCATATGGAGGTGTTTGCCCGACATTAAGGTCAAAGAGTGAAACAATTCATAATTTTCCTGCCCCCGCCGGCCATCTAAGTTTTTTGTTTCAGTGATCTTATCTTTATCGGGGTATAAACATATTTTTGGAAATAAAAATAAAAATTTATTTTTACACTTTTCAATAATATAAAAAGAGTGGTAATTTCGGTCAAAGTTTATCAGGAGACATTATGAGCGTCTGGTAATCAAGTGAATTACTCTTAATTTTGGTAATGTTAAATCTTCAACTTACTTGAAGTTTGGTGCAGATCTTATTAAATTTATACCTTAAAAGAAATTAAATGAGAAAATTGTGTAGTGTACAAAATCCGCAAAAGATTTCATACGTAAGATTTTTTCCTGCGACATTTTTCTACACCGATGGCTCAAAGATGGATGGCAAAGTGGGAGATGTCGTATTTTCTGGTCATCTAGACCTTAGCCTGTCCTTCCGCCTACCAGACCACTGTTCGGTTTTTCAGGCGGAAGTAACGGCAGTGAGGGAAGCCTGTGGGACAACATCGTCTTCTTCAGAGATGTATGTATTTGCTTCGACAGCCAAGCCTCAATAAAATCATTAACAATGTGACAGGACGCTTCAACCTGGAACTAACATGGGTTCCGAGACATACTGATATTCAGGTTAATTGGAAGGCTGACGAGCTAGCTCACCTTGGCACTAGCTATAAGGGCAGTCACGTGAACATAAACCTAAACTTAGATACACCCTTCGGGTTTGTTCCATTATCTGGAGTGCCGTAAGGATCTATTCACGGTCCGCTTTTAATTTTGTTATTTATTAATGACTTTACCTTGATAATTGATTCTGACTTTTATATGCTAACGATCTCAAATTCATTCGAATGATAAATAATGTTAATTAAATAAAATAAATTACATTTGTTTATTCACAAATTGTGCACAGAAGAAATGTAATCTTTTTGATAGTACGCTAGATACAGGCGGCAAAAAAGACAATTGGAAGATAAACTAAAGTAATAATAAGTAAGAAGCAACTAACTAAATTAAATGATAATAAAACGTAAATGCAAAAAAGAAAACAAATCGCACAACACACTAAATTCCACAAAAAAACCTAATCGCAACAGATTAGCCACTGCAAAAAACGAAGAAGGCGCCCACACGTGCTGGGGAAGTCGACCGAATATTAAGAAATAATTTATTCCACAAACGGGAAATTAATGACTTGATAGTCTTCAAAGCGACTTAGTTTTTCTTGAAACAGTGTGTCGGACTAACTTTTTTCATTCTTTAGGTCTGTTTAAAACAATTAGAACAATTAGAATATACAAAAACGTAAATTTCGCAAGTATTGAACATTATGAAATACGTTGCCAATAGCACCTATCTAAATGTGGTACAAGCCGAAGTATTAAAAAAGAATTTACCTTTACAAATTTAGACCTTGGAACAATTGGTTATAATTCAGCAACAATATGCCGCCTTAAAAAATTTATTTTATATAGTATTTAGCAATTAGGATTGCCACTGGGGTCTTCACAACTAACAAATATAAGAAAACTCCACAACACTCACAATTCAAAATCGTCTTGGAAAATACTTCGAATTAACATACAAAACGAGCATAACAATTCATATTTCAAAAACTTAATAATAATTATCATGATCTATTCAATCCAATTCAAACAAACTCTTATATCCAACAGGTCCTTCGACTCGTCCAAAACAAAAGATCATCATACATATAATGAACTATTTAAAACGTTTAAGTGCCAACGAAATACACAAAAGAAATTCCAGGAACTATTACATGAGCATAATATATATAGAAATACACATATTGCATTGACGGGTTTATAAATCTAGAGATAACACCGGATTTGTAATCACCACACCAGCTGGCATAAAAAATACTATCTGAGGAAAGGTAGGAGCATCCACACGGCAGAAATAAATTCCCTATATGCTACAATTGAATGCCTATGGACATCATCCCAACTAAATGGATTAATAATATAATATCTGATTCATACAGTGCCGTGAAATCATTCAAGATATTCCACAATCCTACGGTTGGAAAAATTCAACAAATGCTTCAAAAAAATCTACGTCACAACGGCAGCCAACGATGATCTTGCAGATATACATACATATATCAAGACAGTTGGCAGGAAGGATCAATACAAATTTATAAATAGCGTGTAAAACTTGAAACGTTTATTATAGAACTAGTTTTATTGCGCGGCTTCGCACAGTGTTAAATTAATAATAATAAAAAAATTGTCGGTCACCATATTGGCTTCGCCATCCTTAATTTCCAAATTTCGTAGTAGTAGATTCGAGATGTGCGACCCCAAAAACCATAAAAGGAGAAGTTTTCATCGCAATCCTTTGAAGTTAAGAATTTTCGGTCACCATGTTGGATCCGCCATTTAGTTTTTTCAAAAGTTTTATCAGTGATGTTCCATAATCAGTTGATAAGCTTTCGATCAGTCTTGGAATCATTAAAATCGGCGCAGAAATAAACTGGAGGAATAACAAGTTCTCGCGTCATCTTCTTATTATAATTATGTATATATGTACATACATATGTAAATGACGCTTGAAAGCGTTGATGAATGTGCTTGAATTTTGGTCCCCCTACAATTTTGCCGACTTGGGCTAAACGTCAGTCAGCCTATCGTAAATATATGTACGTCTGCTTACGTGGGGTCCGGTAGAAACCTTTCAAAAGTCCACCTGGCCCGCGGTCTCAAAAGTTTGCTTAACTCTGCCCTAGACAGACAACGCTTTTATGTCCCAATTAGCACCAAAATTAAATGTTAGAAATCTACGTCATAATGTAGTAAAAACAATAGCTATAATATAAGACACAACAAACAAATATGTTTAGCTTAGGATTGCTTAAAAAATTCAAAAATTTAAAAATAGAACGGACAATATTAGAATTAAAATTACAACCGAATCGATTCAGTGATACTCGAGAAATATTAAGCACCATAAAAAACGACTGTATTTAATTAATTGATAACGTCACAAAAAAGGTGTCACATAAAATCTTGTTTTGGATGGAAATGTTTAGCAAAGACATGTTACATCATACTGAAATGTAAAGTGCCAATGCAGAGAGTCTTGGTACAAATATCATATATTTTTAAAAAAACTTGTTCATTCATAAAACAGGTTGCCGATTTGTTAAAAATTAAAACAAAACCAGCCACGCTTAACAATAATCCACTATTTGTCCTAAGCCGATTTTTCCATGCTATGGGTCATATTCTGAAAATTACGCAAATGCTCAGTATCAATTTTTACATGGAAAATTCGAGCTCGATCTCGGTTTTTCTATATAAAAATTGGGACGGAGCTTTTACTCAGATTTTACAATATGAGCCATTGAATAAAAATGAGGTACATAGCGACTGGAGCACCTATGTACGTTCTTGAAAGAGTGATTCTATAAAAAGTCTTAGTAAGGTCTATAGTATTAATATAAGCATAATATATAAGTAGTAAGCATTTACACTATGTTACCAATCCCAATAACCGTTTTTTTTTAAATTTGGAAATAGCAAACGGCTTTTTTTTGTTTAACCCTATTTTTCTGGAATACAGAAATTATTTTCATTTTTAGATTCCTAATCTGCACAACAATTTCTATGGAAATCATCTAGGACTGGCCCATATACACACTGCTGTTATAACCCAAATGAGATCATAAATTACATAAATTGTAACAAAAGTAGTTTTATATTTCCAACCATCGAAAAAGTCAAAAAGTAAATTGTATTCGTACGGTTAATTTTCAGGAACATTATTCTTGTTGTTCGAATTCTTCAGCGGACGATATCACAAAATATCACAGTTATTATAAATTCTTATAAAAACAAAAATTCCGACCAAAACACCAGTAACAATACAATTATTGCACATTAAACAATACACTTTAAAAGGTATCAAAAATCACCAGAGTCGTATAAAAAATATTTTAAATTTTGCTAAAATTTCAGACCACTAAAACAACTACAATATTTCCTGAGGAAATTAATCACAGTTGAGAAGGAACGGATAGCATATAAGCGAAAACTTCACTTCAATCAATATTCAAAAACAGTTCAAAATATTGAAAGTCCTTAGCACGTTCACTACTCGGACGCTTGAAATCGAATAAACTAAGCCGACACCGGGCATCTTCTCCTATTTAACGGACCGAGGAAAGCTTAGCCTCCAGGTGTAAGATTGATTACCGCCAATAGCATTGGAGGAGATCTCGTGCCACTAGCGTTTCGCGACCGAATGAAGTTATTCACTCCTCAATTGAAATTTCACACAAAGCCCACTCCACGATAACAGTCATCTTTACACACAGCCAGATAGATAAGGCTCAAATCCGAAAGTTCAATATGATCGAACACCAGCCAAGATCACGATGATGCCAAAAATCAGTACGCTCATTGATGGCCGTTGTATTTGAAAAGCCGACACGCGTCGGCGCGACAATTTTATCACTTTGTTGTGAGATGACAATTTTGCAATTAACGACAAATGCACAAATGTCGAAAATCGTAAACTGT
This sequence comes from Neoitamus cyanurus, assembly GCA_947538895.1. Taxonomy (NCBI): domain Eukaryota; kingdom Metazoa; phylum Arthropoda; class Insecta; order Diptera; family Asilidae; genus Neoitamus; species Neoitamus cyanurus. The sequence continues at coordinate 15,966,223 of OX384544.1, read as the reverse complement.
GACCCACTCTGAACGGGTGAGATTATCGCATCAGGCAGTTATATTTTTGTGGGATATATTTTTAATAGATGAGTACGTTAATTTTAGCATGTTCTAATCACAGCACCCTTGAATTCGAAGGAGTGTTAGAAGGCCTCAATAGAGATAGCACTACCCGGTTGAATGCACTCCCATGACCCAGTTTTTTCTAGGGGCAACTTCTACTTTCATAAGAATATTAGAAACAGTGTGGTTAGCAAAATAATTTGATGAGAAGTTTTCTTATCAGTCTGCGTACGTCGTGAACGTTTTGTATGCAGTCCCGGAATAAAAGTACGTCGATTGTTGTTTAGTTCTATAAACTACAGATACAATCGCTGATTGCTCAGACAGAATAGTTTACAAAAATTTTAATACAGAAAAGGGATTTAAGAGGATAAATTGATTATTTTAAATCAATTAAATCGCAAAACCCAAAGTGTGATTTCGTTCATGACGAATTTGCAATGCAAGTGCATCATGAAACATGAATAACGTGAAATCCGAAGTGTGATTTTCACAAAATTTGGCATATGTGGTTTTCAAGATCGCTGATTTTAATTATGGTGCCCCATTTTACAAATTCATGTTGGCCGGCTCAATATTGCGGACATAAATCATGAAAATTGAAAATGAAAATGATCTTCGTATAAATCCAATTTTAAGTGTAAAGCACGAAATTTAAATAAATAAAAGGTGTCAAGTGTGAGTCGGTCATCGCACAATGTTGACACAACATGTCATTTACGTCACTTCCATCTAATTTCGGCCAAAAAAGACAGGCAATTATACAGACCAAAAGTAACTTGCCAATTGTCACCGCAAAATTGTCTCTAATATTATAATGGAACTTTACAATTTATAAACGATCTTCGGAGATGTAACGGGATATTTTTGTAAACGTCTATGTATGTTTTCATATGACAGCTACCAAATATGACAAAAAAAAGATTTGGCACTTGTTCAAAATTCAAGTTATGGTTGAGGTATCCTTTAAAATTGAATTCTACAATCTATCGCTTCTTATTAAGGATATAAAAAATAATAACACCGAGATTGTAAAAAGCTTTATAACTGTGTAACAGTAATTTGCGAAAATTGCATTTAAAAATTTCATTATTTTTTTTTTTATTTTTTCCCCAAAGTAACCGTGCGTTACCAACTCTTTCTTAATTGTACCCATTCAAAAAGTTTACAGTATTTAAATTTTAGAAGGCTGTGTCAGACAATAGGGGGAAGAGACTGACACTCGAGAGAGACCGTTAGTAGTAGTTGCCTAAGCACATCAATACGAAAATCAAAAATTTCAAAATGGTAAATCCAATAATGACGAAACCAAAAAAATATTCTTTCTACTAATCATTTCTTAGGTTTTGCATATCTTCAAAAGGTATCGCCTCGAACTGCTTAACTGAACTTGTTATCATCGACTTTCCTGACATAACCATTTGCCTTACGGTACAAATCGCAATCTTCTTTATGCTTCTTGATTTGCGCACCGGTAGCATCTTCTTGTTTTACCAATTTTCTATCAATGGCGTCCAATGCTCCCTCGTGGTACCTAATCGAGCAGATCTCGAATTTTTCACTTCCAGATGGGTCAGTCCGAATCGTCCGATAGCGGCTTGATGTGCTTCGCTAAATCCATTGTCGTGATTTGAGCGTGACTTTCAAAACAATCAAACGAAAATCTTCTACGACACACTCTCGGCAATTCGACTGAGTTCATAACCTATTGGAATTTCTGTTACGATAACTGTTTTTCGACGACGAAAAAAAAACTTCACATGCATCATATAGTTTAGACTTTGGTTATTAAACTCACAAAACTGTGTTTTAGACTTGATACAAGAAGTAATATCTGGACCAACATCGAAATAACAATCATAAAATTAAGCAGTTTTTTTTTTTAATAATTGGCATGTCTCTTAGACCACCGCTTGACAAAGCCCAGAGTATACCCGATTTGCAAACAAAGTCATCAAAATTATCATCAAATGAAAAACGAACGTGCAACCAGATTCCATACAGCGAGTATTCGTCAAAGGTGTGATTAAAAGGGATGATGCTTTTCATCAGAAGCACATATAAGTGCATCTGGCTATGTTTAATGACAAGCGGTTACGCACGCACTATTAATTAAGTTCAGAATTTAAAACAATGCAATCCTGCTCGCAAGTTGTAACCCAAAAAATCTTGGCGTCATCAGCATAACAGAGAATTCTAGATTTTGATACGATCATCGACACAATATGATGAACAAGAGTTGAAGTACACCCCAGATATTAAATATTTCTCTAGACAGAACACCTCGAAATAGAAGTCTATGCGATCGTTGGGACGAGAGTGGGAAATTCCAGAAGGCTGAGTTTATAGAGCAGAATTCGGTGATTAATTCTGTGAAAAGCTTTGCTGAAGTCTGTAAAAATACAGTCAACTTGTTTACTCTTTTAAACATTTGAGATGCAATAAATAGACAATTATTATCATGAGCCGATGAAGGGCAGTATTGAAGAAACATGGAGGAAATAATTTTCATTTTGTACAAAAAGATGGAGATTTTGCACTTTAATAAAGTCCCCTATGAAAATAAAAAAAAAACTTGTCTGATCGACTTGATTTTATTGGAAAACGCACAAATCAGTAAGAACCATAAAACCTTTTTGGTAGGTGATATCCTCAGCTTCAAACTTCTTAACAATTATTTTTTATTTTCGTTCAACTAATAGGTGAAAAGGTTTTCACAAAAGCTATTTTTTTTTTGCGTTCTTAAACTTTTTTAGCAGTGAATACTTCAATAAAGACTTTCGACAGATTGCATAACACGATGATATAAAGGATATGGGATTATGCAAAATGATGCTTGCTGAGAATATTTACGCAAATTTGTCATATTTTTGTTTAATTTTTCTGAACTAGCATGACACTTATTATCGGCCCTGCAAGTCCGTCTAAAGGCTTTCCTCACAAATGAAAACTGGTCGCAAACTTTGTGTTTATTTAAATAATGTTGCTTTTTTTTTAATTATTTAATTAATAATTAAAAAAAAAAACTACCTCCCTGTAAGAGGTCAATTAATCATATCTACACGCGGTCGATCGCAAAATCGAATACATATTGTTTTTTCGACGTAGAACTTTCCCGGCGGTATGGGGGTTACATTAAAGTTGCTAAAGGAGAAACAACCTATACGTCGATGCATTGAACATCCAACATACTACAACGATTATATAACCTTCTAGCAATAACCCGAAATAAAAAGAAATTGAAGTAAAAAAATTAAAAATAATTAATAATAAAAATTTAAATAAAGCAAACAAAATACAGATCAGCTGTGCTTTATTAATAATCATGCATTTTCAATGGCACATTTTATGTTTAAACAACATGCATTAACAAAAACTTATTATCATTTCCAACCCACAAAATACAAGTTTCGCTTAAAAAGTAAATTAAAATAAATAATTTAAAAATTTTGAATAAAAGAACATTTTAAAATCAGAAAACATAGAAAAATACAAAGTTGTAGTGATCGTCTAAAGGTTATTTTGTTCACATTCGTTAAGAGATTTTATAAAATCGTACTTATGATAATTACAATTACTTCTTAATGTATTATAGGACTCCCGTTATATTTAAGTGAAATCAATTCATCATAATGTGGATCCTTTCGCTTGAGTGTTTATAACCACTCCCTAACTGATTCAGTTTTTTCTTAGATTTAGGAAATTTTTCTATCTGTGCAATCGAACGAAAACATCTGCTTCATATTCTCTGTTTTTGAGATGGAATATGGTGACATTAGCATTGGCAAGATGTTAAGCGATTTCATTTCTGGTAAATTGATATTGAGCTGAAATTAGAAAAAATTGATATAAAACAAAATTCGGCAATTGAATTACGGAATAACAGCAACAATAATACATAGAGGTGAAATGTTTTCAAAACCTAATACCGTCATTTCAAACCAAACCATATATTTCTATTAGAAACAATATAATGTAGAAATGAAAATCAGAAGACAAACTACAGCTATTAAACTAATAAAGGCATCCCTGCAAGAATTTTAATTTTAGGTTAAAAAAAAACATCCGCGACGGACGATTATGTACACCTAAGTGAACACGTGGCTTGCGAATTGTCACTGTAAATTTTTCTTCAGTTTTGAAAATGTTTGTGTTTATGTTTTCATAAGACATCTATTTAAAATTACTGATTATTATTTATATATATAATATACTTTTTTACATTTTTTTGTGTTTCAATAAACAAAAATTATTAAATACTTTTACATTTATACGTCGATTAAGTTGAGATGTAAGAGTAACGGGTATAATTTGAAGCCACACATTTTCGAAACGTACACTTTTGCTAAAAGCCAACACATACTTACCGAATCAATTGTTGGTGTCTTCTCACCATTACGATTCGCCCAAATTGGATCAATCCAAAATGGTACAGACTAAAATGTAAAGAAAAATTGTTGCTATCAACAAATCGTTGAAATAAAATATTATTCAATCTTACATCAGATGGAGGCGTATCAGGTTTCGGAGGTCCATACGAAGGATATGCTGGTGCCGCATTAATAATGTCAAACATATCATTAATCTCTCTAAACGGGTTGACCTTACGACGATCAAATAGTCTCATACCTCCTCCGGCATGACCGCTTATATTGTTCAAACTGCCACAGCTGGAGTTGTGATCCGAAGTAGCGGATGAATTCAAAGACCCATTGAATATATTCGAGTTGTAGTTCTCCTTGTTGTAGGATGATTGATTTGTTAAAGGTATGTTATTGTACGTTGACTGGAAACTTTGCCTCAAGCAAGTTGATAGTCCATTTGAAGAAACACTTTTCGGTTCTGGAAATCGCGATAATTTTGAAGAACCTCTAGAGTTGTTACTGCTATTTTTATTGTTGTTCAGGTTGTTGTACATTAACAATGGCTGTGGTTGATTTTCTGCAATCGATTGTACGACTGATTGCTTTTTTTCACTTTTTGATGTATTTGATTGCTGGGCTCGTGGTAGCTTATAACGGACACTAGCTCCAACTGGGAAAAATAAAAAAAATTAATAGTGCAAATAAACTTAATAGGTATTTTTTTATTTCTTTACTCTTTTCAATAATTATTTGGCAATATATAGACACACATCATATAGATGAAATGAAAGGCAGCTAAACGTGTACATTCTTAAATATTTTCTGTTTCTCCTTGTTGTACATTTTGTATGATTTGTAGGACTATCGATAATTTTTTTTTCAATTATGACGCCATTTGAAATATTTACCAGAATTTATTTGTTAGAACTTTCGGTGATAGGAGCGGGGAAACAAGAACTCTCTGCAGTTTTTCAATGTTTTGTCAAACAAACTTAAATCTATTTAGCACTAATGTTTTTAAAAAAAAAAGTATAAATGCAAGCTTTACCATTTATAGCCTAAAACAAGATATCTTTCATAAACTCATAATTATTTAATATTTAATAGCTTCTACCATGTAGAATTTTTTTCTTACAAAAAGTGTAATACGCTATACGTAACATATGTCGCATTTTTTCTTGAAAAACAAAGAACGCAATCTGCAATTAATCTTACGATAATTTTTATGTAATAACTGGTCGGCATGTAATTATATACAACTTCTTATTACATAAATTGGAAACAAATGCTAATTAAACTGATTCTAGAGAGTACTGAAATACCGCAAGGGCTTGTGATATACAAATTTTTTTTTAACTAATAACGATTTACGTCATGCCTTACCCCCCTTTCCAATTACCTGTAAACGCTAGTAGTTAACCCCTTCAAAACGCTTTGAATGATCTCTAATTAACAGCAACCTCATCCAATATGCATTGGACCCATGCATAAAGTGTAATGTCATATAATTTGACACACCATTAATAAAAGAGTGCCCATGATAATATATAATAACACGACCTTTAAATTAATTAATCTTTGGTGATCTCAAAACAATTAAAAAAATCTAATTGTCCGAGTATCCAAAGGTACAAATTACTTCCAGTTATTACCTATTACGGCCTACATACATATTTGTCCTTATACACCTAGTAACCCCATATCATTTGTATAAGGAGAGGTATGTGCAAGTACACTAACCCACGCATTTAACATACCTCCTCAGAGTGCTTAACAAAGCACGATTAATATTCAATTAGAGGTGATTGATGACATTTTTGCAAGTATCGGGTGTTACGTTTTATCGTTATCATTACCCTAATGCTTGAATATTGAAACTTAATGTTAGGTTATGAAAGATATATTTTTTTAATAAAACGTTCAAGGTGTTCGATTGGAAACTCTTTTTTTTTTAATTAATACATCGAAAGACATTGTGCTAGTAAATTATCGTTGGAATTTACAATTTTGTAATGAATAACAGAAATGAATTAATAAATTACAATTGGAAAATTTCACGTTTTCTTTCTGTCAAGGTGGGCGGTAGACGATTTTTTTTATTATGATCAGCAGAATCGCCCGGCGCCGTGGCAAAATGTGCAACTTTTTTAATATTTTTTTATGAACATTATAAAATGTGGCCACATTTTGTACACAAGAAAAATGCTTCACGAATTGCCAACAGGTAAAGAAAGATCACCTGACTTTACAAAAATAAATGATAGAAGTACATTAAGATGAACCCAACAATAAGTACATAGGCCAATTTACCCCAGCCAAATTTCCCAATACCAAATGATCCAACAGCAACATTTCTCATTGACGAAATTTTAAAATGCACTTTTTTCCCGCAAATTCTTTTTCCTGTTATTGATCAAATAAAAATAGCACATTTCGGGAGAATTTGGAAGATAATTAAATTCAAGGCGGTATGGTTAACCGTAAACCTATTTATGAATTTATATTTATAAATTTTTAAAGGTTTTATTTATAAGTGATCGATTTGAACTATCTTATAGCACACCGACCAGTTCTTAGATTATACTACCTTGATTCGCGTTTTTGATTTAAAAAGATTACATAAAACATATAAATATCAAAAATGTGCATCTTCCGGCTAATACGTAAGCGTTAAGGTGGGTGCAATCTATGTCATCAAATTATTTCAAATAAAATTACAAATACTCACATATTCCCTGTGGTACCAACCCAACGTAACTTTTGTCATATGAGGTACCAGTTTCAACTATAAATATGTCACGGTAGGCACGTAGCAAACTATGTAAATTTGCATATCCTGAAAATTTAAATGTTCATCATAAAAAGATCTTAATTACCAACAAACTTAAAACCATACCGTACTCAAAACAGTCCGAAATCTCTATACCCAGAGTGCCTTTTATTTCTGCTAGAGTCATATAGTGCGGCTTAAGAGCCTTTATAATGTTCATCAAAAAATCCGCTAAACGTGTAGTAGTAACGTACTTTTCATTATTTTCATCATTTCGTTTTACCTGAAAATGTTTACAAAGAATTTTACATCATGTGACACAATTTAGATCGACCTATTCGGAAAAAAGGGCCCGAAACCACCGAAATTGTACTGCAAAAGGTGGTTGACAGGATTAACTATTGCCAAACCAGCCGAAACAATCTTTTGAATGAAATTATATTCCATAACTAATCCGATGGTTTACTTTTTTCAATAAATCAACAAACTTTGAAAAATATTGAGTTGAGTTTTTATTGTACAACATTTTTAAAAGGAAACCATCCGATGGCCTGGCTTATATTTTAACGTTCAAACAATTTAGTCATTTTAAGCCATTTTATCAATTTTTAGCAAACACATTTTTTAATTGGTTTATAACGATACTCTTCCTAATGAATATTATTCTTCACTTTTTAATTGTGGTCTATTTTAATTCAGCGGCATCCTCAAATTCTCGAATGATTTAATAACAATTTTACGGAATTTCGAAAACAACCAAAAAAACAGATATTTTACTTTTTGAACCCGTTTTTTTTACAAAATCGTGATTTCTGGATTCGTACTGTACTTTTATTCTTTGTCCACCAGTCGAAACGAAGTTATACGAGATTGAAAACCGGCAAAAAAAATTCTAAATGTGGCATTTAGTAAGATCGACTATACCTCAATAAGGTGCTTCATCGAAAGAATCGAGTGTTCCATTAGCAATTCATCATACTCCGTAGCGAAAGCATTTACGAAATCATTCATAGGAACGCTTTCCTTGCCCTTATCGTTAATAATAATATTCCATGCTCTGTAGCACTGGCGGCGAAATGCAGAATCATCAAAATGACAAATTATCCAATGAATGTCGTCTGTTTCTAAAAACTGAAAAACAAAATACAATTCACATTTGTTCAATAAAAATTCCAAAGACGGAACACAAACCTCAATATACGGCAGAGCTCTAACAACATCCAAAATACTTTCAGCCCCCAGTGTTTGAGGCTGAATTTGATACCCAAATTTCTTCTTGTGCAATTGAAGCACCTCATTAAGCTTTATGCAAGTTTTCGAGCATCCCGTGAACTCACGGACAAGTTCTTCCAATTGTTCAGCAAAAACTCGTCTGGCTACTTTAGGCGACAGATAGACTCGCTTATCTTCATCGGTGGTGTACTCAATTTCGACAACGCCCTGTATGGCCTCCATAAGATCAGCGAGTTTAAGAAATCCATAATCGCTGAGCCGGCATTGATAGCCAAAATGATAGTGATAGGAACGAACGAATTTTTGGAAAAGTATCGAATACTGCGCAGCATTGCGGAAAAGTTCAACAACCTCACCCGCAAACACGGAAGTCTTCTCAATTTCGGTGGCGGTTTGCTTGCGTTTTGGGATCGATATCAGCAAATCATTGCCATTTTTGCCGTTTACAACTGTTGATACGACGACTATATTTGAATTAACGAGTCCATCAAGGATATCGACAATGTCGCACACTCCATAGTCGGTTATATCAAAGTGGCGGTTTTGTGTTTGCGCAAATATAATAGGTAACTCTGATAGCAAAACGGATTTATTTCCTTGGCATCGGAGGACACGGAGTAAATCGGATGTAAAACGACGGATCTGTGTACGATGGGTTAGGGTTATCTGGCGATTTTCACCATCGCCCATTATCTACACAAAAAAAATTTATAAATAAAAATATTTGTCTACTCATTACAGACTTGCACTTACTTGGACAACAGTCGATAGCGCCTCGAATAGTTCGATCAGCTTTGTATATCCATAGTCAGCTACTCGACATTGCTTGCCGAAGTGGTTGTGGTAGGCTGGGATGAAACGATCAAATTTCATTGTCGATTTTGGTGACATTTTGATTAGTTCAATTACTTCACGAGATATTTGGTATAAAGGGTATGCCACTAAACCACTTTTCGATAAATATCGATCTAAAAAGATAAGTAATAAAATATTTAAAAAAATTTCTTTCCTCTAAATGATTTGGGTATGTCGAAACGCCCAATTTTATTGTAGTACCTATAACAGCAACTTTGCAAATCTATCTGAGCAAATTAAAATTAAATAATGGAAAACATATCAATTCTTTGGTGCAAAGAAAGCCAAGACATGATTATGTTGTATGCCGGCCCATATGGAGTGGTACGTACTTCCGAACCCCATCAGGTTTATCCAAAACAAAATATTTACAATATAAAGGGTGTCTCAACAAGAACTTGAATTTTGAATAGCACGCCATTCCGTTTGTCAAGTGTTTAGCTAGAAGGTAGACATATACATATATTCGGTGACTGTCATATGGAAACAGACATTTATGAAAAGAGCGCGTTACTCTTCAGAAGGACGTTTATGAATTGCTAAGACCGATCCATTACAAAAATTGAGAAAATTTTGCAGTGACTATTCGCAACTTAAGTGTCCAATTTAGAGTGCAAAATCGTCCTTAATGAATTTCAACAAGATGGCGCGACCTGCCACACCGCATGTGAACCAATAATGCTCCCAACGAGCTCTCGTGTTAGCGTTTTAATTATATAGATATTTAGATATAAAAATGTTGATTTGTCGATGGACAGAGCAGTTTTTAAATCAGTACTGAATTATCAGCTAAGAACGTATTCATATTGTTAGATCTTCGTGTACTTGCATATATTAGTACATTGAATTGTCTGTTGAAGTGTACTCTCTAGAATAAATAAATATGAAGGCATGTTCGCTAAATAAAGTTTTAGTCAACTACACCTAAGACAAGTAAATCCACAATGTGATTCCTTCGGTGAATTGACCAATACATATGAAACCCACCACCGGGGAATTACTATATGATTTTTGGATAACACTAATCATGTGGATCTTTGTGTTATGCATTGCTCGACGAAAATATGCAAGGAATTGGTTCATTGTGGTTCCATTATCACTGGTCTATGCTAAGTAGTGCAGGCTCACCACACAAATTCTAAAATAGATAGTTTACACAAGATAAGAGTTTTTCGCATGCGGAAATAAAGCGGATATAAATATGTCCCCAAGGCGGTGAGCGTCCAATGCATTTTTTGCAACAAGCGCGAAATAACCAGTAAGTTTTCGGGGCGGAAAATATTGCAAAATAAAATATCTCAAATAATCACAAAACGTATCTGTGAAGAAAGGAAAACATAATTAAGGATCAGGAATCTAAAGGACAAGGAAAGGATTTGATTGCAATTCGAAGTGAATAGAAACTACTCAATATGTCTGGAATCAGCATGCAGAGTGATAGTGATGCTTTCGAGTCGTTAGCAAGAGATGTGGCTACGATGTATATGAATCGCAGTGGCAATAATTTTGTGCAGTATAAGGGCAATGATTTTATCAACACTGTGGCATTCGCTATGCACTTGCGTCCAGATGAATCGAAGATAAAGGAGGGAAATCCTAGTGATGCTGTGTTTTTCTCCCAAGAAGTCATTGACGGCACTCAAGTAAGAAAAATGAGCATGCAACAAAAACCGACTAATCAAATTATAAATGTTCTTTACAAAAATTCTCACCTTACACCCATCTGCAGCACGTAGTTGATGCCATTAAAGACTACGGTGGCATTGAACCCTACATGATAATTTATCCAGTTGTGTTGAAGATTGAAAAGCCAAAGAAATTATTCGACAGCATTTTATCCCTGCCATTGTTTCGCGTCCGCAATAAATATCAGGAAAAGGAATCTATATACGTGGACACCAGCGGCCGTACTTATAAAGGTACGACGGAAATTATCCCTTCAGACAATGACAATGTACCTTTCATGTCCTTGTAGATTCGGATGATTTCAGATCTAACGTTCAGTTTCCTAAGTGTGAAATGTATTATCCGACCTTTCTAATATTTACTCACGACAAAAACCAACAAGCTGCGATTACCTACACGACTATAAGTCCAAGCATTATGAAATACGTAGACATCACAGTTTCAATTCTATGCCTAGGAGGTGGGGCGCTGGCAATGTTTACTGGAATTGGAATACCATTTGCCGTTGGTATAAAATAAATACAAAAAATTTAAAAATTTCAAGTCTAACACCATATACCGAGAACAGCAATAACAGCCAGTTGTGCAGCGTATGGTGTTGGTAGATCTACAGAAACCTTGGTAGATCGAGCTAAACATGGACAAACAATCAATCCATTCGCAGACTGGGACGCCTTTAATGCTTGGGCTGGGATCGCTGCAAATGCCATAGGTTTTGGGCTCGCTGGGAATGCTATTCGAGTGCGTGAAAGCAGCAGCATAAGCATAATAATAAAAGCTATGAAATCAATGCGTTTTAGAAGATACAAAAGTGCTTTATGTTCGCGACAGTTTTGCTTCTGCCACTGCTTTCCGCTTTCAACATGTTTCTGTCTTTAAACCAAAAATTTTATTTAACGCCAATATTTGTTGTTTGTATCAGTTATCAGCAAATATAAGCGAAATGGCAGTAGAGGGTCTAAGAATTGCTGAAAGCACTCAATTGGCCCTTCGTGCAAGCATATATATCCCTGCTGCGATTAATGGAGGTTTAATGGCGATTCAATTTTACCAACTTGTTAAGTTTTGGAATCAGGTAACTGTACTTAAACATTACTAACTTTAATGCAAGATTTACCGTATCTTTTCAGATACCTGTTGAACACAAAATCATAATTGGACTTCAGTTTCTGTTTTTTGCCGCATCAACTTATAAAATGGGAATTATATCTGTAGGTAATATTGAAGAAAGAGTAGCACAAGTATCTTACAACGAACTACGCAATGAGCTAGTAAGACAGGTTGATGGTGTAGGTTCGCGATTACTGGGATCGTATCTAGATGCCGCAACTAACCGCGTTGGAGGAATATCGATTCGAGCAATTAATTTCTTTAAAAAGGTGAATCATTTTCAGGAATGGAATTACTTAACTACTATTTACAACGCACTTTTAACTCATAATGATTGTATTTGCATGGCTGCAGTCATTTCAGCCGAATGTTCAGGGTTACAGCATCCTCACATCGCTTTTGACTTTGACTGACAGTGTCAGAAATACCATTGGTCTAGATAGAGCCACAATTTCTTTTGTTATTGGATTTTTCCAAAGCTTTCGACTCTGTGGTTCATAATGTTCTGTTGACTAAATTGGTGTGTCGTTTTGGCTTCTCCCCCATATCGATTGACTTGATAAAAAACTATATTATTAATCGCTATAAATGTGTTTCTGAATGCACAAAATTATTTTTGGGAGTACCGCAGGGATCGATTTTGGGCCCACTTTTATTTTCGATATACATTTATTGTCTGGACCGTACAAATATATCTTACTGCTCCTAAAATCTCTATCTATAATGCTACTCAGGATGTGAATCGGGACCTCGAATGTATTATATATAACAATGGGATAAGTGCAATGACTTAACGTTAATCCAAATAAGACTCAAGCTCATATTATTTATAAAAGAATTATTGAGGCATCTGACCTACAGGCGATTATTTCAAATGATGTGCTTGTACCGTTTACAAGCAAAGTGAGGAATTTAGGTGTTATATTTAATTTAACTTTGTCCTGGTTTGAACACGTTGGCTATCTATCGGGTAAAATCTATAAGATTATTAGAAAATAGTGGAATTCCTGTCGAGATTTAACAGCAAGGGTTGAATTCGGAATTTTCAGCCAGACTCCACAGAGCTTATAATGCTTCCATCCGTTTTGTTTATACCATAGATTGCGCCGGTTTGACCATGTCTAACCCATCTCCAGGAAAGTATTCGATATATGTCTGGATGATAACTACTCTAAGTACTCTTTCTGATGTTTCTTTTTTTTCCTGAAAAATACTAACAGCGCGTTCTATTTACAAAGTACATGTACAAAGGCTAGTCAAATAAATTATTATTCTTATTATTATTTTATGACGGTGTCATTATTATACCCGAATTCTTTCGCTTTTTTCTCCTTACTGTTCTTTGCCCGATAGTAAAGTAAGTTCGTCTTATTATGCCCTACAATTTTATACAATCACCAATATAAGTATGTTGAAAATAATTAAATTACGAACTACTGATGAACGATGGAAAAAAACAGCTTAAGATTTCGCCTACGATCTTTTTCCCGAACCAGTTGCAATACATATACTATCAATTTTCGTGGTTTGGTCATCATCGTACATTGAACATCATAGAACACCTGTCGCGGCAACTTTCTATTTCTCTTTTAATTATACAACGTTGCCCTCAACTGATTAATGATCGGGCTAGATGGTTTTTAGTGTAATATCAACTCAGTCTAAAAGTTTAGTTAGAAACAAGGCATTTAAAATCTACCTCGTTCTTGAAGTACCCTCACGCTTAATGAAGAACACTTATATCTCTGACAACTTCTATGAAATCCTCGACAATATGCATGCAAGTTATATAATAATTTATAAAGGACTTAGAGTTGACCCCTGCGATACTCTGCATATCAAGTTTGTCCACAGTATAAACCCCCTAAAACATTTAAACAGTATTAGACCTCATCCTATCCTATATCTTATAGTTTTACAACTTTAAGACCTAATTAATTAAGTAATTAACTGCTTTCTTTCGTTTAGCTTGTGAACTATAACAGCGGAGAACTCATAAGAACCTCCATAGATGAAAGCAGTGTTAACTATGTAGCTTTAACTCAAGAAGCAGACGAAATTGGCTTTCGAGTGTGCCAAAAATACTTCGCTTGTCCTGAAGCCACCATGGACATCAATGATGGAGTCATTAGTGAACAAAATCAACCTAGCACTAGTAGTGCCCTCGATAGCGAATTCAGATTGCCTGAAAGCAGCGGTAGTAGGTTTGATATTGGTTTGTATTGCTGCAAATAAAAACAGCAGAAATGTTTTAAAGATGAAATAAATTGCAGCGAGCAGGTTAGCACAGGCAAAGAAATTTGTTACTGATGACAGCATTAAAACTGCGCAGGAATGGTTAAAAAACGCGCTAGGCGTAAACGAGCTGGAGAACTACCAGGTAAACGGTGTAAAAATTTTCAAAAACATGAAGTACCACGATCAAATCCGGACAAGAGTTTTTGAAGATATCGGAAATAGTTTGAATCGGGTGAGCACTTTTTTTTACTTTATAAAGGGTACCTAAATGGATTTGTTAAATCGTGTGTTCTGTTCCAGGGCTTAATTCAAGCTTGCATTAGTTTTGCAGAAGAGGGAAATGCCAAAACAGTTGGACAGTTTGCAAGCGATTATGAAATCGCTTCTCTCCAAGTACACAAGAATGCAAATGAACTTGCGCTACAATTCGAGGGTCTGACCCCAGCAGAAATACAAAATAATTATGGGATAGAAATACAAACGAGAATTGAAACACGAATGACATACGCGGAATTACCGAATGAGAAGCCAAGTACCCTATTTGCCGACGAACGTACTCCTGCAGCCGCGAGGAAAGCAGTAACCAATGCGATCAGTAACATCGGAACCGACAATGCCACTGAAGTCTACAACAACTGGAGGGCGCAGAGCGAAAGGACTTTAATGAGGAAGACGGTGGGAAATGTAAACGCCGACGTGCATACCCTGGCCAATGCAATTATTAACGAGGGAGAGATTTCTTATCCAAATGCCGATAACCAAGCCATTAATGCTGCAAAGCTCCTTGGACAGTACGGAGATGTAGACTTTGATAACTTTGCAACAGTAGGGACGATTACACAATATTTGGTCATTTTTGCGTTAACACATTTCCACATGTAGACCATAGCTAATGATGCAAACAATACCATTCAGTCCTGTCGAGGAAACGTGGAGTCCAGAGTGTTTGAAGTAACAAGAGCGCGAGAGAAACTTCCTATTCGTCGTCTAGCTTTCTGGAATTTGGAAGATGAACACTTTGGCAAGAGTACGATAGTGACAGTAAACACGCAGACGAATGAAGTGAACATACAAAATTTCTCACTCAAAAAAATAACAACGGCAACCACGATAAATCGTAACTTTAAGAATGCTATTATGGACCACTGGGATAACAATTTTGACTATACCAGATTTAAAGAGAACCTCACCACATTCATAAACACAATTAAGCAAGAATGCGAAGGTTTGTAAGGTTTTCCGAGGTGTTTGATACACTCACCAACAGCCCGTTGATGAGATGTAGTAGGCTGTTTTCATAAATGCAACTTCATACTGCAATTGCGGGGCAGTTTTGCGTTTATCATGAATACGGCCGTATTGAAGCCGTTCACCTTATGAACGACTGGCAGTGCACTAGAAATCTGTCTTTAAGGTCTGCCCGAAGTCGTGTCGTAGATATGTATATATAGGGGGGTCACTTTTTACATTCTAAATTTTTCACTAGTACATTTTTCGCCAATTCTTTTTTCCATTCCATTTTTTCCACTAGTTTTTTTTTCAATCACTGAATATTTGCCTTTCACAAAATATCCAATTTCGACGAAACTTGGTATCAGGGGGTGTTTTAGGTAGTTGATTATGAATTAGGGGTTCCTTTTTCATTAACCAAATGGCGGCTTCAAAATCGCGCCCGAAATCAGCTTTATCTCCTCTGATACATTTGATTCGCTGCAGTTTTGGCAACAATTTAAAAAAAAATTAACGTTGTCGTTTTAGAGTATGTGGGTCATTCAGTGGTCCGAGCTGGACTAGATCACGATAGCACAGTTGCCGATATTCAGAGTTTGAATTCGGTCCGGTTTGCCAGCATTGAACAAGCGATTTGCCACGTTCTAAAACATGGTGCAAATTTAGACAACGAGAATATAGTCGCTGCAGTCAAAAATTATTTCAATGTATGTAAATTGCAGCACCTGGAAATACGTTTAAATTATTATCCGTGCCCCTCAGAAAGCCCAAGAGATTATTCAATATACGAAAGATCATCCAGAAAATGTGTCTTCGTCCTGGACACAGTCAGGATCGGCCAGAGATTTCTTCTTCTACAGAAAATCGCCCGACCAAGCGGGAACTGAGAAGGTGGTAGTGTTAGTTCGGGAAGGCGGGGAGGTCATTTTGAAGACATACTTCAATGACGACAAATTAACATCAGTTCCAGTCCAACTGAAGCATCCCAACCGGCAACCAGTGGATATAAAGCATGCCAGCCTGCTTACATTCTACTTTCAACTGATGCTTTTGGCACCGGTAAATATGTTATTAACATTTAAGTCCTCTTCATTCTTCTTCTGTTCTGAGCAGCGATACGGTGTGCTGCTTCCTAAGGACTATGAACTTTACAGCACGGAAATGGATGACAAGAAAACACGCACGATAATTATAATGGCCGGGCATTACTTCGAAGATGGTGATGCTCCCAATACTTTGGATCTTTCAAAAGCCCTCAAGGCCGCGTTTCCTATCAACAACGTTAGCTGGAATGTAGGATTAGAGTTGAAATAAGCGCTGACATACGGTTGCAAATTAAAATCATTTCGTTCTAGGTGGTGGCTATGAAAACACAAAAGTACTACTCATTTGATGTCTTTGAGTACAAAAATTACTACCTGTACTTCCGGATCAAGGGTTATCGTTTTATAGTTTTCGCTCCAAGTAAGTATTACGTCCTTACATACATTTGAAGCGATCGTATACATAAGTTAATCTTTTTTTTCAGAAATTTCACCAGATACCACAGTTGTCATTACGGGCAATAAGCAGGTCAGTCTTTCCAGTTACAAGCTTCACCTCATATTTTATTATTACTTACTAAACGTGAACATATTCTATTTCACGAACAGAAATACAAAGTCTATGAGAAAACAGGAACGGTTGCACGAAACATTGGCTTTAATGACAGCGAGGTTTTGGATTTAGCAAATCGGATCTGTTCTTATACCGACAGAGCATCAGAAATAACAAAAGCATTAAGGGAAGTTTTCGGAGGATGTTGGACCTGCTTGAGGCTGAGCGATTATAAATACGACCTCTACGACTTCAATATATTCTTGAAATTAACCTTTAATGGAGAGGAGAATACATGTGTCATTTTCCGATGTTGATTAGCAGTAAAATTGTTGACCGTTGAAGACCACAATTAAGACTAAAGGAACAATAAAATTTAATAGCATTACCCATACGCCTTTTTTCCCGACAAAAAAAACTAATTCCTTTCAAAAGAGAAAAGCAACCTGCATACACGGAATATACTTCGAGGATTGAATTCATGAAAAGAGGAAAAAATTGTGAGACTAATTACTGGTATAGGCTGGAAAACTAACAAGATGTAATTTGATTTATATCTATGAAAACAAAAATATTATTAAAAAATAAAAAAGACCTGATTGCAAAAAGCAAGGTCATTTTAAAATTTTAAGTATATAGGTACCACTCAAGAATTTTATTTGAATTTAATATTACACAACTAGTAATTTTGCATACTTAATACCACGATGATAATATTATTATCCACGTCCAGAAATTGTCTTTGTTAACTTATGGTAATGATGTCACATAGCTTATCGTATTCTGCTCGTCAGATCCATATTATGAGGGTTAAGAAAATTGCAATTCGTCATCTTCGGGCGTCCGCCATATTAAGTAGTTTACTGGTCCAACCCTTTCATTTGGTACCCTTGTCAAAGGGGTAGTGAAGAAAGACGTGATTCGTAAATTTGGGGAGTCCGCTATATTGGATTAGAATGGCTTATGTACATATATACATAGTTAATCGTAGTCTACTCGTCAAGACCTTTCATTTGATACCCATGTAAGGGGGGGTTGTGAAGAATAAGGTAATCCGCATCTTGGGGAGTTCACCATATTGGGCTTCGATGACGTCACATAGTTACCATATTCTACTTGTCAAACATTTTCATTTGATATCCATATCAAAGGGAGTTATGAAGGATAAAAAAACGATATGACGGTTGACCGCGACCATATTTTTCACAAGGAGGGGGTGTCAAGGAAATCCCCTTTTCCCACCCACAAAATAAGGCGGTTAAATAGCGATTATATGAAGAAACAAAAGATGCACTTAAGATGAGATCATATTTTCGCAAAACATCCAACAAAATACGAGTAATTATATATTTCGCTTATTCGTAAATTAATTGTCCAAAAATTTAATATTGCTGCGGCCTGCATGCAAGAGACAACAAGTTTATGCGGCACGAAGAAAAAAAGCTGTGAGTAGCCTGGTTCCGTGTTTCATCTATGGGGACATGAATCTCAAATCCCATGTTTCAAAATATGGGAGAAACATGAATTTTAGGAAATTTTAGAACATTTTTCATTTTCGCAACTGATTGTACCTGTTGCAGTGATAGAGGTAGATCAACATTGGTGACATATTTGGAAAGCACATTAAGATAATAGTTGTTAGGCGTGAGTTTGATGTTGCTGCGTTAATTAGATCAAAAGATAAAAATAAAATTATAATATGCATCGCGAATTTATTAAACATCCTGTAAACCCCAACCGGTTGCGATTAATCACACTGTAACTCCCAAACGGGTCTTATTGCGTACCGCCCCCTCCCCCTCATCAGGAACACGATATTTTGTTTATCTAGCTGAGATCTACTGCCCCATTCATTTTTATCCCCTATAGATGAAACACCCTGTATACTAAAGGGCCCCATATTTTTATCTCCCTCCATCGTAAACCTAGGATCAAGCCGACGGGCGTTGGATGTAATTTGCTGTTATCCCAATTTGATTGGTGTTATCACTACTGCATCAATAAACGCAAATAGTGCTGCACAGGTTAATTACCAAATTAAACAAATCCAAAGTAACTTACTTTCACTACTCTCCTTCTTCACAGCAGTGTCTGGCTCTAGCCAACCCAAAATCTTGATTCCAAAATTATTGGTATTTATATGAATGCCTTGAACACAGCAAATTAAATGTTCCAAATTAACCCCATTCTCATTGCGAACAATTTGGTTTCCTAACTCTCCAGAAATGCAATGAACGAGACTAGTAACAGGAATATCGCCAGGATGTTTCTTCAGCAAGGGATAGATGATCTGCTGGATCTCCGAGATAGTCATAAATACATTAGGCAATGGCTCGATCTCCTGCTCAGCCCAGCCCTTATGCTGTTCCCGCTTAAAGTGAATGGTGCAGTACGGCACACTGTGCTGAAGGAATTCCATTAGAGGGCTGCTTTCGATACTGTTCGCCAATTCCGGATGGAGGCTGATATATTTTTCATCGTTCTTATCAGTCATTATGCCACAGATGTCGGGCATTTTGTACAAGTCCAAAACACTTATAGATGTTTTAAAGCGCGACTGAAACAATTCGCGAAATTTGTACATTGGCAGAGTGCAGTACGGGACGTCCTAAAGGGGAAAGACAGTTGAGGTACAAATTTGTTTACAACAGAACACAGCGGCAGTGGCAGAATAATAACAACAGATTGGCGTTATGATAGGCTTGTCGTTGTTATACTTCCACTCCTTGTCTCTGCTCTTAATATGTTTATATGTATGCCTAATCTCACGAGTACTTACCTTAAGCAGACCAGCTACTTGGCACCGCAGTGTATTTACCTCAGTAAGTGACGAGTCCCGGGTGTACGACACAACCATCCTTTTGTGTCCAACTTTCTTACGATGTAAGTTAGCGACAACTTGTTTTGCACACTATTGGATGAAATTAATTTATTCTGGTGAACCTCTACCGTCTATTTAGATATACTTACATTCATGTCGGGAACAGTAAGCTTTGCATACGAGTTCCCTTCGAAAACCAGCGATAGCACAGGAGTAATTGGTTTAAGCTGATTAAGTAAAAAGTGCCTAAGGCTGCTCTCATCCATAGAATAATCTAAATTGTTAATTTGTAGAGTAATTGTTTGATTTTTATCTGCCCCACTGTACGACAAGGAAGCAGGAGCGTAGGTGGGATCGATGCGATCTAATGCAGAAGTCAAAGAGGAGCAATTTGCGTAAAGTGGAGGAAACGATTGCTGGCACTGCATATCCAGAGATTGTGCTGGGCACAAAAATTGACGATTTGGGTACGGCAAATATCTGTTCCTGTTGAGATGGGCGCTACTTTGTCCGAACTGATTATACTGTGCGACTGTAGATCCAGAAGACACCCCAGACAAGCACATACCTTGACTTGAATACTTTGAAAGGGAACTGACTGTGGGTTTCGTAGCAAGACTGCACCATTGATTTCCAAAGTAACGAGCTGATCTGTTTGTGTCCATGGTCTGGTATGGGAAGGTGCTTAATTCCGTAGATACCAAGGCTTGAGTATACGAGGAGTAATTTAAGAGGCTTCCATCATCTAGATGTTGGCTGGTTGATTTTTTAAGAATATTGTTTAAATATATTACATTACCAAAAAAAGATTTTAGTTTACCTGTAATACCGTTCAGCCATTGTTTCGTTTTTTCGAAGTCAATTTCCTGCAAAAGATAATGCTTTGTATAAATGGATGTTACAAGGACACAGCAACAGTAAAAAAAATCTTTGTTGGCCTGGACAGAACCGTTTCCCAAGGTTGTTATGGCGCCTCTCTCCGGAACAACTTTGATACAGCAACTGTACCAATCGAGTAACAGCTTGAAATTACTCTGGGCTGCAATGAATACTTTTTGCGCCGATTTCACAAATTTGTGCCTCTGTAGAGGCTTAACGTTTTGTCACGGGGCAAAATGCTATACATATATGAAAGCAATGGAAAATCGTGTGCTCTACAGCTTTTGTATGGATGTTTTTTTTATTACGAGTTACCCAAACTGAGATAAATTCGAAAAACCAATTGTTGTCCTAATTTTTTAACCCTTTCCGCGCCGTAACTTAAAAAGTATTAACTTTATTAAAAAAACTGATATAACTAAATTAGTAGAGAATTTCGAGAAAAAATATTTTTAAATGTTTTATATAGCATACGTGATTCACCACGATTTCTGGGATAATAATTATAGGCTCATATAAACGTGGTTTTGTTATAATTGCGTTTTTTCGTTGACAAAATAGAGTTTTTTTGGGAATTTATTGTGAATAAGCGGTTCAACGGATTTTAATAATTTGTTTTTTGTTATTGTGTAAAGCAAATATTAGTAATTAAAGAAGAAACATTTTTATTTTTCAAAAAACCAAAATGGCGGCCGTTGAGCTCCTTCCCTTTCAAGCCTGTTGTGGTTGACTAAGTGCAGGTTAGTCGGGAAACCAATGAACCGACTTTAATGATTCCTTTTTAAATTTTCACAATCGTGTTTGTTATCGCTCATCATATTTTTTTTTCGAGACTGCGCTAGATCGCGTAAAATTAAAAAATTAAAAAACCGCAAAAAAAACCCTATGATAGAGGAAGGCAAATTTCAGTATTTCGGACATTTCCCCGAATTCACGAACAACTCTGTATTTTTTCTTCTAGAATTTGTCACTTCTTGATTTTGTCTGGATCCCGTATTTTTGTCAGGCGAAATTATTTAAAAGTTACGTTGACGGTCCAAAAGTGGCGATAAAATTTGGTTTTTGTTCCTAAAGAAACATCCACCAAGATTCTTTAAAATGTTAAGACCACATCTGGTTAATCACAGCATCACAACCTCTCAATTTCTCGAACTAGTTTCGAGAAAATCGGAGCCTTTACACCTTATTAATGCTGAGGGCAGACCAAAAAGAAATCAAATTCACATAAGATAAAATTGGATTAAAAAGTAAATCAATAAAAGAACGATGGCAAAATAAATTTTACATCCGACAAAAATATAACCATTCGACCGTGAAAAGAAGAGTATATCGTGGCACATACATTTTTAAAACTGGAACTGACCTTAAAGGTTGGAAATTGAGATTTTGCTAGTACACATCTCTCTATGGTTGAATAGCCATAGATGCAATGAGAAGCAATCAGCCGCTAATTAGCTCACCTCGAAATTCCTCCACACGGCATCAGCCTTAATTTAATCGGTTAAATAACAAAATCGTTACAAGCAATTAAGTGACAAACACGAAATCTCTAAAGGCGTTTCCCCCAAGTAGTAATTCTTTGGAAATAGGAAACATGTACGGTCGTGAGCATGAGCCACTGAGATGGCTTACCGCAATTCAGCTTTTGCAACTGTTTCTGGAAAATATTACACTTTTTGCTTCGGCTGGTATGTTAAATTGCCTACAATTGAACAATAAGATTAACACCATCCACCGGATAATTGCCGTAGCCGGTGTATGCTAACAAAAATTTTCCTTTCGTCGTCAATAAATCATTAGTTCATTCGAGATAATTTTATTCAAATGAAATCTGTCTGGAACGTATCCAAGTCTTATACAATAGCAAAAACTAATTGTCGTCCGTTAAGACGGAATACAGTTAAGTGCACGCCAGAGGTGCTAGTCTAGAAGCTATTGATTGGTCTCGGCGACCGCCTTACCTTGGGTTCGTAAAAGAATTTAGGAACAATCCAGAATCACTGTATGAGCACGCTATTTATTTATGAATGTAAAAAAAGTTTCTTTAAAAAAAAAATCTTCGGGTTACACACACACGACGTATTAAAATACTATTCAATTGCGTAATTGAATAAACGTTTAAAATCAGACACTGCGGCGCGGCGGCGGTGCAATTTCCTTTTTTTACCACTGAAATTTTAAAACGACACCTACATGATTCCGCAACTGCTGCAGGACTGGGCGGTATTAACGGTTGTGCATTTCGCGCGCGTTCAGGATAATCAACTTAGAGGAGTTAAAGGTACTTCCGAGGGGCTGGTCAGTAGCTCAATTTCTGAGCTTTAAAAACACCGGATTGGACCCTCCCTACAATATTTAATATGGGAACAAATTTTAGGCGAAAACAAATATTCATCTCCAAAATTACGAAAATTCCGTCATGAAATTTAAAGAATGAACCAAAACAAATAAGACAATATATTTATATAAAAAATAAACTTTTAAAAACAACGCTTTTATAAATGTACTCTATATATATAAAAATGAATTGCTGTGCGTTAGTCTCGCTAAAACTCAAAAACGGCTTTACCGATTTCGATAATTGTTTTTTGTTTTATTCGCTATAATACAGGGGACGTTTAAAAAAAAGAAAATTCGGGAAACCCCAAAGGAAAAGCCATAAAATCGAAAAAATCGAAATTTCCGTTTTGTATAGGAAGCGAATTTTCCAATTTCAAGGAATCTTTATGAAAAAGGCAATTGGAGGTTTTCGGGGCCGCAGATCTCGAGCTTGCATTCAAAACTTTGGAATTCAAGATGTCGGATCGAATATGGCGATCGAAAAGTTAAACTTCAAGGGATTTCCCTGAAAATCCGCACTAGGGAATTTTCGGGATCACTGATTTCGAATCTGCTATTCAAATTTCCAAATATAAGACCACCCCCACCCCTCTGGGAGATATAGGAGAAGGGGTGCAATAAGGAGGTGGTGTAAAATGAAGAAAACTAAATTTAATAATACTGTTGAAAAATATCTAAAACATGTGCAAAACGCAAATAGGAAAACGCTGGGTCACATAGGATAGGCGGTGGTGCAGTAGGGAGGCGTTGTAAAATTAAGGAATACAAATTTAATAGTATCCCGGGAAACGCCGGGTCCGGGAAAGCTAGTACCTATATTAAAATGAAAATGTGTTTATTTGTTTGTTACTCAATCACGCCTATACGGTTGCTTCGATAGACTTCATCATTTTTTAGGATATATTCCAACTTAATATATAGGCTATTTGTTATTTTAATAAAGTTCAAGGTTTCAAAATGGCTACCAGTTAGATAAATTATTAAAATAGTTAAAATTCAAGAGATTTTAATGAAAACTGGCATTGGGGGGTTTTGCAACCAAAATTTCCAAATTTAAAATGGCGGACACAATATGGAGATCAAAATTTCTAAATTTTAAGTAATTTTTATAAAATTTAATATGAAAATGTCCTTGGGGTTACAGAATTCAAATCCCCCAAAATTCAGGACGGACCCAAAATGTCTACCCAAATAATTAAATATAAACGGAATACCCAAAAAATCCTCACTAGGAGGTTTTCGGGGTCGCTGATTTCGAATCATTTTTTCATATTTTTTAAATTCCTAGGGTTAATAAATAGTAAAGAAATTAACCTACATATGTTTCTTTTCAATTCATCAATGTGTTTTGGTGCTTATTAATTGTTAGGTTGCTTTTTTATGCATTTTCATCACTTTTGGTTATAATTTATTAATTATATTTTATTTTATGTTTCTGCTGTAGATAGCTAAACATCATAATATATGAAGAGAGAACGCCAACACATATTATTAATTCCTAATTGAAGATTTGAGTTGACAAGAAGGGATTTGATGAAACAGTTAAATTGATATAATTAAAAGTTTCTTTATTACTTTTTTGTAGGGTGTACGAAAGCATAGTAATATAAAATCAATGGCGGATTAAATGCCGAGTATATAAATAGAAAAGAAATAAATAAAAGAAAAAAAGTATAGAAATAGATTTACTTAAAATCAGCTCATATTTACAACATTTTTCGATATTTAAAAAATTACATGTATGTTGCATCCTAAAAGACCTATTCAACGACACCCAACTCAATGGATATGCGGAGAAAACATATTTAGTCAGTATTACTCATGTACCTACTGCATACATTTTTTTCTGCATGTTCTCTGCACTTTATTTGCTTTTGAGTAAAATTTCCTCTTGCGTAATCTCAAATTTCATTACAAACAAAACTTTGGAGGTTGTGTTGTGTGGGCGGAAGAACATAACAACACTATGCAAAAGAGTTTCCTAGTAACTGTGGAACACAATTTATTTCCTTTTATATTTTTTTCAACCTTGGAATGACCATTTAAATTTGTACTCCAGAGCCTTCGGTTACATCCACATCGTTCCACCTGTCCACTAACAGAACTCTCAACGGGCCGGTATATCACTTTGAGCTGCTTGTTTATCCCGAAAAATAATAATAATATAAACTATAAATACTGGCTTTTTTTCACATACTTTCATACCTTATTCTACTTAATATGTGAATAAATATGTACATATTGCTCTAACTAAATGTACCACCTTTTTTTATTTTAAATTTCGCGCGCCCAAAGCCATCGATGACGTTCAAAACATTTATAACGTTTAACACACAACACCTGGAACCGCCAATAAACCACAGCCATGTTAACTATGAACGGCGACAGCGGGTTTATTTTCAATTTGAAAGAGTCGTTTGCAGGAGAAGCAGTCTGAGAATTGAGGTCGATTTTGAATTTTTCGTCAGACCTAGGAAGTTTATATTTGTATAAAATAAATTGTTTATTTTACATTGGAATAGTATATAATAAGAAACCGATAGTTGGCTGGAAATTATTAAAATTGGCAAGAAAATTGAAAATATGGGCAGTAGTTCTAGCAAACCAGAGCAAGGTTGCGCTTACTCCACCCCTAAAAAGCTAAGAGAAGAACTTATAATCGATGTGAGCCCGGAAAACGTTGATTCCAGTGTCGATCCACGCTCTCCCCATGTTTGCAGAACTCCAATCGAAGTAAGGACGACATTTTCTTTCATTCCTTTAAGCTTGCTGACCTTTTATCTTTCAGAAAGTTATAGGAAGAAATGAGGGCTTCGAAGCACTAAAAATCACATCCCCTGCACAAGCAGAGGATAACCCCAGTGATTTGCTAAAAAGCAAGTTGATAAAGGAGCTTCAGTTGAATTTGTACGACCCACGCTCACCTAGTCTGTTCATTAACAGGACTCCCATTGTTTTCGACGAAGTGGACCAGTCGAGCAGTGCGGACTGCGCAATGGTTAGCGCAGATACCAGCCTGAACCTTGATGATGAGTTTGCTGATCTCTTCGTCGACAGCGAGCCTGCTGTGACACCATTTGCAATTAACGAGGTGGATCCACGCTCTCCATCTATAGGGGTGGAGAGAACTCCAATTATTCTGGTGAACGACTTGCCGGCTGAGACTGAGGCTATAGAGGGTGTTTTAGAGGCTTTAAAGATAAACACAAAGTTGGAGAACAAACAGCTGGAACGGGTGAAAAACCCGAGAGCCTACAAGGCGCTTGATCGGAAGAAAACAATCTACGAGGATAAGGAACAAATATTTTCCACGCCGAGACGAGTTAAGGGGGATATGCCAAAGAGAACTCCGTTGAGCTGTGTAGCTAACAAATCTCACTTGAGGTCTAGGTCGGTGGAGAACGCAAACAAATCGAAGAAGCCCAGAATTGTCCCCACGAGCTACGACGATAATTCGATTAAGCTGGAGGTTGTAGTTAATGTCGGGAACGAACTGAGTAACTTTTAGAGGTACTGAGGCTTGGGGTTTTAGGGTAAATGGTTTTTATTCTGTATTTTAACTTTTAATAAAATGAACTTTTAAACAGTTTGTCGATTGTTTAACTATTACTAATACAACTTTCAACATGTATTCGGGTAGATTTTATGGTTGAGAAGAATTCGGTCGTTTTGATTTAAATTGGAAATTGGCTGATAACCGAAATTCGCCGACCTCTGCTAGAACAATGGCTTGAAAGTGACAGCGGTTCACGTCCTGGATACGGCGAATTCACTTAAATACCTCCTTCTGCCGCACCGTCGGCACAAATCTAGTACTGCAAAGTTAACCAAGCGCCGAGCTGCTCGGTGCAAATTAGTGACATGGTGTTTACGCGATTTTCTCGGATTTTACCAAAAACTCCATAGAACCAATTGCATATCGCCCTCACCGAATTGCCCAGGGTATGCTCTACCCACGTAGTGTGATGTGATTACGCCGGATATAAGCGTTTTCCCCGTTCAGAAGTTTTTTGTTTTGACGATATCGAGGAAAACTTGAAAATGGCGTCCGAGAAAGATGCTACTTGCGAGAATGACCCGAATTTCGCGATTATCTGTGCGTTCTTTCAGAAATTCTCGACGATGCTCAATATAGGGCATCCCGACATCCAATTGCTCAAGGAATGGTTTGAGAACACCGACGAAGGTGAGTGCTAATCGTCCGAGGCAGGCAAAATTTCCATGGATTTTCGGGGTGTCACAGTGTGTTGTTGTTGCTGCAATTTGTGTTTGTGTTCCTCGCCAAGTTCGCCCGGATTTTGATGTGCAACTGTCAGAGATCTGTCAAACAATTTTTTTTAAATAGAGGGAGCCGGTCGGGGTCTATAGCCCGCACGGCGGAACCAGAGTCTACTCCTTTTATTCAATCCTTTCCAGCGACACCACACAAAGCATGCTCCTTCCCGATGGGAATCGTCACATTCAGTGGAACCAAGGCACACACATCCTTTTTAGTTAAGCGCACAACTCTACCACCTACCTACAAAATCTCTAACTAGGCTGTTATTATTGCTTTATTCACAGCAGTATGGCACGTAACCGATTTAAAAATTATATTGCGAACAGTTATTTTTCTAGGCTGGTCGTTCGGCACCGGATCTATATCGCTTGTACTCAGTACTGGTCAAGTTTTTGCAATCGTCCGACTGAACGTGTGTAAAGGGACGTTCAAAACTAGGCCCACTCCGTTCAGCGCTGAGTCGCGCTTTATCAAAAGTCGAAAAAAACCAATGTTAGCACATAACCAAACAGAACCGCATCTCACCGTCAGGTCTAGGAGCAACAATTTATGCTAGTACTTTGATAAGGCAATGTGTACAAACGTCAGGATTAATGGAATACTAGTTGTACCCGCAACACATGATGTGACATGATTTCATGACCATGTTGTAGAGCAGATTCGAGAACCTCCTTCAAACACCCCAAAGGGATGAACAGAGCCCTAGAAAGCCGGAGTCAAAGAACTGTAACTAACATGTAACGGTGACCATGTTATGGAGTATTGCCGAAAATCATTTTCTAATTGTTATTTTAAATACACTAATTTTATGTTTATTAAAATGAAAATCAAGAAACAATTTTTTGCATCTGATTTTTACGGGAAAATAATAACCGTTACGGTCTCTCAATAAGAAATTTATCTTCTTTGGAACCATCCAAATAGATGAAAGCACTCAAAAAATTATTCCAAATTCAAATCTGAATACGAATAGCATCGAATATTCGAATTATCCGAAAATTCAAAGTTCATTTCCAGGCCTAATTATTATATTTTTATTCCATATCAGTGTGCAACTAAATTCAATTGAATATATTGAACTGTTTCTAGTTCTATTATGTTCAGTTGAATTAGGGAAGTTATTTTGTTAAGGTATAAGGGGGGCTCGTCGGGGCTATAGGTTTGGTATTTCTCAAGATGCGGCTTTGATCTCATTAGAGTCTGTTGTGGAAAATTTCGCAGTTTTGTAAACCAAGGACATTGAAATCTGTATTCTCATACCCGCCGACGGTTTCCACAGTCTACAATGGAGTGTATAACTCTTGTTTACTTCTAGATTTCTAAATAAAATTGTCATCTTTTCTAATACACATTTATCTATATTATATAAATTACAACATAAAAAAATGATCCACGAAAGGTGAGTGGACATTAAACAAACTTTACCACTGCATATTCGGACTCGAAATCATTGTACCACAAAATTTACACGGAACGTGTTACAAATCAGTAGCAACTGATAAAATCCTTCGTTAGAAAAGCTTTTCCAATAGGCTGGCTACAGAAATAAAGCAATAAAAAAGGGTAACCGCTTCACATAAGAGTTGCTGCTGATAGCAGGTAACGCGCGCAGTTATCACCTTTTTCGTTATCAACTCGAGTAACTTTCGAAAGCACAAACTCGAATTGAGTCCTCTAGGCCCGGTGCAGAGCTGAGCCAATGCCTCAAGGGTGCTTTAGGAATAGACTGACGGTCCTGTAACGGAGGCTCGTGTGTCTTATTTGATATAATGTTGTGCCAAAATGTTCGGCCCGTGTACCGTACCAGTACCAACCGGTCGTCTGCACTGGATCTAAGAAAAATTACAAATACATGAATTTTGAAAATGGTGATGCTAACTTCTCTTCTTTAAATTATGAATAGAGCGCCAATTATTTTTAATGTGAGTAAAAAATAATTTTTAATATGAGCACACCATAGCTTAAACTGAGTAATATACGAAAACAATTTCCCATGCATATATTTCAAAAATGGCGGGATTAACTTTAACCCCCAACATTTGTGTGGCCAAATTTTTGTCTATTAGTGATAACGAATTTTGCGAAGCAGCACATTAGAGCACAAATCAGCACAACTTTTAGTTTTTTTTTCCTTCAAAAATGGCGGGCTAAGTTACTGGATATAAAAGTTACGTGGTTGACGTGTAGGTTTTTTTTTCATCAAAATAAAAAATTCTTTGTTCAGGCCCTGCCTATTACCACAATAAATAGCCAACAAAATTTTAAATCGAGCGGATTAATAGTTTTTATGATGGAAAAATGTTTAAAAAAAAAATAAGAAAACAATACAATAGAACAGTGAAAATAGGAGAGGACTGTCTTTTATGCTGATATGTATGCATGTGTGCTTCAAGAAGGTGCAAAGTCGGGTCCTCATTTCGAAAACGCAACTTTGCTGCCACTGTAACTGCTCCTGTTGAAGATATCGACAAGGAACAAAATTCAGATTAAAATAGACACTTGAGCCAAGCTACTTTCTAATAGTTTATTACAATTACAAATTGATTTTTTAAAGTGATTTACGAGGAAGACCTTAAAAAAGAAGCGTTCAGGTATTTGTCAGCTAAGAAGTGAGTTATGGATTCTAAACCATCCACCGTTTGGGTAGCAGAATAAAAGTATCGTTTAGCGAACTCTTCATATGATCCACACGGTGGGTCACCGACTGATTATATGATAGAGATTTTGCATGACCCAACGGTGAGTCATCGGTCTTGAATGTGTTAAGGATTGGAGAAAGGAGATAATATAAGATATTTTTGTCTACATTTTATTGAAAGAAAACAAAATTAAAGTTAACAAAATTATAATGAAACTTATGTTGGTCCATGAAAAAACTCTTCTCCGACGGTGTGGTTGATTTTTTAAGTATGGCTTATCTGGAATAAAAATTAATTTTTCTCCAAATCTTTATAAATGTAATGTGCGTATGATGCGTATAGATTTTTCATGAAAACAAATTTAATTTAGGTAAGGTATAAAGGAGTACTAATATTTGAAATAAATTAAAAGAAAGACTTAGTCATTGCGGTTACGAAAATTAATCCCACTTAAAAGGTTATAATTTCAAAATATTTACTTCTTCGGCACATCTAGAAAATCTTAGAATTTTGGAAGTGTTAGAGTGATATTCATTATGTGCCATATTCTTTGCTCGAGACTAGTATGTACTGACTACTGACTCCTTAGGCTTCGATACTTACATCTTTTAAGGCTTCGTTTCTCATTAGTGTTTTCGTTATTTTCAAAGTCTGCGAGAAACCTCTCACATTTTGTTTGCTACGCAATTTTGAGCATGTTCCATAGTTAATGTTTCTGGAGCGAGGATGCAAGCACATAAGATTGATGCCTTTGAAATTCAGGAATTACACAACTAATAACAACAATTTCACTCAATTTTGCTCCATATTTTCAGTTTCGCCAGGACTGAAGGACTTGCATATCAAATTGCTGAGGAAATTGCGTAAAACTGTGCATGAAACAGCATGGGAAACAGCCCTTGCTAAATTTTGCTATATTTACTCATCGCAGGATGCTTGGGAGATTGAAAGATTCGGCTACAAAAAATCCAGTCTTAAAGTGAAGCTCAGAATTCTGAAGGTAAGCAACAATCGCTCTATAGCAGTACAAACACTAAATTCACGATTTAAATTGATTTCAGGAACTCCTTGAGTATCAGTTCGATAAAAATGGAAAATTTCGCACTCACTTTAGTGCTCTATCAGCGAATGACTTGCGCGGTCAGCCGATTGGGCGTGATAAGCTCGGACATTCCTACTGGCTAACACAAGATCGCCACTGCAATATTCGAATTTACCAGGAACACCTTGACGAGGAAATTTGGCAAGTGGTCGCCAGCAATCGCGAGGAGTTAGTCACTTTAATTAAAAGATTGAAGGGGAATGAAGTTGTCCTACCGTCATTAGTTAGTGTTGTCGATGAAGACAGCAGTAGTAATAGTTGTCCTGTTGTGATTGTTAAACTCCCGCCCCCCGAAGAGCAAGACGAGAGTTTGGACGAAAAAACGAGCAGCAGCGAAGGAAAGATTCCTAATATTAAGATAAAACTGGATACGAGTAAGATAGTGGCGAGTACGAATGGAGATGCTGATGATGAGGAGGTTGAGAGTGATAGTGAAAGCGAATATAGAGGCGAGGAAGATGTCGAAGATCCCGATTTGGACGGTTTCGCTTCTGAGGATGGGAAGGTTGAGAGTAATGGTAAGGTGGAGAAGGAAGAAGTCGTTGAGGATAATAAAGATGACAATATAAAACATGGAAAACTGAATGGAGATTTGAATGGTGTCATAAACGGCGTTGTTAAAAAGGATAAAGATGTCGAGAAAGAGGTGGACAAGCAGTCTAGCGATGGCCTGGATAACTCCAGTCTAGATGAAAGGAAAGTTAAGGTGAGCTTGAATAATTATATTTGCTTAGTTTTCTTGTTGGCAGTGTGCCATTCAATTTCACATGGAATTTTTTTTTACGTACATTTTCCACGTAAGCTGCACACTCAAGTAGGTAGCCGTATGGGTAATTAATGTAGGTTTGGTTCGAGTGCAAGTTGGTAGATTAGAATCTCTGCAATATACTGAAGGGGTGTACACTTCATGATTTAGTTATCTGAATTATTTTCAGTCGAAACGAAGAAGAACGGCTTATAAGCCATACCAAACTGCGGTGTTCCCTAGAAAATGATGCTTAATGTGCTCAAGAGCCGAAGAATGACCATAACTCGACGAAAATATTTATATGTTCGTTTTCCCACTACTTTGCACTCAGTTTGTTTTTCGTCACCGTATTATTTTAATGTAACTTTAATAAGCTGATGTTTCGACTAATAAATTATTTTTTTCATGTACTATCGTTTATTATTATTTTAAAATGTTAATGTTTCATTGTATTTAATGATTCACTCTTACAAAATTCTCGTCTAATTTGAATTTTTGATAAAAGGGGATAAAAATAAGAAAAGCTTTTTGGTTCCATGATCACAGTTCCTGAAATGGATAATACAACCTGGCCATTATTTGAACGTTATTGGCATAAAACTGTGCTTTTTGGAAACTCCTATTCCACTGCCACTAAAAATTAATTCTTAAATCCATTAGACAAATACATGTAGTATTAAAATCAGAGGTTTGAAGATTCACACAGATAAATTCATCAATAACCGAATGTTCCTATTCCTGTGGTGAAACAAGGAAACCGTTTTCTTTGGCAGAATATGTGTTGAGTGCAAACTTGGTTCAAGTAGGAATTATAAAATCACACGTAATAAACTACAAAATATTCTTAGCATAGAAACAGTTTCCTGACATCTCGTTCAACACAAATTTTATCGATTAATTAGTAAATATGAGGACATTCTGACATTTCATTCAAAATTAATTTTATCGATTAGGAAAACTCGCTCATTACAATTTTGTTGATTTTAGAAAAATCGAAAAAATGTTTTGTTTTTCATTTAGTTTCCTATGAATTTTAAATCTAAATACGCTAAGCCCTGAACATTATCCTTCTTCAGAGATGTGAAAAATTTCGTACCAAGTGGAAGTGGTTGATTAGATGCATCAATTAAATAGTATTTCCAGTTAACAATATTTTAAAACACAATGAGTTTTGCTTCTGGACTCTTCATATATTCATTTCATTTAGAGGAGCTATAATGTGTTTCTGTACATTTGTTGAGCGCGAAAGAGCTGTCTGTGTCGAAATAACATTTAATTTGAAAATAAATCAACAAATGGCACAGCCTATATTTTCTTGCATAAGACAAAGCTATAAATTTAGAAAATTGAGCACAGACTCATAACACTTCTTCCTGAATTATTGTCACATCGAACCCATTTTTAATTAAATTGAGAACTTTGAAAAGTATACTTTCGTACGAATTTAATTTCGTATGAAATTCAGACCACGTCCCTATGGGTACCAAAATATAGCCATCGTAATCCTTCATTCGCTTCAA
The DNA here is from genome assembly GCA_947538895.1 of Neoitamus cyanurus. NCBI lineage: Eukaryota > Metazoa > Arthropoda > Insecta > Diptera > Asilidae > Neoitamus > Neoitamus cyanurus. The sequence goes on along the minus strand of OX384544.1, from coordinate 15,932,768 downwards.
TGTCATAGTAGCGAAAGGATACTAAAATAAAATTGTGCATTTGTATCTTATCTTAAAGTACGCCATTAAGCAGGGTGTTTCTTATTATGAACTTTTATTTATCTTCATCTGTCTGTGTATCTTGAAATCTTACAAGTGATTCTGACTCATTTCCGTTCGATTGCGTTGAAATACATTATATAAATCCGATGGCAATGAAATATTATGTAACACTAAGCTGGTCTGTTTATGGAATCAGAAGGTCGTCATTGTTTTTTAAAGTAAATAAAAGTTCGTTTTAAAAGAAATGTTTTACTTTCATTTTTATTTTAGGCTTCCATACTGTCCATACTGTCTTTTAACTCAACTCAAGTAAAACAAAATTCTTCTCACCATGCAAACATATAGGGCATAGAGCGCGTCCCAAATATTTTTGAACATAGTTGAATTTGGGTAATTTCTCTAAAAAAGGATACAAAATATTTAACCTCGCTATATTCAATATTAAAATATATTCAATTGATCCCTTAATTTATTCATTCTATTAAAAAATTAAATAGACATAATCTATGGACAAAATCGCGTACGAAGAAACAAAAACGCCAAGGTAGAATCGTGGACATATGTATGTTCTTATTTCTAACCGATTCATAAATCTCCACCAGGCTTATGCTTATGTAATAAAATTTCCCCACACGATATCAACCTTTTTCTTGTACGCTGAAAGCTGTCCCGTGTGTAGACGCTTATTTGTATTCATCTTTTCCGAGAAAAATAAACAGAGTTTCAAAGAACGTACCCACTTTTTGCTGGGTTTCAGAACGCGTTATATTACGTCTTATCAGTGTGTGCTTGCTGGCTTCTCAAATGTCGAATACCATAATCGGGAAAGTTTTATTTTTCCTCAATAAATTTATGTTTACCGCGCTGATATTCTAACTCGGAGAAACAAATCAGTCGGATTATATCTCATCGTGGTAAAACCACCAGAAATTATAGTTTGAAGTAGTGATTGGTACACATTTCTCCCAAACATTTCATAGTATAAAGAATTGAAAACAAAAAGACTGATGGTTGAATTTGGGTTATGTTTGTGAAATAACGGTGCATTACCAAATATACATATGTATTCGTACATAGTGTTTTTTTTTACTCTTCATCTTGATTATCTTGACTAGGACTTAATTTATGGAATTTCCAAAGTCTTAAAAATCAGTAGAATTCCAAAGATCAGATTTTTCAAGATCTCGTGAAATACGGAAAAGAACAGTTCCCTTGTTGTGTGATACTAATGAATATTAGTATCCATCTCAGATTGACGAGAACAAATCCCGTGTTGCACATGAGATGTGGTTGTTGGCAATTATATTAAATGTATATACATCTAATGGCAGTCATTAAGGACAACATACATATTAACTCAACTGGAATTAGGTTAAGAAGTACTAAGGTAAGAATGGTTTTTTCAAAAATTGCATATCAGACGAACAGAAAATATATATGAGATCCTGGGCCATGGAAATAGTTTAAACTTTTATTCAGTTTTAAATAATTTTCGTTCATCCAATCTATACAAATAATTTTTAAGTTTAAGATCCATCCAGCGATTACTTATCACCAGTTTTGTCATAATATCATCATATTTTTGTCTTCCAGCCGATTGTAATTAGCCAATCAAAGATAACAAATGACAAAGTTTCCAAAAAACGGCTTCTAGAAGACCAAGAAATTCCAAACGAGGACGACAATCCATCCAAGAAAACTCGACCAACTCTTTTGGGGAATAACAGAGAAAAGAAGATCAGTAAATACGAGAAATTCAAAGATGAATCAGAAGACGACGAAGAAGAGGATGGTGAAGAAGACGAAGATGAGGAAGATGGCACCGAAGAAGATGAAGAGGCTGCTGCCGAGGAAGGAGAAGAAGAAGAAGAAGAAGAGGAACTTGGTGAGGAGGAGGAAGACAACGAAGTCGGCGAAGAAATTGAAGAAGAAGTAATGGTTATAAAGTGTGATGGAAATGGGAAAGAATGTGAGAGTAGTTACCTGGATTTGTTAAAATTAAGCGAAGATCTGAATGATGATTCATGGGTGGGTGAAGAGATCGAAGAGGACGTTATGATTGTCACAGGGGAAGGCTGGGGGAATAATTGTCTCGTTGGAAACTCCAAAGATGATGGAAATAAAGAAGAAGTGTGCTTTGAGAATCAAAACTGTGAAAAAGTCAGTGTGATTAAAAAAGACTGCACAGAAATTTCAAACAGTAAAATTCGTAAATGCTCCAATGATCAAGAGGAGGAAGTTGAAAAAGACATCACAGATGAGAGTGTGGATGAGCTGACGAATGGGGAAAAAGCGAGTAAAAATAATTTGAATGTGACAAAGTTGAAAAATTCTACGAATAGTAGTGAGAATGATAAGTCTGTAGAAAAGGATCATAAAAGCCCGTCTCCTGCAAGTGATAAAGAATATAAAACGAATGAAGTTCCTAAGATTGAAATAACGGAGGTTATTGAAAGCGAGAAACCTGAAAATTCCAAGGGAGATGTAAAGGAAAACGAAGCAAAGGTTCCTGAAACGACACAGAGTTGCTGTAAAAAGTCGGAAGACGATTCGAAACCTCCATCACCGGCTGAAGTTCCACAAAAAAAAGAAACACCCAACACTGTATTGCCTAACAGGAAGCGAAGGCTTAGCGAAGAGAGGCCACGTCCAGTATCGGAGAGTGAATCGGATTTGAATTCCGAAATTTTGGAAGAGCAGAGTCAGGAAGATGTGGATATTGGTGGTAAACGACCTAAGATGCGTTGTAAAATTATCAACGCGAGTATGCGGAAAAAAGTGGAAGCTGAGAGGAATGATGTCAATAAAGAAAGTAGCAGTAGCAGTGAAGAGGAAAATCCTCTCAAAGAAAAAGAAAAGGAATCACTCAAAATGATTTCTCATAAAGATGAAGAAAATGAAAAGAATGAAGACTCCAGCATTTCTAAAAAGGAGGGAGAAGCTGAAGAGTTGGTGCAAGAAACAGACAAAGAAACTGACAACAATTTAGAGCAGGTAAAGGAAGATCCTAAACAAGCAGAACTCGAAAAAAAGGAGGAAGATAAAAAGACCCTAGAAGAAACCCCTAAAGCGGACAATAAATGTGAAGAAACTCCTGAAGATTCTTCGAAAAAGGAAACACTTGTTTCAGAAGAACTATCCACGACGTCTAAAACTCCTCCTCCACTAGAAGAAGTTGAACAAATACAGACGAGATCTGGGAGGAAAAAGCCTGCTGTACCTTTCCAAATCAAGCGTAGACGTCGAGGTAAAAAACCTAAAAAAGAGGAGAAACAAGAAGATGAGAAACAAGAAGATGAGAAACAAGAGGATGAGAAAGAAGCGGATGAGAAAGAAGAGGATGAGAAAGAAGAAGATGATAAACATATGGAAGAACCCGCTGCAAAAGTGGAAAAACTTGTGGAGCCTCCCAACCTGCCAGAAACTTCAAAAGAGGCCTCTCCTGTATCTAACAATAATTCAAATTCTTCCAATGAGTTACCTGAAACCAAAACGGTAACAACACCAACAAGCACCGACAAAGAAGCCGTTAAAAGAAAGCAGCGGAAAAAGAGGGAAATCGACATCAATAATATAATTGAAGCAGATAATGATGTTACTCCGGTTAGACAGTCGCGAAGGATAGCTCAGCTGAAAATAAAAGAAGAAGCGGAACGGCGTAAGCTAGAAGAGATAGCCTTAAAGAAGATGAAGGAGGAACTAAAGAAAAAGAAGAAGGAAGAGAAGAAGAATGCCAAAGATGAGCCAGAGATATCCGAAAAGTCAGACTCTTCGTCCGATAAGAATGACAGTCTCTACAGTGAAATTGAGATTAAGAAGAAAGTTGAAAAGAAGAAACGAGGACTTAAGAAAGGTGGGTGGAGCTCAGGAACTGAAGATGAACCTGAAGAAGAAGAGGAGGAATTCCAGTATGAAACCGACGTGGGTTCACCACTCTTCAAATCTGACCATGAATTCTCTCCCGAGTCGGATATTGAGGACGAATCTCAAATTGTGCCAACGAAACGTGCTAGAACTGCTCGGAAGGAAGGCGAAGAGGGCGGTATTGATATCGAAGTGAGTGATGAGGCTTGTCAAAACTGTGGCAAAGCAGATCACCCTGAATGGATTCTCCTATGCGATAAATGTGATAAAGGGTATCACTGCTCGTGCCTGTCGCCTGTTCTATTTATTATTCCTGAGGGAGATTGGTTTTGTCCGCCATGTCAGCAAGAAGAGCTTATCCTTGCGCTTGAAAATCACCTTAAGGATTTTGACGAACTCATTATACAGAAAAAAGAAGAGGAAGAAATTCGAGTGCGCAATTTGGTGTTGGAAAAAGAAAGGCTAGAGCTTATTGCTTCAATGCCGGCTCCCGTGAAGCAACCTCGAAACAAACCTGGACGAAGAATCAGGAAGAATTCTTCATTCAGCAGCAGAAGCAACTCCAGCAGAAGTGAGCGATCTTCCTCGAAATCATCTGGTTCTTCCAGTGGCTCATCTTCGTCTTCCTCATCGAGCAGGAGCTCGGCAACAGATAGTGAGGACGAACCGATTTACAAGCTCCGGAAGCGTCGACAAATTAATGTGAGTTATCGCTTTCATGAATACGACGATCTCATAAATTCAGCAATAAAAGAGGAAATGGATGAGGTGGCTGGTGCTGGTAACTTAGGACGTGGGAAGGACATTTCCACTATAATTGAAGCTGACAAAGAGGAAAAACTGAGACTGAGGCAACTCGAAGCCCAAAAAGAGGTATCCTTAGAGCCTAACGAAGTTAAACCAACAAACATTGGAATAACGGCGAATCCGGCTATGCAAACCAATGATCAGTCAGCAGAAGTTAAGACCCAACAGGCTATCAAAGAGGATTCCGGTAGTGATTTTGAGCCAATGAAGGTAAAACCAAAGCTTAGCTCTAGAAGAAGCTTAAAGAAAAAGAATCGCAAGCTGAATAGCCTGGACATAAGTTCTGACGATGATGGGTCAGATGAAGACTTCAAGACGAGCTCATACGATACTGAAGAAGACGAGTCGATTTCAGCGGGTGGATCAGAAAGTGATAGTAGTCTAGAAATTTACAGGCATAAGAGCAAGAAAAACAAGAAGAATAGTCGACGATCGAGTCGACGGGCAGCTAGGAATAGAAAGAAGCGATACGATGACGATTTTATTGTTGATGACTCTGACTTCTCTGAGGAATTTCCCAAGACGAAGAAGAAACGGAAGCAGGATTCCGATTACACTGAAAGTGAGTCAGAGGAAGGGTTATCAGAGGATTTGGACAGCGATGATTTATGTGACGATAGTACAGACAGTGATAGCGATGGCGCGTGGCAACCAAGCAAGCGTAAGAAGCAAAGAACTTCATCTAAAAGGAAACAACAAAAGAATATTTCTTCAAGCTCCAGAAAACAGAAGAAGCACAGGCGACCTGATAACGAAAAATCATTCAAAGCTGGTATTTCTAAAAATCGAATACCCGACTATGACGACGATGATAATAGCAGGGATAGTAGCCGGAAAACAAGGGGTAGGAGATTTACGTACCTTGAAGATTATGAAGATGAAAGCTCCGATGATGGTATCAAACCCGGCGTTAAAAGGCCGGACACTCCGCCTGAGGAAAGAGAGAAATTCATTCGACGACAAGAAGAAATCAAGCGTATGCTGGCTGAAAAGAATACCGAAGCCGCAAAAGTCGCTGCGACTCCTACACTGGCTCCCATTGCGCGATCTAACAGAACAGATCAGCCGGCAGATAGCAGTGCTTCACTGTCCACGGTACCTCTATCTGTAATAAGAAGTGCAAAAGCATTAGACATTGAATACCTTCAAAGGAGGGGAGAACTGGAGAGTGAAGATAATGAGACTGATTTTGATGACGATCTACCGGATGACTTCAATCCTGAAGATATGGATGAAGAAGAAATTGCCAAAATGATGGAGGAAGAAGATTTCGCTCAACACCAATTAAAACTTGCAGGAGAAGTTATACGACAAAAGAAATTAAAAGAAGTTGATCCACCTGTTAGGATCGAAGAAATTCGAATTCCTAGAGCCACTCCAGCGCCAATATACGACACAACTAGGAAACGATTTCCCATGCCAACACCACATCCTCCACTACGTAATCCTCCATTTGGTCAGTTCTCTCATCCTTCATACGGTCGAAGCTCTATGTTCTCGAATCGGTCTTTACCGCTAATGCATTCAAACCGCTCCATGCTTCCACCCCCGCTACAAACAAACCCACCATCAATACATGCAAACCCTCTGGTTCTACAAGCCAACTCAAACCCTACAGTACAAGCAATTTCGCCAGTGCCTAATTCTCAAATACCCACAGTAGTATCGCAAGCTAGTCCACATGAGCCGCTTAAGCCTCGCGGAAGGCGGAAAAAGATAACCCCTCTAAGGGATACGTTGCAGAAACAGCAAGCGGCGGCAGCCGCTGCTGCAGCTGCCGCAGCAACATCATTGTCTGGAATACCCCCTGGCCAGGCAAAACCAACAACAGGTGCATCAGGGCCTATAGGGCAGGCAGGTCCACCGCTTCAAGCAGCACAACTTACCAAGGATCCGGCAGGAGGTGATAAAGTTGCAGGTATAATCTTAAAATTCATTTAGTTGTTCGTGAGAATTAATCAAAATAATTTTAGGCCCCAATTTATCTGTAGCCCAGCCACCGCAACTGTACAAACCCTCAAATACACAACCTTCAGTTATTACCAGAATGGCACAACCGGCCTCCCGGTCTAGATTTTCGGAACAAGGTAATAATAAAATAATATTTTTTTTATTTTCCGCTTAATGTGATTTATTTATGTATGTTTCAGGAACCCGCTTTTTTGGACCTCCTGGTGCAATGGGACAAAGACCGCCACCTACGAGACCACCACCAATGTCAGTTGCACCACCACACCATACTATGAGGCCGTCCTACGCCAGTGGCCCCCCACCGCTGCGGCCGGTTAACAGCGCATCTCCGGCAGCTGCAAGTCTAGGAAACGGAATTGGGCGACATACAATGCCTCCGCGACAACCACCGCCATTCGCTAGCTCTGAGCAATTTAATATGAGGCCTAGAACGGCTCCGCCCCTCAATCCCTACCGGTAATCCATCAATCGTGTTTTTCGGTTTTTAAATTAATATTGAAAAATTTTTAGGCCACCCTTGTTCGGTACACCTGGTTTTCCTCCTGTTCCGCCTGGCCATGCTGCTCCTCCAGGACCGCCACCACCTCCTAGCAGCTTACATTCTGCTGATAATGTTTACTCAGGTACTAAAAAAACTAAATAATTATTTTTCCCTAAACAAATTAATTACTTACCATAGCACCATCATTTGCAACAGCACCATTTGGTAACTTTTACCCGCCACCAATTGGTTCGACGCATTCCACACCTCCGCCACCCACCGCAACGGCTGTGCCTAGTTCTGTAATAGTTTCAGCAACCGCAAATCCGACATCTCCTCCCCCGCCAGCAGTATCATCGGCAGTTGCCGAATCGATGCAACAGTCCATATCACCGCGGCCTAAAGCCACACCGCTTGAAACGTTTGACTCAAAATCGACACCACCACCGGACATAGACTCAGCTCGAAGTCCCTACGATACGAATTCTATACCTGCTGATGAGAACGAAGAAGAGAATGTGATCAGGAATTCGACAAGCGAATTTAGCGGTTTAGTTAGCTACTTCAGCTCACAGCAGGATGATCTTAACACATAACAAATGCAACCAATAGCACCAGCGGGTATTTCTGTTGTAAATCTATTGTCACCTTTTATAGGCGATGCAACTCCCTATGGAGTTCTGGTTTTTCCAAGAGATGCTTCTTTGTAAAAAGCAGTGCAAGCTTGGTTTAATGCGACAGTAAATCATCTTGATGAAATAACTTTTATTTCCTAGAAACTCTTAAGAGTCTGCGGGTGTGAAAGGTCGAAAGGTGTCTATTTGTTGATTGGATTGTATTTACCAAGATAGGCTTTTGTTTATACATTTCCTATGCGGTATAAGTTAGGAATCATTTTCTATAACTAGCTGCACGGTACCTGTTTATTGGCGCCCGTTCCAATGAATGAAGTTGACAATTCATCATTGCAGATTGTTAAATCGCTAAAAGCTGAATGCTCTAGATTATACGGAATTTAATAGGTTTTTGGAAGTTTAGTAAAATATTTGGATACATTTTAATTCTTATAAATATATGAAATTTATGAAATAATTTCTAAAAACTGCACTAGAATTTTTAGTTGTTTTAGAACCATCATGTGAAAAAAGTATTAATTTTGGACAAGTCAAAGCCCCTATTATTTAGAGATATTGAAGTTAAATGATCTTGTGCCGTTTGAACAATTTGTATATTATTTTCCAAGATTTGTAGGAATATGTTTTATTGTGCATTCAAGTCTAAATATCGTCGTGTCTTCTAAACTGTCCATCAGTTCTGTACGATAGAATTATATGTTAGACCAATATTACAAAAGGAAACAAATTCGCTTGCATACAATTAAAGTACAGATGTGCCCATATCTTGCCACGAGCGATCAAACGCAATTCTCTGACGGTATCATTTACATATGCGACATTATTCCAGAGACTTAAATGAGTTTACCACTAGTAGTACCTATGGATGAATACTTTTCTTGTGAATGAAAGAATATTTTATTTACAAAGATAAGACCATTCTTTAAAGATAAAAAACTTATCATGTATTTTTAAGGGACTGGTGCGGTGCGATATCCAGCATCTCACAAAAATAAATAAATCCAACTATAAAAGAAATATTAGTGCAATAGCGCAACCAATACAGTGGTTAGCCCCATTTTATCTCTATCTAACTAAGGCACAGGTTCAGAGTAAATCGCTTTACAAACTCTTTTCTTACCTCTTGTACCAAATCAATATTCTTTGTAATGTTCGTTCGGTTTTAGCTGTTTAAAAACAAAGAATTTGTTATGATTCATCCACTTTCGCCACATTTGATTTGCCTTCATATCGACTCCATTTAATTTAGAAAAATTCTATTTAAGTAGCTGGGTGTATAAAGGGCGCCTTATTAAGATCACGCTTCATCCTAAAACTAGGATTGGCCCGGCACTGGCAAAGTGAGTTTGAGGAGGTTCAGGAGTTTAAACCCCTCCGAAATGTCTTCAAAGTTGTTATGCGTGGTGTATGAAGAGAGAAAACATAAAACTCCCTTAAAATTTCAATTAAACTAAAATATTAAATTACAATTTTGCGCTCCTGACGCTCGCGTCAATATTGCTTACTAGAATCGGGCCGACACTGATGAAATGGATTTGAGAACATGGATATCGGTTTTTATGAAAACCCCTCCCGAACATTTTTACACATAAATCTTGCTTTTTATAACTCTCCAAAATCAAAAAAATTGCTCACGTTATCGCAAGTTACGGCGACCTATCTACTTTTGAGTGATAAAAATGTTAAATAACATTTTTTTGTGATCATGTGGTTGCTACTTTTTTCACGAATAAGTAAGCCTTCGTTCGTCTCCTAAGGGTACCGCCACACAACCACACGTGCTATATTTCTACCACTCTTCGCTCTAAAATACTTTTTTACTAAATTTTTACTTCAAACAGGCTTACTTGAAAGTTACCAGATATCTTTATATCATTTAGATGCCCTAAGGGAGTTCTTATAAAAATTACATCTTCATCTTTTAGTCCGATTTGTAAGGTGTACTTTAAACTCATTTTTTCCCGGAATCCATTAATCCGACCAAGTTCTAATTTATTGAAGGACATTAGTAAAGCATTTTGTAAGAGCAAGTTGTTTTCAAAAGTAACAATGAAGATTTATATTGTGCCATTGCATTGAATATTTTTTGTGACATTAACAGAAAAAGATGGAAGGGGAATAAGTAAGCAAATTGTTTATAAACAATTAAATTAAAACTATGGCGAATTTCCTTGCTGTGAAAGTTCGCACAATGCCATGGTGAATATTATCCTTCGTAAGGAGCTTTGCTTCTACTCTGCTTGAATGAAATTGTGTAAAAGTTCTACTTGGAAAACCGTTGTTTAGTGTGATCGAGGTTTGAAAAAATGCTAGATCTTTGAAAACTATTTATTACAATTAATGAATAAATGTATCGCTAATAGTAGACACAAAAGAAGTTTTAAAGGCGTTATTAGAAGAAGTAAAAAATGTTTCCATCAGGAAGTGATTTATTTATGAAATAAAAAGTGCTACATTCCTGAAAACCTAATATGTTTCCATAGTTGGTATGGGCACTGAATTTGCAGCTGTATTCTTATGTTCATTATTCCATGATCACTTAACATATGTACACCAAATGCCGGAAATTCAGATTAGTAATGCCAGTCCCCAGAACTTAATAAAGATGCGTTAATTTGTACCAGAATAAATTATTTGATGAATGGATTTATTATTATTAAGCATTCCATTTTATGACCCTGGATTATTCCAAGCAACCCAACAGTATGGGACATAAGACGATTTAGCTGAGGCAATTTCTTGATGTGTAGACTCATTGGAGGCAGAAATTCTGAGTGACCAGGAACACACACAAAGTCAAATGATGACGTGTGATTCTGGTGTTCCAAAGGGACATACTATTGTGTTATCTACAAAAATAAAAAAAAAATAACTTGTTGACCTTAAGTGTTCGAAAAGCGCCGATATTTTTCGTATTTCGTATCGTAACTCAAAAACGAAAACGTCAAAATCGTACCTATTCCAACGTCACAAAATGGTATGCTTGCATGAATCTCAGGCACCAGCTGTGAATTTTAAGTTTGTTGTTCCAATTTGTCGTTCACACGATTGTTGTTCTGCGTACGAAAAATCGAACAGTGGCAAGACAAATGTGTAAATCCAGTCTATCCTACTGGAAAGACAAGTACAAAAGTATGTGTAGTTGGAATTTGTTTTACACTGATCGTACTAGATTTTGGAAAGAAATACATTCTTTTTGGAATGGCTACGATATATTAAATGACCTTTTATCAGGGCATCTTAAAATCAGAAAGTTAACCAAATGGTGGTGCATGAAAAGGAAGCAAATTAACAGTGCTTTACATGAAAATGATTGCACATCAAAATAATAATGAAAACACCGTGCTTCTGCATTCAATCCGGCTATTGCAATAATAATAGGAGTGTCTTAACAGGTTTACTGGAATTTCTATAGGCGGCTTACTATTGTATGTACATGAAGGTTTCAATATTTCGCTTTGTCAGAGAATTTGCAATTAAAATGTACGTACCTGCAGTTCAACAGAAACTCTATCAACTAGCGGCATTTCCTTCTCTCAAATGAGTATACGTATATCCCGACAGTGTTTAGGGATTTTTGAGCAGTTACCTATTGTTATACATAATATACTAATAAATAAAGATTACGATTTGTACAGTAAGTTGTATAATATTTGCACTTTAGCACATTGTTGAGTATCGATTTGAAATTAAAATATTCAACAAAATATTTCTTTTTTTTTTATGTAAGTATTTTTTTTTCTCATGCTCACATTAATGCTGAAAACTTTGTTACATATTCATTTAAATGGCTAAAAACTATATTTGATGTAAAATCAGATGAGCAGCATCTGCTTCGACCTTTTACACTCCCAAAATATGGTTCTCAAGCTTGATACATCAGAACGCATTTTGATCGTTTGGAAAGAAAAAAAAAATTTAACATAGAGAAAACATAAGTCGGAGATAAATATTGTAAATACAGAAGCATATAATAATTGTATATTTGTTAGTTGACTTCAAATTAAAACGCAACTGTAACTACACTAGTATCCTAACCTGCCGTTTTTATTACCTTAATTAAAAAAAATCCATGAAATGAGAAAAAAATCGAAAACACAAAATACAAAAAAATTATTTATTTCACTTAATTTTACTCTAGTTATTATAATTTCTTATCATAGATGTAGAGATCGTTTATCGTTTTATGTCTCACGGAAGTTTATTATTTTTCTGTTCACCTCTAAGTATATTTTATTTGAGTTTTCTTCAAGGTATTTCAGTTACGAGCATACAAATTTTCTGTATTTTAAGCTTACTTAGGTATTTGTTGCTAATCTATATGATGCAATTTGTCTATACAATCCCTAGGAAATGTAAGAGAAAATATATATTGTTTATATTAAATAAGAGTAATAGAGAAAGGATAATGTTTTCAATACAAAACGGAAATTGAAGATTAAAATGCACTTTTAATGCGTGAAAGGTCTGTTTACCTGATCCCCTTTGTCTTCCATATTTTTTCTACCCGACTACAGCAAAACCCAAAGAAGAATAATGGGGTCTATTCTTTAATCCCGCCGCTCATAGCATCTACTTCCCTACTTCATTGACTTCATGACTTCATTCAAGTACCGGACACTATTGCCAAAGTGTTAATGTGAAAATACGTAATGGACAGTGTGGATGTTTTCAGAAATGCATGGTTGCATAAATCTTACTTTTGCATACTGTTCAGTAACGCAACCAGCAATTCGTCATTTGTTCACAAACGCATTCTCGATCGTGCAAGTTTAGGCATGTTTGCAACAAAAATGAGAAGCTCGCACGTAGTTTCCTTTTTACAAATATTTTTATTTTCTTTTTTAGGGTACCGTACCCCGAAGGGTGCCCTACGGGACCCTATTACTAAGCCTCCGCTATCCGTCTGCCTGTCAGCGGGCTGTATCTCATGAACCGTAATAGGTAGAGAGTTGAAATTTTCACAGAGTATTTCTATTGCCGTTATAACAACAAATAATGAAAAAACCAAGATGGCGAATTTCAAAATGGCCGCCATGCAAATTTTCTGAAGTGGCTAGCGTGCTCTACAGTCCTATCAAGAACCTTTGTGGGGCTCTAATTCGAAGAGTGTACGAAGTAAATCACCAATTCGACTCTATTGACAATTTCAAAAGTGCAATAATGGAAAAATGGAATGCTATTTATGTGCAATCAATTCAGAATTTTTTAAACAGTGTGAAATTGAGAATTTTTATTGCGATTAATTTACCAATTTTATTTGTAATTTGTATGCAGAATAAATGATTGATGATAAATATGAAACGCACCTTATGCTACATTATGAACGTCCTCTTACCGGAGCCAAATGTTGGAAAAGTTAAATAAATTAAATATAAAATGAAATCTCGCATTTAACCACCGATCCGTATTATATTGTTTATGGTGGTGTGCACAGCATTTTATCAATTCAACTTGCAATTTTGTAACATGAATTTTCTCCTTAAAATCAATGAAGAATCAATTCACATGCGGAATCTGGAACACAAGACTTTGCGATTAGTGACTTGAACAATTTGACAATAGCGCAACATAGTCGCTATTCTTTTTATTTTTAATTCTATCACCCAATTCGGAAAACTTACATTGCTGAACATTTAATTACCTAAGCTTATTAGCCTTGGTGGGTAGGTGTTTCTACCTTACGAAGCAAAAGTCTAAAACGCGTAAAAGAAGTGATGAAATTTCACATCCTCTTTTTGAGACGAGTTGCTTTTTTAGGCTTAAATGGTTTTAAGGCTTTAATCGCTTTATGGATTAAATGAATGATATTCAAGCAGTGTAAATGAATGGTGTTAACATTTTATGAAGACGGAAAGCCCCTATATAGGCTAATTTCAAAGTCGCATTGATGCACACATGATTCCGCGTCAGCACCGCAAAAAGTTCAAAAACACATTTATTGTGCATTATTTGGTGACAGGGCCGGCGGAAATTACAATGCAGTACCTATTTATTATTATATTGCCATAGAGCTGTGCCGCTGGCTATATTGAATCTACCCGAAATGACACGGAAACTGGCACAAACAAGTTGTTATTTACGTTCAAAATCATTAAAGCATGGCATCAGCATCGGACTGCGCTGTGCATCACCGCAATGATGCGGTCATGATAAGCAATGATGCCTTTATGATGCAAGCAAATTTGACGCTTTTGAATTTACCCATACTGTCGCGTTCTGGTCTAGCAAAATATTGACTCGAGCTGATCGTCGTGAGGTAGAAATTCCGACGTATCAACACGACGAGGATTTTATGTGTCATGAGAGAGAGAGAGGGCTACTATGGCTACTTCATCTACTACTTCTTCAACATCACTGGGCTCTACCTGCAATCGATACCAATGGCCTCGCAAAAATGGACTACTTTTGAATTGGGTAAGCTTTAAAATAAACTCAGGTACGTATACTTTTGTCGTGCTAATTTTTCCCTTTTTTTTAGAAAAATTTAAAAACTCGCTTTACAGTTGTATTAAATAAAATCTTTTATTAATTTTTAAATATTACTCTATCAGTTGTTAAAAATACTGAATATCGAAAATATCATTCAAAATATCACTTTCAAAAAATAGGAACATGCAGTGTTTTGGGGTCGTTAATTTTAAATGTGGCGTTTAATTTTAAGAATTCGTGTAGCCCGACCCAATATGGGGAAATGAAAATAATAATATTTTTATGGAGAATGCGTAGGCTGTCTACTCAGCCGAGGGAACCTTGGTCTTAAATTATTAATCGCACGCCATTTCCGTCTGCTAAATATCTATTCAGTTATATTTAGTAGGAAAAACGTTTACTAATTGTGAAGACTCAATACCAAAATGGAGAAAATTTGACAATTGCGACAATTCGCAAGTAACATGTTCGTTTTAGTGTGCATAGTCGTCCGTCGGAATTGTATGGAATGGACGTAAATTACATGTGGTTTCAACAGGTTGGTGCCACTTTTCATACCGCACGCGAAATAATATAATTGTATTGCCAACCAAGCTCCCAGGTTATGTCATCTCTCGCTTTGGAAACTGAAACTGACCGCCGAAAAGTTGCGATGTAACGTGTTCGGACTTCCTTCTCTGTAGTTTTTGAAAAGTAAGGTCTATGTGAATCACCGTGAGACAACTCAATACCCAAAGGAAGATATCGACGGCCACATTCTTGCAATCCAGCCGTCTTACTCCAATATTTCGACAAAGGGTTCACACCCGCCAACGGTTATTTGACTTCATGTCTAATGTCAATAATTACACTTTCACAAATTAATAAAAATTTCGAAGAATTCTTTTCCAGGGAGTATGTACTTTGAGGGGTCAAAACATTTGTACATTTTTTAATCTAACTTTATAAAGTTGAATATGATCATACGTTAGGTACTCATACTTTGTTCAAACTGGTATTCATTCATTTTTTATTAAAATACAGTGAAAACTCCGTAATTAGGACACCAAAGGGATCGGCCTTTTACTTTCTCGGTTTCGAGGTGTCCCAGGCAACGATGCAGGCTAGCTTATACAAAGTTGTTAAGCTAATACATACATATGTATCTATGTATAAGAGTGCTAGGTACAAAGCTTGTAATCAATATTAAGAGAGTTATGATGAGCTGGAGGTCACTGGAAAAAATTAGTCCCCGCGGCCGAATCGAAATCTCAGACTTGGTTCATTTGAAAGAGAAAGTTCGGTTTTTGCCCCTACATTTTGCATTTAACTTGCCTGAAAAGAAAAACGGCTATACGCTTAATGATACTCACGGCATCGGAATAGTTTAACATCGTTTTAAAACAACTCTAATTAAAGGCACTAGCGACAAGATAAATCACGTGGCCAGCTCTCGTACTATGAGCCTATCTTAAATCTCAAAACAAACCTCAACTCATGTTAGGAATAAAATCTTTAATTAAACATTCGCCCCAGCAATGAGCACCTGCAAATGGGCTGTACTGTGTAAAATAATAAAACTTATTTATGGATAACTTCACGAGGCTATAACTGCTTTGGAATTCTTCCATATTATGGCCAACGAGGAATTTACATAAGTGGGTCACACCTAGAACTGTTTTGATTCTGGACAAGTCCCCGTCGACGATAAGCCGCAATGGCTATGGGCTAATTCGCCCGGGCTCTTGAGTAATACGCATTTGCCTATTATTCGCCTATTCGACTCGAAGGAACTGCTTCAGTTGTTTGGTTATCAATTAAACACATCCACCGGACAATTAACGGTCAGACCGAGCATAGGCCACAATCACTTTTTAAATTGCTTTCCGCCGGCAAGCATGGCTGCGTCCCATGTTGGTTCCGGTCGACGAATACGGTTATCTGATTAGTATGTCAAGAAGGTTCCATTCGTTTTGGGACACCGCTAGAAGTGAATCTTTGGATCATGAGTAGAGCGCTACGTACGCTCAAATGAAAGATTATTATTTTTTTTCTATTCCGACGGCGTTTTATCGAGTGCTCTGCGGTTGGGGGGTCTCTGAAGGCCCCCTCATCATGATGCCATTGAACCTAAAATTCACCTGAGCCCACTTAAAGGCGTTTTTGCTAACTTTTTCCGCCTGATTGAATCTACTGCTGCTGCTGGTTGTGGAAGAAGACCTACTTAGGATTGCGGTTTTTTTTCTTCTCCATGCGTTGGTCGTTCTATAAGAATTTGCTAAAGAATTTCGTTACGTGAAAATGCTTTGTTCTATGGGATGGGAAGATTTATTATCGGTGGAGCAGAAAGTATAAACAGACCAATCAATTTTAACGAGCTTTTGAGGTCACGAATTTTGGTATGAAACTGTTCTTGGTTTTACTTGCAATTAATCGCAGAAATAAGATCATAACTTTGCAACCAGACGGTGGGCATTTGAAAGTCCGTGAAAACAGAAAATCATCACAATTTGCGGAGACAGAACCCTCGATTTTCACTTCAGGTCTAGTGAAGCATGTTTGACGCTTTATTTAGAAAGTAGTCCCTATTAAAAATGTTTAAATTCCCTCATAAATTCAAACGCAGTCAATTTGAGTTCAATTACAAGACTTGCGACATGTCTCCAACAAGCGACCACCAATGGCATAGTGATCCGGATCGATGCCCTGGAGCGGTGCACATAATCGAAAATGAAATTGTCCACCTCTCAAATTTATTAAAATTCTAATCTCTTTCATTTTCTCGTGAGATATTGCCCTGAAGGGATCGGGCTCGCTTCCAGCACGGCATGCACAGACAGAAATGGAAGAAAACGAAAGACTTCAACCGGACTAGGCGAGAAACTCGTTACAGTATCGAAGAAATCAATTAATTTTCTACTTGGCTATAAATCAATGAAAATAGCTGTTTACCCCGAAAGTCTGCACAGGCGTTTCCCAATATTTTCGAATCGCCCTCTCACCCACCAAAGGCCATTGTATGCATATTTTCGATATTATGGTGATCGTTGCCGGTCGCTTGATGCTGCCTAGGTGTAATACACCGACACGATGTTTTTTTCTGGATTTATATCGGCAGCGATTTCAATAGGAATTCCATCGCCCAAAAGTGCACCTACCGATGAGAATTTTGTTTTGTTTGTGGCGAACAGGGGGAAACAGCACCAGAGTCAAAGAAGGTGTGCGATATCTTTCACCTACTACGAGTACAGGCACTAATCAGTTGCAGTAGGTGCTCTAGCCCACTAGGTGTGTTAAGGGAGTGATTATTGAGAACAGAGTAGATCAACGGACAGCTATAAATATGTAAACCGGTTCTTTGGACCTCCATGTGGCATTTTACAAGCCTATACGATGGACTCACATACATGTATCCGGAGGCTTCGATCTTAAAGTAAAGTTTCTGATCTTCGGCTTCGGTGCATAAATGTGGTGGCTTTCAGGGACTAAGAACATTTTCTTGTGTAAACCGGGATTGGGGAAACTCAGCACCCGCTCATTTAGATTTAGAGCATAACTATACCTTCAGATGACCAAATCCTTGCATTAGACAAGACGGATATTATTTATGACATCGTTATACCTGAATTCAGTCCGTCAAGTCAT
The DNA here is from genome assembly GCA_947538895.1 of Neoitamus cyanurus. Classification (NCBI taxonomy): domain Eukaryota; kingdom Metazoa; phylum Arthropoda; class Insecta; order Diptera; family Asilidae; genus Neoitamus; species Neoitamus cyanurus. The sequence continues at coordinate 15,914,912 of OX384544.1, read as the reverse complement.
GATCAATGCACAATAGTTGATTGTGTAGTCAAAGTCAATACGGAGTCTTTTTCGGCGTTAAGGGGGAGATAATCAATAGAACACCAATTTTGGAAGGCGTCTAAATCTGAATTTAAAATTTCGTAATCACATACGGAAGACACAACACGAAAATTTTTTACATCGTCAGCGTAATACAGAATTTTAGATTGCTTCAAGCACGTGTTAAGATCATTCACATAAATAATAAATAAAAGCGGTCCCAAATGATTTCCCTGAGGTACGCCAGAGGTATTGGGTATATCTTTGGATAGAGATCCAGAAAACGATACCCGCTGAGTATATACCAGACACATAAGAACGAATCCAATCAAGAAATGGTGGAATTAAAGGGTTCATATGTATATGCGTGCCAAGTTTCTGCGTATTCTGATAACGGGAAACTGGTTCAAAGTTGACTTATGTAGCTAATCGCTTTCTACTCGTTGGACCCACCATCAAGGGGTTTCTGAATGAAATAGTAATCCGCGTAATCTTGGGGCGTCCATCATATATGTATATGAATGACTTGCAAGATTTGTAGCAGATAGATAAACAACAAAGCAAGTTCTATAAAAACATGTAAAACTTGTGAAAATAATGGCTATATTATAGTGAACGATCCGAATAGCCCTTTTTTAAACTCTCAGGAGCATAATATACGATAGGTATATCGTAAGTATTTGGGTAGCTGTTAAAAAACATCCGTAAACTCTATGCAACGTATCGACGATTATTTTTAATATGTATGTATATAAATATTCTGGAATTAAAATTAGTTGTTTTTTTATTAAACATGTTAACTAAACCTAATATATATCACAAAGTGTTTTCTACAAGATCTGTCAACATAAACGTGAAAGTTTTTTTGATTACACTACCTACACTACTATATTATAATTTTTCATCCCTCAAGAACTATTATATCTTTCTATCTTTCAAAGTATCCATAGCGAAATTTTTCAATTTTAATAATAATAATTATTTTAATAATTTAAAATTTTTTTGTTTTGTACCTAGAATGTTTGAATGGACACGCAGTACACGCGAGTTATTTTATAAGTGGTCCGTTTATTAGTCTTATTTGGAGTATAATGAAATTAAAAAAATGTGAACCCGAAAACAATTTAATACAAATAACAAAAACAGCACAAAGATTCATCAGGCATATTAAACTGATTACAAAAGTGATCTTCACTCGACTGCGCCAGGTATAGGTAGGTACGTGCAAATGTTTTCAACCTCTGATAATACAGCTAACCCAGACCGAACTGCACAGGTGTGCTGCGCGAAGAAAACCCACCTCAAATAAGAAGTCTTTGGCGTGATCGTATGCTCGCAACACAACAGCGACGACACGTCACAATTACCTGTATTTTCCAACCTTAAGACGCTGGATACCGTCCGATCGGTCTGAGCAACTTAGTGAGTGTCTGGCCTTCAATTGGAATGGTACATTGGTTCAGTTTGTCACATGCAGTTCTTTTTGCTCCAAGTGCAACCGATCTGTGGTAATCGATTGTGTTCAATTATTAGTTTTAGTTTCTTCGAAGCAAACGAACCTATTGCAATTGTTAAGAGATTTCGACTAAATGTAACTAAAAAAAAAGTGATCGCTACGCGGACTTTCCGGAACCAGACTTTCAGTGAGCCGAGAACAAGTGCTTTTCGAAGTGTTTGACCTTTTTCTCATGTCATAGTTTCTGTTTTCTTTCAAGAAGCAGAAAAGAAGCATTCGAGACAATACAATCAAAGCAAAAAAGAGTTTTTTTCCCCCGAGTTTGTAAAGAAAATGATTTTTTTTTTTCGTTTCGGGGTGAAATAACGATGTGCTCCTTGATTGAATGAATTCGTGCCTGCGATTTGCAGATGGCCATGAACCAACGAATCTTTTTGATGGCTTAAGTCGATTTTTTTAACCCCATCGTCCTTCGGACCGCGCCACGATTTACTACCGGTTTCAGCTTACTTTTTTTTTGTCTTTTTTAAAATGAAAATTCAATTTTGATTTTTCTTCAACCCATAATTAGCGACTTAACCCATTTTTATCGCGGAACTCCGTGGCATCATACAAGTTGCAGGCATTTGAATTTCAAATATCGGATCGGCAGTTAGATTAATAATAAATATATTAACCGTGTTTTGTAACGATTCAACAGTTGAATAATGGCCGCCAATAACTCATAGTTTATTTTTGGTGATAATACATCGTGTGACCCGCTGTCGGATTATGTAAAGTGAAGGGATTTAAGCCGGAGGAGGATATTTGACAAAAAGTGCGGCCTAGTTACGAAACCTCGTCTCCACACAAAAGAATAACTTCGAACAGAACAGTGGAAGAGTCCATTTCTTCATCAGCGGAAAGGATACCCTTTTTTGGATAACTTAAAATTGGATTATTACAACTACCATTGTCTTGGCGACAGGTAAGCGAAAAAGCGACTGCATTTCTACCTTTTCTTTATTTCAATCCTATTTGGGAGTAAAGAGTCGGGCTACCTGACCAATCTTGTTAATCCCGTTGGAATTCTTCAACACCTACACTGAGAAGCACTTATGCAACGGAATAGCTAAGCACGTTTCAAGTGACCGACTTTATCGTGTCCAGCCGACCGGGTGGATATGAGGGGCTAATTGATCGAGGAAAATCTTTTGATGGATGCTCTCCTGCAGATTAGGGACAAACTTAATTATACCGAAAAGGTCCTTTGCTTTTTTTTCTTGAAGCGGATTTGAAATTGTTTCAGAGTTCTTGGAATTACCTCAACGTCTTTAATTTTTGTTTTTTTTTTTGTTTTTTGTTTCCTTATGTAGACGCTGTGGAATGCACTTATAAAATGAGTCATGCGTCTGCAGACTTGACGACCTTCTATCACTTTATGGTGTTTTATTTTGAATAATTGCCCGCGAGGTACTTTTTGCAAATAAATGGTTGATTAAACGAGTATTACGAATCGAAACAAGCAACAAGTTAACAATTAAGTACTTTGTTATTGGAAGAACCCACTGTGATTAGTGGATCATTTTGAAATTGTAAACCCCCAACTTGTGTAATATTTTTGAATTGTAAATCAAACTAAAATTTAAAATTTATAGCAATTTGTTGGAAAATCCTTAACCCTAAAATGATATCACAGTTTCTTTATAAAGATATATATCAACTACACAACAAGTAAATAAGCGCTGCGCCTGCAGTACCTGTCGAAAAAACCAAAACTACTATTTACTTTAGCTCTGGATTTTCAGAAGTATTAAATTGTCTCTTTAAATGACGTGCCCGTTTACACAACCGTGACACAACCCTGGCGAGACGACGAGTTAGGCTCACGACAAGTCATCTTTTAATTTTAATTTTGGAGTCCTTAAACTTAATTGTGGGGCCAACTGATATTAGGACTTCGGTTCGAGTTTTTCCAATTGTATCCCTGGCTTAACGTGCCTGCGTGCTGACTGTGCGTGCGAAACAGTTCTTCAGTTTCGCCTCTACAGTATTTTGTTTTTGGATTTGTTAATTTCATTTTCAACTAAGCAACCATACGACAGAATGATTGACATGGGTTCTGACAGGTTATTTGTAGTTTTTTTTTATTTATTTATATAACATCAACAGGTAGTTGCAGCTCGCTTGTATGTTTGTATGTACACATGTTTGTGTAGCTTGTCTTCAGCTGAATTGATAAATAAATAAATAATTTTTTTACTACATTTGATCAACAGCTGACTCCTTAAAAAACCATTTTGGTTTTAATTGTTTCTTTAGATAAATTTAAATCTAAGCGGTCGAATTTACTATTGACGCAACCATAATTCGTGCGATGCTGTTTCTTGTATGTACATACAAGAAACTCTGATTTCTTAACGAGCAAGAAATTTGTATGGGAGAATTAATATTCCCTAGTAAACAATCCATAGCGAAAACAACTTTGGAGACATTGGGACGATGCTTCAACGTATGGAGATTTATTAGTTTTATCCTGTCTACTAAATTGAGAGGCCGAATAACAGGGTTGCTTCAGACAAGATCTGACGAAAGTACAATAGACCACCTCTTAATTAAGCCAAGAATTGAGTTAGCTTTATTGGTTGTCATATTTATGTGAACGTCAAAAGTAAAGCAAATATTCAGCCATACACCCAAGTCCTTGATTTTCTCAGGTCGAGATAATGCACAATCATTTATGGTATAATCATAGTTAATAACGGTTCTCTTATGGGAAAATGTCATTGTTGTATACTTGTCTACGTTAAGGGGTAAGTAATTTATAGAGCACCAATTGTAGAAGCCATCCAGGTCGGAATTTAAATTATCAGTATTTAGAGCAAGACACAATGCGAAAAATCTTTACATCGTCAGCATAACACAACACTTTTGAATTTTTGAGACATATCGACAAATCGTCTAAATATATAAATAATAAATAAAAGTGGGCCAAGATTACTTCTCTGAGGTACGCCGGCGGTATTGTGCATCTCATTGGTTAAACATCCACGAAACGATACCTGCTGTGTCCGATCAATTAGGTATGAGCGACCCCTTTTGACAAAAAGTAACAGAAGATCGTGGCATCCTGGATTTTTGAATTATTTAAAATGTCTGCTCTTGTTGGAAGTCGGGGACGGCCTGTGGATTATGTGCATGCATTTCCCAATTTTCCCAATCTTCCATAAAAAGTTGGTTAACATGTTGCGAGAACGAACACCAAGAAGATATCCTGCTCGTTTAATTGTGTTAGTTCTTGACAACAGGATGAATAGGTTCGGTTTATGCTGCAAATTTGCTCTCCAACGTGCAGCACTTTTGTAGAGATTTCCATTTGCATATTTACCTCTTACCGGCGTGGAAAGGCCAATTGACGGTAACTGCATTGCCGACTTCATTCTGAAAGAAATGCGATTCAATGATCCTGTCAGTTCAATTCACACCACACAGTAACTCTTGATGGATGCACGGTTTACGGTCCCCCAGTAGATTACTCGCTTCTGGGCACAACCGCCTTTAAATCCACTAAAAGTTAGTGTGTGCGCTACAGAATCATGTTACGTGACTTTTTAATACCCTAATTGGATGAATATGGGTTCCAACATATGTGGTTCCTACAAGACGGTGCCACCACACATACAGCGTGTAGATGGTCTTAGTGACCGACACTTTTACAAGCCGTGCTATACCCTGTTTTGGCGATTTGCATTGGTCCGCAAGATCACTTAATCTAACCAATCCAGTGTTCTGTATTTGGGGTAAATTTGAGTCATTGGCTTATAATAACTCGCAGCCTTGAAAGAAAACATTCTACATAAAACAGAAATCGATCATAAGTGACAGAAAATAAAAAGGGCTAAAAGGTCCAGGCGTAGATAATGCTAATTGATATCATCTTGCGATTGTTTTTTTCGTGCTACATGGCCTGTAACCATTAGCAAGGTAATTTAAACTTCATTTAAAAATAGAACCGACATTTTTTAGTATTGCTCACATTTTGGGCAATCTATCTTATTTCGCAGTGTCTTGTTGTGTTGCAACTCAATTTTCAGCACCCAGCAGTAAAATTAAATGTTAAGGCCTTTTCCTGTATCTTATCTGCCTACATTACTACACCCAAGTAGGCCATTTAGAAATTTATTTTCATTTTCTTTCATATCGTAAATTTCTGCTTGCAGTCAAACCAGCTTTATGGCATGTATTTGGAAACGCCACATTCCGGGCTAGGCCGCGCACTAGTATGTATAGACTAGCATTCGGTGCCAGTTAAAATGCAGCCACTAAATGCACCGTGAGCACTAAAATCATTTCATAACGACAATCGTGCTCGCATTATTAGAAACTATGAAATTGCGTAAACTGCTGCGGCGAGCGGACCTCATCCGACGATCGTCACATTTTTCTTTTATGCGACGGCTCTAATTACTGGCGCAATTGTGAAGCCCATTGACCTGCTTAAAAGTTAAGAGCCGCACTTATCCTTCAGCCAGCTCAGCTCAAGTTAGGAGCAAGAGATGCGATCGTGTCGTGATTGACACAAGTTAACCGATCATCTTGACTGGGAGTTGGATTGGAGACCTTCAGAGATCTTTTCGTTACCCTCACCACGATCGTACCGTTCTTGATCGAGCTGACATTTAAAAATTTGAGACACGTAGTCGGTTGAGGCGGAACCCGTTTCTTCTTGGCTTTTCGGTTTTGCATATATTTTCAGAATTTCGCGGATGTTGTGATGATGCCCGATGACGCTTTCATCTTCGTGCCATTTCTCGTTTTGGCTGCGGCACACCGCCTTAAGACGTGCCTTACCCATGGCGTAGTAGAGCGATTATAATTCAATTCTGTTTGGCGGTATGATTCATTGGCACAAAAGCGTTCGCATTCATGGCCATGTTCCTTTTTGCATTTTGGCTGGGGCTGTGCCCCGAAGCAGAAGGTAGCCAAGGTGCCTTTTCAACTTGGCTTGTACCAATGTACATTGTACACAGATAGCGCTGGGCTTTCCAGACCAAGAGGTATGCAGAAGGTGTCGCTTTAGTTTGTTTATGAGTCGAGGACAATAGCGTGCTCGTTTTGTTTTAAGCGAATGCCCACCGGGAGTTCTTGTTCCGTTCTGTCTTAGCCCAGGTGTGTGTCGAAATGGTTTACAGCTAGCATTTCGAAAAATGTAATTACTTTACTGGCTTCTGGTAATCTGCTTCGGGACTTTATGACTCGTTATGTTAGTCTTTCGCAGGTGTGAACATTGTAAATATTTTCGAACTGTTTATTTCGGCGAAATGGCTAATTCATTATTGGACGATTTTTTTTTAAATCATTACAGCTGGCTGCTTATTTGGAAAGCAAAGCAAACTTCTCACTTGGATGGAAACAGAAGAAAACCGAGCAAAGTTGAAAGTTGATGCGGTAGATTCGTTCATTTGGATTCACTGATTCCATCCAAATAGCCTAGAAATCTATCATTAATCAGTCATGGTTTTCGCAAAGAGAAAAAAACATTTCGGTTGTGCAAACAAAACAGATTTAAGTAAGTAGTTTCCTTTCGCAGGCGAACAAATATGTATAATATTTTTGAACATTTGACTCAATCAGAGCAACGAATTCAATGTTTTGTTAATATCCGAACATTTTGAATTGATAACTTTTTTATGCTCTTAAGCTGCTTACCGACTCTGCATGAACACTGTCTTTTTACATATTCAATTTTATTATAATTTGAATGTTAATAAAGTACACCCACTTCAATTAAAAGTACACCTACTAATTAATTATTTCCAAAATTTTTTGTTAAAATAACTGCAGTGATTCCTATATGTATGACCAACACCACACACTAAACACCTTTTTACTTTTAAATTGTCGATGATTAATTCATTAATTTAATCATTTATTCTTTGACTAGCTTTTACCCGCGACTTCGCCCACGAAGATTTCGGATATAAACTTTGTTTGATTTTAAACGGAGAAGGTTAAGTTGATCTGTTTATCTATGAATTTTCTGCTTCTTTATAATGAACTATTTTTCGGAAATATATATAAGAAAATAAATTCATTAAAAAAGAGTTCCGCATTAATATTATTTGGCGAAAACAGAAAAGCCATAAATAAACAGACCAACTTAACCTTCTCCGTTTGTATCCGAAATCTAAGCTGACGAAGTCGCGGGTAAAATGCAGTTATTTCCAAAGCATTTTGGCCGCCATATTGAAGTTCAAAATGTCAATAGCAGATTTTAAATCAGCGTCTCCAAAAACCTCTATATATTCAATTACATGGAAATCTGTTCGAGTTGAAAATTGTCTGTCACCATATATGTATGTATGTAGGATCTGCCATCTTGAATTCCAATTATCCATGGCAGATTCAAGGCAGGCAACCCCGAAAACCCCTATATGTATACGTATTCATTAACACGGAAATCTGTTCATTAACCGAGCTTTCTTGTATCACTTCGCATGTATAAAGCTCACACTCTGTTTATGAAAAATTTCAAGTAAATCGGATCAAAAGAATATTTTTCCTCTTGCAAAGATTTATACCCCGATTATCCCTCTTGGAGGTGGAGTGGAGTTGAATGCTAAAATACATGTTCCATTATTTATATTCTACAGTGTTTGTGCAAGGTTTAAAGTAAATCGGATGAAAAGAAATGGTTTTCCCCATACAAATTTGTATACCCCTTTTACCTCCTTAGGGGTTGATTTTCGAAAAATCCTTCCTTAATGCATTTTCATACCCTCAAAAGAACATATCTCCCAATTTTCATGTTTCTATCTTTAGTGCTTTAGGCTGTGCATTGTCTGTCACTCTGTCAGTAAGTGACAGAACAGTTTTATATATTATACTAGCGGTCCCGACAGACGTTGCCCTGCCCGACACCTGCCCCTACCTACACCACCTCTTTATTGCACCCCCTCTTCTATATCTCCCAAAAACCCAAACCAAAAACATAATCTTGTAATTTTCCGCGCAATATTCTTAATTTTTTGGTTCATAAGAACCTTCTCCTGACAATAGCAAACACAACAAAAAAAGAATTAGCGAAATCGGTCCAGCCGTTCACGCGTGATGGCGTGACCAAGGGAAATAGGGATTCATTTTTATATATACAGAAGATTACTCTGCTTCCTTAGCTATCGATTGGTGAAAAAATTATTCCAATTCATGCATACACTTTTCTTCCACAGCCGTTTCAATTTTGTCGGCACCAACCGAAAAAACCAAAACCAAGTTTTCACTATTTTCACCAATTTTCACCAACCCGGCCCAATTTCCTATAGTGTCTCTTCTTCCTACCCCTGAGATACACTTCTGCGAGGTGTCACCCCTCACCCCTCTCCTGCAACAAAAACACGTTTTTACCAATAATTTCCACATTTCACACTTTTCACCAACCTTGCTTTCACCAACACATTCTACACTACCTTCCCTTTCCAACGATACTCATAACATGGCACACGCCACGGCAATATATGAAATTTTTACATTCATACCGACTGCAGCGCCATCTGCCGGGCTGATTTGTGAATCTAAACCATCCGGGGCGCCACCCAAACGCATACAAAAAAATTCATTCAAATCGGTCCAGCCGTTTAGGAGGAGTTCAGTCACAACACACGTACAGTAGAATTTTATATATAAAGATGTATAAAGATGTGAATTTCAGGACAAATTGTAAAAAAATAAAATAAATCTTTTAAAACTCACGTTACTTATGTGTCTGTACAAAGTTGCTTAACACCGACGTCCGACACAGTAGAACGTGAAAGTCGAATGAATATTTTCATAAAATATTTCACATGGTGGTTTTTGGGGTCGGTGATTGCAAATATGGTAACCAGTTTTATAAATTCAAAATGGTGGATTCAATTGGTGGTATGAATAAAAATTGAATACTTACTCGATATCATAATACTTGAGTTTTATCTGATATCAACTGATGTACATATGTATGTATGTCCACGATTTTTACCAATACTACTGGACGGATTGGAATTAAACTTTTTTTAGTAGAAATCTTATATATGTATATGTTTGGTCAAGATCTGAGGAAGAAGAAGAAAATTCTCAACTCCACAGGATTGCTATAAAAACGGGTGTTTTGATGTTCTCGGGGTCGCTGATCACGAATCTACTATCGACATTGGGAAATTAAAGATGCCGGATCCAAGATGGCTACTGAAAATTCTCAACTTGAATAGCAAATGTGAACATACGAAATTTGAATGATGAATTCCTTCCCCGCGCATCAAACAGTTTTATACATTCTGCAATAGTTTTATTTACAAATATGAAGAAGCCCGGACAAGGCCGAGACGGGGTATTACTATAAACGACAGAACCACTTAAAAGTTGTTAATAATCTTTTTTTTCAGTCGGTGCCAAGTCGTATTGTGTCTGCGCAGTAGTGAAAAAATGACTGTCAACGACGTGTGCCCTCCTGCGTCTGCATGTGTCGGGTTACTCAACCCACCACGTTCGTCTCTCGCGTCGTTCACCGCTGTTCGATATAACACTGCGCAGACACGTATCGTACAGCTTGACACCGACTAGAATAAAAAATTATTATCAACTTCCATTTATATTTTTGAAGTTGGTTTTTATTTTTGTTTTTTTTAAAGGTTTATTAAATTAAAATTGGTTTCACATAAGCTTATCATCACCACCCCCCAGTCCTAAAAAAATTTTGGATAAATAGTTTCTCTAAAATAAAAGCACTTTCTCGAACGAATTTCACACTAAAAATTCTATAAAGTGCAAAGATATATTAACGGCGCGGTAAATTTATGAAAATGAGAAGCAACGAGCAAAATCTTATTATTTCCTAAAAGTCCATCAGCTTCCCCTGCTTGCTTCTTGTTAAATCCAGAAGGCGAGGTGTTCCAGTGAAACACAGGAAAGCACACGCCGAAGAGAATAATTATATTTCACCGACTTGACCTTCTTCCAGTTTCCTCAACGATCTGCACAGACAGTTATAGCTCATAAAAAGAGTTCGAATGTGTTTACTTAAGGTTGTGAAAATCGAATAACAACTGTGGGGATAATTATATTAATTGGGTCTAATGCCCGGCTGAGGAAGACGTTCGAGAATCGACAGCCACTCCGACGAGTTGCTGAATTTCATGGCACAGTGGAAGAACCAGGCCAGCTACGGGTCTCTAGTGACCTTAAATTCCGGCACCTTTCAAGTGCTGTGCGGTGTGATTCAGTACTTCTATTCCTCGACGTGGATGTGTAATCTATAAATAAGTTTGGCAGTAAAAAATCTCATTGGAATTTGGAATTTACTTGAGTAGCAGTAACCCCCGCTTTGTCGGATCGGGACAACCCGGTATGCAGCATCATCGGTCGATTTATGAATATCAAAAACCAGTCAAACCGGCCAAGTGATTCGGGCATTATGCGCGAACGGCTCTTGGGTTTTTTTTTGGGGAAAACAATCTGTTTCTTAATGAGCCGTGTGACTAAGATAGCTCTAATACACTTCGCTCATAGAGCATGATGCTCTTGACTTTGTGGGGGCTCAAGGCTGGCGTATAAGTCCATTTCGAGAGCCGCAATCATTTCGCCTAGCGATTACATCCTCCTTCCGCCAAAAGTGGCCCCTCATAAACTCACTAAATATTTATAAGTAGCAACGGTTCCGATTCTCCATTCAAACGGCCGCATTTTCACACAGCAATTCACCGCAAAAGTTTTCTCGGAAGAATTTCAATCATCGAAAAGTTGATGGTGAAAGTAAAAAGCCAACTGTACGCATGATGCAGGCGCAAAAATGTCGAGAGTTCATAGGAGCCCGAGGACGGGACTTGCATTGAGAAATGCTCACCCGGTGACAACATTTTTATAATTGCAAAAACCCGTTCGTCTATTGCCTCATTACCGCAAGGCAGAGGAGACATTCCTCATCATCGCTACTGAGTCTGCCTTCCGAAACTACAAAGAAAAATTCAAAAACTTGAATCCCTGCCTAGCCTAGTCGCTGAGGTGAGTCTTTTGAATATTTCGGTTGTGTAATAATCGAAGCGCGGGATGAGAATTGCGCACCGAGCAAACAACTCAAACAACTTGCCGCATTGCAGATTTCTGCAAACGATGGTGCTCCCCCTTATGGAGCGGATGCGAATCCTACTAGCCGGAAAATGTGGATCAGTGGGATTAGATAAGACGTTCGAAATTGTTAGGAAAACCTAAGAAATGTTTCTCGCTGCACTTGCTGCTACTAGTGGTGTTCCTGTTGTTACCGACTCAATCAGCACTGCGGCATGGGGCGCACTGCACTGTTGATTCACGTTCTGCGGAATAATTCAATTAATTAAATTTACTGCCTCAGCTGCGTTTTTGCTCGCAATTCGATTTACTGTAGTTAGCTGAGATGTTCACGATCTGAGCAATTTCCGAGTGCTGTTATTTGCTCAGGTGAATTGGTGCACACGTTTTTGAGGTTATCAGTTATTTTCATTTTTTAATAAATTTATTCTCAAAGAATTATCGTAGTGGCTGGCTCCATTAATGTTTTATTTATGTATTTGTAGGGGGCTTTCGTTTATTCGAAATGTTACATCTGTAAATCGAATTACCAGGATGAATTTGATAGTTGTGCCAGTTGTGTGTAGATAATGGAGTCAATGTGATCCTCAAATTAATTATGACATTTAAATCCCTCGCTTTGTCAAGTATATTCAGTGAGATAATGAAATTGTGAACAACTAGATTATTTTACGTGAGTGAAAGCCATTTCTGGAAAGTGCGATGAAATCCAACTAACAAAACAGTTAGGAAAATCAAGAGTACACCTTTTATGAATAAGAATTTATGTGATTAATTCTGCCGATGGTCTTGCTAAATTCAGTAGACATGCAATCGACTTGTTTGCCAGATTCAATAGCTGCCGTATAGTAATTGGAAAATTCTAAAAGGCTTGTTGTATGTCGATTCAATTTGCCTTTTGTGAACCCATTTTATGTAAAATGGTATCATAAAAGGGTTATAGTGAAAATAAAGTACTTCATAGACCAGGGCCTCGAAGAGCTTAGCAGTAATGCATAAAATCGCAATAACTTTATAATTGGAGATGTCAGATCTCTTGATCTTTTTATGCATAGGATGATTCGCGGAAACTTTAACCCCAGGGAAGCATAAGTCCTTTTCACGATGTTTTCAATGCGATTCTCAAATGAAAACCTCGAGTTAAACAGGACGCCTAGATCTTTGGTTTTGTCAAGTCGACACTAAAATTAAAATTTAGTGGCACTTTCTTTCGTACAGGTACATTTACTGACATCATCAATCAATGTTGAAAGACTTCCACATCAGCAGACTGACAGTCAGTAATGCTAGACACTGTTAAAAAAATCTTAGCATCGTCAGCGTGACAAAGAATCTTCATTGATACATCAATGATGCAAATGATGAAAAGTAGTGGGCCCAAATGGCTACCCTGCGGTACACCGGAGGTATTTTTAATTGCATCCGAAAGAGCCCCTCGGAAAATAACCCTTTACGTGCGTTCAGATAATTAGGATTGGATCCAGTTGACAAAACAAGAAGGTAAACCTAACACGGACAGCTTATAAACCAGAATTGTGTGATTGATCCTGTTGCTTGATTGAACCTTGCTAAAATCCATAAAAATTCAATCGACTTGTTTACCAGGTTCTATATCTTAGTCAAAATCTAGCTACTGAAAAGATTGGCAATCAATTGAGGATCACCAGTACTTTGAGAACCAAAGCCAAGGGTGAAGGGATAACCGTCAGATTCACACTTAGGATTTACAAATTTGCAGAACTGTTTTGGATTTCCCGATTTAATTAATTAAGTCGAATAAACGTAAATGACATGTGTTTTCAACATAATGGCGCGACATGCCACATTGCATGCGAAACAATGACGTTATTGCAAACCATGTTCCTAGGTAGTGTCATCTCTCGTGGCTGGCAAGAAGATGCGATTTTTTTTGGATATTTACTCTGCAGTTTTTTATTAAATAACGGTCAAATACCCTGGGGCGATTTAACAAATCACTGAAGAAATCGAGCACTACATTCGTGCAATCCAGCCGTCGCCCCTCTAAATTGTCTTCCAAAATTTTGTCAAAAAGGTACACACCAGCCAACCGAACCGCGGTGGCCATTTGATTCATAATATGTTTCACGTTTAATACTGTTCACGAATACCGTATTGTGTTTTTTAATTTTAAATTCTAGTTATTGTTGAGCCACGCTTTATTTAGAATACCTACCACTACCACAGTAGTTTATGTAAATATAACAGTGCAATAGAATCTATCAATTCCACGTTAGTCTTTCAAAAGGTGTAAATCCGGTTTACGATTATGCTGGCCTGAATCAAATTGTATTTATGATTCATATTCTTTTTAACTTGGAATTTAAGTTCCGCGCTCTATGAATTTTAATTTTGAAGTTTTCTAAGGGGGCTCTGACTCATAACGTTCATATTTCAAGGCTGTCAAACGGTAATACCGCAATATCTAATTTTGTCTATACAAAACGTTTTGCTTTAACTACCATTTCCACTCTTCGTACAACCTAACATTCTCGGTTAAAAATGATCGTAAACATACCATCCCGCGACGGCAACAAAACCAGTCAACTTGCCTCAACCGCAATCCGCTGGTAATTCGCACATATTTCACCGTAAGAGATGTTCCCCGCACAGCGTGCACAGCATGAAACCTATTAATTTCATAAAAAGGGAAAAACCAATTCACCTCATGTTGACTTTTTCGCAGGTATTTTTCGAATCAGGTGAAACTTACTCCCGATCGCGCGTAAGGCGCAATGTGCGCGTATCAATCGAATAATAATTTGCCGTCGCTGTACAAATAAGTCCCTAAAACCCAGATAAACCCGCTGAAAGTTGTATTCCGAGTTTAAGGCAGGGGAAACATCGATGCATGGCTCTTTTGCGATGGAGCATTGGTGCCCCAGCATCAGGCACCAGCATACCAAGAACGGCAAGATGCGGAGATCATCCGAGAGTGATTGCGACGATCAACGCTTTTTACGGGCGATGTGTCTTCCACCGTATTTCACGAGGTGTTTGATTCACGTCGATTTCCTTCAGTGCGTCAATAATATTCCGTCGACGATTTGAAAAAAAAAAATACCGTGACAGGAAAAACATGCTCGTAGAAAAGCGCCTAAAATTACCGCTGGATAGAAGAATTTCTTGAAAAACCCGTTTGCCGCCCCACAACACCTGGGAGATCAAACGAGCAAACCTTTTCACCGTGCCGGGTGACCACTACGAAGGCACGATGCACCGCACCGCACGGAGTGGTGTACGAATTGGACACATCGGTGAGATGCACTCAAGACTCAAGAATATACCCACAGGCTGGGCTGCACATGGACTGCAACTTTCTAGCGCTCGATTAAGTTGGCATCCACGTGTCCTACTTTGGGTACCGCGATCACTCCGTCTTATGAGCGCTTATGAGCCGCGCAGACCGAGACCGCATTGAGGCAAATGAGTTAATCGAAAAGTCCAGTCAGCCAAAGTCAGGAACTGATTCGGTGCGTTATAAGATCGCGAACAGACCCAACTCTGATTCACACATGCCGAACGGCTAGATGGAAGATTTTTTGATATAAAGTAGCCGACGAGCGACACGGTCGTGGTGGAATGTACTCCATGCATAAAGCGGAGATTATGAAATTTTCGCAAAAGAGGAGGTTCAGCTCGAAAATCGCTTATCACACTTGAACAACTTGAATGAAGGGAACTGCGGCGTGCTTGAGCCGCTGTTCACCTGCCTGATGCTAGATCTATGCAAACAGGAAGGCTGAATTAAACGGTTTCTGCCTTCTTACCTCAGCAGCGGCTTTGAGCTGTTTCGACACTGGACTAGTTCGGCCTACCTGCCCGTCTAAACCCCGAGTTGGAGAGATCAGGCCTGATAAATCCTTTGAGAATTCGGCAAACGTACTCCCAGCTTCAATGGATACAAATTTTGCGGAAAATTACTTTCCATTGTTGGACGTTTTGATAGACACTGTAAAGGAAGGCGAAAATTTAAAAAAAAAGGTTGATGAGCTGACGGGCCTTTATTAGAGGCAATTTCTTGGTGAGCAGCTTTCTTTCGCCTGACAGGTGCTTATTAGGCCTCTAGTCCAAATGAATCTCAGTTCTAGTTGCTCATTCCATTTGTTGTTAGTTATTGCTGTTGAGCCATTCAGCATTTCTATCATGTGCGGCAATTAACCTGCTTGAAGATCGTGAAGTCACCACATTGCCGCGCCCATTAAACGGAAGTTTGTCTAAAGAAGTAGTTGTCTTTTTGAAGAACTATTAATTTTAGGTCTTCTGTTGCTGCAAAGCAATATATTGTATCAAAATCCCATGGCACAAGTTCTCTCCAAAAAGTTGCTGTTTTGTTGCAGAAGAGATGCAAATGATTTAAGTAACGAATTTTGTATTGGGGTTTGAATACTAATAACTAATGAATAATAAGGAAAAATATCACCAAACTATTTACAAAAACTAGGAAAGTAAAACAACTGGACGAGCAGATTCATTTTATTTTAAGTATGCGAATTCATTTAATACCTGGATCACGTGATTCAAAGAAATGCTTCTTTTTTTTGTGTGAAAATGATATAGTTTGCTCTTATGAATTTACTCGATTTCTGGCTAAATTTTCAAATATTGAATGTTCCAGTTTTTAGTCAAAAATTTAGCAATGAGTTGTTGCAAATGTGTCAAATCATTTAATGCCTTTGTCATCACAATCCGAAAAAATATGTCCGCACTAGGAGGTTTCCGGAGGCGCTGATTTCGAATCTGCCATCAAAATTTCCAGATTTAAGACCACTTCTACCCCGCTGGATCATATAGAAGAGGGGGTACAATAGACAGGGGTGTAAAATAAAGAAAAATAAATTTACAAAATGGAAGCACTTTGGAGAGTAGTATAATTACGTATACATATAAACATTTAATGAATAATAGTTTTTTAGTAGAATGGAATAAAGTGTTAAAGAGCTAGGAGTTTACTGTTTATTTTTTTCCGAAAAGACGGGACGTGAAAATAAATTTAGAAAATAGAAAACATGCGGGGAAATGCGTGTGTCAAATTTGGGATGAAAATATTAATAAATGTAGAAAGAGACACTGTGTATATCCGTTCTCTACCTGGACATGTTGTACCTCCTTAGAAAGGTAACAAGACGGGCAATTTGATAAGAATACAAATAGGAGTATTAATTGTATGAATTTCGGAGAAACTGTGGGAGAAATGTGAATTTTTTAGAAATTTTAGAGCATTTTTCCAATTTCGCAAGTGACTGTACTGTTAGTGCTAGATCATCATTGTTGGTATTTTTAGAAAGAACATTGAGATAGTAGTTTTTTGGCGTGAGTTTGATGTCCCTGCGTTGAGTACATCAAAAGATAACAAAAAATTAATAATGTGGATACCGAATTTATGAATCACCCTGTAACTCCTAAACGGATGAGATGAAGTGATTACCTACCGTAATAATACAGAAATTATATAAATTCATTGGTACGGCTTCACCGGAATGCTACTCTTCAATTGCCAATAGCTTACACGGAAATGCTGCTAACATCAAATCCACAACCACTGTGTTGTTTTTGGGAATTTGGACTGTATTAGTACAAGGTCATTGCAACATTTCACTATCCCAGACGATATAAGAAAAAAGAGGTTCGTCGCTTAAATTTTTCGTTTTTTCAGCAACAAACGAACCATTCCTGAGCGAAAATCTATTGTTGTCGGTGATTATTCCCTTATATCATATCGCAAAATAACAGAATAAAGTTGAATCAGCTCTCCAGGAACAAATATTAGAAAAAAAATCGCGTAAATGGCACATCACCGTCCTTCGTGAGTTGCTTATAAATAGCTTAGATATCACCGGCTGATTACCATCGGCTTTTCTTTTGCTTGATTGATTTCTCAGTGCGGAAATGGTCCCAAACCCTGGCGCTCTCGTGAAAGAAAAGAATAAATAAATATAGATCCCATCGTCTGTGGAATCATTTTTCCGTAAATCAGTCGCCGTGAAGTAATAAAGCACGTGCTCACACTGCTCCGCCGCGTCGACTGACATAAGATATTACATGAGAGAACGAAGGAAAAGATGTCTAGCAAAGTGTCTCACGTGTGAAATATTACACCGAGGGTCGGGGTCATAAGTCTGCATAATTGTCTTGTGTCTGCAGATAAGGCTTAGGTGTTTTAGGCAATTAGGGTCAGATGGAGAATACAAACGCATTTGAATGGCTCCTAATGGACAGGAAGCTCGAGGCTGGAGCCATCAACATTGAGCGAAATGGGTGATTTTAAAGCGGCAGGTCAATTGGGTGCAACCTTCAGCTTTTAAATGAATTCAAGTTACATGACTAATGGCTGTAGTTGGTTTGAGTTCGTATTTTTATTCCATTTTAATAACTGGACCTATGCCACGGAAAAAAATCGGGTTAAGTCAATCCATAAGCAATGAGGTTAAAAAACTTACATGGTCCAATAACTTACCTCTTGGATAATTATTTCAGTAGCCGAATTACTTCAGTGCTTTTACTCGAATTACGTTATGGCGATGGGATTGGAGGACGGTAATGGGCGCCAGTCTTCCGGAAATCGTATTCCGAGCAACCGCAGAAAACAGCAGAAAATCGTTTCTCTTTTATTTTTGTAATCTCTGTTTATGCGCCAATTTACGTATTTTGCATGTTTTTGTAAAAACACTTTTTAATAATTTTATTGATCTCTTTGCAGGTGAACGAATCTTGGCGACATGGGGAGGCTTCTGAAGGCCATTCTGGTCAGCCTGTCCCTCATATGCACCGTTTGTAATTCCGAGGTAATTTTAATTACAAAATTTAAATGAACTGGTTTATAACCTCATTTCTCTTTCTCTTGCAGGATATATTTTCTTGTCCCAATGGTAAGTGCAAAATTTCACATCTTTCGTCATCACACCTTACTCGTGCAATATTATTAAAAAAATCTGCTTTATTACAAATTATCATAAATTTACATTAGCGATCTTTACTTTGATTAATCCCCGTGCATGATTTTGAAATTAATTTCAACAACTCTTAGGTCGTGTGACACAAATCTGTGAGTTATGTAGAGATGATGATCTTATGCAATATGTACATTTGAAGAAAGTAGCATTGCTTAACTCTTTTGGTAATTTATGTGACTTAATGACGTCTTTATATAACCGGGAGATGCAAATCTCAGCAAACTGTCTTTGTCTCCCTGCACACTTCTTTTGACTGTAATACTTGGTTAAAACATTTGTTTCCTGGTTCACACAGCAACCCGTGATTGTTTTTTTTATTAAGGATTTTTTGTGAGTTTCTCACATTAGAATGCAAAATCCCTAATTAGTACAAATCAACACGGTTTTGTTGAAGGGCGGTCTACGATAACAAATCTGACTTCTTTTATATCTTTTATTTCTGACAACCTAGAGAAGAGGACTCAAACTGATTGTATTTATACAGACTTCTCAAAAGCATTTGACAAATTTTGTCATTAAGTACTTCTTTTTAAACTTGCCAAACTTGATTTTCCTGCCCTACTGACTAATTGGATTTCTTGTTAATTAAGTGGAAGGTCTTTTAAAGTCAGTTTTAGAAATGCATTGTCAGACGCGGTGCATACGCAATCCGGAGTTCCCCAAAGTAGCCATCTGAGTCTGTTATTGTTTATTTTATTCATTAATGACCTTGAAAAATACAGTGTTGTTGTCTTTAGTCGTAAACTCCCCCCGCTTTCTTTAGTTTATTCAATTGACGGTGTTCCTTTGACTTCTTTCGATGAAGTTAAGGACTTAGGTGTAATTTTCGATTCAAAATGAACATTTTGGAAGCAGCTAGACTTTATAATTAACAAGGCTCAAGGTAGCAATGCTTGGTTTCGTAAGACGTTGGACAACGTTTTCGTTACCTTTGTGCTCTGAAGTCTGTATGCACTTGCTAGATCTGTGTTAGAATATGGATGCCAAATTTGGAACCCACTTTACAGAGTACAAATCAGTACAAAAAAAATTTCATGCGTTATGCCTTACGTCATCTCCCTTGGATCGATCGACAAGTGCTTCCATGTCCTTGTTTGACATGTTGCGCGTCCTGACTTTAATTTATGTTAAAAGTCAACGAACTAATTATGGAAATTTTGAACCCATAATTAGTATGTGCAGATGTTATAATAACTTTTCTCAATGTATTGATTTAAAGGAAATAAAATTTTAGGTCCTTTCTTACCGTGAATAGTCAGTTTATAAAATGTTTGTATGTTGACTAAATAAATAAATAAAAAGACCTATGATTTAAGATAGCTCTAACGGAATAAGTCTAAATTGCGTTTAATCGCACGATCTCGGTGGGCAGTTCCCGTCACCCTCAAATTGCTTCTGCCGAATGTTCATCGTGGCATACACTGTGTGGCACGTAGCCTCGTCTTGTTGAATCCACATGTCATCTGTATCCATATCATCCAGTTTATAAGTTGCTTATCATCGATCTGCACTGCTCGCCGTTTCGTGTGAGGAACGTTTCTCGTACGGAGCACTGATTGTGATAATAAACCTAAATAATTTCGAGTGTCCATATTGAAAGACCCTTTCTTAGCAAAGATACATCCCTCCACCATCCTCGTTAATTACTAAACAATCACAAGAGGATTATAAATATTCAGGTAATCAGGCGGCCTTTTTTAGCGGAAGTGTGCACAATACTCGCGCTACTATGAAATGGCAAAGATCCAACGCTGCTAATAAATTTTTAATCGTTAGTTATCGAATAACTAATAATTTTTAAATGTTTCATTTATTAATTACTGTACCATAAATTACTTCCTAAACATAAATTTCTTTTCACGCGATTATACGCCATTGAGCACAAATTGTGCAAAAACAAAAATCCTCACCAATTTTGTAAAATTTCGGCGTCTTATTTCCTTGGCCTTACACAACAAATTTCAAAATTGCATGGAACCAGAAAAATCCTCAGCCGAGTAGTCACAATCAAAAGCATATCATCCCGTCTTATTATGCGCGAGAAAAAGGCACAATTAGCCTTTACACAATTTTAATTGAATTATCTGCGGAAAAGGTTCCCACAAGAACAAAAAATTGCGTAAACATTCCCACACGTTTCCTTTGACGAGATCGCATAGACCGAAAGCCTTAAAAACTCTTAATGAGTTGTGGCGGTTGCGCAACTTGAACGGAACGAGCGGGAGCCATATGCATACTTCGGGCAGCATGAACGAAATTTATTAGTAACGCGGTGTTGTGAAGGTAAAATACGCGCAAGTGCATTGGGCCGCTTTTGGCTCGATCATTTGTTAAGTGTAACACGGTATCACTCGCCTGCCTATTCATCGGGGTCTGGGGAATTTTTTCCTGTGGAGCGGACAGTCATTCACCTGTTTTTGGGAAAAAAACGGAATAATTGTGGAATATGCGAACAAAGCCTGAATTAATTCTATTTGGCAACTGATCGGCGTGTTGTCATTAAAATTGAGAAGTGTTACGATCGCATCAGCGATATATTGGAGTTGTTATTGGGAGCTGCTCAGGTAGATGGGAGGTGATAAGATGTTCATAAATCAGAATACCCGGAGGTAGAAAGTGGGTCATTTGCGATCAAGGAAACAAATCGGAAGAATTCCAGGTAGACAGTGAGTGCCGGCCGAACAAAAGCCATTTCATGTACTCTTTCACAGTCGAATGATTCGACACACCTTCGAGTAATTTTCTTAGTCGCCTGAAGACAATCGAATTAGTGGCCGAACATGTAAAGAACACGGGCAGAGGCATTCGTCGCACAAATTTGATCGTGTCACGGCTTAGCTGTCCAGAAAACCCTGGATAGAATAATCGCACTGCTGTACAGTTACTTTCGCGATTCCGCTTTTCAGACCCGACCAAGAGGAAATGTCTCGAAGGCGTCAATCAGTGAAAATGGTCGACTGTATGATTTAATTACTCCGGCCTGTTGTTTGGTGGGCTTCCGTTTCTCGAGCCACTTCCTCCTCCCCTATTCTACCTCATTAAACTCTTTCCAGGCATGCGCTGTGCGTGCAACTATTTAACAACACGCAAATTTGCATATTTCTCGAAGCCCCGCCGATCCATAGCACTAAATACTCAAGGGGCCGTAAAATTAGTGGAAGAGATCGGCTCAATTTTTACTTGCTGGCTTTCGTTGCTTCGATGGGGTATCATTGATTTACGACGCATCATAAAATTTTATATGCGATCTCGAAGCGGAACACACAAAGCTTAGCGGTAATGGGCAAAAATCTGCAACTTTTATGTGGAGCTGGCCCGTGCGCAAGTGCAAAAAGTTTACGACTAGGTGAAGACAGCTTGCCGAATTCTACTTAAGAAGCCGTTCTACTTTTACAATAAATTAAAAGTCAATTAATTCCCATTTCACCCCGATTTCCAACAGTTCACAGTTAACAGCACCTTGCTCTTAAAAAAAGATCAATAAAAAAAAGACAATGCGTTGAAGTTTTCCACGAAATCAGATTCAATCAGCATCAAAAGCATCTCGTTATAATGTTTACACATGGCAGCGTTTTATTGGGCCCTTACGCGCTTATTGAAATTGGTAATGCGAAGATTGATAGTTGACCGACATTTAACCGCCCCAAAATTGACTATCGGTCACTTTTTAAATTTAATTTTTTGTTGCATTCGTACCTTTTTAATTAAAAATTAATATTAAAAAACTTGGAGTAGTGAAATTAATTATTTTATCGGCTAAACTACCTGACCCTTACCCGGTGTTTGCAATCAGTGACCCCGAAAATTCCCACGCATCACGTTTTATGAAAATCTTATGAAATTGACATTTGACAGCCTGAGAGATTCTGTCCACAAATTCTTTTGCTTACAGAAGGGGCAGATCCTCCACTACAAAACAATTGTACAAGACAGAGTGTTGCTGATATTATTTGATAGTGCCTATAACAGGGTGGATCTCGGCAAGCTCCATCTTGCTTTTCTATTTTGTGAGATCTCCCTGATTACGGTAAACCAGTTGAATGCTTTTTTTTTTAAATTAGAAGCTTGTAGTTGAACGGACACTTGATTTCTGTGGTAGGGGGAATCCCCCAGGGCAGCCTCCGAAGCCCAACAGTATAATTTTTATGGCGCACCTTAAGGGATCGTCTCAGTGTCACCCTCCGAAAAATCACTGATTTTCGGGATTTTTTTTTTAATGTTGAAATAACCTAATCGGTCCGGTTTTTTTTTATAAATAAATACATTCATGACGAATACTAAATGATTTTTTTTATGTTTATTTATTAGGTGTATAATACTTGAATAAATTCTTGAAATGACACGTAAAAACAAGGTCCTGTATGGTGTGTACGATTGCGGCCGCAATTTTGATCTGAAACAAAAATTTCAAAAAGATTATTAATCTGTAGGGAAGTCGCTATG
Source organism: Neoitamus cyanurus (assembly GCA_947538895.1). NCBI lineage: Eukaryota > Metazoa > Arthropoda > Insecta > Diptera > Asilidae > Neoitamus > Neoitamus cyanurus. The sequence goes on along the minus strand of OX384544.1, from coordinate 15,891,947 downwards.
GCGCTATGGAGGTTTTTTTTCTTTTAATTTGACAAAATGGCGGCGGTTTGAACAAAAAGTATCGAATTTGGCCCTTTTTTTCGACAGTTTTTCGTAAACAAAAATAGGAAGATTTCAAAAAAAAAAAAAAACTTCCATAGCGCCATAAAGAAATGACGTTAAAAATGTTCTCTCCAAATTGGAACTAGATATCTTCAAAACTCTTCCTTTCAGAGTACACACCGTTTTGAAAAACATCATTCTGAGAAAAACGCGTTTAAAGATTGAAGCGCCCGTACATTCTCATCAGTTCCCTCCGTTCCCTTTCTACAAGAAACGCTGTAGCGACCGTAATAATTTGAATTTCGATTTGAAAATTTGAGAGAATGTTTATTACAGTGTATACTATCCGATAATGCAACAAAAAAAAATCGATTTTTCGAAAATTTCACACTCAGACGATCCCTTAATCAATTCAATGTCTCAGAATCTTTCAGTTCGATGACGATTTCCTCTTTTTGGCGGGTGGTTGTATTAGGCCTTGACCATGCATTGCACATAGTTGGAGAGCAAGCGTTTTGCTACACGCTACCAAATCAAGCCAATTTTAAGTGGAAATATTGCAATTCAAGTATATTGCTGCTATTGAAAACTTTTAATCTCTCAGTTCTATGTATCTTTTTGTTTTTGTTTGTTTTGTAATTTCATTGTATAACTAAGCGGAGGTTCACACAAGACACCTGTATGTGACCAAATGATGAAAACGGAACCCTGAAAAATAGGAAGACTTCTGCTACCCTCATCAGAACACCAGAAATGGGGGGGAGACAACCCATGCTATTTTACTATTTAGGTTTGTCAGAGTATAACGAACTTTCCTCAAAATATTGTCCACCAACTCGGTTCGGTACACTTCATCTGTTGCAGTCAATTCTCGGCCTAAATGGGCTGAAATCGGAAGCACTTATGACCACTATTTGCGCCTCTCTACAGGCTTAACCTTTTGTCGTAGCCAAAAATGTGATATATGGCACCAATGGCTAATTTTGTGCTCTACAGCTTTTGTATGGATATATGTTTTGCTACAATTACCGGAAACGAGATAAATGCAAAAAATCAATTATGGTCCTAATTTGTTAACCTCTTTCGCGCTACAACTTAAAAGGTATTAACTTTTTGCAGTCAGCTCTTGCTCTATAAGGCGCGTCGCAAAGCCCAGTAGCAAATAAGCCAAAACTCTGAATCTTTCCAGGCAAATCAACTAACCCCTTTCAACAAAATATCACCTAGCCGTCCATGTTCTAATTTTCCTAATAATTCCACATGAAGTAACCGTTTTTGTGCTCAGCGTAGAAAAATAGTTTTAGTTACTCTGGTGACCTTATTCAGTTTAATGTGTAAAGTACCATTAGAAAGGTCAGTACCTTCTTGCGTCCCGTTCAAGTCATCTGAAGTGCATACTTAATTTCCAGTTGCAATTACGGTCAATATTTGTACATAGTTCGTCGGATAAGAAAATAAGGTTAAAAGTTACAACCGCTGCTGCCATTAGCCGAGTCGGGCAGTAAAAGCAAAAGCAAATTAAACATTGTTGTAATCTCGCTGTGCACTATCCACTTAACTTACTTAGCACTTCCTAGTCAGGTAAGTAGCTAGCTAACTAGCTGCCAGACTGGCACTTCTTCGATTGGCGTCTGCAAAAGCAGAAATCGCTACAGTGCAGTTTTTCCCGCCTTCTGACGTGTTTGGAATTGTTAATAAAAATGAGCAATTTGAACGATCTAGATAGGAGAGCGCGACTGTGCGATGAAAGTCTACACAGAATTCCTGGAAAGAGTGAATTTCTCAGTTTTTTTAGGGAATGCGTCCAGTCACGCTTTCGCTGAGATGAGGCAAATTTACTTTGACTCATTTGGGTCAGTCCATTTGGGCTACAATTGTTTTTCGGGTGTAAGTCGTCACTTTAGTGAATATTGGTCAAGCTTATGTACTTATAATCTAATTATTCAAAGAAAAGTAAAAAAACACAAATTTTCACAAGCACCTCGCTTGCAAGGGAAATTCTCACCGGCCCATCATTGATGGACTATCAAGCAGAAAGACTCATAAAATGCTTCCGGAGACATGCTGCCACTGGTTCTGTGAATCTCAATTGATGCTCAGCCCAGCCATCTCATGGGTAATTAAATTTTATCATTCATTTCGCCTTTCTTCGCGGTTTTTGTTTGCCGGTAATAAATTTGAATTTGTACATATGACCGAAATAAATTATCCTGAAGTTTGCGAGGTACGTCGCTGTAGACAATGGAAAATTGAAATTATAGCGCGAAAGCTATTAATCGAAATTTCTAAATTAATTTAAATGGGCGGCACTTTTCGGTACTGCTGCCAATCACTGTCTTACACAGATTCATACTGCCACATTAATTAACTTGTGAATAGTGAAAACATGTGATGGCATCAGAATCACGATATGACTTTCGAAATAAATGTTATTTTATGAATGAAAGGAAAATGAAAATACAATCGGGATAAATGCAATATTATGCAAAATTGTGCAAATGTGTTCGAATCGAATGGCACTATTCGAAAGTCAAATGTAATATTCTACTCATCGAGTTAGTGGCAGTAGTATGAAAAGCTGGAAGTTTTGGTCTAACAAAAGTGTAGTATAGAACTCTAGAGATGTAAGGCTCATTGAATTCCTTTTACCAACTCTTTACAAAGCCCAGAGTCGCGTTGGCTCGGTTAGTAATGGAATAAATATGATACTCAAAAGAGAAGGAAAGGAATAAGAGAAACATCATTAACATAAATGATAAATAAAAGTTAGCCAAGGTGGCTACCTTGTGGGACACCTGATGTATTTCTTGGCAAGTCAAAAATAAACACAATGAAAACACACATACGACCAAATACTTACGAGGAAATCTAACTAAACAACAGTTAGGAAAGCCAAGAGCAGATAACTTATGAATAAGAATTTTTTTTATTAATACTATCAAAGCCCATGCTCAAATCAGTGGATATGCAATTGAGATGTTCGCCAGATTCAATTGCTGGCGTACATTGTATATCCATAATTATCTAGATTTGAACGTCTATACTGTGGGACTAGCTTGCACTCTACCGGCAGGTTAGTTCATAACTTAGGCGCATAAACAAAAAGGGAGCAGTTGTTCAGACACAATAAACAATGAACCATTTGGAAGTCCATTCTTTCCATTTATTCCATCTATATACGTCAACTGTAACATATATTCTCTAATGGATGATTTAAATTTGGGAGAATTTATATTATCCAAGTAGAGCGGAAAAAACTCCGGACCGAGCATGGAATCTTGTGGAACACCAAATGACATACAATCAACAAGCCCATAGAGTTGTACATCAACCTGATGTTTCTTTAATTATTTGTACGACACCCACGCAGGCAGAAAAAACAAATAAAACAATTGATCAATGTCCGGTAATCATTAGATAAAAAAGTCAGTAAAACTTGTCTCATTCGAAGATGCTAGTTGCGCTTGAGATAATTGTGGCATAAAAATTCGCCGGAATCTTGATAGCTCCGAAGCTCGTTAGCGTCTCCGAACGGGATTATTCTGAGCTGCCATGCATTCATGGGCAAAAGACTTCACGCCGCAATGCCTCCGCCAAAACATCTTAAAGAGTCAATGCTGGCTCTGAAATGGATCAGCATCTGATCCGACTCAAGTTCGCGCCACGGAATGTTACACTTATATTGACTCATACGATCGAGTGGGCTATAACGCGGCGCAGATGCTAATCCACTTGCGTGTTACTGTCTTTACAGGCGGGTTAGTTGGTTACCGTTGGAAGATAGGCCGAACGGTTCATTTCATTGCACAAAAAGCTTCCTACACTTGAGCTGTCGCCGTGTCGGGGAGGTTCAGGTTAAATCTAGCCGATATGCCTAGCCCCGGTAAAGATGAGTGCGCGGATCTAAATCACCGAGAATAGTGAGATACACGAAAAACGCGTCGTCGCGGGGGGAAAAAGTGCGTTGACAACGTCATGACGGGGGAATACTGTAAGAAATATCAAGGCTTCCTCCTCGGGCAGTGAGTGGTTGAAGTGACTCGATAGCTGCGATGGCCATCACATGACCATTCTTTTGTAGACGAACCAGTTTGGCGGGTTCTTTCTAGCCGTATATAGCGTAAGCGCAGTAAGAGTTCTCGCGGCCGTACTTGGGGCATGCGTGCAAAAGCAGCATACTGCCAGCTTTCAAGGGAAATTGATAGGAAAGAAAAAAAAAGAAATTGAAAAAGCGAAAAACATTTTCTTTTCTATTTTCCACTTTTCTATTTTCTCTCTTTACCTGGGTCTTTACCGGATGGCCTGAGCTGGCCAATCTGAGGCAAACGACTTCGGCTATTAATAGAATCCAAAAGAGGCTGGCGCGACTCGTGAGTTGCATTTAAAATACTGCAATACTTCCTCTGAGCTGACCGCGCACAGGTATTCACATTTGGGCAAGGGTGTTGCGGAAATAGGAAGAAGCACAAGAAAAACTGATTTGGTTTTGCGACGACTTTTCAACTTTTCTGAGGAAACGCAGGCAACAGATACATACGTACATATGTTACATGAATCCGTCCAAGATTGCCTTTCCTACACATTGGATACATTGGATTGACGGATTGTGTGGACATTATACCTTCTATTCTATCTACGAGTAGATATACGTAGGTCTATGGTGTTTACGTTCTATGACTGCTAATTTTCCCTGCTGTGGGTAAAAACTAGTAATATTGTAAAAAATTGCTCGGGGTGTATCTGCATACATGGAAATGAAAAAAAATTCGACAAACATTTTTTGCTCGTATGCCATCGAGCGAGGTCATTCAAAATGCAACCAAATTTGACATTTCGGAGCCTCAGTCAAGAGATATGAGCCTACAAAGTGGTTTGCAATATGACCCGCTTTGTAACTCTTAAACCGATGCATGGATCTAAAAATTAAAAAACAATTTGTGGAAGTGGCACCAGAGATAACGTAAATATGGATGTGCAATCCAATAGACATTTTTGGGCATTACGTAATGAAAGCTTCTCTAGTAAAAAAGGGTTTCATTACAAATTCTACTCTACTCATAAAGCATAAGAGCCGCACAGGGCACACACATACGAACATTGCCTTTTATTTATACATATAAGAAGATATTCGACACAACATGACTTTGTCAAATTATAAAAAGCACCGTCGCGTCGTTAAGAACAAACTTTAAGAACATTAGCAATTAATTTCATTTCACTCTCGGCGACATGTCGCACAAAAACTCACACACTCACATCAACTGCCGCTTCCAGAATAAAACCCGTCCTAGGCCCTGGCAATAGAAACGAGGGAATTCCGTAAATTCTGTATGAAACAAAGACAAGCTCTTCCAACTTTGTAAAAATTCCGCTCAACGAATTTGTCACTGTGATTTTCGTATGGGCGAGAAGCGCTTCCAACTCGCTGCTCTTGGGAAGCATTTCACATTTTTCCCCCTGGGATCTTAAAACATTGAAAATTGAACGTTTGTAGAAAAGATGCATATGTCCCCAAAGCCTAAGTTGAATTACATAACATGAATATTTTAAAGAATTATAATAAAAAGTGGTCCACAGTTAGGGGAGGGAAATGATGGTACTTAAACTTTCAATTGCGTTTTTCTCGAAACGACTTTTCCCAAACTAGTCCAAGAAAAATTTCAAACACTACTTTATCGATTTTCAATTTTTTTAACCAAACCTTTTCGTAATCGCAGTGGGCGAGTCTACGCGTAGTCGTTTTTAAAAGTTCCTTGAAGGAAAGGAAAATTGTGGACGCAATTTTTTAAATGAGGATCATTTTTTGTTGCATAATTTTCTAATTTTATTTAATAAAAATATATATATGTATACGTATGTAGTTTACAGTATCCTTTATAACTTTTTCCTTAACCCTAAATAAGTAAATTATTAATTAAATAATAGAAATTAGAATAGAAAATAGAATAATTTCTGGTCCATCACAGTGTTCCCCTGGCTCGGACTGTATGTACTTTTGAATCTTCTCTTGTAAGGTATCTAGTTTGGAAAATTTCATGTAACTTACGAAGACTTATCCAATAATATCTTGAAAATCATTAAAAATTGACTTACCTCTCAAATAAAATTTTATATAATCGATCACGCGAAGCACTCCTAGCATTAGTAAGCACCCTGTATACTTGATAAATGGTCGGTATTACAAAAATAAAATCCAACCGCCTAATCATCCGTAACGTAACGAAGTTTCAGGAATAAACGGGCCCAATGATATGAATCTAATTCTCTTTGTCACTCGTACAATATTTCCAACTGGACCACGACCCAAATCCCTTGTGCTAACCATGCAGCTGTGTGTTGGGGCCAGCTAATTCCGAATCACAGAAACAGGCAAAAAACGGCAATTTCTTCAGATTGACAAAAGAGTTGCAATCTGCGAGGCCACCACAATTGAATGCAGAGCTCGCTCTATTTTCTTAGGCAATATTATCTGCTACTGGCTTCTGCACAGATACAGCCAGCAGCGCTGTAAGGCCAAGCGTTTTGTGCTCGCGAGCAGCTAATTTGTTACTACGGCCCGATTGTGTATGATGGTTGCAAAAAAAAAAATCATTTATGAATTTTGCTGCCGACTGCCGAGGAACTATAAATCTAAGACGTTTGGCCAGTCGTAACACGGCGGAATACATCATTTCTGTAGAATTGCGGTTGCGCCAAATGCCAATTTTGCGGCAATTACAGAACCTGTTAATGCATAATTAGGCAGATTGCTGGATTATCTTTTGCTATGTTTCTGTGCGATTAACTGCCGGGATTTGGAATACAAAGTAGAAGTGACCAGGAGCGCCGACATGTTCATTAAAAACTTGAAGCAGGTAAGTTTGTGGACGTACTAATCCTCGCACGTAGTTCCAACATTTTCAATTTCAACGATTAAGTGTAGAGTCCCGGTTGCAAAAATGTGTTTCATCTGCTACCTTACCTTCTCCCCTCACCCCCAGGGAACCTGCTGATATATTATTGAAAATATTTTAATGTTGTTTTTAAAATCATATTTATTTACAATTTCACATTTCGAATCGGTTAATTTTTAAAGAAATTAAATATGACGGATGCACTTATGAAATGGCGACCCAAATTTTATACTATCCTATAAATTTCGTACAAAAAATTTACTTTCACAAACTATAATACATTACATTTAAGATGGTAAAAAGACACAAATGTAAATAATAGAAAAATCATGAGCACGATATTTTTAGATTTTATTCCAGGGGGTAGTCTATTTAGAACGTCGGAGAATTTGGTTAATACCTAATACTTCATTAATTTGTTTTTCAAAATATCGGTTTTGTTATCTAAGACGTAATGTATTCAAAATTAGTTATTGTGAAACGCTAAAAATTAAACCAGTTTTACTGTAAAAAGGATAAAGGGTGTCCACGTTTGTTTCAAGTGTCTACAACCGGGATCCCGCAAGGTAGTCACTTAGGTCCACTTCCATTTACTGCAGAGGCTGGAAAATACCTGGTAAGGTCATGTCTCATCTAGAAGTGCTGGTCGGGCGCAGAAAATAATTTTAATTAAGTCAAACCACGCCAGGTGCCTTTATAAGAAACGCGATCTAGAAGATCTATTGTGCTTCTTTTTTTTAACATTTGCTACAAAGTTCGCTATTTCAGAGGTAGTAACGACCTTGTTTAAACTTGTGTTTTTATCGATATAAAAAACATGAATACGGGAATGAATGTCACACAAGAAAATCCCGTTGTGCCCCCGGGAAGGCTAAATTTGAGCCGAAGGTCGCCCAGCATATTTTCGCAAGCATGTTATAGCGGCGATCTTTGATATATTTTTAAGAAAACTGCGTTACGGTTTTTATTTTTCGGGTAAAGCTGTCAAGATGGCTGACAATTGCTTTTAGCTGATAAAGATTGGGGATCGTAAATCTGAACGTCTCCTCATGGTCCGTCGGGTGCTCTAAGGTTCCATTCTTGACCCTTTATTTTCAATCAGTTACATAAGATATTATATCTACGAAAGTGTGTATTAATTGCGTCAATATAATAATAGTAATAAAAGTCAGATATTTTTTCCATATTGTAAATACATAATGAGTCTGAATCTGTGAGTTAGTGGTTACTCTATATTATAAGTTAAACTGTGTGGATCATATTAGCCATATGTCGGTTAAAGTATATGGTGCATTGTGTAAACATACAGTACATATTGTATATTGGGACCCTGAGGATTTTTTGGAGCTGGAGTTAATTCCGATTTGGTACAGCGACAGTGATACTTGCGAGTAAGAGGGAGGGAAAGAGCGGCTGCACAAAAGAGAAAGAGACCACAGGAAGAAGAGGCCGAGACTGTTGGAGATATTGATGTTGCAGCGCGTGCGCGCACACATGTTCATTCTTATTACAGATCTTATCGTGAATCCCGGCACTTGCACTTTTTTTTATTTGTAGTACATACCTAATAGATAGACGTTATAGAAAATAACAGTTGCTTCTATGTAATAGCTTACAAAAAAAGAAGAATTCTAACAGATATGAAAGCAATATATTTAGATATTCTTGTCAATAGAATTTGTAAAAAATTAATGAAATTTAAAAACATGTCGGTAACGAAAAATAAAAGTAATTTTAACTAGAATACTGTGGCCATCGTCAAGAGAGTTTTGTCGAATAAAAATTCTGCAGTCGACCCGTGCCTAACTATCATCTTCTGGAGAGTGGCTAATTTTCCGGCAATCTCGCGTTGCATTTTGTACTGCTCGTCCAGGAAGATGCTGCTCAAGTGTTTTATGACGTGATAATCTTGCGATCTTGCTGAATCACATACTTTTAGGACATTCTTCACACTCTTAGTCATTTCTGTTTGAAGGTGTAATGCATCCTTAAGAGAATCGACAGCATTGCTCCATTGAGTCTTCTCTACGCCGCCGCCGGGGAAACGTAGGAGGTTTGATATGGAATCCTTAAGGAGACCTCGCATGGATAGATATTCCGACAATTTGAGGGCATTTTGTCGTTTTGCGTTAGCTGCTTTGAAATAGTACTCCGCGAGGCCTTGCATATTTACTGTGTCCTCAGAGAAGAACGCCGCCATAGTAATGTATATTAATGTTGCATTCAACTCTACTTCTACTTGCTTGCGAATGGCCGCATTGCATTGCGGGTTCATATCTATCCATGCCTGCGGGACGTCTGGTCTTGGCAGATGGCATTGAGGAATTTCAGCTGCCACTAGGACTAATGAATGGATGAAAAATCCCGCAATAAATATCATCCTGGAAATGTTCACTGATTCACCACAACTGCACTACGGTTATTTTTATTGGATATCTGTTTTCTAAGCCAGTTTTATTTCAATTTTGAATTTTGAATTGAAGTAATTGAACTTTTTAAGAGCTTTTAGTGGCACTGTCTTACCCGGCTAAACAGCACGCAATGATTTCTGAACATAATTTTCGAGTGGCTGTTCTCGGAGAGTTGTAGCAATCTAAATACCATTGCGATATCAGCAAACGCCACTTATAATTTATCGATGCAATTCATATAAGTGAAATTATCTTCAACATTATTAGTTTAACTTATCATCAAGGCAACATTATAGACTATCTTTAGGATTTTTTTTTTATATTTGTTATTATTATAATTCAATAAATTAAAAAAAAAACTCTTCAGAGATATGCAGCTAAAACGTATAGGAATACAAAAAGATGAAAAAATTGTGATGAAAATGTTAATGATATGGTATGCATTTTTAAACGGTTTTATGGCTTGACTCCGTATATTTGTTTGATTGTTTGTTTCGTTCAAATCTTGCAATCGATTATTCGACAACTTCTACTCGACCGGTTCCGATGAAACTTTAGATACGTTTTCAGTCTGCTTGACAATACAACATATTAAATTAAATGGTACATCCAATATGGCGGCCATAACAAAATGGCGGATTACCTTTACAAACCCCCCGACATGGGTATCAAACGAAAGGGTATAACGAGTAGAATTGAATAAGCTTTGTGACATCATTTTAAATCCAATATGGCATCCACCACAAAATGGCTGATTAACATTATCTTACATCCCCCTTGATGTGGGTATAAAAAGAAAGGGCTTGATGACTATAATACGATGAGGGCGCATGCGCCAAGATAGCGGGGTCACCATAATGTTTAAAATTCCCTTGAAATAACATAGGTGTCAAATCAACTGGTTTCATGAGCAGAACATGGTTAGCTATGTATTTTACATCAATCGCATATCAACCTCCTAGACTTGGGTATAAAATTAGTAGCTTAGATGAAGAAGTGGAAGTTCCTCACTTGTCATGGATAAATGAAATAAAATCATGGTGAGCAAATAACGCACACTAAAAAACAGTTTTATTGCACAATTGATGATGTACTGAAAGCTAGAAAATAATTATGGTCACCAATCTGGGGCTTTGATCGGACTAAAATAAAATCGTGGGGGTAACGTAGTTTTCTCCTAATGAAAAAATATCGCACTTGTAGTACATACCATTTTCGGAATAAATGTTAAACATTTTTTAGGGAGCTATTCAATTCCTTACCGATTGTGAGATAGTGCAGGAGGGCTACTTTTTAGGTTGGATCTTTCATATAAGATATCTAGTTTTTGTTTTTTAAGCCTCCGGAAGGGTTTAAGAAATGATGATATTTATATGTGTATATATGCGTGTGTCTGTGTATTCATACGTGGGGCTCTGTATGCATTACTATGTGGTCTGTTGGGAAATAATTACCACCTACCATTATTTTTGTAGTATCAAGTAATTAGTAATTTGATGAAACTTATAATGCGAATCTGCACTGGTGCGATAAATTACAAAACAAATGCTTTTTCATTTTGTTTGATGATAACTTATACGACGCTTCAATTTGAGTCAGATCAGTCTTATGAATAGCAAAAATATATGCCAAAATCAGTGAACCCACTACATCCTCTTAATCTGTCCTTTTTTTTATCAACATATCATCTGCAGAAAATGTAAAAGACTCATACCACTCTTGCCTAGTAAGTATAGATTTCCAACACTTTTTCAATTTCAGCTGAAATGATGACATTACCAAAAAAACGATTTTAACAAAAAACTGCTCTAAATTCACTAGACCATTTTTTTCATTTCGGCCCCAAAAAGCGACCATTTATAATCAGCTACTGTTTTCTTCAGTTTTTTACTTTTGTTTATTTGTGTCCGGCCAAATGCGTAGTGGCTTACGTAACCGAAGATTATAAAAACGGGCTTAATCAAAGGCGCCGGAACTAATTAGCAAACAATCGAAAACTTTTCCTTTAAATGCCGTTCGAATTTATTAAAAACGTTAAACTTTTCTAAAAGAAGAAACATTATCAAAAAACTTTCAGTTTGCATGACATAAATTTTCCTCTGTTGGGTTGGGCACTTGGAATATTTGTCTGCTGCGCGTACGTGCAAAGCAAAAGTTTTCTTCTCCATCGATTTTGCAATGTTTTCTAAAAAATTTCATTAGACTGCAATAATTAAATTCAGCGCTGCCTAGGTGCCATTGCTATTGGGATTTATGTAATTCCATGTTGTTGTTACTTTCCGCTTTCTTAAGTCTCGCCATCCACTGAGTTTGTCGAACCTGGTGGAGACTTGCAATTAGGAGGCAGCGGCCACAATTGCATTCAGTAAACATTTGAGATATTTCCATTTTCAGTGCAAACACTCGAAACGGTTGAGTCATTCAGAAACATCTCTTTGGTCGTTGGTTTTTGTTTTTGTTTTTTTTGCTTATTTTCATTCTCAAAAGGCAGCGCGTGAACCCTGTGGACGCTCGCGAATTTGCGATGCCACCAATTTCACTTCGAACAAAAAAGCGATATGCCACCACGGTCGCACCTTTCTCCGCAAGTGCGAGGCACATATCCCACCGCCTGGCTAGCTAGCCAGCCAGCAACGCAAAATACCTTTTCACTTGCGAACACGGATCAGATCCCATCAATCATTTGTGTCTCTGCGCGGCTCAGGTGAGGCAATTTTTTCAGAATTAAGGTCAACAATCAATTACCAATAATCTCCTGGGTAAAGTGCATAACACTGGGTACCTGTCGACAACTCGCTTTCCAGCCGCAGCAGCCGGCTCTAGCGGCCGTTTTCAGCTGCTCGTTGGAGGCTTAGAGAGCCGCCATGTGGTGGCCACCTCCTGTAACGTGTGTAGCCACTGGCTAGCGGGCAATAAGGTGCCTTCAATCGTACATGTAAAAGCAATTTGCATCGGTCGAGTACCCAGATCTTGGGAAAGTTTTTCATTGGAAAATCTGATTTCTTTCGCGACTGATATTACATCTCCGTACGCGTGTCATGCACCTCCATTCGTACTGACATTAGTTAGATTCGGTAATTTCTCGATGTGATCACCGTATTTACATGTTTCTGTTTCTTTTGTTTTACAGGCTGGGAGCTGAAAGGACTGAATTGCTACAAATATTTCAACATCAAACATTCGTGGGAAAAAAGTGCCGAACTCTGCAGAAGGTAAGCTGGAATGGAATTAAGTAATTATTTACTACTTGTGAATTGAATACAAATCTTCTGTACTATGAGACAGATGTGTAATGCACTTGATAAATAGTACATGCAAGAGTTGGGATATGCTCCTTTTTACTTTCCGACTCCTTTATAGGAAGGAAATTAATGGAATCATGAAAATATAAAAAATCGATATTTTAATTTTAATACACATATTGAGGACCTCTGAATTGATTTAGACCATTTTTTGGAAGTGTCTATCCGTCTGTACTTCGGTCCATCCGTATGGATGCCAACGCGATAACGTAAGAACGGTTTATACGAAACGTCCCAGGGATTGCCTGAAAATCCGTACTGGAGAATTTTCGGAGTCACAGATTTCGAAACTGCCATTAAAATTTCATATTCAAAATGGCTAATCAATCCAATTTGGCGACCGAAAAAATTAAACTACAAAGGAATGCCCAGAAAATCCATATTGGGGGGGTTTTCGGGGTCGCTGAATTCGAATCTGCCATTCCTCAATTTGAAGCAATTTTTATGAAATTTAATATGAGGACGTCATTGGGATTACAGTACTTAAGGGGGTATTGCGCTTTGAACGTCATTTTTGGAGCAAGATTTTAAGATTTTTTTTCTCAGAAACTACAAAAGATATTTTGATTTTGGTTTTTGTTATTTATTAATACAAGTCTCTGGTACCAAAATATATTTTTTTCGTTGACAATACAAGAAAATTCCAGCTGTCAGAGCTGGTCAAAGTAGATGTGTTTTTCGAAAAGGGGTTAACGGTCACCATGATTGCAGCCCTCAGAGACGTCTGAAACAAAAAATTCCAAATTGTTGTTAATTTGTATCCTATTGGTTATCGGCTGAACTAGGGAAAAGTAAAAATATAGAAATTTGCAAAAGTTATACAAATTTAAAAAAAACGTACGATTTTTTGGGTTTTTTTCGAAGTAAATGTTGGATTAAAAAAAAACTATTTATCACATACACAAAATCGTAGTTCGGGCGATAGCGGCTAGTATAAGGATGATTCTGTATAAATTTGAAGAAAATCGGTCAAGTAGAACTTGAGACATCGTGGTGACCGTTTTTAAAAATGCTGTTTCGAGAAAAACGCGATTAAAGTTAGACAGATCGCCGCTCTCGCATCGCATCGCGCTCGCCGCTCCAACTTTGAGGCATCATAACTACGTCAATTTTATGAATTTTTGAAAGTACAATCTTAAATACATTAACAATAGAAATATTAAAAAAAAAATCGTATCTTCCATCAAAATTTCCACATTCAAAAATAAATAATTTATTTTTTAGAGTACGAATTAATGGAAATATTAGGTCCGCAACTAAGTTCCCGCTGTTTTTCAATAGATGGCTCCAGTAGTAAAAGTTGGTCGATTATAGCATTACTAAAACGTCATGAACCAAGCTTAGACATATGGTAAGCAAGCCGCTTTGATACATTTGTGATTTTGTTTTTGGAACATATACTTTTGGTTGTGTGAAAATGTCTGATTATGTGCCAAATAATCGTCATTTGCGGGGAAGTGTTGCTTTTCGTTTTTCATTCGAAGAAAACGGCGGCTCAAGCGCATCGAGAACTCCAAAAAGTTTACGGAGATGCTGCTCTAAATGAAACAACGTGCCGTGATTGGTTCCGTCGCTTCAAAGACGGTGATTTTGATGTTGACGACCGTTCGCGTGAAGGAAGGCCGAAAATATTCGAAAACGCTGAAAAGACGTTGAAACCGAACGAAACGATCACTGGGGAACGGTATCGAACTCAATTGATGCGATTGAGCCGAGCACTGCGCGAAAAGCAGCCACAATAAGATCAGGGCACGAAAAAGTGATTTTACAGCACGACAACGATCGGCCTTACGTTGCCAAACCCGTCAAAACCTACTTAGAAACACTCAAATGGGAAGTCCTACCCCACCCGCTATATTCCCCAGATATTGCGCCGTCCGATTATCACTTATTCCGTTCGATGGCACATGCTCTGACTAATCAGGAGTTCCGTTCATATGACGACATCGTAAATTGGCTTGATTCATGGATAACCTCAAAAGACGAACACTTCTACCGTGACGGTATTCGAGCTCTGCCAGAAAGATGGGAAAAGGTTGTCGCTAGCGATGGGCAGTACTTTGAATAACTCATTTGTAACCATTTTTTCATAATAAAGTTTTATATTCATAAAAAAAAACAGCGAGAACTTAGTTGCGGACCTAATAGATGAATAAAAGGAATGTTATAAAATATTTAATTAAAAGAGATTTTCTTTAATTAAAACTCACATAACCATTTCCTAATCTTGAAATAATAAAATTGTCAACAAATTCAAAGAGAGCAATGCATAAAAACAGCTGTTTCTGGAACCTAAGAAGTTTCACTTCTAACGTGCGAGAGTCTCACGCAGATTTTTATTTGTTGGGCCAGTATTTGGGAGTAATCGACGTACGAATCTAATGCCCACTCTCCAATGCGCAGACCGACCAACAACCAACCAACAACCAACCAACCAAAATGCTGCTGCCTTTTCCTTCTCATTATAAAATGAGTCTCCCATCTTACTCGTGTTTTGGTCGACATGCTCTAACTTTTCCTTTGTGTTAGTTAAACCATTTGAGTTGCCGCATTTAATTCAGCACCTTTTAGCAGTGGTTCGGGCCCTAGATATGTATTTAGTACATGAAAATTGTCAAAAGTCAAGCAAAAGTGAGGTTAAGCACAAGTAAATATTTGTGCCTAACGCCACAAAAGTGTGTAGAAACGAAGAAATGGAACTTATTTGGAGTGGTAAGAAAAGAAACAAATTGATAAATATTTTTATGTATTTATTTATTTATTTATAATCATCAACAGGTACACAGACCATCTGACATTTAAAACTATAATATAATAATGAATAATAAAAAATTGAAGAACAGTTTTAACAAAATTCTACTAATTTACAAATAATATTTTTTTCAACGATACTCGACTACAATTGAAGTCAATTAAAAAATAGGAAGAATTATAATTTCTAGACATAGTAGATACAGGTTCAAAAGAGCCATAATTGGTCCTATGATAATTAGAATATAGAAAATTTTGTCCTCTAGTCAAGCGAGGACGCGAGTTTATATTAATAAGGTTCAAAAGATTAGGTGAATTTATAGCGCCAGTAACGATATCATGCATACATATAACACTTGCTACCTCTCTGCGTTTAGAGAGAGACGTCAAATCTATGAGCTTTAATCTGTCCTTGTAAGGAGGAAGATTACAGGGATCATTCCAGGCTAAATCTCGCAGGGCAAAGCGTAGGAACCGTTTTTGTACAGCCTCAATGCGGTCGATGTTGACTTGATAATGAGGCATCCACACTATTGACGCGTATTCCAATATAGGACGTACGAAAGCGCCGAACAGAGTCTTGAGGAGATAAGGGTCAGCTAGATCTCTAGACCAGCGCTTAATAAAACCAAGCATTGAATTAGCCCGATTTATAATGTCATTAATATGGACTCCAAAATTAAATTTTGTGTCAATAGTGACGAATGTAATGTAACATTGTATTGATTCTTCGATCACAACAAACAGAACTTTCTGACAGTTCACATCTACATTGATAGAATTATGTACGAACGCATTTTGTCAGCTAATTCAGCCAACTGGTCGGTTGTTGGTTTTTGGTCGGTATGCCCATTGGAGAGCGGGCATAAATGTCTTCATACTCGATTGATTAAAAAAAGTAGCATTGAATCGGAATTTTACAGAAAAATCTATCTACTCTAAAAGCTCTAATTGAATTCAGTTACATACATAGTTAAGCATGAGGTTCGAGTTCATCTCGTGTATCTTTGCTCGAATTCATAAAACGTTACATTTTTCATCGAATGTCGCGTAAATTTTAAGATTTTTCGGTTCTTGCAACTTTTCCTATGAAATACCATTTTTTTAGAAAGGTTCAAGGAAAGGTTTTTTGATTAGGATGTTTTTCAAAAAGGCCATCTACGTAAATAGATCTGATTGGATTTATCTTCAAACAACTTTTTGAAGTACAACTTTACAAAAATTTTACGAACAATTTTATAACTGAATCAAAAACGGTAACCCTTTTCGAAAATACTATCTGGCGAAAGGCGCTTTAATAATTTAAAGATTCATATGTATCTTGTTCTAAAGTACCCCATAATGCACTTGCCCCTATTTTACTATCAAAGATCGAAAACCTGTATTTTGAACTTTTATAATTTTCGAAAGTATGCATTTCCTGCTTTTAAATGAAATCGTCCCACGCATAAATTACGACAAAGAAACGTTCTACTTACCCTCCCCACAGAACCTAAATTCGCTTTCCCCTTGCACGACCCATTTCCAATTCCCATTGATTAGCGTGTAGTCTCAAATACTTCCAAGCCCAAAATCAGAATACCTCAAGAACTGGGACACCTGACAAAAATGCAGGTAGAAAAACGCTGTCATCGACATACATACATGCTAAATGACTAATCATTGTGTCGGTCGGTTTTTGTCGCCGCCATGCCATAGCTGGTTCCGTTCCTCCATTGAATTCAAAAATTGTTTTCGAAGTGGTTACAGTTAGTACTGCCTAAAAAACCGCCGAGGACGCTGCAGTGCCGGCGTTCCACATATGTTTGTGTGGATATGTTTAACCACAACGGAAAACAAAAGGCCGCCAAGAAAAGAGAGAAGATGGCAAAAGCGCAGCACAGCGCACGGCACTAAAAAGTTTTCCTCGTCGTATGCACAGCGATTCGTTATGAAATGTATTCTTTTTGCATAACTCGTTTCATTAATCTAACGGTATGTGCGCGCGCAGCTTGAGGCTTACAAATATATACCGATGGCGGGAAACAGTCGCACCGTAACGAGCGATACGACTACAATACGAGAGCGCCAAACCCTCGAACCAAAAGCGCTAATCGTATGGCATAGAAACCGATCGGGCTGAGTAACAGATGGAAATATTTTTTCTGATTTGAAAATTTGTTAATGGGTAGAGCAATTTGCATACCTGCGCAGACATTCCATTCAGGGCTGAGAATTTAACTGTTCGCGAGAACGCTTTTATTTTTATTTCTTGGGTAACTAGAACTAGATCACGAGGCATGCTCGGTGGTGCCGTCTCGCAGACGTTGTTGGCGTTCTTGCCGTGCAGCTCAAACACATGTTAGAAAATCTTCCATCGATTGCACCTGAATAGGTGGAACCAGAGATCAAATGCTGATTTCCTTGAAAATCACTTATAGGTATGCATGAATGCCACAAAGGCCATGGATAGAATTGCTTTTATAAGTTATGCTGCTTAACAGTTGTTTGCCATTTCAACATGAAAATTCTCACCTGGCAGGAATTCGCGGAATTTTGGAACGTTGCGCTAATTGATGTAACGTATGCCCCCGAGGAAGAGGTGCATTCCTCTAGTCACTAGGCTTAACTCTCATGCACCACCGAAATGCAAGTCAGTGAAGCGCGAATTGTAGCAATCACGGTAGCTTAATTGCGCATTTTTGAATTGCAAATCAGACAGACTGTGGTTACTAATCAAAGAATTTGTGTAATTCATCGAATACCCAATTTATTATTTCCTGTTTGCCGTACGAGGAAATTTTTTTTTGTCAGAAAGAAAGGAGCGCGTTATTATCAGTTTATGATTTTGATCGTGTTCCAGCGAATGATTTTATACGCTTTACAAAGGGTGAACATAATTAATGTACGGAAGCGATTAACGATCACTTTTTAATAAAAAAAAGCAGATTTTTCGTCTTTAAAATATTGTTAGTTTTTGAGGATTTTAAACAAAAACAGATTATTTTATTTTTTAACTAATTTATTTTGCTGAAAAGGGATGGGCGGCTATAGTCGTCATTTAATTTTCAGTCTTCAGATAGAGAAAACACAACTAGAGCAATTTTGGTAGTTATAAAGGGTTTTCCAATAGGGACTTGACAACTTTGAATTCAATTTGTGAACGCACCCTTTCACTAATCATCGAACTGTCACTGTCAATTTATTCAGTAAACTTAACATTTTCATCATGGTAAAATGCACGAACGAACAACGTCTGCAAATTATAAAAATTTACTACAGAAATTCGGAGTCGGTGACCGCTACTTTAAGAGCGTTAACTCCGATTTTCGGTCGTAATTCTCGCCCTAGTAGACAGGCAGTAACAAGTTTAGTGCAAAAATTTGAGTCTACATATTCGTTGTGTGATGTTGCCGTGCCAGTGAGCCAACGGGTTGGTCGAAGTGTCGAAAATATCGCTGCCGTTGAAACGTCCGTAGCAAATGATCCAAATCAGTCAATTCCACGGCGTTCTCAAGAGTTGGGCATCGCCCAGACCACTTTATGGCGAATTTTGCGTAAGGATCTTGGTTTACACCCATACAAGATCAAGCTGACTCAAGAATTGAAGCCGATGGACCATTTGAAGCGACGTACGTTCTCCGATTGGGCTCTGGAAAAGATGCGCCAAGATGATCAATTTCATCGCAAAATCATCTTCAGTGACGAAGCTCATTTTTGGCTCAATGGGTTCGTCAATAAGCAAAATATGCGTTATTGGTCTGGTGAAAATCCACATGTGCTTCATGAAACACCACTTCATCCACAAAAAATAACTATTTGGTGCGGTTTGCATGCCGGCGGCGTCATAGGGCCATATTTTTTCGTCGACGATAATGATCGTCACGTTACTGTGAATGCTAATCGTTATCGCGCCATGATTACCGATTATTTTTGGCCCGAATTGGAAGATATGGACTTGGACAACAAGTGGTTTCAACAGGACGGTGCCACAAGCCACACAGCACACGTTACAATCGATTTATTGAAGAGTAATTTTGATGACCGTGTTATCTCAAGAAATGGACCAGTTGATTGGCCGCCTCGTTCGTGCGATTTAACGCCTCTAGACTTTTTTCTTTGGGGCTACGTCAAGTCATTGGTCTATGCCAACAAGCCGACGACGTTGGAAGAGTTCAGAGCCAACATTGAACGCGAAATAGCAGCCGTTTCTGCCGAAATGTGTGGCCGAGTCATCGAAAATTGGGTCCAACGAATCGACCGCTGCAAACGTGCCCGCGGTGGCCATATGAACGAAGTCGAGTTCCATTCATAAATGTTTTGATTGTACTTCAACCCGATAATAAAGTTTTTGAAATATCTCAAATGATTTGCATTTTATATTGGAAAAAAGTTGTCAAGTCCTTATTGGAAAACCCTATAGAACGTTTTAATACCCTCACATGCTCAGGTACATAAAACAATTTTTCTAATATTAGCTCTAGTTATATATGTACAGCGCCCCGAAAAAAATATTTTTCCAAAATGTTTACACCTACGAATACGCCTATACGTATTTTGAAATTTTAACGTACATATGTTAGCTAGCTCTTATAGTTTGCGAGATATCTTGCTGCGATGGACAGACTGCTCTGTTGTTTGATTAATAGGGTTTCCTGATAGCACGATAACAACGTATAAATAAATTGATCCCAAAATCAAAAATAATAGAATCCTCACTCGGTACAGCATTCAAATAAAATGTCTAAATCGGAGCATTTTTACCATACCCCAAAAACATTTCAGACGTTCATAAATCTGACCTCTGAGAAGCTCTATCATTTTAAATAGGACTTATATGTACACAGCACAATCAGAAAAATGTTCCTGTATTGGGATCCCTTTTTGTTTAGTGTTTATTTCATAAAAAAAAACGAAAACATTTGTTAACGGAAACTTTATGATTGTACGCAATTGTATATCTTCATACGTATATCTACAAAAGTTCATGTACACAACGTAGGCAAGCTTCCTAGTATTTTAAAAACCCTTATCAACTAAAAGTACTGACAAAGTGAAATAGTAAAGTGCTGTGATCGCTAATCATTCCTAGCACATTTCTGCACTTGTAAGTACCTTCTAATGCAAGCAAAGCAAAATTTCTAATTACTTACTAATTACGTTCGCGTAAACAACTAAATAACTGCTCCCCAGATATAATCGGTCTAAAAGAATTTCTCTTTTCTTCTACGTGCTTGTCGTTTGCGATCGCTTTATCAGTAGCGCGATCAATGATCTTTACCAGATTTAGACCAGGTAAATAGAAATCGTTAAGCGTCTACACATTTCTCTGTCACTGACCCTTACGTTTGCCAATTGCTTCTGTGACTTGGCTAGCAATTAGCACGTGTTTTCCATGTTAAGCATGATGAAATGACATGGTTCACGCACTGTAAATCATGCACTTGAGCATATTCGATTTACGTACGAATTATATTGGCGAAATCATGTCACTCAAGGTTAAGGTGGCGTTCAGGGAGAAGGTGCAGAATAATAGATAATTAAAATTCGGCTGAACAGGTCAAAAACACCATAAAATACCGTAGAGAATAAAATTGCACTATAGGAAGAGAAACTACTTGTGTTAGGTTACTCCACAAAGCAACATCGCTTTTTATGCCTAGCCCAAACCCAATGAGTTTCCAATTTTCCATCAGGTAGCCAATGTGTAGCCAACGTACCGTACATTTCCATTATCTTTGCACCTAACCACTCCTCATTCGGTTTAAATTGGAATTAACGGAGCAAATGACTATTGAGGCAATTAACACCTTACCTTGCACTCGAAATTGTTTTAAGCACTTTCATATGACCTCCATCAGTTCATGAGGTGTGACAATGGACCTCAAGTTGCAGACATACCTGTGCAACTGTTCAATTATTTTTTGTTTTTTTTTCCAGGTATGGCGCAGAACTAGTTGCCGTAGATTCGTATGCTGAAAATAACATAACCCTTTCGCTGGCACGATCGGGTGATCCCAGCAGGAGATCATCCGACAAATATTGGCTGGGATTGGCTTCTCTAGACGATCTTAGAACGAATACGCTGGAATCAGCATCCGGAACTCTCGTCTCACAGTATTCAGGATTCTGGTCTCTAAATCAGCCTGATCCGAAATTGGGAGAATGTGTTGCTGTATCAGTTTCTCAAAAGTTACAGTCCTGGCAACTGGGAACATGCGAAAGCCTTCTCCCATTCATGTGCCGTGCCCCAGCATGTCCACAAAATTCGATTCACTGTTCGAATGGACTTTGCATAAACCAGGCGTTCAAATGTGATGGCAACGATGACTGTGGTGATGCATCAGACGAGCTGGACTGTCCAGCAGCATGCCATTTCCACATGCAGTCGGGTGGCGATGTTATTGAATCACCAAATTATCCCCATAAGTATGGAGCTTTGAGTAAATGCAAATGGACCCTCGAAGGACCACAAGGAAGTAACATCGTTCTACAGTTTCAGGAATTTGAAACCGAAAAAACATTCGATACTGTCCAAATTTTGGTCGGTGGACGGACTGAGGAGAAATCAGTTTCTTTAGCAACACTCTCAGGAAAATTAGATTTGACCAACAGTCCATTCGTAACAGCTTCCAATTTCATGATCGTCAAGTTTACGACAGATGGAAGCGTCGAAAGGAAGGGATTCCGAGCAACATGGAAAACCGAACCAAAGACATGTGGTGGAACCCTAAGGGCTACAGCACAAGGACAAGTCCTTACCAGTCCAGGATACCCAAAACAATATCCTGGGGGTTTGGAATGCCTGTACATAATCCGTGCTCAGTCTGGCCGGATTATTTCGATCGAAATCCAAGATTTGGACATTAGTACTATTCGCGATTTTATGCTGATTCGAGACGGAGACAATCCAATGAGTCGACCTATTGCCAGGCTTTCTGGAAATATGAAGGATAATGACAAAATCGTGATCTCAACAGGAAACAAACTGTACTTGTACTTCAAATCAAGCCTGGGTAACTCTGGAAAAGGGTTCAGCTTACGATACACGCAAGGCTGTAAGGCTACAATCACTTCTCGAAATGGAACAGTATCATCACCCGCTTTCGGCCTTGAAGACTATCCAAACAATCAAGAATGTTTCTACATTCTCCGCAACAGCCAAGGTGCTCCACTGTCTCTCAAGTTCGACAAATTCAACGTACACAAAAGCGATGTTGTACAGGTATACGATGGATCTTCAACTTCTGGACTTAGACTTCATTCTGGCAATGGATTTACTGGAAAAGTGGCACCACGACTGACCCTTACGGCATCATCTGGAGAAATGCTTATCAAATTTGTATCTGATGCTCTACACAATAGCCCTGGGTATAGACATTTACCACTTTTGCGCTTTTTACATTTTTCAAACGTAAATATACTTTTAGATGGTCAGCCACATTCTCAGCCGATTGCCCAGACTTAAAGCCAGGAATGGGAGCACTAGCTTCTAGTAGGGACACCGCCTTTGGAACTGTCGTAACATTCACTTGTCCAATCGGACAGGAATTTGCTACAGGGAAGAATAAAATTATTACAGAATGCCAAAAAGGTGGAACTTGGAGTGTTGACTATATACCAAAATGTCAAGGTAATAAACAATTCATTTACTTATTTAGAAACTTTTTAAGTTCTCATAGCTGAATTGCACTCTTAGGGCCCGTTTGAATCCAAGTGTTCATCTTCATCTTCGTCTTGTTATTACAGTTTATAAGGTCACACCGAACTAAGCTCTGTTCGAATTCGTAGCTCGATGAGCAAGTCAAGTTTTGGGTTGACTTCGTCAGGTAGATTTGCATGAAGTTGGCAAAGTAATTAAATTAATTGAGCTACGTTGAAGAGTTCTAAACAACTTTTTAAAGGGAAAACTTTTAACAGCCAATTTGCCTGGCAGTAGGAATCATTTAAATATTCATTTATGTACAAAACTCAATTCAAGTTACAAGCTAAGCAAACGAATTCGAATAGGCTTTTGACTTGGCTTTATTTGTTATAATAGATAGCTTGTTTGCTGACAACATTAACTGTCATAACGAGCTGAAAACGAAGAGAAAAACTTGGATTCGGACAGGCCTTTCATAATTCACAAGTAATTCAGCTCAGCTGAATTTTTACGCCTACTCAGAATTTCGTTCAGGAATTCATGGACTCTAATTATTCTGAAAATAATTCAGTTCGGCTGATAAATTCGGATTGGCTAACAGTCAACTGAGTCAACTAAAAGAAGGCAAAGCATCTTAGTATAACAATTTCCACAATACATTCCTTTAATTTTCACCCATTCTCATATCACACTAATGAGACTCTCTCAATTTCAGAGGTATACTGCGGACCAGTTCCACAAATCGACAATGGATTTTCGATCGGTTCAACAAATGTAACCTATAAAGGTGTTGCCATGTATCAGTGCTATGCCGGATTTGCATTCCCCTCAGGTGCTCCAGTCGAAAAGATTTCTTGCCTACCAGATGGTCGCTGGGAACGGAAACCATCTTGCTTAGCATCACAATGTGCAGCTCTGCCAGAAGTTCCCCATGCTAACATAACACTACTAAACGGCGGTGGTCGAAGCTATGGAACAATTGTTCAACTCGAGTGCGATCCTGGCTTTGAACGTACAGGACTTCCAGTGCTCATCTGTATGTCCAACGGCACATGGAGTGGAGATGTTCCAAAGTGTGTTCGGAAAAGGTGCTACAAATATCCTGAAATTAAAAATGGTTTCATCGTTGATCCCGGTCGACAATACTTCTTTGGAGATGAGGCGAGAGTACAGTGCTATAAAGGATACAAGCTGTCTGGCAATAATATAATTAAATGCAATACAGAACAGGAATTTGAAAATCCGCCAAAATGTGAAGGTAAGCTGAATTTATTATTTATAATTGAATCCCACCTAGAGCCATATTGTATGGAAGCCTGGAAGATGGTGGGAGTTTTCCCTAAGGCTATGGAAATATGGCAGTTGGGTCTATAAATTTCGTTGCATTTAGAAGCATAGTATAACTTTTGAGGATTCCCGGTCGGGAGTGAATGTTGTTATCTTTCCAACATATCTCCCCATATATTTGGTACTTTAAAATATTTACCATTTTAAATTTGACACCTTGTGTACCTGAATTGCGTATTAAAGTTGTTATATGTGTAGATAATTTTACATGGTCTAAGAACTTCATTTCAATACTACCCAACTGAATTTATTAACTCTCCATTTCAGACATCAACGAATGCACATCGACTCAATGTGATTTAGCCTCCACTGAATGCATTAACACCGCCGGATCATTTTACTGCCAATGTAAAAAGGGCTTTTCACCAACTACTGAATGTCGACCTGTAGGTGATCTTGGACTTGCAAATGGAGGTGTCCCAGATGAAAGCGTAACCACTTCAAAAAGCGAAGAAGGCTACTCAAAAGGAATGATCCGCCTTAATTCCGTCGGATGGTGCGGTAGCTCTGTCGACCCCGGCGCAAACTGGGTCATGATAGATTTCAAAGCCCCAACCATCCTACGAGGCTTCCGAACCATGTCAGTCCAAAGATTCGACGGCAATGTGGCATTCACATCAGCTGTACGCCTGCAATACTCAGACAATTTAACTGATATCTTCAAAGACTATGCCAATCCTGATGGAACTGCTGTTGAATTCAGAATTTTAGAACCCACCTTGTCTATTTTGAATCTACCTCTCCCAATCGAGGCAAGATATGTTCGATTTAGGATTCAAGATTACGTTGGAGCACCCTGTTTGAAAATGGAAGCTATGGGATGCACTAGGCTGGATTGTGTTGATATCAATGAATGTGCCAAAAATAATGGAGGCTGTGACCAAAAATGTATAAACTCACCCGGAAGCTATGGTTGTTCTTGCAATATTGGATTCCAGTTGTACACCGCGAACGGAACAGCTGGTTTCTATGTCGAAAAATCTGAAACTGGTGACAGGGACGGAGATACCCTTCAAAAAAATAAATCTTGTGTACCTGTAATGTGCCCTCCACTTGCTTCTCCTGAAAATGGAAAATTGCTTACTAGTAAAGCACAGCATCACTTTGGAGATTTGGTGAGGTTCCAGTGCAACTTTGGTTATGTTATGTCTGGTAGTTCATCTCTACTGTGTTTGTCTAGTGGACAATGGAATGCTACTGTACCTGAATGCATGTGTAAGTATTTCATCTATTAGGTGTACAAATAAGTTTCCGCGGTTTTTTATAAAAAATTAGGAATTTATTGTGAAGGAACAGTACATTACGTTTTATTCAAAGTATTTTCCATCATTTGCCACTACTTTTCCCCATCTTTCTGGCAACATTCGGATACCCCGTCGAAAAAACTCTTCATCTTTTGACGCTATCCACAAATCTACCCAATTTTTGGTGTCTTCATATGATGTGAAGCGCTGCTCAGACAGACCATGTGCCATCGACCGGAACAGGTGATAATCGGAAGGGGCTAAGTCTGGTGAATACGGCGGGTGGGGTAAAACTTCCCAGTTGAGTGTTTCCAAGTATGTTTTTACCGGCGCCGCAACATGTGGACGAGCATTATCGTGTAAAAGAATAATTTTGTCGTGTCTGGAGTAGTAATGGGCGCGTTTTTCCTTAAGTGCCCGACTCAATCTCATCAATTGTGTTCGGTAGAGAGCTCCAGTAATGGTTTCGCTTGGTTTCAGCAATTCATAATACACGACACCAAGCTGATCCCACCAAATACACAGCATGAGTTTTTTTCCATGAATATTCGGCTTAGCTGTCGATGTTGATGGTTCGCCGGGCTTAACCACTGACTTTCTCTTCTTTGAATTATCGTAGTGAATCCATTTTTCGTCACCAGTGACTATACGATGCAAAAAACTCTTTTTTTTAATCCTGGCAAGCAGCATTTCACTCATGCATAATCGGCGTTCAACGTCTCTCGGCTTTAGTTCATATGGAACCCAATTTCCTTGTTTTTGAATCATTCCTAACGATTTTAAACGATGTGAAATTGCTTGTTGAGTCACTTGTAATGTAAGTGCAAGTTCTTTTTGCGTTTGGGACAAATCTTCCTCCAATAGTACTTCTAATTCCATGTCTTCGTACACTTTCGGCCTTCCACTGCGTTCTTTGTCCTTCACGTCAAACTCACCGTTCTTAAACTTTTGAAACCATTCCTGACAACTTCTCTCACTTAAAGCAGCTTCACCATATGCTTCTAGAAGCAATCGATGCGCCTCAGCTGCAGATTTTTTCAAATTAAAAAAGTAAATCAAAAGTTCCCGCAAATGATGCTTATTCGGCACAAAACTTGACATTTTTGCACGAAAAAAATTACGTGATGCTGATACGGAATCACTAGTACTTTAAGGTTATGGTGTTGCCGGATGACGAAACTTGGGATATTACGTTTTACATCTGACAATTTCTCCATAACCTTCTGGTGGGGCCATCTTTTGACAAACCGCGGAAACTTATTTGTACACCTAATATTTTAGCAGAATTGAGTCTAATAATCCTTATGAAGAAAATTACATAAAATATAAAAATGCTTTTCAATTCGTACCGAGTTCTATGAAACAGGCGCCGATTTTCTAAAACAATCTCATGACCTTGTAATATTTACAGATGCTAAATGCGTATCCCTACCGGACGACAAATTAGAAGGACTTGCAGTCCTTCGGCCAGATCAAGACAGCGTTTTGGTGCCTTTCCGAGACAACGTTACTTTAGTATGCAACTCTCCAGGAAGACGACTACGTAATACAGCCACCTCCGGCTTTAGACAATGCGTCTACGATCCAAAACCAGGCTTACCAGACTATTGGTTATCTGGATCACATCCCTCATGTCCACGTGTAGAGTGCGGTTCTCCTCTACCAACTCCTGGAGCAGAATATGGACAGTATGTCGATACAAGATACCAAAGCTCCTTTTTCTTTGGATGCCAAAACACTTTCAAATTAGCAGGGCAAACGTCCAAACATGACAATGTTGTTCGATGTCAAGGGAATGGTATTTGGGATTTTGGAGATTTAAGGTGCGAAGGCCCAGTTTGTGAAGATCCAGGTCGACCAAATGATGGAATGCAGGTTTCAAGAAGCTACGAACAAGGTTCCGAAGTGTTCTTTGGATGCTCGCGGCCTGGATATATTCTTATCAATCCTCGCCCAATTACATGTATAAGAGAACCAGAGTGCAAAGTTATTAAACCTCTTGGTCTGACTTCTGGAAAAATACCTGACTCGGCTATTAATGCAACATCTGAACGACCTAATTATGAAGCCAAAAATATTCGACTTAACTCTGTAACTGGATGGTGTGGCAAGCAAGAGGCTTTCACATATGTTAGTGTCGATTTGGGGCAAGTCTACAGGGTTAAAGCAATTCTCGTGAAAGGAGTAGTAACTAATGATATTGTCGGAAGGCCTACAGAAATTCGATTCTTCTACAAACAAGCTGAAGCCGAAAACTACGTTGTCTATTTCCCTAACTTTAATCTAACAATGCGTGATCCAGGAAATTATGGTGAACTAGCAATGATTACATTGCCTAAATATGTCCAAGCTCGGTTCGTTATTCTAGGTATTGTCAGCTACATGGACAATGCTTGTCTAAAATTCGAACTTATGGGATGTGAAGAACCTGCCGTTGAACCACTGCTAGGGTATGACTACGGATATTCCCCTTGTGTGGACAATGAACCACCAGTTTTCCAAAACTGTCCACAGCAACCCATTATTGTGAAACGTGACGAAAATGGTGGAGTAATGGCGGTGAACTTCACGGAACCAACTGCTATAGATAACTCTGGTTCTATTGCTCGTTTAGAGGTGAAACCGCAAAGCTTCCGTAGTCCTTCATTCATATTCAAAGATACCGTAGTCAAATACGTGGCTTTTGATTATGATGGAAACGTTGCTATCTGCGAAATCAACATCACCGTCCCTGATGTAACCCCTCCTCTGCTGAGCTGTCCTCAGAGCTACGTGATTGAGCTGGTAGATAAGCAAGAAAGCTATAACGTCAACTTCAACGATACAAGAAAGCGAATCAAGACATCAGATGAGTCGGGAGATGTGAAACTAACGTTCATACCCGATGTAGCTGTCATACCAATTGGTGGATTTGAGAACGTTACGGTCATAGCAACAGACAAGCACAACAACAAAGCAATGTGTAACTTCCAGGTATCAGTGCAGGCAACTCCATGTGTGGACTGGGAGCTTCAACCGCCGGCCAACGGTGCTATAAATTGCCTACCAGGAGATAAGGGCGTGGAATGTATAGCCACTTGCAAGCCAGGATATCGTTTTACTGATGGGGACCCGATAAAAACGTTCTCTTGCGAAACATCCAGACTGTGGAAGCCAACATCGGTCGTGCCTGACTGTGTTTCAGAAAATACTCAGCAAGCAGACTACCATGTTACAGCAACTGTGATATACAGAGCTAATGGGGCTGTTGCGCAGGCCTGTTTAGGGCAGTATCAAGACCTACTTTCGCAATACTACGGAAGCCTAAACACTATCTTATCGCAACGGTGCTCAGCTGTAAACGTTAACATGAACGTATCTTTCATCAAGTCCATCCCAACGCTTGTGGACGAGAATGTTGTAAAAATGGATTTTGTTTTGGTAATCTTACCAGTGATTAGGCAACCTCAGCTTTACGACCTCTGTGGGTCTACTCTGAACCTTATTTTTGATTTGAGCGTACCTCATGCCAGCGCAGTGATTGAACCTCTTTTGAACGTGTCGAGTATTGGTAACCAGTGTCCACCACTCAGAGCTCTTAAGAGTTCCATTGGTCGAGGATTCACATGCAGTATAGGAGAAGTACTCAACATGGATACAAACGACGTCCCCAGGTGCTTACATTGTCCAGCTGGAACGTATGCTGGAATGGGTCAAAGCGTATGTACTTATTGCCCACGGGGCTTCTACCAAAATAGAGAAAGACAAGGAGCTTGTTTAAGATGCCCTCCAGGCACTTATACGAGAGAGGAAGGCTCAAAATCGGTCTCAGCTTGTGTACCTGTCTGTGGATATGGAACGTACTCTCCAACAGGTTTAGTCCCTTGTCTCGAGTGTCCTAGAAATTCATTTACTGGAGCTCCTCCAACTGATGGATTTACAGACTGTCAGGCCTGTCCTACAAACACATTTACCTTCCAACCATCGGCGCCAGGAAATGAATATTGTCGACAGAAATGTGCTGCAGGTTTCTACTCGTCTACTGGACTTGCTCCATGCTCAGCTTGTCCTCAGAACTATTATCAAAGTGTGGCTGGATCCCAAACTTGCAATGAATGTCCAACAAATATGAAAACAGATGGACCTGGAGCAGTAGGCCGAGAAGAATGCAAGCCTGTTACTTGTGGTGAGAATGCCTGCCAACATGGAGGTCTTTGTGTCCCAATGGGTCATGCTATCCAATGCTTCTGTCCAGCTGGTTTCTCCGGAAGACGATGTGAGATAGACATAGACGAATGCGCTTCTCAGCCTTGCTACAATGGTGGTGTCTGCACAGATCTTCCACAAGGGTATCGCTGCGAATGCCCTGTGGGCTACTCTGGAATTAACTGCCAGGAGGAGAAGAGTGACTGCAGAAATGACACATGCCCAGCTAGAGCAATGTGCAAAAACGAGGCAGGGGCAAGTAATTACACCTGTCTCTGTAGGAGTGGCTATACAGGTGTGGACTGTGATATTACAATTGATCCATGCACAGCCAACGGCAATCCATGCAGCAATGGAGCTAGCTGCCTAGCCCTTCACCAGGGAAGATACAAATGTGAGTGCCTACCTGGATGGGAAGGTATTCATTGTGAAAAGAACATTGACGATTGTGCCGAAAACCCATGTCTCCTTGGATCCAACTGTACAGATCTAGTGAATGACTTTAGCTGTGCATGCCCGCCTGGTTTTACAGGAAAACGTTGTCACGAAAAAATAGACCTATGCCTATCAGAACCTTGTAAACATGGCACCTGCGTCGATAGACTCTTCCAGCATGAGTGCGTATGCCATCCTGGGTGGTCAGGACCTGCTTGTGACATTAACATAAACGACTGCTCCTCTGAGCCTTGCGAGAATGATGGGGTCTGCGTTGATTTAATTGATGTATACACCTGCAACTGTGAGCCAGGTTATACGGGTAAAAATTGCCAGCATCCTATTGATGACTGTGAATCCAATCCCTGCCAGAATGGAGCATCATGCACCGATCAACTTGACGGTTTTGTATGTAAGTGCCGACCTGGTTTTGTTGGACTCCAGTGTGAGGCTGAAATTGACGAATGCTTAAGTGATCCTTGCAATCCTGTTGGAACCGAAAGGTGTCTGGATTTAGATAATAAATTCGAGTGCGTATGCAGGGAAGGTTTCACTGGAACTCTATGTGAAACAGATATTGATGACTGCGAAACTACGCCTTGCTTAAACGGCGGAGTTTGTCGTGATAGAATTGGAGCATTTGAATGCTTCTGCCTTCAAGGGTGGTCGGGCGATAGATGTGAACAACAAATTACGACCTGCCCAGCTCAAAAACCCTGCCAGAATGACGCTAAATGTATTGACCTCTTCGAGGACTACTTCTGCGTATGTCCAAGTGGAACCGACGGAAAGAACTGTGAAACAGCTCCTGAGCGTTGTTTGGGTGATCCATGCATGCACGGTGGTAAATGCCAGGACTTTGGATCAGGCCTGAATTGCTCTTGCCCGGATGACTTTGCCGGAATCGGCTGCCAATATGAATTCGATGCCTGTGAAGCTGGACTTTGTCAAAATGGAGCAATATGCATCGATAGCGGTCCTGGCTATACCTGCATCTGTCCTGAAGGATACACTGGTAAAAATTGCGAAGAAGATATCACGGACTGTAAAGACAACTCATGTCCTCCGGGAGCTACTTGCATCGACTTAACAAACGGTTTCTATTGCCAATGTCCTTTCAATCTAACTGGCGACGACTGCAGAAAGAGTAAGTCATACTGCTAAAAAATAAATAACATACTAATAACTTCTATCCCCACTTTAAACAGCTATTCAAGTTGACTACGACTTATACTTTAGCGACGCGACTCGATCAACAGCTGCTCAGGTTGTACCATTCTTCACTGGTGCTTCAGAAAGCCTTACAATAGCTATGTGGGTGCAATTCGCTCAGAAGGACGATTCAGGAATATTTTTCACCCTATACGGTGTAGAATCAGCACATGTAGCAAACAATCGTCGTCTGCTACTACAAGCCCATTCAAGCGGTGTCCAGGTTTCGGTCTTCCCAGACCTGCAGGACGCCTTCTTATCTTTCCGCGAGTACACAATGGTGAACGATGGTCAATGGCACCACATTGCAATTCTATGGGATGGAACAACTGGACAGCTCCAACTCATCACTGAAGGACTAATCGCAAGCAAAACAGAATATGGTGGCGGACGTACCTTACCTAAATACGCCTGGGCCGTACTGGGTAGACCCCAACCAGAGGAATCAGCGTCAGCCACTAAATATGCTGATGCTGGCTTCCAAGGAAAAATTACTAAGGCCCAAATTTGGGGACGAGCACTGGATGTAACTTCCGAAATTCAAAAACAAGTCAGAGATTGTCGCAGTGAGCCTGTCTTGTACCGGGGGCTCATCTTGAACTGGGCTGGTTATGAAATGACTTCTGGTGGCGTTGAACGATCAGTGCCTTCTATGTGCGGCCAAAGAAAATGCCCTTCAGGTTACACAGGTGGCAATTGCCAGCAATTAGAAGTTGATAAGGAGCCACCAAAAGTGGAACATTGTCCTGGTGATCTTTGGGTTATTGCCAAAAATGGTTCGGCTGTTGTTGTTTGGGATGAGCCGCACTTTAGTGACAATGTTGGGGTTACAAAGATCATCGAACGAAATGGTCACCGGCCTGGACAGACTCTGCTGTGGGGCTCTTATGATATTACCTATGTTGCATCAGATGCAGCCGGCAATAGTGCAACGTGCAGCTTCAAGGTTTCATTGCTTTGTGAGTCTGGGATATGATTTTTTATTTATTATGAATCTAATGTGTTTCTTTTCGTTTTAATATAAATAGCTGAATTCTGTCCTCCACTTGCTGATCCTGTTGGTGGAACTCAAATTTGTAAGGATTGGGGCGCAGGTGGTCAATTTAAGGTAGGCAACAACATGCTCTGAAAAATGTGATTCTAACGCTTTTTATGTGCGCATATTGTTCTTCACGTTCTAAATTTTAACTGAATATTCTAAAGATATTGGCGTTATGTACACACACCCATAAAATCACTAAAAAAGAATTATAAACTGAACAACTACTTGATAATCACTTTTATAACAGGTCTGTGAAATTGCCTGCCACTCAGGATTGCGTTTCTCCGAACCAGTCCCAGAGTTTTACACATGTGGTGCTGAAGGTTTCTGGAGGCCAACGAATGACCCAGGACAACCACTAATCTACCCATCATGCTCACGTAATATTAAATTAAAAACTGACCTACTTCAGCATGTTAAACTTTAACAAAACACATTTCTTTCTGACAGCGTCCAAGCCAGCACAACGAGTATTCAGAATAAAAATGCTATTCCCATCTGACGTACTTTGTAATGAAGCCGGGCAGGTTGTCTTGCGACAGAAGGTTACAGGTGCTGTAAACTCTCTCAACCGGGATTGGAACTTCTGTTCGTATTCTGTTGAAGGGTCACGGTGAGTTTGATCAGTTATTTTGTTGTTTGTAAATAAATAGCAAATATTTTTTTCTGTAGGGAGTGTAAGGATATACAGATCGATGTAAAATGCGATCATTATCGAGGAGGACAAGGGAATAGAGTCAAACGACAGGCCTTAACCTCAGACGATGGCGGTACTTACGTTGTCGACGCCCTGATCCCTGTTGATAGGTAAGTAAAGTGTTAAAATTTGTACTTTCAAAGGAGCAAAATAATGTCACGATCACTGATCCTCCTATGAAAACTCTTTTAAAGTGTTTTTTGTTTACTTTTGACTGTAAATTTTATTTGCACAAGTGTGCATGTCTGTGAAAAGCACTTTATACCTTTTCTAAGCACACACTCAAATATGAAAAATAAGAGCAAAAAAAATACTAAAAGTTCAAAAATATATGTTCGGCGTAATCCCAAAATCCAAACAATTGTAGAGAAACACATAGCGAAGATTCCCTAGAAGCCCTAGAAGCTGAAATTCGTGGCAGACAAGGTCGGCAGCAAATTGGTGACACATACACCCTGGAGATTGCATTCCCAGCAGTCAAGTATGTTTATATAACACAAAAATAGCAATTGAACATTCCTAACAAAATGCTATTGCGCGAAAAATTCCACGGTTTCGGTCATGAAATAAAAAAAAAATTAAAAAAATCTCTTAAGCACTCCTCCTACACTTTAACCTTTTCTTGGGTTCTTTCATAACCAAAATGACTTTCAATGCACCTTTCATTCCACCGCCTGCAAGCACTAATCGCTTTTCTAACAAGCGCTAAAGGCAAAACCCTTACTTTTCTCGTGCTAACAAAATTGTAACTCCTTTCAGTGACCCTGTTATTCACTCATCGACTGGGGAACGATCTGATGTGAAGACGCTACTACAAAAACTTATTTTGGAAGACGACCAATTCGCCGTTGAAGACATCCTACCCAATACCGTACCTGATCCAGCTTCACTATTTCTCACATCAGAATACGCCTGTCCAGTTGGGGAGGTGGTTATGGTCCCCGACTGCGTACCATGTGCCATAGGAACATACTACGAGAGCATTAACAAAACATGCATTGCTTGCCCACGAGGAATGTACCAGTCCGAGACTGGACAACTTCAGTGCTCAAACTGTCCTCTAATAGCAGGACGTCCTGGTGTAACTGCAGGTCCTGGTGCTAGATCTGCAGCTGATTGTAAGGAGCGTTGTCCAGCAGGAAAATTCTTAGATTCTGAAACTGGTTTATGTCGACCCTGTGGTCACGGATTCTACCAGTCAAATGAGGGATCATTCTCCTGCGACTTGTGCGGACTGGGACAAACTACTAGATCCTCTGAAGCTACCTCTAAACAAGAATGCCGCGACGAATGTACTTCTGGAATGCAACTTGGTGCTGATGGACGCTGTGAACCATGTCCTAGAGGTACCTACAGATCGCAAGGTGTTCAACCAGCTTGCCAGGCTTGTCCACTTGGACGTACTACCCCTAAAGTGGGAGCATCTTCCGTTGAGGAGTGTTCCCTTCCTGTATGCGCTCCTGGTAGCTATCTCAATGGAACTATGAATATGTGCATCGAATGCAAAAAAGGATTCTATCAGCCTGACTCGCAACAAACATCTTGTATTATATGTCCACCAAACCACAGTACAAAGAATAATGGAGCGGTAAGACAGATTATACTTTAACCTGCGTACAATACCTCTATAAAAATTGTATTCTCTTACAGACCGCAATATCTGAATGCATCAATCCTTGCGAAACCCTGCTTGAAGGCCAAGCCCATTGCGATCCAAACGCTTACTGTATTTCGGTGTCGGATTCGTCCGACTTTGAATGCGAATGCAAGCCAGGCTTTAATGGCACAGGATTTTATTGCAACGATGTCTGTGATGGATTCTGTCAAAATTCCGGCGCATGTGTTAAGGACCTCAAAGGAACGCCACAGTGTCGATGCTTGGGCTCGTTTACTGGACCCCACTGCTCGGAAAGATCAGAATTCGCATATATCGCTGGTGGTATTGCTGGTGCCGTTATATTCATTATTGTGATAGTCCTTCTTATCTGGATGATCTGTGTGCGATCCAATCGTCGGAAAGATCCCAAAAAAATGCTCACACCTGCTGTGGATCAAACTGGATCACAAGTTAACTTCTACTATGGAGCGCATACTCCATACGCTGAATCAATTGCTCCTTCCCATCACAGTACGTATGCCCATTACTACGACGACGAGGAAGACGGATGGGAGATGCCCAATTTCTACAATGAAACCTACATGAAAGAAGGTAGTGTTGAAATTAGTTAATATTTTTTGGTGCTTTTACCAATTCAGGTTTTTCAGGTCTTCATGGGGGTAAGATGAGCACATTAGCGAGGTCGAACGCTTCGCTTTATGGAACAAAAGAAGACTTATATGATCGACTGAAACGACACGCTTACACGGGAAAGAAAGGTTAGTTAGTGTACGTGTTGATTTTTCAATTCTTCTTTCTATTTTAATATTTTAACACTTAACTCTTAAGGAATGTCAGTGATTAATATTGGCTGTTTCTAAATTTTTAACAATTGGTGCTGGTGACTAGATTTTCAAAATTTTTCAAGTAGTGTGAGAATAGACTTGGATATAAATTTAAATTGAATGAGTACGTGGAAATGCACATATGTATATGATAGATCTCTCTGGTAACTCAGAAAGTTTTTATTTTAAAATGTCTGGTGGCTCGTTTGACAAAAAGAATTAAAACGTCATTCAAATCAACAGGAGGCAGATTTTGCTTATTGAAATCTGCAGCGATTTCTAGAATTTTTCGTCGTCTGCTTCGTTTGGAGAGAAGAATAATTGATTGATCTCCATCTTTTGTACCATTTGATAAATCAACTGTTGATTTCGGGACATTGCACATACACGCAATATCTCGTATGGGCAGTCCATCACAATGGATTACTTATTTATAATAGCATAATTTCGGTCTAGATTCGCGGTGACCTTCTCCTAGCTGAATTTAAAACAAAGCAAAAGTTTGGGATCTTTGTACAAGAAAAAAAACAACATATGACCTTGAATCTTTTTTTTTATTTGGAAGTCTTTAACAAAAACTAGAAATAGTTTTTTTATTTTTTCATTTTTCGATCACCCGTCGCCGCCAGAGGGCGCCAAAAAAAATCGGCCTTTTTCCGTAATTCCGTGATTGCGGCTCGCCAAATCATTTGAAACAGAAAAATCAAAAAACCACTTAAATTAGACATCAAAATCTATAGATCTAACTAGGATCTAACCAATCGGTCGATTAGAAAAAAAATTGCAGCCATTTCAAGTCAAAAAAAGAGAATTTTTCGAAAAAGTTTTTACATAAAGTGCTGTAAAAATGAACTACTTGGTTTTTGTCTTATATCCTGATTTGATTTGATTTGATTTGTGCACAATTGAATTCTGAACAAAATGAACCAAGGTTTATAGAAATCGGTGGAGCGGTTCAAGAGATATCGTGGAATTACGATTGAAAAAATGAAGTCGAGAAAAATGCGTTTGATTTTAGATAGACTTCACCGGCTGAAAGTGCCGTGTGCC
Organism: Neoitamus cyanurus; assembly: GCA_947538895.1. Lineage (NCBI taxonomy): Eukaryota > Metazoa > Arthropoda > Insecta > Diptera > Asilidae > Neoitamus > Neoitamus cyanurus. The sequence continues at coordinate 15,855,270 of OX384544.1, read as the reverse complement.
GGTTTCCACGGAATTTTCTTTTTGGAGTTTTTGATGTAAAATTCATTTCAGTTTTTGGCATTTTCTCGAAATTTCTAGAGAAAAACTATCGATACGTTCAAGTGGCCACGTAAAATATAACTGAATTGAATTTCTTCCGACGCGGCGTCCCAAACAACGTGCTCGGGCGTCAGCTGCGCCACCGTTTTTTTCTCTCAAAATATATAGCACTATAACTCGAAAACCATATTTTTTTTTTCGTAGAATTTTAGGACATGATTCTAGACATATTAAGGAACATTTTTCCGTAAAAAAAAAATCAATTTTTTTTACCCCAGTTAGGAGAAGGTCACCTAAGGAGGCATATTATGTCATGCAAATAAAACAACTCCAGTTTCAAGAATGTTTCGAAACGAAAAGTAAACTAATAAAATAGCGAAAGAAAAAGTATGCTGTTACCTATGTTCTTTGTTAAAACACAGCAAAACCTTCCAACATAGTCTGTTCAAAGATCTTTGAAGTATATATATTGCAACGACACTATTTTACGTAGGCGCAATCATATACTGATACTGAATCGCTATTTACGCGTACGGGCAAGAGTCACGACACGTGGCAAAGACGATATGATTCAGTCATATCATGAAATGGAAAATTCCGCTAAAAACAAATGCCCTAATAATGACTTATAATTTTCTCTTAAAGCTTCCAGAATGTCATAAAAAATTGATATGCGCCTGTTGAAAATGTTGTGGATAAGTTATGAAAAATCAAAATGTGAGCAAATCCAAAAAAAACGTTTTTTTCAAATTTGATTTTCAAGATAGCTCGAGAACTATTAATTTTAGATAAAAGTTGAAAGAGAGAAAAGTTTCGCGATGAAATTTCACATAAGATAGGATAGCTAAGAGAATCCAATACTTATTATTATTTTTGTAAAATCGGAATAACTAACGAAAAATAGGTAAAAAAAACTTTATTTTCATGAATTTCTTTGGACCAAAAAAATCCGAATGACCAAGATATTCACCTATACATAAGAGATTCGTGAGGTCAAAGGCAGACAAGTGGTTTTATATGTACAATATTCTGTTGTTTATTCATATGTTTTCGATTCTTACTACATCAGTTTGATATGGTGTCCCACAAAAAGCTTCACTTCTTTATTAAATAAAATTCCAAGAATGAATTGAAATTTGTCTACCTCCAAGAACATTGCTAACTAAATATTTCATATCATCGACCAACTGCCAGACGTCACTAACTTGATCAAATAGAATTCAATTTATCACCTTATCGTAAGATAAACAACTCAACGTCTCGTAACATTTATGTACATTTCCTAAAGCACTCATTCATGACCATATGGTATTAAGTAAACTAAACGAAATAAGATTACACCAATTATGCATAAAACAATCTTAAACAAATTGTATTATTTTTCCTTAATTTTTCAGAAAAGAGCGACAGTGATAGCGAAGGCCAATAATGGATGAACCAACGATATATAAAGTAATTTTAGACTTCCTAGACGGCTAGTAATGAATTTTGTCCTTTTATATAATTTTGATTTAAATTTTTCGTTTTATTATAATTTTATTATTTTTCGAATTGTATCATATCTGGTCATTACTTTGTTTCCTCAGTTTTACGTTGACTCTATTTATATGGAGATGTATGAAATATTTTGAGTTATACTTAAGATACTGCCGACAGATTTCTTATTATTATTTTTTTCTTATAAATACTTTCGTGAATTTTAAATACTCAATGTTTTAGGCATGTGAAGGAAAGCACTTACTTTTGTAATTAATATAGGAAAAATTTAATGTTAATTACCAAAGCCGCATATCATTACGAAACATCTCTATGGCATCTTTAAACACAAAATTGCACAGAAGAAGAGAAAAGGAGGCTGTTAGGCGATCGCCTTGGTTCAATTTATTAACATGCTTTCAATCGACCTTTAAGAATTTCCTTAACGACTGTGAAAGTTTAGTGGTAAAAGTAATATGTATACGAAAAATGCAAACAAAAATATTGTGTTCTAATGCAGAGACTTAATGTTTGAATATGAAAATGAAACGAGTTTCTAGTAGGACAACTGTTTACAATTAGATCGCAATATAAAACTAGCAGCGTCTAAGAAATGACTTCGTTTTCGTATTCCAGAATAAGGCTCCACCTTTTGCAATTCGACTTCCTGTAACAGACAATAAAAAGAGGAAAATAATGAATGAAGGATTTTTTTAGACCCAATCGTAATAATACTATATAATATAATAGGAAAATATTGGAAGATTGAAGGCCGGCTTTTTCAGTATTTAGAATTTGTTTCTTCTTCTTCAATGACTACAAAACCGATCATTGTGCATTAACGAACAAAATAAAACAAACATTTAGAGAGAAATGACAATAACAACGAATAGACAAATATTTGTATTATTTTCTAGTTTGTAAAAAAAAATGGCGAAGAGCATTTTGGAAAAATTTCGCAAGCAGTCTAATTATTTCAGACGAGTCACTTTGCGAAGTGTTTCCGAATAACAAAATATTATGTTTAAAATAAAATCATTCCTACTCCAACCTCCTTCCCTTATCCCTCTTTTCCCCCCTCTTCATCCACTACATCTAATTATGTTATTTTTAACTTTGAAATTGAGAAAACTTTCTTAAAATCGTTATTTTTTACTATTATGAAATAAAATGTATTTATAAATTATAATTGGTGTTTCCTTTTGTTTCCAACTAATTGAAGCTTTTACAGGTTCATAAAACGCCTTACCTGCAACATAGTTTCACTTATTGACGCAACTAAGTAGGAGACAAATGCCAGACGCCAGAAACAATCATAGTCGTCACACTGTGCAAAATTGAACAAAGTTTTAGTACTTTTAGAAACCTTCAAAACCTTTTTTTTAAACAGCCTTCTAGCTTCAACGGTTGCCCAGTCATTTGGAAAAAGACCCCATGACACACACCTACAAGTCCCCCAAAGGTTGGGGCCTGGGGCTTCAGTCCTCCTAGCCTCCGGCTAGATCCAGGCCCGTCAGTGGCATATCAAATGTAAGACCTGTTTGATGCAATACATTAGTTCAATTGATATTCCAACGCATGGGAGAAACTTTAGTAGTGTAGAAGTTTAGTAGGGAAGAAGTACCACTATCAAGAATAGAAGCTGCCGCAGCAAAAAAAATATTTAACATGTTCACAGCGGGAAGCAGAAAGGAAATCTTCAAAAATGTGAAATGTTTTGGCCTTGCAAACTGACAGATCTTTTTAATTAAATTGAATTAAATTACGCTTAAAGTATGAAAAAGCCGAATTAACGAAATTTGTATGACCCTACTCGATACCTCTTAAGGGTATATGGACCACATACCATACAGTACATACATACGCCAATATTTGGTGAAAAAGCATGCTACGATAACTATTTAACTGTATGAGTTGCATACACGTTAGCGCCTTTAAAAAATAAATAGCACAACAATGAATTTCGCCTCCGATTTTCAAAGTGACGCATATACAAAATTACGTTACTCAATTTAACTAAAAGTCTGAGATACATTGCGTTGGATTGTCCTTTTACAAAGTCATAGAGCAACAGTTATTTGGTGTTCATCACGTGGGAATTATGTGGATCAACATGTGGGTAGTTAATTCGTAATTGATTAATAAGTGATAGAAGTTACTGTACTTGAACTTATTTATAGCCATACAATGGCATTATTGGTATGAGTTTAACAGGACTGTAACAATATTTATGCAGGTAACTCTAATTTTCGTCGACTCCATTCATTAAAGTCCAACATAATAGGAGGCTCATAAATAGGCAAATCCATTAGCACAATTGCATTTCTCTCATCAAGGAAGCAGTATGAAAACATGGTTAATCGAGTAAACTCCTATTTTACGTGGATACTTCGAGTGATATTTTATTCATGTAAATTCTTTTGTGTACTTTTGTTGAAATTCAATAAGAAGCGCAGGAAGTTTGAGAAAAGCATTCCATCAACTGTATGCTGTGCAATTGCATTTTTTGTTGTTGCAGTTAGTGGACGCGATATTGTGAAATATGTACCACAAATTATGAACGAGGGTTTACCCGAATTTGCACACTCTTTTCATTATGTTGGACTTACCACAGCGATACTTTCGTGCCTCACTACTTACCTAGCACTAGTCATAAATCAAAATAAACTGATCAACTTTTCAAATATGTTAATAAGAAACTTCGAAGACACATGTGCTTTGACAAATGATATGAACTTGGTTGGAATAAGATCCTTAGCTTTTACAGTTATTAGGCTTTTTGTGTATAGCATTTTAGTTCTAATAGATTTATATGTTTTATGTGGTCTTATAATATCGCAAAGTTATTTTTATCTATACATTTTTCTAATGCTCGATTTGATATATTACGCTCCACAAAGTCTAATAAATGTTTCCTTCGTAATTTATTTACTATTGCATGAACAGTGTAACAAAATAAATAGTTGTATGAATAAAAGATATGAGCAGATTCAAAAACATAGTAATGACCACAATCTTATTTATGAGTATTGCCAAATTGTAGATAGACTAACAGAAATACAAATAGAGGTTCACAATTCGATGCAAACTTTTCAACTGATATTCCAAGGCCACGGGTTACTGGTGTTATCGTCTTCATTTCTATCAGTCGCAATGCTTTTCTACTTGGACATTGTGCGTCTTGAAAGATATGTTGATCTAAACTTTGTCCTTTTCCGCGTATACACTCTATTTCAGTGTGTTCAATGTCTACAGTTTATTTGTATATTTGGTTTCGTTACGAGGAAGACACCAAATCCACCTTACATTATTCACACAAATTGCACAAATTGTCAAAAGGCACTCAACAGAAGCGTAAGTTATATTTTAATGTTACAGTTGTAAATCTCAACTTGTGTCTTTCAGATCGACGGATTTGTCATGGGTTTTCATTTGCGAAAGTCCAGTATTCTTATATTTGGAATGTTTGAGTTGGATAGAAATTTTGCTTTTTCCTTTTTGTGTACAATTGTGATCTATATAACTACGTTGTATAATCTCTATATTGTGAATAAAGATATTTGAACTATTTATTCATAAAAAAATCTCTTTTCCTCGTAAAATAATCATCCAAGGTCTTAATATGATTATGAAGTTCTCCTGGCTTTACTGAAAAGCAAAGGTAAGTGGCGTGAGTGTGCGTACATGATGAACACAAAATACCATACATTTCATTTCCCGATTTGATAAAATAAGCACATTAGATGGCGCCTCATTAATTAATTATCTAATTAATTGTCTAGACACTCAGAATCTCATCTAAAGCACTCGAATAAACCATGTAAAAATATATTATTAGATAATGAAAATAATAAGCATGTGCAAATTTCTTAATTGAATTGCTTTCGTTATAATACTTCTGTTTGCTCATAATGCTGCGGTGTTGAGTGCAAGAAATAATTTTTTGCAGTGAACACTTGAAAGTTATTTTCACGTTTAATCATTACGCACCGTCTACCAAAGAAAGACAGTTCTATTAAAACAAGTTCCTATACAAATTAAACGAACATCCGGCAGTAGATATGCAATATAATCGACGAGTGTTTATTTTTCTGTGAATTGTGAGCAGTGAACGTTTCCAGAATGAAATTGCTAATCGGAGGAATTTTCGTGCTGATCCTAACAACAACTGCAGATCATCGATGCACTCTTCCAAAGCCAGACATCCCAAGGGGTTGGAGAGATATGACACTGCGATGCAATGCTGCCGTACGAATTCAGATCCAAAATGAAATCGAAGCGTCTTTAACCTACCTTACCATGGCGGCGTACTTTTCTAAAGACACCGTAAACAAGCTGGGACTAGCGGAGTTCTACTTCAACGCAGCACACGAAAAAAGGCAACACTTCTCCCACTTGATGCAATACCTTTCAACACGTGGGTACCTTGAGGACTCCAATGCTCACCTCATATACCTATCGCCTCAAGAAAAACATGAATGGAGAGACGCTGTCGAATCTCTGACTGATGCGTTACATCTTCAGGGTGATATGATCCGGAGTATGCATACGATGTTTAATAAGTGCGGCAGAATGCGCCTGCGGAACTACCATCTAGTGCAATACTTAAGTGGTGCGTACCTTGATAAGCAGTTTGACATTTACTGGCAGATTGCTAGTAAACTTTTCACACTTAAGAAGTTAACGACTAAACAGAGGGCTCTTGGTGAATTTATATTTGATAAAAACCTTTTAAAGGAAACCACATGATATGCCAGTTTTTAATATTTTTACAGTATTCAGCAAGTTTTCACAGACAAGAATGACTTTTGTACTCGTATGCTTGGATTAATATATTTGTTTCGTTTCTTCAATGCATGCAGGCTTTAGGAAACATAAACGATTAAAAATTAAATAGAGGGTGTTAATATCTATCAGAATAGCCCTCGTGTATGTTCCGCGATAATATATATTTTAGATATTGAATTGAATTCTTAGTTTTCTAGTTCCACATTTTTATTATTTTTTTATTATTATTCACTACCAAATAAAAAAATCATATACAATCAATAAAATAAAAAGAGTGTGCATTGGTGGCCACGCGCCTGAAGTGAAACTTCTTTTTTACAGTACAATGCAATGGTAAATGACGATTAAGTCCGCTACATTGAAACCGCTATTTTTAATATCTACAATCTGGTACCATATTTGCAATCATCAGCTCTAAAACCCCCCCACATACCTACCAACTTTCATAAAAACCTAAAGAAGCTAAGTATTTTGAGTTCACCATATTGAAGCCACCATCTTGAATTTCTAAAATTGGGCACTATAGTCGAAATCGGCAACTCCTAAAACCCCCACATACTAACTTTCATGAAAATCTATTCTCGGCTTGGGGAAACGTTTGACTTTTTCGGGGCACTATATTTCTTAACATGTAAACTTACACTACCGTTCCATAAGAGTTTCACTTCAATAATCGAAATAGTCAACTAGTACAGTCACTCTGTCGAAAAATTAATAGTTTGAGTGAAAAAATTACAATAGTCGGAAATGTTGTTTTATGCGTTGAAGAATAATGTACTTAAGCTACCTTCGCGATGGTCACGTGCTACTTTGGTGCGTTTTTTTGAAAACTCAAAAAAACTTCCAAAAAAATTTTGGAATGCATTTTCTCGGAACGTGTGCATTTTACGGGAAAATTTTTCAAACAAAAAAAGTAGAGGACGTTGCGATCTACAATTAATGTCATTGAAGCAATGCTGTACAGCAAGAAATGCGCACGGTAGGTGGCGCTGAAGTTTCCAAAAAAATTTAGTAAATTTAGTAGAAATAGTTTTATAAAAACAAGATACCAACTTTTAATTGTTATTGTTTAATTGACACTTTGAAAATTTGGAAAAAAAGGACGCCGGAGAAAGTCACAGTAGGACCGACGAAATTACCGTTAACAACACGGTGCTGTATACGCAACGCTATATCACTGTAACTTGAAAACGGTAAGTTGTATGAAAAAAATGTTTAAATAAAAGTTGTTGATAATAATGTAAGGAACAAGTTTTGTATTTACATTTTTGCGATAAAATAATATTTTCATGGCGAAAAAGTGGAAAAACCCTTTTTTGGAAACTTCAGCGCCACCTACCGTGCGCATTTCTTGCTGTACAGCATTGCTTCAATGACATTAATTGTAGATCGCAACGTCCTCTACTTTTTTTTTTGAAAAATTTTCCCGTAAAATGCACACGTTCCGAGAAAAATGCTTTCCAAAATTTTTTTGGAAGTTTTTTTGAGTTTTCAAAAAAACGCACCAAAGTAGCACGTGACCATCGCGAAGGTAGCTTAAGTACATTATTCTTCAACGCATAAAACAACATTTCCGACTATTGTAATTTTTTCATCACTCCATTGACAGATTGACTGTACTAAACGTAGACTTTAAAAACAAAAACAAATCTGAAAATCGTGAATATCTCGAAGAGTTTTAAAATTTGTGGAACTTATATGATAGATATTAAGACCCTATATTCAGTTTTTTACTTCCATCGTCCATATCACTGGCCAATGAATACAATTTATTTATAATTTTTTTTCTTTTATTTTTAAATACAAATTGATATTTTCATTTTTATGTTATTAATTTGTTATTATTGTTCTCGTTTCTCAAAGACAACATCTTAATTGTGTGTGGTAAAATATATTAAATAAATGAAATGTCGTCTGCATTAAAATTTTATTTTGTTTTTAGTAATAAAGAAATGAGTTTGCAACGCGCGTTAACTGAGGATGTGATATTAAATGTTTTAGAAATAGATGTTGATCGGGTAATGGTAATGAAGTGGTAAATACTGTGGTTGAATGTGTTCAAACTGCCGAGTCTTTTATTGTTTCAACTGAAAACGACTCAAAAATCAGCCTGACAATGAAGATGAGTTAAAAATAATATATGTATGATATAAGGGGTCTTTCATAATGGACGCATGAAATTTTTTAGGTTATAGCAGCCTTGTTGTTAAAGCAACATCTGCCAAGTTTTTTTGTGAATTGTTCAGTTGTATGGCAAAACAACCTGCAAGGTTATAGCATTGAAGAACGTCTGCAAATCATCGAATTTTATTATCAAAATAAATACTCCGTTCGAGAAACGTCTCGAACATCATCTTTAACGACGGGCACTACAGGTCGATGATAAGAAACTGCTCGTGGCCTAAACTGAATGATATGGACACAGTCGACATATGATTCCAACAGGACGGTGCTACGTGCCACACAGCACATGCCATAATGGACATTCTGCACCAGCGATTTGAGGGCGACGTGAACTGGTCACTGAAATCATGCGATTTAACGCCTTTAGACTTCTTCCTTTAGGGCTATCACAAATCACAAGTCTATGCGAATAAACCGCAAACAATTGATGACCTAAAAGTCAACATAACGAACGCCATCCAGCAAATTCAGCCAGATTTATGCGACAAAGTGCTCGAAAATTAGACGAATACGTGCCACCAATCAAAGCCGCGGCGCAATTACTACTTTAAAACACAAATAAATCATAAACGCTCTTAAACACGAAAAATCATTTTTTGCCTTAAAATATGTAACCGCAAAATTCTACAGTTATCGCAATACAAGCTGTATTTTGACTAAGAAATTGTTTATCTGTTAATTTTATGACAATATCGACACGACGTTTTAATTTTTCCATCTGTGGCAAGTTTGTTTCGTGTTGTCATTTTTCGGTTGTTGTACGTTTACGTACGTGTTTAACTTTCTTTCGTACCTTTGTATTATATAATATAACTAACTATTCTTTCAAATTTTACTGAGAATGAATTTCTATAAGTACTGAGGTTGCACTATTAAAATTCAACGATCGCACAGATGAACGGCTTGGGTTTTAATTGGGCCTACACACGTTACCGCGAGTTTTCTGTATGTAATTTTGCGATATATCTGTCAAGTTGATTTTTGTGTAATTTTTATTACGTGGAATGCATCTGTATATTGTGTATCTACAATATGTAGCTACTTATTTTATTCTTACTCTCCTCCACTCGCACTTCCCCGTTCGACAAAATTTCTGATTGTGAGTTTTTGTGCAGTCAGCCAGAGGCCGAGGTATGTAACTAACTACATATGTATGTTATTAGCGAAGAGTACCACATGATTTCAACTGTAATTATGTCTTGGCTTTTAAAATATAATAAATAATATGCAATGCCTGCAGTGGGCGAGAGAGATTTATTATCTTGCTTTCCAGTTCACCCACGAGTTATATATTAGTGACGAAATTTATATTATGCTTCTAAAATGCCAGTTGTAAGCTGACACCTATCAAAGCAATTTAACACGTTTTAATAAGAGGTCGATCGCAGCGTAGCAATCACGTGCATATAATCAGGTTTTTAAAATATGAATTGATAAGATCTTTAACCCCACATCCGTATGGCACACCTTGATAATAAATATGTCTACGTCATGTCATAAGTCATACATAGTTCTTCTCTTCCTCCGAAAGGTTTAAAATTCATGCCCGTCATCGTACAAAACGAACATTTTTATGTTGTAGAAATTTATGGAAATTTTTAAAATTTTTATTGCAGTAGATACAAGTGTTTAATGCAGACCCAAAGCTCGCTGAAATGAAGTCCTATTCATCTTATTATTATTACATACTGCTTCCCACGCGTTGAAAAGTTTGGCGTTTTGTTGGATGGGTTTAAGCGGTGGAGATTTACATCTTGATTATGTATAAATGATTAAGGAATCCCCGGTTTTAATGTTGAAAATTAAAAAAAAATATGAACAATTTTAATAGGACCAGCAAATTCCGTACACCCTCTTAACCAGTTACCTGCGGAATTAAGTTAAAAAATCTCTCATAAAAAAATCAAACGATGTCGGGGAATAACCAAATAAAGTTGAAATTTTTCTTCATAAATTACATAACATAGCAGTTTTACTGGCAATATGAAGTAAACTTACCACAAATGACATTTTTATTATTATTATTTTTTTATAAATGTCGGTTTGACTTGTCTCACAACTTTTGACTCACATGCCAACTTATCCGTGTTTTTGAATATAAATCTATTTAATTAAAGGTATTTCTCTTTAATAATGCTGCAAACAGATTTATATTTGAACTTGTCATTGTAAATTTTCTCAGTGTACAAGAAGACTAGAAATAAGGAGACCGAACTGCATTAGTTTTATATAAGGAGCCTTGAGACGAAATCTGGCCGCCTCTTCGCAGCGCTGCGAGTGCATACGCAAGCGGGGCAATGTACTACTACTACTACTGCGCAGGTGATGTTTCAGTTAGTAAGAATCTGTGTATGTAAATCGTATTTCTATTATTCTTGGTATAAACAAAAAATACGCGTCACTTGACAAGGAAGTGGGGAAACGGTCCTTCTACACAAATTCTCTAGAACAAACATCACTTGCATAGTAGTGACTAGTGTATTACGCCGTTCACGTATGCACTCGTAGCACCACGAAGCGGCGGCCTGCGGCGAGTTCGGTCTCTTTATTTCTAGCCTTTTTGGTTAGCTAGCTGGATCGAGTTCAAATGACAGCTGTACAGTGTACACACCTTGTATACGTGGATTGAGTATCAAATTGACAATTGTCGCCCTGTGCTCTTCAATTCGAACTTTATAGTCGTGGTAGGCATATGTGCCATCAGTCCTCTCACATCTAATAAAATCAAGTAATGCAATGAATATGAAATATTATAAATATATGTTTGTTGTTTGGCTGATCCAATATTGCGACCGAAATTCCTGGATTTAAAGCAATTTTAATGATTAATATTACGAAGTCTTGGGTGTTACAGAACTCAAATCTACTAAAATCCAAGATACCGAAAAAGTGAAAATACAACCAATTACCGTGAAAATCAACACTAGGAGGTTTTCGGGGTCACTGATCTCGAATATACTAATAAAATTTGCAACGAAATCAATTTTCTTTAAATGGGCTTCATAGGGCCTGTGATTTCGAAATAAGTACCTTTTTCTAATCTCATACGTTTATTTACACGATACCAAAACCCAAACCAATATTTCAAAAATTTGTATCTGTTCGTCTGTTTGGCAGGGCATTGTGTTCTGCAACAGTTTTGCCACGCATTAAATTTAAAACACTTTTGTTCATTCTGCAACAGTTTTATTTTACAAGTATGAGTATTGAATAAGTCTGCGCACGTTTGCTAGTAAATAAATAAAATAATAAATTTAGTTTAAGTCGATTATAGTCTAATCATCATCATCTCTAATTAATTATATTTAATTTCTTTGAACATATTATAATATATATTCCATATTTGATAAAAGATTTCTGCGCTAGTAATATCATACAAAGAGCCATCCTCCAAAAGTAGGTATGGGCACACGACAAATTTTTCTCATGCAGTGATAACTACAGCATGCTGGTCCAGAATCTCGCTCGCACTAAAAAATATAAATTCAATTAAATAATTTATTAAAAATATGAGCTTCATTAATCTATATATATAAAAATGAATGTTTGTCTGTATGTCGTTTATAGAATCGTAAACTATGCATTTGATCATATGATGATCTTTAGCAAAGTTGTTGTAAATGAGCCCACGAAGGTTTCTGAGGTGGTACGACCAATTTTCGACAGATGGCTCCACTGTTAGGAAGAAGAAGAGGAAATTTGTTGTGATGCGTGTGCCATGTTATGGGTATGGTTGGAAAGGGGAGGTAGTGTGGAATGTGCTGGTGGAAGAAAGGTTGGTGAAAAGTGTGAAATGTGGGAATTATTGGTGAAAACGTGTTTTTGTTGTGGGTGAGGGGTGGGGGTGAGACCCCTCAGAAGTGTATTTCAGGGGTAGGAAGAAGAGGCACTATAGGAAATTGGGCCGGGTTGGTGAAAGTTGGTGGAAATAGTGAAAAATTCGTTTTTTCGGTGGGTGCCGACAAAATTGAAACGGCTGTGGAAGAAAAGTGTATGCATGAATTGGAATAATTTTTTCACCAATCGATGGCTAAGGAAGCAGAGTAATCTCTATATATAGAAATGAATCTCTACTTCCCTTGGTCACGCCATCACGCGCGAACGGCTGGACCGATTTCGCTAATTCGTGACAGAAAAAATTAAGAATATTGCGCGGAAAATTAGAAAATTATGTTTTTGGTTTGGAAATTTTGGAAATCAAGATGCTGGATCAATATGGCGACCCAAAAGTTAAACTTCGAGGGATTTCCCTGAAAGTCCGCGTTTGGGGATTTTCAGGATCACTCATTTCGAATCTGCTATTCGAATTTCCAAATATGAGACCACCCCCACTCCGCTGGGAAATATAGGAGAGGGGGTGCAATAAGGAGGTGTTGTAAAATGAGGAAAACTAAATTTAATAATACTTTACAGTTTACAGTTAAAAAATTATTAGGAATAGGTGAAAGTGATGTAAGGGGTGTATTGTGTACGAATTTATGGTTGATTTAATGAGACCACCCCCACCCTGCTGGGTCACATAGGAGAGGGGGTTGTACGGTAGGAAGGCGTTGTAAAATTAAGGAATACAAATTTAATAGTATCCCGGGAAACGCCGGGTCCGGGCATGCTAGTATATAATAAAATTAAATAGTAAAATTAAAAGAGCACAACTTACCGGTTGCCCATCATTCAAACAACTTGTTTGTAAAGAATTTGAAGCACCGAACAACATCACAGCCAGATAAATCAAAATTTCAAATTTCATCATTCTCTTTGTAAACGACTTCTTAGCTCTAATGTGATAGATGCGAGGATGTATAACTTTCATTTTAAAGAGAGCTCTTATATATACAACCAGATAATCCACAAAAGCTTTTAAAAACAATTGTCGAAGAGTAAACAATGATGTAAAGCACAGCATCATCTGTTGGTTTGTATCGATATGACATGTGCATACTATAGACTAATATGAACCTATTGTGGTGAAACCATTGTCACTGATAGAAGTAACTTGTGGGACAGTAATTGCATTTGCAAGTAACTGTCCGTTGAGTAAGCTTCTAACGTTTCCTCTTGTTGCTGACGAGAAATTCTTTGAGATCTGCACCATTTCACTTTTGAAGACAAATAAAACTAATACAATATATCCTAGCAATTGAGTTAACATATATTCCGGAAATCGTTAGTAAGCAGTTAATCATCTTAACATAGACACCATCACCACTTGACTCACAGAGTTTGTACTTTGTTGCCATGCGGTCAAACATATTTTGGTTTAAAAAAAAAATTCATAAGCAGTACCCCATAAAACACCAAAAACAGTAGTTAACAGAATCATGTTTTTATGACTTAAATTTTGCAGGCCTGTGTTACTACTGGAAATTCTAGCTATATATGTATATATATGCATATGTTTATATACATCTTTGTTTAATAGTCCTTCTTTAAATTGTCCCCGTGCCTCTTTTTCCCCTTTTTTTACCGCTGTGGCTATTTACCCGCCGCCGCCGTGGATTTCGCGTGATTGTGTTGTGGATATAACATAACATACTTACTGACTGAATTTTTTCCTTTCACAAAATTAAAAATACAAATCTCAATTTGTAGGTATTTTGTAAAAGAAAAATCTTCACTCAGTAGAAAGAAGTTTTGTAAAAGGAAAATATTAAGCCAGTAAGATGTACGATGTGTTTATCTGAATGCTATATTCCCACTATAGTGATGCTAAGTCCACGACGGCGGAAGTATAGTCGCAGCGTTTTCAACCCCATTTTCTACTCTAGAATCATTATCTCTCTTTAGAACCTTCTAGGGGATATATATGTGGATATTTTTTTCTTAAACTTAATTTAATTTGGTGCCCAATTTTAGAAATTCAAGATGGCGGCTTTAATATTGTGGATTCAAAATACTGAACTTCTTTAGATTTTCTTAAAAGTTGGTATGTGGGGATTTTTAAAGTATTTGATTGGAAATATGTATCTAAAAAAAAGAGTTCCACTTCTAACGCGTATAACGACGACTTATTTTATTATTATCATACTTTACTCATACTTTATATTACTTATATTTTATGGTATTTATAGGTCCTTTATCGTACTTAAGGGGTTATTCTCATGTGACCACTTCGAAAAATCGATTTTTATTTTAATATTTCGATAGTAAAACCTATTGAAAATATGCTGTGAAAAATTCAGACCGAAATTCCTAGTATTAAATAAATTATAACTCATTATCGCCGCCGCACCAGGTCTGCAGCTGCTACATTTCTATTGTTTTCACAGGTCTTTTTTACCTGCGTACGGAGTTTCTAACGGTCAACTTTAGTATATTACCTACCTGTGTATATGTGGAATAGTGTATATAAAGTTTTGTCGTGAATTGTGAAGTTTTATGGTTTAGGCATAGCAGATTAGTGTAAGTATAAATTTTCCACGAAAATTCTGCTCTTGAAACTTTAAACGCATTTTACTCGAAACATCATTTTTTGAAACGGTGGGGATCCTAAAAAAAAAACTATTCAACCGATTGCTTTGAAATTTATATATGTTCTTCTACTCCTTAATAGTTATCGTCCGTACCAGAATTACTTATTTTCGAAAATATTTTCTTATTTTTCTTAACGATTTGTACCATAAAAAACCAAGATTTTCGTAACTTTATTTTCTACAGTCCGCCATTTTTTTGTTTTTCAATGAAATTGATTAATTCTGGTAGGGACGATAGCGACAGACCTACTGAACAATAATCCATTCGATTTTTTCATTTCAGACTACATGAACAGCCGCTATCACTCCCACCAGTGACCTGCTTTTTTTTTTGGTGTCTATTTTAATTATTAAAAAAAAAACATGTAAACAATGTAAAATAAGCAAACTAAATAATTTTTTTATACAGTTTAAGATGTAGATAAAAACATGTAAAAAAATTAAAATGATTGAATTTGATTGTCTTATAAAAAAAAATTCCCTAAAAAGAGGTAAAATTCATGCGTTCACATGAGAATAACCCCTTAAACTGTTTGTACTTTTGAATAGAGAAGCCCGCGCACCTTCGGGTACAATTCAGATATAATAATAACTCGATGTATCAAATTTATGGTATTAATTATTACATATCCCGAGCAACACTGGGTCTAAGCACGGTAGTATAAAATAAAGTCGCATTTTGTGTGTTTTATTACTCTATCCTATCTCTATATTGATTAATATACATAGCATCATTAATCACTTTGTATAAATTGGTAAATATTAATAATTAAAATTTTTGAACAGGAAGGGATGCTTTTTTATGGGCATGTGGTGTGTTCGTACCTTAATGGTCTGAAATGTTATCATACTACATAAGGGGGTTTCAACGAGCAATTTAGCCACATTCGATTTTCATTGTGATATGTAGTAGAAGGAACGTGAACGCAGCTTCCACACATTTAAGTTAAAATTTTCATTGTCCGAACATAAATACCCTTAATTACTAGGTATTACCCGTTCATGGTCAATATGCATTCTGCTGACTACTTTTAAACATGAAAACAAATGAAACAATAGGTTTAAATTTTTTTTTTACCTCGTTACACAACTGCGGTGAAAGTAGAAGTAAACCATCAGAGGTGTGATATTCCGAAGTAGTTCAAGCTTAAAATGTTTTTACACCATTCCACAGGGGTGACCTAATAATTCTCATTAACTACCAACCGACCAACGTTACCACAAAAAACTGCAATACAATTCATTGGAAATACCAACCGCGTTTAGAACGGATACTTTCGGGGATGTGAAACGGGATGACTCCAACTCCAGCTATGGAAAATTCCCCCATATATTTACTGAGCAATCGCGTCAAGATCAGACAGGATGCGCGTGTCACTACCCACTTATGGCGACATTAATGTAGTGCATATGCAAAACAACGTGACATGAATTCCTTATTGAACCAGCTACTGACTGCACTGGGCGGATTGCATCAAAGAATCGATTGGGCTCAACTTACCGATATTTTTTCCCTGACTCATGTTTAATAAGGGGGACACGAAAAGCTTGCGATTGTGTAACTCCCTGAGAATATGTGCCATAAAAGTACTGCACGTAATGTACTGTTCTGTGACGGATGCTCCAGGAAACTGGGTAGAAGGAGCTCCTCGAGTGCAATGATCACGTAAAGTGTTCGGATAGGTAACAAATTAAACGTTAACCTTTACCTTGGGAACAAAATTTGGGATCGTGATGCGTGCGATAAAATGATAATTACCGGCTGGCGCGCAAGACATGCGGATTAGTACGTGCCAATGACATTTGCACAGCTGGTGTTTTAATGAATGTAATTACGATTGTTACTATGTTGTGCATTCATTAAAATGAAATTATCATGATCATCATCATAAGTGTTATTTGCCCCGAGCGTTAACTGGTTTAGCGCTTCAACTGGGAAGGCGACCAAGGATACAACTATTTGTATTTAAGTGAAGGTCAACAGAAGGCAGGAAATGCGTAATATTGTAGACTAGGAATTTTATAGCCCATTTTCACCAGAGCCAAATTCTTTAATTATAAGAAACCAAAACCGTCCATAATATTTTTGTGTGATTTGTACGAATTAAGGTAGATACTACATAAGTTAACCGGTGTCTTCTTTACACGGCAAAAATAGTGCAAAATTGTACACATACGTTTTAGGAACGTTTTCTACACTCAATCTGTGTGAAATACCATAAAACGTATAACTTTCTCACAGAAAATATTTCAATAGACTTATACAGGATATTTCAATAAGGACGCTCGACTTTTTAATGTGAATACAACAAGTTGTGTATGAGACATCCACTCCTTCTATATTTTATTAGAAAGAACATTTTATGGCATTAAATATGGAATATAACATCGTTCAAATTTCCAACCACGGCTTTGCTTGGTGGCAGGTATTCGGGAGGTCCAATTTTCGTTGACTTTGTCCCATAAATCTGGCTGAATTTGCTGGATGGCGTTCATTCTGTTGACTTTGAGAGCATCAATTGTTTGCGGTTTATTGGCATAGACCTTTGATTTAAGATAGCTCCAAAGGTAGAAGTCTAAAGGGCCAATTCACGCCGCCCTCAAGTCGCTGGTGCAGAATGTCCATCATGGCAAGCGCTGTGTGGCACGTAGCACCGTACTGTTGGAACCACATATCGTCGGTATCCATATCATCCAGTTTAGACCACAAGAAGTTGCTTAACATCGATCTGTAGCGCTCGTCCTTGACGTCACTAAAGATAATTTTTTTGTGAAATTTGGGTCAACTTCCGAATACGTGCCACCAACCAAAGCCGCGGCGAATATATGAACAACCTTATATTCCATACTTAATGCCATAAAATATTCTTCTAAATCAAATAAAAATGGAGTGGATATCTCGCGCTCAACTTGTATTATTTAAATTTAAAAATTGAGCCGCGTCAAATCAATCAAGAGCATATCTACGAGGTTCTCTAAACTTAAAAGCTTTATAAAATTAAAACGTGTTTTAAGTTTTAATGCGAAATACGAAAATTTCTTAACAGAAGTCTCCACGAGTAGTAAGAGATTAGCTGATTTCTGACAATTGTTAAAAGCTGCCAATTGCTTCTTAATATAGTTGAACTTTAAGTTGTTTTAACCTTTATTTAGAATCGTGGAGTATAATATCTCCAAAGATTAGCTATGTGCCGGGTAAATTTATAAATATTTGAATTTAAATTCTGAATTCAGCTGCATTTGTTAATGATCCATATAGATCTCTCCACTACTCTCCCCATACAAAACTGCCAAATCCTGCTGTTTATCCCGATCTCTACATGCACTTTTGTATCGGGAGAGTAGTGTAGAGATCTATTTGGATCATTAATAAAACGCAGCTTTAATTCATGAAGGTACATGCCGTTATATATTTTTGAGGGAGCGAATTATGATTACTTGAATAAATAAAATAACAATAATAATAAAATAAATAAACAAATAAAACATCGGGTTCACTAATAAATTCTGTTATCTCTGCTTCCTGCTTCTCACCACTACTTCCAACGAAACCAAAAGCCGTATAAGATCATAAGCAATTCTTAGAAAAGCTAAAATATCACCGATCACGACCGCAGATTCATGTCAATTACGAGTATTTCACCCGTTAGTGTAAACATTTAATATTTTCGCCTTTTGCGACTTTGTAAAATCACGAAATCATTTTTGATTCATTAATCTTTTCTTTTCAAAGAGTTTTTGCAAGTCTGAATGTTAACATCAGCACCATGTTCTCATCATAAATCACTCGCAGGCAACCTCATTTATGTCTTAAGTGTATAATTGTGTGAACATTAGTCAAATAATTAGAGGATGTGTTTTTTGCTGATACCAGCTCATCGCGTAACTATCAATGAAAATGGTAAACTCCCAAAATAGTTATCGTCAAGTTGGTTTTTCGTTTACATAGGTAATTCATGGGAAATTGACAAACACTCACTATTTCTCAATTACTTACATTACAGTACTTACTCACGCTAAAGAACTTCCTCTAATCGTCTTCATTACATATTTTTAATCATGCATAGAACTATTATTGATCTGCGTAAATCTGCGGAATTTTTGTTGTTGGAGACGCGTAAGACACTTTTAAATAGAAAATTGTGAAATAATTTCAAAAATTAAATGTATAAACAAGCGAGCGTGTGTCTTCTTAATACATCTGCATTTGCACTAGACTGTTTAACAGTGCAAGTCGCGTCCTAAACGTTTCTTTCTTAATTAATTCAGAAAAGTGATGAATTCCCACAATAAACTGCATTACGAACACAAATATGTGTACATTAATTAGCTGATACTTTCATGAAAACTGACAAAATCCTTTGAGAAATTTAATTTAGCGTTTCCATAGACGCACTATTTGTCTCGCTTGTTCTCTTAAACGAGCAGAACATATTTGTTCTGTTTAATGTATATTTGTTCCAGAATAAGGTACACGACGAATGCACAAAAGCCCCAAAATTACTTTTTTTTTAATTCTTAATCTTAATACTGTTTATGGTGATTCGTTTCAAACGTTTAATTTGAAAACGAAATTTTTTAATTTCTGAATTTTGGAATATTCCGCAAAATGTTTACTACGTATAAATTTGTATATCATTTTTCTACGTAAACATGTTGTATTTCTTTGGAAGAACAACAAGATGGGTAATTCAATAAATATAAAAAGGGGGTGTATTAAATACATGAATTTCGGAGAAATTGTGGGCGCTACATGAATTTTAGAAAAGTTTAGAACATTTTTAATTTCCCAAATTACTGTACCTGCAATGATAGCGATAAATCAACATTTGTGGCATTTTTGGAGAGTACATTAAGGTAGTTAATAATTGCTTGGGGTAAGGTTGATGTCGATGCGTTAATTAAATCGAAAGATAAAAATTAAATAGCATTGTGAATCCCGAATTTATTTATCATCCTGTTACACGAAAACAATTCATATGACCACCCCCCACGCCCTCCTCCGTCTATCATTTCTGCATGCTGCGTTATACGAAATACCGTGAATACATATTATATAAAAACAAGAATTCTATTCAAATTTATTCCCGCATCAATAATTCCAATTATGTATATTAGCCTTTGCCGTAAAAACTATGAAACTGCAAAACAGAAAAAGAAACACTCTGAAAACTTCCAATCATGTCATGCTCACATGATATACGGATAAAATCAAAATTGTGAATAATTTTTTTTAGTAGATATCAATTCATTCATTCATTCAAAACGATAAACATTTTAATGCGTCATTTACAAACATTTTAATTTCTTGAGAAACAGTTGAATTTGGATTGGGTATCGGTATTGTATAAACAAGATAACAGCGCAAATTAACTGGTTGTTATAGCCAAATTTATATACCTACACAGCTTAATTTTATACGTTTTATTAATTTTATGTTCAAGCCGAAAGGTATTCTGACCTACACAACTTCAAACGAAGTTTGCTAGCATTTTAAAAGCAAAATAACAAGAAGCATTTCAAGAATCAAATCGACGAAAATTAATTTTTACCAAAATAAACCTACAAATTCTCGCGGAACCGGACTACCGTCGTTCGGTTTAACAACATGGATGGAGTAAACATAAACTGGTCACTGGTCAGGTCACACGAGATAAGGAAAGTCAGTCTACGAATCAAAAACTCCCCTCGTGTTGTTTAGGAAGACGTTAGGTACTTTTTTCCGTAGACGGTGCGCGGTGCCAATGTCCAAAATACCTTTGTCGTGACTATTAGCCGTAGTCATTTCAAAACCAATGTAATAAAGCATGCATGGCTTGACGGTAGCACTTAGTGATACCGCAATTTAATGAAAAGGTAAGTACTCGTGTAATTTTCACGTTCATATTTCTCATGAAACTTTGCTATTCTATGCAAAACGAAAAATTAATTAAACTGTGCAAATGGATTTTTTGTGGCGTATAGAGGAGATGAGACACTACCAAATTGCGGTTTTCCAAGTAACATAAGATGACCAGGTTTCTAACGTCATGGCAATTTTAATTACGTTTTACGCTATTTTCATATTTTTAATAATATGGAGAAAATATGTTAATTGTTAATTGATTAATTTTTAATAGTTGTGGTTAGCAACACTCAACAAGATTTTGAAATCGAAATGCACTGTAGAGAGCAGGCGCCACGGGGAAAACTCGCACTATCAGGTTTTTCACATATTTTTATACCTACTCATATTCACGACCGTGGCTGACCTTCTTCGGGATCTTATTTATTACGTGGAAATACCATTCATATATATGGATATATGTATGTAAGAATATGAAATTGCGTATGAACTGAACGTTATTAAAAGGTTTACAGCAAAATTCTAAATCTTGCTGGTGGCCATATATTAGAACCACTTAAAAAAAATTTATTAGTGGATTCATAAATTAATATCGTGCAGACCACCTGCAAAAGAGCTTTTTTCAAGAAGACAGTGTTTAAAGTTTATGTTATAAATAGTATCATAGTATCAGAGTTCTAAAGCTTATAGGTATCTCAATTATGTAGTTTGACGGTGCGATTTATTTGTATATTCTTGAGATAAAGTATCCCTTAAAACCAACTCTCCAGCCCGAAAATATTAAATTCCCCAATCCCCGGAACACGATAAAAGGTCTTAAGTTCAAATTTGAAAAATCCCAGAAGAATTTGCGTAACTTGCTTGTGCGACGCATCGTTCTACACATGACTGTGCATAGAACTGGCTTTTTGCTGATTTTGCTCACCACAGTTTGGAAAATTCATTACGATCGCTCATTTTTGCATTTTTTTTATTACCTATAGAATATACATTACCCACATCAGTAATTATAATAATTAAAAAATCAATCAATTCAAAAAGAAATTAGTAAACGAATAATAAAAAAAAATGCCTCAATGTTTTATATTTAACCGACTAAAAAGCTGCGTCAATAAAAAATCCTAAATAACGTAACGTGATTCGCTTTAAAAGCAACAAATATGCAGATCGGGCGCCGTTAATGGATTTGACGATAAAAATAGCATTAGTTTGAACTATATATAGAACAGAACTAATAACTATATAGAATTTACTTTCGTTAACGGTCAAATGGAGCCGCTTAATTTTTTTTATATTTTAGGGTTTGGTTCCTATCAAATTAGGGAATTTGGAATTAAACAAAGTCTAAGAGAAGTAAAGAACTATTTAAAAAAAACAATTATTGAATATGGAAAAACGCTTTTTCATAAATTAAAAACTTAATACAGTTAATGGTAGTACGTTACAAACGTTTAATTTGAATTAAAAGGCATCTAGTAAAAATGCAATTTAGTATATTTAAAATATTGTAATGTACTATAAATGCACAGTGAGTTTAGATTAGATTAATATAACAATATTGTGGGTAATTACACTGATCGGCAAGAATTTATCCCCAAAATACGAACAGCTCATACCGAAATAAATTTATCAATAGATTATGACACTGGAAACGAAAACGTTTCATCACGTAAATTTTTTGAGAAAAACAGAGTCAAAAAGTGAAAAAATCCGTTTAATATAATTTTCAAAATTTCAAACAAATAATTAAAAGCGTCCTCAAATGATAGGGCAAATAACTCTAAACTATAACTATAACATATAATACACCTTCAAGCTCCAAATGGTTTCTGTAAAACAAGTTTTTATATACAGTGAGTGGAAATGAAACTCAAACATTTCTATACAAAAATTTAAATTAAAAAATAGGAGACTTTGAAAAGCCTACTTTTATACTTTTATTTAATGATTGTAATACACAATAAACATTCTTAGTTAAAATGTCACCAAGAAAAAATTCACAGTTTAGAATTCAAAATCTGAAACGTTTGGTTAAAGATTTGACTTTTTTTTGTACTTTATTTCATACAATAGATCCCAAAACGTTGAACTACCCTCGCGTCGTTCTTTCTTTGTTTTTTTTTTGCAAACATTGTCTTTTTCATAGTGACGTATATAGGGTAGATATTGCAAAATAAAACCAACGATGTGATTGTAGTAATATTTATTAGGTGTTTTTACTTAAGGGGGTATTGCGCTTTGAACGTCATTTTTGGAGCAAGATTTTAAGATTTTTTTTCTCGGAAACTACAAAAGATATTTTAATTTTTGTTTTTGTTATTTATTAATATAAGTCTCTGGTACCAAAATATATTTTCTTCGTGGACAATACAAAAAAATTCCAGCTGTCAGAGCTGGTCAAAGTAGAGATGTTTTTCGCGAAGAGGTTAACGGTCACCATGATTGCAGCACTCAGACACGTCTGAAACAAAAAATTCCAAATTGTTGTTAATTTGTATCCTATTGCTTATCGCCTGAACTAGGGAAAAGTAAAAATATAGAAATTTGCAAAAGGTATACACATTTAAAAAAAAGTTCGATTTTTTGGGTTTTTTTTTCAAAGTAAATGTTGGATTAAAAAAAGAACTATTTATCGCACAAACAAAATCGTAGTTCCGGCGATAGCGGTTAGTATAAGGATGATCCTGTCCAAATTTGAAGAAAATCGGTCAAGTAGAACTTGAGGATTGGGGGTCATTTTTTCTATTCTATTTTTTCCATGTCCAAATTTTCCATCCCATTTTTTCCATAGCCCAAGATTTCCATTGCCCAAAATTTCCATAGCCCAAAATTTCCATTGTCGAAAATTTTTGTAAAAGGCAATAATTCAATCAGTAGACATTTTGTTAAAGGCAAATATTCAGTTATGGAAAAAATAATTGATGGAAAGAATGTACTAATGGAAAATTTACAATGAAAAAAGTGACCCCTTACCGAAAAAATGACAATGGAAAAAAAAGACAATGGAAAAAAAGACCATGGAAAAAGAATGAATGAAAAAAATGTCCTAGTGGAAATTGTGGAATGGAAAAAGTGACCCCCTACCGAACTTGAGATATCGTGGTGACCGTTTTGAAAAATGCTGTTTCGAGAAAAACGCGATTAAAGTTTTGGATTAAGATTAAAACGTGAATGAATGAGATCGCCGCTCCAACTTTGAGGCACCATAACTATGTCAATTTTATGAATTTTTGGAAAACTCGTTTTGGAATACAATCTTAAATACATTAACAATAGACATATTAAAAAAATAATAATTTCGATTTTTTCAAAATTTCAAAGCGCAATAAGCCATTCCGAACATCAAATACCTATAGCCTTCTTTTAAATCCTGTATATCGCAAATTAGGCTCTGTCGTCGACTATCCGAAATTAAGAAACACTACTATAAATGTTTTTGGGCCACTAAAACTAGAGTAAAACCCCTTAATACTATAATTTAAACCCAAGTATTAGGACTCACCACTCACGGTCCAGCTTCACTCGAATTTGACATCTTCCAAAGGTCGGTTTTCCCGATATTTTAAAAATATTTTTTTTTCATGTATACAGTCTCGTGGTTCACGTCAGCAACACAGATGCAATATAGTGGCTGGAGCCCAAGCGAAATTAAAGCAGCATCCCAAATATAGACACCTTCCTCTGCATTTATGTTACCAAATACTCTATCGAGGAAAATGTTTTCCGAAAGATATTCTGCTTACCGACAACATTATTTTGGAAACTAATTTAGGAATTATAAAACATTACGATTCACAAGTAAGTCATTTATCGTTTACCTACTGTTCAAATACGTTTCTAGTGATTACTTCGTAAAAAAAATTAACTCTGCTTGTTCCCTCAACAGTTATTGTCAGTTCTTTATTTTCGCGCCCCAAGGTCCTAACAAAATTGCATTGCTAACGACTACATGATTGCAATAAGTCAACAAACGGTTTCCAAGAACGTGGCATATTTGTAATCTGATTATCAGGAAAACATTTTCAACCAGATTCCATCACACTTAAATGACGCTGAGATGAATTTATTGTGACTTTTCTTGTCATGACGCGCACAAAATACCTAACAGCTGAACAATCACAGTCACAATCGAAGATATCAAGCGGGGAAGTTAGCATCATTCGGTTACACAATTCATAACAAACTTATTTCCCGTGAGAAACCGTAACCGAAACCATAAGTACTTTTCTCGTATAAACTATAAACTTTGTTACATACCTTTAAACCCTTCCGTCTATTAAGTTTCCTTTTCCGTACCAGTCGTTATTTCAAGTCAGCCACCTCTTACTCACTCTTTTGTTTTTGTATAAAATACAAAAACAGTCCACTTCGTCTCTATGCGAGACAACACACCTAGGAAACTTCGTCTGCAATAACTGCATTGTTTCGGCCGCAGTGTGATAGGATAGGTTACACTATCTTATTGGAAGTATAAGTCATCCACAACCATCTCGTCCCATTCTGGCCATAAAGCCAATGTTGCGATAGCGAGGACCATTAACCGTAATTGCACTACCGACTTCATCCTCGAAGAAATACGGTCCAATGACTCTGCTAGCCCAAAATTCACACCACACAGTCACTCGTGGTGGATGCATGGATTGCTGATGGATGACTCATGGGTTTTCGGTTCCGCAAATTCGACACTGGCTTCCGATGTTATGTCAACTGAATCTTGTGAGCGAAGGTCTACATTCAAAATTCGTTTCATACTGCTTCGTGAAATGTTGAATTATTGAGAACGATGAATGAAGGTGGATGCACATTGGTTTGCACTTCCCTAATTGCCGTAATGTTGTTGCAGCGGGCCGGGATGGTGCGTTATGATGACCGAGAAATGTAAGGCACCATTTCGGTAATCAATTCTCACAATTTCTTTGCGTTGCTCAATTGTGAAGTGCTCTACTATAATTTAAATTCAAAGCTTACTGATGTCGCCTATGAAATGTGGGCGCTCCATAGTTGGCACAACGAAAATGATTCCAAATTTAAAATGAAAGCCGATTTTGAGACACTCTTACATACTTCCCGTTCCCTCTCTCTTAATTTTTTATTAAGTTGTAGTGCTTTTCACGGGTGTTTTTGTTGTCTGAATATTGGATTTTGCAGAATTTTTATTTTTGTCTAATATAACTTTATTTTGGTTCAATTTTCTGGTTTATACTTTTATTAGCCGGGAAAACCTCCTGAGGAACCAGATAGCTACCGTTCAGTTTATTATGTAATTCAGTTTATTATGTAATTTGGCGGAAATCTTGAAAAAAGTAATCAAAACGAAGATTATCGACCATGTAGACGAAAATAACATCCTTCCTAATCACCAGTTTGGATTCAGACCGGGACACAATACATACCATCCCTTACTTAGAATTTCCCGTCACATAAAAACCCATCTCAATAAGAGAGAATCCACTGGTGTAGTGCTCCTGGATGTACAATCCGCGTTTGATTCTGTTTGGCACGAACGCACTAATTCACAAGATGATGAAATGTGGCTTTCCTCCAGCGCTTACAAAAATAATCAAAAATTTTTTGCATGACCGCTTTTTTAGGGTGTATATTGGAACTACCCTTTCTAATAAACTCCAAATTACAGCAGGAGTTCCCCAAGGCTCGGTATTAGGACCAATATTGTACAACATATACACAGCTGATATTCCAGAGACTCCAAACTGCCTTTCCTCAGTCTTTGCAGACGACACAGCTATTTTCTGTTAGCACGAGAGTGCCTCATACATATGCACTAACCTACAGCTCGGACTAGATAATATTTATAATTATTTTCACAAATGGAAGATAAAACTTAACCCTAGCAAAACACAATCCATGTTTTTTACACGCAAACGACATCCGCGTAACCTCCCAAGTAACAATTTAAACCTGAATGGCTCGCCTATTCTATGGGCGGATAACATTAAGTATCTAGGCATCACCTTCGACTAAACTCTTACGTTCAATGCACACATATCGTTAGTTATTAATAAAACAAATGTATTAATAAAAACTCAACCCTGAACCAAGAAAATAAAATCATCATTTATAAAGTTATATTTCAAGCCCTTTTGCTCTATGCAGCACCGGTGTGGTATCAATGTGCTAAAACACATATAAAGAAAATTCAAGTTGTGCAGAATAAAATCTTGAAAATGATTCTGAATTTACCTTGGCACTTCTCCACCTCTGAATTACACGTTAGAGCTAACATAGAGCTTATAAATTCAAAGTTAGAACGCTTAACGCATCAATTTTTTGAAAGATGCATATTTTCTGATAATCCACTAATTAGGCAATTAAGTAGTTGCTGACACCATAGGTTTGACGCAGGATAAACAAATTGTCCGTAGTTTAAAGATAGCTTTTAAGTGTAGTTTTGTAATCTTTTTCACTGGGAATGAATTTAAAATTCTAGCACTAAAACTTATACTTCTATTGTATATACATAAGAGAAAAATTTGAAATAAATTGAAATTGAAAAAAACAAAACAATTACTTTTATTAGTTTGTTTTTCTTCTTTGTATTTTTTTCTGAACTAATATTTTTCCTCTTCTGCTTTTTATTTATTTTATAATTATTCGCTTAATGGTGAAGTAGCATTCAATTGGAATTATCTCTGCCTACTATCACTTTAACTGAATAAATAAATTAATTAAATTTATTTAGAGAACGAGTTTCAAGTTTTGATCGATAGCTTAACGAGAGCTGATGAAATCTAACATCTTCAAGTTCAAAGAACCAACGCAAAGTCTTCGTCCGACGAACATTTGAAACCCTTTACCTAAGAACAAGTTTTAACTTAGATTCGAGAGGGTTTTGACCGCTAGCATTGCCTATTTGTATTTCACCAGTGTAAGAAAAAGATATAATAAAATTTCAAAAGTCAGACTATCCGGAAAGTAAATTGTGAGTGCCATTAGTTAAGTCCTATAAGAAAAACTTTTACTCTTTGTTTATAATAGAAGAACCTCCACTGCTAGTCCATTTACTAATGACTTTGACTTTTGGGTTTAATGTTTTTAATATTAGCCGCTTACTCATGTCTCCCTCATGGTCATCACTTAAAAAACACGTTTTAGTTGTACGTTTTTTGTTTGCTTCATTACCTCTTAATGAAATTACCTATTCGCAGAAGAGCCTCTCCAAATCTTCATTGCTAACATTACGTACCATTCCTTAAAAAAGGTCATAAAACGAACGAGAAACTTGTTCAGCTTAAAAGTACCTCCGCGATGAGGCAAGAGCAATGCTTTTAATAAAATAAAACATACTCAAGTACATTTGAAGTGGTTATGGGCAGTAGTACTCCTGCGGGTTTCAGCACCGCAAACCTATGTGAAACTATCCACGCATCAGCCTCAACATGGTCTGCATTTCTCAACCAATCTTGCGGCAATTCCAGACAAATTCTTTCTATTCAAAAAAGGCAATAGCTGGGAAATACCGTCATCTCCGCTCGACAAAATGAAATAAATTTGAGGAAGATACCGTCTAAAAACCTTCGCCGCATCCAAATTAAAGCCCAGATCAACGTGCGAATTTCCAGCAGTTAAATTCTGACCTGCATTAATATTCCGTGAAATCCCCTTGAACGCGCATCGCGGGAGCGCATCGTTGGATGAAAAAAATCATTAGTCACATCTCGAGCATCAACAAAGCACGCAAAGGTGAGGTATCGCGTCACAAGCGGCCTATGGATAGATAAGAGGACAGGTATCAGCTGACGAAGTTTATAGAAGATAAGCGGAGTAGAGCAGCTCGCTGCTGCAAGAGCAAGGAAAAAGGTAAGTCGAAGTCGAAACTGGAAAAACGCTGCTGAGGTGATAGAACTGCTTCTGGTGTCGGTTAGACAGGTGGGTCCGTGCGACTCCGCTGATTACTTATAACTCAGGTGCTGGTAGCATCGCGCACTCAGTCTAGAAGATGAAGCGGTTCGATAGTCGCTACTCAATTCGAAACACCCTTCAGTAATTAGTTGTGCAGAAAGTGAAGAAAGTGGTTGCCGAATTTTTTTTACATAGTTCAAATATTCAGGATCAGTTCGTGCTTTCAAGGTGCGAGTTGTTTTATTTTTTGTTATTTTTCTATTTTGATATATTTTATACCCGAAATATTCAAAACAAGTGAAAAAATACAATAAATTGTGCAATACCTGACAACTGAAGGTTTAAAGATTTGTTTAAAATTGTGCAAATCACCTAAACGGAGGGAATTGAGCCGTGCAAATATGACAAACAGACGAGACTCTTCGAGATTTTGTGATAACGCCTTATCAACTACCCTCAGACTGCACGTTTCTCTCAATGTCGAGTTTAGCTAAATGCCTTTAATCACATGTGTCTACTGAGTGCTGAACTGGACGAGTGCCTTTAACGGACATTTATTAAATTGATTGTGCAATTTGTCGCGTTTGTAATTACTTAAGTGCGAAAAAGGAATCACTTGGAGTAGTTCCAGGAGTTCAAAGAACTTTTTGTAATTAATATTGCATAATGTGCTTTGGTTGTTAAAAATTACAAATAGCAACAGAGAGATACGAGCTATTATCGTGAGGTGCAAGATTTTCGAAAAGACGATATTGTGAAATTGTGGAAATTGTACGAAATATTTCTTTTCTCATTTTGCTGTGTCACAATCAATCAATCAATCTATTTGCTTATTTTTGACTGCTTAATTTTCAACATGTAGTGTCTTTTTTTAACTACATATATTAAATGGTGAGGTCATGTAAGGAAACTAAATGAAGTTGTTTTTTTTATCATAATTTTAACTGATATAAAAACTACATTAATAAAATGTTTACAATATGTTATTTGTGATATTGTTGTTTAAAGCTAACGTATTCTAATTTTTGTTGCCACACAATCACTACGGCGTTCTTATTAGGAAATGAAAAAAACATTATTTTCATAAGCAGAAACATTGTCCTTATACAGGGCGTTTCGCATAACGCATGCAGAAATTAGAGAGGCAATAGATCTCACCTAGCCAATCAAAAAATGTATGGCAGAATCACAACCGTTTTCAAGTTACAGGGTGATTATAAATTGCGTATGCACATTACTACATTATTTATATATATTATACATCACTATTTTTATTTGATCTACACAACACATCGACATCAAACTCATGCCAAACAATTACTATGTATCTCAATGTGCTTTCCAAAAATGCCACCGATGTTTACCTACCTCTACCACTGCAGATGCAGTCACTTGCGAAATTGAAAAAATATTCTAAAATTTTCCAAAATTCACATTCTTTCCATCTCTTTTGTTTCGCTTTTTACACAGTCGGGTTTTTATTTTTAAATGATTTAAACGATTGCTTCCTTAAAATTAAAAAACAATAGTGGACTTTAACCCGGGCAAGTTTTTTTTTCTTCTATGGTCATTGTTTCTAGTTATTGAATTAAAAATTACCAGAAATTTAGACTTCCAGAATTTCACGAATTTTGTATAACGAACATCCATAAAACAGTCATAATAGTGAAGTAGATATGTATGTATGTAGATGAGTACGTGCATTAATGATTTCTTATCCGCGATATTTTACAGCTTCTCTTATCCACCGTAGAGAGAAAATTAAAGAAAGCCATAGATAACAGGATAAGGCGTACGGCCATAAAGAATTTCCATCTCGTGTTAGAAATTGAAAAGTGAACAATTTTATTCTAAATGTACTAGCAGCGGTACATCAGCGCGGATTCAGCTTTCGGCTAAGCAGTGTAAGGAATTCTGTTGAAAAAGTTGACTCAAACGCTAATATGTTATACTGAATGACTCACTGAAAAAAAGTATATTCGAGCAAAACTTTCGAAAGTGGTCAATTTTTCAGATTTACATAGAATGGTTGAAGTATTCAAAGATAGGTAATCATTGCCACCTAGAAACAGGAAAACAGAATTGAAATAATAAAATTAATAATATAAGAAATTCACCAGTTTTCCATAAAATAAATTTAAAAAAAAACTAATTTAAAGTTTTTTTAATAGAATTTATTATTTTTAATATATTATAGTTAGTTTTTTATTTGTTGTTAAAGTTAAATACTGCATTGTGTTTTACTCAAAACAGTTTGAAATTTTAACACGTTTAACACTGGGTATCATCTGCAGGTACTATACGACTTTTATTACATATATTTATCTGTTGATAATTTCTAAAATATATTAGCGCCAAAATAGCGATGTCCGAAAGCAAACATTTAATCTTGCTATGTTTTTTTTTTGATTGTTGATTAAAGAATAGCGCTATATTACAATTCGAAATTCGAGAGATCGGGCTATTTCGGAAATACGATAAAAAAAATTGAATCCATCGGTTTATTATTTAACACATCTTTATCGCTTGATAATCAACTAATTGCCATCCAATGTCAAATAATTACATTGCGATTAGACGAAGGCGTATTACAAAAATTTTGTGATTGTTATCACTGATAACAAGTCATTATCCATTTCAAGTGTGGGTCAGACGATAAATTGTTCGATCATTGTGATATAGCCTATATATGCATTCTTCGCTGTTCCCGTAAAATATAATAGTAAATGAAATTTTGATGCGGATAAACATTAGAGCAAAATAAATTTAAGAAACTAACATTACCTACCTGTAAAAGAAATTCTATCTTTCCACTTTACCGCATTTCTGATGACTCGATTTTCTGGTCGAACAACTCTGACGCATTACTGCAATATTTATAAAAATTGTGAATTGAGCTTAGATTTTGCAATAACTCATATGGCATGGCTACAACATATGTAGGTATGGACCACTTTTCTTTCAACTAAACTGCTCTTAATAGAAAGCGTAGTCCAATTGCATAGAGGAAGTCATTACTCTTCATTAATTTTAATTCAACAAAAGTAACAACTACAGCAAAAATGTAGTATTTATGCATCTCTTTTTGCATAAGCTTTACTATTAAAAAAAGATTATTTTTATTATGCGTGTATCTTGGAAAGAAGACCTTTGATCTTATGCAGTAATAGCCTCATAAATGACATTCTTGCGAATGGAATATGTACATATCAATTAGCTAGAATGATATTTATGATGTATCACTGTAGCCGGATATAAAACCAGACTCTGTGATGTCTAGCTTAACCCGCTTTTATTCTTAAAACAGCAAAAAAATCTGTGAAACAAACGAATAACAAACAAGACAAAAACTCTGCAGTAATAAAGTGTCCATTAAAATTACGAGTCTTAGGTATAATGCTTTACGGTGCTTACAATTTTCAACTATCTTATTCCGTCATCCAAAAAAATGCAAACTTGCCGAAATATGGTATTTGACCTGCCTTGACGTCACAAACAGCTTACAAACTTAAATGCCAGCCGGAGGAAAATGAAAAGAAAAAATTTATGTTATCAGCTGACGGCAATAAAGTAGTACAAGATCACTACGGCGCCACATGTTCAGAAGGTACATGAATTCGCGTTACCACTCTTAATAGCTTCATATCAGGAATAACCAGCAGCTACGTGCAACTAAAAGTGACGGTGATGGCGTGCCACAGCTTCCACCGATCCTAATAAATTCTGCATACCGTAATCAAGTGGCCGCTGGCAAAATTTAAAGTGTCAGATATTATGCAATGCCTTTTATTTACAAAAAAAAATTAATTAGGGAGAATAATAGCAACATGTCCAGTGACAGCAGAGATAATCACACTTTTTATCTTTTGCAGGCCAAACGTATCTGAGGAGAAACGACTCATTCATCCGATTGGGTCAAGTTCATCCGTAAAATGGAAACGACAAAGAAGTACCTCTTTGCGGTTAGCGTGCTACTGGCAGTGCACTGGAATGTTGCATCCACTTCCATTCTCAGAGCTGGTAAGACACTTAGATACTGTGTATAAGAACAGAGCTAAACGCCGAGGTAGGTTACGTAATGGTAAAAAGATATGAAAAATATCAAGGGTTAGTTGGATGACAAAAAACAAAAGAGCTGAATGCAAGAAAGCGACGAACTCGACTCCCGTGGCTGTTGAAATGCATCACAGGAAACCTACTAATCGGTATGATATTTTAATGGCATACCAGCCGAGACGCAGCCTTGTGAGCTTCCTGCTGTTTCAGTCGTATGATTTATTCGACTATCCGCAAATATTTTTGGAAAATTAATTGTTTAGTGGCGGACCTTCGACTGATTATTGGTTGAAGACATTAACGATTTTGTAGGCGGTGCTTCACCGAATTTCTAATGCAAGCAAGCAATTAAGTGCGGGACTTTTAACTTTTTCTGATGAATTTTAATAAATGCAAACGGATCTCAAGGACTCTATTAAATTATATTTTTATATGCAAGGATTTTAAAATGGCCCAATTAATTTTTTAGAAAGATCATTAATTCCGTCATCCTAACAAAAACTTTATAAATTTATCACGAAGAAAGGGCAAAAATTCAATCTATGGACGTTATTGAATCATTTGACGCCAACTGTTTAAATTGTGCCAAAAAAAAACAAAATAACCTTTTATCTCCGGTTTTAACTTATCTCCCTATTTGTAACAATAAAAAAAGCGCCACATTCTTGGCAATGACTTACATATCCCATATCAATGAGCACTTTATCTGCCTTAAAAATGAGTAAATAACAGACTTATTGAGGCAATAAAATCCATTTGACTTCACAAATTGACTTCATTACTGCCACCCGCGTTAATTTGAATAATTTTCATTGATCACCTGCAACCTGGTAATCAATACTTAGCATCACGATCGACTTAAAGCACCTGTTCATCACGCGAATTCGTTTTAGACGTGCGGCATGAGAAATATGAATTAAACATTATCCATCTATAGTTCAGACTGATTTGTATGAAATTATGAAAAGCACATGGCTCGACCTGCTGCATAGGATAGGGACATAGTAGTTAACTTCGCACATGTGAAAATATGTAGAAAAAAAGGTTAATCATCCGAGTCAGTGATGACTGTGATTTAGCGCAGAGTGATGAGAATATGTAATTTGTTTTTTTTAATGGGAAGTGCATTGTTTTGTTACTATGACGACATTAATTTATGTATGTACATAGTTTCGGACATTGCTAAAGCTGCAAAGAACATTCTTAATCTTTGTACATAAATAGTAGCTTAACTGAAGAAGTGCGCACACATCTAGTCACGTGACTAACCCAGCGGGAAATTTAGTCAGGCATTCCTAGGGAAGCAGGTTTGGAATCAGCAAATTTTATGAGAGAAAAATATGTTGCTTCCCTGTTGATTCCGGGGAATGCAGGCAGGCATCACCTAACTGAGCTTTTTGCGAGCGAAAAATATGTTGCTTCCCTGTTGATTCCGGGGAATGCAGGTAGGCATCAACCCAATTGATCGCTGGGACCGAACCTTCTCCCTTTGTTTTCAAGTCATGACTCATAAGGAAAACAAAGCGAAATCTTGCTCATTCCTGTTTTATCTTTTGTGCAGTAAGGTGCGTTTCTTTGTGTTCTATTGTGTTTTTGTGGCGTTTTTGCGTGTTTTTTATAATAAAATCAGTTTTGTGTTCATCAAAGAGAAGGTAACTTGAACAAAATGTTCAGTAAGTTGAACAAGCTGGGAGCAGGTATGAACCTGATTCCACTTGCATTCCAAAGCAGCAAGCTGGGAGCAGTAAAAAAAGCTTTTTACTGCTTCCTCCTGCGGACATGCAATGTTAAAAAGACATGGAGTGTCCAACGGAAAGGGAATCACTACATGCTTCCCAGGAGTTGCTTCAGTTTGCATCTTTGAGCGCTTCTTTTCCCGCTGGGAACATTCTGTGCGGAATTTCCAAAGCGCCTATTTTATATTACGCACACGGAACAACTTTATGGTGGCTGCAATCCAAAAAAGTGGGAAAATTTGTAGAAAGATGAACTCAGAGCTCAAAGTGTTTTGGTTTTTGAAAAAAAATTTGATGTGCAAATGAATTTGAATTAAAAATTATATTATCTGCGTCGATCCAGTCGATCGACTTTCTAAAATTTTATACGCTGGATACCTTAATCGAGGTTTCGTAGAAACTCCATACTCGTATTCCTATTTAAAAGGAAGCCTAAAATAAATAAAAAGTTATTCGGGTTGCATAGTTATTAGGAGCCCTTATGCTTCGTTATATCGTTTCGTCTGCCTGTGTATCAGGAGGGTCCATGTGCTCCTACATTTCGCCACCGTGTGCAATGAAACCTTTTTGCTTTACCTCTCCATACCTGTAAAGTGGTGTACTTATCAAGTACAACATTCTACAATTTTTCCCCTGTAACTATACAAAGGAGAATCTAAAACTTCTAAAAACGATATTTTAAAAGTAGCACTTTTGTTTTCAACGAAAATTTTACGCCTGAAAATTAAATATACAAAATAAGTCGTTAATCGTTAAACCCCCATGATGGTAAAGTAAAGTTCAACGAACCCCCGCGGTCGTCTAAATAGGCCCAACATTGTTTTTCTTCCGATTGCAGTAATCCATGTCTCAAATGAAAACGTACACTTCTAGTAACTCATCGCCGAAATTTCGGTTGCAAATAGTTAAAGCTAGATAGACTTAACATTTGACATATTTTTAGAGGATGCCTTTATTTGAAAAAAATATTCGGCCCTTTTTGTCAACATGACAGACATGGCGGGCGATTAACTACAAAATGGAAAAAAAGTGATTTCTTAACGTAATTTAAAAATTAAAATAAATTGCTGAAAATTATGAATTGAGTTGAAAGAGGGAATTTTTGGCATTCTATTTCGATAGCAAATTTTAGTACGAATGTAGATACGATACTTACCGAGATTTTCTCGCTAAAAGGTAAAAAAAAGAGAGCCTAAGACCTCAATTTTTCAACTCTAAGATTTTTCCTGTGTGTAGCAATGGTTTTTGAACTGGTGCATGTCGAAATTCTTATTCCAAACAACCTTCCGGGGACATTCCAATAAAAATTTACGCTCCAGCTCGAAACAGCCCAATTAGGTTCTTTTTGAACAGATCCCGACTAGACTGCTGGCAATGTGTCTTTGGTAGTCACTTTATGTCTCAGAATAGAACCCCCTTTTTAATATATCTCGAAAATTCAAAGTGATAGATTCCGGATTCGTGATCTACCATACGGGATAAGTCTGATTAACATAACCTATTGTTTATTGAACAATAAATACCCTGTATAAGTCATCATTTCACCAAAATAACATTATTATCAAAAACTATTACAATTTCGCACCTTGACTAATACTTATAAAATTTATTTATTCCAGATGTGAATCCTACAAAATGCATTGTAAAAATAAACGGTAAGCCCACTCTAAAAGCTGTTGCGGAGCGATGGATAACAAACGACACATGCACCTGGCACGAATGCATCACAGACGACAACGGTACCCCTTTTGAAACTCTAGTCAAAGAAACCTGCCCCACAGCATGTAAAGAGGTATATACAAAAATTTCAAATTTTAAATTTAACTCATTTCACATAAAAATTGCTTCAATCAGGGCTTTGCTCTCCGAGAACAACCCGGAAAATGTTGTTCAAAATGCATCCAAAACAAGTGTAAATACGCCGACAAAATGTACAGTATAGGAGATAACTGGAGAGCCGAAGACACTTGTACTTTGTTCGAGTGTTCTGAATTTAACGGCATGGCAATAATATCAACATACAGAAAATTATGCCCAAAAGTAACAAACTGCTTAGAGGAAGACTTGTACCAGGAAGATTGCTGTATGAAATGCAGAACGGACCTTACTAAGGACGATGTGGATTCGGATTTAATCAAAGAAAAAACATACAAACACCATCTATGTAACAGAGAGTGCGTAGCTGGAGAGGCTCCAAAAATATGCCAGTACACCTTTGTTGTGGAATGGTACGAGACCCTAAGCAAAGCATGTTACGATTGCCCATATAATATGACTGACTGCAATCGCCCTCATTGCATAGTAGCAGATGGTGCGCGTCGAAGTGTTTTAGTCATAAACAGAATGATGCCTGGTCCAGCGATAGAAGTTTGCGTGAACGACACAATTGTTGTGGATGTTAAAAATCATTTATTGGGAGAGAGCACCACAGTTCATTGGCATGGATTGCATCAAAGAGAAACACCGTACATGGATGGAGTTCCACATATCTCCCAGTGCCCGATTCAACCACATACAACATTCCGATATAAGTTCAAAGCAGATCATTCTGGTACACACTTTTGGCACTCTCATACAGGCATGCAGAGAGGAGATGGCAGTTTTGGTGCTTTAATAATTCGTGAGCCACAAGACAGGCATTCAAAGCTGTATGATTTTGATTTATCCGAACACGTGATGATAATACAAGACTGGACACACGTTCCAGGACTGTCAATGTTCGCTTCGCATCACCACTCTATTGGAGATAATAAACCTCCAAATATTCTTGTAAATGGAAAGGGTCGCTATTTTCCTGGTATCGAAGAAAATTTGATTGAAGCACCAACAGAATTGCAGTCTACGTTAATAAGAAATTTGGACCAGTACACAGTCGTCACAGAGACGCAACCAGTGATTCAAGAACATATTCAGGAAAATGAGCCACATCTTGAAGAAGTTAAGCCATATATCCAAGAAACCAGTCAGCGACGCATCGTAGACGTAAGTCCGCACTTTCCAGAAAGCCAACCACATATTGTAGAAGTAAGACCACAGTATCCAGAAAATCAACCATACAGTTCCGAGCAACGCATTCCCAAAATTCCATCCTTCACTGCAGAAGCTGTTACTGAACCAAACGTTACAGAAGATCAACTCAATTTTGAGGAAATGCAATCGGATGTTCCAGACATCCAACCAAATAATTATGATCAACAAAACTTCGACGAAACACAATTGAATGGTACAAAAGACCTATCAAATGTTAAACCGGAAGAACAAGTAAATGCTTCAGAAGTTGAAGCAGAGTTCGCAGAAACTTTTTCCAATGAAGATATTAACTCAACAAACAAAAAACCAGCACATAATGATGGAGCTCAACCTATTTACACTACTCATACAATGGATGTCACAAGCAAAATCAGCGAAAGTTCTAAAAAGAAAAGATCCATAACTGACGAAGAGCTATTTCCTCTAGAAACGTTTAGAGTCATAAAAGGATACAAATATAGATTTAGGGTAATTAACGCGGAATTTCTCAATTGCCCAATATCCGTTTCGGTGGACGACCACACCCTGACGGTAATAAACTCTGATGGATACGACTTTGAACCTGTCGAGGTATCCTCCATTGTGACGTATGCCGGCGAAAGATTCGACTTTGTCATTGAAGCCAACCAAGATTTGGACAATTACTGGATTCGTTTCAAAGGTCTAATGGACTGTGATGAACGATTTACTGCTGCCCACCAAGCAGCTGTACTGCATTATGAAGGCGCTTCTCATTCGGAACCAAAAGGAACGCCCATCTACGACTTTGAGCGTTCTGGAATCCAACTCAATCCACTCAATAAAGGATCAGGATCGTCAGATGCAATTACAATAACAGAATTGACCGCATCCGACCCGGACGTTCCTTGGATGCACAAAGATCCAGACTTTAAATTTTACGTCTACTACGACTTCTATGCCAAAGATAATCCACATTTCCATGTTCCAAATTTGTACGGTTTCCACAAAGTGAATAATAAGGCTAATAAGCTTTACACACCCCAGCTGAACCACATTAGCATGAAATTTCCACCAATCGCGCTTATGCCAGGAAGAAATCTTATAAACGAAAGTATGTTCTGCAATGAATCGAGTCTGGCCGCTAAAGGGATCGATTGCCGAAATGAATTCTGTGAATGCAGTCATGTCCTTCAAGTGCCTCTAAATTCAATTGTTGAAATGGTCCTGATAGACGAGGGAGTTACTTTCGATGCCAATCATCCCTTCCATTTGCATGGAAATGCTTTTAGAGTTCTAGCAGTGGAGAGAATTGGAAAGAATGTTACAGCCGAACAGGTACGCTTATAAAAGAAACCTTTTGTTCTCTTAAAAAAAATTCAATTCTTCTTTCTTTCTTTTCAGGTTAAGGAAATGGACAAAAATGGCCTCCTGAAAAGAAAACTTAAAAATGCTCCGATCAAAGACACTATCACCATTCCAGATGGCGGATACACGATAATACGCTTTAAAGCAGATAATCCAGGTTACTGGTTGTTTCATTGCCACATCGAATTTCATGCCGAAATCGGAATGGCGCTCGTGTTAAAAGTGGGCGACCACAATCAGATGCTTCCAGTACCTGAAAGTTTCCCAACATGCTCAGATTATGTACCTGAAATTCGCGTTAGCGACGGCAGCGGAGCTGCTGTTAGAATAAGTCTCAGTTTTGTGACACTTATCATGTTAATGTTAGGTTTAATGCTGTTTTAAGCAATAAGGGTTAATAAATTTATTTATTTTTAATTTTTAATGTTCGTGAATCATTTTTGGAAAAACATTTGAGGTCTTCGATTTGGTCCTGCCTATAAAAACCATGACAACTTAACAATAATCTTCTTCGTTAGCTCCATCATATATTTTCATATTCCAAAGTGGAGTGAGTCTGAATAACGACAGTCTTGACTATTGTGTATGCTAAGTATAACGAGACCTATGACGATAGAAATGAAAACTCTCAAATCACAAACAGTCGTTTATAATTTACAAACTTCTTCTTTTATACTTGTTTCTATAAATTCATTAAATTCCTGCTGCGTAAAACTTTTATTCAACAACAGAAAATGATTTAAGCCCTCAGCCTGGCACCTTGCATACTTAATGATATCAGTCCAGGTGTCGTGTTTCATATTAGTTTCCATCTTGGGAAAACGAAGAGGAAAATCACAGTCATAGTGCTTCTTATTAGCCACATAGTGTCCCTCGGTGTACAGTTTTTCGCAGAGAAAACACTCGAAACCGTCAAAGAATGTATTTTCCGCTGAAAATCCTCGCTTTAGAATACTCTTCTTAAGCAGCTCATTCGACACTGGATTGATTTGAGAATACTTGTGATCTAAATACTTGTTGTACTCGTAATCGTTTTCGTCAAGGTATTTTAGGAATTCAGCTAGGGCTTTTGGACTGCCAAAATCTGATATAAGTATTGCAGATTTTTTATTGGGTAACCAGTCCTGGGCGCAAAAAAGGAAATAATTGTAGTAATGATAGGCATAGTACAAAATCCTTACCTTTATAGTGGGAGAACCAAAGTATACTGGAATTGATCCGATATAAATAGCTCTCCAAAACTTTTCAGTAACGTAGTCGTTACATACACCGTTTTCGTATGCTATAATAAACTTATATCTGGCAAGAAATGTATAAAATTCCTCTGAGTCGATGGTTTTGAGATAGTCCCTCGAAAGGCTAGAAAAAACGTTTTTTTAGCTTTCTGCTTACTTATTGTGTTAAGCCTACCCAAAACATAAGTCTGAAATTCTCGACAAATGCGCCTTGGCTATCGAACCGATTTAAAAACGAGTATCACTCACCTCTTTGGTAAATTTTTATTATTCAGGCACCCTCCGTACGAGTCCACTTCAATGTAATTCATAAGCTCTCTTACGTACTGATCTCTCCCTGACATTGTATCACAAATTGACTGGATAAAAGCAACAGGGGCGAGCTGTCCTTTCTTTCGTAGTTTGGTTTTCTCTCCCACGGAAACAAGAAAACGTTTCGAAGTGATTCTCTCGATGCTTTCAATATACTGAGTGGTCAAGGGGAAATCACTGTACCTACTAAACGTTGCAGTTAAGTTAAAGTGTCTTAGAACAGATTCAAACTGAATGTAGGGAACGTTCTTTGGAGATTCTTCATGCATAAGTGCCCATAAATGGTTTGGCAAGCGGGGCAGGGGCAAATCTGTTATGTTTATGTCAGAAGCGTAAAATGCAATTGCCTAGAAAGGAAGAGGTGTTCGAAGCCACTGTAAAGGTAAGACAAGTGTAAAACAAACCATAGAAGTCTCCCTTTTCATGTAACTTCTATCCACTGTGAAGAGACAGTTGTACATCCCGCACTGTACCTCTCTTCGGTATTCGGGCAACAGTTCTGTCCACCATAATATCACTGGGATGGAGTGGACATGTGTATTATCCTGAAAATACGTGAATAAGAAAACAACTAACGGAAAACCCTTAGCCTCTTACATTCTTCCAAAACACCTTCTGCACCACAATATACAGGCCGCAAAGAAAAGTGATTAGAGCAAAAATCTTTCTCCAGATTCCTAATCGCATCATAAATTACGTTGCACTAAAGAACAATAAAACCATTTCAAGTAACAAATTGTGGCGAACAACTGAAGCTACAGCCGCCAAGACTTGCTAAAAATTGAGATAAGCTTCCGCCGCTCGGGAGGCTGCTACATCATTTAGATCACTGCATAGTCCCGATGTTATCAACTTCCTTCAACGTCCGGCGCAACCGGATTACTCATTGTTGAAATGTAAAATGATAAAAACTCCAAAAGCTGTGCAAGCAAAATAAATCACTTCAACTAATCAAAACAACCTCTCGGGCCTTTGACCTTGAACTAATGACAGCTGACTTCGCTTAAAACTTTCAGTTCAGTGAAACAACGCACGTGTGCGTCAAATTGTAAAAGTGAAAGTAGAAACTTTTGTAAACTCCCCCAAATGCGACGAATATGTCGCTATTCATATAATATTTATGACCGTATCATATCCATCCCCATATTAATGAATATAACACCAATGGAAGAAATCCAAATTAAAAGAAGTTAACAAACGCAGCCTAAATCTAATATCTGCCAAACCCCCCACTTTTCCCTAAAGATCTTCCCCAGAAGTTGTCAAATTAATTGGGTTGCACTTTAAACGCAAATTTCTTTAGTAAATCCGAAAAATAATAGTTCTTGAAACGATGAGTGACGACTTTTTAAGTAAACCACTTTCATTAGGAGCGCCGCCAGGTAAAAAACCTAAATTACGCAATAAATGCAATTATCCTGACATAACCTCTGTTTATGCAGTGCCATCACCTGGTGAGCCCCAGAGGATAGCCCCATTGTCCCCTTACCTCAACTATGACCCACGATTTCTGCAGCAGGCGCAGCCAGAGTTTATTTTCCCTGAGGGTGCATCCAAACAGCGAGGCAGATTCGAGCTCGCTTTCTCACAGATAGGAACTTCAGTGATGGTAGGTGCCGGTATCGGAGGAATGGCTGGGCTGTACAACGGCGTGAGGGCCACTGCATTGGCAAATCAGACTGGTAAACTTAGGAGAACACAGTAAGTTATTAGCTTTTATGAAATTTCGTATAGATGTTTCTTTCAGTGCTGGAGGAAAAACGGTCTTATGTCCGCCCAAATCATTTTAAAATTATTCAGATCTTCTCTTTTTAATGTTAAGTGAGTGGCCTGGATCTAGTGCACCCTAGCCAATGACATAACATTTTGACTTGTCGCGGTTAATTCCTAAGGTATGCTCATATATTCAGTTGCACATATAAACGAATTTTCAGTTACTGCAGGTTTCGCAGCTGAACGGTGTCTTGAAACAGAGAAGCCAGTTTACTTAAACAGGTTCCTATAAGCAACGTGATTGAGTGTAAAGAATTCAGTTAGTAAAGTTCTCCTCTGTCATATAGTCAGGCACTCAGCGAGGACATGCTATGGAGTTTCCTCATCTTCCTAACACAGTCTCTGATCTGTTAATCACAGATGGACTTTTTGTCAAGCTACAATGTCTTGTAGTTAAACCGAACATAAGCAAACCTATTCACGCAGAGAGTTCCCAACTTCTCCTGTACGGGACTTCCATGAAATCCTGCACATTAAATTTTCTGGGAGAAGATCTCCAATAATGCTTGTGCAGGCCAACTCAATTCAGGTTTATGGTATGTCTTCGTGGCCTTCAGCTCCACAATGAAACGGCAACCAAAAATAACATTATTCCTTTCTCCGAGAAGGACGAGGGCATACATACATATGACATTATAAGTGTAGAGTCGGTTTTCTGGTATGTGAGAACAGCAATGGGTACCCTGATTTCCTTAAGAATCAAAATGCATTTACCTACGTAGGCCCTTCTCTTGAATATCTTCCTTTGGATCTTTTAGACTGAAATTTGTTTCGTATACTCTTCGTGTACACACACGCATGAACACACCGGAGTGGAAATAAACGTTTCCAGAAACTATAGGCACAGAAGATCTTTAAGACGCAGTACCTCCTTAGGGATCACTCCAATCCTAATAATAATATAACTAAAAACTAATCACGCACGTTAGCTATTTTAATAAGACCTGGTTCCATCAGTACTCCATGTGTGAACACATCACTGAATATGTTTAAATCATTTATTAGCTTAGACGTACGATGTACTAAGGCATCTTCTTATGCAGGCTCTTAAATCATGTAATGAAACAAGGATCAGCTACAGCAAATACGTTGGGAACACTTGCCGTTATGTACTCAGCATTTGGCGTCCTTCTGCAATGGGGCAGGGGTGAAGACGATGAACTTAACACAATTCTTGCAGGCACAGGGACAGGACTCTTGTACAAATCGTCAGGTAAGCACTGTCTCTGCTGAACTCATTTTTCTAAAATATATAGTGCAACTGTTGTGATGATCGCTTTTTAATATATTCGTTACCCAAGACACATACCAGAAACTTAAGCAATAAGCACTTTAGTGCCTTGGTTGTGAAGTCAATTAAAAATAAATTATTACGATAGCTGCAGTAGATAGATTTGAGGGAGTATTCTGTAGTGACATCATTAATTTTTTTCTCGGGAGTGAAAAGAGATTTATTTTTATTTACTCGATTCGATTAATGTGTACTGCATAGACAGAAAGTGGCTATGTCAGATTGTAAAAGACGCAATCAGTCTGTCGCGAAATAATTCGATCATCGGCATATAAAAGTATCCTAGAATCAGAAGCAGTAAAGAAACGTATATGAAATGAAATATTGGATGAAAAAGCTCCCGAGAATAACATTTGCTGCATACGATTAGATAAGTAAAAGGCAGCCAATTTATAAAAATAGTAGGAAAGTTATATAAAAGAATCCTTTAGTTTAATGTGTCAAAAACCTTGCTAAAATATATGAAAATGCAATCAATCTGCTGATCTATCTCAATCGCAGGGAAGCAATAATGCACAAATTCCAACCAGTTTAGTGATGGATTTATATTTGGTAAATTCATGCTGAAGTGATCCCAGAACAGTTCTTCATTGGAAACGAAAAGCATGATTGACCAACCCCTCAGGAAAACGAACTTTAGATCTTAGGCATATATTAATTTTTATCAAAGAAAAATCATGTGTTACTGACAAACACGATATGAATATCTGTAAATAGGTATCTAGCGATCTCTTTTAAGTAAACTGAAACTTTAGTTTAGAAGTAGCTCTTTCCCTGGTATTAGTAGTTTTTGTGTGTCCATTACTCTAAAATTTCATCTGAATGAATAAAATATTTTTAAATTCTTACCAAAGTCATAACATTTAAATTATTTTTTCAGCTGGTCTGAAAAAGTGC
Organism: Neoitamus cyanurus; assembly: GCA_947538895.1. Lineage (NCBI taxonomy): Eukaryota > Metazoa > Arthropoda > Insecta > Diptera > Asilidae > Neoitamus > Neoitamus cyanurus. The sequence goes on along the minus strand of OX384544.1, from coordinate 15,810,952 downwards.
GCAATCGGAGGAACCGTTGGACTTGGACTCTCCGCACTGTACTGCCTTTATGCAATATCAAAAAATTCGTCCGACAAATTTAGCATAAAGTCCTACATGTAAATATTGGCCTTCCACGGGTGTAATAGTTGTTAAGTTCCATTAGAATGTTTTAATTGACAAAATCGTTACCGGGCTCTTTGAGGTTAATGAATGCTTCATAAGAAAAAAATTTTGAGTATAAATAAAGCATCAACAAGATCCGAAACATATAGTTTTGATACTCGTATTTTTCTATATTTTTATGTAGTGTGTGGGCCTTGTCCATGTACAGAGCGGGCGAGCGTTTTACGTTTGAGCTAATTTTAGAATGGAATTCAAACACTTTTTTCCCTTAGGTGGCCTGGTAAAGAGCGGCAAGAGTATGATTTTTACTCTTCAAATTGGTTTGATTTCATAGCGTGTGGTGTGCAATAAAAAAAAAGAAATTGAAATTGATTGGTAATTTCTTGCACCTGTGATCTGGTGGTTTTTCACTGCATTTCGTAGGCGATTATTAAAGATTCGTAGTCAATTTTCATAACATTTCCCCCCAAATTTTTGTATTGCTCTTTTTATTATTTAATTATTATTTCTTTATAACTATCTATTCCTAACAAAATGAAACGTGTGGTCCGGTTAACGGTACCAAGGTCGTTTAAAAACAAGGAAAAACGTCACGAGTGTCCCTTGTTGGATAGATATTCTAACAGTAAGTAACAGGTAACAATATTCAACTGGGAAAAATGTTCCCTAAAATTTCAACCCATTGCCAAAAAACTCAGCGATAGTGACTGACATTACAACTACTCAGATTTTTTTTGGTTAAACTCAATTGCAAGCTCGTTGTATATTTTAATTTTTGCAACGCGCGACATCCTGCATTATAGTTTTATTAAAATGACTAAATTTACAACAAGCAATAACGGTAAATCAAAAGTTATTTGTAGCCATTCAATTCAAGCCAATTCTCCTGGGGCAATTAACGGCTACATAAACAAAACGCAAAAGTAAATCTTACATACATAATTTTCTAAATTTTAATTACTTTCCCCAAATTTCAGTAAATACATCGAACTGATTTTTCCATCCAATTGTGAATTATTTACATTCTACCAGCCGAAACCACAATTTCCTAAAAACGTACACAGCCCTGCAAGAGTCCACTTCAGATGTAGTTAACGAACGCATCACAATGGCGTCGGGCGATGTAAGGATGTCAAGACTTTTGAAATTAGCGCATAAATTCAATTCATTTTATCTAACGGGTGAGTCGAGTGTAATTTTTATGATCCTAGCTATGCAGGCAGTGCAGAAAATTGGCGATTGTACTCTGTTAAACGGTGAAACACAAAATGGTGTACCATATCGATCCGTCGGTGACTCCTCTATAAGTTATTGGGCGCCCCTATTAAGTAGCCCTAGTGCTTTTTTCTGTGTACCTCTATACCCGATAAGAACTGCTGCGGCGTGGGCAGAGACACGCAATTAGGGTTTTTTGCAACGATTTTGTGTATTATGCAAAAAAAGGGTAAAAGAAAAATGTCAACAGGATTTACTTTGACATTTGACTATCAACTGTCAAAATATTTTGCTTACAAAAACACCTGTCGCGATTTTTCACAAAAGTGCATGAAGTCGTTGGGAGGGGCCCTAATGGCTTTTTCCTGGGTTCAATTGGATGCACCTATTAGATGTAATTCCATGGGGCTGATGTAATTTTCTATTGGAGCAAGGGACCGGCCAATGAGTCAACACACTACTCATATTGTGAAATCACATGGCCTAGGTGCTGTGCTGCACATGACCGACTTCCAAGTGCCCTATGATTCAAAATACGTAATAGTTTAGCCACCATATGGTGATGATTTAATTTTATAACTTCGCAGATGCTATAAGGCGTTGGCATGCGCCCTGACAATTCCCGTCTGCGACCGGCCGGTCAACGAACCAAGCCGGACATAGGCGGGTGTATCTAGTCTAGTCCAGTGCTTGACCTCGTTAGCCTGCTCAACCGCAAAGTTGGTTTGAGTTGAGTCATTCGTTTACTTCCCTTCTTCCCTTAGAAATTTCTATGAATGCGCTTTTACTATTGCATGACTAATTCGATTTGAATGTTGCCCTAGGATGTAGAAAAGGAGAAATCTGCCCCTTCATAGTTGAAGGGAAACAAGTCGGACTAATCAGATCGAATGTTCTGAAGCATCTGATCAACTACCCTGAGGTATTTTGTGTTCGAGAGTCGGATGATGTAAAGCAGGTGAGCCTATTTCAATACAAACAATTGATTGTGTCTAACTCGTTTGATTTTTAGGAGGGAATAGTAGAATTAAATCCAGCATTTCGTGATTATACGGAGCGGTCAATTAAAGTTGATCATGTGCTCCGGGAACTCAGGTCTAAAGATGTGTTCTCCGCGCTTAAGGGGTGGAGGGATGAGGTGAGTTACATGGTGCATATGCCAGCACATCCAGTACATCAAATGCATTTTTTCTATAATTACTTTCTCAATGAATTTTTTTCTAATGGGGTCTATTCTGAGATCTGGTCACATGAAAAACATTTGCACGGAACTTTCATTTCGCTAATACTGAATAGTTTGACTTCAGGCGAATACGATAATAGGTTCTACCGACAGTTCCGCTTAAAAAACCGAACTTGTGGAACATTCACAGTAAACGATGTTGGCATGGAAGAATAGGATAATTGCAATGTGAATCGGATCTCAGAATAACCCCCAATCTAAAATTATCCATTTCGTCAACTATACATCCTGGGAAAATTTCGATGTCGTACCGGAGCATATGAAAGCTAAATTCAGAGTCTCCTTTAGTAAGCATATGGAAATGATAATCCATTTGTCAAATAAAACCTATGCCGCTTCCACTTCATCAATTAAATTTCATTGTTAATATTATCTTCCATTATGACGTAGAAGGGCAAATGACGTAAATCGAGTTATTTCCGAAATTTCGTATTGGCTAGAAGTTGGTGACGACTAAAGTATCCAGTGAGCTCCCTTCTATATAACCTCATAGGCAGTAAAACAGTTTCATCGCCGCCTCGTGTAACTTTCTGTCTCTGTTTCCTTGTGTCGCCTTAGAAGGCGCGCGCTCATAAGTATATAGCAGTGGAATTCGCCAAAGCGACAAAACGCCGGGAAGAGAAAATCTGTTAAAAAAGTGTGTTAAGGTCTTACGCGACGAAGCTGTGAAAATGCAGGTTTTATTAAGCACCGCACACTATACACTAAAAGGTGTGTACCATAAAACGTTGCGTCATTCTGCGACTGGCTCTGCCTTTTAACAAAATCGATTGTTGATGGTCAATTGGCGAAAGGATGGGTCATCCAATACTTACAATGCACACGATCCGTAGTCTGCTATGTATTCTGTATGTCTGATTTTTTTGGATATAGCTTAACTAAAATTCTCAAGTGTGTAAATTGTGTCGGATACTCGAGTCATAACAATTATTCGCGAAATAGGACCAAGCCTCCTTGTTACTTAAGTACAACAAGACTTGTCACAATTATATGCCATATATCATATTCATCGACAGGCATAAATAAGGGAATACAATAGTCCGAATATCTACTAGTAAGCATCGCGTAATTAAAATTCTTGCAGCAATTTCTTATTATTGAAACAAAGTGCATCTGGTGTGCCATGTTCGATTACTATCCGGAGAGTGTATAAAACAGCCAACCAATTCCTTTTCAGTATTATGAGGTTAAGTATGGGCACATTAGCTTACTTAAAATGGACCGATCAGCAACATGCCTGTTTGGTGTACGAAAGTACGGCGTTGATATTAACGGGTACGTAAAACACCCAACTAGAGGGTTGTGTATTTGGCTGCAACAGAGATCTGATACAAAGGAGACATGGCCTGGTAAGTGGGACAATATGGTTGGTGGCGGACTTTCAGTTGGATTCGGTATCAAGGAGACTGCGATTAAAGAGGCAGCCGAGGAAGCATCCATTCCAGACCATCTTATTACGAATCTCATATCTGCTGGCTGCGTATCATTCTTCTTTGAGAGTGATCAAGGTCTCTTCCCAAATACTGAATTTGTTTTTGATCTGGAGCTACCAACTGATTTTGTACCACAAAATTCTGACGGAGAGGTTCAGGCCTTTGAGCTTCTTCCAGCCGATGAATGCCTCGAGAGGGTGTTTTCACCAGAATTCAAGACAACGAGTTGCCCTGTAGTTATAGATTTCTTAATTCGCCACGGATACATAACTCCGGAGAATGGTTCGTTCTCTAAATTTATTAAAGTGTGTTTAAGCTTTACAATCTTCAATTGCAGAAATAAATTTCACCCAACTCGTAGAGCTCCTCCATGTGCCCCTTCAGTCGTTGTACACTTACCGATCAAAGACTGCCATAGCCGCTCCGAACAACCTTGAGAATGGTTTCATCGATGCCGAGCAACAGCAACCACTGCAGTAATAATGTAATTGTATATTCCAGCATTTTGCACCAACAAATGCCCCCCCATAAAAAATGTAAAACCGAAAAAACGAACGACTCGCTGCTCACCGGTGGCCAAATACAGGTATATTCAAGCAATTTTTAACCAAAGTGCTCGGGAGAGGTTAAATATTTTTTGTAATCTGAGATGTGTTTAAGCTTTTCACTAGAATGTAAGACGACGTTTTTTTACGAGACCCGTAGTAGAAATTTGTCCTCCTGTTACAATTTTGGAATGTTTCGCGCAACTGATTTAATGCCTCTGGTTATAGGGTCTTTTAAAGACTTTTTCATGATGTTTTAATTGTAGCTCCTTTGAGACATGCTGAACCGGCTCAATGCTGACTTTGTTTTTTTGTCTGTTTTTATTTTATTCTATTGCGACTTTTTAATAAATTAGACGAGCTGAGAGCTGTGTATTTTGGTATTTTAAACGTGTTTCTAGCATATTGTGTTTTGTTAGTCTGAAGGTATTAAATTTGGACATTGCTTGAGTTATTTAGTGTGAGTAGGGCTCTTCTGATGAAACAGACGCATTTAATTCAACAACCCATTTTGATGTATTTTCGTTTTTATTATAAACAGTTTTGTCTAAAAAGACACAAATTGACGCATACGGTTTATTTTCTTAACTGGAGACGCACGAGCCTATTCCAACTCTATTTCATCAGACGACCTTTTCTCATTGATATTTAAAGCCGATGGCGAAAAACTGTAATATTGCTTAATTTAAGGCACTATTCTTAGTTTATGAACTTTTGTGATAAAGCTGATTGCGCGATTGATCTTCAGCATAAGTAAAATATTGCCATATATTAAGTGTACATTTTTCAGATAATCCCCCGTCTCAAGTGGTGATCAGAGTAGGTGTGAGTGTTGCTTAAAACAATCTTCTCTTATTGGAAAGCAAAAACATGATGAGATGCAAAGTGTACCCTTGCATTCGTTTTATTTATTGATAAATGTTAAAGCGTTTTAAGGTTCTATTGACTCTCAATTTTATGGAATTGTAAATTAATAATTTATTTGAGGCAAAATGGCATAATCCTTTTTTACCTCAACATATCTATTAGTTGCGGCGTTCGCAAATGTACTGTAAGCGAACAGCCCTTTACTTTCTAGGCCCTACTATAAATGGCTCAATTAGCTTTGGTGTATCTACTTAAATTTGCGTTGAGTTAATGCTGCACAAATTTGTTCTATTTAATCCTCTTAAAGGACGTAAAAGACATGAACTTAACTGTATTGTATAAAAGTTTCTTTGTGATCATAAAACGAGTTTTAATTATAAAGGCATAGTTACAGCTAGTCCAATACAAACATATTATACGAATTGTGCTTAGTTCTCAGCCAGCATACTTTTATGAAATGCTCGCAGGTTTACTGTTTAAGCTTCTTTACGGTTCTTTTTTCCGAATGATTCTAGCAATAAATTTACATTTTAAGGTAAATCGTTTTCCTCGCAAACAAGTGTAATTGTGGTTTTCTTTTAATTACATTCGAGTAAAACATTACGCAGCTGTTTTCTTAATGGTTCGAACTTTTTTAGCACTAACAGGATTTGATATTTGCTAGAATTTTGCCATAATACAGGAATATAATTCGAAATTCAGCCAGCCATAACAGGTTTATAGGTATAAAAAGATTCCGCATTTCTTCCAACAATGTGAGCACAATATCATACAACGACGACGGCTGAAGGGCCAGATATCGTTTCTATCCATCGTATTCCCTGCTGCATCAGGTCTTGTAATTGTGTTTAAAAAAAAATTCGGTCGCTCAAATAAATCCCATTTACACGATGGGACTCTTGTTCGGCGTAGTCTTCGATTCCGCTTTGCTCTATCTGTGCCTGCCGTCTCCCTCATCCTAGTTCTCGAATGTCAGCCGGCATGAGTTCGTACATGCAAATGGAGTCATAAGAATAATGCCCGATATAATTTTTGTAAAGTTTATTAGTTACATTTGTTGTACATTTTAAAGTTTAATGGTCATCGCTTTAATGTCAGTAGGTGGACGGTTTTTCTTTTGGGCAGTACACACGTACAATTTATATTTTGATAATATTTTAAAAGTAGCAATAGTAGTAGTAGGGGTGAGTAAATAATTACTCTATAAATTAGCCATCTATGTTTTCAACAAGACACTATCAAAGTTGTACAAATGTACTCTTCCGTGCTACCAACACTGTTCTCTTGTCTTGCATTTGACGCTGTCACTCCAGCAGCTGTCAGTCCCGTTGAGGAAATAGTTTATTGCTGCGAATCGGATTTTGTATTGATTTTTGAGAGTTTTTGAAATAAAAATTAACCAATAGAATCTGCAAAACGTTTTTACGACAGTAATATAGCAAGAAAGGTACAGTAGCAAAAGTAAAACACGCGACAATCCATGGAATCCGAAGAAGTTGGAAGCAAGAAGGCCCGCGGCAGAGGCAGAGGAACTAGGGCTCGCGGCCGGGGTAGGGGACGTGGGAGAGGTCGTGGGAAGAAAGCTGCACGAATTGTATCATCGGATGAAGAAGTTTCACAAGAACAAACTGAAGAAACACCCGAAGAGATGCCACCAGTGCAAGTTACGGATGTGACTATGGAGGCTTCAAGCAACAAAGAGAACGAGGTTATTCCGGAAGAACCTCTTGTGCCATCAACAAGTGAGTTAGACAATTTGGTTTTTCTCGGAATTGCGTTTTACTAAAAATGAAAATTTAGTCGACATGGAGGCCGATATTTCCCAGTTAGAAGCGCCAACTTTCACAACAATTTCTAGAGGTCCGCCCGAGCCGATGCTGCGTTTGAAGTGGGATCATAAAGTATCCCTTATTGGGGAAAAGGTCCTCAATCCGATGATACACTGCTGTGATCAGTGTGATAAGCCGATTTTGGTTTATGGCCGCATGATACCCTGCAAGCACATATTTTGCCTGAAGTGTGCCAGGGCTGAGCCAATTAAATTATGTCCGCGGTGCAAGGACAAAGTTGTTAGGGTCGAGCAAAGTGGGTTGGGGACTGTTTTCATGTGCACCCATGGGGGCAGCCGATATGGGAACACCGGATGCAGAAGGACTTATTTGTCTCAGGTTTGGTGCTAAATTTTCCCCCTTTCATTTAATTTTATAAATTTTTTAATTCCAGAGGGACTTACAAGCTCACATTAATCACAGGCACATAACGCCGCAGCTTATGAATCCGGACGCTTCTATCTTAAAGGCAGCGCAGCTCGATAACAAACCTTCTTTGCTCCCACAGAGGAAAGTAAGCGTTGATTTCTTATTTATTCTTTACAATATAAAAACGTTTTTCTAAAGTCCACTGAAGCTCCCACGCTTGTGACACCTTCAACAATGGCTAGGACTCAGCCACGATCCACATCCTCACAGTCATTCACCGCAAGTTTATCAGTAAATCAATCGTACACTTCAGTAACAATCTTAATGAATTTATTATTACTGCAGGAAGCGTCTGGTCTTGGTAAAGGTAGTCTGCTGCCAATAGTCTCATCATCGATCAGCCAATCAATTCACAGTCACTCCGATGCCCTGGCTGCAGCCGCCTATTATAGCTCATCTTTACAGTCCTCAGGCTCAGGAACGTACAGCGTACCCACTGTGCAGACAGTCATGACACAGAATTATGGAACTATTCCGACCATTACTCCTCAAGCAGGTAATTTACATGTTAGACCACGCCCAGACAGTAAGACTAACAGAGGGGATGTGATGAAAACGAACATCTCATCTCTGTTCGTTTTCTTGCTGTGTATGGTCTCAATGGTGTTATGAAGTTTTATAATACTGAATTATTTCTTGAAAGCAGCTCAGATTAGCTCCCGTCCTTCCACGGTTCCTCCACCCCCAGCGCCGCCCCAAACCCCTGCCTATTACGCTGCCTACGGCCAGCAATACGGCCAATTATCGCACTATCAGTATGATCAAACCAACTTTAACAACAACCCCTCCAATACACAATGGAATCAACAGCAATACTATAGATGAATCAGAGAGTTCGTAGAGGAGATCCTCAGGCAGGAAGCGCTAGACCATAAAAAGTAAAAAAGAGAACAAAACTCCCTGTACATATGTAAATGAGTGGACTTCAGGCGAGGCTTCGGTGGGCGGTAGATTAATTTAGTGTGCTTACATATGTATCAAAAACATAATCTCATCTCTGTTTCCTTTTTCTCCTTCAAATAAATAGATGGATGGCTTTGTCGTGGAATGTAATAATGTGTTTATGACTTGCCAGAGGATGAAAAGTAATCAGAGGGTGGCTGGGGCTCTTATTGTACACAGTTCTTTTTTTGTATAAGACCTTATAACGACAAAACAAGGAAGGTGCCGGAAGTGGTTCTGCTAGAACACTACAATTTTTTGTTGTCGGCAACTCTCACGTTCGATCCACAGTAAGTGTGTACGGGCAGAGACACAAAATTGAGCTTTTAAAGCTGATCCTCAAAGGGTCACAAAGCTTCTGCATTTAAGCCCTAACTGGCGGTGCAAACATCCGTTGTATGTGGTATGTCATAGTTCGGCCGGAAAGCAATTTTGGGGACAGTTGACGGAGGGAATTATCTAAGATCCTACCTATTGAAGAGAAATCAACAGGTGATTCACTTGTTCTGATTGTCCCACACTTAAATAGTAGTTCAGAGGCTTACCGATACCAAACATTTGCAGCAGATCGAATTTGAACCAGAGGTGTGTACTCACCCTACGAAATCATTCCCTGTTCCCTTAAGTTCGGCTACTATGCCATCAAATGCACGCGATTTGTTTTTTGGACTCTCAATCATCATAAGCTAGTTCTGTTGGACCTTGAGTGGTGCATGATTATGAGATGTTAAAGTTATTCCACTTTTTAGCTGCTGAAAATCGTCGAAGGATATCGTCTTCTTCGGAGATAAATCTTTTTTATTTTTCCTGTTTCACCATCCACATTCTTGATTTCTTGTCAAATCCTAGGATTCTTTCACAGTCAATCATGGATGTGTATCAGCGAGTTCCTTTCTTTGTCCCAGCACATCTTTGTCCTGAACTTCCCCATAAGTCTACGAGACACATATTTTGCTGTCCGCGATTTATTTTGTCTTTCATACATATAGTGCAGACAAATGGACGACAAGCTTGTTTTCCTCACACGAACTTTTGTTGCTGGTACTATTCCAAATTGTCGTAATAACTTTCTAGATTCCGCAGTGCTTCCCAGGTTTCACAATAGCATAACCAAATGTTTTAAGAGCGCCAGACGACCCCAGTTACTAAAAGCCGGTTCTAATTAGAAAAATGTATATTTTATACATCCTTTTTCACTCACAGAACACAATCACTAGAACAGAATCATTCTTTTGCTTAAGAGAAAGTCTGTATGTACAAAATGAACGTAACAGAGGGGACGTTGGAACTTTTACATTAAAATATATCTCCGTTTAAATGTTAGTCTTTTTATGTATATACAGAATCCTAAAAACAATGCTCAACTGCGAGCAATTCAGTTAACGTATAATTACAGTACTCGTGCTAGGGTCTGGTTATCACTTGCTTGTGGGGGGACTGTCTGCTTCCAGGTTAATCAGGGTCTCTGCTTTATTCACTGGAGGAGGTAAAGGGATAGGTGCTTGAACAAGGGTGTGAGGGATAAATGGTGTTTCTCCGGCCTGCTGCTCCGGCGGACCAGGGTGCTGATGGTGTGGATGATGATGGTGATGACCATGGGCGTGATGACCATGCCCGTGCGAATGTGCGTGATGTTTCCCAGCTAGAGGAAATGATTTCGGTAGGGTGTGCTGCCGATTCGGATCAGATGTTTTAAGTCGTTCGCTAAGCGCCTTTAAGGCAATTTGTCTAGGGAAATAAAACGTTAATTAGGAAACCCTGGTAGAATACAGTATTAGTATACCGTCTTCTTTCAATGTCATGCGGATCTACTCCCGGAATTGATATAGCCACAGAAGTCAGAGAAGCAGCTGAGCTCGATCGAGGCGGTGCGGGGGGCCTAACTACCCCGCACTTTAAGCAGCACATATATACCGGATTCACCATTATATTGATGACCGGCTGCATCACATTCGGGAAGAAGCTGGCGAACGTAAAGCTCTCGGAGCTATCGCCCCGTCCATTCGGATGCCTCTGGTAGAATCTTAAGTAGATCCACGATACAATGAGCCCAGAACAGAACATCGCTGGGTGCGTCCCGTCCAATAAACGCAGAGCCCAGAGGATCAATGAAGCAAATAATACAGTTAATGGAACATTCCTGGAAGATAAAGAGTCTCAAAAGCTGGGCCAAGAGGTTTCACTCCAGCTAATTGGGGGGAAAAAGCAGTCAAGGCCTTCTCATTGGCACTTTACCTGTTCGTAAATTTGCCTAGCCTTGATTTGGCGATAAGATGATCAGGCATCATCTGACGCACGGCCACACTCACTCCAGCCACATACCCAGCCAGACCATGGATGTGCACGTCGAAGAGTAGCTCTGAATTTTTCGTGCACATATACACGAACAAATAGTAGAATGCTGTCAAAATAGCCACCCCCAGGTTGGTGATACCGAAGAAGGTAAACATTTCCATTTGGCCCCAGAGGGGTTCCAGCAGCTTGCCGCATAGTCCGACCGTAACAATGTCAACAAGTACCTCCCAGAAGTGGAGCTCGATGAAGCAGAATGTAAATGCAGTCCATATCCAAAATGACGGTGGCAAAATAAAGCCTGGTGTTACGCTCAACACCCTTATTGCAGTTTCGGAAAATGACAGAAAGTAGCCAAAGATAGTCACGAGACAAATAAACGTAATCACCGGTGAGGTATTTTTGAGGAGGGCCGAAAATTGTTGCTTTAAATACGGAACATTCCGATGCAATGCTCGAGTTGTCGCCATTTTATTTACAACTGTCAAATTTTTCACATTTGTCAAAACAAGCGTCGGAAACATCGAAAAAATATAGAAAATGAGTCAGAGTCGTTCAAGGAAGGCGAATTGAAGAATTTTTGAGAGGGTGAGATTAAGTAAATTTATAAAACACCTGTTTGAAATGTGGCTTGGCCTGTATGCCCAATATTATTACAAAACCAAAGTAGCTGCAGCTCTTTCATTTGCAATGCAAATTTTGTACCTATCGATCTGATATCTCGCACATTTTGGTCAAGCTGTAGCTTCTCCCTTCAGCTTTATTTACATCTGAAGTTGCATACTGTATATATACATACATGTAAATGGAATTTAAGCGTTTGGCTGCGATTTTGATATAACTACCTTTTTCTAAGCTTATACAGGGTGTCCCGTGAATAGTGAATAACCTGGGAATTGGTGATAGGACATCTTATTAGCTATCAAATTAGCACAATATATCCTTATGGAAAGCCCGACGGTTTTCTAGTTGTTAATTTTTAATTATTTTTCAAAAATTCTCTCGTTATATCAATTGTTTGCATACCATTTGTACAAATGATAATTTTTTTGCTTTCTGTTTTTTGAATAATATTCTTTAGTTGTACCATCAGTTTTCAGCACCATTGTATTTTTTCAGAAAAATTTTATTTTTCTCGAAATCTGAGTCTACCAAATTTCTATGGCGCTTTTTTAACAATTGGTGGGGTAAAATTGTTGCACCAGCAATACGAGCCAATTGTTTTAAAAACTTGCCCTTTTAGTTAAGATTTTAAATTGGTCTCACACTATACATTTATTTTCAGAAATAAAAAGATATTGCTATTAAAACGGCAAAGAAGCTATTATAGCGAAATTAAAAATCTAACCAAAATACGTTTTTTCTCAAATTTTGTCCAGTCATATGATGGAAACAGCGACCTGAAATGGCTGAATTCCATGTATACGATTCCTATACTGAATATATAAATACCTAAACTCGTTTCGACTAACAAAACAAGATACATAATTCCACCCCAGAATTTGCTAGCGATCCCTTTCCATGGGACAAATTCTGATTGAGTGTGAACACAAACGTTGGCTTTTTGGAGGGTGCCCTCGTCCCGCATAACCCAGGCACTCCACTTTGGTGAAGTCAGCAGTTAGTTTTTATTTTGCGTTATTTTTCCAGTTAAATTAGTATAGCGGTTGTCCCCCCCTTAATTACCTCATTCGCAATAATGAGTTTATCGATTTGTTTTCTTTTTACGTTCAACTTATTGTGGCTCACATTTTCCCTAATGACCATCCAGGTCTCGAGCGTGTTTAAGTTATTATAGACCTGCCCTTCTACCTCCTTCTTGCTCTAATTCCTAATTTTTTACTTAATTCGATTTTAATTCTGAAATATTACATATATATATATATTTACATGAAAGTATGCCACCATTGACATGTTGCAATTATTTAATAAATCATGTAATCGCCAACATTTTCGAGTATAATCGGAACCTATTTCCAACCACTTTTTTGAGTAATACTTGAAGAAAGAGCTATATTTGGAATGCTGCGCTTTGAGGTTAACATCTGGAGATCAATGAACTAAATAGTGGTGTAATAAATCAAACAGCGTACACCTTCCTCAAATTGTAAAACCTTTTTGGCACATACTAAAAACCATGCCCTTTGAAGCGAGATATGTATAATACAACCCCTTATCGAAAAACAATAAATTTAAGGGAGAACAAAAACAAAAAATTCAAATTTTTATCGGTGTTTTTTTTTCTTTTATATAAATTAACTATTAAACCATATTCATAATTGATGAATAGTTATTTTTAAAAATAAAATAAAAAAGTCTCTCGTTTCTTTGTAAATACAAAGGAATTAATCAAAACCACAATTTGGGTTTCTCCTTTCACACATTTCCTCAGCTTGGTTGATGGATTGAATGGTTGTAAAAACAAACTTCAACTGATGATGAAGGCAGGGAAGTGCTCTCGATGTATTCAACTTAGAAGAGTAACGTACTCATGCCGCCCATCTCTGACTGCTCTTTCACAAAGATTTCGAAGTACTGATAGATGATTGTAACAGCTAGCAGGATACCAGTACCGGAACCAATTGCTCCCAAGAAATCAGCGAGTACAGACAGAGCTCCAATACAGAGACCTCCGAATGCAGCTGCTGTTGGGATGTATCTGTTCAGCTCGTGGATCATTGAGTTTTCTCTGTGCCCCCTCATAACCATGTGCTGTTCTTTTAATTGTTTAGCAACCTAGAATTTAAAATCTTGTACAACCTGTCCATACAATTATAAGAAAAATTATCTTACATCTTTAGCCGAGCTTCCCGACACATCGATCCATGTTTTGGAGAAGAACGCACAGGATCCCAACATGAAAACAATGTATAAGAAGGCATGTATTGGGTCTTGAAGGATATGCCCAACACTTTCCGGTGGGGATAAATAGTAACAAAGACCTCCTATAGGATATGATCGTGCGGGGCCACCGCCTCCAACATCAGCCCACGTACCAAGTAGGTTAACGAAAACGTTTCCATGGAATTTAACAGCTAACATCTGTAAAAACGAAGCCTCTAATTATACCAAACACAGGAGCGATGTAACAACACTAAATCCATACCTGCGAGATAACGTATAAGTTAGAAACCAAAGCAGATTGTAAGATGATAGGAATGTTTGAGGTGTAGAACAGCTTAATGGGATAGCTGCTGTACTGTCCACGGTAGCGTGCAGATTTAATTGGTAGATCAACACGGAAACCCTGAAATTATCTCTAAATTAATGAAAATCCACAAAGGAACAAAAACGGTCTTACTTGGAAGTATATGACGACTGCAAATACAAGAATTGTTGCCAGGAGGTTCATCAGATTGGGCAGATTCTGCCTGTAGAATGCTTCCCTCAGAGCACGAACTTTGTCGTTCCTAGTGGCCATTAGATGGAAAAGAGCTATCACAGCGCCTTCGAATTCTGTGCCACGTCCTGTGTTAACAGTAGCTGGTGAGAAGGCCTTCCACACAATTGTCTCGCAGATGTTTGTGGCAATGAAAAGTGAGATACCAGATCCCAGACCGTATCCCTTTTGCAGCAATTCATCAAGCAGTAACACAATCAAACCAGCTGCAAACAGTTGGATGATGATCAACAAGCAGACACCAGCACCGATTTCTGCTGGGTCTCCGTACATCCCAGTCATTACATATACTATGGCCTGCCCGATGGTTATAACCATACCAAAGAGCTTCTGGGCTCCGTTGAACAGAGCTCTATCTTTTGGAGTATCGCCCACCTCGATGAGCTTCGCTCCGGCCAAGAGTTGCATGATAAGTCCAGATGTAACGATCGGTGAAATACCCAGTTCCATCAATGTACCACGATTTGAGGCGAGAATTACACGAATCCAGTAGAAGGGATCTGCCGAGTCTGAGCTCATAATGCCGAACAATGGGATTTGGCAACATACGAGGAAAATGAATAGTGTTATTGCTGTCCATAGCACCTTTTCCCTGAATTGAATCTGTAAAGGACAGTGCGAATTTCTGTTTAGTTTTTGTGCGGGGAATCGAAAGTAAGTCTTAAATTAGAAACAAAGTCTCTATGATTACAAATAATAAATATCTTATAATATACGCTGATCATTAACAAGGAACTGTATCGTGAGAGTGTGTTGTTTAATTACTTTAAAATTAAAATTAAATTAAAATTAAGACATCCGGAGGAATTGTTCTGTTACTTGTGATGTAAGAAATTAAGACTTTCGTTGGTGTATATATCGTACGTATTATTTATAGTACTTTTCCACTTCCATTGGCAGTGACAACAGTCTAAACACGATAGAAATCTCTCATAAAAAGAAAACTCTATTTCTCTATGTAGGGATAATAAAGGTGTAGCTTTACGTATTGGTCTTATTTTAGTAGTCGCTTCGACACTACACGACCAAGCACTGCGATTCTTTTTTTTTTCTCTTTTATATTCCTTATCATTGTACTTAGTGTAACATTAACCTATGACCTCAATATCTCATTTCTTCAACAAAAAGTAGGATAGATTTTATTTTAATTTACCCACGACACGGTTGAAAAGTGGGCTTGAGAGATTTTTGGTTAACAACAAGCGGAATATCGTTGATGAGCTGAGAAATTCTGCAAACGTATTCTAGGATGTAGCAAAACTAATAACTCACATGTTGATCTATACAAATTTGAAATTGTATTCATAGACAAGGTGTGTATTCAACGCATCGAGACTTTCAGAAAAGGTCGTCAACAACCTGTGAAGATCTCACATTCATACAGTAGATGTGGCATGATAAAGGACAAAGCCAAGATACGATGGAATAACGAGTTTGATCGAATGCAACTGACGTAGTCACAGTGAAATCCTACTCCGCACAAGAGAAAAATACGTCTCGCTAAGTGACCACACAGGAATAAGATATGGTATAAGAGTTCAGACAGATTGAATCAAGCTCGTCACTGACTAGCCACTTGTAGAATGCAATTGCTTCAGTTTTCACTGTGTTAATAGTTAAGTTGTTCGACACGGCCCAGGCAGAAATCTCTTTCCACACAGCAGCCCATGTCACGAGGAGAAGAGGAGCTTGGTGCTTACGAAACCCAGATTGGTACCGGGAGAAAAGACCGAAGTACCGATGAGTGCCACGGCTCAGCCCCGTACACAATCCTCATAGTTCGTACGGGAACATGTCTCGAGAACAAGGAGAGAAGAGAGGAATTTAGCAGGTCAAGTTGGGAACTGACATTACTGGTCCAGTACATGGCTGAGAGGTTAAGATGAGAGCAATCCCTAGAAGTAAACTCCTCTGGCATAGCAGGGCAGGGCAGTACAAGCCGAGAGTCAAGAAATGAACTTATCCCTGTAAATCCCCGGCACCCAGAGCTGCTCTCGATGGACAATGGGGGAGCCCCGATTAGATTAAAAAATCATTCAGCGAAGCCGCATTCAGGTGACTTACCTCACTATTATGGATGATGTCTAGGTGGATGCTGACAAAGAAAGAACACTCGCTTAAGGTTCGAGGGTCCGAATTGAATTGAATTTCTTATTCTGGTACCAGCGATAGCGGTTATCGTATTAATCATGAATTTCTTTTCTTTTGCATTGCGCAACGAGTCAAGTGCAACTTTGAAATCGATAAACCAAATAAAAACACGTTTTTATTATTCTTCTGTATTCAGTTAATTAGAAACATTAGAAATTAATATTCATTACCTTAGAATGATAAAAGTAATGAACCAAGCTATTACATATATATCCACTATTATACCCATTTTAATTTAACTCAAAAGTTTTCGGCGAATATCCCCGATCTTCAACTTCAAGGAATCACTTAGTTATCTCAAAGGTCGACCAGTTAAGTTGTTAAATTTGGGACAATATTTTTTTTAAACAATGAGATTACATGAATGAAAGCACAGTTATGAATGACATGGAAGTCAAATGCACAAAGCTTAATTGGCACTATTTTCGATTACTTGACCATAAAGTAAATTAACTAGCGCTGCTCTGACCTTTTGGAATAATAAGAAAAAAATCCAACATAAGTCAGAATTTCCACAATAAAAGTGAATTGAAGAAAAAGGATTTCGTTTCAACTTTCTATAGAGCCTCATGAATCATTCTATAATGTGAAAGTGCGTTAGTGCTGCAAATAACCGCCGAAACAGCACAGGCAGGGAACGATAACGCTCAACGTGTATGGATCGGTGGCCAACATGATCAAATCGGTGATGATGTGGATCACTGCAACAATGATTAATAAAAAAAAAATCACTTTTCACTCAGCACCCGAAAGAAAGTAAGTAGATCCGATCTGTCTATTGCTGATATGGGCTGTTGCCTGCTGGAGGTAACATCTATTATTCTTGTCAGACCCACGGCCCAGCTATTCCTATCATTTTTTTAATAATTCATAGGTCAGGTGCAAATTAGCTTAAATTTATAAATCCGGGGGACGTTTTATTCAATTTACGGAGCTATTATAGTTTTAAAGAGAATTGACAGACATGTCCGAAGTGCACGTACCTTTCTTTCTGGTTTAGCAATTTCTGGCAATATGCTGCAAAAAGGCTTTATCACCTCGAGGAATTTGACTGGAAAACAAATAAAATTCGGTTACTTCTATGCAATTTCACACAATTTAAGTGATTCCAGCAAGAAACTTCGGTTTTCATCACACGTACTTTTGTATACGTAAGCAAAGGAAATTCGGGTGAGGAAATTGCCATAACCAAAAAATTTCGTTCGACGATTTTACAGAAAGTACGCGAAATGCTCAAGAAATCACTTTAAATTTTATTTCACAATAGCGGTACTTACTTCCCATTTTGTTCAATTACTAGCAGTAACTTATAAATAAGCAAATAACTACGGAACTTCTTTCCAGCTACAAAATTCACGCCTTCTCGGTCACAACAGAACAAGAACACACATTTAGCGAGGAAGAGACAATATAATCGAACACTGCTGCGCTCACTGCTACTTTTCTTGAAAGGAATCCCACAGAAACGGTACACACGGCGAAATCTATCCCGCTTCCATCTACGCGCACTGACAACCAACAAATGAACGCATGTACAATGCGCGACGTTGGTAACGTGGTGGCAATTTTCCTATTGCTTTTCTTTCGCTTCGTAGCAATACTTTGACAACACGTTACACGTATTCCGATTTTTTGGTCACGTGGTACTTAATCGTGGAATTGGTGCAGCCATATGAGATGCGGTGATTTCCCTAGAAATTTCCCAATTTGTTTCAAAGCCACTTTTATTTATGCTTTTATCCATTTAAACGAAGTAAAAATAATTAGATGTAATAAAACGATTTAGTAAAATATTGTCCACTTTCCCCACTTCATACTTTACTTATTATTATATGTAGATTTGAAATTCTGGAACGGGTGAGGTTGTGACTCGGGATATTGTGTTGTTCCGTATTTTTGAAGTTCTAATAGAAGATATGTATGAATATATTTATTATTTTATTTAATTCCATTTAAACTGAGTAATATACAAAAATGTAGATCATTTCAGAGAAATCAATAATTAAGCACAACAAAAACGGACGCAGCCACACAAACTTCAGCTGTTCATCTGTCGAACTTTGTTTACTTTGCTCGTCTTTACTCGTCTGCTCAACCTGACTAAAACTTATTTCTAGTTCTAGTGAAGTGAGTTTTTTTGTGCTTTACATCATGTAAATTTTGTTGACTTTTGACCCCCTGTATTTACACACAAAAAAACAGGTATTTGGACTTATGACGTTGAATCCAGGAAAAAAAAGCGCTGAAAATGGAGAACATCCGACTGGTACTGTTGTTCAGTGGCAAAAGGAAAAGTGGAAAAGACTTCATTTCCGAGAAACTGAATGAAAGGTTAGGAGAGTATTATTGTCCGTTGGATTGAAAAATACATTTTATCAATTTTAGGCTTGGCGATCGAAGTCAGATCATTCGAATATCTGCCCCAATTAAGAGTGCATGGGCTGAGAAGCATCAATTGGACCTGAAGGAGTTACTTAGCGATGGGATGTACAAGGAGAACTACAGAAAGGAAATGATTGAGTGGAGCGACAGTGTACGAGCCAAAGATTATGGATATTTTTGTAGGAAGGCAATTGAAGAGGGTGTGTATTGAATGTGAAAAAATGCCACTCTGGCGTTAATTTGCATATATCAGCGCTTTCGCAGTCATCACTAGGTGAAAGCACTTTAGGGTTTCCAGCAGCTTTCGAACTATTCTACCTATGACTACGTGCACACGACAGTCCCAAATCAGGACTAGAAACCGGTGGTAAGCCAAAATCAGGGCTGCTCCTGTAAACGACACGACACAAAGTGGACTAGGAAATACCAGTCCTAGGCCCGAATTAATAGGGGCTAGCCCTAAGTGGCTATCGTGTATACGTAGTCTATGATGTAAAAAACTGTTCACTCCGATGTTAGGAAAGGAATTTTGCGTTTCTTGATTCAGAGTCAGGTTGAATGTTGATGAAAAAATTAAATAATGGGAGTGTGCATAGTATATATAATAGTACTTTATCAACAAATTACCTTGCACAATTTTCTTTACTTTACAATATTTCAGCCAACCATGAAATCGTGATTGTCAGCGACATTAGGCGAAAGAACGACGTGAAATACTTCAAAGAAACTTTTGGCAATAAAATACGTACCATTAGGATCAATTGTCCAGAACATGTAAGAGCTGAACGCGGTTGGGCGTTTCAAGCAGGTGTCGATGATGTCCATTCGGAATGTGACCTAGACGATTTTGAGGAATGGGACTTGCTGGTGAACAACGGCGATACCGCAGATATTAATGCAATATTAAAAGAAATTGTGAACAGCTTAATCAAATCAATTCTTGAACAACTGTAGCAATGTTTAACCTGATTCCTGAAGTATTGTTTTTCTGTACAAAGTAGAAAGTGTTCCATGTAGTATACATATGAAATATAAAGTTTTTGATGAAATTGTTATTTGTTTTTCTCTCTCAATTAGAGAAACTTACTGACAAGTTGATAATTATCGTTATAATCGGTCTTTTCACTTCGACCGACTATCCCGGAGAGCCACAATTTCTTTATATATATTAAATCGCACCTGTGGCAAATCGAGTTTCTGTAAAAACGCGTTTGAAATGTTTGAAGCTGCGCGGTTGATTTTATAATTTAGCTGTAGTATTTTAAAGAAGGGCATTTCTAGAGTGCTTTTCAAACTTGCCACTATGCTATCAGCCAAAAGGTGAATTTTAATATGATTAATGATATTAGGGCCATTAGGCAGATTTTATTATTAAGGGTCATAATGTACATATATTAGTACAAGATTGCAGACGAACGCTTCATCCGATTTTAACCACATAGTAACAAAGTACTAAAAAATTTCAATTGGTTATAACAATGCGGCGGAAGTATTTCGTAAGACGAGACGAGTTGTTTCGTTTCCTTTATTGTAGCTGAATAGCGTGCACAACTTCAAATGAAAATGTTCATGCAATTCAGGAGTCTTATTTTATTACCATTCATTTTCTTGTGAAAATCAACAATGACATTATACATTGAACAAATGCAGTAGTTATCTAGGGGATAATAGCGAATTCAAATTTAAGGAGCATACGAATAATACATGTATTATTGCAAGGAAAATTGCTGAAATGTAAAAGTATTTTGTTTCTGTGAGAGTAGGGCATTTTCGGTGAACCCAGGTATTCATGATCATTAATACGAATTTTTCAAGTGTAAGGAGGCAGCATTCTTTTGAAAGCGTGGACGCGGTGACATTGTATACTAGTAATTTCACTAACGTTGAAATTAGAGAAACAAAACAAATTTTGAGCCTGTAAACATATATTTATTTTTTATTTATTATAATTACAGTACAGGAGGTTTTAAACATAAATTGAATTTCATAGTGGTCTACAATTACAATAAGTTACCTAAGTGATATCTATCAGTAATAGGAAAGAAAATGATTTTAAAGAAAATAAAGACTCTCCCATAAATGAGGCTCCAAAAATTTATTTTTGCGCTAAAAACAAATCACTCCGAAATTTTTATAATTCGAAATAGGCAAAATAATTCAGTTAAAAGGAAAAACAATCAAATTTCCGACTACCCGAACAAAAAATATATGAATAAAGTGCTAAAGTTAACAGTCGAATTCCTATAACCGTTTAGCTTCGAAAGACTTTTTTTTTAATTTCCACAAATATCTAGGAATCACAAAGTTGACCGAAGTTAGAATTAAAATATCTCACAGTCAGATTTTTAGTTAGTATGTACAATAATAATTGGTTTTGTGGTATCATATCATCGTACCTACTAAAATTTGTTTAAAATTTCGTTTTATCTATTAACTAACCGTTTGAAAATAAATTCTCATCGAATCGTATCAAATAATCGCAATTTTGTTAATTTTACAGTGTAATATCTTAAATGTTAGTTTTTTTAAATCATTTATTTAGTTGAAAACAGCCGAACGTTTATCGCGATTTTTACCTCTTGTTATAGTGCGTGCTTTGAAAGCTGCTGCATTTATTAAGTGCTGTAAAGAAAAAGAGAATACAATTAGTTACGGCGCTAAACCTTTTCACGTACAATGGTGGATGACTATTATGCAGGTTGTATATGTATAGTTAAAAAAAAAAACAATGAATTACGAAAGGCCAACTGGCTTAAATGAATTTTTTTTTACATTTAACCTAAAATTGTCCTACTTCCACAAAGCACCGGAAAAAATAAGATGCTCACCCTTTCTAATTTGGTCTGCTTGTTAGCCTTCGTAATGGGGTTCGGTGCAACCTTAGGGCCCAACTGTAGGACATCACGGACAAAATCGTTCTCTTTTAAATGCGAAGTCATTCCTGGACCCATAACAGCGCACATAGCAGAGTACTGATGGTGAATCGTCCAGGTATCCAAAAGAAGCGATTCCGTTCCGAATCGAATGGTAATTTCGGGTGAAATATCCTCCTAGGAGAAACAAATAAACCACAATCTTAGGAACTGTTCTAACAGAGTTAACTATTAAAAACCCACCTCCAGATACCTTAAAAGATCCCTAAAAGTCGCTCTTTGGGTTTTTCTATCACGTTTAGCTCTATACTTGTGCGAATCTGTTGCTAACTGCTTAGCCGCTACTATCAAATCTGCTAGAAATTCCTCTAAAAAGTCTTCATCGTGTCCCCTGCCCCTTTCTAGAACGAGTGCAATTGCCTCTCCAGCAGCCATACGAACATCCAAATGAGGAGACTGGAGAAGTCCCATCAAATTTGTAATTGTCCTGAAAATTAAAGTATTTTAGATTAAGTTTCACATTTTATAATTAAAGTATTTACGGCATCATTTGCTGCCCATTCATAATAGAGACAAAGTCCCCAGATGGAATCATAGTTAGCAAGAGACTCCAAGCGGTCAAAGACTCAGCATGGAAATTACCCTCCTCGGCATGTACGGAAATGGGCGACTTTTCATCACGCAAATAGCTACCACTGAAGGCGTTCTCAAAGAATTGCATCAAAGTCAAAAGGTCACCAATATCATCGCCTCCAAGAAAATTCAACAATCCAAGAGCTGCCGAGCACTTAGCCCTTGCGTCGAAAGATACCGACTTGTCCTGCATTGTAGTCACTAAGAACTGATTCAAACTCTTCGAAATCCCCTCGTCGCCGCCCAGTTGTATTATAAGCAAGGGTGCCAGTTTGGCGCCCCATACTTGTTCGGCACCCTTTCCGCGGCGAACGGATTTTTCGATTACATCAATCAGAGTGACCTTACGATCCTCGACAAAGTCTGGTATGTATCGATGCATAAGGACTTCGCAGAGAGTTTGAAGGGATTGTGTGCGAGTTTGTGCTGACTTCTCTGTTGCATTTTCGAGAGCTTGCATGAACTTCTCCTCAAATCTCTCAGCTTGGACTGTTTCTTCACATTCATCCACGGAAGTGGCATTTTCTGACTGCAGGGAGTAGATGCTTCCATTGTCATTGAACGAATCCTCATCGGAGTTGGAGTCTCCTCCACGTCCTGTAATAAGAAAAAATAATAACAAATTAACAATCATCATCTTGACAAATTCTGGAACGTTTTTTTTTATTTATTGCAATTTATGAAAAAGAAAGTGAAGCACATTATCGAAAATCAAGAAAAACTATGCATTAGGCGGACGCTGCACATTCAATATTTATTGTGATCCGTATCGCGATCTAGATTTCAAAATATGGCGAACGCTACACGCTCAATATTTATCGTGTTCCGTGGAGTATCGCGATATTTATTGAACGTGCAGCCATAGTGTAGTCACGGATCGCGAAACGGATTACAGGATTTCTATATATCTTGAAATCTGTATGGTGATACGCATCACGATAAATTTTGAGCGTGTAGCGTCCGCCATAGATCTGATTGCACAATTTTCGCAAAAACTAACTTGAGTTAAGCTTGTATATGTGCAAAATATGTGATTACGCAATGTCGTTTTTGACTCACTGTCAGCAAATGTGGTACCCCGATAACTTAGTCATACTCAAATGGTATTAAATCATGATAATTTGAGATGTTTACAATTTTAACTATTTCGCGTACTTTCATTCGGATATGTTGATCTCCTTAAATGTGAAAACTAAAGCCATCCGATAGGAATAAAATTAGACGTTTACTTTAAGCGTCATCTGTTATCAGAGTCACAGATTTATCAAACATCCCTCGTAAAATACTTAATTTAATTCACCTTTATCTCAATGCATTTAAAAAAAATGTAAAACAAGTTATCGGGAAAAAATCGACCGACGACCTTCTTTATCTTCAGCTTTGAAATTTATTTTCACTAAAACAGGTCGTATGAACAAAGCTTTTTTACATTTACACATTCAAAGATTTAAGAAGCATATTCATGTTGGTTACCAATTTTAAGCCTAAGCGTATTGGAAAATCGAAAAGTGTAAGAAAAATCAAATAAGTGGGCAGTTATTAAAAGCCAAAGTCCAAACGCTGAAATATTATGTAAATGGGAAGTCCCATATCACACCTCGTTGTCTACATATTTTACCCACACAATTTTTATTGCAACATTTTTATTAAGCCTAAAAATTGTTTTGTTTTTTAAGAAAAACCCGATATTTTTCCAAATTTTCTGGAATTCCGGAAATTGCGCTTAATAATTATACAGATAGTAGATGTTAGTTGTTTTCGAGGATGATTGTACTGTACAACAAAGAGTTAGATCTCAGCTTGCAAGACTTCTAAAAAATTACTAATGATTTTTAAAGCTACTCTATATATTTAAACTAATATCTCGATGTGAAAGAAACATTTCATTTTAACATTAAACCTACCAAAAATTGGTTAAATGGCCGTCTTCAACCTTAAATTTTTCTTATAATATGTATACGATAATTTGTTCAATAATTACTACCATTGTTTCTTTTTGTCTGAGAAGAATATGTAATTTTTAAAGATATTAACTGTTATAAGAGTTATAAATTGACCGGTCACGTTAGAAATAGATGCATGCAGAGTTGGTAGGTGTATTGGTAAACAACGATAGAATGCTTCTTTATACTATGTAGTAAAATGTTCCCAAGGACAAGGAGTCTACGCATAGTGCGCTATTTAATTTATTCATCGAGTGCTTGTTTATCTATTTTATTACCAATTCCATAGATATTAAAGAAAATTCATTACAAATACATATTTCCTAATGTATTGAGATCACTTCCTGGAGGCAAACATTTTATTAAACTTAAGAAGATATCTAAACAGTAGTCATAAACAGGAAGAGGTAATTCATTTCAATCATCAAAGTTTGCTTGTCGATTTTATTGCTGTTTATCATTTGTTGTAACTTCCAAAGTATAAAAAATTCCCCGAGAAAGCTTTAAAGATAATGAAAACGAAATCTTTGTATTTTGTATGGAAATGGTTGCGCAATGACAATGATAAGAAATATGCCACTTATTAGAAAAAACTCTACTTAAGTGTTCCTCTTACCCTTAAGTAATGTTTATGTCACTGTTTGTGATAAGAACTGCTGTAGTTGCATTTTACAACTGTTATATAGTTATGATGAGATTATTCTTACTTCTACGTTTCGTAAGAAAGATAATTCTGGTTAATTGTCCTCGAAACGTAAGGAGAAATGAGTGACTTTTCCAATATTCATATTTTTGTTTTCTATTTTATATTTATTATGTTTTCATAACCTCTGCGAAGAGCATCGATTTTAATAAATCCTTTTACAATATATTTTCATCAATTATTCATTTTGGCATTATTTTGTGTTGGTAAAACAATTTTTCCACGCTTAAGCTTGGGGTATGCTATTCCTAAGTAATTTCTGCACCTAAATAAAAACTATGTAAAAAAAGTTGTTCTGTAGTGGTTTTGTTTTTTTAGTTTTTTCTACTTTTAGGTTATATGTACTTCATTTGCGACTACACATTTCCAATTGGATTTGTATCTTGACTCTGTGATCGCTACTCCAAAGTTGTTATTCCATTTCTTTCTTCCGAGATGTGCAGAGGCCACTTCGATGTTAGGAATATTTGTCTTCTTGTAGAATCTAGTCATCGTTGTGGAGTTCATGCAGTAATTTCACCAGATTTCTGCAATCTCTTTGTGTGTGAATTCAGCATTCACATTTTTGGTGAAAGCTTTCCGAACCCCTTTTCGAGTGATGTACCCATAAACATGCACCTTTTATATGTGTTTGATGGTACGTTGCAACAATCTCTCTCAAGCTATCCTCCAGTAATTGTAGATACCTAAAGATGATTTTTGGTAAATATTACGTTCCAATCACGTTCCAGATTACAGTTGACAATGCAATATAGTTAATCTATTATAGTTCTAAATCCAACATAACAGACGCCCCAAGATGGCGCAATACTTTTTTTCACAACCTCCTTGATATGGATATCAAATAAGAGTTCGACAAGTAAAATTCCATAAGCTATGTGACGTCATTAGTACATTTGACTTGTTTCTAAACAAATCTTTTTTCCATGTATTTAATAATTTTTTTAGGGCTTCTCTTACTTATTGTTAGTTTTTTCCCTAAATATCTCAGTAATCATTATTTATCTTATTTTGAAGCCTCTACCTTAATAATGAACCATCATTTTTGTCTGTCTGCCTGGAACTCATTTTGATTCTTTGGGATGGTAACCAGAAAAACAATTTAAAGAAAGTAAGTTTTTTTTTTATAAACGGCACTTATTTCTTAACGTGTTGTGTTTCGGAAGACCAAACTGTACTGACCAAATGAATGTAAGGCGAAGTCGACAACGGTATATCGTAAATATTTTGTCGTTACACATAGCACTGTTCGAGTAGATGGGATGAAATGAATGATGAAAAATATTATTATCTAAAGGAACAGGGGGAAATCATAAAGAATCAGGAACAATGGTAATGGACGCGCTACATAGCCACTTGTTTAATTATACTGCTGTATATACATATATCTGTATATTAAATATACCCTAATAAAGCTTTATAAAATTCAATATGCACCAAAACTCCGCTTTTATCTTTTTCCTTAATGGCCATAAATAATAAAAGCAAATTCATTTCTCGTGCGGAAGTACATTAACATCTAATCAATATTGCAGAAGCCCGTTCAATCATTCATGAATGCATTTTAATTTGGCGCACAACTCGTCATTATCCTTCGGTTGATAGCCTCTTTAAGCCTTCCATTGATTGGAATCTATCCCTTGAAGCCAATCGAAGCCCTCCTTTTTATGGAAAATAATACTTCGCCTGATTGTTCCGCTCTCGACGTACATAGACCTGCAGGAAAGTCACGAACAGCCCCAAAATAGGGTCAATGTGCTAGAGGAGATGGTATTTGTGAGCAGCAGTGCAGTTGATCAATATTTAATTGAAGTTGTCCTAGTTTTCGATTGTTTGGGAAAGCCTTTTTTTAGGATTTTCCAAAAATATTACTTTACTATTTCACAGTTCTGGTTTGCTGAGTATCCGAGTTTTTTTGCAAAGGACACTCGGTGAGTATTTATTTTTGTTGCCTCCTCGCCATGCCTGAGTCAGCCCGTGATGTAATAAACTTTAAAATAAATCCGTGCCGCCAGAGTTCTTCTATATAAACATTGAGATTCCACTAAGGTTAGTTAATCGGTTTGCTTTCTTTTTATTTTTGTTTTGATTACCTAAAGGCGAGTGCTTAATGACATAACCAGCACATCCGGCAGAGACACCACAGAAATAAACCTAAGCCCCTCGAGCTGGCGGTGAGAAAATAAAGTGAAATTAATAACTTTCCAGCTGTAACGGTGGATCGTCTTATTTCTATCTCCATTTTACGAAATACCTCGGCAAACAGGTCTAACCTAGCCGCGAAAATCGCCTATGTATCGTCTGCATGACGCTCGTTATGAAGGTCGCTTGACGCTAGTGTAGTGTAGCGGAATGCCCCGCTGTACCCCAGAAATATCGTCAGAGATATTGCCAACGTCTCACAAGACTACAGTGAGCTTCGAGCCAGCAAAAAACAAAACGACTCAAAAGAAGAAAGTTCTTGATGTGAACAATTTACAGTATGTTCTTACGCTGGGGGCCGTTCACTATGTAGTGAATGTGGCGATAATTTTTTCTTAACATCTTCCTGGCTAATGCTCTGACACACTTTGTGGAGATACCGGAACAACAGCACGGAAGTACCCAAACGCTATTTACGAGTATATGAAACCGGAATGGCTTTCTTATGGAAGGCAATGCAACACCACAACCGTAACCAATCGTCACAGGAAAGGAAATAAAAATCTCTTGGGAACTTTCAGTTTCAGTTTCTTAAGGTTTGAACTATTTCGCACCTGGACTGGTTGGACTAGTGCTATGTGGCTCTGACACAAGAGGCGGTAGACTTATTCTACAAGCATTGCGTTTTGGGTCTCTCTTAGCTACTTTAGAAAGTAAGTTTTGAGCCGGAGATTTGATTAGCAGCCCCTTTTCCTTCCTATACTTTAGTTTACAGTCTCTCAGCCGACGACGTCGTCGGAATGTCTGCGAGCGGTACTACGCGGCCCCCGGCTTACAAAGAAAATACGAACCAGCCTTGACATGATTGAATAAGTAGTCGTTGCTAGTGATCTCAATTCACTTTGAGAAATTACGATCATTTTAGAGAGGGACCTTTTGAGGCAGCGAAAACTCACGTAAGATTGAATTAGACACCGAGTGATAGTAAATTGCTTACCCTCAGGAATTTTGGTTTGATGTTAGATAATATGTATTCGAGTTCGAACTGTCTCGCGGAGGAATTCCAAAGTATTTATGTCTTAAACCCAAACAAAAACAGTGGGTCAGTTGAAATTCAAGACAGGGCCCAGTACGGAAGGTGAAGAATAAATAAATATAATGAATATTTCTTGTCGTTTCCACCGACTAAAGTGTTCTCTTTACGTACTAAATCATGACCTATATTCCAAACAAAATTATAACTTTGCCAATTTTCCGGAATTCTATACATGCAGCCTTGGCCAAATGTATTATATTACCTACCCCAAAATTTTACATTTATTGTTACTGCGAAAATGCGAAGGAAATACCCTTATGACTCATCAGGTAAATTACCCTGAAGAACATAATTACTTTTATGAAAGGCATTTCTAATTACATAACAAAGATGCCATGCCGCCTATTTAACAAGAGTTTTGTGAATATTTTCATTTTAGTTATTGCATTTAAGCATTCACAAGTGAAAGGAAGTGATAATTGATTCTGAATGTTGCTCAAGTGATAGTTTTCTGTGTGTTAGCTGCTATACATCGCTCAACGTTTTACTGGCAAATAGACCGGTACTTTTAGGAAAATTTTACTGACGCGTAACCTCTTTTCCGTTTTCTTTCGTAAATACCAGCTTTATAATTAGTATTTAATAACATGTGTTAGATGGAATTTGTAGATACTTTTATAACAAACAATTTTGCTTATATGAATTTTAAATCTCAAATTTACCGTTCATTTAAAAAGCAGTAAAGTTTCATAACTCAATAAATATTAACTATACCTACTCAACAAAACATCTAATGACAACAATTATGGGAAATGTCTACCAAAAATGTCTAGAGTATTTATGCTAAGTTTTAAATAAATCTGATCAAAAGAATATTGTGTGTTATATATATATAATAGCGTGCCATTTACTAAGCCAACTTGACGAACTAAAATAGAATTGCGGCATAGATCCATGAAAAATGGGAAGACATTTTATCTTCAGCATGTCTGACATCGAAAATGAGGCAATAAGGAGTACGAGCAGTAATAAGTCGGAAAGGAAGACAAACACGATAGAAACAATTACAACATTGCTAGTTATATATTTATTGAATTACTTTAATATTGTTTATTTCTGTTAATTTTAAATATCTTGGAAAAACTGTAGTCCAAGGGTCTATCTTCCTAACAATTACTTAAAGTATATAATACATATATGTATGTAGGCTAAGAAGATAAATTAAAAAATATATTTCTTTAATTTGTCAGTGTTGATCCAGTTTAATCAACTCCTCCAATTCATCTCAAGAATTCTCATAATCAATTTTGCATCGCCAACACTGGATATACACTTGCGGTCATAGAAACCGCACCACTTGAAATTCACATGATAAAATTGAATAAAAGGGTATGTACTTTTCCGAATGAAATGATTCTTTGCCACAATATTCAACAGAAACTCATTAACAGTTGGGCAGGATTTCACCTTCCTTCTCCTTTTTTTTGGGAAGAAATGAAGAAAAAAATTAAATTATCGAATTTTCATACTTTGCTACCATTTACTTATTAATTACATTTACTAGGAACTTTACATATCATTTGGTATATTTTTATTAAAACATAACTTAAACATAATTTACATTGTATGCACAGTCTTCAGTACCGCGTTCCTCCCCCTTTGGCTTCGATAATCGCTTTTATCCTAAAAGGCATTGAATCCACCAATACTTCAATGATGTCATCCGTTATTTCATTGTTCCACACAAGATCCAACACTTGAATCAGCTTTCTTTTGCTCTCTGGTTTATGCTCTGCTACTTTCCGTTTCATCACATGCCATAGATGCTCAATTGGATTCAAATCGAGCGAATTCGCTGGCCAGTCTAGTCTCTGAATTCCGAGATCAGAAAATGTTTTCTGGAGCTGGAAAAAATTAATGAGGATTAATTCGTGTTTTATTTATTGTTTATGAAACAGACATTTGGCACTTCATATGCAATACTGTACTTACCGATTTGGCACCATGACAAGGTGCCGAATCATCTTGAAAAATTAATTCATAAGTGAAGGAAAGGTGCTCCTCAATGACTGGTATCAAAAATTCCTTTATGAATTGCCCATACTTTTGGGCATTCATTGTTCCATCAACAAAGTGCAAAGGACCTAGGGTGTAAAAAGAGAAACATCCCCAGACCATTTGGCTTTGAGGAAACTTCACTGTCTTGATCGTGCACTCTTCCTTAAATCGTTCTCCTGCTGAACGTCGCACGTACGGCCTGTTGTCTGCACATAACAAGTTGAATTTGCTTTCGTCAGACCAAATTACACGTCGCCAGTCTTCCTTCGTCCAATTTTCATACTTCTTCGCCCATGCTAAGCGAGTCGCCTTCATTTTCTTTGTTGACATGGGCTTTTTCGCTGGTCTTCTTCCAAATAGTCCTACTTCTCGTAACCTCCTACGGATTGTTTCGGCGCTAAGGTCGACTTGATGATAATCCCTCAACTCTGTTCTTAAACGGACAGCGTTTTTAAAGCGATCTTTCAAGCTCATCCGTCATAATGCTGTGTCCGTCCGTGAATTTGTCTTCCGTTTCCTACCAGATCCTTTTGTCCTCTCCAGTGGGTCCAAATTCTCCTTTTTCTTGATCAAACGAACGATGGTTGAATGGCTGCACCCTATTTGAGTCGCTATCTGACGATACGACAGACCTTGATCTGCCAAAGTCAAAATTTCGACTTTTTCGTCCCTGGTCAATTACTTACATTTTCCGGCCATTTCACTTTTTTGACTTTATCTTCATCACCACTTAACTTCAACTGAATATTTTTTCACCAAAAGGGTTGCTTTTATACCCCAACAAAGCAGGTCAAATTATTTCATCCCTCCCCCTAATCTACCTGCTTCAATTATGCGCATTCTCGGAACTAACTGAGTGGTGCGGTTTTTATGACCGCAAGTGTATGTATCTACCTGATTTCCATTAACAATGCTAATTGTTTGAAATTAATAGTAACTTTTCTATGAGATGCTATAATAACATTAAGACTAGTAATATGTACATATACCTATATGGTGTATCGTGCGGGTTATGGTTACCCTCATGTATTCTGCATTGCATTTTACGTTCCATTAGTCAAGGTTATTGAGTTACTTCGATTAGATTCGGTTTGCAAGAAGCAACCATTTAATGACTGACTGCATCTGATTTGTTCATAGACCAAATCTTGACGGTCGTGCATTTCCTTATTGATATTGTGTGGGTCTTATCCTAGAGAGTTTGGTCACAAATAATAAAGTAGAGTTACTGTTGTTTTATCTTTGAAATTTTAAATCTGCTATATCTCGCGACCTATACTTTTTCTTTCGAATTTGCGTTATACGATTTTTTTAGTACTTTCGGTAGAATCGCTGAATCGTCGCTAGGGTAAAAAAAATTAAATTTAAATAACGAAAACATGTACTGAACTCAAAGTATAATTCAGTTTTGCAGTTTTGAAAAATTTTTGGAATGCGTCTGTCTTATGTGAGAAAATCAATCGAGTGGGTTTTCGACGGTTGTGAGTGGGAGTGGAGGTGAAAAGAAAGGAGAAAGAATTATAATTGTGGACACTGAAATTCGGAGATGGATATTTAATGATTTGGGAATGTATGGTGGCGTGGCAGAGAGAGTTGAGATTTGCTAGAGAGTTGAAGGACGTCCATTTCGGAGACTGGACTTAAGGCTAGCTTGAATAAATGGGGTAAAAATACGTAATTTTCCAGCATGATCCCAAACACGCGAACAGATGCACAAAGGAATGGATTAATGCTCAGGGATTCAAAGTGCTCGATTGGCTGCCCCAATCACCAAACTTAAATCCTATTAGACATCTTATCTTACATTTCAAAAATCGTGGAAAAATTGGAAGAACTGTTGTCAAGAGTTGCAGAAGAATGGGAAATAATCGTTAGAGAATTTGCGAAAATCTCGTAAAAATATGCCGCAGTGTTAAGGCTATTTTGGTGGATGCATAAAGAGGCCGTACAAAATATTTTTACTTTGCAGGTAAACTTACACATTTGGTCAAGTGGCAATTTTTTTAATTTAAAATTTATTTCAGTCTTCGTCGATTAAACCGTTGTCGATGCCAGAGGGACAAAGACGGAACGACAGAAATGAAAACTTACCGCTACTCATTTGAAGAAAAAAAATGCTTTTTTTGGAGGGATTAAAGGGAGCTGGCAAAAAAAAAGCTTATTTTGGTGCAGAAGAAACACACACGACCACCTTTTCACTTTCTTGTGAATTCCTGCTTGAACTGAGCGTACGAAAGTGTAGGCTTACTACCTACACATGACATTGTCGCAACCAAATCGTCTTATGTTCCATTCTGGTCTACATATACAATCTAAGCGTCACATCAATAATGTTAAATTTCCTTTCATTACTAAAAATACTT
The DNA here is from genome assembly GCA_947538895.1 of Neoitamus cyanurus. Classification (NCBI taxonomy): domain Eukaryota; kingdom Metazoa; phylum Arthropoda; class Insecta; order Diptera; family Asilidae; genus Neoitamus; species Neoitamus cyanurus. Next base: position 15,778,368 of record OX384544.1, on the reverse strand, counting down.
TACTCCGGTATCGGGTAATACGATTTAGCAAAATTTACCCTCTTGGTTAAAATGGTGGGCTATTTATTTTACCAGTTTGTAAATAAGATAAAAAAGTTCTACGTTAATTCAAAAAAACATACATCAAGTATTACATACCTCTGCATAAATTTAAAATGAAAGATTGCTAGTCCAGTTGGGTTGTACTGCTACATATAAATAATTCCGTGAATTCATCAGACCGAAAAAAACTTTTAATATTTCGCAACTCGATGATAAGTCACATCAAAAACAGAATGGCTCACCCGCAATGTTCTCATCTGGAGATTATCAAAATTTCAAAATCTGTGGAAATATGCAAGCTCAGGTTTAATACTCGCCGCCGATAAGCTCCGAACTTTGGCCACTGCTTAGAATGAAAAATGTGACTGTGCTTCGCGACTCACGAGGCACCCCAAGCCTTATCCGTCTCCCAGAAGATAAATTGGTTATTTTGTCGGATTATCGACGTCCTTGGTGGTAGCTACAGTCTTGAGCAGAGATAAGCGGGCGGAGGCGATTCAGTCATGTTATGAAATGCGGTAGGGGGGCACCAAATGGTTTCTTCTTTTTCTCACTAGTCCAATCACCTGGCTAGGTGTGTGGATTAAATTAAAAGTCGAAATCGAGACCGAGCGTTCATTAAAATTCACTTCCATGTAAATTGGAGCGAACACAATTTTCCCATTCGCGGAAAACTTTTGGGAAGTAATTATTCGACTCGTTTGAGTACACTATGCGCCGTACTAGGATTTGCTCGATTGAGCGACGGTGCCAACCATAAATGATTTTTTCACGATTGGATTCGTGCTTGTGAACGGAAATTGATTATGTCATGCGAGCGGATTGCCGCGTATCGAATTTTTTATATTTGCTTACTCTTGCCTGCCTTAAGGGAATCACTTCGAAGGGTGCTATTGATCATTTTGCTGCGAAAGCATAAGTCTCCGTACAGGGATTGCTGAAGACCGGGAAAGTGTTGGGGCTGGCATACTTGTCGACTCCATGGAACGTGACTAATCACGTGCGGGACTTATTTACCCAAACATTGGGGCACGTGGAGTGGAGCCTTAAGTTACGGAACGAATCGATTGGACTCAAGACTTACAACCGACTTAAACATTTATACGCTTTCTTTACAAGCTACTAAGTTAATAATTTCGCGTTCACGAGTTGCGAACAGCTGTGCGCGACACCAATGACTTAGTCCTAGGAAGTATTGAAAAAGTTTTCTCAGCTCAAAGTTCGCGCAGTTGTTGCTCCCTCGATTTAAAATTAGACCGCCTGTGTAATTTCGTGAAATCTGTTGTCTAGGTCATTGAGGAAAACCTCATTTTGGACTTTTGCCATTCGGTGTGCCTGGCCATTAGGAGGGGAACATTTGCGGGACTCTTTAATGAGAAAAAAACAATGAATATATTTTTTGGGGAAATTAAGACAACATGCGCTTTTTTCGGTCGCTGGGGAGAAGTAAAAATGCTCGATGTTCTATTTGTGTAGTACGAGAACAATGAATGGCATGAGAGAAACTATTATGAACTTTGTCCTTGTATTTCTTTCATTTTTGCACGTGTGAAATTATGATGTTCAACATATCATTAATTTTTTTCTATTATATTTTCTGAGAAGAATGATTATAATAACATTAGTCCAGTGCAATTAGAGTTCATCCTCGGAACCCAGTTATAGTAAATGGATTGGAATGTTCCGGTGATTAGTCTTTGTTTTTTTAGCGGTTATTGTTGAAATTGTGTTTATTTGAAAACTTATATCGAAATTAAGAAATTCAGTCAACTAGGCAGAAGAAGATATACAGTGACTCAAACAACTGTTGAAATGATCCCGATTTTCTTCTCTTTCGCTTTGTAACGAATAATAATGTGATAAAATTCTGACAACACTAAAACATTGTGTTACAGTTATCTTTAACTTGCAGCTGGAAGAAAAAAATTTGTGTTTGCTGCTATATTTAATGGTTTCCCAGGAGTTTGTTCATATTGGGTGATTGCAACAGTTGTTTGTATTCAATAATAGGAGCTTCTTAACTTAACTTTTAAGTGACGGAAGAGAATATTTTTGGTTGCTTTTGTGTCAAAAACGATCAGTTATCTTTTTTTTATTCATCTGGGGGTATAGCATGCAGGTGTATTAAGTGTAAATAAAATATTTTTAACGGTTTTTTTAGTTTAGCACTATAAACTTTTTGAAAATAGGCAAAGGAAGTCCTCTGTTATGCTAAAATGGGTTTGAATGTTAAGAGCAATAGCAACAAAGACGGGTTTGCACTATTCTACCGTTAGTAGAATATGCATAACACAATTACTTGAACGTCAAAAGAATAAAGGAGGTCGTAAAGTGCTCATCACTCCAGAAACTAGGAGAAGGATATCACGCCCAGTTCAAACTGGAGCAATGGACACCGCAGTACAGGTTCATGCACACCTGGTAAATACACAAAATTTTACTGGGTCAGCTGAAACTGTACGAAACGCACTCAGAGATAGTGGTTTACGAGGTTGTGTAAAAAAAGGGAAATTGGCGCTTGCTACTCGTCATCGGAAAAATAGACTTCTTTCGCTCAAATGCACAAGGATTGGTGTCTTGACGATTGGAGAAATTTTATCTTCAGCGACGAGTCGAAAATTAATAAAATTGGCTCAGATGGTCGACAATGGGTTTGGAGAAAGCTGTCCGATTCACTACAAGATCGCTGCATTCATAAAACTTTAAAGTTTGGGGTTGGAAATATCATGGTCTGGGGATGCATGATGGGAACTAAATTGGGAAAACTGCATCGATTAACTAGTCGAATGAAGGCAGAGGACTACATTAGTATCCTAGAAAGCAGTTTTATGGAGAGTTTGGAGATTTTTGGTGCTGAGAAGGATTCAAATTTATTCCAGCAAGACAATGATGCCAAGCATTGTGCCCGTAAGACGATGGAATTGTATGAAAAAAATTAAATATTGGTAATGGAGTGGCCATCGCAATCTTCAGATTTAAAATTATTGAACATGTGTGGAGTTTAGTGAAGAGGAAATTAGGGCATTTTTCAACTGATCCGAAAAATTTAGATGAACTTTGGTTACGCACAAAAACCGTATGGGAAGGAATAAAGGAGGCAGAAATTCAAGCAATATTAAATAGCTTGCCTACAAAAATGGAATGTGTCATAAAAAATAAGGGTGGGCATACCAAATATTAAAGAAAAAATTGAAATCTTTTAAAAAATTAGGAATACAAAAAACTGTTGCAATAAATCTTCTATTTAAAAAACGTGTAAATGAAATATAAGTGGACATTATTTAATTTTTTTTTTATTATTTAGCTTTCAACTCAACTATCATTAACATAGAATTATATCGATATTATACCGTCACGCTTTATGTGCTTTTAAAAGCAAATACACAAATTGTCCAAACATTGCAACAGTTGTTTGAGTCACTGTATGTATGAGAAAAGGAAAAACAACAATTGGGAGTCACTTGTAAGCGGGTTTAACCCTTTGTGGTTGTAAGACGAATTATGCCCGACAGAACACTTTTACAGTTCTGGTAGTTCTGAATAAACAAGTGTCGAATTTTTGTACATTCTCTCTTTATTTTATGTTTTTGTTTTGTTTTTATTTTCACCTCAAGATGGCAAAAGAAAAGCAAAGATATACATCATGTCCCAGAAGTTACCCCTGAAGAAGATTGAAATCAAAGTAAGCAAAAACAATTGTATTATATCTACCCTCTTCGAGTTACAGTGTTTAGGTTTTTTTTTTTGCCTCTCTGTAGAAAGTGGGCCTGATTCTGGTTGTCACCTCACTTTCCGTGACGTGACAGCTTATAGCTGAATTGCCTGTTTTGATTCCAATAAGAATATTTCTTCGATATTCAGCTATAAGATGTCACGTCACGGAAAGTGAGGTGACAACCAGAATCAGGCCCAGTATCTTGGAGCACTGATGTGGCCCTAGAATCACTATTCCACCCACGACAGCCAGCTATGACTTCTTTAAAGGAAAGAATTATTCCTTTTAATTGAAACATTGACTAAACTACCATTACATTTCTCTCCCTCTGTATTAATTCAATTTAAAATTTTAACAAAAAAAAATCAATTTTCGGTTCATTTTCTCGAAGTTTTAAGTTATCCTTAATTAATCGATTATTATTGATAATATGATGAAATTTATATTTTTGAATGAAGTCCGTCACGTACAACGAATAAAGCCAAATAAAAAAGTTACAAAATAACAGCAGTGCGGAAGGGACATTCGTTTTCGATGGCCATTGCCACTCATTGCCACTTTAAACGGATATGAAGTGCATACTTCCCACCCTTGGGGTTCAATTTAGAATTCAATGCCAATGTACCTATGTACATATGTGACATTCGAGGATTGCAATAATCTTTCGCTTTGAGTACACTTCTTGAACGCTGTGAGGCTCTAATTGTAAGTCGGATCGGACTATAGGTATATCTTATACATATGTATATGCACATTTGTATATGTATGTAAATTTTATCTTGATAACGGCTCTAACGATTTTAATAAAATTTACCGGGTAGGAGTTTTCGGGGGAGAGAATTCCATCTAGCCTGGGTTTTATCTTTTGGCGAATTCTTAAAAGTGACGGCTCCTACTGGCGGATTCAAAATGTTTTTTAGTCACTTTAGGAGTTATCTGAGAAAAAATTCATAAAAAGTTATTTAAGGTCAAATGTCACGAAAATGAGTTTTTCTGGACTATGTCATGATCTATTGAGTTTATGCAAAATGTTTTTTATTATCAAAAATATTGACTATATATTATATGCCTCTGCTCGATTGCATTCCTCCTTTGTTCGATCACATTCTTTAGTTTTGTTTAGACTTGGAGTTTTGTCGAGATTACCCCGACAGCAAAATAATATATTTCTTAAGAGAAGTGCAAAGTGTTTTCCAAGGGGTCCACCCACTCGATAAGAGAATCTTAATCTTCTTATATATGGAAATATATTCTCGAAAACGGCTCATTAGACACATTGCTAAATTTATAGATTAGGAGTTTTCTAATTAGATTTCATCTCTGGGAAAATTAATTTTGTTTCATTTAAATCTTTTAGACGTATATTTCTAACAGGCATAACAGGGGTTTTTGGGATTTTTGATTAAAAAAAAAAAGCCCAAGGTTTTGATGAAATGGATTATTCTAAAATTTTCGGGCATGAAAAGGCGATTTAGTTAGGTCTCCATTTTGAGAGTATATTTTAATTTAAGGAAACCAGTCGAGAGAGTTCTGCCCAGGTACACTTGGACTTCCTCATAGGTAGGTATAGGGTACCGGAGGTAGATAGGTCTTGAACAAATTTTGATCCAAACATTTCATTGATGTGTCGAAGAACTTCTTTCCGAACACCTAGTATAAATTGATTAGTCCCAAAGGCCATTCCAAGCTAAGCTTGTGTGAATAGAAAAAATGTCAGACTTCCTAGAGTTCCCATTTATAAGCAGCTGTTCTATTTATCAGAGCTAGCCTTCAATCAGTGTGTAGTCAAGTCCGGGGTCTACATTCTAATTAACATGTAAACGTTTGTTCGATAACAGGCCCGGGCACAGACCAGTAGGCCAGGCTGGAGCTGCCTTATTCAAATTCGTCTAGAGTAGATAAACCTGAAGCGTGAACTTATCAAAATTTTTCACCGCACGCTTTAAAGCAAATTGAGTGATAAAGTGCTTCATTTTCACCTTTGAGCTCGATACAATTTCTACGATAAGAGCCCCCAGGCCACACAGGGTGGAAGAATAGGCGACGTAAAATCACGAACAAATGCCGTGACATTGTAAACATTTAGAAAAGTGGAAACAGTAATAATAAGCAAATAGTTGGCCCAGCTGGCGTTGTTGGTATCCTAAAAATAATCGTTTTCTCACTGCGGATTTATGTGGGTTGTCGCGGCATAACGTCAGCAGTTCAGCACGCAAAAGTTGCAGCAACATTCTCGCCCTGGCGCTGTAGTGGAAAATTGCAACGTGCAATGTGTGCGCTCGTGCTTTCGTCATTGAACCTGGGCCCACGCTGCGCCCCAATTCGGTCCTTCGTAGTAAATCGATCCTTTGTCTGAAGGCATGCTCGTACTAGCTCAAAAAATTCAGCGATAATTACAATCGATGGGCCACAAATTGATAGATGGGCTTTCCCGCAGCCTTGACGAGCTGTGTTTTGTGTTTTTGCTACTACCGCAGAGGCCAGAACAGTTCTGTTCGCGATAATTTATGATAACAGCTCTGACTGCTAATTACACCTCGCCATTAGCTGGTTTGCGGCTTGCGCTGTAACAACTGTTCGACGATTCTTGGGAACCGCGGTGAATCAGCCGCCGAGCAGGTGCCAGGGCAACTTTTCTTGCCGTCACGGAGCTTTGTTTGTTTTGAATCGCATCGAAATTGAAATATTCCACGATTCACAGGCCCCCTCACGCAGAACACAGATTTTGTGTAGCTGGCACATTTGGGGCTCTCGGCAGCACGTTTTATATAATTTTTGAGTTGGCATCATTTTTATATGATCTCCGCGCTTTTATACAAGCGGGCGCGGCGTGCCGATGATAAACCACACATGCAAGCACACAGCTTGGCACTTGCAGCGCGCGGCCTTCGGTCAACCTTAGCGGAATCAAAGGAAAGCTGTCTAGGCTAATTGGAGCACTTACCTTTGCCTTTCCTGTTCTTTTTGGGCATTTTTGGTGTTCTCGTCTAACTGATTAAGAAAAATGCAAAAATGCGGGGCGGTCGAGAGCTTGATCTGAGTAACACGCCCGACTGTCGTGTCCTTAGCACCACGACACAAATTCCTTTCACTGGCTCACAATTTGCACTTCTCAAAGCACAGAACTATCTCAGCAAGCATGTAAAAACCGGACACAATAAACTAGAATTTTTTTTAGGATTTCCTTTATTTAACACTCGCTTAAATTCGCCTCTAATCAAGACGGGGGTATAAGTTTTATCGGGTTTTTCACTTTTATGCTATTTTCCTGGACACAAGTTGAGTTAAAAGTACATAAATCGTCTCTAGCAAGAGGCACAACACATTCACGTTGATTTTTAGCTGGCGAGATGCAATTATTTAAAACAAGTTGCATGATTATTCAATAGCACATCCAACCGAAAAATTGTGCTCACGTCAAACGAGCAGGCAGCCTTCTGACGAATGACGACGACGGCGAGTAGTGACGACTTCGGTACCGACCGAATTTCGACCGTTGGAGGGGGCTGAAGCTAAACTGACAGTAGAATAGATTAAACTGCACTACCGACATTGGCACCACGCGCTAAACATGTGATAAACCGACGTGAAGTTGGGCTCGGCTTAATTCCATTTGAACTAGTTTGTTTTTAAAACCGTTACATGTTATTTGTGCTTATATTATAATATATTAATTTTTTTTAAATGCATAATATTAATTTATTTATTAGTTTGGATAAACTTTGTATTCACAAATTCACTGCACATATCATATTTTATTTTGTTGGAGTTCTTAGTTTAACGTGGTTTCTTAACTAGAATATAAGAATATATTTTGATGATGATATTTTATTTACATATTTTAATTTTATCGGAAAGAAAATTAAACCTAATAATGAATTTTGGGTACCTCAGCTTTGCTAAAACGCTCAGGTCTAAGGTCGTTGTTGTTCCTCAGGCTGTAATGTAAGGCTGTGCATCTCCCACATAAGAAACATTGGCATCAAAATAATCAGATAGTAGGCCATTCGTAATTTAAATATGAGCATCATAGCATTAAATTTCAGCAGACTTAGCCAGTCCAGTGCGTTAAGTATATTATTTATTGGAATTTATATAATGCACCTGCTCGCATAACTTTGTTTTGCAGAAATGAAGTCTTGTTTTTGTTTGCTCTAAACTTGTGTATAATATTGTCAAATAGTATGTGAAATACGAGGTACTGAAGCGTTGAACAACAGCTTGGTATTTTGCACACTTCACATCTTGCGAATTCTTCTCGAACCCGATCTTTTCAGCCAGATTTTTACAAATATAAACGTAGTTTACATTGAAAGTTTGATTACTAAAAATTAAACGATATCGTATGTAAAAAATCGTCAAAACCCTATAACTCGTGTCGGTAGAGACCGTTGTAACATTTTCGGCTTAAAATTGTGTTCTTCGGATCGAGGTCAAACGAAAGAACACATTCCCAATAACATTACCAAAGGGTCACTTAGAATTGTTTAAAAATAAGTTAGATACCGCCGTTTAAAATTTTCTCCATAATCCGAAAAATGCAACGCGGGGAACACCTGTATAATTCAAAGGAAGCACATTAAAGTCGGCTTTATGCTTTGAAACAGAATTTCCACCTAAATTCATTCCGCCAAACCAAAATATTTTTCTTTCACTTCATAAATCGTAGAACTGGATCATAAAGGCTATTAGTATTTTTATTGCAGCTTACCCACTTACAATTTGCACGGACATCCCAAAACAAATTTCAAGATTGGAATTCTGGATAAAGGTCACTCTTTTCAAAGTATTTTACCTGCGGCTCTTGAATTCCAAGTACCAAATAAATTTCAATATTGTTTCTTTCATACAATGCGCTTCCAAATGTTACTTTCGTATTAAAATCTGGGGTGGCCCACCGTGGGGCCGACCATACTTCTCCCTCATGATAATGGTACAAGGTACAAATATATTATTGATACTCATATTGCCGAAGGTCCTTTGATATTTTCATAATCGGATGGTTGATGTGGTGAAGGGTGGGGGTACGGGTGTCAAATACATTTTTTGAATTATAATTACTCATACCTTTGTTAACTCCACCAATATAAAATTGTTATATAAATAATAATAATATAAACATAGTCGGGTTGGTGGAGGGATTGTGACAGAAAAATCTAGCATCTTCCAATTCATGCTTATTCAGGGGACCTCAATATGTGTATTAAAATAAAAATATCGATTTTTTTCCTATTGTGCAGTTGATTAAGTTCATTTCGAGTGACGGTAACGCTGTTTGTTGTTTCTAATGGAAGGAAGCATAGTTGCACCTCTAAGAACCTCTAATACGAAATTTTTTACAGTTTTAGAGACAATGAAAATATGATTCCAATAAAACAGGGAAATCATTGTTATTGAAACACAATAGAACTTGTTCGTATCGAATCTCTATTTTATTTGGCTCGTAAGAATTATGTCTGAACAAATACAGTTTCATATCACTAATTCAATATTCTATAAAAATACATCGTGAACAATTTTAACTTGAAATTGTATATTTTATGGTACAATAAAATGTCTTAAAAGTAATGTAAAAAAAATAAATATTCTCCGTAGGCTACGTAAAAATGAACAGCACTAATACAAGATTTCCATTTGGTGCCTCCACACTGCCATCAAGCTGTTTGGCGCTTAGCCAATTCTTACTGATATTAACACACTGCAGCTAACTTAGCTGGATACGTCTATCAATCCTACGACATTCAAAGTAAAAATGGCAAAATGAAACAAAAAATTATAAAAGTGGAGTTGTACAGGTCTCGCATCCTCGCAGTCGCCAGGACTGAACTGAATATGGGGGTAATATCACATTCGCAGAAATTAATTCTTATCATTAGTAAAGTCTACACCTAGATTCTCTAATAATTTTATTGCAATTACTTAAGTAATTTGAAATTATAAATGGAGTGGCCATAACATGATGACGGGAAATGATTGATCGATTTCTCTCTCTAGGTTAAGGTTTACTGCTTGCTTGATTCAACTGGTTATTTACAATCGACCTCCTCACAGATCGTCTGTAGTTTGTCTGTTACGGTAATCTCATTTGTGACTATATTAATTGAACTAACTTTCGCCCTTTGGTAGGCGACCACTGTGTTTTCGCCGAGTAGCTTAATGCAAACATAGCCGATAAGCACAGCTGTTCCGGCTGTTAAGATTCTTACGATTGGGTCTACGTAGAGTTGGATTATTACCCATGCGCAGGCCCCTGTTATGCACATAAGTGTGATCAGGATGACTGTCTTTGCCCAATGCTGAATTGTGAAACCTTTCTCCCAGTCCAGCCTGTAAAAGTGATAGAAATTGATTAGAACTCACCACACTTAAAATATATATTAAGTTTTTAAGCATTAAACTTTTTACTTTATAAGATATTATGTATTGCAATACACAGGCCTTAAAAATTGTCCCCGTGAAAAGTAGTTGATCCTGAAAGGATTTTCTGCAGATTTTTTCGAATTTGAAGTATTTTCTACCGCTTACGAAAATGCTCCGTCAGATGTTTGAAAAAAAAGGTTTTTAAACAAAATCCAAAAAGTCTGAAAACCGTCCGAATTATATTGTGAAACGTTTTAGTAGGGCTGCAAATAAATACATCATCTAGTTCTACGCTTAAATGTTGTCTTTATTGTTTCAAAACTTTGTATTTCAGTTAAGGTTTAATTTGAGATGCATCATATAGGAGTTTAAAAGGTCAATAAGGAAATTTGGATGCTAATATCCTTAGAAAATTTCCTTCCTAAGCAATTTTATTTCGGATCAGTAATCTACAGGGAAAATCCTATCCAAATAGTTTAATTTCTTTAGAATGAGTTTTTTTTCGCACACTTGTGTTACTTTACTTACTTCTTTGTTTTCTCAATTTCATATGGTGACCCACAAACTTTACATTCCAGCATAGTATCGGATGTGCTGCAACTCTCCACAAGCCACCTTCTTAGACATTCATGATGTACAGAGCTTACATCTCCTGTACATTTGCATGGCTGAATCAAAGGTTCAGGCTTGTCCGAATCGTAGCAAATCCAGCAATCCTTTTTTGTTAAAAATGATTGACCTTCCTCCGGTGAAAGATTTCGAGTTTCTTGCGATGTTGAAGGTATGGATGGATCAATTTGCCTGCTGAGAAGCTTACGGGGATTTAAAATCCACAATTGCTCAGGAGCCATTGAGTTCCATAAACAGCATGGGAACCAAAGGGCGACACCAATTTCTACAATACGAAATACGATGTCGTGCCAGTTTCTCGAGTACACAGGGACCCTGAAAGAACATAAAGAATTAATATAAAAACAAACAAAAAATAATAAATTGACTGCTTCCTTACTTCTTCTTCCAGAAATCCCCCAGCGTTTCCGACGTTAAGAATCCCACGATCACAATCAACATTATCGCCTGGCTAAGGAGTCCGAAACGTGATTGATGCAGCTGGGATGCATTTATGACAGCATCGCCAGGACCAAGGCTGTGTCCACTTTGATCATAAATGAAACCTCCTCGCAGTTTAAAAAATACTTCTACTCCATAGATCAGGAAGAATATAACAACAATGAGCAATAGAGCGGCATAACATCCGTTAAATATGTGAGCATATGAATGCCGGTCCGTCAGCAATAGGGAGGAGAACACTTCGGCACCAAACAAGCTATACAGGAAAAGATTGAATGCCAGAAATCCGAGAAAACTTTTCGATAAGAACTGCGACTTCTCCCAGTGTATGTCGCGCAAATGAAAGATCTGCGGAGAAAGAATGGAGGTTAATGCTTTTCATCTAAAATATTATTAAATAACAGACGTCCACCAACGTGAAATAACTTTTAACGTAAATGTCCAGATGGCCAACACTTGCGGCAGTATCAAATGGACTTAACGAGCTACTTATCAGAATAACGTTAAACAATGCAATTTTTGAACATGTCGGACCGAAGACGTGATTTCAAACACATTGTAGATAAAAAAAGTAAATAGCGTAAGTATTTTCCAGTGGCACTGCTCGTAATACGGAGAGCTATGTTACTTTGATAATTTAAAAATTTAAAGGTTAAGTATTAGCATGTGTACATTGCCTTAAGGGTTTTACAAAAAATGGTCCACATCTGTTAGTAGAATGTTAAAGTTTCTATTGAAACCTGATTACTTCAAAAGAGAGTACTTATATCTATACTAGGTTGAATTTTTTTGCGTGGCAGCAACGGTTAAGTTCTATATTTGATATAAAAAAAGATGCCTTTTCATCTTTAAGACTGTGTTCGTTTGTTACTTAATTACCTATTAATTTATGTACTAATCCCACATGACGACGTTGATCCTAGAATTTTTGTAATTTTTTCTATTTATTTGATTGGGCTAGTATTCGAATCATATTAAGAAATGTGTTTAGAAATTTGAATCATAAAAAATGTTTGTTGCAGTTTATTGAAACAGAGGAACGCTATAACGCTTTTCGCATATGCCTGGATTGCACTCGTTTTATGTTTTGCCAACAAAGAAATTCACAAAGGTGTTTTAATCTAGAATATATTTTTAAAATTGGCACAAGAAATATCTCGAAAACCGCCTGAGCTTATTTGTTTGAAATGTTATATGATTAATCTATAAAAAATAATATTTCCACGTTTCGTGGAAATTTTGTGTGTTCTAGATTCCTAGTTTTATTCTTTTTAGGCGGAAAACCAAAGAATTTTGATTTCAAATAAATATATTAGAAAATATACTTGAATATTGCGTTTCATTTCTTATTTTCAGTTGATTTTTGACGAAGTTAAATCTGGTACTGTTCTGGACGTTTTCTTAGGTTGCATGACCTCTTTATGAGGGAATATCATGCTCGGGTACCATTATTTTTAGTAAAAACGAAATTGTACCACAAAAATAACCAAACCAATATCTCCAATAGTTTCAAAATTAAAATTCTTGAAATCAGCACACTGCATTATGAAAGCATGGTAACACATCGGGACCAATCGAAGTTTCGGTTTCATTTTTTGTCACACCGACTCGACCTATTTATGTACATATTTACCAAAGAAAGCTTGTTTTGCATAGGTAATCGCTGATATGCCAGCTTGCATAAAAACAGAGCCGACTTGCTTAAACCCAAACAAATTTTCACACTGATTAAAAAAAACTTGGATTCTTTCTTTTTTACGTAGATGCTTGCGTATGTTTGTTGCTGCATCGTTTGCTATTGGGTTTCTGTGCAAAGAAAAATCCATTTGCAGAAAATGACAATTTGTTCATTCATTCAATTGTTTTCATTCCTGAGCGCATTCCTTTCAATTTTTAATATTGATTGTTGCTGAAATGAGAACAAAAAAAACTAAACATTTCTTCACGTTTATTATCTAGAAAGGTTTTTTTCCGTTGGCATTTAAGCGACTTTCTGGTGGTTTAGGGATGCTGAATCTAAAAATGATAAAATTTCCCAGCTCGATTTTTATACAGTGTAAGGATAATCAATACTATGCAAAGCTTCCTGTTTTCTGAAACTCTTCTGTTGTTGATAATTGTTTGCTTTTTGAGTAAATGCGCCATTCCATTGGATTAAGAACCGGTTAGCAAGCTGGCCAATTCATAACGCCAATTTAGTGTTGACGCAATCAGTTCGTTGTCTTTGAACTTGCGTCAAACCTCGTATTATCCTTTTGGAAAACAAATAGAACCCAACGAAATCGCCGAAGAAATAGGAGACTATCATTGAATACGGTGATGATTTCGGCACTGTTTATCCCAGGTGAAATGAAATATAGTTCTAATTTTCCCTTAGAGCTTAAGGGGTAGGGATTATTGACCAAAATATCGATCAACTCAAATGAACCCCAAAATACTTTTTCTCAAATTAAAAATTTATTACAGTTAATGGTAGTACGTTACTATCGTTTAATTTGATTTTTTTTTAAATGAGTGTTTCGATCGAAGCTAAGCTATTAAATTAACAAGTGTATTTTTCACGGTATTCGCTATTATAATCCCATGAAGAGTTTGAAATGCTGTTCATTTTGGAAACTTTCTGCCTAATAAGTAAGTTGGATAGGCTTTTTATCTATTGTAAAAATAAATCTGATTAACTACTTTTAATAATTTCTGTCACATTTGCAGCAAATAGCCTTGTCAAAAACAGTCAACAGTTTATTGTGGGGCGAGTTTTGGACAGCAAGTAAGGTAAGGTCAAAGCACAGAACAACATCAAGAAAACATAGTTTTAGGTACCTGTGCCGGAAAATCAATAGGTAACGTCTTAAAAACACCAGAGTGATACCACTCAAAATTAAAAAGTTTGAACTTATCAAGTAACATCGGCCTAATCATGATTTCCGGTGAAAGATATCAAGCTATCTAAAAGTGTTTACATACGTATTTCCACTCCATTTTAAATTTCCTATATTTCCAGATAGATTACAAATAACTTACGGGAAGTTTTGATAGAGCTTTTCAATTTACGCATCATCAATAAAATACGTATTTCACAATATTTAAGTACTCTAATGGTATTCTTGGTTGGATGGATGGAATTAAATTTCGTAGAAACGTAGGAATGTTGGAAGTTCAACAAGCTTTTAAATTTCATACGTGTCGAACGGATTTGAATTCCGTCGGAATTAAGAATACGGCCCTATATATTTTAAAACCAAGGAAAACACTATTTCGTAAATAAGAAACAAACTCACTCAAATTGATACCATATTCGGAATCAGCAACACAAAATAGTGTCCGAATAAATAACAATTGACACATTGTTTAATATATTTTACGTTTTTGTTGAGAGTGCTGGAGTGAGTCCGACAAAATAATGAAATAGATGTACTTGATTGCCAAGTTGTTAATTCATGGCACTTCTCGCTTTAAAAAAGCGAGTGTGGTGTATTGCTGGCGTAGTAAATTTAAACACGCGTCTTTTCAACATTGTAACTTAATGTCTTTTCTAAGGACTACCTATCTTTGTAAATATTGCTGTGCTCCACTTACTTTTAAGAGTTTTATGTAGGTAGTTGCAACTACTATCAACAGATTTGCTAAAATCAAGGAATCTAGGAGTACACTGTCGAAATTCAGTTGTCGACGTTTAAAATAAATAATTCTCACAAATCACAATGAACTATTTAAATCTAAGCACACGCAGCCACTGATCCCACTCTCCGAATTCTAGTAAAATATAAAACCCTTCCGCAGCTTTACTGCTATATGCGAACTAATTAAAGGTAAGTTCACTGCACAACCGATACTGTGTGTTTAACTTAATTGCAAGCGAGGACACTCTAAAGCAACTGTTCGTACTGAGCACAGCTTGGGTAAATATTTTCCACCTACTCCATGAATTGATATGTTGCGATACCGGCATTTATCACAAACAAGTCACTCTCCGTCTCGGATTATGGCGAGAGTATGCTTCGACTTGTCGCATAAGCAAATTGTTTGCAAACATTGACTGTCGGAGGAGTTGGTGGGTCGCCCAGTCCCCTCAGGCTAATGGGTACAGAAGTTTTTGAAGATTAATGCCATTCAGGTGAAGCACTATCACCTGACATTGAGCGTGAATCTTAGGCTTAATTGCACGCATAACGACGGTAGCGACGCCTTGGTCGTCGCAAATTCATAACATTGCATAGCGCTTTTGGGCAAATGCGAATATAGGTTAATGTGCTTTGTGACTCCGAACTCATGATAAAACCGTCCAAACAGACACCGTTAGATTGCATATACATATTGCCTTGATGTAATATAAAAATAGCGACATTGTCGTTGAGATTTATTGCACCAAAACTGGTTATTTAAAGAAATTTACAATTTGGGATTTTTTTATTACTAGAGCTGGGAAACATTATAGAGTGACCTTGAGTAATTTAATTCTTGGCACGACCCCTCGATTGTTTTGCAGTTCCAGGGAAAATCAATTAAATTGCATGAACTGTTCACTGCGAGATAAAAGCACCTAGTAAGTCACCTGAATAGGCACTAGGTTAGCCTGCCGTGAGATGAAATTAGATTTTGAGATCACTCATGTGGTATACATAATTTAACATTCTGATTGGGTATTTCCATTTAGGGGATAGCGGACACAACAAAGATGACAAGATGAGGACAATTTCAAAGGTGCCCTTGTATCTGATATATTGGGGTTCCTCAAACTTACTTAACATTTTTATCTACGTTACGACACAAATTGAAATCATATTACCAACTTTCTATCCTGTTACAAAGTCCAGTTTACTTGAAATTTATTAATTGAAAAGTATCCACAAATAAATTGAAGCATATTACCTAAAATAATGATTCAGTCATCAAAGTTAACAAGAAAACAAAACAATCGCCCAAAAATTATTAGGCTTCACATAATTAAATATTTTGATCAGGGATGTTTACAATAAACAAAACGCGGATACGCTTCGAATTTAAAATAGGCGATGAAAATTGGAAATGATTTGCACACAAAAAAAAATTCCAAAATTCGTTACTGTGCACCATATTAAATTCCTCTGCTGTCATAGCGTAAACCGAATCTGTAATGTGAGTAGTACATTTTAATTCACATTTTGCATAATTTGTAAATTTGCAAGTCTTAGATATTTTTATTGTAATTGTATACAAAAATATTTTGCATTTTGTGTATTTGTAGATTTTAATTGATATTTGAAAAAGCGCCAGTGGTGAATGTGTGCGGCTCTCCATAATATTATAGCCTACTTCAAGGGTCTTAATATAGAATCTTTTTTTAAAATAGGGGATAAGCACAATATAGATCTTATAGGTCGCGTTGTTTACGAAAGAAGACACCTGGGGTGCCTGGACGATGGGGTGCATCGCTGATCTTGAATCTGCCATCGATAGTTGGAAATTCAATATGGCGACTAAAAATGTTCAACTTCAAAGGATTGGCATGAAAGCATTTTGTTATGTTTTCGGGGTTGCTTCTCAACTTGTACGGATTTCCGCCTAATTGAATATTTAGGTATTTTCGGAGAGGCTTATTTAAAATCGGCTAACGTAATTTCGAAATTTAATATGGCGGCCAAAAGTTCTTAACGTAATTTAATTTTCATGAAATTGGGTTCTTAGGTTCTGTGATTTCGAAATAACTGCGTATTTCTAAGCTCATATGTTTATTTACATATACCAAAATCTACACAATCGTGTCAACAATATTTCTCTATTTGTCGGGGCTAATCTCGGAAATAGCTGAACCGATTTTAATGGAACTTTCACTGTAAGGTGTTTTGTCGGACTACTTTTTGTCTGTCTCTCTGTTTGTCCGAGCTAATCTCGGGAACGGTTGAACCGATTTCAATGGGGCCTTTACTGAAAGGTAGATTAATTCATCGTTCATAATTTCGGCTACTCTTTAACCCGCGATTATTTCGGGTTTCCGCGGTAATAATAAAAACCCGTCTTCGCGCACGAAACAGTTTCATTTGTTCTACAACCGTTTTAATTTAAGTTAACAAGTATGAAAAACCCCGGGACCGCTGGTAAAATATATTTTAGGAGTTTAGTTCAAATCTGCCTTTTTTTTTATATCCGTTTTCAAACCCTTTTGAAAATTAGACCAAGCGACACAGGAGACATCTCGTGGGATTTCATCACGGATTTTTCGGCATAGGTATTTACGTCTTTGTTAAAAGACGGTCAAGGGAGTAATAATAAAATGTGGATATTGAATAACGTGATATGTTGTGAATTTATAGACAGATTTCGCTGTTCAAGATATTTCTGAGATATTACACACAATTGAACATTTTAATCAACCCTCGACTCTATTCTTAAATAAGTTCAATTTAGATCTTATTGACTGACTACTTCCAACTCATTGGTTCATATTTTGATATTAAGCCTCCTTAAGAGCTTGTTTGATGGCACATATATAGATAACATTTTCGATATACTTATATTTAATGTCTTCAGCACTTATCTTAGTATAGAGGACCTATTTATGCACAAACGATCGAGCTTCCAAACGTGATATATGCCAAAGATGACTTCGAAAAGAATACTATTAAAATATAACGAAACCCGCATCGAAATCAGACTTATAGCTTTAGATGATTTAAATATGGATGATCCAAGGTGGCATTTAAATTCCCGGAATTAATATTCAGTAAACTGTGCTTCCATCGGTTAATCCATTGGCGACCTAAAGGAAAATACTGCTTTGAGAAAAACGCATTCTATTTCGCAAAGGCAGATTCACGCTTGCCAAGTGAACTTTCGCTTCTTATTTTAAGCACGCGTCGACTAGTGCCCACATAATTACACATGTAAAGTTCCGTGCCCGATCGCTCAGTCTAATACACTACCCAATTCCCTAACTTAGTCATCTCTCGGTTGTCCGATAATATTACTTTATCTCTCATTTCATTCTACTTATCGTTCCTTCGTTATAGCGTCTTACTGTTCGTAGTTTAGACTTTATAATTTGAAATTTCGTAGGCATATGAACTTGACCTCATTAATACTTCGAACTATTTTTCGTCGGTAATTAGTATTCTGTTTGTAAAATAAAACATTTTGTGGTGAATTTAAATTTTTCAGCTATTAACCCTTCGAGCGATGTCCGATGAGGGCATTATTGGCTTCAGTGCTTAGTTAATGGTGATGCTCACTACCCCGCACTTCCCTTGTCAATTATATTATATATATATTAATTGAGTTTCCACATGCACTTTATTGAGTAGTTTCATTAGATAAACTTTTCATGAATAAATTGATCTTTTTCTAACACCATTAACAATACAATTGTATATTGAAAAAGCAAACAACTCCCAACATTTCAAATACAACTCACTTCTAAGCATGAAAATAGAATCCTTCTAGTTAAAGGACTTAATTCAAGGAGATAGATGGAAGTATATACGCTTGCAAAGTAGTACTGAGACCAGAAATAGCGAGTATATTAAAATAGTTCTTGAGAACAATTAAACTGGGGATTGTTCTCCAAATCAATCGCATTAATTATGCATCAGGTCCATTTTGCATTTCCCTGAATAGAAGCAATACTATTATGAAAGTAATTAATTTTCTTGATCAGTTGGTGTAATTTTACGTGCTTTATAATACAATTGTCAATAGGTCCCGCCTTTATTGTTGTTGCTCGCATTCTCATTACAGTAAACTAATCTCGCTCAAGTGGTATTTTATCTGTAACAGCACGGGGCTTTGCCTTATAGATTAATATGCTTTCAATGACTTCTACAGGAATGGTCAACTGAGGAAGACAAAAACTGTACCTGCTCTTGTCAAGTTTCTACTTATCACTACTTGGCTAGTCCCTTCTTTCTTTTAGCTGAATCAGAGCCCTAGCATGGTTCACGTCAAGATTTTCCCAAGCTGAAATAATAATTTCTTTCGCTTGCTCAATAGATTTTTTATAAGATGTTATGTGTGCCTAGAAGTATGCTAAATAGTTTTGTTTTAAATTTGGCTTCATTATAATTTGTACTTGAAATTTTAACCAGATCAGGTTAGATTAGAGGCACTGGGTTTTGATCTCTTCCCTCATCGTGAGTGTTCATGCCAGAGGAGCGTCATGCTTATATCATTAGCTTAGCTTCCCCGGATCGAAACACTCATCTATTCTAAAACCTCGTTTAAAATTCATCCGCTTAGGGGGTAAAATTTTTGTACATGTGTTTTGAACGGATCTTCAATATCTCTTATCGTCCAGTCAAATTGTAATGAAAATTCCCATATGGGTGGATACAGTAATTAGGGGAAGATGATTTTTTAGTATATTGTACTGATTGGTACTCTAATTAATTTCTATAGGTTTGCCAAGAACATTTTATGCATCTTGAGAAAACCACGAAATTTTCGGACTTTTTCTAGTATTTGCCAAATATCTGCCAAAATAAGCGTCCGATAAAAATATGGTATTATAATTTGTTTTTTAAAGTATTAAATTTGCCACAATTTTGACCCAGACGGATTTTGTTTTACCTCCAATAGTTTCTGAGTTACAGCTCTTTAACTTCCGGCAAATTTTTCAAAAATGAGAAATATGGGAGTTATCAGCTGGTTTTTACCTAATACATTACCTTCTAAGCGGCGACTTCTACGATGAAAATTTATATAATAGCAGAATTTTTCTACAGTTCCGTACAATAGTCCCTTGCATATCCGGGTGTGTGTTTATTTATAGGGTCAAGTTAGGTATAGTACGTAGGTAAAATAAAAGGTAAAAATATCAGTTTCCAGTTCATTCGTATTTCAATGACACTCTACATAATATCTAATGAAACTAACAGTTCAGTAATTTGCCCACGGACTGTAGTATCATACAAATTAGACAAAAAATAATATCAATATTAAAGCAACTGTACTTAGCCTAGACTTCCAAAGTACATTTGTCGTAGCTGTTAAAGTTGATATAATCTTAAAAATTTACTATGCAGTAAAATCTTTTAAATTAATTAAAAGTAATGAAATATGTACAGTCTGGTCAACAAAAAAACGTTGTTTGATATTTTAAAAACTATGCAAGATTTCACATAAATTTTCTTTTACATTAAAATACAGTTAATACAGTCTCTACGACGCGGATAGCATGTACACCGTCCAATCTCCTTCGTTGTCCAGTATGGCCCGGCACCTTTTGGACATGCTTTCGACGAGTTATTCACACGCCATATCTCTCATATTATTCGGCTACGCGTCTTTCTGAAAGCTTGTTCTTCATTAAGCTCCAGACATTTTCAATCGTATCAATCAATTTGTATTGGGCGATTGTGAGGGCCAATCCAATATCTTTACCCCATTTTCGAGTTCCCATGAGGTGCAAAGACGACATCGATGTTTGGGGTCGTTGTCTTCATGTAATATCCAGTTTCCCAGCCTGAACATATTCTGGGAAAACCTTAAGAGACAGCTTTTATACATTTTGACCTTCTTTGAAGCATCCAAGTTTTCAGTGAAGAATGCCAAACATCCAAACCGCACCTCATGCCGCACTTATTTAATTTTAGTTTCCACTTGCTTCCACAATTCGAACGATATTGACTCGTAATAGCACTGGCATCGTAGCGCGTCATATGTACTTTCCCGTAAAAAAAATGGAAGCGAAAAATCTTCAATAGTTTTTGAAATATTGAGGAACGTTTCTTGTTAGACACACTGTACGTATATCGGGTTAAAAAGAGTGAAAAAAAAATTAATAATAACTATACACAATAATTTCTTAAAAACAAGCTTTTATTTAAGTCGAATGTACTAAAAAATAAAATAAATATGACCTATTCAATTATCTACCTACTTATGAAATATTAATAACTTTGGAATTGCACTAACTGCAACCAATTTTATTAAAAGACATTTTTTTATCAATTGCGATTACTTTATATAAAAGCTTGTTGTGATGTGGGATGAAAACTCAAAATATACACATGCCTACTAGTGTGAAAACTTAACATACCACGGGTCTTAGCCCACCAAGCCTTGCTATCCTTGTGCCTATTTCCATATAGAAATCTGCCTTTTTCTTCTGGCACACGACTTTGTATTCTTTGTTTGTTTGTAAATATTGGGTTTTGTAAAAGGTGAGTCTGTACCGTCTGTACAAGTTGAGTCACTCAAAAGAACTCGCGCGAATCGCAAAACTTTCATTATCAAACGACTTATTAACCTATATATTGGACGTTCGACGATTAAAATTGTATTACATTACTAAGGCTGTACGCATTGTATTTACAGGACGTTGAGAAAATATGTAACTTTACTTATTTAGTTTAGAGAGTTTGTACCTTTGGCTACCATGCGATAAGAACCGTCCTGTACTATTTTTATCTTCTTTAATGGCATTATGACAGACATATCTTATACTGTGAATTACAATTAATTTATTTGTGCTTTAAATTTAGAAACCACCGGCTTCTTACAATTTCTTTCTTATCAAAATAGATCCAGTTAAAATACCTTTCCGAGTGTTCACTTTCGACAGTCGGGTGTAAGTTATTTATGAAAGCTCTTAAAATAGATTTGCTCTTTCGTGTTAAACTTTCTCTTACAATATTAAAACAGTTATTTCTTTAATAAACAGAAGTTTTTTTTGTTGTCGCTCTTCGTATTATCACAGTGTCACGAGGAAGCTCTTAGATGACTAATATTTTGTTTGTAAATACAATGGTTAAAGATTACGGGCTAATCTAAGCTTAAGATAAAGAGTTTATCACTTACCTCAGCCCACAAGCATACCACTAAGGATGAGCAAGTCATCAGCAGAGGATAATATGCCGACATGAGTGTTGCTGCCCAGCCAGGTTGTAATACTTCCTACAAAATAAAATCATAATAATAACAAAATTCATTAATTTTTATATTAAGATACTCACCGGTGTGGTAAAGTACGCTCCACGTAGCATGGCTGCGATGAAGACCACAAAGTACAGCAATTTCTGTGTTGTTATCCGACAGGCTCTCAACACTGAAGGTTGTTTGAGCCTTTGGTATTCGGCCACAATACATATTAGTAATTGTATGACGGATATCAAGGCGACGAAATAGAATACGGAAGATATACCAGCATGGTATGGTAGATTAAAACCGGAACACTCATCACCGCTGTATCGAATTTCACAAAGGCATGTACCATTCAAACAATCGCCCCTGCCTGAACATGCAGCGATATCATCTGCAGGCGGGGCTGTTTCTAATACTCTCGAGGAGCACCTCATTAAGGTCTGGAGGCGCGATATCATTCTACCTCAGGTCGAAGGTCTGAAAAATTAGAAAATTGCTAATTAATACCAATATCTGCACAAAGTGTAATTTTGTTTAAAATAGCGAGAGAAATTGAAAGCGAAAACCAACCCATGCTTATCAACGGCTTCACAGTCACTTAATGTAATTTTAAATATTCAGCCTCTGGCAAGTAAAAATAGATTTCACAAGTTACCGTAGAAGACAAGATAGCGCCGGCTAGCTTTCCTTAGGGTAAGATGATGAATATGCGTGGAAAATCACATTTTGAAAAGAGAAGATCACTATAAAGAAGACGGTGCAAAAATAAATACACTGCACAACACACTGGTAGGTTCTGTATCTTTTGGCGTTACTGTAGCAAGGGATTAACTGATAAGAGGCCTTGAATGCGCTCTTCCTTATCTTTAATTCAACTTTTACGTTGCGATTAATGACTTGTTGATGACACCCTCGCTACCGACGGGTAAAATTAAAATATTGCGGTCGGAGAGGCGTTGAATAATTTAAAAGCAGCAAAAAAAAACCGTATACAATTTTTGGGAAGATTCGATGAAGAAAACCGTAGCCATTTACAAATTTCTCTTATTTCCATCATTTTATACAGAGGTTATCTTGTACTTTAATTAGGGTCAAGCATGATGTGAATAATTGCGCCTTATCAAAACAGCGCAGAAAAATAAGTCACCGACCTTCCTGCTGATAAAGTGATTTTATGCCTTTAGCGGTTGTATTGTAAGGCACATGCTTATGAGTTTTCACTTATTGTGCTTTTACGTGGTGATTTATGGTCAAATTAATAAATTTGTTGTTAGCGTAGTGTCTGGTAGTTATCAAAATTAACCTTTGATGTAAAACAACAGTTCCGTACTCGAGGAGATTATAAATTGGTGCATACTGCCTCTTGAAATATGTCATTAGTTTCATTCATGCGACGATTTAATGTTTCAAGTTTGTACTTACTGATCACACTGCTCATGAAATGTTTGATTTGGTGTTGTCTTTTAATAGTATATTTAAGTCTTAAAATATGTCAGAAAATCGAAATGTATTGTGCCAACTTTTGTTGAGACATAAGTCTAATTTTTAAGCTGATATAATGAAAAATATATGTCGAGGAACGTTAGCATGTTGGTTCTCGCGTAAATGTATATGAAACTAATCAGCCAAAAATATGAATGACTTCAGGTCAAAAAAACTTTTGTTCGCCTGCGATATGCAAGAATATTTCAAAATTCATATTTCAGAGAGAACAAATAGATAAAAAAATGTGAGCAATTTAGGTCAACCGCACATTATAGACTATCTTTCGGTGGTCTTTTCATGGGTGAAATAAAGCTTACAAATCGAATAGTCCGTGAAAAATTCGAGGCTGACTATTGAGCAGTACGCACATAAAGCACAAAGCTTCATCGAGTTTGCTTTTGAAAGAAAACAAAAAAATTGCGACCTGCCACAACTTTTAAGTCGTGTTGTATAGTGGTCGTCCATACGTCCATAGGAACTTGGTAGATGGCAGACTGGCGGAAGAAGGAAATTTTGAAGACACACACGACGACAATTAAAACACCTTACTTGCTGCCGACAGTTGAACAAATCTATTAATTTTAACTTCCAATCTCGATTTAGTATCACATCTGAATAAAAAACACTGTTAAAAACTAAGCTGGACAAAATCCAAGCTGGACAAAATCCACCTAACCACGGATATGTCTGTGGTTCCTAAGCAAATGCAGAACACTTTTGAGCAAGGATTCAGGATCTCTTTCCCAACTGGTTTGTTTATGTCTCTTATTGTTGGTGTATTGATTAAACGCTCATAATAAGTCGCTTGCAGTGGTGAATGTTTTCATCGGCTTAAATTTATATACCGACAGCTTCGTATATGTAGTTAGCCTTAGGCCGGACGCACACATCAGATCAGACTGTTGAGACCGATTTTCTGACAAGATTATCGGACCCAAGTGTCAGCAGTTCGATATATCACGACCTTATATGAGCGCACCCTACCGCACACGGCCGATCCTATATTGAAACTGATGTCCGTGTCCGGTTTCGGGTACAAGAGAAGTAGGTCCGATCGAATCGTTCTATAAAAAATCTGATCGGACTGTATGAAGGCGCTTTTTGTGTGGTGTATGGAGTAGCACACACATCCGATTGCGCTCTTGCCACTGAAGAAGAGCATGTGCACGAAAATTGATTTCGTTTAGGGAAGGTTTTAGAACATGTTCCTTTTACAAAATATCAACTGAAATTTGCCTGTTTGTTTCATGTATTTAGCATGTACACGAACCCAGTTTCCGATTGCACAACAAAAGGACGATGCGAATAGCCACTGCCTTATTTTAAGCAAGAATGACCCCTTAATTCAAATAAATATTTTTTCGTAGGTTCTGTAACTTGAAATTTTCATAACTAGAATTTATCTTCCGGTCCCTTGAGATACGAGTTGGGGACGTTCCACTCTATTTTGAAATTATAAAATTACATTTTCTAAAAAAAGTATATTGGAAAATCGAAAATAACTAACTTAACTAACCTACTTTAATATGTCGACACTTAACCCGGAACTTCAATATCCGCCTTAAAACATGTGCTCAATGGCCGATGTGTAAACATATTTTTATGTTATCTTAATCAAATTAAAATTCTAAATTTAGACAGCTATAATTTACCGTATCGAAACCTAGTGCGTAGGTAGCCCAAAGCCATCAAACATTAGAAACAGAGCACTGATTATCCACTGAGGTGAATGTGTCAATATAATCTTGTTTACTTTTTTTTTAATTCCAAAATGCGAAGCATTAAATTTATACCGGTTAGTTTTTCGTAATTGCATTTTTACTTATAAACAAATTGTATGTCCCAGAAACCGATTTGATTTTAGATGCTTTTTGATCTAATTACCCTGTAGTGTTTTCAGTAGCACAAGAGAGTTCAAAAGAGCGAAAATGACTGAAAAATAGAACCTTTCATCTTACATAAAACAAACAGTTGTAAAAATTAAAACTAGAATTTTGTATGTTGTTATGTACTTGTAATGTATACGGAGTGTCTTTTCTCAGATTGTGTTTTCTGGCTCACTCGTATTTTTTTGCAATTATGCACGTTTCGACATTTAGTTCGTGTTTAGCTGAATATAAGTTCCATAGATATTTTAAGCTAATAATAGACTTCGTGGTTTCGCTAAAATTTTTGGAGCGTATAATAATATTCATATTTTGCATATACGTAACAGGTAACAGGATTCCACCAATAGTAAAGCATGCTTAGTCAGAACTTCTATAAAGTAGTTTATTAGGGTTGTTGTCACTTTCTGTTAGTATGACAGTTAGACAACATTTTGTGAAAATTTCAAACACAGACGGTGAATCATTAATTAAATGTTAAAACGAATAGGGACCCATTATTAAATTTGAAGAGGCAATTTTAATTGCTATTTAATTTTTTCTTAGAATTACCAGCATTTCAAGAAAGAAACAGAACGCCCGGCGTAATGAACGGAATAATTATGGCGGTTCGAAGATTGAACATGCTGGGTTAGTTCTTTAGTTTATCAAAGTGGTTACTGAATTATCATTGTTAAGTGCTCTTTCAAATCTCCTTGACCTCTTTAACTGTTTGATGATGATAAATTTTTAAAAAGCACTTCACGCTTGTATCTGGTTGCTCACTACGAGCCGCGTGATCAAATAACGCACAACGATGCACGATAGACAATTAATCGCTTGTGGCGATCAGACCTCCTATCAACCGATCGAATTAGAATTAATTTTGTATTAAGTGCGACTCTCTTTTCAGTTTCAGCCTGTTATTTAATTGAAGAAATGCAAATTTTTCTTTGATGAAAAATAATTACGCAAACTTAACGCTTATTCCATAATTGAGTCCTGCAGTCTATTTGGATTTATTTGGATGATTTTATTGATACTTTGAATATTATTTTTGATTTTAATTAGGTGTGCCCTTTGATTTTAAAATGGTAATAAATATGAACACCTGAAATATTAGAAAAGGTTCATATATTGGTGTACTGGTTTAAATACTGGCAACTAGCTATGTAGCCTATTTGAGTGGCGCAGCGTAGTGGCAAACGCAGGACCTGACACGTGTAGCTATGGTTGCCTAGCGAATGCACCGAAGTAATATCACCGCAGAATTGTTCTTTACAACGGAATTGGGTAAAATATGGATTCCTACAAATTCGAATGTGTTTAAGGACTTTAATTTAATATTATTATTATTATTAAATTTTTCAGCTTACTCCCTCGTAAAATAAACTTTGTTTTGCTTTCATACTTCACATCAAATTCACGTGCGCAATATTACGACTGAATTTAGCCGGAATATAAATTAATAGAGTAGAACATAATCACGCACGCATACAAGGTTATAAAAATATCTGACGCTTATCCTGGAAAGGACTATCGATTTCCATTTTTTTGGTTGCAACGCGCAAATGAGTCGGCGCAATACAGCAATCGCTAAACACGAATGCGTTCAGAAATGTATGTATTTTCACACTTTCATTACAGAATTTAATATATTTTGACATCATTGCAAAAGAAGTTTGTTTGGAAATAGTAAATAAATAATTCAAATATGCAATAAACGAGGAACAAATGCATTTACACCGTGTCCAATATATTTGGATAGAATAAAAAAATATTTACAAAATCTAAGCATTGCTTAATTTTTTAATGAAGTCAAAGTTGTAAGGACAGTTACAGGAAATGCTTCGCACCATTAACCTTCTTAACAAGCCTCAAAAGCCTCCATCGACATTTCCTCCCACGCGTGCACAATGTACCGTTTTATTGTATTGTAAACAAAATAACGCTTGATGCTGAAGCATTTTAAATTTTTGCGATTTAAAAACTTTTTACAATCCCTTTCCGAAATGCTTCATCGCGTGTTGTGAGTACACCACAAGTGATAAAAATTTGACACGAGCCGCTCCTACTCATGTAAATATGGATCTGAAAATTTCATCCAGGCATGCATGATCTACACGTGTTGTTATTATTGAAATAAGTGGTTGCATATATTATTCTAGGAATAATAAATAACACTGTTTAATATGAACATTAGTCTTTATTGGTTTAGAAAGGACGACGCTTTCGTTTAACTGGTAATTATAATATTCATCACAATAGACTTAAAGAAGTAGAACATTATTGTGACTGACTCATCTTACTTTTCAGAGTATACTACCTGACCTGAGTCCCTAGAATAACTGACTTGATTTGAGCAGCTGCACGCATACTTAGTTTTAACAGTCTTACGATATTGCGTACAGTTGGCGCCACTACAATCATACAAATACAAACTGTCAATTTACATATTTCAACACACCTCCTTAAATTTACAGTTTGTAATTTTACATTTCTCATTTTTACAGTACTTATATATACTTATTATTTTACATGAGTCTTAACATATTCCTTATACTTGCAAATTTATTTTTACATAAGCTTTTTGTTAAAATGTCGGCTATATTATTTTCTGAATTTATTTTAATTAAATCTATAATTTCTTTTTCGTAATATTCATTTACGTAATGATATTGCACTTCTATATGCTTTGAATTTTTAGTATAGTTCCCATATTTTCCAATTATTAAAGCCCCTGAATTGTCTTCATAGATCTTTATTGGCTTGTTTATTTTTACATTAAAAGTTTCGTTCAACATATTTTTTATAAAAATTACATCTGTTACTGATTCTGATAACGCTATATATTCTGCGAAAGTAGACGACTTAGTTACTGTATTTTGCTTATGTGTTTTCCAAAAAATTACATTATTGTACACTCTAATTACATACCCTGTAGTAGACTTTCTGTCTACACTATCTCCTGCCCAATCAGAATCTACCATACAATCTAATATTTCATTTTCATCACTTTTCTTATAGGTTAGTTTCAAATTTTTGGTTTTGTACAAATATTTCAAAATTCTTAAAGCATATTTAAAATGTGTTTCAGTGTAGCAACTTTGAAATCGACTCAAATAATTTACACTATACGCTATATCTGGCCTTGTACCCGTGCTTATATATAATAATTCACCAATCAAGTTTCTGTATTTTATTCTAGTATCTATTTCTGATACAGGATCTAGTTTTAACTTTGTTTCCATAGGAGTATCAAATAATTTTGCTTCTTTTAGTTTATATTTTCCAGCTAGAGATTCAATATATTTTTCCTGACTTAACGTTAATTTATTATCCTTCAAATTATTATTTATTTCAATGCCAATATATTTCTTAACTTTGCCCATATCTTTCATTTTAAATCTGCTTGTTAATTTTTCTTTTACGTTTTCAATTTCCTCTAGACTTTTACTACATATTAATAAGTCATCGACAAATAAAAGTAAATATGTTTTTTGATCACCTATACATTTTACATACAAACAATAATCATAATTACTCCTTATAAAACCTAGTTTTATAATGAACTCATTAAAGCAATTATACCACAGTCTTGGGCTTTCTCTTAAACCATATAACGATTTTGTCAATTTACAGACTTTGTTGTTTCCAAATTCTAATCCTTCAGGCTGTTTTATATATACTTCAGAAACTATTTTACCGTTCAAGAACGCTGTTTCAACGTCCATTTGTTCTATTTCGAATTCATTCTGACAACAATATGACAATAATAGTTTTAAAGTTTGCATTTTCACTACAGGAGAGTAAACATTATCAATATATTCTTTTTGCTGAAATCCGCGTACAACTAATCTAGCTTTGTAAGTATTCTCATCCTTTTTCCTATAAACCCATTTCACATCTAAAATATCTTTGCCTTTCGGTCTATCAACTAACTGCCATGTTTGATTATTCACTAAACTTTGAAACTCTACATCCATTGCCTTTTTCCATTTATCAGATTCTCTACCGTTAACTGCTTCAACAAAACTATTGGGAGCATCTGCGTCACAATAATTTACATATATAAAGTTTATCGCATTCTCTTCATAACCATACCTTAGAATCGGATTTTTCTTTCTATTTGATTTTCTAACTTCTAGTTGTTTATTATTTTCGCAATTCTCATTCTCTTGACTGTTATTTCCCTCGTTATTTATCTCATCGTTTATTTCAATTTCTGGATTACTATCTATATCACTATCTATTCTATTGACCTTATCTTTGTTATCATCCAAGCATATTAGCTTTATACCTTCTTCTATTACATCAACATGCCGAGCATTTACAACTTTCTTATTTATCAATACTCTATAGCTATTTTCATTATAACCTACCAGAATTCCTAATTTCGATTTATCTTCCCATTTGCTTCCCCTTAATTGCTCAGGTGTTCTCACAAAAACTCTACTTCCGTACATTTTCAGATGCTCTACGCTGGGCTTTTTATTAAACATTATTTCAAACGGTGTTTTATACTCATACGAGTTGGCCAATGTTCTATTTTTTAAATATGCTGAGGCCAAAATATTCTGTTTATATTAGACTCTTTCAGTAAACATCTTGCGGTGTCCATAATAGATCTATTGTAACGTTCAGCAGTTCCGTTTAACTCGTGTACATAGGGGGGACAAGGGTTTATTTTAATGCCTTTATTGCTAGCAAATTCGAAAATATCACGATTTAAGTATTCTCTCCCATTATCACACTGCAAAACTTTTATTTTCTTTCCTACTAAATTCTCAACTAAATTTACATATTCAACAAAATATTTATACGTATCGGATTTAGACTTTATACAGTAAACTTTAGCGCATTTGCTATTGTACCCTGTAGTTGGATGGGGCCCATTCAAATCTGTATGGACAACTTCTAATACTTGTTTCGCTTTAGTTCTATTGTTTCGGAAAGGTAAATTTGTCATTTTACTTTCAATACATGTGGCACATTTAATATATTCATTCCCTAGATTTTTTGGTAAACCCATTAATAACTCATCTTTACTTAATTTACTCAAATACTGAAAATTTACATGTCCTAAAATTCTGTGCCATCTCTCTTTTTCTGATATTTGATTATTTTTTACGACATTTACGGTTATTTCTTTATTCCTTGCATAATTAACAATACTTTTCATAAAATATAAATTATTTTCTTTCTGAGCGGTCGCAATTAATTTTCCATACTCATCAAACATTTTTGATCTACTATATCTCGAAACTATTTTGTGTTTTTCTGTTACTTTCGCATAACTAATTAAATTCTTTCTCATATCTTTTACAAAGTAAACATTATTTAGCGTTATTTCAGAGTCGTAAATAAAATTTTTAAATACAGCTTTTATTTTTCCAATTTTAGTAGCCTTCAAAACATTACCGTCTCCTAGCTTAACATTTACCGGTTCTTTCAAAACAATAAACTCATCGTAATATTCATCGCTGTTCACAATATGATCTGTACATCCGCTATCTAAAATCCAAACTATTTCTTTACCCCTTAAAACATTATTATTATTACAGTATACGTTTGAATCATCGTAACTTACTTCTGCAGTGAACGCGTTTTCGTTACCATTATTATCAGCTCTAGAAAAGCTAACACCTTGAGTTGACGATTGTGCGCTCTGGTTGTTATATCTCCCATAGCTTCCTCGATGAGAACCTCTGCCGTAACTTCCACGTTGATAACCTCTGCTGTAGCCGCCTCGATGCGACGCTTTTGAATTTGACTGTCCTCTTCCTCGGTTGAATTGTTGTTTACAATATTTCTGGATATGTCCAGTTAACCCACACTTATAACACTTGCCGCGCATTTCAGTATTAAACACATTTGAGTTATTTCTGTCTGTTTTCGTGACCTTTTGGCTTTCCTTGTCTAAGTTCTTCAACACTATCTTCGATTTCACATACTCACATGTTCTGTCCTCCTCTCCCAACACATCTATCAAATCACCGATGTAACAGTACTCTTGAGGTAACGCTTTCAACATGTACCGAAGCTTCTCTTGTTCATCCAATTTCCCGCCAGCTACTATTAATGCATTCGCAGCCTTTTCAAAATTATCGAAAAACAACGTAACATTTTCATAATTGTTCAATTTCACATTTTCCAGTTTACTGCGGCAAACAATCTGTAACGCAGTAGAGTCTTTCGAATACATTTCATCAAATTTTTTTATTATTTCGAAACTTGTGTCCAGGTTGCTAATGTATTCCAATTGACGGTTTGATATTGAGCTATATATATTTATAATTCGTAGCTTTTATGTCTTTCTTCTTCCACGCATCTTCAGGCTCTGATGCTAATCTTCGTCGTGTTGCTTGTTCTTTGCACTCTTTGAATTCCAGCAACTTCAATATTCTCCTCTTCCAGCTTACATATTCAGACCCATCAAAAATTGGAATCACTACATCGTCGACTTTCACATACGAAGCCATTTCTTCTTTTTCCCTCTCTGATTCCACAGAATTTTCAAGAAAATTTTTGATTTCTTTCACTTTCACGAGCTCCTCTAAGAACAATTTGCTTAACCTTTTCAATTCTTCCGCTTCGCTTTTCACAATGCTCATAGCAACACTAGCTTACTTTTTCCGGACACGCGGGAAACTTTAGTCCGCTTCTATTTCATTCACTTATTAACAACCACGTCTGTTTTTATCATAACCACGTTCTGCTACCATATTGAAATAAGTGGTTGCATATATTATTCTAGGAATAATAAATAACACTGTTTAATATGAACATTAGTCTTTATTGGTTTAGAAAGGACGACGCTTTCGTTTAACTGGTAATTATAATATCCATCACAATAGACTTAAAGAAGTAGAACATTATTGTGACTGACTCATCTTACTTTTCAGAGTATACTACCTGACCTGAGTCCCTAGAATAACTGACTTGATTTGAGCAGCTGCACGCATACTTAGTTTTAACAGTCTTACGATATTGCGTACAGTTGGCGCCACTACAATCATACAAATACAAACTGTCAATTTACATATTTCAACAGTTATCACTACTACAAGCGAGCAAAACTTTGGTTTGACGAATCTTTTCGTCATAGCTTTTATCCTTTCTTTTTGTAATAAAACAGCTACAGGAGTTAAAACATTTACTGCGTTTCTTTAGCTTAATTCAGTTCAAATTTATATGTTTGTGCAACTTGGTATCTTAAGCCTCGAAATTTCAGCATGCTAAAAACTTTACTAATTTGTCTAGCTTAAAAGTTTATACGTTTAAAGAAGTTAGTTTCTAATTCTCTTTTTTATTGCGCCTATATGCCATATTTATGATGTTTGTTAACGTTAAACATAGGCTATTCGCCGTTTGCATTCAACGAAACATTGTGAAGGTCACAAAAAATCTTGCCAAAAATCTAAAGATCCACAAGTCTAGCTATCTAGTCGTCTAAGTCAACTTAGTTCATCCATATATTTTAAAAACAAACATATTTCGCAAAATTTTATGCCGGGCGTTGTGTTTGCAGCTGCGTGAGCTTTGGTTAGTATCTATTCATAATTATCGCCCGAGATAAATAGCAACCTTGCCACTGCGCTACTCATCTGACGGTTAATATTGAATAGTTGGCAACGGTTTTTATGCGCACTTTTTTTCATTTCTTACGTTTAGGGCTTTCTGTTTTTATAGCAGAAATAGTTAATAAATTAAACCTACGTAATATGGAGAGTATCGCTTCAAGGATTTTGCGAACATGTGATAAATTCGATACCGGAAAAACAATCATAAATTACCCATGTCTCAAAACCTGTTTCATGAAAATATCTTTAAATATTTAATCTTACGAGTATCACCTTTAAATAACTATTTCTCGGCAGAGTATTTGGATGTTTGTATATTTCCTTCCACTTTTTAATATTTTCTCATGAATTAATTTTTTATCGAAGCTGAATAACTGAATATGAATGGTTGAACATTCTTTTGCCGCCGCCGGCCGCTTTGATAATTTGTTTGGAACAATGTAACATACGAACGAAGGAAACTTTATTGAAATACGCGAAAAGTGCTCGTATGGAACCTTTGTTACACAAAAGCACTTAACATTTCAGAAACAACGAAACACCTTGTTACCCATTTTTGCTTATTTAAGTTTAATGTTTTCTCTAGTCTATTTAAAAAAGCAATGAAAATCAAACCCGAAACCAATTTGAAATGAGTGGGAAATCAATTAAAAAAAAAATTTTTGAACAAGAAGTAATAAAATGCCGCAATTCAACTATGTCTAATTAGTAAACTAATTTCATGCATTAATGAAACATTCGCCAAATTTCAACACAATAAGTGAAAAATCGCAAAAAAAACTCCAGTTAATACCATTAGTACCTATAAAGCAGCAAAACGATCAATTCAGAGCCCTGAGGGATCTGTGAACCTTAAAACCTTTACATTAATGAAATGATGAAGTTTTTCGCTTTAGGAAGTTGAATAAAGAACGAACACTGCTAGTAATGCAAAAAAAAAATAATTCCAAACAAGATAACATTTAAAACAACATTCCCTTTGTAATCGAAATCGACTCACAATTAAATTTTCACCATTTTGGATCTACCTCCAACAGGAAAGATGTCTGTAAAGAGAAACTAGAGTTAACTCGGAGCTCTGTGTCACTATGTGATGCGCTGAAGAAGTATTTTTACAATTTTGATGAGAAAGTTCACTTTGTAACCTTGTATGAAATGTGAAGTGAGCTCGTTACAGAGAAATTTCATGCAGAGACTGCTGTGTAATTAGTTCATATGGTACATTTTTAATGCGAATATCGATTCTAAATTTGAATATGAATTTCTGTGAAATAGCGTAATTTTATCGAAAGGCAATCGAAGAAAGCTACAGGTTTACTGCTGGTATTATGGTTGAGAGAGGACAAGCAACAACGAATCAGTTATGTATTTGATTTAAGCAACTGATGACAATGAATTCGAGTCTAATTAATGTCAAATGTAGGGGAATGGATTCACTGGAGTGGTATTTTGATTATAGATTGGTGCAAACAATTTCCATTACGAGTATTTAATAAGTTAATTGATTTGGAATTTTGAAA
Source organism: Neoitamus cyanurus (assembly GCA_947538895.1). Lineage (NCBI taxonomy): Eukaryota > Metazoa > Arthropoda > Insecta > Diptera > Asilidae > Neoitamus > Neoitamus cyanurus. The sequence goes on along the minus strand of OX384544.1, from coordinate 15,743,894 downwards.
GTACTGAATTGATTGTTGTTGTAGTCAATCGTTTTAAAAAAGTGCTTCACGAGCTAACCTTGTTTAAAGTTCTTAAAGGACATTTTGATCGTATTGTTAATATGTATGTAACTAATAGGCTAATTAGGCTAAATGAAATATGAGCGTTTTTTGAAAAGTTTGATAAATTCCCATTAGATGGTGCCACAATTCCTTAAGTGGCATTACTGCTGGTAAGCATTATTCTTCAAACGACATCTGACAAAGCTTCCCCACACTTAACATCCAATTGGATTGATCACTTTCGCATTTGAAACGAAAATAAAACAAACGCGAAAACGTCCAAATCGTGATAAAATATTTTTATGTGAAAAACTGAGCAGGAAAGGGTTTAATTGGATAAATTTGGGGAGTCTATTACACCAGTTGAAGTCTATTTTTTGATAAATGAAATCACTCCAGGAAACCCTAATAATATGTTAAATATCTTAATTCACTGCGAATCATGAATCTCTTGATACAAATGCGTACATAAATACATATCTGTAAAATAATCCCTGACTGGTGAACCCAATGAAAACGATTGAAGTGTTTGGAATTTAAAGCTCTAAACTTAGAATATTTTGGTTGAGCAATAAACTCACAATGCGTTCATTCCAAAGTCTGACTTATTATATACCCTTTGCATGTGCTTCAGTTTATACTACTCGTATGTAGTTTAATCTTTCTGTCATAAAAAGTTATAAGGCAATATTCTTTTCAATTCAGTCGCTCAATACTCCCGCATCAGTCAACTAAGGGGGATTGAACACAGGGCGCAAACATCTAAACTAGCGTATTCATCGAGTGTGTCTTTTCGAGCATAAATACAGAGTGATTTGTATAACGCATCAGATCTCAGCTAAGCAAACAAAAATTTGTGGAGCAGGGGGGGAGGCATCTTAATCACTTTCGAGTTACAAGATGATTAATAAATTCGGGATGCATTATTATTTTATTTTTATCTTATCACCGCTCTTTTTAATTTTTACTGGCAACTTATCCCAGCTTTATCAGTAGCATATTTAAGGCATATTCACATAACGACAAATAATTTATCTATTTGGAAAAAAGATCTGCTGTAAAGTCCTACGCGCAAAAACTTGTTTTGGTGGCAGCGGGAGCTTGGCTTGCTCAAAGTAGAATATGAATTATAAGCAAAAAATAATAAGCTAAGTCAATGTCCGGTTTTTATACTAGAAGCTTGTAGCACATCTTCGTGTAAGTATGCTAACAGACTCTTGAAGTTTTTTTCGATATGGATAATAAATAAAACACAAAAATAGCTTAATAGGTAAACCGTAGGTGAAATGTGTTTTAATTGAGAATATTACAAGATGATTTAAACTTGAAATATTAATAAATTTGATTTTGATCGAGGATAGTCACAGCTTTATAATTTTATCTGAGTGGTGCTTATGATTCTATTTTGAGAGTCACAGAATCAAATGAGTAAACAGGAACCGGTTTAAGTCGGGTTTTTTCTTCTTAAGGAAACTTTGCTACCGTTGCATATCCCATGCAAAGAAATGGGTATAGATTAGTTAAATGTTAAACTAATGCAGGTAATTTTAAACAGCATGGCAATGATCCAAAAGTCTGCTGACTGGCTGTGAAAATGATTTAAGCTTTTCTTGTACTGCAGAATATAGCTATTATGTTATAGAGAACACATATATATTGGACGATTGCCAGAATTACCCGCAAATGTCGAGAAAAATACAAAAAAAATTTGTACACCTTCTAACGAATAACAAGACATCTGCTGAAGTTTTTATTTACTCTCAGAGTAGCGAGACTATTCCAATACTGTGGTTCTATCCGCCAAGTCTGACTCATGGGAGGAGTCATTTTCCAGGGCTTTGTCATCAATTTCTCTCAATTCTAATTAAAAACATCATGCGGCCTGTACAAAAAAAACTATCATAAATTAAGATAAATTTTATACTTCCTTTTCAGTTTCCATTCAAAGTGTTACAATTAACGGGCGCGCGACGGACGGCACATGTTTTTATTGTTTCGCAACAGGGAATATTTTCCACTCAAATCATGCTTGCGAGAAGGCACAACAACTCGGCACTGTCTGACTATTTAAAGGTTTTTATTTTCAGTGGCTGGGGAGTTCTTTCGAGCGCCTCTCAAGTCCGACAAAGCACCTTTGTTATCTGCATCATCCCCATTAGTCGTAATATTTCAAAACCTATCCACCTATTTAAAGCACAATCACAGAGGTAATTCTTCGCGCAGTTTTTGTAATTACAATATTGTGAATTGTCCGACGCGCATTAAGTTAATTTCTTTAAATGAATCATGGAACAAATATCGTTACAACTTGCAATTATTGACGTCGAAATGACGTGGTAAAAGTTTCATAATTTACTTTGAAGGCAACAATTGCTGAGGTTTGACCTTACCATGCAGAAGTAACAGTGAATGGTCATTTCTTTTGAAATGATTGAATTTTATGAAAGCCCCATTATTACTCGACCCAAAAATATGGTACAAGATATTTAAGACGCTGGTTAGATTTTTCTTTAATATGTTGTATCGTATCTTAAAAAGACTATACTTGTACGAAAATAGAAACAAAAAATTAATGACCTCGATGAACGCTAATTTCTCTATTCTCGCTCTATTCTGTGGTGGTCTTCTCGCATGTTGATTTTTTTTATAACTTGAATAAGAGTTCTTCACAGCTGCAACACATCCAATGAAACTTGAGAAGATAAACGACAGTTTGTACTGCATAAATATTATACTACAATACTAAAGCTGAACCACGCTGACCATTGGTTTGTTCATGTTATCTTTTAATATTTTAAACCTCTAATGAAGGTGGCAAATTCAAAAGTCTTACTTTGGGAAAATAACATAAAAGCACGAACAGCTGCTCTTCACAAACAAAATTTATGTGCAATTTAAATTTAAAAAATATACACACTAAAAATCACAAATTTGTGCGAAAATCTTACTAATATTTCACTTTTACAGTCAAATTGAAACTAACAGCGAGCCTCCTAGGAAAAAGAAGGGAATTACTATACAGAGGCACGTTGACTTGCACGTACTTAACACTCTGTCTGCATATTCGTGATGCATAGTGTCTCGTCACATAGGCCAATGAATGGATTTTGTTCTTTTTCTTTCGTCATGGTTTCAATTATCCGATTTGCGTTCAATCACTACATTCACTGGGGAGATGGAGCAAACCGACAGCAAATAGTTTAGAATTCCCTACGTCCAGCGACCAGCAGTTGGGCGAGTTGCGTTACCCATTAGTCCATGTCACCGTCCCAATTGATTTGGTAGCGAAGCAAAAGAATTGCCACAATAATAGGCGCTCACTTAGTAGGTACGTATGAGTATGTACGTACATACACTGAGCGGATTATGAACTGCGATAAATAGGATGAAGTTCATGTCACTTGTTATGCAATTTGCAAATTGTTTATGGATGTCAAGCGGAGATTATACCCACATTTTTACACAGTGTAAGTAGAATTTCAGGGCATAGTTAACCAGACTTTGGCGAGTATAGGGGTCCTTGACGGTCAATTCAGTACTTTTTATTGCTGAAGCTGGGCCGAATTCATTGTAAATGCTGTCTCACAAAAGCTAAGTTGATTTCCTAGAATTGCGTTTGCCAATGGAAGAAAAAATATCTCATTCAGTCCCATTTAGAGTCGAATTTAGTAATATTCTTTCCAGAAAACACCAAAAATAGCTTGAGAATGTTTTCATACCGAGTGCTGACTAAAAATAAATGCAAATTGTAGCTACAAAAAACAACGGACAAGTAAAAAATAACGTTACTAGCTGGTTGTGCTATTTCTGAAACTACTTAACGCAAAGGTCACACAAGTCACCAGGAAAATGCTTTATGTGCTGTGATAAATGACTGCATTTAAATACATTACAAGTACTGGATACAAACGAAAATTAGAAAACGAAAACACGTTTTAATAGTTTTCGAGAAGAACTTGTTTGAGATAATGTTTTATACCTAGACTTATCAGATACATACATTGTTTAATACAGTTGTAAACTTTCGGAGAGACAACCAGTAGAAGCAACACCTTATCTATCCAACATTTGAATGCGATCTGTTTTTGTAGTTTATTTTGATGGAAATGAGATGGAAAATACTTAAGTGAGAGATTCTGAGCAAAATTAGAAATAACAACTGAAAATGATTTTGCAGATAGCAACAACAAAATTCTGGAACAAAAATTGGACCTCCAATATCTCCGCCATTGGCCAACACATCGAGTTAACTAGTGGTGATTGACGAGTATACTCTTCACGAAAGTCAATATTTTGTGTTGACGTGACGAGTATACTCGTCATGCGGAGAAGGTAGGTACAATTTAATATTTAAATGAAATTTTTAGTGAAAACTTGAGTATATTCGTACATTTCAAGATGCTTAAAACATTTGGAGAGGAAATTATAGATCGTTAGTCGTCATGTGGTGTACATGCCGTAACTATGTACACTAGCGGAGTAAATGCTTTTTTATTATAATACTCATATGAAAACTGTTTTATTTCGGGTGTAGTCCAGTACAGGCAATGAATATTTTAGTGGGTCAGGAAGAAAAACTTATAAAAATATTCGCGGGTAAACGCTGGTATGCATGATCCCTGAATAATCCGAAACCCAAAAAAAGGTATTAATTAGTTATATTCTATTAACTATCCCTTGACGTTGCCATTTTCTTTAAATCTCTCAGTTGTAATGACTGAGTGATTCTTGAAATTTTTAAATGTTTTTTCTTGTTGCCTTACAATTATTTATATTTTGTGAATGAGAATTATCTGAAAATTGTACGTTATAACTATTATTTCAACATTTGTTCCAAACAAACGCTCTTACGGACCGAAATAATTCAAATTCAAGGAATTTAAATGAAAATGAATACAAAGAAACCCTATGGGTCACTGATTTCAAATCAGTCAAAATTTCATAATTCAAGATGGCGGAACACATAATGCCGACCCAGCACTTTAAACTTCAAAGGAATATCACGAAAATTAATATTTAGGGGTTTTAGGGTCTTGAATTTTTATAGCAGAAATAGAGAATTTAAAATGTCGTATCTAAAATGGCAATCGAACTTTTTTGATTTCAAGAGTTCTCCGTTTATCTCAACTGTTGAATATGGTATGAAAGACTTTGAAATTTAGAATTTCAAAATTAGGAATTTAATAAGGGAACTGGAATTTCTTAACTTAGATTGAGGAGATTTGATCGAAATTAAATATTTTTGCGTGAATAAGTAACCTACATAGATCACAAAATATCTGTAAAAATAATCGATTGTAATAAATGAAATGAAAAGGACATACTCATTGTGCCAAGCTGCGTAACTCAGTTAGTCAGTTGATAAAGAAAATGTTTAGCTAATATTCGGATAAGAACAAAATATAAAGCGCTAGATTGTGTATAGATTGGGGCACCGGGAGAGTGCGGACGCACTTATATTATAAGTGCGGCTGCACTGAAGCTTTTAATAACGTCATATATTTGCGCCAACGCAGAAACAGAGATGGTATTACGATAAGGTATGAAAGCAAAGAAAGCTTCAAGGTAGATAAATAAATCAGGTAGATACATAAATAGTTGCAGTCTTAACGGCTTCTGACAGCTCTACTAATCTGGGATGAGACCAGTCATGTGCCACAAGGAAAGTTAAATAAGTGAAGCAAGACCCCAGCGGATTAAACGAACGCAGGCCCAGACAGTAGTATGGGTATTAATGAGTACAAATCGGAGGCGAGGCGCTGTTTTTGTACATCGCACGGCCAAGTGCAGAGTCAAGATTTTGCGGTTGAAAACGGTTGTGTGGATTGTTTGTCTTCTCATATAATCAACTGAATAAGAAAAGGCAGTCATCCGCGAATGTGAATTTTTATTTTCTCCGAACAAATATGAATGGCTTCATAGACCGTTATTCCCATTTCTTGAATGAGTCACTTCAAAATCTGTCTCTTCCTGTCTACTTGAAATTTAGTCATCTCTATCCAGCTTCACTGCAAGTAGGCAATTGCGCCAAACACCTTCGCCGAAGTGCAGCCACACTGGCTGGCAGTGTCTTAAAATAATACTGTATTCCGTTCATTCACCTTTGGAAACATATTTTGCTCAGACCGCAAGCAGGCACATATCACAGATGCTTCTATTTTGGCACCGCAATCTTGGACACTAAAGAGTCCCATGCGCCCAAGAAGATTCTTTAACCTCGGAACACTTAACGCTCACCTGCTCGTTACCTCGAGCATCTCATTAAGAATGAAGCGATTCGAGGAGCCGCAAAGCAACAGAGAACTTAAAACTTGTTTGTTTGCCAAAGAATTGGCACAGCGCTAATTCAATTCAGCGACCGTACTAGTGGAACGATTCCATGCAGAGGTGCTGACCCGAGGGGTAAATAAGGCGACTAGAATTCAGTTCATTTTTAAAAGCACTAGCCCACCGACTCCACTTGAGTATGCGAGGGAAAGGAGGTGCCTTAAGGAGAAGACAAACGTTTAGCTCCTTAGCGTCCTGCACACGTCCCCTTCCGTCACAGGACAGGGACCAAGTTGAAATTATGTGTTTCCCTTACCCAACCCAGCCAGGAAACAATGGCCCATGTGTGGAGCGCACTCATTATTCATTCTCACGTAAAAATAAACGAGCTTTGTACTCCTCACATCTTGGCACTTGGGCACTCTTGACGGGGCTTTCGCTGCTGGTTTCGATTTTTTTACTTTTTTTTGTGACTTGCACTCACTTCGGTACATCTGCACTTAACAACAGCGGACATGTAAACACAATTTGTCACAAAGGGTGATGAATTGATTGAATTTTACACAATTTCTTCCCAACACCAAAACTGAAACATTTGACCCACTTATGAGATGCGTCGTAGGCAGGGAAAAGGAACAGGATAATGCTGGCGTTCCCTTACCTCGTTCTGTTCGTCACAATTATCCAAATTAGTCGCTTTTGGCACTTAAATTTAAAGTCTTTTTCGATTTCACTTCTTTTCACGTAAGCTCTGTGTCGTTTCGAGCAAATCATTCGGAATTTTACACGGCGAAATCCATCACCAAAACAATACACTTCTCCCGACTGGATCACCTCCGCAATTGTCAGCCATGTTGTGAGCGAAATGTCAGCTAAGAGACAAAACATTGGAAAAGTGTTACCGTGCATTTAGTTTTCTTATTAGACTGTTGTAATTGAAGTTACTTCCAGTTGATATCTTCTATTCTGTTTTTGATTTGTAGCAACTAGTTTTTAAATATGAAGCATTTGATTTACGGCGCCATTTCAGAGTGCATTGTTAAAAGAAAAATTATTCTCGTAAAAAAATCCCTCTAAATTTCACCGCACCGTTCAGGCGGTTTTATTTGACAAATATATAAAGCGATGCTCATAAAGATCACGTAAAAATAACGCCTCTAAAAAGAGTAAAGAGCTGATAGTGTATGAAATTCCGCATTTTTATTCCATTACCGGTAGAGATTTCTGAAAACTGAGAAAAATTCTGATTGTCCTTTTCGTATCTGTTATGAACTCCGAGTGAAAGTAAATCGTTCCACAAATTTAATTGTTGGGCTGTAAGCAGCATTGCTGATATTTTAATTTTTTAGATCATTTTCGTTCATAAATAAAAGACCAGTCCACGGCTTGCCCCTTGGCTTCATACCTGCCCCCACAGCCCACAGTGCGCTACTTCGCAACTCATGAAATCCAGGGCAAATCAAACTGAGTTAATTTTTTTAGTTTCTATACCATATACCACATTTCCTTAGTGCTCTGATGCTTATGAAGCACATTAACGACTGCCTTCTTAGGGTAAAGAAAAATCAATTTCTTTCTTTTGTGAGAATATTTAAAGATTTCAAGTACAAGTATCAGAACAACCCGAGCACTAGAAGTAATCAATTATTTCTGGGAAATCAAATATATTCGGCAATCGTTGAAAAGAGCAATTTTATATCTCCATAAACCTTTTTTAAAAAATTAGTGGTCTGTATTTAAAAAATAGTTTTTTGTTGCAATAAAATTAAGTCAGGGCAGTTATCTGTTGGCTTAATTAATAATAAATAAATAAAACATGTTTAACAAAATGAAGAAAACATTTTTGCAAATCGATTAATAATTTCCGAAAAAAGGTTTATGGAACTGAATATATCTTTTGTATCTTGTTTTCAAAACAGATTATGCCATAAAAACAACTCAAAAGTTCAAACTTTAGAAAACAAATAAATAAAAGTGAATCAGTCCTTTTTGACGAGTACTTGAAAGTACGCCCACGCTAGCTTTTTCGGTGGGGGGAAGCGTGTGCGTTGTCCAATGGTGCTCCATACCCTCGACATAAAACTTTAGTATGAATATGTTCAAATAGCAACACACGTTACAATCAAAAGCGGCATTGACTTTGTTCAGCTTTGGTAAATTAATTAGATGCACAATTCAGCGTGGTAGTCTCTGAAGCTGAATTGTGCTATACAGGTGATTTTGGTGCATTTTCGAATTTCCGCTCATCGTCCTTAGAATTACACCCCTTAGTGAAAGGATGACAAAAATTAAAAGCACATTTTTTTCAAGGATGGCAAATTAGAGTTCTTCTTGATATAGCAAATATTGCGGTCACATCTTAAGTTTTTTAAGTAAATTATTATTTCCTTTACAGTTCTATAATTGTTTAAACCATTTTCACATAACTCTCTAGTAAAGAACAAGTTATTTAGACTGGTGCTTTTTCGACTAGTTTAAACCAGTGACCGCATTCGCAACGCTTAGGTTGGTCCTTCTGTAGCCACATCCACTGTACGTAGGTTTGATCTTCTTCACCTGGGCGAATTGCAAAAGTGAAAAGTAAAAATGCAATAAAAGTTTCATACGCCGGGATACTCACAAATGCAACCAACGATCCTGGCATCGAACGCTGATGGAATTAAGTTGGGACTATCCTTAGTGCCTGCACCTCTTTTCAATACTTTCATGTCGAAGGGATTGTCGTTGCCGGCGGCTTTTGCTAATAGTTCTCGTTTCTCAATGCCGGTGGCATGCTCCATGGGGTCGTTCATCACTGTAAAAGCAGGAAGAGGTTTTGGTTACATAAAAAGATAAAACCTTCATTGTGAGGTTATGTCAGAAGGTGGAAAAGTTACAGACGAAGACATTAATTTCGATTTCAAGTGGGTACCACACCCAGCATTTTCAAAACTTCTTACTTAGCGCAAAAAAGGCGTCTTCCGGAAATCGATTGTAAACAAAAGTTTACCGACATGAAAAGGTGGCTTATCAAAGGCCAAGAGGCCAATGCAGCCAAAAGGCTCCTCTAAATGAGACATCCAAGGTGCATTTTTGCACAAAAGGCTTCACTGGGAGGCTGAAGTTGTATATTCTTCCAATCAGCACCAGGTAAGGATCTAATTTATTTGAAAAATCAAGGAGTAAATTACGTAACCTAAGAGGGCAGCTCATGTAAAAAGGTAGCTGTCACTTTTTTCGGTTACTTACTCTTGCAAAACCGCACTGGAGTGTACGCAATATTTTGGCGACCGGCCCTTAAAACAATGCGACTGCACAAAGATGCCATCTTTTACTCGTTTCAGTGATATACACTCCGCTAGGAATCAAAAAAATCTCCTTCCACTATGAAAAAAACCTATCGGCCGACGAATGACATTTATATAGAGTGAAGTTGGCAGATTGCACCGACTGCTAGAAATTGTAATACCACATTTAATCTTGAGAAGGTGTCTCGTTAAAAATGCTAATATAAATGCGACGAATTCTTCTAAACTCTTATTCAATATTAACTTATGTTCATAGGAATTCGTTTATAATTATTTTTGTGTTAGAAATTTATTCATTTTTATAAATTCATATGTTTTTACATTGACTATACAGGTGGCCCTAGTATCGACAGCAATGGTTTCCGGGGGAACAGTTTACAGTAAACAAATAACCGTCATTTCCGTATTTTTTTCAGTTTACTTTAATTTATTCACCATGGTCTCCTCGAAGGGTGTGATTACTTTTGATATATCGAAGAATGAAATGTTTCAGCTGACGGAGAATTATAAAACGTTTCACAGAAAGATTAAAATGGACTGGAAGGTGGAACAGTAAGTTTACCTCGTCATTGGTGGGGAAATTTTTAATATTTTTTATTTCCTTCCAGGAATGATATTGAGCTTAAGAAGGATAAGTTGCTGAATACCAACCTCTTCGTTATCCCTGGACCACAGGAGAAATTTACCGAAGATGAATTCAAAGTGTTGAAAGTAAGTAACTGTAAGCCTTTGCGGTATGTTCGTCCAGGGAATATCTTTGGAAAGGTTGTGCTTTTCTTACGCAAAGGGAAGCTAGTTTAAAAATAATCATTTACACTTCAGCAAACCAAGCAACTGTAAAATATTAAAATTCTAGGACTACGTTGAAAACGGCGGTAGGGTGATTGTAATGCTGGGCGAGGGTGGCGAAGCCGAATTCAACACAAACATTAACTTTTTCCTGGAAGACTATGGCATGTACATAAACAGCGGTAAAAATCATATTGGTCACCATTTTCAGTATGTATAACTACACCTGCAATTCCAGACACTGTAGTTAGACCGAATTACTACAAAACCTTTCACCCGAAAGAGTGCATAATTGGTGGAGGCGTTGTGTGCGAATCAATGTGGCAACATCTCCTGAACCTCCAGATAGAAAAGCTCGATTTCCAATTCACCGACGAGAAGTACAAAATTTTGTTCCAATATCCGTTTGGAGCCACTTTGAATGTTGTGGAGCCTGCAAGTATTATGCTGACCACAGGACCGGTGGTATATCCGTTCAACCGACCACTGGCCGGGTACTACTGCAACGAGAAAAATGGCAAAATCCTTGCAATCGGGTCTGGCCACATGTTCCAGGACAAATACGTTACGGATAAGACGAACGACGCTATTTTGGAATATTTTCTTAATCTGATGTTGAGTGATGAGGTTAAGTACTCGCATTTGGATTTTAATGATATTGAGGTAGGGAATGTATTGGGCAAAGGCGGGTATCTTAATGCGGATTTTGCAGATTAATGACAATAAAGTCCTCATTGACATTGGGTTCATAGCTGAGCAGCCCAAGATGTGCCTGGTGGAGTCGAGAGCTGGCGAAATACCTGCTGATTTTAAGAAAATGTTCAGCATGGAACTCTACTCACTCAGCAACGATACACTGAGGGAGGTTATTGATGCATATCAGCAATTGAATGTTAAGTACGAGCAGCTAAAGATAATTAAGCCCCAGTTCGAAATACCTTTGCCACCACTACAGCTTGCGGTGAGTGTTACTTATTATATACTCTTTAATGTATAGGTACTCGTATGTGTAGGTAGGTATACATATTGTTGGTGCCAGGATGAATTTAGATCTTTTATAATTCCTAAACTGTGAAAAATGCATGCCCTCTATTTGTTTTTTTTACTTTGTATGTTTACCGCTGCGCACCCTGAATAATATATGTGCGTATTGGCTTGCTCCCAAGTTTAGCAAAACATCATTAACAACACAGATCCTCATAAATAAGTATACATACATACACAGGGTGGTTCTCGGTTACTTTGCCGAATGCAATTTCCCGACAGACAATTTTTCCGAGAAGCACTTTTCCCGGCAGAGGTTCCCGGTCACTTTCCCTACAAACAAGAATCCCGACAAGCAATAATCCCGAATAGACTGAAATTTGCCTTTTACAAAATGTCGGGAAAAGAGTTTGTCTTGAAAATGCTTTGTCGGGAAAATGGTCTGTCGGGAAATTGCATTCGGGAAATTGGACTGTAACCATACAGGGAGTATCGTATAACCCATGCAGAAAAGGGGTGGAAGATCTCATAACCGATACAAATCCGAAAAAAAATCGTATGGCAAGGGAGGGGGAAAGGGAGTCCCAACCGTTTTCGAGTTACAGAGTGATTCATAAATTCGGGATGTACATTATTATTTTATTTTTATCTTTTGATGTAATTAACGCTGCGACATCACCCTTAGGTCCAACAACTACTATCTTACTGTGCTTTCCAAAAATACCACCAATATAGGTCTACCTCTACCACTGCAGGTACAGTCATTTACGAAATTGAAAAAATGCTTTGAAATTTCCTAAATTTCACGTTTCTCCCACATTTTCTCCGAAATTCATGTAATTTATTTATTTATTTAGTTGAAAATAGCCTACGGCTAATACATTTATCAATTACAATTTTAACAATAACAGCCATTTTTAGGTCAATTAACAATAAACTTCTTTGTACATGCAATAACTAGTGATAATATTTTGAGATAATTTTACATATAGCACCTCATCCATTACATCAGAGCTCAACTTAGATTTTTTACAATTTCATATTCCTGTGCACTCAGCCATATCCCTACCTTTTGCCTAAACAGTCCTACTGAACCAAGCGATATTATTTCATCCGGAAGTTCATTATAAAGCGCAATTTCCCCGTTAAATACTGAACCCTCTACTATAATGTACTGGTTCTAAATGAAATTTACTAGCCTGCCGTGTTGAATACAGATGCAAATCCGAATTTTTCCTTACCAAACCTTCAAGGTACTTGGGTAATTGCTTCTTTTGTAATCTGTAGATAAACGTTAATACATCTCGCTGGACCTCACTTTCTACTGGCAAATACCCTAGTTCTTTTAACATACCACTGACATTTTCACTTCTTCTTTTGTTTAACACAGCTCTCATTCCTCTATTTAAGTTCCTCTGTATACTTGCTATGTCTTTTTTATTTGCCATCGTGAGGACTGTATAACAGTACCTATCTCAAATGCGGCACCAAGATTGTTTTGAATAACAATTACTTCCCTAACTTTGAAATAACTTTCCGTAGTTTCTATAACCATGTTTTTGCCATTTTGCTGTTTATATATTCAACATGTTCCTTGAAACTTAAATTATTATCTAGAATTACCCCCAGGTATTTATATTTTCTTACCCATTCTAAATTTGATCCCATGAGCCTAACTGTTTGTTGTGCTTCCGCTTCTTCCTCAAATCTGGGCTTTCCCATTACCATACACTTTGTTTTACCAACATTGATGCTCATTGAATTTTTACACAACCACTCGCAAACTCTAGGTAATTCTTCATTGATGCTATTTATCACATCTTGCACACTCCTGCCATGAATGTAAATCAATGTGTCATCAGCAAACATGTGTATTTTACATTGTCTAATAGCCCATGGTAAGTCATTTATATACAAAATAAATAAAAGAGGTCCCAACTTACTTCCTTGTGGAACACCATGATTTACCACCATCTCTTTGCACACACTACCATTGAATTTAACAGTCTGAAATCTTCCATCCAGATAATCCCGTAGCCATTCATACACATCACCAATTATATTGTACACCTCACACAGTTTTTTTAACAATAACTGGCTATTAATCGTTTCAAAAGCTCTTTTATAGTCCAGAAATACTGCTACCACTCCTTCACCTCTATCTATTGCCCGCAACCAATCTTCAATTACCAATTGCAGAGCTGATTCTGTGCTATGCTGTTCCCTGAAACCTGATTGGTGTTCTGTCAATAAATCATTATCTTTAACATGTTTGAGTAATGTTTCATACACGACTGTTTCTGTGATTTGAATTGATACCCTCTTTTTTATTTTTATTGAATTACACAGTCACACAAAAAAAAAAAAAGTGGGTATTACTTTTGATGCCATATGTCATATCCGTAGTAATTTGGCCTGCTGATCACGAATCCGCGACCAGAATTGAGCCGTGACGTCCAGATTTTTTTCTAACCTCCAAAAAGTGGGTTAAAAACAGAAAATCGTGGAGTAAAATTCGGAAAAAATTTATTTTTAACATTTAAACCTATATTCATACGAATTGAGACCTGCTGAGCACGAATCCAGAATTGAGCCATCACGTTCTGATTTTTTTCTTAAATTTCTTTTTATTAATTTTTAGAAAAAAATCAGAACGTGATGGCTCAATTCTGGTGACGGATTCGTGCTCAGCAGGTCTCAATTCATATGAATATAGGTTTAAATTATAAAAATAAATTTTTTCCGAATTTTACGAGTGTATTTTCCACGATTTTCTCTGTTTTTAACCCATTTTTTGAGGTTAGAAAAAATTCTGGACGTCAAAGCTCAATTGTGGTCGCAGATTCGTGCTCAGCAGGCCAAAATACTACGGATATGACGTATGGCATCAAAAGTAATACCCACTTTTGTTTTTTTGTGTGGCTGTGTTACCCATCTTATTGCTCTTCCAAAGAGGTACAACACTTTTAGGTAGAAAAAGGATTAACAAATTTATACATAAAAAACCGTTTGCAACGTCAATGTGCAACGGAAAATGGAATGATAAATATATGGTACATGATACAATTTCATTTCTTATGGCATCCAACAAAAATAATGTTTGCATGTTGAACTGCTAGCAATTAGTGGGATTAACTCGGATGCAAATTTGACGTACCTTTTTTTGATGTGTAGAATATGTGGAACTCATTTTTGTTCTATAATACTTTTTTTTAAAAATCAATTTCTTGCAAAATATATAGTTTACATGTATTAATATTCTAATTACTTAATTAATTTTATCACCATTTCGTTAAAGGTATTTCCACCAGTTTTTAGCGAGGCCCCAGCACCGTCTCTGGAGTTGTTCGATTTGGACGAAGCTTTAAGTTCACCTCGACTGCAGATTGCACAGCTTACAAGCAAGTACCTTGCAGCTATTGAGGAAAAGGATCCCAAAAAGGTGGTTAATGAAAAGGAGTTGGAGTACTTCATCCGAGAGTGTGGCAAAATTGTTGGTATTACACATGAAGGTCAGAACGTAGAAGCTAGGGAGGTCCTATACACGATAGGAGTGAAGATTGCTCATTACAAGAAAATTGATAGGGAATAGAATCAAATGCTGTGCCTTTTTAATGTTTTGGAATAAATTGTTTTTTTTTGTAAATTGATCAAGCGACTTTTGAAATGCTGCGATGAGTATGTACACACTTTTTACAACCTTGAGTACAAGGCGCTTTACTTCAGTAAGCAGAATTACCGTGAGAAAATGCAGAATTGAGTTTTTACATAATTTATTCCTGCGAAAAACGAAAATGCACAATTGTGGGAAAAACATCGGTATCACGTTCACTGGAGCACCCCTTAAGCGTAAAATTGCTTACTAAAAAAGTTTGTTTTCAGAATTGCGTGCAAAACAAAAAATTATTTTTGTTTTCCACGAGTGAGGTAAACTGCACATATACGAGTATGTAAATAAAATGATGGCGCTAAAAATAGCGCAAGTATGTACAATTCTCTTGACAAGCTGCAGTCAAGTGAACTCTGTCTAAAGCTGGGTTGGTGCAAGTAGAGTCACAAGGAGGAAGCGTTCCACGGTGTCCTCTTACCAAAGAGAATGCTGACACCAATGCGAGTTATCAACACGTTGCGCGCGGCAATTAGTCGCCTGTTGATCGAATTTTGACGATGCATGGCAATCACTGGCAGAGGAACTGATTGGTGACTTGCAACTCCTGTAGCATTTTGAAGAATTAATTGAAGGCGAAAGCAAGTTCCCTTCCTAATTAAAATATCTTCAGAATTAAAAATGAAAAATAAGTTGAAAGAGAAACAAAAATGGGAAAAAGTGGCTAGCTCCTCTTTACCTACCACGAAGTGTTTCCTCGACATGTCTCCTCCGCAATAATCGGAACTTGGCCAGTACCCAACAGCCCACGGGCGCAAAAGTGGATGCGACAGCCCAACTGTGATGCGTTGTGTGTAACCCAATCCCTGAGGAAGTCCTCATGAGTAGTTTTTTGTATGGCCAAGTGAGCAATTTATCGAATTCGGTGGAAAGAATTTTTCAAAAAACTGGTTAAAGGAAAAATTCCCCTTTTAGGGTGATTGCAACCGGGCGGGTAGCATTTGGCGACATTTCGCCCAGTTTCACACCGTCTCCTCTGGGTGCTCCGCTGCTCAATGGTGAGGTGAAGTCAGTGAACTGAAGGACGATAATGTAAGCATTCTGTCTGCCGCCAACGTTGGACTTTTTGGGGTGTGTGCAATGAGGTTCGAACCCAACATAGGTCCTGGGAGAGTTCATTGTGGGCTTGGCTGGTGCGACGTATGTACATGTGATGCCCTAGGAGTTGTTGATTGCATGCAATGGAACACGCTGGGGGATCCTGGTCATCGATACCACTGAGAATTCAAGGGAAAACATTTTTGTGCTGATCGAAAAAATGAAAACCAATATGGACTCATTGGATTGGCAATTTCGGCCGGGCTGCTTATTTTGCAATATTGTCTGGAATTCATAAAAGAGTGTGCATTGGTTATTTCGTCGGTAGTTTGCATTGGGTAAACATATAGACATATTACATAGTACGAGTATAATAAATCGAGCGAATTCTACCTTTGGATTAAGCATTTGCCTAAGGATTTTGGCGATGCCCACCTCTTCAAGGATTTTGGGAGCTAGAACTAATTATGACTCTTTTGCACCAATATCAGCCACGTTCAAAAATTATAGTAGGTACGCAATTGTAATAACCTGCAACATTTTTATGTCCAGAGAGTTAGCTTCGTCATTTTCGAGAAATTAAAAAATGAAAGTTGTGCTTTCGGGCATACAAGTTTTAGGCAAATATTCCAAAAAAATTCTAATGGGCACATTTATAAAGTCCGGCATCATAGATGTGATGGCTCTTCTATTTGCATTAATTTTTAGTTTTTTTTTCTCGTGAAAATAGCAGCTGAAATCACTTGAATTCGCCGGAATATACTTCCAGCTGCAGCTCATTTAAAACTCCCCCCGAACCTCTCGTACCAACACCACCAGCCGCTCTGGTGTTTTGCTTTTCAGAAAACCCTTCGCAATCCATAAACAGTCCTGTTAAAACAGTCTAATCCTTGGAACCTGGGCAACGGGCCGGATTCTGTGCAAATAGAGGGTCCATATTGACATCGCCCCATTGAGGAGGCGCAGTCCATTAAGTGCTGATTTGTTTGCGTAGCCAGGAAGTGATTGATCCACAAAAGGATGCGAGTTGACTTCTTTGTTTGCTTTTTGGTGAATTTTTGTTGTTGCTTGATTTCTTTTCAGTCAAAATGGATTTAATTGCTCTTTTAGGGTTTCAGGAAGAGGGAAAATATATAATTTTTTTGAGGACAAATGAAATTCGGACTTCTAGCCTATCTTGCCTAAGTGTGGCCTTATTGATTGAAATAAATTTATTTGATATTTGATGGAGCTGTTTTCAGTGTACTAAACATAATTCATAGAAAGCTGAAACCGACTCGAAAAAGTACAATGCTCTAAGAAGTATGAAAAAATTTTAAATTTGACTTTTTCGATTCCGATTTTCAATGTGAAATAA
Organism: Neoitamus cyanurus; assembly: GCA_947538895.1. Classification (NCBI taxonomy): domain Eukaryota; kingdom Metazoa; phylum Arthropoda; class Insecta; order Diptera; family Asilidae; genus Neoitamus; species Neoitamus cyanurus. The sequence goes on along the minus strand of OX384544.1, from coordinate 15,726,463 downwards.
AAACATTCTTACTAGGTGCTTGAAATTGAAGTTGGTGCGAAAACCAAATTGATTGTCAATGCCTTGCTATAGTTTGTTTGATGGGTGTGGTGAGCATAGTCCCAGTTCTTTACAGTGTCTCGCTTTTTTGTTGACTCAGTAGGTGCAGGGGAGAATGTCACTACATATGTCCGGAAATCAGGACACGGTGGAATCGGTCATGCGACCCGTTAAATTCAAATTCAAATTTGACTCGATGTTTTGTTGGGATTTTTTGCTTGTAATGAGATGATGGTTCCAGACATCGAGATTCAAGACCAATCCAAAAATACCTCTGCCAGCATTTTCTGTGGTCAGTTCGGCACAGTGCAAGAGTTGACAGCACCAGGATGAAATGTAAGTGTTTTAAATGTTAGTACCTACTCACAGCGAGAGTAAGAAAAATCCTGGTGTGCCTGGGCAGCTTGGTTAATAATAGTAGGAAAATCGTTTTTCGTAAATATCTTATCGTCTAGGCATGCTAGAGAAAGAATTTAAAAACACTTTTTTAGATCTAGAAATTCTCTACACAGGACCCCGCACGTTTTGTGCGGGAAATGGCTTCACGCTGAAAAACGCTCGAACGAACCTAAATAGCATGGGTCGCTTCCCCTACCTGATCCGTCGCCCTCCCCCAATTTTATGCGTCTACTCAAAGTTGTTTTTTTATGTATAAAAAAAACTATTCCAAGTAGAAGCATGATTGCGCTCAAATGAAAGCAGAGATCCTCTACTACACTGAGAGAAAAAACCTTAGTTAAATCAAAAATTGTCCGTGGTGCAATAACAACTTCCTAAAAATAGTAAAACCAAATAAGGTTTTGTTTAAATGGAACAAGTTAAGGAAAGTTATTCCAAACAATTTTTGATTGTTGATTTCATGTGTTTGACTTAAATAAGGTTCTACATTAAATTATATAAGAAGACGTAGTTGATCGACCACAGAGCTTAGTTAAAAAAATTGTTACTAAACTATGTTACCATATTGACGTAATTTAATAACTATTGGCTGTAGTTGGCTAACAATTTTACCATATTGACGTAATTTAATAACTATTGGCTGTAGTTGGCTAACAATTTTGCTATTCTTTATCGAATTTAGGCATGGTTAAATAACAATTCCATAGTGTGACGCCGGCCTTAGCATTAGCTGAGCAATAGCGGTGTCTTCGCACACATGTTTATGTGCGTCAAGTTCATACTTGCTTTGGCCCAGAAGTCACTCGGATGCTCTTTCTTTTACTGTCCTGTGCCGTACTAAGCGTGCTTGCCCGCATTTGGTGTTTTAATTGCGGTACAGCTGAGAAATGCTTACTCAGTTATAGGATTTCTTTGTACGTGAAGAATAGCACAATACGACTGTGCATTTAATCTAGTGAGGCCCTTTAGTCAGTGAAGAAGTGATTTGTGGGATTTATCCTTGATTTGGTGTCGCGAGTACATAGTTTGTAATTGCTGTGCAGTTTGTACCGGTATCATAAAAAGGAGTTTACCAGGGTATTTCATATTTATTTATATTTATTATGTACATATTATAAGTGCATTACCATACCGTCCTCGGCTTACGCATTATGTCGGCCGTCGCTAAAATATTCAGTTAGCTGCGCATTTGTTGGGTGCAGCCGGTACTTCAAAAGTGTTGTCTTATTAAGCATTTAGGATTCAGATGCATTCGCGTGTATTGTGCAGATAATAGTTTTGTAATTTTGAGTGATTTGCGCATTTAACTTTAATATTTTACCGCAACCAATATCTTAAATAGGTACCTACTTACCTAAACTAAAAAGGTAGTAAAGAGCGATCCGAGATCTTTTGGAGATTTCTAAGAAAAACGCGTGACACTTGTGCAATCTATTATTATTTATAACCTCAAAATGGTTCTTTTGAAAAAGTGTTCTTAATAAGACAATTTTAGTTTTTTAAACACTATCGATTGAATATCACTCAAATTTATACCTATTTAAATTAAAAAAAAAACTTACTTGGATCTATAACTCTAAAATTAGTGACTTTCAAGATCACTCACAGTCACCACCATACGTTCCCCTCCGTCCCCTATAGTTTTTAAAAAGTGTTTTAGCTCTATCTCTAACCGTTTTCTAAAAATAAATCGCGTGACATTCTTTATTATATTATGCATTAAATAAAACTAACTCAAAACTTAATAATATTAATTATTAAAAATAAACAACCCGACTTCTTTAACAGTTTTTAACTAATTATTAAAAAAGGTATAATGCTCATTAAATCTAATAATTACTTTAATTTTTGTTTTATAATACACTTGTTTAATTAATTTTTGTTTCAAAATCCTTTTTAAAAGCCGGGTTGTCTTTTTATTTAATAATTGATTTTATTATCGAATTTTAATGATTTCATAATATTTATTTCTACACAGTTAAAACTCGTCGTAAAAAAATGTTCGAAACATACATGTATTTATATGTAATCTCTCATTTTTCTTCGTCTATAATGGATGACCAAACTATATTTAATATTAGATGTTTTTGGTAGTGAGTCAAAAACATCTAATATTAAATAAATAACTACTATACTACTAGTGAATCGTACAAAAATTTCATAGCAAAAGTTTCGCTGACACGTACTTGCAAGTACATGAAAAAGATGAATTGCAACAGCCTAATTTAAAGTTCAGCATTATTTTTGATTTTGACTATCTGCAGTGCAATATGCTTATAGATATTGTCGCATATTATATTAGATATACTTTGTGTTTTTGTAGGAAATCTATTATACCGCCCCTATTCCGAGTTTAAGAGAAATACTCAAAATATTATAATTCCAAGAAAAGACTGACCAAAATTGGACTAATTTCTCCAAATAATTCATCTAAATTAATTCAGGAATCATATACTGAAGATGCTGAAATCTTACCAGATATTCTAATCGGTAAAACTTTTATCTTGTATGTTCATTTCTAGAATATTATATGAAGGTTTATGTTTACAATAGAGTTTACCAACGAAATCGAGTGGTTGAAAATTCACTGCGAGCCGTGGAGTGAAGTTAAAGCTAAATGGCATATTACTTTTCCCATAAGAAGAAGACAAATTCTACACTTCCGCAGAAAAGGGTAGAAGTTTGATAGCATTTTTAATAATTGGCCCCTTATTAAGCATTCTCACGGTTTTGATTTGGTAAGTTTGTGTTTTTAGTGTAATTTTAGTAATACAACTTTTACTACAATACAGGTTGCGTTGGATTTCCAAAAGTTGTACCCATTTTTAATAGACGAGTTAAGGACAAAGATAGTTTACATTTGTTGAGAGACATTAACAACAACACTACCTCCAAATGTAAGTTAAAATATCTTTAAGATGGTACATATCCAAACTCTTTCATCCATAGATCCTGAAGATATTTATTTTATCTTACTACTGCATTCATTACTTCTGCCTTCAGTAAAGCATCACAACCCTAATGAAGACAACAAAAGGCGGAAAATAATAAAAAGTACCATTAAAGATTCACAGAATTCTTTCATTCTTCTCATCGACACGGTAAATAATGTAGATCTGAAAATAGATAAACTTAAAAGTAGTGTTAAGGAAAAAGGAGAAACATTACAGCCTTTCATAGTTTATATTAAAGAAAGTAATGATTATCTGGTTTACATTGCCCGACGATACATCTGATCTGCCTCTCAAAACAATTCTTAGCCTGTTTATATTACGCAAAAAATCCCTCCTAATGAGTCCAACTTCCCTACTTTACCTGTTCAAAATAAATCATAAGCCTTTTCCTAAGCCACAACCTATATCCCTAGCAGTGCAGTAGTAAAATCCTTACTTTACCTAAGCAGTCAGTTATTTTGAGACGCTGATATAATTACCTGTGAGCAGGGGAAGATCATTCTTTTTGCGCTTCTTATTCCTTAGGAGGTGCTTTTCTAATTAATTGCCTTGTTATCGCAGCTGTATTGTAGCGTGCAAATTTTGGATGTAAAAGGATACTGCGTGTTACTCCTGTTACTTTTATTGAGAATCCGTCAGAATTTTTTAAAACTGAGCACCACGAAAAATGAAGCAATATTTAATTTAAAGGATAGATTACATTAAAACTATTATATATTTTTTTCATTTTTTTTATTACCATAAAATATGTAACATATGTACCTGCATTATAAATAATTTTGAAGCCTTCCTTCCTAACTAAATTCAGTTATATGTATTAACGTATTAATAAGTAACACTAATTTTCTTTGAAAATGGAAATTAAAAATCGATTGATATTGAACTTGTAAAAATGCTGAGCATTATTTTTCATTAATAAAGAACATTGGGCTAACACTTCCTTCTTTTATTTAACCTCATGTATGTAAGATAACATAGTTAAAAATTTGTAACTTCACACACTTTCCGTTTAGTTTAAATTGGGAACACTTATAGATCTTTGATGAAAATACAGTATTCTATCAAATAGGCGATAATCTGCCCCTCCATTCTCATGTCGATATTTTAAGTCGTTCAATTATAATTATTATGGTAGTATGGAATATAAATTGGTAAATAGCAATTAATGTTATAATAAAACGATCTTTACTTGTCAGCAAGTGGTCTACTATCGTAGATAATTGATTGAATGATGTGCGCTCAAAAAGCAGCGATTTCTCAGTACTAATGTAGCGCAGATGTTATAAGTGTACACCATTTAAACAAATGCACTAAATTACAAAGAAATCGCTACTCTCTAATCGCACATCATTCAATCAATTGTCTCCCATAGTAAACCATTTACTTACAAGTAAGGATAGTTTTATTATAACATTAATTGTTATTTTCCAATTTATATTGCGAGGTCTACTATCTTATGTAGTTTGGTTTACTACTTGTCGTGGTATCTTTACCAGTAAAGATAGTTGTATTATAACATTAATTGTTGTTTCCCAATTTATCTTGCGTGGTCTACAATCTTATGTAGGTAATTTACTACTTGGCGTGGTATCTTTACAAGTAAAGATAGTTTTATTATAACATTAATTGTTATATACCAATTTTGTGTGGTTAGACTACTACGTTATGTGATTCCAATACAATTAAATGTTACATGAACGTGGTTGTCTAACCATTTATACCTGGTTAATTCACTCGATGTTGTGGTAAACTAACAATGTAAGTATATTCAAAATAACCATGGAAATAGTTAAGCAACAATTAAATCAACTATTAAATAGTTTTTTCAAACAAGCTGGTAGTTAAATTTTTCGCGCAGATTTTAACTATTTTTTATTGTTTAAAAATACCACCTTCCTTCTTTGACGCATTTTTAAACAAGGATTTTAGTTGATTTTGCTAAGGTTTTTCTTTCAGTGTATCAGAAAAAAAGGAAGAGGGAGGTATTTCGGTTAGTCAGAGCATAGTGAACCTTCCCTGAAAATATTGTCTACCAACTCGGTACACATCATATTCTGTGGTCACGTCTCCGCCTAATTGGGCTGAAATCGGCTTAAATCGGAAGCATTCATGACCACTTTTGCGCCGATTTTGCAACTTTGCGTCTCTCTACAGGCTTGACCTTTTGTCGTAGCCAAAAATGTTATATATAAAAGCAATAGCTAATTTTGTGGTCTACAGCTTTTGTATGGACATATTTTTTATTATGAGTTGCCCAAAATGATATAAATGTAACGATTTTTCCTCTAGCATGTCTAGAAGATGAGATATTTACAAAAACGATTTTCCTACTATTATTAACATACCAAGCTTGGGCCATCGATCGATCAGTTAAAATACATACATATCATCCTGTTATCCGATTGGCGAATTTTTGCAGTCAACCGTTTACCTGCCGTCTGGAGTTGAAGCAGCTGTTGTAACATTCTGAAGTCACAGCCTCAGAAACGAAGAAAATGTTCCGGATATTGGTTTGAGCGTATGGAAAGGTGTATATCGATCGTAAAGGCGAATATCAATAAAACCATTTGCCGAATCTTACATGTATTTTTTGATATCGTATTGCAGAAACTTTTCCAGCAGTCTACTGCCTACGTATAAGTGATTTATTTCAAATGTTAGGATTTCCCCCACAGCAGAATTACTCTAAGGGGCAAGACGAAAATATGGTGCCCAATGCCCAGGACAGTTGTCAAAAGAATATGTAAAACGGTAGACGGTCGTACGAATGCCACGACGATCACCACTCCCCTCAATCCCTTCTAAGAGCGGTCCAAGCATTCAATTAAGCCTAGATTCAGATAAAATTCCTGGACCATTAAGGCCAGCTAATTCCCAGGGCGCACCATAAGGCGCGCATAACTCGCGGACGGCGATAAAACAACATTTCCGCAAATAAACGAAAAGAAGGTGCGAGCGGCAAACAGGGAACAGGGCCCAGCGCGCGTAGCGATTTGTCCCGATGCGGGGAGCATTCAACAAACAAAACCATGAGCCCCAAGATGTGATCGAGAAAGGGAGTACCTCGAGCCAAAGATAACAGCCGAACTACAAGAAATATCTGTGACTGGCCAACATTGTCCAGGGAAAGGTAAGGAGTCAACAAATTATCCAGAATCAATAAATATCCACGAGGTGCAAGAAAAACACGATGTTGAACACGATCTTTATCTCTGCCAGGAGTTCACTACACCGACCGGCCCTGGTCGGCCTGCAGGCGACACTGTCGCTACAAATTATTGCCCGGTGCCCGGGGCCCCAATGCGACTCGGCTAGAGGACAATTTAAAGCGTGCGATGATGATTTTATCACCATAAACGCTCTCTATAATTCCCGGACAAAATTTTTAGATAAATTTACGATCATTTTCGGAATCATACAAATTGTGACTGGCTCGCCCATTTAGACGGGCACGTACGGCTCGATGATGAATCACCGGGCACAAGCCTGGGATGGGATGGGTGTCGGAATCTAATGGGACCTGTAATGTAATCCGCACTTTATTGAGCAATTAGGCATTATAATTGACTGGCGACTTGAATCACACAATCCGCGCACCTCAGCTCTGAAAATAGGAAGACTGGGAAGACGCTCTTGCCGCGACTTAACCGATTCCCTGGAGTAAAGTGAGAGCTGCTGTCTGCTGGCATCAGATCCACCGAAAATAACTTGAGAAAAAATTGACACTTTTGCTGCACGGAAGATTTGTAGTCCTGGAAGTGTTTTTTATTGACTTTTATAATGTTCGTCTTATTTTACGCGGTGCTGTCGGTTTCCTTCGCCCCCCGTGTGCGACAGGAATATGTCTGGGAGCAAATATGATACTTTTCAGATGGGACCACGAGACACACGCGTTTTTTTGTCGGTATGCCTACAACTTGGGCACTGTTCGTTTTTTTAGGGAAGACTGGAAGTTGCGGTTTATTCGTGCAGCCCCCTGACTAGGTCTACCTTGTGGAAATTGAGGTTTTACTTCCTTTTACTGCTTTTAATTTATGATATGAGCGCGTAATTAGTATGGGCTCTTTCCAACCGTTTGTTTTCACGAAAAGATTTATTTTGATGGCGTGCGCTGTACAAACTGAATATAGGGGCGGTGAACCATTAGCCATTTGGGAATATATGGAGCATGTCGTTGTTGGGTCTTTGCGCCATTAGATTCGTTTTTAGTCGATTGTCATAATAACTATAAAGTATAATACAACAAATTTATGGAAAGTATCTATCCCTATCCAAAATAGTATAGCTAAACTTATGTATGGCTTCTGTAGATCGGTTGCTTAATAATAATAAAATGTGATTTATTTTCATCAATTTTATTTGAAAGTTTAATAACTAAAATAACTCAAAAAATTTTCAAAAATCGACTAATTAATTAATGGACAGCTCCAATTGGGCAAAACACTATATCCAAAAATGTTTCCACTATACCCTCACACAAATGGAGGAGGTTCTATGCCCAAACTGGATACCAGGCCTATAACGGAGACAAAGAGATGCATTTTGGCATCTTTTGCGCAAGAATTTTATTAGTCCTTGAGCTTCGCCGACATTTTTCGGGCTTTTTTTCGCCCCTAGATTCCCCTCGTCTCTATACTAACAGGCCGTCAAGTCTCATTACTAACGTCACAAGTTTCCGGCTGTACAAGTGACAGTAGGGTTCTCGGATGAATGTTATCGGAGTTTTAATAAATTATGGTGGTGATATTTCTGAAGGGCCGCCAGGAATATTTGGAAGAGGGGGTGGTTGTACGCAGAAAAATTTTTAGAAGGTTTTTAAAAAAAACCAACGTCTCAAACACACTTTGCCAGTCCTTGGCCGATCTTAGTTTTAGGATGGAGAGAGATCTTAATATGGCGCCATTTTTATATTTCTCCTTTTGAAATCAAACCCGGCTATTTGTAGATCAATGGTTAGAGCGGTGGCCCTATGTTCCAGAGGACCCGAGATCGAATCTCACATGATTCAGATTGTTTTCCTTTCTAAAAAGTCAAATTATAAGTGAAACAGAAATGCAACATCTAATGGAATAGCGACAGAGTGTTCCGACTAGAAGCTCAGGCGACCCGAGTTCGAATCTCATCGGAAACCACACAATTATGTTACATAAGAAAGGAAGGCAATTTCCGTTCGCGTATTCAATAGGTATCAAATGTGAATTCCTTGTACTCGTACCAATGTACCAATGTTCATTTTATGAATTTAGCATTTTCAATGACAGGAAAATATCAAACAGATTTGTGTTTAAAACAAATTAAAATTCATTTTGGTGCCAAGTCATATGTGCTTTTATTTGAATTAAATGTGAATCTTTTAAATTTTGTTCTCAGTGTACCAAACACTTGTATTTATTTGTCGTAAAAAATTTAAAAAATTCTTCTCAAAGCTTTTATTTTATTCTTTGATCCTGCTCCCCATACCGTTATTCTGTCTCGAACAATAATTCGCATTGACACTTATGTTTATATAACTACTGCAGCAGGCACCACTGAAGATAGAAACATGACATGTTTCTTGGGGGGTGTAGACGTGCACTAAGAGGGGATTTTTCGAAAATCAACCCCAAAGGGGGTAAAATAAATGATTCCCTTGAAATTTTGCATAAACATTCGACAATCCAAATAATGGAACAAATATTTCAGCCTTTCTCAAAATTCAACCGCCAAGGGGTAAAGGGGCACAAATCTTTGCATGGGGAGATATATATTTTTGCTCCCCGATTGCTTGAAACTTTGCACGATCACTCTACAACGTTAGTATAGACCCGTTTAATCCTTCGATACGCAGGGGGTGATTTAGGTATAATTAATCACTTCATGTGTATGAATTATAATCTATGTTGAGTGACACTGGAAGGTGATTTGACTTGTACTAGCCGCCATTTCAGGTATTAGTACAGTCAATCTGTCAATGGAGTGATGAAAAAAGTCCAATAGTCGGAAATGTTGTTTTATTCGTTGAAGAATAATGTACTTAAGCTACCTTCGCGATGGGCACGTGCTACTATGGTGCGTTTTTTTGAAAACTCAAAAAAACTTCAAAAAACATTTTGGAATGCATTTTTCTCGAAACGTGTACATTTTACGGGAAAATTTTTCAAACGAAAACTGTAGAGGACGTTGCGATCTACAATTAATGTCATTGAAGCAATGTTGTACAGCAAGAAATGCGCACGGTAGGTGGCGCTGAATTTTCCAAAAAAAATTAGTAAATTTAGTAGTAATAGTTTTATACAAACAAGATATCAACTTTTAATTGTTATTGTTTAATTGACACTTTGAAAATTTGGAAAAAATGGACGCCGGAGAAAGTCACAGTAGGACCGACGAAATTACCGTTAACAGCACGGTGCTGTATACTCAACGCTATATTGCACTGTAACTTGAAAACGGTAAGTTGTATCAAAAAAATGTTTAAATAAAAGTTGTTGATAATAATGTAAGGAACAAGTTTTGCATTTACATTTTTGCGATAAAATAATATTTTCATGGCGAAAAAGTGCAAACCCCTTTTTTGGAAACTTCAGCGCCACCTACCGTGCGCATTTCTTACTGTACCTACAGCATTGCTTCAATGACATTAATTGTAGATCGCAACGTCCTCTACTTTTTTTGTTTAAAAAATTTTCCCGTAAAATGCACACGTTCCGAGAAAAATGCATTCCAACATTTTTTTGGAAGTTTTTTTGAGTTTTCAAAAAAACGCACCATAGTAGCACGTGCCCATCGCGAAGGTAGCTTAAGTACATTATTCTTCAACGAATAAAACAACATTTCCGACTATTGGACTTTTTTCACTCAAACTATTCATTTTTCGACAGATTGACTGTACTATATGTGGTCTGAGTCTAATCTGGGTTACTAGGTCTGGCTGTTATCTTAATAGTCGTAGCGGGGTGCTGTTAATTATAAATTAAAAATATGAACTTTTAGAAATATGGTACTTTGGAACCAAACCGTTAATAAATAACCGTTTATTCACTGCTGAAATAGTCTGGACTGTCATATTTATTAAATTGCTTTTTTTCCTTCTTCTTCTCCAACGAGAATTCTGTAATCCGTTATCGGAACCTCTGTTTCAGTTACACCGGACTTCAATTTTCATTTCATTTTGGTCCGAACTAGATTCGAACCCGGGACCACGAGGTGATAGTTCAGTGCACTTACCACTGGGATGCCGATTAAGTCCTCTCAACTGTTTAACCAATGCTGTTTACTGTTCATATAACAGTCGTAAGCAACAAATGTTGTATTGACCAATTACTTCTCTTGATTTAATAGTTTTTTCAACATCTATACGTATGCTATAGGTGAATGAGTTAAATATCGAGAAAAATTCAATTGACGGTGTTAAATTGTTGTATCACAGGATTCTAATCTCTCACGGTAGCCTTTAGTAAAAAGATTGATACACGTTAGAAATAATTTTTTATTGACTTTACAAAATACATAGTCTAGATAAATAATTAATTTCATAGGTCTGTGGGCAACTCCACATCCTCAATAAAGTCGACCTGGTTTATTCAAATATTCACTAATTGGCCACCACAGCACAATTACTTCATCCGGTAATAAGCTCATCAAATCGCCAAACGAACAAAAAATAACAATAAAAAAATAACAAAACGCTTAAAAGTTCCACTGCAACTGGCTAGAAGACCATAAGCATAAATAAGGCCTATCCAAACTGCTACAATCAATTAGCAGGCAGCTCGGCGATACCCCAGCCATTATCTCTCACTATGAGCTCACATTTATTACTGCGACAATTTGGATACCACGACGGGAATTATTCTCACTCTGATACAAAAACAAATATTTCGTAAAAAAGGTGAAGGAAAAAACGAATGGAAACTGAATGAGGGGATGGGTACGGAGTGGCCTTGTTATCTCGCGTCCTCATCAGGCCTCACGAGAATGCCACCTATGAGCCGAGGAGAAATGATAAAAACAAAACTTAAATTCGAATAAAATCAGAGGAAAAAATAATAAAAAAATTTAACGGTCGGAAAATTCATTTAATGAAAGACGACAGGGGAAATGTTCAGATTTGTCACCTGGCTGCTCCGCTACACGTTCTGCTCGATTTGGTTGTCTTTTTGGGCGAGCGGCTGGTCCGTCCAAGATGTTTCCAAATATTAAGGAAGATCGCGATGCTGGTTCGGGCGACAAGAAGCATCCTCCTATCGCGCGGTATACGTATACCGCTCGCCCGCCCTGATCCTGCTGCACAGGAGAAGCATCCCAGCATCCCAGGGGTCTTCAGCGATTCTCTTTTATCATTTCCACCGTGCAGTGCACATAATTCACCGACGATGCCTTAAACAAATAATTTTATGACTTCTTGTTGGTTTTACAGCTTTTCTTCGGGTTTTGTGCGTTTTTTTTGGGCCCGTTCAAATCTCTCTTGATTTACGATAATTTAAGCGCCATCCAGGGGCCCCATATCGCTCCGGTCCGGTCTATACGGGCTGGAGGATAGGTACGCGCACGATTTGTAATGGAGTGACAAATTTTATTATGTTAATTAACATACACGTCTCAATGAGACACGGCCGAGTGCGGTGGGTCTAGAAATTTTATACGAATTCGAACGGCCAGTAAACCTGTAGGCCAATTGTAATTGCGGTCAATAAAGCAGATCGTTAATTTGCTGCTGTCGAACTCAACGGGGATTGGTGTTTTATGAGGTGTCCCAACTGAGTGGCATTTTAATTGCTCGAAAAAGATCAACTTTTATTAGGGAGTCCTCATGGCTGTCTCTGTAGCATCGCTCACGTTATGATGCTTTTCAAAAATTCGTGGAGAGTGTTTCACACCAACCATTTTTTGTAAGCTTGAATTGAGTAGATTGTAATTAAATTCCCATGACTTTCTTTTTATCTAGGAATGAACATTTTTTGATGAGAAGTTTTATAAGATATTTTCTGTGATAACGATTATGATATCAATACTGACGACTTCTCCCATTTGACGAAGCTTTCGCTAACTTCTCTTCAGACTAAGGATCTTGTTTTTCACGAGGCGTCTCTCTATGAATTTATTTGTAATATATGGCCGATAGTTTCTCGTGTGGGTCTGATGGCATTCTTGCCACGTTTGCCAAACGTTGTGAATTTTGAATTGGACGAGAATTGATAGTGAAATTTCAAGGACGCGTTACGTCTAGGTACATTTCGTCACACGAGAGAGAAGAAAGATATAACGTAGAGAGAAGGAGAAAGAGAGCTATACATTGTATAAGTATATAATACGCAGTTTAGGCTATCTGCGTCTCCCTTTTGTGCGATCCTTCGTCTTTACTCCCATTCATACGTTAAGTCGATGTCGGTATTGTAGAGTTCACGATTGAGCAAAGAGGGCCACGTATACACTTAATACAAAGCGATAGAATAAGATAGTATCGCGCATGCGCGCGTTGTAGATTGACGCGTCAGATGCTATATATCTCTTTCTGTCTCTCACACTAAATCTCTCTTATTCTTTATTTTTTAGTAATAAGTGTGATATTTCAAACTACCGACCTATCGCTAACTTATGCTGTTTTGTTAAAACATTCAAAACTCTGGTCTGCAACGTTTTATATTTCCACTGTAAACCCTTCCTAGCCTCCTTCCAACGCGGCTTTATTCAGGGTAAATCCACTACTACAAGCCTTCGATAAAATGAACCATATAATCCTCATTTACAAATTATCCTCTCTCGGTTTTCCCACTGTTTTTGTCAGTTGACTTCGTTCTTATTTATCGAATCGCACGGAGCGAGTGAAATTTCGCGAAGCTCTTTCTGGTGAAATAAATAACACCTCAGGCGTTCCTCAGGGCATCCATCTCGGTCCTATTCTTTTCATAATTAATAATAATTATTATTATTAATTGCTACAGTTGACAAACTTCTTTTTCGGCCAGAATTGAATTGAATGGACTGAATAGATTACTTCTATAAGATGTTTAGTTGTTATCTGTTACATCTTCTTTATATTATACACATATAATTCTACTGTACGTGTGTTGTCACTGAACTCCTCCTAAACGGCTGGACCGATTTGAATGAATTTTTTTGTATGCGTTTGGGTGGCGCCCCGGATAGTTTAGATTCACAAATCAGCCCGGCAGATGGCGCTGCAGTCGGTATGAATGTAATGAATTTCATATATTGCCGTGGCGAGTGCCATGTTATGGGTATCGTTGGAAAGGGGAGGTAGTGTAGAATGTGTTGGTGAAAGAAATGTTGGTGAAAGAAAGGTTGGTGAAAAGTGTGAAATGTGGGAATTATTGATGATAACGTGTTTTTGTTGTGGGGGTGTGGTGGGGGGTGACACCCCCAGAAGTGTTTCTCAGGGGTAGGAAGAAGAGGCACTATAGGAAATTAGGCCGGGTTGGTGAAAGTTGGTGAAAATAGTGAAAACTTGGATTTTCGGTGGGTGCCGACAAAATTGAAACGGCTGCTGTATAAGAAAAGTGTATGCATGAATTGGAATAATTTTTTCACCAATGGATAGCTAAGGAAGCAGAGTAATCTTCTATATATGTATATAAAGATGAATCCCTATTTCCCTTGGTCACGCCATCCCGCGTGAACGGTTGGACCGATTTCGCTAATTCCTTTTTGTTGTATTTGTTATTGTCAGGAGAAGCAAACTGTCTCTCTTCCATTTTTGCAGACGATACGGCTATTTTTTGTTCACATGAGATGGCCTCTTATATATGTTTATACCTACAGCTCGGACTCAATAAACTGTATAATTACTTCCATAAATGGAAAATTAAGCTCAATTCAAACAAAACTCAAGCCATGTTATTCACACGCAGGCGACATGAACGATATCTACCAAATAGGAATCTAATCTTGAATGGTACCGAAATTACTTGGTTAGATCACGTTAAATATCTCGGTATCACTTTTGATAAAACGCTCACTTTTAACAAGCACATATCTTTAGTTACACATAAGACTGGACTTTTAATAAAAACCATGTATCCGTTCATTAATAGAAGATCGACATTGAATTTGGAAAATAAGCTCATAATATATAAGGTGATATTTCAAGCTCTCATACTTTATGGTGCTCCTATATGGTTTCAATGTGCACGGACTCATATAAATAAATTGCAAGTTGCACAAAACAAAGTCCTTAAAATGATATTGAATTTGCCATGGCATTTTTCCACTCTAGAATTACACGATAGGGCTAACCTAGAACTAATCGTAGAAAAATCAAAACGCATAGCGGAAAAATTTTACGAACGGTGCTCATGGTCCCAAAATCCCTTAATCAAGGAACTATGTAGGCACATAGACAATTAGCTGTAAATTTATTTTATAACCCTTAGATTAACGTAGTATGTAATAGTAATAGTAACTTTAATTCTAGGCTTGTGGGTTTCATCAACAAAAGTGTTTTCCCCACAAATAAGATATCACCTCACAAATATTCCCTTCGGTTATGCCTACCTAATAAGATCATAGATGAATGAATTTGTAATTCTAGCACTAAACAATCATCCATTCATATTTGTATACACATTTTTATATCGGCTTGCATAATAAATAAATAAAATAAAAATAAAATAGGTTCTTATGAAAGAAAAAATTAAGAATATTGCGCGGAAAATTAGAAAATTATGTTTCTTGTTTGGGTTTTTGGGAGCTGTAGGAGAGGGCGTGCAATAAGGAGGTGGTGTAAAATGAGGAAAACTAAATTTAATAATATTTTACAGTTTACAGTTAAAAAAGTATTAGGAATAGGTGAAAGTGATGTATGGCGTGTATTGTGTATGAATTCATGGTTATGATTTAATGAGACCACCCCCACCCCGCTGGGTCACATAGGTGAGGCGGTTGTGCAGTAGGGAGGCGTTGTAAAATTAAGGAATATAAATTTAATAGTAGCCCGGGAAACGCCGGACAACGTCTGTCGGGTCCGCTAGTTTTATGTAAAATTTGATGTGAACTTGCATGTCATGTACTTTGATGAATAAATAAATAAATAAATAAATAAATGACATTTGGTTTCAACAGGATGATGCCACTTCCCACACTGCACGTGAAATAATATTATTGCAAATCAAGTTCCGAGATCATGTCATCTCTCTGTTTGGAGATCAAAATTGGTGGCGGAAAAGTTGCGATTTAAATTGTTTGGACTTTTTCTTCTGAGGTTTCATGAAAAGTAAGTTTTATGTGAACAATTCTGAGGCGATTCAACAAGTTAAGATAGAAATCGAACGCTCAGAATATTGACCCCAGATTGTTACGCGAAACCCATGAATTTTTTTGTGGAACCCTTTGTCTCCTCGGAACACTTTTTGGGATTTGTTGCATTAAACAGTTAACCGAAACAACATGCACAGAAAAATATATACATATAAATGTACACAAACCACCTTTTTGCTCTCTTGAAAATGATGCCCCACCCCGTTGGTGTTGACCAATTCTGAATTTTAGGTTTCGACAATGCGACATCTAGTGTCCGCTTGTTATAACGTAATTCAAAACCGCTCCTTCTCTGGTAAATTAGAAGGAACATCTGACGACCCGTTCTACATATTTGTATAGATCTTTCGGATTGGTTTATTACCTATAAACTAAAAAAATATACTTGGAAGTCATTGCCTGCAGAATCTTCGGGATATCATTCAAGTTTTGATTATATCTTTGCAACTCCACACGTGAACGCATGCCAATATGACAATATTTCTGAGATTTAAAAACGAATGGCAATTCGAAAGTCTGCTTCTGGTCACAGTGATTACACTGAAGTTCTCCGGTAAGATGATATTTGCTGCAATAGGAAAAAAGTGACTCAAGAGGCAGAAATAAAAAATAAAACGAAGCCAGATATATAGAAGTCGGGACATTGAGAGCAACAAAAATAATCTGGCACTGTCATAGTTTTATAACTTCTATAAATAAAGTAGAGAGAGGTACCTACTTGGTTGTTTAGCGAGCCGCCGCCGGGGGTTTTTGTTTTAGTTTCAACTGCGTCTCACAGGTCTAGGATTACCGCGATAAAACCGCAAATTCAGCGAGCGTGTCAACTTGAAAATCTCGCAAAAGTAGATTTCTTTAGCCGTTGCCAGTTTCAGCTTTGTGGGCACCACCACCGTCGCCATCCCCTGCATTTTGATATTCCATTTTCATTTTCTATCGTCAGCAATAATTGTCACCGTGTCATCCGTACAATCTCGTCATATTCTGCGGTTTACTAATTGGTTTAAATGTGACGATGCACGGCGGATGAGGCGACTGACTAACTGCCGGACAAGCCCGCCGGCTTTGCTGAATGGATGAAAGAGAGGTGGTGGCTCCGCTACTTCGCCCTGTGCCCCATGATGCATGGATCCCTCGCTTTTCCAGGAAAGGAAGAAATGTGGCAACTCCCGGGTAGTCGGGCTTCGGAAAACACTTTTCGAATTTCGGATATGGAGGTGGAAACCCAGCAGGGAGAACTGGGCATGCTCCACAAACCGGGCAGAACAGGAGCCGGGCAACCAATGGAAGATGCCCGTTTATAAGAAATGTTTCTTCTGGGGGTACATAGCACCCTCACTCAATTTTTGTGGGGGATGATGTCGCAAAATGGCTGTGCAAATATGTAAATTCCTTCGAAGAATGGTTGGAATGTGTGAGTGGCTCATTTGGATTGGAATGCTCAGTAAATTGCTATCTTTTATTGCATTTCTAGGCACCCCCTGAGGAGGGAAGCCTGTCGCCGTTATCCACCACAGCCCTTTTAGGGTTATACTGGTAAAATCGGAGCAAGTAAAACTTTAGCTTCCTTAATTCCTTCAAAATTCAACCAAAAGAGCTACCCGTAAAGGGCAGAGGATTTGCAAACTTTCAAAAAAAAAAGAAGAAGTAAAAATGAAAAAAAAATACGGACATGCACAGGTGCATTCTTCTGAAGAAATACCTCGACCAGAACATAGTTTTACGGCTCCGAGGTTGACATTGTCGTGCTGTTGTCTTTTTTGTTCATTTTTTTTCACTTGCTTCATACACTTGATGGATTTTGTGCGCATAGTAGACAGGGCTGACTGGGGACAGACATAAAAAAAAGAGTTGCACAAAAAAAAAGAACAAAAAGAATGAAAAAACGGTCTGAAACGACAGCGACCATGTTCAATATGAATCTCCCACTTTGCGCTAATATGAATCGACATCTGGTCAATCAGCTGAAAATTAATTGGACAAGCTAAATTCAGCGAACAGTCGACCGACGCACGGGGAGTGAACGATTGTGTTTTTGGGGCTGCTGCTGATGGCGGGGGTTTTTTTTTTAGCTGGGCTTAGTGCAGAAAAATTTTCCGAATTCGGGGAACAATGGAGCGAGTCTGATGGGGGTTTGAGACGGTCATTTATATTCACTTGAATGGCTCTTCGACGCTGGTTAGATAGGAAAGTCTCAGCAGTCAATCAATGGAGAAATAGCCACAATATGCGAAGTTCGAAATGTGTCCTGAGACCCCTACTCTGTTGGACAACACATAACGTGGTAAATTTAATGAACTAATGGTAATGCATATTTTGCGATTTTTAAGAAATGGGGAGCTTACTCAAGTGAACTATCTGATCAGGGAAAGAATTGAATATCAAATATTTTGAAAGCTTGAAAAAAAAACAAAATGGTTGCGCTGCGTACACCAAAATACACCCTGTGTGTAATGCAACTGAACTTGAATTATCAGTCGGTAGTAACACCGTAGTAAAGCTTAAAATTTGTATTGATTTTCCGTTAGACCAATGAAAGTAAAGATAATAAAGACGTTGCAAGGTACACAAGAAATTTTGCACGAAAATTTTCGATTTGGTCGGTATACGTGGAGAGCTCGGCCGAGGGTCAAATTTCCCTTTGCCAATTTTCCCCCGGTCATTTTTCCCTTTCTAAGTTTTTTACTAATAGATAAATGTGCCTTTTACAAAATATTTTATAGACTGAAATACAAACAGGGGAAAACGACCAGGGGGAAATTTGATTGCCGGGGGAAAAATGACTGGTGAAAATCGGCAGGGCAAACATGACTCCCAATTGGAAGTGACGAAATTTTCAGGAAAGGTTCCTTATGCTCGGAGAAACCCAAATAAAATTGTTTGTCACGCTCCTCTCCCCTGTTTAGTCAACCTCTTGAACCATTTGAACCAATTTCATGATTCTACTCGAAGCGATCTTTTTTTAATCTAGAAAAAAACCATGATTTTGACGATTCCTAAATTCATGGTTTGTCTTTTAGATTTAAAAAAAAACTGCGTCGAGAAAAACCATGTAATTGGGTTCAAATGATAGGTGATATGATCAATTTTCAAATAAAAATAGGTTGGCTATCAATGCCCTCTTCAGAACCCCAAAATTGGGGGAGGCAAACAATTTTATTTAGGTTTCTCCGAGCATAAGGAACCTTTCAAGAAATTTTCGTCACTTCCGATTATGGACTCCCATTTTTGCAGTGGGCTCTTGGACTACTATACATATGTATATGCCCACTCTCCACTCTCTCTCTCTCCATTTCGTTTGTGTTAATTAAACCATTTGAGTTGCCACATTAAATTCAGCGTATTTGGTACAGGCTTTTGGCTGACTGACATTTCACAACAACATTGCTAATAATGTTTGCAGACGTGATTTTTCAGAAAATTCTTGCAAATGGTTATTTAGTTTGGGTTTAGGTATTTTAGGCATAACGAGCTGTTCGCCTACTTTTCAGCTATCCAAGATCTTGGCTCTCTTTGAGTTTGCTCGCATTTCAGTTCACATTCTGAGACTGAACAATGAACATCCCGAGAACGCGAACGGTATCAGAATGTGGCAGCGCGACCAACATGACAGTCGCAGCAGGCATAATTGACGAGGCGCCGAGGATGAAACTGGGTAAGGGTAAAGGGGTGAAAATTCAATATGGCGGATCCTAAATACTAAATTCCATAAAATTTCAGCTTTTCAGCGATATCTCGCTAACCGTTACTTGTACGAAAACTTTTGATAACGATTTTTTGTTGAGAATCAAGTTCTGTATAATTCTTGTTAAATAACCTTTTCCTGTAAAATTAATAATATACAAGTTAGAAGCCGGAAAAGACGAAATTATTTTAACCTGCAATTTTTGGGACACTTGAACTTTTGTATTTTTAATTTTACAAAGAAAAAGAGTCAGAGATTTATTCTTGAGTATCTTCTTGCAATGAAGTTTACCTGTTTATTTTTCCAATTATCATTATGAATGATGTGATAATCATCTCAGTGCCATGGAATTTATTTTTAACGGATATTCTTGAAACCTAACTCTATAATACAAATAGTGGCACACGTGTTTCAGTATTTCTCAACTGAACGGGAAAAAACATATTTTTGATCGGATTTACTTGAAACTTAGCATAAATGCACTACAACACAATTAATGGAACACATGTTTCTCAAAATTCAATCCCTAAGGTGTAGAAGGCGGTATAATATATTTAGAGTACCATATTTGCTTTTCTTACTGTTATATACCTTTTACAAAGCCAGCCAGTGATGGATAGGCTGAATATGTAACTAAAATTTGTAATGTGTACCCTGTGTACTCCACACATGGACACACCGAAGTGCAAATAGGCGCTTCCAGAAGTTATTTCGTTTCAAAGATTTTTTTATCAAATATTTTCACCTTTACGTAACGGTTAGCGAGATATCCATGAAAAACTGTTAGCACCAATATTTTCAAAATTTGACAAGGGGGTGATTGAAATCCCGGAAACTGAGTTTTATACTTACCACTGGCCCCCAATAAATTCCAAGAAAAAAATCGCTGCCTGCCTAAAATGAGCAAAATTACCATTTCACTGGACTAATGGTTTATTTACAATTTTATGCCTAATGGTAAAAAATTAACGCATGACAGAACCAATATCCCAATAATTTACTTTTCTTTCGTTTACTTTTTTCATACTTAATGCGTTACAACTTTTTTTTGGTTTTGGAGCAGGGAGAGAGTTACTGTAGTTACTACGAACCCTTAAGAAATGCAAAATTCACCAGGTATTAGTATGTATGTAAAGGTGCTAAATATTTAAGTTTTTACAAATCCTGGCAAACCCTTAATTTATGTACCTGCTACCAATACACATGACTAATTTCATGTACCCCCCCTACAAGGCGCAAAATTTCCGAAAAGGCCTATCACACCGTTCGCATCGGTTGGCGTCTTGTCCGAGCCGCATGATTAGACTGGGCGACTGGGCCCCAACCGACAAAGCTCGAGTCTCCGACATTGCAGCATAAGTGCAAAAAAGTGCCATATATCGGAGCCCGGAGCCCATGAAGGTTTTCCGACCCACAGACGCGACGCGGCACACCGAAGTCCCCTTCTTCTGCGCTGCTACTCCACCATTCATACGGGGCTCCTCGCCGAGCAGAGAGAGGTTCGGCAGAAACAAGAAAAATTTTCACATAATCCGTGGGTACGTCGCCGTCAGTCATTTTGTACATCTCCGCTATCTATTATCTGCCGAAGGTGTGCGATTGGCTAAGTTGAAGTTGGAAAAGTGTTGGGCACAGTAGGTGCGCTCGCTGCAGTGCCACAGAGCCGTCTTTTTCCGTCTTGGGAAGTTCTTCTTTTTTGCCTGTCGCTTGTTCGCGTTTTGTCAATTTTTTTTCGCCTTTTTGTCGTCCGCCTCGCATTCATAACGATCGTAATCAGTTAAATCGGACAAATTGGATAATTAACGTGTTTTGACAGCGCTTGATGGACACCCGCCGCAATTTTCGTGAGTGATGCTGGGCCCAATGATTTCTGGCGAATTGAACAGTGAAATTGTCGCACTTACGCTGGATTACTTGGGATTATCCCCGGATCAAGGATTGAGAATTTCGCGTTGCGAAAATTGTTGCAAAGTGCCGTCGGGCCGTTCGAGCGAGTGATTCGCGTGCAACTACTATAAGTGCAATCACACAGTGAAGTCCTCCGAGTGCTTATTCACAGTTATCGCATAGAAAAAGAGGTGAATACGAAATATTTTCGATTCCCCCATATCAGTGTAATGTTGTACAACATATCCTCTTACAATAACTTTTCAACACTGGATTACTACAAGGTTTGTTTGCTTTCTACTCTTTTAATTTTTTTTCGCGCGATTGCCTTTATTGGATTTTTGTTTATGGAAAAAATAAATCGCTGGCTTCGCGGAAATTATCGCTTTGAGCTCCAATTGATAATTTCGCTGATAATGTCGGAAGGGGGGGCAATTAAAGTTTTCAGGAATTTTAATTGCCGGTAAGTTTGTTTGCATTCCGAATCAATCGATTTGTCTCAAATTTAATTTAGCTTATCAAATTAATTTTATTTTCTTAATCACAATTAAAAACAAAAGAAAAAATGGCAGTCCGAAAACATCAAAACAAAACTACAAATTGCACATGGCAGTGTTACAAATGCTAAGGAAAATCGCTTGAGCTTGACTAATTACAATCAGCTTAATTTTGAATGTTTTCTTTTATAAATGTCCAAAAATACAAATCTACGAAACAAATATAAAAAAGAATATTGAAGTACCGTTGCATTTAAAGATCTATAGAGTGCCGCTGTATCTATATCGAATAGTCGAACTGATTCAAAAGTATTAACATATTGCAGCTTGTTGAGCATCACAAGTCTTCAAAGTGTTTTTGTGTGTATTTTTAGGATAACCAAGTCATAAGTGAATGTCAGAATTTTTGATGGGCAAAAAAGACAAGTTTTCCGGGTGTGAAAGATCTTTGCCGGTACTGCAGGCTTGTTTTTTCATCTGAAGCAGATTTTTAAATTGTTAAATTTCCATCAGCTTGGGTCTTTTCGTCGAAGATATATAGGTCAGTTTTAAAGATACCGGAAACATTTTTAGGAAAATGTACACTGAAAAAAATCCACATATCTTCATGTTATCACAAAATGTCCAAAACGTTGCTACAGTTAGACAAAGCAATAAGCAAAACAGCTATTTGTATACCCAAATAAGTTAACTGCATGAGATGACTCTAATTGTGCAATACATACACAATTTAAAATCACAAGAAATGTTATTCTTTGCTGCTGCAAACATCCTTGTTTTGCTATGATATATGTACACTACCAAATGCTAAAATTAATAGCTGTACAAGGATGTTTGTATTTGTAGAAACTTTAGCTTTTATTAAATTTGCTGAAATATTGTTTGCAAAAATTGAAAAAATCAAAGTCAATTTCGTCTCGTTTCCGAGATATAAAATAATTCAGAGTGGCTATTCGCATCGTCCTTGCTTTGTACAATTAAAATTTGCGCTCATGGACATGGTAAATAATAAATAAAACATCGGCACAAAATAATTCGTAAGAAAAATTTGCCTTTCTTAAAAAATATCTTCTGACAAAATATTTTCCTTTTACAAAATTTTCAATTTTTGGTGTTAAAACAAGCCAAAACAAGCTAATTTTTGGGAAAGTATTGTTTGCGGGAACTTATACTTTCCTAATTCAATCGTTCCGACCATAAATGGAACGTTTCCATAAGGTTTTAGGGCAATTCCAATAAAACCAGCATAGGGAACTTGTTCCTTTTTTTGCTTCTAATTTTGGTAGTGCTTATGATAGTTCTGACTTTCCTATAGATTCTACTTATTTTTCCCACCTTGAGAATCTCTCTAGTCCTATGATAAATGTGCCTTATATTAACGAGTGTACAATATTGCAATATATTTCTAAACGTCACGATGACTATTCGTGTAGTCCTGATGATGTACCCGCTATGATTTTGAACAAGTGTCGTGATTGCTCCGCTCTTTCCTAGATACATATAAAACGTGGAAATATGTTTAATGTATCTCCAATTCTATCACGCCCAATCTATTTATATAATTAAAAAAAATGTCTATTTGCACTATGCGGTTCACCGAGTAAAGTTTGTGTAACACCGACTCGGGTAACTTCGACTATACAGGATTCCGTATAAAGTCCGTGTGAGACGGACTTTCATCAGTGGCTAGTTGCACCCAACTCCAGGTGTTTCCCTGTGCAGATCGCCAAAAAGGCAAATTTCAGTCCACAGACATTTTGTAAAAGGAAAATTTTCCTTATAAGTATTGTTTTGTATCCGAGTCGGTGTCACACGGACTTTACATGGTGAAACGCATGGTGCAACTATGTAGACACTTCCATCATTAAAAGGATAATGCGAGAGCTTGTGATTCCTCCTGTGAGTTTATTTCTGAGCCTATTTTAATGATTCCAAAACTGATCGAAAGATTATCAGTTGAATAAATGCAACATTATGGATGAAACTTTTAAAAAATCAAAATGGTGGATCAAATATGGTCACTGAATATTCTCATCTGCAAAGGATTGCAGGATTTAATGTTGATATTTGGACATTAAAGATGGCGGACACAAAAAAAAAATAGTCTTAAATAATCTAGGAATAGGTTAGGTGTGTCTGGGAACTTTCAAGTAAACATTTCCCCAGTAAAAATGTGGTGGAAAAGTTTCTGAGGGTAGGGAGAACAATAGTAACGATCACTGAAATTCTTCGCTTAAATAGTAGTTAAAATAAATTACCACAGACTTTATACTAACCCCTAATTGGGGTTGAATTCTTAGAATTCTTCAAATCCCGAGAAATTCCTTTGGCCTTTAGAAATGCAGCAACCACCTACAACAGAGTAGCTGCGTGTGCAGCCTAATTCCCCGTACAATTTGTCGCGCTAGTACCCTAATGAGGGCGTGACAAAAGAATGTTGCTGCGGGGTGGTCCATATTTTATCGAGCCAATATTTGGAGCTGCTGCCACTGCTCGAAAATTTATCAATCACCAGCAGGCCTTGATGAGCTTGAAATGCACTCAGCTGCAATTTGCGGTGATGATGGACACCCTGCAAACGAAATGCTTGCCGCGGTGGCAGGACGGCGGCGGCGGCGGGCAGGTATGCAGTGGTTGAGCTACCTAAAAAAAATAATAATAATAAACCTCCCGGAATCAGGACCGGTACATGCGGCGTGCAATGTAGGGGCAGCCTGTGTAGTTTTGGCCACATTCAACAAAGGCTGCCTGATCCAGGACGACAAGGAAGACGGCGGCGGCGGCTCCAGAAGTAGCAGCACCACCGAGAACAACTACGTACGACGGCGATGGTGGTGATGACGACGACGACGGCGATGATGATGATGATGATGATGAATATCGCAGGGAGCGAGCGCACAGCGCACATTTTAGTGGTTTCAAATTTCAAAACGGCAGCCCTGCGGAGGCTCTTTGGCAGATATTATTTGTTGTGCCGTTAAGGATATTACAGGCCCCGTCTCTTTAACAATGAACTCCTCCCGGACGCTTGCGATGCTCTCTTTTTTATCCCATCGGGATCGAACGGGAAAAATTCCTCGCATTGTTGATTCCTTCAAGGGAGCTAAATATTCAGTGGAAGGAGTTAATGGGAATATCGAAAATATGGGGCAGGGGAGGAATTCTAATTAAACTGGCTGATGGGCTG
This sequence comes from Neoitamus cyanurus, assembly GCA_947538895.1. Lineage (NCBI taxonomy): Eukaryota > Metazoa > Arthropoda > Insecta > Diptera > Asilidae > Neoitamus > Neoitamus cyanurus. Next base: position 15,701,563 of record OX384544.1, on the reverse strand, counting down.
CGTCCGGGAGGTTTTATTTTTATTCCCTGGAAACAACATTTAGCCCATCATAGGCAATATTTAGATACAAGATGCCTGTGTTCCTAAATTATCTGTGCCAAGGTTAATTAAGAAAATATTTGCAAGGACACAAGTAACATAGGTACTCGTATTTGTGCAAATATAAAAATTATTACTTCTTAATTTTAGCAGTTAGATAAGAAATAATAATTATTGATTAATTATGAAAATATTTCGGAAAGCGGAAAACAGATACGAAAGTGGTATTTTCCATTCGGTATTCAAAGCCGCCAGTGGAGTGACTGTGTTCATAGTGAGTGCACGGCACGGCAAGATGATTACGAAGGAAATCTTCTTATCCTTGCATTTTCGCTGAATTGCTTGCCTTCGAAATGACTAATCAGTTTCTTGGCGAATTGTAATTCTGAACGTTAGATATAGTTGAGTCAAAGAGGCCAAAAATCGTCAAAATTTCCAAACCAATTTTAATGGTCTTTTTAGGGTTTAGTACCACAAAAAGAAAAAAATGAACCAGTAGCAGATTCAGGATTTTGGTTTGGGAGGGGCTTGGCGCCGCTGTGGGTAGGTTTTATCAAAGTAAAAACTAAAAAAGCACACACAATTTTATTTGGCGTAACGCATAACGAGTCTCCTCGGACTGTCTTCCGTCATTAGGCCTGACTATAATAGTCTTACGAGATCTTAAGACTGCTTAAGATTTTGTACGATCATATGAAGTGCCACACTGACAACTATAATAGTCTTATCCAATCTTTCGTTAGCTTTCGAAATCTTTTCGAAATCTTTCGGCAAGTCTTAAAGGTACGGTCCGGAGCGTACAAATCTTAAGGAAACTTGACAAAAGTGTTTGTTTTGCATTCTTCATCTATTAATAGTTTGATTTAGTAAGCTTTAAATTAATATAATTACAAACTACTTACGGGTATGACTTAATTTTGTGGCGATTTCTTGCCAGGAACTGGTTTTTAAATTAATATCAAAATATCTTTTGTGTTGCTTGTCATACAAGCAAGGCGAATTCTTTATTAGCTCTATAAGCTCTTCATTAAAATTGGTGGACATTGTGCACAACTAGCTTTATTATATCACTGAGTTGCCACTTTTTGCAAGTGTCAAAAATACATTAAGACGATTGTAGTTGAGCTTAAGATTCGTTAAGATTCGGCCGAATCTTAACCAATCTTTAAGGAAATTTGACATCAAATCTTAGAGAGTCTTAAGGCTATTATGGTCTGGCCTATTGTCGTACGAAGACACGATTTTATTAGTTTAAGCGAAGAGAAGCTGCGCTCCACACTGCTAGTGGATACTGATAATCTAGATGTAGCCAGAATTTTTAAGAGAATTTTTATATTTGGAAAAACCCATTTATCTCTTGATGCGCCTCTGCTGTTGTTTGGGGGAGATTTTGCCTGTCACTCCAAAGAGTTATTTCTCCCGATAACGCGAGAGGATGAGGTAAATCGTCATTGTAAACGCGTGCAGCTGCCACTACCTACAAGTGTCAGCACTGGGATTCCCTAACGAATTAGAGATTAGAGTTTAGTGCTTCTCTAACTCACAAAAGTTTCCTGACTTAGAGAAAGTCAAGATTCTCTAAGCGTTTTAATATATTGCGTTGATTGGTTTTGGTTCCGTGATGCATGCCATGGTTCATGTCATGGTCATGTTAATGTTGTGAAAATTTAGCACGGTTGGAGCAAAAATCGGAACAATTACAAAAGGCGGAATTTAAACTTTTAAGGACAACAGCTGGTGGAATTATTTGTACGATTTTTTTATACTAATACTTGAACCCATATTATTTACGACTACAAATTCGTAGAGCTCTAATTTTTGTTCAGAATCGCAATGTTTCTCTAAATCTAGAGTGCTCTAATACATTTATTTATTTTGCGAAATTACTGAAAGATGGCGCCATTTATGCTCCACTTAGAGCTGTCGTTGGTTCTAAATTTTCGACCGTTTTTTGTTAGAGAATCGCGAAGCACTCTAAATTTAGAATTTAGATTCGAAATTCTAAGTCTAACTCGTTACGGAATCCCAGGGCAGATTTACTGTTTTTACGATGGTACTGAAGAAGAAGAGTGCTCTGCTCAACTCGTCAACTGTCCCAACACAAAGCCGATGAAAGGAAGGAGTACATTTAATCTAAAACAAAACACGATATGACATTATTCTCGAGCCCGAAAGAATATAACACGGAAAAATATAAGCCCCTTAGCCCCCCTCCCCTGGATCCGCTATTGAAAGGAACCCTTATAGATACACTTCGTTGTTCGTGTGTCTGTCTGTCTGTCTGTCAATACCCTTTTTCTCAGGAACGCGTGGATGTATCAAGTTGAAATTAATGTCGAATACTTAGAGGTCTACGGTGTCGTTGCCTGACATTTCATATATTTTTATTTAGTCACTTTTGGAAAATAATATTTCCTGACATAAAACGAATAGGTAGATCAGTTGTAGTTGGCATGCTTCGCGCTACAAATGTAAAAAGGAATTGTGCTCCCACGTGTATTCCCAAATGAAACCCCTCAAAACATCCAACCTTTGTCCGACAGAAATGTCTTAATCCCCGATCCCGAAAAAAACCGCAGGATTATTCAATCAGAAGTTGATGAGTAGGCCACACAAAAGGAAGCTCCTTGTCGACAGTTGCTCACTTCATCTTTACATTTTGGATGGATAGACTCATTGGAAGACAAGAAATTTAGTTCATCCTCTAAGACGTCGAGGGAAAAAAAATCCCCAGAAAACCACTTAACTTTCCTCGAGGATTATCTCCGGAATAATTGAGTCGATCAACCAAAAACATACCTCGCATCTTGACCACACAAAGAACCCGTGGTCGGGTGATCGACAACTGTGCTCGTGCAATTGTGCCCTCGGCGGTGCCCAGCAGGGATCCTACGCCCTGGAATGCTACCGAAAAAAGGAGCAGCCGAAACGATTTAATTAAAAGGGAATTTGAAATTGAGTGGCGTAGTGTAGTCGCTGCTTGTATAATTATTCCCATTGCGGGGCGTCCCTAATTTCACACGGTAGTCTCACTAGTCGCTAACCTAACTAGCGGTGTCATGGCTGTCGAGGAGAACCTCTGTGAGTTCGCATATTCGCGAATCGCCGGAAAAATCACCCTCCAAATTAAGGGGAGTCCGAGTTTGTGTAGATCATCCCCTAGAGGTCCTGAAACGTGATCCGACCCATATCTAATGCGCTCGCTGTTTTCGGCAGACTTCTCGTAATGAGCTCCGTTGGCGCTGTTGGCTTCTGGAGGGTAGACTACGCCTGGAATTCCTTGTTTGCTTGGGCAATTGATGAAGGGAGGGAGTCCTTGTGGTCGGGCGACTCCCGGCATGTGGCGTGGTGCGCCCTAACTGGGTACCTTTTAATGTCGTGTGAAATTTTAATTAATTACGTGCGAGAGGTTCCTAAGTGCGCCCGTGTTAAGTTACCATTGCGACGACGGTCTGGATTTTATATATGTAATTTCGGGGTGACATTTATTTCCTGCGGCCGACAGGTGGTATTCGCGAAAAGTGTCATTTAGTGCTGCGCCAAATCCTGCAATTATGACATAAAACCGACTTATTACGTAATCTGCATTCGGTGGACCTAAAGTGATTTTTTTTTCGTAACTTTCAGGGAAAAACTAAAATGGCACCAAAAAGCCGCTGACAATTGCAGATAATTTGCAGGTGTACCTCTGCGTGGGTATCATGTAATTTAATACGATTACGTTTTTCGGAAAAAGGCCAGCGCATTTCTCTCAATTTAGAAAAGTACTTGAAGCGTGCATTTGAAATAATTTTTAGAAAGGAGGACAATGCTCGCTCCCGGGGCAAACAAGATAAAATCGCGAAACCCGATACCACTGCTTGATGCCCTCGAATCGCTTTAGCGAAAATTAGGTCAGTCGCCGGTAGATCCTCCTGCATCCAGCATCTCAGGAGCACGAAATGATGTCAAAAATCGATAAGCTCTAATCCCCTAGTGAGGAGAGTTTTCCTCCCTATCCCTGCACACGGCTCCTCTGCATGATGAGATGTTTTGCTGATTTCCTGCAAATCCTCAGCTTGACGCTCCTAAGCGGATGCACTTTTTCTCCTCCTGCTCCTTTTTTCCTTGTGATATTTTTTTTTTTCGTCTTTATTCCGTCTGAAAGCGCCGAAGGTCTCGGGATTATAAACACAAACATTGGCTAAACAGGCGCAGTGGTGGAAAAGTGCATTTCGCTGTCTTCTAAGTACTTTCAGGCACCAAATCTTCTTAGGGCCGCATTCATCCCTCACTTCCTTCTTCCATTGCACTCAGCGGTCGACAGGATATTTTTTTTTGCGTCTATCTGTTGTTTCGCTTTTTCTGCCCTTTGTCCTTTGATTGCACTTTCGCAGGAGGTTCTCTTTTTATGTCGTTAGCTATTTTCAAAATTGTCCCCGACGTGATTTTGGACAACTTACTCCAGAAGGGGCAGTTTAGTAGCTCTGTTTTGGCATGCTCACTGAGCATTGTAATAAGCTCTAAAAAGGATTATGATTTTTAGGGTTCCGGACATCAAAACCGTAGAAAGTAATCCTCGTGATGCGAGTAGCTGGTAAAATATAAAATTAGTCGTGTAGTGTAGTCGTTTCGAATTACGATAGAGAGAATGCAAGAACTGGACTGTTTCAGCTTCCATATAATTTGGATGTCACTGACATCACAAAGTAAAGTACCTACGACACAAAATGTATTGTATATTGTGGCGTTTCCAAAAACCGCTATATTTAGTGATCGCAATTATTTTACTTGATAGTGCTTGTAATGCTCGAAAATATTTCTAATATTTTCACCAAGTAAAGAGAAGGAAGGAAGAACTGTTAACGGCTTATGCATCAAAAAATAAAGAAACAAAAGTGGTAGTACATAATTAAATAATGAGTAGCATCTTGACAAATTCTGGCAAAATTATGCCCAAAACTTAGTTTTCTTTAAGGGGTTAGGCCACTGTAGAGAGGCCGGAAAAATAGTCTTTTTTAGGATTTTTTTTCAGAAGTACTGCAAAAGAAATCGAGATTCTAATGAAGAGGAGTTATTGTACATATCAGTGACTGTATACAATAATTTTTTTGGAGCGATTAATTTCAAAATGGCGGCTGTGCAGCATTTTTGCGATGACGTCTCCGTTTTTTTCAGGGTCCACGGCCGGACAAACAGCTCCTGTAATTTTTGAATTATAAGAACCCAATTATTATTTTTTTATTCTATATAATAACTGCTATAGAAGTACGTAGGTTTTTTTCGATATATTAATTTTTGGCCAAATGGCGCACTTCCAAAGTGGAAAGTGAAAAATTGGCCTTAAAAAATCATCAGATAATTGTTAATAACAAATGAACTATGCAATGTATAAAAAAGACCCTAGATCCATAGGCAATGCATTTTGCAAGATATATTCAAAATTTCAAGTGAATCGGTTAAAAATTGTCTGAGTTATGTTTCCGGCCATCTTAAAAAATGTAGTTTTGAGATATACGATGCACAGCCGCCATTTTCAAATTAATCGCTCCAAAAAAATTATTGCATACAGTCACTGATATGTACAATAACTCCTCTTCATTAGAATCTCGATTTCCTTTGCAGTACTTCTGAAAAAAAATCCTAAAAAAGACTATTTTTCCGGCCTCTCTACAGTGGCCTAACCCCTTAATACTTGTAATTACGTTTTATATGTATGTAACGATTATGTACTGTTTTTGATAAGGATCTCTGAAATGGAACTCTAGGGGGACCACACTGTGGCAGGACAAAGCGGTCGATTTTTTTTGTTTTCTAAAAGTCCATATTTTCATTCAATATGCAAAAAAAATTCAAGTTGAAAATCGGAAAGATGACAAAGTTATAGCCGTTTAAATGGCAGCAGGTGGCGCAGTCACCTTTGTGTTCTCTTTAACTTAGATAATTGTAATTGTTAGCTCAAAAGGAAAATTATTTTAGGCTGGAAAAATTGAATCAAAATCTAAGAAAAACCCCAGAAACAGAAAACTAACAGGAAAGAGGAAATTAACATATTTCTGGGAAGGTTTTAGTATATAACAGTGTGCAAGTATTTATATATATTATAATAGCTGATCCAATATGGCGACCGAAATTTTCAAATGTCGAGTGAGTGATGTGATAAAATTGAATACTTGGGAGCTTTGGAATCGCTGATTTCGAATCTGCTATCAAAGTTTGGAAACTCGGATCCATTCGATCCGACTTCATAAATGGAAGATTCTTAACCGACTTAAAAAATATCAAAATTAGAGAACTGGCACTAAAAAATACTAAAATAAATAATTTAAAAAAAATATAACCGGCTCCAAAAAATCTCAAGCCAAAAGTTTTAAATAATTTCATTTCAAAATCCTCTGCTACTACTTTCAGCATTGAAAGATAGAGAAAGATAAATTGGAAAAGTTGCCCGAAAAATTGGAAAATTCGGGAAAAACTGAATGTGATTTTTGTCCGATTTTTGCTACATGTGCAAATGTCGTTTGACAGCTTATTGTCAAGTTGTGAATGTGCCCAAAAATTGATTCAGTTGTAACAGAAATTCCTCAATTTTAATGAAATTTAATATGAAGGCGTCTTTGGGGTTCAAAATTCAAATCTGCCAAAATTCAAGATTGCGGACCTGAAATGGCTACCGAAATATGTAGTTAAAATTCAAGGGGTACGATGAAAATCCACAGTAGGTGGTTTTCGAGGTCACTGATTTCGAATCTGCCATCAAAATTTCCAAATTCAAAATGGCGGGTCCAATATGGCGACCGAACCTCCTCCACTTTAAGCAATGTTAATGAAAATTAATATAAAGAAGGCTAAGGGGATATGGATTTCAAACTGACTAAAATTCAGGATGGCGGACCCATACTGGTAACCACAAAATCGAATTCTTTGTATGCTTCTACGTGAGCTGGTCGCCCAACGAATGTCTAAAATGTATAATCTGTTGCATTGTATTGGTACGTATCCCGGGCAACACCGGGTTTGGGAAAGCTAGTTTTTTAATATTTATAATATCGTGTGGGTTATCATTTGAAAGGACTTACTTTAAGGATTGCAAACTTTTTTGTTTGATTTTAAGCCGCTAAAATTGCGCGAAAAAATACCCCTCGTTATCATCGATGTTTGTAATCCAAAAATCTGAAACAATTCCTACTAATAGAAAATCTGATATATGTATATTATGGGAAAAATAAAACGAAGTTCCAGACGTTTATTGTTTCCGAAAAAATTAATAAATCTGTTAATTCCACATCCCATCCTAACTCCATAATTGAAAGATTATATTGTATGAATAAAATGATTTGTAATATTGTATGGGACCCTCAGTGCGCGGGTCTGATTTGATCCGACTTGTTTTTTATTCCCCTACAATTACAAACAGTCTTAAATAAAAGTTGTGTTGGCATAATAAGTAACCCGCAGTAAGATGATTGGCCTAGCACTGTATCCCCTCTTCCAATAAAATCTAGCCAAACAATAAAAGTAATTGCCAAATCCTCCGAAACAAATTTTAGCCAAAAACAAGGCAATTGAGCAAAAGGAACAAAGCCAATTAGATGAACTCACCGATAAAAATCCCTTTTATGGCCCATCCACATCCACCCGTTTTTGTCCTCTTGTTCTGCGCTGAATTTCTCGTTTGATTCGCTGTGACGCGATTACCGTCTCCAGACAGACATTAGACGATAAAAAGCCATCTCGGGCGTTAATTTGATCCCAGGGGACCATGTAATGCGGAATATCTTTGACATGTCAAGAGGGATCCGAAGGGGTGTGGTGAAGTATTCCATCTGATAAAGGTTATGATATGATTGAATTTATTATCAGGCGAGGATGGAGGGCACTCAAGGGGACTCCTGCTCGAGGACTTGGCACTTCGAATTGATTTGCCTACGGTATCCCCCGGGAGCACCCGAAATGATGAGAAGCTTATGGCTGGCATGCAGCGTTGGATTTAATTAACCAATAATTTCACAGACCCATTTGGCAAATAATGGAACCAACGACTGCCCATCCCTGCAATTTATCGCCCTGATTTGATCCACCCTGACTCACCTCGGGTTCATTTAATTAAAATAATGACACCGACACGTGCTATGAACGAAAAAGGGGTTTTCGCCAGACACTCTGCCCGCTTCTCCCTCTGTACGGGCAGGTTTCCGCCCCCAATTTTTTTGCGCGCACGTCACAAATTAACAGAACGCGCGCTAACAGGGAAAATACAGGAAAATTCCTTGACGGCCCGGAGCCGTGAACAATGTGTTCGATGAAAGGGAAGAGCGGCAAATTAAGTTGTTATAGCAACACCCCCCGGGTGCCGGGAGCTCTTCACCATTTCTCGGATAAAATTAGATTTGCTTGTTTTTGTTTTTACCGAGCGGCAATCGTTGCTGGAGCTACCGGGACTTTTAGGGAGCAAAGCAGCATTTCTTTTGCTCGTTTGCTCAATTATCCCTCCGGGAACTGGGCTCCGATCGAGTTTCATAATGCTGCCGCTTCAGCTCATCCCGCAATTTCGTTTTCGTTTTCTTGTTAAAGTTTTCTATTCGCTTTTTCCCAAAAACGTTCTTCTCCCAAGTGCTATGGGGCGGATTGGCGTATTTAGGCGTGAGGGGTCTTGTGCAGGATCGGCACGTGCTTTCTTTCGGTAGATGTCCAAAGTTATGCACTTCCCTATAAGAAATATTTCCAGACGGGTAAAAGGGGATTTTAGAAAACTCTTCGAAGCTAAGGCTCATTTGCACGAACGTGAGAAATATATTTCGGTATGTGAAAGTTCAATGAGAAACTCGATCCGCATCGCATCGCGTGCCTTCACCTCGTAAGTACAAAAGAGACTTTCCGCATCTTATGGGAATGGAATATAAGCGGACGTAATTAGATAAAGATTTAATGCAACATAATTAAGTTCACAGTATTCTAAATTTGCCGTACCGCTAAATGTCTTTCTACCAGGGCTATAATTAGAATAATAATAAATAAAAATTTTTTTTTTTAAAAACAAACTTTTATTAAAAGCATTTCAATTCATTTAATAAAAGGTTGTGTTTCTCAATTTTTTTGTTTATTTATTATTATTTTCTACCTTTGAGTCTATTACATGTCTTTTTCCAAACTCCCTACCTACATATGTCAAGGGAGTTGTAATCATTATGGTGATCCGCCATATTGCACTTAGATTATCCTGCCGTGTTAACTCTTGACAACAAAACAGGTCATGATTCAGCTACTATTTCTAACCTCTTTGCTAAACATTTTAGCAATGCCTATAGTGATAATACCTGTGATATAGATTTAGAATATTTTAACAACTTGACATGTCTTCCGATGCAATCTCCAAATATAGTCTTAAATGCTTGCACCGTCTTAGAATACATAAGGAAGATTGACGAAGACTTTTCGGATTCTCTTGATAATGTCCCTGGAGTTGTATTGCGTAAATGTGGTGTTCCAATTGTTGAGCATATTACGTTTATGTTTAATTTATCTTTACGTTGTTGTGTATTTCCTGATATTTGGAAGCTTTTTTATGTCATCCCAATATTTAAGAAAGGTAAAAAGGACTTAATTGAGAATTATAGGCCAATTTCTAAACTGTCGCCTATTTCTAAGCTTTTTGAAGCTAATGTTAAGGACCAGTTGTCATTTTACTGTAGTTCTATTTTATCTACTAAACAGCATGTCTTTGTGAAAGCTAGATCGACGGTCACAAATCTGGTAGAATTCTCAAATTTCTGTGTAACCGAACAAGTCGATGGTGTGTATACCGATTTTAGTAAGGCATTTGACAAGCTTTCCCATAAAGTGCTAATTTTTAAACTACTTCGACTGGGCTTTTCAAACGATCTTGTTAATTGTATTAAGTCTTACCTAACGTGTCGTTCGTTCAAAGTTAAATTTTCCCATACTTTTTCTGATTCCGTTTCGGTCTTGTCTGGCGTCCCGCAAGGTAGTCATCTTGGACCGTTGTTGTTCACGCTATTTATCAATGACTTATTTCCTCTTGTTCGGAATTCGCATGTATTAGCCTACGCCGATGATTTAAAAATCTTTAGATCAATCGAGACTGTAAAACATGCACAATGGCTCCAAGATGATCTTGCCAGTTTTGAACTGTGGTGTTTGAAAAATCATATGCAGTTAAATGTCAGCAAATGTACCATTATTTCTTTTAGTAGGAAATGCTCCTCTTTGGGGTACTATTATAAAATCCTCGGCAAGACTTTGTCTAGGCAAGATAGTGTTGTTGACCTTGGCTTAACCATCGATAATAAATTTAATTTTGGACGCCATATCAATAATATAATTAATGGGCGAATTCAGCACTTGGTTTCGTAAAACGTTGGTCGAAGGAATTTGACGACCCTTTTATCTTAAAAAATTTGTATTGTACTTTCGTCCGTCCCATACTGGAATACGCATCTATAGTGTGAATGCCACACTATGATGTGCATATCAATCACGTTGAGGCGGTACAGAAAAGATTCCTACGATACGCTCTTCGCCTCTTGCCATGGGCGGACCCCTGCAATCTTCCTTCGTATGCAAGCAGATTGAGGTTATTATGTTTGACGCCACTTTCGAAGCGTAGAGAGGTTGCGGGTGTTCTATTTATGCATGATATTGTTACTGGCGGTATAGACTCTCCCACTCTCTTAAGTCTCGTGAATATTAATACACGCCCCCGAGTGACCAGAGGACGAGAATTTTTATATTCTTCCTACCACCGGACAAACTATGGCACTTTTGAACCGATGTCGTCTATGTCTAGATATTACAATAATTATTTTAATTGCTTGGATTTTAATAATTCCAAACTCACACTAAAGGAAGCACTATTGAACTATATGGAAGTCTAATTTTATTTTTAATTATATTATATTGTTTACATGTTTCATACATACATAGTATTTTTAATTATTTCCTTTTTTGTAAAATTTATTGCATGGCTTTTTAATGATCCTTTTCCTTTTTTTTCTTATTGTAAGTGTCAGATAGTCAACTAATTGTACCTGTTAATGATGAATAAATAAATAGAATGACGTCACGTAGCTTGTCTTTTTATACTCATCAAACCCTCTTATTTGATATCCATATCAAGAGGGATGTAAAGATAGTGTTAATCCGCCATCTTGTGCTGTCCGCCATATTGAAATTACAATGACGATACACAGCTCATTGTATTCTACTCGTCATATCCTTTTATTTGTTATACAAAACACGGCTGGTCGGTCGAAAACAAACATAACCTAAATGCAGGTAAATCACAGTGCATTACCTACTGCAGAACAATGGCTGATCTTCCAGAGTTACCTCCAGTAATGTTAAGAGACGTGGCTATTCCCTATGTAGATAATGTGCGTAGTTTGGGAGTCGTTCTTAACTCTCAAATGAAGTTCTGCGATCATGCCAGTCACCAGGCCACAAAAATTTGTGCCACTTTCTGCCGTCTCTAGTTGTCAGCTCGCATTTTCCCCCAAAACCTACGACGTCATTTGGTTAAGTCACTAATAATGCCACATTTCACTAACGGTTGTCTTGTGTACGCTAAGAGGGATTCTTGCTGCTCAAGAAAATTATATACCACCTTCAATGACTGCACCAGATTCATTTATGGAATGCGAAGGTGTTCCACCTCACATCTTCCTCTCTTGGATATTCGTTGGAGGTGTATCTCAAACGTATGGCCGTCTGGGCCATATGATTGATCCTTTTAATTCTTCGGCAGGCGGTAAGTTTCGTATTCCCAAGTACCAATCCTCTGATATGGATGGATCTTGCACAGTCCAGTTAATCCACCTTTGGAATGCTCTACCTAATAGCATTCAGAAGGCGCGCCCCATCGGCGCATTGAGGAGACGATTTTTGGAGCTGGTAAATTGATCAATTGCATCTTCAAAATAATATTTTCAAGGACTCGTGACCGAGCACTGATACTATGACTGATACTGATTATTTAATTTCTCTATTCACTTGCATATTTTGCACTTTCTGAATGAAGTTTTGTAGACTAGATTAGTATCTTTTTGTTTGATATTTTTCCAATTTTATTTTTCGCACTTAAGTTTTAAGAGGAGCTCTAAAATGATTGTAATCTTGTGGTATCCTGAACCAAAAATAAATGAATGAATGAATGAATAAATGATTCAATGAATGATGCCATGTCGGAAGGTTGTGAAGGAAAAGGTAATCCGCCATTTTGTGGTGGCCGCCATATTGGATGAACCATAAAATTGAATATACTATATTGTATTTTCCTCAGAACAAAGCTGTGTGCAAAATTTCATCATGATAGGATACCGGGAAGAGGTCGAAAATTCGATTGCCAAATTTGACCCCGGAAAGCAAGTTAAATAAAAGCTTGTAAAAAGTCCAGTGTCTTAATTTTCTTAATTTTACACTTAATTGGCCAGAGTTTGTTGAAATCAAGCACACTCGCCCACAGCCGAATTTTTTTTTGCTGAGAGCATGTTGAACAGCATTCTCAGGGTCCCTTACAACTTAAGCAGCTCTTAATCCGGAGGACCTCTAGACCACGCCAAAGTCAACGATATACTTTCAGAAGAGTGCCCTCAAGAGGCATTTATCGGATCACGGCAGTCTATATGACAACACGCTAGGTGCTCCTAATCCCTGCCTTTTGCTTACCTATATCCAGCTGCACTCACCCAAAGGGAATCCAGGGCTTGGCTGGCGCAGCAGTATGGAATATTACCGCGACGGTACGCCATACTTCTCCCAGGTACATTCATGGCTCTATGCGAGCTCCATTCATCCTTCGTATTTTTGGTTTTTTTTTTTTTTTTTTGGTGGAGAAAGACTACCAACGATAGTCGACGTCTTCTTCCCTTTTTTCCCATTTCTGTGTGCCTGATGTGCCTCCTCTATTCTCTCGCTATATGGGCTCTTTCGGGCGTTTTTTCATCGCTGCAGTGTTCTTTCCGCTGCTTGTCATGTCCTCAACAATGAAGCGAATATCAAACAGGTAAAAGGCACAGAGAGGTATGACAGTATAAAAGATTCACCTTGGCGTTTTTTATTGTGCGAGGAGGCCATTTAAATGTAAAATGTCACATCCGATGACATGTCTATTTTGTCGTTCGGAGAATAGAATTTTTTGACAAATTTCTTGGAGCTCAAGCCTGTGGAAATTTTATAGATATGTATGTTCGTGCCCATCCACCGATCATCGCATTTATTGGAAGGCGGCACTGGGCCATAGGCTTTTGCGCGGTTCTTGTTATGAGGAGAGAATTAAAGCAAAATGCATATATTAATGTAAACTACGCAAATTGTTGACTAAATGGATTAATCACCACCAGAGCTGAAAGCATTTTACCTTGTGACCTTGGATTCTGAACGGAAGCCATTTTAAAAACCACAACTTAGTAGGTACAAGGCATCGCGTTTTCGATTTTTTAGCGACTCTATTGCGAATTTAGACAAATCTGTAACACTATAAAGAAAATTTAGAAAATAACTCGCTAACGCTAATTTGTTTCAATGATGATGTATCAAAAATCATAAAACACTCGAAATATTTCTTTTCCTAGTATTTTGTCTTGTGGCTTTTTTTACAACGAAATGGATGAAAACTGCTTGACTATACTATATATTAGGGTGGTCCTTATTCCTAAGAAAAACATTTTTCTTCTTTAATTTCGCGGGGCACCACGTAATTTGATTATATACCATAAGAAACTATTTCAATATTTTTTTTGAATTTTTTAAATGACATTTAGGGGTCGCTACCAAGGTTTGAATTTTAAATAAAAACTCAAAATCTGTATTTTTTTTTGAAAAATAATTGAGCGATAAGCCAAACCTTACTTTGATTTCACGAATGGTTTTGTCCGGTACCAGAATTAGATTTTTTATCCACTTACTTTTTTTTATCTCGATTTTAAACCGAAAAAAAACAGTCAATTTTTGAAATTTTTTTCACAAGGCCGCCATTTTGTTACTTTTCACTCAAATCTTTTAGATCTGCTACGGGATAGAATGACAAGCCTACTGAATAATAATCTTTTTGGAATATTGATTTCAGATGATTAGAAAAGGAGCAATCAGGGCGGCCAGCCACCTACTTTTTTTTTTAAGGCACCTACTTTACCTCACCAAAATGACGTTAAAATATTTTTTTTTTATTCAACAAAAATTTTGTTGTATTATTCAATAGCTAAATAATATTATATAATTATCATAAGAAGATTGTATTTCATTTTCCGCAAAAAAAAATCTTTGAAATCCTTCAAAATTTAACCTTGGACATGAGACTACCCCCTGAAATGCGGGGCGGGCTAAATCTCGATGCGTCGGTACAGAAGAGGGGTCGAGTTTCACTTGCACGTAAAAAGTGATATATACCCTTAAATAAAACATTAGTGAAACCATCATTTAAGCTGTCCTTCAACGCTTTTTGTAAAAACTTTGCCAGCTGGTAGCGACCTCTAAATCTTTACAAAACAAAAAAAAAACTTATTTAATATTTAGATGCATATAATCAAATGACAAAGTGCCCCGGGGATAATTCAAAAGTCGAAAAATAAGGACCACCCTACTATATATACTAATAAACAATTCAGAATAGTAATTTTAAACACTATGCAAAGAATTGCCAGAGACATGTTCTCTATTTCGAGTTATCAGTCACAAGGATTTTTCGCAGGGTTCAAAGGGTTCTAATTCTTGGACGACGGTTTTTTTCATCGATCAGGATAAGAGGCAGCAACAAGATTTCCATCATTTCTAATTAGGGACGTGATTCAGAACCTTTTTAACACAAATGACACAGGAAGGGTTAAAAGCGAAAAAGGTCAAGTCGATTTTCCCAACAACCATTTGTCAAAATGTCTGAGAATTATTATTTTTCCTAAAAGGCAAAAAAAACTACCAAGAATAACTTCTTAATCACTCCACGGAATTTCTCACGAAATCAAAAGAAGTAAAATGTAGGTCAGATCGCGACCACAAAAAGAACCGAAAGGGTTAAGACCATTTCACACTAGGGACAAATTTATCATGGCAATTCAAGATTCATTAAATCACAAGGAAAAACTGGGCGAAGTGAAAACGTGGTATAGAAGTTCGTCCTTGCCATGGTGGTGGCTGCTGACCGTGAAAAGGTCGCTGCAATTTGCCAACAGCAGCCCAATTTACCCTCGACCTCTAATTTTCCCGCTGGCTGCAACCGAAGGGATGCAAAAATATCGAATTACACCGAATCGAAGTGAAATGAGAAAAAAATTGGATTTCCGAAATTTCCCGGAGATTTAGTGAAAAATTGCTCCGATCGCGACTAGCTGGCTTTCCTAAAGGTGGGAAAGTGGCGAGGTCGGGCATTAGATGGGTGAGGATTAGGGCCAGGCGGTCTGGTTGTTTGCGCTGCGACCCACTGAGCGGAACGATCTTCCGTCAATGAGGTCTTCTGTGGAAATCTGATCCGATCGACATACGGTGGAACCGCTAGTGCAGTTAGACGGATCGATTTCATATCGAGAAAATTCTTGTTTCAGTTGCATGCTATGCTCCACTCAGAAGTCCTTCAGTGGCATCTGGTGCGCATCACCTCTTTCGACAGAAAACAACAAATCCCCAAGGATTCCTACTAGAAAACCCATCCAAGGGCCAGCTCATAAAACGCTTTGGTTTGGAATTTGGATTGACCCCAGTTAGGATCAAACAGGGCAAAGCACCTCGCAATAGCACTCGGAAAAAGCCGGCTATTGCAAAGGGGCTGCTACAATGTAATGGCTGTTTCCCTCCTATAGCCGGGCCCGGGTCCTGGGGACAGCCAGCACCCGGCACTCGAGTAGCGCCCTATCTCTATGTCAATAGCGAATGCGACAAAACTTTTACAGTGCTGTTGAGTAGTTGTGGGCTTGGTCGACATGTGATCCGCCTCCTGCCAACCACGAGTCGAAAATCTCGAGATGGGGCACCAAGCGACGCCGACGGATGCCCAGTGATGCGATAGCACTTCAGCGACTTGTTTACTTGTGGTGTTTGGTACTGAGGCAGCAGTTCAGCTAGACAGACGACTATGCCTAGAGCAATGCAGTCCCAATGATGGTCAAATGAACTGCAGAAGCGAATGGGGAGGTTTCAGGTCCTTCAGTTTGGGGTAAATCGATTACTAGCTATTTTGTAAATTCTTGGGGTTAGAGGGTTAATTCAAGTGGGAGCTCCTGAAGTGTTTCATTGAAACGAAATTTGCTGCGAAATTTTGTACAAGTGGTGCCTGACAGACGTTAGTTGTGCCGTGTCAGGGTATTCTGCTTCTGCCATATGTATTTACATTTTACATGAGTTTTAGGCATCATGATACCAGAATAAGACAACGTATTTCAGAATTTTCAAAACGCGAATCAAATCGATGTTAATCGGTGCTATAAATTTCGGTTTTTTAAAACCACCTTTTTTGAGATTCAACCTTTAATTAAATTCTAACTCAAATGTGCGAAGCCGACCCAAATTTCGCCAAAAAAAAACCATCTTTAGCGACGTCAACGGCGAGCGCTGCAGATCGTGGATAAGCAACTTCTTGGAGACTAAACTCGTTGATATGGATACCGACGATTTGTGTTTCCAACAAGACGGTGCTACGTGTCACACAGCGCATGCCACAATCGACATTCTGCACGAGCGATTTGAGACTGGCCACCGCGATCGTATGCGATTTAACGCCTTTAGAATTCCGAATAAATCGCAAACAATTAATGACATCAAAGTCAACATAACGAACGCCATCCAGCAAAGTTACAATTAACGTACATTTAATTATAATAACAAAAATGTCGACTTTCATTGACATTGGACGTTAAGCGTTCATTCATAGGGGAACGGAGAGTGATCAAGCATCAAGGCGAGCGATGACATTTTGCCTAAATCTTTTCAGGGGACCAATTGGCAATCTGTCATGGGTCCTTTGGAGCCAAATTAATGGGCAATTAAAGAAAACCTCAAGCAAAGCTCTTGGTGGCATAAAACTGTTATTGGTTCTGCTACAGAAAGCAGGTATGCATAGTCTTAATTCGTCAGTAAGTGCCCATTAATCATACGACACAATACACATTCATCGAGATAAAGTCTTCTCTTGTCAGGTTGTTTTAGTTATCTAAAAATACTTCTGTACATTTTTTTTGCACTCATACTATTTTATCTATTTTGTTTTGTTGATACGGTGACCAAACAGGTGAGTAATATTCTAGGATACTGTGTACCAGAGTTTTCAATAAAAGTCTGGCTCTAGACATGTTGGGAAAATGGGAGGAAGTACGAAGAATAAAGCCGGCTAGTCTTCTAAATGATCCGCTTAAATATGTTTGTTTGTTTTAAATATAAACTTTATATGAACATCAAAACTCAACTTGAAATCGAATATTACACCCAAGTCGTTAAGATGTTCAACTTCTTCCAATTATGTTGAGTTAAAAAGACTATAATCAAACGTAACACGGTACAGTCAAGCATTTAGTCCGACACCAGTCTTCAAGCCAAACTAAGTCACGTCGAAGAAGAATCACAGTCAGTGTCATTTTTTATCATTCGAAAAATTTTAAGGTCGTCGGCATATAACAGGCTGTCAGAATTAATTATCGAGGTCAAGTCATTAATAAATAACAAAAATAGTAGCGGACCGAGAATAGATCCTTGTGGAACTCCAGATAATGGAACAAACTCGAAGGATGTACATTCCGAGAACAATACATACATGTTACGATTTGAAAAATAGTATGAGAACCAGGACAACAAAGGGGACTTTGTAGGCCATAGGCCATACATACTTAATTTACTTAAAGGAATATCCAATAGTGTAGAAATTAAATTGTTGCGGGGGGTCACTATGTAAACGAATTGGAAAGCAAATATCTCGAACTTTGCAAAAATTTGTCAAGGTTCAATACTAATGCAAATAGTGAGCAACATTTAGGGTTCTTGTTGCAAAAATTTTCACTAAATACACAACTATTTTAATTTGATTTCGCTGGTCCCACTAATTATTTTAGGGCTTCCGCTTCTTTGGGAATCCAGAGAGGCAATTCATATCAGCCACCTATATCCTCCCCTATCGATTTAATTTCCGTTGTCATGAAATCATTAAAAAAATGAATTTTGAACAACTTTTTTGGACACAAAGGGTAATATGTAATTTCGTTCCTAAGTGTACGCAGCTTCTATGCTTTGAAAAGTCACACTATCACTTTTTATTACAAACATTCTCTATCGTTAGTTAAAAATAAATTTTCTCTTGCCAAAACAAAAACTCCGACCACGGGGAATTTATGTCTTTCTTGTTTTGGCCTTGAAAGTGTGTTGAAAAATATTTTCTACAACAAAAAGACGCCAACAGTTTCTGTCAATTTCTTGTAGGACGTAAGCAATTAGTGTCTCAGCTCAACGGTTTTTCTCTAAATAACCGCCGGAAATTGCAGAGCACCAGATGGATTCAAAGATCACTTCGTCCACGAAGGAGCGGCTGCTGCAGGCAATTTTTTTTCCGGGAAAAAAGCACGCCAAACAAATCGGCGAAATAAAGTGCGATAAACGGCTGATACAGCGGTGTGGTATGCTACAAAGTCGTGATTTGAATTTTCCACGAGATCCATGACCAGTGGCTGCCGGGGAGCAAATTATTAATAAATTGAGGCCCCAACAGGCAGCTCAGACAAAACAAATTCACGGCTTATCGCGGCTGGTGCCCTTTCGCTGGACGGTGTGATGGGCTGAATGTGCACAACCGCTCACCAGGAAGCCGCGGGGGAGCATCGCACTCGAGCCACCGTGGACTCCGAGTAAGGAGAGGAAGGAAAGAAAGTTAGTGCATGCGGAATTGGAACATTCGCCGCCACGAGATCCCCGGCCGCGGCGGCCCGACGATTTGGGCCAAAAGTTCAGCAGACAAATAGCGGCGGCTGGAGGTTAGCAATAGAATGATTTCGTAGTAAACACGTCTAGGAGGCACGACGGCACACGTTTGCGCCTCTATTGGGTGCTGGGTCCATTATGCCTCACGGGAACCGGGCGATGAAAACACGTCCGTGGGGCGAGTTGCATTAATCCTGAGCGGTCCGTTTGGCACGTTTCGTGATAACCGCAGCGCTGTTTTGCTGACTGAATCGCGAATTGCCATAAATTTTGGTCAGGCGCAGAAGACGGCATTTTCGTATTCTCAAAAATCGCCGAATGCCCCGCGCAAGCCCAAGAAGCAGCTCAGCACGGACCCGCTAAGCGGGAATTTAATGGGCGGCAGCTAATGGCCTTTTTAACGAGTTGCGGCTGTTTATGTTTCTGCAGCGCGCCCGAGAGGGCCCCAAGACGAAATGTTTGTTTGATTAGTGTCAAAACGATAATTCAGCAGCGATAAGGCCTGGTTATCGTGCGGCGATAGTGCGCCGTACGCCCCTTCGTCTTAATCCACGGGAAGGCAAAACACCACGATCGCGACGGTGAGGCACTCCGCTGCCCTGCGCGATCTGACTTTGAGGTCTTCCAGCGAAAGGAGAAATATGAAATAAAAAATAAAACGAACACACAAAAGTAACAATTAAAAAAATCAACAAAAAACACAAAAGGCATGCCACGATCTGATCACGTTGGACGCCGCGATTTGTGGCAGTTAGCGCATTTTTCAGCACGTTTGTAGGGCAAGTGACTCAGTGGCACGACTTTTTTGTGATAAACAGCGAAAAATGCCATCTCGGCGCTGGGCGCTCGTCGCGGGCTAAATAACGTTATCACGATGATTAACTGTCTGATTATTTCCGCGAAGCGAAGGAATATGTTATGCTTTTGTGGTGGCTTTTGTTTACAATCAGTCGCGCGGCTTTCGAACTTACTGTGCAAAAGAGGTCTTAAGTTAGTCACAACCGTTTTTAATGGCACGAGGACTTCGATCATATTTGCGTCTTAGATCACGGCCGATCTACGTGCTTTAATTTCACAGGGTACAGGCACAGAGCATACATTACGTAACGGAAGGCTACGCTGATACATACATATACATATGTATGCAATGTGCAACGTAGAGGGTTCAAACAAATGCTGGAATTTGTTGAAGAATGATGGGGCGTCAATTTTCAATCAGAAATTTTATCAGCCGGAAATAATACCGAGAAAAATAAATCAATATGAACTTTTGTCCTTTTTGAGAAGTACCTACATGGCAAATAAAGTCGAACTCACTATCTAAATCTAAAATCCTGTGAGTGGTCTCTAATACTTTTTAAAAAGGAAATACATATGTAGTGCCCTGGGGGTTTGAAAACACACTTTGCTTGGTAAAAAGTCAATTTAAGCATGTCGTTCATTTTATATTATTAATTTTTATTATACATTTTTGATAGCCTCTAAGTCTTTGGAATACAGGTTTTTTTTTATATAAAGAATTCCACTTGAATCAAAAGTTATAGCACTACAGAAACATATATGTATGTATATACATACATATGTAGGTAAATCATCAAAAATAAAAAATAACCGCTGTTTGCTGTTTTGCTTTTATTGTTCTCTTCCAGTAGTCCAAGCAAATTAGCATCATTGTTCCCAATAATTAGAAACACCATTTCTATGGATGATTCCGGGGGATTTTGGGGTCGGAGATCACGAATTTCGCAAAATCGGATCGATCCGAATTGACCGTCTAACCTCGCAAAATGTAATCGAACCGAGTTGACCCAGGCGACGTGTCCAAGGTCAAACAGTCAAATTTTTTGCCTTTTGCCAGATGAAAATAAGTGTCAAATGATAGTGACTAAGGGTTTTTTTCGGGGCCGGTGGCTACGAATATCAATTCCTACGTTTCAAATCTGCATACGTTTCCTAATTGCTTGGAAGAATTTCGTGTAAATAGTATCAGAACCAGACCTCTAAGAGAACTATTGAGAGAGGTATAGCTGCCGGCCTATTCAGCCGACCTATTGTGAATTTCATGGAGAGGAGATTTCAGCGCGTTAATCACGCTCTAGTTAGTGGAGAAACATTTCGGAGAGCAGCTTCATCGATCATTTCGTCTAGAGTGTTTCGAAAGTTAAAGACGCCGTCATTCTCACGTTGATTATTTTTATGTATTTTGGTTCGTTAATACTTTTGTAGCCAAATATTTTGAGCAATTCCGGACCCACCTTCGAAGCAAGAGAGCTGTGAGTACAATAATTGTTGTAAAATAGGGTGGAAAATAAAATTTACCCTGCCAATCTTCCCCGGTCATTTTCCCCTTCTAATTTTCCGCAAGTTCCTCTTTCCCCTTAGCCTTTTTCCCAGGGGTTAAAAATGCCCCGGTCATTTTTCCCTTTCTAAGTTTTTGACGAAAAGACTGAAATGTGCCTTTCACAAAATATTTTATAGCCTGAATATATATATATATATATATTTATTATATATATATTATATAGTATGCTTGACCCTCAATCGTAAAATAGTTCGGTAGTGTAGTAATGGTTTTATTTCGTATATAGAGGAAATGCTTTTTCTATCACGCCATGGAATTAGTTTCGGAGTCGGCAACACGAAAGACGACGTATTCACGGATTTCCTGCGTCAGACGGTGGAGTAAGCGAAGTTGTAAAATAGTTCCAGAGTGTAGTAGTCGTTTGATTTAGTCTACACATGAAATACTTATTTTACCACGCCAATAAATAATTCTCTGACAACATCGGAAACCGGCGTTTTTAACCGACGAAAGTGCGAGACAATTTTATTTCTAATTTGAATGGCGGCCATTTTCAAATTCGGCATCTTGGCTTTTCTATTATTTGTATTTATAGCAGCACACTATGTGAACATTTCAACTCTCTATACCTATTACGGGTCATGAGATACAGCCCGCTGACAAACAGACAGACGGACATATGTATAGGTGTAGTTTCAATGGAATAAAATATTAGGTATGGTGATTTGCACTAAAAAGCTTAAAATAATTATTTTTGGAATTGCTGCCAAACCGTATGATACTCGTTTACGCTGTAGTGGAAAAATGACTGTGAACGACGCCATCCCGTTCGGTTTGGCCACTCCACCACGTTCATTCCTCGCTTCGCGCAAGCTACTTCTACTACACAGCACTGCTTAACAACCACCATCCTAATGTGCTTTCTAAAAATGCCACCTATGTTGATCTACCTCTACCACCTGCATTTACAGTGTACACTCTCTACCAGGTCATGTATCTCTTTGGAAAGACGACGAGATGTGCAGTTTAATAAAAAATAAAAAAGAGGTATTTGTATTACATGAATTTCGGAGAAAATGTGGGAGAAACGTGAGTTTTAGAGCATATTTTCAATTTCGGAAGTGACTGTACCTGCGGTGGTAGAGGTGGATCAACATTGGTGCTTGGGGTGAGTTAGATGTCGCTGCGTTAATTATACAATACCAAAAGATAAAAATAAAATAATAATGTGCATTCCGAATTTCTTGATCACTCTATAATTCAAAAACGTTCGAGTTGACTTCCCAGCCATACTATCATTTCTGCATGCGTTGTACGAAACACCCTGTATATTTTAAAAGTTCAGTTGTACATTGGTATAGGAGTAGAAACTTTGAGCGCCATAGTTACGTGGACCCTAAGTTGTCTGTGAAGTCAATTAGGCTATAACGATGATTGGGCGCACATTGTGATCATCAGGTCATCCGAATTAGTAGGATACCGACAATCAGTAAAAGCGATTGTCTTATTTCTCTATGGAAGGCTTTGGAAGGTTTCATAATAATCCTTTTACTTCTTTGGATAAACGCAGCTCTTGAGTCGATCCACATCAGGGTAATTTTTGTTTTCAAGATTAAATTTAAAATTTAGAAGATATTGAAGAAATTAAAAATAATATTGTTTCTGTCATATGTTTGAATTTTTTGTAAATGAACATTATACTAACCGTGAGTAGTGTGCGGTCTTTGTGAGTTTTTCTAAAGATGTATGGGAATGAATGTAACCAAAAGAAATGCTTTCCATATCGGACATTTGAAGAAGCAGCTGCTGGGTGAAGAACAGACGGACTTTTGCAATCAATAAATTCCTGCATCAAAAAATCGCTGAAAGACATAAATGCTGACATCTCACGACACGATAATTTGCCCGCCTTTGTCGCATATCCACCAGACATCGACAATTTCCGAAGTCCGATAATTTTTTTTACTCATTTCACATTTTCACATGCAGTCGCATCGCGCTTACTTCCCTGTTTGTTGTCATGTTGTGTGCCATCTGCAAAAGTCCGGCCATTCTTGGACCGGCCGAACGCGTCTCTAAGACCCACTTCACCCAGTCGAAGTAGTCACTGGGGCCGAGGATCGTTTGTCCACCTTTAAAGACCAAAGCCCCAGCGCATTGGACTCCTCTGAGCGCCTTTTATGGCGGCGCGGCGGCGACCGCACGTAAGTGCCTCCTCACGCGCTACAGCGTCGAGCAGTGCACGGTCAGTGGACCAGCCACAAGCTACAGTCCAGAGATTTATGATCGGATTGATCGACCAGACCTCCCTAGGGCTAATTTAATTTTTATACGCGCGGAAATTAAGTCGCGCCGTTTGAGTTTATGTTCGCACATACGCGACAAATCGGCGCAACATAAACAGATGTCTTTGCAGTCGAAGTGTTAAGCTGTTAACCTTGACATTGTCCACGGGCGATTTCTTTTGTTTTTCTCGAACGTGCTGAAGCTTCTCGGGTTGGGTTCGCCGCTCTCTGCTGAGTAAGCTGTACCCAGCGGCGGACATTTGAATGGATCGTAAATTCACTTTTACAGGGTACTGTTACCTGGGGTCAGGTGACGTCCACTATTAATTAACTGGGGAGCGATCTGATCGGATTTTCATTTAGAAAGAGGGCGATCCGCTCGCACTTAATTTTAATTATTTTTCTTACCTAGGTTGCCATTTTGGGGGTTTCCATCCGCAAGGCAGTCAATTCTTACAGCCCTTCGTTCAATTTTGCTCAAATCACATCTTAGCCTTGCGCCACGTGCTGGAGGAAGATCTTCCCTTTGCATCGTACGAGACCAGCATGGGCGACCACCAGTTGCGTTTTCAGGCATCTGATAATGCACCGCCATTCGGCGGCATAATTGTTCCATCACACGACACATCAGACATCCACCCGCATCAAAAGAAGTGCGCTCTGATCCAATTTCACGCATAGTCGCCGACGCAATTAAGTTTCGCACTAAGTGTGCGTCAAAAAAAAAATAAAAAATTATTAACACGCCGCGCCGCCATCCATGCCATCAAGACAGTGAAAAAAGTGAACAGCAGGCGTTGAGGCAAAAACGTGATGAAGTAATTTCGTTGCATAATTAAAACGTGCACTTGTGTCGTAAATTACGCCTAATTGCACACAATTAACTAGTGGCGAAAAGCACGCGAGCATGAATGTGTCGCGAACATTCCGCGAAGACAACGAAATATGGGCGCAAATTCACATCGATCAAATGCTCCATACGAATGGTTTTGGTATGTCGGGCATATGTGTGCCAAAGAGCAGAAACTTTTAAGAAAAAGGATTGTCTTGCTATTCAACCTCTTTTCTTATTTCCAGAATGCGGAGAAATCTCACATGGCCCCTAAAATAGAAAAGATATAAACCCTCTAGGGTGTGTTTGTTTGGAATATAGCAAAAACAAAAATTTAAACGACTCTTCTCAAATATACTCCAAATGAATTGAAATCATTTCTCGTTCGTCTTAATTATGTGGTTTAAAGTTTTAGGCTGGTGGTGTAGTTTAATGCGTTTTCTTTTTCATCTATTTGCTAGTTGTTTTAAGTTTAAGGAAACGCGAGTAGTCTAGTGGTAAGCGTGCTAGACTGCTGACCCCAAAAAGTCTCAAGTTCGAACACCACTGGGACGCTTACATTCCCAGAGTGCGCTTTTCCTAATAAGCGACAAACGGAAGCCCCATCAATTAGGATAGCTACTCTGGCCTAATCATCCAGCGATTCAAGAAACGGAAGCAGAACATCGAAGCAGGGCCCCCCCCCCCCCCCCCCCCCCCCCCCTAATTTTGTACTCCAATATTTGGCTTTTTGGGAAATAGTCCAAACATTTTAATGCAAAAAATCAAATAACGCCTTTTTTGTTGGGAACATGTTTGTAATGCTCGCAGATTTAAACGCAGTAGTCAAATATACAGTAGGTAAGCAGTGGTGGATCCAGAGAAAAATTTGGTGGGGGGAATTCCCATTCGGAATTTTTTTGATCTCGCATGAATTAATAAGCAATCCTGTCTAAAACAATTTTCTGTTTGTGAAGAAAGGTCCACTGTGATCACAATGAGAAATTAATTTATGATGAAAAATGTGGAATTATTTTTGTTCGCTCCGAGCAGGGAAGGCTGTATCATGTGGGTCACAAAAATATTCAAGTTTTAGGCAGTTATTTACGCCTATTTGCCTATTTATTAACGAATTAGCGAGATAGATAATTATTTTGACTATTTTTGTTCATTTTATCTAGCTGATGGCTGCTTATAAAATACGCTAATTGCGATTTAGTATAGAATATAGCGTGGCGAACGTGAATTTTGTTTGATATTTTATGAAAATGTGACCTAACTTTATGTACATATTTCTTGTCTGTTTATATAATCGCCCCTTAAAAAAGCCTCATTATGGGTTGGGGGAGGGGGAGGGGGAAAGATCTCTCTAAGCCGCGTTCCCTCCCTGGATCCGCAGCTGTAGGTAGTTCTGCAGTTTAACACATAAATTCGATATAAGATCGTCTTATATTTAACTTATATTCTTTCTAGCTTTATTAGAAGCGTACTCTTTTATACTCCCGGTTAATCTAATGAGCGAGCTAACGTTGACTCTATTGCAATCATATAGCTAAACCGCTGGTTCCCAGGGGGCCTCCAGCACGTTTGAAACTTGAAACAATATGTCGACCAAAGAAGTTAAAATTCAAGGGATTGCCCTGAAAATCCAGACTAGGCGGTTTTCGGGTGACTGATTTCGAATCTGCCACCAAAATTTCCAAATATGAGATCACCTCCACCCCGCTGGGAGATAACTATATAGTTTTCAAGATATATAGATTTCAAATCACAACCATTTGCGTTACAGTCGATTCCGAATAGGCCATAAATACTGAGTTATAAAACGTTTTTACGTCAAAAGATCCAAGTTAATAAGAGTTAATAATATTTCATTTATACATATATAACATACATAGGTATAATGTTTTGAGGATCCTTCTTGTGCTGCAATTGTATCCTCGACGGCATGAAAATAACCAAATTTTGACAATTTGCACAAGAAATCCCGTCATACCAGATTTCTTCCAACACGGTTTGCAATTCAAATAAATTTCTAGTTTTCCTACTTTTAATTTTTTCTTCCATAATATCCCAGAGGTTCTTTATATGACATTGAGATCTCTACTATTTCTAGGCCGTTCTGAAAATTCTGAATCTGAAACTAAAGGAGAATAATATGTCTAAGTATGTCAAAACGTTGTACTACCTTAGTTCAACTAACATTAAAGTATTACAAACAATTTCACTTGTCGATTGCTGATTGTGATATGTATGAGGCAATGTGCACCATCGTTGTCTTGAAAAATAATGTGAACTAAAACTAAACTATGGCTTCAACTGCCCTTTAAAAACTAATTAAAAAGATTATCTTAATTCAAATAAAACGTGTGACTGCAGTGTTTACGTATAGCCAAATATTTTATCACAATACATGCTGAATGAAGTAACTGTAGATGGTGTAGTATTTATCATAAGAATTCATTAACTTTATTGCGTGATTTTTTGTGTTATTATTATACACAGTAGAGGCCTAGCTACGTCCTGTTTAAAATATTTTAAAGGGCAGTTGAAGCTGTAGTTGGGTTTTAGTTTACTTTATTTTATTTAAAACATTTTGCGGTTTTCTCCATTAGGATAAAATGGGTTTAGAATGACGCCACATATCTTGTTATATTCTACTCGTCAAACTCTTTAATTTGATACCCATATCAAGGAAATTGTGAAGAAAGAGGTAATCCGCCATCTTGGGGGCATCCGCCATATTGGATTTAGAATAACGTCATATAGTTAACTATATTGTGCTCGTCCTACGCTTTCATTTGATCCCCATATTAATAATATTTGGTGAAATTTGTTTTTTATTGTTAGACATTTTGACTTATGGTGGCTGCCATTTTGCTTTCTTTTCATTTGTAACGTAATATAGCCTATGACACCCGGAGAATTGAGGCGATTCTAACGACCCCACCATTTATCCAAATCTGATGAGTAGTTTAGCTTCTTTAGAGAAAAGCAATGTCCTAGAACCGCTTTCCATAATTCCTTGACATACGATTTGGGACCCTTAGAAGAATATGTATATAAAATTTAACGTTTTTTCAGTTATTAAGCGACGAATTTTGGCGGTTTGTCGCATATTGCAGACCGTCGACTGCCGGGGGTAGATACCTTTAGAACGGGTGAAATCAGTCAATTTTAATGAATTTTTTTCAAGGTGATACAATAATTGCATCATTGCAATTTTGAGAAATTGTTAATACATTATTAAAGTGTACAAAAACATCAGATTTTTTTTTTTTACAAAATGGCGGCTCTGCAGAATATTTCCTCAAGCGTCTCCCGCGGGTCATCGAAAACTGCTGATGCTGTCAAAATGTTTCTATTTATCGGAAATAAAAAAGTTTTTTTTTTGTAGATTACTAACATATTAAAGGGACGGATAAACCTATAAAATAATAAAAAAGTTAAAAATTAAAATTTATATCGGCTGTTTAATCAAAGGTCCAGATTTTTGGCTATTTTTCAAGAGTTTTGACCCCAAAAAAAGTTATTTATTAACCCGATATCTTTAAACGTTTAGGTACATCCTTCCAATAGGACTATAAAGAGAAACCTCTGAATGTTTCAGCATAATAGGTCAATAACTTTTTGAGTTACAGAGCTAGCAGTTTTTGAAAACACAGTTTCGAGATAATCGCGTTCAAAGTTTGCATTGAAACTTTCGTTGGCATTCTGGGTATGGCCACCCAAGCATCTTTCTAGCAAATATTTTCTGGACAAATCTACTTAAATTGGTAGAAGATGTTGTTTTATATCGTCGCCAAGTAAGAGAGTAAGTTATGAGACAAAAGAATACACAAACGTACTGTGAAAAGGCATTGCTCCGACTCAAGCTCTCCGACTACCTGGTTAATGACGGTATGCGGGCTTTGACTTTTTTCCCAATAACTCCATTAATATTCAATATTTCGATTTGTCATTTTGACAGTATATTGTTAACATATTATATATTCGAATTATGTAAAAAAAAATTCGATTTTCTGAAAATTCTAAAGGTATCTGCCCCCTTAATCCTCCTGTTTATCTGATATTGTTCTAAATAATCGTCCACCATTTAACCTCGTGCGAATTGTTTGGACTCCGATGATTACGTTACATTATTCTGGCAATTGTCTTCCTTTCGATTGCAGAATTAGGGAAAACATAAAATTTTTGGTTGACGCAGTTTACACGAGCGCTCCCCTGTTTTATGAAATAATTAAATTTTATTAACCCGAACGAACACACCAGATAGTATAAGTGTATAAGAACTGCTTGTAGTTTTCAGTATTTACCTACGCCATGTAAAAGAGAACTTGCTATAGCATTGAATGCACCAAGTAATCCATGAGCGTGTCGTATAATAATTGCCAGAGCTTGATCATAAATTTCAGAATTTGCATTTTGGAAAATTGTGTGGTAGTCACACATTAATGTCTGGGCTCACATCTAATCACTGAGCCGCCTGATCTAAAGCCTTCCATGGCACCCGTCAGCTAATTTCCACTTTGCCAAATCCATTTTGTTTGTAGACCGCAATTTTCTCTATTATACCATTTGGCTCGACCTCCGTAACCCTTTTGTATTCAAAATACTTCCTGAACCAACAAGCCAAAAAATTTCCATAACAAAACCGCCAGTAGCCAAATAGCAGGCATTCAGTCGTCAGGGCGGTGATTTGGCGGAGCACTGCTACCGCTTCTAGAGTGCGATTAAACCGTCACCCAAAGTGTTAATGGCTCGTACAAGCCCCAACAAACCATAAATAATCCTCGCCAATCCAAACAAACAAATCTAATTTCAATGGGAAAACAAAAGCGGTGTCGTGCGGGGCGACAGAGCGCATCCCAGCGATTTTCTCGCAGCAGCGGGAGGAAGATAACAAGCGGTACACAACGCCGCGGCGGCGGCCCCCAGATAGGGAGGCCCGACTGATCAATGAAAAGCGCCCTCGTGCTCCTTTTACAAAAATACAAAATGCGAAAAGAATTATCTCTTGGCCCGCGTTCCCGACCGGAGCCCTCCGGAAACAGTGGAGGGAGCAAGACAACCTCAAGCCAACCACCCGGCAACGGCAGCAGCGACATCGCTCCAATCAGCTCGCTGGCCAGGCAATTTTATGGGCTTACCACCACCACGATTTTCTCCATTGTCGCGGCCCGGTGGGCATTCGATGGAAGACAAACCCACCGTCGCGAAAGAAGAGTAGAAACTAACTGCTTCGCTTTTGCTGTCGTGTCGCTCCTTATCGTTCCCCCGTGACACCTCCCATATGCACTACACCGCCCACCCAACACATGAGCAGCACCCTACACCTACAATCTTCCGGCTTAAAGTCGTCTCCTGTTTTCGACGTCGACCGGCAACGCTGCGACAGATGCAATAATTGACCGAAGCTCAGGTAAACGGAATGGAGCAGAAGGTGAGGATACATGACTTCTTCGATTGGCCGCAATTTATCAAAATTTGCATAATTCAGGTGATGGGACATTGACAAGATGTGCGAGGCGATACGGACAGGTGCTTAACGTCGTGCTGCCGGCAATAAGCTGTGCAGCGGATAAGCCGCTCGTCACGACACAGCGGTCTCTGTTTTGCATTTTTACGAGCTGCGAAGATACAAAGATAGATCGCTTGGCTAATTAATTAATTCGTCAATCCGCCGCCTGGGGAGTGTTCCGATAAAGTAATATACATGTTTGCCACAAATTGGGTCAGTTTTAATGGGCGCCATATCTCATTGCCTGCCAAGGATTGTGTGCAAAAAAAATTCTTAATTCCTGTCCGTTTGCGGAAATATTTTATTCGAATCCAACTGAAAAATTTGTTTTTGCAACAGGCCTACCATCAGTCATACATTTAAGGTCACACTTGCAATTTGTCATGGAAATTTTTTGGAATCGAAAAAATCGTGTGAATTTACTTTGAAAGCATTGCGGATAAATCATTCGAGGTTTTCGGGGTTCGATGAATTTTTGTACTTTTTTTGTTTAATACTTGCAGGCACTAATTAACAGTTATTCCCAATTAAGAGGGATAAATATGTATTGCACTATAGTGATAGAAAAAAACATTCGCAATCGCCTCAGGGTTGTTTTTCGGTACGATTGTTATATCCTTTGCCCCAATTTTTGGGAACGGGGTTCGAAACATTTTGCTGTGCTAATCAACGGAAAAATAATGAAAAAATTCTATCTCCGTTTTCGAGATATAGGGCAAAATAGTTGGCTTAAGTGTACGACGGCTGCTTTTGGAATTGCCCTAAAACTTTGTGGAAATGTTCCATTTATGGTCGGAACGAGTGAATTAGGAAAGTATTGTTTACGGAAAACAACACTTTCCCAAAAATTAGCTTGTTTTAACACCAAAAATTGAAAATTTTGTCAAAGGAAAATATTCAGTCAGAAGATATTTTTTAAGAAAGTCAAATTTTTCTTACGAATTATTTTGTGCCGATGTACGAATTATATAAAATATTATTTACCATGTACATGAGCGCAAATTTCGATTGTACAAAGCAAGGACGATGCGAATAGCCACTCTGAATTATTTTATATCTCGAAAACGAGACGAGATTGACTTTGATTTTTCCAATTTTTGGTGTTAAAACAAGCTAATTTTTGGGAAAGTGTTGTTTTCCGTAAACAATACTTTCCTAATTCACTCGTTCCGACTATAAATGGAACATTTCCATAAAGTTTTAGGGCAATTCCAAAAGCAGCCGTCGTCGTACACTTAAGGGGTGTCACCAAGAACCATTTGACAGAAATCTCACTAAAATTTGAACTTCATTATTGAAGCGAAATGTAAAGATAGAGACTTGAAATTTGGCACACATATGAATAAAAAACTCAAAAATGTGGCAATGTTTTTATATTTCGGAAATAATACATAACGAAACTTTCAAACGCGTTTTTCTCGAAACACGATTGTTCAACTGGTGTCGGTGATAACTCGAGTAAAAATTGACCGATTGACTTCATTTTTGAAACACACATTGATATTAATGTTATCTACGGCTTAACCGGATAGATTTTCGATATCAGTTTTTATTGGAAAATTAAACATAATTTTTTGGAGCAAAATTGGTATTTTTTTTTCAAATGATCGCCATTTTTTCATTTTTCAAAATTTCGAAAAAAGATCCGTGAAGAACGTAATTCCCAAAAAAAATAATTCGGAAATTTTTGTTTCAGATTGGCGGAACTTAAAAATGTGTGCCAAATTTCAAGTCTCTATCTTTACATTTCGCTTCAATATTGAAGTTCAAATTTTAGTGAGATTTCAGTCAAATCTTCTTGGTGACACCCCTTAAGCCAACTATTTTGCCCTATATCTCGGAAACGGGTCGAGATAGAATTTTTTCATTATTTTTCCGTTAGTAGCACAGCAAAATGTTTCGAACCCCGTTCCCAAAAATTGGGGCCAAGGATATAACAATCTCCCCTGTTTATCGCTTCAACTTTGATGTTCTACAGTACTGGAACAAAATTTTTATGGACACAAAGTAAAAAATGAAAAATCTGAGCGGAATAATTGTGTAATGTACATTTATTTTAAATCTACTATTAAAACTCGCAAATACAGGGAAGCGGAGGGTGATACCGTACGGCGACTAATAGTAGGTACACGACAATTTTCGAAGAATACAAATCGTGAAAATGTTATATTCACTCAAATACTTCCCTCCCGTTACATTGAGCCCTACCTTCTATCTTTATATATAAAATTCTACTGTACGTGTGTTGTGACTGAACTCCTCCTAAACAGCTTGACCGATTTGAATGAATTTGTTTGTATGCGTTTGGGTGGTGCCCCGGATGGTTTGGATTCACAAATCAGCCCGGTAGATGGCGCTGCAGTCGGTATGAATGTAATGAATTTCATGTATTGCCGTGGCGTGTGCCATGTTATGGGTATCGTTGGAAAGGGGAGGTAGTGTAGAATGTGTTGGTGAAAGAAAGGTTGTTGAAAAGTGTTAAATGTGGGAATAATTGGTGAAAACGTGTTTTTGTTGTGGGGGAGGGGTGAGTGGTGACACCCCCCAGAAGTGTATCTCAGAGGTAGAAAGAAGAGACAATATAGGAAATTGGGCCGGGTTGGTGAAAATTGGTGAAAATAGTGAAAACGTGGTTTTTTTGGTGGGTGCCGACAAAATTGAAACGGCTGTGGAAGAAAAGTGTATACATGAATTGGAATAATTTTTTCACCAATCGATAGCTAAAGAAGCAGAGTAATCTTCTATATATATAAAGATAAATCCCTATTTCCCGTGGTCACGCCATCAAGCGTGAACGGCTGGACCGATTTTGATAATTATTTTTTGTTGTGTTTTTTATTGTCAGGAGAAGGTTCTATCAACAATTTAATTCAATTTTCTACAGTTTAAATTTACAAATGTAGAAATCCCCGGGCAAAGCCGGGACGGGTCTGCTAGTACATATATGTATATAAAAATGAATGTTTGTCTGTATGTCTCGCTAAAACTCAAAAACGGCTTGACCGATTTCGATAACTTTTTTTATGTTTTGTTCGCTATAATACAGGGGAGGTTTAAAAAAAAAGAAAATTCGGGAAACCCCAAAGGAAAAGCCGGGAAATCGAAACAATCGAAATTTCCGTTTTGTATAGGAAGCGAATTTTCCAACTTTAAGGAATATTTATGAAAAAGGCAATTGGATGTTTTCGGAGTCGTAGATCTCGAGCTTGCATTCAATATTTGGAATTCAAGATGTGGGATCCAATATGGCGACCGGAAAAGTTAAACTTCAAGCGATTTCACTGAAAATCCGCACTAGGGAATTTTCGGGATCACTGATTTTGAATCTGCTATTCAAATTTCTAAATATGAGACCACCCCACCCCGCTGGGAGATATAGGAGAGGGGGTGCAATAATGAGGTGGTTTAAAATGAAGAAAACTAAATTTAATAATACTGTTGGAAAATATCTAAAACACGTGCAAAACGCAAATAGGAAAACGCTGGGTTACATAGGAGAGGCGGTGGTGCAGGACGGAGGCGTTGTAAAATTAAGGAATACAAATTTAATAGTATCCCGGGAAACGCCGGGTCCGGGCAAGCTAGTTACTATATAAATGTCGAACTTGGTCAACTCGACTAGCGAAGTCACTATATTTCTTAGTCTCTCAGCTATGAAACTGTGTCTCTGCTAGTCTAGTCAACCAAATTCGACTTCCATAATAGGGCCCCTTAATAACCGTATCAAGCGCATAGGTCATTCGGTTGCGTGGTCCAGAAATTGATGGACATTGTTTGTCTTGTTGCTGTCAATAGTAAAGTAAGTGATATACAAAAATTAAGGTAACGTTACTGTGCACTTTTGGGTCGTATCGAAAGGATTCGGATGAGAACCGTATACGTGATGTTTGTGGCATGTTTGCCCATCTTATTACCTTTCCATAGAGGTACAATATGTCTAGTGGCCTATTTTACAGTCTTACTAATTGTGATTTACAAGCAGTTTTTCACAAAAATTGATATATTTAGTTTCACAAAGTTTCTCTGCTAATTATATTCTACAAGAGGAAATTTGTAGACCTTTTTAATTTTTTGTTTCACCAAAAGTTACTTGTAGTTTGTAACTCACAAGCCAAAATTCGTAGAAACACAACTATTTTGTAGATTTTGGATTCAGAAATAAATGCACTTACAAAATTTGTTGAATATGCGAGAATATTTCACAAGTCAAAGGTGCTATGTAAATTTGTTGCAATTTGTTTAAAGTGATACTAGATACTCTCTTCTTACCGTTATCTGCACAATTGTCTCGTTTCCTTAATACTTCCTTAATAATTTTTAATGAAGTCAGTTGGAAGTGGTCTAGGTTTTTGGTGAATCAGTGAGTGTTAAATGTAGCGATGTTCGGAATATCTCGGGAAGTATTTGAGCTTTTTTTTAAATTTAGGATTCTGGGTTATTGGGAGGGTCTTAATAGAAAAATAAAATTTGCAAGCGTGCAGGTTAAACAGGATTTCAGTTATAGGGTGTCGAAAGTAGCTCGAATTGGAAATTGGTTCAAGTAGTATGTATTTTACCGTTATTATACAAAATTGGCTGTTTTCTGATTGTTTTCTTTATATATTCCGAATGACCTAACTCCATGCCCAAATTTCAAGTCTCTAAGTCAACTGGAAGTGGTTTAGGCTTCTGATGAGTGAGTCAGTGAGTGTTAAAAATAGCGATAACCGGACATCAATATCTCGGGAACTATTTTGGTTTATTTAAAATTTCCTATTAGTTCTGTTTTCTCTTAATTTGTAGTTACGCCTAATGAACGAACATCTGACGCTTACCTTTAATCTAGTGAAAAGCCCTTTTAACTTCTTATCATTTTTATGTACTTGCTTACATTGTGTACTTATATACTTTCTAAAAAAACAGCGTCAAAAAATGTTTGTGACTAGGCGCCATATGGGCTGTTCCTCAGTGCGCTGATTTCTTCCCCCTGTAAATAAAATAAATAAATATTTGAAACTATGTTTGTTAGCTATATTATTAATGCGTTAAGTTAATTTAAACAATTATTCAAATGTTCGCCTGACTGCTTCGGTCAATAAGCATTTTGCATAAATTGCTTTTAAAGGTATTTTATCATAAAAACAACAAACTAATCGAAAAATGCCCCAAAGAAAACGAATATCTACCAGCGCTCTACGCCGCTGCCTCAGAACAACTCTTGGAACGAGTTCTTTGAAAAGTTGATGGTTCTGTTCTGCTTGCCACAAGCGGCGGCCTACACAGCAAAAAGGGTGTGTGCTATCATGGAAATCGCTCCACGGTAGGAAGTCTTCAGTGCCCGAGGATGGAGGCCATCATATAACAAAAGGGACAGCCTGAAACAGGCCAGAGGGAGCCAGAAAACCGGTATATACCGACAGACAGAGGCGACCATATGCCAGCCAATGACACAAAATCTTCACCTTCCGCCCGGGAAGAGGAAAATCAGTTGCTCGTTGACTTTACCCGAAATTGGAGTGCGTAGTGCCGTCGGTGTCGGGTGTCCTCTGGATCTGGATGGGATTGATATGGGAAGAAAATGCCCTCTGTCTCTAAGACCTGAATGAGTATCTTTGCGAATTTTTTTGTTTGTTTTGTTTACTCGCTCGCTTCGGGAACTGCAGCCAAAATAAACAAACGAGTGGTGCTGTAAGGTGTAATTAGCAAGTTATAGCAAGCCCAGGTATCCCACGAATTACCGGCGCAGGGGAGCGCGTGTGTGTCCGATCTGATCCGGCAGTTGTTGTTGTTGTGAGTTCTCATTGTGACGATGGAATCGTTGGAATTTTGATTTGGTCAGTGGTTTTGTGCGATTTGCGAATTTGTTTGATTTGATTTAGTTGTTTGTATCGCCAAAAAAAAAAAAATAAATAAATAAAAAAAATCGTGTGGATTTAGTCGGCCGGCTGTAAACCTCGGCCTCATGGTTTTGCCCCATCAAGGTAGACACTGAGATTTTTAGTTTTGTTGTAGTTAACGCTGTTTGCAATGGTTACACTAATGCCGTACACTTACTCCGCACCAAGATGTGGATTAATAGAAAAAATGATTGAACCAAAGGTATACCCATTTTCCACAAATTTCAAATTCATTTTCATTTATTTTTCGTTTTTATAATTTTTACATACCTTCAAAAACTTCTTTGGAACGTTGGAACACAAAAAAAGTTCTTCCATTTGTTTTGCCACGGAGTGTTATAAAAAGTAAATTTGTCGAAAAGGTGTTTGTTTTATAGTTTGAATTCGACTTTTTTTGTAATTTTAGTTGTAATAAAGTACGGTTCTGATTTGCATGGTTATGTGACTATTAGATTCGTGAGTGACTTTGTATCAAATTCTTACTGAAGTATATTTAAACCACCAGAAGTGCACACATGTTTGCAAATATTTTAGCAAATATTCGTGTTTTTACGCAAACAATTTGGTTAATAATTTTTCGTGCTGTAGGTAATTTGAATTTGCCCACTACGATATATAGACGGGGGCTCCTAAATTTGAAAGCGGGCTTCGAGGCACTTTGTTACCCTAATAAACGGAAAATTATTGAAAACATTCCTGCTCATCCCGTTTTCGAGATATTTAATAAAATATGTCTATTTAAATAAATATGTCTATTAGTGAATAAATTTCGGGGAGGTTCTTGTTACTCAGGCCCCAATTTTTGGGAACGGGGTTCGAAACATTTTGCTGTGCTAATTAACGGAAAAATAATGAAAAAATTCTATCTCGACCCGTTTTCGAGATATATGGCAAAATATTTAATATTTGACGAGCCAATTTTCCTTTTACAAATTACCAGTGGAGTTAATTTTCCTTTTACAAAGGAATGCAAAGCACAGCAAAATGTTTCGAACCCCGTTCCCAAAAATCGGGGCCAGGGATACAAGAATCGTTCCAATATGTCTATTGAGTGAATAAATTTCTATTACAAAATATCAAATGAACAAAAGAGTAATTGAGTAAGTAATTGAATAAAGAAGTAAACGAATAAACGTGTGAGTGTACCTTAATTGTTCGTTCTTGTTTGCAAGTTGTGTCTTACATCTGATCTGATGTTTTGAAGGAAACATTTGTAAATGTCGGGCAAGATTTCCTTTTTGATGTTAAATATTGTATTGTATACAATATTTGCAGTCTGCTTGGGCTAGCGGTCAATTTAATCAGTTAAGAAAAACAACCAAGTCTTCTCTCGTTCAGCCTTTAATCTGCCTCAACGTTTCGCTTGTTTTCACACAGCACCTTCAGGAGGTCTTTACTAAAAATTAACACAATATATTACAAACCAAAAACACCTTTGCACATCCATCTCAAAATTAATCTAACTTACATTTTAAAAGGACTTGTTATGTAACTAAAATTTGTCACGGCATCAAGTCAAATAGTAAAAACTAAACAGCAAACACCGAACTGTAACGAATAGTCAAACAAATTGAAAGAGCTGTGCTATCATATAAAAAAAAACCGTGGGTAATAATTTTAGTAAATTAAAAGACAGAATCGAGAAGGACAAAACGTCTGACGTAGTATACAAAATTACATGTGCTGGTAATGATAACGTAAATTGTGACGCTTGCTACAAAGGTACTACTGGACAATTTTTGAAGAACAGAATATCGGGACATAAATCGGACATAAAGAATAATAAAAAAGATAGCACAGCTCTTTCAGCACATTGTTTATTAATAGGACATTTACCTGATTTTAATGAAACAAAAATTTTGACTAGGGAACCTAACTGGCATAAGCGACACATTCTTGAGGCTCTACATATATGTATATAAAACTGATAACACCATTAATAGAAAGACAGACACAGACAATATTAATTTAAAATACTGTTCAATATTGGACAGCTGCTCTCAACGGAGATAGTTGCACGCAGAATAGACAAGATGGTAGACGTCAACGACAGGCTCACCTCACAATTTAGTTTAAAATAATGATTATTTTTGGTTTTTCTTATGTATGTACGTCTTATTTATTTATTTGTATTTTCAAAAATTTGTTTGACTATTCGTTACAGTACGGTGTTTGCTGTTTAGGTTTTACTATTTTACTTGACGCCGTGACAAATTTTAGTTACGTAACAAGTCCTTTTAAAATGTAAGTTAGATTAATTTTGAGATGGATGTGCAAAGGTGTTTTTGGTTTGTAATATATTGTGTTAATTTTTAGTAAAGACCTCCTGAAGGTGCTGTGTAAAAACAAGCGAAACGTTGAGGCAGATTAAAGGCTGAACGAGAGAAGACTTGGTTGTTTTTCTTAACTGATTAAATTGACCGGTAGCCCAAGCAGACTACAAATATTGTGTTAAAACAAACGGTCTCGAAGGTTTTCCTTACTCTAGTATCGTATATATCGAATACGATTCGATATACACATAATGTAAGTGCTATAAATGCGAAGTGATAAATATTGTAGTGAATTAGAGTGTTTTTTGCGATATTCGTGGGTGTCGGGCAGGTTCTAAGAATTTTCCCGTATTATTTTTAAATTCATCGTGTAATTTGTAATGGCGACGCGTTTTGTTCACGTTTTATCGAAGGGAAAATATAAAGTTAAGCAGGCCGCAAAAAAATCAAATTGTGGCAGAAGGAACTAAAGGCCAAACCATAATGTACAAATTGTTCCGTACGGAAACCTACCAAAACTGAACGAACGGAAGCTTATGCACATTATGGTTTGGCCTTAAAAATCGGCTGTATGCACAAATTGTAAATAAATTGGACCGTGTGCAACAGACGTTGAAAACTACTCTTAACGTGGTTTACAAGAAACCAGCAAAATAGACCATGCCTACTCAAACAATTAACAAAAGGTAGCAAGACTAACATTTGCAAGAAAATACATGGACAGGACCGACAAATGGAGCGGGATTTATTTTCCGAAGAAAAGAAGCTTCAATTATGCTTCAAGGATGAATTCAGAAATGTACACCGAAATGTTGGATTCTTTTCTATTCCGTTTTTAGAGGATGAAATCGGTGATTATGAGTTTGTTTTCCAGCAAGACAATGGGCCTGATTATCACCTCACATTCGTGACAAGCCTCACTGTCGTTGGTACTCCGTCTTATTTTCGGTATTCCCATTGTCGAGTAACGTGAGGCTTTTATTAAGTAAGTCTTAAATCGAGTATCGATTGTAACGTAGGATATTTAAAGGCATATCGGAATTGACTGGAGACTGATTTGGTTTCCGTCGGAAATGTCCTGTCGTTATACATATGTTGTCATGGTAATATAGAAGGACCTTGTTCTAAATTGCCATTTCCTCTTTCGTGAATAATTTGTAAATGCCTTTTCAAAGCTTTACGATTTGAGCACTTTTGTAACGCAATGTAAGGTAAGGAATGAGATACCTTTAAATGATCTGTCAACCCTGTTACAGTATCTAAACGTTTATTACAAATGTAGCAGCGAAACATTTCAATTGGGCGCAGTCTGACTATTTTTTATTCATACGGAGGCTGTCTGGGCCGTAGCGCCGGCCTGTTGGAACCACATGCCATCGTTAGCCATACCATTCAATTTAGGGCACAAGAAGTTGCTTATCATCGATCTGCAGCGCTCGTCGCTAAAGATGATTTTCGATGATAAACGTTTCTCAAATGGAGAACTAATTCTGATAATGAAATTTGATGATTTGCATCACACGTTCTTCAATGCTATAAACTTTCATGGTGATTTGTCCCACACTACTGAACAATTTGCAGCAAATTTGACAGATTTTGCTTTAACAACATGACCGCTATAACCTAAAAAATTTCGAACGTTCATATTGAAAGATCCTTTATGTCTCATTGTCAGTCTTACCCAGCGTGAGATGAGAACACTGGACGCTACTTCGAACTGTGAACTGAGGGGTGCATTCCTATAAATAAGGGTTCCAATACACTTACTAAAAGTTTCAAGTTTTGATTTTCTAGAAAAATATTTGAACATTGTCAAGTCCTAATTTTTTTTTTGTAAGACTCGAATCTCCGAATTAAACGGAATGGTTCGAAATTGAAATTAAATTAATATAACTCCAAAAAAAATTGCTTCTCCATAAGGGACTAATAATTGTATGGCTTGAATATTTCATTCAAAGCACGCGGTCCACTCAAAAAATGTAGGAGAGACTATTTCCGCTTTTTGGCGATCGTGATTAGTTGTGGTTGATAACTAATGAAAAATTGAATTCTGAAATCAAAATACAATCAGTTATGGATACGTTCTAATTGAAGTGAGTTGAAATTAATTAAAAATCAGATTTGATTCGATATTATTATATATGGAAGGGATCAGGAAAAAATCAGTTTTGAAAACGTAACTAATTTGATTTTTGTTTTTGTAATCATTTATGTTAGCTATGCTGGGTGATTAGCCCGCATTAGCTATCCTGACTGAGGGACTGCCATCTAATGCTACTACGAAAGGCGCACCTCAATTATGATCCGAGCCAGACTCGAAGCCGACCCCCAGGTGGTGATAACGCAGCGTAATTACCGCTGAGCTATTAGCAATGCCGGAAACAAAAAGAAATTAGTTTGACATAGGTTACAGCACAACACTTCGCGAAACCAACGGTGGAATCAAAAGGAAATCAATATAACATCAGTTCCTGCATATCTAACGTAAATAAAAAAAAAAGCCGTATCAGTTCCTAGAATCAAAAAGGAATTTGTTTCAAACTTATGTTAAACTGATTCCCAACGTGGGATTTTCATTGGACATAAGACTCGGCCAATCATATTTGTTTTTTGGATCTGTTACATTTCCACCCCTAAAAAATAGTCCCCTATAATTGTTTGAAACAGTACTGATTCCGTGCTATGGGTTACATTAGTTTTCTTCAGGATTCAAAAATGAAGAAATAATGATTCCAAATTCTATCAGAGTTGCTAGATAATTCGATTCAAGAGACACTCGGAAATACTGTGAGAGATATGTATATCGGTAATGAGTGAATAAATAATTTTGTCTCGGGAACTGTTTTAGATTCCGTTTAGGTATTTATAATTATTCCAAGGAATAAAATTTCGTATCTTACTATACACTCAACAAATTTTTTGGTCGAACAACTACTTTCGTAGTTAAATTAACTATTTTTCCTAATGATTATCACTTAACAAGGTTTCTTGCTAGCGTAACCAGGAAGGTATAGTTGAAAAATATAAAACGCTCTCGTTATTTCAACTACAGGCTTATTAAAAATATTATACAGGTACCTCTTTGCATATCAACTTGCAAGCTAGTTAATAAACCAACTCAGAAAAAAAAACTTTGAAAATTAAATGGAAATAACATCGATTCAATTATTTGTATATGTTTAAGAAAATGTACAATAATGTTTATTATGTGTCTTGTTTTCTGATTTTCCTGTGGCCCCCCGATGATATTCGAACCTGAGATGCTTAAATTCTAACACTAGCAATACGCTATGAGATACTTGGATAGTTACGTTGTAACAGATACATCTGATCTTTTAGAAAGTAAAACAATGTCATCCATGTGCGAGATTCGAACCCGGGTTCTCAGAAATAGTAGTAACCATGATTTCACTTCATAACAACTACACATATACAGTAGATTTGAGAGAAACGCAGTCCTTTCATTTTGCGATTCTTTAAGAGGTAGTCTCATGTTCGATCTTCAAAAAATCTTTTTTTTTTTTTGCATCTTCTCAAAGTTAAATAAGTTGAGAATATACTGTAAACATTTTAGACCAATACACTACGTCATTTTAAAGTTACAACATATAACAGAGGAGAGCGCACCCTGCATCTGCATATATGAAAATTTTTTCTCTAAACTTTAAACGCGTTTTTCTCGAAACTACTTATTTTTCGTCGGCACGAATGATTAAAGAAAAACTATTCGACCGATTGGGCTGAAATTTTCACATATTATTATATACATGAATGATTCTGGCCGGTACCAGAATTAGATGTTTTTAACCATTTCTTTCTGTTTTATGTCGATTTTAAACCGAAAGAAACCGTCGATTTTTTAAAATTTTTTTTACAAAGCCGCCATTTTGCTATTTTTCACTCAAATCTTTTAAATCTGCTACGGGACAGAATCAACCCTACTGAATAATAATCTTTTTGGAATTTTGATTTGAGATGATTGGGAAAGGAGCAATCAGGGGGCGAGCTACCTACTTTTTTTTGAAGAGACTTACTTCGCCTCACCAAAATGACCTTAAGGGGGACTTCCCATGGAGAGCACCATTTTTGAAGGTTTTACATTTATTTCTTTTATGGGAAAACGAATAAAGGTAAACACTTGCAGTTTTTTGGAGGTTGAAAAGGACCATTTAGTACATTTAAAAAAATTATTGAATTACATAAAAATTCAAAATGGCGTCTTTGGCTGTAGTCCAAAAATTGGTCTAAAAATTTTCAGAGGCAAACAGTGTGCAAGTTTCTGCCTCCCTGGGTGATCAGAAACAGAAATGACCGAAATGTTATCAATCAGCATCCTCTCGATTAGGTACCCACGTACGATTTTTTCGATATCTTCAAAATTGACAAAATGGCGCAAAATTTTTAAAAAAAATTCATTTTTCGCGATTTTTTTCGAATAAAAACGTGGATTAAAAATCGAATTTTTAAGATTTCGAAAAATCCGTACGTGGGTACCTGCAAAAATGTATTTCGAACGTTCTGTGGAAATTTCAAGTCGGTCGGTCAATTACAGTCGTCAGAAGTTTGCACACCATTTTGTAAAACGTGTTCTCGAGAAAAACGCGTTTAAAGTTTTGCAATGTCGGCATTTCGTTCCGGTTCGCGCTTTACATGTCGACTTCAAAGGTCATTTAAGCAATGTTAGAGATCGAATTCCGAAAAATCCTTTCACAGGGTAAATTGTACTTATATATAGATTACAAAAATGCAAAAAAAAAAAAATTGATTTTTTGAAATTGCTCCATGGGAAGTCCCCCTTAAAATATTTCTTTTTATATTTAAAAGAAATGTTTTTGTATTGTTCAATAGTTTAATAATAACATATAATTATCATAAGAAGATTGTATTTCATTTTCCACAACAAAAAAATCCTTAAAAACCTTCAAAATTTAAGCTCGGACATGAGACTACCCCCTTAATCAAACTTCGAGCTTGTATCATCAGAAGATAAGATTTGTCAGTTGAAAGGGACGTGGCAATTTAAATAATTAGAAATTAGTGAAACTGACATTTGTATATTCCTAACATTTTAACAATTTTCCGGTCAATTTATTGGGAAAATGGTTGGTTTGAGTACACTCCAATCAATTCAAACAGATAAACCTGACTAGACCAATCAACAAGCCCAAATTGTTGGTTTAACCAGAAATATTGTTTTTAA
Source organism: Neoitamus cyanurus (assembly GCA_947538895.1). NCBI lineage: Eukaryota > Metazoa > Arthropoda > Insecta > Diptera > Asilidae > Neoitamus > Neoitamus cyanurus. Next base: position 15,658,374 of record OX384544.1, on the reverse strand, counting down.
GTGTACAACCCCCTACATAAATAAAAACAAATATGTATAATAACATCATAAGTACCTTAATTTGTTATAACTGTATCTGTACCTGCAACATTTCTTTTGAAATTAGAAAAAACGAGCAATAATAGGTACGTACGAGCAGGCGCCTCGGTTTTATTGCATTTCTACAAATAATATAGAAAAAGGTATGAAGTTTATTTTTTGTCCGATTATGAAAACCTTTGAATTGTATTGAATTGAACGACAAAATAAACTATGAGCATTTAGTATGCCCATCGCCAACAGCCCCAGTGGCCTAATGGATAAGGCATCGGCCTCCTAAGCCGGGGATTGTGGGTTCGAGTCCCATCTGGGGTACAGAAAATAATTTTTTTTAAAAACCTTTTTATTACAATTATTTATTATTGCATTTCAAACATTTTAAATGTTTTTAATTTTTTTCGTTTGGTTTCTTTTTTTTTTTTGCTAAATTTGCTAAATTTTTATATTGTTATGAAACTGTTAGTTAATCAGTGTGGGCGAACTTAGTAGACTGTAGACGATCTAAAACCTGTTTGGTTATAACTTCATAACTTTGAAAATGTCGTGACGCGCGACCACAGGCAATTTTATTAAAAACGGGCGTGCCGAATTATTTCGTCCATAAAATGAAAATGCTCCTATAAAAATTCAATTATGCAGAAGGCGTCTTTCTTTAACACATTCCTATTCACAGCCATTAACAACATTTACAACAGTAAAAAGTGTTGTTGCTTTTATTGGAAAACGATTTTCGAAAATCAGTAGGAAAAAACCTGATTGATGGCCGAGTATAAACAACTGATTAGGAATTCGAGACAAATGTTAAACATGCATCTTTGCATATCGAGGTGACCAGAAACTTAGCAGGTATATCTCTATCAGAAGAGCCAATACTGTTCATTAATTATGCGCTGGAATGTAATTTTTCCTAGAAATTAGCATTTTGTTCTGTTCGGGCTAGTGCTCGGCTGTTGCTTGAGTGTTTCGTTCTTTTGGAATAATTGGGCATCTTAGTGGTAGGTGCTTGAATTTGGATGATATTAAAATTCAGCTGTAAAACTCTTTTGTTTTTAGGTGAGCTTTATGGTGAAGTGCGGTAATAAAAGTTTTTTATTAATACCTTTTAAATCCAAATTCATACGACATAGGCCCATTAACCCATAAAACAAATTTTAAAGCCGTTTTAGGTGCAATCTTACACGTTATGGCTGCTTAAAACCATTTGCCAATTTATTAAGTCAATAACCGGCTGATAATTGAATATTTCCGAGCGATTAATAGTGGAACGCGACCACTCACACTTAATTACCATAATCAGGCTGGAGCTGTGCATTTATCACACAAGGCGCACAAATTGAAATTTAAAACTTCTCCACTTCCATTCGGAGCTAAAAATACACACAGAGCATATATAATGCCTGGAGATATGATTAGTGTACTTGTCAGATTATTTTTACGATCATTTAGTCGTTTAAATTTTTTTGCGGGGCACACTGTTAAGCCAGCCGAAGGTCGGAACATTTGCTAGACACTAGAGTGTAAGCACGCATTTTAATATCTTCCAGGCGGCTTAAGACTCGTTCGGGATCGGCGCGATTCTGGTCAAATGGGGTGTAAAATTGCTTCCCTGGGGGATTTGGAGTGTGTTGCTAACTGCCCACCAAACAGCAATAAAGACAGTCACTCAAATATTGAATTGAGTACTCATTGATAAAAAATATTGTCGTGGAGCCTACTTGAGCGCCAAAAAAGGCGTTTCCTTGGAATTTTTTTTATTTAAAAAAAGAAGACCGATCTGTCTGAACCTTACAGGATAATTTGGGAGTGATCAAAGAAATAGAAATGAAATATAATTTCAAAATATTGCATTTAACAGACAATTATTAGCAGACACTCATCCGTCGAGCCTCGCCTGCGAAGTCGTGTCCTTCTGTGTGCAGTCTCATTTTTTTTATCGTTTACACAAATTTGAGGTAATACTGAAAATTAAATAATGTTATATTGCCTGTTAAAAGCATTTTTATGTAATGAAAATGTTCTGTCTGTTAATCTCTGAGTGCCCATTAAATTTCCCTGAAAGTTTAAGACAGATCGATTATTGGTACTTTGAAAATAATTTAAAGAAAAAACACAATACGAAACATGTTAGGATCAGCACAGCATCCGCACATCTCAACAATTTTTTTTTTATTTATCCGCACCAAAAACGAAACTAAGCTACTATATTTATATAGGGTGGTCCATTTAAAAATTGGAATTTCTTTTTGTTATAAAAAAAAACGCCTCAATATTTTTCAATGGTTGAACATTTATTTGAAAGGATGTTTTATCTCATTTATTTATGAAAAACAATTTCGGTCAAATGACCACCACGGCTGACTTGGCAGTAGCCCATTCGGTCCACCCAATTTTTGAGTACATTTTCGATTGTTTCGGGCCTTATATCATCAATAGCAGCTTGAATCTCGTACTTGAGGTCTTGAATTGTTTCTGGTTTATTGTCGTTATTTTTATCTTTCACCGCTCCCCAAAGACAATAGTCCAACAGCGTCAAATCGCAGCTTCTTGCCAGCCAAATCACATCATCATTTTTACTGATTATGCGATTTCCGAAGATCGGGCACAAAAGATCGATTGTGGCGTTCGCTGTATTGTTCGGACGGTCACTCGGCTTTAGCTGCTGTACCAATTGGACTTTATATGGCTTCATGGCAAGGTCTTTACGCAAAATTCGCATCAAAGAAGTGCGTGCAATGTCCAATTGTTGAGAACGATGACAAGTTGATGTTGATGGTTGCTCACCACACTTTGAGCAACAGCAGCAACCGGACGAGTACGTACACAGGTTGGTTTATCCACCAACATTCCAGTTTCACAAGCTCGCTTCACAAATTGATCCACAAATTGGGTTTTTGGAAGTTTTTTTTTTCGTCAAATTTTTTTTTCAAATTTCTCACAGTTTGAGTAGAAGACTCACGACTTTGGAAATAAGTTTTTAATATGTCCCAATCTTTTAGAAGCGAATACCTTCCCATTTCATAAATGTGAAACCTTAAACTAAATTTCTGTCAAGTCGAGAATGACATATGATCAACTAAACTTTAAATTAGCGGTAGATCAAATTCCAAACACTAGATGGACCACCCTTTATAAGCAGGATATTGTCAACATCTCGATATGGTTCCGTTAAAACGTCATTCTATTGTGTAATTCTATTCTACTGTAAAATTTCATTTAAAGGGGGCAATAGTCCTTTTACAAAATATGTATCTACACACTCAGATTTGTATTTTTCATCTTTCAAAAGGAAAATGTTCAGTCAGTTCAGTAAGAATATTATATTCACACTAGAGTCACGCTAAATATACGACGGCGAACGAATAGTCAGAGCCTTTTTGAGGAAGAAGATAATTTTATGAATATTTACAATATCTGAGAGCAAGGGCATCAACATAGCAACAAAAAAAACCTTTTTGCTCTGTTCACTGTTCTAAATCGTTCTTTTGTCTCGCCCTTGTTCTGCTCTGACCACTATCACAAAAGAGCACGGCTAATTTAACAAAAGCTGCGTTCCTTAAGGCTGGCCCCCATAGAATCTTTCGCCGTCAAAGGTCGCGTTCGCCGCCGCTGCACAACAATTGAATACATGCATTTATATGGGGGCTAACCCATAGCCGACGCAACGTCAGCGCGTTGCGAGAGAGAAATTTAGAGGAACCTTCAATAATTTCGTCGTGGCAGTCCGTCGTGAGAGAGCTTTGCTGAGAGAGCTTTGACAAGTTGGGATTGGCCAGTTGGGATTCGTTGAATCAGCTGTTTATTTCACAAGTAAAGGTTTGATTTTGATATCTGTGAATTGTTTTGGTGATGTTAATTCACCTTCGGAGCATACTGCGCCAGTTGACGGTTGGTCTCGAATTGTCATAAACAGCTGAGCGGGAGCGGATGCGTCGAAGGATTCTATGGGTTCGGGTCGCTCTTGACGAGCTAAAAAAACATTAAGCTCTCAAAGCTCTGCGTCAACGGCGAAGGGCAACGGATTCTATGGGGGCTTGCCTTTAGTGCACATTGTTCTGGATAGCAAAAAGCTCAGTTACCCGTGTGAAGAACCGTTTTATACGGAAATGGAAGAAGTCTTTGATGAACAACTAATCAAGGAGGACTCGAGCGATCAGTCGTTCAGGAAATGCGAGCTCGCCTTAAATAGCGAAAATTTATACATATGTTAAATAACAGTAACTAATGCCACATTGCTGTTTGCCATATACGAAGTCTCCACATTCATATATTTTTTACGTATATTACAGTGTGGGTCACGTAGTCAGAAGGACTCCTCGAGTGACAAAAACTCTTCCATCATCAAATTCTTCCAATCAATGATAAGTTGAAGGAAAGTTATTAATTTTATTTAGACATAACACCCTTTTTGAAATTGTAGCAAAAGTCATCAGGTACACTTGAGGGATATACAACCGAATCAAAGACGTTGAGAGCAGGATAATGTCCAGTTTCAGGAAGCAAAGCCAATCATCGCTTCACAAAAATCCAGCTAGGGTTCGTCGACGTTGAAGACGTTCTTATGTCTTTTTGTTTTTGTTACGCCCACGGGGGAAAATAATTGTGGTGTGACCATGTCATTATTACAGAGCTTATTAAATTTAAAATATCAGTAACTGATGAGCCTTCTTGAAATGAAATAAAAATTTTCGTTCAGAAGCCTGAACCTGAGGTCTATTACACACTAGCGTGCAGCCAAATCTCGCTCATATGACAACAGAAATTCCACAGTCTTAGCTAATCGATCAAACCACCACACGACCATACTAATAAGGCGGTGTCCAATTTTCGGGCTATCACATGTTCCCGTGCGTGGCTGAAGAATATCCAGAATGCATCGGGAACTCAGCACAGGGATCCCATGGCCTTTGTGTATCCCCCCAGTGTTTCTGTTGTTTTTCATAATCCAACCGATCGTCATGCAACGAAAATTGTGTCGTAAATTTTGTAGGGAACACATTCACCCCTAGACCGTTTCGTATGTGCCTGCCTCAGTGTCTGTCGTGTTTTACCCAATTCACTTCTTGTGGTCTGATCTTATCACGCGGAGATCATCGCAGTCGCGGTGATCTCGTCATAAATTACACCTGGCCGGAGATCGAGATTCTCTCAATTTGGTTTCAGCGTTTTATTATTTCTTCGTGTCGTTTTGACATTATCTTCCTCTGAGGGCTTCGGGACCTGGACAGGCCCTGGCCCCGGCCCCGGGCCGGTGTGTGTGGGGCTGTTTTGTTTTACATTCCTGATGTCGTTGTTTTGCCGTCATTTATCGTCGCTCGTTACAAGATAACGTGACCGTACAATTGCCACCACCTTTAGCTTTTATCGCACGGTGAAACAGTTGGGCTCATCGTCATGCGTTGTCTATGGGACTCTGGATGAGAATGGATGAGAAGCATACAGGACTGGCTAAATTTTTTATGATGTCCCTGTGCGCGATCTAAGCGTGGTTTATTGCGTTCGAGCGTCCAGGTACTGCTCCATCTCGTCTGGTGGTCACGTAGGTGCTTAGGAGAACGTTAAGTGCTGGTTCAATGGTTAATGGGCGCGTCTTTACAGCGCTCTTTAGTTAATTTTTATCACCTCAACGCGACACTTCACCGTGACCATAAATATAATTAATTCGAGCACTGGAAAATAGCATTCCTTCGCGTATAGCTACAAACTTCCCGATGGACGTTTAGGGCGAATATGGGATCAGATAATTATCACCCGAACGACGGGAATGGAGTGTACTAGTTTAACAGTCGCACTGGGATAAAATAATTGGACAAGGAATATCATTCGATGGTATCCAGGAAATATAACGGGTATTCATCGCCCACATCACATGTCACTTAATGTGTTTTACTGGATAATACCTATTCGCGTTCGTCTTCTTTTTTTTCGAAGAGGACGGGGTTTCAATTTATCAACAGGTTTATTTCTAAGGAGCGTCAGGCTGCACCCTGGATTACACGAATTTGATTGGAAACCACATGAGAATTATGTGCTAAATATGTATCGCAAAAAAATTTGTTGTGCTCCACATTAAAGTGATTTTTTAAAAGTTTAAAGGCCGCTCTAGACTCACGGCGTGTAGTCGCGGCGAGAATTGGCGCCGCGAAACTATTTGAACTACTCATGTATGCTACTTAGGTAGCTCAGTTGAGTTCACGCCTTTGACCAAAATGGACGAAGCTGCAGCCCCTCTGACTTTGTGTGCAAGAGACCAACCTTGGAGATAATTAAATCTTCTACAACTTTTACATTGATTTCATGGACGTCCGATGCATAGAAAACGAGATATTCGCGAAAATCTTTAGTTTTGAAATTTTAACTTTGAATATCTCGAAAAGGGTCAGAGTTATGGAAAAAATGCTAAAGACCGATCTTGCAGATAATTTAATTATCTACAACTTTCACATAGACCTTATGGATATCCGATGCATAGAACGCGAGATATTTGCAAAAAACTTTGACCTTCAATATCTTGGGTAGCCATGTTATTGTTTTTTGTTTGGGACACCTCAAAAAACGTCTGTGCAAAAATCCAACTTGTAGAGAATTTTGTTGACGTCAAATGATAACTTCCATAAGCTAGAGGCACGCGAACTTTTCGTTCTCACACTGACCGAGAAACAACCGCGAATATGCGAGAAGTTCGCGAAAACCATCCACATTCACGGCTATTCGCGGGACTTCACGCCATGAGCCTGGAGGGGCCTTTAAGGTCAGGAGTGCAGCTCGACGCACGTTCATTTCTGGGAAACTGGAAGAATTTTCTTCCTTCACAATCTTTCTAATGGGGTTTCAGGTGCATTTCTTTCGCATAAGAAAACATTTTAATAATTTGTGGAGTAGGTACCTACGTCTTATTTCGATATTTCAAAGGACACAGTTTTTCGTTTTATCCTGAAACCCAGGACTACAGTTTTTCAAAAATCCCAAAACCCGTTTGAATCAAAATTATAGAAATTACGTTTCTGTTTTGCAAAATTTAATAAAATAAATGTGCCTATTGTATTCGGGAGTTTGTTCAAAGAGTTGATACACAAGTAATGAGAAAACGATGTTTTGAAGTGTTCTTTATTTTTTATATAATCAACCTTGGCCTAACGTTTTTCTTTACCATTCAGTTGTATGCCTACAGCAACAGAAATTTCATGTATTTTCAATCATCTCTATATCACCACAATATGAAATTTTTCAATCAATCCTTGAGTGACCTTAACAGAGCCGCAGGGATCTTGGGTGTTACTTGGGCTCGTTCGGCCACAACAAAAGTCACAAATCCACTCATAAATAATTTTAATCGACAGTGCAGATTCGTTATAAAACTAACTAATCAAGGATGGATTTGTTTCCCAACGCAGTTTTGCCTCTTATTTTCAATGCGCTACGTTTTTATATTTTAGACGGGGTTATCAAACGACCCTCGTATGAACACACAAAAGACAAAAATCCTTTGAATGCAACTGTAGTTAGAGCACGGCATACGGAGCATAGTATATTTTTCTTGAAAACGAAAATAAAAGACTGATTTTAGAAGGCTCTTCTCACACACATTGCTATCGTGGAATCGATTGGTATATGTTAGAATACATCTTTCTGGGTCAGCGCAGCATTACTTGATTTACAAACCGCTTTACGGAACGTTTAGTTTTTTTTTAACAGATTACCTCTGCCATACATAACTATTTACTTGCTGCCTTTTAAACAAATTTCAACAAAAAATCTTTCACTAGCATTCTCACATCATATCCTCGCTCATAAGTTATCACAATATCCACACAAGGAATCGAATTGGTTTCATTTAAATTTTCTTTCTATTTCAGGTTAAACGTCCGAAAACAGAGACAACAGATTCAAATGATCGCATTAGGTACGTTAACTTCTTAATTTCTGTCAACCGTTTCAGAATTGATTGCCGTTTTGCAAAACAATTTATTTAAATCGTCGCGTTCGGCTGGAATTTCAAGGTTATTCCTTTCTCAAAGAGATTTATCGCTGTAATGGTCATACACGTAGGTGGCTAATTTGCTTGCACGACTCGATAATAACATTCATAATTTTACTATGTAGGGAACTATTTATTGATATCGCTGAGAGGATTGACAGATGCTTTGCCAGGAAATTCATAAAAATATTTTCCGCAGTTTTATGGCTTGCGCAATTTTTAGAGTTGGTCTTATATCGAAGGAAGAGGTGTTTTATAAAATAAATTTTTCATCCTCCTCGAAATTACTCACAAAGAGAACTTGACACTGAAATCAAATCTGCAGAACCTAATTACGTGTTAAATATATATTTGGAATTTTCAGGAATTATTTTAAGGTACAGAATTGTAGAAAGTTTTAGTGAGACCTTTAAATAACCTTTTAGAATTTTCAAACCATTGTATTTCTGCAATGAACGCAGGAAAACAAGTTGACTGCATATTTACTTACATACATATTTCATTAGCATCAACCATCGGTTTTCCAAATCTATTTGTTAATGGGTTTGCTATCTTATCTGAACTTACGAACTCAGCGAGTGTCATTTCTGGTGTCCCTCAAGGTAGCCATCTCGGTCCGATTTTTGTTCAATTCAATTATTCAAACATTTTATTGTTATGCTGGAGAAAAGACTATGAATCCTCCTGGCTCCACCAACTTCTGCAGGAGTAGGGAAGGCAACCTTATAACGGGAACGCAGGATATTCTTTACTAACCGCTGGTTGGACTATTTCTCAGAACTTTTGGGCTGTGACCACGATACCTTGAACTAACCTCGGGAAAGTGCATTCACCTTCCAGCCAGCCATTATCGAGGAGATGCAACCGTCATCTGTGAGTGTCTGAAGCCATACGTCACATCTACAATTTGTTTCAGGCGAGGAAGATCGACAGTTGTCCAGATCTTCACATTACCACTGATCCTTGAGAAGGCCTATGAACTTCGAATCGATACACATAATTTGGCTATCGATTCCATGGCAGCATATGAAAGTGTTAAAAGAAATGAATTGTATGGAGCAATGTCAGAACTGGGCATCCGGAACAAACTAACATACCTTAACTACAAACAATCAATCGAGCGAAGCTATCGCAACGTTAGTGAAATATTTGTCAAGGATTTGAAGGATTATATGCGCTAATAGAGCCCTTCTTAGATTGAGCTCATTATTAACTCGAACTACCAACATCTGGTTCCCGAGAGGCAGCGTGAATTCGTACCCCACACCTGACACCATGTTGTATGGAAGAGTTCTTTATTAAGGGACTTGTGTCCAGCCCTCACAAGCGACAACTTAATAATTGACTAAGTTGTATAACAACAACAGGTACGACTATATAAGACCCTCATCCTGCCAGTTTTGTTCTATGGCGGCAAGGAATGGATGCTAAAATCTATTGATGAAGCCGCCCTTGATTCGTTTGCACGTAAAATCCTTAGTAAAATATACGGTCCTGTTTGCGTAAATGGAAGATGGAGTGTACGATTTAATGACGAGCTCTACCGTCTGTATATAAAAATAAATATTGTAAAACTGCGCTGGCTGGGACATATTACTCGTATAAGCGAAGACGCCTCTGCAAAAAGTACCGGTACTTACTCTAACTGGCAAACGTACAAGAGGAAGGCCGAAAGCTGGCGAAACCTTACTTCTAAATTCCAAACCCACGATGGATTGTAGCACCAAATAAGAAGAAGTTCTTATGCTGCCGATGACAATATATTTCGTGTTGTTTCGATTGATTTGGATAGTAATTAATTAAGTTCCGACATAGGCACACACAAATGGTGCTCTATTAATTGTGTTCCTCTTAACATAAATAAGAGCTCGCAAGAAATAGCGTTTTCTTAGGGATGGCTGCACCTTTGTAAGATACTATCATATTCCCTTACTGTTTTCCCGCTTAGCAGGGAGTACATATACAGGATTTAAGAATTAAAATCGTGAGTGACGGATATCTTATTTAAACATTCGTTAAACGAGGTACCGCATATAGGCTCAAGTTGTCGTGCCTTATAGTCAAATATTTATACGCTACCTGACGATCTCTAAGGTAGGACGGTTAGTGGGTTCGCCCCGTAAGAAAATGAACGACGCGCATGTAGTTTCCTAGTAACTATGGCACCTTAAAAACTTTTAATGTGCCAATAAATAAAATAATAGGTTTTACCCAAAATATTGGGACTCCGAATCAAACTAGTGTTAAAATTTTTTTTGTCTTTTTATCGGTTTTAATTAGCATGAAATTAAAAAATAAAGAACAAGAAAAGAAAAAAAATTGAAATCCTAAAAAAACATAAACGAATTTTTCAACATCGAGAAATGTCTAATTAATACATTCAAAGTGAATGAGTTCAAGAGGTTACACCCTTTGCATTTCCCGAGAACCGAGAAGTCTCCAAGTAGATTAACCTCCTCTCGAAATGTGTTAGGAAATCCATCAAAGATGTGATCATTAAGGGTGTTCTCCTCCTCGAGCTGAACACGTGTTTTAGTAGAATTTAAAGAAAAATGCCCTCGAGAGTGAATGCCACAAAAAATGCCTTCATCTCATCTCCGACGTATGTACTCGTACATACATATGACATAAAACTTTTGGCACATGTTGAATATGTTTTTTGTGGGCTCCTCGGTGCTCCTCAAAGTCAACAAGTGTTTTTCACTCCGGCCACATGAATTGCCTAAAAATACAGCGCTCTGCCATAACCTGCACGAGGCGGATTTAAGTGACCTTTTCAATTTTTTCATCCCGCTTTGTGTGTCTTCTTAAGTTTTCCGGATCATCTTGAAATATCTTTTTTGACCTGAAGACAATTATGGCCGAGACAATTTGCGTTATCAAACAAATTAATATTTGGGAAGGCGATCAAGTGTTCTGGGGGTTGGTGCTAAAAATAGATAGCAAACAATAGGCCGCCTTGTTTCGTTATGGATGCATGCCTCGGTAAAGAAATCTCACTTGCGCCGCTGTTTTCTGTTTATTCGTTCTTGACTTTATTGTATTTTTTCCTGCCGACCAGAAATGCTATAAAATTAAGTAGCGTTTTTTCGTGAATTTAATTGCCCAATTCAAACTGCCCCACAATCACTTTTACGTATGGGCGCATTTGCTGTGTTCGGAATTTTCAGAAAAAAAAATATATTTTTGGGACACTAACTAGTTTTACGGTTTCTCAGAGCTGAATAAGATAAATGTTTTAACCGAGAAAGGGGCCTGTTTCGTGCACTTGCAGGAATTTTTGAAGTAGGTACCCATATGGGTTGTGCTTTCACCGTTACTGACTTGTTGACTTGCTTTTCTGCATTTTTGCGGAAAGATGCTAACAATATGTAATCCAACATTTCATACAGTGTAACAGGTGTTTTTCATGTTTTAAATTGTGTGCGTCGTGTATATTGATCTTTTTTCTAGAATTTCGTAATAATAGTTGAATGCTTAAAATTAGGGGTATGCAAATTGGAATCAAATACATATGTAGTAGGCAACTCCTCCGTCCACAAATCTAATCTAATATTTACTTAATCAAATTAATACCAACAAATAAATCGAAATAGTTCAAAAATAGTTTACTATACCTAGACAATCGAAATATTTGAACTAACCGGTTGGAATTTAATTTTGTTATAAAAGAAAAACGGCTCCATATTTTTCAATGGTTGAACATTTATTTGAAAGGTTGTTATATGTCATTTATTCATGAAAAACAATTTCGGTCCAATGACCACCACGGCTGACTTGGCAGTAGCCCATTCTGTCCACCCAATTTTTGAGTACATTTTCGATTGTTTCGGGCCGTATGTCAGTAATAGCAGCTTGAATCTTGTACTTGAGGTCTTGAATTGTTTCTGGTTTGCTGGTGTAACATTTATCTTTCACCGCTCCCCATAGATAATAGTCCAACGGCGTCAAATCGCAGCTTCTTGCCAGCCAAATCACATCACCATTTTTGCTGATTATGCGATTTCCGAAGATAGGGCGCAAAATATCTATTGTGGCGTTCGCTGTATGGTTCGGATGGTCAACCGGCTTTAGCTGCTGTACCAATTGGACTTTATATGGCTTCATGGCAAGGTCTTTACGCAAAATTCGCATCGAAGAAGTGCGTGCGTGTCCAATTGTTGAGAACGATGACAAGTTGATGTTGATGGTTGCTCACGCACACTTTGAACAACAGCAGCAATGTTTTCGATTGAGCACACCGGACGAGTACGTACACGCCATGATTGATTGATTTATCCACCAACATTCCAGTTTCACGAGCTCACTTCACGAATTGATCCACAAATTGGGTTTTTGGAAGTTTTTTTTGTCAATTTTTTTTTTCAAATTTCTCACAGTTTGAGTAGAAGACTCACCACTTTGGAAATAAGTTTTTAATATTTCCCAACTTCCTCAATCGAATACCGGCCCATTTCGTAAATGTCAAACCTTAAACTAAATTTCTGTCAAGTCGAGAATGACATATAATCAACTAAACTTCAAATTACCGGTAGTTCAAATTCCAAACACTAGTTGGACAACCCTATATATACATACAATTTCTTTTGCATGATATTTCGCAAGCATATATTGGATTGCACGAATGTGGCTTTCGATGGTTTCTTTAAATCGGTTTGGGGTACCTTACATACATAGATCTTATTTAAAAAAAAAAACAAAAATCCCGAAGGAAGAAGATCGAACAGGTTACATCGCAAGTTCTCGGCCTTTGGTCTCAAAACCGAGAGATGACACGAATTGGTTTATAATAACGTCCTTGTTTCGCGTGCGGTGTGGCAGCTCGCGCCATCCTGTTGAAACCACATGTCATTTACGTCCTTTCAATATAATCACGGCCAAAAAACGTTTGTCAAAATGCTACGAAGCGATCATGAATTGTTACTGTAAAATTTTCTCCATTTTTGTAATGGGTTTTGACAATTAATAATTCAGTTATTCCGAAGTGTTATATTGTGTATTTGTAAATGGCTTTGTTTTGTGTATGACAACAACCAAACATTTGACAAACGGAAATTGCGTGGGATCACAATGTAAGTTCCTGCTTAGACAACTTTTACAAAGCAGGTTGAGGGGGATAGTTTTAAATCGGAAACATTTTATTTTTGGAAGGAACTATTCTTTTGAGGTGAAATATCATGTAACTAAGATATTTTGAGCCGCAAGAATCTTTTGAGCGGGGTTTAGGCATGTCCGCTGGGACATACAAATGCAATCGACTTGTCAGATATTTTCAATGTAGTTAAGCAATAGTTCACATTAAGGGGTCTTTCTACTGTTGAAACGGCAAAAATGAACGTTTTTTTTTAAATTGCTATAAAAACAAAGCGAAGAAAGGCATCTATTTCAAATTTTGTGTGCTTATTTATAAAGGTATAGAATTGTCATTTTCATTATTATAATGCATTAAAAAACAAAATGGCGGCTGCCACAGTCCGCCGTTCCAGCACTTTGCTTTGAAAAAAACGAAATGCGCGTTGTAAAACTGTGAAAAAACTACTCAACCGATTTTCTTGAAACTTTGCACACATACTTAATAACCATTTATCGACTGCATGGACCACAGTTTGGAACAAAAAAATAATTTTTGGCCATTTGGGATCACTTCTTTCTCATGAAGATGACCCAAAAATCGACTACCTCATGTTCAAACATGCACCAAATGGCCAAAAATTATTTTTTTGTTCCAAACTGTGGTCTATGCAGTCGATAAATGGTTATTAAGTATGTGTGCAAAGTTTCAAGAAAAGGTTGAGTAGTTTTTTCACAGTTTTACAACGCGCATTTCGTTTCTTTCAACGCAAAGTGCTGGAACGGCGGACTGTGGAAGCCGCCATTTTGTTTTTTAAAGCATTATAATAATGAAAATGACAATTCTATACCTTTATAAATAAGCATACAAAATTTGAAATAGATGCCTTTCTTCGCTTTGTTTTTATAGCAATTTAAAAAAAACGTTCATTTTTGCCATTTCAACAGTAGAAAGACCCCTTAAGAATTTGTATAATGATTTATTGTGAAAGAAACATAACTTAAAAGAAATTTCGTTATAAGAGTCAATGACAAAAATCCATGCTTTCATGACTAGCTTTTAAAAAAATATTATAAACATAGCACAAACCGTATACAATGTTCTTATCACTGTGAAATTGTGTGAAGCTATTTCTTATCTTAAATGCGAAATACATATATGGTAAGTCCATTTTACATTTCTGGCAATAAACAAATGTTTTTTGTTACAACCATTCATTTCACATCTTGTACCTCCTTCGCTGGCTAGCTATGTATGTGTAAAAATTGTGTTGCCTTTTTACTACCCAATTTACAAATATAAGAAAAAAAAAACAAAACACGTATAGCGGTCGGCACTAAAATTTAATGAATTAATGAATGGCTTGTATTAATTTAAAGAACAAGCGATCCTTAATGAATGATCTAGATGGGACACTAATTCATCATTCAGAAATTCTAATACGCCACAATTTCTAAATGAAATCAGACAAAAGAAACAAATTAAAAAAAAAGCAGAGAAACTGCAGATAAGAAGATCTGATCCATTACTTAACATCGGGTGAGCTAAGCGTTCAAGCGAACTCGGCCAAAGACAATAACAAAAACTGGCCAAGAACAGGCAAAAAATGCAAAAAATCGCACACATATGTTCTCCAAATGCTTTCCTCCTCCATCCCTCGTAGAGACCACAGCTCAAAATCCATTAGATCGTCACTCATTCAAACCCGAAAGGTCCCCTAATCTTCCAGATAAAAATATGCACGACGTTTTGCGTGTCCCCACAAAAAAAAGAAGATTTAAACAAAAAAAAGAGAAAAAAGAATGGTTAAGACTTAAGTAACATTTTCGCTTTCTGAATCGTTTCAGATTATGTAACTCATCGTCAGCCAGTGGTCAATGTAGCCCTCTGCCCATCTCCTCGAATATCGTCAATAGCAGCAGTAACAGCGGCGGTAGCCTCTTGCTCCCAGCGTCTGTATCTTTCGCACAATCGACCCTCGGGCATCTGAGCAATAATCAAATTGGACCGACGGGCGTCCACACACCGAGTTCAACAATTGATCCAGGTGGTGGTGGCGGTAGCGGCGGCGGCGGAGGAGGAGGATTGAATCTAACATCACATGGAAATAGCACAAATTCTGCGACGACGGTCACAGGTAGCAACTCTCTCGGTCTCGGCCTCAATTCAGCTGATGTTACTTCAAATGATAGCCTACCGATCAATCCTGGTATCAGCCTGACCTCGTCCAGCAGTGGACGCCTCAATTCTGACCTGGGCATGTCACATTGGCTGACTGACTCCAGCACTGTGAAATCGGAGAACCGAAGTCCCGGAATTGATTCGGCTGTGGTGCCCGGCACAACTGGTGGACAGACCGCAGGTCTACTAGGTACAGGTGGGCATATAGATTCCACCTTGTTCTGCGCAAATCCCAACTCGAGCCTAGTGGACGGAAACACATCTGCGACTGTGCAAAGCACGAACCTGCCTAGTGGGTATGATCACAAGCAGGAGTACTACAGCTACTATAACAGCATGCAGCAATACACACCCTCGTTTTACCCCTCTTATGGATCGCCATATCCTACAAGGACACCGGCGAAGATTCCTTCACCTAACTCATACCTGAGTACCAGCTACACCGCTGCTGCGGCGGCGTCGAACAATAATTCATCTCAGCTGTACTCTTCGTACGGCTATAACAACTTCAGCCAGTTTGGGACTACCCAGCAGGACTACACAGGGTACTATAACGACCAATACAGCAACTACTACGGCCCGGCGAGCTATTCGCCTTACGTGAGCTCGCCAGGATCAAGTGCAAGTCATGGCTTCCATGTGGCGGCGGGGCTCTCAGAAAGTCCCTCTGACGGGCACTCCACAACGCCTATCCTGCACAGTCACTCTCCCAATTCACCACTTCCAATATCCCCAAATGCAGCTCTTACTGCGAAGACAACCCCAACAAGCAAAAGTGGACGATCGCGAGGACGTCGGCACGCCCATCCGAGCCCCACAAGAAGTACAACTTCTGATTCTGGAGCTCCGGACAGTGCGAAAGCGCCCGATCGAGTGTTCATCTGGGATCTCGACGAAACGATCATCATATTCCACACCCTGCTGTCGGGGTCGTTCGCGAACCGCTACACCAAAGACCCCAACCACCTGCTGCAGCTCGCCTTCCGCATGGAGGAATTGATCTTCAACATGGCGGACACCCATTTCTTTTTCAATGAAATTGAAGACTGTGATCAGGTTCACATCGATGACGTGTCATCCGATGATAATGGACAAGACTTAACCAACTATAATTTTGCCACAGACGGCTTCCATTCCGGCACCCCACAAGGTGCACCCCCCAACCTTTGTCTACCCACCGGTGTTCGAGGCGGGGTTGATTGGATGCGAAAGCTCGCCTTTCGGTACAGGAAAATTAAGGAGACCTACAATCTGTACAGAAACAAGTAAGTCTTTTCACAGAATCAGTTCTGCTTGAATTGAAATTCAATTTGTATTGTTTTATTTTTTTTCATAGTGTTGGGGGATTGCTTGGACCACAGAAGCGCGATCAGTGGCTGCAAGTCCGGTCCGAGATCGAGCTGGCGACAGACAATTGGGCGAGCCTAGCTACAAAATGCCTCAACATGATAGCTCAACGAGAGAATTGTGTCAACGTTCTTGTCACGACGACACAGTTAGCACCTGCACTGGCCAAAGTTTTGCTTTTTGGCCTTGGACAAATATTTGCAATAGAAAACATTTATAGCGCACATAAAGTAGGTGAGTATCATGTCACGCCTAGAGCGGACTTTTTTGTATTATTTGTTCTATCGAGTGGTAAGTACAGGATCTTTATCTGTTGCAAAGATTTATTGTTCAGAGCTGCAGCTGCAGAAAAATGTAATAGGGTAACTAAACAGTCTTCCTTTTACGGAGACTGTCCCCGAAAAAGACACTTTGTGCTGGGAAACAAAATGTTCCGTAGTATCGTTACTACCACTAAAATGACTACGTACATATTAAAATTATTTGTTTACATTCCATTTATGCAATTTTTCAATTTTATTTATTCAGAGGCTCTGCACAATTAAGATAAATCTTATAATTATGTGAAGGGAAGGAAGTCAACATGTACATTGTACAAATATTTGTTAAAGCAAAGAAAAAATTAATAAAACATATTTTGAGGGTAAAAGCAAATTAGAAGAAAATGGAGGGTGACCTAATCAAAGAATTATGAGTTAATTACTTTTAAGTAATCTAGAAGTTTATCAGAGAAATCAGGACTGCCACTACAAGTTGTTGTTCTTGTTGTTTTATTTAAAGTTCTCCTTCCAGCTAGAGGGCGTCAAGTTGGTGATTTAGTGGTCGAGACGGTTGCCAGATGAGCATTAGACTCTTCAAGATAAGGACTGCTCTCCGTTGAAATAGTGTTTAGATGTGTGTGCCAACCAGGTCGCCAGATCGTTTCGGAACACCACGATGCAAAAAAAAAACTAATCCGTAAAAATGCTAGTAGAAAATAAATTTTAAGGGGGAAAAAGAAAAACCTAGAAAGTGAGCCAAGTTTACACAATATAAATCTAGATGATCACCAATTAAAATAATTCACAATCTTTCAAAACAATATGAGATCATTAACATCGGACCATATGACGAGTAGTCCCATGCACCAGATTTTATTTAAATTTCCTTAAGCTTGGACTAACCTGACGGTTTAAATAAAAACGAAAAATTATTTGAAATCAGAACTTCTGATCAATTTTTATGGAAATCTCGTAAATTTTTAATGTTGTATCTAATTTTTTACTAGTTTCTATGCCCAGCTTCGCACAGTGCAAAACAATTTACCAATACAGATCCTCCATCCCGTGGAAATCGGTTCAGAAAGTTGAGAATTGTTGGTAGCCATATTGGATCCACCATCTTTAATTTCCAAATTTTGACAGTAGATTCGAAATCAGCCACCTCCAAGACATGAAAGAACCCGTTTTCATCGCAGTCCTTTCAAGTTAAAAATTTCCGGTCGTTCCATATTCAATTGTAAACTTTTCACTATCTGATGCTTTTCCAAAACGTATGCGGTCAGACTTTAAATGTTCTATTTTGTCTAGAATTTTGTCCAAAAAGCGTTAAAAACTGACAGACTTAAAAACTCAATCCAATTAAAAATTTGACGAGAAATTTTAATAAACTCCTTAAAATTCTTTCGGCATTCAGACAATGAAAATGCAAAAATGTAAGGCCAAGTACAAGGCGAATGCGGAAATAATTAAAAAGGCAAAACGGCCTTCATATATTCAAAGAATAAAAATTACTTGCACTTACTGTTTCCCTCTGTTGATTTTCTTTTCTTTAGCAATGCAAATGAAAATGAACAAGCGGTTTTCCTTTCACACACGCAGTTCATGCGTGGAAGTAGCACAACTACTTAACAACCTTTGCCGACGGCGAAACAAAATAACGAGGGAGGGGAATTCCTATGGCTTCAGTCGCTATCGATTAATTTCATATTTCTGTGAAGTGAAGACGTACAGTGCTGTGTATTTCCGGAATATTTAAATGTGCCGTAAAAACGAAATTAGAATTAGCAAATGCTTTGTTTAGATTGCCGTTAAAGATTCATTGAAACACTTCTGGAATGAAAACGGCGAATTTATTACGACATAAAAACGAAATTGCGAAAGATCGATGGAGGAGTATTTTTGGGTTGCAAAGACTTTAAATTTGATTGAGCGATGTGATTGAAGCTATTCTGGGTTTTATTGTTGATCCAATGTTTGAATACTATTTCCGCGCCTTGCATTAATTGCATTTAAATTGGCCGTGAAAATGTATGAAATATTTTATCTTTGCTATGTATTTTATGTTTTTGAATTAATTATAATAATTTATTTGATATCACAATTTCATTAATTTTCAGGTCAGGCGTCTTGTTTTGAAAGGATCGTGACGCGTTTTGGCCGAAAAAGTACATACGTTGTAATCGGTGATGGCCCAGACGAGGAAACCGCTGCAAAAAGTTTGGAATTTCCATTTTGGCGCATATCAAGCCACAGCGACATCAGAGCCCTTTATACAGCTCTCGATATGGGATTTTTATGAAATCCCTCATCGCTGCTAGAACAAAACGATCCGGCGATGATCACCACAACGACATTGATAATGTCGACAAACAACGAGGACGCACCAGCGCAGCAGCAACAAAAGACTTCCTCCATCTCACTAATTGTAATTTATACCTTGTACAAAACATTTGTAGTAATATAATAATTGCCAACATGAGTAAATCAAATTTATGGTTTTTTAGAATAATTTACTGATTTTATACTACTGTACTTCGTTAGCTAGTTTGTTTCTAAGACTCCTCTAGTGATTAATTTTTATTAGACGGCCATCTGATTGTTTCTCCTTGTTTATCCGCTGAAGGAGTAGGCGATTGAGGTGGACAAAACCAGTGATCCAGAAAAAAAATTAAAAAAAAAAACAAAATATTTCGTATTATTGAAAAACAAATCATGCACTACTAAATATAAATTATGTAAATAAATGCAATCTTTGTCGTTTCATTTCAAACTCATGTCAATATAAATGCGACGGACGCCTTTTTTTTTTTTTGTCGTTTTCTGTCGAGCGGAATTGTTTTCAGTTTTTTGTTTTTTTATTTGTACTCCTTGGAATACTTTTTATTGAGATTCATTGTTAGTTGTTATGTACGTTTATAGATGTCTTCAAATCTTACTACGACTGTAGAATTAATAAGATGCATGGTGTGGTAAAATTGTTTTGTTTTGTTTTTGATTATGTGCACTTATCGTATAATACCTTAGACGTAAATTTACCAGGAACTCTTCAAGTGATGGACCAGCGTGATTTTTATACATTCACTTTTAACAAGATCCGGTTTTATTCGGAGCCAATGCTAATGTTAAAATGTTGGCAATAATATTTTTTTTAAACTCTTACCCTTATTCTTGATTGAGACTGAATCCAAAGCCGTTCAGAGCATAGAATATTAAAAAAAAATTCTAAATTCCTATTCCCGGAACAAAAACACATGCCTCGCCAACAAATAGTAATAATTTTTTTTTTATTGGCGAATACTGTACACCAGATTACATTCTTTAAAGTAAAAAATCTTTTAAAACCGAGCTCAACAATATAAACTAAGGCACTAACTAAAAAGTTTAAAATAATTGTTTTTGGAGTCAATGCCAACTCGTAGGCTATGTATCGTATGTGCTGCACTATATACATGCTAGGCACAATCCATTTTTGGACCATATTTTGTAGAGAATGCTCATGGAACACCATAAATTGTAAATTCAAAGCGATATCAACACATGCTTCAAACATTTTTATCGCCAAACATTGAAGAACGTGATCCGAACCATATATTGTTTTAACAAGACTGCGCAACTGCCCATACAGCCTGCACATTAGTGAATTTGTTGAAAATCATGTTTCCTGTAAGATTTATCTTAAGATACGATTATGCTCGTATGGATTGGCTGCTACACTCAGTGGATTTGAAGGCTCATGATGATTTTTTTCTGTAGGGGTAATTAAAGAGTAAAGTGCACGCCAACCAGTCCGCCATATTGGACCAACTCAAAGACGAAATTATTGCAATTCCGACGACCATTCTGGAAAATGTGATGAAAAACGTTGTCGACGACGTTTACCTCGCATGCAGGGGCTGGACTTGGGAATTGACTCGATTACTCTCTAGTTTGGTATTTGTAAATACGATCAAATCGAGCTGAAAGGACTGCCACATGGAATTAAAAAAATTCACACCAAACTCTTAAGCCTGAACATATGTTGCGTATAAGAAAAACTCGTTCTTCATTTCCCAGTCTCGAAAAATCTCAAAACAAAGTTGTAAACCGCCCAGCCAAAAACTCTCATGGCATTTAGAAAAAAATTCAAATTAATTCCCTCTCTGTAACACATTTTTACTATATCTTGTCATACAAGAGCCTGTTCAAAGAAAAGGTTCAATTTAAAAGAACCACAAAACAAATTTTATTTGCAAAGAGATCTTTTTGGATTCATCAGTGATTCGGGACTACACCCGAATAGCTTTGAGAAATCCTCAAAATTCATCAAAGTCAATAGTACAAATTTGTTTTTTGGATCTGCACAACAAATCCAGTGCTGGGCAAAGGCCACAAAGAACACCTTGTGGCAATCCAAGTTAATTTTGGACAGAAGTTCATTTTGCCACTGAACAATTTCCTCATTTTCACTCATCCAGATCTTGTAATCGCTGTAGGCTCGGTCTATCGCCTCAATACCACAGATAATTTCATCCGCACTATAGCCGCGTCGTTGGGGTTCAAATAGCTTCACTTGAGAGTCCAAAACTTTAAGGAATTTCTCACTTTTTTCAGAATTAACGTGGCGAGGCTCTTCGTTTCGCTTAAATAAAACGGATAGCCAGTTTGCAAGTTCTTGTCCCGAGAAGTGAAAAACCATTGGCTTTTTCCAGTGAGCGGCAGCCCTTCTTAAAAATGCCAGCATTAACAAATTCATACGCTTATCGGCGGCGGACTTGTATGTCTGCAAAGAATTGGGAATCCCATGATTACTTATGTTATATAAATTTTGGTAGAAGTCATCAGAAGTAATGATTAGGTCGTCGTACTCAGCCCGAACTTTCGCCAGGTTGTAGTGCTCTTTGACGAAATTTAGTATGGCATCGTCATTCATCCTGAATGCATTTTTTTCTTCTTCCCGAATATTTGCAGGGAAGCTATCCTCAATCAGTGCGAAAGAATGGTCAAATCTTTCCTTAAGATATTTTCGTTTTTGGTCTTCTTCTTCATCGAAATATGTTGCAAAACCTCTGGATATCAGAATTGGTATAAAATGTACAATCTGGCCATCACGTTCTTGTGGACCAATATGAGAACAATCTCTAGCAAATAGGAAAGTTAAATAGTTTGCCAGCAATCTACGATCCTGTCCACTTAAAAACGTTATAAAAGATAAAACTCCTTTGCCAAGATGAACGACATCCGGCTCATTAATCACTAAGCACAGCGCTGTTTCCACAAAATCCCTGAAGTTGAATGCCTCTTCATAGTTTTTCTGCAGGGCCATCCCAGAACGCACAGTCTCTTCCTCTCCAAGATCCTTGGGGAGGTTCTCTTGAATGACCTTGACTGCGTTTGCAATGTGAGCGTACTTTTTGCCGTCTAGTTCAAGAGTCCCAAGAATACTGTCGATGTTTGAAAACTCATGGATGGCACAATAGTCGAGTTCTACGAAAATTTCCCTTATATCCTTCGAGAACTCAATGTGCAAAGAGAGAATCGGGTTGCACTGAAATACGTGGAGAATCCCTAAAGCCCTAGCCCAGTCAAAATCTCTTTCACTCCAATTGCTGTTAAACGCTGGTAGACCGCCACAAAATTCAATGAAATCTTGGCTTTTCAGATGTTCCTTTAAACCACCCACTAAGCAGGTACGCTTTGATATTATCAAATTTTTGACCTTCTCAAAACTTGCGTCGGAGATATGTTCGTTTTCAAACACGCATTCTAGAATTTTTTCATATCCAAACATCGACGGTGGCCAGTCCCCGTTCTTCATATCAAACTCTTCCTCGTTAAATTTTCCACACGCGTACTCCAGAAAGTCATCGCGAGGATCAGCATCCTGGTTCATACACCTTTCCACCAAATTCACATAGTCCGCGAAGGTCTGTCCCTCTTCAGCCGACATATCGGCATAAATTTCTCTCTGTAGTCTCAACAATCTTCTGCATAGCACACGTAATTTGGAATTTATATTAAAGAATTGTGTGTATATGCGACTACGAAAAAATTATTATTCCTAAAAGTATTTCATTGACGGATAAAACAATGGACTGCTCAATTTCCCGTCGGAACCACTTTAGTACGCACGGTGATGCAACCTGTTTTTTATATTTTAGAAAATTTTGCATAATTAAGGAAGTTTGTTATAGTTAAATGAGTTAAAGAAGTTTTGTGATTTTATTTTAAAGAATTAGTGCATTTAATTATGAAAATAGATTGTACGTTTTTTCCATTCCATTTTTACTGTGGACATTATTTTGTACGTTGCTGCAATGATTGCAGGTAATCGCGGCTTCAAATTTTCCAAAAGCGTTGATACATGGCACGAACTCTTTGCCAGCGTGTGAGGTGATCAATTTTTAAATCACTGATATCGGGCTCCTGAAGCGATTACAACGGGGAGCCAATAAGGAAGTGGCCAGGAGCACCAAGCATACAGTATTCAGAGAACTCATCTCTAACAAAAATTTGTCCGCTGTGCTTATGAACATTTTGTCTTCGATTGGATCCCACCGTGTTCATTTCACCAGAAATGAATCCAAGAATTCACCCGATTTCAGAGCTCGGCACCGAGACTACGCTGGCCCGTGATTTGCGGCCTGGACGCTGTTGTGACTCATCTGTATGCGTTGGAATATTTACATATGAGCAAGCAGGTGTTTGTGCCCATTGCGCTCGTTCTTAATTGATGAATGCAATTTCGGGTGTGCGAGGCATAAAGGGTAACAGAGAACGACGGGCATAGTCCTGGGGTAGTCCCATTCAAATACAGATGAGTCACAACAGCTGCCAGGCCGCAGATCACGGGCCAGCGTAGTCTCGGTGCCGAGCTCTGAAGTCGGGTGAATTTTTGGATTCATTTCTGGTGAAATGAACACGGTGGGAGCCAATCGAAGACAAAATGTTCATAAGCACAGCGGACAAATTTTTGTTAGAGATGAGTTCTCTATATACTGTATGCTTGGTGATATCACATTCGAAGAGTCATTGCCAGTCGCTACAATCATACGAGGAACTTAACACACTGAGGTGGACAATTAGCAATTTAGATTATAAGCGAGAAATGACGCAACATTTCCATTACTTCATTTTTCTTTTAGACAATTTGTAAAAGGTAAATATTCAGCCAACAGACATTTAGTGAACGGCATATATTTAGTTATGGGAAAAATAATTAATGGACAAGTGACCCCCTGGCATGAAAATAATTTATATAATAATTTATCACTTCATAAATATGCTGTGGGTGTTTCAATTCGTTGCTTCCCCCCCAAAAAAAATTACTGGCTATGGGCCTGCCAGAACCTTAGTGGTATAATGTGCTAAGCTTCATCAGGCCTACATACACCGACATTACTGCCTTGAGCAAAGCGGATCTCAGGTTGTTGTAGCCTCCCTTAGCTCATGATGGTCAGATTGGCAGCCTACAACTTGTGAGCTATCATGGACTAAGATATCAACTACATAAGACAAGTCTGTGCCTAGGAGACGATGAATATTACGCACACATACTGTGTGGTTGTCCTACTCTAGCACCGTCTACAAGCAGGACCTTAACCCACAAGCAAATGTGTGCCACGAGGAAACCTCGAGTTCCTCATCAAACCAGTCAGGGCCACATCTGGACATATTAGTTGGCCGGGCCCTGATGAAATGGAGGTTGGGTTGATGTCCCAGACGTCATCATTCTCGAAGAGCTGGAATACCTCTCCCGCTCCGAAAGAGAGGCGTAGTGGTTTTATACGTATAAATTTGTATATCCTTTCTCTATCTAGACTTATTGTACCTCCTTGGAAAGGCAATAAGATGGGTAATTCCACAAAAATAAAAAGAAGTGCATAAATTACATGAATTTCGGAGAAAATGTGGGAGAAATGTGAATTTTATGAAATTGTTGAGCATTTTTGTGACTGTACCTGCAGAGGTAGAGCTAGACCTACATTGGTGGTATTTTTGGAAAGCAGTTGTTTGACGTGAGTTTGATGTCGCTGTGTTAATTAGATCAAAGGATAAATATAAAATAATATTGTGCATCCCGAATTTATTAATCACCCTCCAACTCGAAAACGGTTGAGATTCTCCCCCGCTCCAACCCCTTTCATTCAATTTTTTGTGTTCGGGTTGGTGAGATTTATCATCCATATCACTTCTGCACGCGATATACGATACACCCTGTATATGGATTTTGCGAACATGGTGTGTATTGTGAGCGCAAGGTCCGCGCTATGTGCCGCACATGTGAACAATATTTTAATCATATTTTCATGTGTTACAGGCAGAACTGAAAGTGAAGAGTTTTAGACTAAAATATGTTTCTAAATGAATTAGACGGCGCAAAAGCACAATTTATCTTAATATGTGATTTTCTGCACCTTAACACATTTCAAATTATACCGCTAAGATATTTACAGAATCGTCAAAATGATAACTGAGAACGAGTAAGCGCACCTGGTTCATGTATGCGCTAGTTTTGGCAACGAATTGTATGATGGCGCTTGACTTAATTTAATTGAAAAACGCAATTGATTACTTTTAAATTCAACCAATTTGAAATTTGTAGAAGTCTGTCGGTTTGTTTTATTGTTTGTAAAAACTACTTTAAAATTCATGTGCCGAAAATAAATTTCAATAGCTTTCTAGTACCTCATTTTCTTGCACTTTGCTCTGACAGCCATATTGCCTTTTTACAGCAGTTTGCCAGTCAAGAGGTAAGTTCAGGAGTTCGGTTTTCCGTGGATTGGGTGTTACATAAAGCCGGGTAGATCCACCCCTGTTCTGTGATAAATAAGCGTAAGCTATTTAATAATCTCAGAAGTTTGTGCATCTTATTCTAATTGGTCTCCGGAAGATTTGTTTTTATCGCAAAACGTCAAACGTACCTCACTTTTAGCTTTATCCGTTCTGAGAGGTTTTTCCAACAATTTTTAACTTTTCCTTGCTGCCCTCACAATTGCTTGTTTTTGTCTGATATAAAGTTGTGACTGGTCAGATAATACAAAAAATCTTGAATCCATTATGTTGGGATGTGCGTTATGTAACCCTTCCGGAGTTCCCGATTTGACAGCTGCAAAAAGCAACTAAGAATTTAAAAATATTTTCCTATATCTCCTACAGAAGCTTCACCCGAAAATCAATAAAACTAAAGAAATCCAACGATGGCTCTTCGACTACTAGGGCTTGCTGCCAAGCAAGTTGCAGCTGCCCCTAAGACGCAAGTGGTCAATGTTGCGGCGATTCACACATTAGATAAGATCGGCAACCGGGAGGTCGTTGGTTACGGCTGGAATGGAACCGCCTGCTACTACGACCGAGTGGATTATCCCATGCCAGCTATCCGCTTCAGGGAGGACACCCCAGAAATCAAAGTGCTGCGCGAAAAGGAGAAGGGCGACTGGAGGAAGTTGACCCTGGACGAAAAGAAATGCCTGTACAGGGCCTCTTTTTGCCAGACATTCGCTGAATTTAAAGCCCCCACTGGCGAGTGGAAGATGCATCTTGGATTCGGTTTCATGGCTATTGCTGCGGCCATCATGGTGTCGGTCCTCTTCAACCTGTTTGGTAAGTCCCGGGAGCTAATTATGATGGTCACTACACTACTCATATTTTGTTTTGAGGGTGAAAATCCATTAAGACCATTTACATAGTTGTGTAGCGTGACAATCCCACATGCCCTGTGACAATATTTTTCATAATTGAAATGGTTTTTTCTCAGTTTACGACGAATTACCAGTCACATTCAGCGAAGAGCGAAAGAAGGCACAACTTAAGCGTATGATCGACCTCGAGATCAATCCAATCACTGGACTCACATCCAACTGGGACTACGAAAACAACAGGTGGAAGAAGTAAATTCCCTTTCCTGTGATTTTTGGGCTTAAATGATTGGAGAGAGTTATTGTATTAAACTTTAATTGGTGGCCGTCATTATTGAGGTATTTCTTGAATAAATTCCAACCATCATGTAGACTGCGAATGTTTTATTCATATGTGTTGCCCTGCCTGTGATGTATAATTATTGTTCTTTGTATTGTTCCTAGAAGGAACAAATCGTTTTGTTTCACATCCTATGGGTGAATTGCACGCCTAGGCTCAAAAGGCTTTACACACAATTCAGCTATAAAAGGCATAAGGCATAGTGTACGCTATATGCGAAGACAAGCCAAGTCTAGCCAAGCGATGTGCGGACGGTGAGCGTGTCGGCATTCAGAGTACGCGGGAGAAACGAAGCGAGCTATGTGCACGTTATGTACCTACATGAGGATGATCATAAAAACTGTCGATTACCTTTGTCTAGACTAGATTAGATGCTCAAAGCAAAACTCAAAGGCAATAGCATCCGCGGCGCTAGCAAGACAAACCAGTTTGTCTTCATTGGGCCCTGATTAGGAATTGAACTTTTTTCTAAAATACATTTGCATGGATTAGCTGGAATTCTCACTAAAATAAAATCAATCTATTGGTGCTTCAGTGGTGAGTATAAAACTTAGTTTCTGGGATTCCAACTGCCCCATCATCATTTTCATCTTTCTTTAAAATGTTGGTACGAGTAACGATTAGCGAGATATCGTGTAACGTAGCTGTTTTTAAGTTCTATGAGGTACTCAATGAACTAATAGAAAAGCATGTTCCCTTATACAAACGCTCGGTGAGAAAACATCCTGTCTGGTTTACGGCCCAGATCCTGAAGGCACTTGAAGAAAAAGAGCGGCTCCGAACACTGCATAGGAGAAGCGGGACACCTGAAAGTTATAGAAACTTCTCCATCAGTCGTTCGGGTGTTAAGCAGCTCATGAAGTCAGCTTTCAAAAGTAATGTGGGCAGTATTGAAACCAGCTTGCGGGGTAATAACACAAAACCTTTCTGGAGTTACATTAAAAACTCAAGATTTCTAGAAAATCCGCCCTCAGAACTTAGATACGACAACGAGTCAGTGTCCGACCCGCAATCTATGTGTGACATGTTTGCAAGGTTTTTTAAGGATACTTTCATCGAGCATAACGCTCAATTGAATGATAGCTTTATGTCTCCATGTGCAATATCTGTGGCTTGTTTGTCCTTTGATATGGTGGATGTGCTTGACTGTATACTCGGCCTGGATTCTAAAACCTCGGCTGGACCCGATGGCATGCCTAATCACTTTGTTAAAGAGATAGCCCATGCCATCTGTTATCCCCTGACTGTGATATTTAACTCTTCACTCAATGAAGGAACCTTCCCTGAAGCTTGGAAGCACTCTAAAGTGGTTCCAATATTCAAGAAGGGCGACAAATGCGAGGTGAAGAACTGCCGCCCTATTTGTATATTAAACTGCTTCAGCAAACTATTCGAAAAACTGGTACATAACCAACTATCAAGAGTTCTTCGACCTATAATCTCCGATGAACAGTCTACTGTGAGCAATCTCCTTGAGTTCCACAATTTCGTTGCTAATGCTCTTGAGCAACATAGTCAGGTGGACACTATTTACACCAATTTTTTCAAAGTATTTGATCATGTCAGTCATCCGATCCTCTTAGACAAAGTGAGAGGGTACGGTGTGCATGGTCCCCTTTTTACATGGATCTCATCCTACCTATCACACCGTAAAATGCACGTTGTGTTCTCAGGCTGTGCTTCCGTTGAATTTGTCCCCATCTCCGGTGTTCCGCAGGGGTCTATTCTCGGGCCGCTCTTTTTGTCTGTTATTTATTAACGACTTGACCACTAAAAT
This sequence comes from Neoitamus cyanurus, assembly GCA_947538895.1. NCBI lineage: Eukaryota > Metazoa > Arthropoda > Insecta > Diptera > Asilidae > Neoitamus > Neoitamus cyanurus. The sequence goes on along the minus strand of OX384544.1, from coordinate 15,629,770 downwards.
GTGTTCCAATTGTCTTTTATATGCTGACGACCTTAAAATCTTTCGTGTGATTAATTCTAATGAAGACTGTGATATTCTTCAGAGCGATTTGATCGTTGACCTTTTCGGAGGTTGCCCAGTTTAAAGACCTGGGCGTAATTTTTGACAATAAATTGAGCTTCGATGTTCACATTGATGACATCTCCAGAAGATCCTATAGACTGGCTGGGTTTATTTTACGTACTTCTAATTATTTTAGTAACTTATCAACATCTAGGTTACTATTTCTGACGCTTGCTCGAAGTGTCCTTGAATATTGTTCGCCTGTTTGGTCACCGTACCACCAAAATAAAATTGACCGTATTGAAAGTGTCCAAAGGAAATTTACCCGCAGTCTATTTAAAAAATTTAACAAACCATGTCTTCCTTATCCAGACAGACTGTCCTTCCTCAAATTGTCCCCGCTTGTTGACAGAAGACTCTACCTTGATGAATGCATTCTTTATCGTATTCATAACGGAATCTTGCATTCCTGTCTGACGGATGACTTAAATTTGCGTGAACCTGCATTCTGCAGTAGAAGCAATTACATATATATATACCACCTAGAGCCTTGCTATCAGTATATTATAATTCCCCGATGGTAAGACTTCAAAGAAACCATGATTGGCTTCAAATTGGTCCTCTGAACTGCACGTTTAGCAGATTCAAACATGCTGTCCTAGAGAAAATCAATTTAAACTTGTAATATATATTGTTAATATTGTTGATTCTTAGATGACTGAACTTGTATTTGTATGTTTGCTTTTCTTCTTAAAACTGAACAGCTTACGTGTAATAGGAAATTTGTTATTTCTGTACGAAGCTATCATTGTAAATAAATAAATAAATATCATTGAAAAATGTAGGTACCCTTATTTTCAAGATTGTTGACAACTGCGGGGGGCTGAGCGTAAAACGGGACGGAAATAGGGCTATAAATAAGAAAGAACGGACACCAACCGAGAGCTGCATTTCTTTAGAAAAAAAATGAGGGATACCGTCAGGACTGATAGAAAGGCTATTAGGCAGCTCGGTCCAACCGTTCCAGAATTGAGGATTCCTCGAACTCGAGGTGTTTATAATAGTTTGCATAGAAGTAGAAATAAGCTTCGTGAAATGAGTAAAATCCTTAAAACTAATATCATAGTCACTAACAACTTGTCGACTACTTTCTTTAAGACATGTAGTATTTTACTTACTTCCAGGATTATGTAGGTAAACCTGCCCCTTCACATCACTCTAATGAAAGAAGTCAATGCATCACTATCTTCAATGTGACTTACATAAACCCTCAAATAAAACTCGAAATGAATTTTGAATTAAATTGCAATTTATTGATCGTTTTTCGTGAATTTATCTACGAGGAAATCACAAATTGTTTCTGTATGACTTGAGTCGCAAGCAATTAGAAAATCTCACCATAATCCTAGTTAATTAACTACAAGGGTAAAATCGAGCTAAATTTATAATATGTATATTATTTAATTAATTCGGGGAAAATCGACTTACATACTTACAATTACTGGAAACTGTACAATATTCTCTTAAACGTATTCTTCAATTGCTTAAGTATGTTACACATTATAGGGGAGGGGTGATTTGTTCATTAACTACTTGAGCGGCGTAGTGGCAGACGAAATGAATCGTCTCGTCTTCATTTGAGGGATTTGTGAATTCAAAATAAATTTTAATTAATTCAAAACAAAGTTCAGTAAATTAGATACATAAATCGGAAGTTTATGGTGGAATTAAAGTCTCATTGTGTGCAATTTTAAATTTACACTTGTTAGCAATTAGGCGTGGTTCCAAGACAATCTTCTTATTTTTGGAATACAAGGATACTCTTAAGTTAATCAATATTTTAGGTGCACTAAGTGAGGGGAAGTGTTTACAGGAGGACGACTGCCAGTTATTTTATGGTAAGCAGATGGGAGCCTGCAGTAATAGATGTTTTCGCTTTTGATCACTAACGTTCAGATTCATAAAATGTAATTAAAAATGTCACACAAATTTTGAATATTTTTACTTTGTTCGTCACACTACCTACTGAATAATTTTCAGTTTGAGGTGTGAATTCAAAGAAACTGTACTTCTGACTTATGCTCATTAAGGCTTTAAAGAAAAAAAAGATTTAAATAAAAAGTATTGGGCAAATGTTTATAAAATTAATGATGCATAAGGCGGGCGTCACTGTATGCAACTGTATTAGAAAAGACGAGCAGATTCATATCGACTGCAATTGATGCCCGAAAGTGCCTCGTCGTTTTACTTTCTGGGCTGTCTTAGAACTCGGTTACTTTTTTGATATTCACCCCTTACAGTTTCAACAATAAACGCGATCCAAAAAATACATTTACTTTTTAAAATGAACAACAAAAGCTTTATGTAGTAATTTAATGGCTATTCAGCAGAAATTATGAGCAATTCAATTTAAGATTAGACTAGGAGTGGTATTTAAGAACATACGTCGTATCTAATCACAACACCCCTCTTCAGGCAGTCGGGCAAAATTATATATATGTAAAGCGTGAGCAATATGTTGAATATAATCGAATAAAAAATTGTGCTCCAGTGCACCCTAAGACGCAAACTGGAAAAACTCACGTTTTCTTTTAAGATCCCCTTCCATTTGCTAATAAAAATTATCTATGAAAGTTTAATTTGCTTTTGTTGTGGTTCAAGTTTTTCTTAATTGTAAAATTTTTTGCAATCACTAAACTCTCTTGAGAAGTTGTTTTGCCTTTGTTCTTGAGTAAATTGGTAACTCTGAGTATTTTTATTGCTTGTTAGAGACGGAAGCCTTGAAAGTTTAGATGGATATCGAACATTCTTTAGATTTTAATTCTTTTATTTGCTTCGAGTTTGTTATTCCACAGGATTTAAAGTTAATTAGCATTCAAATGTTTCACAAGGAATTCTCTGAGCTTGTTCTTAATTAGTTCGAGTTATTGTCCTCATTTTTCAGATTGTATTTATGTGTCGCACAAATTGTTTACCACATTAAATGTTGATGTACTTGAATATCAGGGCCAATATAATAATTTAGAGCTTCATCGCAGTACTTCTCTTATTATAGAAAAACTATAGACTAAACAATGGGCCGATAGTTCAGTTGGATCGGACTGTATTCTCGCACACTACTCAAACCAAACTGTTTGGCATTGGCATCGTCCGATTTAAAAGTCTGCGCGCTCGTATAGCATGCCATACCGATTAAACAGTCAGTCGATAGTTGGCAGACTTTTTAATATCGGCCGATTAATCATAGTTGGGGTATGCGTACTCGCCTATGCCTACAATACTAATTAAGCAACCGATTAAACTTTTGATTGGCCAATCAAAAGTCTGTAGTCTGCGGGGCTCTTAAGTTCTACAAACATGGTCGCACATTAATTTTTATTATGGGGTAACCTTTTTGGTGGCCACTGCGACCGGGGAGGTGTCTCAACAGTTCCCGGCCGAAGATCCTGTTCCTTATCCGTGCCAGAGCCGGACAAGCGCACAGGATGTGCGACGCAATTTCATCGTTCTCAATACATAGACAGCATTTCATCTCATTAGACAGGCAAATCTTGTTTAGGTGATACCTTAGCCCATGGTGGCCTGTGAGGTAGCCGTAGCCTACCAGTCATCTGAGATCCGCTCTGTTGAAGGCAATGTTTTCAGACTATGTGAATGGGTTGACGAACTCTTTAGCCTGACGAAGCCCAGAGATATTTCTCCAATATATGGTAGAAACTGTTGGTCTTTAGAGCAGTTCTCTATCGAAGCTTTGGTCGAAGACCAGTTAATTCTGCAGAACGGACAATCTGGTTATCAAAGGGTAGTTTTAACGTAGAACACGATGCGCGGGGTTCCAGGACGAACCGAGTGACACTTAACCCCAAAAAACCCAAAACCCCCTTTTTAGGGGGTCTTCAAGAAATTAAATGCTTGGGCGGTCGCGGGTAGCATTTTTTTGCAAATGTTAGTATGGGTTATAGTACGAAGATGTACGCTGAAGGGTTTGGCGATTAATTGTGGATCTGAAATCAGCAACCCAAAAAACCCCTATGTACCTACTGTGTTTTGTGGTAATCAACGAAGTTTCACACTTTTCATTCGCCATTTGAATTTCACATTTTTGATAACAAAATCGATATCAGCAGCCTGGAAAACCCTTGTTCTAAGTTTTAATCATTTCGAAGGGAATTCTGAATTGACCCCAGACATTTTGGTATTGGGTGCGTTGGCCGTCGACCGCGTTGCGGCATTTTTTTTTCTACCCTTAAGGAGAGCACAGTGTGCAAGTTGCTCAGGTGGGCATACGATTGATTCGTAATTATGTCACGATCTGTTATTGTAAATTTTTGTAGGTACGAGCAGACCAGTGAATTAAACTTATTTTAATTCGATCCCATTTTTACCAGAATGAAAATACAGTCGTCTCAAGCCTCCATATATATGTATATTTTGTAGGGTTTCACTACTGTGGCTACGATAGAAAATCTTAGGGTCTGTCCGAATCTCGAATCCAAGTCTTTGCCTTGTTATGACAGTTCATGTCGTTACACTTAGTTAAGCTCTGTTCGAATTCATGTCTATGTCAGTAAGCTAAGTTACGCAGTATAACAGTTAAGCGTTTCTTAGCTTGTTGAGCGAGTCAAGGTTTGGGTAGACTTTGTCAGGTGGATTATATATAATATAATATTTTAATAACAAGAAATTCTGAATACTAAAAAACTCGAAGCAATTAATCCAGCTCGTTACCCGTATATCACACTTACACTTAGACTCGCGAATAGTTTTGGTGTTACTTATCTTAATTCTGTCCTACCGAAGAAAGCTTACCAACTAGATACAATATCTATAGTTCGAATTGTTCTAAATGTACATATACTGTAGGTACTTAGTGGTATATACTATACAAATTTTCTATTAACGTCATTTACTTCATCCTATAGTCTTCCACAGAGTTGATTAGCACAGCGGTAGTGACGATGAGTCGAATTGAACATTTATTGGACCCTCAATCTTTTTTTTTATCTTCTTTAGAATTGAAAATGTGAAATTGTGACGAAAAAAAAACAGTTTTGTTCCACATTAATACGAGTATTTCAGGTGATTGTGTTGTTCTTTACAGTGAAGTTATATTTATTCACTTTTATGTTTAATGAGTATTTTTAATGCTAACTTTATTGCTTATTTAGTCAAATGCCTTTTCGAGCTTGATTTTGAGACTCAGGGGATTCAGTGAAAAATGTAGTTAGATAGTTAATAAAGGAAAACGGGAATTGAGGTGTTTTAGAGTTTTAAATTAATAGATGTTAAATGGATGACACAGTACAATAGTTGCGTACATTAAGATGGTACAGTAGAAAATTCGCTTTTATGGAAGATTAAATAAAATTAAATTATTCGAATTTTTCGAAAACTTTCGAATTTTTTCTTATACTAGAATATTCGATTCGACGTTGGTTTCTGTGATCGACGGCGAAATACAGCAATTCGTCCTGTTAAGTTGAATTACGCAATCGATTGTAGAAAGAAAATTCGAAAATCGAATCGAATATTCGAGTACATCGAAAAATTCGAAAGTTTTAATTTGTTATGCTGTACGAATCAATCGTTCCACAGAGCTTCCTGTGAGAGGTCTAATTAGGTATTCCGTTGGGTAAGCAAAGCGAAATGAGGTATGCAAGTATTATATTAAATCAAACCTGTAATATATTTTTTACATCGTGGAGTATTTACATATTATCCTCCACTCCGTATTACTTTTTTAGAAACGTATACGTATTTATGTAACTTCCATTCATTTTGGTAAAGAATTTTTTTTTAGATTTTCCCATAAATAATATAATTCATTAAAAGCAGTTCAAACAGAGTTTCTAAAGGCACAAAGTCCGACAATTTACGAGGGTTTCACTGAAAGGCTTTGATTATTGCTTAATTAACTGTTTCACCCATTGGGCCACTCACGCGATATTAAATTGCAAGTTTTAATCCTTTTTTCTCCCTAGAATTAATTAATTCCAATTACGCTTATTTAATCTTCTTTAGAACCTTTCACCAGCGATCTGCCAACTTTGACATTGTCTCTATCCGCAAGCCGTACCCCTGAAAATCGAGTGGCCCCATCTTGAATGCATAAAGAGACCTATTGGGGCTTATAATGGCCCTTCTCAGTACTTAAGTGAAATCCCATTGCAAATTTTTATGTGCTTTTATTGCTTTGATTTTTCAGGAAAAAAAAATAGAAGTGACATACAAAGGCAATAGACCTTGAGGACCTCTCCAGTCCCCTAAGTCGACTAAATGGAAACTTCTTGACATCAAGGGACATGGACTAATTACATCCGTCCTCGTAGTGAGGATAAAGGGAAAACATGCAACACCGACTTAATAGCCAAACAGGACTTGCTACATTTTTTTATTTTTTTTTAACGGGCATAAACAACAATCGGACGTGAGATACACTCAATTCTATAGTTTTTCGTTTTTGCTTTTAATTTACGCTTAAATTTGGCACTTTAGTATCACCGTTTCCAGGAAGCTACTTTCTAGATGGGGAAGGATTGACTAACAGATAAAATGGATGAGCTGGTCTCGAAACAAGGCGTTAGGTGTTCTTTGGGTCGTAAGGACTCGCAGTTTCGTTAGAGTGAAAATTGTTCCTTTTTTTTTGCTTTTACATATCTACATAATCCTCAATTTGAGTATTTTTCTTTAGAAGGTAAAGTTAATTCATTCTTTTTATATATTTAATATTCACAACCATTTTTTTATGTTTCTACAGCCCGGAAGACAATTTCTGGGCGTTCATTCTTAAATGCTGGTCTTAGCTGCTCGGTTGGTCCGCTGTACCGCCGTTACCAAGCCCTGCCCTCGATTCGGGGGGAACCTGAAAAGAAGAATGTTTAGAAAATATTATTACTTCATGTTGTGAGTTTGATCGAATTGGTACATATTTTTAAGACCATAGCGATGTTTTTGTACAGACTGATGAATATGAAACTAACAATACAGAATTCAGTCGCAATGAATTTTTATGTTTATGTTTATTTTATATTTTTATTTTTAATTTAATTATGCATATATATAATACTAGCTTTAATTTTGTGTCCGCTATTCGGAGTTGAACAAAGGATCACTTGAACCGAATTGTACGTGTGTTGATCCGTGCTTCAAGATAAAGCACTGTACTGCGTAACGTGAACATTGTGTGCCTACTCTGGCCTACTCAAACAAACAATGTTACCCAGGAAGCCAATATTTTATATTTTATACTAGCTTGCCCGGACCCGGCGTTTCCCGGGATACTATTAAATTTGTATTCCTTAAATTTACAACGCCTCCCTACTGCACAACCGCCTCTCCTATGTGACCCAGCGGGGTGGGGGTGGTCTCATTAAATCAACCATAAATTCGTACACAATAGACCCCATACATCACTTTCACCTATTCCTAATACTTTTTTAACTGTAAACTGTAAAGTATTATTAAATTTAGTTTTCCTCATTTTACACCACCTCCTTATTGCACCCCTCTCTTATATCTCCCAGCAGGGTGGGGGGTGGCCTCATATTTGGAAATTTAAATAACAGATTCGAAATCAGTGATCCCGAAAATCCCCAAGCGCGCATTTTCAGGGAAATCCCTTGAAGTTTAACTTTTCGGTCGCCATATTGATCCAGCATCTTGATTTTCAAAATTTTGATGGCAGATTCAAAATCAGTGACTCCAAAAACCCAAACCAAAAACATGATTTTCTAATTTTCCGCGCAATATTCTTAATATTTTCTTTCATAAGAACCTTCTCCTGACAATAACAAACACAACAAAAAACGAATTAGCGAAATCGGTCCAACCGTTCACGCGTGATGGCGGGACCAAGGGAAATAGGGATTCATTTCTATATACATATATATAGATTACTCTACTTCCTTAGCTATCGATTGGTGAAAAAATTACTCCAATTCATGCATACACTTTTCTTCCACAACCGTTTCAATTTTGTCGGCACCCACCGAAAAAACCAAGTTTTCAATATTTTCACCAACTTTCACCAACCCGGCCTAATTTCCTATAGTGCGTCTTCTTACTACCCCTGAGATACACTTCTGGGAGGTGTGACCCCCCCCCCCCCACAACAAAAACACGTTTTCACCAATAATTCCCACATTTCACACTTAATCAACCTTTCTTTCACCAACACATTCTACACTACCTCCCCTTCGAACGGGATATAATGTCCTATGTCCGTCTCCTGGTTCTAACCTACCTCCCCGCCAATTTTCAGCCAAATCGGTTCAGCCGTTCTTGAGTTATAAATAGTGTAACAACTAACACGACTTGCTTTTATATATATAGAGTTATGGTTCATGCCAATGCTACGTCGGTCGGCTAACGTCCAATTAGGAATAGGCCAATTTCCAGCGTGGACGTCATGTCAGTAGTGTGTATATGTACATGCAACACACAATCGTGCTGGAAGGCTGAACGTCGACGTCGACGTTGCGTTCTAGTTCCGGCCTTACTCAAGGACGACATAAACAACGAAGTGGGCTCCTATGCTTGCGTACGCTGCATGAAAGTTTCATTGCCACAGTCGCAGGATTATGAACGTTTTACAAAAATCGACATTCTGCTTCTTGGAATAATACACCGATGTGATGACTGGTGTTTGTTCTCAGGCGAATTGATTTATAATTTGCACATTTGCGAGGAATTAAATGTTGAATAAAGTCGAAATTACGGATAAATATTTTTAGGTGTAGGTGAGAGGAGAACAAAAATTGAATATTTCTTCTTGGTTCCCGATTTTCTGATTATTTCGATTTTTACCAAAAACCTGAAATGTCGCTGTTTGTCTTATTTTTGAATGAAGCACAATATTGTGACGCTGAGTTTCTCTGGACGTGCGAACTCATTTAACACCCAAGTAAGCGCGAACTGAAGAAACAACATTTTTGGTGAATGTTGCAAATGTTCTCTGCCAAACATTTTAAATAGCGTTTTAAATGGTCGAAGCGAAAATGATTTTGGCCCCCCGCACCAATTATTTCGGTTTTTAGCAAATATTATGTTGTTTAATTTTTAATTAGTACAAGAAAAAATATGACGGTGATTTAGGTACTGCGGGTGTGTGAATTCATTCAAAACATGAGTAACCGTAATCCAAAAAAAACAAATTGTCGAACAAATATCGAATTTTTCGATCTTCAGGAAAAATTTGGAACGGTGCTATTTTGCTTCTTTTTCAGCTAATCGAAGCGAAAACGTGACGGCGAGTCGCTGTGAGGGTACGAGTTCATTAAACACCTGAAAAGGAAAAAGAGTTTTTCACAGTCATTGCACTACTTGCGTTGGTCATCGATTCGTTTGAACAGGGAAATCACAACAATGGAGCAGTAGGTACACCTCGTTTTATGCCAGTGCAGGTAAACCTACATTTGCCGACCAACGGAATAGCCAGCTCGGTTTATGCTTTCAAACGTTTGTTTCCCTCACTTCTGATGAAACATAAAAAAGCCACAGTCAAAAACAACACAGTCAAAATGATTTGTTCAAAGCAAGGGTGTACGGACGGCACATGCAAAACAGTGACTGGGGTGGGTCTTGTACACAACAGGAAAAGACGGACATAAAAATTCACACAGAGTACGAGAAGGACATACGAGTGCTGTAGGAATTTTAAATTGGGCTCAAACCTCAGCCTCCTCGGAAAGGTTTAATAAAACCGGTGCAAGGCTAATATCTGTCTCGCCGAGTTCTCACGTGGAGATTCCCTTTTCTTAAAATCAATGGATTGGAGTTCTCATAAAAGGCGACAAATGGGGCAACGGGGATACTCACTAATCTTTTAAAGCAGTCTTCGAAAAATCCCGTCATGGAGCGATATAAGTGCCGTTTCACTCCAGACAGGCTGTGGCCCTCATCAGGGTAAATTTGTTGCTTGAAGAGAGCTCCCTTGGTGGCGAGGGCTCGAGCTAGTACCATCGATTGCTGGAAGTGCACATTATCATCTGCGGTCCCATGGATTAGAAGGAACTGCTTGTCCCTCAGGTTGTCCACATGCTTCGTAAGGTCACCTTCCTCGTACCCTTTATAGTTGTCCGTAACGTTTGGGAAGCTGAGGTATCGCTCGGAGTAGGTTGAGTCTGGTAGTTTTTAATTAGTAAAAGAAACTCATGTTTTTTGAAACAGCTGCTAAATTACCGTAAAGTTTCCAATTTGTAACAGGTGATACGCTGACCCCACACTGGAAAATTGACTGTGTATTCGCCAGAGCTAAAGCTGCTGCATAACCACCGTAACTCCATCCCCAAACACCCATCCTCCGGCCATCTATGAAATGCAGGTTATCTCTGAGGTACTCGGCGACTTCTAATTGGTCTGAAACTTCCACCGTCCCTAAACGCTTGTAAACTTCATGAAGCAGTTGGTATCCTTGACCACTGCTACCCCGGCCGTCTATCTGGATCACGATGTAGTCCTTTGTCCCGGCCAAGTACGTGTTCCAGTCGACATGCCACTTGTCCGTGACCAGTTGGGTCCCAGGCCCTGAATACCTGCGGCGAAGGTAAATTAAAAATTTTGTGAAAATTTTTTTTTTGGGACCAAAATGTATCCCTTACACATGCAAAATTGTTGGGTATCTAGTGATCTCATCTTCTCGCAGAACAGGTGGCAGGTACAGCTTCACCTGGGCATGGTAGCCTCCGGAGATCATCACGGGAAATGACTTTATTTGGGGCAGAGCCGTTTTAGCTATTTTGCTCCGCAGCCTTGTGTTATTTTGAATAGCTGCTAAAAGTTCTAGGGGCTTATTGAAGTCCCTCTGCGCGATGCTGTAAATCGAGCTGGAAGGTATGTCGGGGCCTAAGCAGTCTATCAAAACATAGTGTGCGCTCAAAGTGGGTGGGAAGGACGCTGTGTGGTACAGGCACGGAGATGGAGACGCCATCATTTCCTGTTTCCTCTTTTTCTTCTTACCAGTTGGCGGTGTGGGTGGAGGCAACGTCTGAGTATCCTCCTCCCAGTCATCATCCCATGCTGTAACCAGCTTAGGAGGCGTTTTTGTAGTTGTTGTCCATTTGCCAGTGGGTGGACTGGGTGGACATGTAAGGCACTGCGGCTGCCGCAGTGGAGCCCCATAACGGGGAGGAATGGCTGACACCCTGTACAAATGCTGCTGAGATGGCTGTCGGTCTGGCGTCCCTAAATAGTATCTGTGGACAAAAATAGCATCAGGACAATCAATTGACCAGCCATCGACCAGGCAATCGAGACATACATGAAGTTGTTGATTTGGTCCCAATGGAGGATTCTATTGACTTCAAATCGACCGTGCGTCAGAGGAAGAACTCGCTTCTTGGCGACGTGCACGTGCACCAAGTGCCTGAAGTACCCTGCAAAACATTTTCAATTTTTTCTTTAACAAACTGAATGGCGTTCCTGGGTTAACTACACACTGGAGATTACCCAAATACTCAGTGGCGTAACTACCACGCGAGGCTACCCGAACAGCGCTTGGGGCGGTTTTTACAAGGAGCAAGTTTAGGCAAAGTTTAGACATTTTTGGGGAATTGTTTCATATTTGTTCAAACTAAAATACGTCGTTATTTTGCAAGTACCACTTTTTGTAAAGTGCATAGGTTTTAACTTACCCAATTAAAATTTCTTGGAAATGATGCAAATTTAAAAAAAAGACAAAGCTTGCCCTGACTCGGCGTTGGCCGGGGTACTACGTATATTAAAGTTTTATTCCTTAATTTTACACCCGCTCCCTTCTGCACCCGCTCCCTTCTGCACCCGCTCTCCTGAACGGCCACCAAAAGGGGGGGGGGGGGGGTTCTCATCAAGCTTAAATTCATACACAATACTCCCAAAGATCACTTGATCAATCTTGAAATAATCCATTTTCACGGTTAAATTTTTTTTTTTTTCATTTTCTCCGAATGTTTTTCTATTTTCATTTTTCACGTGTTTTTTTTTCATTTTTTCCACAGTGTTATTAAATTTATTTTTCTTCATTTTAAACCCCTCCTTACTACATGTCCTCTTCTACATGACCAGACGGATGGAGGTGGTCTCATATTTGGAAATTTTGATGGCAGATTCGAAATCAGTGACTCCAGGTAATCTCTTAAAGCGTAACTTTTTCGGTAGCAATATTGGATCCGCTATTTTGAATTTGGAAATTTTGAATCCTGATGCGAAAATGCGACCCTGAAAACCCCCGAGTATACTTTTTCAAAAAGATTCTTTGAAGTTGGAAAACTCGCCGCCGCCATATTGAATCCGCCATCTTGATTTCTAGAAAATTCACGGCGAGCGCACAACAGCTCACCAAAGTTTCATAGTCTAGTGGTAAACGTGTTAGACTGCCAATCCAAAAGTCCCAGGTTCGAATCCCACCTGGACCCCACGCGCTTTTCTTAATATGACAAATGGAAGCTCCTTCAATTATAGGATAGTTACTGTGGGTTATTTACCCAGTATAGAGAATATAAACGATTTAAGAAATTTAATAGTCTAAGAAAGATAACAAAAATATTGCCTGAACGTCGAAATAATTAATTCCTAAAATCTGAAGGTTGGTATCGACGCAGAATGTCACCCTTTAGGACATATCCAAAGCCCCAAAGTGCGTTCATAGTAATGCTGGGTAATTATTAAGATTAACTGCGTTACTTCCGGTTTCGATGAAATTGAAATATGACATAAAGGAGGTCATTTTGAGAAACCTTGCCATTGGACACATGCCTCGGAAACAGACAGGAAAAAAGTGTGGGTCGTAGCGCCGTCCTGTTGTAACCACATGTCGTCGGTATCTACATCATCCAGTTTAGGCCACAAGAAGTTGCTTATCATCGATCTGTAATGCTCACCGTAGACGGTAAAGCGAACGCCAGTTTCGTTTTGAAAGAAGTACGGACCGATGATTATGCCAGACCAAAATCCGCACCTTCCTCGGGATGTATTTGGTACTGGTGTATTTCGTGTGAATTTATATTGGTAACAATTTACGATAAATTTGAGAGATGTTGCTTTAACAAAATGGTGGATATAACCAAAAAAATTCCGAGCGTCCATATTGAAAAACCTTGCACTTATTGAATAATCTTGCACTTAGATTACAAACACCCTGTTTGATAAAATATATTTTGATTTTTGATTTTGTAGTAAAACGACATGAATGCCATGAACCCTAACCCGTGGATATCAATTTTCAGGCGAATCGCCCGATGAATTGAAAATTTCGTCTATCAGATTAAAATCGTCATCTGTAATTTCTAAATTTTGACAAAAAAATCGAAATCCACGACCTCTTACAACGTTTTATCTTAAATGCACAAGCGGAAGTGCAGGGTGACACATTTTGAAGCACACACTCACATAAAGTTAAATAAAAGCTAATTGTAAAAAAGGAGGCAGGCATGTATAATAAATAGATTGTAGGTGTGTAGAAAATATTTTTAGATAACTCCACCAAAATATCCACGTCCGGAGCCCTGAGCATATGATAGATACGCCACAACAAGAACTCATACGAACCTGACCCCCCGTCCCGGAGTGGGGATATGGCCACATATGATGAGGCATTAGCAGCAAAAAGAGGCACCGACAAGACATCCACCCAGCCCCTGCCATCTCCGCTCACCCGATGTGTCTGTGGGAAAATTAATGGATTAGAGATTGTTTGCCCGTGAAATTCGGTGAGGCTAATCTTCGTTAAAGGGCTCAGCAGCCAAATTTCAGTGTGCCCCAAATAAATAGTTGATTTAGCACTGAGGGGCTCCCGGTCGTGCTATTGACAAATATAAATGGACTCGCCCCGAATGTGACGGCCACTTACCTCGAAGCATTGGAACATGGGGCTCTTGCATATCGTGACGACCGACAGGTTTTGTGGGCGATTCAGCCACACCACACAGATCTCCGTTAGGCTGACCCATCGGGCGTTCGTGAAGTAGTGGTCCCTGGCGAGGGCATGAGCTGGTCAGGGAAACTTTTTTTGAACAACTGCCTTAAGGTAAAAACTCACTCATTGGCCAGGACAGGTGGCGGTTTCAGGTCTCTGATCCGGATGTTTTTCGGGTCGGCTAAATCGGCCACCCGGAGGGTCACCAGGGGGTTCTGAGTGCCCGGCTTTGGGTACCTGAAATGGTCAACGCACACAATAAGCAAGCCTGATCAATAACTCATTAGATTTTGGGGAAGAAGCTTACCGTAAGGATCTTATCTCCGGGTACAGGTATGCATTTCCGTTCTCGGGCGTTGTTGTTCCGAACCAGGCGAATTTCTGCTCCAGCACCAGCGAGTCGTTGAAGGAGCCGTAGAGCATGAGGTGGCCATCATCAGACATCCAAATTGCATGATTCGATTCCAGGATTTCCTCTGCAAATACAATTATCACTTTGTTGTCTCCGGAGACCATCGGGCAGGCTTGCATGCTCACCTTCGTACAGCCAGTCGGGTATCCCGTTGTAGACAATGCCGGGAACAGCATCTTTGGTCACCCGGTATACCTGCTCGGATCTGGGTCCCTGGGTATAATATATATCATAGTTGTACACCATCACTATGGCGCTTCCCAAAGGAGTGAATTGAGCGTAGTGCAGAAAGGGCCAAGCATCCCCATCGGTTTTCGTTGTCAATTTGATGCTTTCACTGAAAATCGGGAGGAATATTACCTAGTCGTTGGAATTGCCCGAGGGAACAAACAACTTCGGCGGTACGGGAGGTACACAACATTTTGGCCGGTACTTACCTCGTTTGAATATCAAACACTGTGTACTGAGCCAGGTATGAGTGCCGGAAGAGCTTTTGCACGTTCTGGGTTAGCAGCAGGTATCTCTTGTCGGGAGATATTGAAAATTTGAAGGGCGACAGCGTTTTCTGGAATTTCATTTTTCCTCTTTGAATGGCGGTTGAAAGCAACCCCCAGTGCTATTGGGGCTATTAAAGCGATCATACTTTGCCTACTCATGCTTTGTGGCCTAATTCCGATTACAGTGCGCGCAATTTTTTCGTGTTTCTCTTGTTTTTGTTTTTGCTTTGATTTGAGCTCTTTTTTGGTTGTGGAAAGAGGATTTTGTTTCATTTACGGATTTTGATGTTTGATGTTCTGCTTTGATATTATTTACATACATTGAAATGCATGTTGTCTAAGGTATCAGAATTTTTAATATTACCTTTTTTGTTATTCTATCCACCCAAAGGCAAAATTTGTACTACATATCAAAGATGATATGTAAAGAAACAAATCGCGCATGGGTTGCCTAATTATATCAGGTCAAGGTTGGGTGTTGCAGGGTGATTAATAAAGTCGGATTGCACATCATACTTTTATTTTTATCTTTTAATCTAATTAACGTAGCGTCAACAAGCCCACGCCAAAGAACTACTATCTTACTGTGATTTTTAAAAATGCCACCATTGTTGATGTAATTCTACCATTGCAGGCACAGTCACTTGCGAAATTGGAAAAATGATCCAAAATTTCCAAATATTCACGTTTCTCCCTGCAATAAATGCACCTCTTTTCTATTTTTGGCTATATTAGATCCACCATTTTGAAACCTTTGAAATTCTTATAGCTTAAAACCTTGCCGAGGAACTAAGCTATCCAAAAGTGAAAACCCCATTTGAATCCATTTAGTAGTTTGGGAGGAATAGGCTAACAACGCACAAAGTGTGTTCTTTTATTCGTATACTCACATTGACCTACCCCAGTACATTAAAGATCAAAAAGCTAATACAGATTCTTCTTCAAAAAAAATCATGTTGTCCTTTCAATCAGATGGTTTTAGCGCTTAGTACAAAAAAATGACCACTGGATAATTAATAAAATGGCAGTGGCTATTTGCGTCACTCGTGTACGTGTAAAAATCCGTGTACACGAACTAAACTTAGCTACACGAGTCGTGTACCTGAGAGTACCGTGCATACATACAAACGCGCGTGTAGCTTATAGTCCAGTCAAATTATCATGAGAATTTCTGAATGACTGCTTTAATTAAACTATAAGAGGCGTTTATATAGGAACAGCAAGTTAGCCAAGTAAGTGAGATTGCACCGTAAGTGTATTCTCCGCATGGCCATAATCTACAATCTCAGCTAGTGAGACTATCTCACTGAAATTGTATTATGCCAACTTTTATTGCGATGAGAAGAACTTTCAAATAATAATTTTAATTTTTCGGTTACGGTTTTTGACCTGGTTGACATGAATTTAAAAAAAACTACTCTACCTATTGTTCTGTTTTTTTTACAAATATTATATTGTACGGTGTAAACATTTAAAGCTATAGCTTGGAACTAAATCAAAAAGATAGGCAACAAATATTGCGACTCCCAGTCGATTTTACGATCTCAAAAATGTTTTTTTAAAAGGGCCGCTGTTATTTTTCGGTGAAAAAAGTTCGTTTTGGTCCGGACTTTAGCGATGTTAAGACTTGATAATTTGCCTTTTTTTCAGATGTTCTAGACGACCGAAATCATGTCAACCGTCATTTTTTGATGTTTTTTTTTTTGAAAAAAATTCGTGTGACCAAAAAACCAATGTAAAGTTTTCATTCTCAAGGTAGAAAGACCCTTTAGGTGTAATATTTGTAATTCTACACTTATTTTGCGCTGGATTGTTTGCGTAACGTCCCTTGCTTTTGAAACGTTTTAAAGTACATTTAACTTATTTGGAACATGTTTTCAAGAAAATTCATTTACGTTGAGATCGGTCGCCATCTAGAATTCTGATATTTTATAAGCAGATTTCAAATCAACGACCCCGAAAACCCCTATTTATTAAATTGCATGGAATCCGTTAAAGTTGAAAATTTTTACTCGCCATATTAGATCCGTCATCCGTTAGGCGTGATAGAAGGATATACACTGTATTTTTTATTTTTGGTTTTCATGCTATACAATAGCATAGGGTTGAAGTTGATTCCATAATAAATGGTACTACATACATACATATATCGGCTTTCTATCGCTGTTTGGTATATTGCCCTACGATTATTATTTAAGGAGATATAGGTTCTCTAAGTGTGATACATTTTTGTGATCCCATACTGCCGGGAAAGACGTATGTAGTTCTGCGTCAAAAAAAAATTAGTGGAAACTTTCAAAGGGTGAACTTTTTACTTTTGGGTATAAGGAACATTCCGATCCATCCACTACAACTGGATTCCGTAGATAAACTCTAATTGCGCTGGACAATAGAGCAAATTTTAGTTCTCTATTTTTACAAGGCTGTGATTACAATATGTACTGTTCAAAATTCATAGCAATTTGTAATCTCTTTGTATTGTGGATGCCGTAGTGTGATCTTACATAGTTCCATACGAAGTCTCTTTTCCCAGGGAGCTCTGAAAGTTTTAAAAGGGGAAAGCTTTAGATTTAACTTAATCTTCCTCAGAAAGATAAGATCAAATTTAAAGTAATTACTCTGGAGGTATAAAAACTTTCTACGGAAGTAATCAAATGAATCAAAGCCACAATGGGAAGGATATCACCCGATGAAGTTGCCATAATAGGCGAAATCTATCCGGTCGTCGGCTATCGTTCAAAGCAATTTACTGGAGGGTTCCGGGGATTCCGACTGAACGCAAAGGGCAAAACCGAAATTAATGACTTGTGGCTCACAAGATTTCATTAAGGTCCTTCGATATCTGCGATTACGGAACGTTGGCGTAATACATTTTGACAAAATTTAATTTCGCTCGAGTCCATTCAATCAAGAATACCTCATTTCGGACCGGCCCTGCCGCAACTGATGATTTACACAAATTGGTCCAAACAAGATTATCAGCAAGAGAGCCCCAGCCCCGTATTTTCGCATTATTTTTGGCCATCAGCCACCACTGGCCGGAGCAAGGCCGCAAAGCACGTGCAGTTAATTTACTACTTACGAATGTTGTGTTTGACATTAAGACCCAATCTGATAAATTTCCGACGTTCAGCAAGCTTATGCCGCCCCATTGGTTCTGGTAGAGGAATTCCTCCGCTGGAATAGAGAAAAAGGAAGAGAAAAATGTTGAGGAAAATTATGAGTTTTTTTTCATGCCAGAAAGGAGGAAGTTTTCAGTACACATTTCCTTAGCCGGGGTCAGGGCATCGAGGACAGCGGAAATGAGAGGGTAGGACGGGCCAGGAATGCGTGCAATTTATTAGCGATAATATCTTGGGCGACTTACCGCTTATCCATGTGCCATTAGACCTCTGCGGCAGAAAATGACCGTCGACGATATCCTGTAGTTTGATTCGTTGTCCCTTAACCCGAGGACCTTCATCTGGCGGCGTTAATAGCACCTATAAAGTACGGTTAAGTGTGATTATTGTATCTCATGCGGGGGAATGCCTTTTCAAATTCCTTATCGCATTTTTTCTAGTCGGTATCTAGATATGAGAACATTATCCAGACGCCCCAAGGGAAGGGCAGTTGGAAAATTGTTTCGTATGGGATTTGTCCAGAAGATAAATATTTGTTTCGATGGGTAATTTTTCAAAGGGTCGCATTCTTCGCATATTAGTATAATTTCAGCAACCTGTACTCGCATATTTTAACTACTTGTAATCCTCAACAAAACAAACCATAGCATTTTACTTCATTAAAACATGGTCTGCGAATGAACTGTTTTATGAAGAGAGAGAGACGATTTTGTACATTAGATACTGATTCTTCATTTATGTACCTACATACCTGCATGTATAGGAAAAAATTGGAGAAAGTATTAATGTAATAATTGTTAGTGCAATTATTTTATATGTTTGTTTTATTTTAATACGAAGTTGAGAAGTAATTTATCTTTATTTATGGTCAACAAGGCTCCCACATTTTGGGATTTATTTGACCAGAAATTCAACAAAGGGAAGAACGGAACTTTTTGGTGAAAGCAATTGTTGATTTCCAAATTATCAGCACATCATGCACATAGCCAAGATTTTGTCTAGGGTGGGGCAAAACAATTCAGTCAAATAGTGAAACATTTATTTATTAGACATCGCGTTTTACTATTATAGATTTAAGTCATAGGTATAATACAATTGTTTTTAAGGTGACCGCAACCAGTCGTTCATCCTCATAATACACAGATATATCTTCCAATCTTATATGTAAAGTGTATCTCAAAACTTTTCAAAAATGGTACGAAAATGCCGCAGATTTTTCGTTCATTATCCTGCAACATTTAGGCCCACTGTTTTAAACTCTATCAATAAATTTGAAGCTGATGGTTCAATTCAGAATTTTCATAGATCGTTGGGCAGTAAGTAAAAGTGCAAACCAACGTCTATCGTCATCAACTAATGGTGTTTATTATCGTAACATGTTAACCAAATTTGCATGGCCATAATTGGACGAAATAAACGTGGATGACAGTTTCCTCCAACAAGACAGTGCAACCTGTCACACTGCGGCCGAAAGAATGTTAAACATGAAACAGTTATTGCAGATGAAGTTTGCTAGGCATGTTGTCTCGCGCCAGGTAGAACTGAATGTTGAAATTGAATACACACACACACATTTGTATGCTGGAAGGTAAATTTGCGTGTTTTTAGGTATTTAACAATTAAAAAATTATATTAGCACTTTCATTATATTTTTTCCTACTTATTGACTAAAGTACAAAATCGTCTCGTTCTCTTGCAGTTTCGTTATAATTGGAACTCTTATTAATAAAAATATACGACAACATTCGTTCAACATCTCCAACTCCAATCCCCATATTCTCTCGGCTCCTTTAAGTGTCAAGTTCAAGGGAACAGGGATTTTTCCTAACGAATGCGGGACCCGTTATCAAATTTATCCCCTGTTCCCTTTGAATAATTTATTGCATCATGTCCATCCCTCTCATCACGAAGTTAATTATCGGAAACAAAAGGTTTGGTCCTACTTACCACTGAAGTGACAATCAAAGCGAGGACAATGGCTATCACAAGAAGGGCTATAAGGATACCTCTCCAATTTCTTTGGTTCGGGTTGCGTGATACTAACTGCAATTAGACAGAGAATAAGTCGCTTTATTAGAGATGGGGATGCTTCTAAATCCCAGAATTTAATTAAATACTCAGAAAAATATATAAACAAAGCAAGCACACGAAAGAAAGTGAGAGCACGGCCCAATGCCATTCGGATAATGGGATCAGGAAGGATAGGCCAGCCTGGGAATTTCTGAGAAGCCCTGAAAAAGTCGTGACTGCTCACAAAGGCGATAATTCAGGGCAATTAATTTGGGAAATAAAAACTTAAATTAAGGGGACGCCTTTCGGCCTTCCAAACGGAACAACCCTCTCAGTGAGTCGTTTTCGCCCAACTGCCTTTTCTAATTGCGCCAGTTTGAAACTCCTTTGGAAATCCTTAGATCGTTAAGCCCAACCGAGACTGTGAGGGAGCAAGGGGACAATTTGTATTCATTCGGTGACTTCCCCCGACTGATTTGGTTTAGAGGATAATTTTCGCAAGTTAAAAAGCCTTTCGGAAGTAAGCACAGAGCCTGATGGTTCGCCTTCGACACCCAAATTCCATCGCACCCGGCACCTGGTTCCGGTGGGACAGGACGTGTTACCGCGTTCTGTTGTGCAAAAATGTTGGAGGGTTTTAGAATGCACGAAAGCGGATCGGGTGAGTGAAATTTATGCGCATTTTAGAATCACTTTTAAATCTACGCTAGCTGCGAGAAATAATTTTCCTTTTCTTTTTCCCTCAATAATTCCCGCCCGTTTGCAGTCGAAAGTTTTCCTTGCATACAGACGGCCACATCGCACCCTCGTCAGCGAAACATTTTCAACTGCAAGGAGAAATGCGGGCGTCGAAAGACTTGCAGAAAATTTCCATAAATTCCCCTACGGGGCTTTCTTCTACGCTTTCTCAGTTATTCATGAAGACCCTCTAGACGATGTAGAATAAAGTCTGAAAAGAAAATGTCAACACGGAAATGTCTTCTCTCTCCTCGAAGGCGAATCATTTCATCGTTTTTATTTATGAATAACTCTGGCGGGTGCCGTTTATTTATAAAGCAGTTACTTCTGATTTTACGGATGTACATATAAATGTGTTTTTATGGTGTTTCGGCCCTTTATTGTTTTTGGAAGGGCCAGCCAAACAGGCCTTTGATTCTCCCATGATTGCGAGGTTAATTTATACAATCGAGCCCCCACCGTAAACACTTCGGGTTTGAAAGGGCTCTCCAATTTGGCTTTTGAATATTTTATTACACTCACAGTCCCACATACTTTGAAGGTGGATCCTGTTTACTTAGTTACGTGCAATTTGACATTTTTTTTTGGGATCGGTAACATTTTATTTAGAAAATTGGAAGAAGTTTTCGCTTGTTTTATTGATATGTGCCTTTTTAAAGCTGTAAACAGGATTTACACTCGATAAATTTTTAAATTTTCGGTTATGCTCGATTTCAGCAAACTGAACCGTTAAAACAAACAATTGTGTTTCTTGATAAAAAAGTCAAAGGGGTTATTTGTATAATAATCCAGTAAAACTTGGATATTTTTCTCGGGCCAAACTTTCACACAGCTGAAAATTTGTGTGATGAGCCTTGACATTGTTGTTCTAAGCAAAATGTCAAAGCTCACTACCGTCTGAGTGTATGTTGGTAAAATTTCACACTATGTAAAAGTAGAGGTTTACGGAAAAAAGCTATTATGAAAGGAAGTACCTATTTGCACCCCACGTGTATCTAAGGGATGTTTTTTTAAAGGTTTTGTTTTTCGAAGATGGTGGCAACCAGACCTTTACAGTCAATGGAGAGCACTTTAGATTTATGATTACTGACTCGTTTCTCAGTTAAATCGCGTTAATGTGGAAGACCTTTGGTTTCAACAAGACGGCGCCACATGCCACACAGCGCACAACACAATCAATTTATTGCGGGAAACATTCGATGAGCGCATAATTTCGTGTAATGGACAGCTATAGATTATTTGGACCACGTGGAAGTCAATACTCGTCACGTTATTACCGATATAAGGCTCCAGCTGCTTGAATAGCGGTAGAAAATTGGAACATTACTTTTACCCATTGTTAATACTTTCCCCCTATCTGCATGTAAGTTTTTTTTATTAATTTCCAATCGCCAAGGAAAATGTTTCGTCCCTCTCACAAAGTTCATTGGATAGTAGATAAACCGGTATCTCAATGTTCCGCCGTGTACCGTATTGAAGCGCTGTTTCAGGACCTTTCAGACAGACGTTTTGGTGAAACATGGGTCAGTGAAGTTGACAACGATTGATAAATTTAAAAGTTTAGGACCCAGAATCTTGCTATTCTTGGCGAAACGAAAATATTCAATCAGTAGACATTTTGTCAAAGGCAAACATTCAGTCTGTTCTTGTGGCCTAAACTGGATGATATGGATACCGAGGACATGTGGTTCCAACAGGACAGCGCTACGTGTCACACAGCGCATGCCACGATAGACATTCGGAACTCTCGAATACGTGCCAACTAGCAAAGCTGCGACGGATATTTTAACGACGTTATATTCCATAGGTAAAGATAGGATTTCTTGCTATCCAATCAAAAATAAAATATAAATAAAAATTAACTGTTCTTTTCTTTTAGGTGAAAACATCCTGAATATCTAGTAAATCATCGCGTATATTGTCATGTCTACGTTGAGATTGGCCTCATTCACCAAACTAAATTAATTCTTTTGTTATAAAGTTGCGTACAAAAATAGCTACAGTCATTTTAGAATAAGCTTGAAGTGAGACAATAAATTTCCCGTTTGCTGTTGTACCTAAATGCTTCCCATGTGCAATTAAATTTGTTTTGTCCGGTTGTAACAAAATTTTCCTACCGTACCCTACAAACCGTTTCTGCACAGTGGAAAACAAAATGATTTATCTACCAATTGTTTTCCAGTAGCTAAATATTAAAACCAATTCTCGGCCCATTTATTTTGGGGTAACAAATTAGTTTTAGTCTCGGCGCCAGCCTGTTTCAATTCGGGACTAAAATTGCAAAACAAATGTGTTCCGAAGCCGCTTTTATCAGGGGCTTCGCTTGCCCAGTCCATTATGCTTGTAATTACCAAAAATTTTAATTTACTTTTCTCGTGTTTAAAATGAAGCAAAACGTACCCGGCTGGGCTCGACAGAATTAAGCGGTTTGTGCCGAAATGTTTCGTAGCACTGCGGGTTGGGTAAGGGGGCGAGGAATTAAAAAGGAAAAAGGACTTGCTGTGCAGCAAACAAATCTACATGGAAATGGCGCAATAAAGCACTCCCGGTGCCCGGTGCAAAAAGGATTAAAGTCCACTAATTAAAAATCTTTTGGCGAAAAGCCGCCGGCTGGTACCTCTTTTCACACGGCCCCCATGTCCGTCAGCCAGTGCTGTGTAAATATAAGCGAGCAGCTCTCTGGCACAAGTGCATTTACCAAGCGGCATGAATACGTAAATCCCGAACTATAAAGTTGAACACCGGTAGCACCCAAAGCCACTCTGTGCAGAGTACTCGAAATATGCAAATGTTGTACGCTCGAGCACTTACTGAATTTATACCTACCCGAAAAAGCTTTAAGGTAAATTGCAGGTACACAAACACACTCCGTGCCGTGCCAGTCGGAGGGGCAAAGGCAGCGCTCCGCTCCAGACCGCCGCCGGAGATGATGTACGTATGAATGCTCGTCCTGAATCAAGACAAGATGTACTGTGCCAACCCGGGGAGTCAGCCGGTTGTGCTGAAAAACGCCTTCCTCCACCCGAGATAAAGGTTAACAAGTTGAGGTGGCACATGAGGTGCAGACCCCGGGCCCCCCGGGCGACCCGAGTCGATGAATAAATTTGAAAATGTCTAAGACGTGCATGGAAGCTTTCAACTGCCATAAATTTTTCCATGTGATATTATGGCGCACTCCTTCGGGAAATATAACTTTTAGGTGGCTCTGGCGTACATAGGGACACTTTAATTTAAAAATATTCCAATGCTAATAAAAAGCCTCTCTTTCCAGCCCCAGCCAGTCAGCAGGTCCCCAGCAGTTTACAGAGCCATTAAGGGGTGGCACACACTGCGGCATGGAATATGATGTACAGTATCCCTGCCAGACGGAAATTGCTTGCTGTATAATGTGAAATATTTTCCGGAGGAGGAACATTAGTGGTGGTGGAGAGCTTCACAATGCATATGCGGCCTTGGGTCTGCAGAATGAGCCACTCTAGTACCTACATCAAAAGTTTGCAGAGCAACTTTCGATTAAACACGAGAAGTCCATAAACCGGGACTCGAACAGGGAGAAAAACATAGCTAATACAATTAGAACCTTCACAACCACCCATACAAACTGAAGGGGGTATGGAAAGGATTATGAAGGGGGGCGACTGGAGGAAGTATGCTGAATGTGTACATATGTCAACAGCGCCATACCCCTGCTTATTGTGCTTGGATGTGGGAAAATGGGAAAGGTAAACGTATTCTTTATGTCACAAGTGACTGACGGTTATTCCCTTAAGCCACCCACTTCTGTCTTAATCAGAAATGCTAAGCAAGGGAGAGACAAATGTCTGGCACAGGAAGACTTCCGATACCGTAATGGCTTATGCCTACTACAAACGCCATTTCCAGGAAATTATCTGGAATTTCGTCGAAATACAATTTTGCCGTCATTGGAGCATTGAGGACAACTTTCGGATCGGCAACAGTTGTGGTTGTAGGATGACCCAATTTGTCACCAATCGTATTGTTTTTTTATTTGTCCCCCCCATGTCCCAAGTCAATTGAATGAAAATCGAAGCTGTCTAGAGGTCTCGTTGGTAATGATTTCAAAATATTTTCTTTCAGATTTTTTATTTACCACTGAGTTTGAACCTTCTTTTAATGAGGTATTAGCAGTATATCCCTTTTTAGGAGGGTTCAATTCAAACAAATCCGGGTGTGACCTAAATATACAAAGTGGTAATGATTGGCGTGGTTGTCCTTTGTTCTAAATGACCAACTTTGAGGGCGGAAAGAGTGCTGTGAAAAACAAGCAGGGAGAAAATTGAAAATTAACAAGTCTTTTACGGTTTTGGGAATTGGTTTCACCATAAGTTATGTTGACGACTAGATGGTATAAAATACACAGAGCTTTAAATACCCCGGATTGGATGCTGGCAGTGATTACCCGCGCTGCAGGAGTATATGGCAACGATAAATCGACGTGTGACGTAGACCCTGATGAATTGAATTCTTATTTTGCGGAGTGCCAGAGCAACGTGCGAGCTTTTATGAAAATAGTTTACGGAATGATGGCTCTTCCGCATTTGGTTTTCGCGGCGTGAACAATATGGAGGTCATGAGACCAATATCTTCAATTAAATCTGATGTGACTGGCGTCGATAATATATCACTCAAATTTTTAAACTTCAATTTGCCACTGATAATCGCACCCTTGACACATTTGTAACACATGTTTAACATCTGCCTCACTAAATCAGAAAATCTCTTATACTGGCAGATTCAGGAACACCTTTTGTCTAATGATCTTTTGAGTGTGTGGTTGCGCTGATTGGCAACTACTTGAGCCAACGATCACAGAGGGTTGCGCTTGGAGAAAAGTATTCTAGCTTAAATTAGTTTCATAGCGGCGTTCCTCAGGGCTCCATTCTGGGTCCTTTACTTTTCTCAATTTTCATCAACGATCTCATGAGAGTCCCAAATGAAGTCAATATCCATCTGTATGCAGACGATGTACAAATATACCTTAGTTGCCCGCTCTAACTTATTGAGGAGTACGCAGCACGATTAAATTCTGATCTGAGTATTAAGGCCCAACTAACGAAAATTTACGCAACCCTCTGACGACTCTGGCTATCTGTTAGTATCCTATCTCCCAAAATCCACAGTGGCCTTGTGAAGTCATTGGTTTTGTACTACTGCATTTTGTACCTTTGGGAGATTAATTTCCTGTAAGTTGGATTGTGCAAACTTGCGAAGGTTGTATGTTGCATTCAATTACTGCACTAGGTTTGATTTTGGGCTGCGTAGATTCGAGAATATTTTACATCTCAAAGAGTTTATACTTGGCTACTCTATCAATATACATATATGTAGGTATCTCGAAAAATCCTTAATATTTCTGCATAAACTGTTGTACGATGCATCGTAACCCTCTTATTTGAAACATTTAATTGTATCCCTGTACTTTGACATTTGATTTAATGAAAACGTGTGACGCTTGAAATTTTTTAAGTGTTAACGGCCATGTTGTTAAATAAACATCTGTCAAATTTATTGTACATTGTTCAGTAGTGCGCGAAAATCACCACGAAAGATTATAGCGTTGAAGAACGTGTGAAAATCATGAAATTGTAAAAATCAGTGCTCCGTTCGAGAAACGTTCATCATCGAAAATCATCTTTAGCAACGAGTGTTACAGATCAATTATAAGCAACTTCTTGTGGCATGAACTGGATGATATGGACACCGACGACATGTGGTTCCAACAGGACGGCGCTACGTGCCACACAGCGCATGGCCATGGACTATTGGAAGAGCACGAGTAATTTGAGGGCGACGTGAACTGGTCAACGAGATCGTGCGATTTAATGCTTTTAGACTTCTTCCTTTAGGGTTATCTTAAATCACAGATCTGTGCGAATAAACTGCAAACAACTGATGTCCTCAAAGTCAACATTACGAACGCCATCCAACAAATTCAGCCAGATTTATGCGACAAATTGCCACCAAGCAAAGCCGTGGCAGACATTTTAACGACGTTGTGGCATAAAATATTCTTTCAAATAAATTAAAAATGAAGTAGATATCTTACACACAACTTGTTTTATTTAAATTTAAAGGTCGAGCGCCCTTATTGAAAGACCATTAATAAATGCTTTATAAGTCAGATTATACAGAAAATCAGATCACGTATTTCATATTTAGAACTTTTATCCGCAATTATATTTATTTTTATATTGAGGATAACTTGAAAGTAGAAACGAACTATAATAACGACCCCATTTTTAGAAAATTCGAAAGCTGATCCTATTTCCAGAAATACAGTAAGTGGTCTGTTACCTATTTATAGCAATGAGGGTATTTCGTGCCTTTTTATTTGGGACATCATTAAAATTACAAAAACCCCAACCTAATCCCGAAATAAATGCGGCCTCCCATAATATAAATTCAATTCGGGTAGAATTACCATTTTAATTGCCGTTCGGTTTGCCCACATAAATAACAATAGCTTCCTGCTTTCTCACTTTTCATTCCACTGTGTCACAAACATAATTAGACCACGGTATGAAATGCCACGATTAATTTTCAACTCTAATATTTGGATACCAATTAAGGAAAATAAAAGTGGTGATAAGTATAGAAGGCTTCGGGTTATTTTTGATTCACTTAATAGAGCGGCGCTTTGGCTACAGTAATAGATCGATTTAATTAACTGTATGTGAACAGTGGCGGATTTACACATTTCCCAAGTATAGGCTGTTAAATTTTTGCCGCCCTTATCTCTGCAATTGTCAGTTCCTAGATTAATAATTCTAATTCTAATATTTCTTTTTCCACAATAAACCGATTCATTCGTTAAGGATGATTATTGTAAGTTTGTACTCACCGGTGCTATGAAAATATTCATACAATCCACGAAACACTTTGAACCAGAAAGAAGTGTCAATCCGTTATGAAATTATTGCAGGAAGCTATCAACCGAGGCTTTGATTATTGAATTGAGGGACTTCCCCGTATTCCTTTGTTGCAGCCCTTTTTTAGAGGTGACGTAAAAAAACGAGACACTCCTACTCAAAATATTAGTATCGGAAATTCGCATACAACGATGCTTTTGTTTCGTAAATTTTGGTTCACATTTACTTACTTCACACAACATAGAGCTTCTCAAATCACGACTCATTATTTTTTGCAAGCGTAAAACTTGTTCGCAGTAAAACGGCTAAAAAAAATCGGTTCCCACATTTGCCGCCCCTGAAATGTGCCGCCCTAGGCTCAATCCTACTGAGCCTGTTGGTAAATCCGCCACTGAATGTGAAATATTTTTAGATTTGTACCAGCAATTTTTTTCAATCAGATATAGAATTTGGGAAGGCTCTCGCATATGGTATGTTACTCTCAGTCAAAAAATTAGGGTGCTTTGTAATGTTTTCTGCACACGTAAAATTAAATAGTAAATTTCCGTTGTTACACATTTTCGTGAAAAGTACATCGCCCCTTTCCCCTTCCCTTAATAATGTGTTTCTTAAAATGAACCAAAGTACCATCCGTAAATGAGTTTAATTTTAAATGGGAACATTCTACATAAATAGAAATAGATTATGAGTAGGCAAACTGTTTCTTAACATCATTTGATCAGCTTACTTAGGCTAGACATATTTTGGAGTCCTTCCAGAGGATAAACACTTGACTTTTTTACACTACCTAATTTACTACCAGAAGCAATTATAAAAAGAAAAAGAAACTATAAGCCGTACCGATTTTTGTCAACCTATATACAATTAAAATCAAGTCAAATATCCCTTTACCACAAAATATGGCATTTACCCCGAAAAGTGTGTACACACCAGAATTCTCTGTCGGCGAGGCCACCAAATATTTTCCGCCAGTAATCCTTAAGGTGATTATTTTCCTTCAAAGCATCATGCCGCAGCTCCCGAGTTAAACCTCAAGTACATGAGGATTATGCCAGAATTTCTTGCCATCATGCTAGTTGGGGGCATTCCCTCACCAACGTCTATGAGGTTTCATGAGCAAAAACGCTGAACGGAGGAGCACACAAACGTCTGAGAAACAGGCGAAACTTTGCAATTTTTGATATTTTCTTTTTCAGAATTATAAAAGTACCCGAGCATACGGCTCACATGCTAGGCTAGTAGGCACCGTGGACCGTTTTAAGTCTGGATCCAGAGCACTAACATAATTTATGGAAAGTCCCGAAGGGCCGTACATAATTTGCCGAGCTTTTATCGTACAAAATTCAAAACGAATTTCTTTGGCAAACGGATACTCTCTGGAATTACTTAAGTTCGCTTCTTATACATATACCCCAAAAGGAGCTGAACAGGGATTGAAGGAATGAATTTTTATGGGGCCGCGGTTTTGGTACACATTGCAATTAAAGGTGGAGAACTTACATAAAAGGCTACACAGGGTTAATGTTTGTATCGAAGGCGCCATACCTTCATTTCATTGTTGTCTGTATTGTACGAATTTGTCGGAACCTACATACACTATCTGCGCCAATTCTCTTTGAGTTATTGATGTTATAGTTTTTCCAGCCACTCCTGAATATTTACGGGTCAATTGAAAAACAAAACTTCCACTTTGTCCTGCTGCCCTCCGGCTCTTATAACTAATTTATTCATGCAGTGAAAAGTTGTTGCCAGGGCTAAGTCAACAGATTAGCACATGCCTGTAGCCCAGAAGCCAAAACTTACCGAGTTGCTGCAATTTTGCACCTACTTACGGTGCAACTTTAAATTAAATGTAAATTTGCTAAAATCCCTCCAACTGGAGATGAATAATGCAAACAGCCTGTCCATCGTGTAACACTTATGCACTAGCTAGCAGGATGCACCGTGGCACGCTACTCAAAACATTTACCAGTGCCAGGCCATGCACTGAAATGCAGCCACTCATCCGAAATTCTCTTTTGCCAGAGTGAAACATAATATACTTGCACAACCTCGGCCATCCGCGCTGTAACCGTGTTCTACATGCATTCAGCTGCAATAGCCCGGCTCCGGTACACGAGGAGCACATATGTGTCCTTAAATGTCACATTCCTAATTGCACTTGACCTGATTTTCTTAATTATTGTAAAATGCGAAAATGCAGGGCCTGTAATTTGTACCTGTTAGGGGAATTTTAGAAATTGTTTCGTGAGAGGCGCATTATGGCTTTTGGTAAGCTAGGATTATTAAATTTCCGACAAAGTGACGACTGGGTGCATTCAAATATTATTAATTCAACAGATCCCACCTCCAGGCACATGGATGTTGGGATTGGAATTGTTTTTGAGTTGTGTTTATTTTGTGTTGGATAAACAAACACAAATACAGATAATTCTCATATAGCACGGTGTGCCTTAGGGCATCAGGTTTTGGCTTTAGCTTTTAGCATGGACGGGGACTGTCCGAAATTATTAAATTGTTGGTGAAGGTAATGTTCCTTTAATACCCTTTAATGCATTGTATATCTACATGTACATATTTTGCGTGGGTTATTTAAA
This sequence comes from Neoitamus cyanurus, assembly GCA_947538895.1. Taxonomy (NCBI): domain Eukaryota; kingdom Metazoa; phylum Arthropoda; class Insecta; order Diptera; family Asilidae; genus Neoitamus; species Neoitamus cyanurus. Next base: position 15,599,574 of record OX384544.1, on the reverse strand, counting down.
ATCATTTGCTATCCTTTGAGGGGTAGAACAAACAGTGAGCGTGTTGCCCATCGACGAAAACAGGTATAGTCAGAAGGGTCCGGGTCTGGTGAATAATCCATTGTTGACGTGTGCGATAGTGCGTTGTCGTTGAGGAAAATGAGCTTGTCACATGTTTGCTGATAGTCCGGCCTTTTTTCACGCAGAGCACGATGTAATTTGATCAGTTGTTTGGTGGTAGCGGTGGGCAATGACATCATACCCATGTCAAGGGGGTTGTGCAGGAAAAGGTAATCCTCCATTTTGGAGTGTCTTTCATATTGGATTTAGAACAATCTTAGATGTACTATATTGCATTGTCACTGGATTTACATACATGTGCAAAATTTGAAAGCACGAGCTTCATTAGAACTGATCGGAATTTTAAATGCAAGATTTGACCCAAATATACTAACACAGGAAGTTATATAAATGCTTGTAAATTTTCCGATGCACCCAAAAGTTCTCATGAATAAAATTTTTCTATAATTCTGAGAGTATTGGAAATCAAGAAGAAATACCTAAAAATACCAAGGAATGAAAGCACGTCAAGTGAGTTAAATGGAAGATTTTACAAAGATACTCCAACTTTGGAAATGTATAAGTTTAACCCTAGCGCACCTGTTATTAACCTTTTACGTAACAGGACTGCCACTATGCAAACTTGAATTACCTCTTACAGCAAGGTACCACAAGCACCTCATAAAGCGTTCATTAAATTAATATCCAAATGTTATGAAAATGATAAGTGTCCCAGTTTCAGCGAAATCACTCCCCAGCACGAAAGCGGTCTAACCGTCGTTAGTACAACTTTATCGGCATAACTCCAACTTGGTCGAAGCTCCTGTCTATGAAATGATATTTTACTCATGTGTACCCACAACCGACCTAATTAAAGCAGTTAAACGCCGTAATTAAAGCGGGCAAACAAAGTTCATATCAGAGCTAAACAGCGCCGCACACAGCTGAGGGGTAGTTATCACTTAGCGTATTGCGGGATGCTGAGGATATGCCAAGACAGGGAAGACGCAAGGACTTGATAAGCAAATAAGCAGAGACCCACCCAATTTGGCACACAGTTTTCAATAAGATGACGAGGCTTCTACCTGTTGGAATAATTTATGAGCATCAAGACCACCGCAGGCGATTTACCTGCATGTCTGCCTACTTATGAGCTCAGATAGGGCACGTGGAAGATCGAAAGTCAAATAAATAGTTGAGCAGGGCATCTGGGGTTAGACGTGAGCAACACACACCAAGAATCACATCGAACCAACACGTGTAGCACCAATTGGAAGCACAGGGCCAGATTTGTATGCCTGCAGAAAAACTTCCCGCGATAATCTTAGTTTCCTGCTGCTGTGGGACTTCCTGAGCTTCCACTCATCCTGCGGGTAAAGGAAACTTTTCCTCTTGTGGTGTTCGGGTGATTTGTTGAATCTACCGCTGCCTGTGGTGAACACCATTAAAGTAAAATTAGTGCTCTCGGCGAGATAACGGCTTCAAAACTATTTTCAATAGGTTCGCCGCAATTTCTCATCCCTTTTTGCTGATATAGGGAGGGAATCTTTTCACTGCCCTTATCTACCGGCGCCATAACATCAATTCAGCTCCAGTCAAGGCTGAAATGCCTCCCAGTTTATAGAGTTTTTGGCCGACGACGGGCTATAAAATCATTCGCGTTGACATTTATACAGTCGTGATAACTCTCTGTGACTTTGTGTAATGAAACTCAGCGTTAAGACTCTTCGCCATTCAGACTATGTGCCCTGCCTCTTCAGTCGAGCCCTGAAACAGAGCCAGACGGACTGGCATGTATGTATGCATGAGAAATTCATTTCCCACAGCACAAGATCCAATTTAACTCATGCATTATTAATCAGAGAAAAGTCGATGGAGGATTATATCGCCACTTGTAGGACATTGGATCCTTTCCGGTTACATACGGTGAAAATTCACCCCAATTCAGACCAGATTCCATCGGGTCGCAAATGGATCTTCTGTGGGGTGGAGAAGATGTAATCAGTTCCACTCGAGAGATGGTAGGTAGGTACCTTTAGCAAGCTCTCGCCCTCTACCATCCCATCCGCAGACGAGACGGAGAAAAAAAATGATCATCAAAACATTAGAAATCTAGAAAGAGGTTTATACCATGTGCACCTAGTAATTAAGTAACGATTTTTTGATTAGATTATTTCTTTGCTGCAATGAATATCAACTGAAGAAAATCTATAGTATAGATTTTGGACGTGGACCAGTTCAAAAGTGCCATAATGCGTTCTGAGGTACATAGAGTAAAGAAAGTCCTGTCCTCTAGTAGCTCGGGAACGCATATTAAAATTAATAATATTTAATATTATAGCTTTGGAGAGTTCATAACACCAGTAACAATATCGTATCGTTTATGAACATTTCATTTGAAATGCCTCTACGGTTGGATAGAATCATCAAACGCAAAAGTTTACGTCTGTGTTCATAAGGAGGGAGACGGAAATGGAGAAAACATTTTCGGACAGCTTCAATACGCTCTAACGCTTCCAAAATAGAAGTATTCATAGTAAATGAAATAAAGTTGCATTTACTAATATGTTATTTAGTTTTAATGTAATTCTTTGAACACGACTCAGTAAAAATGTCAAGATAGCGTTGGAGGCAAAGCCCATCTTGAAGTGACTCAGTCACTCGGAACACTTTTAAGTCATCCAAACCAAAACATGCGAGTGCTCAATTAGAGGAAACCTGCCGTTAAGAAAAAGAATAAACAGCAAAGGTCCCAGATGACTTCCCTGTGGCACTCCCAAGAGAACCGAAACAGGGTCAGAAAAGCAAGAAGAAGACTGAACTCTACAGGAACGATTGATACGATATGAGAAAGTTTGTGAAGTCCTCTACTGAAACCAGTGTCAACGTAATCGAATTCCTTACATTTTTCTGAGTTTGTTAAAGAGAAGTTTAAAAACTCCACAAGATTTGTTGATTACTTGACACGATCGAGTTGCAGTTGTCTCCTTATTATAGACCGTCAGACCACTTATCGAGTCATGACGTCCAGCTAAGGCGACAACAAACGAAGGCTTGCATATTGTATTTAAATATTTCTCTTTATGTAAATTACAATTCCGATTATCTTGAGTGAGTTCATCACAATCATTTTAAGGTTCCTTAAGAGAGGAGGCGTAGGCCTTTTGAAAAAAAAAATGTCACAAACATAAAACATGTGAAAAAATCACTGTGCTAACTTAGGTGAAAAGAAATTATTAAATATAGAAACTGCGAGGAGTAACAAAGCTTAGAGACGACGACCCGTGTGTCAATCAATAAATTTAAATATGAATTGAGTGGGTTGGCGCATGTTTTAGGAAGAACAGGTGCGATGGGGGTATTTGATTATGAGGATTTGAGGGTTTAAATGTAGCTTCATATTTTTCTAAGAGGTTGGAAACCCAAATATTTTGTATATGACATCTATAAATATTACAAACAAAACGGCAAAACACTTACCAAACTACAAGGAATTTTTCGTTGAAATAGTGTACTCCAAATGAGTTATCAATTCAAAGATCAATAAACAAAATAACGGAACTGCTGCTGCTCATTGTGAACATATAACTTAGTGTGGCGGCTCGGTGCATTGACTAAGATATTGAAGCTCACTAAAATTCTATGCGTCTAAAAATTTTAAAATATTTAGACAGTGAAACAAACTAACTCACCATTAATAAAGGATCAGCCAGAGTATATCCTACAAAAACCAAATGTTCAGTATTGGCCAGCGCCAATAAAAACTAAACATAAAAATTTCTTAGTAAATTTTTATTCCGGCCAATTTAGACAAAAAAACAAGTGTGAAGGTACATAAATTTCCAACAAGCTGAAAGTTAGTGAAATTCTTCAAAACATAATTATAAATAAAATTTTAAAGTTTCCCATTATTCCCGTGTATGAAAAAAATTTTACTCAAGGTCAAAGGTAAAAAAAATGAGTTTTTCACGATTTTCAGCAAAACGGTAAGTTTTATCATAAAATTACCCCCGACAAAAATTGTAGATCATAAAATTATCTATAAAATATGTATCAATACTATTTTTACTAAGAGCCACCGTTTCAAAGATATATCGATTCAAACAGTTGTCCAAATTGACCGGACTAATACGTGGCATACTCATGCATATTATGACGATTACAACTTTCACTACTTTTTGAATCGTTATATCTCAGAAACGGTGGCTCTTAGGAAAAAAAAGTGTTGATACATATTTTATAGATAATTTTATGTTTTACAATTTTTGTCTGTGGTAATTTTATGATAAAACTTACCATTTTGCTGAAAATCGCGAAAAAGTCATTTTTTTTAACTTTGACCTTGAGTAAAATGTTTTCCATACACGGGAATGATGGGGAACTTTAAAATTTTATTTATAATTATGTTTTGAACAATTTCACAAACTTTCAGCTTGTTGGGAATTTATGTAACCTTGAATGTCTAGATTGACCGGACTATTTACATTCCATCTGATGACTTTCGGTCGGAAAAGTCAATGCCACCTTATTGGATCGATTTCACGTAGAATTGCTCTATTGGAGACGCTGCATTTTTTTGTCAAAATACATATACTCGTATACACACATACAACAAACGTTCATTGAAGCGAAGCATGTTGAAGAGAGAGTAAATTTTTTCATAGCTTTCACACTGCCCATTCGTTCTACACCGGCTAATCCACTAAGGTGGAAATTGCCCACATAACGGCGTCCTGTTCAGATCAGCTTGGAAATTATTTGTGCGCGAAAATACCCCCAAATTACATGAATCGCTAATTGGATAAGCTGCGGTGAGGTTGTGCCAAAAGCGCTTAATCGCTGCTAATGCCCGCCAACCTGCATAATTGACTGGCACACGTCTCTCGAGGTGTTCGGGGGCTTGGATCGTTAACTCCTCCCGCTCCCGTTCTTCAGCCACTGGTCCGACTGGATGAAGCCCATGACACTTTTGAAGGTGGTGGAACTCCTGATTAATTACGCGGAAGTGATTCGGTTTTAATCTAAGGAAAATTGAATTGTAAATCGAGATACGGTGCCGTAGTAGCGGGGTCAAGTGGTCGGTGAAACGATTTCTGGGTGTCAAGAAATTTCTGGGATATCTCAGTTTTATGGTAATTAAGGCGGTGACGTGCCCATAATCAATCAGGACTGAGATTTGTCTGAAGGCTGCCTCCCGCTGTAATTACACTTTAATTCTTGCAATTAATTCAAATGAGGGCATTCTGGAGGGCTTTTGTCTTATTAAAACATTAAGCTTACCTCAAGCGAATTTGCATATTCAAGTTAAGGGCAGAATTTCTGCCAGGAGACCGTACCGGTTGTCGGTTGAGGTTACTTTTTTCACCGAGATTCATGTTTCAGGGTCTGCTACATTATAGGGGAGAAAATAATTAACAAAAAGCCTTTGTTTCATCCACCGTATAGTTGCGTTACAAAAGGGTAGATGATGACAAAGGGCGGTTAAATTAAATGAAGGAATTGTTACCCTCAGTTTTTATTGTGTGACACTACACATCTTCATGCATGCAGTGCTCCACTTAATTTTCATCGGTAGCCAGGTTGCTGGTAATTTCTACTGCTTTTTTCGACAAATCCTTTGTATAAAAATTTACAAAAGGGTTTTGAACTAGTTGAACAATGCTTTCCAGCTCTGAATATAATTTTTTTTAATTTAATTTGTTTTATTTAAGTTTTGATTCATTTGTATATACATATAAAAGAATTTACGAAAAACTTAGTGATTACTAATAATATTAGTAAGTAGTCTAAGAAAGTTAGAATTTAATATAATATAACTTAAATTTAATAAGAAAATTTTGCACTGAGGTAAAAAGCATAAAGTGTCGCAGTTGGGTACACTACTCCTTCCAAATGTTTTTTTTCTTTTGAGAATTTTTCTTCAATTACACAGCCCCACCGAGGCAAATATTTTCCATTTCCTTTATCTTCCAGCCAGGGTATTTGCTTAATAACAAAAGAAAATTCAAATATACTGTATAAATAGCTTTTAAGAGTTATGCTTGTAATACTCGTGGCTTTCTTTTCTGTCTGATAAAACAAACGCTTTGAGAAAAGTAAAAAGATTTTCTTACGATGTTATAAATGTGTCAGGGCTCCACGGGCGATGAAAGTATACCCACTCATAATATCATCAAATTATTGTAATTCCCAATGCTTTATTCCTTACGTTCTCAACTCTGTTGATGTTTAATTTATTTTACTAAATTACTTCGTCGACTGATTCTACCCGCCAACATCAAGTGCAAATAAGTTCGTAAACTTTTTCAAACTTTGCAAGAACGTGAAAAAAAAAATTAGACATTGTCAAACTTTCAGTACTTGAGCTGGACTATAAATTTCGTTCTGTATAAAGTGATGGAAGAGGCACATCAACTATTTACTGCACTGAAGTCGTTCATGAGATGTTCTTACTTAAAACCGCTTGCACTAACTAAATTTTAAGTTTACGATGAAAAAGGACCAAGCTGTCGCCAGACGATATTGAGGGTTAAAGCTGGCATTCTGAATAATAAATGAAAGGTTTACTCAGCTTGGTAGAGTTAAATGAAAGTTCTTAAATCAATTTTGGGTCGCTTTATACTACCAATCATTGTTAATAAATAATGCTGAAAGCGAATATTATTATTTATTATTTTATTAATTGTTTACATCCATTTACATACATTTATATGTGTAAAGTAAACATTTTATTTATTTGTTTGGGTTACATAGAAATCTAAACTGTTCGGCCACTTTCAGCCAATTTTCATGGAATTCACGAAAATCGTAAATTTTTTTAAATTTGCATAAAAGTTGGCACTCTGAGGTTTCTGGCATTGCTGGTTTCAGAAATATTGCCTACAGTAAATTTTCAATAGAATTTTTCAACGTACAATTGAATTTGCGCAGAAAAAAAAATACCCGGGCGAAATATGCGGCGGCTCCCAGGCGACCCAATATGCAGGGCGCGATTTGCAGGAATCCTACAAATTGTGTCGTGTATAGGCACGTAGGGCCGATATTTTTATAGTTCTCCGTAGGTATATGACGGTTGTTCGAGGCAGCTACAAAAGGACTCAATAATTCGGCTTCCTTTCGTAGACGGCTGTACGATTTGGATCGATTTCTCGTCAGTTTGCCTCAAGTCATTGGTCATTAAAACTCGGCTTAAGTGTACGAGTACAATAAGGACACTTTCCTGATTTCGACAAACTTTTGCAGATGACTTCCAATTGTTCTAAACCGAGGTGGATTTGAAAGAATTTCTTGGGGTGGGCTATAATCCCCGAAATATTCAACATTGTCAAAATCAAAGTTGAATATTTCGGAAGTTATAGCCGACCGCCAAAAAATGCTTAATTTTTTCGGCAAATGGAAGGTATCTGCAAAATTTCATTAAAATTGGGGAGGTGCTCTTATTGTAAACCTGTTCCTCAAAAGACTCCAAACGCTTTCAAAATAAAACACAAATTGTTTGAAATAAAACAAATCTAACGTTTCAAAATTGGCCACATCAATTTAAGGGATCTACCCTCTTTTCGAAGGGAAAAAAAGGTTAATTGCAACAAATTTTTCGATAGGTTTAAATTATGAAAATTAATAAAAAAAAGTATTACACTCAATAAATACACTGTCGAACTATGTTAAAAAATTTTTTTTTATTCATTTTTGTGAAATTTTAAGCATGGAACTGCTGCTCGAAAAATGATCCAAAAAACGAGAGTGGTGTGCGGCGTTGATGAAATCTCCGAGATGTATGGTCGGAAAAAAAAGCAAGGAGTTTTAGGTTCAATATATTAATAGCTATAGTGCATAGGAGGCGATTTTTGATTTTTGCAAAATTGACAAAATGGCGGACATTTTTTGAAAAACATGTCTTTTTCCACCGTTTTTGGCCAAAAAGAAATTTTAAAATCAAAATTTTGAAAAACTCCCTCGATGCGCTATAGCTGTAGTCATAAAGAATGTTTGGTAAAAATTTGGTGAGAATCGGTTCGGTAGTTTCCGAGATTTCATCAGCGCGGTGTCGAAAAACGTTATTTTGCGAAAAACGCGATTATGGTTTTGTTGATGACATCATAAAAAATTTCACCTAAGCCTAATCAGCGATGCCTGGACCATACACTATGCCTTCTTCTTCCTCAAAATGCACATTTTCATCCAAAGTAGCGTTCCAGCGATATGTTCTGGCTTCCTTGGAGGCATCAGTGCTGCGTCGGCCGCACGCCACACTTCTCGATTATAAACAAACGCGCAGAGATGTTGTTATATCAAAATTTTAAACCCGACTAATTTTGAGACAAAAATACAGTTACACTGCTCCGATCTTCATAAAATTTTAATATGATATTTCTGTACATATATACTTTACGAAAATGCAATAAAAAAATCGATTTATAAAGAGGGTAGATCCCTTAAACACTGAAACGTTTTAAATTAAAACACTTAGATTTGCAGTGTGTAGATCGAGAACAGAATGACCCCCAAAACTGACCCCTGAAGAACTTCCAGATTTACATACGTCTATGGATCCAGACACATTATTCATTCGCGGGTTAACACGCCCTTCAGTTAGCGAAGTAGCTTTTCTATTTTTACATTAATAACAACATGAACACAAGGGCTAAAGAGTATTTCCGTGCTTTTAGAGTGGTTATTAAACAACACAAATTTTATGTATTTATGAATACGATTTCCTCCACGGAAGTACTCCTACCACGTTCTCCGATGTTATCTTATATTTTATTTATATTTTCTGAAAGTGCATTTCCTCTCGAATCTAAAAACGAAAATTTCAACCGAATTGAATTTCATTTCACGTCATAACCCCCTCGAAAATTGTTAGGAAGAGTGTTATGTGCAATAAACGCGAAGGGGTATTTGAGCATAAAAAAAGTATGAACCCGTCCAATGAAATTGCCGCCAAAGGGTCCAGTGTTTCATACTGACATAAACAAGTTTGCGATTGAGATTTTTTCGGACTTATTCCGGAAGCAATGTCTGGATAGACACACCGTGCAGTAACCACCAGTAAGGCGGGCAGCAGTAAACGGAAGGTACCTACAGAGGATTGTGTGTTGTGGATGTATTATCCCTGGGGCTTTATTGTCACAGCAATAGCGTGCATGAGCAGCTATAATAATATTACCACGTGGAGTCCTCCTCTCCTCACCACCCTTTCGATTTGCGTTTTTGGTCTTGACTGCGACACCATATTCCATCGGGGTGATAAATTGGCTTTCTGCATAGATTTCTATGCATGCACGTAGATGCTGTTATATATTTAACGGTCTGTAGGGAATACCGCAGGACCGCTACCACAGCATTTCGGACCGCATATGAGTCACTCTAACCCAAGGAGACCAAGTGGTATTTGCGGCTTGTCTGGTCTTTGGGCATTTTTTTTTAATACTTCCAGGTCGAAATCATCAGTTCTTTCTTCAGTATCTTCTTTATGTCTTTTAAACATTCATATTTCCTCGAATCAAATTCTGGTATAAATTGTGCGATCATTGATATTTGCATTTGAAATTGCGTTCTTTTTGACCATGTCCATGGGTCAATTCCACTAGCGCTTTCTATATTGAGTGATGGATTTACACTGTCATGGCCATGATTCAATTTCACACGAATTTCCTGTCACAAAAGTAACACTTCCATGAGACGAATTGTCAGTATTTAAAAGTGACTCTGTTTAGGATGAATCCACTGTCTAGTTAAGGGGGCGTCCATTAATTACATGAGGCGATTTTGGTCATTTTTCGATAATATTCTCAAATCTAATTCAACTAATCGCTCAACTGAAATATTGAGTCCTCTCGAATTATGGGCTGTGTCTTAAAATTTATTTTGTACCCATTTCCAGGCTTCCTTAGGTACGTAACTACTTCTTAAATTTTTATTTCGTTTAATGTTTTGATTCATTTAAAAATAATTTATTTTATTTCATAAATTGGTTCGGCCCTTGACTCGGCGACAGAATGATAATTTGGCCCTCCCAACTAGGAAAGGTTGCCCATGTGTGCTTTACACTACTGCGTCTTTGGTTCCCGACTAACCTGAAAGTTTTATGCAAATCGATGATCCTAGAGTTAGTCTATGTTAAAGCGAGCGATTTTCCGACAGTTGCAAGTTGTAGAATTTACGAGACTATAACAGATGGATGGACAAGACGAAATTATAAATATTTCGCATTTTGCTTCGGAAATGTAAAAGTGCAGGGAAAAGAGAGAAATATTCACATGAATGAATATTCTTTGCCCCTACGCAAATGAAGTAAATTCTACCAAACATTTACATTCTTGACAGAAAAGAACAAATACTCTTTTTGAGCTTTGAATTTCCCGGAAATATGTTTCAAACTCATTGTATAATTTACGAATTGCCCTTCTGCTGTTTCAGACATGTCCTTGGCTGATTTCAATTTTAAAATTTCGTTGAAGCTACGTTTTATTGAAAGTAAAAATAAACAATATTTTTCGTTTAGTGTAATTTTGAAGAATAGATATGCACGGACCACGGGCAACAGCGGATAAGGGTAAGATGGGACTTGTGTAATTCAGCGCAAAAAATCAAATCACGTAAATGTACTAGCGATATAAATAGATTTGGGTGGGACACAAAAAGAAATTCTGAAATTAACAAACGAACAGTTGCACAATTCGCCTTTTTTTTTAAATCCGTTTGACCTTTTCCTACAAAGCCAAACCGAACGTAAGACCTTTTTCTAAAGAAGTTTGAGAGTTAGTCCCAAAATCTTCTTTGGGAGCTTTATACAATTTGAAACGGTGGAACTTCAAAGTTATCCTCTAAAGTAGTATGCCCTCCCCCTCATTAAATATTTGTGAAACTACATACAACAACGTTTACATCCTTAGGATGCGAAAAGTTTGTACAAAAGACATAATAAAATAATCCCACCCGACCAAAGGTGTCTTCACAAAGAGTCCAGCCTAAAAATTGCTTTTATCTCTCCCAGGCCCTATAATTCTCCCCCGGTAATCCTTAAATCCAATTTCCATTTGGAGCCGCTTTATTAACCAAAAAAGGTCTCTTTCAGCCCGGTTGCTCCCCTAAGCGCTTACTAAATACGTAAAAGCACAAAATTAAATTTTTCGCATTCACCAGCCTACATGCTCAGCACGCCCCCCTCGCATCTTCGCTCCGCGCAACGATCCACCTAATGTTTTGGGGTGCACTTAAAAAATCACATTCCCACGGGCTTTTCCTTTCAATTCAAGAGGACTGCTTCTGCTAGTCTTAAAGAAAACAAAGTCCATTTATCTGAGGATGCTCTTTTTTTTATTTCTTATTTTTCAAAACTTTTGAGGTAGCGCACCCAACGATGGATTTTGGTTGTCGGCGGATGGGAAAGTGGGGGAGGAAAAACCGTTTTATTAAAACACAACGGAACCGCTCCTCAGGGCATTATTTGCCACTTTCCGGATGAATGTCCCGGTTTTGTAGGCGGCGAGCAGTGGAATTTTAATAAGGGCTGAATTGCTCCTTGTGTGACATCATTTCTCCCCATCCTAAATTGTGTCCTGATTAGGCTTATTCTGCGTAATCGCAGCTGCCGAGGGAAATTCCGAATTCAAAATTCCAATAGAATTCCTCGCGGTCTTTCGGTTGGCTCGTGCCGGGTGATTACACCGCCAGATAAAATGCAATTTCAGCGGGTTATCAAGTTGCCAAATTATTTTAATTGTCTGCTTTCGGGCTAACATAAATTTTTATATCTTTGGTGCAGAAGCTCTGATTAAAATCGTGCTGGCAACAAGAACGCCGTCTTCTTACAGCTCGCTACTGACGCTCTCTAAGATGCTGTGATGCAGCTATGAACACTTTAATGAGTCCGTTAATATGAACGAAACTCCCCTTCCCGTTTAGCTGGCAAGTTGCAGCAGATTTTGCAGTCTTATTAATGTCGGGAACTTTCTCAGAGGATGCTGCCTGCCAGACTTTGTGCCAGGATGCGGGCAGCAACGATTTCGTTTTCGAAGTAGAAATTAGTTTTGGCAGCTGGGGGATTTGGGTGGCATTAAGGAGATTTTATCTGCGAAACTACTTTTGGATGTTGTATCTGAGGGAATGATTTTGTCTGGGAATTATAAGGAAGCATGCATAATTTAGATGAATGCAGATGAGGAACAAAGCGGAATTGTAGACTTAATGTAGTTTGATTCGGTTTTCCCATTAATTGAAGATGAAAATTGCAAAAATAACTTTACGGAAGAAGAAATACTAATCCAGTTTATGCGGTGAAATATAATCAACCGGTTTTTTTGTTTGTTTAGTAGGGTCTCTTCTCTTCACTGTAAATACAATTTCACTGGGAATCGCCCACTCTACAAGTTTGATAATAGCTAAATTTAGCGTAGGATGCTATTGTTCATGAAATATTATGCAAATTATGCAAAAACAAAAATGACGATGAAAAGATATTGTAGAGTAATATTTTGTGTAGGACACACCGTTTGTGAAATAATTGCTAAAACCTAGGTTATATTATTTAAAATACTTTTTGTAATACAAATGTGATGTTTAGTCCAAAAACTAGTAGTCCAGCACTGCATCTATGGGCACTTTTTCGATATTTTATCATTTTACTCGCTTTGTTGCATCCTTGCGGAAATTCTTGTTCCATGATCAGAGAGCACTAGACTCAGCAATACTCTTCCTATTTTTCTCGATTCAGGGTACCGCACGGAGTGTATAAAAATGTAATATATAATATTCCCGCTTAATACTTTGATATTTTGTCTTATAACTAAATGGAACTTATTTTTGAAAGAGTTCGCTTTTTACATTACCCAATTTCACAAAATCCAATGACATTCAGGAAAGAACAGTAAATAAATGTGAGCTTCGCATTTTTAGAGTTGCGTATAGTTAAAAAATGAATGGTTATGTTGAGACTTTGTTATCATGCATGTCCGCAAAATGCTCGCTTTAACACTTTGCGTGCCAACGGCTAGTACATTTCTTTGAAGAAAGTCCAACGTGGAGTGTGGTTCGAGATTGCTTTTTCTTATAATAAGTACAATTATATCAAATATACTATTTCTCAAAGTAAGAGATATTATTTTGAAGACTACATTTCCCGCTAATGACCAAAAATAAACAAATTGCTTAAAGTTAATGTTTTCGTTAAAAACTTTTATTGTAGAATAGTCCGGTCAATCTGGATATTCAAGGTTACATAAATTCCCAACAAGCTGAAAGTTAGTAAAATTGTTCAGAACATAATTATAAAGAAAATTTTAAAGTTCCCGATCATTCCCGTGTATGGAAAAAATTTTATTCAAGGTCAAAGGTAAAAAAAATGAGTTTTTCGCGATTTTCAACAAAATGGCAAGTTTTATCATAAAATTATCCCAGACAAAAATTGTAGATCATAAAATTATCTATAAAATATGAATTAATACTTTTTTTCCTAAAGGCCACCGTTTCTGAGATATAACTATTCAAAATGTTGTCTAAATTGACCGGACTAATACGTGGCATACTCATGCATATTATGACGCTTATAACTTTTACAACTTTTTGAATCGTTATATCTCAGAAACGATGGCTCTTAGGAAAAAAAGTATTGATACATATTTTATGGTTACAATTTTTGTCTGGGGTAATTTTATGATAAAACTTACCGTTTTGCTGAAAATCGCGAAAAACTCATTTGTTTTACCTTTGACCTTGAGTAAAATTTTGGTCATACACGGGAATGATGGGGAACTTTAAAATTTTATTTATAATTATGGTTTGCACAATTTTACTAATTTTCAGCTTGTTGTTTGTTTATGTACCTTCACTCTTGCTTTTTTGTCTAAATTGACCGGACTATAAACTTCATAATATGAATGACAGCTGTTCGTCGGAGTTGCAAGCGTGATCCAGCTGTACGAGTAGCTGATGTAGGGTAAACAACTCCAACCGACAGCTGTCGCACATGTTAGTTAAACAAATTGTGAACAGATGGCGGTTTTTACATTTTCTATGCAAATACCGTTTTTATAAAAAGTTTTTAAAATAAAGTTTTTTTAATAAGAACATTATTTTTAAACCATTTGTTTATTTTTCGTGTTTTGTTGTACATTTACGTACATTAACGTCATACATTTATAATTCTAGCAGCAGTTAGTTAATTTTAGTTTATATAATTTTTTAATTCGTAATTATTTTGACAGCAACGTGTTATTTTCTAGTTGCCAGTTTCATTTAAAAAGGAAATATCGTGGGCGGAACGACTTCCATCAAAGGCGATGACGATTTTAAGTCAGATGGGAGTTACTGGACTTTTAATATTGTTTCCTCTTTGTTTTGCCAGTCAACCGCTAGCCGGGAAAGTGTTTGGTTTTATGATAATAAATAATAAGCATGATATAAGTAAACATAATTCTTGCATTATATTTATGTACTATATGGTATATAAACACACCATATAAAATTAATAAAAATATTTGTTTTCGGCCGTTATTTTGCAATGAATATAGTTCAGTCAAAATAGGTATTCCACCCAGACAAAATTCCCACAGAGCCTTTAATGAAATGTCAAAAGTCCTCACCGATCCAAATTTCGCTCAAATGTCATTCAAGGACTTCGGTTTTTCGCATAATTCTCGTAAACGGTAAATATTATCGTAAAAGTATTTCATACAAAAGTTCCAGATCTTATAATTGTCTACAAAAATAGGTCATATCCTTATTTCCCAGTCGAATCACCATTCCTGAGATATCGCGATTTCAAACATCGAAAATACTAATGCATGACTAATGCTTGACCGTGGGAGCGTATACGTGAATACTTATTAGTATTTTCTATGTTTGAAATCGCGATATCTCAGGAATGGTGATTCGTAAGAAAAAAGTATGTTGACAAGTTTTGTAGACAATTGGAAGATCTACAACTTTTGTATGAAATTTTTTTACGTTAACACTTACCGTGTACGCCGTGAAATATGCGGAAGACTGATGTCTTTGACCTTGAATACATTTTTTCATCGCAAGTCGGATCAGTGGGGTCTTTTGACATTAAATTTGTAATGATGTATTTAAGGTCTGTGCAAATTTTCAGCTCTGTGAGAATTTTGCCTAGGATTGGATTTTTGTGTGTCTATTTTGACTGGACTAATAGGTAAATATTTTTCAAATATAAAAATATTTTGAGGCCAATAAAAATATGTAAAAATTCGAAATTCAATCAAATATCCCATTTAGTTTATAAATAGAGAAATGGTAGTTATAATTATATACTTCACGAAAACGGTTATTTGCAACGAATTGTAAATTGTAATTTGTCATTATCTCCATCAAAGTTTTAATATAAACTAAGAGTTCCTTTAATTTTCTTCTACTATCAAATATTGCAATTTTTAGATCGCTTTAAATAGTAAGAATATTTTTCTAATGCTGTGAAACACTTTTGGTTCATCCCACTAATATTTTTAATTTGTAAATTTCACAGGGTAGTCAAACATTTATGTCACGTAGGTGAAAAGTTTTTGTATAGAATTATTGTGTAAATTTTCTTACTGGTTTCATATAAGTTACCATATATGTTAGGCTGAAAAAAAAAACATATTTCCGGTGAATGTACGTTCTCTACGTAACGTAATGAGATATTTTTTGTCAGTTAGTAGTAGTATTTCATTTATCTTCTTCAACCTGTAATTTATCAAAAATTGTTTTTTCCTGTTTGCTCTGTTGTGCTTCATGAAATCATTTAAAGATATTTACTGCGTAAAATATGAACCAATTTATGTTTGGGGGCAAAATGCCTGATTAATTAGATCAAGCAAATGTTCTTAAGAGTGCAATGAATCGTTAAGGGGTTCAGAAATTCCAACAGTATGCGTGACCAGGGTTACTATTCATAAAACCGTTAAAGAAGAAGAAAACCATCACAAAACTCTTAAATTCGAGCTAATTGGGAACACTAGCGTCTACGTGGGTTAAGTAACTCTGCTACAAGGAGTTCACTACAACGTTCCAAGCACTACAAAAAACTGTTAAAACAAAAACGCACACTACAAAATTACCTCGTCATCGTAATTATCCTGCTCAGGCATTTCTCTGAAAGTTAATTATCGTTGATTTGGCCCAAAAACGAACAAGAACAATAGCGCCGGTCGCACGTCCGCTATTGATAACGCGCCAAACTTTGGCTGGAGAGGAAGTAGACGCGAACCTTGAGTGCTACCATTAAATTTTTCGTTCACTCCTCCGCATAAAGTTGCTTGATGAATTTTCTTTAAAGCTCCTGCGCTTTAGGACTCGTACGGGAGGAGTGGGCCTAAATGAACTTCACAAACACGACCGTCTTAGTAAATCTGTGGCATTCTTCCTCAATTGCGTTGATGTAGTAGCTTCTCGCGTATGTTTCGATTTACTGATGCTGCAGATTTGTTGATGCTGGACTCTTCTGTAAATTTCACTAAATAACACCTTTTTTACAATTATGCGGCATTTCGAATTATTGTCGGAAATGTTTAAAGAGGGAATCAGATGTAGAAGAGCAAGTGGAAATTCGAGTAGTACTACGAAGTGTAAAGCTGCTTGTGCACTAGATCTACAGAATGTGCGTGCCCTAGTAATCTAACAATTTATCATTTTTAGATCTACTGGCTGAAATCGATTTACCTCAACGAATCATAAAATTATCTCACTAAAGTATCAGTTTCAAAATTCATGGAAATATATTTGAGATCTTACTGATTCGTGCTTGGCAAATATTTTGCAGTTGATGCAAGATTTATGCCCCTCCGAAACTCAGATGGGATTCAAAATCGATTTCACCTTACATCTGCCTTGAAATTGTGTAGCTAATAAATCTATCGGTTCGGTGTCTATAAATAAAATGTTCGCTCGTTCCAGGGGGAAATGTGTGATTTGTAGTAAATCATAGTGTGGACAGCTCGAGTGCGGAAAATTGAAAGTAATTTTTGGCGGGAAAAGATGGTCTAGATAAAAGATGAAGTCCAACTACTTGTCTAGTGCTAGTGCTCCAAAATTTATTTACAAAATTCGGTGTGCGGTGTGAGGTGTATACGATAAATGGTGTGTAAACTAATGGTGAGGTGGTTGAATGTGTATGAAAATTTACGTAATAAATCAATAACTCTAGCAATTTTCAGTTCAAATTGTGAAGATTTATTTGACAGAGCAGTTCTAAAGTTAATTGCTTTCCAAAATGCTCCCACAATATGGCAGAGCTTCCAAATTGTTGCGTTTGCCATTCATCCTGGAGAAAGTCGAATGTATAAATCATTTTTCATTGTCATGAGAACTTCCTGCTTTTGTTGAATAACGGCGCATTAGCAGACATAGATAAATGGTATTTCACAAAAGGGGCATGCAAATGATATTCTTTGAAGCGCGGGGACTTCATTTCAATCGGAACACCAGAAATGTCGTGCTATATCAACATTTCAGCCTACGCTCACCCCCCAGGGGCAAGTCAAAAATTTATCACTGGTCTATCTAGGTGAAAAGTTTTATGAGTCGAATAAAATGACACTTTGCCATCCAAACACCATTTATTCTTGAAATTGTTTTTATCTGGTCGTCAGATCCAGTCCCGGTTGTCAAATACCCTTGTTACCCCCATGTCAGTAACGATACTTTTTACTTACAAAGTTATGATTGGAATTTATGCCCCCTGTACTATTTTATATAATAATACACACAATGTGCTGATGTGTTGAATATTCTCTTCATATGATAGAATGCTTAAAATTCGTATTCACACTCTTTGTTCAAAATCACACACCTATGCTAACAACACAAAAGGACACCATTTGTTAAACAGTTTGCATAAGACTAATACTGTGTTTTTATAAGATTATTCCTGACACCCACTTTACCCTGCTCAACCAAAATAAACATCCCTTTGGTAATATTTTCAACGCTTCAGTGAGTTTGTTTGGTTAGTAGATATATTTGGCAGGATGGGATAATTTATAACTATTTAAATTGCCAGAAAATGTGGATTTAAGAGGCTTTCTTAATTCCATTCCCATTTGCCTTTTCTTGAAAAGGGTGTATAAGGTAAAGAAAATAAAATAAAGTAGACGTATGTAAAGTACATACATACATATATGGGAGGTAATTAAGATAAGGTAATGAGGATGGAATTTATTTTGAAAAATAAATCATTTACTGGATTTACCGTTAATTGCAGAAAACAGGCAATAAATTTACAATAGAAAAATTAAAATAAAATATACTTGCATATTCGGATTTTTATTTTTGAAATTGGAACCTACTATGCACAGAAAGCTACCTCAACAATTCTCTTCCCAATGCCAGACCGAATTGCCAATACATTCAATAACCATATTCTCCACTTCCTCGAAGATAAGACGCAAGCCAAGAAGACACTTCCAAGAAACACGGTCACCTCCGGCGAAAAGATATCTTAATAAGGCAACAAAGATCTTGAATGCAGAACTCGAGAAAGACAGAATTTCCAAAATCGAAGAACATATATCTAGCCTTAACCACCATTCGGACACCAGTTACTCTATCTACAAAACAACAAAAAGGATTAAAAAACCCATTATGCAGAACTCGCCTATCATGGACCCCATCAAAGGATGGATCACAAAAGACGAAGAGAAAGTGGAAATTTTCGCGCTCCACTTCAAAAACGTTTTTACCCCAAATGCGGATATCGACGAACAACCTCGACCTTCAACCCCAAATCGTAACTATAAATTAATCAGATTCAAATTGAAAACAATCATCACGGAAATCAATAAAATAAGATACCAAAAAAGCTCCAGGTTCGGACAGAATTACTGCTAACCTAAAAGCACTTCCAATGAAAGGCAAATTAGGGCTACAATACATCTACAACGCAATGTTAAGATTTATTGGCTACTTCTCCAAAAAATGGAAGGCGTACCACAGAGCAGTGTTCTAGGACCGATTTTTTATACAGTCTACACGGCAGACATCCCCACTAGCAAAGACGTGCATACTACAACTTTCGCAGACGACACGGCAATCTTGTTCGCTCACTCAAATCCGCTAACGGCCACGAGAGTGATCCAAGAACACACAAATAAAATATTACACTGGTCCAAACAATAGGGCATTAACCTGAACGAGAATAAAACGGAGAAGATCACTTTTACAATAAGGAAGCGATCATGCAGGCCGGTAAACTTAAACAGTTAAAACTGTTAACTCATTCGGGTACCTGGGTATGCACCTAGACAATAGACTCATCTGGTAGTGTAACATAATTAAGAAAAGTGAGCAAACCAAACATGTCTACAGAAGTATTTAATGGTTGTTAAACAAACGGTCAAAATTTTGCAATAATAATATTATAATGCATATTGCAATTTCTATCTTGGGTGAAACTTTATAACGAAACTCTTTCCTTTCTTCAACGCTTTTCTTAAATCAATAGTCTCGAGGTATATTGTAAAGAGAATATAAAAATAAAACGGTTTTTTTATGATTTTTTCACATTATAATTTTTCATAACTTTTCCACAAATTTTTCATCTGGGGAATATCAAAATTATCACTCCTTATGATATTCCGGAGGCTGTACAAAAATAAACCAGAGGTCCTATATTACCGCATTGTTGAAAGATCTTGAAGTATCCTGACATATTTGTTTTACTGATTTTACCCAATTGACGAGGCTCTAACCCTTCCTTTTTCCTTTCGTTATTTATTTATTTATTCCTTTGCATAAAAATTGCGTTGAATTGCTAAGCAGTTTGGCGCTATGGTCTGTGAGGTCCTCCATTTTCACTGTAAACCCTTCTTATTACTCTTTCAAGATGAATTTATGAAGGGAAAATAAAATACAACGAACTTGCATGAATTTACTAATTACTGTTTATCCGCTAACGAATCTGGCAATCAGGTTGGCAGTATTTTCACAGCTTCAGCAAGTCTTCTGATATAATTAATCACCGTATTCTTGTTAACAAGGTGTCTATGCATGTATATATTTTCTGCTAGTTTTGTTGACTGTATTGCATCATATTTGTTTGGCCGTAGTCAACGCGTTCGTTTTTGCGATGCACGATGCAATTTATAACACATCTGGCGTACCATAAGGCAGTCATCTTGCACCGTCACTATTTATTATTTATATTAATGAAATATCTTTAATCCCTTCCCACTCGAGAATTCTTTGCTATGCTGACGATGCGCGAAAATCTTTCTAATAATATCTGACGATCGTGACTGTGATGCTTTCTAGAATTCCCAGGTAATGGGAAAGTGGTCGTCCTTAATTGCAATTCTTAGAAGAATAAACCTATTAAAAAAAATTTACCTACACGTGTGGTGTTACGCATATTTGCCATTTATGACCGTGTACCTATTCAACTGCTCCGAAGTGTACCAAATTACATTTTTAAAAAAATTCCAGACAAAACAATTTTCCCTCGCATTGTTTTTTCTCAAAAAAAAAAGAGAATTTATATTAGGTTAAATTAATAATTCCCAATAAGCTTATACGTATGTATGTCGAGCAAAAGCGCCTAATTCCATAGACAGATTTATGTTTTCAATTTTGCTATCACCACTCTTACATTACTTCAAGGTACATATATACTTCCTCATACCTTCTAAAAATTGTTAGCAAACTTGTTCACAATGCTTAGGAAATCTTTCCGTCAACATCAGGAACCTCAGTGAATTTCCGTTGCTGTCTTATCCTCTTATACGCTTATCTTCTTGTACAATCGATGTGTTTGTTTCCGAGCTCATCTCAGCTTCCCACGCTCTCTAAATCAAGTAAATGAAAAAAAAAACAAGAGACTCCACCGAAATGCCGTGGAGTTATAAATTCCCTTCCAGAAAAAAAAAAATATTGAAACTATTGATCGGGTTGGTTGGCTGCCCTCATACATATCAGATACCACCCGGGCAGAAATTTCTCTGTGTAGGTATAATAAAAAATCGGATAAACCTTGGTAAGCGTTCGTAACTTCATCGGCTTAAAATCCTCCGAATCTGGGGGGAATTTGAAGCCTTGTGGAAGTGGCTCTCCACCCAATTGATGCAAACAGAATTTCCATTTGATAGATGGCCCTTAAGATGTTTAACACTTATGTAAGCCAGGATGTCTCAAAAATTATGTCGTAATGCCAATTTATGGGGCATAAGGTGTTCGAATAATTCGAACGAACGTTTTGCGTTCTTGGGGGGATGGGTGCAAAATTCGTCTCTCCTAGGTTACCCTACAAAAGTAGAAATCGCCTTACCTACCCGCAGAGCTTACGAAAGGATCGTTAAACTAAAATGGCGGAGAGATGTTTGGTGCTCTGTCTTTGCACCTATAATTTATCCTAGAGGAGTGCAGTGGCGTCAGTCATCCTCAGGGAGAAAGCAAGAATTTGTTCTGCTGGATAACAAGTGCGCTCGCTTAACGAAGGCGAGCGGATCAGCCCCATTCTTCTGAGATAAAAGGAACAGTTAAATCGCTTTCCATAACTCGTCCCTATTTAACCTCTAGCGCTCTTTGCCCGCCTTCCAGCGCCATAGTGCTTTGTTGTTAATAAAAAAAGCAGATAACTGAAAAGATAGAATGCTTCTCGCTGCTATTTGTTCCCAGGCGCCCGCCGGGCGAAATAGCAAGGCGAGAGGGTGCAAATTCCCCTTTGTGCTATTTCTGACTATTGTTACTGCGGTGGGGCAGAGAAATGAATGATAAACTTCTTTTCAGAGGGTTCGCCTCGTGCCATCCATCTCACGCCCCTGCTGCAAGGATCAGTTTGCGTTATTCGCAGGCTGGGAATCGCCTGAATTACTACCCATTTTAATGGACCTGTTACTTGATACCCATTACCCACCGAGCTCACAATTTCGACCGGAGCGGGGGTAGGTACGTGTGAAGGCCCATTAGACCAGCGTGGTGGGGAGATTGGAAAACTGCCCCCACACCCTACAGCCTTGCTGAATATTTAACCACACGGTTATAGCATCGGATCTTCATATCAGATTCTTGTGTAGCCAAAGCAGATACAAAGATAGAACTAAAAGTTTATGCAAAGCCTTCGTTAGGATGCCGTATTATCGGGGATTTTGCTGACTTAAGTGAAATCTTATGGGTCCCGTTCGGCGACGTTTTTCTGCTCCTTAATTGCATATTTCCCAGAGCACACAATAGATGGAAAATAACAAGTGCAAGGACACGACCTTTATCTGGGTGTCCTCTATTAGCATCGGCAGTTTGTATATTCGCCTATCAAAAAAAAAAAAAAAAAAAACACGTCCTCCGCACAGAAAACGATTTTCAACAGCTTTTCCGGATGATAAGTCCAGAGACACTCTTGAGACATTTCTGTCGGAATGATTTCAGTCTTGGGAAAATTTTCTATGATATTTCCCTTTTTAGGGTATGAAGTGCTCTGCGGGGCTGTGCTGTCACTGCGGGAGTTAAAACGGGAGGACGGGCAGCGTATTGTCGTGAAATGTGTCATGACTCGGAGAAATATGCCAAAAATCATAAAACCCCAGAAGGATGAAAGAGGAAATGGAGTTTCCAAAAATAGCATAACCAGCAATCACAGGGTTCAATATCGTTTCAACAAAAACATTCCACCGGGGAAGCTAGGGCTCAATAAAATTTCATGCAAACAAGACCTCCACTCGAAGTGTACTCCACCACAGCAGGGATGCGGGCATCAGATTCATCATCCCGGCAGGCTCAGCTATTTGTCACTTTTTCCAATTTTCTAGAACACAATAAATATTTTCACGGATTCATCCCCCTGTGTGGGGGGAGGGATGGCCTGTCACACGCCGGGTACATATTGCACAACCCCCCAGCAATACTCGACCGGGGGGCAAATAGATGGAAAAGATGTTGGTAAACAAGGCTTCAAGTTTTCGTGACTTGCCCATTTGTGGGAGGGTTACATCCGGCCAAAATGCCATCGTCATCTCTTCTGCTTTGATAGAAATTGTATACGACTTGAAAATTAGCCGGGATTGAATGCTTCTCGGATGTACGACCGCACATATAAGTCGAGAGATGTTTTCTCGTGTCATTCTGCGGGTCGACATCCGGCGGGCGGCCGTCTAAAAGCCCCTGTCATAAAAGTGTTTACGTTTTCCACTAAATGGATTGATGCGATGGTGTCCGGGCTTTTATGGAGCATACAGCCACTAATTGCTTTCGGTGTGGTTTTGTGGAGATCCCCCCACGCTTTGTACCCTAACCGTCATACATTGAATGTGCTATTCGCTTTCACTGGGAACTTTTCAAGATTGCGGAGTTTTGCGCAATTACGTACAGTGGTTTCTAGTCAAGATTGAACAAACAATTGGAAGTTTGCACGAAAGCCGGTAATTAGTAGGTACATACGTCAAATAGTTTACGCAAATACTAAATAACATACAAACCACAATGAATAAACATAGTGGCTTTGAAACCCTCTAAGTAATTAGACAAATTACTTTTGATGTCGTTCGGCAGTAGTGAGAAAGTGCACTAAATCATTACCAGGGCAACTTGTTTTGGGTAAATTTTTACTAATACCTTTCAGCAAGGGTACAAATCGGGTAAGGTAATGGTAAAATTTGCTATTTCCCCTCTTCCTAACTTTTACACAACTTTGCTTGCCCTGGAAACTGCGCGTAATTAAATAGAATTACTGAGTTAGATTAACTGGTTTTACTTATATAATTTTTACGATTTAATTATCAGCTGTGAGATTTTTATTTTTCCAATACCTAATGGATAATCTTCAGCGCTATTCTCACGTTCAGAGTTGGAGCTGCTTGACTCCGCGAAATATAATTATTTTTGAAGTGAAAACTTCTTTAGGCGCGTTTAGCACTTTTTGTGAGCACTGAATTAAACTGAGCCGTCACGCTCGGCTGATTAAAGGCCTAAACCTATAGAGTCCGTCGGCATCAGGCGTCGCTTCAGGCGTCGTCGCACAACTATTGAATACATGCATTCATATGGGAGCTAAAGGCCTAAACCCATAGAACGCGTCGGCGCGTCGCTTTGCCACGGAGCTTTCACCTTTTTAGCGCGGCAAGAGAGAGCCGAACCCATAGAATCCGTCGGCTTCAGGCGTCGCTTTCGCTATCGCTCAGCTGTTTATGACAATTCGAGACCAACCGCCAACTGGCGCAGTATGCTCCGAAGGTGAATTAACAAGAAATCTAGTAGCAATTCGTCAAGAAACTAGACTAATGAATTCGGGAAAAACTTGGCACCCTCCAGGAAATCCAAACGAAGAAACAGGAAACCGAATAATTACAAAATCACCAAAACTGTTCACAGATATCAAATTCAAACCTTACTTGTCAAATAAACAGCTGATTCAACGAATCCCAACTGGCCAATCGCAACTTATCAGAGCTCTCTCAGCAAAGCTCTTATACGGCGCGTCGCTTTTGCCGAATTATTGCAGGTTCCTCTAAAATTGTCTCTCGCGACGCGCTGCCGCGGCGCCTTCTATGGGTTAGCTCCCATATGAATGCATGTATTCAATAGTTGTGCGACGACGCCTGAAGCGACGCCTGATGCCGACGGACTCTATGGGTTTAGGCCTTTAACCCATAGCAGGCGCCGCGGCAGCGCGTCGCGTGAGAGAATTTTAGAGGAAACTCTAATATTTCGGCAAATGCGACGCGCCGTATAATAGCTTTGCTGAGAGAGCTCTGACAAGTTGCGATTGGCCAGTTGGGATTCGTTGAATCAGCTGTTTATTTGACAAGTAAGCTTTGAATTTGATATCTGTGAACTGTTTAGGTGATTTTGTAATTATTCGGTTTCCTGTTTCTTCGTTTGGATTTCCTGGAGGGTGCCGAGTTTTTCCCGAATTCATTAGTCTAGTTTCTTGACGAATTGCTACTAGATTTCTTGTTAATTCACCTTCGGAGCATACTGCGCTAGTTGGCGGTTGGTCTCGAATTGTCATAAACAGCTGAGCGATAGCGAAAGCGACGCCTGAAGCCGACGGATTCTATGGGTTCGGCTCTCTCTTGCCGCGCTAAAAAGGTGAAAGCTCCGCGGCAAAGCGACGCGCCGACGCGTTCTATGGGTTAGCCCTTTACTTGTCAAATAAACAGCTGATTCAACGAGTCCCAACTGGCCAATCTCAACTTGTCAGAGCTCTCTCAGCAAAGCTCTTATACGGCGCGTCGCTTTTGCCGAAATATTAGAGTTTCCTCTAATAATCTCTCTCGCAACGCGTTGCCGCGGCGCCGGCTATCGGTTAGCTCCCATATGAATGCATGCATTCAATAGTTGCAAAAGCGACGCCTGAAGCCGACGGATTCTATGGGGGCCAGGCTTTACCCAATGTACGCTTTCGGCGCTTTGTCGGCTTTTGTCGGCTTTTGTCGCTTTATGTCATATTGAACGCTTTATCTGCGGCAAGACCCAGCGTAAGCTTTGCTTGCTTTACCCAATGTACGCTTTCGGCGCTTTGTCGGCTTTTGTCGCTTTATGTCATATTGAACGCTTTATCTGCGGCAAGACCCAGTGTAAGCTTTGCTTGCTTTACCCAATGTACGCTTTCGGCGCTTTGAAAGCGCCAGCCGCTTTGTCGGCCATAAACCTATAGTTTGATTTTTAGAGTATGATGATGCAGATGAAGGCCACTCAGGACAAAAACACTAGAGTAATTTATACACAATTATAATTAAGGACATTATAAATGTTATTACTTTGTCAATATACAACGCAAAAAAAATTGTATTTGGTATTATTAATTTCACCTTTTGAAGTTTTCACTTCTGTCGTGTGGTCTTAAGCACACACAATTTTTTTTATCTATTATTCTAATTTGCTGTTTGTTCTTTGTGACTGTTGTGCTCGCGTGTGAAAGCATCCTTCGCGGCAACTGTTTGTGTGTGAAAAGAGCCTTAGGCATTATAGCATGATTTCAGACGCGCACGTTTTGAGTATGGCTTGCCAGACACTGAAAGTATTTCGGACAATATAAATAAGAATAGTGCCATTAAAAGGAATAGGAAAAAATTATTTGAAGGTTTTTATATAAGCGACGACAATGCCGTCTTCATAGAAATTATAAATGAATTTACTACATTTGTTCATTTTTTTCCAAAAGAGGGAGATTTTACAACTTCGCGCCGCTCTAGAGGCTTAACCTTTTGTAGCAAGGCAACATTTTACACGTAAAAACAATAACAGATTTTATGCTCTACAGCTTTTCTATCGATATATTTTTTAGTGCAAGTTACCCAATAGGAGATAAATAAGAGAAACAAATTTTTGTCCAAGTTTTCTAACATTTTTCTCGGTGTAACTTGAAAGGTATTATATTTAATTTACGAAAAAGGATGGAATTTCAAGACATAAAAAATTATTTTTAAATTCTGTATCTCTTTGTACTTTACTCGTATAAAAAAAAATCGACAAGAAGTGGAAATTGGAACCGATGCTTATATAGGCATCGCTTCTTTACCATGCTCAAGCAAGACAGCAGGTCAGTGCAGTAATCGTACGAACCCTCAGTTGCCTTGTTTTTTAGTTTTTTTTCTCGGAATTCGCCCTGCATATCACACGAAAAGCAGGGCGCGCTGAACAACTCGACTTCTCCTGCGTCGAGCTCGCCGGTTGCCGTCGCATATGTGAAGGTATGGCTGTGGACCTGTCAGAAATGTTGGTCGCGTTTTGCCTTTTCGAAGTGGGTAATCTTTATATTTGTTAGTCTATGATAACAGTAAATTGAAGAAAGTAGTTTCGAGGACTTAACTTTGTAACATAAAATGTTTCTTATATATTATATCATTATCATTATATCATTAATAAAAAAAAATTGTTAACAAAATAGAAACGACTTTAAAAAATCTCAGGCCCTAAAAAGTTTTAAATAAAATCATTTAAAAATACTCTGCTACTACATCCAACACATGAAAATTTCGGTCGCCATATTGGATCAGCCATTTTGAATAAATACACACTGTTATATACTAAAACCTCCCCAGAAATATATAGATCATATCAGCGAAAGACTTATCAAAATCGGTTCAGTGGTTTTTGAGAAAATCGTGTACATACAAACAAACAAACATACATACTGGTGAAACACACAACCTCCTTTTTTTTAAAGTCGGTTTAAAAGAAGAGGACTTAAATTATTTCCCTGGGGAACACCTGAAAACCCTTTATTTTGTTTTGAAGTAAAACTTATTTCACAAAAGTTTTTTTAAAACTTTATGTGTGAGTTTATGTTTGAGTCACGGGATGCGTTAAATTTCGTTAAAATTTTTCTTGCTTTTACAAATATTTGGAGATGTTTAACGCTGCAGGAATTGAGATACAAAGCCCAATAATTTAATAATGGGTTTATTACTAATGGTTCACACGGGCGCAAGTTTTTTGGCAAAGCTCTACATATACTCGCGTATTCGATGTTAGAGCAAAAACCAAATATTCAATTTTAATCATATAGCAGTGCACTTAAATAGCATCCACATGCACACAGCCACGATTAAGCAAATGCTAATCCCACTTCTGTAGCAAAATTACTTTATATAATTGTCAATGCTGCTCATTGCTGTTAGCTAAACAAAGATTGCCTGCACTTTATCAACATAATTGCAGTATTATGTATAATTAAAGGACTCTGAAACCTTCTCAAGAAGTAAGAGCAAGAGCTAATTTCATCTATTTAGGATCGTTTATTAACACAAAGAGCTTCCATCATACACAGAGTTTAATACCCTAATCTCCGTTATTATACCCGTACCACCTTTGTTTATGCCAAACACCCGTTAAGGGTGAAATACAAAGAAGAAAAACGTGACCAGAATTACATAGGTGAGTACTTCAGATAGCTACAAGTTTCTTCGATGGACGAAAGAATGTTCAGATAGACACGAATTGTCTCAATCTGTTCCTTTTTATCAGAACCAAATATTGACAGAGTTCAATCCTTTTTAGATTCAAAAGCAGTTGGATGGGTATTAAAAGATACTTGAAGTGATTTAAGGTACCTATTAACACTAGCACAATTCAGGACAACTTTGTTTTTTTATTATTTCAAAAATGGCGGGGCTAAATTGCTGGACATGATATCAGTGCAGTTTCGTGTTCTTTCAGTGCGTTTAAGATGCAACGTCATGTGTTGTAAAACAATATATGGTATTTCCATGACTTGTGCCCGCTTGAGTTAATTTATTGTTTTGGCCTAAATGCACGTAAGCAATATTTGTTCGTTGAATTGCTTAACGTTCCGCATATGTGCTTAAGGAATTTAAGCACTTCTGACTGTTGGCTTTATGCGCAAATGACGTATTTTTATTTTATAATTTCTTCTGAATGTCGGCCGATCGCAAATATTCCCACATGCCGATATGTAACAAAGCACTAGATGGGCAGATATTTTTTTTAATAAAAAAGAAAATAAGCGAACACATACATATATAGCTTCTTTATTTATTCGCCAGAGTGGTACTCCTTTCCTCTCCTTTCAATTCCAAAAATATGTTGAATGTTCTGCGTTCGAATTTTTCAGGATGCTAAATTTACTAGTTGAGTTATCTAACTACGTAGGGCATCTTATTAATATAAGTTAAGAAATGCTAGATGCCTTATTGAAATCGAAAAGTTGCGTTCGCTGTTTCATACCACATTCAGAAATTGTTATAAGCCCCCATTTCTTTTATTTAATGGTAATTTATTATAGTAAATTACAAATAGCAGTTGCGAAAACGGAGAACACTTGAAATTACAAAAGCCCGATTGCCATTTTGAATGCGCCATTTTAACTTAGCTATTTCTGCTATAAAAATTCAAAATCTGCACCCTAAGATGCTATAATTATTATTTTTAGTGGTATTCATTTGAAGTTTAAAATTTTGGGTTACCATTATGAGTTCGCCAATCGGTGGGCCTAAAGTTTTCTTTGTGTTTCCGAAGTTGAATTATCAAGACCCCCTAGCCTGAATTTCATGGTAATCCGTTGAAGTTTAAGAACTTTGGTAGTCATTATAGGTCCGCTATCTTAAATTTTCGAAAGTTTGAAATGCATATCCCCTTAGTTTTTTTTTATTCATTTTCATTAACATTGCTTAAAGTGGAGGAGTTTCGGTAGCCATTTTGGATCCGCCATCTCTAATTTTGGTAGATTTGAGTTCTGTAACTTCAATGACGTTTTCATTTTAAATTTCATCAAAATTGCTTAAAATTGAAGAATTCCAGTCGACATATTGGATCCGTCATTTTGAACTTGGAAATTTGGATAGCATGATCGAAAATGGCGACCGGGAAACCCCTTAATGAGGATTTTCAGTGCAATAACTTCGATTTTAACTATTTCGGTAGCCATCTGGTGTCCGCCATCTTGAATTTTGGTAGATTTGAGTTCTGCAACATCAAAGACGTTTTCATTTTAAATTTCATCAAAATTGCTTAAAATTGACGAATTCCAGTCCACATATTGGATCTGTCATTTTGAACTTGGAAATTTGGATGACATGATCGAAAATGGCGACCGCGAAAACCCCTTAATGAGGATTTTCAGTGCAATAACTTCGAGTTTAACTATTTCGGTAGCCATCTGGTGTCCGCCATCTTGAATTTTGTAGATTTGAATCATGTGACACAAAAATGTCTACATATTATATTTCATCAAAATATCTTGAAATTGAAGAATTCCAATCGCCATATTGGATCCGTCATTTTGAATTTGGATAATTTGATAACAGATTCGAAATCAGCGACTCCGAAACCTCCTAGTACGGATTTTTAGGGCAATCCTTTGAAGTTTATTTCATTTAATAACAAAATTAACGGGTAGTCATCTTGGAGCCGCTATTTTGGAACCTTGCACTTTACCAAAATAACAAATACCCTGTATGTTAATTTGGACTATGCACTACCTTGCGTCCAAAAATGAAGTCTATCGAAGCAACCGTTTAGGCGTGATTGAGTATTAAGAGACAAACAAACAAACATATAAATACACACACACAAATTTTCTTTCATTTTTATACAACATATTAATTTAACGATTGATTGATTCGCAGTCGTGTTTTAATTTCTGCAAATTCGATAAAAAGCCAATGGTTTTTCCTGAGGGTTCAAATACCATATTTATATACCATATATATTACGATTCGAGCCATTCATCTACATCCGCTGACGTTCACCTTTTGTGAATTAAAATATTGTATTTATTATACATTTCTGATAAAATTAATTTCCATTTTATCGAATGCTGTGTATAACCCTCAAAGCACTCGACCTATGAGAGGGTGAATGTGTACCTTCCGCTGTAAACGTGTAACGAGTAAGAAAATTATTTAATCAATTTCGAGGCAATCAATTCGAGCCATTCTAGTAAATCACTCGACGATTGTGGGAGCCGTGAAAATTTGTAACCTACCACGATCCATACTTGATCTACACTTGGAATATAAAATAACCAAAGCCTGCCTGTTCGGTGATTCATGAAAAATAGCAATTTTATGCAAATGCTGTTCAGTTTTGTGTCCTACCTCTAAGCGAGCACTCAGGTAAACATCAAAGGGTCCGCAATGGGAGGCATCGGGCTGCTAATGAATGTAATCGGTATAATCTATACCGCGCAAATGTACAACAATATAATAGAAATGGGTTCTGCCGGAAAAAAGGTACGTGTAACACGTGAGCTTCAACGTTGGGCATGCAATTAAACGCTCAAAAAATTTGGAAGTTGCGTGCCCGCTGGTTTCACGGCCAAATGGAAAATTATGAGTTCGCGACGCGTCCAGTGAGGCTGTCAGCCATTAAAACTGGGTCATTTGGGGGGCCCCGAACGAATACAAAAGTTAATTTGGGTGGTAGAACGATGGAAATTATTAGGAAAAACAAAAGGAAAATCACGAGGCCTTCATTATCCTCTAGGGAGGCATTTTCAGGGAAATCTTCTCACCCTCAAAGGTTAGTTGGATGGCTGTTAAACAGGTAATTGAGCAGGGGATTTCATTCCCTTTTAGCGGCTTTCTTTAGTATCTGCGGGGTAGGAGGATGTATAATTAAAAAAACGTCAATGGGAAAATTACTCCATTCGCACCAACTTTGCAGTACACGGTCGATTTATTACCGTTGCATGCAATCAAGTTATGGTGTGTGCTTTAACTAAACCTCGCGTTTTTGCAGCACACCACCAACTAATTATGCTTTGTGATTAGCCCCTGTAAGAATTTCATCATGTCTACTGCTTTAATTTCCATTTGTGTCAAAAATTGGGGGATCCCTAGACGGAGGGGTCGTTTAAATTGTTTCTAGAACTTTTCAAAAGTTAAATCCAACCCAAAAGCTTCAAGACGGAAGGCAATCGTCTAAGGCTTTGACCCTTGTCTGGAACTGTCAAGATATCTTATCTAATCCAAATTCGAAATTTATGGCCTGATCACTGTATTGCACAATAAAAGTGTAAGGAGAGTAAGTAGGCAGGTTAAGTCGAAGCTTTGGGCTGGGGGCCTGGAGCTGAATGGATGGGAAGTTTTTCATTTTGTTTCCCGCGCTTCTGATGAAGAAGGTTTATGGAAATAGGGAGTAGGGAGTACATGTGCTCTGCGGCTCGAGTATTCCCTTGATTGTGCTTCCGGATGATGGATTCCCTTTAAGTTTCGAATTTTCTTCTGGTTTTATTCTTGAACAGTAATAACACGTTTGAAGTGCTCCTTAAGGGTACAAGTATGTAAAAGACGTACGATGTTTACGAACAAAAGTTATATATGTATGCTGGTACTGGGATAATACCAATAATATTTTCATTATTTATTATATTAGGTATATCATTATTTATTTAGAGTTACATCTTTTGTCATACTAACTAAAGATTAAAATTTGAAAAACTTATGTAAAAACTAAAACAAATTTCTTTGTACACATACAAATTAAAATAAAATAATTTAATGATGTAAATTGAAAATAAAAACGATTATTGAAAATTAGAGACAGTAATTGAAAATTTCAAACTGTGTTCTTTATTTTAGGCTTGCTTTATAAGCCTCAAGTACTAAGAAAACTTTTAAGATCAAGTTTTAAGTCATGTGACCAAGCTAATGCCTTCTAATACTAATAGGTAAACAATTTATAAATGAGAGATAACGCTGAAAAAAGAACGTCACCGAACTACATAGTGCGTTTGAGGAATTAAGACGTCTCTATGCCTGGAGAAAAGCATAAAGCGAAGATGATTGTGCAGATACGAGGGATACATAGAGTATTCACCAAATAGTTACGTTACAACAAATAAATGAGACCGTACGTATGGCACTGCGGTTTGGGTTACTTAGGGAAATTTTTATATATCGCATCACGTTGCGTAAAAACGCCACCAGAACTATTAAAATATGATGATTACGTACGAACAGCTCAAGAATTTGCCGTATGGTGACTGCTCTTACGTCGCCTTTCACGAATAGAGTTTTGAGATTTGACCCACTGGATTTTGTTGCTTTTTGATTGTATGTATCTTGTTAAGCTGTTTCTCGGAAGGGACAATTCGGTAAGATAATGCTTGCGATGTTGAGCTTGGCGCCCACGGTGCATGTGCGGTGGGAGGAACCCGGAAAACTCACGCCCCGTGAGAAAATTATTTAAAAAAAAAATTAAATTTTTATTTTGAATTTTAATTATTTAATTTTTACCAATAAACATTTCATTTTTAACAATAAAAACCGATGTTTTAAATTTTTTCCCTTTTCCCTCCTTCCGTATCTCCTTAAATATTGATCCTAGCGAAAAATTGTATAGGATCTTTTTAGAAGAGAATTTTATTTAAATTAATTTAGTACACGACAATTTTTTTGCTAGAGGCAATAGTTGTCGAGTTATTAACGATAAACTGGAAAACGGGACTTTTAGAGACACCCCCTCCCTTTAGCTCCACTCCCACCCATCAGTACTTTTAATATGTTGTTAGGGACACCTTCCCCTACAACTGTGCCAAAATTGATCTTCTAGTCGTATGTATGTACATGAATTTTTTCTGCAATTTTTCCTTCGTTGCCTATATTATTATAATTTTTTGCGTGAACGAAGCGGTTTCGGTGATATTTGTGATCAACACTTAGACCAGCTTTTCTTTTGCATTCGCCAGTATCTTTAAAACAAATGGCTTAGATGATAAATAGTAAAACTGCAAACACAGTATTTGGTTCAAAAAAGGAATTTGCGTCCACCGTTATGGTCAATACTTTCAGTTCCCTATTTCTTCCAATTTTAAAAGTTCTTTGCCAAAAGAACATGTTCTCGTATTTAACGATTAATTTATTTTTATAATTTTCCAATTAGGGTTACACAGCTGCGGCCTTCGCAATTTTGAAAATTCAGCATGAAAATTAATTAATATCGGGATGAGCATGTAATAAATAGCAGGGTTGCACTGAACGCCAATTACATCGAATAAAGCGTCTGGATTACCCCGGAATGGCCAAAAAACCCAAATTCCCTAAGGCTTAATTAATCTCTCTGTGAACATTTCATAATATTGTGCAAAAATCGAATTTGCGTGCTATAAAATTTTAATCGTCGCGCCGCGGAGATACAAATCACTTTTAAAGCTGCCACGGGAATCGTCTGCCTTAATTATTTCCGAGAACATTTGCCGGAGCGGTTGAGTTAGTCATAGCCGCATGCCTGCATGAATAAGTCATATGCCCAGGTCCTGCGTGCTTGTACCGTTACAGTGCATAATGAATGCATTCGAAGGCGTTCAAAGGGCCCCCCCGGCCCTTGTCCACTGCGAGATCGGATCTTAATCCGCAACGTAGTGCAAGTCAGGAGCGCAGCTCTGAGTTGGATAATTGGTTTATGGTTTATATCGCAATTGGCGTAATTGGTGTTATTTATAGTGTTGGACAATTCGTTTTCACCTTTAGTGTCGGAGTGGCTTGTTTTCGCGTCTGTCTTGCACTAACTGAAATGATTGTTTCCATAAGCTCAGTGTGCCTAGCTGGTGGAGTGAAGGCGTGTTGACTGATGCTTGGCGCGGAGGTGGAAATGCAAGGAACAAAAAATAAGACATAAAACAGAAAACAGCGGAAACAGAGGAAGCTTTAGAAACAAAAAGAGTTTTAAATGCTGCCACGAATCGCACGCTCTCGGGCTTAGATAGATTTGAAAAGACAATGGTGATCCTTGACGGAGGACAAAAGTGAATAGTGGAGAAACACAGTGTGAACACTTAAAGCTCTTATCGCAAATTAGGAAAAGGAAAAGAAAATACAGGGGGACACAAAAGGTAGCGGACACAAAGCTTGTTCGAGTGAAAAATTGAAATTACCATCACTTCAGGGTATCACAACTATTCACAGAGCAACAGAGGAAGTGAGCTTCAGATACACTCCGGGACAATGCTTCCGATCTTCCGGTCTTCCGATCCTCCAGACATTTATATTCGCGTTCCTGGGGGGCGACCAGGAAGAATTTTTAGAGGACCACTTCACTTTGTGCCATCACAGCCACCGACAGTCCGAGCACATCCTCCTGGAGGGAAAATCCTTACAGGCACAAACCGATACACTACAGCTCCGAGTATCGCGAGGATTCGATTCAAAATCACTTCCCACCAAAAGCCACCAAAACAAGCGATACCACTCGCGATGGAAATTAAATTAAATTTTCCTCCCCCACAGCACACAACCCCCAGTGGCCAGGGGCTTGGAAGGATTTCACTAGATATGAGCACTTGAACAAGCCGTTGAGGACCTGGTGCTGCCTCGTAACCGAACTCTTTCGCGTTTCAAAGGAAACTGTGCTTTTCCGCAAAATTTTCCAAGATAAAATAGAAACGTTCTCTGAAACTCTCTTCGGAAAATTCAACGGAATCGCTGGAAAAGCTCTTACATAGAAAATATTCTCTTCGTTAGATTTTTCCCCAGATCCAACAAGTTAAATTGCACTTTCGGGTCACCGGAGCTATTTTCCCGGTTTCCCGCTTTTCCCTATTTTGCGAGGCTAAGAGAAGCGTAATTTCCTCGTGGCAAATACTCTTAACAATTCCATGCACCGTGGAAAATTGACTTTTAATGGCAAACTCACGAGAAAACTTTTGCGATGTTTTTTTTTTCCATTCAAAAGAAAATTGTCGCAGTGGTTGGTGTGTTTTAGAAACGTCTGACACGTCTGGCCAGTGTAATTGAAAAATGATGGCTGAGAAAATTACCGCCACCAACCGACCAGCCTGCAGGACTGCTGACTGCGGGAATCTGAGTTTTTCCGCTCGACTGCCTGTTTATGCCTCACAGGGAAAAGCGACGACGGCTTTTGTGCTGATTGCTTGTTTTTTCGTACTTTCTGAGAATTGGAATCGGACGAGAGGGCTAGTTTTTTATAGAAACTTTTAGGCAAATAGCTGGTTTTATATGCTAGTGAAATAGGACCGTCGCAGATTCATTGAATGGGCATAATTTAATGCGTGCAGCAGCGTTCGAAACGAAATTGATGCGGTGGGTCTGCAGATGAATTTATATTTCCGATTTACATAAATTGAACTGGAGTCCCCCTTTTACCCAGTTGGGCTTAATAAAGGAGGGTTATGTGTGTCACGGTCTATATGTTGTCGGCTTTGTACGCCCCTAGTTGACCGATTTCTTTTTTTAAAGAAAGGAAAGGAACGGAAAAGGAATCCTAAGAATATTGTTGGGCATTCGAAAACAAAATTACAATCCCAACAAAATAATGAAGTTGGTTGATGATTGGAGAAACGATAATAGTTCAATCTTACGTCGGCAAAATGGACTACACAATGCGCAGAATTACATAAGTCACTTAGTTGTTGTTAAAAGATTGTACATTATTTTCTGAGCCTAAATTCATCCTAGGGGGATTGGAAAACTGCAAGTTAAGACCACGCGTTTAATTCTATAAATCGTAAACTACTCGAGTGTATGTGGCAGAAATATCGAACTAGTGAGTGCTCCACTGACGAGATCGGCGGCTTGGTGTCTTGATCGAACCTTTAAGGCAGCCTTTGCAAATAAAGTATAATATGTTTGAAAAAAACCTGACTTATATGGTTTTTGAAATCACCGATTCAATTAATAGCGCTGCTGCAACTTTAAGTTCGTTTTTATCGAAACTCTTAAGTTTTAAAATGTACTCAAAACATCTGAAAAAGTGACAAGTTTTTGGCCCCACTGGACGTTCCACACAAATTTTATATAAATTTTTATATTGCTGTTTTGAATTTATTTAATTCGGTTGTTATTCGTTCAGATAAGATGAGGTTATTGACAAACAGAAACACAATAGGTTGTGTGCATTAAATTCACAAACTATGAATTTTTGGCATTTTTAAATTTGTAGAATTGTGCTCGCTCTTAGACGCGTTTTCCTTTTCTCTTTTTCTCGTATAATTCTGTTCTCTATCACATGCGTCCCAACTCTCACGTCGGAGGCCATATGTCTCATTTGGGGTCTCTCTCACACCCGAGCCGAAGAGACCTGAATTGTGTTATCGGAACTGTTACACCGAAGTTTGACAGCCGAAATGTGACAGCCGAAGTGTGACATTTCGCCAGTGTCCAGTATAGTCTACTCTGAGAAATCAGATATACATATGTATACACATTAAGAAATTAGGGAATTGAAAATGGGAATGGGAAATAGAGAGAATTTGAAGAAATGACATAATTCATAGTAAAACTCAACCACGAGCTGCGAGATGAAAATCAATTGTGTCATCCACGAAACCACTCGTCACGTCATAGGAGCTGCTGTTGTGGAAGTCTTGAAGTGTGAATCTAAAATGAGCCAATAAAAATATTTCACATAATTACTTTAGTAAGTATTTCACGCTGATTACTTTATTAATGATTACGCTCTCAATTAATTCAGTACAATTAATCACTAGTGGCGCTCTCAGTACCATAAATCATTCGAACAATCATAAATTGTAATTGCAATGGGATTTTTGTTCCCACCACTTTTGGCTTCAATGCAAATTAACACATATGTACATATAATATTTAATATATCCAATTGTTTTTGCATTTGCTCATTGCGTTAGTTTTCACCCCAGCTGTATAATGGGAGCTAGAATTTTATGGCAATTACATATTGGCAATAGTGAAGAAAGGGTAATTAGTAATTAATTACAGTCAAATAATTTAACTATCATTAATTATACATTTATAATTTCAGTAATAAGTGTTTTTTTGTAAATTAATTTACCCGTAATGGTGATGGTAATTGTAATGAGCATGACAGTTTAACAAGTCTGATTGTAAATGGGTATTATAATTTATATAAAAATCGGTCCATATACTCGTATTAGTAGTCCATTTGAACGAAGTCACAGGCAAATTCTAATAATGTATAAAAATAAGGGAAATTCACAATTTCAAAAAATAAATTCATATGGAAAAATGAAATGAAAAAATGTTCGATTTTCCACTTTCCTTATATTCTACTTTCGAGTTGAACGAAGCATACTATGAAAGCAGTCACCAAGCATTTATGTACGAGTTTCTTATATTTATGGACGTGTTTGCAAACAAGATAAACGACAACCCGGCACATTGGGGTTGTGGTTACTCATCGTGTTCGAATTTTCCACCCTGAGGCATGGATCCAAAAATAATTAATCATCATCAAAAGCGTCACTGGATTGTTAACACGTGCGACTAATTTTCTGCTTGAACCAACACAGATCATCCCCCGCGAGCGTAAAATAAAACCCTTGGTTCTGCAGCACCTGTCGTCATAAGTTTGAAGAAGATGTCGTTATTTTCAATTAATTAATATAATTCGCGGCGGTGCCCCAGAGCTGTCGCCATTATGTCTGCAAAAATAATGATTTCCTTACCCATTCACTCGAAACGACAAAATCTTCACTTCTTTTCCACAAGGACGCCGGAAATGAGAAAAAGCGAAAATCTCAGCGACAAGAAACTCATTTACAGGTCAGCAGGGAGGGAATAAAAAACGCTGGTATTCTTTTTTAAAGCGCTTTTCAGACGATCTCCACCTGAATGGGCAAGACAAGATAGCCGGGAAAGTCCAGGAGTTAGGGGCGATTATGCTCAACAGTTCCTCTGAGCAAATTAGAAAGTTGTATGCAATCAATATCGGCGGATACCCCTTGGAGGAGCATCCCTTCCCGCTATCCCTGCCAAATACACGCTTATTCCATTAGGATATTCACTTTCGCTTTTTTGTGTAGGAACATCTCGCCCAAGGTGAATTTTATGATAAAAGCAAAAATGTCCCAAAGTGCTTCCGACCGGTGTTTCTTGTCGGGCGTCAAACAAATCGACCTAGCAAAGCGAAAAGGCAATAGCAACGCAGACAGACGTTGGTAAGGGAAGGTAAATGGAATACATATGTCCTGCAGGGATTTTCTGGCCTCGGCATGTACACCGAAAGTATTTTAATTTTCCTCCCTAATTTTTTGGCTGATATTTAATAAGTTTGCCACATCACGTACTCACATCACATTTCAGCGTTGTCATTAAAAGTCAATTACCGACGGCGCCTCGGTGTTTTTATAGCTTTAAGTCCTTCTGCTGGTGCGGTGGGAGTCTGCTTATTCTGGGAACGCCTAATGTCTTCAATTACGGTAGGATGTTAGATACACGTGTAGCGAAAAATAGTATAAAATATTTTCTGCTGCTGTAATATGTTATACCGACATTGGGATGATGTTAAGCCCTTCTCAAAATTATTCAGCAGCATAAAATTGAACACACAATAAATTTGTACCTCCGAATCGATTACGGGCAAAATGTTCGAAATTAACAATGGAAGATCTTTATACTGAGAAATTGCAAGTCTCTTGGGAGTTGCAGGATGATTCATAAATTCGACACACTCATGGTATGCTACTATCTCAATGTGATTCTTACACATTTCAACAACGTCCATTTACGTAGGTTCTTGCGAAAGTAAAAAATGTTCTTTAATTTTGTAAAATTCATGACTTTCTCCGAAGTTAACATTGTCTCCGAAATTCATGTAATTAAGCTAAATACACCAGTAGCTGATGCTTTTTCAGAAAAAGTACATAAATAAGACAGCACAAGCTGGAATACCTCAAACTTTATTAGTCTGTATAGAGTCGCCCTTCAGCGGCTGAATTGCGAACTACTGCCCAGAGTCATCCGCTGAGAAGTGTCATGGCAAATTGTTGATCAAACCCGTGCGCGTCTCTTACGATTTTTGCTAATTTTTATTATATAAATCGCTTAGAATTTGGTGGGGAAAAAAGACATTCGTTTATGCTGTTTGATTGTTAAAAAATGGCGTTTATTTATTAAAATTCGTAACAAAGAATCTAAACTGTTCTAAATTCACCCCGTGTCAACTATTGACACCTGTAATTGTCTAATATTCAGTAGTTGACATGGGGTGCCAACTATGAAATTATTAAGTGTCAACTACTGACTTTATTCCTCTATGCCAATTTTTAAATGCCTTCTACGAATGGTATCTTTAAAAATTATACAGAAAAAGCTATGCAAATGACTGTAGAGGATGTGCTGTACTCAGCGTTGGGCATTAGTCAACTAATTCTGCAATCAACTAATCAATTGATTCAAAAATTAATTGCGATTAATTTAATTGAACTAAAAGATTATTTGCAATTAAATCACTTAATTGTTGCTTGCAATTAATTTATTCAAAACTTAATACTCAACCGTCAATTGCAATTGTATTTTCAATTGTTATTATTAACGATTAAATTCTTCCGCTGCAAGTCGTTTAAAAGCTTGTTTGCGTTTATAATTTAGATTCCAGAACATTCTCGAAAATTAGTTTAAATTTCGGGGAAATAGAATAATTTTCTGTAATATTGTATTTTCAATTTCTTTATTTTTATTTAAAAAATAAATAATAAAATCATGAAATAATGTTTGCCTTTAAAATACACATCAGAAAATGATTTTCGGGAATACTCACTCAACAACATGGTCACGTTACATGTTATGTGACATGTGATATGACATGTGATGTGACACTTGACATAATGTTTTTTATTGCACCATGTTTGTGATTCGATAACTCCCCCCCAGCTCTAAAACAAATCTATTATCAAAAATGTAAATCGAATCAGTTGACACGTTAAGGCATTTTTTTTCCTCTTTGTTCACATAGCTCAGACTAAGTTCAATTTCTGGAAAATTAATGATTAGTAGTCGTTGCACAAACTTTTTTTTCTATTGTATTACGACAAGTATTCATTCCTGATGGCGGTTTTAAAAATTTATATTCTTGAGTAAGTTCACAAAAAAAAAAAATCATAAGGAGTTGCTTCCACAAAAAATCTAACTTAGTTCGGTAACCGAATACACATTTCTTGTAGTGCTCATTATAATGGGTTTGTTGATACGATCCAACACAACCAGTGTTGGGCAAAATTTAATTGTGATCAACAAGTAAAATTATTTAACTTAAGTTGTATCTTCTACAATTAATTAATTAATTGTTAATTGCTTTTACAATTAAAATATAAAGCTAAGAATTAAATATGCTGCTGCGCGAGACTTGTGTGAGGAAGATTAAAAATGAAGAGATTAGTGATATCTGGAACTATAAAGCCTACAAACTTGAAATTTAGAAAGTGGGTTTCTTCCATGACGTAGAGCGGTGAAAGAGAGGTGAGAATTAGCCAAGACACTTTATAAACCTAGAATTTTTGCTTTGAAAATGTGTCTTGGCTAGTCATGTCGTGTCGAAACGCCCAGCAGAAAAAGGCCTACTATCTATCAATGAATTATTAAAAAGAAATTTGCATTATTTTGCATCAACGATCTTCCCGATGTCAAAATCAGCTGATTAACCCAATTACCCAACCCAACTGAGACAACTGAGACGGTTGCTCAAAATGTTCTCTCACTTATCTCACTGACTGACATTGGC
Organism: Neoitamus cyanurus; assembly: GCA_947538895.1. NCBI lineage: Eukaryota > Metazoa > Arthropoda > Insecta > Diptera > Asilidae > Neoitamus > Neoitamus cyanurus. Next base: position 15,558,696 of record OX384544.1, on the reverse strand, counting down.
ATCGACGATTGAATTTTTTTTAAAATCATCGCTTGACACACCTTAGATAACTAAAAATTCTTGTATGTGGAAAAAAGCGTCCAGTGTCGATTTGTCAATTTTTATCATCTCCTACTATCCCCAGTAGGTGATTGGGGTAAAAGGGCGGACATGTTTGTATGTAATTTTTTTCAACAATTTCATCGCTTGAACACCTCTGGTGTAGTCATGATTTTAGTCACATGAACAGTCAAATAGTTATAGATTTTGTGATAAAAGTCATTAAGACAGATGAAAAATATTATTTGTACCCCTAATGTATTTTGTGAATGGTGAACCCATTAGCCTTGCCACATGTGTATAAGCGCATCGATCCTACCCCAGGGGTACAATTGTAAATGTCGCATTTGTATTTAAGGTAATGAGATATGTAATTGTATTTAGTGGCAATAGTTTATCCAGAATCCCCTTGGATGTGCGCGTAACTTGGTGTGCGAATAAAATATCGCAAATTTAGCATATAACATATGCACATATATTATGTGTCCTTCAGACAGAAAAAGCATCTCGACAACCGTGAGAGAGACTCTGTATAAAAATTTACATATCTGCAATAAAATGCCGTCGCCCGCCGTCTTAAGTGGTTGCTGTGGTGAAGGAAAGTTATGAAATTCCGCTCAACGACACTTGAAATCAAAGGGAAGAAAAATCGTTAAAATCTCGGCAATGTTCCAGAAATGAAGATGTTCCCACAGTTTAAGGGAAGTGGCACTTTGAGCCCGATATGCCCACTTATCCGTCCCAAGTCTTCATTTCCCATGTCTGAAGTTTTGCAGTTTTCTTAACAGAGGCATAAGACGTCATCTCTGCAACGCCCTCGAACCCATTAACTGCTAACAGTGTATAAAAGGCCTTCCTTACGACGGAACATCTCGCCTTGGTGTCCTCACAGAAGAATGAGACATCATTTTTCATTCGCACACAGCGTCCTTTGTGATTTGAAACTGAGTTTCATGTGAATCATGCGATAGCGAGCTCTTTAGTGGAAGGAAGTGTCAGCGTTCCGTTACACACAAGAAAGCGTGCGGTGGTGTCAAGTGACAACTTGTGCACTAAAGTTCCTTCGGAAAATATGAAGAACTGCCCAAGCTGTAGGATGAATGCTGTCGTCTACACTACATTATTCAAAACATCAAGCGATTTTTTTGTGAGCCTCCCTTGATTTATTTGGTAACCTCTTATACCAAGCAATTTGCAGGCGCATGCATTCATCCGCCTCTCCCAGGAGCGGGCACTCTGTATCATAGTTTGATCTACCCGAATTTATGGCATCTCGCCTTCACGAAGTTTTGCAGAAAAGCGGCTTGTGGCAGTCGCTAAAACCACTCTATCGTCAAAAACCCTAGAGGAGTCTCTCAAGACTCCGGCAGAAATTGGAAACCAACAAAACAACTGGAGCGGAAGAGGATATGACTTCGGCGATGGCACAAAGTCCACAAGAAACAAAAAGTGCTAAAGTTTAGCTGGGACGTCGTTGTCGTTCACGTATTCTATTCCACCCTTCCCCGCCCGTTGCTATCTTTTCAATGAGAAACTTTCCAGTTTTCACTCATAACTTGTTGTCAGGCAGAACTAACTCTAAACTGAAAGTTGCCTCCTGCAGAATTGTGCAGCTTAATACAATCCGTCCGTTCGGCCTGACCTGGGCGCCCGCCGGGATACGGGCCCGAGACGGACACGTACGAGCTCGGGTCCTTTTATAAATTGCGGGGTTGTTCTAATATTGAAACAGCCCCTCGTCCCGGCCTCGTTTGCTGAAACAATAGCAGAGCAATCATCGCACGCATCATTTGCTCCGTGCAGTGGAGCTACCGGATGATGGCGAAGGAACGATCTACCCGGCGGGAGCTGGCGCACCCAGGGTAAACTAAGTGGCACCCAATATCAATAAATTTTAATATACGGCTACATTGGAGCTAAAAGCGCCTGCAGGAAACATGATAGAAGCCATCCTGGCAATTGTGTGGGGCTCTTTAAAAGTAATAAAGGCGCATATGCAATTCCCGACAGGACCCGGGGCTGGGCTCCATCGTCATCCCATGCGGGACAATTTTAAGCAGCTAAATGTGCCGCCGCGCCGCCTCCTTTCATCTGCAATTGCACAAATTTATCCGAATGTTTGCTCGCTGGCCTGAATTTATCTCGGCGTAAAGCACCCTTAATGCATTGGTGCAATTCGTGAAATTAGTTTTCTAGCCGGGCCCCGTCTCCGAGATCGGTTCTGTCTGGGATCCTGGCAATAAATCACAGGCATATGCTCCCCGCCGGCGGCAGGCCTTCCACACTACGTCCAATCCAACCCAGATGAAGGTCACACTGAATGGAATTATTCATGAAATATTTTTTTCTCGCCGCCCCGCCCGCCCAGAATTTGAATTCATTCATATTCAAATCCGTGGGGCTGCCAATTTTTGATTATTTCGGGTAGAGAGCCCCGTTGAATGGATGGCGGCGGAAATTTAGAGCGTTAACAGTATTTTTCTGGAACGCTTTCAGAGACCGAGGGCATTTTATTTGGAATTGAAACTCAATTGTGTCTAAAATAGCATCTTTAGAATGTTTTGGGGATTTTCATCAGTTATGACATGTAGGGCTGGGCGCACACTGTGAGAGTAGGGAAAAATCGGAAAATTAATACAAAGAAGTAGGTTACACATTTTTTCTTAGGGAAGTATAACGAGATATCCCACAGGAAAATACCTTTTAAGGGTTCAACCATAACACAACAAAAATTGATCTTACAAAACTTCCAAAGCCTTTTTCAATTTTTAAGGAATACAATTGAATAGGGCTTCCCTACTCCCTATAGAATGCAAAATTTACGACCCTTGAATTTGATATTAGAAGAAATCCCTTAACAGCTATCAATGAAAAGGATTTTATCTTTCATTTCAATTATTGATGCCGTAACTTTCTTAATATGAGTTTTCCTTCAGTTCGCTTAATGTGTGATGCATGTCAATTTGACCATACCCTAGCAGAAATGAAAGGGGTGATAGATCTCACGTAGGCTAAAAAAAATGTGTGGAAGGGGGGACGCACATTATTATTTAATTTTCATCTTTTTATCTAATGAACGCATCGACATCAAACTTACGCCAAACAACTACTATAGTAAAATCATTGTTTTTCTGCTATTATCTAATATATAAAATTCTCGTGTCACAGCGTTTGTAACAAAACTCCTCCGAAACTGCTTAACCGATTCTTATGAAATTTTTCATACGCCTAAGTGATAAGGGTGGTCCACCCCAAAACATTTATTGTTTATTTTTTGGACAAAATTTGTTGTTTTAATTTTTTTATGATTCGGCATTAAAAAATGTTAACACTTCTACCACCAACCCCTATTTTTTAAAAGCGATATTAGTTCTTTAATAATTTTCAAACATCATATCAATTACCACTCGATCAGTTATTCCCGCCAGGCGTCTACGGGTGTCACTTATCGTTTTACTTTCTCAGTGCAATTGTCATATTTATTAGTTCTTACTAGCAAAATTTTTGGGAATCATTTTCAATTAAAAGAGAAATATATACGTATTTTATAATTCTGAAAGGTAGGTAAAATAATAAACGAACAAATACATTATCAGTATACTGTTTTCTACCATTAAGTACTTCAATTTGATCTATTTGTGTGTTTTGTACAGTGAACAAAGGGTCTACAGACACAAAGGGTCTGATTTTTAATTTCCCACATTTCGATGGTAGGTTCGAGATTAGCGACCCCGAAAACACTCTGCAACACAAATAATGGAACAGATGTTTCAGCATATCTCAAATTTCAACCGCCAAGGAGGTAAAAGAGGGTATATATACAGGGTGTTCAGAGGTGGGAGGGAAATAATGCAGGAGGTGAAAGGTCAGGCCGAGGCAAGCAAAAAATCGTATGGGTGGGGGGGGGTCACCTCGCACCGTTCGGCAGTTACAGGGTGATTCGTAAATCAGGATGTTGCCTTATATGGGTACCGCTATTGTATTTTTATTTTTTTTTCTACGCATCGCAGCGACCCCAAACCGGTCTCAACAAATCACTATTCTGAAACCCTTTCCAAAAAGGTCAACACCGCCCCCCTACCCCCAACCCCTTGGCCACAATCACCTCTGGAAGTTGAAAAATTGAATTTTATTTCACGATTTTGCATCTTTCGCCCCACTTTTCTCCTAAATTCACGTTATTAACATACCTACTTTTTATTGTTTTTAAGTTTCCTATCTAATTACCTTTCAAAAAAGGTACAACATGCACAGGTAGAAAAAGGATACAAAAATCCTGAAATTAAAACATCTTCACAGGTACCTAATTACTTTATTGCCCCATAATGGAAAAAGTTGTTAAGTAAAGAATTTTAATGACAGCAAGTTCGGAAATGTTTATTTAGGAAACACAGGTAATAAAGTTTTATTATTTCAGAAAAACTGTTATAAAATACTAAATGGAATCTCGTTAAATGGCGTTATTTGTTTATGATATCCAGTATTGACTTCTAAGTATCCTGACGCTCCGTGTCTAATACCTCCTATGAATTATGGTATAAAAATGGGTAGGTTTGAAAGGACACTGACCATAGTTGAAGAGGAAATTGATAAGAACGGGTGTTTAACACAAAACATTAAGACAAAATGGCAGAATTCACTGTTGAAGAGTATGCCGACATAATTTACGTGTACGGTTTAGTAGACGGAAATGATAGTGAGGCCTTACGGGAATACCAAAGGAGATTCCCGAATCGGCGTGTACCCGATAGAAGGGTATTTTCAAGGACTTTCAGGAGGTTAAAAGAAACCGGAAGTGTGACCACCCCTAGAGCAGAAGCGCGATCAGGAACTTCGGCCGATTCAGCGGAAACCGACCAACAAATTCTCAACATTGTCAGGAACAGCCCTGAAATAAGCATCAGACAGGTCGCACGACGGTTAGGATTGTCTGTAGGGAGAGTGTGGACCGTTGTGAACCGAGAGGGACTACATCCTTACCACCATACCGCGGTCCAAGCACTACATCAAGGAGATTCCGAAAGACGATTGCAGTTCTGCACTTGGCTGCTCGAGTCTGACATCGAAAACAGAAGGTTTATAGACCGAATTCTGTGGACGGATGAAACGCAATTCACCCGGGATGGCATCACAAACTTCCACAACCTCCATACCTGGTCAGATGTGAACCCACATAGGACAAGGTGTCGGTCCTTCCAGCAAAGATTTAGTGCCAATGTCTGGGCTGGCATCATCGGCAACCAGTTGATAGGACCCTTCATCTTACCTCAAGTGCTGAATAGTCAGCTATATTCGGACTTTTTGGAGAATACCCTTCCGGATCTGTTAGAGGATATCCCCTTAGCCACCAGAAGCGCAATGTATTTACAGCACGACGGAGCACCTGCGCATACTGCGAACATTGTTAGGGCAAAGTTGAATGAACATTACCCAGAGCGCTGGATTGGACGAGGTGGACCGATTCCTTGGCCTGCTAGATCACCGGACCTTAATCCACTGGACTTTTTCTTATGGGGAATGATGAAAGATGATGTTTACTCACAACCAATCAACACCAGAGAAGAATTAGTTACCAGGATTGGGACTGCAGCGACAAAAATACGGGAGAGACTGGCTACCATAGACCTCAAACGCGGAATCAGAAAAAGGCTACTTACATGCATCGAGACTGGCGGAGAACATTTCGAACATCTTTTGTAGCACATAAGTTTTAATTGTAATTAATTTTTAAGTAAACAAAATTTATTTTTTAGTTAATTTAAGTATAATTTCTTAAAAATTCGAATTATCCTAATATTTTATAAAAGGATTTTTGTAAATAAATGTTTGTATCCTTTTTCTACCTGTGCATGTTGTACCTTTTTTGAAAGGTAATTAGATAGGAAACTTAAAAACAATAAAAAGTAGGTATGTTAATAACGTGAATTTAGGAGAAAAGTGGGGCGAAAGATGCAAAATCGTGAAATAAAATTCAATTTTTCAACTTCCAGAGGTGATTCTGGCCAAGTGGTTGGGGGTAGGGGGGCGGTGTTGACCTTTTTGGAAAGGGTTTCAGAATAGTGATTTGTTGAGACCGGTTTGGGGTCGCTGCGATGCGTAGAAAAAAAAATAAAAATACAATAGCGGTTCCCATATAAGTCAACATCCTGATTTACGAATCACCCTGTAACTGCCGAACGGTGCGAGGTGACCCCCCCCCACCCATACGATTTTTTGCTTGCCTCAGCCTGACCTTTCACCTCCTGCATTATTTCCCTCCCACCTCTGAACACCCTGTATATGAATGGGAAAATATTTTTTGACGGTACACTCATCAAGCATATGTTCAGAAAGTTTGCGTAACGAAAATTATCTGCCTATCATCGGTTTTTTCTGAAAAACTATAAGTGATACATGCAATATCTTTAAACCGTTATACAGCTTCAGACCTTAGCGAAATGGCCCCGATATTATATTCACGGAGTGTCTTAACTCCTGCCCGTGGGAGTAGGGGGGCTTTCTGCATATAAAGTGACCCTGGAACAATCGGCTAATGAAAGGATTTCCGTCTTAATGAATACATATACGAGAGTTTTGGCGTCGCTGATCTTAATTCTGCCATCGATTGGTAATTCAAGATGGTGGATCAAATATGGGGACTCAACTGGAACGGAAATCCGTGTGATTGAATATAATGGTACTAAGGGTCTGTGGTTTTGAAATAACTGCCTTTTTCGAAGCTCATATCTTTACTTACACTACACCAAACAAACATGTCAACAAATTTTGTCTATATGTCGGGGCTAATCTCGAGAACGGTTGAACCGATTTCGATGAGGCCTTTACTGGAAAGTACAGCATTTTATCGTTCATGATGCAGGCTACATTTTATCCCAAGATTGTTTTGGGTTCCCGTAAAATTGAAAAACAAACAGAATGAAAATATTTCATGGAACTGGTGCATCGAGAATTAAATATCTTCCAAAGGATGCAAATAGATGAATTGATGAATGAAAAGGATTATTCGTCAATTTTACATGGAAAGAGAAAATTCCATTAGATTGAATACATTCCAGAAGAGGTCAAGCGGACCTTTTTATGAGTTTAAAAACTCTCACTTTTATTATACTCTCTGAGAAACTTATATGTGAGTTCTAACACCAAGCATACAGTATATAGAGAACTCATCTCTAACAAAAATTTGTTCTGCGCTTATGAACATTTTGCCTTCGATTGGCTCCCATCGCGTTCATTTCACCAGAAATGAATCCAAGAATTCACCCGACTTCAGAGCTCGGCACCGAGGCTACGCTGGCCCGTGATCTGCGGCCTGCGAGCTGTTGTGACTCATCTGTATGCGTTGGAATATTGACATCTGAGCAATCAGGTGTTTGTGCCCATTGCGCTCGTTCTTAATTGATGAATGCAATTTCGGGTGTGCGGGGCATAAAGGGCAACAGAGAACGACGACGTACTGCTCGACCGATGTAATTGCTTTTAACCGACTATACTATATCGTCAATTTTGCTGTTTTCCCAAGGCATATGGAACGATTCAAATGGGATTTTTTATATAGCTCTTTCACGGTTAAGTACTGATGCCATCGAAAATCTTTTTCACCTAATAAGGTCCAGGGGAATGAGCAATAATAACCCAACAACGATGTGATGCATCGACCGATGTAATTGTTTTCAACCGACTTCCAAAATATTTTCCTCATTGGACCTCAGGACTATACCCTTTAAAAAAAAATAAAGATTTTTTAAATTGGTCCACAGTTGACGAAAATATCGGTGAACATATAAAAACAAAATATACAGACGAACATAGAACCTCCTTCTTTTTTGGAAGTAGGTTAAAAACAATTTTAAATTATATGTAAGTCCACCTGCTCTTAACTACTTTTCTTTTGAATTGAAATCTATGACTTTATTATTTTCAATTTTAGTAATGAAGAAGATTTACCTCTTGCACAGCTTTCAATTAATTTGTCTGCTAACCATTTGCTACTTGTTCTTATTAAAATTAGAAGCAAGAAGTGTAAAATGTGTTTTCTATGTTCAAAGCAGGTATTGAATTCGTCAAACCAAGTTTCGAAATTCTCATTTTTCTTAGTTTCACAAATATATAAGTCGAACAATTTCTCTTTAATATTCTGCAAAGTACGAAATTGTTTGAAGTTTTCACTAAAAATTTTAGTATAAAAAGAAATAACTGAAAAAAATTCATCAGTTGGTGCTTTAAGCTGTAGTCTCTGACAGGAATAGTTTTTATTTATTAAAAATGCTTCAATTCTGTTAACAGTCAAAATGTTCGCTTTAACTAACCTTTTACAATTTTCGCAATTATTATTTGTATTTTGAATATTATATATCCAGCAAAGTATCTGAGAGAATTGTGGTTCAGCTCATCTTCAACGTCATTTGAAAACGGTACTGATTCTTCAAAAATAGATGCATCATTTAGAATTGAAACATTTAGTGAATCCGAAAATTGTGAATTATTTTCAGCATTCAATGCCATATTATTAGTTTCTTCCTGGCATTCATTTAAAGGAGGTAATATAAAATTATCTTCATCATGCGAGCCTGATGATGATGATTCGAAGAATTTGTTTAGGCACTAATAATTTTCATAGATAAAATTTTAGCAACAATTAAATTAAACTCATAGAGTGTTGGGTTATTATTGCTCATTCCCCTGGACCTTATTAGGTAAAAAAGATTTTCGATGGCATCAGTACTTAACCGTGAAAGAGCTATATAAAAAATCCCATTTGAATCGTTCCATATGCCTTGGGAAAACAGTAAAATTGACGATATAGTATAGTCGGTTAAAAACAATTACATCGGTCGAGCAGTACGTCGTCGATCTCTGTTTCCCTTTATGCCCCGCACACCCGAAATTGCATTCATCAATTAAGAACGAGCGCAATGGGCACAAACACCTGATTGCTCAGATGTAAATATTCCAACGCATACAGATGAGTCACAACAGCTCGCAGGCCGCAGATCACGGGCCAGCGTAGCCTCGGTGCCGAGCTCTGAAGTCGGGTGAATTCTTGGATTCATTTCTGGTGAAATGAACGTGATGGGAGCCAATCGAAGGCAAAATGTTCATAAGAACGCGAACAAATTTTTGTTAGAGATGAGTTCTCTATATACTGTATGCTTGGTGGTTCTAAGTACACGTGAGTTCGCCCTTGGATTTAGTTTGTGTTTGTGACGCTTGGTGGTGCATTTTCCAGGATGTTTGTGAGTCCACCCTCTCAACCAGATGGTCAATTGACTCCGGCTTGGAATGTTCATATTGTGAAAGAACGATCACCAACAGGGTATTCTTGTTGACAGTATTTTTATTTGGTTTGGATACCATTTGCAAATGACTCACGGTGTTTAAATTTCAGTTGCGTGTTTCGTTTGTGGCCCAACGCCCTTATCCTGTGTAAGCACTAATGGACAAAAATAAAATAAAATAAAATAAAATACCAAAAGAAAAAATTTATGATGTTTTTTTTTCATTTCGTGGTGTTTCGAATGTTAATGTTGTATCCAAAAATATTTCCACTATGTTGATCTACTTCTATCACTGCACGCACAGTCAATTGCAAAAGTAACAAAATGCACTAAAATATCACGTATCTCCCACATTTTCTCCGAAAGTCATGTAATTAATACACTTCGTTTTTCTTTCTATTATACTAAATTGCCCATCTTTTTGCCTTTCCATAGAAGTACAACATTTCCAGGGAGCCTATGGATACGTAGAGAACCTTCGTGCAATTTAAAATATAATCTGCAATCAAATGAACTCCAAAATGGTATTTCTTGAACTAAAAACTTATTATAGTGAAATTATAATATATACGTTACCAGCTTTTGATTTGAAAACTCTTTTTGCCTCCAGTCACCTTGTGTGGCTCGCGAAATGGACGCGGGACACCTTTTTGCACAAAACAGGAGTTCAGATTTTTTTTATGCGTAGTCAGTTCTGCAAGAGGCGAAACTCCAATCAACTTGTGTGACGAAATTTTAAAAAATGTGGAAAAACAGCATATGTGTGCTTCTTCTTGCGTTCATAGAATCAATGAATAAATCTCGTTCTAGAATTGTAAACCTTCGAAACGGTGTCTCAAACATTTTTTTTCCTCACAAAAAAAAAAACCGTTGGGTTTGTGCGGAAAACTGATAATTCTTAATATTTGCCTTTTCTTGAGAACCCCTCAATTTTTCAGCGAATGAACATTGTCAATATATTGTCAGCTTTGAAGATGGAGCCAACTTAACTGAGGCACGTTGGATGATTCATTACGTCACACAAAGCACGTGTCTGCTAAAAGGTGGATTTACATGGAAGCAGCACAACTATATATGTACAAATGTTGGTGGCTCTATCCATTCCATTCATTCCAGTCATAATGCGACTCCACATGCCAAGGGGGTACCTTATTCCATTGAAAACCTAACCAACAGGGTGCGAAGTTCATTGTTATCGCCTTTTGTACAGGCGCACACACAGTGTAGGCAGGCAATTTCCTGCACACCATCTCTCACTTTACCACCTTTGCAGCACCTGGCAAAATACCTCAGGGGGGGGGCCCAAATTTAATGGGCATCCACATCGAAGTGTGAACATCTGACTTTTCTGCTTCACGATTGAAGTACCTCCCCAGACGGCAGAAGACTCCATAAAATTGGACAATGAGCTAGAAAATCTGCGAGAATGGAAGGTTTGGGAATTTCGAAAACAACCCCGGGGTTATTTTTCCACCCCAAAGGATAGAATTTGGTGTATTTCACGGTTGCGCCTGGAATTGCGAGGGTGGAACCCCAAACAATGTCAAGAGAGCGAGTTCATTTGCCGTTCGGGTAATAAAATTATAGGCATATTGTCACATAAGATTGCCGCAGATAATGGGATTTCTTTGAGGGATGATGACTTCAAGGGTGATGAATGTGTCGCCCGATTTTTGTATGCTTGTATGGGAATACCTTTGTATTGGGTAGTTTGTTTATGTGCGGCCTCTTTTCTGCTTAGGTGCCTACATTGGTGCCTGGGAAACGAATCTGAGCCTCCAGCCTACAGTCAATCACAGTTGAAATTTACAAATTCTGTCTTCATTTGGAAAACAATTTAAAATCAAAGGTAAATTTCAATTTAGAAAATGTTTCGCCCGAAATGTGTTCAATCAAATCAAAGTCCTTCCGGTTCAACGAGTTTGCAGTCGAGAATTTCTCGTCCTGAGGGAAATACAGGGATACGTCCCGGGCTGGTTCGGTAGCTTGGCCAGGAAGAGATTCTAATTTTAACGCATGATCTTTCCCAAAAACGACGTAAAATGACATTTATTATTCAAAGCGATAAATTGATTTGAGCACTTGACAAGAACCGGAGAAACTTCGCTTGGATGGCTGCGAACGGATCAGCGAATTGAAGGTACATAAATCATGAATTGAATTCCGCCCCACGCGGGAGCTCCCCCCGCAAGAAGGGCAATTTAGCGTGTACTATAGCTCTCGCAGGGCCGCTTCTGGGCGGAAATAAGGCATCCCATATATCACGAGCCGGCATCTCCGGCCGGAGCAGCTCACCCGCAACTAAACCGCCCCAACGTTTGTTCCGTTGATGATTAGAATCTGTCTCGATTTTGGCCGCCCCTTACTCGGCCGAATTGCAGCGGATTAAAATAAATGCTGATTGCGTAGTTCGTGCCATCAATTTAATGTATGAGCCACTGTCAGGGAGATTACTCAGCCCGCAGCGGTAGTGCTCCGCTTGAGCGCTGCACAACAGCGAAAATGTGCTGCTAATTTTTCCTCTTATTACCGACATCCATCTGCTCGCCTGGCTGGCGAGGCGGCCACCGAGCCTCCAAGACGTAGCTCTGAGGCATGCTATCCCATTTATCTGCTCATGTTATCTGGCTCGGCCGGATGGCACTTTTGGCTTCCTCATTTTTTGGAGTCTTTTCCCTGCCTCTCCCCTCGAGTAGAAGTTTGCCGGTGAAAATTAGCCTGAAGCTGTTGCTCCAAAAGTGGTACCCATTCCTTCTGCTTTTTCTGGCTAGCACAAGAGCCGCCCACTGGCAGTTTGGTGGGAGATGTTTACTTTTATTACAAGGGGAATGTTCTTTTTCACTGTCAGGTTCAACAACCCTGAGGTGGCTGAAGGTATGGGCTTACATCGTGGAAAAGGTACTTCTGGAAATGAATGCCGCTATCGAAATTAAGATTTCTTTGATGTGATGTAAGAACTCGCTTCGCTTTAAGAACATTGCCCATAATGATCGCAACTGTGGTCACGGAACTCCGTCGAAGGAGCAAGGCGGTAGTGAATACAAGATGAACATTCATTTCCAAAGTAAGGTTTTAATAAACGACGTACTTAGTATTTTTATATCTTTAATCTGTTGGTGGGTATAGGCTTATCTACCTACGGCCTAGGCGCTATAACATTCCTGAAACATTTTATACTAATTGCTGTGCCATGACGCATTCATCTCTGTGCCTTAGATAGGAGTTTTTTATCTGGGATAAGGCTAATTTATTGAAGTCGTTATAAAAAGATTCTTAACCGACTTAAAAATGAAGCAGAAGAGGGTATCTGTTCGACCTGTATATATCTCTACTCTTCGGTCATGTAAACAAAATTAAGCAGAAAATATTCGTATTTGTCTCTTTGCGTCACACAAAAACTCTCCAAACCAACGTTAAGTTCTGGAGTCACAAAAATCACAGGTGGATCTGAACTACGGTGCTAAAATGTCACACATTCAAGATGACGGCTTTAATATGATAGACTCAACATATTTACTAAATTTCTTTAAATTATCATAAAATTTGGCACATGGAGGTTTAAGGGATTGTTAATTTTAAATACAGTGTCGGATTTTAAAATTTCTAGATGGTAGTTTCAAGATAGTGGAGTCAAGACACTAAAGGTTCTAGTAAAACAAATTGTGTGTGTGATATCCAATTTATTTTTATTTTATTTGAAAAAATATTTTATGGCATTAGGTTTGGAATATAATGTAGTTCAAATGTCCGCCGCGGCTTTGCTTGGTTACAAGTATTCGGGTGATCCAATTTTCGTCGGCTTTGTCGCATAAATCTGGCTGAAATTGCATGATGGCATTTGTAATATTGATTTTGAGGGCATCTTTTGTGTGTGGTTTATTCGTATAGACCTGTGATTTAAAATAGTCAGTATGAGGCAAAATACAATGTGTTCTTCTCTTGCGCAAAACAATTAGTCGTGTGTTACAGAATTTGACACTGCAGGTGCCGTTTTGGGTGAATGACCCATATTCGATGGTATTTTTGAGGGATAGATACACTTTTGAAGACAACGGTACGACAACGCCAGACCCCACACTACAAAATCGGTCCAAAAATACTGATAAGATTGAATTGGGAAATCTGGCCCCACCCTGCCGTATTTACGGAATATTTCTGCTACGGATTTCTCGTTATGTTTATGCATTCGGCCTTTTCCGGAGGTTTTTTTTCTCAAGAATGTACCCAAAAATGGCTCAAATGATCAAATCTACCGAATATTTATTTCCTCGAAGAAAAAAAAAATTATCTTTTTTCCATACATTAAAATTTGTCGTTGCATTCCTAAAAATTGCTCAGCCACACGTCATAAACTTTTTAAATTCATACAACTAAAAATTAAGAGCTCTCGGGATGGTCACAAAAATATTAAACAGTTACAACAAAGGTCAATATAAAATTTTTCTAAGGTTCCGTAACCACTAGGATTGTTAACGTTATTTAACAAAAGCGGTTTAGCCGCAATATGTTGTGCTGTTTTACTTTTAGGGTGTAATCTCGACGAACATAAAACCCAGTATTAACGGTGAAAAGGCACATATAATGTTCTCGCGAATACGTGTTAGAGCTTTTTTACGATATTTTCACGTTCTTTTAAGTTCATAATTTGCAGATATGAAGTTATTATATATCATAACACCACCGAAGTAATGCCATTTTTAAAGTACTTACCTAGCTTTTGTTACTCGGTCGCAACTTTATTGTAGTGTTTAAGTACTAAGAAATAATAAAATACTTTTATATGAGAGAAAACGTGTAATACGTTGATATGTCTGTTTATAGTGAGCACGGTAGCAACATCTTGTAAAATTTACGCTCATGTCCCTTGTAAATAAGGAAAATAGTAAAATGTTAAAACAGATTATCCGACACAATCCGCTTATATGGTGGACTAGTTCAGACGGGATCTGTATTGGGATGGCTTTTCCGAGCTGGAGCGGAAAGTTTTTTTGGAATATCTCCGAAAGGTTGTTTGGAATGAGAATTTCGATACACGCCAGTTAAAAAATCTGAAAATGAATATAGGTGAATAAATAAATAGAGCAATAAAATTTCCTATCGGGATATGTTTTTGCAATTCGGTAAAACAAATTTTCCGCGGCACAAGAGTGTAAATCCGCTAAAAAAAAGTTGAAAAAAATGTTGAAGAATAATCAGCAGAAACCGAAGAAAACGTTTGATGCTTCTGAAAATGTACCTCGATAAATTTAAAGTTATTAGAAAAACAATTGCACAAGGCAGACCACGATTTGAAATTAGAATTTTTTTGCTAATAAACAAATATAATATTGAAAATATTAAAGAAACATAAATTTCCTGCTTTTAGCTCTGAACTGAACTTCCAAATATTGTAATTGAGTCATAATCCATTTTCGAAGGTATATCTGCTTCAATAGATAAAACTGCCAAAGCTGAGAACCTTTCCAGACCCATTGTAGGTACTTCTTAAACATTTTTTATTAGTTTTAGTTTTGAAAAGCTACTTCCTCCAAGTATCAAAACTTGAAACGCGAAGGTAATTTAATTTAACAGATTAAGAAAAGCTCTTTCCTTTCTTTACGCATATCAGCCCAGCAGGGAAATGACGGGCTAAGAAGAGCTCATATGACTACGTTTCAAGCAAGAGAAGAGAAATCCGGACTCGATTCCTTTCCTTCTTTTTTTAAAGTGATTAGCCGACAGCAGCTATCCTAACTGATCTACGATGTGACGCCATCGCCACCAGGAAAAACGCAACGCAATTTTGGGCCGAGCTAGATTAGAACCGGAGACCGCGAGGTGATAGTCCAGCGCACTTACCCATGGGCTATTATTATTATTGATGCAACTGTG
The DNA here is from genome assembly GCA_947538895.1 of Neoitamus cyanurus. Taxonomy (NCBI): domain Eukaryota; kingdom Metazoa; phylum Arthropoda; class Insecta; order Diptera; family Asilidae; genus Neoitamus; species Neoitamus cyanurus. Next base: position 15,543,511 of record OX384544.1, on the reverse strand, counting down.
TAGCCAACAGAATAACACCCCAGCAGGAAATTTACACATGACGGCATCGAGGAAGTCATCAATAAAAGGGCATGTATACTCATTCCAACATCGATGACATTTCTCACGGCGATGTCATTGGAAAGTCATGCATGCCTTTCTGCATGACCACGGAATGTATGGGGTCATCACAAAAATACAAAAAGAAGAAGATTTGGATTACTGAGAAGCGCATGAAACAACAAAACCCCAATAAAACTTCTGCTCACTTGAAACAAACAAACTCCTATGCCTTCCTATTAGCATGGCTATGTCCTCAGAATTGGCATACATACCTTAGTCATGCATGAAATCATCGATGTACAATTTCACGCAATCTCCAATTTCCTGCTGGGACAGGCTAAACTTAAATACAAATGCAGCTCTCAGTTCTATTGATCGAAACGTGGGGGGCTATGCTTCAGTTTCTTTAATTGTTTATGCTCGCTATACTGGGTGATTAGCCCGCAGTAACTATCCTAATTGATGGGTTCACTCTGGGAGTGGAATCGTGGCGTTCGAGTGGGATTCGAACCTGGGACTTTTGGATCGGCAGGTTAACACGCTTACAACTTGATTACCCCGAAAACATAAAAGGACCCGTTTTCATAGCAATTCTATAAGGTTGTATTCTAAGTTCTTTGGTTGAACCTTTTCACTCGTCATATTCGGGATATCTACGCCATTTTGCTTCTTCAACAGTTTCATTAGTAATGTTTCATGTTCAGTTGAAAACTTGTCAAGCATTTGTTGGAATCAATAAAATCGGTGCAGAAATTAATTTACAGAAGGAATCACAAACTGTAGCGTTAGCGGTTTATGCCGCATCGAACCATAGCGAGTGTGTGAGCAGGCCGTTTCCATGCTCGGCAAACGTTCAGCTCGCGATCGACTTAACGATGCAAGTAAGATGAAGCAAGCGGGCTGTTCACTTTCTCATGCTCATGTTAATTTGCGAGACTGCTCGTAGGCACCCACGAGAGTGTAAATGCGGAATTACTGAAATATGTATGACGTATGTATGTAGACACCGAAACATAAATTGGAAAGAAAAAGAAATCCCATTGCAGCTAAATGCAGTCCATCAAATAGTAAAAACATTTTCCAATGACTCAATTCCAGATCCAGTGAGAGTGAATAACAGCATCCCTGGGAATCCACCCAATGGCATAAAACCGGGGTCAAAGGAGCAAGCGAGCTACAAAAGGTTTTACACCCAAGACTCAGTTAAACAACTCTTTCGCAATTCTTCAATTTCGCAAGAGTTGAAAGGGTATAAAATTCAATTTACCGAGACAATGGGAGTCCTCACAAGTACGGACTAGGGACCTAATCCTCTTTCCAGTCTCCACTGACAATCCGAGAAGAAAGTGGTTCGTGGGCGTTAGGCTAGCAGGTAAGCAGTTAATTGGCCTCTTTCCTAGCGGTGGCGACCTTCCTCCGTACAATGAAAATTTACGGGAAAATTTTTCACTTAATTTCACATTATAATTCAAATTGTTGCCGCGATCTATGTACAAATGATTTTAACGAGGAAACTTTTTTAATCTAAACATCTAGCCCGTGGGTGCAGCGGTATCTATCGCAACTCCAAAGTGGCTGCGGGGGCTTGTAGGGTTTCAATTAGCGAAAGGCTGTGCTAATTGAGGCTGTTTGGGCGCGAAACGGTGTGATGGGCGTAGAATTCTAATTGTAAGTTGCCTATGCCCGTCGGATAGAGCCTGGCGATTTCGGATTAAATATATCCGGAGATACGCCGCGGAAGAACGATAATGCGACTGTGAAAGGATGGGCTGATGATAATGATGCTCTTATCCATTCAATCCCGCCCACTGCCTGGCCTGTTCAGGATCCTGTTTAGAGGGCTGAACCTCTGAAGCATTTCAGAATGACCTATTTGCTAGGGCTAATTTGAAAATCGATACAAGCTCCAGGGGCAATTGATGCGATGGCATAATAATCTGTACCTAAAGGCCAGGCGATACGAAACGTTGGCGTTGCACAGTGGGGCCAAATCCCAAAAAGCTGGCCAAAACTAAAAAATTCAAGTTATCGATCTGAAATCTCTCACTCGGGGGTTTTTGGGGGCGCTGATTACGAATCTGATATCGGATTTAGAAAAATCAAAATGGCGGACCGGAAGTGACGTAATGTTTTACGAAAAAATTGAGTTAGCGCTCTGAAACTCGGTATAATATAGTTTTCAGGGGCGCTGATTACGAATCTGATATCAGATTCATAAAAATCAAAATGGCGGACCGGAAGTGACGTAATGTTTTACGAAAAACTTGAGTTAGCGCTCTGAAACTCGGTATAATATAGTTTTCAGGGGCGCTGATTACGAATCTGTTATCAGATTCATAAAATTCAAAATGGCGGACCGGAAGTGACGTAATGTTTTACGAAAAACTTGAGTTAGCGCTCTGAAACTCGGTTTTATATGGTTTGCGGGGTCGCTGATTACGAATCTGAAATGAGATTTATGAAATTCAAAATGGCGGACCGGAAGTGAAGTAATGTTTTACGAAATAATTGAGTTAGCGCTTTGAAACTCGGTATTGTATGGTTTCCGGGGGCGCTGATTACGAATCTGATATCGGATTTATAAAATTAAAAATTGCAAAAATTTAAGTCACTTCCGGTTCGCCATTTTGAATTTTTATGTATCTCATATCATATTCGTAATCAGCGACCCCGCAAACAATATTAAACCGAGTTTCAGAGCGCTAACTCAATTTTTTCGTAAAATATTACGTCACTTCCGGTCCGCCATTTTGAATTTTGTAAATCCGATATCAGATTCGAAATCAGTGCCCCCGAGAACCATATAATACCGACTTTTGAAACGATTTATCACTTTTTCGATTTTTGTCCAGCGAAACAGGTTATGCTTACATTTTTCGAAAAAAATCGATTAAAAACGCGGTCGGTGATATGCGGCGCTGATTTTTCTTAATTTTATTTCTTATTTATCTAATTTATCACCTCCAATCGTTTCAGAGCGGAACAATGCGGAACATTTTTTATATTTCCATTTTAACATGTCATCTTACATAGTTTTTGAGTATAAAATGTAAAAAAGTCTATCTCTCTCTAAAATTAGTGTTTAATAATACAGTAACTAAATTAATTTTATAATATTCTACTAATCTTTAACTGACGATTCCATTTTGTTTTATTAAAATCTGTCAAATTTTGAATATTTTGTGCCTTCTTGAAAACGAGAACTTTTTCTCTCTTCAAAACACACAATCACTGCTACCCTTGGATGCCACTTTCACGCTGGCATTCTACGGGTGAGCGTCCAGTTGGGGTCCTATTATCGCTTGATTCTATAGCACTGGGAAGTACTTTAGCCAATTTGAGATTAAAAAATCCCAATTTGAAAACTTTTTTTTTTAGGTTTTGGCCAGCTTTTTGAGATTTGGCCCCATAGTGCGTTGGTGGGAATAATATTGAAATTGTGTGCATCGAACTGGAAGTGACAATCTCGTTAGTGGGATCAAATTGCAGATATATGTAATTAAGCCTATTTGTGTAATTGGTCATTGAAATTTGTTTTAATAGTAAAGCCTGTATTCTGAGGAAGAATCTTAGGTAGGTTTGGAAATTCAAGATAGCAGATTCAATATTCGTACCGAAAATTCTCAACTAGAGTGGATTTCCTTGTAAATAAACACACAGGGGCACATATTTTGGTTTCCAGCGGGAGAAATGAATTCCTTCTCCGCGCATGAAACAGTTTCATGCATTCTACAAGAGTATTAATTTGCAAGTATTAAAAAGATAGAACAAGGTATGCTAATATAAACTAAAGCCCTAAAACGTTCAAAATAAAATCTGTTTAAAAAACAATAAAAACCGACTTCAAAATATAAATCTTTATATATATAATTCTACTGTACGTGTGTTGTCACTGAACTCCTCCTAAACGGCTGGACCGATTTGAATGAGTTTTTTTGTATGCGTTTGGGTGGCGCCCCGGATGGTTTAGATTCACAAATCAGCCCGGCAGATGGCGCTGCAGTCGGTATGAATGTAATGAATTTCATATATTGCCGTGGCGTGTGCCATGTTATGGGTATCGTTGGAAAGGGGAGGTAGTGTAGAATGTGTTGGTGAAAGAAAGGTTGGTGAAAAGTGTGGAATATGGGAATTATTGATGAAAACGTGTTTTTGTTGTGGGGTGGGGGGTAACACCTCCCAGAAATGTATCTCAAGGGTAGGAAGAAGAGGCACTATAGGAAATTGGGCCGGGTTGGTGAAAGTTGGTGAAAATAGTGAAAACTTGGTTTTTTTGGTGGGTGCCGATCTTTATATATATAATTCTACTGTACGTGTGTTGTCACTGAACTCCTCCTAAACGGCTGGACCGATTTTAATTACCTTTTTTTGTATGCGTTTGGGTGGCGCCCCGGATGGTTTAGATTCACAAATCAGCCCGGCAGATGGCGCTGCAGTCGGTATGAATGTAATGAATTTCATATATTGCCGTGGCATGTGCCATGTTATGGGTATCGTTGGAAAGGGGAGGTAGTGTAGAATGTGTTGGTGAAAGAAAGGTTGGTGAAAAGTGTGGAATATGGGAATTATTGATGAAAACGTGTTTTTGTTGTGGGGTGGGGGGTGACACCTCCCAGAAGTGTATCTCAAGGGTAGGAAGAAGAGGCACTATAGGAAATTGGGCCGGGTTGGTGAAAGTTGGTGAAAATAGTGAAAACTTGGTTTTTTTTGGTGGGTGCCGATCTTTATATATATAATTCTACTGTACGTGTGTTGTCACTGAACTCCTCCTAAACGGCTGGACCGATTTGAATGACTTTTTCTTGTATGCGTTTGGGTGGCGCCCCGGATGGTTTAGATTCACAAACCAGCCCGGCAGATGGCGCTGCAGTCGGTATGAATGTAATGAATTTCATATATTGCCGTGGCATGTGCCATGTTATGGGTATCGTTGGAAAGGGGAGGTAGTGTAGAATGTGTTGGTGAAAGAAAGGTTGGTGAAAAGTGTGGAATGTGGGAATTATTGATGAAAACGTGTTTTTGTTGTGGGGTGGGGGTGACACCTCCCAGAAGTGTATCTCAAGGGTAGGAAGAAGAGGCACTATAGGAAATTTGGCCGGGTTGGTGAAAGTTGGTGAAAATAGTGAAAACTTGGTTTTTTTGGTGGGTGCCGACAAAATTGAAACGGCTGTGGAAGAAAAGTGTATGCATGAATTGGAATAATTTTTTCACCAATCGATAGCTAAGGAAGCAGAGTAATCTTCTATATATATAAGGATGAATCCCGATTTCGCTAATTCTTTTTTTGTTGTGTTTGTTATTGTCAGGAGAAGGTTCTTATGAAAGAATAAGTTTTTATGAAAAAATAAGAATATTGCGCGGAAAATTACAAAATTATGTTTTTGGTTTGGGTTTTTGGGAGATATAGGAGAGGGCGTGCAATAAGGAGTTGGTGTAGGTAGGGGCAGGTGTCGGGCAGGGCAACGTCTGTCGGGTCCGCTAGTATGTATATAAAAAGTTAAAAAAAAGCCGTACGAATCGAAATTATCTCAAGCTCCGAGCGAACTGCACAGGTGACAGACAGCGGCCCTAATGTACACCCGTATTCTAGTTGTTACAATAGATGCAATATCGGACTTTCAACACGGATTCATGAATGGACGAGGCACGGACACACAATTAGTTTACACCGACAAGTATATTAGCGATCAGTTCAACGGCAAAAACAGTGTAGCTAAGATCACCACGGGCTTTTCCAAGGCATTCGATAGTATCAACCATCGCGCTCTAATCACGAAGATACTATTAGCCCGTATACTAAGCAACATAATCAAACTCTTCGAAATCTAACTGGATGATGGAAAAATTAGAGGCAAATTTCGCACGATGAAAGATGTCTGTAAACATGTACCAAATGGAGACCCACCGGGTTCGATTTCAGGACCGCTCCCTTTTAACCTATACGTCATGGACCTACATACAAAAAAGCTAATACGGTGAAATAATGAAGGTTGGTGGCGGAGTCTACTCCGGGCACCTGGGCTTTAAAGCTTATTTTCGTTTACTGGACCACTGCAGTGTATTCCAGGCAGAGGTGGTGGCTATCTCGGAGGCACTGAGCTTGTTACGTAGGAGTGCATCATCAGGAACCTTAGAGCGGATGAACTTGGTAGACATGGGACAACCCTACCGGAAGTGGGAATCATCCAGTCTATAGGAGTTCCGCTCGCTTCTCATAAACTGGAGCTCAAATGATAGTTTGTAAAGATCGCAGATATTAGTAGGTGGAAACACGAAAGCACTTTCATGACCACCAGACAAATTTGGCCAACCCTGAACCATATGAGGTCAAAAGCTCTTATCTCGCTCAAAAGGGACGCCATCAATAGTGTCGTAGCGGTTATCACTGGACAATGTCTAATATAATAAGTACGCATGCCAAAAAGCTTGGTGTGCCGTTCTATGATTTCTGCAGAAGTTGTCTGTTGTTGTTGATTGAGGAAGAAAAGAAAAATATCACTCATCTCCTTGGCCATTGCCCTGCTCTTGCTATTCGCAGACGCTGTCATTTTAACAAGGATATATTCATGCTCTGCTACTAGCACGTTCACTCCTTGATTTAAGAAAAGACATCGAAGATTTAATACTCTTTCTTATTGTAAATATCCATTCATCCCTAAATACGACGAGCATCTGCGTATGTATGTATTGTAAGCCATACATAGTAGCAACTGAATAAATGTAGGTACTATAGTTTGCAGTTCATTAAATTTCTGGATAAGGACAAGCTATTTTATTACCTTCGACGACTCAATGGTACGTAGGGTTCTCGTTATCATTTTTGTCCTTTAAATTTCATAACGTCTTTTATGTGGTATACTTAAACCAGCAAATTGCATGACATGTCAATAAAGAAATATGTTGACAGTAATCAGTTTCATACGACCTTTTGCAGTGGAGTAGTTTTCCCTCTGCACTTAAAATTGTCGATAAATCCAAGATTTCCTAACAAAAGAAAAATAAAATAAAAAATATGAAACTTTTTTGAATTGCTTGCCATGTGTCTGCTGGCATGATGTGCTTTCATGTCTCCGACGAAACCCTTAAAAAATTCACTTAAGGCAGGGAAGCGGAAAGAGGAGGTATGATAAATGTCAGGCACTTTGGAAACAATTTCCTTTCTCCATTGGAATAGGAATGAAAAACTGAGCAATTACTATCAGACCATATAAACGTCAAGGACTATTACTCTTGCCTGCAATATGGCAGCCGTTAAGGGCAACCCACTAATTTATTGCTGGCTAAACCTCACTCGAGGATAAGCTTCTCATAAGTTCTATGCTTGGGATGTGGGTGAAAGAATCGGTCAAGTTTAGGGCTTGCAAATGCTCCTTTCCCCCTTTTATGAGTTTTTGGGAGCAAATGAACTTCATATGATAGTCAGAAGATGCCCAACAAGAAGGACATTAAACTCGTTTTGGGGGGAGCAAGGAGCAAGGCATATTTTGTTGTCTACGGGATTTTGTGGGATTTTCAGTGTTTGATAATGGCTCTGATAGGTCTGATGAGGAAGACTTGCCAGACACATTTTCTTAATTAGATAACTAGATAACTTGGAAAGTTGTTTTCGTGAACATTTGATAAGTTGTTGAGAATACAAACAGCACTATGGCTACTAACTTATATAAGTGCTTTCTTCCACAAGTCGAATAGTCTTTTATTAAATCAGGAGACATCGTGACGCCTTTAGAAGTTTACAACCACTTTAAAGGGTAAATCTAACTTGGAAGTTTTACAAAGTTAAATTTGAGGGCTCCCTACCTTGAATCGTAAAGAAGGAATAGATAGATTCATATTTATTCGTAAATTTGTACAAAAGCAAATTTTTAAAGTATATATGTAAACATAAAATATTAGTTACTTTGGGACAATGTTACTACTTAATTAAATTAAAAAGAAATTAAATAGAAGCAAGAATTAAAATTGAAAATTAACTAATATTTAACTAAAAAAGTAAAAAAAATAATTGAAAGTGTAAAGATTCATTTACAACATAGATACTTTGAGTTTATAGCTTTGCTTAAATTGGAGCCTAGTCTTAATAGTTTTAAAGTTAGTGGACAAATTATTCCAAAGCTGTCGTCACGAAAAAGAGTTTCTTGAATGCTTATACTTACATAAGCTGCTGAGTTACGCTAACTCACACACTATATACATTTATAATTGGTCGTCATCGGCATATTTAAGAGAATTTCACTTCAGACTCAGAGACTCCAAGTCATCAATATATATATAAAATAACAGAGGACTCAATATAGACCTCTGTGGAACACCCAATAATAATTCTGCATAATCTGAAAGCAAACCATTGACTTGTGGTCGCCGGCCGCCACCAATTTATTAAGAAATTCCTTATTAGCGTTACCGAAGTAGATGAAAAGTCAAAACAAGACGAGTAAAAACACCAGGTGGCCTTCGAAAGCAAGGTTGCGTTGCTGCTATTGTGATAATCCCTTTTTTTCCAAAACGCTCTTGAAGTTGGCTATAGCATTCTGCGGAACCTCATTCGACGCATTCATCAGCGCCATGATGGGCGCACCTACATAAGTGTGTCCGCGTTTGGTGACATAAGACTGGAGGAGTACCTCTTGTATGGCCTTTAATTGACCTGCACTAAAGATCTCCTCAGCAGGGACATGCATCTCTGCCTGGACAGACCTGACTGGGTGTCGAACGCATCTGTCTGTTTCGGAGAGGTCAGCCAGCTCTTTGTGGATGAGAGTAGCGTCTGGAATATCACGCCATCAGGGCGAACTTATTTGTCCAGATGTGGCCCTGACTGGTTTGATTAGAAACTCGAGACTTCCTTGTGAAGCAAATTTGTCACAGATTTCGGGTTTCAGAGCTAGAACTCACCTTTTGTAAACTTGTGTTTTTATCGACATAAAACCCACGAGTACGAGAGTGAATGTCCCCCGAGGGAAGATTCCGTTATGCGCCCGGGAAGGGTAAGCTCCTCCTTAGCCAAGCAGCCGTCATCGTATGCTCTTCTACCCTAGCTTGATGGAGGGGGCGTCCTCTTGGGAGCTTCTTTTGTGGTATTTAAAACTACTGTGAGGCCGAGGCTCCCAAAATCCGCTGTCTCTAAACCTCAGGGCGTTCCATTATTCACCACCTGTGGACAAGCCTGGTAGCTGACACCTAAAGCCCCAGGTTCATAATCCTATCCTGTCTTACGTCACGTGATTACCTAGGCGTGATTACCGCGCGTTAAGTGATGTAATATGATTTTGTCCAAATTCAACACATTGAAAAATTATTCAAAACTAACCAGAAATAGGAAAAAAACAACAGAACCTCCTACACGTCGCTTGCAGTGACGACGAAAAAGCTAGAAGTGATCATGTGAGCAAGAGCTTCCATAATTTGAACTTTTTCGTGGCTCTGCCACACACATTTTGACAGTTTTGGCGACACCTTTAGGCAACCATCTATAAAATTGTCTCTAACTGGCACGTACGTAGTCGTAGTCGGATTATTATGCGTACGTGCTCACGTATGTGCTTTAGCGTAGCTCACGTGTGGCATTACGGCAACGACAAAATTAAATTTTCTTACTCTCTTATGTTTTACTGTGATTTTGTTTTTTTCTGAAAAAAAGACAGGACGAACCGCAGCCGAATTTGATGTGAAAACATGTGAACTCCACAATTTCTATTTATTTTGATTGTAAATAATAAATCGATAAAAGTCGCACCGTACCACTAATGTGCCTGGTAGCCTTATTTGAACCAAACATCCTCAAGCCTAGAATTTAACATATTAGGCCAAACCCGCAATTATTTAAATTTCCCAACATAAAACGACAAAAAAAACAAATTCGAATCACTCAATGGTCGCAGCAATAACTCGGCGACAGATTCACTAGTTACAGCCTGATGGGGCGTGTACCTGTTGAACTTTATCTCCCTACGAAAATCTCTTGATTTCGTCTAGTTATGGTAATCTCGACAATAAATTTTGTGTCCAAATTCCGTTTTACTTTAGCTTCGACAATTCTTTTCACTCCTCCCCGGACGTTTCGAGGGTGGAATTTTCGTAGAATTTCCACATTTCCCCAGAGCTTGTCCAAGTCAGGTCGTGATTTATAACCGCCCCAACCAGAGGGAATTAAATAATGAAGCGGGAGAAAAATTAGGGATTTCCTCTGCGCCTCATAAAATTGTTGAAATACTTAAATGTCTTAAAGTGGAATTTAAAGCTATTCCCCTTGTTATTTGAGAGAAATTCCGTGCTACTCCATTCCTTGACTGTAGGTGGAACGTAAAATGAACTCCGGTGTTAGATAACTGCCTTGGGACAGTCCAAACATTCTTAGATGTCCACTTTAACGTATTTTTGAAGTTTTTTCTACTGAAAATATACTCGGCAAAGGGCGTCCTCACTTGTTGTATTAATGTAACTGAATACTGGAATTAAACTATATGTTTCCACCCACTCACATTGGCCTGTTCTTCCGCAATTTCAAACTTAATGAAACAAATAATTATCAAGGACTGAGGCTGATCGAATGGAATCGATTAACTGGAATTCTGCCCAATTTTATCTATGTACTCGTATGTATCTACCGAAGGTTCCATTTTAGAAACTGTCGAAATGGAAAGGCGCCTACCCTAATGTGGTGGAGCATGTGTTAATCCGATGAAATGTTTTGCGGCAAATGGAGTGGAAATTGAGAAGGACACCAAATGGTTTTGTACTCTGGACATAAAGTACCTACATATGCTATGATCATGGTACTCAAGGGCGACAAGGTGCTGCAAATGTGTAAAATATTGTGGTTGTATTTGTTTGCTAAGTGGGTATATTCAAACGTAATATTGAGAGTCACATATGTATGTTGAAAGTATTTTTTGTGATATTACCGTTGAATTGATTTTTGTTGCTAAAAAAAGTTCTTCCTAGTAGACTCGCTGTTAGATGAGTTACAGGCTCTCAACGTACACGTACAGGATTATGCCGATGACGTTTGACGTTTTTTGTGGGTATTTACAGGACAATTTGTCATAAAGCGCAAAGGACTTTGGATAATATCCAGAACTGGTGCTAGAAGTACGGGTTATCAGTGAACCATGATAAAACAACACTAATATTGTTTACTAGGAAGAGAAAGCTAACTTAACACTTCCAATTTTAAAGGGTGTTACAATCCAACTCTCCACTGAAGTTAAGGGATCGTCTCAGTGTGACCTTCCGAAAAATCACTGATTTTCGCGATTTTTTTTTTAATGTTGAAATAAACTAATCGGTCCGGTTTTTTTTTATAAATAAATACATTCATGACGAATACAAAATGATCTTTTTTATGTTTATTTATTGGGTGTATAATAGTTGAATAAATTGTTGAAATGACACGTAAAAAAACAAGGTCCTGTACGATGTCCAATTGCGGCCGCAATTTTGATCTGAAACAAAAATTTCAATAAGATTATTAATTTGTAGGGAAGTCGCTATCGCGCTATGGAGGTTTGAACAAAAAGTATCGAATTTGGCCCTTTTTTTCGACAGTTTTTCGTAAAAAAAAATAGGAAGATTTAAAAAAAAAAAGCTTCCATAGCGCGATAAAGAATGACGTTAAAAATGTTCTCTCCAAATTGGAACTAGATATCTTCAAAACTCTTCCTTTGAGAGTGGAAACCGTTTTGAAAAACACCATTCTGAGAAAAACGCGTTTAAAGATTGAAGTTGGGAAATTTTAGATAAATCGTTTACTTACGATCAATCGGCGATGCCAGGTCCCTACAATATCCCTTCTGCTTATTATTTTCTTGGGGGTTTCACTCGTATGTCTATCCGTGGTTGATGTCGGAAACGAACTGAAATGCTTGGCCAGTATTAACAAAAGGAATAACGATCGAGCGGAGCGCCGAACGAGGCAGATAGGTCGCTCCGTTCCCCACTCCGTTCCCTTTCTACAAGAAACGCTGTAGCGACCGTAATAATTTGAATATCGATTTGAAAATTTGAGAGAATGTTTATTACAGTGTATACTATCCGATAATGCAAAAAATCGATTTTTCGAAAATTTCACACTGAGACGATCCCTTAAGTATCTGGGAGTAATCATATACAGCAAGCTTACGTGGAGATCACATGTCGAACAAATATCCACCCGAACATTAAATGCCTTTTGGCAATGCAGATGCATCCAAATAAAATCATTTTATAAGAGTTAAAATCCAATTATATTTTATATATCATATTATAACACTTACACCGAGACTTTTATTTTTTAAGTCCGAAAATAAAAGTCTCTAGAAGAGAATTAAAGAATTTTATTTTTGAGGGGCAGTGTATCCACAAAGACTTTTCAGTTATGATGCTCCTTGTTACACTGCTCACAATTTTTGAAACGGTTGATTGACTGCATCTTACAACTGAACTTACACTGAATTGAAATCCAGGATCCGCGTGATTGGAAAAATTTATTAAAATTGACAATTGAATTTTTAGTTCTAATTAAATTAAATGCAAGTGGCAATTAAGTGATTTAATTGCAACTAAATTTAATTGCTAACTACAATTAATCCATGAGCTCAAGTAAATGAACTACAATTAATTTAATTGCACTAATTGATTTAATTAATTGATTAGTTGATTAACAAATTTGACTAATTCCCAACACTGAGACACTATAAAAGTTTATTTCTGAGTATACTTGAAAAAGGAAATACATACATATATAGTAAACTATTATATGAGTAGCAAAATTTATTTAATTCAACTCTTTATTGTTATTCAAAACAAAAATTGGTGCTGAACTTTGAATTTGTACAATTTATTCTCCCTCAATTTTTGAAATTTTTAAGACGCGAAGAATTTTAATAATCTTTAATACATATCTCGGCTGATGCACGAAGCCGCCACACAGGCAAACAATTTTCAAAACTCTTCTTATGTCAGGGATTTTATTAAAATATATAGAGCCATGCTTAAATCTCTTCCTGCCATCCTTGAGAATTCAAGTGTCTGGTAACATTGCGCACATTAAATATCAAACAGGTTCCCAGTAATTAGTGCCGGGTTAATTTGTCGCAAGCTCCGACAGCCAAGTTCACCACAAATTACCCTGCGAAACGACGCGACGATTTTAGCGTTTAAGCGTGCTTCAGCACTAAAAAATTTTATCATCAAAAGTCAACCAGGTGGAAAAATGTGTTCTGCGCGAATAACCACAAAATGGGATTTCCAGAGCGTCATTTAAAATTTTATTAATTTTCCCAGCACTTCAAAGCTAAGTGGGTGGCAGGAAGGTGGGCTAGAATTAATGCGGCGAGGCATGGAGTTGTTGCTTTGCAATCACAGGGCCAAATGTCGTCTAATGATGAATCTCACTGAAATTGGGTTTCCTACCGTCGAATGCAGAAAATTTGCAAATATTTTTTTTAGTGTCCCACGAAATCTGCTGTTTATTTCGGTAATTTCACTTTTCATGTAAAAAGGAAAATCTACAAATCCTCCAATCAGCGTGTCACTGCCGCACCCACCGCCAACGCCACTGAATAATGATATGTAAATATCACCGCCAAAATTCACAGCATTGCTGATAAGGCAAACACAACTTTGAAATTAGCTGCTAAGGCCAAAATTGTATATCACATCGTTATTGCACGGACATTTCGGTGGGGGAAAGGACACATCAAGGATGGAAGAAAACCTCAATTCGGAAACCAAGTGCCATTCGCACAAAAGTAAATGACGGCGGCCGGCGACCAATTTGAAAGTCAAATTAGAACGTCCTCCTGTAAAATGGGGCAAACAATTGAATTACAGAAATTACCCGACACCATCTGAGGAACCTGCAATCCAAGCCAGCACGTCCTTCCCGCCAAAAGGGCTATCTTGGTGGAACCTCTTCTTGTTCTCTAGAACGATAGGCTCTCTTCGCCAGCGCGATGGGATTTTTGGTAGACCTTCACCCCTCCGCAAATTAAGAAATGACAATCACACAATTGTTCTAGCCGAAAAGGACTTTCACCGAAAATGAAGTCCTTACAATATGCAAATTCGCCTGAGCACTTCGACTCTGATTAAATTGGTGGCCCACCATGGAGGAGCCTCGAAGACTCGCTAGTCGCTGTATGCGATGTGGTGTGGGCTGATGTGGAATACGTTAGGGGCTTTAGAAGTGGTTCCAATGAGGGTGATTTTTTCTACTTCTGAATCGGAGGGTAAGGGGTTACTTCTTACACTACGTGTGCTTATGCTCCAGAATGCTTTGAATTCTTAAGCATCATACCTACTCAAGTTCGCGCGAATGGAAGTGTTTTAATGGTGAAGATCCCTTCAAGGGATGATGTAGATAAAGCGATTTTCAGAGCAAACGAACCCTTTACGTTTGGGTGGGGTTTAGCGGAAGTCAACTGTTTAAAGAATTTAGCGCTTCTCAAGAAAAAGGGAAAAGGGATAAATCCCTGATCAATTTAGCCGCAACCCTTCTCCTTTTTTGTCATTATGAATGACATTCGAGGGATCTGCGGTGAGGCTGATTACTTTCGATGAATTATATATTTGCGACAATCTAGCAGAATCTATTTTGTTGTTCTTGCTTTGAAGATGGCAACGACAATTCAATTGTTATTAACTGGCTGTCGTTTTATTTATTTATCCTTAACCCTCAGTAATTAATTGTTTGTTGTTACATCTCAGGTCAAATTCGATATCCGGGCATATATTAGCTTTTACTAAATGTATACTGACTGAATATTTTCCTTTCGCCAAGAATTGCAAGATTCTGGTTCTTAAACTCCAAAATTTATTAATCGTTGCCAACCTACGCCCGGATATCGAAGTTTTACTTAATACTCTTTGTATTCCTTTTCATTCTGTCTACCTTTTTTCCTTACTTGAAAATACTTGAAATAATCCATGTTACGCCAGAAATTACATTTTTGCTATTGTCTATCAGATTTGAGAGTTAAGAAGAATTTTAGATGAAAATAGTGCTTAATTTAGTTGTCCCGTTTTTAGAGAGTATAGTTGCCCTTAGGGGCATCTACCCATTGGCATATTTTTTAGGGACTTTTTGTTTGTTGTCACAATCTTATAGACTGACAGGTCGCTCCATTAAGGAAGTCTTGCATGGCGTACCTACCGATCCCCACATTATTAATGCCGGTGTTCCTCAAGGCTCAGTTCTCTCTCCTGCGCTCTTTCGTCTTTTCATAGACGATCTCCTGAGTATAACCTCGAATCCCATACACATCTTTGCAGACGACAGCACGCTAGACTTCACGTACAACCTTAACTTTTCGGCCAACTTTCATGGGAAAGCTGTGGACCCTAATCGAGTCCGGATGAACGAATCGTGTCTCGTTCAATGGTACCAAAACCCAGTGTTGTCTGATTTCTATCAAGCGGAATGGAACCACCTACAAATTTTTGTGGATAAAGGAAGTATTCTGAATTCGTAACCCCAAAGCCGGTTAGTATGGATGTGGAACAATTTACCACCAAGTGTTTTCCCCCTATCTAACATACGATTTTTTTAAATAAATGTGTGCGATCACCTGCGCAAACTCTCAATCCCATATTCCCTAACCCTTCTTTCCTTCTTGCCAATGCTGTGCAATTGCATCATAGGGTATCCCCTTAATGTTGGCATCGTTATATGAAAAAAAACCTGTGTGACGTCGTTCTAAATCCAATATGGCGGACGTCCCAAGATGGCGGAATACCTCGGTCTTCGCAACTTCTTTGACATGGGTATCAATTGAAAGGATTTGCCAAGCAGAATACGATAAACTATGCTAGGATAACAGAGACAATTCCTGGACGAAGATATAATGCTATCATGGTAGTATAATGCAATATTACTAGTTATGAGTACGAGCTGCCTGTTTGAATCATGTGATGGCATGACTTACATATTAGATGAAACTAAAAAGTTGTAAATAAAAAACATTTTTACTAAATACCAAAAAATCCGACTGCGAAAACACACAATTACATTACCAATTGTATTCACTATTTTAACGGGGATGTCGAACAATTCGTCAAGTCCTTAGTGGATTTGATTTTTACTCGACTACGGTTATGATTTTAATTAGTGTGTGTACTACATGCATACATACAAACATACACCCCAAAAAAAAGACACCCATTTTTTCTAAAGGTACTAAAGGTAAAGGTAAAGTGTACAGAACTAAAACAAAAATGAAACTGGATATATGTATGTCCAATAGGAAATCTTATACATTTACATTTACGATTGCATGATTTTACATAAACAATAGCTACACAATGTCAAAGCTCATCTCCAACTATTATCATCCAGACATTCCTCAAACTGTGTAATCCTGTTCAGACAAATGTCTTACTCAAGAAATCCTTTCGACTTATTTTTATCTTCCTGTAAACCACTTTAAAAGCAATTCCTGGATTTATCTTAAGTCGTTTAAATTCACTATCTCACCGCAATAACCTAAATCCCTTTCGTTGTATGGTATAGATAGACGCTCAGCCCTGAGTGTGCCAATTTCTCTATTAAACCAAATAAGGAGCACATTCCTGGATGACACCCCCAATTGTCTATATATCACGACCATTCGCCTGCAATAAATCACACCGAGTCCATAAATTTAACCCCAACCCGTGCCAGTATTTAGCGCACATAGACATAACATAAGCGCCAAGTTCCGTACATAAGTATACGTTCATTATGTACGGACGTATAAGTCCAGTGTCAGTGCAATATCGTACAGTAATAGATGGGAGCAATTCATTCGGCACAGTGGCTGGTCCCCCTCTGGCCCTCTGGGGATAAAGAGATTTTCCTTGCAATTGTGAGGGCTGTCAGCACCGTGATTGTCTGGGGAGCAGCATGGACGCCCTCGCCCTGATGTCTTCTTTTAGAAAGGAAAGAAAGCGCAGAGTCACCTTTAGTTATTAAAAAAAAAGTGGCAGCAGCAGCATGGCATGGGTCTCAGCCGCACGTCATCATTGCTTAACCCCCCAAAAACCTTATCGTCATTGTGTGCCTGGCAAGGCTGAAGAAGGTTCGAAGTGACTTTATTTGTTTTGGGCACTTCAGGTAACAGGAATTACTCTCGCAATTATTCATGCAAGATTTGAGGTAAGTTTGATTCGGATGCCCGAGAATGGGACGAGGGATATGAGAATTTCTCTTTGAAGAGTTGTGTTAGATTGTGGCCTACAGCCACGAAATGTAATTAAGGGAAAAGTGTAAATAACTTTCCCAGGGGAAAACGTGTCAAGATAAAATGGCATATTTCTTGTCCCAACCAGTGGAATTTGATCTTTCCCCTTTTAGCTAAATGAGGATTCCCCACACGCATCCTGTGGCCTGTATATTCTGGTGGTTTCCTGTCAAATTGTACTAAAGTTGGGTATATCATAAAAACACTCATCTTTGTTGAGCACGCAGAAACAAATTAAACTAAAAAAATGTAATGTGTGTGTAAAGAAGTCTAGATTCTAAGATTGTAGAACTTTAAAAATATCGAGCTTCTGATTTAATATTTTAGTACAGGGTGTCTCAGAACGATCCAACTGTTCTATGATATTTCAAACGATTATAAAAAGAGAACTAATTTAAAATGTTTATTTATTGATACCAAAATGAACGAAAATTTACTTTTTGAATATTACATTGTTTAAATGACGGCCGTGTTTTTATGCTGTCAATTGTTGCTCTAGATAGCCCCCAGGGGTCTTTTAAATTGAGTTTTAATAATTACACGGCATTTTTGAATACATACTCCATTGAACGCAGTCATGTTATATGTCACTTAAAAAGTATGAGGTATGACCATTCATCGCGCCGCAATTGGATTACACAGCATCCAGAAGGTTATTCGTCGTAAATGTAAAAAAATTTTTTTAGACGATTGATGCCAGATTTTTTGGGGACGGAAATGGAAGATGTTGATGTGAACGATATGTGGTTCCAGCAAGATGGCGCTACATGTCATACAGCCGGCGTTAATTTGATTGCATGAAAAAAATTCTTGGTCGTGAATTTCAAGAAATGGTGAT
This sequence comes from Neoitamus cyanurus, assembly GCA_947538895.1. Classification (NCBI taxonomy): domain Eukaryota; kingdom Metazoa; phylum Arthropoda; class Insecta; order Diptera; family Asilidae; genus Neoitamus; species Neoitamus cyanurus. The sequence continues at coordinate 15,525,433 of OX384544.1, read as the reverse complement.
GTCAATTGGCCGCCCGGATCGTACGATTTAACACAATTGGACTATTTTCTTTGCGGATATGTTAAAGGAGAGGTCTACAAGAATAGTGCTTGCACTGAAAGATGAAATTGTAAGTATTATTCGTGAGATAGAGCCCCAGTTGTGTCAAAGCGTTATCGAGAATTTTAACAAAAAAATCGTCCGCTGCCAGGACTCACGTGGTGGTCACATGCCGGATATTGCCAGAGTATAATTGCCACACATTGTACTTTCACAAATAATAAAGATTTCATTGGCTACAATTCAAATTTTTATCCAATTAATTTCGAACACTAAATTTAAAAGACCCTATGTAAGTTGAATAACGGCTACCCTAGAATAAGCTTCTAGGATGTCAAAGTCTCAAGAAGCCAAAGGTTACTAAAGGTAATCGAAAAAAACGTTTAGATTATGCCAGAAGCCATCGGTTAAAATGCCAAAAAAATCGGTTATTCGGAACGATGAATCTAAATTTCATCTGACCGGACCAGATGGAAGGACTTACCATACGTGCGGCGTCCACCAAACAAAAAATTGGACCCTAAGTACACCAGGAAGACGGTTAAGTTTGGTTTTGGGCTGCTGTAGCGCTCACGGAGTTCGCCCTTTAATAGAAATATAATGGACGGTCTTATGTACAAAAACGTATTGGCCAAGCATCTGGAAGAATTTTCCGAAGACTTACCACTGTCAGCATACCGCTCTAGGATATTCCAGCAAGACAATGCACGACGACATACTTGTGGCATTGTTAAGGAATTTTGCCATCGACATATAATCTGAGACAAAGTAAATACGTATTTTCATTTTTCTTATCTACACCAATCAACTTTTGGTGTTCACTAAAACTCAGCCAAACATTGAGGTATCAACCCTGTTTTGTACAGCGCCTATAAATGCGTTTAAATTTGGTTAGAGGTCTCCCGCAATTGATTGCCAAAATACTCCTCGAGTGGTTTTAATTTCATAATCTAAAGCTCTGAAAACAATGTAATTAAATCTGCGCCAATTCGGGTTATTATCACACCGCATAACGTTATAAAGCAAATCGAGTCACACTGCATTATTAATAGATTCATTTAAATTAAATGCAACGCGCGGAATTTTAAATCTATCTATAAATGGAAAAGGTCCAATTCCCTATAGAAGGGCTTGTCAGGATCTGGCTGGCTGCAGCCGATAATTCATTCGTTTTTCTATTCATTTTTCATCCCATTCATAGCGATGATGGGATGGAAATTAATTCACCTGAATGTCGGGTCAGTGCGATGCCACAAATTCCCAGTGGTCCGCAAAAATTTCACAGCCATTTTTCATCCCGTCCATTTTTGCCGACATGCAGCTGGAGAGAAATTAAAATGCTAGAATTAATGTGGGGGTCCAGTTCCACTGCAGAAAGAATAAAATCCAGTGGAACAGAGTTGCTAGCGTGCGAGATATCCGAATAATGCAGATTTGCACCTGAATCATATCGCAGAATTTTTCATTGTAAAAGTAAGCTCATTTGCATCCGCTAGCAGCAGTATCCTGGCTGTTCATGCAAACTATCCCGGCGAACTCCTTTGGACACCAGGTGCACAGCAAAGTAAAACGAAAAATCATCGCATCCTCTTTAAGTTCAGGAAATGCTTGCGTCGAACTTCCTCTTCCTGAGAAACTTTTCAAATATCGCAGGACTCAGCACTCTCGCAACTTTTCATGAAATTAAAATAGTTTCAAGTGAACAGTGAGTCGTGGACAGGACGGGCGGGCGGGCGGTGCCATACGTAAATGTCCTCATGCCGCAAATGCCACTGTCGAAATTTTCAACCCCTGTATCTGCAATAAGCCCCCAAAATGGACAGAAGGAATTGTTCATCGCAATCAAAAGTTCTGTAGGGCTTTAAATAAAGCAGAAGAATTATTGTGAGGGACGTGATGAAACAAACCGTTGCATATTGCATCGCTTATTACTTGGCTCCACTGAACCGCCACACATTTACGTAATATCTGTAAAATATCATGTGGATTGCGTGAATTGTCAGTAAAGTTACGACGTAAGCAGCTCGCGTGCGGGTGTCAGCTCGTCTCGTGATGACAGGGATATGTAAGGATCAGCGATGGCATGGCGTGATTAATAACGGCACCCTACAACCGCTGGAGTGGCGCTAAAGCTTTCGTAAATTGGCCTTTATTGTTTATTGGTCCATCCACCATAATTGGACCCTCGAAACGGTCTTGCCGTTGATTGACCGTGAGTTATTTCGATGATGATGGTATTGCACGTCAATTGTCGTCAAAGAGGATAACGAGAGAGTGGATTACACTGCCTTTTTAGAAGGATACCCATCCAGTCTGCCGCGATATGGGTATATGATATTTGTGCCCTTTTAGAGCAGTGCTATTATCAAAATTGCTTAGTGCTGGAACAATTTGAAGAAAGTGGTTTGCCAGTTGAGTTGAAATACTGCAGAGGTTTAGAATAAGAAATGATTTTTTGAGTAAGTAGATGGCTAAAAGGATTTTTTCATATTAGTAGAGATAAGTAATACAGATGCCCAGCCACTGTGTCAAAAATCCGACCCAATGCAACATTTCCGCTAACCTAGTTTTCGGCTCTCTAGCTAAGTGATGTTGCGGAGGAAATGAATGTTGCAATTCTTTGCGGGAGTATTTTAACTTCGCCATTTGGTCGAGCGTCAGGCCACAAGAGCAACGAAGAACTTGTTTGCAATGACAATGAGGAAATTTCAATGTTTCAATCGGCACTAGCCATTGTGGGCTGGGGTTCCAAGATAATGAGAGATTCTAGGAATGAGCAAGGGTAAACATGCGAAAACTCGAAAGGAAATTCGTAGAATTTGACGACGCCAACGGATGAGTTGATTTTGTAAGCAATATTTAAAGGTTTTGTATGCTGTGATAATTAATTGATTTATCCAGTCATATCTTTCAATTATGTACTTTGTTGTTCAGCTTTTCTTTAAGGTGATTTGCGTACACCTATTTGAATTGGATTGCATTTAAGTACGTACTTTAATGAATTTGTTGGGTTTCACATTCTTTAAAGCAAATTTTCAGCTATTTTCAATAATGTGGGCTGATATTCTCGTTATGTTTTTTTGATTTTTTTTTAATGCGTTACCAAGCGTATTTGCTTTAAAAAAACAAAAAACAGAACCTATCTCCGTCTACCTCAAATTAAAACCACGAGTTTTGAACAACAGTGATGGGAGAGCTACGCTATTTTAACAAGGTATACGCACAGATCCTGAAGCACCACTCGTTGAAAGCAGGCTAACAAAACTGGAATCTAGGCGTCGAATTAGTGATCTGTGCTTCAAGATCATCAATGGTTTATGTGACGTGTCTGAAACTTTACCGATGTTTAATTTCTCTGTTTCCCTGTTCTATAATTTCCACTTCGATAGAAGCTTAGAAATCAGCGACCCCGAAAGCATAAACGGATCGAATTTTAGGACAATCCTTCGATTTTAGGAATTCTCGACCTCCATATGGGATCCGCCATCTTTTATTTCCATTTCGATAGTAGAGATTTGAGATCAGCATATTACCAGTGAAATTGGGATGGGAGTAGCCGCCTTTATCGCTGGCGGAAAAGTTCTGTAAAACAAAGGAGCTGCTTGTTCACTCAAAAGCAAATTGCCAAGACTGACAGATCACTGATCAGCCGCAACACGGTACAGAGAATACAAGGTATGCTCACTGGAAGGATTTGTTTGGAAAATCGGGTAAATAAGAGATGACACACTTTTTACGAGATGCCCGTTTAGCATATGCATGCGTTCGCCTTCGCCACTGTGCTGTCCTGGGATCGGACCTCGTGGACCTCTCTCACTGAATGACACGAATTGAATTGAGACAAGTTAGGGAGGAAATTGCACGCTTTCCTACCTACCGGGGCTATTTTAAGGCCGAGAGCTAAGATGTTTACACATCAATATATCGTAAGCAACTTCTTGGTTAATGGCTTTTCCCTTAGTTTCAAGAATATAAAATTACCTTGGTACAGACTTTCTACACAAAAATGTGCCTACTAAAAATTGTTTCCGCTACATAGAAATATATCACTTGAAGTACCTTACACTCTTCTAAACCATTTTATCACTCAATATAAATAAAAGCGCGTTCAAGTGGTAAGCTCTCTTCCTTTACAACACGGCACACTTTACGCAAAATTTTTATTACCACATAAAAACGTGACCCGCCTTTAAAAATCATAAAGTCAAATTTATTCCGGCTCTTAAGCAAGCTTATCACACGACACAAACGTAATTCAGGCAAGCGTAGAGGATACGAACACCTCCCAAGTCTTTCCCCATAAAATCCACGACTTTTTGCATTACGGCCATTCCTCTTAGAATACAGAACGAAAATCCCAGCTGCACAATGCTCCTTTATTATATTTCGAGAATTACACCTCGACGTTCATTTTCATTTCCAGTGACAAATTGCAAAAGTTTTCAATTTTTCAAAGAGCTGGCGTCATGACCATAATACCTCGAGAGTGCTGTTGTTTTTTTCTTCTTGTATTTTACTGCTTTCCATAAAAGTTCATTCATTACACCAGAAAGTCCTCTCGGTAATAAAATAAATTTTCCGGAGCAAGAAGATGTAGTTCGTGTGTTACTTCCAATGAAATCAACAATTCCAAACTTTCCCGTTTGGGAGTTTGAGTCTCCTCTATTTACAGAAAGTGGCCACGAGCGATTTACTCCAGGAGCATTAAATAACTAGTCAGTGACGATATAACTTCCCCTCGGAAACAGCACCTTTAAAATGTTGGAAAATTATTCCAGCCATTTGCCACATATATCTAGAAAATGTTCGACCTTATCCAGAGTTTTTCCTTTCAACAAGTCTTGGTCTTCTGCCTCCAGGGGCGAACAACTTCAGAAGTACTCCCGCCATGATGCAGTTTAACTCTCCTCAAAGGAATAATGACGCCTTTCAAACATTTTACTTCTGCTGAAATGGATAAATTTTACAGCAAAAGGTTTTTAAAACTTAGGAACGTTTATACAGCGCTATTCCACCTTCTCCTGCCACACCATTGGGTTCTACCTGAAACTGCTGAACGTAATTTGACTTTCGGTTCCTAATTTTCCTGAGTTTTACGGCTAACATAAAACAAAATCATATTTTTTCATAATTGCCCTAATTTGAGCCTGCGAGGTGGGCCATTAACCCCCTTGCCAAGTTCGCCTAAAGGGCGAAACCCATCAGCAGCGCTGCTGTGCATTCAAAATTTCATTTAGATGCCATAAAGCCGGCAATGACACTTCCAGGCTCCTATCTGGGGCTCGTTATCTCCCCCTCGTCTGGAATCTTCTCAAGTTATAAAATTTAACTAACCGTGGCTGTAGCAATCATTTGGCGCTTTTATTACTTTTTGAACAACTCCTCCCGCAGCAGACGTATGTATGGTATATGTAGGGGCTGCTCATTTCCAGCCCAGGCCTAGCACATGTGCCCTGAATTGAGGCGCCCACACCGCCTTGAGGGCCTCTCAACGTATCGACGGCTCTAATTTATGGATGTACTTCCTGTACTCGGAATGAGCGAATAAAAGGAGATAATTTAACGGTATTTAACTTGGCAGGGTTTTTTATCTGAGCGCTTCCCGACGCTAATCCCGTTGATCCTTAAATGAAGTTATTTATTCATTGCATGGCGGAGCAGGTACCAATTGGCCAAGAGTTTATGGCACGGTCGCCTCGAGAACAATGGTGCTGTAAAATCAGACGCTCATCGCCAATGCAAGTGGGGTGGGTGCTCAAGTACTTTCGGCAGATACGCGTGGTGTAAATAGGTAATGAAATCAGCGCCATTGGCTCTTATTTCCGGGGTCCTTCTAAGCTGCTGTATTGGAAACGACGTAAATTTTATAGGTGAAACGAGATATCTAAATTAGTCCTTCGAGCGCAGACGGGGTGGTGCTATAACTTTAAGGAATGAGGAATACTATAAGCACGTATGGACCTTAATGATATCCTCGATCTTAACAAAGTCAAACTCTCCATCGATGCGAGTGCTGAACCCACCATGGAGAATTTTGAGCCTGCCGTAACGGCTAGGGCCTGAGCTTGTAAGGAATTCGAAATTGTGGTAGTGTTAAAAAGTGGCATTGCTTGAAATCCGCTGTAGTGGCCGGAGCTTTCAGTTTAACGGTCTGACAACGCAAAGTTTACAAAGTTTTGTTGTTGGGAAACTGGAGGTAATTTTCGAAGTAATTTTTGTAATCCGTATCCGACTAACTAGTTAAATTTAAGACAAAAAAACTCATTATCATTGGCCCATGGTCATGGGGAAGTATTACATACTAGGCTGACAGCGCGCATCCTTGTTTGTTATGGAGGATGTCTATATTGTAAACGTTAACGAGACTGAGGAACTATGGGATCATGAAAGTGTACATGCACACATACGCGCATACGCAAACAACACCCTCAGGAGCGCGCGCCCTCACACATCCACATGTCTTCTCTCAAAGAAATACACATAAAACACACACGCACACTCCATATATATATATATATATACACGCTCGGCCGCTCGCTCACACGAATGTGCGCCCAAATATCCACCCACTCGTCTAGTCACACAACAATGCTCTCACACAATTACAAACACACACGTTAAATAACCACCCCCGGCATTTTCTACTGTCAGGGCCTAGGACAGGTTTTATTCTGGAAGCGGCAGATGATGTCAGAGAGAGAGGGTGAGTTTTTGTGCGACGCACAGTGGGGCAGAATCCCGATTTCGTGGCCAAAAATCCCAAATTACCTATATGGGGGTTTTCGAGGTCGCTGATTACGAATCTGAAGTCAAATTTTCAAAATTCAAAATGGCGGCTCCAATATGGCGGACAAAAAATTCGAATTTCAATTAATTTGTATGAAACTAGTTACTCGGGGGGTTTTTGGGATCGCTGATTACGAATCTGAGGTCAGATTTTCAAAATTCAAAATGGCGGATCCAATATGGCGGATCCAATATGGCGGATCCAATATGGCGGACTAAACTGTTCATACGTTGAAAATATGAAGTGAAATCTCATTTAATTTGGTTTTCGAGGTTATTGCTTACGATTCAGGAGTTAAATTAGAGCAAAAACATCGTAAAAGTATTGTAAAATTTATATGATAAATTCATTAGTGTAAATATAAACTTTCACGAAAATTCTGCTCTTGAAACTTTAAACGCATTTTTCTCGAAACATCATTTTCGAAAACTCTCATGGGCCTAAACAAAAAACTATTCAACCGATTGCTTTGAAATTTATATATGTTCTTCTACTTATTAATAGTTATCGTCCGTACCAAAATTGCTTATTTTCGACAATATTTTCTTATTTTTTTTTAAACGAATTTTAACAAAAAAACAAGATTTTCGTAACTTTTTTTTCTACAGTCCGCCATTTTTTTTTTCAATTTTGATTAATTTTGGTAGGGACGATAGCGACAGACTCACTGAACAATATTCCATTCGATTTTTTTTTCGATTACCTTAAAAGAGGTAAAATTATGCGTTCACATGAGAATACCCCCTTAATGTCGCGCCACGCGTTTTTCATAAAAATTAGTCTCACTACTCAAGGTGCTGTCCGCAGCAGCCAGTTTTTTAATATGTTATATTTAACATTGTACACTATCAGTTCCTTGTCGAAACAAGATCGAGACTCGCGAAGACATTTTTAAAACTCCATTAGAAAATCGATTTTACATAAATATAAAAAAAAAATACATTATATACTTGTCGTGAGATTTAAATATAACAAACATAAAATGAGCAATAATTGTGCATACATACCTCCAGAAAATGACTCCATTTTGCCGAATTCGAATTGAACTAGTTTCCTCAGTTTTGCAGCACTTCAAACAGGTAAGAATTTTTCCACGCGTACACTTGTTTCGTGCGTACTCAACGGAGGCTGAATGTCGACTGATGTCGAGGCGACTATAGAGCAGGTATTTACCTGCCCAGTCCGAAATTATGTTCTAGGACTATCCCTAAACAAGATCTGAACGTATATAGACGAATATACACAACTCAAATTGCTAATTGTGCTGTACGAATGCTCTCCAAGATTTTTTTTGACGACGGTGCTTTTTATCATTTGGCAAAGGTGTGCCTCAAGTCGTATGTTTTTGTTGTGTGAAAAAGTCATCGTTGGACAAAATTTGAGTCAATGAAGCTTTTAAAGCTCTTACTTTTAGCGCTTCTATGTCGAGTCTCTTTATGCGCTTCTAGAGCGCTACCCTAGGTGAAGATTAAGAGCGCTTCCCTCTGCTGACATGCCCTTCCCAGCGGGAAATTTGAGCAGGCATTCCAAAGGAAGCCTTGTGGAAGCAAAGAAAACTTTTCACTATCAATTCCAAATTAGTTGCATGAAATCTAGACGGAAGCATAACTGCGAACAAAACCGTATTGCATATTGTCTTCTCGCTCACACCCTTTCCGACCGAGCTCTTCGTCAACGCAGTTCGTGAATGCCGGTTGAAAATGATTCCATCTTGTTTTTACTTTCAGCCGAAGCAGAGTTTGACATTGTAAATGAAGAATAATTTACGAAATTAAAAATGCAACCTAACCCTATAGTAGTCGGTTCCAAACTGCTCCCACTTTGATTCCCAGACATGCATCCTTGCTTCTGGGGAAGCGGTAGAGCATAGATTTTGATTCCAAATAGATCTCTTGTCCAGTTAGTGTCATGCATTCCTTATTGTTCCCATGGAATCTTGGGGGAAGCAGAAAAAATTCTTTTTTACTGCTCCCCCCTAATGAGATGCAATGTTAAAATGAAATGAAGTGACCACCAAAGAGTCATGCATCCATGTCTCTCGCTAGCATCTAGGATAGCTTCTTTTCCCGTTAGGTTGTTAAAAATATATGAACGAGGGTAGGGCAGGGAAGCGCTCTGTGCTTCCAAAGAAGCGCTTCAGCAGCCATGTTTGAGCGCTTCCTATTCCCTATGTATCATAAAAAATAGCTGTGGCGCAAAAACTGCCCATTTTTAAGACTTGTGCCCATGGAGACATTTATTCATCAGGACGACCAGAACTACAACAAATCAAAAACGCAGCCAATCGTATGTGCGGGGTACTCTCTTTGCTTAATTAAGATTCACTTATCACTTCGTATATCCTGTCACCATGGATGCATTAGCGAACGACGACCGCCCTGTTGTGATCTAAAGCCTAAAGAACCACCTCCGCACAGCACTACAAGTCCTTCTGACTAAAATGTCTGTGCATGGAATTTATCTCATTTTACGCAATATGTTTCCTGATAACCGTTTGCTGGATTATCATTTTGGAGAAGACCTTCTAACTTTTACCCTTTTCACTGCATTGGGCACTGTGCTGCAAAACCGCAAATCCCCTTCTGCCGAACCAATAAGATAATGAAATTGAACCAATATGCTGCGCCACCAGTAAAATGCAGGCGTCCTAATTAAGATTATTTGTTCGTCTGTGGAGTGTGGAGCACCATCCAGTCGCAGGAGAAGAGCTCTGAGCCCTCCAATTCACGGATTAGAGCTGCATATCAAACAGATGCAGGGCTTAGAGGAATCACTGCAACCACACACGCGTATGCCTGGCCCTAGTGTTCCTTTGCCACCGCTACCGTTGCTATTTCTGGGCTAATGCCAGCGATTTATATCACATGGTACTGGGGCCGTGGCATACGTGGGGTACATGTGCACGGAAACGCAGGGTAGCTGCATTAGAGGCACAGAGAGAGCACCAGCTGTTTTATGCAAATTGTACCAACCGATTGCGCGGGGTGGGACGGGGCGGGGCGGCTGTTCGACAGTCAAAACGCGATTAGAATTTGCACAAGTGGTTAATTTGGGCCTGCTTTTTCCTACCAGGGCGGTGAAATTTATTTCAATTTTGTCCCCGCCGATGTTCCTATTGCAAAAAAAGGGCCACACGTCTATCGAGCGGGAATTAAGGGGATTACTGCAGCCCTCCTTTTATTCCTAGTCGAAAGGCCTATGTGATCTTATTCAACATTCCCAGTCTGTAGTTTATGCTTTAAGGCTTCGGTTGAAATGATTTTTTCCATTCTTTTCTTCCACGACCTCTCAGAGCCTGGAAGTCGGGGCTAAAGCCATTTCAACTAAATTGATCCTGGCAGGGAAGGAGCAAATGGAATAAAGTGGCCGGGGCAATGGCATTCAATCGTTTGAGGCCCTCCAACAGCAAGGCGAACAGCCACAGTACAGGGCATGTGTGGGTTACATATGTTGCGATGCATGTTTTGCGGGGTGTCATCGATATTGGCGACATGCTTCTCGGTTATGTGCCAGAGGCGAGAGTTGCATGCCTTCCATACGCGATAAAAATAAACTTTCTCAGGCAGAATTGAAAAAGTTAAATGGAACACCTCGGATGTTCGTTACCAATTCAATTATGAAATGAAAAGCCTTTTCACTGTTTTCGGTGGGTATGTGGGTACGTTCGTGTGCTCAATTGGGTTATGTCTGATGTGAGTTGGCGATATCGGCAAATGAAATTGGAAAAGTTTTTAGTCAATTTGAAGATAAATAGTTGATAGTTTGTAGCAGTATCGCAAGATTGATTACATTTTGAGTTCATGTCCCTCCATCGTTTAAAAGCTGTAAGGAGCCTTAAGACCGTGGCTGAAAGTCATCCAGCAACAGCATTCCCTCGACTCCCGTGACGAGAAACATTTTTCCCATTTAATAAATGTCTTTCAACAAAATGACAATAGGGAGGAGGAAACTTTCGAACGCACACACCGAGAGGAGGGGACAAAGTGAAAATTTCCAATCAATCAACTTAATATCATCCACTCGAAGATGTCATAAATCATTCAAATTTTCCCTTCAGACAATTTAAACAAAGATGAAACCACTTAATGCTTGCGCCTCATACAAGTGTCGGAATGATTGATACCTTCCCACATCGTGCGACCCGAAAGCTCTCAAATTTTATATTTATATTTATTTATCTAGCGGGTAAGTGGGAGGACAAATCTGATAGGGGGGGATCATAGATTCCCTGGTGTAGATTTCTCGCTTAAATTATCGTCCGGAGTAATCTCGTTTCGGGCGCATGTTCCTGCTAATGACATCGAAACCTGTGAACTTTTTGCTGACCTTTTGGTTGGGGCGGACGGTATAAAAGGGGATGTGGACTATGTAGGTCAGGAAGGGTAAGGTTAATACGTATAAGGGATTGTAAAAGTTGTTTGATACCTCTGTCTTTATGCAGGGTGCTCAGACAAGATTTCATCAATCGTTAAGCGCAGATAAATGTTATTTGGAAATATTACTAACCTTGTACAATTAGTCAAGTACCTTTCGAATGAAGACGGGCACGTGCATGGCAACTTCGGCTATGGTATTATGGCAAACCCACCTGCCTCGCTGATTTTTTGCAAACGCTCTAAGCTCCCTCTCAGCGTCCAAATGCACAAAATTCTTTATTTTTAAGGTTCGCGTGGGTGGAGGCGGTTTGTTTTTATATTTTCTCGGCTTCTGTTTAAGCTACTACAAAAGGGATAGTACCAGCGTAGAGGGCGCTTCGAGCACTATAAGTTTGCTTATCACGACTCTTGTTGTAACTGTCACAGTTGACCACGGGGAGGCTGGTTGCGGACATTGCGAACGATGTATTCGTCTTAGTCCAAAAGCCCACTAAAAAAGTTATGAAAAAAGTAATAATAAGCAAACTTATAGTGTTCGAAGTGCTCTCTCAGCTGGTGTCACCACTTTCGCTGTGGCTGCAAAAAGTAACTGGCCGCCTATAGTAACTACTACAGGTATTCAATATTTTTCAAAAATATCTGAGTCGAGGTTAATCAGCATTTCAGTTTGCAATAATTAGAAGCAATTTAATGGTTGATTCCGGGGTGTTTTTGGGTTGGAGAACACAAATTTCGAAAATCGGAAAAATCGGAAGTGGCCTCGAGGATCATTTTCAAGATTAAAGGGTCAAATTTTCAAAAGTAGTGCAATGTACTCCAATTTCCACGAAACTTGGTGTCATTGGGTTTTTTAGGTAGCTGATTACGAATTAGAGCTTTCTCATAAAAAAAATGGCGGCTGCAAAATGGCGACGGGAATCTGTGTAAAGTGCTCCAAATGCCACAAAACTTATCCAAAGAAAAACTTGCACCGACTGGTGACGATTTAACCTTGGGGCAGTTCGCTTCTGAAAGACTCCCACACTTTGCCGAAAATTAAGAAATCATTCACGAATCCAAAGATCATGGTAGGAATCGATAAATCATCATTAAGTGAGTAAAAGAATTAATTAAGATTTATTGATGCTTAGTATCGATGCGAAATGTTATCTGGGTGAATGAACTACAACGCAAGCAGGTACACAAACCAAGTATTTTTAGATGCATCAATACATTTACGGTAAGGGTTTATATCTATGGTACCATTCGTAAAGAGATAATAGTATATTACGATACAAGGGCGGTAAGTAGCCGATTGCCCACGATGGCGGTGTTGACGCACGAGCGAAGCGAGTGCGTTAACAGCCATCATGGGCACTCGGCTACTTACCGCCCGAGTTACGTATGCTATTTTTCAGCACGAGTGCGGGGTAAGCAGTAGGTACGTTACCGCACATGTTTCCATTCGGTGACTCATAAATTAACCACGGTGCGCTAAGGAGCCGATTGCCCACGATGGCGGTGTTAGACGCACGAGCGAAGCGAGTTCGTTTATAGCCATCGTGGGCAATCGGCTCCTTAGCGCACCGTGGTTAATTGATGACTTACCGCATGGAAACCCGTGCGGTAAGGTACCACTTACCCCGCACGTGTGCTGAAAAATCCTTTAAGCTCGGGAAATAAATTCTTCCATAAACATCCTATTAAGGAAATACGGAAGGGTAAGTTTATCCGGTTATCGGATACAGAAAAATTTCCACCGTTCCCTTCATTGTTTCGGAATAAGCTTGCAACTGGAAGCACAACTTTTGTATAAATGTTGCTGAATATGCCACAGAGCTTTCCATTAATGCTACACCATAGACCACAACCATAAAACTGGCGAAAGCATTTCATTGCGTTTATTCAAACACCCTTTGTTTATTGCTTTTTGGCGGTACCTGAAGAAATCGAAAATAGGAATATTTTCGGAATTTGTTTCGTGTTTAATTAAGTTAATTAGAATTTCATAAGGGGGTAGAGGGTTAAGTGTTGCTGATCTCGAATTTACTATCTAATCTGGAAATTAATGATGGGGACTGAAAATTATCAACTTTAGCGCATCACCGTGTGAGTGAAAGGATTTTTTGGGTCGCTGATGTTAAATCTGCTATAGAAAATTCGATCTTCAAGATGGCGGTCAACGTAAATGAATTTTTGTGAAATTGGGTCCTTAGCGTGTGTAATTTCACAATAACTGCCATTTTCGAAGCTCATATGTTTGTTTACACGATACCAAAAACCCAAACAAGCATGTCTAACATTTTCGTCTCTCTATTTGTCCGAAATGAGATCGGGGACTGCTGCAGGGTATTTTGGAAATGGGTGCAAAGCTTTAAGGCGAAGCTGGCATATACTATTTGAACCATATGACCCCATGGTTGTCTCAGAGGAAGCCTAATTTTTATGGTTTTTAGCGAAAAACCCAAAATTTTATAGTTAATTGCTAATAATGGCCAGTTTGATTGATAGGTGAATTCTTTTTTATTTTATTTAATTAAAGTTATGTGTAAGCAATTTAACAAAACATGTTCTAGGTATCTGTATCATCAGACATTTGAAGTTCACGAAGATTTTCAAAGATTTAAGAAAACTGTTTTTTGACAGAATTAATAAAAATACGGAGAGTGATTTTTCTGTTAAAATCCTTTTGAAAACATTCTTGGTTATTACTCTTTCTTTTGAAGTATCATTTACGCGGATATCTCACACAAGCCAAACACAAGGCAATTAATCAATATTGTCCTTCCTCTTTTCCAATAGAAATCGTTTCTTTTTCCCACATTTTGTTTCATATTTTCATTCTGTGACTCTTGCTAATCTTAACCAAGTATAGTTTCTAGTACTGATATATTTACGAAATCCTAAACTATCATGTCTACAGAGCTGAGTAAGGTCTTCGAAAATCACATAAATACTCAGCAGCCCATTTTTTTAATTTCATATTTTTAATAATAGCAGGGTAGACTGGGTACGGTTGTGCGAGGGTACGGTTGTACCAGTCGTAATATTAGCGAAACTTCAAGGAATATCGCGGAGAGTGCAAGGGGAGGTATGAGCGGCGTGCCCGTCTGCACGTGTTTGACAGTATTGCGTCAGCCATCGCGCGATATTGACGCCAGCAGGGGCCTACATTACGTTTTAACTGTTAAATGTAAATATTTTTATTTGATTTCTTTTAATAATTGTTGTTATATTTGTACAGATAGAGTAAAGATTGTTTTTCCTCGTTATAAGTTAAACATTAGTAGTTAAATAGCAGTGATTATTTTGGGCGTAGATTATTTTGTAGTGTCATGGCGATTGGTTTTTTGTGAAGGAGTGTGTTGGGTACGGTTGTGCCATGTCTTCTGGTTACGGTTGTTTTACTGATTTTGATATGACATTTATTAATATTTGTTTTTGTTTTGATACAGTTACCGTAATTTATAATTAGAAATGTTTAGTTACATTTTTTGACTGATTTTAATATGAAGACTGTTATAATATAATAAGTAGATGCTACAGTGCCTTATTAGTTACAAGCTATTGAAGTGTTCCCAGATTTAATTTCTTTTGTTTAATTTTTCCAGAAGGCGATTATATTATAATATTATGTTAGAAAAAAATTACATTATTACAATACATTACAAAAAAATTGTGATTTTAGATCATTTTGGTGTATTTTTGAACCTTGCACCACCGACCTCAAGCACTGTCACAACCGACCCCAGGGCGGGGCCATTTTTCTCTTTTTTTTATATTTCCTCCAATGAGTTAATCCATTGTGCTTAGGGACACATTTTAGTATTTATACGTAGACAAATGTATTATACATTTTACTATAAAAAACACCTTTCTGCCAGCTCACTGGTATGCTAACAAAATTATGGGCGATCAAATGAAAATTGGCACAGCCGTACCCAGTCTACCCTACCTACTTTTCTTTAAAAAATTGAAAATCACTTTTGTCCACTACACGCGGTGGCCTTTGTTAGAATTGAACTCAAATATCATTTCGAACACAAAAAGTAATTTTTTTGAGCAAAACTGTTGTTTTATTATTTTGCCTAAAAATTTAAATTTTCTCCCTCAATTTGGTTTGTAGGTTCTAATAATTTGTGAGATATCCGCGAAAATCGTATCTAAAAAAAAGAGCAACAACCAAGAATGCTTTCAAAAGGGTTTGAACAAAAAACGCACCCTCCATTTTTTTAGGGTTTTTTTTTTAAATGCCGCCAAAAAACGGTTTTCTTAAACCTTTGAACATTTTCGTGAACTTCAAATGTCTGTAAAAAAATGTCTGATGACACAGATGCTTAGAACCCGCGGCAGGCATCTCCAAAACACTCTGTATATTGACACGTTTACTAATTCTAATAGAAACTAATTTTTTCCCATATATGCAGAATATGCATGCTTATTGAAATATTACTCGAAGTCGTTAAGTTATATAATCAGTTTACTCTCACATTATGGACGTTCACTTAAAATTGTTTGTTTGTTGTTGTTTAGTAGGTACGTAAAAAATCTGTTAAGACCTCCTGCAGGTGCAGACTTGTCGATGTCATCCACTGCCATCGGTTTCACAATTGTTCCCCCCCAGAAACGACGACAGCCAGAATGCGAGGAATCGCCTCAATAATCTGACGAATTTGCCGATTTCGTCACTCCTTGATTTATAGCCCACTTCATTGAAATCGCCTCGATGTTAACCAATTTCCACTGCGCTTACCTACCCGACCTAATCCCGAACTCTGTGAATCATCCTCAATGTCAGCTGGGGTACGTTGCAAAAAGAATCTGCACGAATATCCACCTCTGGGGTAGCCAGTCGGGCTCGTGAAATTTGCCGGAATATTGAAAAGTCCTACCCCAACGAAATCCTATTAAATGGATTACCCTGCTGGCAGCCGCGCGTCATTGGCGAGGAGGCAAGTACCTTCCCTAGCTGTGTACGTGCCGAGATGGGTTCTACATGTGTGTACTTTCGCTGTGTAGCGTTCGGACCAACCTGGCGTTGTTTTCTAATCGTACGTTCACCCAGAGTGCGCCGTGTTCACTTTGGAGGATTGCAAGGAGCCCACTACGACGACTATCCTCGGCCAACTGCCTAGGGAGAACCTTCCCTCTTTGTTTGACATGGTCGCAGGCCACGTAAAGCGGCCTCTGGTTCGGGACACGTGCTTACTGCTTACATGTTGAACGTAGGCCTTTTTCTCCCCATCCGGCCGTACTGGTGGTAATTTTGGCCGGGATAATTCGTGGGTAAAAAACGCCCCAGGCACTTTTTGCATGGTAATGGCACACACGGTCGCACTTACGTATTATATACATCACTTTTTGCCAGTCAAACTTTGATAGATTGGGAGCTTCTTAAGACTTCTTGAGTGCTATTCCTTACCCTCGGGGAGGGACGCTTACACACAGCAGAGAAGGTATTTGGGCACTCAGTTGGCTCGTTCACCGAACCAGGAGGATGTGTCCTCTCGCTACTCCTTGAGGCGCTATTCTTCAATATGGAGAAGTGCAAAATTATAATTCGGGGCGCTTGGTCAAATTGGTGCTTTAAAATCAGCACCAGGATGCCATCTAACATTTTTGGTCATCTGTCCGATTTCTCACTGTCCACCAAAGTTGAGACTGATGAGATCCGGTTCTCGGTGCAGACAGGTTTCTTCCCCTTTTGTGTGATGCCTGCTGGACCAAAATCTTGTCCTCTACCAGAATATTTTGGACTTTTGCTGACCAAACAATTTATTATTTTTTGGTGCTGGAACCAGTTCCTTTCCGGACGTTAAGTGAAGATTGCATTAAAGACTCGATTTTCCCTGATAGGGATGCTGGCTCAGAGTTCACGATCTCTGATCTTTGCCAAAAAATCTCTGGGAGACGATCTGTCGTACTGTATAACAGACGCATTAGCATCTTCCCCAAAAAAGTGACCATTCTGGATAGTTTGGTTCCGAATGGGAACAAATCTTAATCCTTTCGGTTAGAAATTGCATATTGAACTGGTTGAGGTCTTTAGGGTTCCATTTGCATGTACTATTTAAGCACTTCCTGCGCCATTAGTTTCCTTGTGTTAGAAGGTGTAGAAGGAGAAAATACATTCATAATTGGCATTTTTGAACATTTTCGACAACCAACGAAGTGAATTTTTTTAATTTGTGTTCAACATGAAACTGAGTTTCTGCGATTCTACTCGCCTTCATTTGTCCGCCATCTTGAAAATAAGGGTTCGAACACTGTTTCAGCGATATCTCACTAACCGTTACGAGTACAAAAATTCTCAATAGATTAAATAACATTTTCACGTAAAATTAATAATAAACCAGTAAGAAGCCGGAATAGGAGAAATATTTGAAACACTTTTTTTTAGAGCATATATGGTAACTTTTGTATTTTCAATTTAACACGCGTTTCAGCATTTTTCAAAATTCAAGCCCTAAGGGGGGCGCTCGGGTATTGTCGCGATCGCAGACTTCGAATCTGCCATCAGGATTTCCAAATTCAAGATGACGGACCCAATATGGCGATCGACAATTTTAAACTTCACCGGGGCTACCGCACCTCCGACCTTTTTAGTATAGCTGCGAAATTTCACACAATTAAACTAGTAATCTATAATACATATAATGAAATAGTTATTTTAGTATTTTCATGATTTTGGTAAGTATTTCCTGAAAAACACTGTACACTCCTTATACCCGAAGGTTTATCTGTTTTTTAAAAAGTTAAGGTTTTTTTTTTCTTACTACAGTTAATTGTTTTTAACTAGAAACTTTTCTGTTTGAGTTATGCCTCAGAAATGTGAACATTGTTATATGGACCTACACAGACAATTAAGATAAATTGTTTAACACTTCATTTCTTAAAATTTGTTGTAAGGTAATATCTAAACATACATTCAAACACTATTTTACTAAATCAGGTAAAATATGCCAGAGGAGGCTTTTTTGGGTCTGCCTTTATCCCGGTGGTTAGGAAGGAACATTTTATTACTATCTATTAAAAATAAATAAAAGAAAGAAAGCTTTTTTTTATGATGTAGATGGAACACGGAATATCATCATTTCTAATTGTTGGAGGGTACCTACGTATTTAAAATATCTACTTACCTGCCTACAACAAATTATTGTTAATTTTTTGTATGTGTTTGTACACTGAGAAAAATATTAAATATATTAATTTTTAATTCAAATCAAAACGCATATGCTTTGGCACCAAAATGATTTCAATTTGTTTTAAACAGAAATCTGAAAATATCAATCCTGTCATTGAAAATCTGAAATTCAAAAATAAACATTGATGAACAAGTTATTCATATTTGATTCCTTTTGAATACGCGAAAGAAAATTGACTTTTTTTCTTATGTGAAGTATTTGTGTGGTTTCCGATAGGATTCGAACTCGGATCACCTGGCTTCTAGTCGGGACCCTCTGCCGCTATTCCATTAGATGTTTCATATCTATCTCACTTATAATCTGACTCCTTAGAAAGGAAAACAATCTGAATCATGTGGGATTCGAACTCGGGTCCACTGGAACATAAGGCCACCGCTGTAGCCATTGATCTACAGATAGCCGGGGTTAATTTTAAAGACCGAAATTTCTTTGAGTGAACGGCTGACATTCTACGATTTGTGAAGACCATTCAACAGAAACGTGTTTGATGCAAACATATTCATGATTTTGAATTTAAGTCTATTTAATCAAAAGTATTTTTCTTTAAAAATGCTGCAATCAGATTTACATTTGAACTTTTCATTGTAAATTTTCTCAGTGTAGTTATTTTTAATTTTCATATTAGACGCCGAAGTCAGTGGCCCCGAAAAACCATGTGTACCAAATTTTATGAATATCGAATGAAAATATTTTGGTCCACCATTTTAGATTTGTCAAATTGAACGGATACCAAAAACCCTGAAAACGCAGTTGCAAACCAAAGGGAATTTTAATATTTTGAGCATACTTTATTCAAAGGGAAAAGTTTCATAATGCAACTGATCCAATTTTTCCCGAGTAAATGATAACTTCGACCTCACTACGTTTTTACCGTGTCCTTCGATTTCTTTTAATCGCTGTAAAAATCACACCATATAATGGAATATCTTAAAAGGTGTGTAAGGATGTTTTATTTCAAAAACACATTAAATTCACAAAACATGTATACTTTCCGGACGTGAAATAAAACATAAGATAGTACGCGTGCACTCAGAGAGTAGACAGCCAACGTTGCTCTCCTTCACTTTCGCGCTTAAAGGTTTACTCCTCATTTTGTCCGAAGCGTGTTTGCTTGACAACGTCACAGTTTTTATTACATTCTCACCGGTGTATATCTAGCTTGCGCAAAGAGTTTTCACTTAAAAAATTGTTCCTAGGGTACGCTTCTTAGATAGTATGATTTACAAAGATGCCATCAAACAAATTGCAAATGAGGCTGAACCTCTTCCAGGAACAATAAACAGAATTTAGTATGGGGTGCCTGTGAAGAGCCATAAAATGCACTAGGTACACTAAAATACAACTAACAACAATATTTTCAACAAAAATTAACAGCCAACGTTTAACCACTTGAATATCTACCGTTAGACCCTAGCTATGTTATACTCATAAGTTTCTAGAAATGGGGAATATTAAAACTCTAGTAATTTTAATTTTGCCGTAAAAACACTGTAAAACTGTAAACAAATCTTAAAAATTAGTTTAGTCTAGTCCACTGAATTTCTGGCATGTCAGGCACTTAAAACTCATCCAGCAAGAGGAATGAAGCGGTAAAACCCTGGGAAAATTCGCAGTTAACTCTAACGTTATTCTACAGATAGTCTGGGATGACTGCACTCTTAAACTTTTCAGCTAAATTTTAGTTACCCCCTTGCAGTAGTAAAGCAAATCCGACTGAAAACCGTAATGCCAGGCGAGAATCCACCCCGCTGTTCATTAGCATAGACGTAGCTACTGTTCCAGCTGAAAACAACTGAAACACCCTCACCCCGCCATAGTAGTGCTGGCAGTCAGATTTTTGCTTCTTACCACCTTTCCGCGTAACGAACGTGAGCCTCTACAAATTTGAGCGATGGGAGGGGAACCAGAAACGGCAGCGTGCCTAATTATGGCACAAAAGGACGCTCCCCTGTTCTACATGGCCCACGAGCAGACATCATTACCTTCGCTTCTGTTATTTTTTGTTCGCAATGCAGCGCGTGGTACCTCCCACAATGGACCGTGCCGGGATGCATTCCGCGCGCACATACAGCAACTAATTACGCGAATCAATCGAGAAATAATAAAAAGGCTCCTTCGCGCTGCAATCACCACGTCGCAAATTTGTAATTAATCGGGATAGGTGAGGGCCGCGCGGTGGCAGGTACAAAATTCATAAACACAAGGTCGGCTAATGGCGGTTCTAACCGCGGCTTAATCTGCCTACATGCCGCGGGTGCCACTGCCGCGCTGCATGTGCAGAAATTGAGCGATGTCTAACCCACCGGGGGGTGGGTTGGTAACGTGTTAGGCCGCGGGGTACTCGCTATGCTCTGGGTCCGGGCCAGAGTGGGTCGAAAACGGGTGGGCGCCACTGGAGTGGTGGGGCCGTATAATTTATGTGTGTATGTAGGTCCGCTGTCTGCCACCCCGTTTGTCGCATCCACAGAGTTTCTCAGGCCGCCCCAGCAAGGACATCGCCAGCGGAAGACACTTCAAAAGTGAAAAGAGGGAAAAAAAGCGAAAAATCATAAAAAAATGTGGGACGAGGCGCACAGGACGGTGCGGGTGGGTGACCAACGGCAGTTTTGATGTGTCACGTGTACTCATTCAACCCTCGGAGGGCTCAACCGCTCCGCTGCCGCTGTTGCCGCCACCCCCGCCCGCACTACCGCCCGTGGGCCTCATCCAGTCGCATCCGAAGGCAAGCGCTATTCGATATCCCTGGGCGTCCCTCTGCCCAAAACGTAATGAGGGACTCTTTCACACAAACAACCCTCCGGCAGCCCGGCAGCCAGGCAGCCCAACAGAGCACTGCTGGTCGCAACGACAGCAGTCCCCCATCCTGCCGGGTCCCATCCCATCCCACCCCTACCGCCCATGACGCTACGATCCAATTTTTTTGCACCCACGGGTGTGCTCCACTGACATGCAATCCCACTAGGGTAGATCGTTAGAGCCCTGCAGGGTGTGGGCGGCGGATGAAATGGGTTTTGAAACTCGGGAGCGGTGCCTTTTTTTCTGTGCTTTTGGCTCGTTCCGGGGGAGGGCCTCGACGCCCGACGGGAGTGGGGCCGGGTCGCATTTTCATGAGTTACTTTCGTTGTTGTTGCTGCTGCCGACTGTGGCTGCTCCTCTGGCGGCAGAGGCCGGGTAGAGGGAGAACGGAAGGGCGGGTGCCAACCCGGCAGGACGGATGGATGGGCTGGGAGCCGCGCGTGGTGGAGGCGGCGGCGGTGGGCGCTTCTGTGTGCCTGGAAAATTTCAAGCCGGGTGGTCGGGGATTAATTTTTTATGCGTGAATATTCATGTGCGGATTAATTTAGTAAATTTTAGGGTTGAGGAAATCCCTTGTTGGTGCTCCTGGCGGATGCCCCGCTCGCTCGCGTCGGACCGACTTTTTTCCGCGAGTTTCAGCAGCACTTCAAAGTGATTGTTTTCGGGGCTAATTGGGCGAATCGGTAGCTGGTGGTGCATTTTGGCGTCCCGGTTACGCTGGAAAAAAAACCTACTAAAAGTAAATAAATGGAAACATTTCCAGGACACATGGCTGCCGTCGGCACATCCTGTTTGCAAAATGCACAGGAAGCACCGCGAAGGAGCGCCAACACGGCCAACAATCTGACGGCCTGAGTGGCGAGCGGTAGCAATCAGCCGGGGCGACTCCCGTGACCCACAAAGCAAATTGAATTGGCTAAGTGGCACACGACGGCCTCCAAATATAAATGATGCCTTCAGAGCAACAAATCAGATCTAATTCATCAAGGGCCTCCCGGAGTCCTCCTGGAGTCGGGCTCACTGTCGGGCCAGCCCGAGGCCGTGAGTCGGCCCTTTCACTGGCCCATTCGAGTCTGTCGTCAAGCCGAGGAGCCGAGAGATGCCAACCGAAAATAAGTACAAGTCAAGTCCTCTGCTGTGTACGGTGTGGGAGCAGGCCCGTGTCCCGGCCCCGCCACATCCGGATTCAATGAATGTCCTGTCTACCCTTCTCAATACCGCCTGTCCTCCCATCAGGGCCGTACGTGAGCCTACAAACACCCAGAGGGGATCAAAGCTCCTTCTTCATCCGTTTTTGTTTTCGTGCCGTCATAGCCCCGATGTCTTGGGTCGCTTCAGCTGTGCCATCCTTGGGTTTTTGCGTCCCATGCCGGCAGCTCCATGGCTCCTCCTGCCTGCAGCTACCCACCTACCTACCCATGTCACCGTCGTCACAAAAGATTGTTACTCTACGTCTTAGGGGGGCCCTCGTTCGTCCCACACGACGCCGCCGCCGAATAGAAGGACTAAAGTCGGACGGGAGGCAACATGCTCCAGGGCTTATCATGCAATAAAAAGTAAGTGCTCCTGGAGCGGGAGACTTTGACGATTTCTGTGGCTCCAGACTTGTTAGTATGATGACATCTCGATGTTTATGCCCCACGCAGACAGTTTTCAGAATTTTTATGAAATTTTTTCGGCGAACGTCGCCAGAGTTTCGTCAATTAGGCGGTTTTATTGCGCCCGATTAGCTTCGGTTCGCACTTTATTTTTTTTGGGTAACGTGACTCTGTCTGCTCGAAGGTTGGTGTAAGTACACCTTGTGACGTTGATGTTATTAGAGACGTGAATTAAGCTCTTAGCAAAATTACTTTGCGATTTGAGCATGCTGGAATTGGTTCATTAAATTTAAACACACGTTTTCCTTTGATTTTAAAGTGTAGTGAGGGATTTTGCATTGTTCTAAAATGCAATGAGGTTTTCACATCTTACACACTTACATAGTTACTGAAATCTATGTATATTGCGCTCAATTGTATTTGTGAAATGGAGAGGTATTTTATGTCTAGTAGACAGGTAGCCCAAATAATATATTGGAAAAATAATTTTCCTTATTGCCCATTGAATTAGTCACAACAAGATCCATTGGCCAGTGTGGAACTTCCCCTTCTTCATCTAGTTAAATAAGTGCAACCTGTTCAAATATGTGGAACGCGTGCATTTGATTAAACCCATTTTTGAGCCGTCTATATTTGTTTAGGTCAACATATTGCATCTGCCATCATACATTTCAAATTTCAATGGTAAATTCGAATTCAGCTAGCAAGAACCCATTTTCATGGAAATTCATTTAATTGAGAATTTTTTGTCGCCATATTGGATTCCAAAATTTGGATAGCATATTTGTAATCCAGCAACTTCCAAAATCTGAAAGCATCCCTTGAAGTGGAAACTTTCATATGACATGTTGGATCCGCCATTCCTCAACCCTAAAACGAATGGTAGTCTTTTTGTTAAATTGATAAATGAAGTATTTTCTGGCAAAAATTTAAAAGAATCAAAGTAAGCGTTTAGGCATCTTTAAAGGATAGGTATTTTCGGCCGCTATCATGAAATTCGAAATGTTGATATCAAATTTGTAATGATCGACCCTAAAAACTCAAATGTATGTTCAATCAAACGGAAATCCATTTAAGTTGAGAATTTCCAATCGCCATATTGGATCCGCCATCTTGATTTTCCAAATTTTGATAGCAGATTCGAAATCAGTGACCCCGAAAAATTGAAAGTACACATTTTCATGTATATCCGTGTAAATTTAAACTTTCGGCCATCATGTTGGATCCGCCATTAACGGCTTAAATTAACGGTACTTTTCAGGATATGCTTAGGAATCGAAATAAAATGGCCTCCACAAAAATCCAGTTTTGTTGAACTTTTTAGGGATCCGTACCCGAAGGGTGCACTACGGGACTCTATTACTAAGCCTCCTCTGTCCGTCCGTCTGTCTGTCAGCGGGCTGTATCTCATGAACCGTAATAGATAGAGAGTTCAAATTTGAAAAAAAAGATGGGGAATTTCAAAATGGCCGCCATGCAAACAAGAAAAAAAATTTTCGATTATGTTATAGCGCCTCTTTTGTTTCTTTCACAAAATTATTTAAAGAGTACATAGTGTTATATCTTGTATGATGGTACGGAACCCTTCGTGTTCGAGTCCGACTCGCACTTTACCAGTTTTTTAGTATTCAAAGTTGAATTTTACTGGGCTATCAAACTATGACCGAATTCCTGAAACTTAGCGGGTTTTAATGTTTTTTTATCTTGTTTTACTAATCTATGATGTCTTCTACGATATCTGCGGAACCATTATTTTTTAAATGTTTTGTCTATATCCACATACTACATATATACTTATGTGAATCATTGCTTTCAACAATGAATATCATAAAATCAAAGTATAGTTTTCAACTTACATATGAACAAAAACAACACAATGCCAAAGATCACATTGATTTTAAGAATCACATATTTTTTTTTTTAATAAAGAATTAATTGCTATGTATACTTTTTTATTATTTAGTAATTAATTAGTTTACATAAGAATATATATAGAAATGAATTTCCATGTGTTAATATTATATTGACATGAAACTTAATATTGCAAGCTATAAGCTCGAAATTGGAACGTAACGAAAAAGTGACACGCTCCCATAAGCATTGAGTTGTCATGAAAGTTGGTATGTGGGGGCTTTTAGAGTTGCTGATTGTAAATTTTGTACAAATCAAAAATGGTGGACTTAATCAACAGGAATCTTTGTGTTGTGTAAAATGAGTTTCACTTCTAACACACGACTACGTATCCTTCCTTTTTGGAACTAATTTTTTTTTTTTATATTAGGTACATATATGTATCTATTAGTAACTACACATGACCTCAACAAAATTTACCTTGGAAAAATAAATGGTGCCTACCGTCCGACTGGTAATTAGAATGTGCACTTACATATGTAGGTACAAAAATTGAGGGATCCCTAGTGTAAATGTGTGTAGATGAAAATTGTTAAAGAGTTTTGTAAATGACATTGAGATGATAGTTTTTTGGCGTGAGTTTGATATTGCTGCGTTGAGTAGATTAAAAGATGAGTCATCAAGATGTATCCCCCCTCCACCTCTTATGCGGGCTTTTTTTTGTTTGAGATCTATCGCCCCACTTATTTTTATACACGTTATGCGGAACAACCTGTACAGAAAAGCATATTTTCATTACAAAATGGGCAAACGAAGTATACATACAATACATGCATTTTGGTTTTGTATACATTTTTTGTTAATAAAATAATATTCCACCGAAAAGAATTACTTCGTGATTTTACTATCCACTGATTGGTCTACATATTTTTTTTTTTTGGAAATTTTTCAAATTGTTCGAACTATTTCGAGTAATTCGAATGTTTTGAATACTTCGTGGTCCTTTGATCAATTTAACTAATGGAACATTCGTTTCGATTTTCGAATCCAGCGCTGTTATTTGATTCATATCGAACACTATTTGCACTCCACTTAAAAGATTACCACTACGATTGAAAAATGCTTCTTACTCGCTTGAATGTTAACGTTCCCCCACTAACCGAATTTCTTGATAAGTGAAAATGTGTTAAAAATCTGTTTCAAATCCTCTCCCCAACATGTAACACCGCATGCTTCCTAAGGAAACCTTTAGGTAAAAGAATTTGCCAAAACCGTGACCATACAAAGGAGCATCTGCTACGGACAGTTTATGCATTTTTCCTCGCAGCTTGTGTCAAAAATAGCATACTCCCACATTTCATCAGAAAGACTGGCGGCGGGAAAACTCCTCGGGGGTGGACTCCATTCTCACCGTAGAAAAATCTTTTTGAAGCCTCCCTCATCTTTCACGGGTGGAAACCATTTCCTGCCATAAGACCCGAACTCCTCCACGTCCATAGCAGAGCCTTAATGGCATGACTGCTCCTCGGTATCCTCGGGAAGCCAAAAACATTCATCTTTTAAAGCTGTTTTGTTTTTGGAGCAATGGTGCGGGAGCGAAGGTTGTAACCCCCATCATATTCTTCCTGCGCCCTCTAGGTGGTGTGTGCGGGCGGAAAACAGCAGAAGCTTTCAATGGCCACCATCCTGCGAGGGATCAAGCTTAGATGCTCTGATATCAGAGTTGCTCGCAGCTAGAGGATACCACCACTGGTACGGAGCCACTCATTGTAACTTCATTTAGATGGGTATACCCACCCTCGGTGGCAGGGCAGCGAAATGAAATGCGGCTATGCGGCTGGAGGTGTGTGCCTTTGGCAAAGAAAATCAGTTTGGTTTGCTACCGAACAAAAAGACAAGACTAGACATGTCAAGGAGCATTAGATGACGACGACAATGACATCCCCTTCAACTGGAGGTGTCGTCGGCGTCCTTGCGTCAGATTGATCTAAAGGATCAGACTGATTGCTTGCTCAGACTGACTAGGTGGTACGGAAAGCCAATTATTGGCACAATAAATAAATCAGACGAATTTTAAATGATTGTCCCCAACAGTCCAGTAAGGGGGGTTTTCTCAGATTTTTCCTAGAATCTTTCCCGGGACACATGCAGCTGTTTTTCTTCCCTCAGAATAACTTGAATGTGCTGATGGCATGATAATTACGCAATCAACTGCTACAACTGATGCTGGACACCGTTGACCAAACCAGTTTTTCCTCTCCATGGTCGTGATTTTCTATTCACGAAATGGAAAGGGTTAGGATACCGTGTGAAACCACAGTCGGGAAAATTTCTGTGACATCTTTTGGATGCAAAGATATTTTAACGATTTCCTGGAAGTTAGGTCTGTAGTTTCTTCTGGCCGCTGTCTGTCTCTGTGGCTTATGCTAAGTCTGTTGGGTATATCGGGAAACTTTTGCAAATGTTTCAAACAATCGAAATTTAGGGAAAATTTGAGAATTCTCACTTTGAACTCGTTTAAAGTAAAAAAACAAATTCGAAATATCGATGCCCAATTGAAGTTCATGGATTAATGCTATACTGCTCATGAGGGACTATTTTACATACTTATAAAGTTACGGCACTGTATATCACAAGAGTGTATGTAAATGTACCTCCAACCAATTTTCATACATGCTGTGATGTGGTAGCATGTTGTATAAGCTCTTCTGTGTTGTGCAGCAGCATTTTAAGGTCTTACATTTTAACAGAATTATGAAGTAATGAATAACATATCATTCTTATTCTCCACTTAAAATTTAATTAACGTTAAAAAGTCAGGTGAGCTCATTTTCGATAGGGTGGGCGTAACATTTTTTAAAATAAAGCTTTTATATTATGTAGTACTTGGAGTAGAAACTCAAAAACTGTTCCAATAATCGGTTATTTGATATATTTAACCTTATTGTGCATTCGATATTCCTTTTTTTTTTAAACGGCAAAGAGGAGAATAAACCTCACAATAACAGCGTTGTATTTCCGCAAATTATTTAATTCTTTTCATAACTAAAGTAAATAACAATATTTTTGTAAATAAAATGTATTGGAACAGTTTTTTGTGTTTAAGAAAAAATATCTTTTCACATGAATATTTTGTAACACTTCCTTTATTTTGCAAACAATTATTAATTCTTCTTCGCAATCTTTCGAAAATATTTGTAATATCGTCTTCTATGATCGAGTCCCAAACGTCTTGCGTTCTTTGTCATAGCTCATCCAAATATTTCGGCGATGTCATAAAATTGTTTAGTCTTCTTTTAATAATGAACCAAACATGTTCAATAATATTAAGTTCGGGAGGCTAAGGAGGCCAATAAAAACCTTAAAATTAGTTTTTTGCTGCCATTGTTTGGTTTGGCGGGTTGTATGTGATCATTATCTTGCTGAAAAATGATCCTGTTCTTGTCAACCTTAAAAATGCTCTCAGTCAAAGATGTTTACACCCCATACTATAATATTACCTCCGCCGAACTTATTTGTAGGTTGAATTAATCGGCCTTGCAACTGTCTAGAACGCATCAGCATCTCTCAAGTTGGTTTTGGTCTCATCGCTGAAAATAACTTTGGACCAGTCATCCAATCTTAAATTTCATGATGTCCAAACAATGGCTGAAACATTCGAAACTACGAAATTAGCGCTGCACACCATAACAGGAGTTATACTGATACTCATCCAGCTTAGGTTCAACAGCTGTGGTCCTCGTAGTAAGATTATTCAAAACATGTTTCTCGTAGCAATTAAAAGGCAAGTCTAGAATTGGAATTAGAGTGCCAAGGTTGTGGGAAAAAAACAACGAAAAGATTGCCGGTATAAAGAGACCAAATGCAAGAACTGTGGCAAAATTGGCCATATCGCTCGAGTGTGTACACCGGAAAGCAGCGAAAAGGTGCATTATTATGTAGAATCGGTATTCGCTTCGGAGGATGACAACACTAATAACGCAATACGGCGCACAGTGGGCCAAAACGAATTTTAGGTGACCAAAAATCGATTTTCGTCATGTCATAGATTTTAAAAATTTTAATGCCATTCGATAGCAAACTAAATGTATCACCTTATGGCAAAATTTTTTTTTAATATTCACCCCCCCTCTATGTGTTTGGAATGGCTAAAGTCAGAGAAAAATCTGAACAGCTCATTTTCCTTATAAAATGTTCGAGTTTTCTATGATTTCAAAGTTACATTGTGAAAATGTTTGTATGGGGAGGTTGAATTGTTGTTAATGAAATCACTTACTACATAAGAGGAGGTCTTATTAGGCCAATAACTTATGATAAAAGTCAAACAGTTTTTTTAACAATAGCTTTTAAGTTGAAAAGGGCGATTTTTCGTTGAAATTTTTATTTCTTTTTGACTTTAAAAAAAATGGCCACAGATGGCCACGCTCTCCTTAATACCGACGAAACTATAAACCCTCCTTTATCATTTAAAACAAAAATTGGCTGCGTCCACCTGCGAACTTGGGAGAAAATTGCATTTGAAGTAAAGTCTACCTTGCTTTCACGTGCATATTTCCACACAATGTTCCCATTTACATATGCAGGCATTTTATGACTTTTAAGGCTGCATAATGTTTGTTTGGGAAATAAATTACAGTTTTCCTAATGAACGTTCAGGATTAACGACATCATTTGTATTTAAAGAAGTTATATTATTACGTTTTATGACATTTTTAACTGACTTTGACTTACTCTGCATATGCGCCCTATTCAGTATGTGCTTAGTTCTTTATAACATCCAGGTAAATACGTACGATGATTATTGACTTTGATTTTTATGACACCTAATTTGTTTTATTATAATTGCCTGACATAAGGGAGAATTGTAATTGTGTGTGTGTTTAAAAACATCAGTTGCAGGTAGGTGAAAGTAACGGAAATCTTAGCTACTTAAGAGGTTATTACCAGCTTAATTTTGGGTTTTCAATTTTTTTTTCTATTGGCTTAAATAATGCCTAAACATCCCTCGGATCAAAAGAAACTTTGTAGAAAGGTGTATTTAAATGTAAATTTAAATATACTGTAATGTCTCTAAACCAATTTGTCCGAAGCTACTCTTTCAATATTTTTTTTTAACGCGTTTTTCTCGGAACCACTTTTAAAAGTCTGCCAGCAGTAGAACTCGAACAGTTTTCATCCGATTGACTTCAAATTTTAACTGGACCTTTATTATTAAATTATCTATAGAAGTACACACAATTGCATATCAGGAAAAAAAGTTATAAGCCATTAAAAAAAAGGATATTAGGAATAAATGAAAGAATGATGCATTAGAAAGTTGTGAGACTATTCGAATTTTTGTAAGATATACATATGTATGGTGCAGTGGGGAGAGGTTATAAAATGATACGTACAATAGCATAAACAAAAAGCCATTGAAATTAGAAAAACGAATGTGGGAAAAGAAATTCGAAGAAAAGAGTGAATAAAGGTGACATGTTGCTCCATGACACGGAAAATGAAGAAATAATTTATTTATTGTGGGAAAAGTGTTAGGAATTGGTGAAAGATATTTTGGGGTTGGGTTTATAAATAGATGCCTGATTATATGAGACTACCCGCACCCCGGTGGGGAATATGGGGGAGGGGATTTATAGGAGAGGGGGTGTGAAATAATTTTTTTTTTTTTTCAAATACACAGAAAAATATTGTTAAAAATAATGAAAACGAAAATGGGAAAAGATTTGCGAAAATTGAAAAAAAAAATTTTCGTCGAAAATACCAATATAAAATTTTTATTGTTTTGCATAAATTTGTAATTTCTTTTTTTATTTATTAAATATTGATCATGCAGATGACAAAATAATTAAAGAATAAATTAAAAATGTTGTGGAAACTTTTTAAATAACATTAATAATTCATTTATGGAGTACTTCAAATTTCTTTGATTTAGTTAGCGGCACCCTGTAAACCAATTAAATATTTTTTTTATGCAGTTAAGGGGTAATAATGTCAAAATTAATTAGCCTAAATTTCATTATGATATCTGTAACACAACAAAAGTTACAGATTTTTGATAGCGACCAAGTCGTTTTGCCCCACTGTGCGGCGTATCGGAAATAAAGATTTTTTCTCACTTAAAGTAAACAGTACTTTTCTAGACTTTCAGATTGATACAGGGGCTAGCTGTTCTATGATAGGATTACCGGGATATGATTCAATCGGTAGACCATTGTGCAAATCAACCATGGGACACATAAGAGATTATGACAATCATCATGTTCCCATCAAAGGAGTCTTGACTGTTAACCCCCCGCTTGGAGGCACAACAGCACAAATAACCAAATAGAGACTGATATATGCTCTCTATACCGCGGATTGAAGAACTAACAAATAAATTGAAAGGTGGCCAATATTTCTCTAAATTAGATTTAACTGACGCATATTTCCAAATCGAACTAGATGACGAGTCAAAAGAGGGAGAGATTCTGCCTGTCTGTTAGATTTCAGATTGGCAGGTTGGGGCTAGTTCAGATCTTACAAAATTATTTTGTACGTGAAATAGAGTCTTACAAAAATATTCTCCTGTGCTTATATCAATCAAATCAACTTTTCAATACAACTTTAGTGCAGGTGCCGTCAAAGTATCCCTTTGCTTTAGATATGTATGTTATTTTCAAAGTTACAGTTAAAGACAAAAAACATAAATCAAAACTTATCCAATGAGTATCTAAAAAAAATTGTGAGGATTACATACGACAGAGCACTTCATGTGAAAAATGAAATAACTCATACTTCTCCTTGCTTAGAAATTTGAAATGCTTCTAGAGATCCTTACTAAAAATTAATCCATTGGCACTGTGTCCATGAATATATTACCCAGTGCAAAGCTCGTACAAACAGTTCTGTCAGCGGGAGCCCTCTGAAATTCCAGAAATCACCATCACAGTGGACGTGTTTTTCAAAGAAAACATTCCTCCGTTTCGCCTGCTCCCACTATAAATCCAAATCCAAACCGAGCAAAACGAGGACGAGGTAAAAGCCCGACAATGGCAGGAAACTAACACTTTCGCCGCTCAAAATTCAAAATCGACAACAGCACCTACCTATGTGTCGTCGCCCATAAATTCTGAAAGATTTAAAAATGCATAAATCAATTCGGTTCGTCAGGACGACTCGAAGTGGGACACACCTTCTCGCCCCTTGTCTCGTATTCAGTTTTATTGCGGCGACAGACTCATCCCACCGAGGAGGACTTAGCCTCCTTGCCAGGAGAAGAGGCAGGAGACCACATATATCCTGGCCGACGCATAGCTCCTCGGCTCGCCTACAAGGGCCTCGTCGAGGCTCCGGGGCTGTGTGGCCTGGCCTGGCCTGGCCTGTATAGCGTACGAATGCAAATAAGTGAAAACTTGAACTGTCCTTGCATGAACCCATCCTTCCCATTAAAAAAATGTGTGTCAGTCACGCACACACGTTCCGACGAAGGCAGGATTCCCACTCCCAGCCCGCATCGCATGCAAGGAGATCTCGCTCGGCTCACGTCTGTTGTTTTGGGGTACTTTGTGTCTCATCCCAGGAAGGATAAATTCTCGACAAACCACGTGCCGGGACGATTTATGAAAACTCAACTCACGTGGTTTCTGCAGATTGCCAGAAGGACGTCCGCCGCACACGGAGCACCCGGTTTAAATTGCGTCTGAGCAGAAGGGTCCTGTAGTCGTCTTTTTCCCACTGCCAATCCCGGAATGGAAAATATTGAGGTAGGACAGCTCGCAGCGCTCGTTTTTTGCGAGCCGGTGCCGAGCTGAAGTTCCCTCCAGAGTTTCTTCGCAGGAATGCCGGACGGGAATACTTTAGAGCTCAGTCTGTTTCTGACATTTGCGCTGTTATGGTCCCGAGGTGTGCCCTGCCTTTAGACGCAACTGGTTAATCGACGTAACACGTAACTTAGTGGCTCCCTGCATATTCACATCAACAAGTCCTGCTAGGATGTCCAATCGGCTAAGGAATCGGGACGCCCTACGCAACAACTCGAGCAAGTGCTACGCGATGTTCTTTGAGGAGGAGGCGGTTGATGGCCGTGGAAAGGCGAGGAGCTCCCCAAAGAAGCGGGAATCCCCCAAAAAGAAATCGGCGCCACCCTCCGACGCAGAGTCTTCTCCGCGGGAGGAGAGTGTCGAAAAACACGTGCGTTTTGTTAAAAGTGAAAGTAGTGAGAGTGAGGCGGAGAGCGGTAAGCGCAAGTTCTTTGCCTCGCAACAGGACTCCTCCGAGACGCCGCCACCACCGGAATTTCAGGCAAAGAAGCTCAAAACATCATCCAGTGAAAAGGATCAGATGTTTGAGGTGCGGCCCCTATCAGCCACCCACAGTCGCGGCTGGCTTCGCGTTAACTTCGCTGACTTTATTAATTCCTCTGTCTTGTGTGCCTTTGCAGCTATTCCAGCCGTGGGCGCTTAAGACGTACGGGGATCAGGCAAAGACGAAAACGATAACACTCCGAAAGAAGGCTCGAGTCCTGAAGGCGCTCGATGGCAAGGAGCACAATAATCCGGACAGCTCAAAGTTTCGGTTCTGGGTGAAGTCCAAAGGTGCGCCTCCTGCTCCATTTTCTGCAGACACTTCAAAAGCATACTCAGTCTGACCTGACTCATCTCTTTGTTAACAGGATTCACCACCAGGACGCCGGAGTGCTTCGCATCCGGCCGACAAGCCACCCGGCATGAGGGCGCACAAAGGGATCATGTAGACCTCTACGTGGCCTCCACCACAAAGGTAAATATTGCGATTTTTATCCTCAAAGCGGCTAAGGGGCCGATTGGGCGTATTTTAATGAGCGCCCCGCATGCTTGCTCCTTTGCAATTCTTTCCTTTTAATTTTGGCGGATATTTTCGAGGACGACAGCGGGCGGTGGCGGGTGATTTCGTGATTTCAAAAAGTCACAAAAATGCTCTCTTTTTCGTGCGCTGTAATTAACGGCCTTTGTACGGCGAGGCGGTATGATTGCGCCCGCGTCTAATTAAAGGATGGCGAAAACTCACTTTGTGCCCCGCCTCTATTGCCTCTGGTGGCGCAAGATTTTGGCGATTCCCTTAATTGTGCCGGGCACTGGAAGGGTTGCGATACTGCCCTTTGGCTTTTACTTTTGCCCATTTTGGTAAAAGTTACTATCGATGTGGCGCATCTTCCTATACCTATAGGTACATAAATTGTCGTCCGCACGGATTGGTTCGTTTGAAACTAGCGGAAATGCAAGGCTGCGAGCTTTTCAATAATGAAAAGGAGTGCTGCTGTTGCCCATGGTAGTACATTAGGCTAAAATAAAATAAATAAAACAAATGGATGGGATTTGGCGCTTTTATCATCCCCATTTGTTCTACCAAACGTCCGATAGTTTTGATTTTTTGATATTTTTTTATATTTTGGGGTCTTATATAAAGGGTGCATTAGGTAACGCATGTTAAAATGATACGGGTGATAGAACAAAAACGTATGGCCTGGGGGGGACCAACAAATTTTTCGAGGTATGGAGTGATTGAAATATTCGAAATTTTCATGGTA
The DNA here is from genome assembly GCA_947538895.1 of Neoitamus cyanurus. Classification (NCBI taxonomy): domain Eukaryota; kingdom Metazoa; phylum Arthropoda; class Insecta; order Diptera; family Asilidae; genus Neoitamus; species Neoitamus cyanurus. The sequence continues at coordinate 15,491,258 of OX384544.1, read as the reverse complement.
TTCATATTGTTTTTGTATTTTTATCTTTTGATCTAATTACCGCAGCGACATCAAACTTACGCCAAAAAACTACTATCTGAATGTCCTCTCCACAAATCTCAACAGTGTTCATCTACCTTTACCATTGCAGTTACACTCACTTGTGAAATTGAATAAAATGTTCTGCAATTTTATGAAATTCACGATTTTCCCAATTTTTCTCCGAAATTCACGTTCCACCTGTTTTTTATTTTTATTATATTTCCCATCTTAATACCTTTCCAAAAAGGTACAACTTTCCTAGATAAAGAACGAATTTATATGTACTAAAACTTTCGCGGAACATTATAAAAATCTGCGTTGTATGGATATTAAACTCAAATTAACCTAAAAATGCTGTTTACTACATAAGACAGTTATTACAGTTAATGATAATAATTACAAAAGCTGCTCGAACTGCCCCTCGCCAATTCCCATGCATGCCCGTAATCTCTTTCTAAGGTGTATTGTATGCAGCCTTTCTCATATTCCCGTCGCTGAAGTCTCCATTCTGGTCTTTAATTCCTCCAAGGTGTTAACAGACCTTGAATAAACTTCATTCTTCATTGTTCCCCGTAAAAAGCAGTCTAATGGAGTAAGGTCTGGAGATCTAGCAGGCCAAGGAAGCGCTCGTGAATTTGTTCATTTAATAATTGTTTCACATTGCCAGTATGCGCTGGTGCTCCAACATGTTGGTAATACATTTCCCTTCGATTATACAGAGCGATGTCCTCTAATAGTTCTGGAGGTGTATTCTCTCTCTGTATAAATTTGCCTACTAATTACTCAATTAACGGGTTTTTTCACTGGAAAAATGTTGAGTACTACGGAGAGTACCGGTATGCAGTTTTGCAGTTTAGTTCCATTGGCGCTGCTGTCAGAACAGATCTATTAGCTCAAAAATGAAGATAGTGTAGCCCTGCAAAATATACTGGTGGACCATCAAGCCTGATGTCAGATGGCGATGCTCGTGTAATAGAACGAATGATCAAATCCAGAGAAGGAAGGACACCAAAGGCTGCAGCGAAGGCTATAAAAAAACTCGTCAGCGAATGGACTGTCAAGCGAGTACTTACAAGAATTGGTCTAGTAACGTCTATAAAAAAGTAAAATCCGCTTTATAAGAAAAGAATGTTAGGGCTCGACTGAAATTTTGTAAAGAGCACAAAAATAGGACGGACGAAACAAATATCAACAGATAGCAACCTGATGCCAAGGCGTACTAACATATTGGCACCGGCTTACTGAAATGCTTCAGAAACACCAAGTCAAAGAAACCGTAAAACAGCGAGGAGGCAGCGTGATGGACTAGAGGTGCTTTACTTGGTGGCATATTGGGCCATTAATTAAAATTAGTGGCATAATGAAAAAGGAAGGTTACCTTCAAATTTTGAAGACCAATTTACCCGATTTTGTGGAGAAATGTGCTTACCCGGATGACGAGATTGTCTTCCAACAGGATGGTGATCCCAAGCACACCGCCAAAATCAAAATGTTTTTATAATGCAATGGCCTGCACAAAGCCCGCATCTTGATCCAGTGCGAAAGTCCTCCTACAAATTTAAAGGAGCTTTGGACACGGGAAAAAGTTATTCAAAACTTGGTGGAATCCATGCCAAGGCGAGTAAACAATGTCATAAAAAACAAAGGTCTCTGGACAAAATATTAAAACAATACTTTGAAATACCAAAACGAATACCAAATCGAAACGTGTAAAGTGGATACAAGGACTGAATTCATATTGTTATTTTTTTGTTATGTTTATAAAAATTAGTAGTTCGTGTTATTGTTTTTTTCTATAGTGATGAAGTTGTCCTTTTTTAGGAAAAACCCAGCATTCTTCCTCCTTTGGCAATACAATTTATGAAGGGATCGTGTAATGTTAAGGTACTCTTATTTAAATCATAAAACATGGAAATTTTTTTTTATTATTTATCTTTTTGCTTGGGAGTGTAAACTAGCACATTTGATCAAGTGACTTCTTTTAAAATTTTAATTTGGTTTCAGTCTGCGTCGATTAAATCAAACCAAATTGACTGTTTTTATTTGAAGTGTATTCCAATTAAATAAAAAATGCAGAATTGGTGATTACGTGCAGCATTTATGTGAAATCGGTTAATTATTTGATCAAATATGCCGGAGACCGCGTTGATGTGGACAGCTGACTTTTTGTATACGGTGCGGTGCTTTCATACAATGATAAATATAATTTGAAAAGTGGACAAAATCGCGCAATTGGTTTGAAGCGTTGCCATATATAACAATTTTGTTGTTTACTATATAAACAGCGATTGAAAACGCGTTGACATAACGAACTGACATTTTGACTTTATTTGGCAGATCCATCTTCTACACAAATTACGATTTTCACATACATATGTATAATGGGAAAATGGTTAGTTCCAGACGTATTGACAAGTTTTTCGGCGCACAAATCCTATGATTATATTATTCTTACAACCATTTCCATTTTCCAACGTCTTTAAAGCTAGAGGGGTGTGCAAAATTAGTTTCTTCTTTACGTGGAGCTTTAATTATAAATGTTTAAAAAAAGTCAATTAATTAATATTGCCGGGTAAACAATTTCTATTCCTTTTCCTTCCAGGACTTTGGAGAACGAACATACCGCAAAGTTGCAATTGTGGAGGAATTCTTCAACATCATATACAGTGTCCACGTTGAGCTGGGTGGCCGAAGTGGAAGACATGCCGGACAAAAACGTACTTATCGTATTGTAAGTTCTTTTAATAAAAATATCAACGACCTTGTGTCTAACTACTGGTTTTTTTTAGATAACTGAAACATACGCTTTTTTACCACGTGAGGCTGTTACAAAATTCCTCTCAGGCTGTCCTGCCTGCAAGAAAAATCTTCGGCCATTTTCTCCTAGCCGGTTCGAGGAACAGTTCACCGAAAGTTCGTCAGAGTTCGAAGCGTTGAATTATTCATCGCACAATGAGAGCTCAGTAGATAGTACGCATTTAGAGGCAATGAAACCCTTGAAAGTTAAAAGGGAAGAAAGCCAGCTGGCAAAGCCAAATGCAACTGAATTCCCAAAAGAAGCTATAAAGCAGGAAGAAGATATTAAATCTGAGCCGAGCTCAAAGCCTGAAGACGCAACATCTAAAATGAACGAGTACTGGAGCAAAAGCAATTTAATTCCAAGCCATTTAAAGGGTGACGATAACATTTTGCACTATTACCATTTTCTTAAAAAGTTTTGCGCATACCCGTCATCAGTTAACTGGCCAAACTCTGAGCCAAGCCCTATTCCAAATCGAAAGAACTTGCTAGAAGCTAGAAGAGCACTTTCTTCCAGTCCAAGTATTGGCCGAACAAGCCCTTTTGTTCAAACTTTTTATACTAAAAGTGTTTCTAATGAGTCGGAAAAACAGACCGTTCAAAACAATACACCCCTAGAGTCTTCAATAGACCTCAGGATAAAACCTACCGACAAAACAACTTCTAGCATTAACATAAATATTGAAAATTCAATTTCTTCCACCAGTTCTAATTTAGCTTCATCTAAACCGCAAAACCCTAGTTCCGGTTCGGGTATTTCTGTAGATGTTTCCATTAATATGTCAAATAACCTGAACGAACTGAAAATTTCTTGCAAAACAACTCCTCCTAAGAAGAGATACAGCGTTTACAGGCTTGAGTCGGCTCAAGAGTCCCCGAAGGTGGAGCAGAAATGTGCAATAAATCTGAGTAAAGAATTTAATCGAGTTCAACCTGAGTGTGGTGCTAAAAAGGACGCTATACCGGTGACTGACACACCTAGCATAATTTCAGCAAATGACCCCAAGAAGTTGCAACATGTCGACCTCAACAAGGTGAAACCGATCACTTCGACATACCTTAAGATGACACGAAGTATGGGACTGAGTGACGAAGACGCACTGAAGATCGACGATTTGGTAAGTAGCGATTTTAAATACACCCTTTAATGAAACTCATTTATATTTTTCGTTTATTTATTGTTTACTAATGTTTTGTTTTTCTTTTCACGCATGCTACCTGCGAGCAATATCCGCTTTAGTTACTTGTTGCTTCCCACATCGCTTTCATCGGCTTTAATTTTGCTTTTGGAGAAAAATTTGTTTTAAAATATTAAATTGTTTCATTCACATGTTTTTATTGCGATGTAATTTGTTTTGAACATTTCTAAATTATTATTAAAGTACGACAAGCAGGTCTGAAATTATTTGCAATATCTTTATTTTAAACATTATGGAAATTAACATGCTTTTGAAATTATATTTTGTTTTCTTATTTGACCACATTTATTGAATAAAAACAATTTTGAAAAAAAACGAAGTGAACGTGTTGGCGTTATAACATTGTTAGCTTATTATTTGGTGAATTTATTATTACTTGGTGTCCTAAAATAATATGTTCAGGCTGAACGTTTTTGTTTTGTGTTTATTAAGATCCACATCTGATTAAATTGCGAATTTCTAGGAGGAAATAATTTTCTTGACAGTCAGTGTTTAATAACTAATTTTTAATTGAAAAACTGTGTGGTGTATTGTGTTCGTCATGTGTGTTATTTTAACAAAGTTTCCAATTAAAAAGTTATACCAAAATCCGCTAATACAAAATAGTACACTGTCAATAGGGTTCTTGGATATTGTGCTTCGTAGATCGTTTCGTATCTAATAACGAACGCATCCGGCAGTTAGAAATTATAAGTTATTTTATATATACCTACAAGAAATTCGGAGCTTTCTTGTTTACTTGCATAATTACTTTCATTTTTAGTCTGTATTGGTTTGGTAATGGTATAAATATTCTTGAACAAGTATAAAGATGAATAATCCTGTTCATATAGGTATGTAATTTTTGATATTTGAGTTAGTTCTCATTAACGGGATACTTACTATGATTTAAGAAAAAAAACGATTACTCCTTTGAGTAAATGTTATAAAGAAGGAACAAATTGTAGGTATTACCATAGATAAATAAATATAAAGATTACCCACTACGAACAAACAAAACGCGACTTAAAGTTCTGAGAGCACCACAGTGATGCCTCCATATGTGCGACGGCAACCGGCGAGCTCGATGCAGGGGTAGTCGCAGTTGTTCGGTGCGCACTGCTTTTCCTGTTGGCATGGTGCTTGGCTGAGCGAATTGCGAGAAAGAATACCAAAAACAAGGCAACTGAGGGTTCGTACAATAGCTGTGCTGACCTACTGCTTTGCTTGAGTATGGTAAAGAAGTGATGGCTGTGTAATCAATTCCACATTCTTAAAAATTGCGTTTCTGATAATCCTCACATTATTGTTTAAATCTCCATTGTGCAAGTTGTTTTTCAGATTAGCTCTAGCTCTAAACAATAGCAAAATACATTTTTCTTGTCAAACAATTCTATAGCAGCAGGCAAAACAATAATATTTTTCTTGGCCCCCAAATACCTATCAAATTTTTTAAGCGTGTATCCCTCAGCCTACGATTCATTTGTTTGTTTATTTCTTTCATCTTATGCTCAAACAAGAAAGGAGATTGCCTTGTTTTTTTTAGCCTTCTTTCTTGCAATAACTGCGACTTCTCCTGCGTCGAGCTTACCGGATGCCGCCGCATATAAGGAGGCATCGCTGTGGAGCTCTCAGAACTTTTGGTTGCGATTTGCTTGTTCGAAATGGGTAATCTTTATATTATGGTATTACTCTAACATTTAACTTTTTTTTCCAAATTTTGATTAAAAGACAAACAACAATTGCAAAATTTATTATTCATAAAGTAGAGGTCCCTTTATTTATTTATTTGTTCCTCTGACTATTTCCTCAAAAGACTGATTACTTCAAATTATATAATAACATAATATGTATAAGCTGATTATGCCTCCAAGGAGTTAAGTGAAATAAGCTGGGGGCAGAATAATGTTATCAACGCCATGAAAAGACAACCGACAACCTTAATACGATTCATGTGGCAATCTTGAATTGGAGACAAGACGGGACTAGCGTACTCAAGTATGGGTCGAGAGATATAGGGAGTCATTAAACAACTCCTTACATAAATTTTGCAATTTATTTAGTCATTATATATGCCTAAGCTTTGATATCTCATCAATAAATAAGATCAATCTATCGCCATTGTTGCCGCATAATGTGCAAGAATCCAGTAAGAATCGCCGCTCCGTCGTTTTGGACATGATGTTTGAGTATAACATCGAGCCTCCCACTTAACGTGTTGCCACCCTTGTTCTTGCACACACCTTGATAGCCTGCTTACGATTACACCGAATTATTTGATTTTTGAACAAGTTGGACAAAAATTGTTTCCTGTTACACCATTTCCCGTTATAACAAGTCTTAAGCCTTCATTATTGTCGTTCAATGTCCAAAATTCAGGGGTTGTGACGAAAAAAGGATTTTTCACCATCTTAGGGTGTCCGCCATATTGGATTTGGAACATTATTAGATATACTATACTGTTACAAGTGACTACCCGCTTAGGTCGGCCGTCAAATTGCATTTGAAATAGAATTAAATGCAGGTGTTTTCTAGTTCACACAGTTGTAGTTCTTCAGGTAAGTACGAAAGAAGCTTGGTATGTTATTATAATTTTCTCTCTTTAAAAAAAATGATACATAAAATAAACTTCCATTCAAATGACCTAAATTTTGGAAGATGCTTTAGTGTAAGGACGGCTGGATTGCACGATTGTGGCGTTCGATTTCTTTTGTGAGATGCTCACTTCTGTTTAGTTTTCAAAAAACCAAAGGCGAATAAGTTAATATATGTTCAATCTTTCTCTGCGATCTCGAAAATGGAGACACAATCTAGGAATTTGGTTTACAACACCGCCATTGTTCCCGTACCGTGTAAGAGGCTGCGCCATCCTGCTGAAATCACATGTCATTCACGACAATTTTGTATATCAAAACAAACACCCAGCTTGCGAATTGTCATTGTAAAATTTTCCCCATTTTTGTAAAGCGTCTTCAAAATTAATAACCGTTCTTCTACTAAATGCTTACATATGTCTCCATATGACAGCTACTTAAAAAAACTATATAACTGATTTTACATCCTTCCTTTATACCTTGTTTTCTGTAAGCTGTGGCCCATTCTAATCACTGAGTACATTATTAATGCTCGCCGATAACGCTAGTGATCATCATTCATCATTTTCAATATATGTAAATATATTCTCCACGTGTGGTTTATAACGTTGACCAATAACCACCAATAGTCTTCAATGGTTTTGCATGGCAATTAGCGTGAAGACCGTCATTTATCATACAGTAAACATTCTTCTTTCTAAGCATACCTAATTGATTTACTTAAATTTTTATTCGTCAGATTAGCCTAAAGGCTAGAACAATAGTTTAATCGAATCACAAGTAAATTAGTAACTAAACACATGTAGACAGAACAATTTTGTCGAATATTTTATTAAAATTCTTCAGTCGAGTAAATGTAATTTATTCTATATTTTTGATTTAGCAGCATACCTCATTAATCACTAGACAGTCCCCTAAACAAGTGTGAGCAATTTTCGTTATTGTGTTTATTGAGTGCATTATCCTTTGATATTCACATCATTGGCATTAGTGTTCCTCTGTTGCACGTTCGTATTTCAAACGCCATTGCCTAATGTACTGCGTCTGGACACTTTTCAGGTACTAAACTTCATTTCAAACTGTTAATTTGTTTAGTAACTTTGGTCACTCGAGTAAATTAGTACCATTGTGTGTACGTATCTTAAGAGTAATAAGTACTCCAATGTTATCCTCCACAGAAACAAATTCATATTTCCTCGAATGGCACACTCAAAATACTACATTTCTTTGGATTCTCAAACAATTGGCACAATTTGTGATGTCGATGATTTTAAATTTCATCTATGTTATATGCCTCCAATATGATGGATTTAAAAATAAAGACATTACGATTAGCGAGCGTATAGGAGTTTTCAGCGTTGGTAATATTTTGGGAATTTAAGTTAGCGAATCCCAGATGCCGACCGAACATTTTCTATCTTTGTTTCTTCGTAACATTCAAGAATGCCCAGTAAATGTCGAAAAGGGTTTGAAAGTAAATTGATGAATTTAGATTTTTGGTTTGCGTTTTCCAGAACATTCAAAATTATGTAGTAGGAAGTTATAGTTGTTTACATAAGTGCAGCGTCGGCCCAAGTCTAATTTTAGGATGCAGCGAGATCTAAAATACCTTTATGATGTGAAACGTCGTAGAATTCATATTGGGGTACCATCCCAGGAACTTGGACGGTACCACGAATGTAGACATTCTCTTGCTTTAATACCTCCTTAACTCGGAGACGTAACTCATGTGTCGTTTTTTATCAAATCCGGACAGTTTGCTAATACCAACCTTAGTTCACATCGCGGGCGAGCTGGACAGCGCGGAGAGCGCGGAAAGCTAATTTAAGAAACCGGCGCTCTTGCTTTTTTTTTTAAATTCGGTGTAAATCAGGAGCCAGACGTGCTGGCCCGGTGATTGGGCTGCTTTTGTATAGAATTTGTCGATATCAATCAATTTATGTATTATAATAGTAATAATAAGTGTATTCTGGGCAATATTTCTATATCTATGTCTATGTCAAAACTTAAAGTAAGTGTGCAAAAAATTTAAAAAAATAAAATGTCGCCTCAGTTCGTGTAACATCCAACCGAAAATAATGATTTCGCATATCGTTGGAAAGAAGAAGCTATGTGCCTCTCACAGGTACCCGAACGTCCGATGCTGGTGAGTAAGACAGTTTCGGGAGCGTCGCAAAGTTCTCGCTAGCCTGTGAGGCGCCCTCAAAAATTTGAGTGCCAAAATTTTCAGGAAAGGTTTTTTATGCTTGGAGAAACAGAATGGATTGCATCAACTTCTCTGAACAGTCTCAATCCCTCCCCCATTTTCGGTGTTGTGATGAGGGTGGTAGATGTCAAGCTATTTTTGACTTAATAAAAAAAACATGATTTTGGGGACCCTCAATTCATAATTTGTTTTTTAGATTTAACAAACAAAACCCACTCCAAGTAGAAGCTTGATGTTTGCTCTGCTATGAAAGCTGACATCGTATATTTTCAGAAAATAATAAGTTACCTCTTATCACCCCCAATACCGGAAATGGGGAGAGAAGCTTGGTTTCTCCGAGCACAAGGAACCTTTCCTGACAATTTCGTCACTTATGAATGTACACTTTAATTTTTGCGGTTGCTTTTGGCCGACACGCAGTAAAGGTCCCATTTTCATTTCAATCCTACACGCTAAAAACGATTCGCTGTTCGTTTCATGTTAAACCAACAGCCGTGCTCCTCGACACAGTCTCGCCCGAATTTGTTTGCCCGGACACCAGGTATGTAGTGAAATAGCGCGAGCGCAGCGAACGAGTAATTTTTTTTGGTTTTTTTGCGAAAAACTGCCTTCATTTGGGGGAGTGGCACTCGCAAGTATTGAAACGCCAAGAAAATTTAGTTTCAGAAATTAAGAGATGGTATGTTTTCTAATTTTATGCCCATTTTTGCCCGTGACTGTATATGATATATGATGATATCAGGTACTACGACTTAACCACTTTTAAGAGAAGCAGGATATTTCCTTGTAAAAATTTAATCTGAGCTTTTGCTCAGGTTTTAGAATATGAGCCAATGATTTGATGGTGAAATTGAGCGAACACAGAAAATCTCCAAGAGATTTGGTATAATTTGTACGTCACCATGGTGGAAATCAGTGTCCGAAAACCCCCAAATGCAAAATTTTGTAAAAATCATCGTTGGGCTTACACGTTTTTCACGTTTCGTTACAAGTTCGTCACGAACCCGAGAAACCGAGAGAGATAAAAGCGTTTTGCAGGTGGTGAACTGCAAGTTCCCTAAATAGACAATTAATATAAGCTCAATTTGAACATCCTGTGATAACAAATTTAAAATGCTAAATGGATTAAAATGAAATAGAAGAAAACTAGTGAAAAATAAATTTTTATTATTAAAATTTAATAAAGACGTTGAGAACTTACAACACCGCCCAAAAAAAATGAGCGATGTTATGAAAGTTAGAGAAACAGATATCTCATAAATGACATGACATTTTTAATTTTTAATTTTTAGTTGTTATAAATACAAGGACCTAATCTTGTCCGTTAGCTTATATCCCAATTATAAACCTGGGATGACACAACTTCTACAAACCATCACTTATGTTTCGTAGTAATGCTGATAATGAATTCCAATGATTATTTGTGCGATATTTAACTGTTAACATTCCAATTACGTGTCGTACCAACATTCAGTCCTAAAATCAGGAACTCGAGGTCCTGCCCTCTAGAGTCAAGAAAGCGAAGTAGGTACATTCACATTCCGAAATTCTTATTGAATCAAATATTCCAATTGTCGTGGAAATCGAGTTCAGTATGCCCGAGGCGAGAAAAGATGCCTTCCAATAAGAACACGCAATAGCCCCAGAAATGTAATCAAACTCAATGGGAACGATTGTGAGTTTGGCCATTCTAAAAGCGTCACTGGTTCCGAGAGAAAAAATTGCACCCAAAATGAGAGAGCCTATCATCGCTAATTTTAGAACCGGACACAGAGGAGCCCGAAATTCTGCGGGCCGTAAGTAATTCCGTTTCCTCGCCAGCAAACATGATTGTTTTGAATATCTGTGCTGGAATGGACGATTAGATTTATTAAAGGTGGAATTTTTGCAGACGGCATTATCTGCTTCATCTAGCGGGTCGTAGTGTGGGCATGGATGGAGGAGTGCCCTGGAAATCAAATGGATTTCCCATAAATCTCCAGGCCCACTAAATCCCCCGAAGGATGCGAAGGATGCACAAGGAGCGAACCCTTTAGCTTCCCTCCACCCACATAGAGGAGTGCCTTGGGCACGTCGGCAGATGTGAACAGATGGAGGTGAGTATGGCGCACCCCAGCAAATTTAAAAAGCGCCACGGCATCGGCAGGACGTTTTTATCCCGACGACGACAGAAATCAGCTTCGATCTGCATTTATATAATTCCCGAAAATGCAATGCTCCTGGAAGTTCGCTCCATTACTTTCCCTTTGAGTCCTTCGTTTTTTGTCGGTGGGGCGCGGCGCGGTGGTCCCCTGTTCAGCTTGGGGGCTGACGCTGAGGCCGAGGTTCGGGGAAACTTTTTAAGCCAGAATGATTTCACCCGTACCATCCTTACTTAATCGCCCGAATTTTCAATCAAGTAGGTTAGGCTGTCGAAATCCGAATACCCTGCAGAGCCCCCAGGAGCAGGGCTAGCTAGGAACGTGGCCCGGCAAAGTTCCACTGACGTCCCGCTCCAAAACAGAATGTAGCGAATTAGCAAAACGAGGAAATAATTTCCAACCACGGTGAAAGCCGGGGAATACCTTTTCCCTTTAAGAAGTCTTCTGGTGAAGTTTGGGATAAGTTAAGGGCGAGGTGGCCGGGCACCCATTCACCCGCATACCCAGATCCGACCCCCTTTTGACGTATTCTAAATGGAAGAAGACATCTCCCCTCCCCCAGCGCGCTAGTGAAGTAAAACGGCTCGCATAAAGACGAGTACCCCAGACGTGTAGAATGGGGCTAAAGATGCTGGAACGTAGGAAGATGATAATGGCAGCCCGTTTCCCTCCTTGTCCTTACGGCCAGGATACCTAGTTATAGCACTGACATGGCTGTGTATAGCACTCGCTGTAGGGACTCGGGCTGCTGCTCCTGCTGCCTCTGCCTTAAACCTCCGTTCTTGCCTCTGGTGGTGCTCCGGTGGCTGGGCTCTCCGTGTGGCCCAGCCCGCCTGCTCGCCTGCTTGCCATATTCAAGTAACATCTTGAGAAGGGATCTTCAAATTAAACACACTTGGGTCCCGGCAAGTTTAAAGGACGTAGCAATGAGGTTTCGGAACCGAGCCGGGGCCAGAGGCACAAAGCGGTGGACTGAGGCAAGGGTGGAAAGCGGCGGTCGCCTGGCCACGACGAAATTTAGAAAAATTAATTTTGTCTGGTGGTTGTGTCACAGTTAATTTGTGTCACTTTTTTTTTATTACCACAGCGCGGCCCCGGTTCTAGAAAATGCGATAATTGTGCGTGGAATAAGGGTGTTTCCACGTTTTTCCCGTTTAATTAATGATTTGACAGGGACTCGAGGGCTGAACAAACATTTTTTTCTCTGGAGGGAGACACGGCCTAGGCTCACCCGTCAGAGGTGGACGGACGTTCAAAAATGCAATTTGCCTTTTTACCCAACGGTTGTTTTGTTTTCTTTCTTTTTTCAATTTTACTGCAGAAAATGGGAAGGCTAGTCTAATTTATTTTCAGTTGAAAATACAAGAGAGGGCCATCTAGGTGCTTCAACGACACTATCGACCAAAATACCAAACGATGTGGATAAACGAACTCGATATTCCTTATGAATGAATGACGGATGGAAAGGGTGTAATTGTAACTTACAATTAGATAAAACTTCCTATAGGGATCGTTGTCAATCCGAGCTGTCCTTCCGCTTTGTTCAGTCTAGTCTGACAAATAATCATGAATTAATAAAAAATTATTGATACCAATCTTTTTGTTGCCTCTGGAGTGATAATATACTAAAGATCTCATTGGATTAAAACAATTCACCGTTTGGTACTGTTTACACGCCTATGACATCATCGGTTCTAATTTCTTTAAAACCGAAGCACGTTTAATGGATATCGTTACCGGACCACGATGACTGAGTATTTGTCCGAACATATGAATCACGTTAATCCTGGCGAGATGTTCTTTCAACAGGATGGCGCTGCGTGCTATGCAGCGACTGAAACCACCAATGTATTGAAAACACGATAACGCGATGATGTTATTCAGACCGGAAGGGCTTAAGAAATGATGATTTTTATATGCGCCAGTTGATAAAGTTGTAGAAAAGTTATGAAAAATTAAAATGTCAAAAAATTTAAAAAAAAATATCAGCGATGCAATCGTTTATACAGAGGATCGAAGAGGTTGACGTCTTTGATGCAGAAAGGGTTGCGTTAAAACTCAAATAGTCCAAAAAGGCGGGAAACGAGCTTAACTACTATCACAGCAACATGCCAATTGAGAACCAAAAAAATGGAAAATCTTGGGGTGGCAGTATACAAAGCCTTGGCATATACTAAAGAGTTTACCCTTAGGAAAAATAATCTCCAACAAATGAAAATCCTGAAACCACATAGGCGGATCCAATCCACGGAGAGGGTAAACAGCCGTCAACCCAAAGAAATCAGCGGTGCTCAATATATCTATATAATATATGTATATCCCCAAACAGAAATTGATGCAAATCACCAATAACGTAGATCACAGCCAGAAACACGATAGTAGTAATTCCAACTTCATCCTGATATAGGAATGAGGTTGCTCTATTTCAAGAGCTTAAAATCCCACACCTGGCACCAATGTAACAAATTTCACCAGCCAAGCACAAAATTTGTTTGGCCTCTTCACACCAGAGTCGAGTGTTTTGACCACTTAGCTATGTAAAAAGTTGGTCTTAGTACTGATGGAAGAGGTGAAGGACACTTTAGGAGGGACTTGTTGTTGGTTTCAAGTAGAAATCAAATCAATCAAACCATAGAGTTTAGATATTTCCGAAATTCTTTATTTAAACAAAAAACCCGCAGATCTTCTTAAAGGTTAACCGCGTAGATGAGCCTTCTGCATTGACCCTTTCTCCAATTGCAACTGGACTCTGGTTTTCTTATCCAACGGTGTATCGTCTGTCATTGGGTGTGATATGGCCAGAGTTAAAGGTGAAACTTATAATCACCGCCAAATCACAATTGTTTGCTACTGCTATATGGGGCGAATTCTCGACCAATTTTCAACAAACATTAAAGTATTTTTCATCTGCAGAAGGTATCTAACGCGCCAGAATGCTTAACCTATGTAATTGAGATGTGACAACTCACTCTCCATGTAACCACAGGCCATCATGATTGTCTAAAACTAGTGTAAAATTTCACTTCTACTGCTTGTGCCACACATTAACTTCCATACACTGCAAATGCAGGGAACCGCTTTCGAGGAAATCAAATCTGCAAGTCCCCACCTGATACGATGCGCTGTCATCGGAGCACACCCCTGAGAAACGTAAGCCCGCAAAAACTCCACCGACGACAGAGTTGTTGAAAAACACGCGCCACAGTGGGCGCCGCAAGTGCCGAAACACGTGAACAACTTAACTGCGGCCAATTGGAGAGCAATTTTCGCTGATAAATCCATTCTTCCGCTGCTGCTAAACAAGAGGCCGCGGGGGTGGGAGGATGTAATTTCATTAATATCGCGCTGTGTCTTTTTTAATCCAATCCGTCCTTCTGTCGGTTGGCGGCTCCATGCTGCTGTTCTAGGGGTGCTCTTTTGCAGCCGGGGGGGGGGGGCGGAGGGTTTGCGCGGTGGGCTGTGCCCTGGCAAAAATTCAGCTCTCATGCTGTTTTAAATTTCCCCATGCTCCCATATGCGTTTGAGGCAAGTATCAATCTCGAAAAATGTTAGTGGCGGGTGAAAACCCATTAACATGTTTATATGCACACGAGAGGATGACTAAGCGCAGAGGTGCCGGGCCCGGGTCTCTGGTCCCACCATGAGGATATCTTGTGCATGTACCTCGCCTGGAGCCCCCATATACACAGCTAAGACCCTCCGTGTGCCGTGCTGTGTGCTCCCGGTGGCTTGCCGGAGCATTTCATGTCAGGAATATACGAGGAAGGAAGATGGTTGATGACAGCTTCTGCGAAATTCAAACGCCGCCCGAAGAAATGACATGGGTTGAGGGTTGGGCACCCGACCCGCCCCACGTTGCCGCCGCTGCCGCCACATCAGCGCCGGGGCTTCCACAGGGCCTTGTGAGCTCACCGTACCCAACCAAGTAAACTCCCGAAAACGATGCTCCGCTTAGATTTGCAGTGGGTACAGTGGGCACGATGGGTGGGCTGGTGGGTTCAATGGGTCCATGGGTAGGTAGTCAAAATGCTCCTGCCGTTAGTAATACCGGAGTTAGGTCGCCATTCCCTTGGAGTCAAAGTGCTCCATCCACAGTGCTGGTGTTCGGGGGTTCGGGGCTGTGCCGTTGCCGTACCTTTCCCAAAGCACCCTCAAAAGCCCTGGATTTATGTTTGTGCGGATGTGTGTCTGAAGCATTTTCTCGTCGCCCACCTCCAGCACTTGCTCACTTCCTTTTGTACATCACGGCCCCGGCTTTAATAGAAGCGCAGATCATTTCGGGAGCTGTATAAGCTGCCGTGGCTGTGTGTATGCACGGATAGGAAAGGAAAGGTTCTTCTGCCGCCGCCGCCATCGTTCCGCCGCCCACTCACCACCGACACCAAACCATCCCACCCACCCGCCACCAACCCAAACCATTCCAATTTTTTCCTCTTCTGTCCATTTTCCCGTAGACTTAAGATGATGTCTTCAGGGTAACCGGATGAACGGTAGGTTTGGACGCCTCCATGAGGTGACTTGCCATAAGGTCGCCTGAATTGCAGTTAAATGGAGGGAGCGCTGGATGGCGTCCCAACATGAGGGGCGCCTTTTACTATTTCCTTTAATTCCAGGGTATGCTTGTGCCCAGGCTCATGTTTTCGGGTTTAATGTTTTTCCCTCGTCCGTGCGCCTGACATCCTTTATGGAAATGTATTTTTTACGAGCAGTTTATGTGCGCTGTGGAAAGATTATGGTTTACTAATATTTTAGAAGTACCGATACACTTGATACACACAGATTCCGGCCCCCCGGGGAGGGCGAGGCGACCCACTTGCGCCTCGTTGCGTATATGGGGAGCGCAACCTGCGGGCAAGTCCAAAGGCGATAATCTTACGTAAGATGTGGGCAGGTGGGGATAATTAACATTACATCCGCAAGTGGATTAGCACAATGTGCGCCTCGCTGAATCGGGAGTATTTTTGAAATGTCTAAGCTTGAAAATTCACCGGCAGACCGGGGCACGGCGGCGACAGCGGCGGTGAGGCTTCGAGCGTGCCGATTTAAACGGAAAGGGTAGACATAGCATTCCGGGTTGTTTTAACTCGGCCTCTGATTTGAATATCGATTTGAACGGCTCTACGGGCTCTATGGGTCCTGCCTCGGCCCGGCCATAGTGCTCTACACCTGTAGACTCGGGCTGGTTTTGAGTGGGGTAATCAATTCATCATTCCGCTTTACCGGGAGGATAAGCATCTGGCTACCCGGTGTCATAGTGCTCAAGTAGGACTACGTTGAGCCTCACATTTGATAAATGCATAAATAGTCAGCCCAAGGTAGTGGTCACGATAAAAGGTGCGAGAAATATTTAATTATCTGATAATCACGATACGAGTAATTTCATAATGAAAATATTTATAGTGTTTCATTGTTTGATGCCTTTACGCATGTACTCGTATGTGGCCAGGGGTGCTTATATTACTTCTGGGTGTAACAATTCCTTCATATGCAATAATTTAATGCTTTTCGTCTCAATATCGAATTGCTGCATTATGCTGTTTATATGTTTAACGGCGATGATATTTGAATAACATCCACTATTATTTAAAATTTGCATCAAACGTAATAGGTTTTGGTGGTAGTCACCACAATTTGATTTAAATCGCGGTTGTCCTATCTTGTACCTTCTAATGATTTCGAGTGTGAAGGAAGAGGGTAAAAAATTATCAGTAGCGTTAGGTAAAACCAGATTTGGCACTTTGTCGATTCGCACCTTGAAATCAGTGTAGAGTTGTATGGGGAAAATCAAGTAGTTTTGAAGTGAGAAGTAGTGATTGTTTTTAATGAAAAAGTCAATTTTGGAATTAGTAAAAGTTAGTCGGAAAATAATGATGAGAACCTTAAGAGTGAATTTTCGTAATCTGTACAGTTTTAAATAAATAAAATATAGAACCCATTTAAATTTTTGGTTGGTTGTGACTTCGTGCGATATAATTTCTTCTCGCATACGACATTTATATTCGTGTGCCCAAGCTTAGATTAGCCGCAAACAGAGGAAGGGTTATTAAAACCCATGCAAAGACCCCCCATAATATCTTAATATCAGTACGTAAAAAGTTAACAGC
This sequence comes from Neoitamus cyanurus, assembly GCA_947538895.1. NCBI lineage: Eukaryota > Metazoa > Arthropoda > Insecta > Diptera > Asilidae > Neoitamus > Neoitamus cyanurus. The sequence continues at coordinate 15,474,215 of OX384544.1, read as the reverse complement.
AATTTGTATATTGAGAAAAGAGAAGTTTATTTATTCAAGTGACGACATGGATTTCTATTATAAACATTTCAGTTTTGTATGAACGACAGCTGATGAAGTTGTCACAATTATGTCGAGAATAAAATCTAATGCTATGGGCATTGATTGTCTCAGCTCTAGATTCATCAAAATGTTCGCACCAGGAATATTTTGAAGTCTTACACATGTATTTAATACATGTTGTATGAGTTCCACTTTTCCTAGTGCTTTGAAATTGTCTAAGAGTATTCCACTTGCAAAAAAACCCAAAGTCATAATGTACAGATTTTCGCCCAATAAGTATTTTGCCTTTTTCCCAAATTATTAGAAAAATTGATGTAGGTGTTTGCAGACTTCGCACCATTTGGTTTTATATGGTCTTTTGCATGATTTCTAGTCAATCAGGATTTCAGTTCTGGTAAAGTTCTGCCCAGTAATTCACTCACTCCTCTGTAAAAGGCTAAACTTATGAGGAACTATTTGAAGGACAGATTTCAGGCTGTTTACGTGAATGATACTCAATCATCCTTCCTACCTGTAGCTGCCTGTGTGTCTCAGGGTTCAATTCTCGGTCTTTTGTTGTTCTCAATATCTATTAATAATATTTTTGCAAAGGTGCAGGAGTACGATTATTTCTAAATCACCTTAAAGGCACTCATAGATACGCTAAAGGCACCCTAAAGACACTCATAGGCATCCTAACGGCACTCTGAGTGTCAATAGACAGTGCCGTTATAAATTATGGTCAGTGAAATCAAATTATTTTTATTTATTTTTACACAGCAGTAATATGACTCATGGTCACATATGCAGCCCTAGTATATATATGTTATTTCACTCCAGTTAGAAGCATACGGCTTCCACAAAGCCTCTTCACTTCGAGGTTCTGCTTCAGTTTTTAGGGTTCCGTACCCGAAGTGTGCCCTAGCCTCCACTGTCCGTCTGTTTGACAGCGGTCTGTATATCATGAACCGTAATAGGTAGAGAGGTGAAATTTTCACAAAGTATGTATTTCTATTGCCGGTATAACAACAAATAATGAAAAAATCAAGATGGCGTATTTCAAAATGGCCGCCATGCAAATTAGAAAAACAAATTTCGATAATGTTATAGCGCTTCTCTTGTTTGTTTTACAAAAGTATTTAAAAAGTTCATAGTGTTATATCTTGTACGATGGTACGGAACCCTTCGTGTGCAAGTCCGTCTCGCACTATTTTTTTTAATCGTTTATGTTAGCTATATTGGGAGATTTGCTGTGATAACAACAACCCTAGTATGGTGGCCAAAAATCAAACAATTTGGAGCTTCCTGATCGCGTCTGAGGCAAAACATATTACGAGATACATAAACACATACATATATGTCTTGTATAAGTTTAATGTAAATATAAATTAACTAAATCCATAAAAAATAAGAGCTGACATTTAAATCCGACCCACACAATGTTTTTTAACATTTTTAATTGGTCGTACAATTTTATGATAGTTTTATACTGATATATTCTTTAATGATAATTTTAAAAGCTATAGTACCTATATTTCTGTCAAATGTGAAATAAAATTTGAAACTTATATTAACTTTTTTATAATCTATCTTGTTATATATATGATAACGAATGGAATGGAAATGGAATTGAATTTATCGACCTGTAACACTTTACTATAATACAAAAACTCTGTATATTATTTTTGATGGAAGCGATTACCCCAGAGTATTCTGTTAGGATTTAATAACTCCTTGAATGAATCACTTACTTCTCAACGATCAAGTAACTTTTAATGCTCCGTGAATACTAGAAAGATGCACACCCTCCATTATTTGTAAATCGATGAAAGGACGAAAGATAAATGTCACCCTCCCAACAATAAAGACATTTTTCCTCCCAAGTGCTTCAATTTGTGAAGGGTTTTAGCGGGAATACCGTTACCCTCCACGTAAGCAGTGCCCGAATGTCCATTAGTAAGTTACTGCCAATCAGCACTTATAGTGTCGATTATGAAGCATTCACTTCGAATATACATATTCGCTACCCATATGTATGTATATCTTAAAATTTCTTTCACAAACAGGTTTTGTGTTAGAATATTGCGCAGTAGTTTGTAAATTGTAATTGTCGCACGATTACGAGTTTGCGACCCAGCTCCGCGCGCCCTCAAGTGTCAGGCGCTCTAGGCTGCAGCCTGGATTCTTCGACTTTTTTCTTGTCCTCCTTATCGATGAAACAACCGAATATATTACATATTCTAGTCTAGAGGACATAACACTCGACTTTCTTTGACTGCCATTGACAGTCACCGTCTGGCTATTCTCGTTTCGGAAGGTGTTTGGCCCAATGACGCCGCCTGACCAGGATCCACACCAAACGTAAGTTTCTCCGGATGCAAAAGACTCTTGATACTGTTTTGGATTACTCTCTCCCCAAATGCGGCAATTTTGCTTGTTGACGAAGCCATTCAACCAAATATGTGCTTGATCACTAAAGATGATTTTTTCGCCAAAATTTGGATCAGCTTCCAACTGCTCCAGAGCCCAATCAGCGAACGTACGACGAGCTTGGTGGTCTTGATATTCTTGTGTCAATTGGATTTTATACGGATGCATGCCCAAGTCTTTTCGCAAAATTCTCCAAGTCGAGATCGCAGAAAGGCCAACTCTTTTAGCACGACGAGGAATCGAGAGGTTTGGATCTACAGCCACACTTTTAGCAACAGCAACAATATTCTCGCTTGACCGCACGTTTCGACGTCGTTATATACATATAGTTATATGACCACATACTTCTCTTGCAGTAAAATTGAAAGATAATTTGATAAGAAATACGAAACAAAGTTTAACCACGAAGTTTTAAATATACTACTCTTGAAGCTAAGCTCAACTTTCGTAGCTCGGGCTAACTGCACTCTGAGTTTTGTTCCTATCGTTGAACCAAAGAATTTTTCCATCTGTTTGTATTAAAATCTATATACCATATACTTCACTTGTCCATCCCTTAGTTAAACATGTTGCTCCCGTATGGTTTCCTTTTTGTGACACCCACTCGAACAGAAATGAGTTTGTCCAGCGTAAGTTTGCTCGATTTGCTCTACATGGGTTACCTTGGGAGGATCATACTTCGCTACCTTCTTATGAACATCGTACAATACTCCTTAACCTACCCACGCTTGAAAAACGTGAACCTACTTATTTCACGTTGAAATTGACCCACCCGAGATGTTGGGTCGAGTCCAAGCTCATTCGCTGAGATATACAAACTATTCCTGCAAAACGTTGATTCACCTTTGAACCAGGTACGGTCTGGACAGTCCACTGTCTTCAATGTCGAGGGTTGTTCTAGCGAATTAATAATTGGGACGGGAAGGTTGGAATGGCTTTGCGGATTACGGTTTTACTCTACCACGCGGACTTGAGTTGGACTTTTATTAGCGGTCGACCGTTCGACCGTTGTTCAGCAATATCGTTAACATAAAGGTCAGGAGTTCAAGAGTTGTTAGAAATGAAGAAGTTTTATAAATTGGTTAGTTTCCTTATTTTAAGATATTGCTAGATGCATGGCCGGCGCTGGGTACGAATGCAAGTAGCTCTTGAAGGAATAGTAATACATCACATGTATAGTACATAAGCAAAAAAGATTTTATTGTAACCAAAATGTACATAAAAATATGTTTTATATAATACAAATCACAAAACTTACCTTAAACCTTATTTTCGCTGTTCACAGTCCAAGTCCACATTGTTTTCACCTTTTCTAGTATAAATGTGGTGTGCTACAAAACAAGTTTTTATGTTTGGCTTCACCCCTTACATATGCAACAATTAATTTTTCTAATTTTTATCAGCACCTGGCACCCTCCACAAAAGCGAAAATTCCAATAAAGTCAAAACGGACATTGCCAATTGGGTCCTGCAGCAAAAGTCCATTTCGAGTTGGTACCTTTTCCACATTCCCAGTACCTACTCCTGCTGGGACCAATTTGTAGAAAATTAAGTTTCATAAATATTTTGGCAAGACCGATGGAAATGGGGAGGAATAGAAGCAGCAAAAAGAAAAGGGGGCACCCAAATGACTCTGGCCCGGAACAGAAGTAAGCTAGCCGCAGGCTCCTCTCATTCGAAACGAAACCGGGGCGCAATGCAAAGTAGTTTCCAGTCGGCCAGCGGCCGGGCTCAGGAAGCGGATCTGTGACATAATTGGGCGCTTAAATTTCGAGAGCAGCTTGAGCTTAATTGAAAGAGTCAGCCCGACGACGACGACGACAACGACGACGACGACTACGACGACACTGCCCTTCCCATTCCCATCAATTCGACCATACGCCTCCATCGGGGAGGAAACTCCAAAAAGATAATCAACTCCCCACATGTGTCACCATGATGGGAACTATCGCCGCAGAGCTGCTGGCAATTCCGGGGATATTAATAGTCCAGTTACCGAAATGATAAACATTAAAGGTGGAGAGGAATTTGATCCATTTTGACCCACACCGCTCCGGCCCCAATATAAAAACGAGTTCGTTTTGGTGACAGGTACCCGGGCATGGATCTGCCGGTCTCCGCCGAGGCCGAGGCCAAGCCAGGCAGGAGGCGGTGTGACGGAGCCCCGAACGGCAGGTGTGGGAGCCCGAACAGAATGAAAGGCCCTCAGCAGTTCAGAAGTTCAGAGGAAAAATTTTTGCTACCGTTCTGCTTTTGTAGGAGGACAGGGGGTGTGAGGGAGGAAAATTAATGGGAGTCGGGGCTGATGGTCGCTACGAACCAACATTCCAGCCAGCTACGCCAGAGAGACGGTAAATCTATAAAAGCGAAATGGATGGGAGGAAAATGATCAAGAAAATTTCTTAGCATTCGCCCCCTAAGGGAACAGAAAGCAAGAACCGGTGGGGTATCCAAGCTCGGGACGAAAATGAATTCTGAGAAGAGGGTAAAGGCGCCAGTCTATCCCGCCACCCACGATGGAGCCCAGCGCTGTACGAACGTATAAACTGGGTATAGCTAGAGCTCTACAAGGCCTTTGCACCAGAACTGACAAACACTTTGGCTTCCACCTCACCCACCCCATCTCGATTCTCACCCCGCGCTCCTTTCGACGACGTGGCATGCTACCCTTACCAGGAGCCCCAGAGCCTCTGCAAGCGACCCGAAGGCATACACATGTGAGTTTGCTCGGAGTTTAAGCAAGGACGGCGAGGCTGGCTGGCGAGGGTGGAGGCCTCCCAATTTGTTTTTGTTTCTATTTTCGTGTCAGGCCAAGGGGTACTAACATCCCATTCATTCAATACCCTTAGTTTAAGGATGTTTTGTACCCCCATAGTCATGCGACTTTCCTTTCGTACGTTCTTTGAAAAGGATTTGAAGGGTTGAAGGTTTCAATCCATTCCTGTGGGTGTGTGCGTTTGCCTGTGATAAGGGTGTAATCCCGCACTGTTCTCCCGGCTGCGTACCCGTCCCGGATCCCATCCCCAACCCGAAAAATTTTCAGTACCCTGGGTGTGAAGGGATATCCTTTTATTTAACTACTCCGAGAAACACACTCGAGCGAGACCCTTCTTGGGTATTTTAGGGAACAAAATAAACTTTTTTCGTCTTCCATTTTTCCGTTCAAAGGTTTATTAGACCCAAGACTAACCCTTTTTTGTTCATGACCCAGACCCAAAGGTAAAATGATTGTGGGCCCCAACAAGGGTTCTCTGCCCGTGCCCGATTCCGGCTCCTAGTGCTCTACTCTCTACTCTACCACCCGGCCTTCTAATGAAGATTTCACAGGAACGACAGAAAATTAGGAATGCGCTGCTTGCGACCCGAACCCAGCACCGGTCGGGCGCGCTACTCCCACACACCTCAAATTATAAAATAATTTCGCCTGCCGGGCAGGCAGCACCCGACATCACAAAGGGGCTTCACTGGAAGCCAATTTCTGATTTTTCCAAAAAAGTTTTTACAGTTACCGAGAATTTTACGAAATTGGAAAGGTCAGTACGATACGAAAATTGTGAAAACCCGGTGGAGTGGTGGTGGAGCCTCCGCGCTACGGTGCGCAATGTTCCGCTTTTTAATTGCGAACTTATCATTTTGCACAGTCCCAGCGGGCCGTACCTCTCTGGAATAACAATTATCGGTGTTCCTACAAAAACTGCAGGTTTCCACTGTTATCAGCGGGGAGCAAATATTTTTTGTAATTCACGTTAATCTCGGTGAATAGCTTAAAACCATAGCAGCAGCATAGTTTTCGACTGGCAGTTTTATAATACACTGCTCACCAAAAATTCAGTGCCAAAAGCTTTGCCATGGATTCGGGGATAAAATGCAATAGAAATCCCGAGATAAAACATTTTAGTTATTGTTTGTTAGTGGTTGGCGTTTCAATAGCAATTTTGATTGGAAGTTGTTGTTTACAAAAACTAAATAAATCCTTTTATAGGCCGACAAATGTTTTGGTATAAAATCCTTGTGTCGTCACCTTTATGTTAATTCAATAGAAATGCAATCTAACTCGGTCTTTTTAGCGTTTAACTGTAATTTTAAAAAATTGTTCGGGGGCCTAATAGCTCGGTGGTAATTCCGTTTGGCTATGACCTCGGGGTTCCCGGTCCGAGTCTGACTTGGATCATAATTTAGATGCGTTTTTCCTGATATCGTTAGAATAGCTACTGCGGGATAATCACCCAGTATAGCGAGCATAAACGATTCAAGAAACTGAAGCAGAGCCTCAAAGTGGAAAGACTTTGTGGAAGCCCTATGCTCTTAACTGGAGTGAAATAGGGAATATGTATATTAATAAATTAGCCAACAAATTCATTTATTTAGCAACAGGTAACAAAGACCATCTGAAGTTCACTATAATAAAAGAAGAATATAATAATTATACAAAATTAACCGTTCAATATAATACGTTATAATATATAATTAGTTAGATTAAAGTCTGTTTAGTGGGAATAGTTATTGTAGCACCTACCAGTGTAAATGACATTAATGAGGCCGAGAAGAGATGGTGAGTCCGTCCATATGGCCAGATACAAGGTCGTGGAAGAATAATACCCCAAGAGCCTCCCCGCGTTTAGATAAAGTGGATATAACTAAAAGCTTCAGTCTATTTTCATAAGGCGGGAGATGAACTTTATCGGGAGATGAGAGAGGGCAAATCGTAAAAATCGCTTTTGAACCGCTTATACAGCCTTGGCCAATGAACATATTAGGCACCCCCTGAAAATCGTACTAAACAGTTTATTTCCGTAAATTAGGGGAAAATAAAACTATAGTTAGGTTTAACTTATTGACCTTTATTCTTACTATTAATATTTTGTCGGTCCGCCCTTAGCTCTTATTACCGCAGCTATTTTTTTAGGAATTGTGCGTACAAGCTTTAGGCACTCTCTAGGAGAAATTTCGTTCCACTCTTGTTGGATGACTTGTTTTAGTCTTGTTTTGGATGTGATGTTGTGCTCCCGTATCTTCCGCTACAGTATGCACGAAAGATGCTCAATTGGATTGAGATGTGATGACTGTGCAGGCCACTCTAAAGGTCAATATTGTTTAGTTTTAAATATCGCCTACTGGTTACAGGTGTGTGGCATGGCGCGTTGTCTAGTTGGAATTTTATATTGTCCGCATTAGTGCCACCGTAAATCTTCGTGATAGATGGGTGTAGAACTTCTTCCAACACGGAAATATATTTTTCGCTATTCATGCGTCCTTCACAAATAAACATTTCAACCACTCCAAAGGACGCCATACAACCCAAATCATCACGCTGTCCGCTCCGTATTTAACCGTGGACACGACGCATTCGGGAAGGTGAACTTCATCTACCCTCCTCCTCACAAATATGGAACCAGGAGTGCCGAAAACTTGAAAAATTGAAAAAATTTAACATTATTTCATTATTCATGAAATGTTTTCACAAAAGGACTGATTACGATTCCACCATTATAAATAATTGAAATTATACAAAATAAAGCTTATCTCAAAGTTTGATTCGTCGGACCATATCACGTTATCCCAATCGGCCTCCGTCCAAAATTGATGTTTTAAGCCCCATTCAAGGCGATCTTTTTTATTTTTTGCTGAGAGCAATGGCTTCTTCCTAGCCTTGCAACCTTTCCGGCCTGCCTCTACAAGTCTTCTTCTTGTGGTTCGAGCACTAATCGTTCTGCCAATCTGATCAGATAGACCAGCAGTGAGCTCAGAAGACGTTTTTTCCAAATTTTTGAGGGACTTCCGAATCAAATTTCGGTATTCACGTTTCGAACTGACTCTTTTACTACCTGTTTTTTGTCTATGACTGTGTGATCCGGTGTTCAGAAAACGTTTAATAGCACTTTGTACCGCACAACGAGAACATTTCACAGTTTTTGCAATTTCAACTTGAGGTTTGCCTTGTTCATACAAAAACCGAATTCGCATCCGTTCTTGCCAACTAAGTTCCCTTGTTTTAGGCATTTTCTCACTATTAGTAACCAATACTTCAAACTCCGTTAAAAAACCAACAATATTTAGGCACTTGCTTGCACTACGAGCAGTAATTGCAAACTGAAATTTTTTTACAAAATCCTCAAAATTACAGATTTTCCCAACCAGACGTTTTATGGTCCTTCTAGGAAAGGGTTTATTACATTAATTACCATTTATGATTGGTGGGAACATATTGACAAACAAGATAATTCTTTCTAGGAATTATTTTGTACGATACCTGCATAAAACTAGGGTGCCTAATACTTTTGGCCAAGGGGGAACCACATAACAGACGCATACTCCAAAATAGCACGAACAAATGTACAAAACAATGACTTCAATACAATGGGTCGCAGAACTCTAAAACTTCTAAAGAATCATTATTGATCTTATAGTCGAAAAGCAAACAGAATGTTTTCCTATTGAAAAACATGAACAAACACTTACTGATGTTCAGACACATATGATTGTTCACACACCAATGTAAAAATATGGCAAGGTCAGATTAAAAAGCCAAAGAATCACAACCGTTAGAAATCGATTTGAAATTATTGACATCATTAGCATATGCAAGGACATTTGAATGAGTAATAAGAGGGAAAAGATCATTAATAAAGAGGGTAAAGAGTAGGGGACCAAGCTGACTCCCCTGGGGCACCCCTGAACACACTTTTAAAACACTAGAGAGTTTTGAGCAAAATTATACTCTGAAAGAACCACCTTCTAGATACGATTCAATTCAGTGAACGAGGTATGGTGTGTAAATTTAGACTTATACCCTTATATTTTTGATTTAGTGATTTATAAACTAAGGCATAGTAGTTACTGTTACTCGGGCAGTTTTTAATTATTTAAAATTTACGCGATTTGGTGCAACTCGAAAAGTTGTCACAACTTATACACCAATACACTTAAAACCAGTTGCATTACGCTGGGTTGGTTGGTCTATTTGTAGCAGTCGTGCGGTGTGGCATGTCGCATCATCCTGTTGAAAAAACATGTAGTTTACGTTCATTTAATCTAATTCAAACGTCCGCGACGGATAATTATGTACACAAAATGAAGAGCTATCTTGCGAATTGTCACTGTGAAGTTTTCTTAATTTTTTGCATTGGGTCTTCACAATTAATAAACCTTCTTCCGAAGTAATAACAGGGCATCTTCGTAAATGTCTGTCTTGATATCATTCAGCTGCCAAATATGATACCATATTTAGTGCAATGAATTATGCACTGATGATATTATTGTAGCTCTTCGTATAGGTAAAATATTAAACAAAAATTAGGAAGATATACAATAAATTGCTTTCTAAGCCACGAGCAAGGTTAATAAATAATAGTTTCAATTAAAATCAAGGAAAGCTTATCAACTAGGCCGTACTTAGTCATTAACCAGATATGCCTCAACGAGTACACCCGGAGACCCTAATTAAACCGCGAAAAGAATAATTTATTCAGTGCGATTGAAACTCCATAAATCCTCGGTAAACTCACACGTATGCAGCGCTGCCGTGACAAATTAGGGCGCTTTCGGGCTAATAAAACTCCTTTTCACGTCCTTACGCTGAATAAACGGACACCTGTTGAGCGGCCGCCTTCTAGCGCGTATCTAAGCGCCGGAAAATACTTAAACATTTACAAATTGACAACTGCATGTACCTAAAACTTAAAAGTTTCCCGAACTCACACACGCCCACTCGCTATCCTGTCTGATGGCAGGGCAGGTGGCGGCGGATCCTCTCGTGTTTCGGAATAAACAACATCGCCAGGAGAGCGCTAGAATTTCTTTGCCGCTCACCTCGGGCTGCTCTAGCGCGCCGTCCTACTTCTGTTTTGGCGTGCACATCCTGCTCAGAGCAGTCTTAGGCAATAGATTCCGTTGGGTGTGCATGTGTTTGTGTGCGGTTGTTTCCTTGGGAAAATTTTCTCTGTTTTTCCAGGGCATATCACACCGCATGCAGCGGAAGGCAATGTGCCCGCCGACGACTTGCGTACACTCTACTCGCTCTCACCGTTGCGTCTCTCAGTTTTCCTTCCCACCCTCTTGTACCCGTTTACGGTTCTCTCAAAATTTTCCGCTTTTCCCATCAAAGGAAAAACCCTTTCCCTCCGTCTCGGCCTAATAATCGCCGGCTCCAATTGAATTTTGCCGAATCGGCGTCCAGGCCGCACGGCACCTTATCCGCGCCGTTACTGCTTAATGCTTATACCCGGAAACCCGCCATCACACATATCCTCGCGACCTCCCTCCCATAACAGATTTTCCGACTTTTCAGATTTTCCTGGCTTCGCCGCCGCGCTGTCAGTCACATGTGTTTCGCCTGCCGTCAGCTGATTTTGGATAACTCTCGTTTCATTTGTTTGTCTGGCTGTCGACTGACCTCGTTCTCCACTCCACTCACGATTTTCCTCGTTTTTCCACCGCTCGCTAAGTAATTTGATTTAAACGGGATTTTCCCTTTTGTCAAATCTTGAGGTGAAACCACTTGTAGAGCGTCCGCAATTGTTTTTCTTTTATCTACGGGTGTAGCGGAGGCGCTAGGCATTCGGGCATTGCTTCAGCTGCTGATGGCTCGCTTTCGAGTCTACGGAAATCACTTAATATGCAATAAGTGGTTACGGCTCCATGGGCGCTCCTCCATTTCATCTAACGGCTCCAGGAAATTGGCTCAATGGTTTCTTCCTGTCTAGAGCAATTGAACGATTGAATCTTTTCGTTGTGTAATTCATTTGGAACACGTTAAATTTTAAATGTCATTAAGGAGTTTCATAATTCATCTATTTCCCTTTACTTTGGCTTCGTTTGGTTTTGGTATGTAAAAAGAGACGTCGTATCATTTTACAATTACAATCCTGAACCTTATTGTTTCCTCGTGTAATTTGTCTGTGCATTCGTCACAGAAAACCATTTCTATAACTATTCTGTTCCGTGCTGTTTGTTTAATTTTTACGGCTGTCTTCTATTTCTTTAGGTATCGTAACTCTTTTGACAAGGATTGATTTACCGTTCTGGTGTTCCTCGACTTCTCTAAAGCCTTAAATTCTGTCAATCACAATTTGCTCCTAACAAAAGTTCAAGCTAAATACTATTGTTCACCCACTACAATCAAAATGGTATAAGATTTTTTATCAAACAGTTCTAAGTAGGTGAAGGTTCTTGAAGAGAGATCAAGTTGGATTGACATTGGCCGGGGTGTTCCGCAAGGATCCATTCTCGGACAACTTCTTTTCAGTTTATTTATTAGTGATCTCTCAGATATTGTTGAGGATTGTAATATACACATATAAGCAGATTTATCTGTCCCGCCCTATCGGTTTTACCCAAATTAATCGATTTTTCTTAATTTTGTCCGTTAGTTTCGGCTTCTTTGCAGGCCGCCTAAATTTTAGAAAAGCCTCATAAAATCTTCGTCTAACTATCTTGAAGTGGTTTTCCTTATATGTATATGCTCCTACTGGTTTTCCGTTTATTATGACTAGGAGACAGACCACCTTCAATATTTTTTGATATTCTGCTCACGAATAGAAAACATTTGCAATCTTCATTTTCTGCCACTCGTTATGTCTTTTCGCCGTCGCACTATTAAAAATTGACAAATTAAGAAAAAGGAATCATACATAACCTAAAAAAAGACTTTCTCACTTTTTTTTCGCACCTCACTCGCAAATTACTTCGCTAACAAGTACTGTTTATTGTTGTCTACAAAACTATTTTACTTCCTCTATTATCACTTCACTTAATAACTTCCTTTATACAAATGACTGCCCTTTAGCTGAAATCGTCCTTTTTATACCTCGTTTTTACCCTTTCTAGGAAGGATGTTAAGAAATTTACCTGCCTAAATCAATGTGGGAGATTCCATTATTTGCTTCATGGAAAAATCTTGTTATCATGCTCAATCAAATACATTTTACACCATTATAAATTGAAACTGTTAACATTTTCAAGTCTTTTGAATTCATTGCTCACCTATATATAAATTATAGTTATTAATAATTTTTTTCTGAATGTAGAATTATCGTTCTATAAATTGAATATTCTTTAAACAATTAAATTGTCAATAAGCCCTCTATTCTATTATTTTATTTTATTACACACATATCTAAATTTAACATACTACGCACAACTCCACTCCCGACATATGGGCCCTTCTCTTGAACATTGCCACAATTGTTGATTAAAGTGCTACACGGTTTCGGTCTTATCTTTATGCGTTGGGTTGCTACGGAAAGTTTATCGTGTTTCTTAATTTGTTCTGTTTGCAAAACAAAGAGAATATTTTTGTACAGACTGGCTTGGCTTTCGCACTTTCACCTACCAATATCTACTATATGTGAAATAAAATTATAGAGAAAACATTGGCCGTAGGAGATCCAAAAATTGAAGCAAAATTTTCAATTTGTCATTGAACGGAAACTTTGAAACCAAACTTTACAATGGAATTCATAATTCAGCCGTTTATTATGAAAGTGGTATGACTCAATTTTTTTATGTAAATGAAGTGTATCAATATTTTTGAACTAAGGCGGAAAATAATTTTACATCACTTGACAGCTCGATAACGGAAATAAAAATACAAATACTGACTAAAAACAATTATACTCATAACGGTTATTGGGAGTAAATAAGTCATGACGAAGCTGGTGAGGGCATTCAAATTTATGTATATATCCATTCCATTTTTATTTTATTTGAAAGAATATTTGCTTGGTGGCACGCATTCAAAAGATGACCCAAATTTCGTCAAAAACATCATCTTAAGCAACGTCAACGGCGAGCGCTACAGATCGATGATAACCAATTTATTGTGGCTTAAACTGGATGATATTGATACCGACGACATGTGGCTCCAACAGGACAACGTTATGTGCCACACAGTGCATGTCACGATGGAAATTCGGCAGAAGCGATTTAAGACTGGCCACCAAGATCGTGCAATTTAGCGCCTTTTCACTTCTTCTTTTGGGGCTATCTGAAATCACAGGTCTATGCGAATAAATCGCAAACAATTGATACTCTCAAAGTCAAACATAACGTACGCCAGCAAATTCAACCAGATTTATGCGACAAAGTCATCGAAAAGTGGAGCTACCGAATACGTGCCACTTAGCAAAGCTGCGGCGGAAATTTGGAATACGTTATATTTCATACTTAATGCCATATGAAATAAAAATGGAGTGGCTTACACACAACTTGTTTTATTTATATTTAAAAGTCGAGCGTCCCTATGGAAAGACCCTGTATTTGAAAAAATCTTTACATTGTCAACATAAGTAAGAATGTCATAGTGTTTTACAACTTTCAGTAAGCCGTTAATAAATAAAATAAATCAAAGAGGCCCGAAATGGCTACCCTGAGGTACACCAGAAGAAGCCATAACGTCGTCAGATAGAGCCTATCTGAATAATACTTTTTGTTTGATTGTGGTTAGGTACGATTTTAGCCAATCCACGAGGCTCACAGGAAAACACGAACACAAAAGTTTATACAACAGTAAATCATGCGGGACTCTATCAAGCGCTTTACTGAAGTCAGTAAAGACACAATCGAGCTCCAGAGCGTTTTTTGCATGGCCCAAAGCTGACAAGATTAGTGACAGTAGACCTCTTTCTTACAAAACCGTGTTGTTAGCAAGCAATTAAGTTTTGAGCGTAAAAGTTAATTATATCCCAGAGGATTTATTCAAAAATCTTAGGAATATCTGAGAGCTTGGCAATATTGCGGTAGTTGGCTACTTTGTCTTTACTGCCTTTTTATGAATAGGAATAATAAAACTATAGAGACAAATTAAAAATATGAGTGAAGAGCTCACAAATACTGTTCCGAAATTTATTAAGAACAGCAGTAGCACTAGTTTCAGTATTTTTGAAAATGTCCATGATTTTAATGGAACCTTCGAAGGCATTTTGAAATGCTGTAACGAAATGCCGTCATTACATATTTTCCAGTGCTTCAATGCATACCTAACCTTCAACAGATTCCCTTGAATTCATTACGCTTCCAATACACATTTTTTGTAAATCCTTTCATAACCAAAAAAAATGTTCTGTTACCTTACGAGTTCCTTACGCCACATTGTCGTCACACCCTGCCGTAGCCAGGCATCACTATGACATAAATAATCCCCGTCCTCATCAGATATGGGAATCTGTTACCGAAATTGTGTGGGGCAAGTGCGTCGTGACAAAGGGTAGTAGTTAAATGATGAACTAGTGTTTAGGCCTCCGGGCCTTTTTGCTATAGAGAGTGCAAAATCTGGCTGAAGGCATATGTAGTTTGCAGTGTACGAGTATTTATTAATGTTTACCGTATTGATTATAACTGAGATGCTATTAAGCAACTTTGAAAGGCCTATAATTCTAACGAGTGAGATGAGGTTCAGAACCTGCCTTACCTCGTTCTTAGGCGGAGTGCTACTACTGCTAGGACTGTGTCACACTATTCGTCCAGCATTCAATTAGAGCTGGCCATTAATGCATTTTAATTGGTGTCATCCTGCCTAGTGCACTTCCTGCCTATGCTCACGGAACGGATGGACGGCGACGCGGCGCTTAGCGGCGCATGGAGACCAAACGCCCTCGCTTTTCATCAGAAGGAGGCAGCCTTACCCTCGGCATAATAATCCAAGGAGGCAACTTTAATTAAGACGTTGCCGATCCCCTAATGTGACATTGTATGGGGGCTTGCATAAACCGATGATATATGTGCCAGTGTCTGTACATAGCTGCTGCTGCCATCGCTCTTATCAGTGGCCACCCCATGCCCTCAGGACACTCAACGAAATTATCGACCATGTGCCCAGCCCGGCCTCGGCGCCCCATGCCTCAGGAGCGCCCTGGCCCGGCCGATGTGCAGGGGTGATATTACTATACCGTCTTCCTGTTCCATGTTCCGAAATGACAAAGCGTATCTCTCTGCCCTACTGAGTATCCTGTTGATGGCATGGGTTACGGTTCCACTCCGAAATGAAAGCATCAGAAAAATCGAGGAGAACGCCAACAACAGCACTGACGACGACAACGACGGCAATAAAAGCAGCAGCAACCGGGGCCGGGGTAGGAACGAAAAAAAGGATCCGACCCCGACGCTCCATCTCGAATCCATCCCAACCCCCTAAGGAGGAAAAAATGTTTCAAATAAAAAGAAGATCTCCAGATATATTTATCTACATCCCTCCCAAGACTGTATCGCCACGCTGGTGGATGTGCTCGCCACTGGGGGTGGCAGGGGGTGGGTTGTTATTTGTTACTTGCAATCCTCGGGCCCCAAGTCCGTTCGTTCGCCACACTGCTCCCGGGGTGCGCTGATATTCCCGCTCCCAGCTTCCCATGATCTGGCAGACCAAAACTTACTCAACCCCTGGGACTTGAGACACGCCAGCGCTCGGATCCCGAGTCCCAGTGCCGACCTCACCCTCCTAATCAGCGACGGGTGCAGCCCTGGCTCTGCTGGGCTCCTCCGAATTATATCAGAACGAAGAAAGGCATACCCAGCATACTCCCGGCAGGTGCAGGAACGGAGGAAAAATTATTACCGGGACGATGGATGGAGCCGAGCCGAGCCCGCCCGCTTACGTTCGATTAATGTGAAGAAAAATATTCTTGGCCGGAAGTGGATGGGGTCAAGCGGACCCCCAAACAATGGGGGCGAAAGCATCGCTTTCCTTTTAGAGGGGGAGGGGGATTTTCTGTGCCAAGGATAGACGCGGCGCGGCTGGGCCCGCAAGCTAATGAACTACAGCAGCAATGATCGAGGGGGCCAACCTACATTACTCCGATGGTTGGAAATGAAATCTAGGCGAAACCCAGTAGTCACTCCCAGGGGGTGACTGCCGCAGCCTTCGAAATTTTAAAATAGTTCCGGCCCCGCCGTGACGCGCCGGGCCGAAGTTGCGCCACATACAGTGAGATGAAATGAGGTAAGATCATGATAAAACTCGAACAATTTAAATAACGTAACGTAAATTAATAGAAACATAAACGCAAGAGTCGCTTGCTTGAATCAATGCACTTTTTATTTTGGAATCACTCAATATTTGTAGTAGAGCATTAACTGACTATAATGCATGATTTCAGATAAGAATTTGTCTTTACGTTTTCCTTGCAAGGAAATACTTCAGATGAATGAAGTAAAGGGTACCGACAATTCACAACTTATTTATTTATTTATTTACTATCTTGCCCGGGCCCGGCGTTGTCCGGAATGCCATTAAATTTTTATTTATATGGATTTTACACAACCTTCCATCAGCACCCCCTATCCTGTATGTTCCTGTGGGGTGTCATTAAATTCTAATAAATCTCATTAAATCAAGCATTAATTCATTCTTAATATGTTTTCCCTAAAAATAAATCAATTTTTTCATTTATTTCCAATTGCCAGGGGCGAAAAATATACCCGCTCTCGAAACCTTCTCATTTGCACACCCACAGTTTCTACATATATTAACATTTCCATCCGAAATTTCGCACACACCTTGCTCCACATGTTTTCTAAAATTATTTTCACACCCTTACGGTCACCCGTCTTTTCGAAAAGAAATAAACAGTAAACTCATACCGCCATTACACTTTTGATGGCATATTCGAAATAAGCGCCCCGAAAACCTCCTAGTGCGGACTTTCAGGGAAATCCCTCGAATCTTAAATTTTTCGGCCGCCATATTGGATCCGCCATATTAAATGTGGAAATTTTGATGGCAGACTCAACATAAGTGACCCCAAAAACCTCCGAGTGTCCTTTTTCATAAAGATTATTTTAAAATGGAAAATTCACCGCCATATTGGATCCGTCAAACTTTTCTGGACAAATTAAAATCTATATAATCAAACTTCTCGTTGAAACATTCAGACGGGCTCATGCAAACCATAATTTGTTCGATGTTGAAGGGTTTTAAGAAAATCCCGATTTTTCAATTCACGAGACGGAATAGATAAACTAAAACATATTAACAAAGCCAAATAAAGCAGTCAGTAATACCCTACAGGCAGTCAAAAAAAAAGCAGCCTCGGAGTTGTTTCGTCGGAGTTCGATGGATGGTGCACACGAAGGGTAAAACGAACAAAACGACTTTGGACGGCCTCGACATGGTTGATGTGTGTGTTGCAGAAAGGAGACCAACGGCGTGATGAGTACTCCGGTTCCGGGTGATAAAAAGATCCTGAAATTCCTTAGTCCATCTCTTTATAAACCCCAACGTGGAGTTGGCTTTATTGACTATCACATTAATGCAGTCGTGCAGTCGTCAAAATTAAAACGACTATTTAACCAAACACCAAAATCCTTGATTTTATCTAATCGTTTCAAGGTGGACTCATGCAATAAATGAACATAAGATAATGGGTTCTTTTTGCGAGAAAAAGATATAAATGAGCACTTCCTTACACTATACTTTTATACACTTCGAATGTAGATATCTCCTATAATCCCATATAACTTACCATTCTGTAATCACAGTATTTTTATTCGCGGATACATTGGAGGAGGAGCTTTGACTGCATATCAAAATAAAAGTGTTTTTGTTCGTTTGTTACTCAATCACGCCTAAACGGTTCCTTCTATAGAATTAATGTTTTCGCACAAGGTAGTAAATAGTCCAACTCAGCATATAGGTTCTTTATTACTTTGATAAAGTGCAAGGTTCCAAATAGCGAACCCATAATCAGAATGGCCACCAAAAAAGATGAACTTCAAGGGATTTCAATGTAAATACGCACAATGCGATTTTCGAGATCGCTGATTTCGAATTTATTATCAAAATTTCCAAGATCAAAATGGTGAATCCAATATGGCGACAGAATTTCTTAATTTTAAGCAACTTTAATGAAATTTAATATGAAGACGTCTTTGTTTTTGTAAGTTAATGGATGAAACTCGCTCCCGTGAACAAAATTGTGGAGCGCATTTGTCTACATACAGTAGCGCTCAAGCAAACTGCACCACTCTCGATTCTTTGAATTTTTCAAAATAATTAGGTTAAACTTCCCAACAATTCAGGAAATTTGTTCGGTAATTAGATAGGCATTTTCAACCCTTGTAAATGTAAAGAAAATTATTGGCTACCTGCCTTTATGACCAAAGAAATTTACCTACCCGACCCAACAAGGTTTTTCTCCTTTCTTTAAAGGTACAGAAAAAAATTCTTACAAAATTAACAACGCAAATTAATGAAATGCAGGGATTACCCTGCAACACAATTTTATTCATATTAATTGTGAACAATAAACTAAATACTTTGTGGAACCTTCTTTTCCCACAATTACGTTCTGTATCCTTGATGGCATGGAAGCAACCAAATCTTGATAATTTTGGCGGTAAATTCTGTCATACCAGATATTTTCTAAAACAGCTCTATTAAATATCTCGGTTTCCTATTTTTCAGTTCTGGTTTCATAATAGCCCAGAGGTTTTCTATGGAGTTGAGATCTGGGCTATGTCTTGGGCATTTTATTCGAGAAATTTCCAGATTTGCAAGAAAATCCTTAAACTGGAAATAGGTGAAAAGGACTCATCGAAAATGTTGTACTAATTTTGTTGAGTTAACACCAAACTATTAGAAAAAAATATCCCCTACCGTTTTAGCTGTGTGACGTGGCACACAGACGTCTAGAAAAAATAGTCCTGATCACCGAGAAAGTGCTCTTCTATTGATGATTTCCTGCGAAAAATATGTTTCGGTTTCGTAATCAGGGCAACCCCCTTCACAACATATCAAAAATTATATATATAATATAACCAAAAATCTAGAATGACTGGACTATTCGGTTATCAAAAAATAAAATAAAATTAAAAAAAAATTAATTTCGTTGAGAATTGTTTTCCCCGTAATTTTTGTAGTGATCAGTTTTTGATGAAAGGAGTGAATAAATAAATAAATAATGTGAACTGCTCTTGACGGAGATGACATCTCTATTTTAAATTTGCTGAATGTATGGATGTAGGTACATATGCTCCCACTGAACACTGAACTACTACGTTGACCACTGCCGGATTGAGACAATTCGCCGCCCTAGGCAGATGCAGAATTGCCGCCCTTTTTTGATCTTCTTTTACTCACCTTAAGTATAGTTCCGTTAACGTATGTGAGATGTGTATATTTTTCAGAATATAATAGATTTCAGGTTAGTTATGATAAATAAGTTCAGATTCATGAGGAATATTATTACTACTGTACCTAACATCATTTATTCATTTTTATTTTATTTTTATTTTTATTTTTTTATTATAACATCATTTATTCATTTTGATTTTTTCCCATCGGTTTCACAATTGATATTTTTTACATGTATTTACGCCGGGCTTTTGGTAGTATTGGCGGTATTAACAAACTGCTCTTCCGCGGTTTTGCACGCGCAGCGACGATATGCGTATAAATACGTTTATGACTGACTCGAACCTTCCCACCGAAAGTGATGCGTATACACGGTGAGTCAATGAACTAGCAACTACTATGCGCTATAAAATATTTCCAACTTCATTTTATCTGTTCTGAAAATATTGATACAAACATAAACGAAAATGCAATTCTTCAAGGAACGACAAAATAAGTTAATCACTATTGATTAAAAAATGTATTATGATTCAGGCTCGTTACTTTTGCTCTCATACAAAAAGTTCTTTTTTCTTTCTTCGACAACCCAAAAAGTAGCGTTATATCTAGTGTAAGCGATAAAAATTCGCCGCCCCTGAAACCTGCCGCCCTAGGCAGCTGCCTACCTTGCCTACCCGGTAAATACGCCACTGACGTTGACCCAATCTTAAGTGCACTTTGGGCGTTTTTAAAAGTGTCCACATCTTGTGCCATAACTATGAGTGCAGAATTTAAAAGCCTATGGTATACTTCATCATTGAGAATATTGTGAAATGTGCAGCAAAATTGGTGATATACATATACCTACCTCACACCGGTATAATAAACCCGTTAAGTCCCGTAAACCTCTTCTGATGAGAATCTCAAATTTTGAAATGAACTTTTTTCTAATTTGCAAAAATTGATTAAGGAAAGCTTAACATATATTACGGACAATACACTACCACGGGGAGTTAGTACCAACACCGGTTTTCTTATACACACACAACTGAAAATGATGGGTCCAAGAAATAATAAATCACTCATTTAAGTGTAAACAAGGATAATGTTCAATTTCAAGTCAGTCACCCCAAAATTCAGTGTCTCCTCACTTTTTATGACAATCGAAATTTTTGGGCAGATTTTTACTTTAGTGTGTCGCACTACTGTATGGTGAGCGATGCGGCACATATGGTGTTGATGTTGCAGTACTGTGCTCAGTTCGGTGGTGCGGCGTAACTCAAATTTAAAGTTGACAGGAAGAAGTGAAAAAAATGATTTGCTACCCTGCCTCACTGCGGGCTGTGGGCATGGGAGTGTGGGATTTTCGGGATGATATGGCCTAAAGACGATGAGCAAGGACTCCACGGCGTTCACCATCAAAACAGCCAGCACACATCCTCCGAGAGCACGAGGAAGTGCTTAATAGTTCACGTCGTGATATGTGCTCGTATGCCGAGCCACAGATAGGACACTTTACTTAAGCACAGTAGCTGTAGCCTCAGCCTAGCACGTATATATGTATGTATGTCTCTAGGCCCCGACTGTATGTAACCACCACCCACTCCCTCCCGACGCCCACCCACCATCCCCGGCGCTTACTGATGCGTCTAAACGGAGTGGCAGGGGACCAAGTATGTGCGGAGACACCAGTGCTATATGGACGAGCAAGTATAGCATGATACCGTGTCGGAGGGAAGACGTATCCAAAAAGCCGTTCCGTATCCTTCAGCGCTACGTAAGGCTCTTATATCTCACACCACAGCAGCCGAAAAAGGAAAAGCACCCAGCGGTGCCAGCAACAAAAAAGGTCCTTCGAGCACATGTCCTCGAGATTGTGTCTGTGAGGGTTGGGTATATGTGGGCTCCTTTATATCTGTTATCTATGCCCGGCTCCCAAAAATAAAGAACGGGAAGAGTTGGAACGCATTCTGTGTGCTGAGCTGCTGCTGCCGCTGTGTGCCTTTGTCCGTCCGTTTTTCGGGAGGAAAACTACTTGGCTGAGAAACAACTCGCCCGCTTTGTTCCGGGGACCATTTCACAGGGAGCTCTTCCGCCCCGTTCGCCTGCCACCACCGTCGCCGTAGCCGCTTCCACCGCTGCCACCAACTCCAAACTAGAAGGAGTGTGGGAGGACGAATTGGCCTGGGGCCGTGGGACAAGTTCCCAGTACTTCTGGGTATAGGGGAAGGGGGTTATATGTGAACATTGACGTACGAGTTGCCGGGACAAAGAAACTCGTGGGTACGAGCCCTGACTTCATGGGGGACTTATTTATGCTTTTATTACAATCACTGGCTGCCGGGTCCTCTTCGGGACGGGACTCCCTGACCGCGACTGAGGACTACTGCCTCTGCTATGGTGCCGCAGCCCCAGTCCCAGCCACCATCGTCAGCGCTCCTCTCAAGCCCCGGCTGACACTTTTGTAATATTTGGATAGGAGGGAGCGAACGTTTTCCGCCGCCGCCGCATGCTAATGTCCCGACAACTGGCGTGGAATTGCCTTTGAAAATTTCTGGCCATTACTTAATTAGCGCAGGGTGCTGCTGCTCCTCGGGCGATTCTCTTTTTGACCAACTATCGCAGGGCAGCTATGACTGTTTCTATGAGTGATTGGCACCTCACCAGAGCAACTGAGGCCAGCACAGCTCAAAACTTGTAATATGTTAGGTACCATGAAAAGGCCAAATATGTATAACGGAGGAAGAGCTAAAGCTTATATTATATTTTCCGTGATTCTCTGCTTCTGTTATTATGTCACCTACTCACCCCTTGGTCTTTTTCCCAATTTTAACGAGGTCATTTTCGGAACTGTTTGTAGTAGCAGGAACCTTTTCCTGAATTTCTGCTTCGCACACCTTCTCACAAACGCTTAAATTATATTTTATAAATCCAATGCTTGCGGCAGTCACAAAAGAGCAAAGCTCGTACTTTTAAGGAAAGAAATCCGCACATTAAACCTCGTCCTCAAATTTCCCAAAAACAATCCTTTTAAGTAACTGGCCGAAAAGTTCTGTTGAATTTTCATACTGCTCAATTAGTTCTACGAAACATCTATGTGAACTTTTCATGAATTGACACTAAAAAAAAGGTATGCATAACATAATAATTTCCCAGTGTGCAAACAATCGTCTCTAGGGGAAAACAATTCCTTTTTTGTGGCCGATTCGATAGGTGATCCATTTAAAATACCCATAACATGTTATTTCATCGACTGTTTAAATAATACTGGGAAATTTTTTAGTGGTACCTTTTTTGGTATTTGTGTAAGTATACCTGAATAGATATACGAATTTTTTCTGTTGATTACAGACCCGAAAAGAAAATATTGCATTAACCACGTTTTCAAGAAAAATAGGTTTACAAATATTAAAAACCCTATTTCAACGAGACCATTTTAGGAAATTATTTTAAAAACTAAGAAATACTAGTTAATTCAGTAATTCACATATCTAAGTGAATTTTTTCAGTTGACGTACGCTCATGAAATAATGTACCCATTGAGTTCATTATAGTTTGGAGCTATAGTTTAAGGTACAAGCTTTTATTTCTGATGCAATTCCTATAACTTGTGTTATTATAAATACTTACAAAAAGTAAAACAAAAAAAATTGTGTTGAACCTATTTTGCTGGCAAACATGAACCAATGCGCTCATTTGCTGTGGAGTACCGTAAGCCTCAATTATGGGACCAATTGTTTTTCGCCTAATTTTTTTTTTATATCAATGACCTTCCTGATGTACTTAGTGATGTATCAAATCAGTTTTGTGCGGTTGATGTAAAAAATATTTTTCCGTTTACCCAACCCAAGACAACTCGCAGCTCTTTAATGAATACACTTGCACAGTTGTACAGTACGATATTTTACATAAATTATCCTTTCACACATATAGCATAATGCATTTTAGATTCTGTTACTTGGTACAGGAGTTCGATCCAAGAGAGTTTTAGAAATAAAAGAAAAATGTGATTCTAATAGAAAAATCAGTCCATGGCTAAATATTCACAAAAGATATTGCCAGACCTAAATCGTCTCACTAAAGTGATGCCCGAAGTCCTTGAAATTGCAAGTTGCAGAAACTTGAATTTTTAATATTATTTTTACATTGAATATAAAGGCAAAATTATTTATAAAGCCAGACGTTAACTGTGAATGACCCGAATTTGTATTTACAATTTCCCTTCACTTCTGTCTTTGTGTTCGCTAAAAGCGTCCTCCTGTGAAATTTCATTACAAAAGGGTGAAAACATGGAGGAACTACGAGACTGTGACAAACGAACCGATGACGGATGGACGAACATGATGAGATGAGATGGCACTACAAGCGTTCCTATAAAGAACGGTAATATGCAGGTAGTTTGAATTGCAAAGAAGTCGTAGAATTTCGAATATTCATTTTTTAAATTTCGATTACCTATTACAAATTTAAAAACAAAAATTCAGTTCGAAGAATATAAGATCGATTGACATTAGTTTAAAATAGTTTTATTTCAATTTTTTGTTTTTTTTTTGTTTTTTTATCAAATTGATACAAAATACAAACAGTGAATTCGAATATAGGTGCAGTGCAGTGGTTAGAATTCCCTCCCATAAAATCCGCGAAAAGTTAAGGTTTACTAAAATGGAAAAGGGTTTTGAATATAAAATCTATTTGGTTTATTATATTTCACTTTGAGTTTTTTCTTAAACATCATTTGTACAAGAAGAAATTTGAAAATGTGTACATATTTTCCAAATAGTAACGTTTGTAATTAAACGTAATTAAATATTTAAAATAAATCCTAGGTACAATAGGGGTCCAAGGACATACCCTTTTGGAACGCCGCAGTCTGATATTTTTTAACACAAAGACACGTTGTTACCTATACATATAGACGCTGAGGGATCTTCCTGTCAGGAAGCTTTTGTTTGTTTGTAAAGAAGTAAAGACATGAAGAATCGAATTGAGTTTCTATTTGCTAAATTATTGTTAATATGTTTCTTAATTCTATAAGCTCGATGGTGGAGTAACTTGGTTAAAATCCGAATTATTCATTCAGAAAAAATTTGTTGTCTTCTAAATGATTTGTTAGCGTTTTATTTATTATGTGTTTATAAAGGTATGGAGAATTATGCCTATTTGGGGGATAGAATCACAGTCAAAAGTTTTATTAGTTTTAAGAGTTTTTATTATTTCGCTTAATCTCCCTGGGGTTCATTTTGGGGAGATTTTTGGTTAAACCGAAAGCAGTTCTTGTAATGTTAGATAATGTTTCGTGTATCGGATTTGCGGTACATCTATCACTTTTGAGTCTTATGTCACTGTTGTGCTTTGATTTAAAAAAAAATTATCCACTACTATCATTGCCCTTTCTTTCCTGGAAGACTATAGTTTATTCTTAAATCTTAAGGTGGGTAAATGGGCTAATACCATATGGTTTTAAAAACGAATAGTATTATCCGATTTGATTCGAAGACTTTTCCCACATCCTTAATCTTTGGGCCTTGTTGTATCGATCTATAGCTTGGTAAGAAAAATATATGACGGGTAACACAAAGGTCGACTAAATATAAATTCGTCTTCATAACTTAATCTATTGTTTCTGGTCCATTCAAAAACAAATATTTTTTTAAAGAAACACTAAATATGCAACTAACCACAGAAATGTACCTACAAAATGCATTACACAATTTTCGTTACGTCGCGTAGTTACATCATGTGCCAAAAAATATTAAATTTGTCGAAAATAATTGTTAAACGAAGTCCATGTATATTATACATGGGTCTAGTTCTCTTGGGTTTCGTAGATAAGATAAAACTAAAGTTTTGGATTCACTGAAAGGAAGCAGCAAAAATAATGGCTTGGGTTGGGATCCACTAAGAATCCTTAAGATTTTCATTTTCTGGTCCATCCCGAATGGATTTGGTGTTATGAGATATGAAAGTCGGGATGACCCGTTTCGCATAGTGTTCCCTTCTCGCATTGTTTATACGCACTTTTACCGAGCCCCAAGGCAAGGCATATAAAGATGTCGTGCAGTCATCCTTGGTTTAATAAGACAAGTGATTTGCTGAGTTTCCATCCACACTTGGAATCCCCACCTATGAGGAGGGTAGCCAACAGCCAGCACCCGTGGCTACGTCCCAAAGGCCGTAAATCTCGCCAGGACCTGGGCTAGAAAATAACAAGCGACTAATAAGCAGCTCTTGACCATTCACCCCAGTGGTGGCACCGGACAATCCGACTTCCTATTTCTCACCAGCAGTTGTCCCAGGCAGGGTCGTTCGTTCGATTTTACCCGCACAACCTATCCGAGCACATACATGGCCCGCTCACCCCAGTGCCCAAAGCGAGACAAGTTCCTTTCATCGGTTCCCATCAAACTACGAAAAGTGTCACACGAATTTTTCCTCGATTCTTTTTTTTTATTTTATTTTTGCCTTCCTCGTCCTTTTTCCATTTTTTTTCCTCTTTTTTGGAATGCTCCTAAGCAACCAACCAGCCACCCTTCGCTTCATCCAAGCATGTAACGGGTCCCTTCTTTCGAGTGATCCAAAGATATCAACAACCCCCTTTGGGTCCTGTCTTGTGTGTACCTTTTTCGTCCTTCTTTCCGAAAGAGGGTACCGTATCCTCTCAGCAGCAGCAGCAGCAGCAGAAGTATTCTCCCGACCTGGCAGCGGCCTGTATGAGTGTGTCCTATCCATTTGCTCCCCCAGAGAAGCACACTCGCTCCGGCGACAGACAGACACACGACCACACCGGGAAAGCCACCCCTAAACCAGAAATATCAACCCACCTTCCTTATAAATCCGACGGGGCCCCGTTCTGTGTATGTGTGCGTCACAGGATTCGAGTCGTTTGATTAAATACAGCGGGACACGTTTCTGTTTTGGTCAGTCAAAAGTTGATTCTCGTGCCAGTAGCATCGTCCTGAGCAGCCACCAAGCGACTGAGAAGGACTCAGCCACAGGACACCAGGACACTTCTTAGATTAATTAGAAAGCCCTTCTTGATGAGCCAGCAGCTGTGAGGGCCCACCGCCGCACCTATAGATCCTTAGAGAGGCATCCGCCGACCCACCAGACAGTGAGCAGTGCTGGTTAGATGCAGTGTGTCGTGTGTGTAGTGCTTGCGGTTTTTGGCGGTTAAACCTTTTTCCAAAAGGACAGTGCTGAACGAACAGGACGCTCCTCAGTTCTCAGTGGTGATTTGAACATTTGCATTTTGTGGACTATTTAACCACTAAAATTAAGAAAATAATTCTGAAAATGGCTGCTAAGCGGAAGGCATCGGTACTGCTGCACAAGGTACCCCCACCTGCATTTTCCTACTATTCTACATTTCAAGGTTTTCCAAAAAATCTATCGAGAAATTATTAACATGCTTGTGAAAACAGTTCTAATATACTTAAAATAAAAATTGGATTACTTTACAGTTTTATAATGTGATAACAAATTTTGGAAAATTTTGAAATGTTGTTTTACAAAATTTTATAAATAATAAAAATATTAATAAACAACTGTGTTATGTTAACAATAAAATTTGCCTGCCTAGTTGCAGTTTGAAAAACAAAAGTTAAATGGGTTAAAAAATACCAGCCAGTGTGTGATGGGTTTGTGGGTGCAAATGAGTTGTTTTTCTTTTTAAACACACCGACAAAATATCGCATGCTTTACGTCTAATTGAATGAAAACAGGAAAAGTTTCAATTCGGATATGGCTAAAATCAAATAAAATTACGCTCAAATCACATTAGTATAATAATGACATTAATAATAAGTAAACAACCCCGTTCAGCCGAATGAGGGCAAATTGAGCCATTTAGCTGATTTGAATAATGAGTTCCTGATTTCTTTCGAAATGTGAATCTGGAATTGTGGATGTGGATTTTTTTTTTCATATTTGTATATATCACTTATGTTTTTATGTTGTAATTTTTTTTTAGTTAATAAAAAATGTTCACCTCCATATTATTTTATTTTATT
Organism: Neoitamus cyanurus; assembly: GCA_947538895.1. Lineage (NCBI taxonomy): Eukaryota > Metazoa > Arthropoda > Insecta > Diptera > Asilidae > Neoitamus > Neoitamus cyanurus. The sequence continues at coordinate 15,446,714 of OX384544.1, read as the reverse complement.
TAATTTTGGCGAAAACGTCGTTTCATAGCTTAAAATATCGTACTAAAATGTTTCCTAATTTTCCTTTGGGTTTTTCACGTAACGACAAAGTGAGTTTTAGACCCAAAGAAATTATAACTGACAAAGCATATCCATAATTAGTGACTCTAATGTTACTTCCTGTCATATTCAACAACATTTTTGTGTTACTAGCTAGAATATTCTTAAAATTTTTATTTCGATAAAAGGTTCCATTGTAAATGTTATGAATGCATTAATTTAGGATTTCCTTGAAAATAACAATTTTATGCATTTACGAAGCTCTGGCAGCAATGCAGTTCATCGAATTATAAAGTTCAAAATTTTTTTTTTCGTTTTTTTCATACTTGGGTAAGAACTTCTACATTTTCTATATCTTTACAAATTAATTTTTTGAATTTGGAATTAAAAAAAAGGGAAAAATATTGGGCTGCAAAAAGCAGACCAAGAAACAAGTAGGAAGAGGAGGCGTGTTTGGACGATTATCTAAAACACAAAACTTTTTTATGCAATCTTATTTTGACTATTCATTAAGTTCAATTTAGGCAATAGAATGGGTCTTAAACAATATTTTTTGTAGAGTATACTCTTTCTTACCACTTCCTCCTTTGAAGTTTTTTTTAACAAACTGCAATATTTTCGAGAACATAACTTATTCATTGTTCGTAGCAATAATTTTCGTTGTAAGTATTTCGAAAGGGCTATTTTTTACATTTTTAAATCCATAACTTGGAAATTTGAAAGGTGTGTTTGTGTGTAGAGGAGGAGGAAAATTCTTCGTGGGCTTTGGTTCGAACCCCACCGCTGTCACCATGTGGTGTCCGGGCAGTTAATAGAAATTTGGTAGTCGAGAAGCAAGTACTTTATTGTCAGTTGACCAAAGCATAGCTTATAACAGAATGATTCAATACAATGGCTTGCAATTAAATGATGGCCCTCAATACAGCAGAGAGAGGGAAGGGGTGGGGCAAATTTTAAATCAATTTTAGAGATGTACATATATATATGTATATGAAATGGTTACCTTTTCAAAGCCTTATTCAACCCTATTTATGTGTGACCATGAACTAAAAAAAAATCTATCCTTATTATGTTTTAGAAAGTTTTAGAAAATACTACTACTTAGGTGTTTCTGTCTTCCTATCTCAGGCATTTAATGTGGTGGGCTTCATTTTGTTCTTAGAATAATATTTAACTAAACTTTTTTTAACTTAGTTTTTTACGTATATTTTATTGAATTATTGAGATTATTTATGCAATGCGAGATTGTGTAAATGACCGCATCAGACGGTGATGCAAAATTCTTTCGACCACATTTTCGTTATACTCTAACACATTTTTGGGTTAAATAAATAAAAATAAAATTTCTTTCGAATGTTTTGTAATTATTGAATTGTTAGTTTGTTAGAGTAGATTTCCCTTAAATATGTGCAGCAAGAATCATATCAAATGGACAGTCGATGGAAGTACATTCTGCATTGCCACTAAATTATGTAGCTATGCAAGAAATTCAAACAAGAGATCTCTGAACACATGAAAATTTAAAATTATTAATACCTAGAGAGAAAGTGCAAAACTTCACATATCAGAAGTATTATATTACTGTTGCTCTAATGAGATCAAAATGGGACTAAAGTGACACAAAATTAATAAAATAAAATAAAAATTACAACCACATGCAAATATATGTATATTCACTGCGGGGTAAGTTGGCGCGAACATTTATATTTTTGTTGCAATTGCAATTTTTGTACAATTGCACTTTTTATAAAAAGTTTCGTAACTGCGCATTTATTCGCAGTGATCCATACTATAATTTCACCTTTAAAAAAGATAGACATAAATATATTTTACAATTCGTTTCTCTTTTATTACGCCGTTTGTACCAAAATGGGAAGCGAAATATATTTGTTCTAAATGTGGTTGTGTATATTGTGTATGCACAGTAGGAGCCAGGAATTTAGCATACCCTTTTCACAAGACAAAAAGCAATCTCTTCTAATTCCAAATAAAAAAAAATATTTGATATACCAAATTTTGCAATATTAAATAAAAATTTGAAAAAATAGAAAACATATTTTTGATTTTAGAAACAATGTATAAGCAAATAATCTAAATTTTTATTAGACATTGTTATTTATTTAGTTTTTGGTGAGGTATTTGCAGATCTTAAAGAATTTCCTACTAAGGCCTTACATCGTTGTTTTGGTATTGCATTACAAGCTTTTGTACGTCTCGCCATAATTCTTTAACTTCGACATTTTTGTTCCACATGTTCAACGTATAACCCGAGGTTTAAGATAGTAGCACATTATAAACTACAATGACTGTAGGTACACTTCTCAGAGTTGCTAAGAGGTCAATCAAGTGAATATTTTGAAATAGCCTGCGGAGTCTCCCGTTCTGAACTCAATCGAGCACATTCGCAATAACGTTAACTAACATGTCGAAAAAAATCCGAAATATATTATGACACCATACACCATACAAAGTCAAAAATGATTGGAATGCCATACCATAGCAGTGATGTAAGGCTTTCGTAGAAAGTTAACTAGAAAATGCGCTGCAGTTCTAAATATTAGAGAAAGCAAATACTGAAGAAAACCGATAAAAATTCAAATTAAATCATTTGTAAGTATTTCTAAAATTAAAAGAGTTTGTCAAACTAATTAACTTAATTTAAAGGCATTGAATATTACAAATTAAACTTCTTACATAATTATTTGAAAAATATATACAACTAATACTTTGTTTGACTTTGAATCAGAAAATATGTTTTTGTTCTTTTTCTTGTGAAAAGGTGTTTTGTGTATTTATTAGTAAATTGCAAAAACATTTTAAAAAAATACGATTTTGCGCGACTACTATGTTTTTCTACATAAATCAAATAAAATTCATACTGAAAAATGTGTAATATGTAAAAATAAATCAGGATTATAATTTTAAAAATGTCCAGAAACTATAAAAAATTGGTGTGCCTACTCTATTTTCAAGTACAAAAATGTTGAAGAAAATAATTTGTCATAATACTAACAACTCTATGAAAAAAGCTGATTACAGTCTACCTGATAATCTCCCAATGTTGTGCAACTTTTTTGTATGCTTTTGGCAATTCGTTCACTTTTTTGTGTTGTCTAGAAATTAAGATATAACTTGAATTTTATAAATTAAAAGTGCTATTTATTATGTTTTATTATTATTTTTGGATTTTCAAAAATGATTGAAAATGAATTTTTATTAATTGTTTTAATTTATTTTTCCTAAAATTTTACATGGTTGACCCAGTTCCCGGATTTGTCTTGCTTGTAATTATTTTTGCTAAGTTTTCTTAGAAGTTGGCTTTGTTTCTATTAGACAAAACAGAAATTTTATCATATCGTGATACAGAGTAGGTACCTCCATCATTTCCGATGTTCAAAATGATTTTTAAAGCTATATTTAATGTTGTTTAACTGTTTAAGTTGCTATATAGATTTGTTGAATTGTGATTATAAAGTTCTATGTATGTTGTGTAATCTGTTTTTTTTAAACTTCATGACATTAATATATGTATGTAATTGAGCCATTTTACACACAACATACCTTAAATATACCTTTTATTGGCATTATTTAATCTGAACTTCTGACAGCCCACCAAATTTGTACCATAATTTCGAATTGTCTTTCTAGTATTCCTAAAATATTTTTTGGAGCCATAATAAAGCCCAACAATAAAAGTTCAGGTTGGATATACACACATATACATATGTAGGGTGTTACAACAAGAGCTGTTATTTTAAATTAACAAATTAAAAAACAATGTTTTTTTAAGAAATACTTAGATATAATACATTCGTTATCGTGAGATGCTAACCCATTTTTTTGGTCTAAAGTTGGTGATATGGACATGGATGACATTTGTTTCCAACAGGATGGCGTTACATGCCACACAAGTCATAAAAAAATCACTTAAAATTTCCTGGACAAATGATTTTTCGAAATGGAGACTTCACTTGTCTAGCGAAATCGTGCGATTTGACACCATTCGAGTTTTTTCTTTGGGGCTACGTTAAAGATAAAGTGTACGCCAAATGTTCAATAGCGCTCAAAGCATTTCTTAAGAAAAATTATACTTTAACGTTTCCGGTAATTTTTTTAATTTTTATAACCCACCATTAGCTACAATATGAAATTACTTCTTTGACTAACTTCAAACTACCCTTTACCTTGCATTTCAAATCAGCAAACCTAAAAAAAAAAAACAATTCTCGAACTGCAACTCCCTGAAAAAGCGAGTACGCGTTCTAAAAACCCAATAAATTGCCGACGACATCTTCATCGGACCAACAACCCGTCATCGTCGAGGTCGGAAGCAAACGAGTCACCCTAAATTGCGGACATGGAGTGAATGAGTGATTTGCTGTCCCTGTAAAACGCTTAAAAGTCCCACGCAGCAACAAGTGAATTAAAAGTGAAGTCATTTACGTAGTGGCCCCGAGGAGGAGAGCGCAAAAAAAAGGAAAAAAAATGCGAAAATGCGAAAAAGGACGAAAGTTGCCATCTTCTTGGCGCACACCCTCGCTGCCACAGGCACACATCCGAAGCCAAAAATCGCTGAAATAAATACCTAGGCCCACTACGTTGCTGGCTTATGAAGGCGGCGGTGGTAGCAGGCGGGCGTTAGGAAGACTGTTTGCCAGGTGACGAGAGATACGGGCATACCGTGAATTATTGCCATGAAAACTTTCGGTAAATCGCAATTTCTGGGAAAACTAAGAGTCTCCCAGTGAATTTGTGGGTGGTAAGCAAAAAAATCGGCTTGGCGACGAATCTCCCGCCCGAGACAAGGCCCGCCCAATCGCACCCGCTACCGCTACCACCGGGCTAATTTGGATCTCGTGATGAAAAGCCACTAGCGCGGTCCGGGGACGTATGCTTGCCTCCGCATATTTAATAGATTCCTCGGCCCGGCAAATAACTTACGGTGCCTACATCAATTTGAGCGAGAACCTCTCCTTTATTGTCTGACCTCGTCATCCCGTTCCTTAATCCCTGTCTAAGTTGATGAAGAACAGTAAAACGAAGGCAACGAAGGCAACGGTGGCAAAGGAGCTAAAGGAGGCGACGAAGGCAACTAAGGCACCGGGGGCACCGAAGCCGGAGCCCATGCAGCAGGAAGCCGGAGGCCGTGGGGGCCCAAGATACAGCAGGTCCCCCCGAAAATGGGAAAAATCCTTTCTGGTGCCCACCACATATCATTTGGTCCGATGGGCCAGCAGTAATGGAGGTGCTGGAGTTTGATAAACTAGGACAGGCCAACCGTCGTGGAATGAAATTCATTTCTTTTGGGCATTCATCCCCGAAGGGAGCGCACGTGGGAAAGGGAGCAGACAAGGCCGTCGATTTGGTACACAACAGAGCTCAGCGGTGATGTCTGCCCACAGGGGAGAAATGGCAGGCAAGAAAAAAAATAAAAAAAAAATGGAAAAAGAACTCCGGGAGGATAACAAGACGAAAGTCTCGAAGAAGGATCACTTTGCCCAAAAAGGAAATTCCTCCTGCTCCTGCGGGTGCCGTTGCTGTTGTTGTTTTGTGCCTCGCTCGCCCAACTTTTTTCGCCCGCTTCTGTATGCCGTTCATTCCCTTCGACTTACTGGAGGGCGGATGGCTAGGGGTTGGGGGTTGGGATGATGGAGTTGAAGGATAACCTAATGCCAGCGCCACCTTCTCCGGCTTAACAGTCTTTGGAACCGCACAGCGCCGAAACCCAGAAAATTGGCGCTGGGGCTGCCTGCCTTCGTCGGATGAAAAGGTGGGAGAGATCTGGGCCGCCCCGGGATGGGCGAAGGCGCCTTAATTTCTTTTCCTTCCCACTCGACCCCCTGCCATTGTTGTTTCCTTTTTATATGGGCGCTCCAAGAGGTTTGCCCGGCTCTTGTTTTTGTTGTGTTGTTGTTGCCGTTGGTACCAGGGCTCGTCCCTTTGAGGGATCATCCGTTGTCCAACTGTGCGAGGGTTTCCTTCGAAGTCCACTGGTCGCCCCGGTGCCACCACCTCGCCACCCCCTTCCCAGTCTATATAGCTGAATGGTCTGTCCAATTTTTTTCTGCTCTTTCGCTCCTTTCGTTACTGCTATAATTTCGGCCATGGTTTCTTAAATTGATGTGGTGGTGGGCTCCTGTGCCGGCCCGCACCGTTCGTTGTTGCTGCCTGCTGTTATTGGTAGTGTGATGTTTTTTTGGGGGCTCCGCTCGAATAAAAAGGGGAATTCTTTTTTGGTAGTTAACCTCCCTACAGTTGTGCCGCGCCATACCGCTTGCCGTGAAGCCTTCGGTGCCGGTTTTTAGCTTAATTAGTTTAATCATTCTAATTGGGACGGAGGAGCTCACTGGCACCAGTTAGACAGGACAGATAACGAAAGTATGCACTGGTAGACGACCACGGAAGGCGGCGACAGGCGGCGAAGCACCGACTATGGGGCTCAAGTCGCCTCTCCGCCAGGGCCTCTTAATGGGCTTGCCCTGGAAAATGTGACTTACGCTGGTACGCCTTCTGCTCGGTAAGTTATCATGGGAGGCTGTTCCTTTTTTATCCAGGGATGTGACCTAAGGAATATTTTCTCGTTTCTTCACTCTTTTCAATAACATTCTGGGAAATCGTGAAAAACACATAATGAGCCTGCTGGGGAGAGTAATGAAAAACACCGAAAAATTGCGGCGCCTTTAACTTTGCTTCAGTGAATGTCTCAACCTCCTGATCAATACAAATTTCTCCTTTATATCTTTTGGGTACGTTCTAAGGAATTCTCCTATCTAATTAGTTCCGCGCTTTTATTTTCCCGAAAATTCAGGACGGACAATTATGAAGTCGACTATATACGATACACCCGCTATGGAATTGTGGTTGATTGACTTCATGTAGGTTCTTGCTCAGCTGTGCCTATCCAGAAAAAAAACTTTAAAATTTTCTAGGGGGTCTAATTAAGATCTTGTTCCAAAACAGCACTTTTTTTGGGCGTAGGAAACTGATTATCTGATTATCTCATTAAAATCATTAGGGCCACGTTCGACCTCAACAAAATTGAAAGATTCGCTTTTACTCTTTTCCTTAAAGAAATGTTAAACCAACCTCACACATCACACGTCAGAAAAGTATGTTCAATCTCACTTGGGCTTCTTTTTCTTTTGAAAATTTTCAATTAACGTTGCACCTGGGAAGAGGCCGAAATGTGAAACCTTTCGCTACTATCATCAGTTTACTTAATTTAAAAATTTTATTCCATTAGTCACCAATATCACTTAAGGCTTCGCTAAAAATGTGATATCTATCTGCCAGTTTGTCTGTTCACCACCTCATCCCCAGAACTTAAATTTAAAATTAATTTATTAAATAAATGAAAAAATTAAAATAACGAATTATGTACTTAATTAAAAATACCATTCCCTGTATTTTGTAACACAAATGGAACATCATCATTTGGTGTAGAATTCATATAATGAAGGCTTATGTACATAATTAAAAAAAATTTATATTGTGTTCCAACCATGCAGATATATGACTCCGACTGCAATTTCCATTATACATTCTACTATGTTCCTACGTCATCTTGTTTCAATTTTTTAGTTCACCTATAATCATCGCACGGTTAAGGCGAATCGATAGACACCTCATTGATTAAAATCCATCCAGCCGGGATGCTTCGAGGGTATAAAGAATGCCCAGATACATATAATATATTTATGTGAAAAACATAACCCTGTATTTCAGTCGGTTTTATTACCTGTCATATTTTTTAAGCAAACTTTTATTTATGTCTACTACTACTATAATACAAGTACAAAATGATATGATGTCACATAGCTTAGCATATTCTACTCGTCAAACCCTTTCGTTTGATATCCATAGCAAACAGTTTCTGAAGAAAGAGGTAGATAATCCGCTATGGACGGACATAATATAATAACACAAGACTGAGCAAAATTTGTCGTAGGGTATTACGACTGTCGTATATGATCTGTACGACTGTAAGATGTACAGGGTCATACGATGTAAAATACTCTTTAAAGGTCAAATTGTAAGTCCACTGTAATATTTAGCAATATTATGAGAACAGTATTGATCTATATGGCATATGTTGAAGTTCTTATATTGTAGGACATATTTGGAGGTTTGTCTACAACGAAATCGGGTAGAGGAGTGGTTGAGTACCCATGTAAAATTTGGGAGGTCTACTATCAGAAAAGTAAAAAAACGGTGTTACGGCTCGTAACTTGTTTAGCCATAGTTTTTTAAGCAATGCCTTATTCACAAGACTATTTGTTCCTGCTAACGACTCCATTTGACGAAATAACTCAGACGGCCTTAGGTCGCCGAGTTGAACTTTATGTAGAAGGGCATCTAGCCTCTTTTCTTCAGTGTCCTGGCTTCTTGCAAGCAACGTAGCTTTGAGGGACTCATACTTGTTCTGGGTAGGTGGTTGTAAGAGTACATCTGCGACTAACTCTAACGTTTCAGTATTCAACGACGAAACGAGGTAGTCGTACTTCGTGCTTGAAGAAGTGATATTTTTAACTCTGAACTGTGTTTCTACCTGTAGAAACCAAAGTTCAGGTCGATTATTCCAGAATGGTGGAATTTTTAGAGAGACGAAAGCTGCTTCTGCAAATCCTGGCTGGCTATATGCGGTAGATGTGGATGGAGCTGGATTGAGTGTGTTGGGTGGAGGTGGGTTTGTAGCTGGATTTGTATCTGGATTGTTTCGTGGATTTGGGAGTCTTTGATTTTTTGGTGTTTCGTCGATGTCTTTGTTTTCCATATTTATAGTGTGTAGTTAATCTTTATCGAAGTTATTAAACGAGCTATGAAATTATTAAATAAATTGTTGTTATGTCGGCCGAGATGAAAATTTTTGTATTAATGTTGAAGGGAATTGTAGAATCGTATAACAATCGGTCATATCAATCGAAATATCAATCGATTAATGTGAATTAGAATGTTAATTTTGTTTTAGAATAGAAAATTTTGATTATTTAATGAAACTATTAGAAGTAAGGAAAATCTTGACTTACTTTCGCTCGTGGTTCTTTCCTTCTTTTGTTTTTTTTTTTACCTGGATCAATGTGTTAAATGCGCGGAGTGAGTGATGTAGGGCTTATTAGTCAAATGCCTGCTAGAATCTACCTTGCTATTCCTATCACATGAAAATTGTGAGAAAATGTAAGTTTTTTTTTTTTAAATTAATTAATTTATATAAGTATATAAATACGTAAAATATAATATAATAAAATGTCGATGCAGTTGTCTACCCAGCAATTCGTTCGACCATAACGGAATCTCGTCCGGTCACGTACGCCAATTTTGCATGCCTTCTGTTCGTTTTAGATGTCACCGCCTTTGTATATATTTAAAGTGTTGAGTTCAGGGCGATATGTTATGTTAACTTTACACTCTTTAAATAAGTTATACTATGTGGAAATATCAACGATGCTTCTAACGTGGGCCAAATCGATGTTGAATCGGAATAAATGATAAGTGCGCTCACTCCGCTCTGGTTAAATGCAGTTGTCTTCTGTGAAGTTGATGTAGGATATCCTCTGTCCCAATTGCAGATTTTTTGCTTGCCTTGTTGAGGTGCCTCGTATTGTAGTGCAGTGCAGCGGCCGATTTATGCGGGAAATTGTCCGTTTACCAGCGAGCCGACCGTTATGCGATCGCAGTGTAATGCAGAAATTATATAATATTTGTTGGTACGTGGCGTCTCGTAAGCGTCGGGGTCACCATTTGTTACGGCTCGTACCTTGAGTAAAAAATGCCCGGGTCACAATAGGAATTCTTTATTACAGCTTAAGTTATAATTTCATTGCGGTGTCCGCATCTACACTCGTCACTGCACTACCTAAGACTGACTGACTAACTTTTACTAGCTAAGCGGGGACATCGTGTAACCGTTACATTTCATTTTACAATTCATTTGTCGTTTGCCTAGCGAGTAACATATATGTACCACCACAAACGGGCAGCTAGTATATAGGTTGTCCCAATAGGTATTCTCTATTTGATTTTTCACTTTGGACGCCTGTCGCTGACTCACCATGTGCAATATACAATTTGTAAAATGCACTATTGTTCTAAGTTTAACAGTGTGTTCTTCACAATTTGGTTGTTCGTATCCAAAAAATCTATATATGTACTTATTTTTGTAGGGGATCCATCAAACTACAATATTTATAATAGGCATAATTGTCGTATGATCAAAATGAAGCAAGATGCCTGTGGAAAATAAATATTCTTGACCTTTGACGTTGAATACCCTTCGTGAATATGATATCTATTTGCACGTTACTTATAATGGTTAAGTAAAGTCTTACTCATCAACTTGATGAAAACTTTTCCATTTCGACTAGTTCTGATTAAGCATGAGCTTTGAAATTTTGCACACGTGTATAAGTCCGGTGGCAATGCAATATAACATGTAAATATATCCGATATCCTTCTAAATATAATAAGCCGGACGCCGCAAGATCGCGGATTACCTTTTACTTGACAACACCATTGATGATGGTATCAATTCGATGATGTTATCCTTTGCTCAACATACCCCAAGATAGAAGATTACCTTTTTCTTCATAACCCTCTTGGTATGGGCATCAAATGAAAGGTAGAATACAATTAGCTACATATATGACGTCATTAAAATCAAAACTCAAATTAAAAAAAACCCAATAACTAATGATTAAAAAGTGAATAACAAAATAACAGCAAAAAATAATTTTTTTCAAGACAAAATTTTATTTGGGGTCTACCCTCTTTTCGGACGGAAAAAAAAGGTTATTTTCAATAAAGTTTTCGATAGGCTTAAATTATGAAAATGGAAAAAAAATTGTTACACACAATAAATACACTCTAGAACTATATCACAAAATTTTTTTTTATTCATTTTTGTGAAATTTTAAGCATGGAACTGCTGGTCGAAAAATGATCCAAAAAACGAGAGGGGTGTGCAGCGTTGATGAAATCTCCGAGATGCATGGTCGGGGAAAAAAAACAAAGAGTTTTAGCTTCAATATATTAATAGCTATAGCGCATCGGGGGCGATTTTTGATTTTTGGAAAATTGACAAAATGGCGGAAAACATGTTTTTTTCACCGTTTTTATTTATTTTATGGAAAACGCGATTATAATTTTGTTAATGGCATCGTAAAAAATTTCACCTAAGCCTAATCAGCGATTCCTGGACCATACACTATGCCTTCTTCTTCCTTAAAATGCACATTTTCATCAAAAGTAGCGTTCCTGCGATATGTTCTGGGTTTCTTTCAGCATCATTGCTGCGTCGGCCGCACGTCGCACTTCTTGATTATAAACAAACGCGCAGAGATGTTGTTATATCAAAAATTTAAACTCGACTAATTTTGCGACAAAAATACAGTTACACTGCTCCGATCTTTATAAAATTTTAATATGATATTTCTATATACATATATGTATATACTTTACGAAAATGCAATAAAAAAAAAATCGATTTATAAAGAGGGTAGACCCCTTAAGTCAAATGTGCTAAAAAATTAAAATTAAATAATTACTATCTATTCAACTACCTACGTATGTACTTTTGAAATTTTAAGAACTTTTGGAATTGCACTAACTGTAACTAATTTTATTAAAATAAATATGAATTAATTTATTGTCTGCCTTCGTGCGTGTAAAGCAAAAACATCTTGAAGACGCTATTCGTCACAAAGTATGTACGATACAAAAGAAATGTAAGAAACATAATACCAGTTTTCAAGTGAGAGGAATAAGTCTGCATATACATACATATATGTACTTCTGAATCATGATCCTCCTAATTATGGCCCTCTTAGGCTATATATGTATACATAAGTACTGTATTAGCCATTTACATCCCGCATTATACTCATAAATATTTTCTTTTCAGTCAAAGAGACGCAATCCACTTCTCTTGCGATTTACGACACAAAAGCCAGTCCAATTGCGATTAAAAGGACTTAAACGCACCACAGTGAAAGAGTGTACGTAAATGTGCACTCCACTCGGAACGAATTGATTCTTTTCGATAAAATTGGATTCCTCATAAAACTAAAAGAGTTTTGAACGCGCCCCGCATCCGTCCCCCTCGGTGAAAGCCACAAACCGTCGTCGTTACTTACCCATTCCCTCAAGATCGTCCCTATTAAGATATTTATTACGCACGCAGTAATCGTGACTCCAGACGCAAGTTTCGCTCCTAGACAATTTTACATAAAACTTTTTATGCGAAACAATACCGGCAGCCGGCTCCCCCTATTCTTTACGGCCGTTCTTTGTCTATTGAAAGCTCCTCAGGAGTTAGACTGCCTCATAAAAGATGCAAGTTCGCACGCATTATTTTTTTTCTCGCACACAGCATCCCACCAGCAGGAGCAGGAGCCGACCGAACGACCGACCAACCGACACCGGCAGGGGGTTCTTTTTGCTCCTGGTACCCGATAATGATGCCGTCGACTCCGACCCCAAGTAAGTACGTTCGGCTGCCGGCTGCATCAATTACTCGAATTCACCGCCGAATGTCCTTCTTCCACTCCCCTGGCCACCGGGTCGGTAATTGTTATTTCCTAAGATAGCAACCCGCTTCCGCGCCCGCCGCTGTCGCTGTAAATTTATAATGAGAGTGGCCCCGTAAGTGGAGGTCTCCTAATAGCCCAATTAATTTGAACAATTTTGCACCGAGCGCCATTTAAATAAGGAAGCTGCACGCAATTTTAAGGCGTCATCACCGGCAATAATATGTGAACAGGTCAGTGGTTCTCCGCAGTCCCCCAAGGATTAAGCGGAACCATACAAAACAGTCCTGGTATGCGGAGCTCCCTTCAGCCGTGTCCACCCGGGCGCCTCCAACCCATATGCGGGCTGGGCTGCACACAAAAGCGGGAGCTCTATCTGGTCTCCCCCTCAGGACACAGGGTGCGTTCCACGGCAGCCGCCTCATACATAAATGCAGGAGGGGGCAGGGGTGGAGAACGCCAGTGATATAGGGCAAGCAGTGAAAAGCTACTTTTGAGCAGCTCCCCGGGTCAACGGTCTGTCTATTGTCGGCCGATTATTTAGGAGGGCTGGGGGGAGGTCTTAAAATGGTGTGCCGCATCTGCGTAGGGTGGGCCAATTCGTGCGGTATAATCCCAGCAGGGCATCTTTGATTTTTCTTCGGCCGCTAATTAATCAATCATCCCGGGACGGCACCCGGTGGCGGCTGATCGTCCTTCGGGGCTACCTCCCGGCAACAGAGCAGCACCATCAGTGGCACAGTCGTCCTTAGTAGTCCGAGCCTCGAGCCGGAGCCGCAGAGCGACCCACAAAACTACGCACGGGGATATTTTATGTCCGGGATGGATGTCCGAATGATGTGTAATTAGTTCGGAAGCAGAGCGGGGTGGGTGGATGGCCGCTAACTTTTTCCCGGCCGTCTTTGCCGCAGCGCCGTGCACCAGTTCGCCAGTTTATTTCCAGCAGAGCACTAGGTTCCCACAGGCGCGCGGTGAACGGCTCGCGGCGCGCTGCCGGAACGCTGCACCCTCTTCGGTTTTGTATTTATCATGAGGAGGAATAATGCACTGACAAAAAAAGGAAAGAAAAATAGCGAAAATCAGGGTGCGTCATCGCAGTCCCATACCCCCGGCCCGTGCAAACAATGGGAAGCCATGAGACCGAAAAGCCCCTACCCGGGCGGCGGTGTGCACGGGCACGGGCACGCACCCCTTTTTCACCCCCCAACGACTTCGCCCGCCACGGGGTGCGCTGCCCCGCTTTTGGTTAACTCTGAAGTTTGCCTATGAGGCTAGGCTATCATGTACAAATGCGGTATGTTGGATGTGCGTACGCTTCAGTGGCACAGCCGGGCTGCACCCTGTGGCACGCACCCATACATACAGGTAGCCGCCTCTCGGGAAAGGAAAAAAATATTTCGGTCGGGAGGGCGGGCAGGCCGGGGCTGGGGTTGGGGACAGGGAGCAGGAGCAGGGCCGGGGCTGAATTCTGTCATGCGAATATTCTATACATTAAACGCATAATAAGGGCATGGGGTGGATATACTTGCTGCTATTGACGCTGGCGAAACCCAAGGATATTATGACCCACAGCTTAATGCAAATACGCACCTGTGAGGAGCAAGGAGAGATAATCGAATGGCTTTAATGCGCCTTAAACTGCTGCACGCCTTCTGGAAATAGCTCAATGGCGCTCACCTCCGATACAATTAATAATAGTGGACTGGGGCGTGCAGCAGCTGGGTTGGTGTCAGGGTTGGGGTTGAGCCCGAATGGGCGCCGCCCGCCCTTGTGCCCGGGGCGATGAGTTTCGACACATTTCCCAGGATTTTCGGTATTATCCAGCCAACATTAAAGTTATTCCTGGGAGCGGTGCGACTGTGTTTTAAAATATGTCCCTTCCCTGGCGTATACGCTTCCCCCTCTGTGGTAAACTGGAAAGACGCACGACCACTCGCCTTCTCGGTGGATCAATACTGTCAGCTTTTTTGGAACACAAGTGATATATGGTGCGCCCGTGGTTGGGCACTTTGCGGTCATTGTAATTATGGCACCGGCTTTTCCCAAAAGTTCCTTGGGATTTTTGTTTCCCTAGTAATCCGGTAAAAATCATTTGCTTCATTTCTTTGTTATCAATTAGGTAGGTACCTCAAAAAGCAAAAAATTAAAATCTCTTCGGGTTATTCGGAATGTTGGTCATCGCACTAATAAAAAAAATCTAATTTTAATGCTATGTGGAAATAGGAAACGAAAAACTTTCAATTCGGATGTCAAAACCGGATGTCAAAAAACAATCTGAAAACAACCGGAAGTATGTTTGTACCAATTATTTGTCATCACCGTCCCACGTCTGCTCAAAGGACACATCGTTTCTTCACAACGGGAAGTAGCAGCAGCTGGGTCAGGCATTTCCGATCTAGATACTGCAAAACCCTACAATTTCCAAAAAATACAATTCGTCAAATTCTTCAAAATAAATTTCTATCGCGGCGAAGACCTTCTCATTTGAACTGTATTTTGTTACCGCGAGCAACGCTTTTACGTAGGGGAACAGAAATAAATCGTATGAAGTCAGGTCGGGCGAGTACAGTGGGAGGGGCAGCAATTCGTAGAGCAATTTACGTAATTTGGCTGCACCGATTTCAGTTTAGTGCCCTGGTGCGTTGTCTTGGTGGAACAGCACTTTATTTCTTTGCCAAATGGGAAAATTGAATGCTTCTTTCAATGTCTCATTGAATCGTTCGCAATTCGCCCGGTGAAGTCCATTGTTTTGCCTATTGCTTTGCTTGTAAGTAATCCCAACTTCCCACAACAACGCCACCTATCTTCAAACACGGGTACTTATTGATTCACCCTCGTAGATGCATAAAGCTTTTAAACTTTAACTTTTATCTAAGATTCTTTTAATTTTATCATAAAGACAAAATCGCTTTAAAATAATATGTCAGAGAAAACCTTATATTGATAGGTTAGCTTTTAAATGACACTTGTTTTAAAAATACGTAGAATTGCCCAATGTGCAATTTTTTTGCAATGCCTTCTTTAAGTGTATTGCGAAATGTGCCACGAATGCAATTTTCGCGTCACTTCGTTATCGCCTGTCGACCTGTGTTGATGTTGTCTACTGCAGCATACACACTTGCTATACTACCAAAAGTAGGGAAATCAATATATACAAAAATAAACAATACCTACAAAATGTCCAAAACAGTTATAATTAATATATAGTGAAAATAAAAGTTTACTAACAAACTGCGGAACACCGTGTAACGCATGCAGAAATTATAGGGGTGATAGATCTCACCTAGACAAATAAAAAATTGTATTGTACCCAATTGACAGAATTACCTTTTTCACGAAAAAAAATATTTATTCCACCTGGTTGGTCTAGAAGTTAGTCGAAGGTTTTCAGAAAAACCTGACCATCAAAAACATTGCATTTGAAAAATGTAGCCATGTCTTCTGACTTTTTCACTCTAACAAAGTTGTGAGATCTCTTGTAGAGCCAAGTCTATTCCTCCTACTAACTACATATATATAGATATTGTGATCAGTGAATTTAAGTGTAGCAGTATGCCTTTTGGGGACTTAAGTTTACTTAAGATCGTGGTATTTAATAACTTGCTTGAAACTGAAACCAGATTGACAGTTGTCGATCTACCTACCTGAGAAAAGTTCAGGTGTTATAAGTGTTTAATTAAAACACTGTGGAGCTAGAAATTTCTGAATTCAATGGGTATGTACATTACGCTCAATGTGAAAAGATCATCCCTTATTTGAGTTTAAATTACGAGTACACACAATTTTTTGTTGAAAAAAAAACTGTTTTTGAAGCTTAACAGAATTTACAAAGTACTGACTCAACTGAGTTTCATGTCATGACTCACATTCCATTCGTAGTTCCACCTCCGTTAAATTCATTCAAAATTTTGGCAAATCTCGCAAATGATGGCGTAATGCTGTCCAGAAATTGAAGTTAAAACAATAAAATTTCACCAATACAAAAGAGTAAGGCTGCTGGGTTACCGAGCTGTCGGGATGTTGGTTGGGCTGCCAGGCTGCCGGGCTACAGGCCAGGATACGATTCCAGCATGAGCACCAGCAGCACCAGAACCAACGTGCGCCCCATGTGGCCCCGCTGCGGGCTCAGCCCACCCACACGGCCGCCAGTTTATGATCCTTTTATATTTGTGTGAACGTTGCGAGATATTTCATTTCGTAATTTTTGATGACCGAAATTTCGCTGAAATTCATGTGCTCCCTTCGGCGGTGGCGACCTCAGTATCCCTTGAATACTGATGTAGATGGGCATGGGCGTGTGTGAGAGGGTGCATTATGCTGGCGTACCATGCCAACGGATGCATGTTGAACACTTTTTGTCGTTTTGAGTGGGCGTAGAGAGTTCTGGCCCCCTCACAATATAGGACAAGTGCACATCGGCCATGGTTGTGTCGTTACGTTACACCCACCGTGCCACCACCCACTCTTTATGGACACGAACTTTAAAAAAAAAATAATAAAAAAAAAATAAAATACGAAAATACAAAAAGCGCCGGCAGAAGTCCGGCGGACACCTCCGCCATTACTGGGCGGTGGAGCGCTCCCACACACCTAGCCGCGCATAATGAATATAAGTAGGCCGTAAATATCCGGGCCTCGCGGGCGTATAATGAGTGCCCGGCACGACACGGGATTCGGGAGTGGTTGGTAATTTTTATTTATTTGTCCCAATCCCGGGGCCTGTGACCGAACACCCGTTACAATTTGTTGATGGCAATTGATTTCCAGGGAGATGTCAATGATGATAGGCGGCCTGCCCCGCCGCCGATAATAAATCAGACACCGGGGGCTGCACTTTAAACCGCAAGATAATCCCTGCCACCCACCCGTCCCCCCACTCTTTAAATTTCAGATACGGGGCCCGGCGGGCATTGTGTAGCCTGGTGCGATAAGCCCGGGTTTATGGGGCCCATCATCTGTTCGGATTTGGGCGCGTGTGTGCAGCGCCCACAGTGACCCGGCCAGGATATGGTCTTATGTACAAACTTGTTAGCCCTGGCCCCCTGCCTTCAAGAACTCAATTCTAACCTCAAATGTCTTGGCAGTGTGTGTAAATCAATTGACAAAGGTCTCCTTCTCTTTGGTGTTGCCCAACTTTGGGTGTTCCGTAGACCTACCGACTGTCGTACCTACATAGCTGTAGCTGCTATCATTTAGCTCCAACCAGTGGCGAATCCGCCCGTACGTACCTATCTTCGCCGAGGCGCCTGGGACGGGTTCGCCGAGTGGGAGTGGGACTTAAGTCCTTCTCTTAAGAGGGCAGAAGATGATAAAAAGGCAGCACACTGGGCTGTGTGATGCATGTGTATGGCCCCGGCTACATGGGGAGGATACGTCGTCCTCGTCGTCTTCGTCGTCGTCGGCGTCGTCTTGAAAAGTTTTGTGCTCCTTGCTCGCTTGCATGGAAAGTCTGAGGAGCTCGAGGCCAATGCCGGTCTAAGAACATTTTCTGGCGAAAAGGAGCAGAAGAAGAAGCGTCGAGCGGAGCGGCACAGGGGGAAAAAAAATAGCAGCAGCACCACCGTCACAAGGTTGTCTTGAACTGTGCTTGATATGGGTAAGTCATTTGACAGGGCGACTTTAAGGGATGTGTGCTCATGAATGAAGAAATAAATACTCTTGAGTAATGGGTACGAGGGCCACTGGCGCTCCACGATTCACGAATGAAGGGCCCTGTCCCGCAGACCCCGACCAAGCCCCAAACCGCTGTCGCGGTGCGGGGAATTAATCAGGACGTGTGCGGACACGGTATGAGGGCTATCGACTTTTTGCGCCTTTGTCTTATTGCCCTTATTAGTTTTCCGGTAGTCCCGCGTGTCCCGCGTGTTTGGGCGCGGAGTATATTTGGATAAACAATATTTTGAACAAGGTTCTACTCCAGGGATCGAGAGGGGATGGGCCGTGAGTCGTGAGGGTTTTGGACGATGAAGGGCTCTCTTGAAATTGAATTTACTTGGAGTTATTAGCGAGTGTGGTTTATGGGAGTTGGGAATAACCCTTGTCAACTTAAGAAAATAAATCTACGTTAACGTACGTGCTTAAAAACTTTTTTTTTAAACACTTAGAGATTATTTAACTTATCAGGTCTCCCGAGGAGAAAGGTCGAGGTAGGTTATCATATGGTCCGTAATAAATCTCCGTACTTATCTTTGTATGTAAGAAAATCGTTCTTATACGGGAAGAATTCAGGAAATATGTTTTGGAATAAAATCTTTTCCAACTTCCAACACGCAAAAAAATGAAGCAGTATCAACAACCTCAACAATCAGCCTCATCATTAGCAACAAGCAACAGAACAGCTACAGCTAACACCAAAAATGGCGCTTACCCGCCATATATAGCAACATTTGTGGCTACAACGGTCTCAGAGAGACAATATACCAAAATCAAGTACTACCAGGTGCAGAAAGAAGGGATTTTTTGCACGGCATTCAGGCCGAAGCAGCTTGAATTAAGAAAAGGCCGCGGTCACCGAAGAAAGAGTCTTTCCTATTCTCCTTTCAACAAAACCTCTAAATTCATCAAGCTCATCTATACGTTACCTCATATTTCCATCAACACGTCACGGTAAGGAACTAGATGGAAAAGGAATGCCATCACTTCTTACGTGCACAGGTTCACTGTTAGGGGGTGATGTGGCGGGTAGGCGACGAAGATAAAAATTTTAGTAGCCGCAGGCGGAGACTTGTGTTTTCAGTTCAATATAAAATTCTTTAAGGAATGAAGCGAGTTAATATATCTTCAGCAAAACTTTTGTTAAATTAATAAAATACAAAATACAGGGTATATCATATAACGCTTTCAAAAATGGTAGGGTTGATAGATTTCACCTAGCCCAAGAAAGCAGAAACCCAGGGGGGGGGGGGGGGGGGCGGCTTTAACAGTATTCGAGTTACAGGCTGATTCATAATTCCGGGATCCACATAATTATCTTTTGATCTGATTTACGCAGCGACATCAACTTCATGTCAAACAGCTACTATCTTAATGTGCTTTCCATAAATGCCAACAATGTTGTTGATCTACTTCTACCACTGCAGATACAATTCTTCAATTTTCTCTAAAATTAATAGTTCTCTAGTTGTCTTGAACAGAAACTGAACAAAAAACACGTTTTTTTCGGATTTTACATGTTTTTACTTTTCATAGCTTTCCATAACTTTTTCAAACGGCGCATATCAAAATTATCATTCTTTATAACGTTCTGGAAACTTCACAAAATAAAATTAGAAGTCTAACATGAAATTTCCAACCCAAAAGAGTATATTTAGTTTTTACGCTATCGGAGTCAACTAAACAAAATTGTCGAAACCAAAAAACGTCTTCTAATTGTCGATCTATGCAGTTGACAGAAGATGTGCCAATAAGGACCAGAAGATTTTTTTATGTTTGGTATGTTGTGAGAAAAGAGTATCCGAAAAAATAATTGCATTTCGTTTCTTCCTCTTTTCTCGAGAACGGAATGGTTATGTGTTCGTCAGTTCATGTATATATATGGATGCTTGTCCAGATGTTACCTCCTGGAGCCCCACTGGATTTAATGATGAATGATCCTCCGAGTGTCATAATAAATAATCCTCTGACCTCTGAGTGTCATAGGATATATATCTAACGTTACAAAAAAACCAAGTGGGGGCCAACACATGTCAAACTGTATAACAGAAAAAAAAAATTCAACGATTCATTCGATTTAAATTAAGTAAAGAAAGAAAGAAATAATATCTTCTTATTCATACTTTTGTTTCTTTCGTTGCAGGGTTTTTTTTTGTTTTTTATTATATTTTTTTTATTAAGCATAGTATGCTGCTTGCGCTAAACTAAATTTTGAATATTTATCTCCATAGCAACGGAAAACCAAAAGCCAATTCGCTACAGCTGTAGGTACAGCGTACCACTTCGTTAAATTCTGCAACGGAATTTTTTCTCTAGGCGGAATATTGTATGGGAAATTTCATTTAGTGCGAACAGCGTATTGCGCTTTATTGTATTCGTAGTGGAGAAAAATTCATTAATTATTTACATTTCTCTCATACATAGAGATTACGATTATGTGTTACTAAACAATTTTTGAGTTTGAGGTTTTTGTTGAGAAGCTTTGAACTACACTTTATTGCAAAACATTTTTATTCTTTTAGTAAATGAACGACAAACCAGTGCAAACAATTTGGACATACCCTAATTTGAAAATGAACGGGCTCACATCTACCTATAATTAGATACGAAAGTGGGAGCTTTGTAATGTAGAAAGCAATGATGTACACAAAGTCGCGGAAACATTTAATTAAAAAAAAATGCTCCCAAAGACTTGTGATTCAAATTTTATAGGTAAAAGCTATACGTACCTGTTAATAAAGGAAGGATGCATAATGCACATCCGTATTAGGTGGGCTTCTGTTCTCTGACAGGATATCAAACCTAATTTTGTAGTCAGTTTTCGTTGTTTCCAATAAGACCTTCGATTGACCGCTTTCAAGTACATACGTAGCACTAGCAGTAGTAAGTAAGTATCATCTGAGTACTCGCAGATATCCTGGCATACTCCGACAACCACTTGCCAGCATAATATTCGTTCAGATTAATATGTAGTAGCGTGGCGTCAATTGCGAGATTCAGATAGCACTGATATCCTATGTTCTGGTCATGTGTGCTCTTATTTAATCAAAATAAGTTTTTGATTATTAGCTCTTCAAATTAACCGATTGACTCAATTATTTATTCGCCCCTCCATCAATTGTGAATGTCGAACCGATTTATGATGTGGATTTCCGTTTAAAGTTTACTGATATTACTTCACTATTATCAAACTGAAAGTTTTTGATACAACTCATATGGTTAAAGCCATGCGTAAAGGTGTGGTTTGCTCACTTTACGTTCACGAGGATTACGTGGGGTTTGTTCAAGTTCACAACATATTTATGGTTACGTTTTTCTGTCTGCAAGTAATGCACCGAAAGAAATTCCCGTATTCTGCACTTTAAGCAATATTTAATAAGTAGGTCAATAAGCAAGCCATCGGTCGCACGACTGATTCACCTTTCTACGTGCATTACTTGCAGACAACAGCAATTTTTACTTAGCTGTAAGATTTGTTAATACTTAATTAGGTTAAATACTTATTATAAATGGACTGAATCGGTAAAATAAAGAGAGTCTTTTGTTAGCAGTAGAACAGTGCGTTTGAATCAATTGACTGACCCCCGCTTAGTGCACAGGTGTTTCGCTTGGGTACTAATTGCTATTATCTCGGTGCATAGGTGCTTCGCCTATACACTCTTAATTCAATCAAAGGAGATTGAACAGGGTTGTCGAACGGATACAACACACTTTTGCTTGTTTTCAGTATTCACAAATTTAGTTGTTTTTTTCCTTTAAATTACTTGATTTTTGTAAACAATTTTTTGCGTGTCTTTAATTATTGTCATTTACCGTCAACACATTTTTAATTTTTCATCTTGATGTTACCATAGACAAATAAATATAAAGACTACTCACTTCGAACAAGCAACACTCGACCAAAATTTCTGAGAGCTTCCAAGCGATGCCTCCACATGTGCGACGGCAACCGGCGAGCTCGATGCAGGAGAAGTCACAGTTGTGATTCAATTTGGACTTTTCCTCAGGAACAGGAACTTGTTTTTAGCAATGTTTGCTTCTTAATTGATGTGAGATGAAAAATCTATTGTAGCTGTACCTAGTATCAATTTGGCAGGTACTTGTGCGTAATAAAATGAATTTTGTACCGTTCCGAGGAGAATTGTGGATTAGATCACTTACATTGATTCGGCGGGTTTTCTCTAGTTCACACTTTCTTGGTAGTTGTTTACAAGATACTTTTTCATTGCCGAACAAAGTAAATCAGTCTACATCAAACTGTCTGCAGATTTTATCAAGTTATGCCATACAAAAATAAAAGTGTTTTTTTACAACTTCATTCAATATTATGACAGCGAAACTTTCTCTGTGATTGACGAGTACCTATACTTGTCGTCGCTTGATTTTTCCGACTCAATTTAGGTGCAAATTTTCTGAAGGGGTCGCCTAAGCTAGCGGGTTAAAAGCAACCTAAGACCAAGGATAGTTGGAATAAAAAGTGCTGAAAACGGTTACTTTCAACAATTCGATAACGAATTTCATTGAAACAAAAAAATATTAAACGTTTTGAGAACCTCGAATTTTCTTTTTATTTCCAGGAAACTCTTCCGACGACAGGATCAGAGGCAATACCCGACCAAGCTGGGGATGATTCCTATGCGGGTCTGATGAAAGATGCCGACAAGCTCAAATTAATGCTGCTCGCGTGGAACTACCAAAATTCAAATGCAGTGCGCAATGGAACTGATGCCCCGGACCTTGGCGTTGTGGGTGGCCTCTGGGCACAGTACCAGAACGCGTTGGCCCTGAACACAAAGCAGGCATCGCCCGTCCACCGGCCCGAACAATCTTCACCCATCGAGAACCAGGATGAGACAAACTCGTCAGGGCAAAAGGACGAAGACGACGGATCCGAGGACGACTCGGACGATAAGCTGGATCAAAATGCCCAAGATCCAGAAAGGCTTAAGGCGTTCAATGTAAGGTTCTTCAGAAATTTCTGAGGTTTTCCTCCCCTACCAACTTCGCCCCATCTAAATAGAAATATCTCGTATTCTTTAGATGTTCGTGCGACTGTTCGTTGACGAGAACCTGGACAGGATGATTCCCATCTCGAAGCAGCCAAAAGAAAAAATCCAGGCGATAATCGACTCCTGTGCTCGGCAATTTCCGGAGTTCTGCGAAAGGTCCCGTAAGCGCATCAGGACGTACTTGAAATCCTGCCGAAGGAACAAAAAGGCCAGGGAGGGATGGGACAACACCGTGAGTTAATTCCCTTTCATACACTTAGCACCCGCTTAACGGCAATTTGCATCTGACTTGATTTACAGTCCCGGCCGACACCGGCACACTTAACTTCCGTGCAGGCCGAGCAAATCTTGGCAATTGCCTGCGAGAACGAGAGCATGAACGCGAAAAGGATGCGTGTCGGACTGGACCCGATAAGTCAGGCGATGCCAATTTCATCTGGAGCAACAAATCCGATCGAGACCATCGCACCATCTGCGCCCTATCCGAGCTTCCGCACGACCCCGAACGCAACGGCTAACAACACCGCCGAGTCGGACACCACCACCCCCTCGACGACGGCACAGACCGTCAGCACGGCAAGGAGCTCACCTTTGGGCCTCAGTACAACCGGTGCCGAGGTGAAGCCGCAATTGTCTGTTGCATCGAATATAACAACAAACAGCCAAGTGTCGAGCCCCCTGTACCGCCCCGCCGACTTTGCTTCGCCCTCGTCGACAACTTCACCGTATACCTCGAGGCCCCAGACATACCCCCCATTCTTCCCAAACACTTCAACGAGTCTCGGTGAGTGAACTTTTCTCTTTTCTAACTAGTCGTCGCTGCCTCGTAGAAACTTCGCTTATCCTTGTTCCCGGAGCAGGCTCATATAAATCCCAAAATTTTCATCCCACAGCAACTCCAACGGATCTATCCATGAAGCAGCACTCCCAGCAGCCATCACAGGGACTCCCGGCGGCCGGATCTAGTCCCACATCGCGGCCACCAATTGTGACACATAAATTGAGCGCTAATGAGATAACCGCAGCTAGGCAAGTAATCACCGCGTACCGGGAGAGCGCCGCCTTCCTCCTCAGGACTGCCGACCAGGTTGAGCAGCTCCTGCTGCAGCAACAGTAGATGGCGCTCGGCTACACAGGGTGTTCCTAAATCTTATTTTTTTTTTTCGAAAGCCATGCACGGCGCTGCGTGTGCAATCAGCTTGAGCAGAGATACTTCGCATAATTTAGTAAATTATTACTAGGCAGAGAGAACTTATTTATTCGTTACTACGTTAAGAGACTACAACACAGGGTGATAAATTCAACAAAATTTAACGTTAAACTTTATAGGGTTAGTTAATTCCTTCTGACGACATACTAACTGGAGAGTCCCGCGAGTAGGCTAGTCGTAAGGAGGGCGCGGCACTACCCCGCCCCACAAAACTGAAGCAGAAGCCAAAGAGTCTTTATATTGTAACTTCCTAATGTGTATAGCGCGTAATGTTCGACGGTTCGATGAATTTTTTTAACCGATGGTGCGATTCGAGGCGATGATTGTTACTAAAAGCACATTTATAGAATTTTTTATTTTCACCTTTATTTTTGTTACGTTCTTTTGAATATTCTACGTTTTGTTCATATTTGAATTTGTACATGAAAAGAGACAACAATATAAGAATTCAGGGCACATTTTATGAGATTTTAAATTAGTTCGAGGTAGCTAGACCTAGGCTAGTTCTAAGGGTAAAGTGAAATTAAATTATAATCAAAAGAGGTCAATAAACAAAACTAGAAATTTAACAGAAGTGTTTTAATGAAGCTACGAATTTTACAAAATTTAGCTCCGCTTGATGCTGCTTGGAGAGTTGGAAGTTCATGGTAAGTGTTTTTGGGAATATTTCCTATTCTATTTATTAAATTTGAATTGCACTTTGAGGCCATTTTTGAGGCTAGAGTGTATTTGGTAAAATTATTTCCCATGTAACGCTTTCCCTATGACGCTTCGCCATATAAAAATATTTCCCTTTATGTGCAGTTGATGCCAGTCGTCTCACATTTAAAACTTCTGCGCTTACCCATATTAGTCGTCCCCAACTCAGTTGTTGATAATTGTTCGCGCATGGAAAATTACAAGGAAATTTATGAAGAATTTATGAATAGAATTTTTAACAGACTTCAAAAAAAGGAGGAGGTTCTCAATTCAGCTGTGTTTTTTTTTTTGTACATGTTATCCGATATCTTCGTTGATTGTGCACCGATTTGATTAATTTTTTTTATTGAATAGGCTATATCTCGAGGGTGGTCCCGAATTCGGCACAGGGGGGGGGGGGGGCATGATCATGTGATGTCATTCAAAATCAATCCAATATGGCGGTGTCGTCCAAGAAGGCGGACTACCTTTTTTCTTCACAATCCCCTTGATAATTACATAGCGGGAATGGTTTATAGCTAGTAACACACAACTGACACATACGATCTTTTTATAAAATAGGCTATATCTCGAGGGTGGTCCCATTTAATGAAATAAATAATGAAAAATAAATAATTTTCCATTTCTAAGGGTGGAATATTAGGGGATGAATCCCGTTTATTGAATTTCACCCATGGAGAGATTACGCAACATTTCGGTCAGACCGAAATTTCTACAACAGTTTTAATTTACAAGTATGAAAAAGCCCGAGACACTAAAGAGTTAAAAATAAAATCGTTTTAAAAAAAATATAAACCGACTTCAAAAATATAAACTAAAGAACTAAAACGTTTAAAATAATTGTTTTTGTAGTCGGTGCCAAGTCGTACGATACACGTTCGCGCAGTGCCATGTCGAGTAGTTTGCGCGATACGAGGGACGAGCGTGATGAAATCTGAACAAGCAATCAATCCTGAAATACGCAAAAAATCGCATAAATCGCAATACCAAAGTCCCACACCTCTTCACTCGAGAACGCTATAAGAAAGTGTGTGACTCTGGTTATATCCATAGGCAGCATAGCAGCAGGAAAGGGATTTTTCATTTGCCTACCGAGAACTGTAACAAAATATAAACAAATACGTGAGAGCGAGAATTATGAACTTTCGCTTACGAAAACTTGCTTCGAGCATTTAAGTCTTTTTTGAGAATCTTTAATGCGTTGTCGAATTATATTAGCAAATCTGAGCACCATTAAAAAAGTTCCAAAATAGGTGAGCTCAGCGCCAATAACCTTCTTATACCTGTCTTAAAACACAATCCGCGAAACACTTCAATAAAGAATAACTTCACTTATAAGAAAAAATTTGTATACATTAAAGAAATTTGTCATGAAGTATGACAATCCGTGTAATAGACTAATTAAATAATATATATGTATTACTACCTGAGTTACCAGGTCTTGTCTGTGGTTTTCTGCACCATTCCAATCAATCATTGTCGTGCGCGGAGACGTTTTTTTATTTCTCCCGCGAGAATCCCAAACATTTCCGGGGTAAAAAAAGGAAGAAGTTTTAAATTTCAATGCTTTTCAATTAAAAACCAGCGACCCCAAAAACTCCTATATCAGTCGCCATAAAGGATTCGCCATTTTTAATTTCCGAATCTCGATAGTAGATTAGAGACCAGCGACCCCGAAAACCCCCTAGTGTTGATTTTCGTGAATATCCCATGAAGTTTAACTTTTCGTGTTGGGTCCGCATCTTTTGGTATTCGGAATTGTGTCAGCTTCCAATTCTCCCAGTAGGAAATTAAAAAAAAGACTTCCCGTTAGAAGGTCCTTGCAAGGACATTGTTCCGAGAATTCACAAAGCAATCGAAAAGGAGGGATATGAGAGAATTGAAAAATTGTTCTGGATTGATGTCACCCCACGCGCGTACGTTGCAGGAAAATGGTTATTTATTTTGTTCTCTTAACGAATTTATATTATCTTCGATTGGTTTTATTATAGTAATTATTTCCCATTTCTGACTTTAAGAAAATAAAGCCCTTCCTAACACCTTCTCAGCTCCATCGAAAGAAGACCTTACTTCTGTGGACATGCATGTAAATATAAAGAGGATATGAATTGGGATGCGAAATGGAAGGCCTTTCGCACTCCAAAGAAAGGGAAGGCCTTATAGAAGGCTTCTATTTCCGACTGGGCTGTAACCCACAATTTAATTTCTTTAAAATTGCTTAAGCAATTTGTTAATTGAGGAATTTCGTCCCCATATTGTATCCGTCACTTTGGATTTGGAAATTATGATGGCAGATTCAAAAACAGCCTCTCTAAAAACCTTCAACTGTTATTTTTCAAGGCAATCCATTGAAATTTAATTTTTTGGTGTCCATTTTAGAACTTCAGCCTCCTTACTTTCATTTCTATTTCCCATTTCAATTATTTTTATAACCCGAAAGTTTTGAGATGTGATGGCCATATTTAGCTAAACGAAATGGGAATTGAATCCTTCGCTCGAACACTTTCCGTGATTATTTTGTCACTTATGGTCGTGTCATGGCAAGGTATATTTTGAAAAATGTGCCCAATATCAACCTACTATATACTGCTGACATTGTCTTAGCCACAGTTAATTGAAATTTGATCTCCTTAGAGGCCCGAAACGTCAACCGACGCCTTCACCTTTGGAGTTTTGAAAAAAGCGGCGCGTGGCTGCCACCCGGGCAGAGGTATTTCCTTCTTCGGTTTCAAAAAAAAAGAACGACGCACAAAGGCCATATTCTGCGCCCCAGACCAATTTAAGCTTTCCCGCCTGTGGCAAGGCCCACCCACCCATCGCAGTTTATACTTTACCGCGCTCAAGGCACCCAAAGTGTCCAAAAACGCGTAAGTACTCATCCGAGAGGGAAGAAGTGGCCATTTTCCACCCTTCAGCATGGACTAGGGTGACGGTTCTGGGGATAATTAAAAAACAAACCCTCCGCCCGGAGACACATGTCTGCCCCGGTGGCCGGGTGAGCGATAGCAGCCTAGGTTTATTATTAATTTGCAGGACCGCTGCGCTGCACCGTGGCAGTCAGTGACCCATTTCTTGGTCGACCCGAAGTTGTCCTTTTCTATAATTCCATTCAGTACCTTGAAGTTTGGAGCCAAACGACGACCATTCTCCCGGGGTTAGACGGAGTCCAAGAAATTTTTTGCAGGATGCGAAGTTCCAGTAGACGAAGACAACAAAAAAATCCGAAAAAGATACGAAGGCAAGGAAAATTTTGCCTCCTTGTACTTGGATCCGGCCTCACTGAATTTATAGGTATGTACGGAGGGTATACATCCCTGTGGGTGTTCCATCTCCTAAATCTAGCGTCCTAAAGCCTTGCAGAGCGCTATACACAGCCCGTGCTATAAATACACAAAAAATTATGTACGTAGGGATATCTCAGCTTCTGAGGCAGCAGAGTGTTTGGGAAAGCGTCGGTCTAGGGAGCGAGCCGAGCAAGGACAAGATTAGGGCATGCTGCAGACCCCTACTTGCTTTTCTCATTCTTTGGCTGTGGAATCAGTTGAGTGGTTGCACCCGTTTGATTGTGGGGAAGCGGGTGGCAGGGACCCACCGTGGCGCCGCGGGGGTGGAGGCTTAATGTAAGCCCCACATAACGAAGACCTACACCTACCGTATGCCCTGTACCCGACTTTCTAGATAAAGCCACCCCGGTACGAGCAAGTTTCAACTTTTTTTTCCCTATTCCTTCGACGAGACCAA
Source organism: Neoitamus cyanurus (assembly GCA_947538895.1). Taxonomy (NCBI): domain Eukaryota; kingdom Metazoa; phylum Arthropoda; class Insecta; order Diptera; family Asilidae; genus Neoitamus; species Neoitamus cyanurus. The sequence goes on along the minus strand of OX384544.1, from coordinate 15,417,843 downwards.
TGGACTGTGTGGGTTTTTGGAAATGAATGAACGGACTTCCCGAGGTCGGTGGAAGCCGTAGGGTGGGGGCAGTCACAGTGTCGGTACCGAGATGAGTCGGGTAAAGGAAAGAAACGTCAAATGCCTGAGGAAGGTTGACAGCCCTTTGCGGTGAGTTTTTCGGGTATGTGGAAATGAAAGATGAGAAAAAAGGAGCGAATCGGCCCCTTCGTGCTTGATGTGCCGGGGTGCCGGGGTGCAGGCGGGGGCGGCCGCTAGATACAGAACAGAGTGGAGGAGCAGCAGCAGCAAAACATATTAGTCCTCCGGCATGAAATTAGACACTGGGTAGGAGCGCTGGATAGGTAATTTTTGCCAGAAAAAAAGATATTTTTATGTATGTGGCGACCTTTAAGACGCTCCCATGTTGTTAATATGTGCGGCAGCATCCTGCCTGCGTCTTCTTTTGTTGTCCCCGAGGAGTCAGAATTTTGCGGATTTCATCTTGGTAACGCGGGGAGAATGGTCTCACTATCAATTGTGATAGGCTTTATTGATTACGCTAGGAAATATTCATTATCTAACGGAAATTTCGATCTTCGTGCCAGGGGGATGAGGAAACAATTATTTTTTGTGTTTGTTCACGAATACGATAATACCAATCCTGCCCCCAAAAACTATGAAACGCGTGAGTATAGGAAAAAATAACACAACAGCTGATTAGAAGTTGAGCAATTGAAACGGCGCGGCGCGGTGTTCTCACTTGGAGTCAAAGATTTTATTTTTCACGTTCACAAAAAAATTTCGTTCTGCCTACATCCAATCATCATCAGAATCAAGTCTATTCTTTATAGATCAGACAGATCTGGCTTTTTTAGTACTGCTGTACTACTGTACTTAGTGTTAATGATTTTACGCATCTAACGAAGCTCGCGCCGACTTCCCTTGAACCCAAAATATTAATGTTTGACGAAAGTGTATTTTCTGAACGGACCTTGTAACTTATTCACAATTATTCTTGTGGTCCCGACGGTGCTCTCGCTTGTTTTGTTAAAAGGTGTTGCCCATCTCTCGTTCCTATTCTTTGTTATTTATTTAACGACCCATTTTCAACCTCTATTATCTTGGGAAGTTATTTGAAGCCTTGGTTTGCGATGTTCTATATTTTTGTTGCAAACTGTTCCTGTAATCTTTTCAACATGGATTCGTGAAGGCGGAACCGACCACGAATAACTTGTTATAGTTTAACTACAGCATATCAGCTATAGAAGCTGTTAAAGAAGTCGATTGCATTTTTACAGTATTTAGCAAGGCTTTAGAAAGAAGAATCAATCACAAAATTCTAGGCTTAAGTTCCCGATGCTGGTTTTTTTGGAATTGCCCTAAAACCATATGGAAATGTTCCATTTATGGTCGGAACGAGTGAATTAGGAAAGTATAAGTTCCCGAAAACAACACCTTCCCAAAAATTAGCTTGTTTTAACACCAAACATTGAAAAAATCAAAGTCAATCTCGTCTCGTTTTCGAGATATAAAATAATTCAGAGTGGCTATTCGTCCTTGCTTTGTACAATCGAAATTTGCGCTCATATTGGACATGTTAAATAATAAATAAAACATCAGCACAAAATAATTCGTAAGAAAAATTTGCCTCTCTTAAAAAATATCTTCTAACAGAATATTTTCCTTTTACAAAATTTTCAATTTTTGGTGTTAAAACAAGCTAATTTTTGGGAAAGTATTGTTTGCGGGAACTTATACTTTCCTAATTCACTCGTTCCGACTATAAATTGAACATTTCCATAAGGTCTTAGGGCAATTCCAAAAAAACCAGCATTGGGAACTTGTTCCAAATTCTAGTTCATAAGTTGTCCGTGTTGGGTTTGCTTTCTTGTATTGTCAACTGGATCCAATCCTATTTATCTGAATGTACCCAAAAGGCGCTCTTTTCCGAGGGCTCTTTTTGATGCCATTAAAAATACCTCCGGTGTACCGCAGGGCAGCCATTTGGGTCCATTGCTTTTCATCAATATAAATTATGTATCTTTGATTGCTTCCCACTCGAAGATTCTTTGCTAACTGACCTTACTGACTGTCAGCTTCTGAACTACTCTGACCTGGAATGTCACCGAATTTTAACTTTAGTATCGACGGATCTCCCTTAACTAAACTTGATAAAACCAAAGATCCCGAGGTTTTCATTTGAAGATCATATTGAGATTATTGTGAATAGGACTAATGTTACCCTGGGGAACCATGCATATAGTTGGTAATAAGGAATAGTTCATTTACCACCTACAAATAAATTTTCTTGCAATAATTAAGCAGTGGAAAGAATATTTAATCATTTTTAATTTTTTCCCATCTCTATAAACTGACCTGTACCTATTTTCGCCTGTAGAATTTGCAGCCCCACTACTGTGAGAAATAAGGAGGGGGGAAATCACAGATCTTTTAAATTTTTCTTTAGTTCCACGCTAAACCCAGCCATCGTACCAAATTTCAAGTTTTTGACCCGCTAGAAATAATTTATTTTTTGTTTGATGATTGGTCAGTGAGTCAGTGACGAAATAACGAAATTTTGATTGTCGATATTTTGTAAACTATAATAGTTAGAAACTTGTCCTTTGGTAGTTTCGTTTAGTCCATTAAGTACTATCGCTGACTCGCAGGCTTTTACTCTAATCCATAACAAAGATATAGGGGCCTCAATGTGCCCTGAGTTGCTTCCGGAAACGGTAGTACGGCTGTGCTTGCTAGAATTGAGAAATCCCCCTAAAATTCAAACAACTTTAACTGCATCTTATGGAAGATCTAAAGGACGAACGGAAGATATTTGTCAGAAATTGGTAGAACTATCGAAAGAAAGGAAGAAAGTGAAACTATGATCTAGAACATTTTTCTGGAAATGCAGAAAAATATGGCAGAAGCATTGCATGGCAAAGGAAAGAATGCTTTTGCCGTGTATCTATAAAAAATTTTCAAAAATAAAATTGTCTATTGAGGTTTAGAGCGTAAGTAAACCCAAAGAAAAATTCAGACGGTGTAAAAGAAACGGAATTGGATTTTTGTTTCTTTTGGTTCCATGAGATAACAATCCATCAGTGAAAGGACTTTGAGTTGAGCGTCTTACCAAGCCTAAGCATTGGACTAGTCAAACAAGCATATCCGTAAATCATAAATATCTTCATTTTTACCCTTTTTAAAAGTAATTTTGTAATTTTATCTCGTGAATAAATAAAAGAATTTATTTGAATTTGAATCGCGTAATTTCAAAGAATGCGCCCTTTAATTAAAGGGTAGTTTTCCAATCTACAAAAATAGCTTCCAAAAGCTCTTATACATACATATTTCGCAACTAAGTTTCACCCTGGACACAAATTCGTAAAGCTCAAGTTGGCTGAAGTTTTAGGGAAATTTATAACATAAGCTTTTGAGAATTTTTCGGTTGCAACCTAAACTAACAATACGATATTTAGCCGAAGCCATGCCGCCGATGTGAACCAAAATCTGTAAGTGTGTAAGTTGGAACTCATTTAATAGCACGAGAGGGTTGTTCAGATTTTCAGATATTAAGTGAGACTCACGCCTGCAATGAATAGTAGTATTTAAAAACCCCGACCTATCCGAAGGGTCTAACACTCCCTCCGACGCGGTATAATAGTCCAGTCAAATTGTTGGCCTTCTGCCTGCCTGTTCGAAAAAGATTAATAAATTAGATCAACATTTGGTTTTTCGCATTTCTCTCGTTTTTGGTAACTCGTAATGAAAAATATGTTCATACAAAAGCTCTAGAGCACAAAATTCGCAATAGCGATCATACGCAACATTTTTCCCTGCGATAAATGCTCAAACTCCTAGAGAGGCGCAAATTTGCAACATGGGGGGTGACCAACATCAAAAAACCAAATAAAACATTGGCACAGGAGGAAGAACTTCTTATTTTAGAGTTCTTAAAGGATAAAGAAGGATTTGAAGTAATTTTCATTAAATTTAATTGATTATTTATTTATTGTACTTTGCAAAAATAAACACTAAACTAAAGCAACAGTTGTCATGAGCTGATACATTTTTACAAGGGTGCACACTTGCTCTCCTACTGCGATGTTCACTCTTTGTTGTAAAAAAATACAACGAAGTATCAAAGTTGAACAATATACACCGTAAATACCCTAAGTAGGGGTTGTTGCTGGTTTCGTAGCCAAATGGCAAAATCGGAACCCTTATATAATAGTTTTGTTATGTCTGTCCATATGTGCGTATTAGTAGGGGAGCCCACGATGCTAAATGGTGATTTACTCGAGCGTCGTGGGGACCTATTAGATTTTGAAGATTAGATGGTAAAAAGAAAAAAAGGTTATATCATGTGTACCCATTCACAGGTGTGGGGGAGCGACTACAGGCTTTCAAAAATGTAAAAAAAAACAGTCACATGGAAATACCCGAGCGCGTCAGATATTGATAGTGTGTACGCCCCACGTGTCTCTGATGACGGAGGTATATTAATCTGCCGGTTTGGATGGCGTGGCCAGCGGTACAGAAGGGTTAAAAATGGGGGGTAAAATTTACTCGAGCGCGTTAGATATTCAGAGGGGATGTTAAGTGATCCCGAACGAAGCTCCCATTCGAAAGACTGACAATTCGGACGTGACGCAAGCTCGTGGCGACTTTTCGAAAATGCAAAAAAAAACTCTGTTTTGAAATACTCGAGCGCGTCAGATTTTGATACAGACGATTCAGCTTGATGTCCTGGTCGTGCTGATCGTGCTGATGGAGCGCGGATTTTTGGAGGGATTTTCTTAATCTGACCGTTTGAAAAAACATTTTTTTCATGATTTTTTTTTTTCTTATATTATTGAATGTGACAATTAAAATGCACGGAAAATAGCATGCACATAAAAATAAATAACAAATTGCGAGTGAGAGAGAGGAGCGGAGTGGGGAATACACACTTCACTGCAGCTGCACGCGCTAAACCTTATTGACGATTTTTGTTACTTCGACTTGTGGAAATCGACAGATCATATTTTTCTCGTTATTCTGGAATTATTTCCTTCAAAGTAAAAAAAAACCGACGGCGCTCGAGAATGTCGAGGCGACGTTTTAATTTTGCAAGTGTTTGTGACCCTCCCACTCCCTTACCTCACGCACAAATCGTCAGATTATTGAAATGCACTCGCTCGAGTATTTCCAGCTATCGATTTTTTTGCTACGTGTGATTTTGTGCAACCTTTCTCTACCTGGACACGTTATCCGTTATAGCAGCACACAAAACTATAGGAATTTTATTTTAGAAATTATTGATGTTGAAAGTCGGTGACTAAGACATTATAGAAATTACTTTACTTTACAGATTTTTCTGCACAAGAAATGTCGGTCTTTTGCGATTAATTGATATTTCCAAAAATTCCGTTCGAATACTAAAGGTATCTGGTATATTTATAACAGGACACAAGTTCTTGCTTTAATCGCAGAGGCGGTCATGGAACGCTTGCAGAGCAAAAAGTGTCTAAGTATCAGCCTTTCGTCTACCTGCCTTGGTAACAAAGAACCTCAAGAAAGCAGTTAACACAACAAAAAAAATTATTTAGAATATTCTGCTGTGTGCATTAGCTGAATGCATATTTTATAAACCGCAAAGCATAATTGAACCCGTTATTTATTTTTGTCTTGAATACCACAATTAAGCTTCCCGTAAACTGTCTATGTATTTAAAGTATTTACCCCATCAACCGACCATCATTCACTTCCGGCGGAAGTTCCCCGCGACCGCTGATGCTCTTCAACTGCATCCATAAATCATGATGCTATTCAGTTGGAGGAACAATAATCCGCAGAGTTGAGAGCAGCAAAAGCATCCCTCGAGTACATAGCAAGAGGATTTGCCCTCGGTAATAAGAAGGAAAAACATTTCGAATTAATTACAGGGAAATAGGAAAAGCCCTGTGACATGAGAGTTCCTTAGCGGATTATCTCTCAATTGCTCTGTATATTTTGCCCTGTAATGGGAGGATAATGGGATAGATGTTGCTCATTTCGGGTGGAGGAGCTCAGGCGAACTAGAAAATTGCTCATGTCGTTGCTGTTGTCGATGATAAGCGGCTGAAACAAAGAAATTAATAGCATGCTTGGTCTGTCGTTGGCAATAAATTCAGCATTGTTTTTCTACCAGCTTTGTCCTTTGCGGTTTGTTAATGAGTCCTTCAAAGGACATTTAATAGATGTAATGACATCCCTAATAATTTTATACTTGGCATTGTTCGTGTTTGCTTACGTTCCAGAGGGTATTCACATATGTATATCTGTATATGTAGTTGTATCACTTAAATAATAATCATGTACGCGTGTGTGGTTCCTGGACTTTATTTTAGGTTCTCTTCCTGGAGATTTGTTTGAGCTATCTTCGCACGTCGGTCGTCATCCAATCGCTTGCGGGTTTTATTTAAATATATATTTGTATTCGTCCGATTGCTACAACAAATCGTTCAAAATATAAACTATTCAAATCTTAAGAATTCGACAGTTGTTGACATGTTTTGCTTAGAGTCGATGCATCATGCAACGTGTGCGCGATTTGGGCTGAAAATATTAATAAATGTAGAATCTGTGGGTGTTGAATTTGGGAACTTTTTGTGTGCGGCGAGAACCCTACCCCACTGGGACATACGTACATATAGAAGAGGAAATTATTTGGAAATTTAGTGGCAAAAGAGAAATCAGCGACGCCCAAAACCCCCAAGTACGAATTTTCATGGTAATCCGTTGTAGTTTAACTTTTTCAGTACCAATATTGGATCCGTCATTTAGAATTTGGAAATTTTGATGGCAGATTCAAAATCAGGATATGTCTTTTAAGTAAATATACCCCTTGCTTCACAATTTTAGATATTTCAGCTACAGATTTACGTGCAAAGGAAGTATAGGGTTTTTCATTAAACGTATCTGAAATATAAAATTGAATAAAAAGAGTTGTGTATGAGATATCACGGAAACCTTTATTGTGGATTAAAGTGCATTCAATACCATTATGTTTTGAAAATGATATCATTCAAATAACCTCCGCGATTTCGTTTACAGGACTCGATCCAAGAGGTTAAATTTTGTTTGACTCTCTTGCATAAGTCGGGCGGGATCTCACCAATGCACAGTGGCCGATTTCCCGAAAAAGCTGGCCATAATTCGAAAAATGATAGGAATTACACAAAACTTCGCAATTTTATGTTTTTGAGGTCGCTGATCACGAATATGAAATTTATTTTTCAAAATTCAAAATGGCGGATTCAAAATGGCGGCCTCAAAAACATAAAATTGCGAAGTTTTGTGTAATTCCTATCATTATTCGAATTATGGCCAGCTTTTCCGGGAACCGGCCAGCTTCAGTCCGCAAGATTGAAAATTATGTTTCATGAAATATCGCAAATTATCGCAGCTGCTTTTTTCGTAAAATGAAAGAAAATAATTTCTTTTACATAATAAAAATGATCTTATTGTGGAACTCTGCGGAACTTCTAACTATTTTTCTTCATTTTTATAAAATGTCAACACGAAAAAGCTTGACGTGCATGACTGTGTTTAAAAAAAGTTTTTACACAGCGAAACTTTAATAGGTACTTTCTATACTTTCAGAAACACCCGCTACTGAACGTGATCTAAAAACAGCCACTAGAAAAGCTGTTATCACTTTCAAAACGACGTAGTACAAATCCAGGTTTAAGTAGCGTGCCAGATGATGCGTCGAAGAGAGTAACTTTGACTTGCTCTAATGCTGAATGCTTTACCAATACATTACTGTTATTTTGCCAAAATTTGTAGAAAAAGGTTCTTTATGACATAGGATGGTAGCTTGAACAGAAAGAAACAATTTTTTTTTCGAATTATGGCCAGCTTTTTCGGAAAATCGGCCATTGTGCAATGGTTTGAATGATTGTGATTTACCGTGACCCCAGAGAAAAGGTATAACGGCGTTAAATCGCACGATCTTGGAGGCCATTCCACATCGCCTCTTCTGCAAATAAGTTTTGGGAACATTTCTTGAAACAACTCCGTTGTAAAGCCCGATGTGTGACACGTTTCGTCAACTTGTTGGAACCACATGTCTTCCAGGTGCATTTCATCCAACTGTGGCTACAAAACGTCACTTATCATGGCCCGATATCTTTCGCCGTTGACAGTCAGTATCGTTTCGAAAGATGTATGGCCTAAAGACATCGCCTGACCAGGATCCACACAAACGTAAGTTTCTCTGGATGCAATGGAGACTCTTGATACTGCTGTGTATTACTCTCTCCCCAAGTACGGCATTTTTGTTTGGTGACGAAGCCAATCAACCAAAAATGTGCTTTATCACTGAAGATGCTTTTTCGTTCGGTTGGGCGATGATTTCGGCCCTAGTACATATTTCGTAGCCCGTGAACAGAACACGAATTTTTATAATAAATTTTAACAATTTGGACGCGTTGCTGAATAGTGTAGCGGTCCATGGTAAAATGGTGACTATGACTGAACACAAACGTCGAAGAATGACAGCCTTGCCACTTGAAACGTCAGAATAATAACCTGTAAAAGTTCAGGTATAACTATTGAAAAACCCTATATTTTTAGCTCGCCTAAATTGGATTAGGTGGTTTACCTTAAGACAGTTGTGAATTTGCTGAATCATGTTTTGCAGAGTTCACCTGAAAGCAAATTACCTTAACCAAATTAGGTGATTTTAAATCTGTTTTCTCAGTGTATGTACATATGTTATATAGACAACAAACAAATCTTTAATTCTTATCCTCCCCAGTGATGTAAACACGTGTTCCAAAAATTGAACCATTTCACGCTGTAACGGAGCCAGGGCAGGGCATCAGTTACTTTAATGTCTAATTCCATTGCAGTCGATACGCAGATATCCTGAGTGGAACCAGCGAACCGTTCATCAGTTACGACCTCATTAAAATCGTAATTTTGCCCGGAGCTAACCCCCATATCGCCGGGAATTTGAATTGCACTGTTCACACAGCCACCAGATTTACGTTCATTCGAAATGAAATGCGAAAACATAAATTTTAGCCGTAAAACCGACGATAAGTCGAGCTGGGATTGTGTGGCGAAAAATAGCATTATGTGCGGAGCCGGCTTGATGGATATCGCCTCCTGTACAACGCAAGTGTGTCCCGCACCGCAGGAACACATTTTAACCCGGTAAATTCTCGGCGCCCGGGCCAGGACCTGTCGGAATACGGCGAAAGAACGAAAGTTATGATAAATTTGACATTGATTGCCGGAAAAGGGGACCTAGTTGCGGGAGATGAGCTATTAAATGCTGTAACGCCGCTGGTGGTTATATGCTTATTATACAGCAGGAGTGATTGGACCAAGTGGGATTGAGGGGATTAATAATGGGACAGGCGTTTGCACGCGTTTTGGATCATCGCCTTCCTAGTCCAGTCCACAGTATCCGGTTTTAACCCAGCTTACCCCGATTATATATTAATAAGGTGCTGCCGACTAAGGGACAACATGTGGAGCCCGGGAGACACTCCACTGCGCATGCATGTCCTAATTTTTTGGAGGAATTTCTCTTAATTTCTCTCTTTGGCGGAAGCCGGAAGTGAAGCTGCAGCAGATGCGGAAGTCACACGGTAACACGTGAAGTTGTAAGAGAACCGTAACGCTCCTACCTATCTTAGATCAAAGCCTTTAGTAGAATCAATTTGGTGCTCTTGTCGAACAACGAAATCCAATCCGACTTTGACGAATTTCATTTATTTTTATGTCGAGCACTTTCCAGAAGTCTAACTCAAAAGATTAAGATCGAGGAACTTAAATTGATTCCCAAGTGGATTTCGTCAGGGACAACATTCTGCTGCCACTTTAGGTTTAGGGATTTAGACACTACTCTCTGGTATTGTGTTTTCCCAACTCGCCACTTAACCCACAGGGGGATATGACGAGGCGAACACCAAGTGACAAATTAAGAAGGGCAGCTACTACAACATAGCTCTTCCGCTGTTATTACATTTCCCAGTCCAATTTAGGCGCCACACTCGAGTAGTTTCTTGTTCGTCACCACCCCACTCCTGAATCCTGGCGCATCTATACGTTTAGGTGTCTCTGAGCAATAATTTGATGCCCGTAAAACAAACAGTCGAGAAACATTCAACTGGTACGTGATTTGCTAGAAGTCACGTTGAACCACACCGTGGCTAACATTAAACATGGAGCCCCAATGCCTGCATGGTCTCTATATTTTTAGGCTGTGCGGTCTACAAACAGTAAAAGGACAGATCGGAGCAGAAATATAGAGAAATTAGGATCCCGCACACGTGAGGAGATAGTTTTGTGCATGGCGCTGCTCTGTCACCGGTGTAGTGCTCTTCAAAATTGATGGATTAATCTCGGGTAGGTGAGGATGATTTTCCCGAAGGGCACATATGGGGAGGGGGGATTACTGCAAGGTTCGATGCAGATTAGATTAATGCTTTTACGGTGTATTGTAATTGGCAAAGCTCTCGATTTTCTCGGAATTTATGGAAATTGAGTCATGTTCAGTCAGTGCGTGCAGGTTAATGGGATGTAACCGGGTATTATGGGTGCCTACGCAGTTATTTGCTCAACCGAAGCATTCTCGAGGCGCCTGGCTGGAGTGCCTGTGCAAACAAGGATCAAGTTTGTTTAAGTTCAGAAAATCCGATGAAAATAAATCCTTTTGCGGATCGTCTTCAAGGCAAAGTATACTCAGATTGTTTTCAAAGTATTAAAGTCTTATTATGGGGTGAGAGTCATGGCTTGATGTTATTTTCTTGTGCAAATTTATTTTTCTAACCTATACATAGGTCAACAAGGATATTAGCTGACAGGCGAGAAATTTCAACAAGGAATAAATTTTAAAAACTCTTGGTGGAATACACATACATTGGAGTGAACATACACTTGTTCATTCCGTAATTAAGGGACAATATGTTTTTAAAGATAGCACCCGTGAACGAGCGAATATTGCACCTTACTTGTGGAATTAACAAGTGTGTTTGTGTGCGCTATCCGGAATACAACAATTACTATTTTAATTTAGCGCCACCTAGGTTTTAATTGTTAAACTAGGTGAACGCTTTAAGAGCAAATTTATATTCATCAAAAGAATGCAACTGTAGGTATAGAACAAGTGATTTTCTCAAAAACCATTTGAAAAATTTTGGGCGATTTTTTAAATTATGTTATGAAATTTCACACTAATTTCAATTCAAATTAAAAGCATTTGAACATTAAACCAGTGGGTTCCAATAATCCCCATTTAATGACATACTACTTTTAACATATCATTAGTTATATATATCTGATTAATATTATTCCATAGATTTAAGCAATGAACTTAGAAAGGATCATGATAAATAAAAAAAATTTTTATAGGTTTATTTCTTTATTTATGTTCAACAATCTCTAAAACTATCTGTCTATGAATCTATACATGCATATAACAGTTTTATTATTCACAAACTTTGTTTTAGTGAAATACCAAGTAAGACTGAACGAAGAAAAGTATGTTGTTTAACAAGGCGGCTGCAAAGGAAGTGGAGAAATTGTTATTCAAATCAAACATTCCGAAGACACGAATTTGTACGTCCCACAATTTGGAAATCATATGGAACTGCTCAACCTTGGAAAGATAAAATAATACTTATCCAAAAATACCGACTATGAATAACTTACACTTTTAATGACCCTTTTCTGACAATAATGGCAATCCACATGAAATATATGAATTTCATGAATACGCTTTCTTGTAGAATCATCAAAGGCAAAGAAGAGTAAAAACGTGTGAAGCGATTCCAGCATGTCGAAAATAAGTCCAATCCAAAAGCCCTCGGTACCTTTGGTGGCACACACAAAGTAAAAAATGTAAGTAATCACAATAGCAACAAATATGTGAAGTACGTATGTCAAAATTTGTAATTGGAATATCCTCGTAATTGCCACGAAAGATTTATGCACTTTTATCTGCATTTCGCCTAGTCTGTCGATCTTGTCGCAATATTCGTAAACCAGACAGTGGTTATCCTTGTTGTTTTGAAGTTCACCAAAAATTCTTTTAGCACAACAAGTAATTTGGTTGCACTGCTCTGATAGGAATAAAAATGTCGCAAAGTGTAAGTTTCCAGCCATCCATAAAGCGAACCATACATAGAAAATAAAATACAGCAATAATTTTTCGTGTAGGTTTGATACATTTCTTTCCAGGTATCGTATACATTGTAAGAGCAAAAGCGATTGCCAAAAGCACATTATTAATTTTGAGATTATCAGAGCAGTGGACCTAGTCTTGAAAATGTGTTTCACTTTTGTTAAAACGATGATATCCTCTGTGTTCCTCAAAATGACATTAAGAGCAGTAATTAGTTTATTTCGATTGAAAAAGTGCAGTAGAGAAATTATGAAGCACGTAGTTATCATGGAAATGAAGTACAAATAATTGGCAACTCTAATAACTAAACTTGACACATTTCTATTAACCAATTCAGTTGTTGTATTTATATAGCTTTCTGATATAATTATACAAAAAATTGAAATTCCTGCTGTATGGGCAGCTAACAAACTACTTCGTTCAAATCTTGCTAGATTGCTATTAAGTGTGAAAGGTAGTGCGCCCGTTAATTTGCACAACCCAAATATAACACACAGCAGGAACGGTGGATAGTACTCCACTCGAAAAGACATTTTATCAAACTGAGTAGTAGTCCAGCGACTTGAATCAATGCAATTGAATTATTATAATGGAGGGTTTATTGGGTCAAGGTTGCCAAATGAAACTTGACATTATACTTGTTAATTAATAGTTTTCACAAAGTGGAGAGAAAGTAACTAAAAATCAAAAATGGACGCACGCTAACAATATTAATGCATGCAAAATGCAATGGGTGGACTGACAGTTTTCACCTCACTATGGTGCGATTGAGAGACATCCTCTACCTTCTATACAATTCCTCGATATAATCTTATTCAAAATTACTTTATTTGGTGGCTTCAACATAGGTATAGGCTTGCAACCGTTCAAACATGCACTGGAAAAACAGTATAAATACAGCAGATTTCGAGACAACAATAGATAATGGGAGAACATTTATGAATATTTGAATATTTGCTGTTTACCAATGCCTTTCGTAACACAAATATTTTATAAGTGTCAATGAGGAACATCTTAATAATTATTGCTGTCCCGAAATCGCCTATATTAGTGACGAATCCTCCTATACAATTTTCAAGTGACATATTTTTTTCAATGTAATAATTTGAACCTTTAAAACAGTGTCATGATAAGTAAAAAACACTTTTGCGTACCAAAGAGCCTTCCATCATCAGTTCTACATAATTGATTAATTTGTTTCTATAGATTTTAGCACTAAAGTCACAAAAGATATTCATTCTGGTTGTATAATGGATAAATAAAACCAATCTTTATGTATATATTTAATTTATTTGTATTCATCTTTATTTTATCTATCTGTATGCTTAACTATATGACTACTTGTTTATACGTTTAACAGTTCTATCATTTTTAAATTTTATATAAGTGAAATACAAAATAAGACTGAACCATAAAAAGTATGTTGTTTAATACGGTGTCCGCAAATGAAGTGGAGAAACCATTATTCAACTCAAACATTCCCAAGATACGCACGCGTATATCCCACAACTTGGAAGTCATATGAAACTGCTCCACCTGAGTGACAAAATAGTAATATCCAAAACAAACAACTATAAATAACTCACAGTTTTGTTGATTGTTTCCTGGCAACTTGGACAATCCATTTGAAATACATGAATTTCATTGAAAGGCTTTCTTGTGGAATCATCAAAGGCAAAGAAGAGTAAAAGCGTATTAACCATTTCCGTCATGGCAGAAATAAATCCAAACTCCAATGCATCGTTACCCTTAATGGCATAAATAAAGTACAAAATGAAAATAATCATAATAGAGAAAAATGTGTTAATCAGGTATATCAGCAGTTGTAGTTGGAATATCCTCGTAATGGCCATAAAAGATTTATACACTTTTATCTGCATTTCGCCAAGTCTGTCGATATTGTCGCAATAATCGTAAACCAGACAGTGGTTATCCTTGGTGTTTTGAAGTTCACTAAACATTCTTTTAGCACAACAAGTAATCTGGTTGCATTGCTCTGATAGGAATAAAAATATCACAAAGTGTAAGTTTGAACACATCCACAAAGTGACCCATAGGTAGACAATAAAATACAGTAATAATTGATGCAAGAGGTTTGATGAATTTTGTTGATGGTGTTGTGCAAACCGTAAAATAAGAGTTGTTCGAAAAGCGCATAATATTAATTTTGAGGTTATGAGAGCAGTAGTCTTAGTCTTGAAAGTGTGTTTATCATTTGTCAAGAGGATGATATTCTCTTTGTTGTTCCACATGATATTTAAAGCACTAATTAGTTTATTTCGGTTAAAGAAGTGCAATAGAGTAATTGTGATGCACGAAGTTATAAGGCTAGTGTTCAATAAGAAATCAACAGCAGAAATAACTACACTTAACCCATCTTTTGCAAACATTTTAGATAATGCAGTTACGAAACTTTTTGATATAATTATCCAAAACATTGAAATTCCTGCTGTTTGGGCGGCTGACACACAACTCCGTTCGAATCTTGCTCGTGTCCTATTAAACGTAAAAGGCAGTGCGCCTGTTAAATTGCACAACCCGAATATTAGACGCAGAAGGAACGGCGGGTAGTATTTCACTCGATAAGACATATTTTCAAACTGCGTAGAACTCCAGTTACTGGATACAATGCAACTTTAGTAAACACTTGCCTTGCGCACATTACTGTAATTGCCGTATTATTAGGTGAAGGTGGCCAAATGAAAATTGATATTGGATTGGTAAAGTGGAATGAAAGTGAATAAAAATCAAAAGTGGATAAGGTGCACGCAAACAAATAAGGAATGCAAAAATCAGCGACTGGACTGACAGTTTTTATATCAGAGAGAAAAAATCTTTAATTGTTATATTTTTCGTGATAGTCACATTGAAAATTACATACTTAGACTTGCAGCTTTTACTACTTTACCTACTCATTCCCTGAGCTTAGTGACCAAGTACTGAATATCTTTAATTACTTATCTTAAAAAACATAATATTTTCCTTTACTTGTGGAATTGTTACAGATTCCAAATGACTACTTTGAATTTTTTTTCCAGGTCATCATATTTTTTTTAATCGCTTCCACTCTTATCCGTTGACGTCCTTCATTTATGCATATTTTATATTTTTATATTCCCACTCAGTTTTGAAAATTTATGATCGTGTTGTTTATTGCTTTTTTTGGGTTCCACACCCAACTATATGGAGCCTTATATTTTCCCTTTGTTCGTCTGCCTTTGTATATCAGAGCCACTGACATATAGAACTGGACTGCTGATCCCGTAAAAAGACTCACCTCACAAATGAGATTAAATTTTGGCCGAACTCTAATTATCTCGCTACCACCTGAATCCCGTAGGCAGACAACAAATTAAAAATTCATTCTAATATTCGAATGAAAATGGCGTTACCCCGACTCGCTTGACAGTTTTCTCGGAAATGTCAGTAAAGACGAAAATGTTAATATTAAAAAAATGTTTGCCCACAAGAAAGAAAAGTGTCTTGTTTTTGCGGTTTTTGAAGTGTTCGCGTGTGAATGAGGTTGAAGTTAATTTTCACTAGCTGTTTGCACATATAACTCCCAACGACTATTAAAATAGCCCGCCAATTCTCTAAGGGGTCAAAAGTCAATTTTTAATACTTACCACTGATATGGGGTAAGCTTAAACAGTGATGAGGCTGGTAAATTACGCGTCATTTATCACCACTAAAATAATTAAAAAAAAAGACTTCAAAAATAAATATAAACTAAAGCACTAAAAAGTTGAAAATAATTGGTGCTAAGCCGTACGATATTGCGCAGTACTGTCTCGAGTAGTTTGCGCGACGCGAGGGGCGAACGTGATGGAGTGGGCAACTGGAGCGAGCAGGTGTCGGTGGATTACAGTCATTTTTCCACCACAGCGCAGACGTGGAAGTTATTTAGAATCCACGGGGCCAAGCAATAACTAGAACCAATAAAACAGTTAAGAAGAGTATAAATATAGACAAATAAATATAAAGATTACCCACTTCGAACAAGCAAAGCCAGGCCAAAATTTCGGGGACTCCACAATGATACCTCCACATGTGCGACGGCAACCGGCGAGCTAGACGCAGGTGATGTTGCAGTTGTTCGGCAGGGTGGCCTGCATTTCGTGCGGGAGAGCCTATTCCAAGAAAGAAGACCAAAAAAACCATGAAATTGGGGGTTCGTACGATTGCTGCGCTACCTTGCTTGAGCATAGGGTGAAGTGAAGGTAATAGACAAACATTGGATTCGTGGGCTGGCAAAGGGATATACGCGTGAAAAATTTGATGGGTATTTGGGGGGCAAGAAAAATATTATTGTTATGTCTGTAGATGGAATTGTTCGATACTTTACATCGCTACCATGCTCAAGAAATGCAGTCAGCGCAGCAATCGTACGGACCGGACCCTCAGTTGGGTTGTTTGGTTTGAAAAGCAGGGCTGGCCGCCGAACAACTCCAATGTCTCCTGCGTCGGGATCGCCGTTTGCCGTCGCACATGTGAAGGTATCGTTGTGAAGCTCTCAGAAACTTTGGTTGCGTTTAGCTTTTTCGAAATGGGCAATCTTTATATTTATTTGACTATGGTATAATACAATATAGCATTCTGCTCCAATTAGCTCCGTTAGTTTCAAATATCTACACCGTAAGGTAGTCGGTATTTGTGACAGTTATACATATGGTATTTAGTTAATATTGTTCGATAGATTCAAGTCAAAGTTCAAAAAAATATTCACCCTGGTTCATAAAATTTATTTACCCATACCTAAACATATCTAAGTCTATCTATCATTGCTTGTATATAACAGTTATATTATTCTTAAAATTTTTATTAATGAAATACCAAATAAGATTGAACCATACAAAGTATATTGTTTAACAGAGTGTCCGCAAATGAAGTGGAGAAACCATTATTCAATTCAAACATTCCGAAGATACGAGCACGTACGTCCCACAGCTTGGAAATCATATGGAACTGCTCAACCTTTGAATGATAAGACATTAGTTATCCCAAATTAACGATTATAAATACCTTACACTTCTGTTGATCATTTTCTGACAACTATGGCAATCCGTTTGAAATACTTCAATTTCATTTAAATGCTTTCTTGTGGAATCATCAAAGGCAAAGAAGAGTAAAACCGTATGAAGTGTTTCAAGCATGGCGAAAATAAATCCATTCCCCAAGCTCTGGCCACCCTTTGCAGCATACACAAAATAAAAAGTGAAAACTATCGCAATAGCAACAAATATGTGAAGCAAGTATATTAAAAGTTGTAGTTGGAATATCCTCATAATTGATAGAACAGATTCATAAACTTTTATCTGCATTTCGCCTAGTCTGTCAATACTGTCGCAATAATCGTAAACCAGACAGTGGTTATCCTTGTTGTTTTGGAGTTCACCAAACATTCTTTTAGCAAAATAATCAAGTTGTTTGGACTGCTCTGCCAGGAATAAAAATGTTGCAAAGTGTAAGTTTGAAGACGTCCATAAAGTGAGCCAGACGAAAGGAAGAAAGCACAGCAGGAATCGATCGAGGAGGCTTGATGAATTTTGTTGCAAGAATCCAATGGACTGTAACAGTAAAGCCATTTGCCAAAAGCACATCATTAATTTTAAGATTATGAGCGCACTTGATTTAGTCTTGAAAATCTGTTTATCTTTTGTCA
Source organism: Neoitamus cyanurus (assembly GCA_947538895.1). NCBI lineage: Eukaryota > Metazoa > Arthropoda > Insecta > Diptera > Asilidae > Neoitamus > Neoitamus cyanurus. Next base: position 15,400,039 of record OX384544.1, on the reverse strand, counting down.
AAACGATGATATCCTCTGTGTTGTTCAAAATGACGTTTAGGGCAGTCATTAGTTTATTTCGAATGAAAAAATAAAGTAAAGTAGTTATGATGCACGAAGTTATAAGGTTTAAGTCTAACAAATAATTGGCAATCGTAAAAACGACACTTGACACTTGTTTGTTATGCGCTTCATATGTAGTAGTTATGAAGTTTTTAGATACTATTATGCAAAAGATTGAAATTCCTGCTATGTGGGCGGCTGACAAACAACTTCGTTGAAATCGTGCTCGCTTTCTATTAAACGTAAAAGGCAGTGCTCCTGTAAATTTGCACAGCCAGAATATTAGGCACAGAACGAACGACAGCGGGTAGTATTTCACTCGATGAGACATTTTTTCAAACTGTTAGTAAACATTTCCCTTCCAGTCATTACTGTAATAGATGTGTTAATAGGTCAAGGTCATCAAATGAAATTTGATATTACACTTGTTAATTAATAGTTTTGGTACGACCGATTGATAAAAGTCAAAAGTGGATAAGGTACACGCAATCAATTAAGGACTGCAAAATGCAATGGAAACTAAAAGTTTTTTACGTCACTTACAATTAGTTTGATTAAGTTAAGTCCTCCAGCTTTTATATTGTGGAATATAATCTCGTTTAAAATTACGTTACATATTGCAAGTTCCAACGTACATATTTATAACAGTTCTAAAATGAATTACCGTATCAATTTTATATATTATGTTTCATGAATATAATAATAATAATATAGAATAACAACATTTTTTTCATTAATATATCCGAAACTCTTGAGCGGAAGCCATTCAGTAAAATAAATTTTGTCCTAAAACGATCTTCTGATTATAAGACAACTTTTCGCTGTGTAAGATTTTTGTCTAGGTAGATTTCTTCCTATAATTAATTTTTTTTTGTATTCAAAGGTGGACGAATTTTGTACAAATGTAAAGTTGGATAGAGTATGTCTAACACATTTTAAAATACGAATACCTGATTTTTCAGTTTAAGTTAATCGAGGCTTAAAATTAGATTTAAGAATGCTTTCTGGTCTAGAATTTTCAACAAATTTATTTCGTTGAAAAAATTATAATTTTACCTTATAAATGAAGTATGTAAAATTGCTTAAAGAAAAGAATTTTTATAGCCACAAGGTTATCTGTAGATCAACTGGGAGAGTGATGATCTAGTGTTCCAGAGGTCTCAGGTTCGAATCCTATATGAATCCGATTATCTTGCTTTCTAATGAGTCAGATTATAAGTGTACCAGCTATGTAGCAGCGTAAGTCTAACGCATCCAAACTAAAAGCCAAGAGTTCCGAGTTTGAATCAATTACATTTAAAAACAAAATAAACACCGACTTCCAAAATAATGTTATGTGTTATGCCATATGTCACATCACAAGTCATATCACATAACATGTAACGCGTTTATATTGTGGAATATTCCCGCAAATCACTTTCTGATTGGTATTTTAAGAGCAAAACTTATATCAATCGCAATACTTTTTCTTTGTTGTGAAAATTGAAAATAAAAATCGTTTGACCTTACGGCAAATCTACCATATACGTACAACGTTCTGAAGTTCATGTTCACCAACCTCTCTACATTCCATCAACTATCAAACGTGACGTCAACTAAAGCAGCCGCGAACTATAAAAAGACATAAAAAAACCTCTACCCAAAGGCATGGATGTATCTTCGGTCCTAGACCATATAACGCATTACCAAATTCTCTTCGGAGTACTTTAAATAACGAAAACTTCAAAAGCGTACGAAAAGGTTATGTTCTTCATATAGACCCAAATACTCTAAACTCGGCGCTAATCTATAGTGTTGTGGCTATAATTGTGTTTGTACATAGATTGTCCACATGAATTTCACTTTGTCATTAGGAGTTTTTCAACCACAATATAATATTTTCAACTAAGTAGTAGTGATTATTATTTGTTTGTGTTATTTAGAAACAGAGGTATATTCACACTTTTTATTATGGTATGAGTGACATTAATTTACAATGAATTGAATTAAATTGAAATATGTACTATTATAAATTTACGAAAAATATGCGTTGTTTCATCTAGAGTATATAATCGTAATTAACTATGTGTCTATCTAACTAACAATTATATAATTTCTAAGATTTGTATTACTGAAATGCTAAATAAGACTGAACCATGAAAATTGTGATGTTTAACACGGTGTCAGCAAATGAGGTGGAGAAACGATTATTCAACTCAAACATCCCAAAAATACAAACGCGTCCGTCCCACACCTTGGAAATTATATGGAACTGCTCCACCTTTGAATGATAATACATTTGTTATCCCAATTTGACTAATATGACTAACTTACACTTCTGTTGACTCTTTCCTGGCAACTAGGGCAATCCATTAGATATACACAAATTTCATTAAGGGGCTTTCTTCTGAAATCACCACAAGCAAAGAAGATTAAAAACGTCTGAAGCACTTCCATCATGCAGAAAATAATTTGATCTCCAAAGCCTAGCCCGCCGTTGGCAGAATATCCGAAGTAATAAATGAAGATTACCACAACAGCAACAAATATTATAAGCAGGTATATCAATATTTGTAGTTGGAATATCTTCGTAATTTCCACAAAAGATTCATGCACTTTTATCTGTATTTCACCCAATCTGTCGATATTATCGCAATAATCGTAAACCAGACAGTGGTTATCCTTGTTGTTTTGGAGTTCACCAAACATTTTTGTAGCAAAGTAATCAAGTTGTTTGGACTGTTCTGCCAGGAATAAAAATGTCGCAAAGTGTAAGTTTGAAGACATCCATAAAGCGAGCCATATATAGAAAAGTAAGAACAGCAATAATTGATCGAGTAGGTTTGATGACATTTGTTGCAGTTGTTGCATATGGTATAAAACGTGAACCGCTTGTCGAAAGCATATTATTATTTTGAAGAATATGAGAGCACTTGACTTAGTGTTGAAAATGTTTTTGTCTTTTATTAAACCCATGATATCCTCTGTGTTGTTCCAAATGACGTTTAGGGAAGTCATTAGTTTATTTCGATTGAAAAAGTGCAGTAGAAAAATTGCGATAGACGAAGTTATTAGGCTATAGTCGAACAAACTGTTGAGAACTGTAATAACTGTACTTGACTCATTTAATTTGTGTTTTTCAGTTATAGAATTTATGTAGCTCTTAGATAATAATATGCAAAAGATTGAAATTCCTGCCGTATGGGCGGCTGACACGCAACTCCGTTCGAATCTTGCTAGTCGCCTATTAAACGTGAAAGGCAGTGCTCCTGTTATTTTGCATAGCCAGAATATTAAACGCAGAGCGAACGGCGGGTAGTATTTCACTCCATAAGACATTTTATCAAACTGTATAGATTTGAATGGAAGTTTAGTAATCTCTTCCCTTGCAGTCATTTGTATAATTGCCGGGTTATTAGGCGAAGGTTGCCATATGAAAATTGATGTAGTATTTGGTAATTATTCGTTTTGGTTCAATCAATTGAAAGGGAATAAAAATCAAAAGTGGATAAGGTGCACGCCAACATATGTTGAGATACAATTTCGTTCAAAATTGCTTTACATATTGCTAGTTCCAACGTGTGGACTTGCAACTTGCGTCAATTCCCGTTTTGTCAAAAATATTTTACTTATTTCTCATTGCGTTCAATAAAATGTTTAAAAAATTGAAGCTATTGTCTATGCAGTTATTCTTTCTGCATTGATAGAAGCAATATTTATAAATAAATAGTTTGGTGATACTTAAACCATAAATAATAAAAGTATTGTCGTACGGTTTAGACATAATTCTAATACAAATAAGCACATGTGCTCTAACGCTTTAATTACATCTCCATTATCAATAAAAAAAAACTACTTACTATTTTGAACACGCTTTTAGTGAATACCGTATATATAATTAAATTGACTTCAAACAAAACTCACTTGTGTTTGCTTTTTTACTCCAGTGTACACCATTGAAGTGTTTGTGTGTAACTGAGTTGCCTAAGTACGAGTGTGTCGAGTACACGATATGCATGATGGAGATTTTCATTTGAAAGATTTTTTAGGTATTAATAATATAATATTATTTATGTAGTACAATGTAATTGTAATAGTTTTTCAGGTTATAGCGGCCCACGGAAGATGCCGGTGCTGTGCTGTGTATGGGAAAACCCAAAGCAGTCAATTTCTCGAAGTTCACAAGAACTTGACTTTTCTACCACTTCAGCTTGGCGAATTTTGCATCGGGACTTGAATTTGCACCCGTATGAAATTCAACTGACCCATGTACTCAAGATAAACGACCATAGACAACGCTGTGTGTTCGCTTATTGGGCTCTGGGGCAGTTTGGACGAAGCCCGTTTTTGGATGAATGGATATGTGAACAAGCAAAATTGTCGGATTTCGGGTGATACACGTACCAATCCCTACGAGATACATCAGCACTAAATGTATCCCCAGAAAGTCACTGTTTGGTGCGGCTTTTGGTCTGGCGGAATCATCGGTCCGTGCTTCAGATTCATGATAAGTAACTTCTTGTGGCCTGAACTGGATGATATGGATACCGACGACATGTGGATACAACAGGATGGCGCCACGTGCCACACAGCGAATGCCACCATGGATATTCTCCACGAACAATTTCATGGCAACGTAAATTGACCACCCAGATCGTGGTTTAACGCATTTAGACTTCTTCCTTTGGGGCTACCTTAAACAACAGGTCTATGCGAATAAACCGCAAACAATTAATGCTCTCAAAGTCAACATAACGAACGCCATCCAGCAAATTTAGCCAGATTTATTCGACAAAGTCAACGAAAATTGGACACTTTCGAATACGTGCCACCAAGCAAAGCCGTGGCGGACATTTGAACGACGTTATATTACATACCTAATGCCATAAAATATTTTTTCAAGTAAAATAAAAATGGAGTTGATATCTCACACAGAACTTCTTTTATATACATTTAAAAGTAGAGCGTCTTATTAAAAGATAGGAGCCATATTTGTGGAAGGAAAATACATTCGATAATTAGGATTCGTGGTTTGGAGGTCGGCCACGTCATCGTCGATTCCCATTCATTAAATAATTGTTTCCATTATCCGTTTTCCGTATTCACCTTTTGTTTTATCAGCAATGTGTTTCCGACAAGTTCCACCTTAGGATAATATGGTTATACGTATAGCGCACGAAATGAGCCAAATTTTATGACTTTTCACTGCTGCACAGATGATTTCGGATTCCTCGTTGCCATGTGGTATTATTTAAACAACTCGCGTATACTTATAGCTGTTTATTCAATGAGCGATGTACAGAAACTGCCTGGCTAATGCCCGTTTTACTAATGAACTAATTAACTGTCCTAGAAGGTGGTTGCCAAAACAACTTCATTATATTATGACAACCCCCCTTTCAGCCATTACTGTAATGAACGTGTTATTAATAGAAGGTTACCGAATGAAAATCTTTATTGTATGTACTTGTTAATTAATATTTTTGGTAAAGTGGAGTGAAAGTGGATAAAGATTAAGAATTTATAAGGTACATGCCGACAATAAAGGACTGCTAAGTTCAACCTCACAGTTTGGTGAATAGGAGTTCTTCAGCTTTTATATTTTGTTATAGTTTCTCATTCAAATTTACGTCACCTATACATATTGCGAGTTCCAACGTACATATATGTATATGTAGGCTTGTAATAAATCTAAAATGAGTATCCGCATCAACTCCTATTTTGTGCGCGTGCTGTTTTTTATATATTATATTTCAAAAATATTTGGCTTATTACCTTTTGCATTTAATAAAAAGTTTAAAAAATTTGAACCGACCTTATTTGCAACAATTTTCTGTGTAGTTATTGTTTCTGTATTGATATCGTTGACAGGAACATTTATAAATAGTTTAGGAGTAATTGAAACCATAAATAAAACAAATATTGTCGTAAGGATTGGAAATATTTTTATCGCAAAAAGTGTAGTCGTCGCGTGTGTCCTAACTTTATCGTTGCAGCTCTATCATCGAAAAATACTCCTTGCTGCTTTCAACATGATTTTAGTGAATACCGAAAATATTATTAAATTGTCTAAAAACAAAAATTTCATGAATTATAAAACGTTGCTATATATAGTTGTGAAATTATCATTGTATGTTTTACAAGGAGCCAGTGACATTTATTCGATGTTCTTTGACAGTTTCAAGGTGACCACGTCCAATGTGATTTGTGGATTGCTTATCCTTTTTTCATGGTATAGTGTATCATGGCTTACGAATGTGTTTACTGTAGTATTCTTGATCATATCCGAGCAATGCAGTGTACTCAATTATTATGTTAATCAAATTTGTGAAGATTTGTCAAACAATTCAAATCTCATCCAGAACAATTGCGAAAATATCGAACAGGTGATAAAAGTGCAAACTGAGGTTTATAACTCCTTTCAGAGTTTGAAAAGTTTATTTCAATTTTATGGACTGATATTCATTTTCAACTCGACTTCTGTTATGATTTTCGGACTTTTCTTTTATCTTGCGGAAAATAACAACTTCGCTACTCTTTTATCTGCATACACGTTTTTATTTTTAGAGATATTAAATACCACTTTGTTCATCAATATATTCGAAGTTTTTCAACGGAAGTCACTCAATAAAATAAATGTGGTCCCAAAACGCTCTCATGACTTCAGGAAAATTGATGAATGTGTAAGACCTTTGTGCAGATAAATTTATTTTGATAACTAATTTGTGTTTTGTTTTTTAAAAGGTGGACGAATTTGGCGTAAACATAAAGTTAGATAAATTTCGTCTAACACTTTGTGGATTGTTTGAACTCAATAACAGTTTCACTACAGCAATTGTGCACACTGTCGTGTGTTACGTTCTATTATTGATGCAGCAATTATTCTTTGTATAATAATTATATATGTGAAATAACATTTGTTGTGTTAAACGAAGAAAGAATAAAAATATAATATAATTGTTGTTGTGCAGTGTTTTGTCGGTTTTAGTTTGTGTTAGGGTTAACGAAACTGACGGTCTTTATGTACATTAGACGGTTCACTTCCTTAGATTTGTCAGCCTGGATTTTGGGTATGCATGTTGCTTTTGGTGCCCGTTTTGCAACCCCTCACCAACTCGTATTGAACCCGCCACGTCGTTTCCTTCGTTTTGTCTTGTTCTAGCTTAAATAGAATCAGAACCCACTATCTTTTCATTTTACATTAATGTTTTAAACAGTCAACTATCTTTTTAATCTATATCTCATTTTGTAATTTGTATTTTTAAATTTAATGCCACATTTAAAATCGGTAGCCTTAAAAACCCAATGTATTAGTATCTTTAGTCTTCCGCATTAGAACTGCCATATTGATTTTCTCCTATTCTAAATCAGCCCTCACAAAAATCTGCATGTGTCAATTTTAAATTAAATTTAATATATTTATATAATTGGGCACCATAATTGAGGGGGCCTAATATCAGTGGTAATTACGCTTGGCTATCACCTCGGGATCCCCAGTTTGAGGCTGACTCGGATCATCATTGAGTTGCGCTTTTCGTGATAGCGTTAGATGGCAGTGGGCAATATTTTTCATGTTGTTTCTAGCCACAAAAGAATTGATAGATGATTTGGATAGTATTTTGTTCAACCCTGAAAGATACAATTTTCCGTCACGTAACATTTCCCAGAATTTTAATTAATAGAAAGAAAAGTGATAAAGTGGAAAAGGAACCATTTTTCTAGATTAAAAAAAAATTAAGTATCGTACAAGGTCTACACATACCTTAAATAAAAGCTTGAAGTATTAGCTATTGCTTAAAAATACAATAGACCCAAGAGCTTTACGAAAATTTTCTAAATCTTGAATTTTCATTAGCATATGCTCTTCCCTTGCAGGGAATATGGAGAGTTACGATTCATTTTGCGTATGTATATGAAAACATGTTCTACTAAAGAAATATGTGGAGCTTTTAGGTTCATTATATTTTATAGTCATAATTTAGGGTTTGTACTTTTATTTGAGGTATGTACATACTTCAATGAATAAAATTCTTACAATTTGTAACTTTGAAGATGTCCAGTTCCAATTTCATATATTGTATTTATTAGCCTTTTATATATAATTATGCAAAACATTGAAATTCCTGCCATGTGGGCGTCAAACGAGAATATTATACGGGGAAAAAACGGCAGGTAGTATTTCACTCTATAAATAATTTTTTTAATCTTGGTAGAAAGCCAGGTAGTCGATTCAGTGACAGTTTAATAACTTTTATCTTGCAGTCATTACTGTAATGGACGGGCATTAGATGAAGGCTAGGAATTGAAAATTGGCATTGCACTTGTAAGTTAATGGTTTTGGTAAAGCACTAGCCTCTGGCTTTTTACTTTTTCGATCATATTTGATTAACAACATTACTTTCAATATTGCTGAACAAACTTGCAACAGTTTGAAAATGATTATTCGTGTAAATTTATATTTTTTACGCGTCATGTTTCTCATATATTATATATCGAAGATACTTGGCTTACTTCCATTTGCTTTTAATAGTAACTCAAAAAAGTTTGAGACGAACTTGTTTTCAACCATTTTTAGTGTAGTTATTCTTTGTGTTATATTACTAACGGCAAAATCAAATATAATTAATGCTAGTAAGATTGAAATTCTGAGGAGTTCTGGTATTGTTGAATGGTTTGGTAATTATTTTATTACAAGAAGTTCAATCGTCGCGTGTGTCCTAACTTTATCGTTGCAGCTCTATAATCGAAAACAATTCATTTCCGCTCTTAATACAATTTTAGTTAATACCGAAAATATATTTAAATTGACTAAAAACAAAAGTTTGATTAATTATAAAACACTGCTATATATTGTTGTGAAATTATCATTGGATGTTGTGCAAGGACTCGGTGATATCTATTCCGCGCTCTTTAATTATGCAGATTTAAAACCGTCTTATATGTCTTCATCATTTCTGTCCTATTTCATGTGGTATAGCGTGTCATTGCTAACGAATGTTATTTGTTTAGTATTCTTAATCATATCCGAACAATACAGTTCACTCAATCGTTTTGTTAATAAAATTTTTGAAGATTTATCAAACAATGAAAGCCTCGTTGAGAGCTATTGTGAAACTATCGATCAGTTGATAATAATACGATCGGATGTTTATAACTCCTTCCTTAGTTTGAAAAGTTTGTTTAAGTTTCACGAACTGATAGTAGTTTTTAACTCTTTTTCCGTTGTGATTTTTGAGTTTTACTTTTATTTTGTGGGCAATAAAAATAGTGCTAGTTTTGCATTTGGATTCCTTTTTATCATCCCAGAAATATTCAGCACCATCTTATTCATCAATTCATTCGAAATTCTGGAGCATAATCAACTCAATAAAATATATATAGTGCTTAAGCGATCTTATGATAGCAAGAACTTTGACCACAGGGTAAGATTTATAAGTAGATAAATTATTTCTCGGCAACTAATTTTTCTTTTGCATTCAAAGGTGGATGAACTTCTCAGAAGTCAAAAGTTGCAACAAGCTCAGATAACACTTTGTGGATTGATTAAACTTAATAACAGTTTTACTACAGCAATTGTGCACACTGCGGCAGGTTACGTTCTACTTTTGGTGCAGTTTTATTTGATATCTTAAATGAAATTAAGAATGGAATTTGTTATCTTTTCCCATAAATAAATAAAACAGAAAAAAGAACTTAAATAATTTGAACAAATATGGGTATTATTTTACCATCAGTACTTTATCGGTCAATCATCCAGTTGTGTAGTCACTCTAAGTTTGGAAATTTGAAATTTTTTTTGTTGACCCTTTTAAAGATAATTATAATCCGCCATCTTGTGCTTGTCCACCATATTAGATTTAAAATTGATATCATACAGCTTATTGTATTCTACTCATCGTACCTTTTCATTTGATACCCATTGTGAAGGAAAAGGTAATCCGCCATTTTGTGGTGGCCGCCATATTGGACATATCATACAATTTAATATACTATATTGTATTGTCTTCAAAGCCAAAGGTGTGTGCACAATTTCAACATGATCGGATATCGTGAAATGGCCGAAAACTCGATCGTCAGATTTGTCCCCCATAGACAGGAAAGCGAGTTAAATAATAGCTTGTAATATTACCATTTGCTCCGTGCGTCGCTTCAGCTGTGACAGGATTAAAACTTATAGTCCGAGCGGCGACCACAAATAATCAAATGTATCGTACTGGAAGAGGGAGTTGGGTGGGGGAGAAGAAACCATTATAAATTAGCTTTGTCCCAGCATAATTTACGCTTCCTGAACATATCGACATTGCCCGGATCGATTCCCTCCATTTTTACCGGTCGCTTCTTCGCATATTTGGATATTTTATGAAACAACCTAGGAGAAATCGATCGAAGTCGTTAAAAGTTCATTCATATTTATAGGGAGGATTGAGGAAATTGCTTCTATCTAATGTAATGCATAATTTAACGATTTAATGATAACATACTATTACCGAAATTATTTCGCTGATTGCAGACTGGGAACAAAAGCTTGTAGCAGTTTAAAAAAATGGTTTGTCGGATAAACGTCTATTTTTTACGCGTATCTCTTTTCATATATTACACGTGCAAGCTACTCTGTTTACTACCTTTTACTTTTAATAAAAAATCTAGAAAGTTTGAGCCTTGCTACTTTTCAACAATTTTAAGTGTAATTATTCTTTTTATTTTACTTTTGACGGCAAGAACATTTGTTAAGAATCTGGTGTACATTCATACCATAGGGAACGACAGTATGGTCGTACGGATTGGAAACTATATTCTTATGATATTTTTTATCGTCATTTGTGCGCTTACTTTCTTGTTACAACTATATTATCGCAATAAACTGCCCAATGTCCTTAACGTGATTGTAGTAAATACTCAGCATATTTTCAAACTGACCAAAAGCGAATATTTCATTCAGTCTAAATCGCTGGTGCTTATAGTTTTGAAATTGTTACTAATTATCATGCAAGAAGCCAACGATATTTATACCTTGATCGTCGAACCAGTTATTGACACTTCCCATATTTATAGCAAATTGTTTTCTTGCTTCGTTTGGTTTTCTGTGTCATGGCTAACAAATGCTTTTTATGTGGCATTTTTGGTAATATCCGAACAATATAACGCACTTAGTTACTATGTTAATAAAATGGTTGAAATTTTACCGGATAATGCTACTGCTCACACCTTCGTGAATGATTTATGCACGACTATTGATCAGGTGACGAAAATTCAAAAAGATGTTTACGAATCGTTCCTTAGTTTGGGAGATGTTGTTGAGAATCAAACACTGCTAGCCTTATTTAACTCGTGTTTCACTATAGCCTTCGTGCTTTTCTTTTACATTGTTGATAATAGCAATGGTGGAAGTATCGCTGGACATATATTTTTTGCTACGGAGTTATTAAACACTATTTTATTCATTAGTTTATTCGACACAATTGAGCGAAATTCAACAAATATCACTAAATCTATCAATGGAATAAATCTCCTTACAAATTGTTCTATTTGCCAGAAGATGGTTGATCAAAGCGTAAGATGTGTGTTTATTACTTTAGATTCGACGTATTAAATTTATTTCTTTTCTTCGAAGGTGGACATGTTTTATACTAATCTAAAATTGAGGGAAGTACGTCTAAGACCATGTGGATTATTTGAACTTAATAATCATTTCACGACGACATTTGTTCACACTGCAGTGAGCTACATAATTCTGTTGGTGCAGTTAATGTATTAAAGAATTTTTATGTAATAAATGAAAATTAAACGTGTAAAAAATTGTATACAAATTTGGCGCAAATTTAAGAAAATAACCTGATGAAATGAGTAATTTTGATCTCCAAGACAATGTAATTTTAAATACGGAAGTAATTTAAATAAAGCAGTAGGGGTATTGACGCTTTGTTGTATTTCCTACAATTGTAGAAAGTGTATAATTTTATATTTTCATAATTGTGTCTATTAAAACTAATTTTTTACACCTTTAACAACGACACAGTAGTAAATACAACAAAAAAAGAATACCTCTAGTGAGTAGTGACCATCGATAGGAACCTGGCTAAGATGCTTATGTATGTATGTTCGATATAAAAAAGAAACATCCATTATTAAGTTCCACAACATTCATCATACCTCAGGTAGACGAGAAGGAAATGAACTGCAGCCCAGATAGATTCGCAGAAAGGATAAAAGGCATTACATCCAGTAAAATATCATCCTACTGCATTGATCTTCCTGGCTGCTCGGATATTGGGATAATTTGTGTGCATATCACATTAAATGGAAAATTCATCTACCTCTGCGCACTGCTTATATTCCCCCGGACACACATGAAGTGGAATATTTTCTTCAAATTTTAACAATCCTCGTGATATATCCTATTTAATAAAAAACGAATCATTAAAATCGGTTCGCAATCGGCGAAGACATCGTGAAACATACACACATAGAAACACAAGAAACATACCCGACGAATTGAGAACCTTCTACTTTTTTTTTGAAGTCAGTTAAAAAGGAGACCAAACACTCGTACTCAAGAATTGTTGTTCACCGCTGCGATTTATTACTGGAAAGGAGCCAACTTAAGATTGTCGAAGTTAAATTGCTGATTTTAGCACCCGATGCCACTCAACCTAGCGTCGCACAACCGAATAGATAGATAGAAACGTTTTTGTAATGTGCGATTTTTCATTATTTTTCATTAACGTAAAAGCTTTAAACCTGCTCAAGTACATATGTAGCTATATCAGCATGGACAGACCAGAATTCGTTCTTGTAGTTGCATTACTATAGTTCCGCTAGCTCTCGCAACTGACGATGGTGAATCGTGTGAACACCTCTTTCTTAAATGTCGTTGAATTCGTATATTACACTAGTAAATTGTTTGGCCTCTTACCTTTTACCTTCGATAAATGTAGTAGGACATTCAAACCGAACCACGCGTCAACTGTGCATTGTGCAATTATGATTGTTGTTATAATTGGATTATCCATAAAATGGTTACCAGTTATGGCAGACGGTACTGTAAGAGGTTATACAAGTATTGTTGTGTCTTTTGGAAATTACTTCTTGTCACTTTCGCTGGTCTTTTCATGTATAATTACTTACCTAGTACAATTAATTAATCGACATAAACTTATCGAAACTTTTAACATGATTTTGTTAAATTCCGACAATATCTACCATTTAACTAACGACGAAAATTATATTCACTTCAAATCCCTTTTGATTGTGATTTTGAAATTTTCAACATATTTTTTACAAATATTTAACGATATGGCTTTAGTTTGGTGGCAGTTTAAAACTAATTTTGATTATGGTGCAGGGAATATCTTGGTGTTTATTTGTGTATTGTGGTATAGTGTAGGATGGTTTACAAATATGCTTTTTGTGGAATTTATAATTTTATCGCAACAGTCTAACCACCTTATGTGTTATGTTGACAAGATAATGCAGGAAATGGCGCGCAACTTACATGATCACGAACTTGTCAAGGACTATTGTCAAATTATCGACAGAGTTAATAAACATCAGACAAAGGTATACAATGTTATGAAAGCCTCTAAAATGCTGTTTCAATTGCAAGCAATGTTAAACTTAGTTAATTCATGTTTAACTGTGGTAATATATTTCTTTACTACTTTCGTGATTGCTCAATTACATGGTGCAGTGGCATTAACTTCTGGTACCATTTTCGCATTTACAGAAATATTCAGTATTATTTTATTTATGCTTACATTTGACGAAAAAGTATGGAAGTCTCCTGATCTGGTGCATGTTTTTCGTACACCTTGCTCCAATTGCCAGGAAATTATTCAGCGAAGTGTAAGAATGGAGTTTTTGGTAACAAAGTAAATTTTTTTAATACATATATGCTTTTATTTTCTAGATGGAATCACTGGCTATTAACTTCAAACTGCGAGAGCCGCGTGCAACTCTTTTTGGTTTGTTTGAATTGAATAATAGTTTTACGATATCATATTTGAGTGCATTATTGAGTTATGTTATTCTTTTAGTTCAATTCCATTTTATTTTTGATTAATTTATGGTTTCAAATTGTTGGACTGTGGTGATTGGAAATAAATCATACTTATAATATTAAAATAGGAATTGTTTATTTTTATGTGTTGAACGATGGAAAAGAGAATAATTGTAAATATAGTTTTTAGAAGAAAGAAAAAAAGTGAAAACAAGACGACTTGTAGTGCCAGTGGGAATGAAAATGCAAATATAGAAATCAACGGAAGAGAAGTTTCTGAACCAAGATCTGAAGAGGTGCAAGTTAACAAATTAAACGACAATGTTTGTACTTGACTACTTTTTAAGGTCTATATACATACATATATGGTAGATGCTTAAAAACAAAGTTTACTTTTCAAATTTATTCGATAACTAGCTTTTGACCGCTACCTCATTCGCGTGGACTTTTCATAAAAGTGGGCTATCTCTTGTTCTTTTTAGAAATTACATGTTATTTTCATACAGTGCGCAAAATATTACAAAAACACAGTATCATACGAGTATCTCCATTCTCCGTGAGTGTGTGTGAGAAATTATGCCAAATTTTAGGCTAGGCCTATTTAGAACCCACATGTGTCTCCGCCATTGAACAAAGCAACAAAAAGGCAAATTTCAGTTTGTAGATATTTTATAAAAGGAAAATATATTTAGCCAGTAGACATTTTGTAAACGGTAAATTTTCCTTTTGTTGTTTTGTGCCAATCTGTGAGATGTTTTGTGGTATTCGGCACCCGACGATGCACACATGCACACATATGAAGTGCAAATGATAGGTACTGTCGAAATTTTCTGTTTGAAGTCAGGCCCCGTTGGGCTGTTTTTTGTGATGTGCCGTTAAAGATCGATGTAATCCTGACAATCCAAAAATAATTCAGGCACTTACATCCATATGTATATCCAGGGCCTTTTGTGTAGCGTGCACAGAAATGGGAGGGGTGGTTAGATCTCCCCTAGGTGGCTTTATAGTTCCACAGCTTTGGTGATGGGCAACTGCGTGAATGGAGTTCGATTTTATATATATGTATAGTGGTGTAATATACATATATTACCTGAACAAATAAACCTTGTATGGCACGGGGTAAATCTCGACCGTTTTAGAGTTACTGTGTGATTCATAAATTATATTATTTTTATCTTTTGATCTATTACACGACATCAAACTCACGCAATGTCCACCTGGATGATACTACCCTTAAAACTCTACCTGGAATTATTAATGATACATAAATATTTACATTGACTGCACGCGCTCTCGCTCATTTTTCATTAATTTAAAAGTTTTAAACCTCTGCGACTCCGACAGCATTATGTAATTATTTCAACAACAGATAAGAACTCGTTCCTGTAATAACATGATTAATTTCACGTTGACTCATACAGCAAACAGTAAGAAATATCTTCGAGTGATGTTGAATTGTGTGAACAACTGTTTCTTGAAAAGCGTATATTTTGTATATTACATAAGTAAAATATTTGGTCTTTTGACTCTCACTTTCGACAAAAATTGTGAAAAATTCAAACCAAATATCGCGTCAGCAGTGTATTGTGCAATTTTGATTATATTTATTGTAATAACATCCGCAAAAATATTTCGAGATATGTCAGAAATTTTCATAACAGATGTGAACAGTTATGCACTGTCTTTTGCAGACTATACATTGCCAGTTATGGTTTTATTATGCATAATCACTCGCGTACTGCAACTAGTCAATTGCCATAAACTCATAAAAATTCTAAACATGGTTTTATTAAATTTTAAAAATATTTACAATTTAGACATCAACGAAAATCCGATTCCATTAAAATCTTTCGCGATTTTGTTATTGAAGTTATTTGCATATTTTCTGCAAATTTTTAACGAAATACCATACATTTGGTGGACCTACAAACAATCTAACTTTTATGAAGGGGTTGTATTACCATTGTTTATAGATTTATTGTGGTTTAGTGTGGGATGGGTAGCAAACATATTTGTTCTACTATTTTTATGTTTATCTCAACAGTACAATAACCTTAATTGTGTTGTTGAAAATATAATGCAGGAATTGGCATGGAACTCAAATGATCACGAATTAATTAAATATTATTGTGATAATATTGACAGAGTGAATAAACATCAGACAGAGGTATACAAAACACTAAAAGCATCTGAAACGCTATTTAAAATGCAAGTAGTGATAAACTTAGTTAATTCATTTTTAGTGGTGGTGACATATTTTGTTACGAATTACGTGGGGTCTCAACTTTATGGCGATGAAGTGTTAACTTATGGAATCATTTTCACATTCGCAGAAATATGTGGTAGTGTTTTATTGATGCATACATTTGACGAAAAAATATGGAAGGATGCTAACCAGGTGTACGCCTTTCGTCTACCTTGTTGCGTTTGCCAGGATCTTATTAACAGAAGTGTGAGTGTATTTTTGTTATTAAAGTCTGTTTCTAAGTAAGGTGTTGTTTTTGTTATAGATGGAAACCTTTGCTATTAACCGCAAATTGCGCGAACCGCGAGCAACTGCTCTTGGATTGTTTGAATTGAATAATGGCTTCACCACTGCATTCTTTGGTACAATACTAAGTTATGTCACTCTTCTGTTTCAATTTTATTTTATTTCTGGTTAATGCTTTAAAATTCATACTGGTGGTTGGCAGTAAAATTGTTTTTGAAGAAATTGTACACATTTCTGAGTAAAAATTACAGGTATATTCCTAATATCATGTTGCAGCTGAATAATTAAAAAAAACAAGTTATTATTGTTTATCCTCTCACCTATTTAGCTAATAAATTGTTTAATAGACACAATGCCATTTATTTCGAACTTGCTCACAGTATTCTCAATGATTACTTCAGAAATATCGATGAATTGATTAAAATCCAAATGGCATTTTACAAATCATTCCACGATTTATAAAGTTTAATTCAGCTTCAAGGACTAATATGCCTCTTCGCATCATTTACTGGAATTGCTATTATGTTCTTTTTAGATTTTATGTCTTGATAACACCTTTGTATTGGGCTGTATTTGTACTGTTTCGGAGTTCTTTGGGGCTAATTTATTCATCATTATATCAGATACTTTTGAACGAAAACCCCTTGTTAGAATATATGTCACCACTAATCATTGTGCTGATTGTCAAAAAATTATTGACCGAAATTTAAGATTGTTGTATACTGCAAAATTGATATTTTATAATTCTTTTTATATTTTCAGGTGGACAATTTTTATATGACCTTAAAATTACAAGGAGAATGCCTAACCTTCTTTGGATTATTTAAACTTAATAATAATTCCACCACAGCATTATTAAACACATTTCTTGGTAATTTAATTGTTTAGTGCAGTTTCATTATATGTACGACGTAAAATGAATTTATATTTTGAATATGCTTTCTCCTTAAAGTTAAATTAAATATAAATTTATTTTGGACATGAGAAGAAATGTTTATAAGTACATATATTGACTACTAGCAGACCCGTTCCGGCCTTTCCCGGCTTTTCCATACTTATAAATTATAGCTGGTACAGATAGGATAAAATTGCTTCATGCGCGCAGAAACCAAAATACTCCCGGGATAAAATTTCGATAGCAGATTTAAAATCAGCGACCCGCAAAATCCCTATATACTCATTTAAATGGAAATCCTTTGAAGTTGATAACTTTCGGTCTCTCACACCATATTCAGAAATTGTATTGTGCAGCATTTCTTTTATTTAATGAATGATGATTTAATTGAAAATATATTGAATTAGTAAAAGTAGATGCGAATACCGAGAACTCTTGAAATCAAAATGTTCAATTGCCATTTTGAATCCGCCATTTTCAATTAGCCATTTCTGCTACAAAAAAATTAAGATCTGCACCCTTAGATATCCACAGTATTAACTTTCGTTCCATTATGTTTTCACAAATTTTAAATAATTTTTAATCAAATTCTTTGAAGTTAAATTATTTCAGTCGTTTGATACGCCATTTTGAATTTTTCGAATAATAGATTCGAAGCCAGCTTCTACCAATACCCCCTAACTTTGATTTTTATTATAATCCGTTGAAGTTTGGTAGCCATTATAGCCCTGTTAACTTGAATTTTGGTTAAATTGAAATCGATATCCCCTAAGTCTCCTTAATATTCAATTCCATTAAAATTGCTTATTTCTTTGGCGCATTCTCTTGCCTAAACGCTTCATGGATTTTAATTAATGAGGTGTCGTTAGATTCGTCTAAATCGTGGGAGTGCTATAGAATATATAATTTTTATGAAAAATAAGTACACCCCAAGATGGCGGACTATAGTTTTCTTAACTTCCCGCATGACATGGATATCAAATGAAAGCGTTTTATGTGTGCGCATTCGCATATGTGTGTGCGTGTATTGTTATTTTTGTTACCTACACAGTCTAACAAAAATATGCGTTACCTCCGACCGCCAATTAGTTATACTTTGTAAGTCTATTACAAATATAGACCAGTTAGATCAATTTTAATAGTACTGATTTATTTAGAGAGTTAATTATGAATGTGTCTTGTCTACATCTTTTTAGTTCTTTTTTACAGTCAGTCGGGATTTTTGGTTTTTTAAATTACCTTTTTTTAAGTCAGTTTATATTTTAAAAAACGAAAAAATTTTATTTGCATTGGAACTACACCTATATAAGTGGCGCATTAGCCACGTAGCAAGAGTAGCAAACGCTACGGGCCCCGCGCAATTGGGGGGCCCCGCGCACCAACGCTTTCTGACCGTAAAAAATTGTCAATTTAGATAGAAGCGTGAACATTTTGTTTTCAAATCAATGTATGTACAATACTTACCACGAAGGAGTTGGTGTTCAACTATAATTTAAAATTTTAGTACATTTCTAAAAGTGAGCGCTGATCACACCACAAATTATGTTTTGCACCGTACTGTACGCAAAATTGCAAAACTGACAAGGGAATTCCCTGATATTGTCATTGAGCTAGTCGTAATAACCCGACCAATTTGAAAAGGGTTATATTGACTACCACTCAATAAGAAATTGATGATATTTACGTTTGGAATTTAATTAATAATAGCACTTTCGATGTGAGCCATTCTTGAAAAAAGTTGTTTTGTTATTCGAGTTCGATTCTGGGTAGTAGGATAAACATTTATTAAAAAAAAATTCGTCTAACCGTAGGTAACATGAGCAGATTGTCGTGGGCAAATCTATGATAACGCCAGCAATACAGTGGGAAATACAGCACATATTAAGCAAATAAATAAATATGCAGAATACATTCCCTGTCTTGCATACTTATTAAATTTGGTTGCTAAGTGCGTGCAGACTGCTGTACAGAAGCATCAATTTTCTTTGATTTCATTCAAAACTTATTTAAATATTTTTTTCCGCTTCCATACCTATAGATGGGGTCGTCTTACGAACGCACTTAAATAAAGTACGTTAAAAATTCCTATTTTGAAAATGTTGTCGGATACTAGGTGGTCATCCCGAGCTGATGCTACGAAGACACTTTTATGTGGTTTTACTACTATCAAGAAAATGTTGAAAGACATTTCCAATAACGTGGATGAAAAGGCAGATTGCCGTAATCAAGCTTACGGACTAGTTTCAAATATGAGTAAGTTGGAAACGGGAATAATGACAATTGCGTGGAACGGAATCTGGAACGTTTGCAAGCGACTAATGCTTCGCTTCAGTCGGTTAATCAAGACCTTAACACTGGATACGCCCTTTATGAATCATTACATGAGTACGTTCAAGCAATTCGATCCACATTTTTAGATATTAAGGCAAAAGCCAAAGATCTGACTGGCTGTGAGGAATATCAGCAAGGGACTTCAAGACGAAGCAAGCGAAATACAAAATACGACCATTAGAGCGGTTCAACTACACTCGACGACTTTGTTGAAAATCTAACACCTGGACAACGTTATGAAATTCAGGTGTTTATTGTCATTATTGATAACGTACTGACTGCTTTAGGTAAACGTATGAAAGCATATCATCAAATTACTGGCGCTTTCGGAATTTTCCTACAGCTAAAATCTTCAATCATCGTCAGTGCTTACGCAGATGATTTGGAGGACAGCCAAGGCGACGAATTAGTGCAGTTCGCTGCATTGCTAAAATCTTATGTTGCTAGTATTATTGACAGCAAGAAGCAGGCGGCTCTGGAACTGCAATTTTGTTAAATAATTCTTTAGAATCTTGTTTCCCAAACGTAGAAATTGCCTTGCGCATTTATTTGTCTGTCATGATCACCAACTGCAGTGGTGAACGTTCCTTCTCAACATTAAAATGTGTTAAAATGAGTTAAGGAACACGATGAGCCAAGAACGTGTTAATCACCTCACTTTCATAAATATTGAATACGATTTTCTCAGAGAGTCGATATGAGTAGTATTATTTATAAATTTCCGCAAATTAAATCCAGAAAAGTTTATTTGTAACAGTTTTGTTTTATTTAATACCATAAACCTGATAACCTAAAGTAAACCAAGGGCCCCTTGATAGAATTTGCTACAGGCCCCGCGTTGGCTTAATCCGGCACTCTATATATCTGCCAAGTATTATTAAAATTGGTTAACGGGAAGTGGGTGAAATTCAATAAACGGGGTTCATCCTCTAATTTTCCACCCTTAGAAGTAGAATATTTGCTAAAAATTTAAACAATCCTCGTGATATATCCTATTTAATAAAAAACCAATCATTAAAATCGGTTCACAATCGGCGAAGACATCACGAAACATACACACACAGAAAAATAAGAAAGATACCCGTCGAATTGAGAACCTTCTACTTTTTTTTAAGTCAGTTAAAAAAGGAGACCAAACACTCGTACTCAAGAATTGTTGTTTACCGCTGCGATTTATTACTGGAAAGGGGCCAACTTAACATTGTCGAAGTTAAAAAAAGAAGAATCTGCAAAAACACATAGGGTGACACCATTGCTGATTTTAGCACCCGATGCCACTCAACCTAGCGTCGCACGACTGAATAGATAGACAGAAACGTTTTTGTAATGTGCGATTTTTCATTATTTTTCATTAACGTAAAAGCTTTAAACCTGCTCAGCTACATATGTAGCTATATCAGTATGGACAGACCAGAATTCGTTCTTGTAGCTGCATTACTATAGTCCCGCTAGCTCTCGCAACTGACGATGGTGAAACGTGTGAACACCTCTTTCTTAAATGTCGTTGAATTCGTATATTACACTAGTAAATTGTTTGGCCTCTTACCTTTTACCTTCGATAAATGTAGTAGGACATTCAAACCGAACCACGCGTCAACTGTGCATTGTGCAATTATGATTGTTGTTATAATTGGATTATCCATAAAATGGTTACCAGTTATGGCAGACGGTAATGTCAGAGGTTATGCAAGTACTGTTGTGTCTTTTGGAAATTATATCACGTCAGTTTCGCTGGTCTTTTCATGTATAATTACTTACCTAGTACAATTAATTAATCGACATAAACATATCGAAACTTGTAATATGATTTTGTTAAATTCTGACAATATTCTGAATTTAACTAACGACAAAAATAATATTCAAATCAGATCCCTTTTGATTGTGATTTTGAAATTTTCGGTATATTTTTTACAAATACTTAACGATATGACTTTAGCTTGGTGGCAGATAAAAACTAATTTTGAGTTTGGTGCAGGGATGATCTGGGTGTTTATTTGTGTTTTATGGTATAGTATAGAGTGGGTTACAAATATGTTTTTTTTGGAATTTGTAATTTTATCGCAACAGTCTAACGACCTTATGTGTTATGTTGACAAGATAATGCAGGAAATGGCGCGCAACTTACATGATCACGAACTTGTCAAGGACTATTGTCAAATTATCGACAGAGTGAATAAACATCAGACGAAGGTATACAATGTTATGAAAGCCTCTAAAATGCTGTTTCAAATGCAAGCAATGATAAACTTAGTTAATTCATGTTTAAATGTGGTAATGTATTTCATCACTACTTTCGTTATTGCTCAACTACATGGTGCAGTAGCATTAACTTCTGGTATCATATTCGCATTCACAGAAATGTCTAGTATTATTTTATTTATGCTTGCATTTGACGAAAAAGTATGGAAGTCTCCTGATCTGGTGCATGATTATCGTACACCTTGCTCCAATTGCCAGGAAATTATTAAGCGATGTGTAAGAATGGAGTTTTTGTTAACAAAGTAAATTTTTTAATATATGCTTAAATTTTATAGATGGAATCACTGGCTGTAAACTTCAAACTGCGAGAGCCGCATGCAACTCTTTTTGGTTTGTTTGAATTGAATAATAGTTTAACGACATCATATTTGAGTGCATTATTGAGTTATGTTATTCTTTTAGTTCAATTCCATTTTATTTTTGATTAATTCATGCTTTCAAATTGTTAGACTGTGGTGATTGGAAATAAATCATACTTATAATATAAAAATAGGTATTGTATATTTTCATGTGTTAAACGATGGAAAAGAGAATAATTGTAAATATAGTTTTTAGAAGAAAGAAAATAAGTGAAAACAAGACGACTTGTAGTGCCAGTGGGAATGAAAATGCAAATATAGAAATCAACGGAAGTGAAGTTTCTGGACCAAGATATGAAGAGGTGCAAGTTATTAATTAAACGATAAGCAAGCACCCGAAATCGAAAAGTTGACAGCCCACCCATTCTGGGGGCGGGATTTGAGACACTTTGTTATCCTAATAAATGGAAAATTATTGAAAATATTCCTACTCCTCCAGTTTTCGCGAATTCTCCAACAACCAGCACTCACAAATATCGCAAAAAACACTCACAATATTTATCTGTTTGCGTTTATAGCACTTATATTCTATTGTATTCGGTATAATACGATGCTATATTTAACATTTAAAAGGAAACCGCGCCCGATATTCACATATGTAAATACATGAAGTCTGACGTTTCTTTCAAAACACCAGGTCAAATGCAAGATGCAACGACTTGCAAACAATAACGTGCAATTAAGTTGCATTCACACGTGTGTTCGTTTACTTCTTTATTCAATTACTTTTTCTATGTAATTAATGTCTTTGTATTCAATTAAAAATTCTTTCATTTGATATTTTATTATAGAAAATCATTCACTAAATAGATATTTTGTACAAGGCACATATTAGTCTACAAAATAGTTTGTATAATAATATAATATTTTTGGAGAACTAGGATTAGAGAAGTGGGAAAATCAATGCGGAATCAAGAATAAAAGTTTTATCGTGTAAATAGTGTCTTACAAGGTGAAGAAGTATTCATTATTGTGAAAAGTGAAAAGTAAAATAGTTTAAACCGTTTTGTAGCCACCAAAGCTATAGTCAATCTTCGAGCATTTTTACTGGTCGGACAAGACATCGTACAAGTAAAATAGAGCCCAGTAAGTCAGAAGGAACTTTATAATGTCGCACTCGGCAGGTTTATGCTTTTGACTTGTAGCGAGTGTCGCCGCCGTACCATTACAAAGATTAAAAAGTTGAATATGGCGCACAATTTTATAATAATTAGGGTACTTACGGTACCTGATTGAAATCCGTTGAAACTTAACAAATATTTAAGGTTTTACAATATGCAACTGAATGTCGATATATGTATTTGCACAGAAGAACCTTTTAACTAAATTAATTTGAATACTGCACACTTCGATGCAAAACACTTTAGCAGTTTGGAAAATGGTTAGCCGGTTAAATGACTACTTTCTGCGCGTAATTGTCTTCACATATTATTTATCCAAATTATTTGCTGTTCCACCTTTATCTTTTAGTAAAAACTTAAAAAGTGTGAACCGAGTCTTTTGCTAACCGTTATATGTGGAGCCATTCTTGTTTTTTTAGTATTAGTGGCACGAACATATGTCTTAGCCCTAGATGGCTCTATGGTTCTATATGCCGTGAAGTCTAGTATTGTCGTGAATTACGGTAGTCTTTATATGTCAGTATTGATCTACGTGGCGTGCATGTTACTTTGTTTTTGCAACTATATAACCGAAATAAACTTAGTATTGTTTTTAATTTACTGCTGATAAACTCGGAAGATATCAACAATTTAACGAAAAAACATTATTGTATTCGGACTAAATCTCTTGTATATGTAGTATTAAATCTAGTTTTGTATGTCTTTCAATTGACTAACATAGTTTACTTATTTATAGATAATTATAAATTCGGAAGGAAATTGCACAACTTATTATTATTGTTATTGATTTCATACACCTGGGTGATTTGGTCTTGGGTTACAACCGTATTTCCTGTAGCATTTTTAGTGATATCAGAACAGTATAGCGCACTCACTTATTTTGCTAATCAACTTTTGGAGGTATTGCCAAACAACATATTTGACCACAATATCATTAGCAATTATTGCAAAAAAATTGACCAGTTCATTAAAATCGAAAAAGAGGTCTGCAAATCGCTTCTCGGTTTTCAAAGTTTGTTTCAACTCCAAGGACTTATAGCCACATTTAGTTCATTTTGTACAATTGTTTTGTTGTTCTTTCTTTATTTCGCGGAAAATGATCGTGGACATTTCGCGTGGGGCTGCCTGTTTATTGTTCCCGAATTGTTCAGAATAATTTTGGTTTATCATATTTTGGGTTCATTGGAACGAAAGTCGCCAGATACAACGTATCTTATACTTACACATTGTCCTAATTGCCAGAAAATGTTTGATCGAACCGTAAGTTTACCGTATATTTTAAGTTCCGCACCTCATTTTCATTTTTATATTTATAGGTGGACTATTTATATATCAGCAGCAAATTGCACGCTGTTTGTCCAACTCTCTGTGGATTATTTGAACTTAATAACAGTTTCACGACGGGCTTCTTGAACACATTGCTGAACTATGTTATTCTCTTGGTGCAGTTTCATTTTGTGTACCAAAGAGTTCTTAATTGATTTTTTTGTTGATTTATTTATAAAATAAATGTATCTCAGGCAGAATAAGAAGATAATCTGGAAATTATTTATGTATTTTCCGGATTAAAGCTGTTCTGTGGGCAATATATCTGAATATCTTTAGTTACAGTTTTAGGTATAGGAAAGGAAAATATATTTAGCCAGTAGATATTTTGTAAACGGTAAATTTTCCTTTTGTTGTTTTGTGTCAATCTGTGAGATGTTTTGTGGTATTCGACACCCGACGATACACACATGCATACACATGAAGTGCAAATGTAGGCACTGTCGAAATTCTCTGTTTGAAATCAGGCCCCGTTGGGCTGTTTTTTGTGATGTGCCGTTAAAGATCGATGTAATCCTGACAATCCAGAAATGATTCAGGCACTTACATCCATATGTATATCCAGGGCCTTTTGTGTAGCATGCACAGAAATTGGAGGGGTGTTCGATCTCCCCTAGGTGGCCTGGTTTTATAACGCATGCCAAAATAAGTGGGGTAATATATATCATCTGGACAAATGAAACTTGTATGACACGGGGTAAATCTCGACCGTTTTGGAGTTACAGGGTGATTCATAAATTCGGTGTGTTAATACATAATTATATTATTTTTATCTCTTGATCTACTACACGATATCAAACTCACGCAATGTCCACCTGGATGAAAGTTCCCTTATAATATACTACCCTTTAAACTCTACGTGGAATTATTAATGATACATAAATATTTATATTGAGTGCACGCGCTCTCGCTCATTTTTCATTAATTTAAAAGTTTTAAACCTGTACGACTCCGACTGCATTATGTAATTATTGCAACAACAGATAAGAACTCGTTCTTGTAATATAATAAATATCTTCGAATGATGTTGAATTGTGTGAATAACTGTTTCTTGAAAAGCGTATATTTTGTATATTACATAAGTAAAATATTTGGTCTTTTACCTCTCACTTTCGACAGAAATTGTGAAAAATTCAAATCAAATATCGCGTCAGAAGTGTATTGTGCAATTTTTATTATTTTTATTGTAATAACATCCGCAAAAGTATTTCGAGCTATGCCAGAAATTTTTATCACAGATCTGAACAGTTATGCACTGTCTTTTGTAGACTATACATTGCCAGTTATGATTTTATCATGTATAATCGCTCGCGTACTGCAACTAGTCAATCGCCATAAACTCATAAAAATTCTTAACTTGGTTTTATTAAATTTTAAAAATATTTACAATTTAGACAACAACGAAAATCCGCATCCATTAAAATTTTTCTCGATTGTGTTTTTAAAGTTATTTGCATATTTTCTGCAAATGCTTAACGAAATGCAATATATTTGGTGGACCTACAAACAATCTAACTTTTATGAAGGGGTTGTACTACCATTGTTTATAGATTTATTGTGGTTTAGTGTGGGATGGGTTACAAACATATTTGTTCTACTATTTTTATGTTTGTCTCAACAGTACAATAACCTCAACTGTGTTGTTGAAAATATAATGCAGGAATTGGCATGGAACTCAAAAGATCACGAATTAATTAAATATTATTGTGATAATATTGACAGAGTGAATAAACATCAGACAGAGGTATACAAAACACTAAAAGCATCTGAAACGCTATTTCAAATGCAAGTAGTGATAAACTTAGTTAATTCATTTTTAGTGGTGGTGACATATTTTGTTACGAATTACGTGGGGTCTCAACTTTATGGCGATGAAGTGTTAACTTATGGAATCATTTTCACATTCGCAGAAATATGTGGTAGTGTTTTATTGATGCATACATTTGACGAAAAAATATGGAAGGATGCTAACCAGGTGTACGCCTTTCGTCTACCTTGTTGCGTTTGCCAGGATCTTATTAACAGAAGTGTGAGTGTATGTTTATTATTAAAGTCTGTTTCTAAGTAAGGAGTTTTTTTTGTTATAGGTGGAAACCTTTGCTATTAACCGCAAATTGCGCGAACCGCGAGCAACCGCTCTGGGATTGTTTGAATTGAATAATGGCTTTACCACTGTATTCTTAGGTACAATACTGAATTATGCCATTCTTCTGTTTCAATTCTATTTTATTTCTGGTTAATGCTTTAAAATTCATACTGGTGGTTGGCAGTAAAATTGTTTTTGAAGACACATCGCGAAATCGACGAAATCTTAATGGCATGTCATTTTACAGCACTTTCCAACATTTACAGTCAGGTAGTTAGTTAGTCCGGTTTTTCCAGTACGCATTTAATCCGTGTATGTGTTTGAAATATTTTTACACGTTTTATGAGTTTAAAATATTGTTTTGTTTTTAATACATGACTTTTCTTAGTACAGGGGGAGCTTCGCCAGGCTAGTCAGGTACACATGCCTATAAGGAACCTTTTCTGAAAGTTTCGTTATTATTAACGGCGAAAAATTGAACGACGTTATATTCCATACTTAATGCCGCGAAATAATCTTTCAAATAAAATAAAAATTAAGTAGATATCTCAGACACAACTTGTTTTATTTACATATAAAAGTCGAGCGTCTTTACTGAAAGTATGAAGAAATCGGGCAGAAGCCGCCGTCAGATGTGTTATAACTCAAGGAAGATAACGAATGCCACATTCATGCAGTCCAGCCTCTCAAACATTTCGTCAAACGTGAACACACTGGCCAACTGAACCCTCGAGGGCATTTCACTGGCATTTCTAATGTCATAATTGCATTTTACATTATTATGTTTTTTTTAATTTAATATGCAAGGACTTTGTTAAGACACACTTTAATTTGCACTTGAACCCTTTGGCTTCGTACCACTCAAATTAATATTTCAATTATTACTCTGTAACGTTTAAATTATTAGCCATGTATCACTATTTAAAAAATGCTTTTATCAAAATTACTTTGAATATTGAACACGTCAACCTGAAACTCTAACAGTTTTAAAAATGGTTGGTCGGTTAAATAACTATTTTCTGCGGGTGATTTTCTTCGTATTTTATATATCGCAGCTGGTTGTTGGAATGCCTTTATCTTTTAGTACAAAACGTGGAAAATTTGAAGCGAACTTCTTTTCAATTATTTTATGTGCATCTATTCCTGCTTTGGTAATATTAGTGGCAAAACCTTATGCCTTGAACGTGGCTTTTGTTTTCCATATACAAAGTGATGGCAGAAGTATTGTCGGAGGTGTTGCGAGTTATTTTATCATCGTAGTGTTCATTATAGCGAGTATTGTCAATTTTTCATTGGAGCTGTATAATCGAAATAAAATTGTTGCTGCTTCTAATACGATTTTAACGAACTCGCGAATTATTTACAATCTAATGAAAAATGAATATGTTATTCAGCCTAAGTCCTTTGTGTATATTGTCTTGAAATTATTTTTGTATATTTTCCAAGCAAGCAACATTGTTAGCACCAGCTTGTCTATTTATTACTCAGAGCTAAAAATGTATCAGCTTATGTTTTGGATTCTATTTTGTTACAACTGGTTCATTGTATCATGGGTTATAACAGTGCTATCTGTGGGACTATTAGTTATTTCTGAGCAGTATAATGCTCTCACCTATTTAGCTAATAAATTGTTTAATAGACACAATGCCATTTATTGCGAACTTGCTCACAGTATTCTCAATGATTACTTCAGAAATATCGATGAATTGATCAAAATCCAAATGGCCGTTTACAAATCGTTCCACGATTTAAAAAGTTTAATTCAGCTTCAAGGACTAATATGCCTCTTCACATCATTTACTGGAATTGCTATTGTGTTCTTTTTATATTTTATAAGTCTTGATGACACCTTTGTATTGGGCTGTATTTGTACTGTCTCTGAGTTCTTTGGGGCTATTTTATTCATCATTATATCAGATACTTTTGAACGAAAACCCCTTGATGGAATATATGTCACCACTAATCATTGTGATTGTCAAAAAATTCTTGACCGAAATGTAAGATTGTTGTATACTGCAATATTGATATATTATAATTCTTTTTATATTTTCAGGTGGACAATTTTTATATGTCCTTAAAACTACAAGGAGAATGTCCAACCTTCTTTGGACTATTTAAACTGAATAATTATTCTACCACAGCATTATTAAACACATTTATTGGTAATTTAATTGTCTTGGTGCAGTTCCATTATATGTACGACGTAAACTGAATTGTTATATTTTGGATATGGTTTCTCCTTAAAGCTATATTAAATATAAATATATTTTGTACATGAGGGGGCTTAAGAAATGTTTATATATTGACTACTAGCAGACCCGTTCCGGCCTTGCTCGGCTTTTCAATACTTATAAATTAAAGCTGTTACAGATAGCATAAAAGTGCTTCATGCACGCTATGGTTTTCATTTATCAAGCGGGAAACCAAAATACTACCGAGATGAAATTTCGATTGCAGATTTAAAGTCAGCGACCCGCAAAATCCCTATATACTCATTTAAATGGAATTCCTTTGAAGTTGATAACTTTCGGTCTCTCACACCATATTCAGAAATTGAAATGTCCTACATTTCTTTTATTTAATGGAAATCCATAGAATTAAAAATAGTAGATGCAAAAACGAAGAATTCTTGAAATTAAAATGTTCAATTGCTATTTTTAATCCGAAATTTTTAATTAGCTATTTCTGCTACAAAAAGCAAGATCTGCACCCTTAGAACTCCTAAGTATTAACAACTTTCGATCCATAATGCTACCCGCCCTTTTGGATTTTTAAATTTTGGTGGATTTGAAATCAGTGGTCTAAATTTTTTTTGTGTTATTTTTTATTCAAATTCTTTGAAGTTAAACTATTTCGGTCGCTTGATCCGCCATTTTGATTTTTTCGAATAACAGATTCGAAGCCAGCTTCTTCCAATACCCCCTAGCTTTGATTTTCATTATAATCCGTTGATCATATTAAATTTCATAAAAGCTGCTTAATATTGTGGGATTTCGGTCCCCATATTTAATCCAACATTCAGAATTTGTAAATCGTGATGGCAGACTCGAACTCAGCGACCCAAGAACCCCCTAGTACAAATTTCCAGGGCAATCCCTTGAAGTTTAAGTATTGTGGTAGAGGTAGCTTTCTTGGAACCGCCGTTCTGAAACCTTGCGCCTTATCAAAATTACCTGGCTTACATTTAATGCGCTAACTTTGTAATTGAATGGAATTTTCTTAAATTTTTCGTTTTAATAATTCTTAGAAGTATAATATAAAGAATAAAAAATTGTAAAAAAAAGTGGAATGTGTAAACATTCTTTTTGTATGAAACCATTTAGCCCCAACCAAACTGAATCTTTTGACAGGCAACTTCATTTAATTTTAGGAAGTGGCTTATTTCCACAATGTATTTCACAGTGAAAAGTCCGTGTGGGGTGTCCTCGGGTACAAAACAATACGTAAAAGGACAATTTTCCTTTTACAAAATATCTATGAACTGAAATTTGCCTTTTTGCACCGATGTGCGTACGGACGAATGTGGGGTGCGAATATACACTGACCCGAGTCCGTTTCACACGGTATTTACACGGACTTTACACGGTGAAACAATTTTGAAAATGTTTTGTTAATTTTCAAAAACTTTCCACAATGAATTAATAAAACAGTAAAATTATATAATTGTTGTGACGATACATATTGTAATGAATTTATATTGCCGTTTGTTTCTCTCTCATTGTCAATGTGTTCATGTATTTATTGTTAACTAAATGTCAGCATACCTAACATACATATTCATTACGCTCAGCTATGCAAAGGATAACAAAGAAGTTTGCACTGTAATTATAATGTAAAGGGAAAGAAAAAAAAACACTCGGGTACTATTCTTACTTATTATATATTATATTAATTATAAAAATAATTGCTTATTTCTTGTTGTGCAATTTTGACTGGGATTCTAGAAGAAATGTTCGTGCATCTATGCATGCAGCGTAATGTTCGCATGTGCAATTTTCAACTAGAGCAAGGTGAAGCTGTCACAACTTTTTAATTATTAATAAACTGCAAATCTCATTTCCATAAAAACAGCACAAAAGACTAGAAGCTAATGAGTTTTTCGTACATTTATTTAATTATCACAGCATTTGCATTCATCCAAAGGAGATACCTGCCGGCTATTAACAAGTTTCCGCATTCATAAAACAATTGTAGACAGAGCATGCACTTTTAATCCCGGAGAAGCTTGCTTGCATTTTAATAAAAATCCGTCCCTCCATATCACCAGCTCTTTGATAAGGAGAAAAAATTTAATCCAATGGGACTTGCATTTAAATGAAAGGACAGAGGAGACATGTCCTTTTTTCATGTGACTTTTCCCTTTTTTACTTCGTCTTTTTCCACAGGCTCTCAAAACGAAGCACAAGAGTCCCCATTTTACTGGGCGTACAAAAGATGCTTCAGGGAAATTGGGCCTTTGACATACAAAGGCTATTTACAGATTTTTGTTCTTTTCTTGAAGGATAACGAGACGTTGGGAGAATTTTAAGTATCGAAATTGGTTTTTTTAACAAGTGGAAATCGTTTGACAATTTTTAAGGTGTCAACTCTTGATTCTCAAAAGGGAATTTCAGCTTTTGGGTTGTTTATGAGAGGGTATTTTGGTTATGATGGAAAGTTTTAATGTTAACACTTAATAATTATGAATATTATTATTGAGGGAGGAAAATAACTTATCACATGGATCACTATATTATTGTAAGTATCAAGAATCAAAGGCTCAATGAGTGAAACACCACAATTACGGAGCACAACACCAGGAACATTATCAGGCCAATCCGAATAATCTTCGTCAATATTGATTAAGTACTCTTCTAAAGCCATGTTAATTAAACGATAGTAAGCAATGTTTGCTTCTAATAGTTTAAATAATCCGTGTAGTTAAAATTAGTTATTGAATGAAAAAACGAGGGCAACTACGAATTACCTAAACGACTAAGTGCTACCTATTCACTACGTGGTTTGAATAATTTGATTACTCGAATATGTCGATTCACTTATTTCACACTCCTGGTGGAATACTTTTACGCACACGCATTAAAGGCTTGTAAACAGGACCCACCTATTTTCTTAATTGAATTCTCCCTCTTTGCACGTGCCTATTCAATAATCTTTCATATTTGAAAAGACATCAATATATTGTCAAAAAAATACTACACGTGGGATTAAACACTAAGCTGTGTTCACATCACTGTGATCCAATTATTTTTATGAAATATGTTGCTGCCTAACCGGCAGTTCGGCGAAATGGTTAATCGTGTGAACGCCTATTTTTTCTCAATTTTTCGAATGTTTTTCTACTTATGTAAATTGGTCGGCGCCCTCCCAGTAAAATTTAAAAAGAAACACGTAAAATTCGAGGAAAATTTTTGGAATACAATGAGCTCTTCAATAATACTCGTTGTTCTTATAGGAAGTGCACCCGAATATGTGATTTACTCATCAGAGATTATAATTGAGCAAAGTGACGAAGATACGAATGTAGATGTTTACATAAAAAACTCAACCACAGTAGCAGCATGTATTGTGACTTTAATGTTGCAGTTAATTCACCGAAAAAAACTTATTGAGTTTCTAAACAAAATTATCACAAATTTTAAAGATATTTGTAGATCAACCAGAAGTATAAATTTAATTGGTAAAAATTCTTTGGCAATAATTATTTTAAGAATTTTGCTTTGTGTTGTTAGGTGCTTTCCAAATATACCGTGGATAATTCGTGAGAAACCGTTTTACGACTATCGTCGTATTCTGTCTGGAATAATGTACACCTACATAACATACGTTCCACTGACTGTTATAAATGTTCTTTTTATTGTTTTCTTACTCATAACCGAACAATGCAATCAAATAGACTGTTTTGTGAATAAAATATTTGATGAAACACTGAAGAGTAAACACAATCACAAACTTATCTATCACTATTGTGAATGTATAAAGATACTTACGAAAATTCAGACGGAGCTTTGCAAATCAGTACAGTCCTTCCAAGTTCTATTCCAGGGACATGCACTGATATCTCTATCTAATTCATTTTGGACATTGGCAACATTTTTCTACTATGAATTTGTAAATAGTGAGAAACAAATGAATGAAAAATCAGCCCATTTGTATGTATACATCATTTTGGAGATTATTAGTACTTCAAAACTAATTTTCATATTTGGGGCAGCTGATCAATTACAACCAAATTTATTTGGATTAATTTACATCAATTGTGCACACTGTCAACGGATGTTCGATAAAAGTGTAAGTTTGTGCCCAAAATTGTAATGTACATGTTTATGGTTATAGTCTTTTTCTCTAGGTAGAAAAATTCATCATTGGCCGGAAATTGCAACGACCAAGCGTTCATATTTTCGGGATGTTTCAGTTGGATAACAGTGTTACTATTTCATTTTTTGGAACAGTCACGAACTATATTATTATTTTGGTTTTTCTTTATAGTGCGCAATAATTTTAATACGTCAGCCGATGTATAACGTACTTATTGACATTTAAGTGACACGCAATATGGACGATACTAAGTATGATTTGAATACACTCAGTACAAAGTGAGTGGGTACTGAGAATGTTTTATGAATAAATGAAATATGTTGTCCTCCATTTAAATGACCTCACGTGTTCGATTTTATTTAGTTCCCATCTCTTATAATTTTTTAATTTAAATAAGAGGACATTTTTTTCGGAGAAACCTTAAACACCCCTGAAAAGAGGTGAATGAACTTGAAGGGCACAATTCATTAATAAGGTCTATTTTTAGAAAAGTTTTCTGTTCTAAGGGTCTACTGTACTGTTTGGTTTCATATAAGCATTACCGCCTAACAACCGATGGTATTTTATGTTTGTACTCTTTTTTTGTTGGTTGAAAATTATTCATTAAATAAATGAGTACTCACTTTTTTGTGCCTATACAAATAAAAAGGAATTATCAAAATAAACAGGTAACAGGCAAATGATTATCTAAAATCAACCGCATAACTAAGGAAGATGTTGAACTGTGTGAACTTCGGTTTCTCGTGCGTTGTCCGTTTTGTATATTCCATCAGTAAAGTATCCGGACTTCTTCCTATCGTTTTCAACAAAAGCAATGGAAAATTTGAATCGAGCTCATGGTCAACTATCTTCTGTGGAATAATAATTTTCTTCCTAACGTCAATATCCATAAAATGTTTGCCAAATATGGTAGACGTTCATAACATATCTAAGTTCACTTTTGTTGTTTGGTTTGGGAGATATTGGATGTCAGTTGTACTTATCGTGTCGTGCATAACCACTTACCTGTTACAATTGGTCAATCGAAATAAAATTATTAAGATCCTAAATAAAGTTTTATTGAGTTCGGAGGACATTTCCAATTTAACAAAGGACTACAGTTTTATTCAATTCAAATCTCATTTATTCATTTTCTTGAAATTGTTCATATATTTTCTACAAATGATAAACGAAATACCGTTATTGCGGTCACAGTTTAGGATCGAATCAACATTTGAGGATAAGTTTGTATGGATGTTCACTACCTTCACATGGTTCACCGTAGGTTGGGCAACAAACATGTTTTTTGTGGCATTTGTTTTTCTGTCGGAACAGTATAATCATCTCAGTTATTTTGCTGATAAAATAATGATGGAATTAGCGTACAATTCAACTGACCACAATCCAATTTGGAAATATTTACAAACGATCGAGACAGTTAATAGATATCAAAAAGAAGTTTACAACACGGTAATAGCTTCCAAAACGTTGTTTCAAATGCAAGCAGTGATATCCCTAACGAACTCATTTTGTGTGCTTATAAACGTCTTTATGTACATGTTTGTGGACGCTGAACAGCATGGCAGTGGAGCACTGGCTTTTGGCATCATATTCACCCTCACGGAAATAATCAGTAGTATTCTACTGATTAACATTTTTGACATAAAGAATTGGAAGTCACCAGATCATTTGTACCATTTTGTGTCAACTTGTCCCAATTGTCGGAAGATGTATTGCCGCAGTGTAAGAATTTTTATTAAGCAAACAAATTTCTTTTATAACTTCATTGTGGTTTACAGGTGGAAATATCAAATATCGACTTCAAATTACGAGAGCTGCCAATAAACGTTTTTGGGCTTTCTGAGTTGAATAATAATTTCACGACAGCATTTGTCCATACATCGCTGAGCTATATCATTCTCTTAGTGCAATTTCATTTTACGTATGACCAGGTATATAATTAGAAAATGCGTAGGTATTATCTGTATCGTGTTAAATAATATAGTATATGCTCCTGCATGCCGGATTTTCTATTATATATTAAATGAATGGGCTCATTCACCAGAAAGATACCTATCATTAAAATAAACAAAATATAACATTGACTGGGTTTCTGTATTATTTATAACAATTTTCATTAACTGGATGAAAAATAATAATATACTGAAATTAAAATCTAGAGCTCACTTGGTTATAAGATGAAAAATAGGTATATGATTCAATACGTAATTTCAAGGAAACTCATACTTAAAATTAGGGTGGTGGTTGCTGTTCCAGAGGTCCCGGGTTCGAGTCCCACATAATTGAGATTGTTTTGCTGACCAAAGAGTCAGATTGTAAGTGCAGGAAAAATTGTAAGTGCTTCCCAAAGGAGCTGCTTTGTGCCGAATCCAAAGTAAAGCAAGGCAAGTAAATAATTTAATAGCGAGAATTTAATTGTACACAAAAATTACATTGGTGAGTATATTGTACAATTCCTGCTGATACATGCATATGTAATATGGCACTCAAATAATACGAAAATGATATTTTAACAAACAAAACACATTTTCCATAAGTACTACATGTGCACGCGGAACCCTCTGCTCTGTAGCCATAAAAATAAAATGAAGTAAAAAGAATTTTTTTTTTGTGCAAAAATAAATTAATCATCCCTGAAAAGAACTAGGTAAATGAATTTCAAGTAATTCACATATTAGGTCAACGATGCACGCCTAACAATCGATGGTATCACATGTTTGCATTATTTGTGTTATTGGTGGGGAGACTGTCGGAAGTAATTCATTAAATAAATGACTGCTCCATTTCCGGTACTTGCAGAAATAAGAAGCAATTATCAAAATTAAGCCGTGTACTGCAAGGTTTTCCTTAGAGCAACTGCACAATAAAAAAAGATGTTGAACCGTCTGAACTTTGTTTTCTTGTGCGTGGTCCGTTCTGTGTATTACGTAGGTAAAGTAGCTTTCTACCCATCGTTTTCAACAAAAACAGTGGAAAATTCGAATCGAGTTCACCATCAACCATCTACTGTGGAATAATATTTGTTTTGCTAATGTTAATATCCATAAAATTTGTACCAGTCATGGCAGAGATTCACAACAGAAGTAAATTAATTTTTTTTGTGCGGCTGGGTAATGTTTGGATGTCAATTGCACTTATCTTCTCGTGCATAACAACTTTCCTGTTACAATTAGTGAATCGAAGTAAACTTATGAAGCTCCTTAATAAAGTGTTAGTGTGTTCGGAGGATATTCACAGTTTAACCAAGGACGACAATTTTATTGAAGTCAAATCACTTTTATTAATTTTCTTGAAATTGTTCACATTCATTCTACAAATGAGTAATGAAATACCGTTCTTGTGGTTGGAGTTTAATAATGAATTAACACTAGAGCAAAAGGTGATGTTGTTGTTCTCTACGTTCACATGGTTAAGTGTAGGTTGGGCAACAAATATGTTTTTCGTGGTTTTTGTATTTCTGTCGGAACAGTATAATCACCTGAGTTATTTTGTTGATAAAATAATGAAGGCATTAGCATGCAATACCACGGACCACAATCACAGTTTGGTATATTTACAAACGATCGAGACAGTTAGTAGATATCAAAAAGAAGTTTACAACACAGTGATAGCTTCCAAAACGTTGTTTCAAATTCAAGCGATAATATTTCTGATGAACTCACTTTGTGTGGTTGTAACATTTTTTTTGTACATTTTTGTGGACGCTGAACAGCATGGCGGTAAGGTACTGGCTTTTGGTATCATGTTTACCTTCACGAAAATATTCAGTAGTATTCTACTGATTAACATTTTTGACATAAAGAGATGGAAGTCACCAGATCATTTGTACGATTTTGTACATTGTCCTAATTGTTGGAAGATGTAT
This sequence comes from Neoitamus cyanurus, assembly GCA_947538895.1. Lineage (NCBI taxonomy): Eukaryota > Metazoa > Arthropoda > Insecta > Diptera > Asilidae > Neoitamus > Neoitamus cyanurus. Next base: position 15,362,974 of record OX384544.1, on the reverse strand, counting down.
TCCCGCAGTGTAAGAATTTTAATGTGGAAAACAAATAGTTTTTCTAACTTTATTTTGGCTTACAGTTGGAAATATCTAATATCGACTTCAAATTACGAGAGCTGCCAATAAGCGTTTTTGGGATGTTTGAGTTGAATAATAATTTCACGACAGCATTTGTCCATACCTCGCTGAGCAACATCATTCTCTTGGTGCAATTTCATTTGATGTATGACCGCGTGTGCGAGTAATTAGAAATTACGTTGTATTAACATATTCGAATCGAATCAAATAAGTTGCATGAACACGATTCCAAAAATGGAGCACCGAATTTTTATGAAACTTCAGATTTTCAAAGGACGAAAAAGGAGGGATATTCTGTATAAATTAGGGAGATACGGGTTATTTAGTGTGTGGCTTAGGGCTTAGAATGTATAAAAATTATTGTAAGTACTCTATACAATTTACTGTTCAAGAAGATGTAGAAAAAAATAGCAAGCCGTTATTTGAAATTAGTCGGTTTGATGCAAATTTTGTAAACGCATGAAAATATAAAAATTTATTTAGTTTAAAATATGATTAATTAATAAAAATGTTCATTTTTATTAGCGGTTGTGTTCTTTACTTATTGATTGATAAAGTAGTATTAGAATGAAAATAAAATAAAATATATATCGGCTAGGATTTTTGTTATTTTTGAGGTTATGTAATACGAAAGGGAAATTTTTAGTCCACAAACACGATATAATAGTTGCAAGTACTGGTATTCTCCTTCGAAACCCACGTTGAGTTAAATCGATATTTTTTTTCCCCGAGTTATCGTAAATTGCAATTTATTAGTTTGGCGCATTCACTTTAAACAACATTAAGAATAGAAATTTATTATTGTTAACCAGTTTTTGCATAACTGGAATTTAATAAGGGTGTCTGATAGAGGACGGAGAAGCGCCCATTTGGAACTTTGATTTTCTCAAATCCTAAGATTGGATTCCGAAGAATCTGAACTGAAAATTAAATAGAGTAGAAGTGTCGAAAAGTTGATCGCGCCGATTCAAAATGAACGCACAATCTTAAATGGACTTTTCTCGGCTTCTGGAAGCGATTAATCGATGATGATATTTAAATCGATAAAACAAAACAAGAGCTATCTAAATATTGAGATGTTAGTGTGAATCAGGAAATTTAGTATTATTATCAATTCTACGAACTAACACTTTTTATAAAAATAAATATTCTACCCACATATTTTCACATTTTTTTTTCTTTTAATATGGTATACCAAGTCATGCCAGCGGTGTAAAAGGACCTACAAGGATAATACATCAAATGATCGTAAAAATAACAAAACAAGTTTGTCGCCTGGATAACCCAAAACAAATGTTGATAAAGTTATCTGAGGTTACCGACTAGCATACACCATCCTGATATGCTTAAAAAACTACATAGATAATTATTATCAAATAATATTTTGTGAATTAAGGGGTTATTCTCATGTGACCACTTCGAAAAATCGATTTTTTTTTTCATATTTCGATAGTAAAACCTATTGGGAATATGCTGTGAAAACTTCAGACCGAAATTCCTAGTATTAAATAAGTTACAACTCATTATCGCCGCCGCGCCAGGTCTGCAGCTGCTACATTTCTATTGGTTTCACCGGTCTTTTTTACCTGCGTACGGAGTTTCTAACGGTCAACTTTAGTATATTACCTATCTGTGTATATGTGGAATAGTGTATATAAAGTTTTGTCGTGAATTGTGAAATTGTATGGTCCAGGCATAGCAGATTTGTGTAAGTATAAATTTTCCACGAGAATTCTGCTCTTGAAACTTTAAGGGGGCCGATACATGTAAAAGCAAAAAAATTTTTTTTTTTTTTTGTCGTCGGGAATATATTCTATAAGGTGTTGAGAACGTGTGTCTAAAGAGCGTTTCCCGATATCTAAATCCGGTCTCATGGAATCTCACATAGAAGCCTATACATGTAAAATCAAAAAAAATTTATTTTTTTTTTTCGTCGGGAATATATTCTACAAGGTGTTGAGAACGTGTGTCTAAAAGCGTTTCCCGATATCTCAATCCGGTCTCATGGAATCTCACATAGAAGCCGATACATGTAAAATCAGAAAAAATTTTTATTTTTTTTTTCGTCGGGAATATATTCTATAAGGTGTTGAGAACGTGTGTCTAAGAGCGTTTCCCGATATCTCAATCCGGTCTCATGGAATCTCACATAGAAGCGGCGATGTCAAGTAGCGCGAGTGAGAAGCTGTCCATCGCCCCGGCTCCAGACCGCCCCGCTCTTAGCTTTTCGTCTATTATTCCCAAATTCCTCAGCTATTGTTCTAATCGAAGACAAATATTTCGAATTATTCTCGAGTAACGAGCGCAGCCCGGCACACATTTCTCGATTCAAAAGAAGCAAGAACGGCTCGGAAAGAAAAAACTTTTGCCGTAAATCAGCTGCGTGCACAAGAGGAAGAACAACTCTACGGTGCAGGAATAGCCGACTAAAATGTAAGTAGAGAATTCGTCTTTTCACTTCCCCAAACTTTGAACTCAAATTCCTCGAAACGACATTTTCGACTACTCGCTGCACGATAACTTTATTAAGAAAGGTTCAATTACGCTGAAAATTTTACCGTAGCTTCTAAAGACCCTTGTCTACTGGATGAACCTAAAATTATAGCCGATTTCGCGAATCCCCGACCGTAGAGGTTGCGAATTCAGCCAAAAAAACAAGCAAAATTTTCATTCAAGTCGCATTTGGGGAAAAAAAAATGTTTTGTCTTAAAGTTAGGTTCACATTGAAGCCACAACTGTTTTTTAACAATTTCTTCTTCCTCCTTTGTTTCAGACCAATATTACCGCCGCGAGAACGCAGCGACTGAAATATGAGGGGGCTGTTCCGTCACGGGCTTCGCCGCCATTTTGAAACGCCGGCACTCGAAAAAAATGTTTTATAATGTACAAGCTCTTGTGGTAAACTAATAAAAAAATTAACTCGATCCGCTTATTCCTTCCCTATCAAAAAAATTCTTTAAAAAAACTCACTTTCAATGTATCGGCCCCCTTAAACGCGTTTTACTCGAAACGTCATTTTCTAGAACGGCCATGGTCCTAACAAAAAAACTAATCGACCGATTGCTTTGAAATTTATATATGTTCTTCTACCCATTAATGGTTATCGCAGGTACCAGAATTGTTTATTTTAGAAAATATGTTCTTACTTTTTTTAAACGATTTTTACCAAAAAAAACCAAGATTTTCGTAACTTTCTTTTCTACCGTTCGCCATTTTTTTGTTTTTCAATGAAATTGATTAATTCTGGTACCTGCGATAGCGACAGATGTACTGAACAATAATCCATTCGATTTTTTCATTTCAGATAACATGACCAGCCGCTTTTACCATAGCCAGTGACCTGCTTTTTTTTTTGGTGTCTAGTTTAATTAAAAAAAAAAAATATAAACAATGTAAAATTAGCAAAAATAACAATTTATTTATATAGTTTAAGATACAAATAAAAACATATAAAAAAATTAAAATGATTGAATGTTATTGTCTTATAAAAAAAAAAATCCCAAAAAAGAGGTAAAATTCATGCGTTCACATGAGAATAACCCCTTAATGATTAGGTCTAAATAATCCACACACAGTAAAATGTACTTCGTCGAACAAAGTAGTTCCGGTTAAATTCATATTTAGCTATAAGATAGTAATCTGCAATGTCGACAATGATAATGCATTTGATGATGCACTTCACTAATAAATTCATTAGTTGGCAGACAAACTGTAAATGTCAATTTTTTTCCATCAGGTAAATTAATTTTCGATTTTGTGTACCTACCCCAATTTCAGTTTGCAAAAATATCTAATCGAGTGAACTTCTACTTTATGTGTACACTTAAAATAATAATGTGTTTTGGAACAATTTTCGGCGGAGGAGTGGTTTTATTTAAATGCAACGAACATTGCAAACTATGCGAGCATAGCCCTGTGTCGATTGTGTTCAATTCAATTTTATTCGTTGTCCTTGCAATAGGTGGACCATTTGCGATTGTTCAATTATCCGAGCGAAGAAAGTACACGGATAACGATACTACGCGCATCTTCGTGGTTTCAATATACGCTATCTTAATAACTGTTGGTCTCATCAGTCGGCTGCTACAGTTGACACACGGAAAGAAACTCGTCGAATTTGTAAACAGATTATTAATTGATTTCGAAACTATTTGTCGTTCAACAAAAGATATAAATTCAATTCCATTAAAATCATTAATCCCCTTGTATGTAAGACTGTTTATGTTTAGTATTCAAGTTTTATTAGCACTTATTATTGTAACTCATGCAGTAACATCGCACGATTATTCTAGAGTGTGCATGAACCTAACAATCACGTTCACATGTTATGTTCCAATTACTATAACAAATACTTTATTTGCAAATTTGTTCCTTTTAATTGTGCAACGGAACAGGATAAATGTTCACATGAACGAAATATTGGAACGAATAGCACTAAATGGTAGTGATGACGACAGTTGTACTTACGATTGGTGTGAAATTATAAATCGATTTACAAAGTTGGGCGCAGAGATTAACAAATCGATGCAAACTTTTCAGTTTTTGTTCCAAACTCATGGGTTGATAGGCTTGTTTTCTTCTTTTTGGTTAATTGTGATAACTTGTTACTTAAGCTTTGATAATTCCCAGCGCCATTTGGTTTTCAATGTATATTTTTGGATTGTCTACGCGGTGGTGTTTTACATCGATGCTGTCTTGTTAATCATTACTTGTGGCAATGCTGTGCGAACACCAAATCCAATGTATCTGATTCACACAAATTGTGCAAATTTTAAAAAAGACATCGACAGAAGTGTAAGTTGCGCTGTAAATTATTCTTCTATAATTCAATCACTTACTTTTTCTTCTTTACTTAGATCGATTGGTTCATCATAGGTGCGAGCTTACAGAAGTCCAGTGTTAATATTTGTGGAATGTTTGAACTAGATAATAGCTTTGCGGTTTCGTTTTTACAAACAGTTTTCAACTACATAATAATTACTATTTCTTTTAAAATTTCATACAATAATGTTTGAGATTTTATTTATTTTATTTCTAATTTAAGTAATAAAGCATATACATAGGAATGTTTGTTATATCTACAGAAATTATATAATAAAGAAAATGGAGTTTTATGTGAAATTTTAAAAAAGGGTACTTTCAGATTAAAGGGAAGTTTTCAAAATTGGTATTGCCTCAATGATTTTCTTTCAAAAGTATTTCTGTAATGTTGAGAATTTTACTATATTTTGTAATTTTGTTATATTTACCGTGAATAGGTAAGCTTGCGCAACCATTCAACCTCTTCAAATAGCTGGCGATAAAAGCAAAACCACTAAACAAATAATGATAATAATAATTAATTTGACATCTCTTTGTGCAACTATGTCTTGTTGCTATATGTCGCACCGTATTAGTTATTGCGAGTTGGTAAAGTACAGCCGAATTACCTTTTAATTAGACATATGAATAAATGTTTAAACAATATAAATATTAACTGGGGCCTCTGTACTTGGCCACATGGTTTACGGTTAGGCCACGAGAGCAGCGATGTTTTCTTTTCCTTAATTCTGGTCTGTCGTGATTAATCCATTCAGATCCCAAGCATTCATTTTATTCTTTCCAAAAATTGTTTGTCCTTCATTTTCTTTATTTTATACATTATTTTATTACTACATACTCGCCTTGGGAGCATAGGGCTCTTTGTTTAATTTCCGTTCAATTTTTACTACTGGTCTTCTCCTAGTAGTTTGTGGTCTTCCAACTTTCCTTTTTCCTTGCGGGTTCCACTCGAGGGCCTGCCGCGCGATTGCATTTGTTGATCTTCGGAGTATGGGACCATTTCCAGTTCCTTCTTTTGATCTTTGTTTCTATTGGGTCTTGGACTGCCATTGACCGCAGCTTCTGGGATACAGGAATTATATATTCTAAGTTTTGTCCCCTGGCGATGTAAGGGAATTTCCAGACTGCCCTGAGTCTCTTAAAGGCCTTTCTAGCTTGTTTTAGTCTATTGTTAATGTTAGTACGTTGCAAAATAATGCCTACTTTCAGAATAGGTATTATATTTCATAAGTATAAGTACGCGTTTTTTAGAGGTAAATCTTTGAATTTATAATAATTTTTTCAAATTGTTGACTACTTGTCCTGTAAATTTAATACCAATTAATTAAAAACCGTAAATTGATTGTTGTAGCCAAGCGCGTTAGACGTGAAACTCCTTCTTAACAACACAATGATAATGATGATTAAGTCTTCCATTTTGAATTTGTACAATATTTATAATAGGAAGTTTTTCCATTCCATTTTACCATGACATGTTTTTTCCATGGGACGTTTTTTCTATTCCATTTTTCCGCTGAAAATTCCATTCCATGCTATGCACATTTTTAAATTTTTTGTCGATATATCGTATCTACAAAGCAATTATTCAGTCAGTAAACATTTGTTTAAAGGCAAATATTCAGGGATAGAAAGCAGAGTTGGCCATGGATAAAACAACTTATGGAAAAAGTGTGCTAGTGCAAAATTTAGAATGAAAGGAGTGACCAGTTACCACACCACACAAACTTTTATGAAAATCTAAGCAATCTTAGTGTTTTTAGTCCGCAATATTGAAGCTGCCATCGTGAATTTGTAAAATTGGGCAACATATTCGGAATCAGCAAATCCAAAATCCCCACACACTAGATTCCATGAAAATGTGTTCTAGGGTTTGCTTAGGGGAGCGTCTCATATTTTCTTCACGATCCCATTTCGAACTTTACTATGTACATACCGTGTCATAAGAAGCTTTACTTCAAAATAATTTTTAATTTGTGTATTCTTATGTAAACTAATTAATTACTAAATAATCGAGCTTTCCCAATGTTTGACCTTATTTTTTTTCATAAATCTTAGCTACTGGATCATTTTTACTTCTGAATTTGTAATCTACTTAAAGGAATTGATATTTTTTACACAGTAGCAAAATTGTTTTATTTGATTAAATACATATTGAAGTTCAACATATCCTACACAGAATTTCTTTCCTGAAATTTTCCACTCACTTTGACAGATGAGCATTCTTCCATACTCCTCCAATCTCCAAATTTGTGCGAGTTAACACACTGCAAACAAACTGAACACTACGGTTACCTCTATTTAAAGGTACCTGCAGGTTTGTGAATTTGCTTATGCTTGCATAGTTGGGAATTTTGAAGACTAATCAAACTAACACCAGGAACCGAGCACGAAAGGCCTACAATAGCGAAACATTTGGTTGTTTATTTGAGGCCTTGAATAAATTACTATCACTTAAATTGACATTCCCATTAGTTAAATTACTTTCTACTTCAGCGTCAGTTTAAAAAAATGGCCAACAGAGTGAAGTTTTACTTTATATGCGCAATTGGAATAATATTCTATTCAGGAAGGTTTTTTGGTGTTGTTTTATGCAAGTTCAATAAAAGGCGCAGACGATTCGAACAGAGTGATTTCTGGACAGTATACAGTGCATTTTTATTTGGTGTACTTTTTATAGCAGGATGCATTTATGTTGTTGATTTGTTTGAAAACGCAATCTTAAGAACTTCCAATACTGCATATACCGCTGCACGTCTAGCAAAAATTTTGGTGATAGTTGCGTCTCTCACTGTTAGACTCTTGCAATTTGTGAATCGAAGGAAGCTCGCTAAGTTTTTGAACAGATTATTAAAAAGTGTTGAGGACACTTCTTGTCGTTTCTCAAATGATATATATTTAATTGCACACAAGCCCCTCATTTTTACGTCTATAAGAATTTGTATGTACATTATTCATGTGCTATTTCAATTAGTTTATACGTGTGCTACAGTTGTAACTAATGATTTTATTTTCTACATACATTTTACAAATATTTTCGCAATTTTGGTTTCAATGTGTGTAACAAATGTTTTCATAATTAGTTTCCTCCATATAAGTGAACAGCAGAATAAGATAATTTTTTCAATAAATAGAATAATTAAGGAGATATTTAAAAATCGAAAAGATCATAATGTAATTTATGATTGTTGCAGAAATATGGACAGACTTACAAAGCAGTATACAGAATTATACAAATTAAAGCAAATATTTCAATTTTTGTTCCAAGCTCACGGATTGTTAAACTTATTGTGCATATTTTCGCTGGTTTTACTGTCTTTTTGTTTCAAAATTCTAATTATTCCAAAATACAGAGAATTTCGCATACTTTGGATTAATATTGTTTTAGTATCGCAATGCATCGACAGTTTTATGTTTATTATAATATTCGGCACGGCTAAGCACATATCATCAAATCTGGAGTTCCCGTTTCATATAAATTGCGCAGTTTGTCAAAAACAAGTGGACAGAAGTGTAAGTTCTGTTAAAATAATATTCACCAATACTTTCATACTTCATATTTTTTTTTAGATAAATAGCTTTATCACCGGTCTGCAGTTACAAAATACTAGTGTTAATATTTGTGGAATGTTTGAATTGGATAACAGCTTTGTTGTTTCATTTATTAATACAGTTTTGAGTTATGTAATTACTACCACTTACCTCTATAATGCTTTTAATAGCCATTAAGATTTTTTTTTGTGAAAATTAAAACACCTAAAATTGGAGCCGCCGAATGACGTAAAATGCTAATATAATTCTCCATTTCTTAACATTCAAGCTACGTGTTTACTCGTTTCATTCAAAAACGTCTGTGTAATAACATTGTTGTTGTTTTGTAAGTACTTTATTATACTATATTTGGAATAAGGTTTTCACATGTTTTTATTTATTAATTTTACTAGCTCATCCGCCTTATGTTTGGAAAGAAAACAAAAGCACCCACCAAAATAAATTAAAATTAACGACTAAACATTTTCAAAATAGAGGCGAGTGTTGTAAGATCAGGTGAAGTAATGTTTTAAAAATGACAGTGTGATTTGAAAATGTCATTCAAGTCATCATACCAAAGTTCTATAATACTATAGGATTTCAGAAAATATTGTTTTTTTTTTTCATTTAAAACGGCATTAGTATGACCTATACCCAAAAATATGCGAAGTTTGCCGGATTTTACAAGGTAATAAAATTACGCGTGCAGCACCGCGATAGTTGTAAAACTACTTTAAAAAATAAAGAATAACAGATTTAGTGTGAGAGACAGAGAGAGAGAGAGAGAGAGAGAGAGAGAGAGAGTATCTCAAAACAAATACAAAATTTGGTTTGCAATTGCAGCATCTCCCTTAGACTTAGCGTATGAATGGGAGTAAAGTCGAAGAACCGCACAAAAGGAAGACGCAGAGAGCCTAAACTGTGTACGAGTATTAGATATACAATATCGTTACGAAATGTGCCTAAACGTGACGATTCTTTGAAATGTCACTCAAAATTCTCGTCGAATTATCGAATCGCCGCCTTAGAAGTTTCACTTTAAAAATTGTATTTGATGCTATTCGTACTAAATAGGTCTGATCTTCATCTGCATCACGTCGACACCATTCCTTGGTTGGTTGATTGGTGGTTGTTGGCGTTTCTGACTCGTTCACATGGGATGCATTCCTAAACCAGACGTTCTATTTTGGCGTCCATACCAGGCCATTATATTATTGTTCTGGCCAATAGTTTCATTCTGATGATTCCTGGATGATGTGTATGTACTAATAACAAAACATGATGATTTTATGAATGTGGAATAAGCTTCGTATAAAAAAACTATTAAGTCGCCTAGTCGTACCCCTAGTACCAGTGCAAGTTTTCGCATTATTTATAGGATAGCCTGGCCTAATATATATAGCTCTCTTACTCAAATGTTTTTTATATTGTGGGACGTTTTCTTGCCCTTCTAGTTTCAATGAGCATTGACTCTCTGTGTCAATTCATACTTTGTTGGCTTTTACCTCGACCTTTTCCATCTAACCGAGATAACACCAAGAGCCGAGCATGAATGAAATAATGTGACAAAAAACTTAATCCATTATCACATGCCCTGAACACGTTAATTTACAAAGTTGTGAACAAACATTTTTTCATAGCACATAAATTGCAATTTCCATTAGTTAAATTACACGCCGTGCATACTTCAGCATCAGTTTTTAAAAATGGCTTATGGAGTGAACCTTCTCTTTATGTGGACAATCCGAATAATATTCTGTGTAGGAAAGTTCTTCGGAGTGGTCTTATTTAAATTTAATAAAAAGCGCAATCAATTCCAGCAGAGCTTTTTCTTGTCTGCATACAGTGCATTTGTATTTGGTGTACTTTTAATAAACGGACCCCATTCATTTACATTTTTGTTGAAGGATATAAACTTAAGTACTGACCATACTGCAGGTGTTGTTATATATCTAGCACATATAGTCATATTTGTTACGGCTCTCACTACGCGATTTTTGCTATTATTACAACGAAAGAAGCTAACTGAATTATTTAACAGATTATTCAGGAGATTCGAAGACACCAATCATTTCACAAATGATATTAATTTTACTGCAATTAGGCCCCGAACTTTTATTTTTATAAGATATTCTCTGTTCATTATTCAAATGTCAATCGAACTAGTTGGCATATGTAGTGAAATTGTGTCGTATAATTTCTCTTTGGTATACTTTATTCTTATGAGTAGTATGATATTTTATGTTCCAATGAGTGTAACAAATGTTTTCGTTATTAGCTTTTTTCATATAATTGAACAGTGGAACAAGATGAATTATTTAGTGAATAAAACAAGTAACGAAATATTAGCAAACCAAAATGATCATAATGTAATTAACAATTGTTGTAGGATTATAGATAAGATAACAGTGATCTATACAGAGGTTTACAAATTAAAACAGATGTTCCAATTTTTGTTCCAAGTTCATGTATTGTTCAACTTGTGCTTCATATTTTCGTCAGTTTTAATTCTTTTCTATGCAAGAATTTTAACACCTGAAAGTATTAAAGATTATTCCACACTTAATATGTATATATTTTTAATTACACAATGCATCGACAGTTTTATGTTTATTATAATATTTGACATCGCTAAACAACTACCGTCAAATCCGGAGAACTTATTTAATATCAAATGTGCAGATTGTCAAAAAACAGTGGAGAGAAGTGTAAATTCTGTTAAAAAGTATTCTCTAACATTTTCAAAATCGTTCTTTTTCAGATGAACAACTTTATCATGGGTCTGCAATTACAAAACGCTAGTGTTAATATTTGTGGAATGTTTGAATTGGATAACAGCATTGCCGTTTCTTTTATTCATACAGTTTTGACCTACATAATTACCACTACTTATATTTATAATGCTTTTAATGATGTTTAAGACTTTGGTTTATAATATTTAAATATACCTGAAATTCTAAACATGAATGACTATATATTTATTTTATTTATTTGTCACAACTTTTTCAAATTTCTCATTACTAAATAACAGTGTTACAAATTGGTACAGCAAAAATAAAAATTAACGAAGACAATGAGCTGGCTACGATTTACATGAAATTCGATGAAATTGATTAACATGCAGGAAGTCATAATGCCTCAAAGAGCGTGCTGGAATCATTTGGAGACATTAAAAAGGCAAGCCATTCAAGTGAGGTAAGACGGTTTTGGAGATATTTTATCGATGTTCCAGTGATTCGGGGGAGATGAGTGCAAGACTATCGGTTTATGGACGCACTTGAAGGTTATCCTCCCAGGGCAGTTCGTGAAGGGCAAATCTAAAAAACCTGCATTGAACTGACCCAATCTGGTTAACATGGTTCCCATGAAAGAGAGACCAAACTGGGCTGGGCTGCCATATTCAAGAATTGGTCTGACAAATGTATAGCACAGGAGTCGAGAGATGTGAGTATCATCGAACTTCTTAAACCATCTTTTAACAAAACCAAAAGTGGCATTGGCTCTGTTCACAACGGTATTGATGTGATCTTCAAACAAGAAACGACAGTTGATTGTGAAGTTTCTACGTGATAAAGTCATACAAGTACATTTAGAAATATTCAAGAGAAGGCGATTGATTGAGTACCAAGCCAAAACGGCTTGTAAGTCAGAATTCAATAGCTGACAGTCACGATCATCAGAAATTGTACAGAAAAGCTTAGCGTCGTCAGCATAGCAGAAAATCTTAGAGGGAGATATGTCATTAGATGGTAAATAGAGTAGGACCAAGATGGCTACCCTGCGGAACACCAGATGTGTTCCTCAATAGGTCAGAAAGAACGCCACAGAAGCAGACACGTTGGGCACGTTCAAACAGATACGTGGAAATCCAACTAATAAAACAAGAAAGGAAACCCAATTTATATATAAGATTCCTGTGATTAATCTTATTAAACGTCTTACTAAAATCGGTAAAGTTACAATCCAGTCGTTTACCAGATTTGACAGCTCATATTACATTAGGAAATGCTAACAGGTTAGTAGTAGTTGATTTCCCTTTAATAAGGCCATGTTAAAATGACATCAGGAATGGTTCACAATGAAAATAAAGCACGTCGCAGACCAACGCTTCAAAGAGTTTTGTAATAGAGGATAAATTGGCAATAGGTCTGTACTTGGAAATGTCACTTTTGCTGTGTCTTTTATTCAGGGGAAAAGTCACAGAGATCTTCCAAAGCTTTAAATTTAAATAAACAACCGAGAAGAGGAAATATATGTATTATAATATAATAATATATAATATTAATAATAATTATGAAACAAAATGGATTCTTAGGGTAGCTGAATTTGTATATGTTATTGCAATTTGAAAGTTGATGATCGCAGATCCAAAATGATGAAGTAATCCATTTTACTATAATAAAATAATTTAGTCTTAACAAATGCTTAATTTTTATTCATACCGACCTTGGGCACCCACTCAAACATAAAGCTCTCTTGCTTAAAATTTTGTTATTTGATGTCCTAGGCCTCTTATAGTTTTCGATTTCGATAAGCAGTAAGCGAACCCGCAAATTGTAAATTGGCGATTAATTTTATGACTTTGTTCGCGTTTACCTCGGACTTTGCTTGTTAACCAAGATAAGACCAAGATAACACCAAGAGCCAAACACGAATGGATAATTATAAAAAAAAAAACCCTAAAAAAATTTATTTTACAAAATTGGAATTAAAACTGACTGAAAATCACAGAAATTGATTCCATTAGTTAAATTACTTGCCTTCAGCATTAGTTTGAAAGAATGTCTAATATAGTGAACTTGAAATTTTCCTTTATATGGACAATTCGAATAATTTTCTACTCAGGCAGATTCTTCGGAGTTGTTTTATTCCGGTTCAATAAAGTGCGAAGACAATTCGAGCAGAGTATTTTTTGGACCGTATACAGTGCATTTCTATTTGGTGTGTTTTTACTAATAGGACCCAATTTAATCATATTTTTGTTAGAGGATACAGCTCTAAGTGCTAATTATGTTGAATGCTACGTTAAATATATAACACATATAGTCATATTAGTTACGGCTCTCACTATTCGATTTTGGTTATTATTACATCGAAGGAAACTATCTAAGTTTTTTAACAGATTATTAAGGAGCTTTGAAGACACTGATCATTTTAGGAATGATATTAATTTTATTGCAATTAAGCCCCTAACTTTCATATTTATAAGATTCTTCCTGTACATTATTCAATTGTTATTCGAATTAGCTATTACATGGTTTGCAATTGTATCTGGTGATTTCCTTTCCCTATGCGTTAATTTTATTATTGATTTTGTATATTATGTTCCAATCAGTGTATCAAATGTTTTCATAATTAGCTTTTTTTCTATTGTTGAACAGTGGTACAAGATTAATCTTTTAGTGAATAAGAAACTTAATGAAATATTGAACAATCAAATCAATCATAATGTAATTTACAATTGTTGTAGAAACATAGACAGACTTACAAAGATGTACACAGAGGTTTACAAACAAAAAGAAATGTTCCAAAATATGTTCCAAGTTCATGGATTGTTTAACTTATGCTTTATATTTTCAAACGTTTTAGCTCTTTTTTATGTAAGAGTTCTTAGTCCTCAAAGCAACGAAGGCTTTATCACACTTTGTTCATATATCTTTTTAATTTCACAATTAATCGACAGTTTTATGTTTATTATAATATTTGGCCCTGCTAAAAAAATACCACCAAATCCAGAGTACCTGTTTCTTATAAATTGTTCAGATTGCCAAAAAACAGTGGACAGAAGTGTAAGTTCTGTTGAAAGAAATATTTACCAATAATTTCATTATTTCCATTTTTCAGATGAGCAACTTCACCCTCGGTCTGCAGTTACAAAGCACTAGTGTTAATATTTGTGGAATGTTTAAACTGGATAACATCATTGTTGCGTCATTTATTCATACAGTTTTGAGCTACATAATTATTACCACTTACTTTTATAATGCTCTTAGTGATGCTTAAGATTTCGTTTTATAACAATTAAAAATATGGTCAAATTATCAGAAAAAAGGCCTTTTGTCTACAAACCGTCCACAATAGAGCTGACGATGAGGTATTGTCGGGAGGTGTTAGAAAAGCTTAAGTTTGAGTTTCTGTAGTCACAGACCTTAAGCTTTTTCCGCAATGTTGATTAATATTAGTAGGAAAGTCGTGTTTCATAAATATCTCACCTTCTAGATATGCTAGATGAAAAATTTAAAAACAGATCTCGAAATTCTCTACAAATTTAGTTATATCATCGCTATGTCGGGGATTGCAACATATTGCCGTCTTTCCATTCCACCCCCTCCTAAAAATATAAAGTATCACAATCGGCCAGAAAGATCATGGCGACCATCTTTTGGGATACAGAAGGTAATTGTGTGATCCTACTGATCGATTACAAAGAACGTGGTGTCACCATAACGGGATTGTACCACGCTTCCTTACTAGATCGATTGAAGGAAGCCATCAAAGAAAAAAGAAGAGGACAATTGACAAAAGATGTGCTCCTTTTGCACGACAACCCAGCCAGTACACACGAGCTATGTTGCGACGGCTGCCATTCACCGATGTGGGTTTAAACAACTACGTCACCCACCCTACGGTCCAGACCTGGCCCCCAGTCACTATTACTTATTCCCAAAGATGAAGAAGGAGCTACGTGGAAAAAAATTTAACAACGATGATAAAGTCAAGACAGCAATTTTGGCCTATTTCGACACCAAGGACAAAACATTTTTTTTTCGATGGTATTAATAAGTTATTTGAGAGATCTGAAAAATGTGTTTGGTTTAATGGAGAATATATTGAAAAGGAAAATTAATTGTACGTATATGTTTAATTTGAACCTTCTTCCCTTTCATTCCGCTTCTGCTTTTTGATTTCAATGAGCATTGAAAGAACCCACACATTGTGCATGATGACTGTAGTAAAGCCAGGAGCCCGGCACGAATGGGCTATTATAACAAAAAAATATATACCTCTATTAAATGCCAAAATACGCTGATTTACAAAATGATAAACTAAAATGAAATTAGAATCACAGAAATTTCCATTTCCATTAGTTGAATTACTTCAATTGTCGTGCACTTCAGGATTAGTGTAACAAAATGTTTAATAGAGTGAACTCTTACTTTATGTGGACAATTCGAATAATATTCTACACAGGCAGATTCCTTGGAGTGGTTTCTTTCCGGTTCAATAAGACGAGCCGAAAATTTGAGCTCAGCATTTTCTGGACCGTGTACAGTGCATTTTTATTAGGTGTACTTTTAATAACAGGGTCCAATGCAGTTGTTTATTTATTAGCAGAATTGAACTTAAGTGCCAACGATGCTGCACGTGTCGTTAAACCTCTAGCAAATGTAATCATATTAGTTACATCTTTCACTGCTCGGTTGTTACAATTAGTATATCGAAGGAAATTGGTTAATTTTTTCAACAAATTATTAAGGAGCTTTGAAAACACTTACCGATTCACAAATGATATTAATTTAATTAAAATTAAGCCCCTAACGTTTATGTATATAGTATGTTTTGTGCATATTGTTCAATTGTTAATAGAATTAACTCTTATGTGTTTCGCAATCGTATCTTACAATATCTTCCTCGGACACCTTATTCTTACAGCTATTTTTATATTTTATGTTCCAAGGACTATTACAAATATTTTTATAATTAGTTTCCTCCATATAATTGAACAACGTAACAAGACGAATCATTTAATGAATAAAATAAGTGAGAAATTATTAAAATATCAATTCGATCATAATCTAATTGACAATTGTTGTAGAATTATAGATAGGCTTACAAAATTGTATACAGAGGTTTACAAACTAAAGCAAATATTTCAAGTTTTGTTCCAAGTTCAAGGATTGCTAAGTTTAATTTGTATGTGTTCGACGGTTTTAGTTAATTTTTATATAAGAGTTCTAAATCATGAAAGTAATGAAGCTTTTTATAAATCTTTCTCATACAATGTCCTTTTGCTTTTGGAATGCATCGACAGTTTTATGTTTATTTTAATATTTGGCAGCGCCAAACAAATACCTCTAAGTCCGGAGCACCTATGTCATGCAAGATGTGCAGACTGTCAAAAAGCAATAGACAAAAGTGTAAGTTCTTTTATGGAATATTCACCAAAACGTTCACTCTTTATATATGTATGTTGCAGATGAACAGCTTCATCATCGGTCTCCAGTTACAAAACACTAATGTTAATATTTGTGGATTTTTTGAACTGGATAACAGGATTGCCGTGTCATTTATTCATACAGTTTTGACCTATATAATCACCACCACTTATCTCTATAATGCTTTTTAAGGTGTATAAGATGTTTTTTTGTATTCATTAAAGATATGAGTTTCAGAATTGCGTTCTAAAGCTAATAAAATTACCTATTCCATAAAATTCACTCCCCGTATCTACTCTGTTAAATCCGGGTCGAAGCACCAATGTTAAATTCTGGGATTCAAAGATAATTTTATTTTCTCGGATAGGGTGAATGTGCATCAATTTAATATGATCGCCATAACAATCTCACGATTAGATGTAAATGTGCTATAAAAGTAGATTTCAAGAGACGGATTGAAACGCCCTGCACATTGTATTGGGTGCTTTTTTAGGGGTTTGTTTTTCGAATTGGTAACACTGTTTCTAGTGACCAGTCAATTTGATAACTGTCAGATTATTTGTACTCAGTATTTTTCATCTTTTCAACATGAATAATAGACTTACGCCGGAATAACGCTTGCAACACAATACACAAAATATTGTTCGGCGATGAGTCTTTACACGTTACAGTCTATTTAGAGTGCTATAGTTCTATGAGTACTGACTTTTTGTTTCATAGTTGAATGGCATTAATGTGGATGTGGAACGGTTTACTTCTCTAACTCACATTTTACAGTTGACGAGTTAACTAGTTATACGCATGATATTGAGGTGATTATTACTTTCAGTGTTCCATGGAGACAATTGTGGCTATCTTGATTATTTTGGAGTCTTTCGAAACGAAGTTTCGGTGGTGAGTCACTGCAAGTGTAGGTACTCTTTCATCTGAGACATGAATTATTGCAATCGGAAGAAAAACAAAAATTTCGGGCCAATTTGGATGACCCCGGGGTATTAAAATTTTTCGGGTTTCAGCGACAATTAAATCGGTGATATCCAGCTTATCATTGAGTCATTGAAAATCATTCCTGGGTGTATTTTAGCATGTTTTCGGTAAAGGTAAATCGCCCACGAGCAATCTTCTAGAGTATTCAAATTGTTGCCTCTTCTCTTGAATCTGGCAATTAAGTCGATTGTATGTTTACTGACTTCAACAAAGCATTCGGCAGAACTAATTTTAATTCACAAATTGATAGGTCTAGTATTTTCCATACCGTTTGTTAAATGAGTTCTAACTTAACGGCTCGTTCTCATAAAGTATCATTTCGCGATTGTCTGTCTAGAGAGATACATAGGTCCACTCCTATTTATTGTCTTTATTTAATGATTTACCTGATTGTTGGACACATTATAAAATTTTATGTTACACTGGCGAAGTCAATATTTTTCGTGTTGTATCTTCTGAACGTCGCTGCGTATTTTTAAATTCGGTCTTAGAATATTTTTTTAAATGGTGCCCCATGAATTACCTCCCTTAACAAATGTACAACGTAGCCTTTGTTTTATTACGTAAGAGATTACTTTTTACTTTTTACTACATTGAATTGAAATGGTTGAATTGGTGCTTTTCTTTAGACCACCACATTAACGAGATAGCTAATAAAGCTAACTCTACTCTGGATATGCCTTTATATGATGTACACATTAAACTACGCGATCCTCCTTGGAGTAAAACCCTAATTTTGCCCCCCCCCCCCCCCCCCCCCCCCACACGAAAGACATTCAGTTAAATTTGATACTTGATACATTGGAAAACTGACGGTAAATCTCCACAACTTCGTTGCTCTCTTCTTTAAGTAGGTATTTCAATTCCAAGCCGTTACCACACCACAAGACGGTACAAATTATGGTTACAAGAAATCTATCTCATCCGTGTCCCGTTGTTTCAATGATAAGTTTGATTGTTTAATTATTCGAGAGAGAGATTGTTTAATTATTCGAGACAACATGCCAAGCCAAATCTTATGTTTAATTCAGTTCAAAGTTTAGCTTCTTTTATTTTTGATCTATTATAAAGTAATCAATCATCAAATAAACATTGATCGAACCCAACCATTGTGTCGGATGCATAACTACTTTTTTTGTTTTACCCTGAATTGCCAACTAATGTATGAGTGAACTATTATTACAAAACTGCTTTATTTCAAGCCATCAATACGTTAATTAACAAAATTGTGGACTATACAATCACAGACACATATCACAAAAATTGCAATTGCCATTAGTTAAATTACTTCAATTGTCTTGCATTTCAGGACTAGTGTAACAAAATGGCTAATAGAGTGAACTCTTACTTTATGTGGACAATTCGAATAATATTCTACACAGGCAGATTCCTTGGAGTGGTTTTATTCCGGTTCAATAAAACGAGCCGACAATTTGAGCTCAGCATTTTCTGGACCGTGTACAGTGTATTTCTATTAGCTGTACTTTTAATAACAGGGTCCAATCTCGTTGTTAATTTATTAAAAGAATCAAACTTAAGTACTAACAATACCGCAAGTGTCGTCAAACATCTAGCACTTATTGTCATATTAATTGCGTCTTTCACAGTTCGGCTATTGCAATTGGTATCACGAAGCAAACTGGTTGAATTTTTTAATCAGTTATTAAGGACTTTTGGTGGAACTTGTCGATTTACAACTGATTCTAATTTAGTAGCAATTAAGCCCCTAACATTTATGTGTATAATATGTTTTATGTATTCTATTCAATTGTTATTCCAATTCGCTTTTATCGGACTTACAATCATATCTTACGATTTCCTTTCCTTATACATTGCTCTTACATCTACTTTTATATGTTCTGTTCCAAAAAGTGTAACAAATGTTTTCATACTCAGTTTCCTCAATATAAGTGAACAGTGGAACAAAACGAATTCTTTAATAAATAAAGTAAGTGAAAAAGTATTGGAAAATCAATTCGATCATAATGTAATTGACAATTGTTGTAAAATTATAGACAGGCTTACAAATATTTATTCAGATGTTTACAAATTAAAGCAAAATTTTCAATTATTGTTCCAATTTGAAGGATTACTAAACCTTTGCTATATATTTTCGATGGTGCTACTTCAATTTTATTTGAGAGTTTTAAGTCTTGATTTTATTGTAAATTTCCCAAAGTCTTTATTATATATATTTTTAATTTTGCAATTCATCGATGGTTTTATTTTTGTTATAATATTTGACATCGCAAAACCAATGCGACCAAATCTGGAGTACCTGTTTCATATAAAGTGTGCAGACTGTCAAAAAGCAATAGACAGAAGTGTAAGTTATATTAAGATTTATTCTCCAATACATACTTTAATACTTTCTATTTTTCAGATGTACAGCTTCATCATGGGTCTAGAGTTACAAAACACTAGTGTTAATATTTGTGGAATGTTTGATCTGGATAACAGCATTATCGTTTCGTTTATTCATACAGCTCTGAGCTACATAATTACAACGACTTATCTCTATATAGCGTTTGATGGTATTTGATAATTTTATTTATAATAATTAATTGCATCGTAAAAGATTGAACCACTAAATTACGTTTTAATGCTAATAATGTTTACATGTTTACTCGTTTCATTTAAAAGCTGTTGAGTGGTATATATTTATATATAACATTATGTATATCATCGACAAAAGATTTAGTCCGATAAGGTATTATATTTCCTTTCATCTATGTTGTGTTCTCGAATAAAAACACGTTAATTTGGATGTAGCAGTCTACCTCACAATTGCTGACGTTTTAGCCAGATGTTCTGCTGCGCGATAACCCGGCCTGTCCACTGACACCACGACTCTCTATCTCATCTTTCTTGTCAGGACTCCATGGTCCTGGCCCTCTTCAAGAACTCTCTTGTTCCCCATAATCTCATTTGAAGATTTAAGAACTGTTGATGGTGTATTGTGTTTACCTTTCCTCGAAGCAACACGACAACGACAAATTTTTCAATATGACGAAAAATGCGAAAAATGTATAGGAAGAGCTATTGCATTCAACACACCATAAGAAAAAATATCGCGGGGAGCTCCAGTTAAAGACTCTTAAGAAACCCCACACCTGGCACCAATGTAGAAAATTTCGCCAGCCAAAATTCAGTAAAAAAATGTAGAAAAAAAATACATACAACTCTGACCAGGGCTTACGTCTTGCCTGGAGATCATGGCTCAGGTTATCACGACAAGATCACAACTGAGTTCAGATTAAATCACATTTTTAGATTAGGAAAACGATGTATTATACATGTCGTAATTGTAATTGTAATTGTAATTGTAAGGAAGGGGGGGAGCGAAGCCCCGAGCACTCAGACAAATAGTCCATTGTACTCTGCCCCCACCCTAACCGAACTTCTTCGTTGCTCTGATGAACCGAAGAACCTCGGCTAGGGGTCGAGGACAGATCTCTCCCATCCTCAATACGTCAGCGCCGAATACAGCGCACCGCGCTTGGGAGAACGCGGGACACTCGCGGAGAAAGTGTTTTACGCTGTCCTCATCCTCCCCGCACGACGCGCATGTAGGATCACTGACGATTCCCAGGGTATGTAGATGTTTGCCACATGTACTATGCCCTGTTACAATCCCTACAAGATTCCTGCATTCTCTCCTGTTTAGTTTCAAGAGAGTTTCTGCAGTGCACTTATCGGGACGACCTATAAAGAGTTTGGTGTGTCTGCAGGTTTGTAACATGGACCATCTCTGCGCATGGATTTTCTCCATGTGTCGAGTTATCCAGTCTTTCACTATTGCAGAATTCACGCCAATCTGTGGTTCCGGTCCAAAGGGGCTGCTTTTCGCGCCTTCCTTTGCTAGGCTATCAGAGTTTTCATTACCCTCGATGCCTTGATGACTAGGAACCCATATAAGAGAGACTTCATTGTAGCGAGCTACCGACTGCAGTCGTCTCTTACATTCCAGGACAATTTTCGAGCGGGTGATTGGATTTCGTAGTGCTGCGAGCGCAGCTTTGCTGTCGCAGCAAACACCGATCTTCCTTTCACGCCATCTCTGATCAATTATCCAGTTTGTCGTACTCAGAATAGCGATGATTTCCGCTTGGAAAACTGACGCAAAATCTTCGAGAGGATATGAGTGTTTGATTTCTTTGCTCAAACACCATCCAGCGCCCGTACCGGTAGAGGTTTTCGAGCCGTCTGTGTAGAAGACATGGGAGAAACTCTCCAGTAGATGGTGTGGGTTTTCCCAGTCCTCTCTATTCGGGATTTCAACGTGATATCCCCTATCGAACAGTGTTACTGGTGGCATGTCATCCGTTGGCATACTGTACGAGTCACAGTTTTCCTGGAGCCTTCGTGATAGATCACCATGGCCGCTTCTGTGGTTGTCGTGCCAGAGTCCTTGTCTCTTTAAACGACAGACTGCCTTCATTGCTTCTTCCTGGATTGTGATGTCCAATGGTCGCAAGTTGCGCATTGCGTTGAGAGCCGCACCAGGCGTGGAGCTGAAGGCCCCAGTGATCCCTATGCATGCCTCTCTCTGTAGTCTGTTTAGGATCGTACAGGTAGATGTTTTTCCTGTTCTGATCCACCAGACCACAGACGCATAAGTTATGATGGGTCTAATAACAGCGGTATATAGCCAGTAGACCACCGCTGGTCTCAGACCCCATGTCTTCCCAAAGGCCCGCCTGCATTGCCAGAAGGCATTTAATGCTCGGGCGGATTTTTGTTCGACATGTGGTCTCCACGTGAGCTTGCTGTCTAGGATTACTCCCAGATACTTGACCTCAGTGGAGAGTTGGATTGTAACACCCTTTAGTGTTGGAAGTTTAAGGTTATTCAGTTTTCTTTTCCTAGTAAACAATATAAGTGTCGTTTTACTAGGGTTCACTGATAACCCGTGCTTCTCGCACCAATTCTGGATACTATCCAAAGTCCTCTGCACTTTATGGCAAATTATCTTTAGTGAGTAGCCACAAACCAGTGAACTCACGTCATCGGCATAGGCCTGCGCGTGTACGTTGTGAGTCTGTAACTCATCCAACAGCGAGTCTACTAGAAAGCACCAAAGCAGGGGCGACAGCACGCCTCCCTGGGGACATCCTCTGCCTACCTCAGCCCTGGTATCGTCCGCACCGTCCGCAATTAGTAGTCTCTGTGTCAGCATGGATTGTATCCAACGTAACATACTAGTACGTTGTCCACCCCATGCGCTTTGGCTGCGTTACACAGGGAGGAGAACGTGGCATTGTCAAAGGCCCCCTCAATACCGACGAACACGCCCAGAGCAAAAGCACCCTGCTCCATCGCGCCCTCGATTCTTCGAACTAAATCGTGTAGTGCTGATTCGCAGGATTTGCCACTCTGGTAAGCGTGCTGACGAACATTGAGCGGACATCTTCTCAACACTCCTCCTCTAATGAACTTTTCAACCAGGCGTTCCAGACATTTCAAAAGAAAAGAGGTTAGACTGATGGGTCTGAAACTTTTGGCTAGAGTATAGTCGTCCTTCCCTGGTTTGGGAATGAAGACAACTCTAACCTTTCGCCAGGCGGTCGGTATGTATCCCCAAGTTATGCAGGCCCTAAATATTTCTTTCAGGGATTGCACCAGGACTTTACCTCCGACCTTCAGCATTGCAGGATATATACCATCAAGGCCGGGAGCTTTGTAATTTTCAAAGGAGGATAAAGCGAACTCTATCCTCTCCTCCGTGACAACCCTGGATGCTATATATCTGTCCAGCCTAGTAATGTTCAACGAGTGATCATCAGCTGGGCCTACGTCTGATAGGGTATTTCTGCTACCAGGGAAGTGTGTCTCAAATAAAATTTTGAACACCTCCTGTCTGGAATCCGTGTAGCTACCGTCAGACTTTCGAATGGAGTCCAGCTTGGCTGCGGTATCCCTTTGGAATATTTTATGCAGCCGTGATGTCTCCTTCATCCCTTCTAGCTCCTCGCAGTATTTCCTATAAGATTGGAGCTTAGAAGATCTAATCTCTTTCTTATAGTCATGCTGCGAAGCGCGATAGGCTTGCCAGTCCTCTTCTTTTTGAGTTTTTAATGCTCTATTTAGAAGCTTCCTGGTTTCTTTCCTGAGCCTTTGTAGCTTATTGTTCCACCACGGAACATTTTTGCCACATCTGCTCTTCCTGACTGGACAGGCTGCCTCGAAGGACTCAATTAAGGTCCGACTGAGTTTCCTCGTCTCATCCTCAATTTCCGTCCTAGAGTGCAGTTTGGGCACTGGGGTTAGCTTATTCCCCAGTGCCTGCTTGTATTTATCACAGTCAGTCTTCCTAGGATTCCGGCCCGCCGGTATTAGATTTGTCTCACCAGCTAGCTGGAATTCTAGGTATCTGTGGTCCGAAAGAGATTCCTCTCTTAGAACGTGCCACTTGGTAATCAGACCTTCCACCTTCCTATTGGACAGTGTCAGGTCTATTACTTCCTGCCGCCTCCTCGTGATGAAAGTTGGGTCTTTGCCCACGTTTTTCACCACGAGGTCGTGCGCCAGAATAAAATCCAATAGCTTCTCCCCACGGGAGTTGCACTTACTGCTTCCCCATAGGGTGTGCTGCGCATTGGCGTCGCAGCCGATGATCAGCCCCAAGTTATTGGATTCAGCGTATCGTACGATTTCCCGTAACTCCCAAGCGGGAGGTGGGCCGATTGAATCATAGGGCAGATAAGCAGAAACAATAATTGTTTCGCACCTGACCCCCGATTTTTTGTATGATACTTTGACCGCGACGACGTCTTGGCTACAGTATTGCCTTAACATCATGGCTTCGATTGAGTTTGGGACAATCATACAAGCCCTCGGTCTGTAACTTCTATCGTGATAGAAGAGTTTACCCCAAGTAACCATCCCAAGGCCACAGATGCGTTTTCTGCACACCCATGGTTCTTGTATGAGAGTTATTTGGGGGTATTTCCGCAGTTTGGTCAACCTTCCACTTAGTAATGCAGTGGCTGATTTACTGTGCTGCAGATTAATCTGAGTGAACTTCAAGTCCGCAAGGCTTCGGAGGCAGCTTTGGCAAAGCTTTTTCCAACCACCTTGTCCGCAGTCCTCGAGCCCGACTTCGCATTAGAAGGGCCAGCTTCGATTAAGTCTTTCTGGCTGATCTCCTTATGCGCTACGATACGAGGATCGGGTTTCCCCTTTGCCTCACTCGGTGACGAAGAGCTCGGGAGCCCGGTCTTGGCGACTTTCCTCCTTTTGCTCTTCGCTGGCTGCTCGGGTTTGCTCACCCCAGAGCTTCCGGCGACAGTCGAAGAGCCCGGGTTGGACGAATCCGCCTCGGATCTACTTCTTTTGTTCGCCGGTGCTATCGGGGTGGACGCAGAGCGAGCAAGTCCATCAGGTCCTCCGGCTTTCGCCTCCGGAACTTTGGCTTTCCTCGCTCTCTGTCTTAGCCGTCGCAGCTGGCGTTTGGACATCCCCTTGCTGTCCGCCACGTTCAAGGTAGGATCCCTTACCACTGTAGCCTCAAGCAAGGGGGTGGGAGTGTCCATCGAAACAGGATTAACCGTAGTCGCAGAGGAATACTGCTTTCCGGTCCTTTCCTGATTTAAAAGTAGGCTCTCCATTGACCCTGTCAATGTGCCAATCGATGATAGTTCGTCTGTAGACATCCTATCATCGGGGTCCAGTAGAGTACTTCCTCCTTGGCCTGGTCCCTTCACCTCGGCAGTCAATGGAGTTGGGGCCTGCACATTCCATGCCTCAGCCGCTTCTTCAGCGGGAGGATTCCCAGTTTCCTGGTTACCTCGTGCAGATAATAACTCCGTAGGCTTGACCTCCATTGTTCATGTGAATGTTCATGTCTGACGCCTCAAGACTGGCCTTTTCGACATGGGTGACCCTGTCGGCAACCTTGGTTACCGTCGACGTAGCCCAGTCCATCATCGGACGCGCGCAAGCTCCTTCACCGCGGCAAGGTGGGGGATCGGTCGAAGGAGCTATACATGTCAGTGTGTCATTAAGTTAAAGAACGTTATTACTGTTGAAGCTTGAAGGAGAACAGTAGACATAAAATATAGCATATTTCTCACTAGGGACTGGTTTTAACATACATATGTTCCTAAATACTCAACTATACCAGAAGATGTAACACTCAGAAAACTTGTACGAATGATATTTCACTTATTTTTGAATCAACTGAAAAGTTTTACTTTGTTTACTTATTGCGCCCTGCATAATTAATTTTTCATCGAACCCTCTCAAGAAAGTAAAATTACACGTAACCAAAATATATAAATATGCAATTGGCGGGGGAGTGCCAAGCCCGAGGCAGTTGTTGGGAGCGAACTTTGGGTTAGAAGTTAATGTTTGGTTTGCGTTAAACTTTTAAATTAATTCATACTAAAATATTTGATGCATTCTGTAAGTGCTCCAAGCTAACAAACCTTTAAGTTTGCTTTACGAAAGTTCTCACTATTAAAGTCAGCTGGGGAAAGCTTTTTATGGAAATCTAAAGAGAGCCATTCGATGTTTTCATACATGCGAAGACTCTTAACTTTCAAAGGAAAATTCTCTCTGTAGAACTCTCTTTCCCCGTTCGACGCTCGACTCCTGGAAATCCGGCAAACTCTTCAGTAAGCCGGGGACCAAGTCCTTAATCCGATTTCCCCCGGAACGATGTAATGTAAACATTTATTTTGCATGAGCTGAGTTTTCATTAAAAACTGCCCATCCAGCCAGTCACCCTGTAATTAAATAGCAGCCGGTCTACCCTTCGCTTTCCATGAGGGGGCTGACACATTCGATTGGGTTTGATTTCCGGCAATTCAGCGCTCTCCTTCCGGCAGTTATTGGCGTCAAAGTCTTGTAAAAACATATTTTAGTGGTGGAGCGTTTGGACCCCGGGGGTAAATTACCTGATTATAACTTGTAAGAGCGTGTCAATGATACTGAAATGAAATTTGCCTACGTGTCGGGAGTTCGCCAGTATGCCCATTGATTTTTATTTGCTTTGATCCCTTCCGGAAGCAACGATGAAGGAGACAGTGCCAGAGACGGATATGGCTGCAGGGATGCTGACTGCTGAGTGTGTGCGCGCTTACCAGGATGATAAGCCTTTTATTTACCGAGTCATTAATTTCGATGTCGTTCGGAATTACTGGGCCCGACGTTATTAATTTTCAATCGAAGCCTGTACTCCGTTATCGCTTCATTGAATAATTTAGTTATTGGTAGTGGAGTTTATTTCACAGATTTTGATCCAATTACTCAGCAGACCCATCATAATTTAGATGGCGATATTGCAAATAAATTGGCTCGGATGCCTTTGGGTTCAATTTCAAAGGGGAATGCAGTCTTTTTATGAGTGGGTGGTAGGTACGGTTGGTTGTCCTCGCGATCACAAATCAGCTTATGTGGTTTGGTAGTGTGTGTTAAAAGTAAGTAACAAAATAAAAATACCATAAACCATCTGACATATCAAATAATTGCATACAAAATAAATATATAAAAATTAATAATACAAAACAAATACCATATAAACGGCATATTTAATAATTGCTATCACAATTTAAATCGATTACAGAAAAAACAGCATTATAAATCTTAGAAATGGCCGAGGTTAGTTCAAAGGAGCCGCATAATTGGTTCTGTGATTATTGGCATACAGAAAATCTTGCCTGTTGATCAAACTCCATGTATACGAAGTAAGTCGTCATTGACACGACTTATGCAGTCCTCAAGCAAGCCTAGAGGATGCCAGCGCACAGATGCACAGAGACATCCTTTGTCATACTCCGGAGATCATTAATATAAAAGCAGAGTAGTAGTGGGCCTAGGATTGAGCCCTGCGACACACCTTTGAGTATGCGTTCTTTGTCGAATAAGCTATTGTTAAGCCTTCCATATTGTTCTCGTCTACTTAAATAACGTTTTAAGAGCTTGATAGCTGTTGAGGAAAATGAATATTGGCAAATGCCTTGCTAAAGTCTAATAAGGTCAGAATTGTGAGGTGGTCCTCATCCAAGGATTTATGTAAATATATCAGAAGCTGTTTCACAACTATGATACTTTCGGAAACCAGATTGGCAAGCTGTGAAGTGTTTCCCATTATTAACGTATGCTACCATCTTCTGACACAACAATTTTTCGAATATTTTGCTCAGAAAGCATACTAAGCGTCTAAAACCGCCGTGGACTGACGCTGTGGGTTCCTTAGTGATTGGTGTGATGAGACCCTGTTTCCATTGAGAAAGAAGGCAGGAGGCCGTCAACAATGATTCATTATATGATGCAATACTTTAGTTATGCATGGAACTTTCATCTTCAGATTTAAGATAAATCTGTTGAGCAGTGTTGACGATTTTAATGTAGGAATAAATTTTATTTCTTTTAGCAGCTTGTATCAATATAGGTGGGCTTGTTTCTCAAGATTTACATACATAATATGTATAGACCAGGCGGAATCTGTTTTGGGTTGGATGTTTCATCTAGCATATAGTTGTAAAGCCTCCCATTACCAGTGCAATTCATATTTTTCCATTCCCTTCATTCGATAATTCGTTCCAACAAATCCATTTAAAAATCATAAATTTTCTTTCTTACCAAAACAAAATTTTTGCTTTCGCATCCGTCCTGCTGCACAGAGGTCTTTAATTTATCAGAGTACAACCAAATTCCATTACAAAATACGAACACGTGTTTTCTCCTGAAATTCACAAAGATCCATAGTTTGCATCCTACATGGGTTTATCTTCGTGACTGTGAGGTAGTATATAACATACCTGCGATATTAATCCCTCAGGGGAACTAGCTCTTTACAGCAATAGCAAAAACACTCGGAAGTTTATCGTTTGGGTGCACTTTATGCAATGCATGAACGCTCATTGCTTAATGCACCGGGGTATGCGATAGCACTCGAAAAATTTCATGGAAGGTATAATTGTATTGCAACCTAAAAAGTTGCCCCGGCGACGTGCTTTATTTCAATGGGAGGAGTATATTTACATGGATGCGTGAAATGGAAAAATTTTACAGGAATTTTAGATGCAGGTGAATTTAACAGTGGGTGGGACTCATACAAACACAGTCATGATTTTAATTTAACTATAATAATTGAAAACTATGTTAAGTACACAGTACACATTTACATTTCGATATTCAGCCAACCTTACGGCAAAATAATAAGGAAGTGTCTATTGCAGTTCTGATGTGTACATTTGGGTGTGTATCCGTACGACTGAAATTCGCGAATTGCATCGCCTACTGACGGATTATTTGCCTTTTACAAAATATCTATTGACTGTGAACTCCGTGTATTTACACACAAACACATGAACACACCGAAATGCAAATATGTAGTCGATTCCAAAGAAAAATAATAATGGAGTGCCTCAATAGTTCAGTTGGTGGCGCTATGCATGGTGGTGAGCCAGTTGGATATGCTAGAAGTTGTGGATTTGATTCCCACTAGATACCCTCGTAAGGAGTGGTATCACCTAATCTATGGCAACATAAACTATAACTTCCACTTTTTATTCATATTATACATATATGTATTTGAATGGGCATTTTTCACCGCATAAAACAAATTGCACACTAAATATCCCACACTAAAAACATGCAAACTAGCACTATCCAACCTTACGTTTCCAGCGTTCTCAGCTTTTCTTTACATTAATTTACTTTGTTGCAAGATACTTCGCGCCATTTATGATCTCTCCTCCACTACTTTAATACTGCTCCTCACAAATGAAATGCTGGGAATTCAAATAATTTCAAGGCTTGGGTGAATGGTTATCCTTAAGAGCCAAAGTAACCCGAAATTACGACATCTCATTCATACCCACCTATAGCAGTCGGTGTAACAATTTCTCACCACCCGCACACCGGATGAATAAAATAAACGACATGAAATTACTTCAATGCTTAAAACATTAATTAAATAGTAAAAATTAAATTATGGTGTATTATGTAATTACGAAACATGCTAGTCAAATTTCAGAATAAATAAAAAATTTTTGCCTTAGAAATATGAACATAAAACGGTTCTTCCAAATGCTTTAGGAATTTTTTCACATTCCAGTTATTGCAATTACCTGATAGAATTTTGGCGTCACACCAAATTCCAATTTTATCGTCCCTTCAATTTATTACAATCCTCACTAACTTGTTTATACGAGCGGAAGTCCATTGTTCGTTCAAAAGGCAAGTTGCGTCAGAAAGGAATTAGTCTTCGATACCATTCCCATCGCCCATTTGATTTGGATTTGTGTTGGGCGCCAGTTTATTTTCAACGGGCCATAAACTCAACTTCCTCGGCTGATTTATAGTTGCAAAAGTGGACTGAGATATAAACACCTCCTTCTGCACGATAGAGGGTTCAACATTTAACCAGCAGCCAGAAGCCCAACTTACATAGGTGACTAGGGATTACAGAGCCTGTTTTAGCAGGTGGAACATGTGGAGCTGTTCAGGACTGTTAGGTGAATTTTTTAGTAGGCGGAGACTGAATAGAGGTCACCTATTATGGGTAGGGAACAAGTAATAAAAAATATAACCTCAAACCCTCTAATCAACAGGTTTCAGAAGCTATGGCACTCAAATAAATTTATTACGCTTTTTTACTAACACGACAACGATTTAGGAAAGCACTTGCCTGAATCAATAAGATGAAACGTTAAATGCACTCTCTGATGGACATTAATAACCCCGTGGAGCGAATCCCATTAGTAAATTGCGTTGCTTTTGGACAAGCAACAGATTCTAAGAGGAGAACTCTTTCACCATAGGCCTGCCAGTTTATCAGAATGTTAAATCGAGTGAACGCGTTTTTTCTGTGCATTATCTGGGTGATGTGTTACATCTGTAGGACGCTGGGAGTATTGCCTATTGCAGTGGGCAAAAATCGTAAAAGATTCCAACAAAGTCTCCCGTTCACCGTGTACCGTGGTGGCGGGGTGATTTGTACTTGCCTGCTTTTAATTTCACCCACATTTGTAATATCGGCCCGACGTTTATGGACAAAGTAGCGCAAAATATGTCCAATATGCTACGCATATTTTTGTTAGGCTCTGTAGGTAGCCTCCGACTGCCAATTACTTATATTTTGTCAGTTTATTACAAATATTGCCCAGTTAGATCAATTTTAATAGTACTGATTTATTGAAGTAAAACTTCTTTACGCACGCTTGACTTGGGGAGTAAAGGGCGGCCCCCATAGAATCCTTCACCGTCAAACTTCACCTTCGCCGCCGCTGCACAACTATTGAATACATGCATTCATATGGGAGCTAACCCATAGCCGCCTCGCCGCCAGACCGTTGCGAGAGGAAATTTAAAGGAATAGTCAATAATCTGGTTGCAGCAGACCGTCGCCGTCGCGTCGTGAGGGAGCTTTGCTGAGAGGGCTTTTACAAGTTGTGATTGGCCAGTTGGGATTCGTTGAATCAGCTATTTATTTGACAAGTAAAGGTTTGAATTTGATATCTGTGAATTGTTTTGGTGGTTTTTTAATTATTTGGTTTGCTGTTTCTTCGTTTGGATTTCCTGGAGGGTGCCGAGTTTTTCCCGAATTCATTAGTCTAGTTTCTTGCCGAATTGGTACTAGATTTCTTGTTAATTCGCCTTCGAAGCATACTGCGCCAGTTGACGGTTGGTCTCGAATTGTCATAAACAGCTGAGCGGCAACGGTGGCGGTGAAGGATTCTATGGGTTCGGGTCGCTCTTGCTGCACTGAAAGGGCTTTAAGCTCTCAAAGCTCTGCTGCAAAGTTGACGGTGAAGGATTCTATGGGGGCCGCCCTTAAGCTGATGAATGCGTTACGAAAAGTGTGATCGGGCGAGGCAGAGCTTAAGAGCTTAAAGCTTTTTGAGTGTGGCAACAGCGATAAAGAACCGCGCCCGCGTGCACGTGGACGTAGACACGTGAACTTAAAACTTCAAGTTTTTAGCACGCGTACGGAGATAGGCGAACCCATAGATTCCGTAAGCGTTAAGGTTCCGTTGCCGCACAGCTATTATTTCATATATCATATTTTATCAAGTGAGGAATAGCCCAGTAAAATTAGAGTTTGAAGCCTGAAGAAGCTGGATTTTGTGGAGTCCCTTTACTTCGATGGCTTAAGCATATCCTGAAAAGTTGCCTAAATTTGCCAGGGGTTCTTCTTTTCTTTTGGGGTGAAAGGGGCTTAATTTTATTTTTTTTTGTGAATATCTCGTAAAATATAAATTTGTCGAGGAAACTAGTTATGAGAAAATTGTGGCCTATGCAGTTCTGCACAAAAAGAGTCCTCACACTTTTCATCGTTTTTGTGTAAAACGTGCAGTTTGCAACATTCTTTTGAAGTAAAACTTCTTTACGCACGCAGTCAGTCAGCTGGTGAATGTGTGACGAGAGCGTTACGAAAAGGGTGATCGGGCGAGGCGAACGCTTGACTTGGGGAGTAAGCTGGTGAATGCGTGTCGAGAGCGTTACGAAAAGTGTGATCGGGCGAGGCGAACGGAAGTTGAGAGAAGACACAGTGCAGGCCTATTAGGCCTGACTATAATAGTCTTATGATATCTTAAGACTGCCTAAGATTTTGTACAATCATATGAAGTGCCACACTGACAACTATAATAGTCTTATCCAATCTTTCGCTCACTTTCGAAATCTTTTCGAAATCTTAAAGAGCACGGTCCGGAGCGAACAAATCATAAGGAATCTTAACAAAAGTGACGTTTGTGAAAAAATTGGTTTATAATTCGAGAGAAATTTAAAGTAATGGTGAATGAAATGGAAACATTAAGTGATTTAACTTTGTTGGTTGAATTAGTGGTTGCAAGTGTCAAAAATTCATTAAGACGATTATAGTTGAGCTTAAGATTCATTATGATACTGCCGAATCATAACCAATCATAAGGAAATTTGACAGCAAATCTTAGAGAGTCTTAAGACTATTATAGTCAGGCCTATTGTCTGTATCACACTGTAGGAGCAAGAGAGAGATATTTGTAGAAAATTAATATATGTTTATGTGTGTATATATTACACACATATATAAACATATATATACAGGGTGTTCAGAGGTGGGAGGGAAATAATGCAGGAGGTGAAAGGTCAGGCCGAGGCAAGCAAAAAATCGTATGGGTGGGGGGGGTCACCTCGCACCGTTCGGCAGTTACAGGGTGATTCGTAAATCAGGATGTTGCCTTATATGGGAACCGCTATTGTATTTTTATTTTTTTTTCTACGCATCGCAGCGACCCCAAACCGGTCTCAACAAATCACTATTCTGAAACCCTTTCCAAAAATGTCAACACCGCCCCCCTACCCCCAACCCCTTGGCCGCAATCACCTCTGGAAGTTGAAAAATTGAATTTTATTTCACGATTTTTCATCTTTCGCCCCACTTTTCTCCTAAATTCACGTTATTAACATACCTACTTTTTATTGTTTTTAAGTTTCCTATCTAATTACCTTTCAAAAAAGGTACAACATGCACAGGTAGAAAAAGGATACAAAAATCCTGAAATTAAAACATCTTCACAGGTACCTAATTACTTTATTGCCCCATAATGGAAAAAGTTGTTAAGTAAAGAATTTTAATGACAGCAAGTTCGGAAATGTTTATTTAGGAAACACAGGTAATAAAGTTTTATTATTTCACAAAAACTGTTATAAAATACTAAATGGAATCTCGTTAAATGGCGTTATTAGTTTATGATATCCAGTATTGACTTCTAAGTATCCTGACGCTCCGTGTCTAATACCTCCTATGAATTATGGTATAAAAATGGGTAGGTTTGAAAGGACACTGACCATAGTTGAAGAGGAAATTGATAAGAACGGGTGTTTAACACAAAACATTAAGACAAAATGGCAGAATTCACTGTTGAAGAGTATGCCGACATAATTTACGTGTACGGTTTAGTAGACGGAAATGATAGTGAGGCCTTACGGGAATTCCAAAGGAGATTCCCGAATCGGCGTGTACCCGATAGAAGGGTATTTTCAAGGACTTTCAGGAGGTTAAAAGAAACCGGAAGTGTGACCACCCCTAAAGCAGAAGCGCGATCAGGAACTTCGGCCGATTCAGCGGAAACCGACCAACAAATTCTCAACATTGTCAGGAACAGCCCTGAAATAAGCATCAGACAGGTCGCACGACGGTTAGGATTGTCTGTAGGGAGAGTGTGGACCGTTGTGAACCGAGAGGGACTACATCCTTACCACCATACCTCGGTCCAAGCACTACATCAAGGAGATTCCGAAAGACGATTGCAGTTCTGCACTTGGCTGCTCGAGTCTGACATCGAAAACAGAAGGTTTATAGACCGAATTCTGTGGACGGATGAAACGCAATTCACCCGGGATGGCATCACAAACTTCCACAACCTCCATACCTGGTCAGATGTGAACCCACATAGGACAAGGTGTCGGTCCTTCCAGCAAAGATTTAGTGCCAATGTCTGGGCTGGCATCATCGGCAACCAGTTGATAGGACCCTTCATCTTGCCTCAAGTGCTGAATAGTCAGCTATATTCGGACTTTTTGGAGAATACCCTTCCGGATCTGTTAGAGGATATCCCCTTGGCCACCAGAAGCGCAATGTATTTACAGCACGACGGAGCACCTACGCATACTGCGAACATTGTTAGGGCAAAGTTGAATGAACATTACCCAGAGCGCTGGATTGGACGAGGTGGACCGATTCCTTGGCCTGCTA
This sequence comes from Neoitamus cyanurus, assembly GCA_947538895.1. Lineage (NCBI taxonomy): Eukaryota > Metazoa > Arthropoda > Insecta > Diptera > Asilidae > Neoitamus > Neoitamus cyanurus. The sequence goes on along the minus strand of OX384544.1, from coordinate 15,328,729 downwards.
GATCACCGGACCTTAATCCACTGAACTTTTTCTTATGGGGAATGATGAAAGATGATGTTTACTCACAACCAATCAACACCAGAGAAGAATTAGTTACCAGGATTGGGACTGCAGCGACAAAAATACGGGAGAGACTGGCTACCATAGACCTCAAACGCGGAATCAGAAAAAGGCTACTTACATGCATCGAGACTGGCGGAGAACATTTCGAACATCTTTTGTAGCACATAAGTTTTAATTGTAATTAGTTTTTAAGTAAACAAAATTTATTTTTTAGTTAATTTAAGTATAATTTCTTAAAAATTCGAATTATCCTAACATTTTATAAAAGGATTTTTGTAAATAAATGTTTGTATCCTTTTTCTACCTGTGCATGTTGTACCTTTTTTGAAAGGTAATTAGATAGGAAACTTAAAAACAATAAAAAGTAGGTATGTTAATAACGTGAATTTAGGAGAAAAGTGGGGCGAAAGATGAAAAATCGTGAAATAAAATTCAATTTTTCAACTTCCAGAGGTGATTGCGTCCAAGGGGTTGGGGGTAGGGGGGCGGTGTTGACATTTTTGGAAAGGGTTTCAGAATAGTGATTTGTTGAGACCGGTTTGGGGTCGCTGCGATGCGTAGAAAAAAAAATAAAAATACAATAGCGGTTCCCATATAAGGCAACATCCTGATTTACGAATCACCCTGTAACTGCCGAACGGTGCGAGGTGACCCCCCCCACCCATACGATTTTTTGCTTGCCTCGGCCTGACCTTTCACCTCCTGCATTATTTCCCTCCCACCTCTGAACACCCTGTATACATACATATAGATGAAGCTAAAGAAGTTTTACTTCAGTCGTGTGGTCTAAAGCACACTCGTATTTTTTATAGATTTAATTATAAATGTGTTTTGTTTAAATCTTTTTAGTTCTTTTTTACGGTCAGTCAGGTTTTTTGGTTTTTTAAATCAACTTTTTTATTTCTATCTTTTCCGTTCATTTATGAAGAAAGTTTGAAAAATTTAAGTTTATTTAGCATTTCTCATTCCAAATTACATTTAAACATATAATTTGCATAAATATTTGTAAGCCATTTAAAAAAACCCGTTATGTTGATAACCCACTCGATAGGTTTAAGGGAAAAAAAATTTTGAAGTCATATAATATGGCGCCAAAATTTGGCCATTTTAATTTTTATAATTTTGATATATATATCTAGTGCCACTCTCGCAATTAAGACGAATCTAACAACATCTCTCAAGTTAAAATCCATCAAGCCGTTTAGGCTACAGAGCGTGACAAAGATACATACATACATACTCGATGAACATAACCCTCCGACTGGCGCAGTTGGGTAAAAAGGGCACCAAGCCATTTCTGAAAAGTCGTGAGTTTTCATAATTGTCATCAATTTAAATCAAATATTATTGGCAACGTTGTGCCAATGTCCAGAAAGTATGGTTTCAGCTTGAATTGAACTTTTTAAAGCTTATTAAGTTCAAATTTCAGTTTCCTAAAAAGGTGTTGGAATTCGCTTTACAGAAAGCTTGCAGTTCAACTTTATTTGCCACTTGTGAGGAATGAAAGCTTACTCAGTAAATACTTTTGGGATATACGGTACATGGAAGCGTTTGTTTCAAAGAACAATGTACAGGCTGCATGAAATCATTTCTTATAGTTTTTAAGGAAAATTTATTTTCTATAGCTGCGTTCCTTTGGGCCGACGTACTCTTTTTCTACCCGTGTACTATACGATGTTCATAAAGCGCATTCCAGTTGGCGGTAACCATTGATTTTATATGCGGTAACTTAAGTAAGTCCATCAGCTTTTCCTTTGAAATAGATGTTTGTGCCAAAAACTGTAGTCTGAACTCGCGTAGCATTGGGCACACAGCAACAAAATACCTTTAGAGAGGCTTACTCTTGCTACAATTTAAAAAAAATAAATTTTAGCTGAAAAGGTTTTTTTTTCAATTGTGCATTTTCCTAATGAAAACCTGAATTACCTTTGACACACTAACCATCATTATTGCGGTAAGAGTCACTTTTAAATTTATCCTCCATCCCATCGAAATCTGTTCAGGAAGTTAATAATTTTGAGTCGTCATATTGGATCCGCCATTTTCCAATTTGTTTCAAAAGTTTTATTATTAGTGTTTGAATCATTAAAGTCGGTGCAGAAATAAACTCACAGAAGGAATCACAACCTCTGGTGTTAGTGTTTTAATAATATAGATTATGCTATAAAAACTCTTTGCGGAACTAAATTCACAGTGTCAAATTTTAGTTTGATTCTGAAGAATATCAAAAGCAATATGCATAGATCTGTCACATTGTTTTCCTGGCGTCAGTTTCAGGTTCTGAATGGTGAAAAGTTTTCAATATGTATAGTCCAACGTACTAGACTGCCGATCGAAAAATCCCAGGTTCGAGTCTGACTCGGACCGCAATATTCCATTTCGAGAGTGTGCTTTTGTGATAAGCGACAAATGGCAGCCCCATTAATTAGCATGTAGCTCCCACGTACGAATGAATCACCAGGCACTATTAATACCACTACTATTTGGGTAAAATATTAAAGTGACCACTATACGGAGTTGTATGAAAATGCATGTTAAACAAATGTTTCAAATTTTAAATGTTCGCTTAATCATACTTCCCTTTTTGTTTTCAATTCCGAAGTCGAATTTCCATTGCACTCTTAGCTCAGGCAAATGACCTGAAAACAAGGTGCAGTTTCCAATAATTAAAAGTAGCATTTTTATGATTGATTCCGAGGTTCTTGGGATCGAAGATCACGAATTTCGCAATATCTGACTGATCCGAGTTGACCTTGACGAGATCAAAGAGTCAAATTTAAAAAAAAAAGAAAAAAAAATTAGAAGTCAAATTTCTTAGATTGATTACAATTGATTTTAAACATTGCTCTCATTGCAATTTTTGGCGATTATATGATTTCAGGATTTGGAAATGGTTATGGAACTCAATTAAACAAAATCTCCCTTAATTAAATGAAATATTTCTTTCACTCATCAATTACCGCTAATTATAGAACTCTAAGGAATAAATCACTTATTTTTAAAATAGGATATTTTCATGACAGATTCGAAATCACGACCCCGCAAACCTCATAGAGCGGGTTTTCAAGGCAATCCTTTGAAGTTTAACTTTTTGGCATTTATTTTCATTTGTGAGAAAATCAGAGTCTTTGAGCTTGGATACCTCGCCAAGGTCGGCTCCAATCGGTCATTTACTTGCTTACTTATCCGGAATTACAACCCTGGGTGGGTTTGAGTCTATAATAATAAAGGTCTTCATCAGTCCCTATCGATGGTCATCGTCCTCCAGTTTCCTGCACCTAGTTTATCCAGGTCCTGTTCCACGCAATCCTATCACCGGAAGTTCGGCCTCCCTCTTCTACGTTTGCTTTGTGGGTTACTGGCGAATCCTATTTTTTGCAGGTACGACTTCAACTATATGAGCAATGTATCCACGCCAGCGTAATCGGGTTATCTTATGTTTTTGGACCACATCTATGGCTTCGTAAAGACGGTAGAGTTCTTCGTTTGTCCGTATCCTCCACTGCCCATGTTGGCAAACAGGACCAAATATTCCACGGAACAGGTTGCGTTCGAAGTTTCAAAGTCCATGATTCAGTGCATTATTTTGTTAAAGCCCTAATGGCTCTATTGGCGAGCGTAATTCTTCGTCTTATTTCCTGGCTGGTCTCTTTGTCGACTCCGATCGGTCAGATTTTCCGAATGATATCATACTCACGCATGTCATCCGTAGAAGTCATCTCATGTCAAACGTTGCACGACATTATGTGTTAATTTATCGCAATTTACCGCTTAATCACACTAAAAAAAGATACTACGACAAACCACTAGTTTTCTGAGATGAGTGCATTGCTCCCATCACGCAACTGCAAAAGCGATAAGCTCTATTTGCGCTAGTTGCGTGCTCCCCAAGTACCTCAGGTGATCTCAGTTAAGACGATCGTTTCACAAAAGTCGCGAAGGCCAGCACGCGGGAGTATGCCGAATGGACACCAAATAAAACTTATTGGTCAGCACTTGTCAATTGTGCGCCCAATTAAACAATTAACTCAATTAAAACTCTTCTTCCGAAAGGGGAATCTTTTCAAAATTTTATTTATATCACTACGAAAAACAAATAGATCTTTATCGGAAGCATAGACGATTCTTTCATGTCAGTGGATTTTATGTTGGTACCTCAGTAAATTTTCCTTGACGTAATTTGGTTTCTTTGATTTGTTATTTTAGCAAAACAGCTTGTACTATATATAACTGGATTTAATTGCATATAATTTTATATTTTGGTTTTTGCAGAGCCGTCTGAAACTAATGGAATTCTAATGTATTTTGTAATCTCTCTAATACTAGAATTTTTTACATTTTACCGGATGTGGTAAGATGTCGAGATTCTGTCACGACATTAAGAATACATATGGGGTTTTTATGGCAAGATTTACATAAATTATACTTGAGTTGTTTTAAGTAGAACTTAATCGAAGTATGGCAATGTAATAGTAATCTACAGCTTTTGGCAAGTCACTGTCGACCTTCGTCGTGTATCTCTTGATGACTTCTTATCCTGGAACAAGATCATGCGCATAATCCCTATTTAGTACGTTTTCCTCCCAAAGCACCTGGAAGAGAACTGTACTACCACCCTTTTCTCGCCATTTGATAGAGCGCGCATAACTCATGTATTGAATGGAAATATCCCTCGCACATGTTCTTAAATTCATAAATTAATTAAATTAGGTTCCATTTAAGATCAATTTTTCTCCCTTATCATGCAACAAAATTTTTGCGTTCGGGGCGAAGTTCGAACGCATCTCTGGTCCAGGTAACCACTTTTCGCCTTGGGATGGGCCTACGCAACTGATATAAATTGAAGTGATTGAATCAATTGATGCCAGCGGCGAAAATCTCTCACAGCCACAAAAGACACATTTTGTACCCATGCTCACTTTATGCTTTAATCGAATTTTACTCGATGCTTTTTGCATGGGCAATTGTTCATCGTCACCATGCAACGATTGCGTTGCGGCAGTGTTTGCCTTTTTGCTCAAAAATCAAAGTCTGACGTTATTGAGCAATTATTGGCGAGATGCAACGATCCATATTTTGCTCAATTCGATTTGAATGCAATTTGGTGCAAGCATGGGTGGGAAAAGTTTGAAAGTTCTCATCTAACAGCCATGGGAAACGGCTGACGGTATAATTTAAAAGTGCAGAGGTTCCCTAGATGGAGCAATGTGAATATGATAAACGATTAACAATTGTGATGAATTCTCTGCTCGGCTAAGTGGTCTGATAACATGCGAATTTACATAATCAAATGTGGATTTATTCACTCTAATGAATTTGAAATTAGTGTTTGTGTTATAAGTGATATTATTCTTTACCAGGCAACTCGCAGGTGCCCTTCAACTAGAAATTTGGAGCACTTAAGCCATTTTAATAGCCAATTTTATGGAATAGGCAACATGAAATGTTCACTAATTTAGCAAAAATTGTGTAGAAAACTATGTAGAACACAAGATAGCATAACAACACTTACAGGTATTAAGCATTTAAAGAAATGACGTCTTTCTAGGCAAGTATGTTTTGTATCTATATATGTAAATCAATTTTTTTTTCAAGTTTTATTATCATTATCTTAATCAAGTCTATCGAAATTGAATGACGTTGACTTAAGGTGACCTTCACTTTAAGAATTTCAAACAAGTCTGTTGTTTTTTCTTACATAAATAAGTTTCTTAGCATCATAGAATTACTCTGTTTACTATATTATCTAACGGTATAAATAGAAACCGCTTTCTATTCAACTCGGTGCGGCGCGCAACAGTTGTAGTTTGTTAAGTAATATGACATAAATACTGTAGAAGATAATAAAAATAAAAATAGTAGATTTCAGCGAAGCTAACAAACTATTATCTAATGAACAGTTTAGTTTCAGATAAAGGCATTATACTTCCCAACCAGTACTAAGGATTACTAAACATTATTAAGAAAAAAAGTAATAGGAAAAAATCCACTAGACTTGTCCTTCTCGACATACAGCCAGCTTTCGACACTGTTTGGCTTTAATTTACAAGTTTTTGGTTTTCCCCACTATACTATACGTGCACGACAAAATTTTTAAATAAGTTCAATGTATGCCTTGCCTCTGCATCTTCTACAACCAGAGATATACTATCAGGAGTCCCCCAAGGTTCTGTTATGGAACCAATCCTATATAGCATATATACAGCGGACTTTTCAAGAATTCCACAATATTACACATCTATCTTTGCTGATGAGACCGCCATTTTCAGAGCACACGAAGATGCAGTTTACATAAATGGGCAAATATTTTCATAAATAGTAGATAAAAAACATACTTTAATAAAACTCAAGCAATGTTTTTTACACGTAGAAGACACATATGTTATTTACCCAGCAGTAATATAAAAAGTATTAACGGTTGTGATAAAACCTGGAAAGATTTTGCAAAATACTTAGGTATCACACTTGATAGGACTTTTACCTTTTCAAATCATATATATACGGTCATAAATAATAGTAACACTTTAATCAAAATATTGCACCAATGAGGTCCTTTTTCCAGACCACAAAACTGTCATAGATGAAAGAACTCAGATTCTAGCTCCAACTGTAAGTTTCCTATTGTATAAAATGTTTATATTTATATCATCTTTTGAAATACATATGTATCTATCTAGTCTGACATACGTACACATCTTATATTTGTGTAATATATCGAAGAGCATAGGGCATAGCTGTCGTGTATCATTCGTCACGAAAGCATGTGTAATAGTTGAAAAAAAATCTGAACCTGATGGTCATTTTAAAGATCATTATCATAAAAATACTTTAAACTATTATCTGTTTTTGAACTGGTAAGACAATTCTAATCAACACCTACTCGGTCGATTTCAAAACATTAAAAAATGTTGATTTAAAAAACCAAAAAACCTGACTGACTGTAAAAAAGAACTAAAAGGATGTAAACAAGACATTCATAATTAAATGTATAAATAAATCAGTACTATTAAAATTGATCTAACTTATTAATCTAATTTGTAATAAACTGACAAAGTATAACTAATTGGCAGTCGGAGGCTACCTACACAGACCAGCAAAAATATGTGTAACTCTTTGGAGCAAAACAATCTTAATCATGTTGGATTCGAACCCGGGACCACTGGAATAGCAACCACCATACCTCCCTAATTTTAAATCTGAGGTTTCTGGAAAGTTTAACTAAGGCAGCTCTATACTTAAAATTCAGTATAATTTTCTTTCGTTTAAGAAATATTTCACGCAGAGAAAATTGTTATTAAAAATAGAGAAACCCAATCAATGATGTATTTTCTTTATTTTAATGCCAGACACTTTTCTGAGTGTGTGCATATTTTATTTATTTCTTGAAAGTTTCAACATTACATACACAAACACATATTAACTTTATCTGAACAAATTGCGACAAATTTAGTTATAATTATTCGAAAATATTTTGCAGGTTAAATAAATTACTAAACATTTTTAAATAGATATTAGCACTTTAAAAAATATTTTCTGTGAAAGACCAACATCTCCGTAAGGTATTACATAATGTGAAATATGCATTTTAATCATTTAAATGTACATGACTTTATGATATTGTCATATAAAGTGAAGCAAGAGCCTTTGCCATCAGACCCGTTTGTTGTTATCTCTGCTACTACTTTTATTCGGGAATTTTTCACTCAGGCATTACTTATATAGTATGTAACATATATAATACCTATAGTGTTTTTGAAACGAAGAAAGAAAGCTTCTTCTTTAATATATTTCAAAATAGCTTTATCTTACATTTGCCTTTTGATCTATTCAATTTGAAAACCACAGTATCTTATTTATTAAATACAACACGAATATAACGTTACATCTATATGTTTGATAAATAATTTTTTATTAACATTCTATGTAAGTAGTTCTAAAGTGTTTTAACAAACTTTAAATGTAAATAAACTCTACTCAGATCTAATACCTCATTACTTATACAAGGTGGGCCTTAACTTATGACTCTATCGGAAAGTACCATTGATTATACAAATGGCGCTGTACGTCAATTTGGTTTTGATATTTGTGAAGCGAACAGAATTAAAATTAATGTAGATAAACAATGGATCGCTGTACTCCTGAAGAATGCGGAATAATCGCCACGATGTTTTTGACAAAAAATTCGTTAGTGATTTTGGTGCAGCGTGCATTTCGTTCCCGTTTTCTGGCCAGCCAGATTCCCACTGGTCGGTTAATGCGACGTTTAGCCGTACGACTCTTAGAGAGTGGAATAACACGGGACCGAGCAAGATCTGGAAGGCCTCGTATCTCTCGTAGCGGAAGATAATGTGGAGGCTCCGTCGACATCTCTGCAGGGGATCAACGACGAAGTGGACGATTTTGCGTCAAAAATCATCATGAGTACAAGCCACAAACTCTGGAAGCTTTCAAGGAGAACATTCGTCAAGAAGTGGAGAACTTATCGCCCATGAAGAAACCTATGGAAAATGCCATTAAAACATACCAAATGTTTATCAATAAGGGCGGCGCGGTCATTTAAGCGATATCATTTTCAAAACATGAAGGAAAAAAAAACATGAATGCCAAATAAACATTTAAAAAAAACCTCATTATTTTTTGTTATTCTATTCCAAAGATATTGCTTTGGAAAATACAGTCATACATTATGGCCCACCTTGTATATAGATATAAACACTTAATTTAAAAACTCAATAGACAAACCATTTTTCACAAATAAGGATCTACACACATTTTTCATTTAGAGAATAAAACTTTAAAACAATTTTTTTGTATTTGAAACAAAATATAACATCACTTTTCAAAACTCACGAGTCTTTGTTTACAATATAAATATAACACAACAAAATTATATTGACTAAAGTTGTGTGAAAAAATGATGTTGCAACGCTATTATCCATTTTGAACATTCCAAAAATATGAACAGCTGTACACTCCTTTAGTTGTAACCCTAATAAAAATGTGTCAATCTGAAAAATATTATATATTTAAATTTTTATTTAAAAAATATAAATAATTTATCTTACACTTCTGTTGAGGTCTTTTTGACACTGCGAACAACTTGTTTGGAACACATAAGTTGGATATGGTGGCATCCGTGCAGCGGCGCCAAAGATAAGAATTAATTGCAAGCTATGAAGGTTCATGAGAAGCATGAAGATGTATACTAAAGCTGCTTCTTTTGGTCTTAAAGCAGAAATGGCATGATATAGATAAAAAAGAAGTACTGTTACCCAAAATGAAATGCATAAGTTGAACAATGCATTAGCCTGAAACAGAAATTCGAACGTCCTCATTAGTTTGTAAATCTCTGTATGCTTTTGGGTAAGTCTGTCTATAATTTGAGAGCACTCATTAAGAGTATTATGATTATTTTTATGCTTAAATATTTTTTCAAATGTTTTATCCACACAAAACTTTATCTTGTTTAGCTGTTCGATAAGTATTAGAAAACATACAAACGAAACATTTATTACACTTTGTGGAGCATAAAATGTGTAATTAGTCAGAAAATTCCCGTATACTAAATGTTTATATTCGAACAGCATGCATGCATAAGCTGTTATTAATGTATCTAGGGAGATGTTGATACCAAGCACAAAAACTCTAAAGCAGGTAAAAATTAATGTACTTGTCCCAATTGAATTGTCTTTTGTGAAACAACCATCGATTTGTATTAATAGTCTATTAAGGAACTTCATGAGTCTTTTGCGATAAATTAATTGTTGCAGACAAGTAGCAAGAAACACAATTAACTGAACTGAATGTCCAATATAAATAAAAATATGCGCAGACTTATGGCTTATTCTTCTCTCATCTATTGATGAATAAACTACAAAATCGGGCGAAACAATTGCAAGGACGACAAGCACAATGGCACAATGTATTGTAGACAAAACACTTTCCTCGAATTTTCTGCGTTTTTTATTAAAGTTTAACAGGAAAACACCCAAAAACCTACACGAGTAGTATGTCAGTCGCACTACGCACATAATGTAGGACTTTACTCTAATAACCATATTTGTAAACTGACTTTTGGGACAAAATGCAAGTGTGCCCTGGAAGTAATTCCGCTAATGGAAGTGGCAATGGTATCTTAGTGATTAGTGATTCTCAGAGTTTAGCTTACATTAGTGAGTTTATAATAAACACACCTTTACCTGCGAGTGGTGATGACAAAGGACATTTACTTTAATCTAGAAAATGCATCGTTTCATTAATATAATTTAAATTAGCAATGATCAGCGAAACTGACTGGAGAGCACAAACAGTATTTAACGACATAAATGGTTAGAACCTTTTTTGTGGACGATGAAATTCTATGTATACTTTTTTGGCTCGAATTATTTTACTGTTAAATTAACATTTTCGGAATGTGACCGCTGGGGACTTAGTATGATTTTCAGAAATGGAGGTCGACGGTTCACGCTATCCAGGCGGTGCTGCCCGAGCCACCGAATGTGGAAATAATTATTCCCGCCAGGTGTGCCTGCTGGTGACTCTGGATGTGCGCAACGCTTTTTACTCGGTGAGGTGGGGGGATGCGCTCAATGCGCTCAATGCGCTATGTCTTGCTGATAATGGGGGACTACTTTGAAGGATCGCACCTTCACCTACGAAACGGAGGGTGGTCCGGAAATGAAGGTCCTCTCGGCAGGGTGGCGCAGGGTTCCATACTGAGGCCCGACATATAGAATTACAAGTATCACCGCTAGACAAGAAGGCCCAATGGAAGCTCAACCAGGTGAAGCGTCGGATTGATCCTTGGATACGCGACCACGGGCTGGAGTTAACATTGGCTAAGACCGAGATCGTCCTTCTTACAAAGAAACGACAGTCCGCTTACAGTGAAAAGGCTATGCTTGGAAAGAAGACCGCTAAGGTGGTGAGGGCCAGGACCTTGCAGTCGTGGCAAGAAGGATGGGATGGGGAGTCGAGGGGCCGGTGGACAGCTAAGGTTATACCGCAGCTGGATACCTGGCTAAACCGTCAGCATTGGGAGGTGGTTTATTACCTCACACAAATTCTGACAGGGCACGGGCATTTTCATGCTTCTTCTATCGCATAGGGAAGATGCCGATCCCGTGTTGCGCCATCTGACCCACATTTTCTTAATGTGAATGATGGTGTGTGAAGCGGGAAGAGACAGGGGAAATACCCGGCAGCATAAAGGAAGGCGCACACTACAGCTGTTCGACAGCGCGGCCAAACAGCCGCAACGATTTAACACACGCAGTTCAATGAGGACGCGTGCACTAGCTGTAGTGATTTTTTAGACGCAAAGAAATTGCAGTTTGTAACATTTCTGATGCTAAGCGATTGTCGCGAACAGAAATTCAAAGGGTAAAAGGAATACGTTAATTAGCCCCGGCCGGGTAGTTCTGATAAACAATAGAAATAAGATACACATACATATGTGAAAACGACTTAATACTAAAAATAATTCGCACCTCATACATTTTATACAAGTACTAGGTTTAGCCATTCCGACTCCCCACATCTAGCCACCATCCTGTAGTAATCAAAGAATTTCGTGAAATGTTCATGTTTCATTTTGATTGTTTCATTTGTTTGCAACGAATAGACCGTGCTTATAATTTGATTATTAACGATGGAAAACATGAATGCCGGGACTCTTGAACTTCATCTCATCCAACGTGAATTTTTTTGATCTGTCAATTTCTACTTGCTAAAACTTGAAACAACCCACGCGAGAAGGGGGGGAAGGGAAATTTCTATTTTTGGGGCGATTTTGTTTTTCTTCGGATCATGGTATTATGATTTCAAATAAATTCGCACACCCGTAGCTCAATTCGCTTCGATTAATTCTAAAAAATTTCTAAAAATCAAATTGTCAAATGTTAAATGAATTCACACACACGTAGCAACTAAGCGTTCAATTTTTGCTTCGATTGATTTCAAATTAAAGCGCTCGCTATTTTGATTTTTGCTTTACCTAGAAAATAATTCTAAAGTGCTGATATTATACCTACAACCGTTTCGGAAAACCAAAACACCAAAATGCCTCGAACCGTAACATCACACGTATGAATACATATGTTGTCTTCATTCCAAATTTCAGGCATATTACCCTTCGGCTCGCTGTCGGAGTATACCATATACAACGCCAAATCATTGATCCATCGGCTTTTTAGAATTAGTCATACCATATCCATGCCATGTCTTTTTTATGACGTTGAAAAGCTCAATGTTGAGATTCACTAGCATGGGTAGTATTCTCGATACATTCGTATACCTCGAGTTTCGTCTACACATTTGGCAAACAAAAAATAAACAACTAAAGGAACGTTAGTCGTCGGAATTAAACAGAAAACGATAAAAAGTTACGAAAGTAAATAAAAGCAGTTGCTTGGCTGGCTGCTCTGTTCATGTTCAATTCTTCGAATTTATGCAAAAGCTTCCATAAAATTTCAAATTTCTTCAAAGAGGTGAATTCTCGGGAAATTTTGAAATGATTAACAGAGAGGACGGATAAAAGCTTTACATTATGGCCACGTGAAGAACCGATTGTGATTTTATAAAAGTAAAAAGATCGTCGGTCGGTGAGGTGACTAACTATAAGAAGACAAGAAACAGACAATTACCGTGAAGAGAACTGCTCTACAGTGCGAAAACGAAGCAGTATTATAACACATGTCGTTAAGGCCAACATCACTTGAACTGTGACTTCTTTTATTCGGTTTATTGCTGCGCGCTTCGACTGTCCGATTCTTTGATGAATTTTTATAACCAGTGATAATGGCTCATGTGAAGTCGGGTTCTAATTTTTGCCAAATTCAGTTGGTGTTCGAAAGCAAGGTCAACCGCCTCCAAGTGAACAGTTTAAAGAGACAAATAATACATGCAGTGATCTCTCGTTGATTATGCAAATAGTGATGATATTATGCATTCAGATTTATTTTAAATGGAAGTAAATGATAATTATCTTTTAATAGATCTGTCACATTTTAATATCGTCTTCGTCGTTATGTAATAATCTGTTCCAATTAAGATAACAAAAACAGGTAGCTAAAAATGTTGAATTAGGAGGCTGTTTACGAATTAGCATGCAGTAAAAAAAAATTTTTTTCTCTGTATTTTTCTGATTTATTAGCGTAAATATGACGACGGAATCAAAATATTTGAGCGTAGTGCAATTTGAATATTATTTGGTATTGTGCATTCTAGTTTTATTTCTTATGCTGTTGGCTTCTTGTAACAATTACTAATATTAATTTTTATATTTAAATTTTTCTGCGCGGTTACTGAACACCGAAACAGAACAACAACACAGAAGAGAGTGGAAACAGCCAGAATAAAATTTTTAGGTATATTGAAAAAATTGAATAAAAAAAACAATCTCAACAAAAAATTGTTTTTAGGACTAGAACAGATATATTGTAAATTTTTATCGAAAGTATACAGATTGCTTTGCTAAGAGGTTTACAATTTTGCGTTGAGATTTTTGAAGACTGTGAAATGAAAAACGATTTTTGTTATACACAACGTTTATTTAGGGTGGATGCGTGTTAGTTGCGAAAAAAAACAACAACCAAATGGCCGCCTATACAGGCGAGGTAAGGGCGGCCTATTCATAAAATTTTCCAGAGTGATCGTCGGAATTACAGTAATGTTGTCCTTGAGATCGTGCAACGTGGAGGGGGATTGATATAACCACGACCACACCTATTATATTACTAATATGTATGTCAGCTTTATGGGCAATTCTTGGATCGTGTAATTTTCCATTATGATCATATTTTATGTAGCAATCCTGTTGCAATTTCTGATATCTTCGCTAAATTTTTTGGCGCTACCTTCTGTAATGATATCTGTGGTATAGATTTAGATTATTTGAATTATTTAACGAGTCTTCCCACACAATATCCGAATATTGTCATGGACGCTTCCACCATTTTGGAATATGTGGGCAAACTTGACGATGATTATTCTGATTCACCTGATTATTTACCTGGTGTTGTCCTTCGTCAATGTAGCTTATCCCATTTTGAACCACTGACTTATCTGTTTTTAACTTATCTTTACGTTCCTGTGTTTTCGCTAGTCCATGGAAATTGTTTCCCTATCTTTAAAGAAGGTAACAAGGATTTAATTGGAAACCATAGGCCTATTACTAAGATGTCACACAATCCCAAACGTACGAACATTTAATTTTTTATTGCAGATCGGTCTTGTCTGATAAGCAGAACTACGACTTTAAAAAAGGTGGATTGACTGTACCTAAACCTTGTCGAATTTTCTAGTTTTTGTCTTAATAATCTCGAGAAACTCAAGCAAGTATACTGTGTATATAGCGATTTTAACAAAGCATTTGACAAGCTTTCCCACAAAGACCTTATTTTTAAATTGTTATGACTTCGCCTCCGTACTAATCTCGACCATTTTATTGGGTCATATCTTGAAAATCGTTCCTTTGTGGTCAACCTGATGTTTTTTCTGACGTTCCTCAGGATAGCCACCTTGGACCGTTGCTGTTCACACTTTTTATCAATAACTTGTTTCCCCTTTTCTAGAAAGCTCACGTTTTGGCGTATGCTGACGATTTGAAGTTTTTCATTCTAATTGAGTCTGTACAAGATGCTCAAGACATTCAGGACGATCTTATTATTTTTTGTGATTGGTGCTCTAGAAACCTGATGATTAAAACTGATATAAAATATTGCTAAGTGTTGTATCTTTCTGTTTATAGAAAACAGTCTCTCATGAACTTTTCTTACAAAATTAATGATAAACCCTTAACTCGTAAGGTTGCCGACCTTGGCGTCACTCTCTGATCAGATATGTTAATTAACCATGCACTCTCGGGTTTATTAAGCGATCTTTGTGTATTTGTCTGTCCCATTCTGAAACATGCGTCGGTGGTATGGATGCCTTTTTATAATATTTATAATACATCCACCGGATTGCGTCTGTACAAAATCGTTTTCTTCGTTTACATCCTTACGAAGAGAAATTAAAACTCTTGGATATGCGGTCTCTTTCCATATGCAGAGAGATCGCGGGTGTAATTTTTATGCATGGTCTTTTAACTGGCTATTCAGATTATCCCCGCCTTCTCAAAATGATTAATAATATTTCGGATTCTATTATAGAATGGCCAGAGGACGAAGTTTTTTTTTTATTCGTCACCTGACCTGTTGATTGAATAAATAAATAAATATGTTGACACTACGGATCGAATTTGAACTGATAGCTACATCCAATAAAGAAACTGGCCAAAAATCAAACATGTGAACCTCTTAGTCCAGCATGTATTATACGTATACCAGTAAATTAAGGGGTGCACAGATGTGTTCACTAATTTTTGGTTGCCGCGACTTGTAATAAAAAACACGGGGGCCGGGTATCACGTTGATTATATGTAAATATCTATTAATATGTTAATTTTTTTGAATTGTGTGTTAAGATTTTGGAATCGTGTAAATAAGCATATGAGCTTAGAAAGAAGCAGTTATTATGAAACCACAGACCATAAGAACGCAATTACATGAAAACTCATTTACGTTGGTAACATTTGGCTTTCATTTTAAAGTTCGAAATGCCGATTGTAGATTCAAAATTACAAATTCACCCCTGTAAATCTTGCAATTATAAGCGTAAAGTAATGTCAAAGTCACTGTCACCAAATTTTAATTCACTCCCGCTCCGAATAATCGGCCATCGTTATAAATGAGTAGGCACACACCAAAAAAATCGGTCAAAGGCTGAATCCTAGGAGAATCCATAGGAAGACACATCAAATTATTATTCTGGCCCTTTTTGATACCGTTATTGAGTTAAAGTTAATTTTTTGCACAATTTTTGGCATAAGTCAAAAACTAAAGTGGCTTAAAATTAACAGAAATATAGTTTTGCCATGCTTAAAGCAAGCCCTTTAAAATTATAATTTCAGTAAATATATTTCTAAGATTTTTTTACCGGGAAATTACCACTAACCACTATGCCAAATTTCAAGTCGGTATCAATAGTACCTACATATACTGAATAAAATGGAGCTGACATACAGACGGAGAGACACCATAAGGGTTCTTTGTACCTTTTAGGTATGGAACCCTAAAGAAGAATTCTATTCTCCAGACTAAAACTTACTCTTTTTTTTCTACATACTTAGGTATCTGCACAAAATAATTATTCTCTCTACTGAAAAATGTTGTTTTCCATATATTTTTCTTTCTTTCACTTTCCTTAATTTTATAGTTTTTCTTATGTTTGGTGTGACGACATTGTCATTCGATAAATTAATAGAGTTTTATCAAGGAATCCAAACATGTAGAAGCAATTTATTCATATTACAGAAAAAATGCTCTTCCAAACGATAGATCGCATATCTATATATATGTATATACGCTAAAAATAACCCACAAACAAATTATTTGTTTTGCTTATTTCAACTACTGGTTTTGTTATTTTATATAATCTGTGCAAATTATATGCAGATAGTACTTATAGTTTGGGATCCAAGTTGTTGACAGATAGATGGACTGAAAACCGAGCCCGAGTAATAGGATTCACTCTTGACCCTCTGAATGTGAAACCCTAAAAATTAAAAGTGAAATTGAAAGTGTCTGCCAAATATCTAATTTTCAAAAAAAGGTCCCTTTTAAAGCGCAACTTAATACTTAAAATATTGTTCCCTAATTAATAACAGCATTATTAATTCGGGGTAGAACATCTGATGTGAAATGAAATCGTTTTTTATAAACCGTTAATAAATTGATAGGATTCGGGAATTATACGACTTTCAAAATACTCTTCCATATATTTTTTTTTATTAAGGAGATTTTGCTGACTGATCTTGTGGTCTTTTTTTGTTGGGAAGAATAATGAAGTTCGATATTAATTATTCTGAACTAAATAATTCATAAGAAAATGTTAAGAAGCGGGTTTCTGTTATCTATCCATCTGTTTTTCCCAACAGCCTTTCCGGATCTATTCGAAACGGATTTAGAGTTTTTTGGAAGTGGCGTGATATTATTCTCTGAAAGTGCGTCTGTTCTGTGACGACCCACAAAAATGCTAATTATTATAAGATTAATTACATATAAACGATTATGCAAGTTACTTTTGTTTTCGTTTTGTCTCTGATTTAATTTATGTTGATTAATTTTTTTTTAAATATAAGATTCACATATGTATGTAGCTAATGATTTGAAATTAAGGTTGTTATATTAATTCCGATAGGACTTTAAATTTAAAAAAGGAAAAATAACATAAAAGTTTAATAACATAAATACTTCTCAAATGCTTTTGTAAAAGATGTGGCCAAATTTCAAGTCGATGCCAATAGTAGTAACTGAGAAAACCGACCATGATATTCAGACAGATAAACCTCCTCATAAGGGTTCTTATCTTTTAAGTACGGATCCCTAAAATTACTTTACGCATATGGCTACTGTGTCTATATTTGACAACGCGCACTATCCAGCTCAGTTCAGTGGTGGGTCACTTTTCCGAGCAATATATGTCGTGTGTCACGAACATCACGAACAATGTTTGTATTTTGGTGAAACAACATCCAAAAATATTGGTAACGTATTTTGGCTTTTTCTCTAGTGAGCCTTTGTTTCGGAGAAACGGATTTTTGAAAATCGCATCTCGCGCGCGTCGAAGACAGGCCCCCATAGAGTCCGTCGGCATCAGGCGTCGCTTCAGGCATCGTCGCACAACTATTGAATACATGAGTAGCGTCTGTTCAAATGGTTATATTTACACATTTGCCAAATGTTCAGAAATTGAAAAAAAGCTTGTAGAATATTGTTTGTATGGTCCGTTTTATTTATTCAATTTCTAAAATTGTAGCTTCTAATACAACTTATTATAGTCTACTCAAAGATTTTAATTTCTTTTTTTAG
The DNA here is from genome assembly GCA_947538895.1 of Neoitamus cyanurus. Lineage (NCBI taxonomy): Eukaryota > Metazoa > Arthropoda > Insecta > Diptera > Asilidae > Neoitamus > Neoitamus cyanurus. The sequence goes on along the minus strand of OX384544.1, from coordinate 15,310,754 downwards.
TCAGATTTAAAAAAAAAAAGAGTTTGCAAATATAACCTTTTGATCGGACTGTTTGAAAATGTTCAGTAAATATAACCTTTTGATCAAAAATAGTTGAAGCTTTAAATTTGTAATTTTTTAATTTAAACCGCAAAATTCCATTTCACTCGACTGTAGTATTACCAGCTTATATCAATGCTTGTCAGGTAAGATAACCTGGTAAATATAACATTTTGCTTGAATTTATGAACTAAAATTGGGTAAATATAACCTTTTGATTAGAACTTCAATTTTGGTGTACAATTTTATCTATGAAAGAAACGGTATTGAACAGAATGAAGATCGAGCATAGATAAAATTCAATATAGTGAGCACGAATCGACAAAAAAACAAAATTTTGTGTATTTGTGAAATATAACCTTTTGAACAGACGCTCCTCACATGCATTCATATGGGAGCTAACCCATAGTCGGCGCGGCGGCAGCGCGTCGCGAGAGAGAATTTTTGAGGAACCTTCAATAATTTCACGCGGCAGCGCGTCGTGATAGAGCTTTGCTGAGAGAGCTCTGACAAGTTGGGAGTGGCCAGTTGGGATTCGTTGAATCAGCTGTTTATTTGACAAGTAAAGGTTTGAATTTGGTATCTGTGAATTGTTTTCGTGATTTTGTAATTATTCGGTTTTATATTCGGTATTATCCTGTTTCTTCGTTTGGATTTCCGGGAGGGTGCCGAGTTTTTCCCGAATTCATTAGTCTAGTTTCTTGACGAATTGGTACTAGATTTCTTGTTAATTCACCTTCGGAGCATACTGCGCCAGTTGACGGTTGGTCTCGAATTGTCATAAACAGCTGAGCGATAGCGAAAGCGACGCCTGATGCCGACGGATTCTATGGGTTCGGGTCTCTCTTGCCGCGCTAAAAAAGTGAAATCTCCGCGGCAAAGCGACGCGCCGACGGACTCTATGGGGGCCAGGCTTTAGTCCCTCGGTTCGGCGGTGAGTGGCCAAACTGGTAGTCTCGATGTCGCAGATTCGATTCTTTTAGTCAAAAATTGTTTTCCTTTTCTTTCTTACCACGTACCGCTGCGCTGTTATTGCTTCGCCTTGGACCGAACCAAGAGACTCTCACGCGACCCGATTTTCAAAAAAGGCCCACTAAAGAAGAAGCTGAAATACGTGGTCAATATTTTTCGGTGTTGTTTCACCAATAAAATCGTCAAGCCAATATCGGGCCTACATCTACCGGGGTCCCATAGTGAGTGAAAATATATTAAAAATAATATTTCTATTTAAAACGTCCAAATGCCATAACGGTAATTAAATCAGGTGTAAGAATTTCTGTCTGCTGAAATGAAAATCGGTTCTTTACGGGCTATGGATAAACTAAAAATTGAAAAGAATTTAAGTAGCGAAGATAGTGTGAAGAGAAAAGGAAGAATGTCTGCGGAATGAATTTATGCACGGCAAAAAAACTGAACCGCACAATAAAAAAAACGAAAGTCCAGTGCTCTCAGTTGGATGATGGTCCGATTTTTCGGTTTGCTTCACACTTTACTGCTCTGCGCTTCGAAGCATTACAAACTTTGCATTCTTTTTACTTGAGTTCGGGTGCTAATTTTTTGTCAAATTCTATCGCTACGCGAGACTGTTACTGCTCACCTATAACTTTAATGATCCGACAAGATACGGATTAGTTTTCAATTCATTATGCAAACTACTGCGACTCATATTTATTATGCATGCAGATTTCTGAGTCATAATTTTTCGAATTCTTCGTATTTTTATAAGTTGCCAGTTCAATAACAATACCTTTTGTGTTTGCTTTGAAGAAAATTAGAGATGCAACTGTAGCACCCTGGTTTCCCACATTTGTGTCTGGACCGGCGCAATTGGGGTGAAAAGCACCCCATTCAAACCCCCTGGGAAGAGCCCGACCCCGGCTATATTGTTCGTGTTAACGTCAAAGAATCGTATATGTTTCTGGGGAAGCCTCCGCAGACTTGAGACATGGTGACTACCGCTCATGTGCACATCATGCACACACAGTGAAAAGCCGGTTGGGGCTATCGATGTCGTCACAGTGTGCTGGGTGCTGGGAGCATTGTGTGCCTGAAGAAACTCGCGAAAATCACCACCATCTCCGGGAGATTCCAGTCATCTTCTGGTACCAATTCGTCTGACTCGGCTGGACGAGGCGAGCTAGGAGGCAGCTGCTGGCAGAGGCTCATTCGATTTAGTTCAGCTCGCGCAGGTGGTAGTGTACAATTCATTCCAGGCATTGTATCGAACTGGGAATCCAATCCGGGCTCTGAGTCTGCCTACATCACTGCTGACCATCAATTAGCCGTCTCGAGTCGGTCTTTCTTGCGAATTCTTTTGAAGATCTTCCATCAAGATCAGTGCGGCGTTTAGCGTGCGGCCGTCCATCAGCTGAAATATAGTAGCCGAGTGTCGGACGAGTGCTCTAATCTATCCGCAGCCGTGCAGCTGAGTGGTGATCTGTGCAATCAGCAGCGAGTGAGTGAGCAGGTGTATTGTGCCCCCTAGGAAGTGAGACGGTGAGAAAATTAGTGCGTGTAATGCGTGGCGCCCATAGTACTTCCGCTGAATTACGCCTATAGGATTTTCCAGGCTACAGGACCGAAAAAAAGGTGAGTGTCAACCACTTTCAAGCGCTCGTCGATTTCTTCTTTGAGAGGAAGATACCCTCCCGCACGTTTCTGCTCAGCGAAACGTAACCTAATAAAACTTTAAAGGAGGGGCACAATCCAGTGGGTGGGGACTGAGCCTTGTAACCTTGGATCTTTGGTAGTGCTCGCTAGAGTGTGCAGAGTTGTTCTTTTGGTTCCTGGTGGCCATGTCCTTGCTAGTGTTTGTATGCCCCCCAAACCAGGGATGAAATGTGCTCTGTCAGGGCGAAAGAAATGGCCCTGTACTGTGCTGTGCCCCATCCCATGGCGCGTTTATGTAGTTCCTGTCCGTGCCCACCTGCCCTCACCTCACCTGCCGCTCTGATGTGATGTATTGTGTCTGCCAGCAAAAAGCACTTGATTCGACCGAAAAATGGAAGTTAGTTAGCAACAACAATGCGGGTCAGCCAGAAATTGCGGTCATTCCTCTTCATTAGATTGCTTAGGTTATATTATGAGATAAGTCCCCACCAGGGCTTGCAAGGAAGCACCCCCGCCCGACGGAGATAGTTTCCATTTGTCACCGAACAGCCTCTTCGGTAAGGACAATATTGGCAAGGATATAGGCGAAATATGACACCGTTTACCCCTCATGACATTTGTATTCATCGACAATCATTTCGGGCACGCTACAGCCATGCCGACGCAGGGTTCCATTCTGGCCCTGTCGTCAAGCCGTTGGCTTTTGCTCAACGAGCTCATAAAGCGCCTCCACCGAGATTGCCCACTGGAGCCCGACCGGTGACGTGGTCGATGGCGTGACGATGTGGAAGACCGCGCCACCGCCAGCCGATGTTAATGTTAATGCACCGGGCGGATGACTCGCATAGCACGGCACTCTGCCCAGGTTTACTCTACACCTCTGACATTCGTTTGCGAATTTATCATGTCCTCGTGAATGAAAAAGGAATCAAAATTATTAGGGAACTTGTTTCGCGGTGGCACGGTGGCACGGCGCTAAAATTGAATTCGCGCGGTGAGCGCGGGCTCATTTTTCAGATCTATGGCACATTGCGGCGAAAACGGGCAGTTGTCGGCCAAATTGCCCGTTTGCTTTTATGAGGAATTTCGTGTTTGAATTAAACATTGAGGACGTGGGCCAAATTGATTTTCATGCTAATAACGGTAATATTTCGTGGAATTCATATGTTCCTGTCTAATTTACGACAGGCTCTGCAAAATATTATGCTTTTATGCTACCTTGAATTGATATAATTCTGAATTTGTAGGAAGTTTAATATCTCTGGGCGGGTTGGAGGTTTTTTGCAATTATTTTTGGGCACTATATGCTGTGGCCTCTGGAAATGTTATCACCAAATTGGCCCACAAAATTGCCCACATATGTATATTTTTAGGGGTTTGGTTTTAATGTTAACGTTTATGCGAATAAGCATAGTAGGTAGTGCAAGTTAGATGGTTTGATTTTGGGCTCATTTTACGTGAGGCAGACACTGGGATATTTTTAGGTTTTTCAAATTTGTTTTTATTGAGGTTGTACCCACCGAACAAATTATTTTTGAGTGCCAATGTGACTACCAACATATGCGCATCTGAAGTTTCAGTGAGTGTCAGAGCCTGCTGCGGCGTCGGCGCGGCGCTTCAATTGTGTCAAGTAAAATAAGTTTTGGAGTTTGATTAAATGAAAATATTAAAAAGAAAAATTAAATTATCACAAATTTCAACACTGTTTTACATCTTCCGTAAATATAATAGTTCAAACATTTTCTTAAAATAAGATAACCATACTTCCTGTCCTACCCATTTTCTGGGGACTGGCCTTAAGGGGGGGGTAACGTTAATTCGGCGTGAAAAAGGCCTTTTTTCAAGAATTTTTCCAGACGCTACAGGCAATACAAATTTAATTAGTCGATCGCAGCATTATAGTACAACCTGTGAACAATATTTTCCTTAATATTTTAAAACAAAATATAAATAATTAAGCCGACGGCAGCAAATATTCGAAGGCGCCTCGACAAAAAGTTGTTTGTCGGTGAACAATATTACTGAAGAGTAGATCATCTGAATTAAAAAAAAAAAAATGTGTCATTAGATAACCGCTTTCCAAAGGTATTCCTGGGAGGAATTTTTTTTTTTTCGATTTTTCAATTTTTGCTGACACTTAGAAGTGAAAACACCGATTTTCGTCTAAAAAATGAACCTATTTGTTATTGTAAAATCTATAATAATGAAAAAAAAAAAAAAAGCTCCCAGCGTTACCTGGTCATTTATGTAAAGAAGCTGTATACAAAATTTCAAAATAATCGGTCGAGTAGATTTTGCTCTAAACTGTTCACCGGTTTTCAAAATGACAAGCGTCAGAAAATCGCTTTAAAGTTTTGCATACCTGAAAATCGAGTAGTATACATGAAAGCAACAAACGCTCAAAGTTCTGTATCTTTGTTAATTTTACTCCGATTTGTTTAAAATTTTGACACAACAATCTTAAGATGTTGTGCAATCATATGAAACAATAAAAAAATTTAGGGATCCCGGGAGCACAAAGTCAGCGTGCCACGCACTTGCTGGGCAGACATAACCGTATCGGAGCAACAAACGCTCAAAGTTCTGTATCTTTGTTAATTTTACTCCGATTTGTTTGAAATTTTGACACAACAATCTTAAGATGTTGTACAATCATATGAAACAATAAAAAAAAAATTAAAAATAAAATTTTTTAATACGTTACCCCGCCCTTAAGGGGGGAATACCAATTAGGTTTAGGAAATGGTCACTTGATTTTCGGCGTGGATTGGGAAAAACCTATCAATGATAGAAAAATCAAATTTCGTACATAGGTTGTATGTTGTATTTCTAAAAATACAAAAGAAAAATTATTGCGAAATCTGCATTTGGCTTGTTGTTAGAAGCGTGCACAAAAGAGTCTGTAAATTTGCGGTGTGCACGATAGCATCTCAGGTAATTTTTCTAGAACAAAAAAGTGAGTACAAATAAGTTTGCTAATGTCATTTACTTGCCCTTGACGTTTTCGGTTTTTAAAAAAAAAATTTTTTTTTCTTTATAATTAAAAAAAATCGATTTTTCATTTTTTTTTTCAGTTTTGCGAATTTTTTTTGCGAAAACAACACTGTTTTTGCAAAAAAATCGTTCGTCACGGGCAAGAGAATTGCATTATCTTGTAACCAGCGAAAAATCATGAAAATCGGTCCAGCCGTTTCTTCGCAACTTGTCACACCGTTTTAAAAACATGAGATTTGGGAAAACGAGTATAAAGTTTTAGTTAAAAAAAATGTCTGTTTTTCATTCTTCGAAAAACACACCCAAAAATCGATGAAATGAAAAAGAAAGCTTTTATAAAATTCACGAAAAGTTTTTTATGGCTCTGAAATGACTAATAGCATTCTATCGGCCTTGCGGGCGCGGTGGAACGAAATCTGGGATTCGAGCGTACCATGAACGCGCGATACTCCATCGCTTAAAAAAATACCCAATTCGCAGAATTTCGGCCTGAAATTTTGTGGTGACATTTTCGAATAGTTATAGAATCCATTTCCGTAAAAAAAAAATGAATTTTTTGAACCGGTCAATTGGTATTCCCCCCTTAAAAACAGATCTTGTCCTCGAAAAAAGTTCCCGGAAATATCCCTGTAATCATGGCGGATCCAATATGGCGATCGAACGGATTTACGTGAAAACGAGTATATAGCGGTTTTTTGTTAAAGTTACGTAAATGGGTATTCATGAAATTGAGTTCTTAGGGTCTCTTCGAAAGAAATAACTGACCTTTTCTTAGCTCTTATAATTATTTGAACGACACCAGAACCCAAATAAACATATCAAAAATGTTTGCCTATCTGTCTGTTTGTCCGGGCTAATCTTGGGAACAGCTAAAATATTTTAATTGGGCCTTTATTGGGATGTAGAGTATTTTGTCGTTTAGGCTACTTTTATCCCGGGAATATTTGGAGCTCCCGTGGGAAAATGAAACGTCTCCTCGAATGGAAGGGTTTCATGGAACGGATCTGCTATTTATATGTATATACATATATAGCAAGGATGCAACACAAGATAAAAGTGCTCACATTAAGGCTTACATTATAAACAATTATTAATCTAAAAATTAAATTCAATGGTTCTGTGGAATCATAATTGCATCAGTGTCCACTTCAATTTGTCAAATCAACCATAAAAATAATATGCAACCTGATTAAAATAAAAAAATACTTTTATTATGACCGCAGATAACACACAAGTTACTTGATAAAGAGTTAATTGTATATAAATCGGGGAATAATTTAATTAAAAAATGCTTTCTTAATAGCTTATAGTCTGAATGTGAGAATAGAGTTAACTCTCATCAGCCATTATATACAATTTTTTACCTCAATTGCAATCATTGCCCTTTCGCGGAGATGTTAACATAAAAATATTTTCGGCTAACCTCGGTGATTTTGTTAGTTTTTCTACACCGCATTTCGGTGTATATAAATACCTATATACGTATACATGCCATGCTTATGACAGTAAGCAAATAAATCATATCTGGTTACACACTTCTATAAACCATTTATAAATGGATGTTTTTTTTTAACAAAATTTATCGGGCAATAAATTAAAACAAAATTTGAAGCGTGAGCTGAAAAAGATTGCACATCATAAGTTAAAATGTTTATGGTTTTTTATCGCGAATGGATTGCTAATGAGCTAAACAAATACTTGCCCATATTCTGCAACCTTTCACTCGTGCATCAAATAACACCGACATATCATTAAATAAATAATTACATTTACTTTTCCTAACATGCGTTTTTGTTGCTGTTTCTCCCTTTGTTGTGCTGGTCGAAATTTTGTCTTACAGAGAAAGCGTTGCAATCACATGTTCACAAAATTTAATAACTTGTGAAAAATGATTGTACAGTGACACCTTTAGAACTGATGATGAAAATTTATCATAAGCGATAGTGCGTAATAGTTAGGATATTATGCTGTTTGAAAAATTACAGTGGACTATATTATTAAAACTATTTATTGGATTGAAATTAAATTTCATATAGACGTAGTGTAAGTCATATACATATGTATGTATATAGCTTCCAAGGAATGAGTCGTTCTTGTGCTTTTCTTTCTTTTACTTTACTCGCCTTACCCAGTTTTTCAAACTCTTTTTGGAAAATTTATTTTAATTCAAAAACGTTATTAATTTTCAAAAAGTAAATGTTGAAAACTGTTCATGGCATTAAGAGATACCTTAACATATAATAATTCTGTTAAAATTAATTGCATTGCAGCATCTTAAGAATTTATCTCAAATGCACTAATCAACTAAAAACAGCGAATGTCTGCACATAATACAATAATCGTAATTTAAACAAATTTCACACTATTTCTTTAAAAAATTCAACATTTAAATTTTGGTGACTGAAAATGTATGTTTGAGTGAAAAGGGTTTTAGAATTGGGAGCAAAAAGAGACGACAAAATTACAATTAAATAGTTTTATTAAAGAACGAAAAGTACCTACACATTTTCAAAGTGCATCCCTCCCATTCCGATGCACTACCGTCATTGACAAATTATTTTTAAATTTATAATAGTGTGACGACTTTGCCTTATTTCTGTTATAGCGACTTCAATTTCCGGCAAGTCTTAAAACAGCTCGCTAATCACATCCCAATTTCAATGGCAATCTACAGGGCCAATCGACAGGGTCCCCCTGTAAAAATACATAGCTAGGATCTTTCAACTTGCAAATAAAGTTACATAGCAGTATTCAAAATTTCATTCCCACACATCGACTCTTTATTAACATTATAACTAAAAATGAGAAACGTATTTTTAATTTTTGTAAGATAAAATCTCACACAACATTAAATGCAATATAAAGATAAACTCCAGTAATTATGTAGCTCAAAGCTGTATGATAAAATGAAACAGCAAAGCTGTTATTCAGGTGAAACATTCCACAAATATTAACCCTAGTGTTTTGCAATTGCAGACCCATGTTAAAGTTGTTCATCTGAAAAAATAAAATGTATGCAATTATTGCCGAATATTTTTTTGCAGAACTTACACTTCTATCGATTGCTTTTTGACAATCTACACAGTTTATGTGCAACATATAATCTGACCTTCTTGGTATTCGTCTAGCGATGCCAAATATTAAAATAAATACAAAACTTTGGATGCATTGTAAAAATAAAAATATATATAATGCAGGTCCTCTATAATATACCTTTCTTTGAGTATCCACAAAGTCTACATAAAAGAGTTGGACAAGTGTCCAAAATGAACAGCAAAGGCTTAGTAATCCATGAGCTTGGAACAAAAGTTGGAACATTTGTTTTAATTTGTAAACCTCTGTATATATCTTTGTAAGCCTATCTATGATTTTACAACAATCGTAAATTAGATTATGATCGATTTGATTTTTAAATATTTCCTTACTTATTTTATTCATTAAATAATTTATCTTGTTCCACTGTTCAATTATAAGGCAAAAGATAATTAAAAAAATATTTGTTACAATCATTGGGGTATAAAATATAAAAATAGTCGTAAAAAGGTTGTAAACATGAAAAACATCATTAGATATAATTGTGAGGCATATAAAACCCAATTCAATCAACAAGTGAATAATGTAAAGTGCATTTCTTACAAACAGTAAAGTGAGGGGTTTGATTAAAATTAAATTAGTATTATTTGTGACTCGACAAGTGACTTCAAAGCTTCTTAATAGACTGTTTAAAAATTCAGCCAACTTCCGACGATGTACTAATTGCAATAGGCGACCAGCGAGACCAGTAACTGTTATGATTATAACTCCTAGTTGTTCTACTATAGTTATAGTGTTGTAAGTACTTAAGTCCTTTATGTTATTAACAATTATAGTGGGTGCGGTTATTAAAAGCACACCGAATAAAACTGCACTGTAAACTGTCCAGAAAGCACTCTGTTCGAATCGTCTGCGCTTTTTATTGAACTTGAATAAAACAACTCCGAAGAACCTTCCTGAGTAGAATATTATTCCAATTGTGCACATGAAGTAAAACTTCACTCTATTAGCCATTTTTTCAAACTGACGTCGGAGTGTATGTATAAGGTAAAGTAATTTAACTAATGGAAGTGCCAATTTCCTTGTTTTTCATAAATTTGATCCTATGATTTTGTAAATTAAAGTGTTATTATACTCGTGTATAGCTTAGAAGATATGGATGCAGCTCGATTAGTTGGCATATTCGTGTGTAAAATTCCAGTAAAAGGTATGCGCGAAATTAACTTAGAGGCACTGCAGTTCAGAAATTTCAAACGTGAATAATATGTTGTTAACTATAAGTGATTGGATGTGTCTTTCCCTAATTTTATTAATTTACTCTGGCGATTTTCCCCCGATCATTTCTCCTCTACTAGTTTTCCCCGTGGCCTTGTTTCCCCTCAGCCTTTTTTGCAGGGGTTAAATTTTCCCCGGTCATGTTTCCCCTTTAATTTTTAAATTTCTGACTAATAGACTGAAATGTGCCTTTTACAAAATATTTTATAGACTGAAAGACAGGGGGAAAATGTAATAGCCAAGAGAAAGATGACCGGGGGAACAATGATCGGTGGAAAATCGCAAGGGTGAACTGGACCCTCAATCGTCTCCATATGTACTTGCGTAAACGTATTGCATTCGAGTTTAAGCACTCAACTCGATAAATCCCGGGCCTGATAAATAAAACAAAAACTTTCAGACAAAATTCACCTTTATTCATCAAGATACTCTCCTTCAAGATTGATGCATTGAGTCCAGCGCAGTTGAATCGTCAACGCGTTGTTGTATTTGATCAATTGTGAGCAAACGCCGCATCAATTTGAACACAGCTTTCTCATTGACAAATGTTCGTGAAAAATGTTTTCATCCATTGTTTATGAACAAACAAAAGTTGCTTCGCTAACACCACTGCAACTCTTCAACTAAACGCCAGATTGTCATAAAATTTAAACACACGTCATTTGGAGGTTGGAACTACAAAGTGAGGTTGAGAAAAATTAGGAGGTGGTGTCATCTATATGTTAGGCCCGGGACTTATTGAGGGATGAGTTGGGAATTTCGTGTGTGGCTGGAATTTGTGGTTGAAAGTACGAGACTGATTTAAAGGTAGTATAATAAAAATGGGATATTATCGTTATTTTTGCAAATTCTGAACAAAAAAAGAAAAAGTGAGTTGACTTATACAAGGTAGCGCAAAAGTCATCACACTATCGGAAGAGGCTATAATTTTTGCAAGTGGCGGAAAATATCAGTTCTGGTTTGACAATTGTGAAGTAAACAGATACAAAATACACATCACATAGACATGAATCGATATACTCCTTAAGAACGCGGAATAATTGTTTCGATTTTTTTGCGGAATAATTCTTCGGTAATGTTGGCGCAGCGTGAATTTAGGCAAGATCGCCCGATTTAACCGTTCCAGACTTCTTTTTATGGGGTTTCTTGAAGTCACGAGTCTATGTCAACAAGCCTCAGACACTTGAAGCCCTTAAGAGAATATTGGTCAAGAATGCGAGAACCTATCGCCGGAATTTCTGGCAAGAGTGATGGTAAATGTCATAAATCGGGCCCGTATGGTCATCAATTCTGTTGGCGGCCACTTGGCCAATGACATCAAATTAATGGAAAAAAATTAAAACATCAATTAAACACAATTCAAAAGCAGAACCAAAGTTTTTCATTCATAAAAATAATTACAGTTAAAGAACATCGGGTGATAACTTTTGCGCCACCTTGTATGTACATATGTATTTTCGTTTAAGTTTATTATTTTGTAAATTCTTTAGAAATGGGTCATGGAAAACCTGATATTTTGAAATAGAAAAAAACTGGGATTGTTTTACTTAAGGAAACCGGTCTTTCCAACAGATAAATTGCGGAGATAATTGGGAGATCTCCGAATATCATTGAACATTTCATAAAATTAAGAAGTTCAAATAGTCAAGGGAAGTCTAGAGGAACAAATATTTCTAAAAGGCAAATTAATATAATCCGGATTGCCGCGAGAAAGAAACACTTAACAACAGCATAAATAAAAACAAAATTAGATTTACCGGTTTCTGTTCGAAGAGTGCAACAAATTCTCCATTCATCACAGACGCTTGTTTATACCAAAAGCTTGAAAAAACCTCCACTTCAGCAATGTCACAAAAATGCAAAGCTTCAGTTCGCTAAAAAACACATGGCTTGGACTTGGAGAATGGAAACGTGCTATATTTAGCGATGGAAAAAATTTAATCTAGACGGTCCTGATGGCTGTCAATACTATTGGCGTGACATCAGAGACCAGAAGCAAATAAAAATGAGCAGAAACTGCAGTGGCGGTAGCGTCTGGTTGCGGTGCTTTTGGGTACCTTGGAAAAGTTCCTCCAGTTTCCAAAAATTATTATTTGTCATAACTTCCTTCGAAATATAAAATAGAAGTGTGTTAACCGCGAAAAATGTCTTATTTTTTATGTTGTCATATTAGCGAAAATTAAGTCAAAAATTGACAATATTTCATTTATCGCTTATGACACTTTTTTTGTGGTTATAACAAAATATAGTCAGTAGACGATGAATGTCGCGAATTTCGGTCGTACGTAATCAAATAAAAACAATCGGATTTTTGAGTTTCGCGGTTATAACAATTTGTTTTTGTCAACCGCGAATTTGCGGTTATGGCAAAAATAAAATAAGATTCGCAGTCACAACATTTTTTTTCAGTCAGTTCACCGTTTATTTTATCATGAAAATCATTAGGATGTTTTATGAAGACAAATAAATTTCCTGTATATTTTATAATTACGTGTTTTAAGTAAAATTAATATTTTTTGATTTATGACATTTTACAAATTTATGAAAAATGTTTGGTAAACACATATCTCTAGCGCCGTGCATTGTTTTCCCTTTTCCTTTCATTTTTCTGTGAAGGTTCTTTCAAGATATGTACTTATGGTGCTGGTTAAGATGAAAAAAATGCTTTTACATGCATTAAAAGTTTTCCTTTTTTTCTGAGTTAAATGTGCAATTTACTGTTTGTATACATTTGCCATACAGCCTATAGGCCTGTTGAATTGAATTAAAAAAAAAGTTTACTTAGTAATTTCTGAAAAAAAAAACAGAATGACGTGGTTTTTAAATAGTCTTTCCTTTCAGTTCCTCCTACAAATTGGATAATTTTAAATAACACAATTTTAGTTAGAACTTTAAATATTAACTCTGAGCCACACTTTGAATTTTAATATTGCTACGAGCTAAATTCACCCCTACCTAACCTATCTTAAATATTTTAGTTCCCTACAATTTGAAAGAGGGAAGCGAAATGTATCAAAAGGAATAAAACTGCTTTGAATGCGAGAAGAATGACAATATGTATGCATCAATAATCTTACAAATATTTATTTGTAAGAGGAAGCCAGAAATCGGATGGGATGGAATATTATCGTCAGAAATACCTTACTGCTACCGAACAGTAATACGTCGAAATTGTGTTTGAGTCAAATATCTCTGAAAATTGTAAATTCACCACAAATATATCCTTTCGCCAGGAGGATGGGACGAAGGTATCACTACAAAATTCTTTTGTAGAAGGTATCCTTATTATGCGAAGGGAAACGTGCCATGCAGCATGGATCAGGCTTACGTATAATATGTAGTATACGAGTATATCTGTACGTTGAATATTTATATGCAAAGATACGAGAAAGGTTAAAATACGCTTAAATCTAGTATTGTTAGCAAGTAGAGATATTTTATTTTGCTGCTCCTAAATTAGAGCACTAAATCTTAATTAAAAGGTAATCGTTAATCACATTAATGGTACTAGGAACTAGGAACCTCGTGCTAAGTTAAAGAACTTCATTTAGAAATAATGCGATTAATTTTTTTATTTTGATGCCAATAAAGATAAGTCGAGTTCACGCAAATTATTGTGAGTGTTTTGGCGCATTACGTGAAAAAAATAAATTTAAACTGGTCACCAACTTTTGATGATCCTAATTCTTCTTATCTGTATCTTACTCAGAAATTCCTTACTTGAAGAAAAGAATGAGTTTAAAATATTTGAAAATGCATTTCGAGAATGGAAGAAAAACCGAAACTTTTGAATATATAACACAATACGTACATACATATGTATTTATGTGCATTTCCCCTTAGATACCTGATATCTTATTTGGGAAATTTGACAGAAATATCGATAAATCAGTATTAGCAGTGGAAGACAAGAACTTTGCAAACATTGCCATTTTGCTTTAGAGGTCTAGAAAATATTCTAACCTTAAAAGTTTGTTAAGTACAGAGGACCTCGTCGAGGAGTTATAAATTTCTTAATAGTCAATCTATGAGAAAGTACATCACATTGCCATGATTTATACTATACTATACTATATTATATGTTTCTGAGTACGCTGAGTACAAATGTGGCAGTTTTGTATACACCTCAACTCAGCAAATACGCGCAAATGTGTATCGATATCGATCGATGATACATCACTTCTCTTTTCAAATCACTGTTCCAGATAGCAGCGATTACATCGATCGATGCACATTTGCGCGCAACCGCCGCCGTATTGAGTGCGTCGACCAAATTTTTGTATAGGTTGTTGAAGCAACATTTGTTCTCAACGTGCTCTGAATGTCCCATTCTGTATACTCGGCTCTTGTATGCCATTAGGCTATATATGGTAAATGCGGCCACTTCTTTTATCTACAGAATTTCTCCACATCATTAAAACTCGAATGCTAAGCTCGCTTTATTAAGAAATTTCATAAATTATCGCTTAATTTGCTCTAAAGTAGAATAATGAAGGAATTATCTATGTATTTAATATTTTCGTCTGTGCTATGAATTTTCAACCGATATCGATTGCCCATAAAATGCAAAATAATTTCAAAGAGTCAGCTGAGAATTTCAGTGTTAAGCGTCATAAAATTCAAGAGTCTGCGTATGGGATATGTCGTAAAATTTATGATTTATGATTTCAATTAAATTTTATTAAAGTTCTCCAGTTGAAATCAATTTTCCAGAAATGAACTAGAATGGCGTACCTATAGTCATGATTATTTGACTTCTTTATTAAACTTTTGTTCGGCAGATTTTATGATATGCTAGGTCAACTTGGTGTCCTTTCTATATGACCACATTAACCATGTTGAGGCTATTCAGCGAACATTTATTTGCAAGTTTTGCTCTTTGTGGTGTTAGCTCGATTGAGTCGTCTATTTTCCCACCATATAATAAAATATACACAATTATAATATTTAATTTATTTATTGAAATGAATTGTTGGAAACGTTACTAAAATTTTCCAGTTTACCCCATGAGGAACTACTATTCCTTCCTTGTCTCCCACCATAACACTAATTATGGAATGCACGCATTGACTTCATCAATCGGTTTAATCAACATTGTATTGATATAATGACATTGATTTTAACTACGACGTATCAGTTAAAAATCAGCTTGATTATATTTAGTTCCTCTGTTTGCTTTCATGAATTTATTCTAGTAATCAATTAATGAAGCATAAAAAATAAAATAAATATCTGTAGACTGATTTGTTAAACGGTACTTGTTAGTCATTTCGAACTGAAATAAGTCTACTACGAGGGGATTCATTGGAGAAGGAACATAAATATTTTTCCTCTGTCCATATCAGTAACGTCTTTTTAGCTCGGCGCTCTGTGATTCTAGCTGTGATATTAGTTCTTAAGATTTTATACAATTGACCAAGCTGCCGCATTTCTCTTTTTTGACGAATCAACTTTTCACACAGACACATCTCTGAATTAGTTGATAATTCTTTGTGTGGTGCTGACGGGCCTGCCCCTGTGGTTTCTGAAAAGATGACATTCTGTAATTGTTCAGGGATCCCACCTTGGACCATTACCATTCAATATTTACATCAATGTTGTATCATTGATTCCTTCTCATGCTAAAATTCTTTGCTATGCTAACGACACGAAAACTTTTCGCATAGTATACTGACTTGAATTCCTTCCAAAAATGTTGCGCCATCAACTGACTTCCACTAAATGGGAATAAGTGGGTCTTGCATGAGGTCTGTGAAGTTGGCCCCAAAAAATCAGATGCGAGAAAATTAAATCGTTCATTCAATTGTCCATTGCATGTCCATGGTAATCCATACACTTTTAGTGCTTGTCTACTTTTGCATAAGGGAATACTGAAAAAAAAAAAATGTTGAGTCAACTTTACGGTGACTCCAATTTCGAAAATGATACCATGGTTTTAGGTGTAATCGTTTGTCCATCGATAGTCCACGATAATCTACCCCATGGTTTTTAAAAAAAAAATTATGTAGGGCATCCAACTCACACCCATAATAATTCGGTTCTACAGGTTTCAATAGGAACAAGGATGTTTTCAAAGGATTATCCACCAGAAAATCGATAATCCAACCCTCAAAAGTGTGATTCCACACTTTGGAACTTTTAAAATAATTTATGAAGTGGGGACCAACTTCACACCAACTCAAAATCGACTGCTCTGGTCAAAGACGAAAACTGGCGATTGGGCTGGGTTTTCCACCATTGGAGTTATCCAACCCTCAAAAGTATGATTCTACTCCTTGAAACTTTAAAAAAAAATTGATTTTGAGTGGTTGTGAAGTTGGACCCAGATTTTTGATTGATCACAAGGTTAACTCCACTCTGGGATTCGCTAAAAGATGGTGTAAGGAGTTTAATGACTCCTATATCTCTCGACTGCTATATTGCGCCCTTGTAAGACCAATACTAGAATATGCTAGCCCCGTCTAGCCTCCAATTCAAAATTGATACATCAACCGTATTGAGGCTGTCCAGCGCAGGTTCTTACGTTTCGTGGCCTTCCTTGGGAGAATAATATTATTCTGCCCCATATTTGGACAGACTTATTCCAACCAGCCTATAACCGTACTAATTATGTATTTAGTGAGCCCATATCCTCGATGTCGTACTCTTTTAATTCGCCATACTCCACAACAACATTTTAGGCCCAATTTTGTTCTATTATAATAATTTTTACATATCGAATCACATGCACGCCCAGCCCAAAAAACGTGGTGTGGAGAAAAACGCGTTTAAATTTTTAAAAGACTCGGAGAATGGCCGCGTCGGGACCGACCGGCCTTCATGAAATTGAGTACAACTCCTTTTCAAAGCTAGATATGATAAAGAGGTTTACATGCAGTTATTCTGTGATAAAAGCCCCAGAATATCGAAAAATGCAAAACAAAGTCAATTTTGTGTAGCCAACACACAAGACATCCTCCTTAACCCATTTAACGTAACCACAATGTATGGAACTCAAAAAACTTTGAGCTTAACGCCAGATTCTGAAGACAATTTAAACTTGAAATATAAGTCGCTACTGTTTAAAATACAGCAAAACGTTCTAACCCTAAACAGGAAACGTATAATAATTTGTTTCAAAGCACTGCTATCGTGAAAGCTCGGCGTATACAACTAGAGAAATGTGGAAATAGCAGATTTGCATATCTAATTGCTGTCACTAACACCGGGAATTTGAATAAAACATACGCAGAACCACTGAGCAGACTCTATTAATTTGCATTTCGGTCAACAAAACTGCTGCATGCTGCACTCAAATTGAGTGCAAAATTAAGAATGCAATCTTTCCTGGTACGCTCGCGCAGCTTGCCAACAAGAAACACCTACATACATACATATGTAGTTCGCAAAAAGATTCCAAATGAGATTAAGTAAATTGCTTTCTTCACTTAACGAACGTTAAGACTTGCAAATGTTTACTAAAATTTCAAGGATAGAGCTTGTGGGTTGGCAAGGTGCTTCCACAAGGTGCTTACTTTAGTTTCAGCAAACTTTTCCTTTCGGCAAGCATTTGCTTCACTGCAAAATATTCCAAATTGCCCCCTAAAAACGACTCCCTGAACGTGTAGTGAACACGAAATTGTGTTTTGAATCAGTAATAATTTGCAGCGGCAAGAAAACAGTTTTGACTAAAATAGCAATCACCTGAGTAGAGCATATGCTGGCCAAACACGAGTACCACTTAATTAAACGCAAATACCTGGGCAAAGCAGAACCAACCCCCATCAGGACGGTGTAGAGTGTTAGGTGCCTGCCAGTCCAGACCGGACTGACTCACAATCAGGCGAGAATGTTTTCGAAAAATTAATTGAAGCCGCAAGCGTGCGGTGGCGGCGGGCGCCAAGTTCAAGTTTCCTTAATTTAATACCTCAGAAGCTTCTTCCAATTGCATACCTCGTTCGTAATCCACAGCAGAGTGCGATAAACTCCCGGTTTTCTAAAGCTGGTGGTTATCACTTGTGTTCCGCTTTCGAACAACCGAACCGTATAGAAGTCCCCTAACGACGTTTAAGCCACAAATTCTGCGCTGCAGCGCACAATCTGTTCTATAACGAACGGATTCAAATTTCCTACAGTAGTGTTCACTACGTAAGTTTTCTGTTAATTGCTCGACGAGGAGAAAAATGTCTTTGTCGAGAATAATTAGATTGCCAAACCATTTTTGTTGTAGTTTGCAGCTTCACCAGGAAACTGTCGCGACGGTTTAGACAATACTGGCAGCGCTTAATTAGAATTTTGACGCAGAGCATTAATAATGAGTCAGGAACTTTCAACGATTTGAAAACTAATTATCGTAGAACTGCAATTTGCCTAATATCGCAAAATGTTTAACCAAATCAGATTTCCCGCAGTATCGATTTTTCGCCGAAACGACGAAATGCGACGAGCACCAAACTTGTGGGTGTCAACCTCTAAGCAGTATATAGAATTGGGCGGAATGTGCCACATGATTGTTGTGGGGTGTTAATAAATGTTTAAAGTTTCAAAGTTGGCAGAGTATGTTACTATGTATGGTAGATACCAATGCTGTTCAACCAAAAATTCCCTGCGGCGTTTTTTGTGAGGAAATTAAGCGTCTTCTACGATGCGTTTTCCTATAGGAAACCCCTACGTATCTGATAGAATTAAATAGATAATAGCATAATAATATAATAACACCCGGTTGTGCTATCTGCGTAGATTGTGTGCGTGATGAATGAATGAAGAGAGCGCGAAAGCCCAGTCCAATCTCTTAACATGCAACTAACCCCTGCAACCTCAGGGTGCGCAGCTAACTCGGATGGATCGAGAAGGGTAGAGTGTTCGCTCGCCTGGAAACGAATTCTTTTCTTTGGGCGCTCGAGCTAGTTAGCGGAAGGTTCAGTGTAATGTAATCTAAAAATATCTGAAGGCTGCTATATTTTCAGAAGTTCCCGTATCCATAGAGTGAGCTGCGATAATTCAAAGTATAATTAGTTAATGACTAGGAGGATTGGGAATTGGACAATAATTGCTAAAATAATAGAAAGTGCTTGTGTGTGTGCGTTTTGGCGAAGACAAAATATAGTGCGTAATTGCAAACAAAGAACTAGGGTGCCTGTATATATGTATTATACATAAGTGACTCCTGACGGACAAGGGGAAAGACGATAGCTTTAGCATAGGTACATACAGCAAACTAAATTCATTCAACTATACTCGTAATATTGTTATAATACTGAAATTTATATTTATTTTTTATTTTTTTTTTTAAACCCAATGATTATATACATATAACCTACCCTACCTACTTACTGTAGTCACAAAACTAGTTAGGGAGTAGTTGCCGGGTCATTGGATTTTCAGAGTAGGGACCTGTGATCATCGTTCTAGGAATTTCTCTGTTGTGATATTTATGTTGGTATTCACCAGATCGATATCAGCTATCTCGTTTAGCTCGGAGGTGGAGAAGTGCTTTGGCAATATTCGGTGAGGTGAGCGACAAAAAAATGCAACCATTTTCAAAAGGCTGATTTTTATTTATATTATGTTACATTTGTGGTGTGGAGATATAGCCTGCCGTCAGTCTGCCAGTTTCGTTAGTGTTTGACGCGGGCGGCTTTAACTTTGTGAAAAAAACTATATACGTCGCAACTACTTTCTTCAATCTGAAAATTGATTTGCGAGCAGTATACTGATTAAAAAGCTGTTTTACCATGGTCAGTCTTAAAAATCTTGCAACTGGGCGCGTTAGCAGCGCATTTAACTCGTAAAAAATCTATGCATCGTGAAAGTATTTTCTGGAATATGAAATTCTGTATATAAGTGGGGAATATCATTATTATTCAGAAAAACATAATCAGTCCTAATTTTACCTCAACAAATGCCGTCAGCAGCCAATAACCCGCGGGCCGCGCGCCTCGTTTATACGCCGCGCACGCTTACCTTCCAATTCCCCGAATGTAATTTTCCAATTAAACTCGAAAAGTAGTCGATTGATTAACTTGAAATTTTTGCACAACATTGCATTTTTATATAAGAGTGTTGTTAAATACTTTTCATCCCATTTTTCTGGAATTAAAAATGGCGGATCCTATATGGCGACGAATATTCCAACTAAACCAAAGAATCTATATGAAAAAGGTCACTCGGGGGTTTGTTTTGGGATCGCTGATTTTGAATCTGTCATCAAAATTTCCAAATTCAAATTCGCGAATCCAATATGGCAACCGAAAAAGTTAAATTTCAAGGGATTTTCCTGAAAATCCGCACTAGGGGGTTTTCGGGGGCGCTGATTTCGAATATGTCATCAAAGTTTCCAAATTTGAGACTACCCCTACCCTGCTGGGTCATATGGAAGACGGGTGGAATACTGTTGAAAAATACATGAAAAACGAAAATAGAAAAACATTTTGAAATAGTGAATCAAATTTTTACCCGTGAAAATGAAAAGCATTGATTTTTCGAAGATTGATGAGAAATATTTAAATATCTCGGTAATTAATGGATGTAGTGTAGTGTGGGTGGGCTCAATGGAAGCACCTTGGAGAGTAGTATAAATATTTAAGAGTTTTTCATTCAAATGGAATTGAGTGTAATGGAGGTAGAAGTTGAATGCGTGTGCTAAATTTGGGATGAAAATATTAATAAATGTAGAAAGAGAAACTGTAAACGGCAATAAGATTATTATTGGAATATTGTGTATGAATTTACGCTTCATTTAATGAGACCACCGCCACACTGCGTTGAAGCATGCTGCTGAAGGGAGGTTGTGTAAAATCTATATAAATAAAAAATTAATAGCATCCCGGGCAACGCCGGGCCCGGGCCAGCTAGAATGTTTCCCGAAAAAAGTGGGTGAACCATGATTCCGTACAAACCATTTTCGCTCACAACGCATTACACCTTAAAACCGAAACAAAGTCTGTGGTAACTCAAGAAAGAGCCAGTACCCGAACAAATCTCAAATAACTCCTGGGAGAAAAATCGAACATGCGCCTTCGAAGCAACTAATTAAAATTACAAAGGTTCATTTCATACTGCCCCTGGTTTCACGAACCCGAAGGCTATTAGAAAATCAATCACCCTAATCCAGGTCATTCCTCAGAGCTCCGCCATCTGAAATGGGTTAGCGTGCCCTTGAAGCTCCTAGCAGCAAGGCTCCCACAACCAGAGTTGAAGGGGAGCAGGCAAAGGATTAGACCTGCCGCATTCTGCTGAGTGTGCGAGGTACTCCCGCGACAGGATATTATGCGAGGAGCTTCCGATTACATCACCTAAAAGCGGGCAATTCTCGTCGTACGAAAGTTTTCCACTTGAGGCCAACTACACTCCCGAGCTGGGTGTTGTAGAAGGGTTCCCCCAGATCCAATATGGGTGTACAATGCTGGCAAGAATATTCTCAAAGCTTCTTTGAGAACTAGAGCTTGCTGCACTGTGTAACGTCTCAAAAGGTTCTTTGAGACCGGAGGGGGAATTCAATTAAAATTGCCGCTGGTCGGGTTCTAAAAGAATTCTGATTTATTTAACGACTTACAATCTATTTATACAAAAATTACAAACAAATACTTACATACTAGGCACAGTATGTGAACCAAATACAAAGTTATGAATACAAATTTGTGGGTACAAATTTATGAAATTAATAACAATACGTTGCACTAAAACTGAGTTCACTGACTCACGGGCATATGGCGTAAATTCGTCGCGCAGGTAAGTGCAATAAGCTTACGCTGCATAAGTGACGCGACCGGCAAGAAGCTTTCGTAGCCAAATAATGTTGCATGCCGTGAGTCAGTGAACTTTGCTTGACTGTTATCTTAGGGAACTTAGAATTTAATTTGTTCAGGCGTGAACATGCTGGGGGCCGGCGGCAGATGCCAGAACTCGGTCGAAATGATGTTGCAGAGACTCTTGTTGCCTCGGGTGACGGTCTTGGCTTGAGGTTGCAGCATCTGAGCATCTTAAGTTGCAGCAGGTGAGCATCTTCTTCACGCTGGTCCAGTATCGCCAAATTGCCAAGGAAAGTATAACTATGGCAATCACGCTGGTGGTTGAAATTGAGTGATACAGCAGGGATCTTCGTAGGGTAACTTCATGTGGGTTAGTCTCCTGGCTGTAGTCGATGATTTGCTCGTCTGCACGTATCAATGCTTTGGACTGCAGCCGGGCTGGTGGTTTAGTGAAAGTTATGTTGGCTGGATTCAAGCTGATATTCTTCGTATAGCTGGTGATGACATCTACTGATTCGTCTAGAGAAGTCTTCAACGTTACTTCCTTCGTCTTTAGGTGGCAATAGTCAGCTAGATGAATGATGCCAGAGGCATTCAAATGTACCTCTATCCTTGAACCCTTACATGTCACAGATACGACCCTTGTTTGATCAGTTATATAAAGCCAGGTATTCTTCATTGTTAAAGCCTTCCAAATAGTGCCTGTAACCTCTAGTTGCTTTATTTCACACTTGGGTTTTGCGTGTCGCTCATAAATTTCGTCTATGACGCATGACGGACTTTCATCGATGTTGTAGATTATTGTTGGACTACAGAGATAGCCCTGTTTTGAAATTTCTGAGCAAGACCTTAGTTCTTCATTTTTCAGGTAGAAATAAGACTGTTGGTCAAAATTTACAGCGATGGTGGAGAATTGAATTGTAGCCACCGCAAAGGTATTGTCCTTTATGGTCTGAGGAATTGGAGTCACATGTATGAGACTATATACAGCTCTTTCTATGATGTTTAGGTATCCGTATAAGATCATCGTACCATTATATACCTTCACATCTAGATCCCTTCGAGGAGTTGGTAAAATCAGGAACTGGGTACCAATTTTCTGTGATATGTTCTGGATGGAGGTATTAATTTCTTGTAGAGTTATGAAATCTAGTATGTGACCATGGCCGTGCAACGCATTTAACCAATGAACGTATTTTTCCTGAATTTCATCGAAATAATCCTCGGCACTGATATATGTTGATACGACCTCAATACTAATCCTGTTGTGATCAGCGCTGGTGTACCAATTTGCCATTTCGTTGATGGATTTAATTACTTGAATTAGTCTGCCATCGAATTGTTTTAGCTTCTCCACTATTGCAAAATTTGTTTGATTTAATCTTGCGTTAATTAGTAGCACCTCTTGGTTGGTAAATTGTAGGATTTTATGCTGATTGTGATGCAAGTCCTCGATTTCCTTGTAAACCTCATCGTTTACTCCAAAAACACTAGTAAGGAACTTTCCAAAAAGCCCCCTTTTTCTTCTAGTTTTCTGTTCCGTATAGTTAAGAACTTCATCAACGGACTTTAAAAGATGTAGTTTTCTTATCGATAAATGCTCGAACAGTGTCTTGCAGCGTGTTATTTTTGTAATTCTTTCCGTCTGTTCACACATCTCCTTTATTTGCCTCCAAGTATTTTCCACATTCTCTCTGTCATGTAGAATTTCAGCTATAGGAAAGCTTACTTGAAGTCGGAGATTTCCTCTTTTTACTTGGGCACTGCCTAAGTTTTCTATATAAAAACCAAACTTGGGTTGGACTACCTCGTAGTCACTGGCGAAGGCTACTGTTAGCCAATAAAACATCAAAATTGTTGTATGTAGTAGACTTGAAGCCCAATTGCAGGGTGCTATTTTCGTTTTCCTCTTCTTTACAGGCGGAGGGGAAATGGCTACTGCTTCTTTTGGAGATCCAATCTTGTGAAAGTGCTCCGGGGTTGACCAGAGTTGTGGCTCTATTGTATTGTAATTCTTCTTTGTGGAACGCTTTCTTGTTTTCCGAACTACTGTTGCTGTAAAGGTCTTGTCCTGATTATCATTATCAGAATTGTAAATGTTTATTGGTAACTGGCACAAATTATGTACAGGACGTTTTTTGATGACGTTTTTGAACTGTACTGAGACTATGCGTACTACATTATCATCCCCAGGGTGTAATTCTACAATTCGTCCCAAGCACCATTTTTGAGGTGGTAAGTTATCTTCCTTCAACAAAACTAGTTCACCAATGTTGGGATTTTTGCCAATTGTCTTCCATTTGCTTCTTTGCTGAAGAAGCGCTAAATATTCCGTGGACCACCTTTTCCATATGTCTCTCTGAAGTTTTGTTATTAACTTCCAGCGCTGATGAATTTGTTTTTCATCAACTTCGGGAACGGGTGGTGCTATGAGGGGTCGTCCAATTAGAAAATGACCTGGGGTTAGTGGCTCTAGGTCTTTGGGGTCACTGGATTGTTGACCTATAGGTCTGGAGTTTAGGCAAGCTTCCACTTGGCACAAAACAGTACTGAACTCTTCGTAAGTTAGTAAAGTTTCGCCTAAGACTCGTTTGAGATGTCCTTTGACGGACTTAACCCCAGCCTCCCATAAGCCTCCGAGGTGAGGGCTGGCTACAGGTAGAAATTTCCATTCTGTCCCGTCGTTGGCTAAAGCTTCTGAAGCATATTTGGCAGAACTGAGAATAGCCATTTGTAATTCTTTGTCCATTTGTTTCTTAGCGCCGACAAAGTTGGTTCCATTATCGCTATAAATTTGGCTGCACTTCCCCCGGCGGGCAACAAATCTTCTATAAGCCGCAAGGAATGCTTCCGATGTTAAGTCAGAGACAAGTTCTAGATGTACTGCTTTTGTGACCATGCAGACAAATAGCGATATATATCCTTTGGTTGTTTTAATCCCTCTTCCCTTTGATGCCTTCGTTAAAAAGGGTCCCGCGTAATCAATCCCACAGCTTGAAAAGGGGGGAGATGGGGTTACGCGTACTGCGGGTAGATCTCCCATTAGGGGTTGAGTTGACCTCTGTTGTTGCCGCACACATGTTACGCACTTGTGAATTCTTCCTTGCACAACTCGTTTGCCATTCGTTATCCAGAATTTTGATCTTATGTGGCTAAGAGTCAGCTGGGTTCCCCCATGTAGAGTCTGCCTGTGAGCATGATCTATGATAATGTTTGTTATATGATGGTTGTTTGGTAACAGGGCTTGATACTTTGCTTCCATTGATAAATCTGACTTTTCTAGTCTGCCACCTACTCTTATGATGCCTTCAGAATCTAGAAACGGATTAAGCGATAAGAGCTTACTGCATTTTTTGAGGGGAGTTTTCTTCTTTAGAGAGGCTAATTCCTCAGCGAATTCTTCCATTTGTGCAATCCGTATAATGCGATTGGTTGCTTCTTGAATTTCTTTCGTTGAAAGATGACCATCTCTTTTGTTTTCTTTAGAGAGATTGCAGTTGTTTATGAACCTTAAGCAGTATGCAATAATTCTGACTTGATTCATGTATGAGGAGCATTTAAAAATTTCAGAGGAAGAAATCGTTGTTGTAAAAACTGTAGTGGACTTTCTCTCGTCTCTGTCTGTGGTAAAGTTGCGCTTTTTAGCTGGCCATGATTCAGGGAGTTTACTAAGCCACAGTGGTCCCTTCCACCAGAGACTACACGTGGTAAGCTTAGCTGGGTTAATTCCTCTTGATGCGACATCTGCTGGATTTTCTGGAGAGGATACATGCCTCCAAATGGATCTGTCAAATGCTTCATGTATTTTGCTGACCCTATTTGCAATAAAGGTTTGCCAATTATTCGGATTTTTAGCAATCCATGCTAAGGCAATCTCAGAATCGCACCAAGCAAAAACTGTAGGGTGCTCGATTTCCAGAGCGTAAATGGTAGTCTGCAGTAGTTCTGCTAACAGTAATGCACCACATAGTTCTAGACGAGGAAGCGATGTCTTCTGTTTCAATGGGGCAACCTTTGTTTTTGCTGTTAGTAGTGTTACATGTATTTTGCCAGTGGGGCAAATTGTTCGAGAATATACCACCGCAGCGTATTCTTGCTCGGAGGCATCGCAGAATCCATGAATTTGAATTTCTTGATGTTCCCGATATTTTATCCACCGGGGAATTTTGATAGACTGTACATTCATTATCTCAGCTTCTAGCTTTTTCCAAGAGTCGATTATTTCCTTGGGAGGAACCTGATCCCAATCTGTTCCTGCTTTCCAAAAAGACTGCATGATGAGTTTGGTTGTTACTGTTACTGGAGCAAGCCATCCTAATGGATCGAAGAGACTAGCCATTTTAGAGAGTAACTCTCGTTTCGTGAAATTTCCATCTTTAAAGTCGAAATTAAGAAAGAACTCAAATTCATCATGTTTTGGATTCCAACGAATTCCTAATGTTTTTATCGAATCGTCCTCCTTGATTTCTAAAATGCCTTTCTCTAGTAGTTCTTCAGGGATGGGTTTTAATAGGTCTGCACAGTTTGAGGTCCACTTGCGAAGATTGAAACCGCCAGAACGCAGCAAGGCAATTGTCTCATGTTGTATTTGTTTAGCCTTTGAGCTTGTGTCTGCTCCTGTAAGCATGTCATCTACGTAGAAGTCTTTGTTTACTATTTGCCTTGCTAGAGGAAAGCAATCACCTTCATCCTGAGCAAGTTGTTTTAACGTTTTGACAGCTAGATATGTGGCTGGAGCTGTTCCATACGTGACAGTGTTTAATTTAAACTCTCGGATTTCTTCCGTTGGATGAAGTCTCCAGAGGATCCGTTGATAATTCCTGTCTTCTGGTGCAACTTTGATTTGCCTGAACATTTTTTCCAGATCGGCGGTGAATACATAACGATGCTTTCGCCATCTAAGCATTATTTGATGTAAGTCCTGTTGGATTTTTGGTCCGCTATGCAATAGGTCGTTTAGGCATAGCCCAGAATTAGTTTTAGAAGACCCATCAAATACTACTCTGAGTTTTGTTGTACTGCTGTCTTGTTTGAATACCGCGTGGTGTGGCAAATAATAGACTTTTGTTGGGTCTCCTGTATAAGGTCTAGCTGGGCTCATGTGTCCGAGTTGTAAATATTCTGTAAGGAAATTGTCATAGCCTTCTTTGTCAATCTGAGACTTCTTTAGCCTTTTCTCCGTTTGAATTAATCGTGCTATGGCCTTGTCCTTGGAGTAACCCAGGGTTCCTGTATTCTTTTTGAAAGGTAGTCGGACAATGTATCTACCATCCTCATCTCTAGAGTGTGTGGATTTGAAGTGCTCGGAGCAGTGATCATCTGACGGAAGCTGAGCTGGATTATCTTCTATTTCCCAGAATTTTTCCATTTTTTTATCAATCTCAGCTGTGGATATGAAACTTGATACATTATTTGTGGTTTGGCATGTGTTGGGGAAGCTTCCAAAGATGATCCAACCTAATTTGGTGTTTTGGGCGGCTGGTTTTTTCGGTTTCCATCCATTTAACACTATGTTTGCGTAGACATCCGCACCAAGTAATAAATCAATTGGGCCAGGCATGTTGAAAGTCGGATCAGCTAGCATCATGTTCCCATATTCTTTCATGTTAAGCATTGGCGTCGGACTTTCAGGAAGCACCGAGTTAAGCTTGGGTAGTACTAATGCTTCCACGCGAAGGAACGTATTATTCTCATGTTTGAGCTGTAGCTGGAGAGTTACTTTGCTGTTTGCCTTAGCGGCTTTTGTTTCACCTACCCCAAAAATAGTGGTGGCTATTCTGTCCTTCCTTAGTTTTAAATTCTGGACAACCTCTTCTGTTATTAATGAGACTTGGGAGCCAGGATCTATTAGTGCTCTGAACATCTCGGTTTGACCAAAAACATTTTTGATTCTCACCATCGCTGTTGGCAAGAGAACCTTGGGTATTTTTGTCTTGTTGTGAAGTGCTACTGCATCTTCATTGTGGAGCGGAGTATCCACTGCTTCTGTGTTCTTTTGCCCTGATTTTGATTGAACATTATTCTCTATGTTTCGGTGCAAGAGTGTGTGGTGTGCTTTTTTGCAGTAAAAGCAGCACCTGTTTGTTTTGCATTTTTCTCCTTTTTTATGGGATAAGCAATTAGTGCAGACTCCTTTTTTTCCTATAAATTTGTATCTTTCCGGCAAGTCCATTTTTTTAAATTCAGTGCAATGATACAACTGATGATCTTTGTCGCATAGAAGGCAGGAACGGTTAGCTGATGTATAGAAAGATTTTCTCTTATTCGTGAATTGAGTGTCTGGTTTTGTCGGTTTAGAACCTTTTATGCAGTCTAGTACTTGATACCGTTTTTCGAGAAAGTTGAGCAGGTCCTCAGTGGATGGCATTTCCCTGGGATTGGCTAAGGTTTCTTCAAAGAGTCGAAGACTTTCAGTGTCTAATTTTCTCATAGCGATACAGATAATCATCGGACCCCATTCATCAGTGTTATACTGGAAGTTTTTTAACGCTTCTAAGCACTCCTTAATTGTGTCATAGAGCAAGATTATGTCTTCTTGGTTTCTATATTCAACCCTTCTTGCATCTATGATGGTGTTTATGTACGTTGTAACAATTTTTCTGTTGTTACTGAAACGTGCCTTTACAAGCTGTAAGGCCGTGTTGTAATTGTTACTAGACAATTGGAGGTGGCTTATAATCTTCCTAGCGTCTCCTTCTAAATGATAAAGAAGATACTGCATTTTCTCCACGTTGCTTAAATAGCTATTTGAGTGGATCACATTAGAGAATAATTCAATAAATGTTTTCCATTCCTTGTAGTTTCCACTGAACTTAGGAATTTTTATAGGTGGTAGTTTTGGCAAATTATTCATTAGAGGTGGTGCCCCCCAAGAATAAAGCGGCATTTGAGCACCAAAAGCTGGAGGAATGGCAGGTGTTACAGGAGTGGTATCTTTTTGAGGCGTAGGTTCTACATCGTTCGACATATTAGGTGTAGATGAGGCTGAGCGTTTTTCTCCTGCTGCTAGAATCGCTTTTAGCGTTGAATTGAACAATGTTTGAGTTTTCTCATATAATTGTTCAGTGAAATACGGATGTTCTTCTGAGAGAACAGTTTTTATTTGCTTGTGTAGATCATCAAAGGCTCTCCAGATGGTTTCTACATCAAGTTTCTTTGTTGCGAGGTATTCTAGTGTTTTTCTCGAAGCACCATCTTTTTTGAAGTTGCTTGAAAGTTTTTCGAGTTTCTGAGCTAATTCCTTTTGGGTTTGGATTAATGAATCTGTGTTCATTTTTAGGCTTAACCTTGGGCTTTGGAGGATTACGTATCTGTGACTGATCGAAAGGGAGTAGTCCAGGTAATTTGGACTTTTCGGTGAAGAAAATTGTATTTTTCTTCTTGACCGTAGAGTGACTGAGATCTGAGTCTCTTGTGTCTCTTGTGCTAAAAAATTAGCAAGTTTCCAAATTTCTCGTCGAAATTCAGTGGAAATCGTAGTTTTCTGGATAGATCTGGATTCAAAGATTCTTTGAAACGCTAAGTAGATCTTATCCGGCTCGAAGGACCATGTACAATGCTGGCAAGAATATTCTCAAAGCTTCTTTGAGAACTAGAGCTTGCTGCACTGTGTAACGTCTCAAAAGGTTCTTTGAGACCGGAGGGGGAATTCAATTAAAATTGCCGCTGGTCGGGTTCTAAAAGAATTCTGATTTATTTAACGACTTACAATCTATTTATACAAAAATTACAAACAAATACTTACATACTAGGCACAGTATGTGAACCAAATACAAAGTTATGAATACAAATTTGTGGGTACAAATTTATGAAATTAATAACAATACGTTGCACTAAAACTGAGTTCACTGACTCACGGGCATATGGCGTAAATTCGTCGCGCAGGTAAGTGCAATAAGCTTACGCTGCATAAGTGACGCGACCGGCAAGAAGCTTTCGTAGCCAAATAATGTTGCATGCCGTGAGTCAGTGAACTTTGCTTGACTGTTATCTTAGGGAACTTAGAATTTAATTTGTTCAGGCGTGAACAATGGGACTTACAAGCGCTGCTAGTTTCCAGTTCATAAATTCTGTAAAATGGCCTCAAAATTAGGACTGTTCTATCTTCTTTAGTAGGAAGCGGCAGAAAGTGGAGGACAACACCTCGCCAGCCGACATCAAGTGGGGATTGGCGGCGCTGCCAAGGTGGAGGAAATCAATAGAGCAATTTCCAGCCAAGCCCGTCTCGAGGATGTAAAGTCGTTGAAAAGCAGTAGCCGAACATTTTATGAGTCCCGTCCATCTGCGGCCGGGCTTGTGATGTGCCATGCCGTGTCGGGAGCGCCCTGTCCTGATTTCGGTCTAACTGCACAGTTGTCGCAAGCAGTTTCACTTAGTCCTGGCACTACATATTTCGGGCAGGACGACCGACGGCGCCCAGGCCAATTCGGTGCCCGGCAGGAGGCTGCTCAAAATCGAAAGATCTCAAGTAATGCAGTCCACGCCTACGCCGCCGCGCCGCCTATAGGGTGAAACTGCATGTCGCTCGTTTTGGCTGACTGGAAACTTTAGCCTTCTCAGCGGTAAGGGGCGGACTTGCAAATGAGGCGGGATTCAGGCCCACCTTGCTGGTTGTGAATTATGGCAGTTGGCACTTATCTCGTAAGCCCGCTTCACATTAGAATTAACGAGGCTGTTACGAGCTACTTATTGGCCCCACGTAACGAGATTTGGAAGAATCACAGGTGACCTTGGCAAGGATGTTGCCAAGATTGGGATTTGGTTGGAAATAAATCCCCACCAGCTCTCTCTAGAGGGATTAATTCTGGACAATCGAAAATGGGCGGACGCTGTGCTGTTTGTTGGGCATGTTTTCCACCCGCCCAACTTTGATTAGACTTGCTTAAATTTTAATTACAGCGGAAACACGTCAATTCTGGTCGAACGTCGATTCTTATTTGTCTGCTCGAGAGTCGAGTAGGTCCACATTAGAGAAAAATTCCTGGAATTTCGGTCCGAAAGTTCATGTATTTGGGGTGGTTGGAATTCGTGCTTCCTGGTGTAGGGTTGTTTTTCAGCCTTAACGTGGAGTCAGGTATTTCAGGTATCTACAGGGACGCCATCGCGTGCTGACCTCTTGATACATAGGTTGGAATTTTTGCAATTTAGTTGAATTAGCGGGACATCTTCAACTTTTTGGCCAATGATGTTTTGGGGTTTCCGGGTATTTTACAAAAGGTTCCCCAGCTCTTGTGTCCTTGAGAGTTTACGTAATTTTGTGTTACTACATGGACCTCGGAAAGTTATTATAGGAAAACACTTGGGAAATATCAAATTGCCAAAAATATGATAAAGATACGTGCACCTACCACAAGATTAAAATTAGGTAAAGTGTAATTGCTCGTTAATAACAAATCTTATATTTAATAATAACTTCATATATCCATTCTATTTTACTTAAAAGGACATAAAATAATAGGAACCGCTATCGAATTAAAATTCCAGCCTTTATCGTATACCTACTATACACGAGTCGTCCCCTTCCTTTCTAAAATCATGAACACCTGAAAATCGATACACTCTCAATAGGCTATTAGCGAAAAATAACCTTTTAATGGATTCAGTGAAAAAGGATATTAACAACCCTCACCCGAAACCTTTTCTAAATTGAAGGGTGTTAATTGTTTCCAAGTTAATTGGATCTCCCTACACTTGTTGGGGTAACAACGAAACTTAATATCTCCAAAAGCCTACACGAGCCGAGCCGGCGATGAGAACGTACCAATCTTTCAATGAAGATGATTACCATTACGGTTTGGGCCGATTTTTCAGGGAAATTATAATAATAGGAGGCCTGATAAGATGACGTCGGTCATTATAGGCTTCCAATTAGCCCATCAGATTGTTCAATGCGGCAAATACGCTTATAAGGCTTCTTTTGTTACAAAAAAAGGGCATTTAGGATATTTGCGTAAATTGGGGTATAGGCTGCCGCTTTTGCGTTTTATAGTGTCCTTGTCTAAGAATATAAATTTTATATTTCAATAAAACAAAGACAGAGAAGCTTTAAAAATAATTTTAACTAAACCATGTTAATATACTGATATTCATTCGGGCTGAAAGTGCGTTCTTTAAGAATCACCATAGTTATGTGAGTTGTGTGACATGATGCAGCATCTTGTTGAGGCTAAGGATGTTCCTGAAATCTCGACGTTCACTGTAGAACTAAATGCAAATACATATGTATAAAGACATATACACATGTTTTTAATTTCCAGTTGAGTGATCTGAGAAATTAATTAATATAGTGGTTCTAATGCCGGTCTTATTTTCCTTGTGGAAACAGTTCGCGCATTTCATATGTTCACTTGTGCAATTCTTAGTAATGTGGCTCCTGGGAATATTGCGTAAGTATTTTTATTTGTGCAATTCTTTGCAGAGTGGTAAAATCCTTGGCACTTGACACATTGAGGAATACTAAGATCCTCTTTGATGTACCGCCGTCCCCAGTTCAGATTTACATGCCGGATTACTAGTTTTTAGAAAGTTTTACCTGTTGCCTCAAGGAATAGTGTCCAGGTTTTAGTTTCTGAGTTCTGTTAACTGTAAATAATTTTTACTTTATCGGCGGAATCTACAAAGTGCTAAAGTTCTTTTAATTTTTTCTCCTGTCTAGTGTCATTATAATTTTTAAATTGTGTAATGTTATTTATTGTTTATTCATTTCCAGGTCCGCTGATCGCAATATCACGTTGGTTTTATATATTCTGGTTTTATATTTTGCTTAAGCTCAGTTATTGTTTCCTCCGAGATTTGTGAGTTTTTCGGCTCCATTATTACTATTGGGTGAATTTACTTTCTTCCTGTGTTTTCTTTTTCTAGATAAGGTTTTTAGTATGTTGTTTTATGTTTTACATGTTGGTTTGCTTTCCATCGAATTATGCGATGCCTCCTCCTGTAACGCTGTTATTTTATCATTTAATATCCTTACATGATTATTTACTTCGCGAATAGCTCTTTCTACTGGCTTCGGTGTTTTACTGATTTTACACAAATTTTCTCTGCACTCGTTACATACTCACATAATAATCTTCGACAACTCTTGTATTTTTTACCCGACGCGACAACGGAAGGGTTATGCGTTTATCAGTCTATGATGAATGTTTGACCGGATATTACGATCTAAAGCCGCACCGAAGTAACCCATTTGGATAAGTGAGGGGTCGGTACAATCGTATTAATCCTCCAGGTGTCATAGGCAATATAACGTTACAAAAAAAGCAAAATGGCGACCACCATAAGTTAAAATGTGTGACAATAAAAAAGGAAATTTCACTAAACATTATTAATATGGATATCGAATGAAAGCGTTGGATGAGCACAATACGGTAAACTATGTGACATCATTCCAAATACGACAAGCTTTGTGACGACATTGTCATGGGATAACAAAGGCAATTTCTGGACGTAGATATTATGCTATCATCGTGATATAATGTAAAATTACAAGTTTTAATTACCTATTACATTTAATGTGTAACTAAAAATTATTATAGAAAACAAAAACCCGACAATGGAAGTAACGAAAAGTATCGACACATCATAGGTACGGTGACGTTCAGAGTATAGCCGTGATCGCAAGCCGCATTTCCCTACTTACATAATTACACTACTATTATTATTATGCATCGCAATCTGTTTGTAGATTTGTAGTTCAAAATTTTTATTCCAGTAGGGAATATTTTAAACTTTGTTTAATTTTTGAGGATTAGATTTCTGAAGTTTGACTATTGTTAGGATCTTTAGTCGCTAAGTACCATAGCAGTACTTAAACTTTGATTGATGAAATATATTAGATCTGTAGATTGATTGGTTTAAATTAGGTCGCCAGTGATAGATCGAATCAAGTATTAAGCACAATTTACTTTTTTTTACTCGTGAGGTCAATATTTTACACTGCGTGTGTGGCAGCTGGCTGCTGTGACTGCTGTTTGCATAGTTATTCTCGCGTCATAACCTAAGAGTACCTTTTTATTTATAAAAATGTCTCCAAAAGTAAATTGTGCTTGGCACTTGACTCGACCATCCGCTGACAATGTGAGGCAAATGTGAGGCATAGTCTCAAATTTCGAGGGAATATTCACCATGCTAATAAAAATATGGTTTAATGGAGTTGGATTACAAGTGTAGGTACACCACTACACGCGCTTAATAACATAACTCTTCTAAAATTCATTTAAGTATGGATTCATTTTATAATTTCCAATTCACTTAGTCTTCTGGCGAAGGTGCTTATCACATTTTTTATGTTGAAACCCTAAAAAATCTTTTTAACTTTTTTTCTATGATAATCATACAGAATTATATAATGCCGAGGGCTCTACAAGCATAAAAACCAAGGAACTGTTCTGCTACACACGAGCTAACAAGCTTTTTCAAGCCATCAACTCACAAAGTCTACAAACACACGTCCCCCCACATGCCGAAAAATGTTACGAAACTCCCAACCACTAGGGTCTCGTGTCATGATTAAATTTTTAACGTGCAATTCACCTTAAATGCTTGTCCAAAATGGAACAAAATCAAATATCCCCTGCCTGTTCCGCCGCGGAGTTTGTAGGAATTTCCAGCCCGTGCCGCTCAAGAGGCGAGTGGTCTGAATAGTATCAAAAACCTTTCCAGAGCTTTGCGCAATTGTAAGGACACGAGGATTTATTAACAGGAAAAGAATTGAAAGGAGCCGAGGTGTATCCTGCTGAAGGCGGCGAAGCGCCTAGTCACAGAGAATGGAGGCCGCCGAAAAAGCTCTCCATTTAAGTGATAAGCTTTTGTTTACCTGCCATTTCGTCTATTATTATTCCCAGACATCAGCCTCCATAACCTCCTCATCTTTTACGTTGTACGAATTGATGTTGACAACGTCACTCTGCTAGGCCCATAGCAGTGCGCCAGGAATCCAGGATGCTGCCGTGCCTTCTATGCCCCAAGGTGCGGAAGCTGGGTGACATAAATGGGGGCGGAGAGCTCCCAGAATTGCCGCTGGCGGCAGCCAAATATAATGAAAATGTCAAAAGTGTTCGACTTATCCTTCCGCATTAGTAGTGGGATGGGAGCCTTTTGGAGTTTGGGGTAGATGTACTGGGGGGTGTTTTTCGTTTTTGTCTTTAACCGTATAGAGCACTCAAAGTTCCAATGCCAAAAGAGCGTCCTCGCGTGTAAGTGTAAGCCGGATATATTCCCCCATACATCTTTTACAGCTCTGCCAAGGACACTGCCGCACCAGCCAGTATCCAGCATCCAGCATTCGTGCTGGGGAAGCTACAATGCTCTAGTGAAAAGGAAAAATACATGGGACTTGGGCCACCTTTTTTGGAGTATTTCCGGAATGCCGAGTTAGGGGGTGTGCGAAGGAGGCAAGATGGGAACTCAGTTCTCAGCGCGAGAACCCTGTCGGTGGTACGTGAGGAATTACTGGCTTTGGTCCCAGGAAGAAAAATGTAGGTAAAGCTTTGTGGGAGCGGCTACAGTTTGCGGTGATGTTCGTGGAAATCATGAAATTGTATTAATACGCATTTCATCTGAACGAATGAATTTCAAGGAATCATTGGAGCCAGATTTCGGGGGAAAGTGACTGCAGTTAATTGGCCGTGATGGAGCCTGTATGGCTAGAGAAATTTTGTGGTGGAGCCGACATTCAGGGAAATCAAATAGAGGAAATTGTTTATTGGGTTGGTGTGTTTTTCCACGAGACACTTTTATTTGCCTTTTTCAGTTTGTACCGAAATATCGGGTTTGTGGTATTTTTGATAATGAAAATTGCTTCAAAATGAAAAAAACTCAATCCTCAAAATTAAAGAGCGTTGTCGTAATATATTAAATAAATATTTTTCGAGTTTGGGGATTCAAAAAAAGAAAGTCATAAAAGTTAAAAAAACGAAAAAAAAACGCTGTTTTTGCGATATAAAGATACTGAATATATAAATATATTATATTATTATTATCTTTATATATATAAAGAGATATACTGCAATAGGAAGCCCCCCAACTCGACATACTTTAAAATACATAATATTGTTGTATTGTGCTTCTGTAAGCTTTCACTTGACACCCTACACGATGCCCTTGAAAGTTTTTGTTCCTCCATTTCCCAATTTACCACCTGAAGTTAACCCCAAGAATTAAAATTTAACTTTTATCACTTGATTGGGCTACTTTCCGAACAAAATGTGCAGGTCTTTTGTGAGTTCATATTTATTGAGTTTTTTAATATTTTGTATGTCCTCCTTTTGTCCCATAATTGTAATTAAAATGCTGTTAGTTGAATTTTCGTTGGTATTTAACCTCGAACCAAAGCTCTTCTCTATGTCATGTTTAATTTCAACGTCAATGTGTAAATGTATGGAATTCAAGTTTGGGGATTGTGGAACCCAATCTAATTCATAACCATTCCTATTCTTAAAGCCATTCGATTATCACTCCAGCAGTTTGCTTGGGGACATTATATGGTTGAAAAATAACGATGGAATTAAAGATGGTGGATTCAATATGGAGACCGAAAATTCGTGTAAATGAGTATACATGAATTTTTGGGTCTACTGATTTTAAATCTGCTATCGAAATTTCGACTTTCAATATGACAGGCAAAAGGTCCCTAGGTGAAAAAATTGTCATAAAATTGTTTTCTTATGGTCTGTGGTTTTAAAATAACTGACTTTTTATCAGTTCATATGTATGTAATATATCTTATTTACTTACAAGGTAAACAAAACCAAAATTTTTGTCTGTCTGTTGAGGCTAATCTCGGGAACGGCTGAACCAATTTCGATGGGACAGTTTCATGCATTTTGCAACAGTTTCAATTTACATGTACGGAAAACCGCAGACAAGACCGGGTAACTCAGCTAGTTGATTTATAAACTTTATTGTATTCATATAGAATATACGTGAAAAATATTGAGATATTTACTACACATATTTGTTTATTTGATTACTAATACTTTTCTATTCTAGTTTAGAATTTCCAGAAAATCAATTTTTTTCCATTTTCTGAAAGATTATAATTTTAAAAATATCACTTAAAGATATGAAATTAAAATTCCGAAAAGTGACCGAGTTATAGCGATTTGAGGGAGAGGGAGTTTCTGTGAACACCTCATACCTTTTCTGCGTGAATCTAGTATCTACATTTGCCTACAGTATATCTTTTACAATTATGCTACCGGCGATAGCGATACTAATCTTAACAAAATTTGGCTCATTTGTTTCGGCCGACTTGAACAGACTATCGTGGAAACTGCAGCAAGACGTTTTTCATTGGGATAAGACAAACGAATTTCTAACTCCGCAAATTTTGTATTCAAAGTCTTTTTTTTATTGTAAAGTTTTTTAAACTTAAAACATGAATAAAGACATGGTAAAAATATAATAGAGAAAATAGTTATAGTTTTCCTATAAAAAGTTCCGAAGAATAGACAAAAATGTCAAGACAAGAATACCCTCTTGAATTTTTTAACCATTTATAGAAACTTAAGCGATGTGTGTACCCACAGTATATACCACTGAGTTTCACTATATAGATTGCTTTTTTAAATTTAATGTTCGGAACCCCAGAAACAAATAAGATCACCGTACCACTATCCACGGGGAAACGTACTGTCATATTATTCGCACATGCTATGTTATGTATAAAGTAAAACCTGGTGCTTATTGCAGAGCGGGCCCTTTCCTTTTTTTATACCTTAATTTGTTACATGAATAAATAAATGCTGAACTACAGGTACTGGAGCAAATATAACACGTAAACAAACAGCCAAAAATCCATCTAAATTTTTTTACAGGAAATTTAACGCTCAAGGCTAAGCCCTGAACTGCATGAGAAGCTCTGATTTTATTTTTACGCTGCAATATGTTATGCCACGTCAATAAAGTTTTAAATGTGTCTGACACTAAACTGCTCAAAGTCTTATTGATTCTGAACAAAAGCTTTCAATTTACTACGGGTTATTGCTTTCTGGAGAAAATTGAATAAAAGGGTTAATGTTGAGATTAATAGTTTGAACTTATAAATGATAAATGGACTGGATGAGCGCTAGGAAATTCTACGTGGGCAGAAAATAGATTGAACTCGACAAAGGATAAATCATGGGGCGAATCATCAATTGAACCATGAAGCAAACAGGGAGAGAATAGCAAAAGTAGGCCATATCCTTGAGATTTTTAAACTGAACAGGACATACAAGAAATATTTTTTAAATCAAAATTCTTCGATGAATCGATTTGTAGTCGGTTTTAGCCTTTAACAAAGACTTCAAATACATTTTAAGGGCGAACTCTCTAGAAATTTGATTTTATAAAGGAAAATAATATATGTAAATTAATATTTTAGTTTTGATTTATGATTTGAACTCAAAAACTTAACAAAGATATTTTTTTTCATTTTGCAGCTACATAATTTCTCGAAGCCATCGTCTCTTGGAAGCTCCTCATCGGTAAGGAATATGATAACAAAGCTTGAATAAATCTTATAAAAAACAAATAAAAAATATATTTCTAAAATATTTACACTTTTGCAACCACTAAGGTTGTTGAATATTATCAATATTCTAATTTTTGCTTGAGTTAAAAATTTTAAAATTTAAATTAGAATCATAATGATAATGGTCAATTTAATAACACGGAAAATATTGTGACAGAATTTCACAAAAAAGGATACTTTTTAGGGTTCCGTCTCTCAAAAGGAAAAACAACGGTCCACTCAATCAATGTCCTTCTCTCATATGTGTATCTGTCTGTCCCAATTTCTCTATAACGATAAAAGTATTAAGTTATTAGGTATAAAGAAATTTTGCAATTCAGTTACATACGAGTACATATAAAACTTGCTAACCCTCATATATTCCAGCAGCCAAAATTCTAAAGCCTCTTGCTACGAATTTTGTGACTTTTCTGTTGAGTGAGCGACTTCTGTCTATCATTGTCCAATGAATTTACGATAGTGGTTAGAGCTGAGAGGTCTGTGCATGAAAAACGCTTCAAATTATAGAGAGTAGGGAAGCCCGGACTTCAAATTATTGAATGTTGGCGCGCAAGATACTATTCCTTCAACATCAAATTACCGAAGGGAGGTATTTTTCAAGGGGCCGGAGAAAATATTCAAATTATCGAGAGATTCAAATTAACGAGTGTCAAATTATCGAGAGTCGACTGTACAACACAACATTTTTTGTTGTAGTTCTGGGAATAGGGAAAAAGTGCGTTAATACGACAGAATGACTTTTAAAAAAGGGTCAATTTATCTTGGGTAGCTACGCTCACCTCGTTAAAGTAGATTGACAAATAATGAACACGTTGAAAAAAAATCCAATATGTCAGGAGCCAGGATGCTCCATTAACCCTCACAAACATAATTTATTACCCCATCGGCGCTTAAAATGGTTCGATTTTTAAAAATCAACTATCATGCAAAAGCTCAA
Source organism: Neoitamus cyanurus (assembly GCA_947538895.1). Taxonomy (NCBI): domain Eukaryota; kingdom Metazoa; phylum Arthropoda; class Insecta; order Diptera; family Asilidae; genus Neoitamus; species Neoitamus cyanurus. The sequence goes on along the minus strand of OX384544.1, from coordinate 15,271,624 downwards.
CTTTCTAGTAAAAAGAAGACCAACATTATCGCAGATTTATTATTGCAACGGATTACTTTTTTTTTTGTTCGACACTATCGGCATATCATGCAAGTCCTACTCGTGCTTGGCAGAATTTTTTATAACTGATTCGTTGATTTGGTAATCTTTCCGAATTTCCTTTGGTGAAAATAATAATTTAGGATCTAAATAAATTCTCATTTATTGTGGCGCTTAGTACTACATACTACTACGTTAATAAAATTATATACTCGTATATGTTAAATATCCGAAGTATTACAGTTATGTACATAAAGGTGAAGTAAGCACTGTGCAAACATTTGACCTCGCTAGTATGCACAATTTATCTGAAACAAACAATGACAATAATTTCTAATTGGTATAAGTCACTTATGTAATCAAACAAAATTAAAAAAAAACAAAAATTAAAAAACTGCCACATATGTATATATATATAAATTCGCAATTTATTTCTTAGTTTTTCGACGCCTGCCAATTCAAGCTGTTCCACATACGCGTGTAGCCGCTAATCAATGACATGGAAGGTAGTGCGTTGAAATTTCAAAACAGTCGGTTGAATTGTTTTTTTGTTTTTTCATTAAGGTCAATTCAAGAAAGCATTTGCGATAAAAAAAAAACGAGTGTTGGACGGAGACCGGCCGGCGTGGCGGCCGAACAAAGGTCAGATTTGGGAAAAAAATTTCATGTTTGCAACTGATGAAGAGTACTTAACATATTGTAGCAACATTTCAAATTTGGCTGAGTGAAGGGCAGAAACAGTTGCAATAATGTCAAGAAAAGTTTGTTTGAAGTTTTAGATTTATTGTTAGGACGCGGTTATAGTTTTGTTTTAAAATATTTTCGATTTAAAAAATACTAATAATATAACACACATGATAGCTGCATTCTCGATTTCCATGTATTGAACAGAACAAAGTTCTGCTCATTGAACAGAACAAGCTGTTCGCCTAGTTTATCTATTTAAATCCAGGTGACACTAAATTCAATTTGTGAAAGGTTTTTTGTCAGTTTTCATAAAAGTGTGGCGAACAACGAATGGTAGCCCTTAAGGGGTTATATACAGTCAGGATTTTCAAAAAAATCGATTTTATTCAGTAATATACATATATTTAAGTGCACACGCAGAAAATTGCATGTCAATCCCACGAAGTTACACGCACATTTGTAAAGATGTCTCGAAGCGTTTGAAAGTATGGAGGCCCGAGCGGCCTTCCTGAACTTTATTACAGTGTTTGCAGCAATTTCTGAATGTTTGAAGTTTGAAACTGCTTCTGAACGAGGACTTTTAGAGTTGTAAAATTGTTTTGTTGTATTATAAGTGTGCAGTTCGTATCATAAATTCTAGTCCCTTTGCCGGGCATTCTTATGAGATAAATAGACGTTTTTTATTTGTCATGACAGTTCTCGGATAAAGGTTAAAAGAAGCAACCAAATTCTGTGGATTAATGCACATGTCAGCTTTTATAACACAGTCTACTTACAATATAATAATTAATAATTAATACATATTCCTGTATAAAAGCAGCTACCGAAAAACGTTTGCAACAAGCTTGTAGTGTAGAGAAAATTTTGATATGCCAACCAAAGAGCGCATGAGAGCACATAAGAGAGTAGAGTGGTCCGCAGACAACACAAACTCGGATAATTAGAAGCTGCCGAAGGAGTGGAGGGTATATTATATGGCCCTGGAATAGACAACTCGATGTAAGCTGAAAAAAAATTGTTTTTGCTAAGTGTAAAGTTCTTGTGACCCTTTCAACGATTTTTTCTCAAAACTCTGTTTTTGAAGACGTTTTTTTCATTTCACAAACTTACCGCAAGACGCCTTATTTTAGAGAAGATTCCGAAAATTATTAGCAGCTTTAAAAATACTTTATGTTTACAAATAAAAAAAAATTTACATTTCAAATTACTATAATACGTGTATAAATTTTTATGCTAATACATTAAAAAGACTTCTCAGGAAAAATTCTTGAAAACCAGATTTTTTCTGTCCTCCTGACTGTATATAACTCTTTAAGCGTTCGCAGTGCCACGAGTGATAGCGCCAACAAATGTGACTCGATCGCTGCGCCACAAGCGGACATTCCGAGCTCTGGGCATCACTCGCACTCGCTCTTGTGTGCTTGAAGAATAAAAATAAAAAATAAAAATATAAAGAATTTGCCTACCTTATAAAGTTAATTGTGAGAATTTACTACTCTGTATGAATTAAGTTTCTCTGTAGAAAAAATGAAATATTTATAACGTTATTCACTAGAGACTTATTCCATTTCTGTATAAAATGGTTCAACTCACGTATAATTCTCGTCAATTGAGTTTTCGTTCTACTCCGGATAGTGGACACAAAACAATACATGGTCCACCTGATACATAAATGCTTAATAAAACAAGAGTTCAAAATCAAAAGGATTATAAAAGTCAGAACAATTCGTATATCATTATGAAAATTTACCATGTCATATTATAGATTCATAATTCTGGAAAAACAACCAGTATTTCAAGTTTTATGACAATTGAATGACCCTCTTGTTGAAGTTCGCATATGGCAATCTGTCTTGTGTGGGATCGACGTAACATCACAATTTGTCTATACCCCAAAAAGTCAAAGACATTTAATGTGTACAGCATGCAAGAGCGGCCTCGAAGAATGATCGAAGACTGCTCTATTTACAACCCATTTAACTGAGAAATTGCAGATCGTCAATGCAATTTACATCCCTTAATCAAATGCAAGATGCAATGAGCTGGAACACTTCTGAAAGACACTTCTTCGTCCGTTTGAACTGAATTTATCAAATCGAGTAAGGCGACCTATTTGTCACGCAAATTGATGGCACGAAGAAATGGAGTCACGCTGGCTGCACGGACCGAGTGTGTGCCTCTTCTCCCCCTCCAACCGGAAAATATAAAGGCTCGTTGTCTTATCTAGAGCCTCGGAGAACTCCTCTACCATTAATCATGCTCAAGGGGAGCCCACAGGAGTAGCAGGCACGGGAGATGTGATAACGAGCAGGGGCTAACTATATACATTCCGGGTAGCACTTAACAGGGATTCACACAGACATTGCTGGATTTATGGAAGTCCCTCCGAAAATTTAAATGAGGTCATATGTCGCATGGGAGTGAGATTTTTGTGTCCCTGTCGCCCTATTATCCCGGAAGCGATGAATGCTCCTTGAAAACTTTCCCGAAATATCCTCAGCGATGCTTAAACACTCCACCCATTCATTCAGGAGAGCCCTACCGTTGGCCTTCGGGCCGATTTGCGATTTTATTAGAAATCCAAATGGATGGAAAGCTCTTTCATTGTGTCGTTAAATTTCCTCGACAAATCCACTTAACGTGATCACTGAATCGACAATCGAGCGCCAAAATCGATTTACATGCATCCGATCGTGAAAGTTTGCTTCATTTGTGCGGCACGAGGGTGGCACAATTATGTGAAAGCGAGGGGGCCGAATATTCTCCGCGTAATGAGGCACTTCAAAATGTTTATCTAGCAAGTCTGCAGCCGACTCGACTACTCCCGGAGAGCTATACTTACACTTGCTGAAAACAGCGACACTAATTAACGCAAATAAGAGATGCCATCCAGCCATCGAGCGAAGCCAAAACACGGTAAGGCGAAATCCCTGATGGTGGGGCTACGCCGGGAGTTGAGCTGGTTAGTTTTGAACTATAATTAGTCGTCCTTGCATTTCATAAGGATATGTGGCTGCGCTTTTTTAGTTCCTCCCCGGGGTACTATAGCAGGGCTCCACCACCTTGCTATCTGCCTGCATTAAAATGATATAACACTCCAGCGCGAAAGCCCTTTGCCAACTGGAATACGTGGTGAATTTGCTCATAACATATTGGGGGTATCAAAATTGTAATTAAGTGCCACACATCGAATGGCGACATAAATAGCATCGGTCGGCTATTTACAAGGCGAACGTGTCAGCAAATTGGCAGCTCGACAAATTGGAAATTTAAAGTATTGATTATGCCGTGCGGTCGGTCTCGCACTCGTTTCGGAAGGGAAATGAATTGATTTTAAAGGAAATCTCTCCTGATATAAACTCATTTCACTGTTTTTCTTTTCCGGTTTCACTGTTTTTTTTGTGTGGTATTTTTACCCATTTACCCGTTAAAATGCAAAAGTTGTACCATCAGGTGGTGCATGTGTTACGTCCCTTCTCAATCCATTGACATTTTCATGGCTGTCGATTTTGTAAAACTGTAAAGTTTTCCAATTAATCCCACGCTTCACAGTCATGAAACGGATGCGGAACCCAAAGGTCAGAAAGACAGAAAATCCATTACAAGTTTTGTTGTTTGTTGTTTTTAACATTGTTCTGTACGTGGTTTAATTTGTATTGCTATTTTTATAGTGGAAGTATGCAAATAATTCGGCTGTTGTTATTCCATTTCATATCTAGTAAATCGAATAATTCAGTATATTGGAAAATAATAATAAAAACAATTACCATCAAATTTTAAATAAATCGAAAAATTTGCATTAATTGAGTCGTGTGTTTTTCTTTTTTAAGGGGTTAAAGGTGTTGAATTCTGATTTTTTTTGCAAATATGTGTGTCGTAAAATATAAATTATAAATTTCCCGAGGAGAGCAGTTATTAGAACATTTTAGCCTATAAATTCTGCACAAAAAAGGACCTTTAACTTTTTTCCGTAACATCAATCGTTTTTGAATAAAACGTCCGGTTGCAATATCTGCTTTGTATTTAAATACATACGCCGAACAGTGGGGAAAAATGCAAAATTTGTGCTATAAATTCATAATGCTGTTCGAAATGCTTCAAACTCAGAACATTGGGGTTTTCAAAACTGCTAATTTGTGAAAATTCAAGATGGTTTCGTCGATTACCACAAAAGTCAGTATGCAGGGGTTTTCGAGGTTGAATTTATTTTTCAATTAACTCCCCTAACTTCGCAAACCTACGATCACGAAAAAAGAGAAAACATTTTTTGTTAAATTTTTTCAGTCCTATTTTAAATGTATTAAGGCTTTTCTGAAAATCATACCATTAGTGGTCAATCTTTGTTAAGATCCGTATTGGAAAATTGGGAAAACAAATTTTTTTTCACAGTGCTGCTTACAAATATTATTAAACTGTCTTCCCTACCCGTATCTTTTTGACCAGGGCATGTCATTACGAGGAAGAAAGCTTTTTATATTTTCATCCCGTGTGCTTCGTCGGAAGATGATCGGCAGATTTATTTGTTTTCTTCCCGTGTGCTTCTTTGGAAACTTATTGAAACATTTGTCTATTTTCTTCTTGTTTGGTTTTTTAGAAGATAGATATGGAGCCGAAGCAGATATAGAGCTTAGAACTCTTTCGGTCCCTGATGGTTTAGATGCAGGCTATGATTAGGCCGCTATATATTATGAACTAAAATTTATATAGGACATGAGGGGAAATATACTTTTATTAAATAAGCATGAATTCAGAACTTGAAAATATTCCCGTAACTTAAAAACGCAACTGCACTCTCGAGCTCCTAAACGAAAAATGAACTGAAATGCTTCAGCAGAAAGATATAATTTCACAACGAAATGATATCATCGCCATTTTACGCATGAAAACATGCAAAATCTTCTTTTTCATTGCCAAGGGCATACGCTTTGAAGCATTTTTCACTCGCAGAGAATTCTGTGAGTGCGTGAGGTTTGTGACTGTCAAACATAAAGTAGGAATATATGAAATTTCTACATAAATAAATTATACTCTACATTTCCAATATAATATGTGTGTACAGTAGGTAAGGGTAAGTCTGACTCGATATTAAAATTCCTCGCAGCTGAATGCATAAGAAAATATGCCTGGGCTATTGAATATACTCATATATTCTTTTAACTTAATTTTATACTTTGCTTGGTTGAGACTGAACTTCAAATCGATCAAATCGATTGAGAGATTATTGCACATTTTCGGTCCAGTACAATGAGTTGTAGCACCTCATCTCTACCTTGGACTAATAGCTTGTCTTCGAGTACTGTGGTTTGACTGATGTGAAGCGAAATTTCCAAAATTTTTAGTTATAATTTTAGTGTATATTTGTTCCTTCCACTTCCTTATGACTAGTATCTTGGGCAGCGTTCCCTTAGTAGTCTAAGAGCTGACTGCAAAAAAGCTGCCCTATCGGGCAACAGGATGATATGTACATATTTTAAATGTTTGTACTCACAGCGACAGTAAGAAAAATCCTGGGCAGATCGATGACCTAAGCTTTGTATGTTAATAATAATAGGAAAATCATTTTTCATAAATATCTTCTTTTCTAGACATGCTAGAGGAAAAATTCAAAAACATTTTGTAACTAAGTTATATCAACAATTTGTGTAAAGTTAATACTTTTTATATTATAGCTCGAAAAAGTTAACAAATTAGGACCACAATTGGTTTTTTGTATTTATCTCATTTTGGGTAACTCGTAATAAAAAATATATCCATGCCGAAGCTGTAGAACACAAAATTTGCCATCGCAATAATTTGGGGGTCTTGCAAAATTATGGCTTGTTTTTTTGATATAAATAAACGGAATAAATGGAAGAATGAGATAGGGCTCAAATGAAAGGTGAAGTCAGTTCAGAAACTTGGGTAGACTTCTACCACCCTCATCTAGACGCCAGAAGTTGGGGAGGGAGGAGTCGGATCAGAAAAGGGGGAGACTATCCATGCTATTTAGGTTTGTCAGAGCATAGTGAACCTTTCCTGAGAATATTCTCTACAAAATCGGTACACTTCATCTTTTGCGGTCAATTCGCCGCCCAAATGGACTGAAATCGGAAGCATTTATGACCACTTTTTGCGCCGATTTTGCAACATTTGCTCCTCTCTATAGGCTTAACCTTTTGTCGCAGCGAAAAATTTTATGTTAGAACTCAATGGAAAACTTTGTGGTCTATAATTTGAACATCGATTTATCAGAGAATATCACATTTGTAGTTCCACATGGCCTCTATCCATGGATTGTAATCTTTAGCACACAAAAGACGTTTTTGCCTGCCTGAGTTTACGTCAGGTCCCAAATGCGAATGAATTAAAAAAGTGTTTATTTTATTTATTTTACTTGCACGTAATATCACTCAACAAAAATTTTTAGCTCCCCGAAACCTCCGTTGCACTTGGACACGTTTTGAAGAACTTTTCAAGGATCAGAGCAAATATTCTTATGAGACAAGGCATTTGGGACTAAAATTTCAAATTTCTGTCGTTTACATGGTGCAGGTGGTAGCGAAAAACTTTGTTCATAATTTACTCTAAAAGCTCTAGAAGGACACTTGACGTAATGAATAAAGTTATCTGGTTGGTGCTCAACAGCATCGAATTCGTGGGTTTACACTTTAAAATGCAATCCGAGTGGGAGGCACGAGATGCTTCGTAATTTACCTTCACACCGTGCTCAATTTTTTATTCAACCCATCAAGTCCTTTGAATTGCTCTCTGCAGAACATTCCTAAGGCGAGAGTATTCCTTTATTTGATTTGAGATTTCAATGCTTTCCGTGAACTCTTGGCCCTGCTGCCAAGGGTGCGTAAGTACGGCAATGTGTAGAGTGGAATTTGTTGAGTTGCATGAATTCAAGGCACCACGTTTTTCAGTCGCGATTCTACGGTTCGTTGCCATGCAGGAGAAGTTCTTTAATTAAATCTTAGGCTTTGCAAAATCTATTGTATCTTGTAAGGAGTTTATCTCGTGAGATATATATGAGATTTGCAAATATTAAGTTGTCTATGTTAATTCATTATCAAGTTTTATATTTGTATTAAGAAATTGCAAAATGGGCTTAAGTTTGAATTATGACATTTTGAGAAAAGATTTATAAATTACGATATTTTACGTTATCTTTTAGTTAATTAACCCATGACAGGTACACTTTGGTACTGTTGTTTTGCCACTCTATTTAATGGCACATTGGGTATAAAGTACGCGCACGAGATTTTCTTTAGTATTGCTTTGCTACTAATTGATATGGAGCTCGTGTTTTTGTTTTGCTGATTGAAAACAATTATCTTGGGCGGTGTGTAAGATTTGCGTCTATAAAATTCAATAAATTTTCTTGAGCAGTATCCAGCCATTAAGAAAACTCCACCTACTCAACTGTTGGTAGACTGTTTAACGACGAACGTGCATACCTATCATCATGAACAGATTTGGTCGAAAAGTCAAAGCTGGGTTCCTACTAATCTAATGCTGTTGGGTAAGACGGGTATTGATCTAGGTTTTATTAAACGAATCTTACTCTTTACGTAATTTTAACTTGGCAATTACAACATCTTCATTTCCTATTGATCGGAATATCGGAAAGGTCCATCCGAAAAAAGATACTATTTCAAAACATTCGTCCTATTAGTATTCTTCCAGTTCTCGAAGATCTGCTCTGCGATTAGAAGAAATCACACTAGAATAAATGCAACCTCATTTCCAAACTCTAGGATGATTTCAGAGCTAAACATGAGCTAACATTGAGTTGGGAAATCATACAATTTAATGTCTCTTGGATTTCTCAAAAGCACTCCAGTTAACCATGACATCCTCCGTTAAAAATCAATGTTCCAGTTAAACTTCTCAAGGTCAGCAGCTAAATTTATATTTTCATATCTTACTGCTAGAAGTCAATTCACTGTTTCGAATTCTTGCCACTCCGAAAGGCTCATTGTCCTCTCAGGAGTTCCACAGGGATCTATCCATGGTCCTATACTTTTTGCAATGTGTACATCAACGACCTTAATCAGGTTCCTGAAGATTGTTTAAGTGTGGCTATACTTAACCAGGATTTGGATCATATTGCTCGCCCCTATTCCTTTAATACACCCTGTACCCTCACTTGACCGATTGACTTCATATTCACAATATATATTAGATTGCGATAATTGTTTATACATAGTTAGGTGTTGTGTCGGTAGGTGGCGCCACAGTCTAACTTCTATACCAGTGCGTGGGTCGAATGAGCTCATATTCACACCATATATACGTTAATTTGCGGGAAAGCTTTATTGGTAGGTGCTGTTCTCAAAATTCAATCCCCAAGAGGGTAAAAGGAGGTATGCATATTTGTATGGAGAAACCTATTTTTTGTTTAACCGATTTATACACAATTCCCCCAACAACTTTTACGTATTCTTAATACATACTTTTTCAATTTTCAGCAAACCAACAGAGAACAATTTTAATTGATTTATGTTATTTGTTAGAAAAAGACTACCATTCTACGTAAATTTACACTTCTGCTATTATTTGAATAACTAACGGAAGAGAAAATAAAGAAAGGGAGATTAATAAGTAATAAACAAAGTGAATCTAATGATAAAATTAAAATAAAAGAGCGAAAAAGGGCAAATATAATTTAAAATACACTGTTACCATTCATATTTGGTTTTGATATAATTCGGAGGTGCATAAATATAAATCGGTGTTATAAATTCAACTTTATATTTATTCTATTTTTCTCAGAAGCCTTACATCATGGAAACGTTTTCTTTCCAGATTCGTAGTTTATAAAAAAAATGCTGTCGTAGTCATATTGATTGTTCTGTGTCAGAAAAACAACATCAAAAATGTTGATGAGTGTTATGGGTTAAACATTTTGCCCAGCAAAAAAATATATACATAATTCTAGATTCCTTTGGGTACAAGCATTTCACAGTTAATCATACGGAGGGGTTTTCAAATACCATGAATGTGGCCCACATTCAAAATATTGATTTGTCCTGGCGATGATGGGTGTGTCATCAATATTGTCCCACGGTGCTAAACACAAATATTTTCTTGCTGATGAAATTTTTCATCTAGCACGTTAAATGTTCAATTTCAGATTTGTTTTTATTTTTTTTCCTCATATTTGTTATTTTCCCTTATTATTACTTAAAGAAACATATTTGCTTAATTTGGCTGTATATTGTATTGAAGAGATTTTTGTGATTTCGTCAACCATCCTGGAAGTATCAGTTAGGTTGGTTGTGAGCGCTCCAGATTTTGGAGAGAAAGACGTCAACTAAATTTAATTTAAGTCATAGATCAGTGCCAACTTTATTTTAACGTAAAAAATTTATATAAGGCAGTTATGATGCGTAATAAATACCTTAGGGAATTATCTGTTCTCTCTATTGAGAATATTTAGATAGTGTCCACCAAATCTTACGTAACTTAGAAGCTAAACCGCATCTCTAAAGCAAGAGCGTGTATCTTAGATGGCATAGTATAAAAACGACTACACTATAAGCCTACGGCGAATTTAAGTTGTCTCCTTGCTCTGTACAGCTTTAAAGGAGAAAACTGCAGTGGACACTTACCTGAAGACTTCCAAGGATAGCCAAAGCACAACATAAATAATATCTCTGATGAGAACGGATTCACTCATTAAAATAGTATTAAACTGAAACTAGGGCAGAAAGCGTTCGCTTTAAAAAATGTCTAACCCACCCCCTACTCGACTCGATGCAAGAAAACATTTCTCGCAACACTTTCTAGCCGCCCATGTTCAGAATCCGCCATCGACCTTGGACATAGAGAAACAGCAAAGCAAGCACAGGAGGGAATAAATATTTTCCGGAATTCCCGTAAAAACTGCAAAACAAAAGCAGTTTAAAAAATATATATATTCGGCACTAACAGTTTCTAAGCAGGTAGACATTGAATTCATCTGCCTCAGTTGTTCCGTCTGCCCTGGATATGTTTTTTCACTTATTCTTTTCGTGTGCGCGCCAAAAACTCAATGAAAGGAAATTAACAATTCTGAAAACATGGTTTTCCTGTTCCTCAGCATCATTTCCCCTGCTGTATTCCACCACCCATCCCCTGGGAGAAACATAAAATGTCTAGGGAACGATGGCGCTTGCAATCAACTATTTTGCAGGAAAAGTGAAAAGTGGGTGGCTATGACGGGTCGTTGCTTTTCCCTCTGATGCATTTTTCATATGGAAATACCTTTTCCCTTTTTCCTGTTTTCACAGCATGAGTGTGCGGTCGAGATAAATGGAAGCAAGGATCAATTTGATAGTTTGCTTTATTTACTGACGGTGCTGGTACTCTAAGCCTACAGCTTTAACGGATTTTTTGAAAACTCTGCGGAGGACACATTTCAATTTGAGATGCACTTTGCGATTATTCGAGGACAAAGTGACAAGGGTATGGTATGGCATTCATCGGCTGGGCATGGGTGTACAACATAATTATGGAAATTGAAGTGCCGGTGTGTTCCATCGGAGGGAAAATTCACATATAATATTGCTATATACGTAGGTTTAGACAACTTTTACAGGAGAGCCACGGTCAATAAATTTTTATTTTATACTTTACGTAGATAACCGTTTTATAGATTTTCATAAGTAGAATTCCTCTTGTTCAAGGAATGCAAGGTTTTAAGGATACATCGGGGAGACTGAAAATGCTGTTAAAAATATCGGCTATAGCTCCGCCTTAATTCATCTTTTATGTCTGTCGAATATCCAGCTACACTTTCCTCTACCAGATTAAAATAATTTCGAAACATGTTTCACTACACTTGTGAGACATGGATATCAACAACGATAGAAATTTTCAAGTGGGTTCAGTGATTCGAATGTTAACGAAGAGGACAGAGATATTATGGGAAGTGCATAGCTGAATAGATGAACAATTTATTGAACGAATTAAGAAAGATATTCGCAACATTCTCTTCACAATGACAGACAAATATGTTTTTATTTACCTCGGAATATGATTTTGTGTCATAGTCAGAATTTAGAAAACAATTACCTCTGGCACATCTTGGCTTTCAATGTCAATGTTACCGTGTAAACTGTGTATAGCTGTATTGCTGAAATATCTATGCGAGGTTCTAAATTAAATTAAATATTTAGTACTACACACTATATAATAAGTGATCTCCCGAGTAAAAATATATACAGTTTGTAATACGTTCGAATCACCGACGTAGTTGGTACCTAGCACACTTAATATTTTGAAGAGCTGCAACACGGTTGGTTTGGGTGCGTTTAGGGAACAAATAGTAAAGCCGCACGATTGCACGCACGTCGACGCACTATAGTAGAAACATGGTTCATGTACCATTTGGGTTACGTCCCCTAGTGAACATATAAAATGCGTTTTCCACCAAGTATTTCATGAGCGGCCTCTATCGAAGACTATGAAAAAAGAAGGAGGATAATGATTGTACAGGTATGTGTGTACATATGTAGTTTGACTGTTACCTGGTTTTGCTCATATTTATATAAAAGACAATGAGCAAAAATGTATGGACGGTAGTCCTACCTACCAATGCTCATGTAATTGGTTTTTTGTGATAGGTAGCGGCGCACAATGGGGCGAATGGCCTGTTTCGCTGGCCAAAAGTCGAAAAATTGAGTTAGCGCTCTGAAACTCGGTATTAAATGGTTTTTGGGGGCGCTAATTACGAATCTGATATCGGATTTATAAAATTCGAAATGGCGGACCGGAATTGACGTAATGTTTTACGAAAGAATTGAGTTAGCACTCTGAAACTCAGTTTTATATGGTTTTTGGGGACGCAGATTACGAATCTGATATCTGATTTATAAAATTCAAAATGGCAAAAGTTTAAGTCACTTTCGGTCCGCCATTTTGAGTTTTATAAATCAACTGTCAGATTCGTAATCAGCGCCCCCGAAAACTATATTATACCGAGTTTCAGAGCGCTAACTCAATTTTTCGATTTTTGTCCAGCGAAACAGGCACTGTGCTGCGACGCGCATGAAATTATGCAGCGCGTCACTCTAACAGCTGTAACTTTTTTTCAGGGAAATTCGGGAGCTAGTTACTTGGCATACGAAAACTACACACTTCATCGAGCGTTTTCGTGAAAGAATCAGAGTGTAACCTCGTGTAACAAAAAACGTTGCTCCAATTGAATTAAGAAAAAAAGTTAATTTATGGGAAGTGCAGTGTAATATTTAATAATAATGGGAGTAAACAAATATAAGTTGTAGCGAAAATTCAATCACATATTATTATTGTACATACCTTCGCGATCAATATCCATTTTGAAGCACTCAAATCGGACACTTTGTCAACAAAATATTAACGTTCAAAGTTTACGTATTACAAACGTTGCCTGAGCGTTACACATGCACGTGGTTGCCCACTGTGCGGGCGGCGGTTCGTGGTCAAATTTTTTCTGTCGAAATCACCACTTTTAAATCTTCTAAACCAAGGCACATAAGTGACTTCCGTTGGGACATTATCTCCGTAAGTTTCGCAAGTATTCAACGGCTTTCACTCGTATTTTTGTTTTGATTAAACAAGAAGAGCAGCAAGTGCCTCAAATGTTCTTTATTTGGCTCGAAACGCAATAGTTTACCACACGAAAAAAATATGAAAGATACCGCCTTAGCAAAAAAAATTTCCAGTCCCATTAAGAATGGGTTGGTAGTATTTTACGGTTGAGCTACGTTTGCTAATGTTTAAAATGTATTTCGAAAATGAATGTTTCATTACACAAATTGCCTGAAATTTGAAACGATTTTTTTGTCGAAATTAAGTCCCTTCAGTGGGTGGTACTTATTTTGTATAGGAAACTGTTAAAAACCGTTGATACTTCAACGATCCCTAAACAACTGATGCACTTAGGGAAAACATACATCGAGCCACAAGCATTAGACAATGTGGTGCAAAATTAGGTGAATGTGGACACCAAGCGAGCCAAACAGCCATTCGAATGAAATTAGTTTCCATAAATGAACGGTAGATGTATTCTCTTCAACTTTATTTTATTTCGGATTTACGCTTCTCGGAACATCCCTGGTTCGAAAATCAAAAATTATGAGGAAGTCTGAGAAACGTAACTCCGAGATGAGACTTACTACACTAACTCTGATTGGCGGTCTCATGGACAACTCTTAGAATTAGATCATATTTTGTAGATGGAAGGAGCAGCAGTCGTGATTTATTGCTATTTGTTATAACAAGTTTCATCAAATGACTGATTACTTCTATTACAAAGTTATATTAATAAAAGAGTCTCAAACATGAATATACCAATTACATAATTATCCAATATGAGGTCTTCTATATTTAGGGTCCCCTATTTGGAATCAACGTCCTCAATAATGCCCATATACTTACTTTCATTCAAATCGAATCGATAGGACCAATATTGTTTTAAACTTGTATCGTTCGCTGTAAAACGCCCACCCTAAAATTTATCAAGCTTTCTTGCAATAAAGCGCTCCTAACGATCAGACGCATCGTCTTTCTTTTCAATTGTCCTGGACTTACGTCTACAGATGAAAATTGGTAGATAGATTGTTTATATCCTGGATTAGACCACAAGCTACTATGTATCTACAATAGTGAAGTGAAAGATTTCGAAATGGCGGTTCCAACATGGCTACCGAAAAAGTTGAACGTCAAAGGATTTCAATAAAATCAGCATTGTGGAGTTTTCGGGGTGGCGGATTTCGAAACTATCATTAAAAATTGTATTTTGTCGTGCACGATTTGACTACTTCTTTTTACCCCTAAAATGATTTGGATTCCTGCGGGAGAAACAAATTCATTTATTGTTCAGCAGTTTTAATTTGCGAGAGAAACTCCGGGCAATTTCGGATAACTCAGCTAGTATCCTTATATACAATAGAATAGCAAATAAAACAAATCTAATATCACAATTGTGGGCACTGTGGTCTATCATCCATTTAGAGTGATTTACAGTGAGCTTTTGTTAAATATCTTTCCGTTTCTTGAATCGTTTTATGTTCGCTATGCGGGGTGATTAGTCCGCAGTAGCTATCCTAATTGATGTGGCTTCCATCTGTTGCTTATTAGGAAAATCGCACTCTGCGAGTGGAGGGGTGAGGTCCGAGTGGGATTTGTCATTTATTTATATTATACAAACATATATTATTTGAAGTCAACGACTCCAAAAACCCCCGATACTATTTTTTGTGTAAATCGCAGAAATTTATTAATCTCTTAACATTTTACACCGCTACTGTGACCCCCCGTAGCCCCGCATGGTTTTTAAGAGTATCTATGATACTAATTTTTTCTATAGACAAAAAAAATCTGTTTCAACGTTACGAAGATATGCGGGAGCATAAAAAATGCATACGCATTGAGAACTTCCTTCTTTTGAAGTCTGTTTAAAGAAGTTCGTATACTTACTGAAAGAATGTGCAAACAAATTTGAACACCTTATGGAGGCATCCTAAAAAAGTTACACCACTTACTTCAAAGCAAATATATGCACATATTTTTGTATGGTGTCGGCCTGACCCTGTACCTATGTAAATATAGCAATAAAATTCAGTTGAGCTCCCTAAATTCGATTAAGCCGCCAACAGCAGACTGTCTTTCAGCACCACGTAGTGCAAACAAATTCTTAAAGTATGATTTGTAAAATGCATTATACCTTCTCATAGACCTGAGAGCGTTTCTTGATAAATTCATGAATGCATGACAAGTCCGACACATGCATTGCATTAGTTACCTCCCTTCCTTCATTTGCCTGTCGTTATCCTTGGCACGTATATGTCTTCCTTCAATTTGCTTATACTTCATTCTCCGTCCCCTTGACTGCATTTTCTTTTTCCTAGTAGTGCTTTGACAAAGTCCTGGAAACGCAAGCTACCAGGAAAATTATTTTCCTACGCCCCGTTTAAGTCCCACACTGTTGGTGGTGGACTTTTTGAATAAATTCCATTTTGCCATCGTCGTCCCACGCTAACCCGGCGCCGTAGGTTGTCCCGCATAACTTGCCCGGCATGCACGAGGTGCTGTATGTATGCAAATTTGGTTAAAATTCGGGTGCATGAAATTTATAGGCCACTTCGGCCAGTTCGGTAACAATGTTTGGAAAATTTCACCGGAAGCTTGTACGAATGCACCACGAAGCCAAATTAATTCACTTCACCTGCGCCCCGAAACCGCCTGGATTTTTGCGTACGTTAGCCATTCACCCAATTAATCAGCAAACCCCACAATTGTGTCTCTCAGGTGAACTGGTTTCAGTTGGACTTCAGTCATTAAAATACGTTGTTGTGTAGACGTGGAGCTCAATCGCCGTGTCGCATTGTTCGTAAATTGAATCAGCTCGGCGCGCGTAATTATCTTTAAGTAGAAGGGGTTTAAGGGCAGCCGGGCGCCATGACCTAATGCGGATTAGATGTAATCAGTCTGGATAGCGCGATAAATCAACATATCACGTGATTCTTGGACCTGGACATGACAATGCACCCCATTTAAGCCGTTTTCAGATTCGAATAATATCGACAATGGCGTGCTTCAGCGATATGTATAAGTAAATCAAGTGCGGTCACGCAAGACACTAATGAGTTGGTCACCACCTTCGGCGCTACTATTCTTGCCATCGCACGTAGTTTTATATTGTATTACAGCGCCTTAAAATTGCAGAGATCACAGAAAGAGCAAGCACCTATTCACCCGTTTATTGATGTAGGTACAGTTGTGGTGTGGCTTCCTTTGATGAAAGCACTCGAGGAATCCATCAACAAACAGATGAGTTCTCCCTGATGGCCTGCAGCTTAACCTTATCTGGCCACTTCCTGCAGTCCATTCCGTGATTAGTCGCATTCGGTACCCTCCTATTGTACGACCTTTAAATGGAAACCTCAAAAGCTGAATCGGCACAATGTCAAGCTGCAGCCGAGCCAACCCAGCTGTCGAGGCTTTCCACATCAATTAAGTGAAAACTGTACTGGACCTTCAGTTTCATCTCTGAAGTGGTCACTACCAGTTAGCCTGTCCCCATCTGTTTGACTCGGCTAAGATATTTTAATTGAATCCATTCAACCGGCTTCCTCCAGAAAGGAAACCTCTGGGAGGCGGCTGGTGCTGCAGTTTCATTAGGAGAATCAGATTCAGCGCGAATTTTTTTTTCTTTACCACCCCAATGAATGGAGGAAACTTCTTGCTGCTAAATGCCCATGCCGGAATTTTATGCAAAACTTTGGCAGATGGTGCAACCGCAATGCCAGACTTTTAGTGTGGGAGGCTTAATGTATAGATGTTGCAGACAAAGTCAGAATTTTATTGCCTCCTTTCCACCAAGCATTAATTGAATTTTTTTTTTAATTTTTCCGTTTTGGGGGAAATTAGGCGAATGCTTTAGAAATTCTAATTGAATTAGAGTCTTGTGATCATACCCTAAGTGTTTGTGCAGGTAAAAATCTAACCATCCAGGCTGACAGGCTGGTTTTTGGATTAACAAGGAACACCGATTGATATTGAGTGACTAATCTCTGCGTAGTGGATTGTAATTATTTCTCTCACAACACACAAGAAATTATCCAAACGGATTAAATTCCAAATACAGAAAAATATAGTGTGGTATGCAAGCTAGAGTGTACGGTAGCTGTGACAAAGCATACATAGGGCAAACTTAACAAAAATCCAAACGAGACTCTCATAACATAAAGCAAACATAAGGAAGCAAAAATGTCATCAACACAGGACACATTTTTTCATTTGATAACACAACAGTACCTACCAAAATTTAAAAATTTACGCTAATTTATTAGCGTTTTAAAATTTGCATGAATCAACTCACACTTGAAATGATATCATCCATTGGCTTTTGTGTTATCGTGGCAACCAATTTGTGAAATATGGTTTTGAGAAAAACATGTTTGAAATTTAAGTAATTTTTTGACATTTCAAAATGTTTACTTCACAGCAAATGCAACAAAATACCAATGTGATTTTCCCGGCTCATAACAGTGGAAGTGCTCCTGCGAAGTACTCTGACTTTGTTTGATGTAGTTATTTCATTTGAAAGTTTACTAAAAGGCTTTTTGAAATGAAATAAAAAATCTGTCTGGTTTAAACTTGCTACTTCTTTTATAAATACCGAGAGCAAAATATTTAAAAGTTAGAGAGTAATTAAAACAAAACGAAGCGACGTAAAAAGATAAAAAAAATAAAAAAAAATATAAATAAAGGAGAGCACAAAAGCAAGAGCAGACAGCCGCCAAAACTTGTGCTTAATGGCTCAGACAATGAGTTTTACAAATTATTGCAACTGCAGGACGCCACCCGCCTATAAATAAAGAAAGTTTTGACAGCATCGTAAATAGGCTAATTACCTGGTGAGACAAATATCCTTGGCCCCTTGCCCTAGAAAACTTGGCCTGTCTCCGAAGGAGACCTTGTAAAATGTTAATTACTGCCCTTAGCTAGTAGCTGCATTTTTTTTATAAGATCCTTCTGAGTACATAAAAGTGTCAGAGGACACCTGGCAAATGGTACTTCCGCTCTGATCAGTAGTACCTCATTCTGGGTGACCAAAGAGATGAAAAATTCTATGGGACTGTGTCTGGGGTTGTTCTGTACATTACTATTAGTTTTCCAAAGTGCTTTATTTCAATCAAAGGATATCCATTTAGACGGAAGGAAAATGGCCACATTAAGAACTAGACGCCCCTCCTTGTTTGGCATGTAAAAAGAGCATGCGGGCGGAAAGTGGACTGTTTTCATGGCTATCTAGCATGCCAGGGAGAAGGTGGGACAAATGGTGGTCGAGTAAAAACATCCCTCGTTAGAATAATAGAGGGGACCTGGACTTTAACAGTGTTGCACTGGGTGATTTAAAGTAAAGCACTGGTGTAGCGGAAGGGTCCTCTTTCCTGTGATAATATTCCCCTGGAATGTAGGCTGGTGACATTAATTAGGTCCATTTGGAGTAGGTACTCCTACTTTGGATTTAATTAGAAATTTTTGAAGGTACCCTCATCTTGGGCACATTGCTTATAGTATCATTTTCCTTTTCGTAACAAGGTTTTGTACAGGGATTCAAGAGTGATTATCCTCGTGTAAAGTTTTCTCATGAATTTTTAGGTTTTTCGGGGAAACGTTGTATGGAGATTTCTTTTCTTGTTGGCACAAAAAGCCGAGCTTAATTCCAAAAAGAGAATTGAGTTCTTATATGATTCTAAATAAACAAGTTAAATGAATACAATTATTTAAAGCAAAACCACAAAATTATGTTATCGACTAAATTCTCACTATTTCTCACTTCTTTTACGAAGTAAACGCACTGAACTACAATTGAATATCTTGTCGACAATATGACAACAATAGCTTATTCAACAAAGATATCTTTCAGAAGTGTGTAGTGAAAAAATTCAAAAGGAAAAAATATTTGAACATTTTTCCCTGAGAAATATCTAGTTAACTGGTAAATTCCTAATCCATCTCTTCTAAAGCTCTCTCAAATGTAATAGAATCTTTTTCACCTAAGATGTCATTCTTGACAAAGTAGTAATCGATTGCCTATCGTTTACATTGTTTTTGCAGTGAGCACTATGAATAATTATTTGAAAGATTCTCCGCTTTGTTACGATTTTTGTATACATTACAAAGCATTTATAAAATCGGCTAAAATAGCGCTCTGTATGCGGTCATACAATTATTCTAATCCTCTTACAATTTGTTAGACAATGGATCTGGATCTTAACCGTTTTTTTTAATTTTTGACATGAAACAAACCCATATGAGAGATTCAAAAATTTTTTAAAGTGAAGCACAGAAGGACACGCACGGCCGGCCGTTGCCATAATAATGTTTCACATCTCTTCCTTTTTGTCAAATTTGACCTCTTTTTCCTAAAGTTATAATCCTTCCGTAAAAATTAACAGAACCTAATTTCTAAGAAATTTACTTCAGTTAATTTTCGCAGAAGTAATCGTAACCCTATTCCTGAAGGTTTTGGAGATGTGAGAAAAAAGTGACATTTAAACCCCACACCTAACCTCGGGGAATTTTAGTATATTAATCTGGACACCTTGATGAATAACTATCCAACTAGTTAAAATTACATGAGCAATTTGTGGTTGATTGCCCAATTTTCGTTGTTGATGAAACTATACAATATAGAAATAAATAGAATGCGAAAGCCAAGCGGTAATTTTCACCAAACTTAGCATATGAGGGTTTTTGGGGGTTGATGAGTTTACCAATTCAAGAAAAAGAAACTAAGTTACTTTTGATAATCATAAAAGCGAAGAGAGAGAGAGAGAATTTAGAGGTCTTAGAATGTCTAATTTCAAATATGGTATCCAATTTAAAAAATCAAAAGAGAAATTCAATATGATGTAACCAGATTAAATAATATTTCGTAATTCAGAATCCTACTATACATATAAATTTGTTTTCTAACAACAGTAAAAATATAAGAGTTGAAACTTTAAATGATTTTTCGTGTACCTATATTTTTAAAACTTACACACTTAAGTTGCTGTAGTAATTTTTATTGAAAATATTTCCTGAGTGCTACTTTTACAATTATTTTTTCAGAACATAACCATCAGTTGGAAAAATTAACGTAAAGGTTAAACTTTGGTTTAACAGATCCAGCTTTAAGGGGGGTTCTACTTTCGATATTCCATGCAGCCAGGCAGAAGCGGGGTGAGTGGATGATCCTATTTCCAGAGCCTTCAAATATATAAAATAAAATAAAAAGTCTACCTGCTTTGTATTCTGTAGATGTGGTGCATATAACTGAAACTAAAATAAACAAAATAATCATAAAAGAAAAATGTTCAATACTTTTTTGTAATTTTAGTTCTAGATATGGAGAAAGCGTTCCGTCTAACATCATAATAAGTTAAGCCGTAGGACATTTATGAATTTGGAAAAAAGTTGTTTCAAGAAAATCGCGCTCGGATTTCTACCGTGTCTCGCAACCATGGCGCGCCAAGACACGCGTGGACGTTTTTGAAGTAATAGATAATACTCAACTGGCTAAAACACAATCAATTGTACGAATTTTCTGGACTTTAATTATTTCGAATAATGTACAAATCACTCACATACATACAATGGACTCTTCTATGGTCTTCACCCTACTGCACTTTCGTGAGCAGTCTTGACGGAAGTTTTTTCAGCTTATCCCGACCTCCTCAACAATTTTAACATCAGATTCATAATAAGCGACCCGGAAAACCCCTCAATGCTACAATTTCGTGAAAATTTTAT
Source organism: Neoitamus cyanurus (assembly GCA_947538895.1). Taxonomy (NCBI): domain Eukaryota; kingdom Metazoa; phylum Arthropoda; class Insecta; order Diptera; family Asilidae; genus Neoitamus; species Neoitamus cyanurus. The sequence continues at coordinate 15,250,642 of OX384544.1, read as the reverse complement.
AATTTTTTTAAATTAACATACATTTTGTTTTTGGCAATTTTCAATATTATAATCGTGATCAGTGACCCCGAAAACATAAATGTATTGAATTTCATCCAGATCGGAACAAAATCATCTGATTAATAGTTTTCGATGTTGCTCCACTATCGCGCGCGATATTATTTAACGTTGTGCCAGAATGAAATCTGCAAGTCCTGCAGCCACTTTTTTCCACTATTTATTCCACACACTATTACGTATATATTAAATATTAAAAGGGAGTGGAACCTCGTGGAACACTTTTTGTTTTCATATTTTTACATTAAATTTGTTTCACGATAAATGGTTTCACACTCGTTTTTTTTTTGTCATATGAAATATACATCAAGTGCAATTGAATATCATTTATATATATATAAAATATCTAAATACCTTCAGAATCACCTTCCAGTAAGGAGAATAAAAAACACGCTTGATTAAAAATTATAAGGACTCTTCGAATAGAACGTTTTTCGCAGCGAATTGACGATACTTCGAAAGTACGGGATTTTGGAATGCCAGCTGCGCGCAAATTTAGAAGATACATGGTTTTCCCTTCTACTAAATATACAGGGAAGCTTCCTCTACAATATTCATTAAAAAAAGGGAAAAAAAGCAAATTCGAAACGTAATTTTTCGACTTTTGGCTACCGTTTTTGGAGTTTGGTCCCATTGTGAGACGCATCGATAATATTGTTTTGTGTTTTAATCAAATAGACAAAGTGCGATAATTCGCCTGTGTTTGGAGCCCTATTTCTTGAATAGGTTACATAACCTAGTTTGAATTAAATAACAGACAGTTCTTAAGAAAAATGTGCCTAGGTCATTCGTGCATTCTACAATGCGACTGTATCTTATATTATATTTTCTGCGGTTAATAAAGTAAGCGCCAGCTGAACTAGCGACATTGCAACTGACATCGCCTAGACATACATATCCTTTGGGTAACACAGAGAAAGCCGCATTTTCAGCATTCTCAGGCTTAAGCCGCGCCTGACAATCAAATCCTAGTGGGAATTCAGCCGAAACAATGGATGGCGACCTCAAAATTTTTAATTATCCCTTCTCACAGCGACATTCGCATTGTCCCTTAAACTCAACAAAACCCATAAGTGCTGCCACTACAGTCAACACAACACTTTCAAGGGGAAGCGGAGCGCCCGAACGAATCGTGTATGCACATTAAACCGGGACTTAAGCCCCAGTTGAGGAGTTTCCTATTTATTAAGCTTTGTGCACACATTCCGCATAATTACTGTATTTGGACGCATTCCCTGCCCGGCAAGCACATCTGCTAATCTTCGCCAGCAAGGTCCTGTGAAAATGACACATTGTTCCAGAGCTCTCCCCCTCCGGCGGCATCCAGAGTATAGCAGCAGAATCCACAGCCTCTGCCGTCTGCTTGCATTCATTCATCCAGCAATTTGCCCCACCAGGCAGCAAGCCAGGAGCCTGCAAGATGTGGAGCTCCATTTGAGGTGAATTCTGAAAATTTTATTACTTTGATGGGCTGTTCGAGGATATAGGAAAGCAATAAAATTGCCCAAATGTGCATTACACGACTTTGCTGTTGAAAACGTTGTGGAAGGGGTGTGAGGGGCATTTTGGTCGGTGAGGCAGAATTTATTCACAAAAGGTCACTTCCTTGTGTTTGTACTGTGACATGCCTTATACTAATATTTCCCCAGGTAACGTGCCCCGAAACGTGTTTTCATAATTGGAAGTTCCGGGACTCATTGTTGCAACTATAATTAGAAATTCTAGTCGGTTTGTTTTCTATCTCAAAGACGGTAGAGTGGGTTGCTTCCGCTCGAAGGGTTTTTATATTCGTTCATTACGTCCTATGTCCCTGGAACGTGCTTGCATTGGGTGAATCGGGTGAATCTGTTGGCCTCGCCTTGAGCAGGCTTTAATAAATTTCAGTATTCCTCAGCACGTTGTAATATTCATGAAAGGCCACTGGAAAGTGGAAACTTCATTAGCCGATTATCGGTCCATATAAATCAATGAATACAAATGAAGTGGTCGAAATCCTCAGATCCTTGAACGGACAGTGGTAGTTCGAAAGGTGAAATTGGATAGAGGGAGAGACCTGCTTTTAAATTACCTTTCTAGAATGCAATCAGTGTGGGTCTACCACATGTGAAACTTAATTTACAACTTAATTTTCCATAAGATGAGAAGTAATGCAGTTTCCTCCGGTCGAACAGGAATAGGAAGAGGAGCCTCTTTGAAACTTCTCCGGAGTGCTGGAAACTTTATCGTTTGTATTTGTTTTCTTTTTCGTGGTTCCAGGTTTTTTCTTTCCCAATAAAATTCGTAAAACTTTAAAAGGCAACTTTTTTTTAACAGAATCGAACCAATAGTAGTTTATTTCAAAGTTTCAACTTGTGACAGGTAAACTAACTAGGAAGCTCTTTCAGCTTTCAAAAATTGTTTGAAAGTATGAAATTGCGAACAGAATTTAAACTCTGTATATTTCCTGGACATGAATAAATTCTGTGACAAAAATTAAACTTTTTTTACTTGTCGTACAGGAGCTCCGATAAATTCTTCCCGGTGCGGTGTTGTGAAGTAAACGATAAAGCACTCGTTTCAGTTAGTTGTCATGGCCTTTTTGTAAAGTGTGTACCTAGATTGTGTCGCAAATATTAAGCGATGATACTTTGTTCACACTATTATAGGTATACAGTTTTGTCATAATAATTATTTATATTTTTTTATTTCCTGGTTTAATTTCGCCTTGTCCTGCAAATATTCAAAACATCTTGACATTCACGGATATATTTTAAATTTCATAAAAATTGCAATTTCTAAATTTAAATGGTGACTAGTTTTATCGCATGACGAGTATCTATACGAGCATGACAAACATATTCATCAAAAACATCTAACTGGTTAAAACAAGTTTGTAATGTATTTAAGGGGAAATCACAAAACATGCTTCACGAAAAGGTCTTATACGATACCCCATAAAATTTGGCCGACAATTTTTTTTTTATATGAGGTCAAACTTTGGGTAAAAGAGGGTACTGAGAGTCACTTAAGGGAGAAATGAAATAAAATCCGAATTTATAATCAAATATTTATTGCAAAGGCCTCAACATCAAGTTTACTTCTTTAGCTATTAACTAAGACCAGTTTTAAAGATTTTAAAAATCATCTTTGGAAGTTATAATAGTTCAAAAAAAAAACTGATATGATTCTCGTTGCACCGACGTGTGGGCAATGAGAGTCACTCTGTGCAACCATAGAAAACATTGGCCATTTTGTCAACAAACTTGCTAGTTCAGCTTCTACTTCAAGACTGAAGACAGTGTGGCGTCCTAGACGTAGCCCAAAATTAGAATGACTTTTGTACCTTTTTTGAAAAGTTGTAAATGGGATATCCATTGTTTTAGGAGCTTTTCTTATAGAGTAACCTTGTTCAATGAGCTGCAAAGCTTTTCCAGACCTTCAGAGACTAGGCCTTTTGAGTCGTCCTGACTCGTACTTTTGGCATATAGAGTGAAATAAAAATAATACAGGTACTTAATTCTATCTGACTCTAATTTCCCACAAGTGCACTAACGAGAAAATAAATTGAAATAAAAAAACCTATAAAAAACTGACACAAAAAGTACACATCAATATTTTGAACATCTAGCTAAATGCGTGTAAAAGTTTTGATCATATATTGTAAAAAAAAACCACACTTATCGTTCATTTCACTTCGACGAAAAATTAGATCAGCGAATCACAAAAACAAAACACTTTTGTTTCTCTTCAGCGCGGGTGGCTAATATGCGTGAGTCGTTTAATACAATTTCTGGTGGCACAGAGTGGGGCAAGGAAGTAGTTTACGCGACGTTCGAGTGTTCAGTTATGGGTATATGTGGGTGACTCCCATTACCCGCTGACTCCCATTGCCCTATTCTCCCCTACTTAATTTACTTTTATCAAAATATTTTCTATGCTCGTATTTCGGTATATACTCATTAAATTTCTAAAAATTAATCGATCAAACAAGTCCATCCGTTTTAACATATTTAATTTTACGAGTTTTGGACATACAGAGAAAAGAATTTCATTGAAGCTCATATGCTAACACAAAACAAAAAAAAACCCTGCAAGTATTGTAACGACTTCGTGAACTTCAATTCATTTTTTTTTTAAATTATTAATTTTTTGGTTTTTAATCTCACTTTACCTGTTCTACCAAAATATCTCAAAAAAGTTTAACGACCCAAAACATAGACGTAAAACTTTTGGAAAACAACATTTTTTTTTTAATAAGCGAGGTATCTTCATAGAGCTAAAAGTATAATACCAATGTGTTTTAAGACACCAGGTATATAGGGTATTAAAATGTAGGCTTAAATTTACGGAATAGTACCGAATCAAAAATGGTGTCGAGGACGGAAATTGTAATTGCGTGCAATCCATCCTTCTGGATAAGGATCCAGGTCTGAAAAAATACGAAATTCCATGTATTGGTTAATTTTTTGGAAACCTGTCAAAAAAAATTTAAGGAACTTCCCCGGCATTGAATAAGGTACAACTATTTATTTATTATATATTTAAGGAATCAAGTAGGGTAGGTCGTATCTTCACAGTGAAAAAAACCGAATATAATTGTTTAATGCTATGTTTAATTTTTTTCTGACAATTAGAGTCGAGCTTAATGAACACAAAATGTGCCTGATTGATTCAGAATGACACCAGGTTCACGAGCTTCAATATGATTGCCCCGTGATTTTTACCATCAACTTGATCGTCTGGAAGCTAGAACTTATACATATACTTTGGTTCAAAAATTACTTTTTTTTCCTCCCTAATTTTAATTGGTAAACAAACAACTATTCTTCAATTTAATGTGTTTGTTTCAAAAAAAATTCGTTATGTCCTCTAGAACTCGTACACAAACGTTCATTTCTATCTTATTGACCTATTGTTAATGGTACTGGAGTGCAAGTTTATTGCACTTCCACAACCGAAAAGAAATTCGTTTTTTTTTAAATTCTTATACCAAGCAAAGAAACTAAACTCTTCTGGGATCACTCGTTTGTCGGTCTGTCGAACTAAACTAAACAGATTAATTTATTCAAAATGAATAAAGATGTTACGCTGTAATATAATAACACAGAAGAATCAGTACGAAAAAATTGTTTTTGTTGTGAATTCCAAATGTTGTACAAAAACTAAAATCAGATTTACATACTCCCATGAAGACAATTCTCCCATTATAATAACAAATGTAACCCAATAGTGAACAAAACATCAAATTAATAAACAGATTAGCATCACGACCACCAAAACGAATATATATACGCAACATTATAAATTTAAAATTTGTCTTTAGTCACTTGAATATCTGAATATACAACGGAAAACGTAAATTGTTACCCGACAACTAAAGCAATTGTAAACAATCTTATATTGCAAATTCTTCCTTCGTCCACAACTCTAATAATAAAATAAATAAAAATTATGCTCCAGACCAAATAAATATTTCGTTCGCACTTGCTTTTGTTTTCGATTGTTACCTACCTAATAGGCTTTTGTAGTTCAACCATAATTAATACGTCTCAAATATTCCTATTCCTACTATAAAATACTCAATTTATCATAATCACCGTCATTCACGTTTTTATTGTTCGGTCATCAGCAGTTTATGCAAATTGTTAAATCACTTTTCTGAACATTAAAAAACAATTTTTTTTCTCTTACGAATAACACTCAAACGACTTTTTTGCTTCACTCATCCTCCTCTTTCGGTTTCAAGCCGTCTTCTAATATGTTCTTGCAGAATGTGCGTTATCCACAAATCCTATTTGAGATCTCAATTCGTCAGTTGCCTTACTCCTTTCAGTCACTTCGGTCCTGGCGGTTGTTACCTGCGCAAACAGTTCAGTCTTTATTCTAGGACGATAGTGTTACGAAAATTGTGAAGCAGTGGACCAAATATTTTGCCTGCACCTCATCGCGGGTATTCTAATTTTTCAACGTTAGTATTATTATATTTGAATTAAGTTTGGGTAATATTTATGTTGTGTGGTGTTATTAACAACAGATTTGTGCCGGGTTTGTGCGCTTAAATCGTGAACCAACAGTGTTCATATTTAGCGTTTGCCTAATGTGCTTCGCGTCGTTTCTTAAAATTTTGAAAAAATTATTGATTACGACTAGTTGTGCAATGTGCATCCATAGGGTTCCGTACAAAACCACCAGCCAAGAAGTACTAAACCACCACCCAAGAAGTACTTTAGTACACTCAAATTTTATGGAAAATGAGTTAACAATTAAAGTTATTTAGTTAGTTATAGTAGCCCTTATACTAAAGGGACAGATCTTCGGTACCCAGAATTTCTTTCTGGTCGATTATGTGAAACGGGGTAGGGGGTCACTATTTCAATTCCATTTTTACCATGGGGTATGTTTTCCATTAATTGTTTTTTTCATCACTGGATATTTACCTTTTAAAAAATGTCTAAAGGAAAAAGGAATTAATGATTTAAAAAACGTCGTTCAAGCAAGCGGGCATTTCGGGTTGATTTAAATACTTTATAATTTTAAAAAATATTATAGTTAAAGAAATTTCTGAATTATTTAATTCTGAGTGCATTCAGATGCTTGAACCACAGATAAACGACTATAAACTGTGGCTTTGACTTCTTCCTCACAGCTTTATTTTGTATGAATTTGGTCATTCCAAGTAAATTGTTTGGAGTTTATTTAAAATGAGTGCAATTTACAAAAAATGATTTGAAGCTGTAGACGATCTACCTGGTAGGGGTAAAACCCGAGTCTCTTCAAAAGCCCAGGAGAAGGTCATCATCGATATTTTTAAGAAAAATTCGTCCGTTACTTTAGTGCAAGTATATGAATTGTTATAAATAATAAATTCTTCACCTCTTGTTCTATTAATGTTAGTAGTTGTCTGCAATAAGATATTTAGCATTTGGATGCGAATGATATTGAATATTTTTCCTACCGCTTCGTACATTGTCATAAATCTGCAAGGCGAAACACGAAATCAGATGATTCCTTCGAATTTCTTAAACAACATTAAACTTATGTTAGTGTAGTGCCTACACCAAAGAAGCCCTAAACTTGTAATCTTTCGCCCTGTCAGCATTTTTAATTTTCGTACCATAGTTCTAGAAAAAAGTATAACAACGCAGGTAAATGCAGGGCAGGTATTCTTGACGCAGCATAATTTGCTTTCTCCTATTCAATCTGGTGTCCTTTAGGGCCATAGCTGTGAAACGGCATTATTAAATGTTTCTTCCGGCCTTCACTGATCTGTAGACCTAGATAATGTTGCCATTTTATTACTGCTAAACTTTTCGAAAGCAATTGACAGTGTTTCTAACATTGCCTTCCTGTACTTAGTGAGATACCTCAGGGTTCCATTTTTGGGCATTTTCTATTTCATTTGTGCACAAAAGATTTGCAGGCTGTTATACAGCAAGTACAGAAACATCTCTATGCTAATTATCTCTTCAGAACTTTAGGATTGATGGAAGATTGCTGTTGCAGATTGAATGACAAGGCAATTTATGTGTGGGCAAATGAAAATCATCTCTTATTAAGTCCTACCAAGTCGCAATTTATTGCCATTCGCAACAGCTCCCTTGCGTCCCTGAGGACAGTTAGTGACGTGGCACGTACTCATATAAGTAATCTTATACAATATTTGGAAAATAAACGTATCATATAGGATGTAGGTATATTGTAGAGGAATCTTTAATAAACAGTAAAAATTGTGTTAAGCAACTTTGGCTGATCAAAGCAATTAAAATGCTTGCTTTTATTTGTGGCTTTTCCTTCATATTTTAAAAGTAAAATGTACTAATGAGGTTAATCTGATTTGCTTTGTAATGGTTTTCTAAAATAAATTCATCACAATTCCTAAAAACGATGCTCCGAACAAAGATCACTAGAGGACTTACGGGTTTGTAGAGATGAACACGACTATGTATGTATTGAAATTTGGGACAGAGTACAAATGCATCAGCTGCCATTATATTTTGCCCGAGAACTTACATACATACATATGTCGAAATATTTTTGTGCCATCAAACAACAAAGTGAAAAGGATCCTTTGACACTGGGGATTATTAAAATTTATGGAGATAGTCAAGCAGTAGTTTAAGCACGAGGACACAAAATCATAATGAACTGACAATGCGTGCACCGTCAAAGTTGGGAAAAGGACTACGAAACAAACTGATTTACCGTTTCATTTAGCCCCACAAACGACAGTCAAGAGCACATCACAGAAATTCACCAGCAAAGGTCTGAACATCGCATGTCCTTGAAAACTTTGACGATGACTTGAATTCCTCCATAGAAATCAGGCTAGCAGCAGCAGCACGGTGCCACCCCGAGCGTTCAGGAAAAACAGGACTGAGGAACAGTGTAGCAAGCTCGTGCGCTTTTTTTTTTATGGCGGCGTGATAATTCCCTGCCTGAAAGGCTTCTTCCCGAACGCTATTGTGCCCCGGTGATTTTATCATACCTAAGAAAAATTCATCCAAAACAGGATGAAACGGGAAAATGTGCAAATATTAAAAAGCGAACAAAGAGGAAAAAACGAAAATTGTTTTTTTGATGGATTTTACAGCGTCCGCTGTGCTCCTGTTTGGGATTAAAATGAAATACGGGCACGATAAGACCGTAGAGCAAATTTATTCCCTCTCTCAGATATATCCTTGAGGGTAATGAAATGCGAGTCCAATTTACGACTGACATCCCACTTTCGCACAGTCAAATATTTGCAACTTTTCTGTTTGTAAGACAAAAAATGAAATCAGGAACATGTCTACATCTTAAGTATACTTTTTATTTATACACGGGAAATGCAGAGGAAACTTAAGTGGCTTCTCGAGACTCAAAAAATGCAAGGTCGCTGAAGGGTTACGGGCCTGGAGAGCCTCTTGTGAGCACTCCTTTTTGTTGTAAAGCGTCACTTTATCATGCGTTGAAAAGAACCCAGACAGCAACTAAAAATGGTTCACAAGGACTAGGAAGTTCCTGTTAGGCCACTCAAGTGTACTACACAATTAGTTTAGTCTGTGCCTTCCAGAAAATTCCTGTCAAAGACAAAACAATTTTTTTCCCCATAGGAAGGGACGCGCCGTACGAGACAGCTTGGCTGGACCACACTTTTGTGATTCTCGGAAATAGCCAAACATGTCCTTCCACTTATGTACGCCTGGACGTGCCTTACATCAGAGCGACAAGACAATCAGAAGGCGTGACGTCGGTCGTCTCATATTTTCCCCAGATATAATCCATTACTACTTGTGGGCGCTTTATTTCGACCAAGAGCAAATAATAGACGCTCCGATCGCAGTATTCCCAACGGGAAATAACTCATGTCTGCCCCGGGGGGCATCTGTGCTTGGATTCTCGGGGAATTAAAGCTGTCACAGGAATTCCCCCTGATAGTATCCTGTGAAAAATCTCTGCTCGTGAAATTGAGTCATAGCCCTTGCAAGAGCTTTTAAACTGGTGTAGCAAATTTTCTAAAGTTACGTCCTGCCAGCTAGGCGGATACTGGTAACCCGAAAGGGTTTTATAGGATTTTCTCTAGATTTTCTCGCAATTGCAACAAAAACCGCCAGAGGGCGACATTCGTGTACAAGCTTTGACTAAATTTGATGGAAAAATAATGTGTTAAAGTTTTCTCCTTTATTGCTGTGGAAATTGATTGCTGCCAAGTCTGCGGGAAATGAGTAGTTTTACGATGATTTCACGAGGGAGTGTGTCCTTTGGCTGAGAGCTGCTTTCAAGCTCTTTTCTAGGGCAATGCGGTTAATGTTGTGGAAGAGCCTTAAATTTCCGAAAAGAGCATCCCCAGGATTAGCGTCGTCGTGCAGAAGCTGATACAACACAAAGTAATTTTGTGGTAATGGTTACATCATTGCCTATAAATAGAATGGCGAAATAGCATTTCTTTTCAAACATGTCTTTCCCTCTCGAGTTTCGTACCACGTGCCGCTCACTGTTTCAACGATATCCCCAGATGTAACATTAGGTACGCTGCGTGAAGTGCCCTCTTTTTTGTATTTAATTATAATTTAAGTACGCACTTTTGAAATAGTCTTCAGTTTATTTTGATCATACGTTTTCACCTAAAGCTGATATCCGGACTTGGTGCGTATAAGTATTTCTGAAGAACGTACCATAAATTCTTATTATCTTAAAATCCCGAAACACCGTATTTTTTAGCCGATTTGTATGGGTGTATGAAATAGGGTTATCGTTATTTTGCATATTTTTAATTTGAATTATTTCCACCGCCAAATCAGATTCAATACTACTTTAATGATTTACAGCCCAGTTACACGTAAAAGTTCAATTAAAATACATGTTTCAAACACACAAAAAAACCGTACACGCTATGTGGTTGAACATTTCTGAAATAAAGTTCAGTTCGCCTACCTAAGAGTAGATAAACGTAATCCTGAGCACTTTTCAATTGAAAAAAACCACACTATTTCGTAGCAAACCTACGGACACCTGTAGGTGCGCCTGTGTATGCATTATATCCAAGCTAGAGGTCTTAGGTTTCCACTCCAGTATTCTAAACTGACTTAAATCCTACCTTACCACTCATACTTTATACGTGCGAATCGATATTGTCCTCTCCGACTATATTAAAGTTACTTCCGGTGTTCCTCAAAGAAGCATCTTGGACCCCTTCTATTTTTGTTATTCATAAGTAAATGACATTTCATTTAATCTGGATGATTCCCATAGTATTATGTATGCAGATGAAAAAACGATATCGTACTATTTCAAGCAACGCGATTAGTCGGAATAATTCAATAGTTTGAATTATTTAAAAATACTGAGTTAATATTAATAATAATAAATATTTGTTTCAAAGTATTCGCCACGAGCGTCTCCTATTCCGGGTTTGGACTCAGTTCCGTCTTTTATACAAAGAATTAGTGAAAAAATCCATTTAAAGACAAAGAAATGTTTTTAGTCTATTTATAATCGTTTCATATAATTTGCTATTTAACAATTAATGGATGGAGAATTATCGCCGATTCATTCAGTGCACCACACCAAAAGCACGTGGACAGTCGCTGAGGAATTTTCTATTATTCATCTATTATCCACTAGAATTGTTGTTGTGTTACATCAGAGAGGTCACATCTCGGACTCACATATTTCAGCAGGTGAACGCTTCCGCTCGCTCTGTTTTCCTTCATTATTTGTTCTCTCATTTGTCATGCATGGCATCCATGGTGGAGCAGTGACCGTTGCGTTGGTAACAATAGCCCGGGAAACTCACTTCCCTCGTTCACGGGCACTTTATCTTAATTGCGGCTGATGGTCAAGATCAATACTGGGTGGGGATAAGAGCAATTTCACTAAAATTTAAGATCAGCGCCAGCAACCTTAACAACCGCCCCTCAAGAGCAGCCCTAAGCCGCTATTAAACTCTAAAAATTGTCATTTCAGGCGAAGGAGAGCAATCAGCCGGGACTGTGCCAAAAGGCCCCTTGCTCTGGAGTGTGCAATTTCTAGCGTCAGTTGGACGTCCAAACGCGGGCAGAGGTGGATTATTCACTATACAGTTGCCAGCCAGCGGACGGTGCGAGCGAAAGTTATAGCTCTGGCAGCAGAATTACAACTGGTTACAACGGGCCAGGGAAGGACCCGAGCGCCAGCGACGGAGCTGAGGACGGGACCGAGCACAATTCATCCGGGTGTTGGCGCACTAAAAACGGCAGCCCCAGGAAAAGAATGATGGTGACTAAAATTTGGAACAGTTGCTTTCCAGAGTTCTCATCGCAACAAGTCCACCGACATAATTTCTACCTGTGCCAGGTAAGTGGCCACAAGATGTCATAATTCTTATTTCCCGCTCCAAGTCCCCTTCTCTCAATGTCCTATTGATTTTTCGTGCATGGACAGCTCATTCAGGCAAATTAGTGCTCCGCAAATGTGTATATGCAGTACCATCCAGATTTCCCAAAGGTTGCCAAGTCTTACATTTTTCTGTCGCAGAGTTTTTTCCCGGTGCAAGGTGATTTCGATGCGTTCAGGGCCACCCAAATAGACAATAAATTGGGTCAGTAATTCATCATTCGATTTCGTCCTGGATTTTTGCCATATCGAAGACTTCGTCACATTTCTCTTCATTCAGTTCTGTACTTCTTTTGGGTATCCTGGGGGTCGATTTGTAACTCTTTCAGGGCTAGTGCAGGTAACGAAATTTACACGATGTTAAAAAAATTGGTAAATGTAATAGCGAAGTGGAGGTGAACTCCTATCGATTTTTGAGATAAGAAGATTTTAAAATGTTGACCATGGTTTTATATTGTTACTTGCGAGAAGTGACCCTGTATCTTATCAACAAAGTAGGGAAAATATATGTGAAAGTCTTGTAATGTCTTCATATCCGTCCGTCCATGTATTCCTTAATTTTACGATTGTTTCGACTTAAATTTCACAGAAAGATGATTTTATCGAGACCGAAACAGATGTGGGAAAAATTGTAAAAAAATAAATTATATAAGATACCTCCTTATATACATACATAGATAGTATTAGATTTTTCGAAGGCTTTCGATAGCATCAACAACAAAAACTCTTGGACAAGCTGTCTTCCCTGTTCGATTTCAGTAGAACAGCTGTGAAACTCATATATAGTTTCCTATGTAAAGAGCTGCTTATCTTCTGCATCCAGTATCTTACCTGGTGTTCCTTAAGGCTCAACACTTGGGCCTTTATTATTTAGCTTTTATATATATTAACGAACTTCCGGACCTTGTATTAAATGCACGCATTCACCGGACGATGTTCAGCTCTATAAAACTGAACACATCAAACATGTTGATAATTGTGTTGAGAGAATTAATGCTGACCGTGAACGTTTCAAAATGTAGTTACATGAACATTTCTCGTGCTAAATGTGACACATCAAAAGTAACTATCGCTAAAAATCTGGGTATATGGCCTATAACATTATTAAGGATGGTTTATGGCACTCTTGGAAGATTCTGTCGTTTTCTTCGCTGATTTCAACTCAGACACGCTTAAAACTAGTAAGGACTTTAATATTTCCTTTTTCACCTTTTGCAATTTGATATACCATATCCTGCAGTCGGCGTAGTATGCTCCAACAAAGTTAACGTTGCATTTAAGACTGTATCCGATTTATTTTCGGTATATGTCCAAACACGACCATATTTGTTGCCCGCTAAGGACTTATCTCGATTTTAGAATTGTGTGTTTTCTTCAAAAACCAATTTAGATCAGGGAACCTGTGTATCTTCACAGTAAAATTTTATTCCTCCGCTTTGTAAGCCGTCTTACCTTACGCATTTCATATTTTACTACTTTAGTGGGTGTACGTACGTTCTTTCTTCGTCCAGGATTTCTGCATATGGAACTCCACCTTCCCGCTGGGGTCCAGACTATCGCTACGATTGGGGCATTTAGGAGGCGACTATTCATTTCACTTACTTCTGAATGTACGAGTATATTGCAAGTTTTTTAATTTTTAATTTTTTTTATTTTCTTGTCTTAATACATTTCTAACTTAACTTGCTTAGTTTGCGATATATAAGTGTAGCTTAAAAGATCACCTGTTGATGTACTCTAAAATATTATTAAATAAGATATTATTATTATTAATAAAAGTGGTTAAAACCAGTCCTACTTTTTCCACCTGATGTTTTCTACTTAGAAACAAGAAAACGGTGGTGTTTAAACTTTTGATAAAAAGTTTTCCAATATTGTTCGTAACTAGTACAATCTTGAAACCACACAAAGCAATTAGAAATTAACACCAACAAATCTAAACATTTATTTTATCCTGATTGCAGGTGTCAAATCCTTAATTACCTCAAATAAATAATCATTAGTTCTAACATAACCTGCAAATGCTCCCCTCTGCGCGGTTTAATGAACCTATTTATCACTCCCGGTGTAATCATGGTTCATTTTAACCCGGACACTAAAATCTCTCCCAGATACAGATTATTTCAGTAATTTTTGGAATCCGGCAAACTGCAGGAGTGGAATGAAGAGGGTCACACAAAATGTTGACGTTATCAATTTCCGCCTTTCAGTTGGTACAATGTCATCCTCTTGAAAGCGAAGGGCTATTGTATTTCTAAATTTTACCCATTCTCCCTTTGTGCTGTGTGAATTTCTGTCTAATTAAAGAACTGTCAGCAGCAGAAATTTATCGCTGAATTTCTGGTTGAACTAGGGACTTTGAACTAAAAGCCGTTTAAAGTTCAAGGAATTTTTAATAAATTTAAAACTAGGCAAATGGGTAAAGGGTGCGGAGTACGAACATGTTTTATCTGACTCAGGAGTGAATTAAAAGCCTTGCTCTTTGGGAGCTGGCAATTTCGAGGTAGAGCGTTCAATATCGACTAGTGACTGATGTCGACCATAAAATTTAATTTTATAGCCACCTATGGATATCCCTTGACCCGTTGGTATTCGGTATTTAAATCGATAATTGGCAATTGAGGCGAAACACCTATTCCGCCCCACTATTTCAAGCAAATAGGTATCCAACTCCAAACGAATGACGCATTTCATGTTTTTGAAATTGCAATATTATAATTCGGTCCATCACCAGGCAGGCACAACTTGCAATAATGAAATGAAAAATTCCACAAAAGCGTTCAAAGAGTTTACAGAAATTAATAACAATTACATATACATATACACTCCCAACGTTGGAGGCTTAAACAAATACTTTGTAATACAAATGTTGTGCTATAGGACGCTCCTTCATATTCAATTGGAGCCAAGCCAAGGAAACAGTATAGCTACAGAAAAGGGTCAGCATTTCAATTCACTTCGGAACAAGTATTAAAGCTTAGAAGTGTAAATAATTTATTCAAAACATTCTCTACTCTGCCTTCATTGTAGGCCATACTGTAGGTTGTTCTCCTGAAATTTAAAGAAGTTTCAAGCAATGGGGATGAGAGGAAGTATATGTGATTACCTGATACCAGAATTCATGGTGGGTCAAAAGTTCTTAAACAAACTAGTAAGTTTTCCACTGATAAGGTGAAAGCTCACTACCATACATATAATGTATATATGGATACAATAGACATTAGTGGCATCGCTTTTCGCTTCATATGATTTTGAATGTGTGCTACGCATAAGATTATGTAATGATGTTGTAAGAGAGAATCTCGAAATCTTTTGGTTGGAAATTCATAAAAAATTTTTTTTATTCACTACCCTGCGCGACACAAGACTACGCTTATTGACTGACTGACGCGACACCAAATTGTCGGCTTTTTATTAAAAAAGTTTGTCAGCATGCTGTAAGAGAGAATCTCTTCGCTTATGGGTAGGCGAATTGGAAGTCCATTGGAGGTATCTAAAATGGAAGCTCTGACGACTAGATTTGTGATCCCATGGAAAATTTTCGTCAGTGTTCACCTTCAATTTACTTGCAATTCGGAGCCATAAACGTAGAGATTCCGAGATCCTCTCTAAAACGCATACTCGATTTTTCAAGAGAATTTTGATAGTTTGCTGTCAACATCAGATAGTCAATAAGCGCACTCTCATGTTTCGCAGGGTAGTAAATAATAAATAAAAACCACACGTATCGATCGGCTCCAGCTTGGGTTAGGCACACACGACTCATATGAATTTCCAATCGCACATGGCGTAGCGCACATCAAAAACCATTTCAAACGAAAGCTCTTTTTTATTAGAGAAGCTTTGATTTCGTGATGCCAAAAAATTGTTAGTATATTGCACATCTATATATAAACGATATCTCTGGTTCTCCTGGGTTATGATGTTGGGACGTGTTTGAAGCGTAGGTTATTTGTATTATTACATTTATTATTAAAAAAGGGTATTCCACCTTACTAGTGTGAGGAAATACAATTTCTAAAATTCAGTTGTAGTCGATATATCCTCTTTTACCACGTATGCTTATGAGGGTTCATTTCTTGTCCAAACTTCTCGATTATGGAATCATTGGCTTCTTTAAGGACAGATCAACAACGACTAATTTCATTGACTTCGTCTCTAGAACATTGTATGTACTGGAAAAGAATGACGAAGTCGATTCTGTTGCCACTGATTTAAGCAATATATATCCTTTGGTTTTCAGCTGGGTAACATTTCATCCAAGAAAGAAAGGAGGAAATGTTACGTAAACAAATATCAAATTATTGTCCTTTTTGACTGACTAACCTCTAATCAGGAGTCCATCAAGGTAGAACTTTGAGTCCACTGATTTTTCTTCTCTCTATAAACAATATTAAGAAGTGCATCATCAAAGATTCGGATCTTTTAATTAACGTTGGGACTATACAAAAGTTCAAAGCTTCAAAACTTTTAGAAGCAAACCTCGTTTCTTTTTACGAATGATACAGTAAAAACTTTTTTGAACTAAACGTCTCTAAATGCCAATCCATTATTCATTCCGTAAACCTCTTCCTTCCGCAATAGATACCATAATAAACTCTTGATCTATTGTCTAGCGAGTCTACCTGTAGTTGTTTCTCTTCATGATTTTGATCACCATTTAAAAAGTTACAAATTTTCAAAAATTTAAATGCAAAAATAATGGGCACATGAAAATTGTAGAGAATTTCACTTGGAATTATTGTCCTTAACAATTTGTGTAATAATAAAAGTTCACATAAAACCAATATTCACCAAATTAATAGATGTCACATAAAATTGATGATTACTGAATCCGAGGTGGAAACTTAGTTGTGGTGTGGTGGCATTCCCCACCTACCATTAAAATTTCGTTCGACCCTGATTTAGCGCAAACCTCGATGCACTATTTGACTTAAATACTCGATATTCGTAAAAAAATGAATATGAACAATAATTCATAAAATGCTTTCACATTTAAACCAATTGGCTTGATTATTTTGTTTTCTAAGCCTTTTAATTATTAATGAATTTTTATTTATAATATTTCGAACTACCCGTTCTATTTCGGGGGAGGGACGCGTAACCTACCTAGCTCTACTCCCAACGTAAAAATCGTATCATCTCAAAATAGCAAAGACTCACCATACTTTTACACTTACAACAAGTACCTACCTATTTCCAATGTCATTGAAAATCTTTCATAGCGGCACATTATTTCCTCGCAGTTCTCGTAGTTGTACAAAGGGCAGAGTTGAGCGTCAATAGAAAATTCCATTAGTTACTTGCAGAAGCAACAGTACCTTTTGACCTTAATTGCACTTAAAGGAATTCTTGTTCTCTGGTGTCAAGAAGTTCTCACGAACAAATTGTCGATTCACAATTGAGTTTCTGCTCCCTACAATATTTGAGACAAATCTCATTGACATTTGACTTCCCTGAATAAGCCCTCAATGGGACTCAATATAATGGGGTTAGGGTCACAGCTATCAGGGGCAGAGTAATTATTTCTAAAACCGAACGACCTTCTACTATCAAAAGTGTAATTTAAATTCTCGCTTAAAGCTGCTGGGGAAATTCCCAAATTCCTATATTGGAACAGAAAATTAGTTCGCCCTAATCCCCGGATTGTTCATAAATTTTACAGTATATTTTAATACAGTTGCCCGCGATACTCCAACCTTTTGTAAAAGCACATTGAATCAGGTGCGATCTGCTGCGCAATAATTCATCGCGAGTTGGATCTAATCGCGCGGCACGAACACTTCCTCGCTTATCGCTTAATTTGACCAAAAGTAATTACGTAGCGCTCGAGAGTTTTTGAAATATTCATGATGCGCCCGAGATATCTTTATGGACAGGTTCAACAGCAAGGCGGAGCATATGATCCCTCTAGTCATTAATGAACCCTATAGGAACCTACCCGCTCCCATGAAATTATAATACCGGCTCCGAGCATTTTTTCCACCCGGGTATTTGGCGGATGGCCCCGGGTATGGAAATAAGGGGAAAATGTAGGATCAATTATTAATGCGAGTATTTCACTTCACTTACGAGAAATGCGCAATATGTGATCTCTCGATTTTTTAGCACTGAAGTAGCACTTAAAAAGGCAACTATGAATTTATTACTCTTACAGCTAAAAATAGCAAACACCCATCCATATAGACGAGTTATGCCTTTCACCCTGTCGATGGTAATTTTATTATTCTTCATAAAAATTGCAAAGCCCCTTCCGGTCAGCAATAATTCTTCATGACCCCTAGATTGCATTTGCTTTCCTGATGGAGCCTGTCAGTGACGCAGGAAGCGATGCCCTTCGCAACTAAAGGGCTCTCAAAAATGTTTCCGCCATAGTGCATCTTTAATAAATATGCCCTCACGGTCTGTAAGCTGCTTTCCATCACTTTATTAATTTCCTATCGATTCCTCTTCGATTGGCCCATAGCACCCACGCTCCACTTGAGATTCATCAGAGAGCCCTCGTCACGATGAGGTTGAGCACTGCACTTAATGTTTCTTGATGTGAACAAACCATTCTCATTATAAACAGTTTGGCACTTATCCTTAAATACGACGTTATCCCTTTATCCCCCGCACAGCCACCCCCCTGTGTTATTTCTGGATTTAATCGAAAAAAAGTAGAACGGAAATCCCATCTCCTTTCCCAATTTCCTGATATTTTATGCTCCACGTCCAACCGCAGGGCGTTTGGATAATTACTTGTGTAATACCCTTGAGAACCTATTCTTTCTGTTTTCAGTGGCAGCGTAACACCCAGGTGCGAATTATCTACCTGCTGTATAGGTGGTTAACAGCTATAACATGCCTAGCCGTATTAGTCTGCTCACTATTGGACATCGGGCGATCCGATGAACAGTTCGAGCACCATTACGCCAAATGGTGGATTTACCTAACCCACTGGGGACTCCTGGCATGCACAACCCAAGCATGGCTGGGTGCCTGGATAGTAACTCAAGGAATGATGGTGGAACGCGAAGATTTCGAATTGGTTCGGCAAGCGAAAAAAAGTCGCCTACACCACCTCTATTGGGTCATGTACACAGTGGCAACGGTGTACTCGTTCATAATCACCATGTGCTACTGGACACTCGTCCATAATCCAGGTATACTAAAATTTAACGATACCACTGGCCAATTTCCAGCCTAAACGTTCGTTTTTTTTTCTCTCTTTCAGAAATTCACAAAGTGGACACCCTTAACATCATGGTGCATGTTTTCAACTCTGTGATAATGCTAATCGACTTAGCTATCGTTGGGCACCCTATAAAGCTGAGTCACGCTTATTGGACGACGGGTATTGGTGTGGTGTATGCAATTTTTACTGGAATTTACTTTTTGGCTGGCGGAACCGATAGGTAATAAAAGGCTGTATAACGACAGCAAAACATTTTTAGAGTAGACATGTCACACGATAATATAAAAAAAAATTGAATAGCACAATCTGCCATCATAAATTCCAAAAGTTAAAATCAACTCGGAATCATCTAAATAAATATAAATCCTGAAGAGCTGCTATTTGCAAAAGTTAACGAATCAAAAAGAATTATAAATTCTTTCTGGAAGGATAATGAAAGATTTTTGTCATATATGTTGAAGTTTTGCGCTCAAGTAATTTAAAAACAAACTGCAGAAATTTAATGTTTAATTCCATTAATACACACGACACTTTCTAATTTTTGTTTCAAATGAATCTATCAGACTGTATAGAGTTGTGCGTGAAATCCTGCACGCCGTGTATGATATTATTATAGAAGACACCATTTCCCTCTGCCATTTTACTTTGTTTTTGAATTTCTATTAAAGATTTTTAGAGTTAAATGTATTGTCAATGAACTGTAAAAAAAATTCATTTTGATGTACATCACTCTCAGTGAAAAAATGTTTACAAACTTTGCCTACAAAGTTTGCACGTGTCTCGACCAGCTTTGTCTAAAGGGTGACATATCTTTGACAAACTAAAAATTGGGATGATTTTTTTCCAGAACGTTTCGTACAAAAATCAAGACATGCATTTTATTCCGTATGAAAACAATTGTACTCACTCAAAAAGGGCTTGGTAATAAATATCATCATGCAGTCAGTTTTTGGCGCAGCCGAAGTAGAAACATTAAATTGGACAACAAGTTTTCCCAACAATATTTTATGATAGACTGTGTAAAATGCCTTAGAGATATCACGGAGCGTGAAACTAAGAACATCCCGATTATTCAAGGCTATCCGAATATCAGAAGTAACTTTCGGAAGTATCGCAGCTGTTAGTGGTTGATTTTCTACTTCAGACGAAAAAGAGAGTTATTCGAGGGTCTACAATTTACTCCGAATTTCTTCCTCTTTCAAGTAGAGTCCTTCAGGGATCAATCCTTGGTCCAATACTTTCCAGTTTGTACATCAATAACATCCACCACAATGACAAGTGATGTGCGTTTCCACATCTACGCTGATGATGTACTTTACTTTAATCGCCCTATTGATTTTATAGAGAATTGTGCTGTGGTTCGCAATTTTTGGGTTTTACTTAACTCAGGTATGAAATGATGTGATCAGATTCATTCCCATTTAGAAACAATTTTCGGAACACTCCGACGACTGTCGATGACTGTAGAAATGCTATCTCCGCTTTCATCTCGTAATGCAGTTATTCTACCATCTGAACCAAAGTTTGCTCCGTTGGTCGATTGAAACGTATAAACGTTTGAACCCTTGAATATAGCACGGAGACGGAAATTTAGAATACCAAAAGTTCGTACTACAACTATGGAGGGATTTTAAGTTATCCAATGTGTGAGACTTTGGTATACTCTTCCTTCTGACGTTCAGGGTATACTTTCCACTATATTTGCTTGAAGCTCTTTTCCAACTTCAGTTTTTGTTTTGTTTTTTTCTTTCACTTGCTTTCACGAAAGGGCACACTAAAAAAATTCAAAAAACTGTTTTATCCTATCAGAAAAAATTTGTAGAGGATGTAAGTATCCCTTCTACTGTAAAACCTCACATATTATCATTTAGCTTTATTAAGAAAATAGCAAACATGTGAAATTTTCTGAAATTTAATCAGCTGTTTGTAGTCACTGGATACGCTCTGTTAGTATCCACCTGAAGAAATTAATTAATGTGCATATTTCTGCTAAAATCGGGAATTATCCTTATTCTGCAGTTTTATTACAATGTGTTAATTAAAAATATTTCTCCCTAGGAAAAATAAAGCAACAATATACCCTCTTCTGGATTGGACGAAGCCTGGAAAGGCGATTGTGGTAACGGCGTGTGCAATCCTTTTCGTGTTCATCATTCACGTAGGAGTCTTCTGTTTATATCGCCTCCGGGTGTGTCTATTTACGAAACTCTGCCTTCGACATCAAGGTAGTCATCATGATGCTGAGCTCGGAGAGCACTTGAACTCGGATAAGCAACAACATACCGACGCCGCCGGTCCACAGCAGTCGCAACACATATACCAGCAGCACCTGGACAATAACAACAAAGGGAAAATGACATCGCTAAGTCGAACTGTATCGGCACTAGAAGCCGCACAGCGGGAGCAATTCCTTAACCCAAATTCCATCGTTGAACTAAAGATGTAAAACTCCAGAGTGTTGTTGGGCGCACGCAACATTTTTTACTATTCCGATCTCTGGCCTGGGACCTCACCGGTTTTTTTGTTTGGTGGCGGTTGGTCCGGAGTGGTTCAGTTAAGTATTTCGAGTTTTCTTTTTTCCTATAGTCGGTAAGTAGGCGTTAAGAAACAGTTTTCACGTTAACTCTTAAGTAACCTTAGGCCTAAAAGTGTAACAGATGTAGTTTTGCAATTTTTACAAAAAAAAAAGGTGAACTCATATGTAACTCGAATATTCGTAATTGGTAGACTGAATTACTAGTGATAACTTGATACTCGTAACGTTAGTAGTCGGACTGTGAACATTCCTGACGATGCTCAATTTTTTTCCATTGTAATTTAGGCTTTCGAGAATTTATTTTATTTTCATTTTGTACATTCGCCAAATTTTGAATGATTTAACTTTTCATGTTGGGAAGTTGAAAGGAGCTGGCTTTGTAAGCCACGGCAGAACATGTGTTACGGAATTAGGCATGGATTTTGTGATTATTATGGAGGCTTTTCGTTTTGGAGGATTTTGAATGTGCACAAGGCGACCTTCTAAATCAATTTAAATAAAATAAAAATTCTTGAAATTGTAAACTTTCCCACACTTAAAACAGTTCTTCTGGTCTAAACAGTAAGGTATAGCAAAAATGTCGAATTAGTATAATATAATTTAGTAAAATAAGTTTGGGGGACATGAATGCACCAAATCTACCTTAGACATTTTTTTTTGTTTGTTTTTAGAATACATCATGAACATTTTGTCGCAATTAAAGTACAAAACAAGAAGAAGGATAAAAAGAATGGAACTGTTATTTAATTTAACCCATTTGTAAAATCCCTGATGCACATGCTTACGAAGGGATCTATAGGGATTGTCGATATCCAGTCAACACGAATTACTAAACGATGTTTCAATGACTTAAATATTATGTTCATTCACCAACTAACGGTAATTGGACAAAAACCCACAATCCTTTTTGTTGATCATTTCGACGAAAGACGACAATTGTTATGATCGAAAAATAATAGAAAATTTTCGAATCTGTTGTTACAGGCTCCTCAAATAGTGTACATTAGCCTTCATATAAACAGTAATGGCTCTTTTGCTTTTCATCGTGTGCGTAATTATAATAATTTTGTCGCTGAATATCCAAAGCTAGGGAACTAGCAATAAATATATCTAATGCCAAATGAATTTTCTTATGATAAAATAGAACCCGACAGTTCGCAAACATTCCAAGGAAAAAAATAATTGTGATTATTGGTTATAGGTATATCAACTATTCTCACTCGCACGATTTTAAAAGCATCGGTATTTTATCCAAACGACATTCACTGGTCTCACAGACACATTTGTGACTGAATTTTTGTATTACCTTTTATCCCTGGTTATATTATGTTGAATGCACACCAACTACAAAAATAATGAATAAAAAAATAAAAGGAATAGAATGTGTTGATAGACGAAAATATGTTTATTTTTAAGTAGTCATAATTTTATTTTATATAATATCATTTTGTCTAAAAGCTACAATATATTTATTTTCATATTAAAATACATTTTAAAATTAAATTATTTATTTATTTTTATTTATAATTCATATTTCCTAAGCGAAACATTCTTGTAATAATTTACTTTGTAGGCTTGGTTGTGCTTTTGTATGGTTTCTGATGCTAACACAGTTTACAATTAATTTGCTGCAAAAGCCTTAAGGGGCAGACACACCTAGGAAGGTATGGGTCGTGGAGGTCTTTAAAACACATTCAAAACACTAGTGTAGTTTCGTTAAAGGTCAACTGAAAAAAAGAGATGAAGTGTCATATTAAAATATTCTAATATCTTTGGTGTGTAGTACCGGATTTCAAAATAAGATAATAGCGATTTTTGGGGAACAATTTATTGGTTTTTCGCCTCCGATTTATGAACATTAATTTTGTGTAGATTAATCAATCACAAACTATAAACAATTTTTAGGAAAATCACTGCAACGATTTTACAAGTATCAAGTAAAATTCGTTTAACATTTTAGTTGTTGATAAAACATGAGAATATTTCAATTAAGATAATACTTTTAAGTGCGCACATTATAGCCTAAACTCTAAAAAGGTGTAAAAAGTGATAAACCGATATTTTCAACTTTGCTGGGTGTATACGCCTTTTAAATCACGGCAATTCTAGTATATCAAATGGAAAGCTAATATAAAATATCAAGCAAATTTATATATATCTCCGTCTTTTCATCCGGCTCACGTTCTGTGTCCACACTACAGTACAATTACAACACCTTAACCCACATGCATATAGTATCTATCCGGTTATGAATGAAAAATCCGTTAGCATGGCTTTAACATATTCTAACAAACTTCACTATTCTCAGTAGCAATGACAGGATTGTTGCTTACCTAAATAATCAAATTTAAATTACATTAATAAAATTTCGACGTTATTTTCCAACTGCCAAATATATTTAGGAGTCCATGCCAAATTCTCAATCCCCAAAATCGCTAACCTATGTTAGTAATTGATCTACATCGTTTTTTTTACTTCATACTGACCAGAGCGTGAGCCAGATCATAAAAAAAAACGTTGCTACTTATGCAATGCATTACTTTGTCAGTATCTTGCCGGTGTTTTTTTTTTCTTCAAAAAAACATACTTATTTTGAATAATTATAATTAATAAATTTATTTCGGGAATAGTGAGCCCAATATACTTGTCAGGGGTTTTTTAATAATAAATTGTTATTATAATCTGTAATTAGGATAATTGAAGTTTTAAACACAAGAGCGACAAAGTTCTATGACAATTTGTAAGTCTGTTGGTAAACAAAAAAATTTGGAAAACACCTCCGCGCACAGTCGAAAAAGCAAACTATGAGAAAATTGTGGTCTTATTCCACAATATTTAATAAACATTAAATTCCCCACATAAGCTTTATCAGTGGTTAGCTCCTCTCATGTGTTTTTTTTATATTTTCGTGTTTGAGCTCTCTTCGTTGTATTCAAAGATTTTCTTTCTGATTTCGACAGGAATCAGGCAGAAATCTTATCAGATGTGTTGATATATTTCTCAAACAAAATAGTTTTCTCCGTGACTAAATATAAACGCAACTGCATTTTTTTATTTTCTGAAAATTGCGGAAATTTGTAAATTGTTATGAATATAAGTTAGCAAACAGCCTTAGGCACATTCCTCCAAAAAATAAAACCAAAAGGTTTCAATTTTTATTTTGAGTCATGTCCCCATTGTACCTTTAGAGTAGGTCGCCATTGGAGAGGCCCTCGAAAACTGGCCTAATGGTATCCATTACTGTCTTAGGAACAGGGAGCCTCTACTTTAACTTCTCTGATTACCATTCATTGGCAGCTTTGTTGAACTGGGACCACGAGTCATGCCCAATTTTGCATTGATTGACCAAAGGGGAGTTAGGCAGTTAATAGTAGGTACCTAATTCATATGTAATAAAAAGATTGTTGCTAAATGTCTAAATGTATATACTCAGGATGCTTCCTAGTATCTAAGAAGCTAAAAAGCTAAAAATATAATTTTTTGAGTTGGGTTTTTTGTTCGAAAGAGGTATTTCACTGAATGTTAAGATGCGTTAAGTCAAATTGATGCAAAACACAATTTTCAGGAGTCCTTTTGCCTTATACAAATTTCCCATTTGTTGGTAACATTTAACAATTAATAAGGGAAAATTATGTTTTTTAGAAAAATTCCAAGTTGAAATTCTTGCTCCTTGATAGCTCTAAAAAGAGCATGCCGAAAATGGGAAAAGTTAACAATAAATGAAGGTTTAAAAAATAAGTTGTTTTAAGAAAAAAACCGCACTAAATCTGACACGCTTCGCAGTCAATTTCAGTGAAATGGGACAGTATAAAAGTTTTTAATGGTCTTTAAATACTTTAATACATAAAACCGCACATCGTTAATTTCAATTTTCATGTTCACATCATTTTGTAGTCAATTATTTAAGTAAAAAAGTAGTTAAAATAAATCATGCGAGTTAAAAAAAAATTACGATATTGCCAAATCAACTTGAATATTTATGCAAGCAACTATTTTTTTTAATATGAGATATTCTTAGCTTACTTAGGATGGTTGATAATTAACTAATTAACTAAAAAATAACAGAAAGAGTCATTCAAGTCAATACATTTTTCTCTATCTTTCATTTGATAACCGTCAACTTAAAGTTGAACTCGAACTATTCGCTAATACCACACCTTAACTAAACAAAAGTTCAAGAATGCCATCGAACAGAGAGATAGTGAGAATAGGGCTTAAAATGTTTAAACTAAATTATAAATATTCTTAGTATATGTAGGTCTATAAATTTATAAATATTTTCTCCAAAAGTAATATTACCGCTTAACAAAATAAAAGTACAATAAAAATTGCATTTAAATCAAATTAACAAAATGTATACACTTAATTCAAACTGCAATTATTCATTCCCGATAGGACTATTTGTTCTTCAGTTATCATGTCCACCATTCCGACATAATCTTCAAAGTTTTAGGCTACAAGCACAGAAGAACTGTTTAGGTGTGACAAAACATCTTACATCTACGTTTGCTGTACAAAATATTTAAAATATAATTATAACAAAAATAGAACTAAATTTCTTAAAATTCTCTATGAAATTTCCATTTCCTCTATCTAAGAGACCACATTGATTAAGGCAATTTGAGTATGTTTACAAAGTGATTGTTATCGTTCCTGATATAGAATTTAGTTAACCTGCAAAATACAATTCGCGAACACTCGAATAATCGCAATGAAGGCATCATTAGCCCCGAAGTAATGATGCATCATGCTCAAAGCACTCGTTCGCGCGAGTGATGGCTTGAGGTGATTACAGCACCAAAAAGCAATCATTACCTCCGCCGCTTATTTATTTGTATTCGATAGACTATGTGATAGTGAAGCGCGGAATTCACCAGCCGCAAATATTTCCAATTTCCTGTCTTTGCGTTATGCAATAGAAGAGTATTTTCACATTTTTTTTGTTGAAGTTAGCTGATAGTGATATGATTGTAAAAATAGTGAACACATATAGGCTGTTTAGTTTTGGGAGTAGCTACCAGAAAACCAAAAATGAAGTTAATGTTACATAATTAGTCACCGCCAACAAAGAAACGAAATATTCTAAAAGATTTATGATGAGAGCAGGAAACTGCTTGAGCTATTAAATGGGTGGATAATTTTTGAATGATTTTAATGCAATGTGTTCATTTCTGAAAGCGCTCAGTGTTTACTTTTAAGGAAAACATATTAAACTTGTGGAAAATTGTTCACCTGTTTAGGGCATGGAGAATATTATCTCACATAAGCAACATGTAACTGTAGGCAATGTTTACACATATAGAGGCAAAAACTATAACAAAAGATGAAAAAAAAATACAAGTGAGTAGAAAATAGTCAAACTGTGAACATATCTCAGAATATATTGTGTTAAGTGCGTTGTTGTTTAGTTTCGATTTCGTAGTGGTAAGTAGGCGTTGACGATATTTTAAGAAGCAATGTGAACAATTAGCAATATAAGGGGTGTGTACCAATTTGACAAGAGGTTGCGGGGAGAGGTATGAAGGTCTTAGAAGATACAAAACATTATTTTGTTAAAATGTATTAAATTTAATTTAAGTATAACATAGTTAAATTGTTTTATTTTATTTTTTGTCATGCAGGGATGGTTCTAAAATTTTTGTTTTGGTCGTGGTGGCTGCGTGTGGTCCGGGGAAACTATTATTTTGACTCCCAAAATTTTTATTCCACAATTTCATATATTAATCACATGTTTACTTGAACATGCGCCTATCCACCAGGCCTACAAAATAACGTAGATCAACAATTATTAATTCTGATACAATTACGATCTGTGTTACGTATCCGGAAATATAAATGCTCCATGTAAAAATTTTATTAAATACATATACGGAAAAAATCGAGGTTTGGCCATTTTTAAAATTCCATAAAAAGTCTATAATACATCATAGAAACTTTCCATTTATCTCAAACCATAATTCTAAATTGTGCTCCAAAAAGAAATAAGTAATATGAATATAATAAAAAAAATTCTGGTTTTGTAAATACTTAATACAAAAGTAATCTACACATACTTACATGTGTAGGTATGCAGTTGGTGCCCCCTGGAAAAATATTAATTCTTCAATGCATTCCGAAAGACTTCTAAGCATGTCCAGCTGTCTTAAATAGCCTAAGGTTTAACCTTTTATTGGGCGCACGTTATGATTATTACGTATTTAAAATCGACTTTCTTTATAATTTTTGAAACCTGACGTGATGGAACTATTTTGTTTCCGGGTCCGAAACCTGCAGAAACATGTTCCGTACATAGTTTTATCACATAAAAAAAAATACGTTTTTCAGGTATATGTAATTTATTTTTTTACGTAAATTAAAATTTTTGTATCAACCCTGTATGAAACGATTAGAGCTAAAATGCAGACAACACTGTTTTTAGTCATTTATTCGATTTTGGCTGAAATTAGCAATAAATTGTTTGCATAATGACACAGTATTACTCAGCTACTTTTCTCAAAAATAAAATTGAAATCGAGAAAAATAGCACACAAAAAAAATGTAAAATACACACAGAAACATAAAATGTAACACAGTTCATTTATAGACCGAACACTTTCTGTATAGGCATTGTTTGCAACCAAAGGTTGTATAGAAAGGAAGTATTAAAAACTTAAGCAAAATACAAAACAAATTTGTCAGTATCATATTAATGGAAAACAAAGTGTATAGCGAGAAAATATATATTTTACTTAACACAAAGTATAATGAGTACTATTTTTGTATAGACAAACCAAACATTTTTTGAAAAAAAAGGGAATTCTAAAAAACCAGTTTAAGTAAAATTGTAACGAGATTTAAACTTGAAAAAAAAACAATAATAATTCACTCACATGTATGAACAATTCAAAAAACCATGAATCAGTAATGAACACGTAATTAAAACATGAAATATAAATTATTATGACATTCGGAAAATGTTGTTTCAATCGTCTCCCGGTAATGTATTCCTCCTTCCCTTCCTCCATTGAATGTATATTTCCTCGAGTTGAGGGGCAAATTATCGTTTACAGCATAAATATGTACGCGGATCTCGCCTGAAATAATAAACGCTCCGTATAACGGCAGCAAGGAAATCATAATTGCTAAATAACTCCTCTGAACAGTTTTGTGTGGGAAATTTTATTGATCGCGGTTTCGGGCAGGTCAGAATAAATTAAGTCTCGTCATATTATGATTTTCTCAGTTTTCCTGCAATTTCGAGGACATACGTATACCACCTATCACACCTGATGAAATCACTCCCGGGATTGATTGGTGGCAGATTTAATTTGAGGTTGACATAGTCGAGGTCTTCTCACTGCCAGATGCTCAGCTACATCTGCCAACTGGGGGGTAGAGCGCGAATAAATTCATTTGGATGGGTGTTTTATAGTTAATTATCCAGTCCAGTAGCTTTCAAGTAAATTAAGGTGCTCAGTGGGTGTCCGAATGAGTGGCCAATCCTTTGTTTTCATTGTCCAAGCGGGTGGAAAGCTGTTCAAGCTTTTTGCCAATTTACCATGTGTCTATTTCGAAGCACTCCATTAGGATAGGAGTCGAACCGTGTAAATCGAGTAAAAAGTTTAAATGCAGTATAAGGTATCTGTGAACTTTTTAGACATTTAAAATGCTGAATAATTTGCAAAAAATTGCATTTAAGTATAATTCAAAGTTGCACTCCGCGAACCTTAACTATGCATCCAGAAAGTTTCTATGCGTTTTTGAACTAGGTAATCTGGGTGAAATACATAACGTCAATAGTCCGAAGTGATATGTGGGAGCGCTTCGATATGTGCCTGTACATGTTTTCCAATTCAAAAACAGTCTTGTTAAGTCACCCGAATTAAAGTCACCTCAAATATTTCCAGGTCGCTATAATCCATGTCCATGTCTTGGACCATATGGACATTATGATTATAGTACAAATAAAAAATGTTTGCTCATTTCAGAACTACTGTTTATTTTGGAAAACAAAACTTTTAGAAAAAAAAGGTGTTAGTTCTGGGTACCAATGTTACATACACTTAACCACAACATCTTAATACACAAATGTATGTATGCATGTGTATAACAAATGACATGTTATATTACGTACTATCTATGTATATTAAAACCATTTGAAATCTGAATATAATTTGTTTCAATTTTAATAGAAATATTTCTGAAATTTTTTCCGGGAATAGACGCTTGCAAATTACTTCTACAACTGTACCAAATTTCAAGCCGATAGCAATTGCTATCGATGCAATGATACTGACAAAACGGGGCGCAGTGACACATAAACAAACAGACACCGAAGTCCCCCTATTTGGATCCTATACCTAGTGATATTGTTCTTTTAGTGCCTTCGCCTGTCAAAAGATGGATAAAATTAAAGGATCGCTTTTTCTTGTATGGTATGTACTGGTATAGAATAATTTTATCGGTAATATTCTCCTCCCATGTCGTCGCCTTGCTCGTCAGTAGTTATCATGACAATAGTCTATTTCAAGAAATGTTAAGAAAACAAGTATTTTACGTAACTTCCATGCATATTAAATTAAATTCATATTTCTAATATAATTGAGTCTAAGTAAAAGTTGTTTTCACCTTCATAAGTAACAAATAAAAAGGAACCAAAATTAAAAATAACATAAAACACTTGGCGCAAGCTTCACAATTTACCTTGATTATAATTTAATGAGTTTTTGTGGCCCCAATGTGACTCGAAGACTAAACAATTTGTCAATTGTTTCCACTCCAATTGCTCTAAACGAATATAGTTTTCCGGTGTCCAAAAAGACAGGTAGAACACCATGGCGCACTCCGAAAATTACTCAACCCATTCAGTTGTAACAGACCCTTTCTTCACAGAATTCCGCACAAGTTGCCCACTTTTACTTTCACTCCGCAGCAGATTTCCCTTATAATTGCACTAATTAATCAACACAAAGCCGCTCAAACAAATTCAATTAGCCGACTAGAGCAGTATCCGAAGATATCCGTCGAAGTGTGATTTTATCTTAATCTTGGAGATGGGGTCGCTGCCAATTTGAATTTCTTGGGGTGATTTCCCATCATAGATGGGCGTTTAAGCATTATCATTGAAAACTTTAACGATACTGAACTTAATGTTTCATTAGCATTGAATTTTTAATTACAACTAATATACTAATAGAAGTTTAACAAAAACAAAAAAGTAATTTTTTTGTGTGGATATTGCTCGTTCCATTCTTAGAACTTAATAACGAGCCCAAAAATAAAAATCGTCGTTTTCGATTTTTCATTATGAGTGTCTATAGACCTCTCATCAATTTTTGTGTCTCGTTTTTACAACGAGCAACATCAACCTTTAAACCTGTGGAAAAATAACAAGAGATTTGTTTTTAGCTCAACTAAGTAGCTCCACCTTTGTTAGACATAATTTTCATTTTTAAAATCAGAAGTAACATTCAAAAAATTATTTTTATTTTTGATTTTAAGCAGTTTATAATTTGTTATTTTTTATTTTAATTTTATTTGCCATTTTTTTATTATTGCTTCTACTTTTGACTTTTTCTCCACCTGACAAGTTATGCGACATGTGATATGGGGACATTCAAGTATTACGTAAACCTATTTATGTTGATTTTTGACCCCCTTCCCCTGTGTAAGACAAAAGAGGAATTTAATCTATCCCCCCCACCCTATAGAGTAAGATATAAAATGCGGTTTTTTTTATTTTTTTTAATCGCGTAGATATACTTTTCAATTAAATATTTTTATATTTAATAATAATTGTCTTTTCTATTTTGACAACAGCGAGAAATTATTTTCTTTGACGTCTCATTCATAGTGTCAAATTGTTAAATATATCTCTGTAATGTTGTTGGGTATTTGTTCTAAAATTTATTGAACACGCTAAGTTTCAATTACTGAATGATAGAAATAATATGGATTTATTGGGTCGTTAGTTCAAATATCAATACAAATAAGGAATTAAGTTAAAAATTCAAAAAAATTTTTTGTGTTAGAAAAATTATCTGATCATTTTCTATGAACTTTGGGAGGGGTGCGAAAAATATAACGATAAATTCAATAAGAGCATTTGAAAGCTTGTTTTTCTCCTGTTAGTGCGTTTATAGGCAAGATCTTCAATTCGGAATGAAGATCCTGAAGTAAAGTACCATTGCGTTTATTGGCACAATGAAATCTCTTATTGAAATTCCTCAATAAATTCGGGAGTCGACTCACAGCCGAGGGATTTTGTAAACTTAATGGACTTTTAAGCCGCAAAATGTATTTAACAAGTTGCGAGGAAATTTAATTCTAAAATGCCGCAAAGGCCAAAATTGTTCTTCTAAAACTGAAACACCAGTCAGTCAGTTCAGTCCCCGTTTATTGGCAAAATGAAAATCCCGGATTGAAGTTTTAATCCCACTAACTGAGTGGGATTTAGTCGGGATCTCAAATTCCCGTTTGTAGGCATTTCTTAAGGGGACATTCCGGTCAGAAAATCGATTTTTTGTTGTTTGCCTAATCGATAGTATGAACCTTTGAAAATAACATGTTATAATTTGAAACCGAAATCTTTAGCGGTTCAAAAGTTACAGGCAATTGAAGAGGCGTGCCCAATGCGTCTCCAAAGTTTAAGAGCTCTTTTCTAAAAACTTCTTTTTTGTCGGCGGTGGCAGCTTTTCCGAAAAAACCGTGCATGCGATGTTTATGAAACTTGGCACACTTGTTCTTTATAAGTATGTGCAAAGATTAGTTGAACAGATTTGCAGTTGGTTTTTTTTTAAAGTTATAGCAAAATAACGGTGAAAAAAAGCGCCGAAAAAAGCACTTTTTTTTCAATTCCCCGCCATATATTTTAGTTTTTCGAATTTTGAAAAAGTGTTCCACTACTCTTTGACAAATACATTTAAGATTAATAAACATTCGTCGTTTTTCATTTCATATCACCATTAACGCTAAAAAACCTGCCTCCAGTGGGCCGCGCACGGCTGCACGGCTACCTTTGGACACCTGGAGGGGGGGGTTACCGGTTCCGGAGTGACTCGAAAAAATTCCAGAATGTAGTCTTGGGATGAATAAAATGATTAATAAAAACCCGGTTTTGATATCTTTAATAGTTTCCTTAAAAAAATATCATAAATATGAGCTATTTTTTGGGCCGACTAACCGGAATGTCCCCTTAATCCGGATGGAAGTTCCGATCCAGATTGAAGATCGTGCCTATAAAGAAAGGCACTATTTGAAACTCATATTTTAATTTCTGGGTGTTTTGTTTTGACTGAGTTATCAGCTGTAAAATGTTTGATTTGTTTAAAGGTTACATGGAAACATTCAAAAAATATTACGCAAGAATTTTAAAACGCCCCTGTAAGCAAAAATAAGAAACATCGGAACCCACTCCCCCTAAATGTACTAACGTATACTTGAAGGGGCCCTGACATACATTTTTTTATTGCGCCATGTTGTAGAGCATGTTCGAGAACCCCTCCTAAATACCTACAAAGTCTGGAAATGGGTGAAAAATAAATTTTAAAGCGCGGTGGGTTAGTTATCACTCACATATGTTACTAGTTAGTTGCAATTAAGATCACTGCCTAGTTGACTTGTACTGTAATAAACTGAATTTTGTGTACTGGCAAATTCGATGCGATGTGTAATAAGGTCAATGCATTACATTGGCAATATTATGAATAGTGTATTGACTGTAAAAAAATTGAATGCTGATTAAAACTTGATTTCATTACAATTCGATTTTTAAATGGTAATGACTTCGAATTTTCATTGGCATTGAATTTTTTAATGGTGATGAAAATATACTTTCATTTACATTAAATATTATTTAGATCAATGCATTATCGTCAAAGTAATGCATAGTGCCCATCTCTGCTTCCCACCCATCAACTTCATCTACCCACCGTATTCCCAGTGAAATTAGCATAGGTCACTCTGGGGGACGCGATCAGAATTGATCGTGGACGAACCGCTTTCCACCGGCCCCGTCAAGAAAGGTCCCTTATCAATAATTGAATTCGATTAATTTTATTCTGCTGGCCGATTATCGTCGCTGAAACTCTGGTCTGAAGTGGATGGGCGGGCGGTTATCAGTGGGCATTTGCAGCCGCCGCTCAAGTTCGGCGGCTCCTTGGATTTTCAGTTTATTGAAGTTGTCGACTGGAAACGCGCGGTACGGTGGCGGCTGGCAGGTGACAAGTGATGCGTTAAAGTTTTTCTCATTTGCGTTTTGACGCAATTTTATTATTATTTAATATCAAATTCACAGATTTTGGGTGACAAATTTCATAAAACAGTGCAGTTCGCTGTGTAGTGGGCTAGTTGGCCGATGTTTTTCAGTTTGAAAGCGAAAATGTTTTCCAGTTTGAACCAGAAAATTAATTTCATTAATATTTAGAAATACCAAATTAGTTTTGTGAACAGTTACTAAAATGCCTACTATCAAAAAAATTTTAAAGCCTGTCACAAAGGAATTTCAGAAGCAAAAATGTGGTTGCAGCCATGGCCCTCCCGATGACTTCTTACGATCACAGGTAAAATTTTGTTTTATTGATAAAAGACATCACTAGAAAAGATATTTCCAAAAATATCATTATCATCAAAAGTGTAGAAAGATAACAGATTGATATTGTCCACTGTCCAATCAAATAGCTCAATAACTTCTTCAGGTCACTGGAGATCAATTACTTTAATTCAAGAATCAAGCAGAAATGTGACGCGACGAGTTCATACTTTATACTCCCATTCGTGACAGTGTACATTTTTATCGCATAAACCTTCGGCTATTAAGCGAATGGGGTTTGGCGTAAAGATTCGTGGATATGAGATAAAACCTAAAGATAGGCCCGAAAAATATATTTTGGCTATTAACACTTTAGTGATGTGAACAGACATTAACTTTGAATTATGATTGGCGTTATCACAAGCGGTAAATTGTTTTAGAGTGACAAAATAGCCGTATACATCTCATAAACACAATCCGGCAGCTTGAGAAGAGTGGGGGAAAAGGGTTAACAAAAATGGGAAATATGAAAAGCTTTTGTACTCTTTCCAATGAGCTTTCCGAATTTTTTCTTCTCTTACGAAGAATTGAGTAACAAAATAGATTGTATAATCTAGGCGAGCACTTGCGCCATTTATTGCTTTGCCAGATGATAACATATTTCAGTAAACCTACTTGAATATTGGACACCGAGGAAGTTACCTGCTGTGCAACGTCATGTTTTGATAAGATCTATTATAGTTTACTGGAGGATTGCAACAGTGGACTGATAACAAGTTCTTACACAATTTCTTTTAAAAATATTTTTAAATTTTTAGC
The DNA here is from genome assembly GCA_947538895.1 of Neoitamus cyanurus. Classification (NCBI taxonomy): domain Eukaryota; kingdom Metazoa; phylum Arthropoda; class Insecta; order Diptera; family Asilidae; genus Neoitamus; species Neoitamus cyanurus. Next base: position 15,215,713 of record OX384544.1, on the reverse strand, counting down.
CAGTAGATCCTCTATATTTTCACTATATACATAAAGCCAGTGTATTGATTGTGCATCTATCCTTCTCTTTATAAACAAATGCACCTCATACGTTTTCGCGGCTATTTACATAAGTATTCAACGAATTCACAATCTCGTAGACACTGTTAAAATTCGCTTCGATTGATGTACATAAAAATAAACAAAACATCCCAATTTTAATTTGTTATTAAAAATCTAATAAATCGATAATCCAAGGGGAGATTTTCAGTTTTGGGTAACATATCTTTTGCGGATCGCAGTCATCAAGGTGTCGAATGGGGTCAATATGAAATTTAAAATTTACACGTCCGTAGGATGCTTCAAAGCCAAATATGAAATATAAATATAATAACTGTAAAAATACTATCTAAAAACAAGATTTTATTTTATAAAATAATAGTTAACTGTCCCACACCGCAACAAGGTTTCATATAAAGTAATCGCAATTGCAACAAAAATTTTATTTAATAATATTGGTTATTGGTTATGTGCACCACATTCCAAAATTTCTATAATGCCATATGTAGGCAGGTAATTGAATAGGTAATCATTATTTTATTTCTTACTTTTTAGTACATTTGACTTAAATAAAAGCTTGTTGTTAAAATAGTATATTTTACAGTTATTTTAATATTTGTTTTTTATTCTTTATCTGTCATAAACTATTGAGACGTTTGGCAGTATGCATGCTGTCCTGGCTGCAGCATCATCAAGTAAAGGTCACAATATTGCCATAGGGTTCATATAGGCCTTCCAAGTTTCCGATAACGGGATCTGATCCAAAATTGATTTATATAGCTAATCGCATTCTACTCGTTGAACCCGTTCATTTGACACCCACATTAAGGGGGTTGTGAAGAAAAAGGTAATCCGCCATCGGGTTTAGAATGACGTCACATAGCTTATCGTATTCTATTCGGCAAACGCTTCCACTTGATAAAGACTTGTAAAAATGTGGATTGACAAATAGCCTCATTTTTAAATTATTGAATTAACAGGATCGCTTAGCCGTTTAAATATCAACAAACTGCTTTGATGTTACTAATATTTTTGATTTATATTAAACTTTTAGTATGTGTGTATATGTACATATATAATTTTTTAATTAAACCTATTGAATTTTATTATTATCGAATCTGAATAATCAAAGATGCTATTTTTTTGAGTGTTTCAGTATCAGTATTCAAAATTACAAAGAACCACAATGCTAAAAATAATCAAAACCGCAGAAAAAATTGTGAAAATGTAAGCACTTTTATACTTAGTGAGTTCAAAAAATTGTCATCGTGATCACCAAAATAAAAATGAAATATAATTTTTTGTGATTCTATATTCAAATTCCTAATAGCCCAGTGGTAAGTACGCTGGGCTATCACCACGGGGTCCACGGTTCGGGCCTGACTCGGACCATAATTGAAGTGCGCTTTTACTGATAGCGGTAGATGGTGGTCGCATCAGTCATAATTCATTATAATCCTTATTAGGTACTAATAATTATTATTAATTTAATATTTTATTCATGTTTTTCCAGTGGCAAGATCGCACAATAAGTGTGCCTTATTTGGCATATAGATGGGTGGTTGCAGTATTCTTTCTAACTGTTGTGATAATTTCCATGTGCATGTATTGGATGGCAGGACGATTTTTCATATACTTTACAAACTGGGGTATAATGCTCTGTATGGCAACAAATCTCTATGGAGCTATTTTAGTATCTGTCTGGTATTTTCATCCCAAATTGTCAGGTATTTATAAAAAATATATATTTAGTAAATTCTATGCTTTGTGATCCTTTTATATAGCGAATTCCTGTTTAATATAAATTTTTCCTTGGATGTTTTTATTCCTTTTGCTTTACCCATCATTTCCTTTTTGATCTCTTTGCAGACGATTAAAAATGTCTAATTGCAATTTTTCAATGTTCAAAGAAATTTATTCCTTGAATAGAAATTACGTTTCATATAATTCTTTCGAACACATTTAAAAGTTCCTAGATAAATTGCAACATTGACATTTAAAAAATTATACAACCCACAACCATGTTGGTTAGTAGGATAATTTTATTCAACGAATAAATTTATTTGGCTCTAGACAAATGGACTCTTGCTAAGAATAATAAAAATGAGTAGACTTGATGATGGTTTTCATAATAAACTTTATTTCAGAGCAACTTGAGCTGTTTACTTCAACAGACGAGGCTCCACTATCATTCCGTATTTACTGGGCTCTACATACAACCACCCTGTCAACATCTTTAACAGTTACCATAATATACTGGGGAATTTTGTATCCTTTGTTCAGTAAGTATTATTTCCTATTTTTAACATATCCTCACACTAATATTGAATAATTTATTTTTAGTGGAGACAATTCCTGTGGATGTACTGAACATCTTTGAGCACGCCTTCAACTCAATTCTGATGATAATCGATTTATTCATAGTCGCCTTCCCTCTTCGGATTTATCATATGTTCCTATCTATCGCATTTGTGCTTAGTTTTGCCATTTTTTCAGTAGTATTCTACTATGCTGGTGGAACCGATGTGTATGTTCAACAAAATACTTTAACAATAACTGGTTGTAATGTGTTTTCTTTAAATTTTACAGGAAAGGTAACCACTTCATTTATCCAATTTTGGATTGGTCAAAACCCGATCAGGCAATGACAACAGTGGGTTTGGTTGCTGTTCTGTTCGCGATATACCCATTTATTTTATTTTCATTTTACAAGTTGAGAGTTTTCATTCACACCAGGTATAAACGGCGCAGAATGGATTTACCACCGACATTTCGGTTTTCGTACGAAAACAACGGCTTCCACAATGATGGAATTCCAAGAACTAGTCTTTAGTATTTTAGCTCCTATGGAAACTGAGACTGAGACTGAATAAATAAGTTTTATATAAATTTTCTTTGTAATTATTCTCATTTGCCCATTAGAATGATGAAAAGAGTACTTTGTGATTTTTTCGAGAGCTCTAACACACTTTTGCTCTAATAATTTTATCGATTTTTATATGTTAGGATGTCGGATTAGACACTTTGGTAGAAAAATGGCTACCGTTAAATATAAAAAATAGAATGACAAGAAAAAATCAGCCTAATGAAAATAAACTTCATATTTCATTTATTTGTTCAGACCTTTGGCCATACAAAGGCAGGTTACAAGCAAGCATTTATTGTAAATATAAAACGAATTTGATATTGAGCTTTCGATATAAAATTTGTAAAATTACTAAAACAGCTTTATTTGTGTGGTCTAAAAATTTGTCTGGAAGCTAGGTAAGTGGGGGGACGGAGGGGGGGGGGGGATTTGTCTACACTAAAGATATACATTACATATACAACCAAGTCAGCATTATCTAAATATATCATTTAAAAACGTCGTGTTTGTATAATATACTGATTCTGATTTTTTTTTTTATTGCTTTGTTGATTTGTTTTCCACAAACAGTAAAACCTTTCGTATAGCGAACAAAGAGATACCGTAAAATTCGCATGTTTTTGTTTAGAGGATTGCCAGATCTCAAATTGATCGTCATTGAAAGCCAAAAGAAGCATTGTTTGTGGTTTTTTTCCTAAAAATATTCAGAAAATATCAATAAATCAACAAACGATTCTATTCGTATCATGTTTGGGGATGATTTCACCCCGATCGAGGACTTATGGATGAATTCTTATCCCTTCATGATAGAAAATAAATAATTTCGCTTTTTTAAGTTTGATTATGAATTGACTTGATTTTAGATTTATTGAGCTTGCCCTGACCTCACTTTTGGAAATTTTGATGACATATTCGAAATCAGTGACCCCAGAAACCACCTAGTATGGATTTGCATGGCAATCCCTTGAAGTTAAATTTTTTCCGTCACCATAGTGGATCTGCGATCTTGAGGTCTAAAATTCGGAATGCAAATTCGAGATCAGCGACCCCGAACACCCCCGAGTACCCTTTTTTATAAAGATTCCTTGAAGTTGGAAAATTAACCGCCATATTGGATCCGCCATCTTGAATCCCAGAAGAAATTTTTTTGTCAGAAATCTTTGCGGGCGAGCGCAGAAAAGCTCAAAGAATTTTCATAGTAATCGGATGAACCGTTTAGGAACGCATAGTGCACGAGCAAACAAATTATTTTACAAACATTTATTTTTATATACATATAAGCTACAGGGTGTCCCGTAAATAGGGGATAACAGGATAGAGGAGCATCGATCATGAAGAAAGTTAATTTTTGCATGTTGTCTTGTAAAGAAAGAGACACAATTGGAACGTTAAATAAATTAATAAAGTGCTTACACATAGGAAAAAGTTTTTATCTATTTTATTTATATTTATTACCTCGTTTCCTGGCGCGTGACCAATTGTAGACTCTTCACGTTCATCCATGGTATTCCTAGAGTGTCACAAATCGAAATACCACTCCTCAAAGAATTAATTTTTTTTACAAATGCTTCTCTGTTCTCAATTTCTTTGAACTTTTCCACCAAAATCTCATATGACTGCCTTTTTTTTGTCTCTGTCACTATATTCCTTTTTGATCCGCCAAGTGCATGGAAAATTTTCAATATTTTACAACTTTCCCTGTCTGCCACTTTTTAAATATGGATTAGTGCCTTATATGAAATACGGTGAAAAGGCCGATATGCTTGTTTATCAAAGAAAAATTATTTTTGTTAATAATAATAATATTAAAAAGACGAAAGAACGAACGTATCAAGATTTATCAGGTATATTATCTATCAAAGTTGGAATATACATATTTGGGTAAAAAGGGGGGAGCGAAAGGACCCGAGCACTCAGAAAGACATCATCCACAACATTGATACTATTCGCTCTGTGCGAAGTCAATTCACTAAATGACCACAGCCTATAAATCCATATGTGGTTAATGTTATTTAATGTTAATTAAAAGACAATAGTTTCACCCACCCATGCTCACAGGGAATTACTAATTTAAATGAATTGATTGAACCGTTGAACTTTCTAGATAAGAGTAAATTTCCTGTATCAACACCACTCACAGATAATAGTAGTGGAGCCCAGGATCTAAATCGGGGTTTACTCGAGCATTATAGAGACCTATTTGATTGCGAAGCTTAGATGATAAGAAGACAAAAATGTCATATAATATATACACTTTCATCGGTGGGGGGAGCGGCTATAAATTTTCAAAAATGTAAAAAAAACTGTTGCATGGACATACTCGAGCGCGTCAGATATTGATAGCATCCATGTCCTACGTATTTTCGAAAACGTACGTATGTTAATCTGATTGTTTCCATGATGGGGGTGGTTGTACGTAAGGGTTGAAAACGAAAAAAAAAAATTTAATCGAGCGCGTTAGATTTTCTAAGGGGGTGTTAAGTGAACATAAAAAAAAGCTCTTATATAATAATCTGACGATTTGAATGTGCCGCAAACTCGTGGCCATTATTAGAATGTGCAAAAAAAATTCGCCATTTTGAAATACTCGAGCGCGTCGGATTAAGATACATATGGTTCATCTATATACCCTAGACGTGCTATCTCATAATCTGACGATTATCTGAAGGGATTCGCCTAATCTGACAATTGAATTTTTTTTTTTTTTTATTTTTTTAAATTTTTGAACTTAATAATTTGAAAAGCTGAAGAAATAGCATGCAAATAAAACAGTGTATATTTTTTGAAGTACAATACTTGTATTTATGAGAAAATAATTATAAAAATTTAAGTTTTTTTGGGAGTTTTTTTGTTTAATCATCATCGTCGGTAGAATCATCTTCCTCTTCTGGCAAGCATGCGCAGAATAGTTATAGTATTAATCTGAACTCAGAGATTTAATCTGGAACCCAAGCAAGGGTCTAAATTGCAACTCAGAGATTTAATCTGAACTATCGAAAACCATAGCTACATATCCACAAGGATATAATCTGCCCTTCTAAACCAGAGGCATAATTCTTTCACACTCGAAGTAGATAGTCTTATCAGACGTCATATTTAGTAATCTAATAAGATTACTAAATCTTATTGACAAACCATCAAGAGAATCATACCAGTATTCAAAAAAAAAAAATATCTCACAACAGATAGCAACATCAGACTGCAGCACTAGAAGAGGAGCAGCTACATAACCTCCCAGTAAAGGAACCAGAAGAAGAGGAGATAAATGAATTATATCTAATATATAAAATTCTCGTGTTACATATTATTATATGTACTAGCAGACCCGTCCCGGCTTTGCCCGGGTATTTCTACATTTGTACATTTAAACTGTTGCAAAATGAATAAAATTATTGATAGAAGCGCAGTCTAGTTTTAGAGAGACACACACGTTAGAGACAGTTGTACTGAGAAAGTAAAACGATAAGTGACACCCGTAGACGTCTGGCGGTAATAAGTGATCGAGTGGTAACTGATATGATGTTAGAAAATTATTAAAGTACTAATATCGCTATTAAAAAATAGGAGTTGGTGGTAGAAGGGTGAAAATTTAATGTTTTATGTATTTTTGACTGCCGAATCATAAAAAAAATAAAACAAAAAATTTTGTCCAAAAAATAAAAAAAAAATGGTTGGCGTGGACCACCCTTATCACTTATGGGTATGAAAAATAGTTTACATCCTATTCTCAGACCTACTGAATATACAAACAAAATTTCATAAGAATCGGTCAAGCCATTTCGGAGGAGTTTTGTTACAAACACTGTGACACGAGAATTTTATATATTAGATTTTTCTTACTTAGGCTTATGGAAATCGTCAGATTATATATTTTTCGTGAACGTGGAATTATTTCCTTCAAAATGAAAAAAAATTTAGCCACGCTCGAGAAAGTCGAGATGACGTTTTTTTTTACAAGTTTGAAACCTTCCTATTTCTTAACGTCAATCGAAAATTGTCAGATTAGTGGAATATACACTTTTTAGCATGTAACTAACTCACCCTACCTTAATCTGACGCGCTCGAGAATTTCTGATGATCAATTTTTTTTTACTAATCTGATCCTTTATCCTTGACGGGCGGCCACATATACGGAGCTCATATTTGGTGGAGGTATTTAATCAGGTATAAGGTATCTCCCTGTATGTTAATCTGCCGCGCTTTAGTCACTCCCGAAATCCCCTCTTGGGCTCCCCTACTATAAAGGATTGTTTATTATAAACACACTAATCTATGTTAAAGTCCCAGAATTAATAATCACTAAGATACCATTGCCACTTCCATTAGCGGAATTACTTCCAGGGCACACTTGCATTTTGTCCCAAAAGTCAGTTTGCGAATATGGTTATTACAGTAAAGTCCTACATTATGTGCGTAGTGCGACTGACATACTACTCGTGTAGATTTTTGGGTGTTTTCCTGTTAAACTTTAATAAAAAACGCAGAAAATTCGAGGAAAGTGTTTTATCTACAATACATTGTGCCATTGTGCTTGTCGTCCTTGCAATAGTTTCGCCCGATTTTGTAGTTTATTCATCAATAGAAGAAAGAATAGCAAGCCATAAGTCTGCGCATATTTTTATTTATATTGGACATTTAATTCAGTTAACTGTGTGTCTCGCTACTTGTTTGCAACAATTAATATTTCGTAAAAGACTCGTGAAGTTCCTCAATAGACTGTTGATACAAATCGACCATGGTTGTTTGATAAACGGGAGTAATTCAATTGCCACAAGTACATTAGTTTTTACATCTTTAAGAGTTTTTGTGCTTGGTATTATCAATATTTCGCTAGATACGTATATAGCAGGTTATTCAGTTTCGCATTTCGAATACGAACATTTGTACAGCGTTTTCCTGACAGGTTACACATTTTATGCTCCACAAAGTGTAATAAATATTTCTTTTCTTTGTTTCCTAACACTTATTGAACAGCAAAATAAGATAAAGTGTTTTATGAACGAAATATTTGAAAAAATACTCACATATGAAAATAATCATAATATTCTCAATGAGTGCTCCAAAATTATAGACAGACTTACCGAAATGCACACAGAAATTTACAAACTGATGACGACGTTCGAATTTCTGTTTCAGGCTCAAGCATTGTTCAGTTTATGCATTTCATTTTGGTCAACAATAACTCTCTTCTATCTATATTTCAACCTCTCCGCGCTAAGACCGAATCTCACACTCTTTATATACTTCTACATGATTGTCATAAACTTTCTTAGCTTGCAATTTATTCTTATATTTGGCGCAGCTGCACGGACACCACCATATCCAGCTTACCTTCTTCAAACAAGTTGTTCAAAGTGTCAAAAAGAGCTCAACAGAAGTGTAAGATATGTCTACATGTTTTTAATACAAGCTTCTAAATTTTAAATTATGTTTTCCAGATAGATACTTTTAATATAGGGTAGCATCTTCTTAAGAAGTGTACAACTGTTTATATTTTTGGCATGTTCAAAATGGACAACAGTGTTGCTACCACATTTTTTCACACTACTTTAGTGAATATGATTTTTTTATATTACTTTTACATTGTGAACAAAGACTCGTGAGTTTTGAGAATTTTGTAATATTTTTAATGTTATAGCGAAGCTTGAAAATCAGTTTAGTTTAGGTTTTAGGTTTAGTAGAAGTTTTCTTTAGGGTTTTTTAAAAAATAACATATGTATATGAATGAGCTGAACTTAGAATAGAAAATTAAAAAATACCTTAAACTATATAATGATTATATGTATGTACGTAGGTTTAATATATGTTACACCTTGGCCGAAAATATTACGTTTTTTTATTGTTGTTTCAGAAACATAAAATAAATCAATGACTAACGCAAAATGAAGGTTATACTTTTACTTGGTTATACCAGAGATAACATACTACTGCGTCTAGGTGTGCAATCCCATAGAAAATTTTTGCCAGAACTTTTACCTTCAATTTACTTCCAATTCGTATCTAGGCCTAGCCATAAACTTTCTTAGGGAAACTCGACAGTTTTTTGTTCGCATCAGTCAGCATATGCGCAGTCTCATATCTCGCAGGGTAGTAAATAATAATAAAACACCGTGCGCATCGATTGTAGCTAGGGCTAATTTTAAATATAGTAGCTTCGATAGCCTGAAGATGCCTCAATATGACGAAACATGTCGCAATCTCTAAATTTACATACTACAGTGTTTATAATATGTAGTTTAACAAGTTTCTCTGCAATCAATCATTATAAAATTGTGGTCAATTAGACATTTCTGTCTCCATATTTTTAATCTGATACTTAACTACAAAAATCCTTGTTAAACTATGTGATTATCAATTAGTCACGCTATAGCAGTAGAAAAATTGGAATAAAATGTAATGGTCATTTTACTCGCAGGGTTTACAAGTTGTCCATAAATGCCATGGAAAGTTGTTTCCACTGATCTCCATAAATAACTGGATAGTGGATGGATAAATTTCACCCTAAACCTATGGGCCAAGCGTCAGCGATATTCAACAATTTTTATATATATATTTGTACCCTACTATGTTTAAAATTAATAATAAAATTGTACAGTTAACTGGGGAAAACGACTCTAGTTAATTTCATATATTTTACATATCACAACAAGAAAATTGATTTGTTCCAATAGGACGGCGCTACGTGCCACACAGGTCATCCCACGATGGAGATTCTGCATGCTTGAACCTCTAGTTTGGAACCGCTGAGCAATACGCCAATATGATGATACTTCAGAGTTAAGTTATAGCAGATACATATAATTGACACCACTTATTTCACAAGGATTGAAAACAGGATTAAGAAGACGATAAACGGAGAATTTTTTGCATTTAGATGGATTCAGTGTAAGACAATTTCGCTGACGCCTATTAGCAAGTGCATCAAGATCTGACTGAAGTGACATGCAATCAGACGACGACGAAATAACTAAGTATATTTTCCCATATCATTTCAATCATCATAATAATCGTTGCTAAAATAAACTTCCAAAGTTTTAAAAATGCGGTAATCTTTGTCGGATTAAAACAAAAGCTTTAAAAATAATCAAAATTTCCGCCGGTGTACTTAACTAATTCTAAAAATTATACGACATGAACCACCTGAAGTCATTAGTCATATGTTATGATCGTTTTAATGTAAACACAGCCGGGCATGTACTTTTAATAAACAAAATTAATCACACTTTAAATCGAAAACTTCCGACGCCTCATCCGCAATGGATAAATCAGAAATACTAGGTAAACACATCAATCGCTTGATTGTAAGTTTTATCTGGACTTCGACGAACTCTCCAAACCGTTAGATTGGTTTTTAACGTTTTCACGTCATAAAGTGCTGATAAACCCAAATATGACGTTCGCATCCACTTACCTCATAATGCGAAAGAGGGGCGAAAAATCTTAAAAAAAGCGCCGTCGGCGTCGTCGCGAGCATGAACCGGCTGCTGAATGCTGTGGCATCGTGGCCGCCACCAACGATCGCGTAGCATATTTTTTGGCTGAAAATCCAGTTCCACCACTTCTTCAAGCGATCGGTGGTAACACACTCAATCCGGGCTTCTATCGGCCAGCACTCAGTTAGTTTCCTTCCAGCTAACTACAAAGCCAACGATGTTTCGCAGGCGTAGCACAAACCAGGTAGTCAGTGAAGATCAGTTGCCATTCGCGAGCAGTAGCTAGTGTGATCGCTGTGATTTTGGTGCAATAGTTCGAATTAGGTTAAGGCAGGTGCTGATTGCCCACACCACAGTTATTGCTTCCGATGGATTGCTTTAATTCGCCAATTTCACTATTGCGATAAGAGAAACGCCGACCTTGCAGCATCCGAGTTTAGTGCAGTGATCTTCGGCCGAATTTTGCTGATAAAGTGGAAAAATTGTTTTTGTTTTCGGGCCATTTACAACTGGTTTTATGTTTTTTGGAAACTGTTAAATAAATAGGACATCTGAGCGGAGAAAGGAGACACTGAACCAGCGATCTGAGGTATCTTGCTAAATTTATTGTCGTTTTGGCGTAAATTTGAATATTTCAATAATTGTTTTGAGCGCTTCGTGAAGGCTCAAGGCTATATCATGCGCTATCGCTTTCTCGACTTTTGCAAGTTGAAGGCTGAACTTTTCGTTTTTTGGTGGCTCAATTTATTAAGTGATCTGTAAACTGACCGTCTATAACTCAGTTAGCTAATCTCATGGCTAAATTTAGCAAATCTAGGATGAGTTTAATTTTTTGAGTTCACTGAAAATTCCACCTGTGAAAAAATTGCGATATCACCATGAGAATAATCTCGTACGTTAAAGTAAAGAGGTAGTACATGATGTAGTGCCATTTACTAGATACCGCGACATCAAAATAATGAATCCAGTAAAATGTGATCTGAAGCAACTCCCGTTTACCGTCAACAACAAATATTTGTCTGATAAAGTGATTCGTCCCAACATCGATTTTTGTTTAATAATTTTTGCTGCGTATAATCTTCTAATAATAATCTTTACTTCTCTTCTTTTTTTTAATTATACATTTAACTAAAAAATTGTCTGGTGTTAATCACCTAAAATTTCATAAAATTTTAAATTTGGCACGTCCTACTTAAAAAACCTTAAAGCCATATTTGCATTTTTCAACAAATTTTGGGTCATATCGCACCTCACCTCGCTGTGATTCATCATCAATCAAACGTAGGAGCATAATGAGGTAAAATAAATAAAGCGCACACCACCTGCACCGCCCAGGTGAAGCACAATTAATATAGAAAAGATTAAATGTTTTCACCTTGGTGAGAATCAGCGAACATTTGGTGATTCCATATTTGTTTTTAAATTAACAAAGGGAGAATAGTTTCCCAAATATTAAGATGACTAATTTAGGTACTGCCGAGAAAAGTAAGTGTAAAGAAGAGATGTTGCAGGTTTAGTTATAAATATTACACAAAGGTGTGTAAATAAATAATAAGATTTAAATTTGACACAGTACAGCTTAAAATAATTTTCATTTCTATTATTTCAAAATATTTCTTATCCAAACGTGGTTATAAATAATCTTTTGTAGTAAGACGGCGTTTCATGTGATTTGATAAAAGGTACAATAAATATAACTATTGAAGATATCAGTACAACATTTAATTTTAATTTAAAAATCTTTCCAAGTCACTTGAACTCTTCATTATCATATCTACCTTACCTATCTGGTTTAGTTAAAGATAGGAGCTCGTTATTAGACAGTAAATATTTTCGACTTCTTCATAAGCTTTTATAGTTTCTGGTTATCTCGTTATTCTTGTAAAATCCAATGAACGATTATTCTAGAAATGTTTAAACTTTTCGTAAGGCATGTGGACAAAAGCAAAGAGTTTGGTCAGATGTAAACGCACGAAGCATCTCACTCGTCACCAATCCGACAGATATGATAAATTGAAGCCCAACTGGAGGAAGCCGAAAGGTATTGACAACAGAGTGCAAGGGCCAATATTTGATGCCGAATATCGGTTACAACATACGACAATCGTCAAAAGTGTTGACAATCAATTGACATTTTCAAATACGACCATATGTATTTGATTCCATATTCGTTGCGTGGTTTCCGATGATATTCGAACTCGGGACGCTTGGGTTCTAGTGTGGACACGTTGGCATTATTCCATTAGACGCTTCATCTCTGTTATACTTACATATAGAAATATATACTCTTTGGATTTCAAAATGCGAAATTTACCTCAGTGTATTTACTACTTTTAAGATTATTAAGTATCCTTCTGTTAATTCTAGTATTTGGAATGCGTTTCCACATGCCAATAACTTTTATCTCAGTCTCTCAATTGATAACAATATTACTATTTCTGGTAAAAATGTGGCATAGGTACGTACATCCGCAGTTTTGATATTGAATTTTCCAAATACCAAGTCAATAAATTAAAAGTTGTTCCGGAACAGTTCGCAAAAGTTCACAAAACTATGAATTTAAAAATGTTTGTAAAGGCAATGAAGTCATTTCGTAATCTGTGAAGGAGAACAAGGTAATAACCCGAAGCCGCAATGCACTGAGGACTGAGCAACAAAAGGTTACAAAATGCGAGTATGAGGGTATCATGTCTCTGGTAAATTGCGAAGCGAGAGCCAAGAAAGTTACGTAAAGCAACTGGCAAATCACTGTACCAGAAGTTCTTAAGGAAAGCAATTTCTATAATTGTTGTGTTGCACTCGTCCTCTTGGAGCCTTCCAAGCGAATGCCTTCATAATAAACGACTGCAATTAGGAGGAGCTTTTGTCGTTCTCCAACTGCCCTAGAGTTTTGACTTTTCTGTCCCGCACTATTTCATCTGAATAACAACAATATTGTTGCGCCGCAGAAATTGCTTAAATTGTGACAGCAGCGATTTGGCGAAACAAGGGCATACATACATATGTGAAGGGTGAGCCTTTCACAGAAGTTAATTGCTCGGCTAAATTATGTGCGATGTTCATATCCCACCTATATTCTGCTTTTGTTCAGCGGTTTTGAATAAAAAATATTGTCAAGACGAGAGCAGTCAATATTATCATTGGAAAGTGGACTTGAAATCTCTGATGAGTGACAAGTTTTCTTCAGAAGTGAAAATTTATTCCTCCCAGCACGTCTGGTTGCTTCGTAGTCATAATCTCTGACCTGCGCCGAAAGCTGCCGCGTCATCCGCAGAACAATTAATTATTCAAACGTGAATACGACGGCGGCGACCGCACGCCTTAACGAGACATCTTTCATATTTAAACAATCCAATGGCTCCGGTCGCTCGTTACGGGGACTACTTAACGCAAAAATTTCAAGTTCGCCCTGCGCGATTATCTCCCGCTTTGCTTTAACGCTCCAGGCGGAGTGCACATGATGTGAACTGGACCATTGTGCAATTATTTTTTGTTCCCTTCATAAGCTGATTGCTGTGATTTACTTCAACTATTTTAATTGCGACACGCAAGCTTTTCACGTGGCCACTGCAGCAGTGCGGATTGAGGAATATTTTTTGTTCAATGCGCGCGGCAATAGCCACTGGAAAAGGAGGAAAGCGGCCTCCGAACATTGTAACAGTCTTCCTATTTAAAATCAAAGTCTACTGCGATTTCAAAACCCGTTTCACACTTATTGTGTACCTATAGTATGAAAATTATTGCGTAATCGCCGCAAACTGGACGTTAGCAATGCTGCTAGACCGGGCTGCAGTCGTTTTATGGCTCGTGAGGTTGCACTTTTGGTAAAGAGTTATGCTAACGTGAGCCAGATACCCAAGGCGCCACTCTGAATACTAAGTAAGCAAAGGAGTCTTCTTTACAGGCGAGCGAGCAGCTAATTATCGAATCATTATATCTCTATCGAGTCCAATACCACCAGGCAGGCTGCGGTTACCGCAGTTACTCAATGGAAAATCTAAGTAATATCAGTTTGCGTGATTCGTAATTTGCTCACTGTTCTGTTCTGACTGAAGACTGAAGGCCTCCTGTCTACTGGGCGTGAAACGTAACTCGGACGTCAAGTTCAGTGGCTTTCAGCAAACAACACCAAAAGAACTAATCTAAGCTGAATCCGAAGAATCTCAGTTTCACGGGGTGATTACCTTCAAGAGGAGCATCAAGGTTAAATGGACGAAGCGTGGAGCTTTTTATAATATATTTATTTTACGTAAAGAAATAAACTTGTTTTCCATTCAAATATTCCACACGTTTAGAAAATAATTAAAACTTAATTAACAACATGTTTTTGCCATTAAAATTCCAAACTTTCAATATTATATGGTATAATCGATAGGAAAGGTAATAACATTTGATGATTCCAACGTACATAATTTTGTATTAATATTGACTTCTTTGGATCAGGAGTAAAATAGGATACTTAGATTTCCCTTAATTGCAATCAGAGTTTCTGGTACATTTATATCTAAAAAAGGTGTGCGGAAGCAATACAGGGTGTTTTGTACAAGGCATGCAAAAAATTGTATGGCAGGGGTTGTATGTCGACTATTTACATGGTTACAAGGTGATTAATAAATTCGGGATGCACATGTTAATTTTATTTTTATATTTTGATCTGATTAACGCATCGAGGTTTTTTATAATTTTGTATATCCATTCGCTACCTGGACGTGTTTCACATCTTTGGAAAGGGAACAACATGGAGAAAATGTACGAGAAACGTTAATTTACGTAATTTTAGAATATTTTTTCACTTTCATATATGACTGTACCTACAGAGGTAGAGCGAGATCAACATTGGTAACAGTCTTGGGAAGCACATTGAGATAGGAACAATTTTTAGTCTCACGTCCATCAGGTAAAGTCAAAGCGAAGCGAGGCTCGTCGGTGAAAAATACACGAAACCATTGCTGTATTTCCCAATGTTCATGTGCTCGGCAAAATCTTAACCGAGCTCTGAGATGATGTGGCTGTAAACGAGGTGCACGATTTGATAAACGAGTCGCTACTCCGGCTTCCACAAATCATCTACGTATTGTCCTTTTATTTACATTAACGCTTGTGGTTTCTCTTAAAGATTCTTGTAACTCAGGGGTCCTGACATTGCGATTCCTTAAGGTACCATCGTAGAGGGCGGTCCGAGTACTACAAGTTTGCATACAATGAATTTTTTCGTAACTGAGTGCATATTAGTATTATCGATTTTTGATATTGCAATATCTCAGGAGTGGTGAGTCTTAGGGAAAAAAGTATATGACCCAATTTTATAAGCAATTGCATGATCCACAACTTTTTTGTAAACTAGTTTTACGACAATACTTACCGTTTACGAGATATATGCAAAAAACAAGTATTTTTGACCTTTGACCTTGAATAACATTTACGGTGGGGACTTTTGATATTTCATTTGTAATGGTGTATTTTGAGACATGTACCAATTTTCAGGACTATGTGAATTTTTCTGCTGTTAAATCTCTATTTTGATCGGACTAATAGTGAACTAATAGTGGACTCGCTTACTGCTCGTCAAATCTCTTATAGGTACTCAGATCCCGAACAGGCCATAAATCCTGAGTTATAAGATGTTTGCACGTCAAAATCTTTTTATTCAATAAATACAAAGTTACATGCTTTAACGTTCTCTAATTCAATAATGATTAACAAAAGCGTGTCAATAAATTTGGAATAATAATATTTCAACTTTGAAAAATGGCTTAGAAGCAATATGTCTTTACGAGTTGACAAACACCTCATTTACAACTTACTTACTTACAACTATAAAACATTAATGCAACACTTAAAAAATCAATTTTATAAAATCAACTATATCATCACGTGTTGATTCGATAACAAAATCCACAATATCTCATTTCTATCTTCCTACCGTGGATGCCTGCGGTTTTGCTGGAGATCGAAACAAAATTACAGTGATTGGGGGACTTTAAATAATTTAATTTCTCCTCGTTGTTTCCACTGTTAATTTCTTGGCCGTTTGTTTTCTACCCAAGATAGGAGCGCGAGTTTCATTTATTTCAAAAGAACATTATTTAATCCTTGAGATGTGCACTCTCCCCAAAAGGGACGACCAAAATTCAGTAAGTATAAATTACAGAAAGGGGACAAGCACCTGGGGTATTCCCACTATCCCTAAAAATCCATTGGACAGTTAGGAAATATTTCGTGAAAGATTTTTCTTTAGTTCTGCGTCAGGCTTTATACAGAAAAGAAGTATTTACAAAATTAAGGTTATAACAAATTATTTAGCATTTCATTGTAGGTAGGTACTCAAAATTAAAAAAAAATTTTCAATAAAAGTAACTGAACATAAATAAACAAAACCAAAAACCTGCGCTAATATCTCATATGTTTCGGTAGTGACGTATCGATGCAAAAATATAATTTATAGAAATCTTAACCCTCAATTACTACCCTAGGTAATTTTGTTTTGTTTAAAATGAATGTGTGTACCTATTACCGGTGAGCTTCATTTAACCTTTCAAATGTTTTAAATAATTATTAAATCTAAGATTTGTCTAAATTACTACTTTATGTCCTATTGCTAAACTCATTCCGGCCTATGTGAAGTGCTTTATTACCACTGTAAGCCTTTCCTGATGCCACTTCAACATGGATTCATGACAGGAAAATTGCCTACAACTAATCTTTTGGAATTTTCCAATCACTGTACGTCAGCTATTGAATTTGGCACACAATTGTCGATTGCATGTTCACTGATTTTAGCAAGGCCTTTGATAGGTTTAATCATAAAATTCTTATTCATAAATTATCTGCTCTTGGCGTTCCCAACTGTTTTGTTAGTTGGATTTCCTCATATTTATTTGATTTCTGGCTTGTTAAGAAATACATCAGGTGTTCCACAAGGCAACCACCTTGGGCCACTTTTGTTTATCATTTATGATAATGATGTTTCTCTTATTCCTATCCATTCGAAAATTCTGTGTTATGCTGATGACGCGAAACTATGTCGCACAATGACTTAGATTCATTCCAGAAGTGGTGCTCTACTAATCACCTCCCTTTAAATATCGGTAAATGAACTTACATGTCCTTCACACGGAAAAACAATCCGGTGCTTTATATTATAATTTCACTACTAACGGTTTCTCCCTTGCTAGACTTGACAAAGCGAGAGATTTAGGTGTTATAATCAACTCACGGTTCTCTTTTTAGGATCATATTGATTCCATTACGATCCGAGCCAATCGGCTTTGGGCTTTGTAAAGCGTTGGTCAAAGGAATTCAATGAGCCTTACATGTCTAGACTTCTTTTTGGTCTCCCTTTTGGAAATCTGACGGAAAATCTCCAGAACTTTTATAGCTCTTGATTGTTTACAAGCCGTTATTAACTCTCCGGATTTACTTGACGCCTTTACGATTTCTATGCCAATCCACTCCCTGGGGAACTATGACTTTGAGTAAGTAACACACCATCGCTCTAACTATGGCTTCAATCTGCCGATATCGTCGATGTCCCATTCTTTAAATGCTTCTTTGCCCGTTATTGATTTTTATTCTAGAAGCTAATTGAAAAGTCGTCTTTTGTTATTAACAAATTGTACATAGTAATCAGAACTTTGTGAATTGAGTAGATGAAAAGATAAAAATAAAATAATTAAATGCGAAACACCCTGTTTCGCTAAACCACTGGATAGCATTGACTTAAATTGGCGAGAGGAAAAATGTGTACGTCAGAGATTTTTTTCTCCAACGCAGAGTACCTATGGGAACGCTTTGTTTACTGATTCCGCCGACTGCAGGCGCAAGTTTTCGCCTGAGATCGAGTAAGAGAACACACCTATTTAGAATGTAATGTAATGTTGAATCATTATACATTTGTAGCTCCCTTAAATTTCGTCGGATTTATAATACTTGTTGACAAAAACGGGCCACTTAATTTAATAGCGTTGGGAATGAGGGAATTTTGAATGCATCTCAAAAACAAGAACCTCGCAGATTTTAAAAAATTACATATTCAAGGCATAAAGCCAATAAGTAACTTAAAATTCAACTTTCAGATTTTGTTGTAGCGGCACTTAAAATTAAACTTAGCCTTCCTTTTTCCATTTGTACATTATAATATCCCCCCACTAATCACATTTCTTTGTTTCAGGTACCGGTCTGTGCCAATGTATAAAATCGCTTAAACGAAATTCAACCTCAGGAGAGAAAATGTGAAGCTTAAAAAAGTACGCCTCGGACGTAGTTAATTAAGAGCTTTGCAGCACGAGCAAACCAAAGGGTGGAGGAATACCTTAGAGTTCACAAGAGTCTCAAAAATCACCAAATAATTCCTTTCGACTTTCCGGAAAGCAACAGTTCAACTAATTCCTGAGAAAATGCTGCAAGTGAAGAAAATATTTCGGCCAGTTTCAAAGGAGTTTCGCAAAACAAACTGCGGCTTTGACCATACGCCGCCAGATGATTTCGTCAAGTCACAGGTAAGACCACAGTTCAGGTAACAAACTTTCTCACCGAAGATTACCCATCAGCATACCATGGCTTTGCAGCATTTCTGCAGCGTGCGATGGGGCATATCTGAGTGACTACCATGCCGCCGTGGGTTTCAATTTTTTTATTTACTTATCTCATTTGTGTTTTCCCCGGGCGAATTGTTTGTTGCGATTGACCAATGCC
The DNA here is from genome assembly GCA_947538895.1 of Neoitamus cyanurus. NCBI lineage: Eukaryota > Metazoa > Arthropoda > Insecta > Diptera > Asilidae > Neoitamus > Neoitamus cyanurus. Next base: position 15,196,681 of record OX384544.1, on the reverse strand, counting down.
AAAATCGATGATGCGATGCTATCGTCAATTAGTCAGTTTTTTTTTTTAAACCGCAACGTGCACCGCGAGAACTCCTGGAATTTTTCTATGGCGTAAATTCATCTGAAATTCAAGTGAAACTGCCGTTGCTGTTTATTGCGCCATCCGCCGACAACAATTGTGGCGTCTGCTTATCGCAACTCATGTGAATAAACAATCCGCTTCTAGAGTGATTGTTATTTGTGCAACATCAGATTTAATCGGTTTTGTGTCGTCATTATTAAGCTAGGCTCACCTGTAATTTTTGTGCATAACCGACTCAATAGTATGTGCTTGCGAGGCAATCTGTGACCACTTGGCCATATGCTCGTTTCTCTGAGTTGTGTGCCCATGGTGCTTATAATAGCGTGTTTAGCTCGTCAATGCTATCAGTGCACATCCTTTAGTCAGGTGGTGTTTATAGTAAATTACTAGACACTGCCTATTCGTCCGTAATATGCATGATTACGATGTCAATTTTCGAGACAATAATAATCACCTGCACGCCATTCAACTGCAGGTCGTGAAGAGCTTGTTATGCGCCCCCTGAGGGCATTCAAGTAAAATAGTTTTCTGCCTAAATTAGTTGAGATAATCGACCTTGCGAATAGCCCAAAGTCAAAATCACACAGGGTCCACCATCCAGCTCATTAAAGTGCATTGCCAGGGAAAGTTGGTAACCACTTCCACATCCCTTGAATCCGAAGCGAACGACCTCAGACCGCAGAGAAGCCCTAAGGGGCTGGTAAAATTTGTACAAAACGTCTATACACTACGGTGCATAGCAATCGAGATGTGGATATCAGCTCTCGGTAGGAAGTTGGCAGGTACAAAGAATGAATGCGAAAATAACCGACAGCGGTTACCGCTTCACCTCATGATCACCTGAATACGACCGGAGCATTAGACATTCATGGAATAGTAAACACGACCCAGACTCGGTTTGTGATTCTAAAAAGTAGCCGGTGGCCATGTCTGGGCTAATGGAAAGCACAAAGAACTTCTTCCCCATTCACACCCACACGGCCCGGTGAGCGACGTGTACGTTACCTAGTATCGGGGGCCCTTACCTTAAATAGCGAACACCGTGGAAGACGCGTGCCACTTCATTTTATTTTTTTTTGAATATATTACGGTCGGGATTGAATAATGTGGCCGCTTTTCGAGTCACCGTTTCGTAATCTTTCAAACCGATATTGCTTTCTTCAACCGTTGGACGAACCTCTCAGTACGCGGAAGACACTTCCTTATAATTCGTTGACCCAATGACTGTGAAAAACCAAGCGGCACGCATTACGTAACACGCTCACATAAAAAAAAGATACATCGTCGTCGTCTTGATTTTTTCTTCAATGACTTTTTCGGTCTCACTGCGAAATACAGCGCGATTCACACGTGCGTTTTGCTACACATAATTTACATAATATTGCGGCAAAGATGGAGGGAAGCGTACAGGTTTAATTGTTGTTGTCTATTTTTATCGTTATTTTCTGGACATGGGTTACGTAAATGATGTATTTCACATCCGATTATGCGGGCAATATAAAAGATAAAAGTATATCTGAGTGTAATGCCAATTAGCGTACTTAAAGCGTGAATAAAAGCACATTAAAGTTTTAAGTCGTTATGATTACAACACAACAATATGTGGTTGCGCATAACAGGCTTTTGTTCGCAAAATTAAGCTAAATATCTTTAATTGCTGCATTATAACAAAAGGCGATTATTATCAGTTTCCATTTTAGATAAAAGTTGAAGATGGAATAAAAGTTTCGTAATAAAATTTCCGGGACGCAACTGCGTAATATTAGTAGCACATGTTAAACATAGTCCAGAATTTGCCGTCGTTTTGTGAATAATATTCGTTAGATAATCATCTTCTTTTCTCGGTATAATTTTGCAGTCCTCTTCAATTGAGAATAGCTTACGAACGTGTGGATCTTGAACCTTTATCACTTTCGAAGCAAAGTCAACTTTTTTATCTATTCGTCCTCCAATTTTTCGAAGTGTTAATTTTTCTCGGGTTTCTTTGTTTCCTTCCCTTTTAGTTTTGCCTTATTCTTTTATTTTAGGCGTTATTAACTTTTTACTAATGTTTCTATTTCTTGGCTTATCACATTGAATGTTATTAGGACGTTCTATTAAACGTTCTTCTTTTTTCTTTAAAAATTGCTCAGCATTTTCTTGCTTTATTTTCTTATTTTTTTTTGTTCTTAATGCCTTTCTTCTTTTGCCTTTTTCTTAATATTTTTCTTTTCGATTTTAGTTTCTTCGACTTTTTGAAAGGGCGTTGATGCCACTATAAAACTTTTCTTTTCCGCAATTCTTCAGGGGTGATTAAGAAATCTATTAATCCTGTCTGAAAAACGCCCACTTCCGACCTCTAAACCTTAATATTTTTTTCATCACACGTGCGGGGTAACTACTAGGTTACCGCACGCGTTTCAGTGCGGTAACTCGCCGATTGGCCACTCTAAGCGTACGGACGATAAAACCGTAACTCGGGCGGTAAGTAGCCGATTGCCCACGATGGCGGTGTTGACGCACGAGCGAAGCGATATTGTATCGTGTATGTATTGTATTGTATCGCTCGCTTCGCTCGTGCGTTTAACCCTGCCACCGTGGGCAATCGGCTAGTTACCGCCCTTGTTGCTTAATATACTATAATGAAACTTCATTCTTACATGTAATAGAAGGTAATCTGCCTTGAGCCCCGAAAAAATCAAAACTTTGTTTTTTTTGGGTCAGTCTACTATATATGAATGAATGTCTGAAGGTAATAACAAAATAGTAATAATAATAAGTACAAGCGAATCAGGAAATAAGAGTATGGTAAAAGAGAAGAGAGAACTATAGTCCAAAAAAATAACAAGAGAACTAGGGAGACTATGAGAACTTCAATTGTAATTTTAATTAAAACCAATTTGAAAATGAATTTGATGCTCTACGATACCTGGTAACAAGGGATGCTTATTTTTGTCGAAAACCTGAGAATTTTAATTTTCTAATTGACGTTGTAAATTTGAGGAAATCCAGATAATAGATAGTTTCATTCTCATTATTAGTATTATATGTATATTTATAATTTTTTCTATAATTTTCAGTGGCAAAATTGCACGAAAAGTATCATCTACTTAATCTACCGATGGCTTGTCGCAACATTTTTCATTGGAGTGGTGCTAATTTCGATGCTCGACCATGATATGAATGGGTACTATTTTATATTCCTCACAAATTGGGGCATTTTGATGTGTATGACCACCCATTTACTTGGAGCAATTTTGGTCACAATATGGCATTATCATCCCGAATATGCTGGTGAGTTATGGGATATGTAAAAAAATTAATGATATGGACTTATGCCAAACTTTAGTCGATATCACTTTACGTTTAGTAATTTTAATAGTAGTTTTAATGCATAAATAAATAATTTTGTGAATCAGGAGGCTGTAGTTATAGTAGTACCTATAACAGCTAACAAATATATGGGGCATAGTAAAAAATGAATACTACGCGCAAAATATAAGGTTTTTAGTGTAGTGTGTAGTATAAGGAAATAGCATACGACAATTCGTCAAATTGAATATTTCGCAACCGACTAGATTACATGTATAATAATTGTTGTTAAGTGGTGGGTGCACCATCTGCATTGCACTTTGTAGTCTTTATTGCTATTATTATCACCTAATTGAAATTTTGATTGGATCCGATCAATCATTCAAAATTCTTAATTCATAATTGGTGGACAAAAGGTATTATACGGTTCTTAACTCTTAATTTAATCTATAGCCTATATAGTCTCTAAAAAATCGAAGCAAATTAAAAACGTCAGCCTACACTACTGAGAAAATCATATTATTTGTAGTCCAGTCAAAATAGACACAAAAATGTCCAAAGCTAGACAAAATTCTCACTGAGCTGATAATTTGTACAGACCTTAAATACATCATTACAAATGAAATGTCAGAAGTTCTCAAAAGTTTGAACCAGTTTATGGCCCAAATCAATCTGCTCCTACTGAAGACATTCCAGGCAGGTTCATCCAGAATCCTCCCCCCTTAGCGAAACGCGTAAAAGGAGCGCGGCCAACGCTGCTTTAGTTGGAGTGGCGTAGATTAATTTGCACCACTCTCACCATGAGTGTTGCTAGGAGAGGTGGCTTCGATGAACGTCATGTGGGCGTCACTTGCATCGAACAGAAGGTCATCTGAACCGTCTTCCTCCAGGAGCTCCTCACTGTCCCAGTAAGCGACCCTGTATCTACACGATAATTTATGAAAACAAAAAAATACTTTATGATATTTATTCACGGAATTTATGTTCATGGCTTGAAAACATATACTCGCACATATACATGTTTTAATGGCCTGATACTATTTATGTATTTAAAAATTTAATTAATACCTACCATAATTGTCGGATCTTAGTCTTAACCGTAATTACAAAAACAAAGACCTGGTACATTTATTTTTTATTCTTTTTAGATAACGTTACAAGTTCAAACTCAATGCCAACAGCTTTCAAGGTCTACTGGATAATGCATATAACAACTCTAATCTCTTCAATGATCATCACAATTGTCTATTGGAGCATCTTATACACAAGTTAGTATTTATTTACATGCTTAAGAGAATAAAATTAATTAACTTTGTTTAACTTCAAGTTGATATACCCTTGACTGCTACAAATGTACTTACGCACGCATTCAACGCAGCAATTATGTTCATGGATTTCCTAATTGTATCTTATCCCATGCGACTACTTCATATATTTCTGCCAGTCTTGTTCGGTATCACATATGCGATGTTCACGTTTATATATTACTTAAGTGGAGGACTTCATCCGTAAGTATAAAACGAAAGTTGGTGTAAAGTATATACTATTATATTAAATTAAATTCTTACGCCAAAATCACAGTATTGCGATTGCAGGAGAAAATAACTTTGAATTTTCCGTCTAAGTTTAATATGTACTTCCTAAGTAATTTCTTGGCCTTCTCACGACAGTAAAATTGCCTTACCATAAGAAAACTCCTAGCGGGAGGACAATTTTATCTGCAACTTGACGCGTGTGCTATGATCGTGGGGGGCGGAAAAGGGAAATTTAGTTTAGATTAGATCAATAAAATCCTTCAACCTTTATCTTTCGAACGGCATCCCTTCCATTGACTTCGCTCTTATAGTCTCTACATAATAGCGAAATAAAAGATTTCATTTTTCATGTCGCTCGGATGCACTTATAGTGTTTTCAAAGACGTATTCAACGTATAAAACGGTAATTCTCATAATCGTATTCTCCCAATAATTCCATTTGTGATTTTGGAATAAATAAATAAAAAAGTTAATGAAAGACGCCCACGTCTAATTCTATACCTAAGTTTATACTATACTTATTCATTTATTTTCAGAAATGGCACCGCCTACATTTACACAGTACTTGATTGGTCCAAGCCTGGAGAAACTATAATAACACTCCTCGCACTCTTAATGCTAACCTCTTTTCTTTACATAATAATTTTTATTATCTACAAAATTCGTATTGTCATTTACGAAAAGTGCATACAATCTAGAAATACCCTACCAATATCAGGTTTAACAGTAGTCACTCATCCACCATTGGGAATATCAATGGCTTTAGGGGATTATGGGTATGAGAATCGTGGTTTTACTGGTAGTATGGAAAAAATACCAAAATGAAATTTATTAGACTGTTAAAATAACATTAGAAATTACTTTTGTAAATATAGTTAGTTAGGTGTGAATAGTTTTCAATTTTGTAAATAAAGATAAATAATTTTTCGATGTGTCTTTTACTTTTATCTAAAAATATGGTCTTGAAATATAACATAGGTACATAGCAATAATAGGGTAGCCCTAAAACAAGAATTGGGAATATATACTCGTACGAACGGAAAAGTAATTAGTATCGTTTCACTTCACAGTCGTCATAGATTTGGCAAACACGATGATGAAATTTTTGTGAATAAAATGCAAATGTCACATTTACGATGACTTGCCCTAAATCACTAATTACCATTCCATACCATATAAAAAAATTGGGAATTGTGTACCTTTTAATAATCATAAATTACAAACAAGAATTTTATTTTCTATAAGGACTGTATTCGTAATTTAAGAACCAAACCCAAAACAGTTGCTAGAAAAGCTCCTCAAATATTCATAATGTCTTATGAAAGCTTTACCGTTCAGGGAAATTTTCTGACTTTAAGCTTTGGTGGTACACTACGGCGCAAAAGTTAAATATTTTGTTTTTTCTTGTCTCTATGGCTTCTCTCCCATGTCGGTTGACTTGATAAAAAACTGTATTGATTGTTGATCGTTATCAATGTGTTCAGATAGGTGACAACCTTTCTGAACGTATTAAATTTTCTTTGGGGGTACCGCAAGGATCGATTTTGGGCCCCCTTCTATTTTAGTTTTTTGTAACGGTAAGTTTACAGAGTTTTTTTTTTGGTACTCGGTGTGAAAATATTTCAAACTCGTTGGCCTGCGCGAAATTTCGCAGAGCATCTATAGAGGTCGGAGGTGCCTTAGCCGGTTGTGGACGAATAGGATATCGTTGATCGAAATGAAAGGAACAATTAAAACATTTTAAAATATTCTAGAATTTTTCAAGCCTTTATAATTCCCAATCAAACAGAACCGCCCTGTACGCCAAACGAGCAGGACACACAGACTAGAATTATTATCGCCTGCGAAATGCAAAGTGAAAAAATTTAAACAACCGTCAACTGTGTGTGCGCTACCTTTGTTCCTCCTTCTTCAATTAGCATCGTCCCTGTAAGTTATCATTGCCAGGGAAGGTGGAATTGAGATATCATGGCATGGCAGTAGGGAGGCCGCACACAGTCTTTAATTATCGCCTGCGAAATTCAGAGTGAAAAAATGCTGCTTTCATTCATATCCACTGTACATGCTGTACGTGAGAAATTTTTTCCGACTATGGCTCTGTGCTCTCTTATAATTTCTTACAGGAATAGAATAGGGTACTCGTTCGTTTCTGTTTTAGCTAATGGGAAATTTTTATGGATATAGTTGCAGACATTCGATATGGGTTAGGGATTTGCAGGCGTATAGAGAGAATACCTTCTTGTTGTTATATAGATATTCTGTGGTGTGAAAAGTTGTGCCGGTCGTGCCGATGTTAGGTCATTCGTGCGAATTCGAGCACAGTTCTATACACATATGAGAGGCTAAGGAGGGTGCTGAATGTATCCCCACAGAAATTAGGATAGAGTCGCTAAGGGTCGAGGTCGGTGTGGTTTTAAAAATAAGGACACATTAAACAGAAACACCATACATGACACAGTTTTGGAATCCACAGATTACCGTTCTTGACTGAAACGTATAAAACTCACATTGCTCCACAATTAAATAAAGCCGAGTTAGATATTTAAGTTCGTGCAAGAGTACATATGTATTATATCTAGGGGTCAGGTTTATACATGGGTGCACTCGCGCACGGATCAGTATTGAAGAAGGGAAGGTAGGGTATGGCTCGGGGGTTTTCAGGGTCGCTGATTTCGAATCTGCTATCAAAATTTCCAAATTCAAAATGGCGGATCCAATATGGGGACCGAAAAGTTAAATTTCACTGACTACCGCATCTCCGACCTCTTTCGTTGCTGCAGAATTTCGCACGGGTCAACTAGTTATTATTATTTGATGACGCTGATCTCAAATCTAACGAAATTTTGAAATTAAAGGTGGCGGATCCAATAAGGCGGACGGAATATTATCAACTCAAAGGTATCAAGTGGAGAAACTTCTGGAAGGCCTAACTGGAGTGAAATAGGAAATACAATATCTAAGGACACCTTCAATGGGGTAAATGAAAAGAAATGTTTTGAGTATACTTTAATATTAGGAATGGAAATGAGAGGGGGAAGGCTGTGATCTACCGACAGACAGACGGACAATCTATAATATAACTACAAAAAGATCAAGCTCAACATAATAAACTCAATCTCACATCCCAATCGGAGCTACAGCTCAACTTTGTCGTATACCACTCAAGATGTCAAAGGATACCTACTCGACCACGTAACTGCCACTAAATTTGAACACAATGAATGGCGATCGAAGATAAATTAGGAAATAACTTTAAACTACAATACAATATGAATTTTTACATATATATTTTTCCGAGATTTCACTATGCAATTAGAAAATTTACAGCATAGTTGGAACGTGCGTGATATATGTCTCCATTTAAATCAAAATCGCATAGTAATGCAACACTTCACATTGTCTTCTATTTGGTATCTTACATACATAAGTACATATATGAATACATTTTGTCAAACTTTGGGAAAATGTTTTATTTTTTTCTCTTTTTGAAAACACTACATATATGGCTATGATTTAGAAATACTGTCACAAGTTGCGACGTGTGTTATGCATAATTGCCAACCAAAACAATTGAAAACATCAAACGTGTCATTTTACTGCATACCTGGGTCACCTTGGTCACTATTGTATTACCCAATTTCCACGGAAAAATAAGTGAACATCTAACAGTAATCCAACGCACAACGCAGAAGGTTTTTCCCCAGAACCGCACCAGTAATTATGCTGAACAACAAAAGATTCTGTAATTCTAAGAAAGCTCCTGTGATTCCATTCACATTTCAATATTGCATGAAATTCTAATTACATGTTGTGGCTTAAATGTGAGCTTCTTAACCTCATTTCACTTTCGTTAATTTTCATAAGGAGGAAAGATAAAAAGTTGCGTGTCATGACCCGGTGCTTTTGTCCAAAACTTTAACTGAAAAATTTATACGCAACCTTCCATGAAATTTATTGTGATTCCTTTGACCGAATAAATGAAGGTTGAACGGTGTGCGCCGTCTTTCAGGGACCTGGTTTTTCCTCGAACGTGATTTCTCGTCCACGAGCCGCGACACTTGTCCTCACAAAGAAAATAACCCGATGTCCTCCTTATATCATTATCCTGTGGACATTTTAAATATTTCAAAACCTAAAAGTTCTGGCCACTGAACGTGTAATTATCGGGGGTGGCTTCAGCTACCTAAGTTGGCCGGGGTGTCCGGGGCGAAGGAACACCGAACAGTAGACAGAGTAGCCAAATACAAGCACTTTAAAGTGGGTTAAGTGAGGAGATAGTGGCTGGGGGTGTATAATTACACTAGGCCGACTGAAATTCAAGTCAACTCGTCGTTTCCCTTGAGAATCGTTGCATTATTTATGCGTTATAACGTACCAGTTGGCCGATCCCTGCAACCGATGGCCCATTGAGCACTTTCGATTAGTGTCATAATTGAATTATTAAGTGCTATGGTGCGGCTCTGTGCAAATAGGTATGCGAACCCCGAAAGCAGCGCACTTGCGCGATTTTGCAGTGTCCATCCAAAGCGACAAGGGCAAGCGTATATGCAACAGGTAACATTTGCGATAGGATCAATACCCCCTAAGGGATAATGCATGTCGGGTATCCACCTGTGGTTCAGGTATCTATCTACCCGGCAGAGTTTTGAAATCGGTAATTCGTCATTTCTCCAATGCCACCCACCATAAACTTTCCACCACATGTCGTTAGCTTTCGGCATGTCTGCAAAATTGACCACATGGACACTCGACCACTATTACATGCTCTTTTCAAGGTTTCCCGGTGTTCTTGTTTACCTTATTTTGTTCATTGTTGGAACGAATGTGTTTATTGGAGACGATGTATCGTCATATGTGGAATGGAAGCGCGCATGATTTCCGTTGTCGTTTTTTATTCAATTCATGATAGTAGTTCCCGTGTAGATACGATTTAATGACCACAAATGTTACCAGCCAAAAATTACGTAGAATATTCGCCTTTTGTAAACATCTCTAATATAAATACTTCCTTAAACCTTCGATACAAACTTGATGAACCAAATAAACCGATTTTATTCGGCTTTGACCAACTTCTATCTATTTGAGAACGGCATGAAACTTTAACGGTGCGCCCAAAAATATTTAATCTGCAGCGTATCTGAATACAAGAACAGTCCACACGCCTTCTTGTGACAACCGTCCTTAAGGGATTGTCCTCAAAACAAAAATGCAGTCAAGGCTCTTTCAAAGGAGTTCTTATATCCTCATTTATCTGGTAATACTTGGAAATAACTGCCCTATTTGAACATGAATGACAGTAACCATTAACTAGCGATGGTCACCTACCAATACAACGCTATATCTGCATTTGTGCTGGGCATCGATATGGAGTTAGGGGGAAGAGAAAACATAACCGATTTTCATAAAATATTCAATAAGTCCGACAAAGGTAAAAACTTTGTTTTGTCATCAACTTTGACAGTGAGACTGGACTTTTCGATCGGTTAACACGCGTCCTCCGGCGGAAACTGCACTTTGGATAACTTGCACCTTCGAGCTGCCAGTCTGGTAGCTGACATGAAACGGATTATAATGCAAAGTGAAAATTTTGTAAATTCTATCTACGTTTTTTGAATATTGTGCCTAATAGGAAATTTAGTGTAAAATGTACGTAGTAGTGATGTAGTGATATTGAATTGAACTTTTCGGGCGGGACTCTCTTTTTAAGTGAAATAAAGTGGAAATGGTTGAAATCTGTTTTGATAGTTAAAGGAAGACATTTAAATAAGAGGCGGGATACTTGCTTTTTTAACTGGTTAACACCGCATGGATGATGGGTATTTGTTTAGACACAGGTAAGCATGCAACAAAGAAATTGAGTTATTTTTTCAATTATGCATTTTCACAATCTTATTCAATATGCATGCAAACGTACTCGCTTTCCTTTTACAACTCTTGTAAAGTGGTACACTTACAAAGGATCTTAAACAACTTCAAATCTACATTATATTGTCTTCTAATACTTTTATGTTAATATACTTTAGCAGTAAAAGTAGTTTGGATGTAACAAATCCAAATTAATAACAAAAGAAAAATTACAATAAAAATCGGACTGAAAATGGTAACGATAACAGTAGCCTTTGCTTCATCTACAGCTGGTGTTGGTACAACATTATTCCTTTGTCGGATTTGTTTTGCCTCTAAAAGTTATTTTATATAAAACTCAATTCGATCTCGAATCGATCTCTCAATCCGTAATGTATACGTAGTATCTGTTTATTCCCACGGAGGACACGATTCTTGTATCCTTGACCCCGCTTTTTGGGAACGGGGTTCGAAACATTTTGCTGTGCTTTGCATTCCTTTGTAAAGGAAAATTAACTCCACCGGCAGTTTGTAAAAGGGAAATTATAATAATAACATAATAAAATTTTCCTAAAAGTTAAAGTTTTCCCAATTAAGGTGGCTCGTCAAGTATGAACTATTTTGCCCTGTATCTCGAAAACGGGTCGAGATAGAATTTTTTCATTATTTTTCCGTTAATTAGCACACCAAAATGTTTCGAACCCCGTTCCCAAAAATTGGGACCCCGTTCCCAAAAATTGGGACCCCGTTCCCAAAAAGCGGGGCCAAGGAAACAAGGATCTCCCCCCACGGAGTTTCTAAGAGGGGGTCCCGAACCTGCCCTAAAACACGGTGAAATAAAAAAATTTATGTCTCGTGTCATATAATATTTCATATAACATATAACGTGACCATGTTGCGGAGTAGTCCCGAAAATAATATTCTGATATCAATTTTAAAGACATTAATTTGTTTTTAAAAAATGAAAATCAAGAAATAAATTTTGCTTAATTAGAAATTTAGCTTCTTTAGAACTATTCGAATAGATCAAAGCACTCAAAAATTCCCTGCACACAATATGTTCAGGCAGATTTGCTTCAGTTTATTCTTATCAGTTCGGCATCATAATGTATGGCGGATTGAATATTAACAAATAAATCATAACGTTCTAATCAAAACAGCTCCAACCCCAATTTTAAAATCTACGCAATAGCGTTGAAAATGATCTAGATGCGATTTTGTATTGCAGAGATATTTACAGATTATTACTGTTTCACAAATAATGTCCTTAAAACTAATCAATGAATCGCAAATTTGAAAACACATAAAGTTTGCTCGTATTGGTGTATCGATGACAATTTGTCCTTACTCGGAACACTACTTTGTCTCCTATTAATAACACCTCAGGTGTTCCGAAAGGAAACCATCTCGGCCACTGCTATTATTTTATTTATAAATGAAGTGAGTTCATTTTTATTTAACTCGAATGTATGCTGACGATGCGAAAATGTTCCGTGGTATTAACTCTGCTCTTTAAGTTCCATTTCTATAAAGTTATGTCGTACGTACTATATATTGCAGGAACAAGTCCCCGGCAACATGCATGGAAATGAATTATCTCGACTTTTATGGTTAATACCACTCAACGAATATGAAAGACCCATTTTGACATGAACCACTTTACCAACTGATTAATTTTGCAGGCGAATCACCGATAGAAGGTGAACAGCTCTTAACCCTCATCCAGAATTGGGGGTGTAAGTTATTATATTACCTTACTTCAATTCTTGTTACCTTTCACGAATAATGAAAATAGTCAATCATTGGAGCCATCAAAATTTATGGGCCATTCAAAAGAGTATTTTAGCTAATCATACAAACCACATTCTAACTAAATACCAATGAAAGCCATAATGCTTATGACCTTCTCATTACAAGATCCCCCAACCTTTCAAGCTAATGAAAAAATGCAAACCGCACAGTTTGTCCAGAATTAAGAGACATTTAGATACTTATCACACGAAACTGAATAAGAAATTGATTGATATTAGTGATAATCTTTTGCATTTGAACTTTTAAGCTGACGCAGGGAAATTAAATGCAAAGTTGTGGTTTGCGAAACTCAAATAGGTTTAGAATTATATGCATATGTATTTATATCAAAATGGAAAACGTTTATTGACAATACTTTTGTGATTATTATGTACTGGTTTTGCAACAACTTCATTAGAAATGAGATTAAATCTGTAAATGAAAATTTTGCATGCAAATCACGAAGTTTCAGAACGATTTTGAAGTCAAATTCATATGTGAAAATTAAGTAAGAACTTGTATTCACTTGTATATTTTTGTGATGTTGCATTTTGCTCAAGGAAATTAATATATATTATCCATAATACGCATAAATTCATATTTAAATTGAGTGTGTAATTCAGCTAACAGCAACTGATCATAAATTTATGATTATTATTCATAATTTAAGAGTACATGTAATTTCATCCCCTATGATTAATACGTATTAACCTATGCTTATATTTATAAAAATCTTATGCTCCCTAACTTATAATCATAAATTTGGATTAGAGTTTTTTATACTATGTATTGTATTAAATGAAATTATTGTAATTTTTCCCAACTACATGATGAATAATGCTCATCAAATCTTACAATTTCGTGTTTATTAAAAATGAAGAAGAAATACTTATTAAACACAGGAAAATTTATAATTTTGTAAGCACATCCGTTCAAAAATGTATAATATCCTGCCATTATGTATGGAATATGAAATCGGTCAAATGTCCACCGCGGCTTCGCACGGTGGTGGCACGGATCCGAGAGATCAAATTTTCAATGACTCTGCCGCATAGATCCGGCTGAATTTGAGTGATGGCCTGGGTTATGTCGATTGCGGCTTCTTGACATAGACATCCAACTTCAAATAGCCTCACAAGGCGGGGTCAAATTGCACGATCTTGGTGGCCAATTCATGCCATAATCTCAAATCGTTCATGCAGAATGTCCAGTCTATTGTGGCGTTCGCTGTGTCGCTGTCACTGTTCGCGCCGTAATGCTGGAACCACATGTCCTCCACTAGTCCAGGGAAATAAGCATTTGTTCGGGACCCTGACTCATCCAGCAAACCAATACGATTTTCGCGAAGTATTAACCTATAACAATAATACCTATACTTTTGCCACTCCTGGTTAGCCGGGGTTTCGAGTAATAAACAATTAAAAGTGAAAAAAAGTGAAATTTTAGCACATTTTTACTTACCAGATTTAAATAAATAGTTTTAACAGCAATTTATTGCAATTATCTTGTAGGTAATGCAAAAACCGACAACTTGACCGAAATCGATTTTGAAAATGTCAATTTGTTGCTTAGATAATTGCTAATTTACAATTAAAATAGCTAAATATTCAATTAACGATAACTATTGTAAAAATATATTTGAAAACTTAAGTTTTCGTAAATAGGTAGCTCTTGTGGTAACGAATAAGTGTTAAAAATTTGAAACCGATTCTTTGGATAGTTTTTGCAAAATTGAATTTGTTTATCCGGAAGACTGTTTTTTGCAACAGCACTCTACGCACATTTCAAAAAAATTTTCGGTTTTGTCAGTGTGATATCTAAAGGAAAGAGTTATATTTTCAAAATATTTCATTAGATGTACAAAAAAATAATTTTTTTTGTAGCAAATTGATTTTACCAAAATGCATTCATTTTTACCATATAAACAAGTAGAATAACATTTTTCCTTGAACATTTTTCAAAAAACGAAATGAATGTCACACAAGTTATACTTGATTTAATTAATAATATGATTTTACACATTGTAACTTTAATAAATTACGTTTTATCTTTGTATTAAAAAATAACTTGTTATGATTTAACGAATTATTTTAACAAATATAATTTTTATCAACAAAATATTATCAATAAAAGTTGAAAATAGTTACTATATGTGGTTGGCAAAAAAAAAATTGATTCCTAAAAAAAAAAATTGTTTGTTAATTGTTTAAATAAAATACGTTGTTTATTTATGTCTAGATTCATAAACAAATAGCATATTTGTAATATGTTCGAGAGTAAGAAGTTTTTGAGTAAGAAGATGGTTTTTTGAAAAATGTTCAAGGAAAAATGTTATTCCATTTGTTTATATGGTGAAAATGACTGCATTTTTGTAAAATCAATTTGCAACAAAAAAAATTATTTTTTTATACATCTAATGAAATATTTTGAAAATATAACTCTTTCCCTTTAATATCACACTGACAAAACCGAAAATTTTTTTGAAATGTGCGTAGCGTGCTGTTGCACAAAAACAGTCTTCCGGATAAGCAAATTCAATTTTGCAAAAACTATCCAAAGAATCGGTTTCAAATTTTTAACACTTATTCAGTACCACAAGAGCTACCTATTTACGAGGATTTAAGTTTTCAATTACATTTTACAATAGTTATCGTTAATTGAATATTTAGCTATTTTAATTGTAAATTAGCAATTATCTAAGCAACAAATTGACATTTTCAAAATCGATTTCGGTCAAGTTGTCGGTTTTTGCATTACCTACAAGATGATTGCAATAAATTGCTGTTAAAACTATTTATTGAAATCTGGTAAGTAAAAATGTGTTAAAATTTCACTTTTTTCACTTTTAATTGTTTATTACTCGAAACCCCGGCTAAAGTATATGTATTATTGCTATAGGTTCATACTTCGCGAAAATCGTATCGGTTTGCTGGATGAGTCAGTGTCCTGAACTTGCTATTTTTTTGCTTATTTCTACTACTACATGTAGTACTATGGACTACACGTCCATATCGTTCAATTCGGACCAAAATAAATTGGTTATCATCGATCTGTAGCAATCGCCGTTGACGGTAATGGCCTCACCAACGTCGTTTTCAAAGAAGTACGGGCCAATGACGCCGCCGCCGGCCCAATATCCGCACCATGCAGTAACTTTTTGTGGATGCATTGCCAAAAATCCCCCTTAAGAGTCCCGGTGGGACGAAATGGTTGAAAAATCAATTTTGAGATATCGCATGGAATTTAAAATTGATTTTTCTACTATTTCCAGGACTTTCAGGGCTCTGTTCACCCCTCTGGTTCGGAACAATGAGAAAAAACGTCACGTGTCATGTCACATTTCACAATGTGGAAAAAAAGGGTCCTTTAAAATAAAGGGGATCTGGAAACGGTGGACCCTGGAAGTAACGGACTGCAACTCGTGGATTAGAAATAGAAAATCCACTTTCTAAATTTCAAATTTGTAGACTTTACAGTTCCGGAGATCACTTATATCTTCATTTTTAATCTCCTCCTAACGCAAGGCACGCGCAGCAGCACATTTAATTGTTAGTAGTTTAGCTGTAAAAGCAATTACCAATTAATCAATTGTTCCTGTAAGAACTCACAATTACAATTAGTTATTTGTAATTGTAGAAGATACAATTAAAGTTAAATAATTAATTTAAATAGCTTAAACTTTTAATGTTTTTAGACAGCTTTTAGCTCTAATTGGAGATTTTTAATTTTTGTATAAAGGGTTATTGTTATTACAATAATAATAAAGGAAAAATCATACTCACATATAATACAAACAGCTAAAACCATAAACCGTCCTATTTGGTTTCGCCGTTGTTGGGTAAGAAGATGTACACGTGTTAAGAATAAATAAGGTCGTACAATTGTTAGTTTATTTTATCGAAAGTCGATTGTACTTCAAATATATTATCTATTATACTGTAAAACTAAACATCCAACGTATTTTTGGTTGTACTGGTGTTTTCAGATAAAAATTGGCATCTGCAGATAACCGATATATCTTAGACAAGAAGTACATTTTGATAAGCTTTCTGCTGCACGGTTCAAATTATAATTTAAAATTTTTAGTAATATTTATGTATGGCTATGAACTCAATATTGTATAATTAACCGAACATTTGTACGAAACATGTAATTAGCAACACGTTTTCACACACAAGTCGGCTAACTGGAGGCGTCTTAGCCGGTGTGGAAAAGCTCACTTGCGGGAAAAATCGCTCAGCATTTATTATACGTATAACGACGATATACACAAAAGTCTCAATCTTTATCACAGTCGTTAAGATTATCCCTAAAATCATTGCAACTCCCCCTGTACCCTGTGCCCCGTATCTACGGTTCTATCCTGCAAATCCGTGAAACTTCCACGGGGAAAGTAATTAATGGATAATTTCATTATACGAACTAGCGACAGGACGACAACCGACAGAGCCAGATTGAGCTAGCCACGTCTAATATATCATCAAAAAATCAATAGCCTTCCGCACGGGGTGTCCGCTGATTTAAGATTTCTTTGTATTTTTCCGATGGCTGTACGATGACCAGATTGGAAAAGCTTTTCCTTCAATGAATTTATAACAAATGGATTCAAGGAGTTTTATTATTTTTTTGTTGCAGACGCCAATATGGCACAGGATTCCGAAGATCCAGGAGCCGATTGGAAGGGCGGGGGGAAAGCCCGTTCCAGCAGGGTACGTACACCGCTCAATGCAATGCTCATGCAGAATGTGGGAAGGATAAAGTTCGATCCACCGAAAGTGCCCGTCATATTCGTCTTAGGTAAACAACTCAGTTAGAGGTGAATTTTTGCAAATTGACTGATAGCAATCTTTCTTTTTGTTGCAAACAGGAGGTCCAGGTAGTGGCAAAGTAACGCACTGTGATACCCTTATGCAGGACAAACGAGGCGTGACTCATATCAACATGATGGATTTACTGCAGCAGTACGCAATCGGGAACGGTAGGTATCCCTTTTTCATGGTCATTACAAGGCAAATTCGGTTTTTTCCTCACAACTACATTATCACTACACGCGTATAATTGAAAACGAATGGTAGATGTATGAAAACGCTATCTAGGTATAGAAATCTACCATCCAGGCCTATAAGCAGTCCATTAACTCGCCCTTGAACTCGACGTGGAGAATCACGAAAGATATGCCAAGTGTCGTTATACCTGAATGCATACACATGCATATGGTTACCGGCGGTTCCTCATTTAATGGAATTTATTACAATAAAAAATTAAGTGGCGTAATTTATCACGTAAATTATCACTAATAGATCTGTACGGGCCGGCGAAAGACCGGGAGTATTTTGGTCAATCCAAGTTTATCGCAAATGGGTACAGAAAAGAAACGCAGTAGTATTGGGCAGTAAATAAAGATTTGTGACTTGATAATAATTTTGCTGAGCCTACACCTGGCTGAAGGTCAAAGTGCACTGCATGACAATTTTATATCCACGTAACACGGAACTTATATTAATTCGCAGGTAGTTTTAATTAATCGAGATTAATTACTCAAATTTTAATTGTACAATTATGTAAAACGCTACCAATTGGCCCTTTTAGCCTTGTCGCAACAATTTAAAAATGAACTTGCGCATTTTAACGTCCAACAATCACGCTTGTAATAACATTTTCCCGCAGAATTATTTATCTGCACTCATTGGCATTAGAACGTATTGGAAAATAGGAAACTTCCGTTTGAAATATGTGGGAAAAAATCAAGCAAGCCACAGTTGCAAGAAAAAGGTTTATTACGGTTATTATAAAAATTCAAAAATTCACGACTAAAGAATTCTTCACAGAAATGTTATGTGCATTTTCTCGTAGGAGTAAACGTTTTATAAATAACGCACCTATTAACTTCAAGTCTTTTCAGGGTTGAGAATTAATATATTGCACATTACCCAAGTAGGTACTTACACAGTCAAGGTCATGATTAATGTCTCGAATTATATCACAGATATAATTTTTGTGGCAAAATGAATACATTTGCATATCATCCGCATACAATATCAGCCTACTTTTAAAGCATAACGCCGAAGTATAGTCCATATAAATTACAAATAATAATGGACCCAATATGGAGTCCTGTGGTACTCCAGATAAAAGTTTTATAGGTCTTACATTAACGCAAGAAAAACTGAACTGATTGACCATATCAATGCACTGTTTAGTCTCACGTAACGGCTTGCAGATGTACAATAGCACATAACATCGGCATATAAGTGAATTTTGTATTCCTGACAACCTAGTATAAGTCGTTTATGTAGAGCGAGAAGAGGAGGGGCGCCATAACTGATTTTGGCTATTGCAAGCACAGTCGCCTTTATCCAAACTATGGGAAAGACTGAATAATTAAGGCATGAATTAAAGATGTAATGTTTGTGCCGTTCTATGTACGGTAATAATAATTATATGAAGCCGGGAAAAACATTGTCCGCTCCAACTGCTTCAGACTTCACGGAATGGATTGCAAGCCATACTTCAGCCAGTCCCACATAATAAAACTCAATCAATCAAACTCAATTCTTCATCCGCGGAGCCGGTTCATCATTTTTCCCGAGGAAATCGAAAATATTATCAATATATAATCAATGACCCCAAAAAACCCTTTATATTCGTTTACACGACAATTTAAAGTTTAGAAGTTCCATTCGCCACAATATTGGTGTCACCCTAAAAATTTAGACAAGAAACTATAGATACTATACTTGAACGATGAAAAACAACTTTCCATTAGCTTTGTAATTATTACACTCTTGAATAGATTAGCATTTTTGAAAATCTGAAAAGAATTATAATTATTTCGTTCATTTTTAGATATGCAAGATTTTTCCCAGATATCTTCGAAAACTGTAACAGAAGTTTTAATGCTTGAAATGAAAATGGCGCCAGCAGCAAAAGCATATTTGATCTCAGGATATCCTCGTTCTATGCGTGATGTTGTGGAATATTCCGAAAAGGTAACTTATTGAATTTTATTAATTTTATTTTTGGTTTATAAATTGTATTAGCCCGTTTCGGTAAGGAGATGTAGCTAAATAATTACCACAGAATTCTCTAATGTGTTTTTACCTCTGAAGAAAAATAGTTGGAACCGTAAAGCAATTTAAAATGGAGTAGTAAATTAAAAGTATTAAAAAGTGCAAAACAACTAGGACGCACATGAACCTATTCCCATATATCAAAGAGCTCAACAGCTCATTCGATCCTTGTGTAGCGATAGGTAGAAAAGTGATGAAATATTTGTGGCTGAAACACGCAATGCCCTCGAATATCGATTGGACGACCTAGACATTCAGTAGTAAGCCGTGTGCTATTCTATTTCTCTCGGGTGGGTACCTACTACCCCCTTCACAAATATGAGCCCGGTTGCATACCCTGAGAACTCGAACACGTGGCGCAGTTTATAGTTTTTGAATTAAAATTTTATTGTGCCTCAGGATTTTTCATTTTAGGTTCGTTTTTTCTCGATGGGAGTAAATGGAGACTTTCTTATATTTTATTTATCACTGAGGGCAAAATTAGCTTTGAAAAAAAAAGATAATATAATATTCCTAGGGAAACGTTGCTTCACTACAAAAGCTCACACCGCTGTTACTTTGCAGCTGAAATATTAGCCCCAGTACAATTACATCCCCGAGCAAACAATTGAAGCAAATAGACAATGGAAGCGGTTCCAGTAAATTTTCGTAATCCCTCGCTTCAATTGTGTAACCACCTGCTAAGAAATTTATTCAATCGAGCTAAACTAAACCTTGCATGTCAGTATATCATTTGCCCCGGGCAAGGCACAATTACCTAACCAACGAATTTAATTCGGTAATACCCCATACCCAGCATATAACCGCTCACTTCACTTTAAAAATAGTCACATGCTGCATAACGACTTAAAGAAGGTGCCCCTTACATCCTTGCAGATACAAGTAATCAACGGAGTCGTTTTGATATCTTGGCGCCAGTCTGTACTGCAAAAGCAAATCGACTATGGAGCCAAGTTGGGGCATGTCGTACTGTCCCTTGCCAAAATGGAGTTGGAGAACTTCTTTAAGAATGTCATGCCTGTGGCTGACTATTTCGACCAAAGCGATTTACTTGTTGCGGTGAGAAACCTTTTACCCTTTGTAGTACGTTTAATTTTAATTTTACAAAATTCTCAAAAAACAGGTAAATGGTGAACGTGCACCATCGGATGTTTATAAAGATTTTCGTGCTGCCATACTTGACATATTGGAGGCACTCGAAAATCAAGAAGCCATCCTAAATGGAGTTACAGGTATGGGAAGAGGAATAAATGATATACCCGGCAGTATAGTTAGTGTAGAAACAGCACCTAGTCAACAGAAGAATATTACAGAAATGGCGAATACACCATCGTCGCATTCACTGTTTCAGCCCGTACAAAATGATCCTACCACCTTGATGGGCCAAAATATATCATATTATGGCAATGGGCCAGTGAAAATGAATAACAGTGATATGCCTCCGGTTATATGGGTCATTGGCGGACCCGGTAGCAATAAAGCCAATCTCTGCATGAAGGCAGTAGGCTTGAATTCCGGATGGGGGCATTTCAGGTGATTTATATCACAAAAGCGGATCCGTAACCGAAGGTAGTAACTCTATTTATTTTTCCTTCCACAGTGTCGGCAGAATATTGCGCACTATTACGGATACTGCCCCCAAGGCCAACACCGAGAGTTATGCTGTTAAAGGTGCTCTGTCCGCCGGGGAAATGGTCCCAGAGAAGTCAATAGATGTGCTCATTGAGAAGAACATCGACCTCATGAAGGATTTGCACGGAATCCTAATCGACGGTTATCCACGGAATATTAATCAGGCAAAACGCTTTGAAGAGAAAGTAAGTCAAGGTGGATTGGATGCAATTAAGACTAAAATTTATATTTGTTTTTGCAGTATAAACAACGCCCTCCTATTATTCTTTTGGACTGTTCGAAGCTTCAATTGGGTCGAGGCCGTTTAGACGACACCGTCTCATCATTTAGAAGACGACTAGAACTATTTCGGGAGCAGACACTGCCTATGCTCAAAGCTCTCGATAACAACAATCGGCTAACAATTGTGAGTACCTATACAATTATGTCTAGTTAATTCATCAAAATTTATGTAGAACTAAATTGGACCATGAGGTCTAAAAAAGCAGATCTTATTTTGTGTAAACGCCCCAACCGACAAGATAAGTGCGTCAAAGGACGCGCAGCGGAAACGAAGCTTCTTCAAAGTCGACCACCATATTAGATTCGTCATCTTTTAAGTCTTTTTCGAAAACAGATTCGTGAACAAGGAACACCAAAACATAAAAACACCAGTTTTCATAGCAATCCTTTAAGTTTGAAGATTTTCGGTCGCCATATTGGATCCGCCATCTTGAACTCTTGATTTGCAAAATTTCGAGAGTGAATTCCATATTAGTTCATCCCCAAATTATAAAATCGCCCGTTTTCATGCCAATCCTTTGAAATTGAAAATTTTCGGCGACCATATTGAATCCGCCATCTTGAATTGCAAACTTTCGAAAGATAGCTTATTCGTTATTTTTGTTGCTATACAGTCTCACAAGCGCCTCGTCTTTCATTCCCGTTTCATTTGGTGCAGTGCTCTCAAAAAACAGAGCCAGAGAAAGTAAATATTTGAGGGAGAGGTGTGTTACCAACACATTTAGGGGGGTAGCCTGGACTACTGAAGCGTAAAGTGGATTTTACCTGCTTTGATACATCTTTATATTAATATAATCTTTGGTGGTACGTTACAAACGTTTAATTTGAAAACAAAAAAACTAAATTCAGAATTGTTAGGATTCCGCAAAAGGTTTTCTAAATATTCTGTAAATTTGTATATTTATTTTCTGCCTGGACGTGTTGTGCCTCCTTGAAAAGACAACAGGATGGGCACTTCAATAAAAATCAAAAAGAGGTGTATTAATTATATGAATTTCGGAGCAAAAGTGGGAGAAACGGGACTTTCAAGAAATTTTAGAGTTTTTTTTTCTTTTTCGCAAATGACTGCGCCTTCAATGGTAGAGGTAGATCAACATTGGGGTCATATTTGGAAAGTACATTGAAATAATAGTTTTTTGGCGTGAGCTTGATGTCGCTGCGTTGATTATATCAAAAAAGAAAACCAAAATTAATAATGTACATTCCCAATTAAGTAATCACTTTGTAACTCGAAAATGGTTAAGAAGAAGAACCCTAATCGAAAGAAAATTGACCTCCTACATTATTCAACTGCCAAGAATTATTAGACCATTACAAAACATTGAAATAAAAACTTCTGAAAACGCTGGCTACTTCACAGTGAATAACCAATTAGCTTTCCGAAACAAAAGTCTGTTAAACTCTCTGGTGTATCAATTACATATGTATTAGTCAATTAGTGGATAGTAGGTATTTTGCTAGCTGCCTCAGTATAACAAAAGCTCGGCAGAAGCTCTAATACGACGAACGTGGCAGCAATTATATTTTTTTAATTAAATTATTGTGGAATTTAAACCGCAAGTCTTTCATTCAACATGTTAATTAAATGTAATATACTGAGCGTTTCGTATACCATATATTAGTGACGCATGCAGAAAGTAAAAGGTTAAATGATCACCCCTATCCAAACAATAATATGTATGGCAAGGGGGGAGGGCCATATCAACCGTTTTCCAGTAACAGGGTGATTATTAAATTCGGAATGAACATTATTATTTTATTTGTATCTTTTTATTTAATTAACGCAGCGACGTCAAACTGACGCTATAGGTACAACTACTATCTTAATGTGCTTTCCAAAAATGCCACCAATGGTGATCTTCCTCTACCACAGTCACTTGCAAAAATGAACAGATGCTCTAATATTTCTTAAAATCCACATTTTCAGCGAAATTCATGTGCTGAATACAGTTCTTTTTATTTTTATTAAATTGCCTATCTTGTTTACTTTTCAAAACGGAGCACACGTCCAGGTAGAGAATGGATATACAATTGCATATGTAGAAAACAGTTTGTGGAATTTATATACAACAAAATTAATTCAAACTAACCTCAAAATGCTTTTTCTTAAATTAAATACTTATTGCAGTTAATGGAAATATTTTAAAATATTGAATTGCTTTTCTAAAAAAACAGAAAAACAGAACAGAATTCTCAAACCTTCAGTATGAAATTGCGGTGTTTAGGAAATTAAGAAATACTGAAACTCACAATAAAATATTCAAATTTTCTTCGCGATTTATTTAATATTTTTTCACGCATTTATTTTTCATTAATAATAATTTAAAACTTACTTTTTACCAGGTGGATGGTGACACAGATAGCCCTTCAGTACAGCGAGAATTTGAAAAAGCTCTTCGAGGACTTATTCAACAAATGACGTCGACTCAGCTAAGAGGCAACCATAATCCTCCAATCTCAGACCAAGGTACTTCTGGAATTGGCTCCATTGAAGCAGACACTGTTCTAGAAGACGTGGAGGACAATGTCCCTGGCGCAGTTCCAACAATCAGCCACCATGTCAGCTTAGCAAATGGATACCTCAGAAATAATAATGGCCAAAATTATCCCCATGCAGGGAAAACCCAGATGAATGGAAATCTTCCAAACGATGGTTTCAACTTTAGACAAATGCTACAGGAGTCAGAGAGAAACACTATGGACACATTCATGTAGCGCGCCCTCTAAAGTCAATTGCTTTAGTTGATGAGGACGCCTTTTTTTTCGTTTTTTTCATTTTTTTCTTTTATAAATTAAGCATTTTACTTGAAGTGTTTTTAAAGAGGCTACTTGTAGAAGAACAATAAAAGTTAGGCGGTGTTATAGCTTTAAAGATTTTTAAAAAATGTGGCCGAGTGCCAACAGCAACATCAGTAGCAACACAATTGCGCATATATTTTCGTAAACGTGTAAGCGATGATATTTTGCATCATCCACTGTTTTGAACGTTGAGATTTAGTTTAACTAGATTAGAAAGAAATTAAGATTTTGATGAAACGGAACAAAAACTACCTACTGTTTAAGGAGCACAACTAGTGTAAGTGGCACATTGCGAATTGTTACTGAAATAAGGTTTATAAATATACAACAATGTCATACGAAAGAGGGATTTTTTATTTCAAGGATATTTAAAACGAACATCGAGCCGTATCCATTAGATAATTAAATGCAAATTTAAAATGCTAAAAATTCTTTAATTACCCCCAAAGTGCAAAAGAACAACAGGTTTCCGAACACAGAACCCCATTTAAGATTTAAAAATAGCCGGAGAAAGCATCTTGCTCTCAATACGCCTTCGGCTCCGTGAGAAATTTTGTAATTTTACGCGTCGGCTGATTGCTTTCTGGCTCAGATACGACTGCCTACAGGGAAGACGTGAATTTGTAAATTACCTCCAATTACTTTTCGAAACACGAACTTGGAGGCGTTGTTTGCGAAAATACGTCTAATCGTCCGGGTAACTTGAAATAGGATCAACAGGATTCATTGGTGCTATGGATATGTATATCGGCACTTTTTAAATTTATTAAGTGGAAGAATTTTACAGCATGAAATAGAATGTTTTTAAGAGGTCTGACTTATTGGATTTTCAAAGTTGTCTTTAATTGATTGCTGTGATATTATTTTCCATTGCCTTTTAATTTCGTATAAACCAGTAAATCATTTCAATTCAATTCAATTTATTCAGGAAATTGCACATAAGATTTCTAGATCTATTGGATACCAAAATGAAAATAAAGGCAGGCAAGTGCGAGTCCGAATCGCTCGTTAATATTTCCGAATATTTGCCGCAAATTTAATGACTGTAATTTAAAAGAAAAATATTATTCATGTGGTATAACATTAAAATATGCAGTATAACATAAATGGCTATAAATGTGCTTGGGCGAGCCAGTTGGAGGGAATGAGATGTTCGTCTTACTAGTGATAAAATTTTTGGTAACCAAACAGCCTAGAATAAATACTTGGTCGATTTGGTATTTTAAAATTTTAATTGTAGGAGAAATGGAGTTTTGATTGTTTGTATAACATTTTGAATTAAAATTGGCAATTCAAGTTTGAATAAAATTTCGCTTTTAAATTAATATATTTATATAAAATTCAAAACATTCAGTTAATAGCGTTGTGAAAACTTTGAGGTGAAGGCATGTGTTGTGTAGTTTGACGCACCTACAAAATTTCGCGTCCCTTAATAATCTCGTGAGATTGTTATTTGCCAAAGAGGCAGTATAGTCCAGTGAAATTGTCCTAAAAAATGCTATCTGCCTGCAAACCGTCCACAATAGAGCTGACGATGGAGATATAAAAAATTAAGACAACAATTGGTTTTTCACATTTAATTTAAAATTTTGTGCACTACAGTTTTGTATAGATATATTTTTTATTACGAGTTACCCAAAACGATATAAATGCGAAAAACCAATTGTTGTCTTAATTTGTAAACCTTTAACGCGCTATTACTCTAAACGTATTAACTTTACGAAAGAAGTTGATGTAACTAAATTTATATAGAATTTCAGAACTATAAAATTGTTTATAATTTTTTTATCAACCGTATCTGGAAGGTGAGATATTTATGAAAAATTATTTTCCTATTATAACTAACATTTCTACTAAATCAATATTGCGGTCTTCGACTCAGAAACTCCAACTTAAGCTTTTCTAATGTCAGCTCTATTGGGGACGGTTTGCAGGAAGAAAATACAATTTGATTGGACTAGTACCTACCTTTCAAAAATTATGTACCTGCGAATAGTATAAGAAAGCTGTGACAATTTTTATGAAATGTTTTCCACACGTGTATCGTGAACTGTAAACTGAACTGAAACTAAATAACTCTACAAGTTTTAATAGTTGCAGTCAGAGTGATCAACATTGGTAAAAGCCACCGATTGTCTTGGTTCAAAATATTTCAACCAGACCACTCTAACCAATGCTTATGTTGTTTTAGCTGAAGCCTAGACCAGCTAGTAGATAAGACTTTTCAGAATATGTTGAATAAATAGAGATTTCTCGTAATGAACGCATTCTCTATTCTCCACCCATTTGTTTGTGTTTTTAGCATATTGATTAATTTCTTCTATTTTTACAACGCCTGATAAATGAGTTATTGCCTAAACAATAAGCAGCTGGAAATTACAGAGCTCTTTCATACCCTAAAATTACTCAAGTTCCAATAAATACAAAATATTTGCTCGCCATCGTATATCGCATATATGTATGTTACGAAAGATACCCTACATCTTATTTAGAGCAAAATATTTCAAGTGATGATCATTCATTCAAAAATACTGAACAGACTACCACTGAGCACTTTTGCAAATAAGTCACTCAATTGGCTTCAATTACTTTTGAGTGTTGTGCTCTTGAAAAGCTCTAGGCCACAGTCATTGTGATAGCCAAGCTTCTGTACCTAATTTTAGATGTGCCGTTTCTCTTTCACGGTTTCCCTGGCCCACAAAGCACCGCCTGATATGGGTCACAAAGCCCCTTGTCCCATAATCGGCCAAGAAGGGCGGATAAGGATACAGCCTGCACCAAACCTGACCCGGTGGCCCATATATGTGGTAGTTTTAGGCCACGGTTGCAGCGTCACTCAAGGTGAAAGCTACCTCTGGCTTCTTGGGAGTGCTAGGTCAGAATTCAGAACCCGATGGACGATTCTTTTGGCAAGAGCTTCGAAAGTTTACTTCTGAATGCCACTGTGGGCGCCCACATCGCTCTCAAGACTCAAGACTGTAGCCGAGCAGTCTTCTGTGAATCTTAAAATAGTCAGGGCGGCAGACGTCTAGTGGTGCGGAGTCGTGAAGAAAGTTTGAATTGGTGTCCAAGACCGGGGTTCGAGTGCAAATAATCATGGTGAGTGCTGCTGAAGGGCTCGTTCTCTACGATTTTTTTTTTGAGATTGTTAAAAATATCTTTGTGCCGTGTGGTTATGGATAACGTCTGTTTCACCTTGACCCAGAAGATAGAGTTCATGGCGCGAAGATGACATTCTCGGCGGTAAGTGCTGGAGCAGCATCTCAAAATTGGACGTGACCCTCCTCAGCATCAGGAGCCCTATTTACCTTGACTGGCCGTGTGACCCGGCAGCATCAGCAGTAGGGTTGGATTTATGTAACCGAGTGTGTTATTCTTAGCGGAATATTTATCTTTGTTGTGCTCAGTGCTGAAAAATTCCACGGGGAATTGTTTGAAAGCACGTCGATCTGCTCGTCATAAACAATTCGGGGGAGCAGCGCAAGAGCAACCATCGCGGTCGTGGCGATGCCCGGCGCGAGTCGCGATTAATTCACAAATTATCCCAAATTCGCTTCGTATAAATAACCCTGACTCCGGCTGAAGCGCCAAAGTTAATGCCTAGAGTTGAATTTATTTATTGCGTGATGAGCGCTTATTTCCGGACCACGACAGAGCATCGGCACCTTGCTCTTTTCGGCACTGTCCGTCTGCAGTACAGCAGAAAAGGGCCAATGAGCTTTCCATACTTTCGTGCGATACTCGCCAGATGCGGGCGGAAAAATGTCCTGCTCGCGCCCCTCTGCTTACCATGCTTTCATTTGATATCAAGAGATTTGGTGGAATTAAGCGGCAGGTAGGGTAGGGGACTGCACGTGCTTTCTGGCGCTGACGGAAAGTGTGTCAACAAGAAATCAATAAGGAGCAAGTGGGTAGTAGCTACTCTGACGGGAAAACGTGCCCTGGGTGGGAAAGGGTTCATGGGAGCTCTAGATTCAGATACGCTAATTATCTCCATTTTTTCAAGTCATACTTATCTCTGCCAATCTGGGACAAAGTGATGTTATGCATTTTTATCACTTGTTTTTGTCAGATTTATTGCCTTCGATGTAAGAAATTAATTTTATCGCAATTTTGATCTCCATGAAGGTTTAACGATTGTTTGCAGAACTGTGATCGCTCCATCGCTTCATATACATACAAGTACATATGTGGAAGATAAAATACTTGCTCTATCTGAAGAATGTTGCACTCACTCCGTGAATGATTTGCGATCGTAAAACGAAAGAAAAAATAAATATTAATAGTCTACACTGTCGAACTTTTTCCCAACCTTATTTTATTGACTTCTTGTGATGTTTGAGGTCCGCCCCCAAAACTGGGGGAACTTGTAGGCTGACTCAGGAGTACGTTGATTTAGTGGTCGTAAGGAAGAAATGTTTTTGATTGATTGGCGCTGTGCTGTAGACTGGACGTATGTCTGTATTACGTCCATTGGAACAGTTTTAATAAATTACGATTGCTCTTTAACTACTAGATGTAATCTGTAATTAACTAAAATGGATCGAAACTCAATTCTACTCTTTTACATACTTATTATTTTATTTACGAAAATTTGAGGGCTCCAATATTTAGAGTTGTTTTTCCAAGTCTACAATTTAAGAGAAGTCGATAAATCGTTCGTGCAGAATGTCCATCGTAGCATGCGGTGTGTGGCACATAGCGTCATCCTGTTGGAATTCCATGTCGTCGGTGTCCATATCGTTATCCAGTTTAGGCCAAAAGGTGTTGCTTGTCATCGATCTGTAGCGCTTGCCGTTTTTGGCGAAATTAGGGTCAACTTCCGAATACGTGCCTCCATGCAAAGCCGCGGCGGAAATTTGAACGATGTTATATGTATTCAATACTTAACGCCATAAAATGATGATGAAAATACAAAGTAATATCTACATATTACATATCTCCCATTCTGTATTTTTATATGTTAACCGCAGAATTTGATTTCTATATTATGTTTCTAATGTAAAGAAAGCAAATTGAACATCAGAATCATTTTATTTCCATTATATTTTTAGATGAGGTTAGGAAAGAATCATGAGCCAAAACTGGAATTCTGGTGATAAATTTGGAGTCAACTTACGTGGCATTTTTGTTTTGTGTGGATGTGGTATTAGAGCGGGAGGGAAAAGGTGTGAGTTTTTATAATGAAAATCCCTGTTCATGGTCTTATTTATATGGTTTAAGTATTGTGGTCTACACATAGCATAAAGGGTCACTCTCACCTAAATCGATTTTCAAACGAGGGAATTTATCGAATATACATAGCCTTGAAATTCAATATATGTATGTACAATCTTTTTCCTTTTGCAGACCAATTTCTAAGATATTTCTGAGAACATATTCCGAGAAGGAGAAGATAATTGGGGTACTGAGCTACATGTACGAGTAGGTAGTTTCAATTTTCTTTTGGTCGAAAAAAAGACATTGATAGCAACAAGATCGAGGAATGACTGGTTATTCATTATTCTTCTTGCATAAAAAGCGTTTTGGTCTGCGGATCCTGGCAATTCAGGTATTAACCGCTAAGATTTGATCTAATGGACGAAAGGTGATAAGACAAAGTCGCATCCAATAATTCGATGTTGAAGAGGGAAAGAACACCTTTGTGCTTCGCTAACTGAGTGATTCAGCTACTATATGTATTTGTAGTCTGATTTGATTTTAAATTTTAGATGATGAAATAGTTTCAAAAACAATTATATGGGAAAAAGCGATATAAGAACGCTGACCTTTATATAAAAATTTAAAAATAATCAAAACGTTTTCAGTTATTATAATCTTTCTAATTGAATATTATATGACTCGTGTGTCCTCTATAGGTGCTCTTTTCGGGAGAGGTATAATATAGATTTAAAATTCAATCCTTTTCTCAAAAGGAAGAATTACCCGACTGTGAAAATCGTTAGTCTTATTTTATTTTATTTTGGTTTTTACGGGTTTCTTAAAAGGCTCATGAAGACCTGTATGAAATGACAAAATTAAAAGGTTCAATCGTGATCAGGACCTGCCTCGCCTTTACCCTGGGGATTTATATGACCTCCCTTTACCTTTTAAGATCGAGTTAAGCTACTCGAGCCCAAATAATTGTCTTACCTGAATTGCACTCTACGTACGAATACTTGCCGTATTTCTCAAAACGTTGAGGTACTAGTAGTCGTCTCAGCAGTCCTATCCTATAAAGTAGGCTTTATCAGTCCATCATATCCCATTCAGGAAAACAATTCTCAAAATTCAAAAATTAAATAAAATTCCGTATAAAATTTATTCTCAA
Organism: Neoitamus cyanurus; assembly: GCA_947538895.1. Classification (NCBI taxonomy): domain Eukaryota; kingdom Metazoa; phylum Arthropoda; class Insecta; order Diptera; family Asilidae; genus Neoitamus; species Neoitamus cyanurus. The sequence continues at coordinate 15,166,064 of OX384544.1, read as the reverse complement.
AATAGTGATTTTTCAAAATGATGAAATGTAAGGGACATAGGTGCGGGAAGCCGGAAACGTGCAAATGTCGAAAGAAGGTAAATGTATCTCTTCCCTGTGGTAGAAAGAAACCCACGTATTAAAATGTTTGTTCTGTTTTTTGCTTAAAAGTATTTTTGCCAATGTTTTAAAGCTTTTCGTTGATTGTTTTCCATTTTCTCCAAATATTGCCGATGTGAACGATGATTATAAAAAAAAAGTTATTTTTTTGCCATCAACTGGCCATGAAAAGGGAGGCGGAACAAAAACAGCATAAAATGGAAGCGGCGGAGGCCAGGCGTCCACATGTAAGTCGCATGCGACGTCCTGTGACATAAAGCAAAATAACAGCACTTCAGCTTCTAGGAAAATGATGTGCTTAGTAAAATACAAGTTGCGCTTATTTAACTCTTGTGTTGCCCCAGCTGCATACCTACTAATCAAATTGTTGGTAGGTTAGTGATTCAAAACGCTGCTTCTTACATGCAATGTATATCCAGGGAATATTTTGATAGTTGATGTGATTTTTGTTTTTAAAAACAATTTCAAATTTTTCCAGGTGAATGTTCCTGTTATTTGGGTACTTGGTGGGCCTGGCTGCGGCAAGGGTACGCAGTGTGCGAAAATTGTCGAACAATTCGGCTTCTCCCATATAAGTACTGGAGATCTCCTTAGAGCTGAGGTAAGCTTGTGTCTAGGCACTTTTGACGAGCATTATCTAATACTTTCAATTGTTCAGGTTGCATCGGGTTCGGAAAAAGGAAAGCAACTAGAAGAGATCATGAAAGAAGGAAAACTTGTTTCGAATGATGACGTACTTCAGCTCTTGGAGTGCGCAATTCACAAAACGGCTAAAGATGCAAAAGGCTTTCTGATTGATGGGTATAAATTTCTTATTTTTTTTCTCTATTTTTTTTATTCGAGACTTTTTTAAAAACCAACGAGTAAATTACAACTCAACTCAGAATGATTATTTTATATTGAAATTAGATAGATTGCTTGCGTCAAAATGCCACTATGAACACTGTTCTAACTTTCTTATAAAATAAAAAAAATTCTTAGTGATTTTAGAAGTTCTCCACGTTATCTAAAAAAAAGTTAATATAAAATTACAGTGAAAGTAAGGACATATCCTGAAAGTTATACCAAACCAAAAAGTTAAAAATTTATGGTTATGCATTTTTAATCAAATCTTAACGTTTAAAGGGTAATTCTCGTTAGTGGATCGAATTTCTTTTTTTTTTACGAAGGAAACAAAAAATTGTTTTAATAATTTTTCTCTTTATTATTACATATCATATATACCTATTAGATAACCTGCATTTAAGATGGCCACTCTGAAATGTTGGTGGTATATTTTTATTTCTTTCATAAAAATATAAATTCTCAAAAAATCTCAATTGTTCTCTATCCACTAACCAGAAAAGCCCTTAAATGGCTTGAATGCACAAACGCGATTAGAGAAATTCTGAACAAAATCTTAAAATATGGACATATTATTTGAAAATTAAATTTTGGAAAGTGTCAAATGCATTTCGGGTAAAATGTTTCCATACTAACTATTGCACAGAACCTACATAGTCCTATTGGTATTCTTGATCACTTGGAAACGACTAAAGATTGTTTCTTTAGATTTCTATTCCATTCTTTTCAATATTGTTTAAAAATTGTGTGTGGTCTGGTCTAACGGTAATTTTTATTATGCCACTACATCACATATTTTCATTCAAAACTTCTGAGTTAAGGGTGCAGGACAATATATACCCAAGTTCTTTAATTGTAACAAAATTGTTCCTGCAAGTTTTTTACTTAATGTAATTTTCTTAAATGATTAGCCTTATTTATTTTAAAACTTCGCTATCACACGTAATAAATAGAAAATTGAATTACATTTAAAAAATATTTCCTTCATCACGCGCGCAGCAGCAATCCTAATTGATGGGCTTCCATCTGTCTCCTATTAGGAACAGCGATCTCTACGAGTGGAAGCGTGCGTTCCGATTGAGATTCGAGCCCAGGGACTTTTGCAGCGGATTTGTAGAACGCTTACTACTAGACTACTCGCGGCCCCATTTAAAAAATGCGCATTCAAAATGTTTTTGTACAATCCTTCTTTTTTGCTAATTTTTGGCGATAATTTCTTTTAAAATGTCAGTGGTAGGTACGGTAACATCCTAAAAATTTCAAAATGATTAGCTGAATAATTGTCACCTTTCTAAGCAACCCAAACTTCTTCGACAAAACGTCAAATTTGAGTATTAGTCCAGTCAAAAAAAATTAACTTCGAAATAACTCGCATTGGCTTGAAAATTTTTAGACAGCTTAAATACACCATTAGATATGAAATGTTATTTGCAGGCAGGGGAAACTACGTAAACAAATGTGCTAAATACCCTACCTAGAAGGTGATGGGAAAAAGTGCGTGTTATGCAGAATGGCATTTACAATTTTTGAAATTGGAATATCTCATAAATGATAATTCGTAGAAAAAATTTATTCAGATAATTTTGTAGAGAGTCGCATAATCTACAAACTTTGTACTAACGATTATTGCGATAACCCTTACCGTTTACGAGATATATGCGAAAAACCGATTTTTTCACATTTTCCCTGGGACAAAATTTTTAACTGAAGTCAGATAGTTGAGGACTTTAGATATTTCATTTGCAATGATGTATTTAAGGTTTGAAGGGCCTAATAGCTCAGTGGTAAATATGCTAGGCTATCACCTTGGGATCGTTCGAGCCTAGCTCAGACCATAATTGAGGTGGGCTCTTCCTGATAACGTTAGTATCACATCCCGGGAAGTTTTACTGTTTTCGCTAAAAATCAAAAAAATTAATAACTGCCAAGGGTTGTTCAGGTGTTGAAGGAATTTGTACATTCGCAACAAATATACTGTCACATTTTCGCTTCTGTTAAACAAAATCGAATTTCTTGAAATGCCACCAAACCTTAAATTTGAATTGGGATATTTTTCGGATGGACAAAAGTGGTGTTACAATAGCAGCCAATTGCATCGCCGTTTTTATACTTTTATAACCTCACAATTCAGACGAGCCATCTTGGCCACTACCACGATTTATATCGAGCCTGCATTTATTTATAAGGATTATTTGCAGAGGGGGAATGATCTACACAAAAAATAATATTTCCTTGATGGACAACACCTGACCCGTTATTGTACTGTTCTCACTTACTATATTGCATATAGTACATACATATGGTGTGGCTTTTGTTATTCATTTATTCGGCAACGTTTCCACCATAAGAGTCTTTTCATTTGTACATCATTCAATTTTGCTACGCAAATATAAACGTATATGATTTTGTTTTGTTTCAGATATCCACGCGAAAAAGATCAGGGAGCAGCGTTTGAGAAGTTTATTGCTCCAGTGGATGTCGTTCTATACTTCGAATGCACCGACGTGAGTACATATTTTTTATTAAATATAATATTCCAAAAAGCACCCAAAATAACCCTTCGAGTGCATCTTTCTGCTAAACCTAAAAGTGGTTTTGATTCCAAGAAATTTTCAAATGGAAATATTTCGTAAGCCAGTGGTTGTGAGTGCATTTTATGGCAAAGGGTCGTTCAAATTGAGTTTTCAAAAGTGATTAATTAAAAATTGTAGAATTCGTATTATAATCAATGAAATCTTTATTGATTTTTAAAGTACAATGTTTGGGCAATTATACTCTGATAATAATATCCGGCATATGGTCACCACGTGAGACCTGGATTACGAGGCAATAAATTTTAAAATTGTCATACGTTTTACTTGTCAAATGGAGTATGAATGTAAAAATGGCGCGTGGTTTTAAAAACTCAATTTGGAAGACCCAGTAAAATAAAGCAGTAAGATTTAAAGAAGAGAAAAAAACAACAACAATAACAGAATTGAATAAAGAAATTAACTTTTTCAATACTGCTCTGGGATCAAATTAACCACATATGCACTTGAAGGTTTCAGTAATAGGTTTCAGTAATTGTATTATATTTTATGCAAACAACTTATCTGTAGTCTTAGAATAAACCCATCATTCAAAATTAATTTTGAAACTAACAAAAATTATGATTTTAGGAAACAATGGTTTCGAGAATAATGCAGAGAGCTAAGGAATCAACCGAAGTTCGGGCCGATGATAATGAGGAAACAATTAAATGTAGACTTGAGACCTTTAGGAAAAACACCAATGAAATTATCAACATTTACAATGCTAAAACCGTAACGGTGAGCTTCTTAAAATTTGTCTAATTGAATTAAATAAATGATAATTAACACTTATTTACAGATAAATGCTGAAAGAGGCGTGGATGAAATCTTTGCAGATGTCCTGAAAGCAATTGAGGAAGTACTTGTAAAAAAGAATCCTGAACAACTGGTCGCCAAAGCCTAAACGTATCAATGCACAATAAGTTTCAGCACGCACTTCGAATATGCTACATATTTCACTTGTAAAGAAGAACAACAAAACACATAAGAACACAGCAATTATTTATTTGAATTTCTAAATTTTTGACAATAAAAAAATATACTTTAGTTAGGCTTTGTAATTTTTCTTTCGAATTTTTCTAGGAATAGGAACAAAATTGTAACGAATTAAAATCTAAAACATCCTTTTGGTAAGTAGAACGCATAGAAAGTAAAACAGTACATTTGATTTCTGGAGGTACATCTCGCTGGTCTATGCAGAAATTGTGCAATATACAGAATACCAGCACAAATTTCTGTGCATTATCCACATGTACCTCTAGACCTTTCTCTATCCTGCGGAATCTAGATTTTAATTGACCGAGTACCTTTTTGCTGTTTGTGACATCAAAACTTCATTTGCAATAATAATAACTCCAAAGACAATCAGCAGAATAAAAAGAAAAAAACATATATATAGGTGCTTACCAAATTGTTTCTGTAAAAAAAAATTCAAATGACTGGAAAATATAACGTCCCATAATCAGAAGCAGAAAAACAAGCACCTAACTGCAAAATAAAAAAATCCATAAAATAAGGTAAATTGAAGCCAACCAACCAGCAAATCCACGAATCCAAAACAATTAGAAGCGGATAATAGGAAAAACACAATTCAGTGACTTACCGGTCGTTCAAAATTTTTCCTGTAAAAAAAAGTAAATAGTTAAATAGAAACCTGGACGTAAGCTTAAAAAGTAACTACATCATTCCCCGGCACTCACAGCACTCGAGTGTTTCAAATTCACCACCATAGTTAACTGAATTTGTTGTCAACATGATTCGGTATCTGTAATTTTACTGATTTAAAAGTTCCCAGCAATTACACTCCGCCACCCATATTGATTGCGGTCACATCAGCTAAACGGAAAACTCGGTACGCTTGACCTCGAAATTCCAGGGAATCTTGAGTAGGTATATACACAACTGAAAGGAGTGCTTGGTGGACTGCAGTGAAGATAAGGATCGACCGACCGTGTAGGCGTAGTGAGATCAACTAAAGTTGGTATCTACCTAAAGTAAGTATTTATTAGTCTACAACACAATTCTCGCGGCAGATGAGTAAGTGTCTCTGAGATTGTGGTTTACACGGTTAGATCTACACAGGGGATCAACATGCGCTTCTGCTGTTAGCCACTTTGAAGAAATTTACGAGGTTACTCAGCTAGTGCGAGATTATATTGTTATATTTAGATACTTTCTCCGGGTAGATACCACATTCAGTAAATCTCACCATAGCTACGTTTTATGGCCGGTCCTTATTTTTTGAGGAATTCTTATGATCGTTGTCCCGATTTTCAGAACTTTTCTCATAATTTTTCTTTGACGAAATGAATATACCGATTACGACGAATATTTTTTTTATTGTAGAACATATGTATGTATGTACGAAAGAATTTTTTAGAACATTCTTTTTTGTAATAAAAAAGATGGCTTCCGGCGGCTTTCGACGATTTCAGAGCAAATCCGAATTTTACGAAGCAATTTATGCAATTTCTTCCAACTTTGAATTGTTATTATATAAAAATTTTAAACATGCATATTATAAATAAAACTTATCAAGCCAAAGATTTAGCAGTAAGCAAGCAATAATTTTTCTTTTTAAACAACGTTATACATATATTTCTGAAGTTGAGTTGGAAGGAACTTTAATATAACTTGGATCTCAATTCTTTGTGCCGAACTTGTCCCCTTTTCCACATTTGTGGTTTTGGTGAATATCAATACTTTTTGTAACGTTACATTCTGCTTAAATACATAACCTAATATCTTTTCTGCGTTTAAGAGACAATCTCTTCTTACCGTAATTTTGAAGTAAGTCAGCTGAAAGTGGTTTAGGTTTTTGGTGAATCAGTGAGTGTTTAATGTAACGATATTCTGCAATCAATATCTCGCGAACTATTTGAGCTTTTTTTGAAGTTTGAGATTCTGGATTATTGGGAAGTTCTAAATAAAACAAAATTACAAGTGAGCAGGTTAAATAGGATTAGGATAGTTATAGAGGGTCGAAAGTAGCTCGAATTGGAAATTGGTTCATATATTATGTATTTTATCGTTATCATAAAAAATTTGATGTTTTATTTATTCATATGTTTATTGTATATGCCGAATGACCTAACTATGCCAAATTTCAAGTCTCGAAATCAATTGGAAGTGGTTTAGGTTTTTTATGAGTGAGTCTGAGTTCTGACGTATATATTTCGCAGACAAACGGTCGTTTCTGTCGACAGTCGACATCTATCCAAGAAGCTTCAGTTGTTATTGCCACACATCTAGCATTTCTACCACGTCTGCAATAAGAGTAACAACATAAGTAGAGTGAAAATAATTAAAACAAAAATGCTATAAGCAAGTATTGAATTTGTTACCATGCTATTTAAGGATTGCTATTTTATTGGAGAGGCCAAAATTGTTCTTCTGAAACTCAAACCACCAGCTGTCACTTCAGTCGCCGTTTATAGGCAAAATAGAAATTCCGGATCGACTAGGATTTAGTCGGATTCTTCAATTCCCGTTTATAGGGATTTCTTGAAGATCCTACCTATAAACGTACTAATTGTGTTGTGAAAACACAGTTTCACTTTGGACGTTGACACGTCTTTATGTTTCTCGTTCGTGCAAAATATAACAATAATTGATTTTTTTTTATTTTTTTGAGAGGGGACACCACTGTGGAGAGTTGAAAAATTTTTGTTTTCACATTTTCTGAAAGTACATATAATATTTCCAAAACTATGTAGAAAAAATTTTAATTCACAAATCGAATAAATTCCGAAGCTATAGCCGTTTATCTAGGCGTAGGGTACTCAGCCATCAATGGCTACAAAATATTGCCGTTTGGCAACAATTTTTTTAAGGCTTTTTAATGCTGATATTATTTGTGATTATTTTTTCAAAAAAAATGAAAATGTTATTAATATTAGTTCAATGTATGCTTAATAACATATCTTTTTCCCAAATTCTAAATAAAGAATCTAGTTACCAAAAACAAATTGAGCGAAAAACCAACCCTTCACAGTGGTATCCCCCCTTAAATTGCCCTTTTTTTAATTATGCTTTTATCCTTACATTCATATTAGTAGCATTAATAAAATGTGTATAATTTAATAAAAACCAATTTACCTTGGATATCCCGGCGCCCATGCCCTGTATGAAAAGCATTCCAAGCTTTCACCTTCCGACGTGAAAATAGTTCCACCACCCACATTCAACGAAAAGTTCAGCCCAACATAGGCAAGCTTAGAGTGTCTCCGATTTCCACTTTGCACAATTTCCAAAACTTCAGAAATTGCAAAAGTTCGAGCTTCGGATACTACGTGAGCTAAAGTTCCTTTAGATTCAGTTTGACAAGTTACAAAAGCTGTTGAGTAATTCATAGGCCGAGTGTAGATATGAAACATTCCCAGTTCAGGTAAGCAGGTGGCAGTTGAAGGTGCTGCAGGTGGGAGAAACATTCAGAATAATGATTTAAAACGAATTTTTCCGTTTTTAGAATAATTTGCTATTTGCGAGTTTTTGAAAAATGAGCCTACGAATTTCTTTTAAAGAAGCTGATCAGTAAGCTATGTTATGTGTGTACCTATATTTTCAATTAACACGATTTTATCGCCATTGTCAAATATTTCCACTCTGCTTTAAAATTAGTTTGTTGCAGATGAGCAGTTTATTCTATAAAACATCAAAATTTTGAGTTCTCCAAAATGTTCTTACGTGGCGGATTTGCGTACAAGCTATAATAGTCAAAACGGATATCGGATACCATGGTAGAAAAATTGGAAAATTCCGGGCACTTTAAAGCAATACAGTTGTAAAATTCTTCTGGTTGATCTAAGATTGGAAGCCCTTTTATTTTCCACTGTGATAAGGTCGAATTACCTAAAAATTATAAAAAATAAACATGAATCATATATTCTTATGCCATCTGTGGATATTATACAAACAGTCAATAGGGCAGAGTGTACCAAAAAATCCTAAGGGATTTTATTTATTTATTTATTTATTTATTTATTTATTTCTGTCTATCAATCTATACAATTTTACAGACTAGAAAACAATGATTCCTATTTTATCATATTCTCCAAAACAATAAGCTTTCCTTTATATTCCAATCTAGTAATGGTAAAATCTAAGTGATTGCAAAAAAAATTAAATTTGATTATACATCTGGTCAACACTTCACAAAATCCATAGTTCGTTCTATGTGAAGGAGCAATTAACAAATTTCTAGCCCGAAGAGGTCTTTCCAATGCATACAAATTAATTAAATTTAATAATTCAGGACAATTTATGTCAAAACACAATAAATCCTTAATGAATAAAGCGCAACTCATATCACGTCTAAAACGGAGGGTTGATAATCCAAACAACAAGCGTCTCGACTCATAGCAAGGAATAGTAGATTTCCACCATCCGAGCTTGTACCTAAAACCTGGTAAAAGATTTTTGCACCGCTTCTATTCTGTTGACATGCACAGTATAGACAGGACTCCATATAGTTGCACCATATTCAACGATTGGTAACACAAAAGACATATATAAAGCTTTTAAAGAAAAAATATTCGAAAATTCATTAGTATTTCTCTTAATGAAGCCAAGTGCCTTGTAAGCTCTAAAAATCACATGGTCGATGTGCTTATGAAAGGAAAGCTTTCTGTTTGTCTTTCTGTCTGTGATTTAAAAAAATACATATTATGTTTCCTAATTAATTTAATTTAGATTTACATGTGTATATACATTTTTTAGGAGTAGGTATATACAATAGCGTATCTGGGAATATTGCATTAAATAAATTTTAGGAAGTGCTTATTTGCACCCGGCGTTTCACCGTGTAAAGTCTGGGTGAGGAGGATTCGGATACAAAACAATACGTAAAAGGTTAATTTGCCTATTACAAAATATCTACTGACTGAATTTTTTCCTTTTACAAAATATATATGGACTGAAATTTGCCTTTTTGCACCGATGTGCGCACGGACACACGTGGGGTTCAAATAGGCACTGACCCGATTCCGTGTCACATATGGATATGGTAGAGGTACTCAATAGGGTTTAAGGTATCCTCCCATATGTTAATCTGTCGCGCTTGAGTAAATCCCAAAATCCCCTCTTGGACTACCCTACTATTATATATGTATGTGGGGCATTGTTTTTGTACGGAAGACCCCATGCCCCCAAAATTGGGTCTGGGCACTGTGGATGTCATTCCAGAGGATTGATATATTCAACCCCTAAAAATTTAAAAACTTTTTTAGCGGTGTGGATAGGGGCATTATCCTGTTGCGAAAAAAAAAAGTTGTTATCGCTGTCAATTTAACAGGACTGCCTGACCAATTATAACCATTTAGTGACCTCTTATATGACACTTGTTTTGTTTTAATCCATTTTAGATGAGATGGTAATTTCGTAGAGACGTGTATGTAGCCCCTTAAAATATGTTTTGTTAAATAGAGTTTATAATTTGTTGTCTTACCGCTGTGGGAAAGAATTCTAAAGAATTAAACATTTTACTTACTTATTGATGCTCCAAACTGAACTCGATCCCTCTTTGAAGAGAAGTTGAATGCTAGGCCACGCAATTTTCTTGTCATATTCGCACAGTCTTCAATATGTTCAAAATTTCCCAAGCCCACTACAGACTGATTAGATCTTTGGCACGTTCTTAAGCGATAAAAAATTTTGCTTTCTAGTTCATTATTAATACACTTAGCAGACGCGAATAAAATAGCAACGCACAAAGAGCTTATGAAAATAAAGAACACTTTATTAAATATCATTTTGCTTTCTGGATGCAAACTGGATTGCGAAATTTTGCTAAACAGAATAAATTATTAAAAGTAGGTACCCTTCGCTCTGTCGGATGTGCTCAATTTAATTTGAGTGATGCGACGGTAATAAAGTAATTTATTTGTGTGTAATTCAGTAGCTTTTGCCGTAGTTTGCTGTAGAGAAAGAGACTACGTTGACAGCTTAATTAAATTCAGATTCCCAGTGAAATAAAATAAAACAACATTTCAATATTTTCTATCCTTTATTTTATTACCTTTTTCTTCTTAGTAATCAGGATATTTCCTTAGTGATCATTCATTTGCTACATTATATTACAATAAATTTTCTGTTTCAATTTAAATATTAATTTCTTAACTTGGTAGTACTCACTTGTATCTAACGTGATAATTTCATTGATTTGGAATTTTTTTTTATATAAATCACAATAGTTCACAACTCCCCATATAATCGCAAGCTACTATTCTTGTATTTGTTTTATTTTTTGTAAAATGGGTTTAGCCCATATTTACAAAATTGCATTTTTGACGTTACGTATTACGTTCTATTTCAAAATTTGTGCTTGTTCTTGATGTGAAGAAGTAAGAAGTATATTTTAAAATTAATTAAAAGTCAACTAACTAAATTTTACTAAAAATAAAACAGCTTCTGTAAAAGAGTTACATTTGACATTTGAATGGTGATAAACTAACAAATTTTAAGTCGGAGTACGGTATAACATCCTAGATCGTACGTATCCCTATCGCATTCCGGGTATTTTAGGTAAATCGATGCAATCTCGGACAAAGCGACCATCCTTAGGTGAATTATATTAGATGGCCAATTTATAATGTAATTTAATACGTGACGTCCTTTCAGTTTACATGGAATCAAATTACCCTTTTCCGCAGAAGCTGTTTTCCACATTTAAGTTAACTAAAGTATCCATTAAAATTGAATTTTCCGCTGGTTTATTGTGTTAAACAAGAATGTCCTGATTAACTCCACTAAATTCTAATTTAATTAAATGGTCCCGTGGGAACTAAGGATACAAACCATAAAGTCCACACTTTCAGGAGCTGATGAGTTTTCTACTAAAAGCTTTTGTTTTTACAACGTGCTCTGATTGCACCCTAATTTTCTACTCTTGTGTGCTTTAAACAGTAAGTCAGTTTTAACCACAGGCAAATAGCATACCAGCGCAGTAATTTCTTGAACATGAACGATAGAAAATGTCTATTTGGAATCAAGGCAATAAAGCAATGCAAATTCTCGTAACTCCTTCTATTGAAAACCCATCAGTTCCGACTAGTACTACAATATGAGAGATGCGATTGTCCTTTTGAATTATTGGAGACAGTTTTTATACAAAAAATCAATAACGGTGAATAATTTTCTCCGTATTATGGCTGGGTCAACTAAAGACGGCTTCTTTTTTACCTAACTGTGTAAGTTAAAAAAATTTATTTTCTGAGTACAAAAATTAGAAAATTCCAAAACGAATACTAACCCCCATCCGAGCTACGAGTATATTTTTTTTTTCCTATATCTCATTAAATTGAGCACTCATTCCCTAAAAATGTCTAATCTCTCGCTATCAATGAATCTTTTTCGCTAGCACTAAATTCCCTAGATTCTAAGTTAGTACTATTTAGATTAAGTAGTGGTGTTTTAACGTCTACATCTACATCTACGTCTGTGTTGTCGATGCCATTTTGTTTTAAAGTCGATAACTTTTCGACCTTTTCTAAGCCATCACTTAATGTATTTAGAAGAGGATTGGCGCTCCGTGGTGATCGTGGATCATTTTCTGGTGTAACATTATCCAAGGGGCTGGTTTTATCTAAATTTAATGTTAAACTCGATTTTGGTGATGTTTGCTGATCCTCTAATTCCCCAGTTGTTGTCGTAAGGTTTGGACTTTCGGTGGGTTCTTCCACTTCTGGAAGAGGCTCCATTGTGTTCACTGTGGATAACATCGGAGACGGTGGGTTCGGCCGAGATATTTTACCCTTCGAAGAGAATTTAGACATAATAATTCGCGTTGGGTGAATAAATACAAATTTTACTTGTAGGTAATACGTCATTAGTTGTCCTTTTCCTTTAACTGATACTAAACCTCTTTGTTCGAAGGTGTATCCAAATGTTTGTAAAATTTGACACGTCTCCTCAGTTACCTAAATGTTTGTATGTTTAGAGCAATGACAGAAATTTATTCAAAAGTTCAGAAAATAAACTTGTATTTTGGAAAGACATACAAACAAAATAAATCCAAAATCGAACAATAGAATTCATTATAATATTAAGGAAATTAAGAAGGCATATATCTTTCTTTTTTGCGTAAATTGAATATTTCATAGTTTTCATAACTGTATTTGAATAATATGAATACTAAAGCCGTGTTTTTAAAATCTAAAAATAAATTATAGAAAATACAGAACCTTGTAAGGGAGCACGCGGTAGGTAGGCCCATAGCCAAAATTTAACGTAGCTCTATTTCTGTTTACTTTAAGAGCAGGAATAGCAAGCAAGGAAAATATGATAATTTTGCAAACATTTAAAAAATATTAAAATTTTTTTTTTCCTTAGAAAGAAAATGATAATTGAGAAAATAGTCAATGTTCACAACTTCCCAATACCATCATTTTTTTTAATTTAAACAAAAAATTTTAAATCCCATCCAATTTACAACATTTTAACAGTTTTAAGTTGTTGTTTTTATCTTGTTTCTATTGTTTCAGAGGTTCAACTGACGACAATCCGAACTCATCGTTTTACAAATAATGTGTACAGGGAGTTGGTACTCAAAACTCAAGTCGCAAGTCGTTTCGCTCGGCAAGTTTTTTTCATGCGCATAAGTTAAATCAACCATTTTTGTAGACAATTGAAAGATCTACAACTTTTGTGTGTACTATTTTTACGATAGCTCTTACCGTTTACGATATGTATGCAAAATACCAAAATCGTTCACTTTGACCTTGAATAAAATTTTTAGCTCAAGCCGGATCGTTGGGAACTTTTGATATTTCATTTGTAATCGTGTATTTGAGACATGTACCAATTTTCAGCTCGATGCGAATTTTTCCGTTGTTAAATGTCTATTTTGACCGGATTAATATAGTCAGCGTGGTCCGCCATTTGGTTTCACCAAATTTTTGATCGGCAACACGGAAAACAAACATTTACCAACTTTCACCAAAGTTTGTTCACAAGAGACACTGAAAAGTTTTTACCGGTCTGCCATTTTGTTGTTCTTTTTCGAACTATGAAATCAATATATACATATATATGTTTATGCCTTATTAGGCATAAAAAAGTTCTCTGATATAGAGCTTTTGTTCAGTGTTAACCTACTTTGACGTATGTCATTTGATTGCAAAAATTTTAAACTTTCGAAATATTACCGAACTAAGGCTTATGTCAAGATCAACAAAAATAATAGGATGTGAGCATAAAGGTCGAACAATCAATTTAATTAAGTTATGAATTGGAACACGGCCTTAGTATAATATTATTCACTTAAACCTGTTTAACTACAATTGTACAATTAGCAGAATTTTTTTTTAATTAATTGCCGTCACAACTAACTTCTGTTTTCTAAAAATCCTGAAATTCAAATAATTTACAATTAACGCACCTGAATTGCTCCAGCTTTTCCCGTGCTTTCCATTCTAGATGCTACATTGACAGTATTTCCCCAAATATCATAATGGGGCTTTCTAGCACCAATAACGCCAGCAGTGATTGGGCCATGATTGATTCCCATTTTGAGTACAAAGTGATTAAATGACTGTTCGTTAATCCCCTGTAACGCCTTTTTAAGTTCTAAAGCAAATTCCACTAGAAGTGCTAGATGCGCCCATCGAACAATTATGGGATCTTCTGGTTTAACCTGCCGCGATGGGTTTAGACCACTTGCTGCCATGTATGTCGAACCTATGGTTTTTATTTTTATAATGTCCTGAAATTGTGGCAACTCCAAAAGCTGGAAGATTTTTATAATTGTGATTAATAAAAAGTAGCTATAATTGAATAGATAGTTAACTTACAGCATCATAATCTGATATGACTTCGTTTAGAAACCTTAGGCATTCTAGACCTTGGTTGTTTACAGTTTCTTCAGAATAAAAATCTGTCAAAGAAATGGGAAGAATTTTCATAAATCAAACATAGAATAAGTATTTCAACAAAATCAAAATATGACTGATATACTTGTTAAACAAACGAGGTAAATCTATTTTGGATTTTTACTTAGGTGCTTTCCATATATGTAGATATATTACTTTTTGGCTTTCTTCCCACAGAGCATGACACAACAGAAAACGAACGCGAAATTAAAAAATTTGTGCTAGTGGGTTTGCCCCGTATAAGAAATGAACGATGCGCGCATGACCGCTGTGATTTTAATCACACCATGTCTGGATCGGTGTGATACCTCTAAGAAAAACGGCTTCTGCGCTGGCCCTATAAATGCATCAAATAAACCGTGCGCGTTCCGAAGGATTTCCTGGATGTTTACTTTCCGTTTCCAGTTTACTTTGATGAACCATAACTGCCCATAAGGCGGAGTTAGACGGACGAGCGTTTTTACGACGAATTAAGCCCCCCATATTAAAACCGCCATCCTGAATTTCTAAAATGGGGCATCGAATTCGGTAGCAGAGACTCCAAAAACCCTCACATGCCAACTTTTATGAAAATCTATTCTCGAGTTTGCTTCGGAGAGCGTTTCACTTTTTCGTTACGCCTCCCACTTCGAACAGATCCAATATATAATGCCGTCTCACTTCAAAACCGTTTACTAGTGTTAATCTAAGCTCAGTAAGATAGTAAACGTTGGGCAAACATCTACTGTTAACGGTTCCTATTACAGTGGGAATATTTACCGATGTACTCTCATAATGCCGACAAAGCAGGAGAAAATTTTCGGACGGAAGAAAGTTCGTGTTTACACAGGATGAAGCGAAAGTGCGTACAGCAAAGGCGACAATAGCTGTGGTTTTTTCATTAGGATCGTGCTCTGGATTAACGATTTAACATGAAGGACAATAATTACACCTTGATCCACATATCTATCCGATCGATTGATCGAAGATTCGAAAGAATAGTTTTATTATATTCTAATAGAGGTCATTGTTTTCATATTTCATTCCTCACAGTTGGTACCAATAACACGATTGATGGGTACTGGTGGCTGTCAGGTTTATGCATGGTTGAAAGTGAAACAAAAGTTGAATTAATTCCATTTTCCAGGAGTTAGTAATTAATATAATTTGATAATTTTTTTAAATTATATTAATTACTAACAGAATACTTCAACTATGTAGGAAGATTGCATTAGAAACTCTCCCGACTTATGAATGAATGTCCAACATAAACCAAATCGTATATGGTTTGGCACGTCTTATTTAGACATATGCTTAGGTCACGCCAAAACACAGGCCCATTGTGGTATCACACAACCCCTGTATCTAACAGAGGAACAATTTCAAGTCCCTGCTGTTCATTGTACTCAGGTCTAACAGGTCATCAAAGCAGAAAGCCCCCAATTATTTAGACACGCAGTCCCGAAGGCTAGTGATTGCAGTAAAGGTGGAAAGCCAGTGAGCGCTTCATACGCTGCAACAGCTTTGACACACATTCGCTTTTGTCGCTGCTTGCAGCGATTAAAGCTTTGCCAGTGTTGAAAACACATGTACGCATTATTTGTATGTTGAGTTGTCGCCTATCGTTTCGAATTAAGAGAAAAGTGTGTGTAATTTATATTCCTACATATTTGGAAAAATCATCTTAATTTCAACGAAATTCCAATAGCTAAAACATAAAATACAACCTACATATTATTTGCTTCTACGAAATATAGAATACATTGAATGTCAAGGCGCGTGAAACGTTAAATGTTAGGAGTTTCCCAACTTCGCGTCTCGAACGCTTTGAATGCTTTTCCATTGGGTTCTTTCTGCTTGTACAAAAGCAGAGTATTCAAACTTAGTTGTCAAAAGCGTGTAAAGCCCTCAAAGCATAAGCCGCTCACTGGATTTACGTTTCCACTTTGAAGTCGGAATCAGAATGGAACGTTATGTTCGACGTCTCAACGTTCAGCACGATTGTGTGCTGTTTCTAAGGAATGTTTGGGCTTGTTTAAACACAAACGAACTGACTTTATGTGATATTTTGTTACGGTAGATGAGAGATGGTCCTACCAATCCTCCCAAGTGATATTGAAGTAATGGATTTAATTCAACAGTAGTTTAAAGATTTAGAAAAATTCTTATACACAAAGGTAAAGATAAATTAGATGAAAAGCAAAAACACTAACAACCTTCATGTAGTTTTTCATGTTTTTCCCTCTGAGGGTAGGTAAATAAGGGCGATTTTACTTGTTTTTTAATTCAATTGATAACAAAATCAAACTAATGTATAATTTTCTGGTGAAGTTAGAACTAAATAGAGCTAACAAAAAAGTAAATAAAACCACTAAATATTCGATACGCACACTAGCAAAATTTACAATGATAAATTAAATTACCTGAAAAATTAGGCATACTAGCGAAAAGTACTCCAACTTCGGCATAACTCTGAGAGTACAGATCATCGTGAGATCGTTTCTTATTTTTCATAAAATGTTCTGCAACATGAACTGGAAGAACATTGTAGACAAGAGCTTCATTTCTTCGACGCATATCACTAACTTTTTCCTTTTGTTCGGCTACTTCTGTTTTCCACTTGAAAATCACACGATCCTCCTTATCCATCTGAGAGAAAATGTTCACAAGTGTAGTTTATGACATTTGTAATTTTTAGATGAATATTTTACTTACGTGCCGTGCAAGGAATGCTAATGATATCGCAACTACGAAGAGGATCAGGGAGACATTGAATCTCATCGGTAGGCCACTAATAAAATTGTTTGGTGAATATAATTGTTGTATTAATTCAAATTGTCGAAAAAAAGGGCAAAGTTTACGTTCAATCGGAATCCAGCGAAATTTTACTAGCGGAGGATGTCACCGGAACCCTCCCTCGGATTCAGCAAGGGGTGGCCGCCATCTTGAAATTTTGGAGTGAAGTTAATTATCTCGATAAATATTTCTTTTGCGTGAAAATTGATTATTCAGGACAAAATTTCCAGTAACTTTTGTTTCCAACTTTTCTCACAATTTTGAATTCGCCATAAAATAGGAAAACAACTGTTTCCACTCCCTAAACTGTAATTTTTGTAAATGTATACGTTGTAAATATTCAAAATTTTTGAAAATCGCTTCAAACAAACATTATTGGAAATATTATCCTTAAAATGTTTGTGATAATCATTTTTTACGTAAAAGCAATATTTACCGAGATAATTTACTTGATTTTTAAAGATTCAAAATGGCGGCCACCCTTTCGGAAATTCGAATAGGATATTTATGGGTGGTGTTCCGGGGGCACTTCCTATCTACCAATAAAATTTCGATGGACTCTGATTTAGCGCAAGCCGATATGTGCTATTTTACTGGACTATTGATAGAGAACAAAAAAATTATGAGAATATAAAAGTAAAATATCAAAAAAGGGAACGATTTTAGCAAACAAAAACAAACAGTTAAACACGAATATTGCTCACATCATGAGGTCTTTTAAGAAAGACTAAAATCTTTGTACAGGATAACATAAAGTTTCCATGTTGGAATATTTGCTAAATATTAAGGCTACACTAATGACAATAACTATTTCTTTATGAACGTTATAAATTTCTTTATTTAAAATCTTTCAATTAAAATTTGATCACAATTGGCTTAATAGATTCCAAGTTTATATCCCCCTGTGCTTTCACCGGATGTTCTGTTGTCCCTGGCTGATTGCGTCGATGGACTTACCAACCTTTTAATGCCAGCTGACGAGTTAATTTTACTGGGCGATTTTAATTTGCCTATTTCAACTTGAGAGCTTTCTCCTGATGCTCGATCAGCGCAGCACAATGTGCGGGCACGGCAACGTGCAATATGAAACCCTTCGAGTTCATCGCACTGGGTAAAGCAAAGCACCTTAGTGCAGCGCCATGCACTTATGACGTATGCCAGTGCACCGTGTGACCAGTAGATTAGAATTGGGTCAATTCACTGCGAGTAATAATTTGGGATGTAATAAAAGTAGATGTGTATGTATTACTTCCGTATAGAAATAAGATTTAGTATTTAAGCCATTGGAAAATTGAAGAATATAGACAGTCTTTCATCATAACTGAACGCTGCCATTCGGCGTATTGTTTTTATTTTAGACTGTTCTCCCCTTTAGAAATAGCGGCGTATCTACCTCTGGTGTGGCGCGATTTTACAGCGAGTATCCACTTTTGTGTGACTCGCTACACTAGGTTTTCAGCTCTCCCCTCTTGGCTTCCATCATACATTACAATAAGTTATCCGTTCTCGGCTTCCTTGCTGTTTTTGTGGACGGATTCATTCTTACTTAATCGATCGCACGAAGGGAGGGTAATTACGCATAGCTCTTTACGACGAAATAAAGAACACCTCAGGCGTTCCTCAGGCAGCCATCTTGGTCCTCTTCTCTTCCTTGTTTATATTAATGATGTATCCTTGATTTTGAGAGACTCGAGAATCCTTTGCTATATATTACTGCTGAAGCCAACAATTTTCCGACTCGTCTCAAATGAGCGGGACTATGCAATTTTTAATTTTGACTTAGACACCTTCTACAAATAGTGTTCTATAATTGCTCACATACTCTTAATGGAAGGTTTTTAATTCAACTTGACAAAACCAAAGATTTAGGAGTTTTACTTAATTCTTGTATGTCCTTTGACGATAATTAATAGTAATCAGTCATTTGATGATAAATAAATATACAGACTCGTTGACAGACAGAAATTGAAAAGCTTTTTATTATTTTACTTTTGTAATTACAAATCAAAATTTGGTAGATAGTAAGAGGTACAAACAAATATTAAACTAAAAATAAGAAATGACAAGATAAGTATCAAGAAAGCTGAACCCAAATCTCCCAAGAGAAAATTCTGATATTAACTTTTGCTCTGCGAAACTACGCCAGCAGCGCCTCGAGGAATATTTGAGGTTAAAACACTTGAAACGCAGAAGGAAAACATTCGAGCAAAACTATATTCCCATGTAGCATTTCAATTTCAAACTCATCCAACTTTAAGGAAGTTTCAAGTACGTAACAAAAAGCAAAAAAAGCATTCCCCTATTTTTCCCAGATGTTTTCATAAACTTCTCCTTTTCGGGTAATAAAAAAAAATGTTCTCTAGCAGATATTGTTACAGTACGTGCCACACATGCATTACGAAAACAAAACATCGCATAAAAGGATTGGAGGCAATAAATCTAAAGAGGGAAACTTTCCCTTACATATTCCATGCGAGTTGGTCCTCGTAGACGAACTCCTCATCGAGAGCAAATATGTTGACCAAACAGTGAAAGACTGCAAAGCAGGAGAATATCAATGAATTTCCGTGGAGTCAAAATCGATAAGAATTTGAGAGTATAAACAAATACCGTAAGTGGATGATTGCGTAACTCACCTGTAAACAGAAGCATGAAGAACAACTTCAGCATGTGTGTAAGTTGGGCGATCACAGCGATTGCTATCAAAATTAGGACTGTGAAATTACTCATGTAGGAGGGATAGATTAATGTTTCCATCGGTGGGTCTGTATCTGATGTGTTGTTCGATTGGAGTGGTAAAAAATATGCTGCTGCTGTTGCCGTTGTATTTGTTGTATTGTCAGTCTTAAACGAGCTTAATACTGCAAAGTAACACTACCACCCAACGTGGAGAATATTTATAATATTTTTTATGCTAGAATTTTTAAGAATAATGAATTTAAAGGACAATGTTCCAAAGTATGGGAAAAAAATCCCTGGAGCGGCTAAAACGAATTATATCTCAGACTTTTAGTGATGAGTGATGAAATTCGGTATATACGTTTGACGTGGGCGCAACTGCCCAATGTTCTTTTGCCATGTATGTTCTGATATTGCGTTCGTGTCTTCTTCTTCTTTTTTATTCAAAATATAAGTGTAGTATGTCTTTTCTCATCTGTCTTGATTGAAACGAAAACTAATCCAAACAATGTTGTCGTTATTTATAGCAACGAGCTCCGGATCTCGGAAGACTTCTATTTAGTGTATGACCGTACTTTTAATGTGTTCACTACAACTGGAACGGGCGATTTCCACGTAGTATTAATGTACCCACAGCAAATAAAAATCAGTTCCTGATTCAGACGTGTTAGTCTGGGAAAGCCGTTATAGTCAGGACGGTCAGTCTGAACACGCACAAATTCTGCCCGTTATCTGTTTAAATTGTGCCCAAGTACACACAAAGCTAAACGATTCGATTTGTGGATGTTTATGTTGGTCGATTCAACAAATTGATCTGTGTGCATGCTGTCTTCATTACAAAACAAATTACCAGTGCTGCGGCTATCTTATAGTTTATCATTGTGATCGATAATGTGTGATTAACCCTCTCTCTGTGCATGGGGGTGTAAACACACCCCAGGCTACTAAAAATGTCAATAATTAAGTAATTAATGAATTCTAGAAAAAATGCTCTTAGGAATGCTATCTGTGGTATATTTCACATATAATCTGAACAAATCGCTTTGAAATCGGTGAATTTAAATATAGTATTGAGGTTGCAAAGGTGCTGAGGCGCTTAACGGTGCATAGGGGTGGTTTTGCACCCCAATATTTCTTCATATATTTACCACTCAAAAATCACTTTTTCGCCGCCGCTTTTGTCTGATGATCATATTAGGAGGTAATTTATTTGGATATCGTGATAACCAGAACAGTTCATACGGTAACACGTACTTGGGTTATTGTCTAGTTGTTGGAAGATTGATAGGTAAATGAGGACCCAAAAAGATATATTTGATCGTAAAAAACGACAATTAGTTCAAAATCTCCTTCGTGTTCCCACCTATAAATATTGGCTGGCGCTGGCTGTATACTAACTATAACTTACGAAGTATACGCTCTAATTGGAATTTTAATATATTCTGGAATGCGGAAAAATTGGGATGAACGATTGGATGAGCTCTGGGAGAAGGACATCCGTCCGTTTTATAGAGCCGTCATGTCATTGCAAAGAATCCAGCAGCTCCTGCGATTTCTGCGATTTGATAATTACCGTACTAGAGGATAACGTTTGAAACAGGATAAATTGGCAGCCTTCAGAGACATTTGGAGTATGTTCTTAGAATATTTAAAAGCTCCATATACACCGTCGGCAGATTTAACCATTGATGATCAATTAGTTGCATCTCGGGGTCGGTGCAAATTCCGACAATATATTCCAACAAAACCCGGCAAATATGGAATTAAAATTTTCTGGATATGTGGCTGGAAATTCGTATCCATTAAAAGGAGAAATATATGTAGGAAGACAGCCCAACGAGCCAATAGCAAGTAACTACACTCTGTCCTTGGTACATCGTTTGAGTTAGCTTTATATTAACAAAGGCAGAACTATTACAATGGATAATTATTTCACGAGTTCCACTTGCACTCTGGCAGATCAGTTATTGGCGAAAAAAACTACAATTATAAGAACAGTCAAAAACAATAAATCAGATCTGCCGGCAGAATTCTCCAAGAAATAAGAAATACGAAAATGTTAAGTGGATTCAAAACGGTTTTCTTTTAATAATTATCTAACGCTAATAAGCTATGTTCCAAAACCAAACAAAAATGTTCTCCTATTGTCAAAATTTCACAACGACACTGGTATTAATCCAGAAACATCGAAGGCGAATATAATTCTGGATTATAACGCCAGGAATGGCGGTGTGGATATTCTAGATCAACTTGTTAAAACATATACATGCAAGCGAAAAACCAGACGTTGGCCAATGGTTCTTTTTTTCAACATGGTTGATGTGGCGGGTGTAGCTGCATTGAACTTGCACAGGATAGCAAACCCACAATTATATTTATATGGCGAAAAAATCTTCAGAGCGGAAGGATTTCCTCAAGGATTTGTGACACCAGCTGGTTGATAGTGTCACACAAAGACGGCTATTAAATCTGAAGACGTTAAAAACCAGCTTGAGAATGGCGACACAACAAGTCGGCTACAACGTACCTTTACTTCGGCGTCCCTACGTTCACCATACAGGTGAACCGAGCATAATAAGGAGAGGTCAGCGGTATCAACGTAGATGCCACCTGTGTCCTCGATCCAGCTAAACGTTAAAATCAGATTGCACTGCGATATTTGCAATGAACCAGCTTGTAAAAATAACAACACAAATATTTGTGATCAATGCATGAACGTTGAAGCTAGTGACGATGAAGAAGATTCCGACGATACATCTTAAATTTGCTGATCTATTTCGTTTCAATTCTTTGAATTTTAATTAATTATTTTAAGTTTCTTTCGCACAAATAAATAATATACCACAAATTCCAACGCAAACAAAGTCTTTTCCTTATATTTCCCACTAGAAATCTATCATTTACACCCCTATGCACAGTTAATGTTAAAATTTATATGCACAGAGAGAGGGTTAAAGACAAACCGACCGTTGGTTGTCTCGACAACCCACCTACACATGGTCACCATCAGATGATTTTCACCACGCCTACCTCGTAAATGGGGGTATATAGACCATATATGGACCACATACCCGTAGGTCTCCAAAATATAGGAACGTGATCACGCAATCCCCTATCTTATCCTCTTAAAGTGGATCTCCGTGATTCTTCAATTTCTGCTGCATTATTGTAGTTACATCCAAAATATATACAAAAAAATAAAGTACATGTAAAAATACACATTGTATCATAGCAATCTTTAATTTCCATTTCAATAGTAGATTCGATATTAGCGAACTTTTTTCGGGGTTCCGGGGACCGGTTTCCAACAATTCTTACGCGTAAGGTTTCCTTCATTTCACTATACCCCAGTAAAGATGTCGACACATCGAAAACTGGTTACAAAGAAATAATCTTGCCAATGTGAGTTTTCTGTCTATTGATTGCGTAGATATGTTAAAAAATTAAAGTATAAAAAGAACCTGAAAAAACACGCTTTGTAGCAATGTGAACTAAAAAGTAAAAAATAATATTGAAATATAAAGATTTTGCTCAACAGCGATAGAAACACCCCCATTTCGATATAATTTAATCTTTTTAAATAAGCTTCAAATGAGAATAAAGTGATTGATAAAAAAATTAACTTTAATGTAAAAAAAGCGTGGGGTGCTTTCTATAATACATTTTTATAATAACTCCACTTTTACAAATAGCTAGTTATGAAAAATTCAGAATAATTGATATCAAGCACCCGACACTTTTATTAGGTCGAAATGTATGTAACTGTGTAATAGAATCTAATGAACCGATTTCATTTCAACTACTCCTAATTGTTGTGTCATCAAGAAACTGGCAATTTAGTGTGATGACAATGCAATATATAATAGTATATTCAATAACTTTTTAAATTCAATATGGCGGACGCCGTAAGATGGCGATTCAAACTTCAAGAGATTGCTCTCAAAATCCGCACTAATGGGTTTTAAAAATCAGAATTTCCAAATTCACAATGGTGGATCCAATATGGTGATACTTCATAGCTAAGTTATAACTGGTACATATACATAATGACCTTTTAGGAAGTAATACAATCTCATGCATGTGGGATTCGTACCCGGGAATACTAGAACAGTAGTCCGCAGCTCTCGTAATTAATTTTCCAATGGTCCGCAACAAATTTCAAATACGTTATGAATAATAACTCACATTTTTTAAATTGAAATATGATATTTTTTTCAGTGTACTTGTTCAAGTATATGATTATTGAACTGGTCATGGAACGAGCTAGTCCAGAAATTTAGTAAATCTTGTGCTGTTATTTCATTTACAATATATTACTAAAATCTATGTCGGAGTATACACACCATATTTACTAGGTGTGCCAGTTAATAATGCGGGATTTTTTCAAGAGAGGTCTCTGCAAACAGGGATTAGTTCACCATCGAAGCTATTGCGTCATTTTTTTGCTGTAACATCACGTTCCAAAAAACCATTGTTGTTTTGTCAATTTCAAGTTAGTGTCATATACATTAAGCGAAGTGAACATGTCAAAGTTCTTGCCAAGTAAAGAGCATTTGCGGGAAGTGTTGATTCATTACTTTGTTTTGAAAAAAAGTCCTGCTGAATCCCATCGAATTCTTGTTGAAGCTTACGGGGAACATGCTTTATCGGTCGCGACTTGTGAACGTTGGTTTAAACGATTTAAAAGTGGGGATTTCAGTGTGAAAGACAAAGAACGCTCAGGTCAACCCAAAAAATTTAAAGATGCCGAATTGCAAGGATTGTTGGACGAAGACAATACCCAAACTGTGAAACTGTCAATACTAATCGCTACCGACAGCAAATGATAAAATTGAATCAAGAATTGCTCAAAAAACGACCAGAATGCGCAACAAGACATGAGAAAGTCATTTTGCAACACGACAACGCCCCCGCACACACAGCGAAGGCGGTCAAAAACATAATTTCTGAACTCAGCTGGGATATTTTGCCCCACCCGCCATACTCCCCAGACTTGGCCCCTTCAGACTACCATTTGTTTTCATCGATGTCTCACGCACTTGCTGAGCAGCACTTCACTAGTTACGAAGATGTGGAAAAATGGCTTCACGACTGGATCGCTTCAAAAGATGAACAGTTCTTTCGACGTGGTATTCGTGAATTGGTGGAAAGATGGAAAAAATGCATAGCTTTCGAGGGCAACTACTTTGAATAAAGTATCTTGAACCTTTTAATTACAATCAGAATGGTATGATAACTGGTTAAAGCAAATACCTAAATCCAAAGTGCAATATCCAAGTCGTAAAAATAAAATCGAACTAATAACTACTTGCTGCGAAGAACTCATAAGAGTAAATGAAATAGAAGATAACTATTTAATAATTCCTGGATCCTCTTTGTAGTGGCGGCACAAGATCGCGCAAGTCGTTTAACTGTCCCATTTTTTCTTCTGAGATACATTTCGTTTGCCGGCCTGGGATTTTTTTTAGCTTTATCAAAAATCAAACAAATTCAACAATGAAATTTCATAATACTAATTATTTCTACTTACCATATCAGTCAAATTAGTTAAGCCGACAAAAACTATTACAAGTATTGCTGCCAACCGTCTCAGCCAGTGGGTGTCGTTAAATTTTTTGCTGAGTTTCACCATAAAAGCCGGTAGAAACTAAAAACACAAGTTATTTTTTATTTATTACTTTTATAATATTATAATAACTTTGAATAAATATATGAGGACTTATGTTATTCCAGCTTGTCTTGGATTTCATATAGTTAAGTTTATTATTGTCGATGAAGATCATCGTTTCGACTTGAGTCCACTCAAGCAAACACCTCAGTGAGTCCGCTCAGTGAGTGAGTCCGCGTTAAACACCCGCTCAACTGTTGAGCGGATACAATCATTGCCGGACTCACTGCTGGAGTTGACCGATAGGTTGATATTGACAAAGAAGTCTGCTCTTTCACAACCCCTTAATATGTACATATGTACGAGTACACACATGATGTACACATATCTTATGATGGATAATTCGAAACCTAATTTGTTGCTGGGTTATATTATGAAATAAAAACGTAAAAGATAAAAGCATGACTACTCCATTCCATCTGCTCAACATTTAAAAGAAAAATAATAAATCACTTCAAAAGCTTCCTTACTTTTTCAAACATTATTTGAAGACCTTTTATGCCAAAAGTTGTGTTTCTTTACTTTTATCTCATTAGCTATGGGAAACTTTTAAAAAACATTTAAAAGTCAAAACCCCAGACAAGATATTCCCTCAAGAAACCCTTTTACTTAAAACAAAAAAAAACTCAAGAATGATCCTTTGCGTCCACCAGAACACCAAAGGCTTACTTTAGTAGATACTATATAATTTTGATGTGAAGTGGTATCTTACCGATGGGAAGCTCTCTGCCACCGAAATGAACACCAAAAGGGCTATTAAGAGTAGTGGCGCACTGATGATTACGTAATGAAGACACAGCCTGTAAAAAGAATGGAAAGAGATTAAAAATACAGTCTAGCCTTGAGATGAACAAAAAAAAATCAGTGTACCGTATATTTTTTCATTTTATTCACTCCCTGAGGACTGAACATTTAAAAGGGTACTCTTCAAAAGAAAAATACTTAAACTAAGGGAGGTGAGGTCGCTCCAGGTGCATTTTATAAGACTTTAACTGTGAGAACTTCTCTAAATAAATAAAAAGCAAAAAGAGAATGGAATGGATAAAAAGTTTTCTAGTTTCCTTTTTCTTTTCAAATGCATTTCAGAGTTAAAAGTCCCCTGCAGAATATTTTTCAGAGAGATGGTGAATTATGTGGTTTTCCCTCTAACACTCTACCCTCTACGTTTCCTTAATACCTTTAATTTGAGAAAGTGTTTTTCTTTTCTCCTTTTTAAACATTTAAGATTTAAGGTGTGCTCTAGTTGTGTTCGTGAAAATCGAAAGAGAGAAGTTTACAAATAAAGTGCAGATCAATCATTGCATTTTCCACCCCATCGTTTTAAGCCCTATCCAAAGAAAATCTCCCGTTCATCCAATTTTCCCGTCATTGTTTAAAAGCTCTAAAAATGATTTGACCATTTGACGCGTCCCGCAGCTGGTAGATAGCGCACAATGATGGATAGGAACGCCAATTTAGTGTTCTTTACGGGCCCGCACACATTTTCGCCATTATTGTCTGGTGTCATTTCTAAATGAGACTCGGAATTTACGGTATCTCTGAGTAAGCAGGCAAACGGAATTTTACAACGTCGTTAAATTGTTGCTTTACTATTGCAATTGTAGTCCATTTTATTTAAGTATGGCACTCAGTTACCACAAACTGATTGTCTTTCACTTAATTTAGGGTTAAAGGATATCGCGTTACCTTTTAAATTGAAGTGACCTCTTGAACGCAGGACATTGAATTATAATATTTATGCAAAATACAAGAAATGGTAACTAATTTAGACTACATGTATCTATCTATTAAAACTTTCATTGAATAGGGCCTTTCGGTTAGCACGTTCTCAGTGAGACAAGTGAGACAACATTTTGAGCAACCGTCTCAGTTGTTTCAGTTGGGTTGACTAATTGGATTAATCAGCTGATTTTGACATCGGATTTTGATCTCTAATTGATATAAAGTGGTGTACATTTTTTTGTGATAATTCAAGAGAGATGCGAGGGTTTTTTCTGGTAGATAGTAGGTAGCACGTGTAGCGACGTCTTCCGTGTTTTAATAATACAATAACAATACTTCCGTGGCTGACATTGATGCGTTCGCTCAACTGTCCAAAGGTCTGGTCTTAAACACATTAATGGCTTATGCAAAGTGGATCATCGTGTGTCACTCTAATAGAAAACGTCATAATTTCTGCATATGGCTCCTGTAAGCGTGAAGTTTACAGTTACGTTATAAGCATACGTAAAATGCCTAATATTAAACAACAAGAATGTAGAATAATTGTGCCAATGCGGAATAATTCGTCAGTAATTTTAAGATAACGTACATTTCGACGGAGATTTCTCCGGCATTCGGTACCAACTGAGCTTGGCCGGGCGCTTCGAGGAGACAGGTATCATATGGAACCATGTAATCTCATCCAGGTCATCCCTTATGGAAAATTACTAATGAACACTGATAAACACTATTGAAATCCGATTAGTGGTCATTATTTTGTCAATAGTGTCCATAAGCGACATGATCAGTACTAAATAAGTAACTGATTATAAAAAATCATCAGTATTGATCAGAATTGCCCAAAATGGAGCAATACGCTGATGCCCTTACGATTTTTCCTGTTCTTCACGTTCAATTATTGGGACTACAAATTAGTTCGGTCCGTTTTTTTTGAGTGTTCAAAAATGTGTATATTTCAAAACAAAATGAATGAACAGATCAATTAAAGAATTATCCATCGCTGGCTACTACATTTTCCCATATCTCAGGCAATTTTTGAAATCCATCTAGAAAAAAATGTCTCGTCTTCAGGCGCTTCAAATCTGCAGCTAATTTTCGATTTCTGCGAAAGAACCTGCCAAACCGTGCTGCATACTTCGGAATAACCAGTAATCAGAAGAAACAATGTCCGAAGAATACAGGGAATGCGATAAAATATCCAATTTAAGCGTTCCCCAATATTTTTTTAGGAAATTGTGCGGCATGAGGCCGAGCGTTATCGTTAAGAATAATTGCTTTATCCAATAAAATTATTTCTTAAAAAATTGCTAGTCAAAGACCAAATGAGATGAAGCAAAAAAAGCAAAATCACGGCGGCAAAAAAAAACATTCCATGAAATTACTAAATGTGAAATGAGAAAGAGATCCTCTTGGGTCGGTCTTTTATATCGTCGTATAAGAGATACGTAGTACCTACATGTTCCTTTTCCGTGTGGTTGTACTTAACTTGTGTTTGTCTCTTTCATTTTTAGCAGAGTCTGTCGCTCTTATTACATCAATTATAATATTACATTTTTTTTGCAATGCAATAGATTGAATCGTGCTTTGCTGTTCATATTTTCTCATTATATTACGCCTTAAAGTTTTATGTGTCAAAAAATGTACAATACCTCGATGTACCGTTACCTTTAACTTCAATAATTTTCTGAATTCCAAGAAGTTTTTTGTAAAAGAAAAAATTTGAAAAATTGATTGTGAAAAATTCCCACTAAAGTCCTTTAAACACCAAAAAAGCCACGCCAAACCCTTTTCTCACATTATCACCTTCTAATAGCCCCGACCTTATCCTCTCAATAAATTCAAATATCACCTTGGGGGATAATATATTTCCTTCCTTCCGGGCAAATATGTATCCGGAGCCGTACATTAATATTTTATGCTTCCTCTACACCATCCTAAGGACCATATTCTTAACACCACATACCAATTAGAGTTTTGAATCTACATAAATATATTTCGCAGAACGAAGCTGCAATTTTAACGAGAGAAGTTCTCTGCATAAAAATTTGCGCTAAAACACCTCCAAAGCTCCGCACTTCTACCGCACAACTTGAGATATGTACCTGCTGCTGTCGGCAGACGAGTAGAATTTATGGGACGCTGAGTTTCAAATAAAATGGAACAGCTACAAATCCCTCTTGAGTAATAAAGCCATCCTCCCAAGTGACACTAAAATTTTAATGCGAAGCCTGAAGCGAGTACAGAATGAAAGAAACGGGTTCGTCTGACACTCGAAGAATCCGCCACACTTACTACGACCTTAAATAAGGCATTATGTTACTTACTCCTCCGGGAGGTGAACAAATAGAAAAATTAAATTTTCGGCTTTTCCCCAAAAAAAAAAATGAATTTATTTTCGCGTCCTTCAGCAGTTGTGGAAATGGGAAGGGGATGATGTGTGTACTTGTGAATGGATCCGCCTGAAAGTGTTTTCTGGTTAGACGCCCAAAAATTTGAGAAAGATAGCAAGTAATCCAATTTTCCGAAACCTGGAGGGGGGAGTGTAATAAACATGCATAGTGAATCAAGGACAGGTCCATGTCAACGCGGAAACATTCTTCCCTTTAAATTTTAAGCAGCGTAAATTTGTTTATTTCCGGCTTTTATCATCACAGTTCCGGAACTCTGCTCTCGGGAAGCTTTAGTCGTATACATTTTGCATTCACAGCTTCCGGCACCTGCCCGTACCTTTTTTGTTTTCTCATTTTCGAAAAGTTTTAATAGCAGTTTTAAGCAAAAGTAAATTTTTGGGATATTAAATTGGGACAGTAAATATACCTGCACACGTCGGGCCTTTTCAGGCTTTCAACTAACAATAAGTGGCAAAAAAGGGACGTTCATTCGCTGAATCACAGATATGTGTGCCTGAATGGGCCGGGCTGAAGAATTTCAAAGAAATTCAATTACAGGAGGATATCCTTTTGTGCTCTACAAAAAGCTAGGGCTCCATTTCACATCTTACTGTAAGTGCAAATTGAAATATGTAACTCATTCGGAATAGTAAAGGTTTTCTTCGTTCTTATTTATTTTATTCTATCGTGCTAAGTGCGAAAATGGCAGTTATTGAATACGGGTTACTAAAGTGTTTCTCAAATTCGAGAAATCGATTTTGAAGGTTTCGTACAAAACGTGTAAATAACAAACAAATTGGCCTAATTTTATGGAACACATTTTTAATGTAGTTCTTCACCACTTCAAAAATTCGAAAGGCTTGGAAGCTAGCTAAAGTTATACCAATAACAAAATGCAAAAAGGAATCGTTCGTTACCCTCTCATTTCTAACCTATTTTAGTCTTTTGCCTTTATCAAAAGTCTTGAAAAAATTAATTCAAATACAGTTGACCACCTTAGACTTCTGGCTCGTTACAAAATTGCAAACCCAATTCGGATTTTAAGTTTCCTCTACAGAACTAATAAAAAATTATTTAACTAACCGATATCAAAGCGTTTGTGTCAATTATTAAACCTCTGAGCCCATCATGATTTCTGTAGGTGTTCCCCAAGGTTCAATTCTTGGGCCTTTAATCTTCTCCATTTATATCGACTGCAACAAATGTTAACAGTGATATTTTGAAATACGCTGATGACGTACAGCTTTATCGAGGTGTTCGTGATAATGAAATCTATGATATACATATGTATATTTAAAAAGAAATTTAAAATTTTCCCCCGTTACGGATGGTCAACAGCGTTAAGAATCTGGGTATTGTTTTTAATCAGAATTTAACTTGGACTAACCATATTAATTTAAATCCGTCGGTCAATTTAAGCCATCTTACATTGCAACTTGTAGACATAAAATAAAAATTGTGATCAACAAAAAAAATTCTATGGCACCTATCACTTGCACCCAAAAAAAAAAAACATCGAAAATGTTCCCGAGTGTTACATTTTCCCTAAATTTCCCTAAATAAGTCAATTTCTTTACTCTAGAGGCCACAATTTGCTCCCTTGAAAAGATAAGATATATTCGACGATAGTGAACAACTAACAAATCTTCACAATGAGTTCCAGTTCCAGCACTTCATAACATATTTAAGAACCAAAGCAACTACGCCCATATCCCAAATTAGCTTGAAATGGGACACCGCATGTCTGGGATTTATTCGATTAGGTCTGAAACCGAATATAACAATGAGCTAAGTTTCACTCCATTATTGCTTTCGTGCAGTTCAATCCCACGCAAAGTCACAAATGCTCGGAAAGATTCTGTAGATGGCTATTTACAGGTACCCGAATCGATTGCTTGAAAAGGAGGACTCACCTTGGCAGTATCAAAGCGGAGTACAGAAGGTCAACAATTTGCACCAAGAGCGCCGCAAATAGCGGCACCGACGAGTATGGCTCCCGATGGGCTGAATAAGCTGCCTCCAGTTCATTGTTTTTGAATGTCAAAAATATCGTTGTATCCTTGGAGAGATCTCTGAAATGAAACGACGAAAAAAGGCATTAAAGCCTCCCGAGGAGACAATTCAACTTTCACACCTACCCGTGGCCATCTCGTGACACTAATTCTTTTCTGAGGCGCTGCTTGAAGTCCTCCTCCTTCTCCTTGTCGGCAGCAGTGGTCCCATCCTCGTCCCCAGAGTTCGCCTGGAAATAGAACAACGAGAATGCAATATTGCTGGGGGAGTGAAATGATGAAAATAACTTTGCAATTTATCACACATCCAAACTCAATGAGTCCCCAACCCCATCCCTTGTCCAACTCTGAGGGGCTTAACTGGGTGTTGCATCCATCTGTGCCAGAGGCAGAATCTTTCAGGACTTCGAGTGTACCCAAAGCTTTTTATTTTCATGATTGATTGGAATTAATAGCTTCCACAAAATTGGTGGCGCATATTTTCAGGCACTAGTGCAAACACAATGAGCCAATAAGGAGGATGGCATGGCTCCTTATAGCAAAATGACTGTCTTTATTGGGAAATACAAATACCTTTACGTCTGAGGTAGCATGAGCATGATGCACATTAAATGGAGGAAATTGTTGGGGAGTAGCAGGTACGTGCCGTTTTTTAAACAGTTCCAAGACAAGCGGAAATTGCAAAATGACATATTTCAAAAGAGCACAGACAGACTACAGTAAATACGCGTTCGGGTTGCCCACTCTACCAAGTTCGTCTCTCGCGTCGCGCAAGCTACTTGATACAGCATAGCAGTGCGCAGACGTGTATCGTGCTTGGTAGTGACTCCAACAACAATTATTTGCAACATTTTCGTTTTTTAGTTTATATTTTTCTCTACCAATTAGGGGTTGAATTTTTTTTTTCAAACTCAAATGGAACATACATTATGCATTGAATGTACTATTTCCATCCTATCCAATAAAAAAGAATCCTCGAAATTGGAGAACCCAGTACAAAGTTATGGGTACAGTCAACATGTGAAGGTTTTAGGGGCGCTGATTTCGAATCTGTCTACCAAGCAATCCAATATAGCGATCTTAACTCCTCAATTATTTTGTAATGTAATATAAAGAAGTCTTTCGAGTAACTTAATTCAAATCTACCAAAATTTAAGATGGCGGACCCAAAATGGCTACCGGAAAAAGTAAACTTCAAGGGATTGCCATGAAATTCAAAACCAGAAAGTTTTCGGGGTCGCTGAATTCGAACCTATCATCAAAATTGTCGAATTCCTACTGACGGTTCCAATATGGTGACCGAAATTCATCAATTGGGTCGTTTCATGTCTTCGTGGTCGGTGATCTCAAAGATCTCTCGGATCCAATATGAATGTTAAGTACCAAGACAATGAAATTCTTTTTTTGGTTTCTTTCTCTTCTTGCAACACTCATTTTCCAAAAGTTTTTTGATTCTCTCGTATTATTTTTTAATTTTTTTTTGATATTCTTTGCTCTTTAAGGTTTAAACAAATAAATCTGAAATTTCACAAATCTCATCCAGCCATCGAATATTGTGGTGCATCTTTAGATGAGTCAGATTTGGACGATTGGCATATGTGGTAACGGATTGGGGGTCATTTTTTCCATTCTATTTTTTCCATGTCCAAATTTTCCATCCCATTTTTTCTATAACCCAAAATTTCCATTGCCCAAAATTTCCATAGCCCAAAATTTCCATTGCCCAAAATTTTTGTAAGAGGCAATAATTCAATCAGTAGACATTTTGTGAAAGGCAAATATTCAGTTATGGAAAAAATAATTGATGGAAAGAATGTACTAATGGAAAATTTAGAATGGAAAAAGTGACCTCTTACCGAAAAAATGACAATGGAAAAAAGAATCCAGTGGAAAAAATTGACCATGGAAAAAAAAGACAATGAAAAAAAAAACCATGGAAGAAGAAAAGAATGAATGGAAAAAATGTCCTAGTGGAAATTTTGGCATGGAAAAAGTGACCCCCTTCCGTGGTAACGTCCACTGTTTTTTTTTTACCAACACTTTAGCTAAACGAGTTTCACAAAACTGAGACGATTTCAAAGACATATTACTAAATTCCGATTAAGCTAAATTGTCGTCTAGCTGTAGCAGGCCATTTTGTTTCAGCAAATTTTGACAAAGCCACTGATAATTGCGGAATTCACTCAAGTGCAACGGGACATCACTCGATATGATGGAAAAAAAAATCTTCAAATTTTGACAACTACTGTCCGGGATATTTCTTCGTGAAAGTTTTATTTTACTATTCATATTCGCAGGACCGAGGCGGATCTAGCATCACATTACTCGATAGAGTTTAAATAAACTTAGGCAAGAAACAATATCGTGTCTAGCGGCCATAATTTTTTTTTTTGCAACCAGTAATACCTACTCATGAAACTGAAATGAATCACATTATCATATCCTTTGATGGGGTGAACAGAAAGTCTGGAAAACGTGGCTTCCGGCATTTAAAAAAAAAATCCTACCTAATTGGTTGCGGTTTCGCGTACGAGGTTCTTCCCCAAACAGTTTGTCATACACACTGCCAATGTTCGGGGTACGGTCAACTCTATACATCGTACATCGTGAAAAAAATACGATGGCCTGTGGTTCTAACGACACCTCACTTGTTAAAATTGAACGAGCCTTTTCGTAGAAAAGTGGTTACAGGCAACTTTACACACTTGCCTCGCCCTGTACACATAAAACATTCTCTACTGTTTTTCGTAACACAAATCGTCTAAAAATTTGAAATTGCCAAATTGACTGCATGAGGCTCATTTTCTCAAGGCATGTCAAAATTGGATCATCAAGAAAACATAAACAAGAGAGAAAATAGAAAAGATAATAGAACTGCAAAAAAGGAATTTAATAAAACCAGCAAACAATTAATCGACCTTACACTGTGGGTTGTGTAGGACTGCGCATTGGACACTGTTTTATTATTAGGTTGAAATAATAAATACGTACCTACAACAACAAAATGCGCTCACATACCATATCTTATCCCACCCTATCTGCCTGTTGTTTGTTGACCTATTTTTGCTCAAAAGCCCTACGTGATAAAGACATCACCTTTCCAGTATCCTAAGTTACGCACAAAATTCTTTTCGTTCAAAAAAATCACCTGCCATTCTTTGGAAATAAGAAAAAGGTCCAAAAATATGTTACAGTTGAAATTCTTTCATGCAGTGTGAAGGCATCAAGCGCGTATTGATTTTAAGGGGGCTGTGGGAGCACTTAAACCCACTTAAACCCAACTTAACGCTCCTATGGGTTTAGCAAGAGCTAAAGGTGACGCAAACAAGCTCATAAACATTACGAACAAAACACCAAAGCTGTGGACCTACCTTTGAGTCTTCGTCCGGAATAATCTCCACGGAATCCACTTCGGTCATATCCTTAACGACGGTGTCAGGCCTCGGGCTGGCGTTCGTCGTTCCATTCTTCTTTCCGGCTGAGACGAACTGCAAATAAAGGGAACCGCAAAGCTAAATTTATTTTACGCTCAAAACAGGGATTCTGATGGATCAAGGGGAAAGGACGTTCTAGTGGCCGTCTGTACCACGTCGTCCAATTAGAGCCATAATCCTGCATGCACCGCGAGACCCACACAGTGCAGACGTATGCCATTCTAAGGTGAGCGCTGGCACCTACATACATATAACTTTAGCACAATCATTTTGTCAGGACTTCAAGTTCTCCTCGTGCTTAGAGTTCTGCAACTTTTTCCCTATATCGTACCACAGCACCACATCGTACAAGATCGCAGAAAGTATTTTGCTTGCCTCGCACTTCAAAGGCTGTGTGGAAATTGTGCCAAAGTTTGTACAAGACTACACGCCATCCCCCCTCCCCATATTGGACGGTATCTCTTGAAAAAAAAACGAGTTGGTGTTGCGGGGGCCGTTGAAAGGACAAAGTTTGCTTGCTAACTCCTCAAGTTCTCGGGATAACGCAATTCTGTTCTCCTCTGATTCTGAGTGTGATTTGCTTTTAGTTCGATTAGGTAATTACTGGAGTTGGAGTTTGTCGAAAACTTGGTGGTATCAAGAATTTTTTGGAATGATTATTGCTTTTTAAAAGAGAGTGGATTTCGACTAAGGAAGGAGGCTGGTTTTTGTCAGAACGTTCTGAGCAATCCAATTGTCTGATAATTGTGTTGATTTTCCCTTGTAACTTTGGAATCAATCAGGGAAGAGGTAACCTTGTGAGTTTTTCTCGGTATATTAAACGAGGAAGGTATGGGTGATTGGAGCAATTATTGTATAAAAGATAGCTTTCCAAATATTGACTTAAACATGTTAATACTCGATTAAAAATTGATAAAGCCTAGAAAGAATTAAGTGAAGCAAATAAAGTACATAATAAAGGATGCCTCAAAACCTTTCATTTTGAATGTGGAATCATTTAATGAATCAAACAAAGAATTCTGACATTATCTAACACACATCTATCATCAGCAAGCTTTAACAATAAATCATGGACAATCGGGCAACGCATAAAACTTGTGAAATGGTGCGAATTTGCAGAGACGCCCAGTGGTTTGAAATCGCGATTTCGTGGCCAAAACCCTAAAAATGAAGTTACAAGTTTGGGACATTTAACATTTGGAACGTGTTACTAAGTCCCCGCTGCATCTGTTCTCGCGATTAATAGACCCCAGATAGCCTTTTATACCCGGTATACGGTATATATATACGGTTCAGTTTTCAGTGCCGCAAATATTAGTAAAGTTCAGAGGTGGATAAAATTGTTAATATTTGTGTGTTTGCCAAGTTTTAACATGGAATCTCTTCCTCAAAGTAAGAATTATTTATTTAATGTTCGTGCACAATATTGTTTAATTCTAAAATGCACTTTTTGCTACTCCGGTTTTGACGTCCACATTTCTAAGAGAATGCACGCTCCGAAAGAGGTTATTTAAAAATTTTATTTTCCCATTTGCTTGTAACATTTATGCCACTAACAGAACTGTATGATGTAGTAGTAATGAATTGTTATTAGTAATCATGTGTTTGATTGTCGACGCTTTTTCCATATAGTTGACTTTTTCCTATATATCTAAAACACGTTAAAAAGCACATTATCGAACGAAAATAACAAAATTTGAAATAAATTAGCATTTAATAATTGATTTATTGTATTTTCCAACCAAATTAACAATAAATCCATGATGGGAGATCTTGTACCTCCCGCCAATTTATTTTTGGAAATTTTGAGTTCAGATTTATAATCAGCGTCTTCGAAAACCCTTATATACAGAGTTTCGCGGAAATCATACAACAGCTTTAGGTTTTGGCCACGAAATCGGGATTTCGAACCACTATGAGACGGTACGATATGCATGTCCAGGGAGTTAGCCCCGCCTTTTTCGAAACAAACAAAAAATTACAGTTGTGCTGCGTTGTGTTGCTTCGCAAAATTCGAAATTCGAAAAACTACGGAAATATTTTGTAAAAGAAAAATTAAGTCAATAGTCATTTTATAAACGGTAAATTTTCCCTTTGCGTATTGATTTATGCCCATGTGCGATGCATTTCGGGGTCCCGACGTACACAGGGCTAAATATTATAGGTAAAGATTCCGGTGGCTGTTTATATTTTTATAATAACTCGACTTTTACAAATAGCTAATGATGAAAAATTCAGAACAGGTCAATTTGTCGGTATCACTCTACCGATATTTTTATTTAACCTTTCCCTATTTTTAGTGCCTCTCATTCTGTGCGCAGCCAGATAATCACAAAAAAACAGATAAAACACAATCAAATTAAGGAATGTGAAAAAAACATGACTTCCTCCCAGAAACTGTTCGGTTGAGTTTATAATTCTGTTCTCTGTAGAAGGACAGGAGAAGTTTATTAAAATCATGTCACGGCCAACACAGTCCTTCTCTACTTCTAGGCAAATCCCTTAATCCCGACAAGCTCTCCCCCTCATCTCATTATCCTTCTGAAAACAAATTAAGCGCTTGCAGATAAACTTCTTTATCATGAAAGCGCAAGACATTCGTAATGAAGCAGCCCAAGTTTTGCAAGTTTCTCTGATTCGAGACAGAAATTGTTTCCGATGCAAACAAGGATAAGCTAATTAGCAAACCCTGGTGCACCGAAGCAGGAACAGTGCCTGAAACTTTTCACAAAACCCCAAGTTGAGGACGTGACAATGAGGTGGACGGGTGTGTATTGGTCAGATGCAACCCCTAGGGAAAAATTACGGGTGAGGGGAAAGGAGTTCAGGGTGTATCAAAATCTGTCAGGAGCACTTCTGAGTTCCAATGGGGGCAGAATTGGAGAGCACGTGGATCGGTGCAGCGTAGGTACCGGTAAATCACGGCAGAATTTAATCAGACCTCAATCAAAAGAGACAGGGGACAGGTATTGGGGCTGGGTTGTTTTCTTCCCCAATCACTGAATGACCACGTCAATTTTATCAGTGCACAAACCTCGTCCTAGCCCCGGATGGAGGACGGGAAGGGAATAGTCATGGATTGTTTGCCAAACAAAAGATCAGGGCTTCTCTAGCAAGCCTGTCCAACTTGGTCGGCTTGAGGTAAATAATTATGGAAACATCGACCCGACAGTAGCGGAGAGGGGGCTTGCATAATTAAAGGCATTTCCAGTTTCGCCCTCAAGTACTACCACTGAAAGTTAAGAGCACAATTACAAGGGTTTCTCTTGACCTCTGACACAAGTATGACGCAGTAAACCTTTCATGGAGTTTAAGACGACCCGGGTGGGTGTCCGGGGAGCCGGAGTAGGTACACCGTGTTGTACTCAACAACTTTTTCACATAATTTGGTCGATTTTAATGGGAGGAAAATGGAAATTGTCAGTACGGTAAAGTTTCTAACATTCTAAGTAATTGTTTTGCTCTTCCCGCTTCCTAGCTGTTAATACGATACTATCTCCGGAAGATTTCAAAAACAAACTCCAAAGACGAAAGACGGAATTTCTAATTACTCGTAGCTCCGAGGGCATTTCGCCTCGACTGGTCTCATTAGGTGCGAACTCTGTAAGCTCGCAAAGTTTTGTCACAGCACCAGGTGAATATACTTACCGGCTTTAATACTTTCATTATGAAGTACGTTTTTAGTCCAGCTATGCGGAGGGCTTCCTCGCGTTTCTCCCCGAATGCCGGCTCCACCTCGAATTCCCCGCTCAGAAACCCTAGAGTTTTTTCCGAGATGTGTACCCGCCTAGAAGAGTGAGAATATAAAAGTTATTTCACTTAAGTAAAATATTCCGAAATGTGAGGGATTGGGGAACCTGAAAAATTGAAAGAGGGAAATATGATACCGTGCCGTGCACTGAACATAAAAGGTTCATTAGAAGGTGCCAGCATCTCGCAAGGGCTAATTTTGTTTTCCTGTTGGGCATAATTTAGCACGATCAGATGTTCTTTCCTGCTGAGAAATGGTCGTCACAAAATGGAAAACGTGCTGGATGTTGGTTCGTAGGATTGGAGAAATAACAGGAAAGGCAACGTGAGCTAGTATAGTACATGATATGAAATTTAATATCGCGTACAGGACCAGTCCCGATATATTTATGGAAGCTCCGGACAGGCTATAAAATCTTAAGGCCTCTTGTTGTTAAGTTATTTAAATACTAAGGTTCCCATCTTGCCGTGGCTTAGAGGCATAAAGTATCGTATTATCAATTTTCGTTAAAATTGCGATACGGTTTATTTTCATATTACAAGCACTTTATCTTGTAGCTTGGTTTCCATACACACACCAAGAATGTTTGAAATATTTTAGAAATATTAAATATTTTCTTCCAAAGTTCTAAGCACTGAAAGCATTCTATTTATATGATAATCTAATTTTTATTTATGCTATGTCATTGTAGAGAGGTATTTATATGTATGTGTGACATCACATGTAGTACTCTATCTAGAGCTACACCAAGCGATAAATAAAGGAATTTATTCGGACATTTTATGCTCGAAAACAAGGAGAGAGACACATAGATAATAAAACATTCCCCGACTAATGAAGCACCTGGTATTAACGGCAAACCTTATATTTGTCAAAAACTACTTCCTAAAGCTGGACTCATTATCCTCTGTTTTATTATAAACTAATGTCTAAAATCACAATATTTTTCACGTGAAATACAAAAGTAATCCCGATACTAAAACCTGGCAAACCTCCTGAAGGTCAACCTATCGACCTTTTAGTCTATATTAAGCAACATTACAAAAATACTGGGAAAGATGATACACTTTAAAATCATGGGTTTTGTAGATGACTATAAGATATCACCCTACCAACAGTTTGAACTTCGACCCTTTTTAGGTTAACCCAGCATATCAAAAATCAGCTCAACAAAAATAAGTGTATGTGGGTCACACTGACGTGTAGCTTAGCTCCTCCATTTCCAACGAGTCCAGTAACGCGTTAGTACGACTAAAACTGTGGTCACAGCAACGTGTCCCATAAATCATGTCGAAATTCGCAGCGTTATCCGTTATATCGTTGTGAAAGAAAAATTTCCGTCTGAAGTTTTTAGCGAGATCAAATCGGTTTATGGCGAAGGAGCAATTAATCGCAGGAGTGTGTTTAAATGGTGTCGCGAATTTAAAAACGGTCGTACTGATGTGCACGACGAACAAAGAAGTGGAAGACCGTCGACTTTGACTGATTCACTTAATGAAAAAATTGAGGAAGCAGTTCGTGGCGACCGCAGATTGACTTTGGATGAACTTTCGATGATGTTTCCACAAATCTCCAGATCTTTGCTGCACGAAACAATCACAGAAAGACGAGGATTTCATAAACTGTGTGCAAGGTGGGTCCCAAAACAGCTGACAGAGCAGCACAAATTGAATAGAGTGGCAACCGCCAAAGAGTTTTTGGAGGGGTATGAACTTGAAAGTAATGATTTGCTGCACTTTATTGTTACAGGGGACAAAACTTGGGTTGCCCACTATACCTCTGAAACCGAAAAACAATCCTGGCAATGGCGTCACACTTCATCACCCTTAACCCAAAAACAAGGAGAGGTGAACAAGTGGGTAAAGGAGTTGGCGGCAGAGTTTTTTGACCCAGGCATAACAAAATTGGTCCTTCGTCTCACTACGTGCATCGAGAGGGATGGCGGGTTCGTGGAAAAATTGGATTGAAACCTACAAAAATCTAGTACACTTACTTTCTGGACATGCCTCGTAATATTAGAAAAATTAAAACGCACAGCGGATACATTTTATGAACAGTATTGATGGTCCCAAAATCCCTGCTTGAACAAATAAATGACGCGTCAGTCCTTATACTGTGCTTCCATAGGAGTGTTTTATACTTTTACGGACCCCAAAATTTAACAAATGTAAGCGTATATCTCTGTGACTGATTATCCATCCATTCTGGAGCCATATCTACATGTACACATATGTTTATTCTTTAGGAGGGTTTTTGTGGTGACTGGATTGGCATGTGTTCCCTAATGCATTTCTTTTTTTCCCTAAATAGCTGGGTCAGTTGATGGGTCATTAATCATGGATACTTCGGAGAATATGTTAGGTATCCTCAGACGACAGTCATTTTAGTTGTGAATTTAGCTTATACTTATGTATGTAAATTCTGACCTCTCTGCTTTCTCCAGTTGGTGCAAGCTGAACCAGCTTCCATTAAATATTGACAAATGTACTTACATGCACTTTACGCGTTGGAATACTGTAATCTCTTTTAATTATACTATTGACGGATGCTCGCTACAGAAACTCGACTCAGTGAAGGATCTAGGTGTCTGGTTTAATAGCCAGTTTTTTTTTAATATCCACATTGATACCATCATCAGCAAAGCTAACTCCACCCTTGGTTTTGTCAAGCGTTGGTCGAAAGAATTCAATGACCCATACGTCACAACACAAGAATTCTTTATTGTACCTTCGTCAGACCTATTCTGGAATACGCCTGCCTAGTTTGGTCTCCGTCGTGTAGAACTCAGGTGCGCCGTCTTGAGGCGGTCCAGAAAAGATTCCTCAGGTTCGCTCTCAGGGATCTTCCTTGGACCAATCCGTTTGTTCTACCCCCTTATGAGGACAGGCTCAAACTGCTCTCCTTGCAGACTCTCGAGACGCGTCGCATTAATGCTCAAGTGGTTTTCGCCATGGACTGTATGTTGGGTCGAATAAATTCGCCTGAGATTGTCTCTTTCTTCTCTGTTGCTGTCCCTGCTCGTGCACTGAGGGAACATTCTTTCTTCCATGTTCCATTTCATCGCACGAACTACGGTATGTCAGAACCCATCACGTCAATGTCGCGTGCTTCTAACCACGTCTTCCACGTTTTAGACTTTAATCTCACTAGGAGCGAATTGAAAAATCGGCTTCGTTGGGGTTGATTCTTGATTAATTTTTTTCAATTGTAGTAATCAGACCCTTGATGAATGTATTAAATATATATATATATATAATATATAATATATAGTATGTAATCTCCTAAATTCTAGAGGCATATCAAGTGATTCCTCATATCAAGAGGATAGGACACCATGTTAAGTATCGTTTCCTTCGCAGAGGTGGAGCAGAAAGCTAAACATCTAATGACTCATTGTCTACCTTCAACTTTATACAGCACGAATGCAAATGTCCCCTAACTAACTTTTCGGCTATCATACAACTGCTGCAGATGTGACAATAGCGCACCTATTGCTTCAACAAAGCTGTCAAGGCTATTGAGCCATTCTCATTTAAATTCCATTGTCAAAATTTCTCCCGGTCACCATTTAGTTATTTAAACTTCAGAAACTAAACTTCAGACTAAAATCGCATCGCTCCGTTTAGCTTGAAATATGGCACAACTTAACCCTTTAGAGATTCCGACCTC
This sequence comes from Neoitamus cyanurus, assembly GCA_947538895.1. NCBI lineage: Eukaryota > Metazoa > Arthropoda > Insecta > Diptera > Asilidae > Neoitamus > Neoitamus cyanurus. The sequence goes on along the minus strand of OX384544.1, from coordinate 15,123,584 downwards.
TAAATAAATGTACGTCGTACGTGACGCAATTTAAGTTTTATGGAAGCGATTTTTTGATTTAACTACAAAGGTCTTCTATAACTAATGCGCAACCGCGGTAGCGGGATTCAATAGCTCTAAAACGCTTTTCTTTGTGTGTGTGTAGTCGTCCAAGGTTTCCAGAAAAGCACATTGCTCGGTTTGCTCAGAATCTTTTACAGCTACGGAAATAAGCGTCATATAAATACTCAAAGGCTCTAAGGGTATGAGCAAAAAACATATTTTTACATTCCCTTATTTATACATATATAATTATTATAATGACGGCGTGGGGGTGGCAGGAATGCTATGGAGGCACCATTTCCTACTAAGAACCATTTGGATACGAGTGTTTCCCGACCCAGAAATATTGCTAAAAATGCCATTCATCAGCATTTTCCTTTTCTCTATTCACATCAATTATAATTGTGTTAAACCAACGAACAACGTACACGTCACGGCACGGTAGATGGCTGGCAAAAAAGGGTGCGCTTTTAATTACCATTTCATTTTTCCAATTTTTGACTTACCCAGCCTTCCCACTTGATTCCATCTTGTTAGCTAGTTCAACATCCTTTGAGTAAACATCAAATTGCCACTGCCTCTGGCCGAGTATGCCAGCCAGTACAGCGCCCGTATGGATGCCCACCCTCATGTCAACTGGTGAATTTGTTTTTTGCTGAACATATCTGTAAATAGGATAAAGAGAGGGCGGACGGATAAAACAAAAACCTCTCCATCTGGGCGAGTTGTGCAAAAACACCGGAAAAATCGATATCAATAACATGAAAGTGACTCTCACTTGATTGCCTTCACCATAGACAGGCCCATGTGGACACAGAGGACGGCATGATCTGGCCGCTCGACTGGAGCCCCACTGATGCAATAGTAGCAGTCGCCAAGAATTTTTATCCGGAGCTGGTGGTACTTCTGCAACGAGACAAAATTGAGAATAATTAGATTTTTCAATTACTTCGCCAAATGCCTGCACAAGCAGAAAAGTTATACCTCGGCCAGGCGATCGAACCGCGCAAACAACTCGTTCAGCATCTTAACGAGATCCTGGGCACTGTAAGTCGACGAAATAGCCGTGAAGCCAACAATGTCGGCATAGAGGATGCTGTTGGGAAAAGAAAATGGGAATTAATCTTCTACTATTCCTCCGTGGCTGGACAAGGCAAGTTCAGGAACATGCTTCTGCCAGGGCAAGGATTCCGGGATGATTGCATTTTGCGAATAACAGGGATAATGCAAAAAAAGAAATTATCCGTATATTGAATTTTATGTTTTCATCGAAATCAATATTTTCTGACCGCAGTACCGTACACAGTGGACAAAAGGTGGTTTGCAGAAAAAACTTCATAACTTTTGAATGGACGAACCATTTGCATAACTTTTGTTTGCCTCATTTAGGGAAGATTCAAGACATCGATTAAAATAAATTTGAATTTTAAAGTTGGGCGAAATTCAGTCTCGCCAGACATTATTTTCTGAAAGAGAATATCTGGTGCAGGGCCCTCAGCAATGGTTTTCTTTCATGAATTTTTCATCAGGAAACGAAAACTTATAATTTAATTGCATTTCAATAAATATACTCGTATACATATTTCAAAGGATTGTAGGACGTTTTTTTCAATTCTGAAGGGACCCCGCATTTTTTGTAGATAAAATGGCTCCCAGACACTGAAGTTTTCTCATGGGTACGTACACTCAGAGAAAAAACGACTGTAAAATTGCCCAACATGGTTTGGGTAAAAAATTTTATATGGAGTTTGAAAACTGCACAAAATCCGAAAAAGTTCTTGTTTAAATTGTACCAGGCTAAGGCTTACAAATCTTTATTAATGCACCTAAAAAACCTTGGGTAATTCTCAACACCAAAATATTTAGGAAATTGGCTTCATATTTGTATAATTTTCCCAAAAACCACATGCAATGTTTTTGCTAAAGCCGGTTTGCTCTTTTTTCGAAGTTTTTATCTAAATTTTAACAAACTTGCATGTACATTTCACCACAGTATGATTAATTTGCAAAGGTTATTTGTGTGAAGTATGTATAAGAGGCTTGGTTACTTTTTACAACCGTTGTGTGAAATATCCACTACCAAAATATTGGGCATTTTAATTAAGCTTTGTCTTATTTTCCCAAAGTTCCTTGTCTGGGAATGGCTTTAGTAATTTGTCTAAATGTTTGGTAAATATTTCACCAAATTTTCGTGTAAAATCCTACAAAGCATGGTACTATTTGCACAAACAGCTTATGTTAAATTTTACCTAAACTAGTTATGCAAGTGTTAAAAGTTCTAACTTACACAATTACTAAGAAAAGCCTTATATGACTTGCCAAAAATTTGTATATAACAAATTACCTAAGAATACTTTGCTAATTTATCGAAGTTTTTGCTAATATTTTAATTAATTTCCGCGTGCAATTTAACCTAAAACTTGGGCAAATCTCCTAAAAACACGGCACGCGCGCCCATTATAAAAAGAGAAGCAGCGTGAGGTTCTGCTGTTGATGAAGGTATTGGCGCCCCGATTTTTGCCGAAATACTTGTATGTATTGCTCAAGTGAGAAGCGCCTGCTCCTAGACGTGCTTAGATAAAATAACCAATATATCGCTAGATTTCCCTATAATGCGGTAACTGGCATATATTGTATATTTTACACACATCAGTGCTCTCTCAGTGGAGCTCTCGCATTAACGGTCCTTTTTTCATGTAGTAGGGGCAAACTAACGGTGATAAAACATAATCAAATTGTGACTTGGTTGTGCGAAGTTGTGCTCCGTGAGTTGTGATAAAGTGACTAATATTTCCTTCATAAAGTGAGTTTATAGTTCTATACAATTCACAGACGAAGTGTTCCTTCGATTTACCTTCCTTCATTTGTGTATTTATATCTGGGCGAGCCGCTAAAATTTTGTAATTTTGCGTTTTTTTAATACCCTCTGAACAGATTTTCTACCATGGTAATATGCTTTGTTTGCCAGAGAAATTTTCCAAATGCTGATATTTTGGTGAGACACCTTAAAGTACTGCACGGTTGGGAAAAATACAGCTCCTTTAAGTGCTGTGAGAGTTCTTGTCGACAATCCTTCCAAAATGCTAAAGCATATAAAAAGCATTTAAAACGAGTTCATACAGCAAATGAATTTGATGCAAAAAGAGTTACAAATCATATAACTGATGATGAAATTGTTTTGCCTATAAGAGAAAGCAGCCCCATAATCCCAAAAGAAACATTACCAACTACTATTCCCGATTGTAATATCGATCTTAAAGATTTATATGAAAAAGTGCTTCAGTTTATATTACTTATACATAATAATAATAATTTTACGCGAAAAGACGTCACGGAGCTCCAAGCTAATATTAATAATCTTTTAATTTTTCCACTCTTGGAATATTTAAAGTCCTGTGCAATGCAATTTTGTGAAAAAGACGCTTTAGCACTTAACAATATGCTAAATTTATGCCAAAATCCCTATAAACAAATTAATTCCGAACATAAGCTTTTAAAAGAATTAGAAAAAAGAGATCTGTATAAAAAACCTACGGAATTTTTTATAAACAGACAAATATCGAATATTCATATAGGTGGTGTTTCATATATGAACGAAAAAGTTTCCAAAGGTGTGCTCATGCCTTTAGAATTTCAATTTAAAAAAATATTTCAAAAACAATTTATTTTAGAAGGATGTCTTAATAACATACAAAATTTATGTTTAAATAATTGTGAATTAGAAAACTTTGTTCAAGGCGAGTTATGGAAAGAAAAGATTAATATGTATCCAAACAAAACTCTTATTCCTTACTTCTTATATATAGATGATTTCGAAATCAATAACCCTTTAGGCTCTCATACTGGATCACAATCTGTAGTAGGAATATATTATATGTTTCCCACGTTGCAAAAATTATCGAAAACAAATAACATTTATTTAGCGGCTCTTTTAAAATCTGAAGATATGAAGCTCTACGGCAATGATTTAACAATTAATACTTTAGTCAAAATAATTACTTCATTAGAAGTCAATGGCTTACTTTTAGAACTAAATGATCAATATATAAGACTTCATTTTATAATGGGAATTATATTAGGGGATAATTTGGGTCTTAATTCTATTTTAGATTTCAACAAGTCATTCTCTGCTAATTACTTCTGCAGATTTTGTTTAGAAGAAAAAAGGCGGACTGTTTCTTTGTGCAGTGAAAATACATTTTCACTGAGAAATGAAGAAAACTATAAACAAAATGTCGAAACTGCAAACGGATTGTTAACTGGAGTGCGGAAAGACTCATTATTAAATAGTATACCGTCTTTTCATGTAACCAAAAATTTTTGTGTCGATGTAATGCATGACATTTTTGAAGGAATTGCTCATTACAATTTAGCACATATTTTAACGTATTGCATTGACAATAAAATTTTATCACTTCAAGGATTCAATAAAATCAAACAAAATTTTTCTTATGGCGACACTGAAATAGGGAACATATGCAAAGAAATTTCACAAAGTCATTTGCAGAGAAAGAAATTTAACACATCTGCAAGAGAAATGTGGACAATAATTCATTATTTGCCTCTTATGATTGGGCACTTATTGCCAGCAAATGACGAAGTGTGGAATTTTGCCTGTATCTTTATAAAAATAATCGAGTGTCTTCTTCTTTCAAAATTTACTTATAGTATACTTGCAGAACTTGAAGATCTTATAAAACAGCATAATTCATTATATATAAAATTGTTCAAGGATTCCTTGAAGCCTAAGCACCATTTATTGCTACATTATCCACGGATAATAAAGTATTCTGGGCCACCGAAACTCTATTGGTGTTTTAGATTCGAAGCAAAACACCGTGAATTTAAAACATATTCAAAAGTCACAAATAGTAGGAAGAATGTCCTCTGGTCTTTAGCGACCAAATATCAATTGAAATTTGCTCATAACTTGCAACAGATGGATGAACACTGTATAATTTATGACATTGGAACCAAAATGGCTATTGAAGATAAAAATTTTATAACTGAAAAACTACAAATTTCCGAAAACGATTTTGAATACACGTCAGAAATCTTCTACAACAGTATTTGTTATAAAAGTGGTCATTATATGACAAGAACTAGTTGTGGTGGATCTACTGAAATCTATCGTATTTTAGACGCTGTTATTGTGTCAAAAGTCAAAGTATTCCTTTTTTGTTACAAGGTAACATCAATTTATCAGGATCATTACTTATCATATGAAGTGCTTTCATCCATAAATGATACAAAACTAATTTTACCTATAAATGCCTTTGACGGACCACCTGTTAATGCACAAAAACTGCCAAACGGTAAAGTTATGATTAGACCCAAAATTTATTTTAGTAAAGATATATGTATATAGTACATATTGAAGCACCTACCTATGAATATTGATATCTAGAAAAAAAACTATTTTCAAAATTTCCAAATTAAATACTTCTAATAATTTATTCGTTTCGTATAGTATAAAAGTAAAAAGTACTGAAGGCGATAAAGTATATTGAATAGTAGTGCACATATGGTAAAACGACATTTTAAAGAATAAAATGGAGGGAGTAGCAAGTAAGATAGAAAGTTTGTCTGATAGGAGCAGTGGCTTTATTATAACTGATACTGGAAATGTTTTGCGAAATTTAACATCGGTCAGTACCGTCGAAGGAAGTTTGCTAACTTGCCCGAGCTATATATCTGTGCCGTCTTCACTAATTTCGAATACTCATTATGATGACAACGAAGAAGACAAATTGGCTTCACTTTTACGTAAATGGAATCTGCATGAAGAGCTTTTTATATTTTTGAAATGTAAGTACAAATATTTTATTGAAATTTCAACGAGAATAGGTTTTTAAGAATTTTTTTAATTTTATAGCGAAAGGAATTACTGTAGATGGTTTACTTTACATGAAGGAAAGACACTTGGATGAATTGTTTAGAGGAGAAAATCTCAACACTAAAGTTATTTTGGAGCATAAACTTGCTGCTTGGCAAAGTGATTGTGTAAGACACAAAATTTTTTAATTTCTGAAGAGATTTGAATTTTTTGTTATTTAAGGGAATATATAATTTGTGTCCCCGAGTTGAAGTAAACTCAACATCAATTTCATCGCCTGTTGAATCATGGATAAACAGTTTAAGTTCTCCATCTACAAGTAGCAGAGCTTCTGAAAATGTGAATATACTCATACTTATTAAAATATAAATATAAATAAATATGTACTTAAAATTATAGATTACTGTAATGGATATTTTAAACAAAACCGAACAAGGACGATCACTCTTGAAGTCTTATAGTAAGAACGGCATACTTACTCCAGCGGATCGCACAAGCATTGTTCACAAAATAATTCAACATTATATTGAAAATGATATTTTTTTGTCTGTTTCTAAAATACGTAATTTATCTGAGCAGATAATCCAAATTTTTCCTACGGAAAATCAGGTAAAATGTTAATTTGTGTACCTTTGTAAAAAGTGCTCATAAAATTTTCTTTTTCAGAACACTTATTTCATAGGCAGGGGCAAGAATCCCCCAAAAGGAAAACTATGGGATCGTTATCAAGGGAGAAAAAGGGCATTAAAACATTTATCTTCATTTTCTAAAAATGCAAAACGTTTAAAATATGATACTCTCTCCGAACACAAAAATATGTTAAATGAAGATGAAACTCCGCCCGCTTCAGGTAAAAAAACAAATTAATGTTTTATTTCTTACTTAATATTAACTTTTCCTTTTTTCCAGATATATCCTCTGAAGAATTGAATGAAATCTCTAATACTTTGAAACACTTACGTAATTGGGAAGAAGTTATTCCTAAATGGGAACTTACTGTTACTTTTAGACGAAAGATGCTTGTCGACAATCCGCAGAAAACTCTTCAACAAATTCTACTGGACTGGCCATTGTACAAATATGCTAAGGCACCCCAATTGGTATAATTGTAATACTATAATCAGGTAAAAATAATAAATGCCTTTTAAATTTTACAGATTGACATTGATTATAAATATATGTATCCTGAAAATCATTTTTCATATGTTGAATGGGAGAAGTTTTGTAACGAAGCTGTAAATATCTATGAGGAAATGATTAAAGACCAAGGAGCCAAAAATCAGCTTAATATAGTAAAATCGAAAAAAGAGTGCCTGAATTCTGGTAAAACATTATCCATAAACCAATTTTTTTAGTAATCCTTTTTTATTTTTAGATAATTTAAACATCTTATACCTTCAACTTCTACATGCTGTATTTGTTCCTTCAACCAAAGTAGTAAACAAAAAAAGGGTTAAATATACAATTAGTGACTCTCAGCAAACATTCACTCTATGTATTTCCCAAAGCAGTGAAATAGATACAATTATGTCTCAAAAACGAGAGCAATGTTCAAAGAACAAAACAACAATACAACCATTGATTATTGTATCAGGTTCTGAGTATAATTTTTCCGAATATTTCGTATGCATCGATGATATGAAATATAAATTTTGCACTTATTTAGAAGCACTCATATTTTGTTTAAAAGCATATTTTGTATTTGATTTAAAATACCCAGCTGAATGTGTATTAGTTTGGACATTTGTTCAAAAATTCTTATTTTCTATCGAAAAAACTATGGACCAGTTTCCTATAGTAGATACTTTCATATCAGATCTAAAGCGCAGGTTATCATAAATCATGGTATTATCTTATATATTTTTGGTCGTATTAATATTATATTATTATTGGTCGCATTCAAAATCATGTTTATCATTACATGGGGACATTTATGTTCAATAATATGTTAAATTAAGTTAAGTTTTCATGAATTCGAATTCAATACTTTTTTATATATCCCAATCTAATATTTTTATGAATTCAAATTTAATAATATTATAACTCATATATAACTATGTAATAAATATTTCTTATCCACATAGCATCATTTTTATTAAACATATCTTACTCCTACCTGAAGGTGTCATAAAATCGACAACTGTACTGCTGTACGTTGAATAAGTTATTCAAGTTTATATAAATAAGCTCTATGTATACAGGGTGACCAAAAATTGCTCGGCTTCCTCTAGGGAGAAGGAACTTTGACTAATTTGGAGTGATTTAACCTATATCGCGTAGGTTAAATCACTCCACATTAGCCATAGTTTGCTCTCCCGAAAAGAACGCGAGCAATTTCCGGCCACCCTATATAATAATGGTTGTTTAGTCTTAATTATTTCAATAGCTTCTCTAAAAACTCCAAAGGATTGTAGACACATGTATTTAATTTTTTTTCTCAAGCAATTTATATTTGATCAATATTTTCCATAATTTTAACTTGTGGAAATTGCCCAATGAATTGCGAAAATAGATGTTCTTATACTGAATATATTTGCTTTTATATTCAATATAAGAAAATGGACTTTTACAATTTATTAGGCAATTTGCACAAGTTAAAATTATGGAAAATATTGGTAAAATATACATTGCTTGAGTAAAAAATTTGAATACTACCAAAGCAGAATATTATATTTGAGCCAAATAATGTGGGTGATTTAATTAAAAACTTGGCAAAATTATTTAAGGTCTTGTGTACTGAATTAGCTAAACGTTTGGTAATACATACATTACTTGGGTAAAAAAACTTAGGCACTTCATCCAATATATTTTTGTTAATTCGTGTATGTAATATAAAATACTTTTTGGCATTTTACTTAAGAATTTGGTAAATAAGTTACCGAAGCTTAGGTAAAATTATGCAGTGCTTTGGCAAAAAATGTGTGTAAATTGCAAAAAATACTTAGGTAATTTGACTTAGTTATTTTAGGTTAAAATGAACAAAGGATGATCAAAACTACAAAGTTGGCTTGTATACTTAATTACCTAAGTATTTTTAGATGTCGTGTAAAAGAACTTATTAGGCTCAATATTGCAATGGCTTTTTGGCAGCGTACACTTTGTTTATTAACGATTTAACACAAGTTTTTCTCTGAGTGTAGAGGTAAAATCAATTATCTCAATAAATATTGGTTTCACGTGAAAAATAACATTTACAAAAATTGTTACCTACATCAACTTTTGTTTGACACCCTTTTCAAAACTTTAAATATTTAAAAACCTAAAACTTTTCAAAAATTACAGTTCAGGGGGCTTATTTAGATTTTGCTATGAAACCATAAATCTGTGGTGAAAAACAGCTATGCCTGAAGTTGTAGCTTATGATATTCTCTAAAATTCTCATATGTTCAACATTTAATAGCATTTGTGGTACGATTACAGAGAGCACCAAAAGTCGCTTAGTCCAGTAATATAGTACCTACAGTACATTAGCGCTTGCATTAAATTGAATTCCAGCGAAGTTTTAATGGTCGGTAGGAGGTAGAAAGAGACGGTTTTTTTTATATCTATGGCAAAAGTTGCTGGAAATATCATCCTTACAAATTAAATATATTTCTAATTTTTGCATAAACCAGTTATACAAGGGGAATGGTTAATAAACATAAATGAATAAAGTCATTGGATCAAGCGTTAATTAATGGTCGTCTCATTTTGACCATTACCATTTGAACAGAAGAAAAAGAACAAGTTGACATATTGCAATAATTTGGACTGTTTTCAAACATGGACTGCCTTTGAATCGGTGCTAGTAAAAACACTTTTCATTTAATTTTTTCTTTCCTAAATTTGACATTTGACCTTATGATTTTCACTAAGTGGCAATTACTGTGTCCGCACACTTGCTTAAAAGTTCAATCAGTGCTAATAGTCAATTACGTGGCTGTTAACGAGTTCTGTGTGTCGAAGGTCTTACCCCCTGAAATATTTATAAGCTAAGTAAAGCTTAAAGTAATTTTGGAACCCGCGGAATCACTAAATAAGTTTATTAACTTAAAAAGAAATTAAAACAAGAAGAGTTCATACATATGCCCGTCGAATACTATTCATTACAATTTGTTTGTTCAAAACTAATCCTTCCAAAAACAACTTTTTTTTTCATCAATTGCCCACTATGCGGCGCGGCGCGGCGTGTTTGCAAATTAGGAAAAGCAATCTGGAACAGTTCATAATTTTCAATTAAAGCGCCCGCTTATCCGGGTAGACCTCAGCAGTCGGTAGGTACTATTGAATTTTATTTAAATGAGCAGGAAAGTACTCCCCAACAATTAGAGGGATTAGCGCCGACAAATTGTGGCCGCTATTTCCCAATTAGTAAATTTTAGTGTCTGCTTCAACCATCAAGCCTGATGGTACCGCGCTAAGGCATCAGCAAGGCCATTAGGACCTTTAAAAATCCAGCAGATTACCGCAGCGGGAAGGAAAGTGATTACATGAAGATGAATGCCACCTGGTGCGGCAGCGCAAAAGCCCGAAACAATCAACGTCGTTGTACAGTAGCTCAAAGTATGTATATTTCGTTGATTATCTCACCTAGATATTTATCTTACCTGACATTCTCGTGGCGGCTCATATAAATCTTTTTGAATTGTTCAGAATTTGTTGAACCCAGATCCTGGCGCATTTTTACTGCGACATGCTCAGGTAGCACCGAGAGTAGAAGACGTTCCTGCAAAACAAAAATAAACAAAAAATCAAGAGTAGTACTTTAAGATTGGCACCGTTAGGGGAAGGGGAATGGACCAGTTAAGAACCTCGACAGCGGATGGAGTTTATTTTTCGTGAACTTATCTCCCTTTAGGTAATTCGCATGAATTATGACAGGTATTCATTCACCCATGCAAATGTTGCGGTAACAACCCGAACGGAGGGATCAGAGAGGAAAAACTCGACGAGCTTGATCCAGTCACTAAGTTATCCAAAATTGTTTTGCTCACCGGTATTTTCAGGGTGGCCCTGCTCCACACCGTGTCGGTTAGGGATCATGCTTATCCCACCCCGGTTCCCCGTAAGAGGTGTATGTGGGTACATACCTAATATCGACGTATTCTAGATACTCATTCAACCCTAGAGATATGGGAACAAGCCAGAAATCCCAGACTTTTCCGAGGACACACTGAACCCCGGAGCCGAAATACCTTTACACATCAGGTGAAAAGGCAAACACTAAAGTAATCTTTTTATTATTTTAACGTCCGACTCTGGGGGATTTGCACACGCCGAGAAATTGTTTGGATAAATCCCATGCCTATGGGAATTGCTGAAACGGCTGAAACGGTTATGGCGAAGGATTAAGGAATTTTTTATTCTACTTTTGGCTCTTTCCAGGTAGACATTGTTCTCGCAGACGAACTTTCATAAAATTTTCCTAGCGGTGCAAGCTTATTGCCTTCAGTGGAATCACGTATCGGAGTGAAATGTGGGTAAATTTTGCTTGACGTTGACAGTAATTTATATAAATGATTGTTGCAGTCATTGAATTTTCTTATTTATTGATTTTATACACTGGGCGCTGGAGTTTAAGGGGTTTAGAAATTTAAGAGGGGGTGATGGATGAGGAGAGGGAGCCAACTCATGCTATTTTGGTCCTTTACTTTTTGCTCCGATTTTCCAACTTTGCACCTCTCTACAGGGCTTAACCTTTTGTCGCTGGGAAAAATATTGTTTACGAAATCTTTTGCAGATTGTGTGCTCTATAGCTTTTGTATGAATATATTTTTTATAACGAGTTACCCAAAATGAGATAAAAACAAAAAACCAATTGTGGTCCTAATTTTTTAACCTTTTTCGCGTCATAACTTAAAAAGTATTAACTTTACGAAAACAGTTTGTATGGAAAAGTGGCCTCGATCAAATTAGCTACTTTTTTGATATGTTGTAGCCATCGATATGCTGATCAAATGTTTTTATGCACATGGAGTGATGGCTAGTTTCGGCGCTAGAGAGTGATTAATAAATTGGGGATGGACATTATTATTTTTGTTATCTTCTGATCTACTCCACGCAGCGACATCAAACGCGAAGCCAAGCCAAGCAACTACTATCTGAATGTGCTTTCCGATAATGCTACCAATGTTTATTTACCTCTACCACTAAAGGTTCTGTCACTTATGAAAGTTAAAAATGCTCTAACATTTCTGGAAATCCACGTTTTTCCCACTATTTCTCCGAAATTCATGTAATTAATCCACTTTTTTAATTTTCATTAAATTATTCATCTTGTTGCCTTTCCAAAGAAATAAAACACATTCAGGTAGAAAACCTTTTGCGGCATATTAAAAATCTGAATTTCACACATAAATTTAACTTGTGTGAACCCAAAAATGCTTTTTCTCTCATTTAAAACTTATTACAGGTAACAGGTATGTTACAAATGTTTAAATAAAAAAAGTTTTGATGACCGGAACAAAAAAAATACAATTTAAATCGATACAATATTAAATTTTTTATTCTCTCACCTGTTCAGCTGACTGTTCTTCGATAACCATTTTTACTTCTAAGCTTTTCTTCGCTTCGAGAAATGCTCTCTTCTGTTTGGCTTCTCCTAAAAAGTAATACAGAAGGCCTACTATGGCAGCCGCTACTATTAACACTGAATTTGCTCCTATCTGAAACGAATATTAAAACATTTTTTTAATAATATTTAGAAACAGGAATACAAAGTGATTTTTAAGATATTAGGATTAGAGATATGTATATATAATCAGGAAAGTACATGTCGGACTGTTCTGTAAACATGTCTGTATTAACAATTTCCAATATCTCGTATGTATGATGTTTATGACAATTCTAGTTATTTCGGTTTATGATAAATAAGGGCCCCATTCTAGGTAAAAGTTAACAGCTGCTAACCTGCTGTCTACTCAGATAGCAGAAATTACTATTCTGCATAGCAGAACTGACAGCTGCTAACTACAGCTGATCTGCTAACTTGCTTGGAGACTTAAACTAACAGATTTTCGTATTCTGGTTAAAAGGATAACAGACGGCAGTAACCTTAAATGTCTATTAAGTTAACACCACCTCACAGAGGTGCTGTTAACCTGCTAATTGCTACTAGTCTTGTGTCAGATGTAATACGGTACGGTATTATATTGACATTTTCATTCGTTTGAAGTCGCCGAATATATATTATAAAATAAATATGAACATTGATTTTATGGTAATAATAGTTTTACAAAGAGCACGAAGGGGCGAAAAGATACTTGTATTTTGTATTAATTTCTTTTATTTTAGTATTTCAGATCAAAGAATAATCCTCCGGTCATTAAGGGATGCCAGCGACCCTTTTCGAATCCCCTCTAATGCCTTTATTAAGGAATTTTGTATGCCACAAAGGATAGCCTTAAATTTAATAGATTTGTTGGAAGAGCACGATGGCCATTATTACTCCACTATACCGTTCCACCTTAGAGTTCTTGCAGCTCTAAGTTTCTTTGCTTACGGCTCTTATCAAAAGCCTACTGGACGGTATAATCTGCATAAAGCACGTAGCAGAGCTTATCGTCTACCATTTACAACATTTAGTTATGTTCCCACAAACCCTAAATGATGTAAATGTCGCAAAAAGTGGGTTTCTGTCGACTTTTGGGCTGGAGAACACGTTTGTGTGCATCGACTGCACGAACATAGATGTGGTGGCTCCTCCAGAAACTGACGAAGTGCATCATCCGCGCCAATATAGAAATCTTTGACAAGTCTCTCGCTTGCTAGATCTGCTATCGCAAACATTCTAAACAAATCTGCTATCCAGAATAACGATTCTTTTTGACATCTGCTATCTCTAAAATTAGCAGGTTAGCCGATCTCCTAAAAATCTTTTACGTAGAATAAGGGGGTAAGTAAGGACTACGCTAATTAGGTAGAAAATAAGGAGACAGATTTGAACAAACAAGTGGCCATATTAATTAAAATCATTATTTTGAGGTGGCAGCACTGTCACTCCCAACTGTCATGTAGTATTGCGGCGTTTGACATATTGATCCCAAATTATCTACATGTTTGTTCTTAGAATTTCAAAGTAACCTCAACAAGCATCCCTTGAGAGGCCCACATTTACCCCAGATCACCGAAACTTGTTTTATATCCATATGAAAGCCGATGTTTCAAAACTACCCGACAGTTAGGGCATCTTTACACATTTGGCTGCTGTCCCGAAAATGAGAAGTCCAGTTTAATCGGTAAGTTTCTGTTTAATCTGATAATGATCTATTTAACTATTGAGGCAAAATATAGCGGTTTAAATGCATGACATTATGACATAAAGTTTAAAAAACTGTTCAAAACTGCTTCTCCCCTACTATATAAATAATTTACTTTTCACCTCACTGACGTTTTTAATTCGGAAGTTCGCTCTAGTTCTAAAAAGTTTCAAAACCAAAAATGCAATTAACACCGCCATTTCTATTTTCCATAAAAAACCGCATTCACTTCCGCCCGCGTGACAAATTCGATTTTCTATCCAACATTTTGCGAAATGAAAACCACAAGCCTTGACATGGGTGAAATAAATGTCGACAAAAACAGCCAGAAGCACGCCATGAATTATGGGCTCAAAAGCACTACGCCATACGGCCAGGCCATATTGCCATACCAGTCGCATTTCGACATGAAGTTCTTGTCAGGGACATACACAAATGAGTAATTGGAAATAAAGCTGGGAATTGTCCATTAGAGACGATTATTATTTACCAGCGCTACCCTGGGTTCATTAATTAGAATTCTCCGCTAATTCGTGCGCTAGTGATACTCAAACTGATGCCAGATGCACGCAGAGCTGCAGATTTTTAGCTCCTCGGGGATTTCGTTATGTCACTTCGGAAGTTTAAATGCCGAAAAGGCAATTTTATTAGATGGATGGATGGAGTTTTATATGCTGTTGATTTCCAGTTTATAGGATTCCGAAGTGACAACAGGTAAATCTTATGCCTTAATCTCTTCGTCTCTACGTCTCTTCCAACCATTTAAGATTTAGCGCTATATGTAGGAACCATTGTTAAAATTTATCTAAGGTATGCGGCGACCGCCAACAATATTCACCTGAAGGGATCCAAATGGTATTCATGAGTTTTCTACGTGAAACTTATCTAAATGATTTTCGTCTGCGGTAACATCCGGCTATAGGTATTCGTAATATTTCTTTCGTAATACAAAATTAGTCTTGAATTTCGTTTTTATGGAAATTTCGCGTTTGCTTATATGGCAGTATTTATTTTTATTTATTTATTTAATTTTCGTTTCGTATATGCTGGCAATTGTTTTAGTATACAGTAAGCAGCCACTAATCTAGATAAACAAGCCAACAGATTATGAAAACCAAGAAGAAAAAAGATGACAAAAGAGTAGAGAGTTTCTTAAATGTTTTATTTATCCAGTGAAGAGAAAACGTAATTTTGTTCACATAAATAATTATTAGAACTCATCAGCGATTTTTACTGATTTGTTTTTCTTACAAAAACAAAACCGCCCAGAAACAAGCCCACAAAGAAGAACAAAACATTCGTCTGAATATTGGAAAGGAAGCACCCAATCAGCAATTTCATAACCCAAATAGAAAAGGTCGAATGAAATAAAAATAAAATCGTCTCAGCGATAAATCGAAATAATTCTGCTGCTATAACAATTTTTATTAATTAATTCGCTAACAGATTAGCACACCCCTAACACGCGAACCTACAGATTTCGTTTCAGGCAAATAAAAAACCATAAAGCAATCAGCGAAGCAGACGAAAAGCACCCTAGGAAAATTAATGTCCCTAAATTGAAAAAGAAACCCTCAGTAATGAGGACTGGAGAAATATGTATTTGTTTTGCTAAAAAAACATTAATCCAATTTTCTGTATAGTAAATCCCGGCTTGAGTTGGAAAAGCAACTAGAGCGGTGCAATAAAAAAATTAAAGACGAGCAATTCAATAAGTGCGCAAATTAAGTTTAAAACCAGGTACCAAACGAAAATTGATGTTAGCATGGCAAAAATAAGCAGTGAATGTTATTATTGGTGTTCTTAATAATCATTCTGGTCGTACACAGTAAACAAATTATTTGTTGAATATTGCAAGATTAAATATTGTAGGGTGGAAATTCAATTACAATATGTATATATGGTATATAGTATGTAAATGTCATGAATGGAATATCAGAGATAAGTAGCAATTACATTTTTTGCATGGTTATAATGTTAGTTGGCAAAATACCGAGCTTAACTTAAATTACAATACATAGAAATGAGCTAAAGTTAAACCCAAACCCAGCTTAAATTGCAATATGTAACGTTAAAAGAAATAAACCATAAAAATAACTATAGACTAGTTTTGAAGAATTTACCAAATCAAGAACTAACAGTGTCTTTACCTAATCCATACCTCACTTAACTGAAAAATACCTAAACGCTTCTTTTTTAAATTTTCGTAAAGCAAGATCTTTTATGCTATGAAGCCAAAGAGAATTGTAGACCGAAAGACCACGCGGGATTGTCAGTCTAGCCCGAAAGGCAGTTGGTGAGAGGTATTTTACCGTGATCCAAACACTCCTCAGCGCACTATAAATTTTGGCCGTTAAACCATCAATGTGAGGGTCCCATGTTAATCTCTCATTAAAGTCAATTCCCAGGTTTCTAGCTGTCTCCGTGAAATCGATACGGTGATTGTCTAGCACAATCGGAGGAAAGACCCCGAACAGGACATTCGTTTTATTGGCACTAAGCTGAAGCTTGTTTTCACTAGACCAATCAGCAATTAGCTTGAGGACCTCATTGAACTTATTTATAGAATCCGCAATATTGTTTGAAAAAATACACAGCTGCGTACCATAATCAATCATACGCAAGGAGTAGTATCCAACCATCTGGGAGAAATCATTTGTGTATAGACAAAAGAGTAAGGGTCCAAACACCGACCTCTGCGGTACACCCGATCATCAACAACAACAGCCTGGAACCTATCGTAGAGTTAGCTCCACATCATATTAACTGCTCACCTATCAAAGTGAAAGAATTTATTCATCACCGTAGCTCTTTTCCAAACCTTAAGGAAAGTAGATGTTATCAAACAGGTATTAACAATGTGAACGAAAAAAGTAGCTCTATATTGCCAAAAATGATTGTTGTAAAATTTTTTTACTGTCTAGGCCCTCCCGGGCGCGCGGCCCTGAAGGAGTGCCTTATTGGAAAAAAATTGCTGTCATAGAGCCGCCTCTGTGTTGCACAGTAGGAGAAAGAAGTGTTTCCTGTGTTCGGTTGCCTCCATACTCTTTGCCTTTTCCTGGTGCCCAAGAGCTCAAACTTGCTCTCATCACTCTATCAATGTATTTTTCGTTTATACATTTTTGCAATAAATTTGCAATAAAGCATCATTCAGGATTTTTACTTCAGTGTAATGCAAGCTTACACGTACTTGCGCCCGAAATACACAAGAGAAGGCTGGTTACAATGGTAGGTAAAACAGGCTTCCATTTTAATTAAACCGACCTCAAGTTTAGTTAAAATTACCCGTCATTATTTTGAACAGCGTATTTAAATTTAAATATTAAAGCTCTAAACGGCTACCTTAGAACCTTTTATTTCCCCTGAATCAAAATAATTTACGAAACGTAGTTTTCGAGTTGAGGAGCATCGAAGAACAAAAAGTTTCTTCGACACCAAGTCACAATGGCGGAATTTTACCTCTTGTAACAAAACTCTTAAAACGCTGTAACAACCTTCACCTCATTTTGCAGCCGGCGTTCTGCACTTCAAGAGCTCCTTTCGTGTGTTGTGATACTCAGGAACAATGAATTAAGCTTTTTTATTTTTCAGTTTCGTTACTCGTAGTCCTCTCGCCACCTGTTCCAAATGGCCTCTTTTCTCCATTTTCCGCGGGATTTTCAGCAACGAAAGGATGCAGGGGCTCAACGCTGCTGGCCTCCAATACAACTGTAGAAAATTAATTGGCCGACATCACATTGTTGCGCCACAGGATCACGAGATTAATAAGGGGAGAAAACTCATCGCCATTAGCGAGGATTTTAATTAAAAGCTTTCTAAAGCAGAAAGCGAATTGCTCGAGTACTTCGTAACAGACTGTGCGAAGTGCAGAGGTCACGTGCACGAACCCCAAATTCACCCACGAAAGTTTTTTCCGTGCGTATTGGCGTATGGTGAATTGCAATGGAGGAGGAGGCGGGAAGTGTGCTTGCAGTGCCGGCCGCCGAACAGATATTTGCCAAATGGATCATCGGTAATTACTTTTCAGCTCCGCTGATATTGCAATTTTACATTTCCGGTCGAGGAACTTTTCTGATGAAAAATGAAAAAAAAATATTTAAAGTGGAAGTCAGGTATAATGGCCCTTGTCGGTTCTGGTTTAGTGGCACTCACCGGGGCCCAGATAGCATAGCCTCTGACGTTATATGCTACAGTGCTGGAGGTATATGGGTCAACATTTTGACAGACAGCAATTTCATAATTGATTTCCTGTTTGCATCCGCATTGATCCAATTTTGCAGGCGGCACTCTCTCCATATGAACTCTTGGCTTTTTCGCAGTCGACATTACTTCCTCTTAGCTCTAATTTTTAGTAAAATCGATTATCAAGTTAAAAACTGAAACGACGATTCGCTTTTTGCAATACTAAATATCATCAATATTTGTATGTAAGCTATAAAGGAGAAGAATTTTATAGGGTGGATATAGCGGCCATGTTCCTAAAGCAACCTCTGTCAAATTTACTGTGAATTATTCAGTAGTGTGTGGCAAATCACCATGGGAGGTTATAGCGTTGAATAACATGTGCAAATCATCAAATTTTATTATCAAAATCAGTGCTCCGTTCCGTCCGAGAAATGGTCATATCAAAAATCATATTTTGCAACGAGCGCTACAGATTGATGATAAGCAACTTTTTGTGGCCTAAACTGGATGATATGGTTACCGACGATATGTGATACCAACAGGCCGATGTTACGTGCAACACAGCGCATGCCATAGTCGACATTCTGCACGAGTGATTTGAGGCCACCCAGATCGTGCGATTTAACGCTTTTAGGCTTCTTTCTTTGGGGTTATCTTAAATCACAGATCTATGCGAATAACGGCATCCAGCAAATTCAGCCAGATTTATGCGACAAAGTCATCGAAAATTGGACCATCCGAATACGTGCTACCAAGCAAAGCTGCGGCGGACATTTGAACGACGTTATATTCAATATTTAATGCCATAAAATATTCTTTCAAAGAAAATAAAAATGGAGTGGATATCTCACACACAACTTGTTTTATTTACATTTAAATATCGAGCCTATTGAAAGACCCTTTATTTAGGTAATTTACTTGAATGCATGAAATGGATTTTTCGCGCTTTGATTTTCAAATATTTTATTTTAAACAAATTCAAACCACTCGCTTAATTTGAGCCAAATGCTGTACCCTATTACCCTCTGACTCCAGGTAGAATTCACTGCATTCATGAAAACTGATGGTGACTTCAATGAGGCAGATCATGGCTAAAATATTGCACTTCTTTAGACATCCTATTAAAAACGGTACGTAAGGGTCTTGGAGTCTCTGATCTAAAAACTGTTATTAAAATTTAAGATGGTGGACTCAAAATACTAAAATCGTTTGTCACATTGGATTTATTTTGAAGCCTCTGATTTTAAATACATATGGTGAATAATATGGGGAAAATAAAATAAATAAAGTTATTAAATGGAGTGTAACGTGCTTCCAGGGTATTAGCCTGGGGATACTATATATGTATACGAAAACAGTAGACAAATTCTTACAGTACATATAATGCAAGGTACTTTCAAATATGACTTCAAAGTTAGAAAATTGGACATAGTCAAATATCTCAATTCAGACTTGGTCTGTCTCCTAAAAAAAATATATGGCGTGAACGCTTTGTTTCCAAGGAATGGGTAAGCTCGTGCAAAGGCGGGCACGGGTTTTACATGTGTAAATCTTTTCCCATGGAAGATTGTAACATTCAGCCACAAGAGCGTCTACTTGCGTGTCATTTGTTGCTTAAATATAAAAAAAATTTCCAATCCTGTCACTCAGATTTGAAAAATCACCTGAATGAAAAACAATCAAAGGCTTAAAGGAAAAAATAACAGCCTGAGGTCGCTTCTTATTACAACATTAATTAATCGCTAAGATCATCTGATTTAATCACGAAAATATTTTTACGGGTAGGTAAACGTACTTAAAAGCGAAGATGTAAACGAACAAGCTAGAAAAGGGTTTACCAAATCACGGAGAATTTTCGGGATTTAATGGCGCACACAATCCCCGCATAGTCTCGCCGGCCTAATAATAGCCTGTTCTGAGAGCTCAACTCAATTAATTGTCGGTTGAACCGATGAGTAAACAAACGTAACAAAAGCAAAAGGGAAAGTGGAGGGACGATTTTTATTTCAGTGACCTCAAGGGGAACACATTTAACAGCTTCTACATTTAACTTGGTGAAAAGCACCAACTCCTTAGAGAATTAATCCAGGCCGATTACGGCACGTTTCATTAAGGGACATCAAAGCAAATAACCTCCCATTAGCAATTAAAACTAAGTAGAATTAGAGGGCATGCAGAATGGGTCCCGGCCCGGTACTATTACCTACGAGTGATGCTTCCTTCACAAATTGAAATTAAACTTTGACAAAGTTAACTTGTGGCACGGCGAGCTCTGCATATTATGTGGTGGGGGCATGTGTGCCGAGGATATGCTTTACGGGTCGAGTGGCGACAGACATCGCCACAGCAACCACCTAGCTGCATAGCTAGAGGTACGCTGGCGAGACGAAGGTCCTGATTGATTGTGTTGACTCAAGGATCACTAATTAAAACATTTCGGAAGGCTACTTGGTTTACTCCACAAAATTATGTTTGTGCAGGGAAGAAAGTAAGCAGTGGCAAATTTATAACACTAACAAAAGCTATTTATGAGAGTGAATTTTGGCTCTGTGGCTGTGGAGCACCTTTAGGGCCACTTACCGATTCCCATCCAGTCTCAATTAAGCGGCGATCCCTATACCTACATATACCTGGCTCCGTGGTCTCTTGCTCTTCTTCTGTTTGTTTACAATCCCCGCCCCGCACACAAAATCTTGTTTGCCAAAAGAGCAAGGGAATCTTTTCGTATTTTTAGATAACACCCGAAAAGAGCAAGGGGATTTTTTGCACCTGGTGAAAACGTCTCGATGGAAATTCTTGTAAACACTGAGGGGCACATAATGAATGATAAGGAGAAAAACTCACCTGCTCCCAGAAGTAAGGGTCCCTTTTCGCAAGTCCTATTAGGGCACTCATGTATATCGTGTAGGAGCCGACGCCTAGGAGTATCCCCGTGTACACGAGGGGCACTGGAAGTGTTACGTACACCAGGAAAATCAGAAGAATAGCCCAGCCGAGGAAGTCCCTGTTTGAAAACGATAAAAGTGGAAGGAAGACGGTTAATTTTTAAGAGACTCTTTAAAATATAGGGCCAATTCTGGCTCTGTAAATACTATAAATTGACTAAAATATGGGGCAGTTTAGAGCGGCAGAGGCACCACAAGTGCTTCCTTTATTTCTTGCATAATTTTTGAAATTGGGTTTTCTGTAAACACAAGATAAACATCTTTCGTAAGCATTTGCGCGAAATTACAAAATTGTGTGTATTTTTAAAATTTGAAGCATACGGTTTTGTTTGTTTAAGAAATATAGTTAAGTGAGTGTGGAAGTCTCTGATAAAAATTTATGATGTTTGTACAGTGTATACTCAAAATAATATTTTTAATGTGTTAAATTAATTTAAAGCCGTATTATAAACAATTGCGGGCAGACATATTTCCGAAATAAATGGAATTATGATTCTAATAAAATGTTTCATATTTATCACAACTTACCAAGACGGAAAAGACAATAGGAAGCTTTTAGCTGAAAAGTTCATGTAGGGTTGGTACTAATAAATTATAGAAAGACCGTCTTTTGGAGTAATGTTCTCGTTTGCATTTTAAAAATATCAAAGCTGTCGTTGTTTTATTATGTCGGGTCCATATAAAGCTTATGTATTATATATTTATTAGGTCCGCAACTAAGTTCCCGCTGTTTTTCAATAGATGGCTCCAGTAGTAAGAGTTGGTCGATTATAGCATTACTAAAACGTCATGAACCAAGCTTAGACATATGGTAAGCAAGCCGCTTTGATACATTTGTGATTTTGTTTTTGGAACATATACTTTTGGTTGTGTGAAAATGTCTGATTATGTGCCAAATAATCGTCATTTGCGGGGAAGTGTTGCTTTTCGTTTTTCATTCGAAGAAAACGGCGGCTCAAGCGCATCGAGAACTCCAAAAAGTTTACGGAGATGCTGCTCTAAGTAAAACAACGTGCCGTGATTGGTTCCGTCGCTTCAAAGACGGTGATTTTGATGTTGACGACCGTTCGCGTGAAGGAAGGCCGAAAATCTTCGAAAACGCTGAAAAGACGTTGAAACCGAACGAAACGATCACTGGGGAACGGTATCGAACTCAATTGATGCGATTGAGCCGAGCACTGCGCGAAAAGCGGCCACAATACGATCAGGGCACGAAAAAGTGATTTTACAGCACGACAACGATCGGCCTCACGTTGCCAAACCCGTCAAAACCTACTTAGAAACACTCAAATGGGAAGTCCTACCCCACCCGCTATATTCCCCAGATATTGCGCCGTCCGATTATCACTTATTCCGTTCGATGGCACATGCTCTGACTAATCAGTAGTTCCGTTCATATGACGACATCGTAAATTGGCTTGATTCATGGATAACCTCAAAACACGAACACTTCTACCGTGACGGTATTCGAGCTCTGCCAGAAAGATGGGAAAAGGTTGTCGCTAGCGATGGGCAGTACTTTGAATAACTCATTTGTAACCATTTTTTCATAATAAAGTTTTATATTCATAAAAAAAAACAGCGAGAACTTAGTTGCGGACCTAATATAAGAAAAGGTAAATTTTGCATTGAACTTTTTTACTATTAGTGTAGCACAAGACTTGGTAATAATTTTGAATTTTAAATGTCTAAATGTCTAACAATAATTAGCGGCTGTAAGGAGGTGCATTAAGTTAATTGATACTTGAAATGAAGTTAAAATATTTTCATCACACGTGCGGGAAAACTACTGTGATTCCGCACGGGTTTACGTGTGGAAACTGCCCGATTGTTCACTGTGAAATCTGTTGGCCATAACCCACTGGTAATTTTAAAGAACGCACGCGAGACTTAGAATTACGCACGGGTACTTGAAATGGAAATGCACTCAGAATATTTCTTCAAGAAATCCTTCATGGGAGCAGTATACCTACCTGAGTGCATTTGGGTCGCTCCATTAACGCAATTAGAAGGAGTGAGTACATGTCCCACCACTGATCACTGGACAGGAGTATGCATTTCTCGCTTGCACTTGCAGGAGCAATGAGGAACTCCAAAAATATTTCTCGCTTGCACTTGCAATAGCAATGAGGAGCTCTAGAAATCTACCTGAGGAGCACTCGGGAGTCAAAAGAGCCGAGTTTTCCCGGCTCTGCCTTGGATATCATAAAAACCTTTCCTTACTACTTTTCTTTAAGATACGTATATCTTTTTGAGAAATAATTACAGCAAAATTTGTTTTTTTTTATTTGCACCCCCCGTTCTAATACTATTTGATAATATAACAAGGTGTTGTGATTTACCTAAATTACCACAAATGGGAGTGCACCTACTTAAAGAATAAATTAATGAAAGAGTCTTGGTAACGAAGAATGAGTTATGTAAGACACGCAAGTGCATGTTCAATCAAGCGACAAAAGCGCAAGCTAAGGGATTCGTGACGTGCAACCGGCTAAACGGCCTACGTGAAGGCGAACCAACTGTGGCGCAAGGGAGCGAATTATTAAGGATGCGGATTTAAGCTTAGAATTCTATAAATATGCTGAAAATATTAATAAACCAGGATTCATACTTCTAACGGCTCTGAGTTTGAATGGGAATATGATTCCAACAAGCTGCCCGAGTCAAACTAGAGTCCCATAGCTAGTAAATGCTCTCCGGAGTCACAAAGCTAGAAATAGCTGCTTGCTCTTCCACCCTGAGAGTTATATTGCGATCCTGGAATTTAAATTAGAAGGAAGACTACGGCAGTGTTCAAAACAAAACAAAATTTAGAAGAAAACACGTTTTGATTGCGTAGAAGCATAGGAAAGAGATTTTGTTGAAAACTAAACAATCAATCAAATGACAATTTGATATGATTTCCTAAATTCTAATAAAATCCGCTTTGTAGTTTATAAACACGCTATTCTACCAAAAGCTGAAGGGGTTACATACAGTTGTAGCGGCGAAAAATGGCAATTAAAAAAAATCAATACGGCTAAATCAAATGATAAAAATAGTTTATCACAAGCGAACCCATACGCGGCATAGCCCGGGCATCTTTATCTATATTCTTTAAAAGTAAATGGTGAACCACTAACAAACTACGTTATATGTATAATATTATCCACATTGGGTGAAAAGGTAGGGTACGTGTCCCTATATTTTATACTAATACATAGTGTGTAAAAACAAGACGGATTTTCAGAATATTATGTGTTGTCCATTTTTTCCCAGAAAATCCCGAAATTTCACTAAAAAAGCAACTAGGGGTGGTCTACTCTACGCCCTTAGTTAAAACAACGTCGTTAAGCAAAGAAAACAATAACCTTGTGCCATCGGGCGAATGTCCCAATTCGGGACACTTTCCGAGACAGTTTTCAATGCAGGACAAACAATTAAAATCTGGGTCTGTCTCCCACGGTGTGTGTGTCAACAATGAAACTTCGGTAATTTTAGATGAATTAAAATTTCATTAATTTCAATTTATAAAGGTACTGTGTTTTTTTAAATTCAAGTTCTTGCCGATACGCCCTATATATATGTAAAATTTCGTGGAATAACATATTTTTTTTCTGTAAAAAAAAAGTATGGTTTTTTGTTGGTTGCAGCAGCACCAGTGCAGTATTTGTTTTTATTATTTTGACTATTTCCACCAATGTGCATTTCAGCAAATAGACAAAAATTGATTAATTTCGGAATTATATTGCCGAGTTGATATACGTAACTCTGTTAATTACATTTTGACCTAAAACCGAGGTTTTACCATAAAGGAACGAAATTTGATACCACTGCCCTCCGAGACCTACCTTTTCATTTAAAATCGATTTACCTTGGTAGCACAAAGCTTTTGAGTATTAGATATGAGGAAAGCTGGATAATCGCCAGGAACCAAACTAAATGTGGTGCAACCTCCCACATCATCTGCCATGCCCTTGAATCTCCAGAGAACCGGATCAGCACGCACAGGACAATGTTGCAAACGAGGATAGCTCCGGTGCAGCCTGAAAGAAAACCGACGATCCACACATTAATATAACATAGGTACATAAATCCAGAACAGCTTTAAAATAAAATTAAAGCTTTATCATCGCTGAATATCTAGGGCAAATAAAAACCACTGCGAGGGATAACACAGCACCCAGACAGCCTACAGGCTACGGTGGTGGGATTTAGCCACACAAAAAGGAGGAGGGACATGAGAAACAAAAAAATTCAAGTCTTCGAAGTCACCAGGACGACATGGAGCTTCCAAACGAAGAGAAAAGGGCAACATGCCCGACGTCTTTTTGTTGTCTTTTCATTAAGTCGGTAAGTAAATGTCCCACTTAGAAGAAGCCAGTATAGGTCGCAAGGAGTGGCGCAAAACGAAAGCTGCTGAATGGGAATTCAAGGAGCTACACATGGGACATGGCGTTTCGGTTGTTTTTATTTATGGCACCGGGGTAGGTGGTGGTGTACATTCTCACGTTGGATTTAATCACGACACACATTTAATCATGTTAATAACTTACCTAATGCGCCCAGGGACTGTCCCTGGGGAACTGCCAGAGCCCATAACTCAAACAAAATTGATGCGACAAGGAACCAGACGAGTGCTGCTCTGCGCTGCTTTATGGAGTAGCTGTGGTAGAGCTTCTCAAGCACGGAGTCGGGAAGTGTCACATCAGTGCTAATGTTTCCTCCGCCACTTTCTGATGTTGCCCCCGCGCTGCTGTCGGGCACACTTGTACCGTTTTGCTCGAAGTCGTGCTTCCCACTTTCCACGCTCGCCAGACTTTTTTCATTCATTTTTCCGCCCTGAAGGAGCTTCGAAATTGTCTCGCGCCTTCACAGAGCTCTTATGCGGTGTTTTGCGTCTATTGCGATCCTCTCCGGCTTAGCACTCGGTCGCCTCTGGCACCTCTGGGCTTCTTTCGAATTCTCCTAACAGACAGCGCCAGCATTTTGATTAATGTCCTGTCCACCGTAGGCCGACCTCTCCGCCGCCGGGTAGAAGCTCCTGAAATGCCAGAAATTTATTACAATAGTTTTTAATAAAAGGGATGGTAATGGTAACACATTCTGACAATGTATGGAGCCCAGCCCCGTTCGCATCAGGGATCATAATCTAAATTGTCTCCTCCCCGTGGGCGGGCTTGGCGGTTGGATGAACACCTCAGCATCTGGCCGGGTGTTCGTAATACCCTACGGATCCCTTCCGCTTCGACGGCTTCCGGGGAAATTTATGAAACGGCTTTGGGGATAATTGATGGGCCAATTGTTGTATATGTGGAAAAGTATAGCAACCAATGAATTATAGGCACGCTCACGTCTACCGTGTGCTTTATATTAATTGCCGCCCAACCATCGAAGGTAGCTAAAGGCAATTACTTTCCTGCCAGACCCAGTAAATGAAGCAGAAACTTGGAAATTCTTTGAAGGTCGAGGATTTCCCTGATAATTTTTGATATCCTTCCAGAGAAAATGTGCGCTTTAACTTTTATGGCTTAAAATGAAGATACAGCGGGGTGATACCCATTCACTTAATATCTAATTCCAGGTACAGGGGTGAGAGCTTTCACGAATTATAATTAATTTGCAATTTGATTGGATGATTATTTGGGGAAACGTAATAAATTTTTGAATTAATAGGGAGCTGTATTTTCCGCCTCTTGTAAATGCACTTAAATTTGAATCTGCTAATCGACACTTGAACATTTCAAAGTCAAGTTAAGAATGAATTTTCGTGAACTTTTCGCCTTTCTAGATTCATAAAAATATTTTATAACTGAGTGCGATTTCTCTGGTCCTTCTTAACGAGGGTTCTTTCTGTACCTCAAAGTGAAAAACTTATGAGATCACTAGTCAGCCACAATTTCTCTGCCGCGGACGAATTTATCTGGAAAAAGGTGTCAACTATGTTAAGGTGGAATTTAACAAGAACATGAATTTTATATAATTTAAAAAAAAGAGGATTTAAATCCTTCAACATGAAATAAAATGTATCCTATTGGCGAAATTTTGGTAGACTTTTTGAAAGAAATACGGCTGGATTGCACTTAAACGAATGTGAAAACGTCTCAGCGTAGTTCACATAAACCTTACTTTTCAGAAAACTCGACTTTTGGTCTCAAAAACGGGAGATGACCTGATATAGTTTGCGTGCGCTATTGCAGGTAGCACCATCCTGTTGAAACAAGATATCAAATTTGACTGACTAAACATTTGACAAAAGAAAATGGCGTACCATTTAAAATTCAAGTTCATGATGAGACACTCTTTATTAACACAATTTTCCCTTCTCTTGGTCATTCGATCCATAAAATCCACATTTCCCCCGAGTATTGTGATTACACATGCCTTCAAACCCTAGTTTTCAGTTTTTCAGGTTAGGGAGAAAATAAGAGGTCCCAGAGCAGAGACTGGTTCACATTATTTAGGTAAATGTTGCAGGAAGATTCCTGTTCCGTTTAATTTTAAATATTTATTTATTCACTATTATTTTAAATCTCCTACTTTTATAAGAAGAAAACCACACCTAAATCGGTTTATCCGTTAGCCAGCTACAAGGCACCGCTCTTTTTTTTTTATTGAGGATTAAGAATAATGAATAATAATAATAACAAATAATAAAAATCTATTTCAACAAAGTAAAGCACAGGATACTATTACAATTAAATGCACTCATCTCAATCAAAACCTACTCATATTTTTATAAATTAATTTCCCGAGAAAAATTCACACCTTCCTTGACAATCTCCTTAAACCAAAGAAAATAAGTCCTGCGGTGGTTATTATCCCCGACATGATTCACGCAAGGGTTGAAGCTTATCTTGATTTACTCGTGGCAAAATATTACCTAACGCAATCCGGGCCGCCATACCCATTCATCACCCAACTCCCGGGCGGACGGTGGCGGGGGCTACATCATTGTTAAAAACGCTTTGAAATTCCTGCATTGTAGTGCTGCACTTGTAGAAAGAACTGAGTATGCACTCATGCCACGCTATGTCCCACTTACCCAGATAAAGGCTTCCGTGCTGTGCACCTGTGAAAAATCCTATTTCCTAGAAACAGCACAGAGTAGATGTGAACGAGTCCGCACGATTTACACGTGGGCGTGGGCATAAAAATATCATTCCGCCAGAGATAGGGAAAGCCCACACTCGGCGAAAGCTTCATTTTGGTCATTTCTCATTTTTATGCCTCGGCCCGTCTAAGCACGTGCACCTGCGGCAAGGTAATAATGCACATGTCCGGACGCACGATAACAAGGTAAGGCCGGTGGGTCGCCAGCACTTCATCGATCCAACCCGGTGGTACCCGTTTCGGTCCCGACTTGAGGCGCTTACAAAGGAATTATTTACCTGAATTATGGAGCATAAGATTAGAATGTGGGACGCGTGTAATTTATAATCGGCCGATGGAGGAATGACTGAGGCACCAGATCTGTCGGGATGCGGTTTTGAAACCTTTCTGCCCCCCGGTAATGAGGAAAAACAGTCTTCACGGCGGCGGCGCCCTCTTCCGTAATGCTCACCGGAAATTACATTCCTGATGAGACATGGTAAGGTATCCCAGCAGGAGCATGATTTTCTTTAAGTTTAATTAAACATGAAACTCCTGGCATTTTTCAGTTCTGTTAACGGACAACTCCTTTTACCTTTAATGGCATGGTTTATGCAGCAGAAGGGCAAATTGTTCCACTCAAAGGGAATAAATGTCCTTTGGCGTGTCAATTGCTTGATGCTTCGCCGCTCTATTGAGCAGAGAAAGAAAAAGAGAAAGCAATTTGTGTAAATGTCCCGTTTACCGTCCTTTCGCGACAAATTGGTGATTTGGTGTTGGCTCCTATTAACGGCAGGGTGTTGCACGAACTCTTTATAGGCAATCAGTAATTAATGGCAATGGCCCACGAAAATGTGCTCATGTTGCTGTCGTTCAGCCGAAGTCGTCCAAAGTTGACCTTTCGAGACACAAGACGCCTCCCAGGACGAACACAATCCTAAAGCGAACTGCGAAAACTAAGTAATGACTTAAGTGGGAGACAAGTGGGCCCAATCTCCTCATACCGCACTTACAAAAGAATTATAAGAAGCCCTGGGCTTCGGCCCACAATAAATGTGCACAAATGTCTCCTGCAGGAGGCTTGTAATTCTCCGTTTGTTACACTGTACCGCTCCTCCCCCGCAATTTGCACTAATGCGAACTGAAGGATTACTAAATTTGAACAAATCAATTATTATCCGGAGGTTGGTCAGAAGAAGCACTGTGTGATGAACTAGCTGCCTCACTGGGCTTATGGCCATTCTATTGAAACCTTAAGGACCTGCGTTTATCACAGCATTCCTGTTGTACCAAGCTGTTTGAGATAAATCGCTGCAGGAAATTTATTGGGCAGACCGATCAACAAAATTGGAAGTCCAACTGCTTGGCTACCGCAATTCATCTCATAAATTTATTGGGCTCTTACCAGCAGCCTAGAAAATACTTCATTTCAATGATATCTCGAAACACCCTCTGGCCTCCATTGGAATTAAATGCGGTTTAAACTTATCCACTCGCAATCCACCCTGTTATGGCGGTTTACGAACAGCCGATCAGTACTCGATGGTCTGATATTAGCGAGTTCTTTTTCAATTTGTCGCACTTCATGTTCATTCCACGTCACGACTGTTGGAATGGTATTTTTTTTATTTCGACGCAATTATGGTGATAATCACACCTCCATTTTCGGCTCACTTAACTGTAATTTTATCCTCCATTGTCTGGTTTAATAAACTGAAGTGCAAGGCTTTAATTTAAATCTATTCACCCCTCCGGTAGTAAACATCTGTGATAAGGCTATTAAAACAAACATTAAACGCCACCGGCATTAGCTGTGAATGTTTCAACTTGATATGTAATGAATCGTGCATAGAATCCATAAAAGAACAATTTGATTTACTGATGAAAATTATGGATTTCGCATTGCGTTAAATTTAGTTGCTATCAACATTAATAAATTACGTGCGATAATTTAAGCCTCTCAGTGTAAACCTAGAGCGGCATAAAAGCAAGTATAAATTTGGTGATCGTTATTCGCACCACTCGTGTCTGCATGGGTGTGTGTACACGGAGTAGACGGAAATCATTCTCTTTCCGGAAAACCTGGTATGACAAGTTCTGTAACAAAGTTTTACCTTTATGGCATGAAAACACTTTTCTCTAATATTGGTCGTTCTTCTGCGCTCTTTCAGAATATCATGTTATGGGAGTCCAAACACTGCCGAAAATATCTGTCACACCGGTTGTACTGAGTGGACTGTCTGGCAGTAGATTTAAAAGAAAAATTCATAACACCCCAATGATCTTCATATTAATATTTTCAAAATTATTCAATGGATGAATTAATGAAGAACTTTTTCCAAATAAGTTTTATGAAACAAACGATTAATTTTGTTCTTATTTTTGAAGATTTGTAAGTTTAAATGAGTAGAAATACAAAACAGGCTAATTTTTTGGAGCAGTATAATTTTTTTTTTCGAATCTTACTAAAATTATGTGCCTCTAAGGTCTCGTTAAGTGAATTGCCTATGCCTTTAGGGTGTCGTTAGAGATGAGTCTAGTTCAATTTTAATATTAATTTTTTTTCAACTTTTCAGCCAGTAGATATTTTGTAAATGATAAATATCAGTAAGAAAAAGAAATTATAGTCAGCTAATTGCATACTCACGCTAATAGCACTCCGCGTGTCAATAGGCAAATTCATATATTTTCTGAAGTTGCGAATTAAATAAAGTAAAATATTGCAAACCAAACATTTTATTATTTTATTATTATAAGTTTTACTAATAAAAATAAAATTCAAGAATGAGAAAAATCAATAGTTTTGCTGACAAGAAGAGAATTGAAGGTAATATAATCACATCATTTACTGATACGCAGTAAACTGATTGAACATTGAAACATGCAACAGTCATCAAGACAGCCGACTGAAGGGACAGAATGACCTAAACCATCGTAAAGGCTGTAGGAGGACTTTACTGCAACGTACTGCACTGTGCATCTAATATAGCAAAGATAAGTAAATTTCTACTTTTTGGGAGCTAGAGAGAAAAGAGAATCTCTCTCACTTATTTTCACAGAGACCGTCATAAATACTTTTCTAGCTCGCAGGACCCAAGATCGGCCACTTTTGTAATATACTAGTATTTCACACTATACTGTGCTAGGTGTTAGGCAAACAGAACACAAATTTACCATTTTGAACCGATGTGCAATGTATTTCGTGGAATTCGGCACACGGAAGCACACATACATGGACAAACGTGGGATACAAATAGGCACTGTCGTCCTTTTATGTTTTCGGGCGCTAATTTCGAATCTAGCAAAGCAAGCCCTTTTATTTTGTCGGGCTCACTGATCTCAAAACTGCTATCGAAATTTAGACTTTAACAATGGATTTTTATGAAATTGGGTTCTTAAATAACTGCCCTTTTCTAGGCTCATATGTTTAAACACAAACAAGCATTTAAAAAAAATTTGTCTGTTGTCGGGGCTAACCTCGGGAACTGCTCAACCGTATTCGATGGAACTTTCACTGGAACGTGAAGTCTTTTGTCAAACATGAATTTTTTAACCTTTTCTCTATCTATTTGTTTGTCCGGGCTAATGTCGAAAACGGCTTAACCTATTTTGACCCTTACTGGAGGATAGAATATTTTGCTGTTCATTAGAAGTAGTTACCTATTTTATCCCGGGAAAATTTTATGTTCCCGAGGGAAAAAATGTTAATCCGTCTCCGCGCAAAAGCAGCTCTATACATTCTGCAACAGTTTTATCGCCCAGAGTTTCGTTCATTCTCTTCAAATTTAATTTACAAGTTTAAATAAAACCTGGGCATATCTGGGACGGGTCTGCTAGTCTTGTATATTCTAGTTACTAAATTTTTTGTGTCCTTTATTGTGATTGCACTTATCGATATAAATATAATTAAATAGTTCTATAAAGAAAACAATTGTATATAAGATAATCCTAGTTGAGCAGTATATCACAGCTCGATTTCTGTCAGGTAAGTCGCTAATTTTCGCTTAAATGTGGATTCAGAATCACGAAAAAAGTCTGCCGATTGCGAAAGCCCGTTCGCAAGAATCAGCGCCCTGACGAAGGTATCATTTCGTCCAACATCCGTACGCTTTCTAGCGATGGCAAAGGGTTCATATAGTCTGGTCGGTCTAGTCGGAACGCGAAGCTCAATCAGCGAACGTAATTGTTGACATTCGATTTTCTCATTAATAAGTTTATAAATGAATAGAAGGTTAAACAAGGCTCGGCGACGTGCAAGTGTAGGAATTTGTAATAGTGACATCAAAGAACCGTAATCGTGATCGGTAAAGGTCGGCATATGTCTACCCAAAACAAACGATAAAAATCGCAAAAAACCGTGTTGTACAGATTCGAGTTTGATGGATGACGTTATTCCATAGGGGGACCAAACGACACTGCAGTATTCTAGATGGGGGCGCACCAAAGAGTTAAATAAAGTTACACAAGAATGTACATCTCTAAAAATAACCCCACATTTGATATGCTTTCATTGAGATATGATCGATATGAGAGGTGAAAGATAATTTAGAATCGAAAGTGATACCCAGATCGTTAACACTGTTTACCGCCGACAAGACGTCTGTGCCCAACATACTGAATTCAATTGGCAGTCTTCTTTTCGTAAAGCTGATTTTTTGACACTTGGCACTGTTTAAAAATAAAGGATTTTTCTCACACCATACCTTCACATTATTTAGATCAAGTAGTAAAAGAGTAGCATCTTCCTTACACGTAATCTCTCTAAATATCTTGGCATCGTCCGCATACAAAAGAACAGACGAATGGGTGACATATTGCGGTAAGTCGTTTATAAGAACAGTGAATAATAAGGGACCCAGATGAGACCCTTGAGGGACCCCAGAAGGAGTGTCAAAATCATTTGAGTTACAACCAAACACGTTGGTATACTGAATCCGATTTGTCAAGTAGCTGTCAATCCAGTCCAACATAGGTGGCAAAATACCGATAGATTTCAGTTTAGCTAAGAGCACATCATAATGCCAGGGTTTAGTACAATATTTCATGAAATAAATATTATTATTATTAGACGCACAAAACCCATAGTTTTAGATACATGAATAGATAGTTTCATTAATAACCTTGTGCATGTACGTACGTAATATGTAGTTATATAGTAAGTCCTTTGAAAACATCGCCGCAACGGGGCAATGTGAGGTAAACCTATAATATAAAAGCTATCGAAATCGCCTAAGCAAATTATTGGGGTCAATCGGTTTAGTACTGTTGCAGTGGATTCGAAGAAATTTGAATTCAATCTCTTAATGAAGTACACTTTGATCGGTTTGGATAACATGTGAAACGCTTATTCAAAGTCCTGCACTTTGAAAGACTGAGGCAATGTCCATGAAACCAGAACGCATAGAAGCCACAAAACCAACTCAATAGTGATTCTCCAGCTAGAAAATGTCATGTTCAAACAACAATCTAAACTGGCAATTTATATGCAAAATGCGTTCATGGAAGATTTTCATGTAAGTAAATTAAGACGGGAAAGCCAATTCAGTTTGTATGGATGAATTTTCTGGATTTCAATTTGCATAAATACAACATAATTTGTTGTAGGTAATATGTAAAGCTGTTAAGAGTCTCTAAGCTCTGAGAAGATTAGCTGCTAGTACTGTACTTGGATAAGCAAGTTAAAATTAAAATGCGGAAATTACTAAATAAAAAATTATAATACACATAATGTGGTATGGAGCTGAGCTGCAAGCATGGTGACATTCTGTGGGTAGTATAATAAAATTTCTTTAATATTTTTAACTGAATACGGCTTACCCCCTGGTTACCCCTTTCCCAAACTTTAGGCAACACAAAATAATATGCAAATGCGGCAGAGCATAACTAAATGTTTTATGGGGAAATAAAAAAAGGGCCATGCCCTAGCCTATTGGAGTCATCTAGAGAAACTTCAGCAATAAAATTCCATCTAGAGGCAATCCCCAATGGCGACGAGGCGCGGAACCCTCCTCATTTGCATATCGTTTTCCACAGACATTTTATAACAAAAAAGTGAATTATCTGCGCATAAAAACAGAGCCACAAAAGCTGTAACTTTTCGACGAAATAATTTTACGGGTGAGGGTGCCGGCCGGCGATTGTACGATTGCTAATCTTCTTTCCCTTGCAAATTTTATGTTCTTGAGCTTTCGTCAGCCGGTACCAAATTTTTTTTTCCTAGACCGAGCCGACGAACTCACTGTTTTCGGTCGGAAGATAAAGTGCTCGTAATTTAAGAAATCGTAAATCCTCAAATCCCCACGGGAGAACAAAAAAGACGTAATAAGCCGCGGAAAAATCAGAAGAAACTTTCTCTGGATTTTCGTAACCATTTGCGAAATTCATTTCGGTTCGCCTTTTATTTAAATTCATTGGCATGTACACAATGCGAGTAGGACGGCAGCGATCTATCCTCCCAGGGGCACGTGAATCAATTTCATCCCCGTATCGGCTTGATCGGAAGCTTAGGAAATTTTCCCTTTGAGGAAAAAGTGATGTAAGTTTCTGGCTGATTCGCTGACTGATTTCAGGGGCTAGGTGATTTGCCTGATTTTCAGGACCGATTTCGGGCCTTCTGAATCCTTCAATTTTTCGGGGAGCGCACTGCGTTGGCAACAGAATGTTGTTCGCCTATGCCTATGGCAACATGAAGCTTTTGTTGAATTAATGGGAAACAATCAGGGCCACTCCTTGGTTGGATTTCTGAGTATCACTTTCCACCCGCGACTGATTGTGGGGGTTAGTAAAGACTTAGGAGCTCCTCCAGTGCTTTCTTTGTTCAACTTATTTTATCTGTCTATATTGAGGTATAATTTGGCGTTCATGCCATTAGGGGTAATGACACGGTATTTTCCATCTACGTCCATATTAACCCCTCTTATCTAATTTTGATCACATTTTTGGCGGTGTAGACTTCACTAGAGCTTGCAGCAGCAATAAATGAATAGGCCGTGATTATCATCTGAGTGAGGGCAAAGCGTTTTTCTATTGCTTCCAGCCAACACTTCCCAATAACTTGATTTGAGAACTTGTTTAAAAGTATGGAAATGTGAAAGTGATGAAAAAAATTTTAAAATGTGTTCATGGTATGTATTTCACAGTCCTACTAATTTCGCCATAAAAAAATTCTCAAATAACCTCCCATCCAGCTATCTACCCATTCCTCCCTTTTTATGATGGATTCGAACAGTTGCCACAGTACAGAACAGTATAACAGCGTGAAAGGATTGGCTTTCTCGTTTTCAATTTGAATCTTTTTTTTAACATAATTATTTCATTTTCAAAGGGTTAATATTCTTTGACTTACTGAGAATATTGGAGCAGCTCCTGCTTCTGCTTATTTTAGCAGAATTGGATAAAAAAAATTTTAGGGCGGATGGAAATCCAAAACTTTGAATTATTCAGAGTATCCCTGGTAAAAAATGTTATGCTTATAATTCGAAGGCCAGTAACAAAACCGATGAAGTATTGAAAATTCTAAACCAGAGGCCTGCAGGACGTCCAATTGAGTACTGGTTAGCGAACATCAGACCCATAGCAAGTCCAAAAGAGGCCTGTACCAGTATAGACGTTTCACATAACGAAAAAGAAAAAAAACCGCAATTTTAAAAACAAACAAACAAACAAATTCATTCATTATGCAACAGTTTTAATTTACAAATACAGAAATCCCCGGACGAAGCCGGGTAACTCAGCTAATTTCTAATAAAAACGGATTACTATATTTTTTTCAGTAGATACGCGCAACCGGTCACGAGATATAACATTGGTAATACACGTTTTTGTCGAAAAATACACCGTTTGCAAGGTATTTGCAAAAAACAAAAACTGTTTTCTTGAATTCTGACCCCGCGTAATTTAGTGTTCCATGGTCAAATCGATGAGAAACCTTCGTATCTTATTGAGAACATTCAGCCCGTCACAAATGTTTTCCCGTCTTTAATATTTTTACGTCAGTTCTTCCTGGACTATATAACGACTGTTTGAACAAAAATATGTTTAAAAATAAATTATAGCTGATTTAAAATGAGGAGGTTATCAATTCTTGAATTGAACGTGACAACAGTATTGTGGAGGGGAAAATCTCACAGTCGCATATTTCAACTCGAACGAATTTCCGTGTAAATGTATATGTAGCAGTTTTCGAGGTCGATGATTTCGAATCTTCCATCGATAATTGGAAATTCAACAAAGATGTAAACTTTTCCTACTAGCTTAGGGGGAAATTAGTCGAGCGTTAATAATAAAAGCATAGTGCTATATTTTCAGCGAAATTTTCCAAGTTAACGAGAAATAAGAATTTTATGCATCATTCCATGTTTATTATAGGAGTTCCAGATTCAAGAGAACGAAGATATCTTTTGATATTAATAATATAATCCTCAATATCTCCCTCGTATCATTCGATTTTGTGATTTTTCGATTTACCTTATCACCCTCTTGAAACTCCATCCTCGGATGAACAATTTTTTAATGATGGTCTTTCTATGGAATCTAAACGTGTAATAACAATTCTCTCATTTTCTGTAGTCATATCATCTCGTCTCTTTCTTCTATATAAAATTTAAAATGGCTGTCATATGTACCTTGAATTTATACGATTATAGAGACGTTTACGTACAGTTAATTGTAGACATAAATTTTACACAAAAAAGAAATCGCCGAAAGAATGGCGGAAACTCCCCTCGTGTCAGCAAAACTAAATTTCATCGATGTACGGTATACGATATGCAATCTAATGTCAGGGGCAGAATAGGCGTTTTGAATTGAAGGCCGAACATAACTCTGGGAGCGACATTCATGAATTTCATTCAAGTCGCTGTCGGTGTCCAAATCGCGAGCACGAATGTAAGTACCTTATCGATCGCCGGGATTTGAACATGCTGTCAATCGGATGACTGTTAAATCAATAATTCATTCACTGGCCACGAGCACTTGGGATATGAGTTCTTATAAATAACTCCGTTGACATTTCCTGCTTGCTCCAAACAGCTTCCCCTCCATGTTTTCCGATATGTGCGCGTGACAGGGTGAAAAATAAACAATAATAGAACGATTCCAGAAATACAGCTGCCTTACAAGGTCTTAGATGATTTAATTAGGTACCTACTTGCACCTCGGTGTGAAGCGCAAATATAATTTTGCCGGAACCAGATGAGAAGACGCACTTAGCTGGAACTTGCCGTGCCCCTGGTGTGCCTTAATTAAAAATTCATAGGGTATGCCTTAGCCCGAGCACCGACATCACGTGGAGTACACGAAAAATTGCTCACATCTTCTCCCGAGAATGGATATGTTCACACACAGCTGGAGATGAGGATGCGAGCACCGAAAGGAGCTCCCCGAAGGTTCGCAAAACGGAAATCCCAGAGATTGTGTGAAAGTTAGTTTATCTCCTTTAAAGACCTAATCAAAATGCCGCCCTCGGCTTGTATCTAAGCTCGAGGTCGGGCATTTGGTTAAGGCTTCTGACAGCACAAAACACTTAATCTCAGCAATGATTAACTGGGTTAGCTGCACGGGATCTCTACCAAATTGGGTAAATATTGGCTGGTTCGGACTGATTGATTGAAGACAGCTATGAGATATTGGGATTAATTAATGGATATAATTTTACGAAGGTAATTCAATGCGGTCCTCATTTCGTCGAGGTATTGACAAACATAATTGATGTGAAATATCATACCAGGTTTCCATCTTGAATGCTATGGTTTCGCTTTGTCAATCAAAGTAGTAATTGGCAAAGGTATGGCGACACTGTGCCAATATTCCGGACTCGTCTCTTCATTACGAGCTTAATAAACAACTTGAGTACCTAGTCACATGTTATTTGTACAACACATCGTATTTGACGGGCTGTACTGTACAAGTATGAAAAGGGTATTTGATTAGCGTTTCTAACGAATCGAATATTGGGGTCTTCAAAAACTGCCACAATACAAGATGGCTGTAAATCAGATGTTAAAAGACTCGCATGCCAGTAACATGATAAATACGCTTTACATCAAATACAATATTTTGTTGCAAAACCGCAGTTATCGCTGACAGCCAACAACTTTTGGACATAGACTGAATCAACGTTTTACAAACACACTGGAATAGATGACCAGACTCGTTTTATTACATCGAAAAGATCGTTTAAATTTAAGTAAGTACAGTAACTGTCGCTTTAACAATCTGCCGCAGATTTTATCGATTGACCAATAATAATTTTTAGTGCCGCTATTAAATTAGTACCAACTTAAACGGCACTACCTAAATTTAATAGTTCATCTATCTTTTTCTACCAATCACATATTTAGTCAAGGCACTAATAGTTCAGGAAATAAAGACAAAAAATAGCATGCGACCAGCAAGCAAAAAGGTATTATTGGGCCAAAAGTTTTTTGGAACAAAGTATAATTTTCACAAAAGACCTTTGGATGCAGCCACGTGGAGCAAGCGGATTGGAATAAATAATTTGAAACAACTGTCTCCCTACCGGTTGAATCATCCATTATACATTCTGGTAGTTACTGGTAAGATAAGCATGTAATTCCATTCAACAAATCAAAACTAGCCACGATAATAATAAACCTTAAGTAACAGTTATTGTTATGGCTAAGTTTCTACCTAGAAAGTTTTAAAAGTTTTTGACCACAATACCGGAAATTATTGGTTTTAAGTGTAATACCTGATGATCATATTAACGGTCACAATAAAGAAATTTGTATATAATTAAATTGCTTTGTTTCTGTTTAACAATCGGTTAGCACCTAGGTTATTTGTACGTATAAAGCCCTTGCCTAGTATGTCATGCTTTATATATAGAAAATCATATTCACACAATTAATTTCCTTCCCATAATGTATTTTCTGATTCAACTCGATAAATTACAAACTCCCTCCCATTTCAGTCTTCTGGTTCTTGCTTGTCCATATAAATGGAGATGGATCAAAATATGCGAAAATACTCATTCAGGCAATATCCCATAAGCCATAACATTTACGATTATCGTAAAAAGATTACTCTTGATTGATATTTCTCGTGAGTTTTCCCTATGAAAATAAAACTTGGGATAAATATATCTCAGTTTTAGTTCTCAACATTGTATGCACAGTTGATGGGTATTCTCCAATTGTGTAATACATGTGTAGGTCCATGTATTCGCTGCGCTTTTCGAGATGTCCGAATTCATTTTCCTTGTTGATGTCCGGGATACTATTAAATTTGTTACTGCACCCCTTCCCTCATACATCACTTTCACCTATTACTAATACTTTTTGTACTATAAATAAATCAATTCATTTTCCATCGGCCGGGGTGACTTTTTTGCCGCTCTCAAAAGTTTTCCAATGTCAACACCCACAGTTTCTACATTTATTAATATTTTCATCCCGAATTTGGTACACGCATTGCCCCGCGTGCTTTCTATTTTCTGAAATAATTTTCAGAACCTCTCCTCCTCTCCCCCTTATTTTCTCAAAAAATAAACAGCAAACTCCTATCTCTTGTACCCTCTATTACATTTTACTAAAAAACTGTTCATTCAATGTTCATATTTTGACAGCGTTTCCATTGAACCCACCCAAAATACCCTGTGTCTAATAATTATCAAGTTGTTTCACTTTTCTCTACAATTCCGACAAAATCCACGTCTTCCTTCATTTTCACACGAAAATATTTTTTTCACTTTCCCCAAATGTTTTTCTGTTTCCGTTTTCACATGCTTTTTGATATTTTTCAACAGTGTTATTAAATTTATTTTCCTTCATTTTACACCCCTCTCCTATTTGTCCCAACGGCATGGGGGTAGTCTCATATTTGGAAATTTTAATGGCAGATTCGAAATCAATGACCCCGATAACCCTTAATGTGGATTTTCGGGTCCATCCTTCGAAATTTAACTTTTTTGGTTACCGAATTGGACCCGACATCTTAAATTTCAAAATTTTCAATGCAGATTTAAGATCAACGACCCCGAAAACCCCCAAGTGCACTTTTTCATAAATATTATTTGAATTCCGGAAACTTTTTTTTACCTTCGCGGGTAAGCGCACAAGAGCTCATCAAAGTTTGATTCCAATGGGATGAACGGTTTAGGTAGGAACGTGTAGAACACGAACAAACCAACATTCATTTTAATATAAATATAAGATTGGCACCTGCTTCTTACTTCTACAGCATATTTCATTTATTTTTTTAATATAGCACAAGCTTTTTTTTTAAATGCATCTGGAGGTTATAGGACACTTCAATATTCTTTTAAATAAAATCAAAAATTTGACAAGGCTGACATTTATATTTCTTGGTCCTTCTTTTCAAAATATGACGTGGCAGCCCAAAACTAAGGACACCATTAAATTAGTGACTGTTAAAATTATTCTACTCTCATCTACGAAAATACTCCGATAACATGTTTTTGTAGGGGTATGCTGTCCAGTTATCATGGAGTGTATGTATGTCGACAGACAAACAAGCGGTAGTGAGGCATAAATGAGCGAGAAACAAATAAAAATATCGGTCATTCGAGCGTTGTTAATTCTCGGTGACACTACGAACTTTCTCGTTGTCTAGCCTGATGTGTGTTAAGGGACGCCAAGATTTAGCTTTTTATAGTCGCAATTTAGCCGTCCTACTTTAGAAAGTCGTCTGAAGACGATAGAACCAGACCAGTGGCTTTTGCAAGAGACAAGGCTCAGGACGTACAAAAGTCCCATAAAAATGCGATTATCGATATATTACGCCTCCACTCTCACAAACCAGAAGCGTTAGAGGGTTGCAGGGTTTCGTCGTTGCTTGATAATATTATAAGTAATTTATTATTTTAAGTATTTTCGATTACTTTTTGAGGCTGTAAGATGGGATCCCACGAAGCGCATCACACTACAAAGTCCACAATGTGGTAGGTACAGATTACTACCAACTCGTTAGATCCTAGTTGGACAATACTAGGATCATAACACCAAACATCAAAACCTTTCCGTTCTAGACTGTAAGAGGAAAATAAAACTTTCGAGTTTTCACGCAGCTTAATCCATCCTCAAAAAATCAACAGAGTGTTTAAGTACGGCGTTTTGTATATTTAGTTAATATTTCCAACAAAAGCACTCACTGCAATGCAAATACAGGCCAATTTGCCTAACGCCACGTTCAAATAAAAATATCGTAAATGAGAAGTTTGCCCCCCCCCCCCTACATTAGATGGGTCTTTTTATGACAAAAGATGTCACGAAGATTGTAAATAAATTCTCTATGCCATCATCCATCACTAACCTTGAAAGGACTCATTGTGCCAAGAAAACAGCCCTGTGTAAGCATCACCAATTTTTATGGCCCGAGTAGAAATGATCAGCGGATGGCGGCCTGCAGGCGAGAAGTCATCAAAAGAACAAGGGAAGCCTACCGCATTCCTCATGGGGTTCCATCGTATAAATTTTGCGCATATTAAAATACTTTTATTTGATAAGGCGCAGATATTCACCGCGTAATTTGATGAAAGACGAAATGGCCAACGTGAGAGGTTCACGAATTAGGTACCCCAGGGGAGAAATGACATAAAACAGTTTTCATACAATTCTTACCACATTCGTGCACAGTTATTTGCTTCTCATTCCTCCAGAAAGTCCCAAAATTAATAATTCATGAAATATTCCACTCGACTGGAAAAAGCGGAGAAAATGTGTGTGTGGAAAAATCCGCTTAGATGCAGAAGTAAGCACAAACCCGCGCCGCAATTCCTTTTTCCGCCTCCGCGGTTATTCGCCCAAACCACCAAACTGACTTTCCGCACACACGAAATATTCCCGAATTTGTGGGAGAGATTTATTTCAAAAGGAAGAAATAATTTAGCATTTTTTATTCCCCCGAGGACACAACGATTTTACCAGCGATTTCCGCGCAATGGACGTAACAATTTCAGTGCGGCAGCCGCTTGGCCCGAATTCGGCAATTAAAGCACCACTTAAAGACCATTCGCGATATTGCACGCTACAGGATTGCTGAATTATTAACTGGGCAAATTGATTGACCCAATTACGCGCCACACGAGACTTCTTGCGGCCGGCCGCAGCGGCAGTGGTTGGGGGGTGGATGGCGCTCGGTCGGCAGGGAAGAATTTTTCGCTGTTAAACCGGTAACTGATCCGTGAAAAGCTTCCAGGTAATTTTCTTTTTGCCCAGACACCAAATTGAATTAGTGTGCCCTTAAGCAGGCCACTAGTTACAAGGACACCCGATTCAGGACGCAAGGACCAGACGGGCTTAAGAACTCTCCGCGACTGGACACTTTCATGCAGTTCAATTTAGGGGCCCAGGTTGGAGAGTCCTCGAAAGCTTTCAAGGATTTCTCTTCTGCGCTGGCATGTTACGCGGCTCTCTCTTCGTTCTGGAAAGTTTCCCTTGCGGGTGGCTGTGTTGTGGGTGGAAGAAGGAGTCGGGATATACCTCACCACATGCCCATGTGAATTATCAAAGCAGCTCAGGTAATCCTTATGCGGAATATTTTAAAATCAGCACACGTAGAATTACGAACTGTGGCGAAGTGACCCATAAAACAATTAATTTCAACATGCCCCACGTCGTCACTGAGCACGGTTCCTTTACTTTTACATCTTTTCAAAATTTGTTTTCCTACTTTAATTGCACACGTATTCGAATTTGCTGGTTTTGATTTCCGTAAAACGATTAAGAGCTGCACGAACGAAGACGTTTGTTTGCTTCGAAATGCACAGGTGAAGTGAAAGAGACGGATATATTCTACAAAACATGAACAAACAAACAACTATCGCCCTATATGTATGTTAAGCTACTTCAGTAAACTATTCGAACAGCTGGTACATAACTACCTGACCTGTAATCTCCGATGAACAGTATGGCTTCGTCAAAGGAAAGTCTACTGCAACCTATCTCCTTGAGCTCCATAACTTTGCTGCGCTATCCCCTTGAGCTCCATAACTTTGCTGCATATACTCTCGAACAACATAGTCAGGTGGATACTATCCGACTTTTCCAAAGCATTTGATCATTTGAGAAGATACGGTGTCCATGGGCCCCTGTTAAGATGGATCTCATCCTACCTATCGCTCCATAAAATGCAAGTTGTGTTCTCTGGTTGTACTTCCTTTAAATTTGTCCTCGTATCCGGTGTTCCACAAGGGTCTACTCTTGGGCCGCT
Organism: Neoitamus cyanurus; assembly: GCA_947538895.1. Lineage (NCBI taxonomy): Eukaryota > Metazoa > Arthropoda > Insecta > Diptera > Asilidae > Neoitamus > Neoitamus cyanurus. The sequence continues at coordinate 15,080,076 of OX384544.1, read as the reverse complement.
CTTATTTATGTTATTTATTAACGACTTGACTATACAATTATTTTCTGATTGTCTTTTATATTCTGACGATCTTAAGGTTTTTTCGACTGATTAATTCGAAAGAAGACCGACATATTCTTCAGTGCGACCTGATCGATCTGGAGGATTGGTGCATCGTTAACAGTTTATCTTTTTGTTTTTTGTTTTGGCTTTAAAAGGTTGAAAAGAGCCACTGATCATTGGACCTTGTCTTTTTCGAAGATGACACCAGACATGCTGTGAACTCTACGGCTTACGTTGATCGGATCGCCATTCCAAAATCACACGCCATCTTGGAATTTTGGTAGATTTGAATTCTGTAGGTAACCCGAAAAATGTCTTAATATACAATTCCACTAAAATTCGTTAGATTTGAGGAATTTCGGTCACCATATTAGTTTTGAAATCAGTGACCCCGAAAATCCCTTGAAGTTTAACTTTTTCAGTAGCTACCTTGGAACCGCCATTTTGAAACCTTACATCCTTATTTTATATCAATATTATAGCTTCAGTAGTTTATTCATATTGAATAAACTGTAGTGATGCAAATGCTCCATGGTAGAATTGTGGCGTTTACTCTTATTGTTCACCGGAAGAATCATGGAAAAATGCTGCAGAGAAAGAGTTTTGTTTAATATCACTTCACACGAATTTTATAGCCGTAGACTGAAGAAATACAGCCAATATGTACTTCTAGAAAAGCACAAGACAAATTATGTATTATACATACTTAAGTATTTCCCTCTATAGTTGCTCTAGGTTTTCTCCTCTACAAAATTTTCGAGGAAATTTAATAAGTGTCTACCAACAATTTGGAACTTTCCCAAGACACATCTATTTGCATTAGGGGGAGCTCCACAAAGCAATTTACGACCGTCGCTGTTTCAAAAACTTTTCCCTGCGAAGAATTTCACATCGCTCTTGAACGCACAAACTAAGAAGTACTTTTAATTTAATGAAAAACTTCTCTTCAATTTAACAAGAAAATATTACTCGGCAATTGTGCGAGCAAAAATCTTATACAGCTCAAGTTGAGCGTGTAATTTTTTGCAAGTCGAATAGTAACAAGCAACTCCGGGGGTTAATAAGAAATAATTTTGTCAGAAAGTCTATATTCTTAGCGTGGATGGAGGAGAAAACTTTTGGACAAACGAGCAATACATATAACGATGATGGAGACTATTCGGACAAAAGTTCTTTTGCCCATTTTACCCAACTATGTATACAAGTTTTCCAATTTATTCGCCCTCTCTTCATGGGTGAGGAGTGAATGAAAATGTGCGACGCCAAGGGGGACAGGCATTATGCTGTCGTTTTGAAAGGACACCACAAAATATGGGTTAATAAAGTCATTAAGGAAAAAGCCATTGATAAGGAACGAATTACTGCAGAGATTAGGCATCGCTCTGAATTTGCCCTCGGTAACCTTTTACCTTTTTCAAAACTAATTTATCCTTCAATCCTCTTGACGGTTCGGAAAGTGACAGTATTGTCACAGCGAAGGGTCCTATTGGTTGCGGCGGCTGGATTGAAAGATATATTTAATTAAGTCGCATTGTAACACGTGCCCTCAAGAAAATTAGTGTCAATTTCCCGAAAGCCATTCAAGCAAATTTAAGTACCATACGAACAACGCAAATTCACGTACCCTTTGAAGCCCTTATCTTAACAGAGTGTTGAAACGCGAACTCATGCACAAAGTGTTCCTCAGAGATTTTTTCTTCAAAGAAAAGTTAACAGAATGTTACTAGTCCCCAAGGGTCAATTCAGATAGTCATCAGGAATGTCAAAAGTTGCGTGACAAGTGGAAGTATCCAGAAAGAGAAATGTGTACAATGAAACAAAAAGTGACCACACGGCCATACGTGTGTTGAATCATATTATAATTTAGTCATAATTTCTGTCGTCCGAAATGTAATGATTTCAAAACTAGAACTTATGAATTTACTGAATAACATTTGGTCTGGTTTATCACATATCATGAGGAATTAATGCCCGAAAAATTTAATTAAAATTTCACACATGTTTTACAGCCTGCGGAGAGCCATTCATTCGTAAATGTACATATGTATGTACATTTCAAAAACTAATTAAATTAAAGAAAACAATTTGCGATTTGCAAATACAGATACTAAAAAGTATTGCGTTTATTTAATCTGAGGAAATTCATTAAAAACAACACACAACGCAACGGGTCAAATGGTTTTCGAACTGATAATTTAATTAGCGTTTGGTGAAATTCTGTGTTTTGGTAACTAAACTGGGCTTTTAGAAGCACATTTTTTTTTAAAAAAATTAAAATATGGGGTGGGGTACAGTCGAACCCGTGCCGTAGTTTTGCGTGAAAACGTTTGGGTATAATTAAAAGAATGAACATCTCATGATTTCGATGTCGGGTTAGAATCTCCTATAGGTCATAGAGTGTTTTTTTTTTGCTTTTTGGAAAGCTTATTATACCTTTTATACTTCCCTTCTTATTTGTGATTCATATGCCTCGACACCTTATTTTTTTATTGAAAAAAAAAATTCGTGACAACTGCACGAAATAAAATTATATTTTACCATTAACTTGTCCGGGATAATATTACTTTAGTTTTGTATGTCTCAGAGGGGGAGTCTCATTAAATCAACCGTGAATTAATACACAATACCCCAATGCATCACTGTCAAGTATTCCTAATACCTTTTTACTATAAATAAATACATTTTTCCTTTTATTTCCAATCGGCAGGGGTAAACTTTTGGCCCCTCTCAAAAAGTGTCCACTTTCAACACCCACACACCATTTATTAAATTTTTCATCCCAAACTCCTACCTCTTTTACACTTTATTCCGTTTCACTAAAAAATTATTATTCATTGAATATTCATATATTTACATAATTATACTACTCACCAAAGCGCTTTCATTGAGCCCACCAACAATACACTGCGTCCAATAATTACTGAGATTTCACAATTTTTCTCCTATTATAATTTTTTTATAATATAATTTTCATTTTTCTCGTATTTTTAAATATATATCAACAGTACACCTAATACTGTTTCTACACGTTAAATACGTTCCAGACAAAACCGTGTAAAAAAACATGAAGTAGGTAGGTACATACATAGTAAAAAAGGGGATTAGTTCTAAATCCTTCAACCCTGTAAAAAATACATACATAGGTAAAATAAATGACTCATACAAAATAGAACTATTATGAGAGTCGACACGTCTCGCATTCAACTAAAAGAATACGGTTAATAAAAATATTTTTCTTTTAAATTTCAATCAAATAGCTTTTTTTAATCGTGCTAAATCGAATAAAATCGTGTAAAAAAGGAATAAATTTTTTTTCTAGGCCGTGTTAAATCAAAACCGTGTAAGAAAAGATCGTGTAAAAACAGAATCGGGTGCATTATTAAATTTATTTTTGGTCATTTAGCACACCCTCCCTACTGTACCTCCTCTCCTATATGACTCATGGCAATCCCTCAAATCAACTTTTCGGTAGCCATATCGGACCCGCCATGTTGAATTTGGAAAACCCCGAAAACCTGTTATTGCGAAATTTGAGAGCAATTTATTGAAGCCTAGCATCTTCGGTCACAATATTAGATCCATCATCTTGAATTCGAAAATTTCGATAGCTTGTTCGAATTCAACTAACCCGAAAACCCCTTAGTGCGAATTTTCATTGCAATGTCTGCAGTTTAATTCTTTCGATCGCCATATTGGCTCCACAATCTTTAATTCCGAAATCCTGATATATACCCGTATGACCTTCTAGAGACAATAAAGAACAAACAAAAAACATTTAGTAAATCCGCCGCGTTGTTTGTGTGTTATGGAAAGCCGATCGAACAGCATTTCATGTTGATATATAATATATACAGATTAAATAGCAAAAACCGATAGGACTCACGGAGAACTTTCAAATTAGCCGTCGATGAAATCTGTAGGTTAACTGAATCGGAAGTTATACTACATGCTCGACAGCTCTCCTCTTGTTCAGAATTGTAGAAGAGACGTTATCGCGCCCACTTCCCATGTGATTTAATGCTTAACTTTGTATAAAAAAATTGGTGTGGGTATAGTCTATTCAATAAATGCTTTAGAATTCGGCTATCTTATATATGTAGATCCAAAGTGTTTACGATTTGAAATCTGATCATTTCCAACCATATAAATTTCACATTCCGAAAGTGTGGACGTGGTATCTTTTATTTGGCTAATACAATATATGGTATTCTTGAAAAATTGGCCGAAGATTCCCCCGTATCAGACATTTGTGGTGATTTGGTTAGACTTCACCTTTAATTCTGCCCTACATCGTACATAGTACATCGTTGGCTATATGGGGAAGAGTTTCGGTTGCAACAGGAGAACGGTTCAGTGCAGATGGCCCATCAACGCGGTTTAATTTCGGCAAGATCTGCGAATTTTTTATTTAAATAAGTCGGAAACGCGCAACACTGTGGTTTTTATCTTCTATGCACTTGAAACTCCAAATCAAGTCCCACCCACCTAAAGTGATCTTCACCACTAGCGCTATGATCAACTTTACACATAGCTAAGTTGTAAAGACACTCGTCTCTGATGACAGGAGACGCCGGCCGGTTTGAATCCGGTGCGATCAACTTTTGTTTTTTAATTTGCCTGTACACATTCGCCAGCACGACTAGCGAAATTTGTAACAATATGATAAGACAAACTAAATCAATAAAGAAAAGTAGAAAAATCGAAACAATCAAATTAGTCCAGTAGTGGCGCAAAAAAGGGCAAATAATACATGGTTCTTCGAATGAGATTTTCAAATTGAAATTAATTGTGAGTTCCCCTAAGTGTGTGGGCTATGCCTCCGCCGCCATATTACAATTATAATTTTAAATGTTTTTTTTATTCGTCAAATGATAGCTGAAGGTTTGAAAAATAAAATGCCTTTTCTGTCTCAGATTACATGGAAGAAAAATATTATGCACACCATGAGATGACAGACATCGCACAGCGGGATGGTTTGCCGTTCATAACTGTCACATTTGTTATTAAAACGAACAAAATAAACTGTATCATTTTCCAACATTAATAAAACGTGGTCCAAATTTCAGATAGATTTATTATATATTTTTATCAATTAAAATTCAAATTAAGATGAACGTAATTTTTCAAGCAGACATTATTACTATTGGCGCAAATCTATTCCGAAATCAATTTAATTGGCATACGTGAAAATATCTCATTATTCATAAAATAATTCAATGCGCACTTAAAAATTGATGGAAATAAATGGAGATGAATAAAAGCAAAACGCAAAAGGAACATCAAACACACTCGTACGTAGCTCCTTCGCCTCAGAGAATTTTTTAAATTCTTCGGTAAATAATCACACAGCGTAGGTAGATCAAAACGCGGTGGAAATTGGCTGTACAGGTAAATTCTTTTTCACGCTTATAGTACCTACAGTGTACTCTCGTTGATTGCGTTCTCATACCATCCCCTTTTTTAAATAATATTTTTCCATCATACAAATATGCCCTTGAGGCTTTTGAGAAAAAAATATTAAATCTTCCAAAAATATATTACGATGTATCTGTTATACCTACTTTGGACAATTACGTTCATCATAATAATTTAAAATAACTTACGTAGAAATCAGAAAATAAGAATGTAAATTTCAAATATTATACACATATGTAGTTCTCCCAAAGACCATACTGCAGACATACGAGTAGGTACAGTGCGTTGGGTAAAAGAAAGTTATAAATTATTGCAGGGACATTACTTAAAAAATCTCAATTCACTTTACAGTAGGATTAAAAAAAGTAATCAAAGGTCCTTAAATTACTTAGGCTAATGAAACTTTTTTTATTTGAGATATTTTCACATTAAATGAAATTATTTCATTCAGGCGGTACTGTTTAGTTCGAATTCAAAGAGATGAGATAATTGCTCGTCCCCTTTGAAACTACAGTGTTTGTGAATATTTTCAAGATATCAAATTTATTTTGACATTTTAAGTTAATTAAATGTAAGTGTTTTTGGAACTTGTGTTTAACCATTCTTGCATCATCTTTAATCACAATATTTTCCATACAGTTTGACTTTTGTGGATGTGGTAAAGTCATAACATAATGTAATATAAATACATGATAGACTAACTATAAGTTCTAGACAGGAAAAAACATATAATGATTACACTACATTAAATATTATGCACTTCCCCTAATCCGTCGAAAACTGAGACACTATCGCGCCTAAAACGAGAAAGAGAAGGCTGATGTTTAATTATGGCTAAGTGTTGTAGATTGAGACAGCATGAACAAAAAAAGAACATTGGATTCTAGTTTATAAAGAAATATTGAATATATGTATACCTAAAATCTCCTTTTCATATTATATCATCAGCAAAAGCACGCAATACTTCAAAATAGTTGGCAAATTATTAACGAAGATAAAGAACAGTAGCGGGTCCAGAATCGATCCTTGAGGAACGTCACAGCAAAGAAAAATATGTGGTGACAACTGCTAAGCAACCACTGTGGTTTAATGGTGGTTCATTAGAAATTTGGCAACCAGTTTCACAACAGTATCGGAATACCTAAAATGATATTTAATCTTTTGCAGGAGAACGTCATGATTCACAAGATAAAAAGCTTTAGAAAAATCCTAGAGTTTCAATAAACTTATGTGGACCTTATCAATTGCTTCACGAACATCATCAGTAATTTTAAGTAAAGCGGTTGCAGAACTATGTCCTTTTGTAAAGCCCGTTTGCAGAGTGCAAAGAATATTGTTTGTTTCAATAAACTCTGTCAGCTGATTGCGCATAATTTTTCCAGGACTTTAGAAAGAAAAGGCAATATACATATATATGATAAACCAGTTTTATGACCTCATATACAGCACATCGACTTAAAAGAACTTTGGTTTCAGCAGGACGGAGCAGCAAGCTTCACTGCGCGTGTGATTTGTGTGCATGTAATTTTATGATTCCAATGAAAGTTTTGGCAACTCTTATTGGTAAACATTTCATCATGAAATTATCTGTTTGTTATCATCATCTTAGAAAAGTGAACTGCGCGTTCCTGAAAGTCCAAATTAACTAAGATTACCAACAGATGAAAGAGCAATAAGTACTTTGCAAGAAATTGCATAAAACTGGGTCAGATCATCGGTCTCCAGTCCCATTATATGAGTTCATAAAATTCTTTAGTCGTTCTATTTTGAAATAGAAAAAAACTCGGGGCGTCACAGTTCTTCCAAGTTCCAGCATTTATCCAAAAATAGTTTCTAGAGACAAGCAGCAGGGCGCTTCGCTACACATGTAGTAACCTACATGTTATCTCAGACTCCCCGGTCTAAATATCCCATTTCCTTATCTTCAGGAGCTTAAGGGAGTGTCTTTGAACGGCAAATTGGTTCGGACGGAGTCAGAAAGAGCCTTAGTCAGAGGACTCACACAAAGCGGAAGAATTTTCCGCCCCAGCGGCGTTCGACTGTCTTACAGAGACGTTAACCCTGAGTGGTCGTGTGAAATGACATCGTGAATGCAAACAAAATTCATCCATAGCGCTTTCATATTTGTATTTGTGGAAAACTGAAAAGCGTGCACATATCCGTCCCTCCGTTCTTTTCCATGCCATTCAACCGGGGACTTGTTCCATTTATTTGAAATGCTAATCTGAATTGAACGATTCCCAAAATTTTACCCAATCCAACTTCTCGCCCTCAGGGGAGACGTAGGTAATGGCTAGGATTTTTTTTAATATGCTTCCAAGGGACGAATTTACATTTCTCCTTTTGAACGTTTGAGCGTTTCGTCCACATATAGTAAAGGCCACGCTTAATTATTTATAGAAGCTAAACTTGCTCGACCCCAAGCAGGAGGGCTTACGTGGCAGTAGTTTCTCCTCCTTCAACTCCCATTAGATGTCTGGGCTTAATTGGGTTACGGGCAAATCTAATAATCTTCGGGGGAGTTATATTTTGGAGCATGCAATAAGCCGCTTTCGTACAATCCAACTCACATTTCGGATGTGCGCATTAAATAATAGTATGTACTGCACGTTCGGGTTGCCGGTCGGTCAGCTAGGATTTGCAGTATTTCACCTTTCCAAAATTGATTCCTCTAGACGAGGTTGATGGGAGTATAATGCTTATATAAAATGTTCCTGCGCTTTCGTTGTGCATACTTGGAATGTGGGTAAGAGGTGCTCTCATGGGTTGGGATCAAAAATATATCGTAGGTAGGACGATACGAAACGGGTATGGTTTTCGGTGAATACTCAAGTGGAATAAATAATTAAATAGCTGTTGAAGCTAGTTTTGTCCACTGTAACATATGGTAGGTATAATGCTGTTACAAATATATCGACTCGTACTATCACAGTTGCGCATAATAGTCCTGCCAATTGTAATTCAAATTTCCAGGACGTTATAGTTTGAAGTTTACGATTCACCCATTTGCTCATAATTTGAAACAAATACATACTTCTTAAGTGACAACAGACTCGATTAACACAAACCATTATACGGTATTGTGGAGGGGAATTAGCACAGTTAGTCCAGTCAAAATAAACATTTAACAGCAAAAAAAATTTGGTCATACCCAGTCTGTGTCTGGAAATATCGGTGTAACAAGATGCACCTGTTCTTTTTCCCTGCGATATTTCCAAATCCAGACCAGGTATGACCAAATTTTTTTTTCAATTTCCTCAGCTTCTATTAAAGCTATGACAAAAGTAATCGTACCAACGTAGAGGACGCCTCGAGCCCATAACTTTGTTGATTACGGCTTTTGCCAAACTGTCACATGGGCCGGGGTTTTTACAGCTACGACGAACATGATGACACCAGCGTATAGGACGCTCCGAGTACTACAAGTTTGTTTATAATAATTTTTGTCGTAACTGCAACGGTTGACCGCGTGGTCGTATGACTGCATACTAGTCTTTTCGATGTTTGTAATCGAGGTATCTCAAGAGTGGTAAGTCTTAGCAAAAAAGTATATGAAACATTTCTATAAACAATTGCAAGATCTACAACTTTTGTATGAACTATTTTTACGATAACACTTACCGTTTACGAGAAACATGCGAATAAAATATTTAGTCGAATCGATGGGGACTTTTGATATTTAATTTGTAATAGTGCATTTAAAATATGTACCAATTTTCAGCTCTATCTGAATTTTTCCTCAGTTTCAATTTTTTTTGGTCTATTCTGGAAAATTCTGAACTTGAACGTCCAATTGCATGTACAGAGGTTTTCAAGGTTGTCGGTTTGAATTCTGTTGAAGTTGTTGCATAATAAATATGCACATTCTTTTCCGAATTGAGAATTGAGCACTTGAGATTTTTGTCTGTCCGAAGTCTTAAGGGCTGGTTACGGTTGACCAAATTTCAATGCACACGCGCAGCCGTTAAGAAACAAATAGGAAAAACGAATTTTTAAATACTTCGGTGAAATTAGGCGTACAATTTTGAAAAACCGTCCTTGGAAAAGTCATTTGGAAATTTTTTTTTACGCCAACGTCATTTTGCTTTAAATAACGGAGATTTAGGGGGAGGGAAGACATAGGTGAATTCCGTATTAAATTTGCAGAATCAGAGCAATTATATTTGGAACATTCGGATGGTAAAATATTCTGAAACACGACTTGCTTCAAATTTCAAGAAAATGGATAAGCCGAAGGATTTTTCTCATAAAACGACGAATCATTGAAAACAAGTTTTCGATACCATCTGTATTTAAGTGACTTGTTAAAAATTACTCACGCGTTTTATTTAAATCATCCCAAAGCATCAGAAACAAAAAAAAGACCAAATTTCGATTTTGCAAAAGATCATCATACAAGATAAAATCGTGTGTAAATCATTGTTTTCAATAATGAATATAAAAGAACAAAATACAGATTTCAACATATAGTACATATGAACAAAAACAATGAAACGCCAAAAAATAAAACGCTCGCCTAAGCAAACCCGAAAACACATTTTCATGAAAGTTGGTATATCGAGTTTCTGGAGTCGCTGATTTGAAAAATTCAAGATAGTTGAATGGATTCTGCTACTCAAAGTGGTTTCTTTTTTATTTCTAAAAACAGCCTTCAGAAAGCATTAGTTGGATTTTTACCACCTTCATCAGAACGTCAGAAGTAGGGGAGGGGCTGACGGATCAGGAAGAGGGAGGCAATCTATGCTATTTAGGTTTGGCAGAGTATAGTGAACCTTTCAAGACATATTGTCCACCAATTCGGTAAACTACATCTTTTGTCGCTGCAAAAAATGTTATGTGTGAAAGCAATGATAAATTTTATGCTCGACAGCTTTTGTATTGTCATACTTTTTATTATGACTTACCCAAAACGAGATAAATGCGAAAAATCAGTTGTGGGCCTCATTTTTTAACACAACTAAATTTGTAGAGAATTTCGAGGTCTAACAAAATGTTTTTAAATTTTTTCTCAATGGCTAGAAACCCGATTTTCCTAATATTATTAACATACAAAGCCTGGGCCATCTGTCGTTATCTCTTTGACAGGTCAAAGACAATATATCACTTAATGAAGAATCCCACCTCCAATGATGTTTTCATATTTAAGTTAAATCAAGTGATGGACAAATGTTGTGTTCTTTTTGTTATCCAACTAGATTAGAACTTTTAAAACCAGTGCAGGCTTACTTGGTTCCTTTAAAGCAATTTAAAGAAATTTAAAAACAAAATTTATCGCAGATCATTTGCGCTTGACTAGCTAGCTGCTAGAGTAACGTTCATGCTACATATATCAGGATAAAATAATTTTGAGAAATATCATTTTGGTAAGTGGTACGTAAATATCATCCAGACCCTTTTTATGAACTTTTTATAAATTCACAACGTGAAACAAATATTCCACCGTCAATTCGACCATCTCGTTTCCTTCAATCCTATCCTTGAGATCCGGATATTATGGATATTATGACCCATGGTAGCATCCTTCTCAGAATGTGGGACAAAATTTGAGTTTGAAAAAGTTTTCCTCGGATGACTTCCTTCAAAGGGATTTGGCCGTAAAAAAACGCAAACCACCGAAGTAAACTTGCAGCACAATGCCAATGTAGCCCAGGGTACTTGTGTCGGGTACCTATTGCCTAATTTATTTTCAGCGATAAAATTGAGTTGGCACTTTTACAGCAAAAATTGAATAAATTGCCCTTCATAAAAAATAAATTGGCCGAACCGAAGTCAGCGTACGTACGTTTAATTGCTTTCGACAAATAACGACGAATTTTAAAAGTGCTCGGCAGTTGCCTTTTTCGTTTTTATGATGTGATCGCAGAACGGTGTCTTCGTACTGCGGAAGGGTAGAGTAATGGCTTTCTTTTACTGCATTCATCCGCTTTTAAAGTACCCACCCGCACTCCCGCTAATTCACATTCCTTCAGCAGATAAGCTGAGTAGAAAAGTTTTCCCTTTTCCGTCTCAATGGTAACGTGTTTAAGGTTTTAATGGATTTTTTATCACCCGGCTCTTTTTCGAGCAATTCCTGTGAAATTTTTTTATACAAAAATTCGGGTAGGGGTAGTTAATGGGAGCTTTTGTGTTCAGATTACAAAAATTCCTTATATCGCTTAACTACCGTAATTCTTTTACGATTTCTCTCCCGCGAGTAAAAGTTGTGCAATTACGAGTCCCTAGTAAGAATTGGCAGAAGCGCGCAAAGTAGCTCTAAAAGGAGTCATTACCCAGATAACAGTGATTACAGCTGCTGTTGTTTGACTACTTGAAAGACATGTGCCAGCGATATCCTTTGATTATCACTCCCGGCTGTTCTCAGTTAGGTTTCAATCTTTTTTAGCACTCCGTCGCACTCGTCGTTCTCCGCGAAACAAGCGTATAAGTCGATTCCGCCCCCAGGGCTGCTCTCGGTTCCTGGCAGCACGTCAAAATTGGCGCGTGTATTTGTGGCAGCACTCAGACACACTTCCGTATCACTTTACTAAAACTCGGCACGGCCGTCGTCTTACTTTTTACCCTTGTAAGCCCCTATGCCATCTCAGACAGGCCAGGAACCGCTGAGTGTGTGGGAAATTATACAACACTTTCCACTCAAACACATCGCCAAATATTTGGCATCATTTCGCCTTCTACACCCGTCACCGGGGGAGATGGTCCCGGATTCTGCACGAATTTCTTTCTGTCTGTCTTTCAGGGAACCCAAGAAAATTACCACAGGGCTCGCGCCCGCAACGGAGCAACTCGAGCGCAGCGGAGCTCGGATCTATGAGTTAATCGGCATAATCGCGTGCAAATCGATTCAATCACGTCGGGGAAAATGAAGGAAGCGTAACCAGGCAACAAATCGATTTTCCCAATTTCAATTAAGAATTACACAGCGATTTTGGCCCACAAGAAACCACCACCGGAACTTATGTACGTTTTCCACGATTTTCTCTCAAGGACTGAAACTTTTCGGGCAGTTCGCCCCAACTTTAGCAATTATTCTCTTCCCGGTGCGGGTGGAAAGCTTCCTTCTTTCCTACCGCCCCAAAAAGGACGAAAAGCTCGGATTTTCTCTTAAGGGACACAGCAACAATGTCGCGACGACGGGGTATACCTACCATCGTCTCGAGATGCGCCCGGATCCGCTGTGGAAATTTCAAACCTTTACCGAAAGGGATTTCCCCGTCAAGCGCTGAACCTACTCCTTTCATTCAACTTTAATTGCCTGAGCAATGTTTGCCGTAAACAGCTTAGCGGATCTGTTCTAATCCGCGCTGTCACACGCCACTGTTCAGGATGCTCACATGCAGCACTGCAGAGGATGCGGCGACAAAACCGCCCACCTTGAGCTTGAGCCTAGTTAATTCAATAGTATTTGTCGGGTCGGGCTGCGTGGGATTTGGTGCCTGATTTTTGGATCATCGCACACGTGTTTTGAATAACATTAAAACTAAAGTTGCCTTGATGAAGCACACGGGGGCATACAGATTCCGTAACACATGTGGGGTGATGTGAGATTTAGTATTGAGGAGGTTTGCGAGGTAAGTAACGTATTTTAAAATAAATCATTTTTATTAATTTCTACCGTGAAAATTTACAACTATCCTTCTGAAATGATCACATTTATTGTTCTGTCCCGTCGTGAATTTTGGAATTTCTCAGAAACCTGGTTGAAATTATAATTCCATAACAAATCGACGGATAGTCATGCTGACACAAGAGGGCTCATAATAACTACCGAACCTAACAATGTCATTCCTTTTGAATTCCGCTCTCAAAATGTTTCCAAATTCAACACCCACAGTTTGTTTCTACATTTATTTATATTTTCATCCCAAATTTGGCACACACATTGCCCTGCATGTTTTCTATAATAATAATAATAATATTTATTGACCAGTAAAAAAAAAACTTACAACAAGAAACCTATATTACTATGGGTTACAGTAGTAATCCCCGCTGAGGTAAACATAAGGTTTACCTGTACGCGGGGCTGGTACAAAGACTTAATACTAATACCTAAGAAACTTTCAACTAAAGCATACACTACTATGCTAAATATATTTCTGAATATTCAAAGAACAACAACGGTGGACAATGCTACTATAATGTTTATAAAATTTATAAGTTGATAACTTTATATATATTAGAATTTACTATATATTCGATTTAATCCAATTTTAAGTTTATTTTTTAATACTTGTTTCCTAGAAGATTACATTTTGAGATCGTTTGGTAGATCGTTAAAGATTCTAGTTGCCACAACATAGCTGTTTTTGTTGCTGACAGTTTTGGTAATTTTTGGCAGTGGAATGCTCCTATTTCTAGTGTTAGTATTCCGTAAATAGTAAAGAGTTTCTAAATTATTATAGTGATAAAATATTGCTTCAAAAGTAAATTGCTGTTCGATATTTAAAGGGTAATTGCTTATTACAAATTTATTTTTGCTGACTATTTTAAGCAGCCTAGTTTGGAGCCTTTGTAATAGATTTAAGTTATTTTTGTAGGCGCCTCCCCAAACAAGAATACCATAAGTTGCTATGCTATGGAAGAGGGCATAGTACAACATTGTTAGGATTTTAGTTTGCATATATTGTGATAGTTTAGATAGCGCGAATAATAGATATTTATTCCTATTTATTAAGCTTTCAATATGTTTATCCCATCTCATGTTATAGTCTATATTTAAACCCAGATATTTGCAGTTATCTACTCTTTTTAAATCCCTATTATCTATACGTACGTCAATATCTCTAGGTACACTATCCCGATAGTTCCCAAAGGTCATGTAAACACTTTTATTGATGTTCAAGGATAATTTGTTGAAAGCCAACCAGCTGGTTACATGTTCGAGATATTTGTACATGTTATTTTCTGCAAGAGCCCATGTTTTTTCCGTGGACAGGACCACAGTATCATCTGCGTATGCAATTAAAGTTTCAGTAGACATACTTTCGAGTAGATCATTTATGTACAATCAATTTGGAAAAATCGCTGCCATAATGGATCCGCAATCTTGAATTCCAGAAAAAATATTTCCTCTTTCTACTCCTTCAACCCGTTCATTTGATACCCACATCAAGCGACCTGTGAAGGAAAAGGTAATCCGTCATCTTGGGGCGCTCGCCCAATTGGGCTTAGAATCACGTCACATAGCTTATCATATTCTACGCGTCAAACGTTTCCATTTGATACCCAAATCAAGTGGGTTGTGAAGAAAAAGGTAATACGCCATTTTTTGACATTCTTCCATATTGGATTTAAAACGGTATTGAATATAGGATATTATATTGTCACCGCACCATTCGACGTTCGCAAAGCTTCAACCTATTCCGATAACGGGAACAGGTTCAAAATTGACTTGCAAGATTTGTAGCAGACAGATAAACAACAAAGCAAGTTCAATAAAAACTTGTTAAAAATAATTTATTAAAAAAATCGAAAAACCTACACAGTCGGTTTCAGCATCAAATTCATATTTTACTTGCTGCGACTCCTGCTACATGCATGTATACCTCCGACGGTAATTTCCATTGTATGTACATTCTACTATGTTCCTACGTCATGGTATGGGTGGTTGGCGTGTGTTGACATTAGTTTACTTCTCTAGAGTAAAGAGTGCTTAATACAGCGAATACGATTGAATAATTGCTACTGCTGATTCAAGTACTAATAGAGCAATTTGTGCTATAATAAGAGTTGATAAAATTATATATGATATAGAAGGTCCTGTGTTTTCTATTAGGGTTAGTAGTAAGTGCCCTGCAATTATATTAGCTGCTTGTCGTACAGCTAGGGTTCCAGGTCGGATTATGTTACTAATTGTTTCAATGCATACTATAAATGGTATTAGTGGTGCAGGTTTTCCTTGAGGTACTAGATGGGCAAATATATGTTTTGATGATTGATTCATCCGTACAGTATAAATGATAGTCATAGGGGTAGGGCTATAGTTAGGGACGATTTTTTTTTTTTTTATTAATATATTGTTAGTTCCTGTCTATAAATACTGTTTTGATGAGGCGTATATATCTGTATATAGGTTTGTTTAAGCTCCTATCTGCAGATTTCGTAGACTGTATAATTCGTTACAAAACCTAACCTATAACCATCGCACGGATTAAACGAATCGAGACATACCTCATTGATTAAAACCCATCCAGCCGTTGGGATGATTCCAATGTACCATATAAAGAATGCCATATACCCAGATACGCGTGAAAAAAATTACCTTATCTTTCAGTTGGGTAAAAGGACAAGGTTTCACAAGACTTCGTAATGATATGAAATTCTTATTATTATACATAACATATATACTATATATAAATAAAATAAAAAATCAGCTACACACACAAAACCGAGTTCAAATAGAGGGTCACAAATCCCCTCACAATTGGCTATAAAAACCAAGAAAGGAAACAAAAATGTTATTTGCAGGGCAGTGATTTTTGTACTCTTCTTAATAAAGAAATATACTTTTGGTAGTTATAAGTCACCTCATCGCAATATTTTTTCAACACGTCTGCACAGAGTAGCTTCCAGTAAACTACTCGAATTTTGCAAGCGTTCGTAATAAATATGCAAATTACGAGTGTGAACGACAAAAATATTCCAAGCTTTGTGGTACCCTCTTGGTGCAGATGAATACAAGAACCGAATTTTTAGTTTCTTGCTGATATAAATCTGGATACTGAAAAACAATGAGATCATAACAAACTCAATATTAAGAGAAGTTACTTTTTTGTATTTTCTACGGGGCTTAGGCCTGGTTTAACCGCTCCTTTGAAGGGCATTCTAAGTATTATTTTAACAACAGAAGACCAATTTTACTTAATAATCGTGAAAGGTAATGAATAACAATGTTTCACACATTCCAACAATTATTTATTTAAAGCATTGAGCGCAAAAAGCTGAAACTACAAGCCATATTTCTAAAATCGAATAATGATGGGCTTTCTTTGCTTAGGAAACTGGGAAAATTATATGAACTAAACTGTATACCTACGTAAAAAGCTTCCAATAAGAATGGGAACAAAATGATTCGTGTACCGGCTAAACCGGCTTAACGAAAGACGCACTTCAAGCTCCCCGCTGTTCAAGGCAGTATTCACTTCAAACGGAAGGTGCACTTGTTTGCTCAGCTCACTACGGGCACCAGCCGGCAGAATCATTGGGGCGTAACGAGATATGTGATGCGAAGACGGAAATGTCCTTGCGGCTTTAAGACATTTCAGATCATCTCGTTCGAGCCGGTCGGTCGTAAACATCTTTTCGATCTTGAATTCGTTTTGGCACAGCCTTTTAGTTCCGTGTACTTGACGGTCTGGTTTAGCCGCTCTAAAATTATGATTGTGCTTCGAATTCCATAAATCGACTCTAGTAACAAGTTTTGCGTAAATTTAATTTTTTATTATGTTGTCACCGTGTTATTGCTTTCAATTAAGTGGGCTTCAAGATGGTCTAGAAATTTTAATGGCACTGTGAGGAAATATGAAACAACTTTTCAATTTTCCTAGCAAGAGCAATTTCTTGATTTGAAAATTTGTGAAACGAATGAAATTTTTTTATTTTGATGGGCTGATGTATTACGGTTCTTGTTAACATGTTCACAACTCTATATTTTTATGTTTTAGGTTTTCGTACTATAACTTTGTCCTTCCGCTACAGCAAAATATTTCAAACATTATAAGATTTAGTGTAGCATTTAAGTGAGCATTGTAGAAAGAAAGCAAAGGCTTTTCAGGGGCGTCTATAGTTTTTTTTTATAATTTTTAACTTCAACAATGGCATTGGAAATAATCAATTCATGTGTCTCCCACCCTATATGCACTAATATAATAAAGAGGTAAGCTTTTTTTGTTTGTGGCTTTGTTCGGAGTAGTCTTTGGAACTACTAAACCGATTCTAAAAATTCTTCCAGTGTTAGAAAGCTACACTACCCCTGAGTAACATTGGATATATTTTATATATATATTTTCAGTTAGAAATATCAATATTTGTACATTGGGCGTGCGCTGACCAAACCACATGACCGATTAGGTGTGTTCGACTCGCCGCTGCCTCAGTGAGCCAGAACAGAGTTACCTGAGCCAACTAATTCTGTTCTCAGTTGGCTCAGCTCAGTTCTTCTGAAATTTATACATGATGGGTTGTTAGATATTGACATCACATGAGATTAGTACAGTAATTCTTATCTGAAGAATCTGTATCAGATTCGCTGTTCAAAATCAAGCCCTCTAACCAATTTGAAAACATAATTGAAAAATCAAATCCCTTCTAAGCGTTTTTTTGCACAGTATCGCTCACTGAGCCGAAACTGAGCAAGTCAATTTGACAGCTGATTTTAAAGTGAGCCGGCTCACTGAAGCAGTGGCAAGTCGAACGCAGCTATTGACTTCATATTCACAACATATTTTAGTTAAATCGCGAATCCCCCAATCCAACTTCTATACCACTTGACCGATTATTTATTAATATTTTCGAAGAATGGTGAGAGGGGGCGTTCAGGGGTTTTCGGGGTCGCTGATTTTGATTCTTCCATCAAAATTTCCAAATTCAAGATGACGGATCCAATATGGCGACCGAAAAATTTAATTTCAAGGGTTGCATTTTAAAGACTTGAAGAGAATATTCTAAAACAAACACAACCAACTATTGTTTAGTGACAGCATTTATTCCTTCGAAGTAGCCGAATCCATTTCCCTGGTTCGAAATCATATTTGGCAAATTCCTTCGCTATGTCCGGGAGTTTCTAAGCTTTGTTCGAGGGCGATGCCCACTACTCTTTCTCTAAGCAGGCTAAAGGACGTAATATTTCGTAAATATATTTATTTAAGGGGGAAGGCCACTGTAACGGCCGAAAAAATGAGTGATTTTCGAGAATTTTTTTGGCCGGGAAAATGAAGGAATATCAGGATTCTTTTTTATTTATTTTATATAGTGTACATTGACCAATATTTGCATAAATTTTTATTAAAAAATATTAAATAGTTTTAAAGTTATGAGCGTTGCCGTAGAGTCCAAAAAAAAATTGCCCTTCCATGGTCGCATCGATAACTCAAGAACCGGTTATCAGAAAAAACAAAATAAAAGTTCTTTATAATCTATATGAATGTAGTTTTCGTCGTACGTAGCCGATTTTTGTTATTTTGATTTTTCACAAAATGGCGACCAATTGAACATTTTTTCCATCATTTCGACCTTTTTTTTTTGTTTCAAAACAGCCTAAAAAATAGTAAAATTAAATTAAATTTATTAATTTAATTTAATTAAACCATAGCCACTGCAAATACGAACAAAACAAAAAGAGAAAATTGAAAATCGGTTAATAATTGATCGAGTTATCGATGCGACCAGTTTGAAAAAAGTCATTTCGAGAAAAACGTGTTTAAAGTTTTTAGTCCATTTTTCTCGCTCATTTATATAACAATAGAACAATATATTTATATAGCAATGAAAAAGGAAATTCGAAGAAAAGAACCCCAATAAGTCATCTATTGATAAATACGTTTGAGCAAGGGACTTAGGGGCGTGCCATTCTCATCGGGACGTCAACCGGTAAACAGTCGGTCTACTACTACTACTATACTAAAATGGCTGTAACTCTGTCAATTTTTGAAATTTTTACCTGAAATTGCACATATTTTCGAATATATAAGTTTTAATTTAAGGTGGAAAAAAAAATTTTTTTTTTTTTACCCATCACAGTGGCCTTCCCCCTTAATGCCAGAACCGATCACATAGCCTTCCGCCACAGGAATTACATGCGTTACGCCATCTCCACTGTCAACAACTTTCTTGTTAGAGTCCTTTCTTCAACAGGTCTGGAAGCCCAACTGCAGCTAAGGCTAAAACTGCCTGAACAGCTATATATGTCACAATCCGGGAACGATAAATGTCCCAAACATAATCTCCGCAGTATATTCTCTGTTCTCTGTATTAAGTGGAGGCTCAGTAAGCCAGGAATGATGATCTTCTGGCTCTCATCGAAGGTAATTGGTAATTCATTGTTCCAAGAACCGTTCCATAAGATCCCAGTCTTCCAATAGTCCATGGCGGACGCGGTAGCGTCAAATGCTTCATCACCGATAAAAAAAAAGTCCAGGTGTTCGACCCGCTTAGTCACTCTCCTGCTATTCTGATCACCAATCTCCGCTGATTCCTTTATAGCGATAGCTGATGGTATGATGAATTGAGTTAATACTATTTAAAACAGAAATTCTCTTTAGTTTACAAACGGTTTAGAAATGCGATCTGGTTTTAACAGATTCTCTCTGTACATCATCAGCACGCCATATATTATTTATATGAATCTTTTTGAGTAGAAGCTACATAAATACCAACCGAATAGACCAAATGTTGTTGATCTGCAGAATAACGTGTTTTTGTGGCAGTAAGTCTGGTCATCGAACTCAGGAGTTTGAAAAAGGTATGAATGAAAACAAATTTAATTGGTGGCCACGGTAGCTAATTCATACGGGAGAAATCGCGGATCGGCTTAAGTAATCACTCAGGTCTAATTGGCTTTACCGATTCCACCTTAAATTACGCGGATTCGAAACTTGCCCAACTCGCCTATCTATCACGCCGACTTCCTGGTTCAGATGTCTCTCCCTGGAGTCTCCCCCCGGTGCAGGCGCAGGTACAGGCACTAGGCAGTGTGGCAGGCCAAGAGGTCTTCTTATCAGATCTGCTCTCAACATCGATTGCTCTATTCGGTCCGTTATACAATCCGCTAGCTGTGATGGCGACACGGTGGATGTCAGGTAAATGGCAACATTTCTCCACTTTCTTTCGCGATCGTGCCGTGATCTCCTGTCTGGATGGCTGACTCGGCCGGCTAACTGTTCTCCAGACCCCACAGCAATTGCCTCACAGCTGAATTTCATGCAAGAAACAATTTTGCGACCCACAACTCCGCGAGCGTCGTTCCAGCCTCTGCGCTCCTATCAATTACTCGATCACATGAATTGCAGGAAGACTTTTGCATTTCCTGCTTACCTGAATGCATCGCGGATTGCATAAGCGGCTTCGCCTTAATTCCGATGCTATCGCGGCGAGGATGACATAATTGACTGGGCAAACCTATTTTAACGAATTACGAGTACTCATCCACCACGTGGGAATCGATTGTGCGCTGCAAATTAGCGCCGCCTTGGGACCCCATCGCATGCAAATTTCCCATCCAGAACACCTGAACCCGCACAAGGCCGGCCATACTGATAATAATTTGATCAGCCGCTAAATGCGGTTTGATTCGCCGCTGCCTCCACCGCGACGGCCACTGATCTTTGATTTTCGCCTCACCAGATCGATCTGCCTCGTTTGGCGCACAGTGGCTTTGCCCAACATTTTCCCGTGGCTCGGTTTTCCGCAGTTTCTCCGCTTTTTTGTGCTCTGGAGTTTTTGATAAGGTGAATGAACACCTCAGAGCGTATCTTGATAGGCAGGCAGGCGTACAGGTCTACGTCAAGGCTGATTGGTTTCTTTGGACTTCACCTTGAATAGTTTGGCGTTTGTGGCAAAACATTGCCTGCCTGGAAGAGAAAAAAACGAAAACGCCTTTGTCGCTTCAAGTCACTGCAAATGGTTGCGTTTATTTAGTATGCAATTGTGGCTAGCTTTCGTGGCAATTATCGCTGCGGTATTGAAATATTCTTTAGAGGATATTTCTTACAACTTTTGGCGGCCGTTGTCCATTATTTTAACATTTATCCCATTGGTCAGTTAGTAATACCCGTTTGGACTTTATTGTGAAAAATGAAAAAAACACCATATGAAGAAGGATGCGTGGCATTTTATAGAATCCGCCCGACCGGAGTGAAACTCTGTTTTACTATACAGTGCTAAATGCCTCCAATACCTCCTGCAAAATTTATTACTTTCGTTCCACCTTATTGGATCCGCTATCGGCTTAATTTACTTTTATATTACTTGGTGGCTAATTTAAAATCAGGGACTCCAAAACCTAAACCCAAAACTTTCATGAAGTTTTTAAGGAATTAAATTTTTGAATTGTGACTGAATACTTTATGAGCCAACTGCCATGATAATCTGAAGAAGTTTAGTAGTCTGAGACTGAATTTATGAACTGTATACATTTGAAATCGGCGTCTCCGAGAATCTCCATATGCCATAATTCATAAAATTTAAAAAACCACTGAGCAATTAGGTCCCCGCACCCTGCCATTGTTAAACAACTTAGAAAGATTACTAAATATCTATAGGACATTCCATTTTCCATTGCCGGATTTTAAAATTGAATAAAAAACAAATGGTGTGGACTTTGCCCAATATTTTTATTTTCAGTGACAGCACAATTGATGCCATTAATGATGGAAATTAACATTGCACAGATGACTGCCACGACTTCGTGGTACGTCCAATTTCGAACGAGATATTTGACATAACCCCACAGTAAAAGCCTACTGGTGTCAAATCATATGGTCTTCAAATTCAATACATACATATGTTCAAGTTGATCTTGAAATTACCCCTAAAATAGGTTCAAGTTGAAGGTCATAACTATTAAATGCCTCACGTTGAACCGTTCCACATTTAAAATTTAAAAACGGTATGCCACCTCGAAAAGTTATTTTAACATATTTAAATCCTTAAAGGTCAAATATTTCAAATTTTAAAGAAAAACAATTTTGACCTTAGCTGCAGGATTATATATACCGATTTTAGTAAGGTATTTGACAAGCTTTCCCATAAAGTGCTAATTTTTAAACTGCTTCCACTAGGCTTTTCCAATGATCTCGTTAATTGGTTTGAGTCTTACCTTACGTGTTGTCCTTTCAAAGTTAAATTTTCCTGCACTTTTTCTCATTCCGTTTCCGTCTTAAGTCTGGCGTGCCGGAGGGTAGAAGTCTTGGACCTTTGCTGTTCACGCTTTGCAGCAATGACTTATTTCTTCTTATTTTTAGATTTATCCGACTAAATAAGAAGTGGAAACTATTGTAGTATTGCTTTCAAAGTTACAAAGCGTGCTAATTTTGTCATAATTTGCCTGATTCCAGTCATTTATGTGAGAAGGTTAAGGACTTGTTATGTGCGCTAAAATGAGTTCCGTGAAGCAAAAGTATTTACATAATAAAAAAATAAGTAAAATTATCCGGCCGTTTTTGCGTCGTCCGGTTATTACGACAAAGTATCGCCGGTCTCTTGATGGTCGTTATATCCGGATTCTACTGTACTTAGTATTTGGAAGTAATGATATCTGTACAAATTTGGATTTTCTGTATATTATATGTTTTCGGAAAAGGCTGTAAGTAAAAGTTACTTAGACCACTTTCATAATCATGGGCACATATTTCGCCACAGTAAAAGCTCTTCAGTTTTATAGTGTTTTCTCTTGTCCAGTTGTTTTCAATAAAAGAGTCTTGTTCTCCAGTCCCTTAAAAAGTCTATAAGAGAACTAAAATAATTTCAGAGCCACATAACAACCAAAACATTGTAAAAACAGCTTAGCACGTTCTCAATTCGGCCTACACGCACTCCATTTAATTCATGAGTACTGTCGAAGTTCCCAAGTCTTTCCTGGGGTTTCGTAATATACCATTCTGTGCAGGCATGAATATTTGTTGCCTTTATTGCGAAACAAAACCCAACAGCTAAAGAGCAAAAATCAGGTGATAACCAAAATCTCCAAGTTGCATAAGTTCCAGCACCGCAGCACCACACACGGTGCAATTAGGGCACACCGAGGAAGGTGATGTATGACAAAAGGGCAGACGTTTTGAGGCCAGCCCCAATTACCATCGAAAAGACTAAAAATTTCGTAATGCGTCTGGTCCTTCACAGCCCAGCATACCTGAGAGACCGACCCACCTGAAATTCTGCGGCTGATCCGTCTCGCAACTGAAAAGCTCTTCATCGAGATACAGTAAAAACTCGTAATTCCTGCTCGGACTACTTTCCCTTCATTGTCCTACCTGAATCACCTTTAGCCCGGGCTAGCCCCATTTAGCACGAAGACAATCTGGTTCATTGCTCAGCGCATCGGGCATTGTCTCTTTTGGAGGTGCCTGGGAGCTGTGCCTGCGAAATCGTTCGCTTTTGTGTCAGAAAGCCTCCAAACCTGAGGCGTCGTCGGTACTTTACCTGAAGGTGAAATTAGTATGGGACATTGAAAATGTGTCGCCGTGAACACCTCCGAAGAGGTCTGGTAGCACTTTACCTGTGCACGGTAGCATTTCGAACCGGATCGGCGCTAATTAGCATGCAAGTGACGCGTGCAATTTATTGAGTTCATTTTTCGTATGTTTTCGCTGTTCAGGATGCGCACATTCGACAATAAGGTCGACAGGGGTCCGGACACGATGTGCACGGTCAGAGTGATTTCTGCTGATAAATCCCTACGAGTGCATGCTCAGGGCCGAAATTTATTCAAATTGCCCGACAAGACTGCGCAGCACCTGCCTGATCGTTTCATTTTTGACTTTTTCAGTATCTGAAGGTGCACACGTACAGAGAAACCGAGACTTTCAACGTCTCGAGAAGGGATCGACTCATAAATTATTGGCGAAATAAATCAACCGGCACGACAAGAAGGGCGCAGCGCAGAGCCAGGCCCTTGCTCGGTTTTGGAGGGACCGATGAGCCAAAAACACCTGCCCCAATTTCGTATTATTTGGCCGGTCTTGAGGGACGACGGGCCAGAAAACAAGACGTCTTCAAATGAGATAAAATTCTAAGGAAGGCAACAAAAAAAGCATCTGAAAGGAGCTGAGGTAGCCTAAGGAGGTGATTAAATTTGATGCTTCGATTTTTATGTATCTTTTTGTTTCTGTGTTTTGTTTCGGTTATCATGCGTCGTGCGGCTGCTGCAGATGCACTTGTTGCATGCTTCCTTTCAGGCAACTGCAGACGACTGCCGGGAGTGGCAGAAAAATGTAAGACGTTAACAACAGGGTGCGTCACCGTGCACCTGCCGGTGCTAATATAATGCGGGCACCAATTAATGAGATATTCTTGTACATTTTGTTGAATTTGATTTTTGTGCAATGCTAGAGCTTCAATGATGAGACACAAAAGTTGAAATGTATTGAAAAATATATATGTAGGTAATTCCCGCTATTGTCATAAATTCGAAAATTAAAGTTAAAATGAGTCATATTTTTTGTTTAGCTAAATAAGGTCATTTTTACATTTTCTCTTACAGTGCCTATTTTCACTTCTGATGTGTCTATGGGTGTGTATATACGTACGACTGAAATCCGCGAAATGCATCACCTACTGACGGAATATTTGCCTTTTACAACATATCTACGTACTTAAATTTGTTCCGCGTACCTACTCTGGTAATGGAAAATCCAGTTCACAGATATTTTGTGAAAGGAAAATATTTAGTCAGTAGACATTTTGTAAAAGTCAAATTTTCCTTTTACGTATTTTTCTGTGCCGATGTGCGATGCATTTCGCGGTATTGCGCACACGGGCACACACACACATGGACACACGTGGAATGCAAATCTACCGAAATTGAAGATGCCGCACAGTATGGACAAAGGACGAAAAGCTGGCCAAAAGTGTTTAAAATTAACTAATTAGTTTGAAACTTGGTATTTGGGGTTTTTCGGGTCGCTGATTATGAATTAGATGTCCTTTTTTTTCTTAAACAAAATGGCTTAAAAATGGCGACCGGAAGTAGTGCAATATTCTCCAATTTCCAAGAAACGTGGCATGAGGGTGCTTTTCAAGTAGCTGATTACGAATTAGAGGTTCCTGTTTTCATATATAAATCGATATTTTACCGCTCAGTACTTACTCCAGTTTAACATCATAAATGGCAAAGTGGATTAGGACTACCTTCGCTGCCGTGTAGTCCTTAGTGATCTCGCAAAAGCTCTTAGGGCAAGACCCAAAAAGAAATGTATTTCACGTTGGTTCTTATAGTAGAACGTCATTTTGGCGCTGGTTTCTAAACTACTATAGAACGAATCAAAGGATTGCTATTTATGGTTTTGGGGTTACTGATCTCCAATATCTCTCAGATCTAATATGGCGACCGAAAATTCTCAACTATACCTACAAATGTTCGTACATAGATGTTTTTTGGGTCACTAATTTAAAATATAGCGCCCAATTCAATGCAAGATAGCGATTCCAACATCGAGGGTTCAAGTTACTAAATTTCTACCTCAGCTTTAGTCATACTTACGGAAAGTTGAAAACGAGGGATATTTTGTTGGATTGTACCATACAAAGGGGGAGGGAGCTGTTATGTGATGTGTTTTGACGATGTATATTTAGTAATATCGAATTTGCAATAACAATTTGGGGATGCCGACCAAAATCTTAAGATGTGAAATGAAACGGTTCTCAGGTTTACAAATTTCGGGACTGTCTTCCAAAAATGAGAATTTAAGATGGCAGACAGAGTCGCGATTATATTAATAAATAAAATATCTTTGCGATCGTTTTTTTTTATCTCAAGAAACGGGAACCCGGTAAAAGCCGGAGACGGGTCTACTAGAATTCCATAATTCGATACAGTTGTTGCATCAATACTTGACGACCT
Source organism: Neoitamus cyanurus (assembly GCA_947538895.1). NCBI lineage: Eukaryota > Metazoa > Arthropoda > Insecta > Diptera > Asilidae > Neoitamus > Neoitamus cyanurus. The sequence goes on along the minus strand of OX384544.1, from coordinate 15,054,068 downwards.
AATGAATCCTACTAAGTCGTTAAAGTTTATTATAGAGAGCATGTGTCGCCAACTATATTAGTGTCAATTGCAGATTAGGTATGGATTTGGAAACGTTTACATTGAGTTTAACAAAAAGTCTAAGTGATTTATGCATTGCCCAATGCCTGCAGCTGCCTTTTACTGTAAACTTGAGAAACAAGTACGTATGACATAAAAGTCAAGTCAACTAGCTCGAAAAGATAACTTTGTACTAAAAACGAAATCCAGCTGGAAGTCAGTAAAACCACCCACATGCAAAGGTATTTATATTACCATCGACTTATGATAGCAAGTGCACAGCTACCATCTTTTCTGCTTTTGGATCAATACAAACCCAACGAGCCTTTTCACGCGAACGATAATAACTTCACGTAAAATCGAAAATTGTGCAACTGAAAAAGCAGTTACCACTATTCCATCGCTACGAGCGAGTCATCCCGACGTGCTAAACTTAATTACCTTTACCTACCCAATCTTATCAGTTAACTGCCGACGCATTAACCCGCGAACCCATAACTTTCAGTTGCAGCTGATATTTCTCACTAATTTGCTAACAGAGTGTGCCCAGTTTTCGTGATCGTGCTCTTGCAGATGCACATGATCGTCGAGGCATTTAGGTGAAACAGGTATCAATGATGTATGCAAACACAGTAGGTAAGGTATAGCATGCTGCTCAGATGCCTGAACAAATTCTCACTTCTGAGTCGGTTGAGTCACTTCAAGATGACTTATGGTTTCACGGCATCGCGTACACATATTACACCACACTCGGACCCCCTGATGCGTTTGCAGCTGATTTGATCGTGCCATTTGCCGGTTTTAAGGAGGAATTTACTACCTTTAGTTGGGGAATGCTATAAATTGTCTTTCGTGTGTTATTTTGCAAAATTGGGGCCCGTTACCTGCCTGGCCAATTTCTTGCCATTTGTTAATAGAACGATGCGCGACATTTTCGTTGCTATCGCGTGCCAACTTTCGGCGCAGGGCACGATCGCTGCAAAATCAGTCCCCCCGGCTGAGGGCACTGAGACCGTGGATGGCGCATAAATCAGATCGTGACATATCCATCTCTATGTAAAGATAAATTTCTGAGCGATCTGTTGAAACAGCTCAATTGCAAGGAATTACAAAATACCCCCGGGAGGTGCGTTCGGTCGGTCGATCGAGAACGGCAGCCGGGGGGAGTCGTTTTGTTGCAGCGCCAAAAGTGCAAAGACCTTGCCGCAACGATCTACTTCGCCGATCGAACTGAATGCGTAAATTAAATAAATTATTCACCTCCGGAGCGTTGGAGATTGTTGCCGGTGGCCGCCCGTTCCTTCGGTCGCTTTTACGCAACTTTACGCAATCGCCTTAAAATTTCAATTCAGATAAGTCACATTCATACCGGTCGAGGGAGGCGGCGCATGGAGCTGCGAAAATATGCCAATTTAACTTTGCAAACTTTACACAATTCAATAGCATGCGAGAGCTGCCCCGCGCGTATGAGCACCGATCGCGCGGTGCGGTAATTCAACAAAGAAGAAAGCAGGGCGAGGTATAGTATAGCTCCGGTTTCTTACGTCTCTGAAGCCGGTGTAGGCCCATTCCTTAGCCGGCTGGAAAGGTTGCCCCCAGAGTTGTTATTGTTGTTGTTGTTGTTGTTGCCCGGCCACCAGCGCCCATTAAGCGTCGTGTTTTCGTCAAAAAGTACTCAGTACCCCGATTATCGGTGGGCACTTCATTCGGCTGGGCTGACGAGCCCGTCGGTTAGCAGCTTGTTGCAATATTCATAGGTACAGTCGTCGAATTCGATTTGTTACCGTCTCCCAGCCGGTGTGTACTGCTATTAATCGTGACTGACATCGTGTTGTGTCACTTTACAATTTTCAACCCGAGAACGCGCCCGTTTTCACTGCACTTTACGAAACGTAGGGCATTTTTTTTTTCCTGTCTCGATTTCTGCTCATAAATGCAAGAAAAAATGTAACCACGGCATGGCACCCAAATGTCGTCGAGTTATTGATCTAGACAAATAAACGACAAGTGCCTGCACTGATCAAATGGGCAGGTAATTGTTACCTCTAGTAACCTAAAGTCGTACTGTTTGTAGGGGCGTGTCGTTACAACCTTTGGATTGTACTTTTAAATAGGGAAACTATTATTTTTTTTTTCTTTAATAAGCTGAACCATGTAGGATACAAAACAAAACAAAAAATGTCTCTATCAATTATTTTTTTAATTCACTCAATGACAAAATCCTTTCATTAAACCAATTAAATATTTATTTTGCACAAAGAGATTCATTCTATAATTAATTAGACGACGATACATCGAATTTATTTGGGGGTATCTAATTTTGGTCATATTCGCTCGTCGGAACACATTGATCGGTCTTATTCGCATCATACTCTTCTGCATCACCACCAATTATCCAAGGATGATAGAAGACGTCTTCTGAAGTTAGCCGATTTTTGGGCTCCTGTTGGAGCAAACTCCGGATAAGGCATCGCGCCTTTGGCGACACATTGTTCGGAATGAAAAATTTGCCATTAGTAATTTTCATAAATAGATGAGAATGCTCCTCATCGTTGAAAGGATATCTGGAAATAAAGAAATAGTAAAGTATAATAAAAATATGTTGAAGAGACTCTAAAGAAAAGTTTTAAAAGATGTACATATGTACATTACGGGATGAGCGTAGTGGTATGTATAATACGACTTTTGATTTTTGGAATTTGTATGTTAAATTTCATCGCATGTAGCTCATCCATGTACTAAATCCAGCAGAGATCTAAGTTTGTCTATTATTATTAGCGATCGTCAGGTAGCGTAAAAATATTTGACTAGCAGGCAAGGCAAAACTCAAAAGGGAAACAACACGAGGGTTGTGTACTTCGCATCTTTCCTTTCTTACGCAACTTGAGTCTGCATTCGGACGGCGTTAATGAATTTTAAGCAAAAGATGCAAAGACAATAACACTCCAGTACAAGTAGGATAGGATACACAAATTTTCCTGTCATTTCATTCATTTCACTAATATATCCTGAACCACCACCTACTTTTGTCCATTTGTTTATTGCGTTCATGGGTGTGGGGTTCAGGGGGCTATAAAGCTTAGGGACACCTACGACACGTCGATCCTTCTTGAGAAAAACTTCTGTGACAGACAGGCGGACGCAAGAGTGACCTTATAATGGTTCCGTTTTTTCTCTTGAGGTACACAACCCTAAAAAGAGGGAAAGATAAAAAGTAAAAAGTAAATGATGAAAGTAAAAGCAAAAAGGGAAAGAAAAATAGAGAGAAGAAAAAAAGGAAAATGGACAAACTCAAGTATATTTATACACAAAATCAAATCACCGGAAAATTCCGCTATCAAAATTTCCCGCAGCGTTTTCACGAAATACAGAAATTAACGCCCAAAGTGCCAGCACCCCAATTATGGACACTAAACTACAAGACATTTGCTGCAACAAGGGGCTTATTAGCAGCTTTTAAAATTTAACGGCACTACTCGGCGTGCGTATAAAGTTGTCCGTCGCCACCCATTGCGATGATCGAAAGACGTAATCACACCCATCGATTTTCTCTTCAAGAAAATTAACATCACGTCTAGGGCCCCTGGCCTGCAGCACAACCGCAGAACTGACCACTGACCTTAATCATATTCCTGTCGGACAGGACGAATAATTTTCTGGAATCAGGCAGCAATGAGCAGCCCTGGCTTCGCTTCCAACATATGTCGCTTGCGTAGTGGCAGCCCTTGGTATTCCCAAACCAGTCCCGAATCAGCCAGAACATGTGAAAAAATCGGCAGGTGCATGTAATTTCAGGAAGACACGACAAAGGCGCTGTGCATGTAATGGGCCAGTTTTATGTATGCCCACTGCTCGGTTGCATCACAGCAGTTGATTAAAAACGGCCCAAAAGGGAATCCGAGGGATTATTTATTTTCGTTTTAAAATTGCATTTCCTCTCCAGGGGATGTGTGTGAAAATTCTGAACCGGAAGGGACACTGTGCGTGTGAGCGGTGTATGTGCATCGCCGCATCGGCAATTTATTGAATAATGCGAGAGAATAAAGGCGAGATGTATGTACGTACCTTCCCAGCAGCATTGTGTAGAGGATGACTCCTAAGGACCACATATCCGCTGCTTTTCCATTATACGGGCGACTCGCTTTAAGGACTTCCGGTGCAACATACAGAGGACAGCCACGCTTCTCGTGTATTAAATCGTTCTGAGGATCTTTCAGGACCACTGCATCCACCAGCGACTCAAGCTGAACGTGTTTTCTGTAATAAAAATGGAAAAGGAGTGGTTGGTTAATTTGGTTTTGTCATTCTAATCGATTGAATGCGATACCAACTACAAACTGCAACTAGAATGATAGCAGTCAGCAAAGGGTAAAGGTGTGATGTAAGAAGGGGTTCAGTGAACAATATTCGTATAGCCAACGAATCGAATTTATTTTAAGGGAATGGCCTTTGTGGTTGATACACGATGCGTCATATCCTAGTCAATTCGTAGCATAAATTACTCTGGCATCTTTGAAAACACTAAAACTAAAACTGTCCGGATGTTACGGCCTAGACCCCACTGATTTAACCGATTGGGATAAATGGCGGGTCGTTAGAATCGTATTAATCCTTCGGGTGTCACAGACTATACAACGTTACAAAAAAAAAATTTAAATAGCGGCCACCATAAGTCAAAATGTCTGACAATAAAAAAACTAATCTCACCAAATATTATTAATATGGGTATCAAAAGAAAGCATTGGACGAGCACAATACGTTAAAATACATGACGTCATTCTAACTCCAATATGGCGAATGCCCCAAGATGGCGTAGACATTAATTGAGGAATTCCAATAAATTTGTAGTAGGTGACTTGCCTTTGGAAAAATCAGTGAAAACGCAAAACCGAATTAAGCAGCGTTATGAATATTTTAGCGGAACGACATAAGTTAGCAATGGGCCTATAATTAGTGACGTCAAAATTGTCACCTTTTATATGTAGAGGCAGAATCCAAGAATGTTTCCATAACATTGGGAAGCGAGCGCTGGATAAGGACAAATTAAAAAGAGGACGGTAACGAAAAGCGAGCTGCATCTTTTAAAAAATTTGCATTTGTCTTTAGAAGGATATAGATACTCGTATAACAGTACAAAAAATTTCTGGAATTCAAGAAGGCGAATCCAATATGGCTGCGAATTTTCCAGCTTCAAGGAATCTTTATGAAAAAGTGCACTCGGAGGTTTTCAAGGTCGCTGATTTCGAATCTGCCATCAAAATTTCCAAATTCAAAATGACGGAGCTAATGTGGCTACCGAAAAAGTTAAACTGCAAGGGATTGCAGTGAAAAACCGCACTAGGGGGTTTTTGGGGTTACTGGTTTCAAATCTGTTATCAACATTTAAAAATAGAGACCACCCCCACTCCACCCAATTGAAAAAACAATTTTACCCGTGGGTTTTTTTTCGAAAATGAGAAGAAAAATTGAAATATCTCGGTAACTAATGGACGGAGTGTATTGTGGATGGGCTAAATGGAAGCGCCTTGGTGAGTAATATAATTACGTAAATATATGAAGATTTAGTGATTAATATTAATATATAACGCGTAAGTAGGAGTTTATTTTTTTTTGGAAAGAAGGGTTGGGGTAAGGTTGTGAAAATAATTTTAGAAAATAGAAAACATGGGGGGCAATGCGTGTGCCTAATTTAGGATGAAAATACTAATAAATTTAGAAACTGTGGGTGTTGAAATTGGAAACTTTTTTAAAGAGCGACAAATAGTATACCCCTGCCGAATGGAAATAAATTGAAATTATTTATTTATTTATTTATAGCAAAAAAAGTATTAGGAATGAAAGGTGAAAGGGATGCAGGAGGTATTGTATATTAATTTTAGGTTTGAATTAATGAGACTATCCCCACCCCGATGGAACATACTGCAAAGGTGGTGCAGAAGGGAGGGTGTGTAAAATATATAAATCTATATAAATAAAAATTTATTAGTATCCCGGGCAACTCCGACACCGGGAAAGAAGTTGTAAATAAAAGTAACAAATTTTTTTGCGAAATTGTAATTAAAAACTCTTCTAAAATTATTTTGCCATTTTCAAAATTTTCAATAATAGGTAGTTAACTTTTGTTAAGGTACTTCTATCTTCCGCATTCCATCTATTACACTTGTTTTATTTTCTTAGAGATTTAACACAAAATAACACACCCAAAACCCAAACCAATGCAAAATCAAATTTGCTCTTGCACTTGATTCAAAAGTTGTTTTGGTAGTGCCATTAACGAGAAGCGCACAAGAAGCGCTTAAGAAACACCTCGGCCACGGAGCACACCAAGTGCTCTCCTCTATGCTAATTTGATTGGGACGGACGTGTAAAAAAAACGCGAATTTGCCTCCGTTTCGGATATTGATGTAAGAGTCGGACAGCGAAGCTCGCATCTGGCACCATGGAAGACAATAAAGCGCCCAACTGAAGAGAGATGAGGAGGCTTATACAGCCTATGTGTGGAATGGCAGCGGATTGCAAGATCAATGAAGGTAAGCCATCTCTAGGTCAAGGCGCTGACATAGAAGAGAGAGATATCTAGGGCTGAGGCAACACGGTGGCACAGTTGCGCAAATTTCTTCAAAGTTTTGTTACAATTGCGGCACTGCTTCTTGGCTCCATGCACCAGACTCCCCCGGCTGGGCTTCAGCAGCAAGAAATAATAAACCACGAGGTTTCCCAAGACGGGCACTGATGCTGCAAGTCGGTGGCAGGGTGTGCAGAGCGACATTTAATCCATGTATGCATCTCGCCACTCTGACTAACCTTTATCGCGCTCGAGTGGCAGCCTTCGAATATCGCATTAATGAAAACTAAGAAATTCTTTCGACACCTCGCATGCCCATATAGACGGCCGCCGCGATCCATAATTGACGACATCGATCCTCGGACCGCAGCTATGCGCGTTGCTCCATATGCCGCTTGCGTTGTCCGCTCATTACACAGATAACTCTAATTGCACAATTACGGGCCCCAGACCGCAACCCGCACGCGTCGTCGAGGCCCACAATATTGGGAAATTCTGTACTGAAATTCTAATTCTATTCTCGTTTCATTTGCGCGAGTGCTGGGGTCTTGCAAAACGGCCGCCGTTTCTTAAGCGGGGCCTTAGGTTTCTACAGAGCGGCGGCGGCGGCGGCGAGTTTCGTATTCTGGCGCGAGTGTGCTAATGCTAACAGCTAGCCGTTTCGCCAAGCTTTTACAGATAAATTCTAGCGAGGTTAGGAAATAATTGTCGACTTGCAAGCAGACGTAGACGAACCAATCTACCTACGGCAAGTGTGGCAGTGACGGTGTGTGCTTCTTACGAACGACGCGAAGCAGCTCCGTGGCGGCCACTACTTAGTCGAGGGCATCTTTCGCAAGATTCTCTGCCATGGCACTGTTTTTTTTTTATTTTTTATTTTGCCTCAGACTGTTTAGAGAAATACACGCCGAATGTGCACGGAGAGCAACTGTGGAAGCGGATTAGTCCGCGAGGGGCACCGCCAGTTGTCCGCAATCCGCGCGTCACCGTTGCAACATCATGCACGTCCCCCAAAGTACAAATTGAGTTAATTCTCATATTGGCCTGCCTCCGAGACGACGAGGTTTTCCTCTCGTTTTGTAATCAATCGGTTTGGGCAAGCTAATTGAATGTACTCGCCTCGTTCGGTTGAACTTTGCATCCAGCATCCGCGCCAGCAGCAGCACCAGTCGCTTGCGAAGTCCTAAGCAAGATTACAACGGACAACGACTGGCTTAGAATATCTTGAAGGCGCTTAACCGCGCGCACCAACACGATTTTGCAACAAGACGCTCGAGGTGTCTTGCATAAATCGCGGGAAATTACCGATCGGCCGGAGGGAGCTGAATGGCTCCGGAAGCGCTTGGCAAATGGCACACAGAAGCGCGCTCGGTTCAATGGATGCTTTATCAATGGGCGCTTCGTAATTATTATAATTTCTTTTTTCTTCTTCTTCTTTTTAGTGGAGGCAAGAACGAATTCTTGGGAAATTCAAGGCTTCACCTAACCACTCGAGCTTCCCGCGCTGCTTAGCTTATGCGAACGGGGGGGAAGTTTTGCAACCATCGGAACCTTGAGGAGTTTCAATGTCGCTTTAAATTTAGTCTCGGGCTTCTCGTGAAGATCGCTCTCAAAATAGACTTGATTACATATTTTATTTCGGTTCTTGTATCGCCGCGTACGTAGGACACAGAAGAGCTCTTTATATTTTCGCTGACACCTGAAGGCCGAAGTCTATTGACTTCTTATTTCAGGTTCAGATCAAAATTCCTCACGTTTGAGCCGGACACAATTTTTTTAAATTATACAAACGTATGCGGCCAACTAATTTACTAATTTCGACAAATTGCAAGAGTTTCAAGATCTCAGGAAATTTAGCAAATGTGCTTATTGTGTCCGCACTTTTGAGATGACTTGAATATTTACAATTATGTATGTACATGAATGTGAAATTATACTGTAACAATAAAATCGTCTGAGTTACAACAATGGAATTCCAATATACCTGATTTTGTTTCCATAGAACAAACTGCAGATCTATAGTGCTTTATACGATTAAGGTTTAGAAATCCGAAAATTTTGTTTTAAATAATTTTGATTTTCGGATGAAAATGTCGGTTTGACGCATTGTCTGAACTTGATCCGTTAAAAATTCGCTCAGATTGTTCTTTTAACAAAATACGCCCATAAATTGGATATAGTACGATATATGTATTTTCCAAATGGCGTCGTATGTCAACTCGGTTTTGACATTTGTGAAGCAAACAGAATTTATTTTGTTATTTTTGGCGATTGATCACCCGATTTGACCGCCGTAGACTTCTTTCTATGGGGTTATTTAAAAACACGGATTTATGTGAATAAGGTACAGACTCTGGCAGCCCTAAACGAGGGCATTCGTCAAAAAGTGGAGAACCTATCGCCCGAAGTTCGGAAAAAAAACATGGAAAATTCATAAAGAGAGCCCAAAGCCACGGCGTTAAACTCATTTTCAACACATGATGGCAGAAAACTTGAATGTCCATATAAACATTGAAAAAACACATTATTATATTGTTATTCTATTGCAAAGATATAGCCTAGGAAAATAAGGTCATACATTATAGCCCACCCCGTATAATGTAATCGCGTTGTCCGTAAGACAGGAAACAGGACAGTCGAAAACCGGCCTTATAGTCCCTCCTCCCTTGGTACGCAGAGGTTTTTGGGGTTGCTAAATCGTATAGCAGAGGAGGGGGCCGAGAAAATGGTAAACAAAATTTTGCACTTGTTACCCCTCCCCCGCCAGTTACGACAAAAGTAAGCAAACTTGTAGTGCTCGAAGTGCCCTCTACGTTGGTGCTATTATTTTTGTCGTGGCTTTAATAGAAGCCGCAAAAATTTAAGAACAAATTTTTGCACTAGTTAGGCCCCCTCCTCCCTGCCTCTAGAGCCATGAAAAATATATAATTTTGTGCCTTTGGAACATTGAGGGGCGCTAAAAACGTATGCAAAAAATCAGCGAGGTAGGTAGCCCTATCATTATGCCATGCTCCAAAAACGTTTCCCCCGCCCCCCAAAATCGATAACCGTTGCAGTTACGAGTACGACAAACTTTATGAGGATAAAAGTTGTATTGTTCGAAATTTTTTATGAAATATTATCCTTAACAATTTTTATAATGATCATTTTTCAAGTAAAACTAATATTTACCGAGATAATTGACTTCACCCCTAAAATTCACCGCCCCTTGCTAAGTCCGAGGGGGGAATCTTAGGTGGAGTCTTCCGGAAGCACCCCCTACCTTCCATTAAAATTTCGCTAGACTACGATTTAACGCAAACCTATCCCCTTTTTTCCGACGATTTGATTGGACTAAAATGTGAAGAATTAATAATTTAGGTTTTTATGTTTTTTAATACGTTGACTTCCAATATCGTGTTTCTATACGACTGAAGTTTAAAATGCTTAGGCGACATCTGGGATCATCATCATTCATCTTGTTTTAAAATTCCCAACTGCCAAAACAATTTCATTAGATGAAAATATCATCTATTCATTGCATCTCGTAACACCTCTCAAGATAAATAAAACGTGAACGCAATTCGCGCACATAGCTTGGCGCACTGGAGTGGGTTGCGTTTGCGCGTTCCTCGCTTTACAGTGGAGTCCAGCAGACAGCTCTTTGTGGTGCACTCGAGCAATGCGCTCGATTATGATTAAGCGACCAGTTACCAACACTCCAGGGTTTTATTAATAACTCCCGTCCAGGTAGGCAGACATGTTTCCCCAATAAATCTATGAAATCGCAGCTGTGGCGACCATGCCTTTCTCAGTTGAAACAATAACTGCGGCAGCAATCGATTGTTTGGCTGGATATTTCCTTTGCAAGTTGCAAAAAGTGGTTGCGGTGGCAGCATAGTAGGCACCGCGACGACGACGATGGCAACATGTTGGCCACACTGCAATTCAATGCGAAACTCTTTGACTGCAGCAATTAATTGCATTTATCAGTTGCGCCAGTCGCTTTTTTCCGTAAAATGAAATCTTTAATTGGGTGTTGAAACGTCGGATTAGCCGGGACTATGTTACTAACTAAATGCTGCTGAGAAAAAAGCCGCTTGATGCAATCCGGCTATCCGGCGGTGATTTATTGGACAGATCTGCGAACCGGGAGAACACAGGCGTTGGGAATCACTTGTGTAAGCCCATGTGTGGTGCTGGGGTTCTGATAATTATTGTCGTCCAACGATTTAATTTCGAGAATTAGCCGATTCGATAATGGGAGCTTAGCCGGAGGAGACATGTGTGCTGTCATACTCACGTAAGCGTACCTACGACGAGGCATGGTCGTTTTATTTTTGTGGGGTCTTTGACTTTCTTGAGTTCGTGGGCCTGCAATTGCCCCGGCACAAACTACACACTCTGCCAACGACATAGGCTCATTGGGAGTGCAAAAACCATCGCCGATTTCGACATTTTTCTTGCACACACATGTGGTGCAATTGCTGTGACAAAATCAGCCCACAACCAGCCATCCCAACCAGGCCGGGTTTTCTTCCTCCTTTCTTCGATCCGCATATACAATTTATTGGACTGGCACGAGACGCCTTTTACCCAGTAAGCGCCACAGCTTGGGCCTATTCAAATGGTCACCGACCAATTACTTAGGATAAAGCCGCAACTGCAATAACTTGTAGAGCTGTGCGAAAGGTCTTTGAACCATTCTCCGTGCCACCGCTGAAGAAATTTTCAGCACGAGCATTCGTTCAACTTTTTTTTACCCCGGGACACGTAAGAGCTCGCGAAAATTTCTTCGCAGTGAATTTGATTGACGTTGAACATAAGCTTTCTCTCCAGCCAGCCTTAAGGCCTATGGCCCTATCTCTGCTGGTTACAATTGAATCGTGTTGAGTAACTGTTATTTTACGCAAAATTTCTCATCGCCAACTTTCCATGACAAATTAATTTTCAAAAAATTTTTATTGTTGTCGCATGAAGAAATCTTAGTGGGTTGTTGAAAAATTGAGCCTTAAGCACCAACCGGCTGGGAAATCAGCGATAATAAGATAATCCAAAATTTTTTAATGGTGACAGCACTCAGCGGGGGTGTGCCACTTATAGAGGCGGATTAAGAGATAGTGGCAACCGACTTGCTGCTGTCGTGCCTACCCTTGTGTTAAGTTAAGCAAGTGCAATGCTTTCACAGAACTGTATTACCTTTTCACATGCTTCACCCCATATTGCATGCCTGTGACCTGTTTAGGTAAATCGTCTGGAAAAAGTATCTCTAAAAGTTGTAACGTGATGAAGGCCTCTGATATGGTTGAGTCCTTAAAATGCAATAAAGACTAACGAAGGAACGCAATCACCATTAACCGGAAAAAAGTAACCTTTGGTACCGTATATGAAAATGAATTTTATTAACCTAACAAACTAGAAATTTGTACAAAATACAAACACATGCCATACAGCTACTCATATCATCGAGCCGCAGCAACTCCCCGTCACATTTTCAATTCGATTGATTAAAAAATAAGCGAAATATGTACATTCCATTCCATCTGGATTTTCAGAGTGCCAGTATTCAAAGTAAGGGAGATGGACGCGTTTTTAGTACCCCGAGCGAGTTATGTGTAGAGACTTATTTATCGTGTTAGATGTGCATTGTGCTACACCAAGGAACGGCAATCCAGCTTGAGTAAATCTGCCGGAAATACATTTTCACAAATTGTAAACAAATTTAAAAATGTATAACACTACCTCCATGACTATATGTAACGAAAAATGCATAGGGGTTTAGAGGGATGTGCTGTTAGAGCTTTTGATGTTCTCTATGGGAAAAACCAATGCTGCCTTGCGAAAACATGCGGGGCCCGTCTGCTTTACATGTGGTATTAAAGTTTAAATAAAATTTTTCGTTGGTGCCTAACTATTTAAAATATTTAAATGACCTCGTTTTCTGTAGTCGGGCTTTTGTTTATTTTTTAATAATATTTTTTTGTTACAATTCATATTCCACATAATATGTGGAATAAGTAAGTAATGTCACGACATGATTCATACAGGCAGCTCGTACACATAGGTAATTAGCAATTCTACATAATACCACGATGATAGTATTATATCTACGTTCAGAAATTCCATTTGTTATCCTATGGTAGTGACGTCACATACTTTATCGTATTCTACTCATTATATTAAGAAAAATGTAATCCGCCGTAATATTGGATTTAGATTGACGTCAGACATAGATTATCTTATTTTTCTCGTCAAAACCTTTCATTTGATACCAATGTCAAAGGGGTTGAGGAGAATAACGTAATCCGAGATCTCGTGGCGTCGGCCATATTGGACTACTCTTCAAATCCTTTCATCTAATACCCATATCAATGGAATATGCAAAAACAAAAAAAACAAAATTCTGCTGACGGCAGTCATATTTATTTATCTCAAAAATTATATACCCCATATCACTACCACGATTAAGACGAATCTAATGACACCTCATATATGAAAATCCATTGAGCCGTTTGGGCTATAGGAGGTGGCAAAGAAATATTCATACTTCCATACATTCGCCCGAAAAACATAACCCTCCTACTGGGGCAGTCGGGTAAAACGGCCTCCAGACCAAAAGGATACCCAGAAACTCACAGGTATCTCGCACGATTTTTATCTGATAATATACTCTATAAGCATCGAACTCCGAAAAGTGGTATGTTAACCTCTTATATCTGAAAAATTAGATTTTCGGGCCTTGTGCCCATGAGAACTTTTGATCACAAATTTTTAAACCCAAAAACATTAAGAAAGCCTACCATGGATTTGGCAAGACTTAGGAGAAAAATTTAAAGAGCTCGGTAATTAATTGATGTAGTGTATTATGGGTGGGCATAATGGAAGTTTCTTGGAGAGTATAAATTTAATGTCTTTTTTATGAGAACAAAAAGATAAAAAAAATTCGGCCAATAACTAACCATTGTTAAAAATAATTGAAAACCAACTCACTGTACGAACGAAATGAATAGGAACAAAGTTATAGTAGGTACTTTTAAAAACCATAAAAACCTTTCCAAAGCGTTCAAGCTTCAACGGTTGGCGAGTTATTTGAAAAAATAAAAACCGCCGGAGACATATTATTGAAGCGACGACGTCGCATAACTTTCTTTTCTAGCATAGGAAAACTATATATGTATACATAGTGATTGGACCATTTCTTTCTTCACTAAATTTGTTTATAATTTGTTAAAAGAATACTTCTGGCAGAATTAGCTCTGACAGGTTTGGAGGTTCCATAGTTGCATATACTAACTCGATAAATTGCTGCTGTGTACTGTCTGCACATAACTCGACCAGAGTACTATAAACGCGTCCGTGCCGGACTATCAGCCGGAATAAATTCCGGGAAAGCTAAAACCACTCAGCGCTGGCTGGCGGCTAATTGTCCACCATTAGTACCTTTCAGTGTTTTAATTACTTTTGTTGGATAAAATTATTCCAAACATGTTTCAGTTTCATAGTTGATCTCTTTACATTACTGGTTTTCATTTGAATCCCACTTTGGGGGGATGAAAAGATTTTTGGAACTTCTGCTTTACCTCCCAAAACGGAATTTTCAAAAATAGTTATCATGGATGTTGGTTGTTGCATACGTAGTTCTTGTGAAATTTCAATCTTCTGGTTAAGCTGTTCTGCTATCATTAAGCTGTAACAAACTGTAATAACACGGACAGACACGGACACCATCGCATGTTAGTATGCCCCATGTATGTTATGTACCATTATTGCAAAAATACCAAGAAAAGGGTGGGAAGTAACTTACACAATTGGTAAAACACATAAATTCTTGTAATAAAACTTTATCAACGGTGTGGTCAACTTCTGATCAACTATGGTGTCGATGTTTGTATTTCGTCTCGTAGCTAACAAATAGCTAAATCTAAAAGTAGTTAGAAGTGTTGCATCATAAAATTAATTGACCACTACGTAAACAAATAAATTAACCGCTCACAGTCGCTTTTGTAAAAGTCGCTAAAATGGCATTTGGCAACAAACAGCGCACGCATTGGTGCATGGGAACATACCATTTAAAATTCGCTTATCACGGAGCAAAGCTCCAAACCAAACAAATTATTAATTGAAATTTACTGCCAGTGCACACATCGATCCCTCACGGCAGGCCTAATTATACTAAGGCCTTTCTGCAATCCGTGTGTCTGCGGTGACTCGGCGACTTCGCTTTATAAAGAATTCTTGCACCACATAAATGGGCAAAAATTTTATTTAACGATCTTGGGCAAGCGCTGAAGTGCGTAATAAATTGTCGAGCGACTGTCCACCAAGATCATTTACCTGGCCGCACCGCGCACCATTCACAGATCGATAAATCAGCAGAATTATGCCTCAGAACAGCATGCGAAATTTAATACGTTTCGTCACCTCACAGTGCACCGGCAGTGCTCATTTTGGCCTGTGTGTCAGAGGGGGTTGGTCCCGGTCGCCAAACGGATCTGTCTGGCCATTTTTAGACGCATGTGGAACGATTGAGCTCGTCTCAAAATGGTCTTCAAATTGCATCCTTGCTCTGAATAATAACGTCGCACCCTGTCACTTAGCGCGCACGCGGTTGCACCACAGTTGCATCAGCTGGAGGTATCGATCGCGCAGCCGGCAAACGCCGCCGCCGCCGCCACCACCACCGCTGCCGCCGTGATTTATACAAGCTGGTCTTGAGCAATTCCTCCGGCTTGCAATCGAACTAATTTGCATACCGGCTAGATAGAACTTTGATGGGCAATGATTTATTGAAACAATTTGCTCCGGGAGTGTTCCGTTGCACAAGATCGAAATCGCGCCCGGTCGATTGATCGCCCGCGATTACGATCACCCGATCGTTTACACGTGAGAATTGACCTCGGGCAGACTTCCTGGTATTTGCCGTGTCAAATTTTCGGGACACCTTGGCGACGGCGGGACACGTTCTGGAGGTGGCCCGCTCAGCGATCGTGTGTTACTTAACCGGCGACCGAATTGGGCCTTTGTTGTATTTACGCAACTGCTGATGGGCTCGTGGATAATTCCTGATGTTTGCATGGCTGATTACCTAACCCGTTCGGATCAATTGTTCGCGATAAGTCGATTTAGCGGGTCCCTCGCGATCTGGTGCTGCCTACGGCGTCAGCGGGATAGTTGTCTCTGCGACGACGGCGGCGGTGGCGGCAAACGGAATCTTGACGATTTGCATTTTTGGGCGAAATAAAGCCGTAAGTGCCGCAAGACCCGGACAAGTGAACAACAGACGGCAATGGTTGTATTGAAAGTTCGAACCAAGACCACGACAGTAGGATGCTAACGAGCAAAAACGATTGCAGAAACTCCCGGATAAGTCAGTGAACCCGCCCGCCGTTGGTGTTTGCCCACTTTCTCTGGGCCCGGGGAGAAATTGCACTCGTTGAATCGGCGAGTTATGAAATTTGCCCATAATTGAAGCAGCAATTACATCAATTCCCCGTGGAGGCAGAGGACGGCAACAGCAGTGGGCTGAAAGGCATTTTCGATTGTCTTCAGACCGGTGAATAGCGCTTTATTCGCGCTCAGTCTCTTGCCTCTTGCAAAACCGTTAACGCAATGAAGTGCGCGATCAGTGGATTGCCGGATTCGCAACGACATGCTTTCGAAGGGGTTCACTTTCTTTTCTCTTAAAAAATTTCACAAATTTTTCCCGCACCTAGACATGCGTTGCGATGAAGACGGGTATGGATATTTTTTTGCAGCTCTAGCGCAAAATGTTTCCGCAAATTTTGCTGCTTTTTTCGGGCAATAGCCAACCCGGGTTATCTAAGAGTTTTTGCTTCAATCAATCGGCGCTATTTGTGCGGGACACGTAATGAGTTACTTTTCGTACTTTCACTCAACTTTTGAGCCATTTGAGGCATTTGAATCCGTGTAGTTGGATGCACGCCGCCGTCTTCACAGGTGCATTCTATGGAAATGAGCCAGCTGCGATACTGGCTCTTGAGAAATCCAGGAATTCAAAGCTGGCATGTTGTGTTGCTTCAAATGAACTGCTTTCAAGATTATGATTTTATGCTACACCTCATCTAAGGAGCTCTCGCTATTAATTGCACGGAGAAAGCACGGTCGTTGCACAACGTGTTATAAAGCTATGAAAATTGTGTACATACGCTTTCCAAGTGGGTAGATGCTGAGAAGGAAACAACGTATATATGCATCTAGGGAATTAGCTAAACTATGACAAGCATTACATTGCACCTGTAAATGTTGCTTACCAAATTTTGTTTTTCCATTATTAAGAAATACAATAGAAAAAGTGTATATCACAAATTTTTTTTTAACTTTTTTTCACATTTCTATTACAAAATTAAAAAAAAAAATTGCGTCCGGAGAAATGAATGAATAGCGTGCAGATAAATAATAATAAAGAAAGAAGAAAGATATAGTTAGCCTGGAAAAATTGGAAGCTAACTCAAAAAATGTACTATTTGCAAATTGGAAGTTTTTGTTAATTTTTTTTTTTAATTGTGGCAAACTATTTCTCATTTTCTTCGTCTTCGTTAAAAGTGCATAAATCACTTTTCTTTCATTTGGAGAAACTAGATATGTCTTAGGATCCCCCTGTCATACGTTTAGTCACATTTGGCAGCTGTCATATGGAAACATAGCAATTTACAGTGAGGAAGAACCTCTATTAATAATCAAAACCCATTATGTAAATGGAGAAAATTATAGACAACGATTCGCCAGTCACATTTTGGTTGACACCCCTATATTTTTTGATGCACAGGATCCTTTTAACGGCTTTTCTTTTTCTGCAGTAAATGAGACGTATACGCAGCTATTATGGCTATGAAATCTAATGCATGTCGCCTTGATGATCTTCATCCTAAGTTCATTGAATTGCTTTTGACAATAATTTCATCTTTTCTCACCCATCTTTTTTATACCGCTTTGACGACCTCCACTTTTCCGTTTTCCTGGAAATTGGCAAAGATTATTTCGATTCCTAAAAAGACTTCTAGACCCCTTGAGTTTTGCCCTATATCTATTTTTCCTTTCCTTTTAAAATCCTTTGATAAAATTACTCCATAAGCAGCTATTCACTTTAATTAACAATCATCTACATCTTTGTTATCTACATCTCAATCAGATTTCCGTCGAAATTATATAATAGCTGCACTACTGAATTACTTAAAATGTCCGACGACATTCATAAAGCCCTAGACAACGATAATCTCACCACACTCGTTTTATTAGACTTCTCCAAGGCCTTTGATAAAGTCAGCCGTACAGTTTTGCTTAACAAACTGCACACTAAATTTAAATTGTTTGTTCCTGCTTGTAATCTTTGGTCATATCTTCGCCATCGAAAGCAGAAAGTCTCATCAAACAGCGGATCCTAGTTTGCAGTGGTGTGCCTCAGGGCTCTATCTAAGTACCCCTACTTTTTCCATCTTCATCAACGACCACCCATCAGCGATACGTGGTGTTCGTTTCATACATACGCTGACGATGTTCAGTTTAAAGCGGAAATTTGTTTAGAGATTTGCATATCATCAGCGCAATTTGGAAGGTCCGAGTGTTTAATGATGCACTCAACATCGTTTACAGACAATTCGAAGATCAGTGGACCCAGATGACTACATTGTGGGTGGGGGGAAGGGAAAAGGGTGAGAGGTTACTGAGTTCAAGAGACCACTATATTGACGTTGGTTAATATAAGATTCCATCCAAAAATTAAAACACGGCTGGAAATCAAGAAAACGATGTTTAAAAAGGACGTTGGAAAAATTTCAGCTCAATTCGGATAAACCGTTTGCGAGTTATCGACCTCGCATCCGGACGAACGGACGGACCTTTTCTAGAAATTCAGGGGCCTCAATATGTGTATTAAAATCGAAATATACATAACGAATTTTCCATGACAGAAGTAAAAATCGTAAAATCTAAGGGAAATGAATAAAATTACTACTACAGCAATAATACCCAGCCTCAGGGGTCCAGGCCATAACAGATGTTCTCGGATTTAATTAAACGACTCATAACTCTTTAGCATTTGCATTGTTTCCTCACCGTGTTGTGGGTACGTCAGGGATTAATTGCAGTCGCTCAACACCGTGTTCATATGAAATCCGAACAAAATAGGACACCCACAGAGCGGCTGTATCTCTTCACAGCATTGAGGCGTGTAAACATTTCAATTACAAAACCAAAAATACCGCGCGCGTTTGAAAGCGATTTTCCCGGCGTTTTATGCAGCACGACTGTCAAAGTTCAATAATTCTCACCTCACATACCGCGACTATTCTCTGCGCGATCGATTACAAAATGTCAAGTGCAATCGAACACGCCAACCCGATGCCGCACTGCCGCTGCCGGCAACGACGACGTTTCTGTTTCTCCTTATATTTCGATTCGACCATTTTGGCGCGGCATGGAACTGGAATCGACATAATTCCACGATCCGCTAGCAGAATTGATCCATCGAGCGATCACCTTACCCAATCCAGAGCCGTTTAATGGCAATTACACATCAAGGCTGTGATTGCATGTAAGGCAGCGACCGACGCAACGAAATGCAGACAACTTGGTGCAATTATCATTGCACTTGCTCCACCGTCAGTTCGGCCAGAGATGCAATCGATTAATCACCCGTGTCGCAACGTTAACGCGCACGCCAGTCCCGCTAAGTGGACTTAATCTTAGACCCTGGGAGACCCGAAGATGTTCGTCGATCACAATCTCCCCGAGCCTAATTGCACTCGGAGCAAGATCAGTACAGGCTCAGCCGCAGAGCGCGCTGATCTTAAGACCATGTGTGATCGACTTCTGATCGCCATCCTTGGGAGCCTATAAGGCGAGGCGGCAGTGATTGCATGTATGACAGACACATTCTGCACTAAAGCAGATTTTTCCACAAAACATATTTTCTTGGTCTTTTGCAACACTGGGCTCGCTGAGACACTGGCTGGTCTCAAATAGTGGGCCAGTCGTAAATGTCTGGTGCGCGCACCTTCTTACATGATCACCGTGCGCGGACTGGGCCGCTGTTTTATCAGAAAAACAGAAAGTTCGCGCGATCGATAGTGTCCGGGCGGTACAAACATTTTAATGGGAGACAAACGTGAACCCGTTTAGCAGTTCATTTTGAATGCTCACATGACTTTCAGCGATGGCAGATCGCGATATTGTCGACGTTCTGACCGCCGCGCCACTTTCAGAAGGAAGGCGACGTTCTCATGTGTGGTTTTGGGCGTTGCAGAGACCTGGGAAAATTGGTCGGCGTTTCTTGCTAACTAGAGGAATAGGGCGACTTTGTCACTTGGAGACAGACAACGTATGTTCGCCAATATGGGAGTAGGAGAAAATTTAATAACCAAATGTCGAACTATCGTACTAAATTGATTGCCGTGCCACACCAAATTTGGGCGGCAGGTTTCCAAGTAGAAGTAATGGTTCGCAGAAATGAATAATTATGGGCCGGGCAGTGCTTAGATAGGAAAATAGTGTATTATGGGAAAACGCGACTAGTTGCAAATAGAGCAAAGGAGATATTACATACGTGTAATTTTAGTTTTGAAAAGTCGAGAAAAAATGGTCAGGACAAAACGTTTTTAAATTTTACTTATTCCTAGTAGAAATAAAAAAGAAAAATATATCACAAAAAATCCTGACAAATGATGTATTAGAACGAAATCATTATATGAAAAAATGTTAGTTACCTGATGAATGCCTTGGAGAGTGGAATTAATTTAAAAGATACGCACTGACAGCCACACAAAATTTTCTGACTACAAACATTTTAAAAGCTTTCTACTAAGTTGTAAATAAGTAGTGATATTTATTTTATCATTATTTTTTAAAGGTACATTTGACACTTCGTTTTGGATTGCATTCGACACTGCCCCATACATTTTTGCAGAGATTTATTTTGCACCGACTTCACAAAAAAAGGTAGAGGTTCTCAATTCGACTGTTTTTTTTTTGTGTGTGTATGTACGTGATGTCTTCCCGTTTATTGAATTTTACCCACTTCTCGTAAACCGAGTTTAATAAAATTGGAGTATTTTCCTTTTACAAAATATCAATTAAAACTTGCGTCCTTTTAAAAAATATCTGCTGACTGTGTATTTTCCTTTTACTAACAATTGTTTCTTTTCTTAAGAATAACATAAATAATACTTAGAAATTATAAAAAATTTTCGTTGGATATCCGATTAAAAGCAGAATGCATGTTCTCTTGACGAACGCATGGCGACGAATATCCCAAAAGAAATTTATGAGAAATTTTGCATGGAAAAGAATAAGAAGATGTCAAGTGACAGTTGTCGATGGGAAGTTTTAGTTTAGTGGTAAACAAAATTAAGTTATTTGATAATTGCAAATATTTATATATTTTCAGGCGATAAGAACCAGCGGAAGCAGCAGCAGCAGTTGTAGGATCCTGCGGGGGATTGTGGGTAAGTGATTTAGCACTAAAACCTTATGGAAATGTTCCATTTATGGTCGGTACGAGGTGGTGTTTTAACTAAAATTTGTTTTTCAATTTTTTGTGTTAAAACAAGCTAATTTTTGAGAAAGTATTGTTTTCCGTAAACAATACTTAACTAATTCACTCGTTCCGATCATAAATGGAACATTTCCATAAGGTTTTAGGGCATTTCCAAAAAAATGGCTAAGGAAACTTGTTCCCTGAATTGTTACTGTTCTGTTTTTTTTTAACGAAGGTATACGGTTTATGAATACTCAAAATTAAGGACTAAGTTCCTTTTTTTCGGTATAAACGGTCATTCAATATACACCAAATGCATCCCAAGAAAGTCACTGTTTGGTGCTGATCTTGGTCTGGTGGAATCATCAGTTCGTGCTTCTTTCAAAACGAAACTGGCATTGCCATAATCGTTAACGGCGAGCTCTACAAATCGATGATAAGCAACTTCTTGTGACCTAAACAGGATGATATGGATACCGGCGACACATGGTTCAACAGGACGGCGCTACGTGCCACACAGTGCATGCCAAGATGGACATTCTGCACGTGCGATTTAAGGGCATGGTAATCCCGCGCGGCGGAACATGAACGCCATCCAGCAAATTCAGCCAGATTTATTAAGGAAAAGTGCTAAACGTTACGGTGTAGGTGAATAAACATGAAAATTCATACCACAGATCGTCCACCTCCACCCATCGTTAATATTAGAATTTTACATACATATGTATGTACATGCATATTATACAATATTAGCTCTTTTTGTTATATTTTTTTCTATGACTTTCAAAGGTTAACTTATTTTCTGAACGGCTTCCCTGCCTACGCCTGCTATCAGTCTGCGGGAATATCTTTTCCGTGATGTGCTGGCCAGTCGAACAAATCTCTCAAATGGCAGTCGTAACAGTATTTCCAAACACCGTTAACATCACATCCGTATTTGCGAAACCCGCCTGACCCATCTGTGTGACCCGTCGATTAAATCACCTCTGCCTACGGGTCCGTTCGGCCTACAGACACGAGCAAACATCACCGGCACGGGAGCGAACTTGCAACCAGGAAATAGGTGCATTGCACTGCACCGTCGTCGTCGGTCGTTGTCGACTCGACGAAATGCAGCTCTCTCTGGCCGCCATCCAAAGGCAAAATGTACGGTACTTTCGCGCAATAGAAATGTGCACCGAGCCAGCAAGTTAGCCCGCACGCCATCCACATTGTCAGCCAGGCGGTCGAGTACGGCAACAGTTGGGGCATTCAAAATGCAACTGCTGTTGCAATTCGCGTATTCGACGTCTTCAGCGACGTCGTCGTCGCACTGTTGCACCAGTGGCGGCAGCTATTTTCAAATCTCTCGAAATTGCTCAGCATGTTGCAACAACCAGAGGAGCGTGTGCCCACTGCGGGAAAAAAAACACCTTCCCGCATTTCGGCAATAGAAAAGCGAAAGTGGAGAAATGCGCTTTTCCAGCGCTCAGCCAGTGACTCCAACTTCCCGCAAAATAGCACACATGACGGCAGCGACTTGTGAATTGCAAAATGGAAAAGCATCGATTCGCCGGGTGGCTTTTTCTATTTACCTTTAGATTTTGTAGGTGGACTCGGTAGCAAATCACCGCGAGGACGTACATAATTAAGGTGTGGAGCAATAGTCGTCGCAAAAATAACTCGCCAAGATAAATTGGGATGCCTCGGCCGTTGTTTACTGACAGCGCGCTCGCGAATTTTTGTTCGGATGCCAAGGGGACTATTGGATGAGATGAGGCTTCCTGTCCGAATCTAGATGGTTATTAATGAAAGGGGAATTCGGCACAAACGCCAAAGAGTAGCACCTTGAGGTACATTGTTTGCCGACACTTACGAAATTCGTCGTGATTTGATAGGACACCATTCTTTTCTGGGCACTTTTAGACGGTGGTGACTCAATCGTCTGTAATAAGTCGAAGGAATGGCGATTGTAAAATTTCGAAGGAGATATTGAAATGTTTATGGACTGGCTTCGTCGTCTTCGGCATGATTAGGTACGTAAGGAATGGTAGTCCTCCTATCACCTTCATCCTGGGTGGAAGTTAACGGCATTCTTGTGTTTCTTGTTTTCACCTTGTTTCTCTGGGAGTGGTAGGGACGAAATTGTGTAGCATGTCATCAACTTGTAGGTACTAGTCATGTAAAGAAATTTACATTCAGTGATGAAAATTTACTCAAAAAGCATTTTACAAGATTCATAAACGAACAAAAAATACTGAAGGAAATAACCTGGAAATCTGTGCACCTTCAGAATCGTATGGTATCTAAAGTTAAAGCATTTTTTGTGCTAAAGTATTTGAGAGACAATTTCATTATTAATTTCGCCTCTCCAGACATCCTTATCTAAATGTGTACTTACGAAAATACGGTACAGAAAATACAGATATATCCTATTTTTATTCGCAAACGACAATACGCAATTGTGTTTTTTTCTTTTATTCCTCTTGAGGATACACACTTAAAGCGTATCTAATGACAAATACTTGGTCCAGTAGTCAGGTCAAAGAAGGATGCATTATTTGTTCTCCGAATGTAATTTACTAATTATAAATGTGACGTTTCCACCTGAGTGTACATTCCATAAGGCGCGGCGGTAGGGGGCATACTGGAAAATGTTTTCTGCCAATATTTTGAAGACAGCAGGACTTCGATAAAACTGGGACGGATGTTTTGGTGTAGAGGATAAAATCCTCTACATATTTATGATTCAAGATTTAAAAAAAAAACTATTTCTTTCGGAATCTCGATTTCAGTGTATTTTTGTATAGGAAAGCATTCAAATTCTTACTATACGTATACATACCATACTATTACGTATTAGAATCAGTTGGAGCCACGTGATCAATTAGTTGCGTAATGCGAAGGGAAAAATAAAATTGATTGTGCTTAAAAAGGAAGTTGTTCTTCAAACATTTTTTGAATTTAAAAATAGAGTTTGCGGAATTTATGATTTAATTAAAGTTTGCGATGTTGTACGTTTTTTGTGTGTAATTCTCTCGTGTTTCCCAAATGAAGGGGAGGTTCTTGTTACTCGGGCCCCAATTTTTGGGAACGGGGTTCGAAACATTTTGCTATGGTAATTAACGGAAAAATAATGAAAAAATTCTATCTCGACCCGTTTTCGAGATATATGGCAATTCGCGAGCCACCTAACGTTCGTAACTTTTAGGAAAATTCTATTCTATATTATAATTTCCCTTTTATAAACTGCCGGTGGAGTTAATTTTCCTTTTACAAACTACCGGTGGAGTTAATTAGCACAGCAAAATATTTTGAACCCCGTTCCCAAAAATTGGGGCCCGAGTAACAAGAATCGTGCCCAAATGAAACCTATCAGCATCAGTAAAGTGGCAGAAATCAAACGACTACTCAAGGAGGGGAAACTGTGTCGAGAAATAGCCTGTCGGTTGGGTGTTGGGGTTAACGCAGTAGCTAACGTGCGGAAAAACTTCAATGTCCAGGCTCCCGAAAATAGCGCGGGCAAGAAAGCAGTTTTGACGGAAGGGGTGCAGTGGCGAATTTTACGACAAATCACCATAGGGGATGTAATTAATAATTCCGTACAAATAAAGAACGATCTAAGCTGCTCCGACAATATTAGCACGTCTGCCGAGGCTTTAAGAAAAGTACGCAAAAACACAGCTTACATGGCCAGGCGAAGGTGAAAAATCTCCGACTGAAAAAAACGGCATCCCCAAACGCGGTTAAATTTCGCCAAGCTGTACAGAAATTTCACTCTTCAGGATTAAGGGAAGGCATTCTCGAGGCCGATCCCATCGGTAGCTTATGATAGTGGGGAAAAAATGTTGCGAACGTTATGTTTCAACAAGATGTTTGAAACAATATTCCAGCCTCGGTTTGCGAAAATTTGGAGAACTCCATGCCCCGCAGGATTTCGGCCATCTTCAAAGCCAAAGGAGGTCACACAAATTTCCGAAAAGTAAAGAAAGTTTGTCTCGGAAAAAGAGGATCAATTAACTGATCAAAGGATCAATAAGTTGAGTCATTGTACTTAGCATTTTTTAGTAATTGGCCCTGGCACGGAACGCATTTGGCGCACTCCCGACGTGGTCTTCACAGATTTTTTTTAGGCGATATTCCCTAGATAAATTTCAATTGTATAGTTCTACTGCTAAGCAGCTACTAGCTTGCAATGTTTGTAAGTTCTCTTAATTCATTTAACCTTCAAACCGCAAATGCAAAACAAACGATTTCCCAGAACAATCTAACCACATAACTACCGGGCTAATGCATATTCTGCAAGTCTGGCTGCATACAAAAAGTTACCCAACAGAAAATTTGTTGGTTGTTTACACTAGTTAACCTCTGGCGGTCTCGTTAACCTTCCTCCCATCTCCCCCAGAAACCGCTGATGAATTGTTTCGATTCGCGGAGGTGCCACAGTCGCACTAAAATACCCTGCTGCATCTGAGAGAGCAATTTCACAGATAATTTTTTCTTGCCCAATTAGGTCTGGGCCTTGTTCGTTCCGAAACGCGTTTCTTCAATGGCTCCCAATAAAGGTGCTAAAATACGTAATTGGCACGAACTATGTTAAAAACGGGCCGCAAGTGTACACAAAACCAGGCAACCTTCAAGAGGCGATGACTCAATCGCATCAGACAAATCGCAACCTGTACGCAACCAAACCCGCCGTCTCACATGTCACATCCACCGTGTGCGGCAGAATCCATTACGAAAATGGCCTATCGCAACGAGTGCCATTGAGGTAAAAAATAAAAATAAAAATAAACGACATTTTCCCACACCTACAGGCCGCTCGATCTCGATTTATCCGCGGCGGGCCACTCGGCGGGCCTTTCGAAACAAAAAGCGTCTAATGGAGTCGGTAAACAGCTCTTGCACCGAAAATTGCTGAAACTCGCCAAATATCTGGCGGCTGCCATTCACTTGCAGGCGCTGTGCCCGCGTCGATCAATGCTTTGCCTTCGGCAACTGCGGCATTGCGGCGGTCCGCAGCATACCTGGTGTACCTGTAAGATCTTCTAGCCGCACTTACCTTGTTAGCCTACCAGCATCAGCTCAGCAGCACCAGCGGCAGCAACATCTGACTTACTATAGTATACTATCCGCGTCGGGGCCGCCGTGTGTCATATGCAATCGAATTATTGTAAAACGGACGGACGGAAATTTCAAAAGAGCCCAGCCGCCGCCGCGCCGAGGCGAATATTTATAGACGGCTGTGGAGAGCAGTCGACGGAGGTTTTAACACCAGAATTTGGCAATAGACGAAATCCGCGGGTGTACCGTACACGCCGCCTGGCTTATCGGGCATGAATGGCAGTTTCTTCGATTGCGTCTAGTTGTCGCAGTTGTCGCTGTCGTCTACCCGTGCCCAGGTGCCTACATATGCCTAAGCCTATCCGCGAGCCACCAAACCAAACGGTTCTCCCGGGTGACGACGATGACTTATCTCATAATTGCCAATTTGCGCAATCGCCACGGTATCAACTTGACGGGTTCTTTGGGTTCTTCCACAATCGGCGCGAAGCCTTGACTCCATACACTTGGTGCTCTCTTGTTAATGCACCTAATGTAACCCGAGATGCAAAAATGAATTTCAAAATTTTTTTTTTTATTCCTAAGGCGCTATCGTGTGGTTTGCTTAGGAAATATCTGCTGGCGCTTATGTAACACTCCGCAAAGAATCAAGAATTATGGCTGCAACTTGACCCACATTGGATATAAAATTAATTACTGATAGGTAGCCAGCTTGACGGGACAATCGATGGGTGTTTTTTTTCCCCTTTTTTTGAAAATTATTGAGGAGCTGCTGATGGTGATGATGCACTTCTGGCATAAACTCATTACGTTCAAGGATCATGTCGTCAGCTTCTGATGCTATTGGCAAGTGTGCCAGACGATATCTGCACATTTTACGGTGGATTAAAGAAAAACTATCGGGGACAAGGATCAACTTTATATCAGTGAGATGTCCTAATGTCCACGATATAAAATGTGTCATAAGCAGCATCCGCTGAGAATAATAATCTTAGTTGAAAAGTATTAACTCCTTAATACGACACCGACAGAGTTGTTGTAAGGCAAGACACCAGCCATTCTATGTAACAGATCTTTCAACATGGACGCTCGACATTTTTTAGGTTATAGCGGCCATGTTGTTAATACAACACCTGTTAAATTTATTGTAAATTATTCAGCAGTATGTGGCAAATTACGGTTTGTAAATCATCAAATTTTGTTATCAAAATCAGTGTTCCGTTTGTGAAACGTTCCGCACATTACGCGACGAAGCCCATTTATGGATGAATGGATATTAGAACAAGCAAAATTGTCAGATTTGGGGCGATACCAATCTACAAGAGATACACCAGCATCAAATACATCCCGAGAAAGTCACTGTTTGGTGCGAATTTTGGTCTGGCGGAATAATCCGTCCGTACTTCTTTCAAAACGAAACTGACATTGCCATAACCGTCAACGGGGAGCGCTACAGAACGATGACAAGGAACTTCTTGTCGCCTAAACTGGATGATATAGATACAGACGATATGTAGTTCCAACAGGACGGCGCTACGTTCCACACAGCGCATGCCATAAGGGACATTCTGCATGAGCGATTTGCGGCCACGGTAATCTCACGCGGCGCCGAGATCGTGCAATTTAACGCATTTACGAATCATTCTGAGGTAAATATGTTGTTTCAATAATTTGGTTAAAAATTATGTTTAAAAGAATCTCAACAATCTACTTTTATTGACAGTGCGCAAGATTGCGCATGGTTTTCATTATTGTGCATATAATGTTAATGCTAAAAAAACAAACATCTCTGGGATAAAGAATCACAATTTTGAGAAAAAATATTCTACGAACAACAAATAATATAATAATATCGACATTTTAAAGGTTTCTCAATTCCATACAAGTTGGCAACTCCGATTTGTTATTGAAATACTTTATTTTTTACTGGTAGGCAAAAATGTGCTAAAATTAAAATAAAAAATACAACCACACCTAAACCTCTGAAGAAAGAGCATAGGTTTTGTTCCTATAGGCCCATGTTCACATTCGGCCCGGCCCTACTGTCTGGTGGTGCCATTAAGCTGTATTTCTTCGAGAATGAAGTAGACAATACAATATCATCAATTGTATTCTCTACCGCAATATGTCAACCCAGTTTTTATGGCCAGAATTGAACGAAGTAGATGGATTCTAACAAGACGGTGCAACCTGTCACACTGCGGCCAAAACAATGAAGTTATTGTAGACGACGTTTCCTGGGCGTGTCATATCGCACCGGTCGGG
This sequence comes from Neoitamus cyanurus, assembly GCA_947538895.1. Lineage (NCBI taxonomy): Eukaryota > Metazoa > Arthropoda > Insecta > Diptera > Asilidae > Neoitamus > Neoitamus cyanurus. The sequence continues at coordinate 15,025,686 of OX384544.1, read as the reverse complement.
CAAAATGAATTGGCCACCAACTTGTTTGTAAAGAGATTTTTAAAAGGGAAAGTATATGCACATAATTCACAGACTATTCTAGAACTGAAGACGAAAATTCGACGTGCTATTGACAAAACACAACCATAATTTTGCCAAAATGTGATCGAAAAATGAAAAATCGATCAAAACATTGAACCAACAGGCGGCAGGTCTACGCGGACATTTGTGTAATATTTTGTTCCACATGTAACATCCATATTTACATATTATATTCATTATTGAAAAAAACGGAAGAAAGCTCAATGAAGCTCGGATTTAAGAGACCCTTTTTACATAATACATAATAAGTTGCGTATACCATTAACACTCCACGCAAGAAATGATTGTGTAGTGGGCAGCATATAAAGAAGTCATGTGTGTACTCCGCACAAAATAAAAACGTGCTCCAAATATTGTTCAATATCCAACAATTGACATTGAAACCACACAAAAGCCTTGCTAAAAAGTTTGTAAGTATAAAGCACTTAGCAACAAAAGCAGCTCAGCTCAGCTCCACTTCCCACCGGACTGATGCAATAAACACATATTTCGTTAATATTTGTCGCACAAACCGTGTGCTTTTGCAATTCTAGCCCTGAAAAGCCTAAGTATGATCTCACTGCAGATAAGATGATTACAGTGAGCAGGCGTCACATAAACTGATGAAATTTCGTTGCGTCAGTGACTACGGTCGGCTATTACCGAACGACATTGAACTTTCCGCGGAGTGTGATTAACAAAATTCGCAAAAAGAAAGAAAATCAGGGAAATTACCGTATCGTTGCAATGAAAGATCCTAATCGCTAAAACGATTCATTGTTTCGCTATCAGGGCTATTATCGTGGCGTCACTGTTTTTTTTTAATAGATTTTTTTTGGGTTTTACTACGGCACTTGAGTGTTTACACGTGACAAGATAATTCCTTTTAGGAAATTATCTTAATCACTTAAGTATTTAAACGAATTTTAGGTCCGGGATTATTTTACGATCAGTAACTTAGGATCAAAACAAAAGAGCTGAAACCCAATTTTTTTCGCATTCAACTAACCTTTGATAACGTAAGGCGGTCAAAACCGTAAAATTCCGAAGTCGTAAAACTCTGGCTACGTGTCAACGAATGTACTGAAGGTAGTAAATTAGCGTTCCGCCTAAAACGTATGTCTCTTGGTACAAGTTTGGCGAATGTAACGACTAATTTATGCCAGTCGTAAACGCAATGAAAATTTTATTAAACTATAAAAATTCGTTCAGATAATTCTTCCTGCGAACAGCAGGTGATCCCATGAGTTTTATGCTTTATGTGTTGCGACCACAGTAAGTTAAAATGCGTTAAGGCAGTCTTAAAAAGGAAAGCCCCAAAAACTGTAAAGAATATACTGTTGGAATTAATCATGGAATTAGAATACCCAAAATCCTAAAACCTCCAGCCCAGGATTTATCCGTTCTCGGACCTTTAAAATACAGTAGGTATACATTTTGTGTAGAGCGTGCCTAATTAGCATATTTTTCTGTTATAATGCGACGATATGGTGAATGCAACAAAAGCAGTCTTAAACTGCGGAAACATGGAAAACTTTGTTTGAATAGAAGCAAAGCATAAAGTCTCGTATCAAAATAAACCGCGAAACCGCAGGATCTATTCATATTCTAAACAAGACTCTTTTGTACCTGCAACAAAATTAATTCTAAAGCACGCGCATCCATTCAGTAGTTTTTCACATTTCCCTCCAGACTGCACCAGCAGCATCTCATTAATATCTTAAGAAAGCAGTGAGCTATTAAAAATCTTTAAAAATCCCCTTTTATCGTACACATCTCCATCGCCCCGGCCAACATCGTTCATCATCCCTTTCCATCACGATAGTGACCCAAAACGGGTAAAAGTAAAATTTTCACGGAATTTATTTTCCGCTTCAACTGTCATCTGTTGCATTGTTCCCAAAAGATTCGGCTGATTTTGGAGAAGAAAAAAATGCCTATATCGCGTTGTCCTTGCACCGAAGATTATATCCAGCACAGGAGTGGTTCAACAATTTTTAACACCGAAGGGCAGGCTGAATCAGAATCCCGAAAAATTGGGAAGATGAAGCGGAGCAGATGTTACGGAATGGTGCGCTTATAACGACTCTTTCAACCATGCACCGAACACAATGAGCGATGAGTAAAGTATCGTAGTAACCTTCCGAAATGAAAAAAAAATGAGGCAGGACACAAAGGCGTACCTTGAAGGACTCGGTGGGAAGATGTGCATTTTCCATTGAAATTTTTTCTCCTACACATCGCAGCACACCGGCTGCGTAAACACATTGCCTGAAAACAGGCTGCATACGTGTAAACAGGACCAGGTGAAAGGTTTTTTTTCTCTCCTTTGGATTCCTTTTTTGTGCGTCTGGAAAAGTATACGAGAAAAATTTTACCTGAACGCATTCGTTGCTCTGTACTTTCTGTAGGAAATCAGACCCTCCCTCGCGATAGCGCTCTGATAGCGTCACAACGGTTACATTTCGATGGCCTAGACCTTCTCAGATACAAGGGAATGTTTGGCGGTGGCATCCCCCTTCTAGTATTTGATATAACATTAAAAATTGATGTCACCCCTTTTCCGGCGATAGGTAGGTAATCCGCTTTCGGTGCCACTTGCTCGGCTTGTCATCATTATAAATTGAATTTGCCTCTATTCAATTACATTTATTCAATTTGTTGGATTTGCACCCGGGTCTTGCTCTCTCGCTCTCTTCTTATCTAATTAACACTTATTCGATTTGAGTTAATTGAATTTGAAACGTTTTTGCTTTGATCGCTTTTGACTTTACCGGCAGCTTCTCAAAAATTATGCCATATGGGGTGGTGGATGCCATGGACGCATTTAGCTCTAGGCTTTGTTCGAGGTTTGGAATTTTAATTGAATGGCTCGCGAACATATTGGCGCACATCGTGGTGCTGACATTTCTTTGTTTATTAAACAAAAACATCCAGATAATTGCGTCATTGCCTTGGTAAACGAAAATCTAAAGAGTTTTGCTCCTTTAATCTCTATCATGCTGTTAGTATACCTGAGTATTGTTCGAAATAATTAAATACGAATATTCCATATACTACATTAGTTGCCTTATAAAGTAATATTTGCAAGTCTATCAATTTGAAGTCCAGTGGAATTTTAATGGTAGTTTAATGGTAGTTAGGAGATCCCGCCGGATCACTCCACCTACGTTTTCCCCCACAAATTCCACAAGGGTTGGTCGCCATCTTGAATTTTAGGAGTGTAGTAAATTATCGCGATAAGTATTGATTTTACGTGAAAAATTATTATTCCAAAAATTTTTAATGACAATATTTCCAAAAACTTTTGTTTCAAACTTTTTTAAAAATTATGAATATTTAAAGAGTTAGAAATTTTCACAAATGACAGTTTAGAGAGTAGAAACGATTTTTTAGATATTATGACCAAACCATCAATCAGGCGAAAAATAGCTGTAACAAAAGTTGTAGCCCGTGAAATTATTTTCAATTCTCATATGTTCATGAATTTTTCATTTGAATTTTAGAAAATTTATACCATTTTAAATATGTATTATATATTCAAAATTTTGAAAAGAGTTTCAAACAAACTCTTTTGTTATCCGCTACCTATGCTATTATTAAAATTTCACCGGACACCGATTTAAATCAAACTGTAATGTATTATTTTACTGGACTCGAATTGTTTAGTTTTCTCATTTTATGGGCTCATGAAAGTAATGTTGATTACCTTCCCCACCGTTCCTTTAAAAAAAATTAATATCTCGTGTTGAGGCATTCGCATATTTGTGTTTCGTCCTGACTAAAGCAGCTCGCTTACAGGAACAATACACATTGAATATTTATCGGGATCCGTATTGCGATCCAGATTTCAAGAAATCTAGAAATGCTGTGATCCATTTCGGGATCCGTCAATACGCTATGGCTAGAGGTTCAATAAATATCACCATCCTCCACCAACAAAAAGACTTACTCAAAATACTAAACTTCTTTAGATTTTCATGAAAGTTAGCACATGGAGGTTCATGGGGTCGTTGATTTTAAATATATTATAGTATCCAATTTAAGACATTTAAGAGGGCTTCTTCAATATGACGGAACTAAATGGGTACTAAATTTCTTTAGATCTTCAAAAGATCGGTACATTGGAGTTTCCGAAGTAAAAGTTCCTATTGCCTAGAGTAATTTAGACATGTCTCATGAAACAGGTATAATTCAAACGCCCCCCCCCACTGACAGTCCAAAACGTAAGTAAACACGGATACGCCACTGTAACACGCAACATCTCTATTGATCCATCTTAAATGCTTTGATCGCTTACCTGTAAACGCAAATATCGACAACAAACGTTTTCAAAATTCTCAGAAAATATCAAAATAAGACGTCCACCTAACAATTTTCAGAAAACTGCACGTTTAGAAATCCAAAAACGAATTTACTTCACGTCTTCATTGCACTAACCATTTCATTGTCATCAGTTTCCGCACAACAGTAAAAGAAATTTCCAATGCAATACTCCCAAAAAATCGCAACAATTTCAATCAATCATTCTCAGCAATCCCCAGTAAATAAAAGACTTGTGAAATTCGAAATCCTAAACCAACAGCATGGCGAAAATACGTTCATATTTTTCTTTATTTGTGCTACTTTGTGCAGATTCTATGAAGTAATAAAAATTCCAAGTTCCCAAAGTCACACAGCATCAAAACCTTACCCGTCACCTTTGTCCCTTGGTAAAAAAAAATTTACTCGACCGTACTTCTTCTACCTGAATGAGAGACTCGATTTGCTAATGTCAGGTAACTAACTCTACAGTCTACAGGTAAAGGTTCAATAATAGAAGAAATACGTCGACCGGGTATCGTTAAAATTATGCAATTTATTGCAACGCAGTATTTCGTCATGAAGGTATTAAAAGTTGCATCTTTGCTAGTCGAGCGACGCATACTGCCCCCAATACGTTTCAAAACTGGTCCAAAACTAAAAGCATGCGGTCACAGAGAAGCCCCTTTCAGAAATTCATCAAAGTTTTGGCATCAGTTAAACTTATCGACTTTCCGGCGATGAGAGGTAAAAAATTGCGATCAAAAATGATCGATTGAAACACTATTGGCCTTGACCTAGATCACCGGAGAATTTGCAACATGCTGCGAGCTACTGAGTTTGAGATCGCTCGCGATCAGCTCGTTACATTCTGTATTAAGAAAGAAAGAAAAAAATACAAGACGAAGCGGATCCAGCACATCCAACAATGTGCCAGAGGTAACGGTGGCTCCAGCCATTGACAAGGTGCCCCAGTGTCTGTGTATCTTGCATCTTGACACGCTTCCAGCAGCATTAGATCATGCATATTAAGCGGCGGCCGCAGATCGGCCTGACATTCATACACAATCATTGTCCGCGCGCCCCGGCCTCAACACAATTTTTTTTCTCAATTAGCGAAGGTATCGTTTCATGCATCGGATGAGGCACGCCGTTGCCCCAAGACATCTTTCTCAAACTTGTGATCGAATGTGACACGAATTTGGCGCCTCTGGCGATGTTTTGTCGCAAGTCGGGGAAAAAATGGCCGCGGTGATCGCAATTAAAAGAGTTGCACACGGCAAAAGTTGCGCCACATGCAGCAGAAGCAGCATTGAAGCTGTGTACGGAAGGTTGTGACCACCACTTCGGACGAACCTCCGATATACCCACTTTGCATACAAACGCTGGGCGCTAGGTGATCTTCACGCAGCGTATTACCGCGCGGTGATAAGATGCCTTGCGAGTTGCGACGGTGGCGACAACGCTGCGCTGATCGCGCCAGCAAATTCGCTGCCGGCTAAGTCGATTGCATGTGGTTGCCCCGCGGGAGTGGGGCTCCTCTAGCCGCCTGCCAGAGTCATTCAGCCAAGTGGCCCTGATCTTTTCAAGGTGCGCACGGGCTGTGGCAATAGCTGAACACGAGCGTATTTACACGTAAAATCAAGGTAGCACCAGCGGCGGTGGTTATGCTCGAGTGGTTTGTTCTGCCAGCATTTTGGCGCATTGCGGCCGCGCGGAGCCCCCCTCGTCGCATTGTTTGCCTCTTTTCTTCTATTCCAATCTTAATCGCGGTGGTGCGCGGCTTGATGTGCTACGGCTGCGGTGCGCCGCTCCACAGACTCATTTTGGCGGAGAGGTCTGACGAAACGTTTCATGTACGTTCGTTTTGGTAGTTCAAGGTGCGGCTTCAATTCGGTCCGATGTTTTGAATTTTCTCTTTATTTCATTTTTATCGTCGATGAATTTTTTCAGTGCCTTACCTTCGATTTGAGGCATTTTAGATGGTTTGAGGTGATATTTAGCAACCGAGAATGCGATTGGGCCGGCCTGACTGGGCATAGAACTTGCGAAATGTAAATGGCGGTTATTACTGCATTAAAAATTGTACCGCGGGGCACCGCAGCTGAGCCATGAGCATGTGGGCTGCATGGGAATTTTGCCAATTTCCTACCATACCGCTACTTCCTTTTCCGACCTTCAGAAGCATTTTGCCTCTTTTATTTCTCTGACTCATTTTTTTTTTTGTCTTTGTGAGCGAAACACCTCAATGACGCTTAATAGAAGTTGAGAAAGTTACGCAACTTTGAATGAGTCGTTAGAAGTCATGAAAAATTTCGCCAAGGTGAATGTTGATGTGATTTTTTTTAAAATAATTCTGATTGTTGTCAAGGTTTATTTTGAAATCGTTAACGGTTATTTTTGCTATTTCGGAGTGTATACCACTTTTATAAGACTTGAAAAAAAAATATCTACATAGTTCTCAATTCATTTTCATTTTTAGATACGTACGCCAAAGAAAAGCTTTATGAAACTACTTGCGTATCTGCTCAACCGTCTAAAATTTGAAAGTTAACTATCTTGGAAAGCAAATAGACAATCTGTCAATTTTTAACCAACCTAATAACAAGTTTCACAATCTCTCGAAGGAAAAACGAGACAAAATTACTTTGGAATTATACGGCCTTGGAAAAACATTTCTATTCCCTATAATCTGGCGAAGTTAACTAATAATCCAATATTCCAGTCAAAACAATCTCATGCATGTGGGATTCGAAACCGGGTCCTCTAGAATAGTAGTTCGCAGTTCTCACCATTAATAGATACCCTCGAGCCAGAAAAAGTTCGTCTTTTTTGGGCAAAATAATCACGTTAGCAATTGATTCAAAAATATTCGTTTATGATATGTTCCATTAACTAGATAGACTATTGAATCAAAAGCGAAACGTTTTGAATGAATAACTTTTTATTTCCAACATAACATAAACGGCTCGACATTTTCGTAAAAATATACTGTAGGTTTTCACGTCGCTAGCTCCTAGTCTATTACTCTAATAAACGAAACATGGAATAATAGTCTTTGGAAAATTGTTGCGAATTTTCAATTTTCAATGTGAACTACAAATAAATAGCCAGAGTATATTCACGGCGATGCTGCAAGGATTCGCTCCTCAAAAGTTAAACCCAACTTAGAAAATGTCTGAAGTTAATTTTCATCTAGACGGCGCTACATTTCACACTTCTCGACAGGAAAAAAACATACATCCTTCTTGATTTCTCAATTCTTGATTTATTCTTATTAATTAGCGCTTTCAATATTCTTAGAGATATTATAGGTATTTCATAAAATCCATATGTTAAACATTTTTTATTGAATCATCTAGAAATTACTCAACATTATGTGCACACAAGTGACGAAACAATCACACAATCGCAAAGTCTATGAACAGTATATTCAAAGCGTAGTTGTATGAAACAGTGACGTAATTGATTGATCTCATTAATAGTATGCTTTCCTGATATACAGAATTCTTCTTATATTTTTTTATTTTCTAAGAACCCTAAGAGGTCGTCAAGCCCCCTGTGCATTATATGAGAATGAGGTACTTTCTACAAAACCGCATGAATCTTTCACATAATGTTAAGGAGATTTTTGACTTACGAAAAGACTTCGCTAATTCTAAACCGATTTGTTAGAATTTGATTCCAAAAATGTGATTTAGCAAGGGCCTTACAGAAACTGATCCTGATTATCCAGATTTTCCCAGTAGGTACGAAGTGATCCTGCTTATTTAATGTTTCCTAGTAGGTACAACCTGTGGCAATAATAAGGCCTGTTATTCTTATTGTATAAATTACTTTTCGCCATTCACATAGTAAGGCGTGATTCAGAACACCATAGGAGTGCCAAGGCTTGAAGCTACCAAAATGCATGTAACATACATATATCCGAATATCTCCCATTGTTGCGTATTCGGCAAATCCGATTTTCACGAAATTTAACGGCTATTGACGGCTCCTTTTAGGATTACTTGCCACTTTCATTATTTTAATACCTGAGAACTTTTTAATGAGGGTTGGATTTTGTAAACGGTCAGTTCGACAATATGAAAAAGGTTTTAAATATTTGTTGTTGTTAAATAACCTCTTATACGATGTTTACTTTTGTATTGCGTTGGTACTTTTTATTTGTACAGAAATCCTCACCTACTGAAATCCTAGAATTTTTTTTATTCTAGTCTTCCTTAATACTCAGTAGCCGCCTGCGAATAATTATGTATGTAAAAAATGTTTAAAATAATAAGTGTCCCACACAAGTCACCACACTGCACCAATGTATGCTACAAATTATGTATTGCAAAAATTTTAGTTCATTATGCAGCTGCAAGTTCTTACATAATTCTATGGCGACATCGTTCTGCACCTGGTCAGTTGGTGCACGTGCTCAGTTTTATAGAAGGCGAATAACTTCTTATTTTATTCTTACATTTCTTCATAGATTGGTCATCATATCTTCTTATCGCCTCATTATTGTCATCTCTACTCTTTCGAGTCTGCACTGGACGGGCACAAGTATATAATTTTATAATCTTAGATATTCACTCTGAGAAAACGGACAAATCGATTTCACTAACATTTTTATTTGATGCTGTAACGGAAATATCATTTTTTCTCGTGACAGCAGCAGTGACCGGTACTATCCCTGCATTATACATATATACCATATTGGTGACCTCGACTAAAGGAAAACAGCTTTTAAGATAGACAAATTGCTTAGTTGGTCTCTTCGCATTACTATCACTGCTAGGAGTTTGGAAGCCAACTCTTGGATATACGAAGTGTGGCTATAAAATAGAGACACTGATGCTGTATAACTTTTTGTAATCTATTTATACATATTTAATCATTATCCTCTTCAATATACACCCCTCCCCTACCCCTACACCCCTCCATGCGAATTTTTCATTGTTCGAAACAGTGCTGGAAGTCTTCTTGTGTGACGCGTCCCGCTTTTTCTTTCCCAGCTTCCACGGTCTGAAATTTTGTTCCTTTAAATGCAGATTTGACCTTGGGGAACAAATAAAAGCCACAATTGGTACGTCAAGTAAATAAGCCGGATGGTCTTATGCCCTAGACAGACTAGAGGTCTTGAACTGATTTCTGACGTCAACAAGACGTTGCCCATGTGAAATTTCCATTGCTGAACTACTTCAAAGATCCCCACAGTTACACTGGTTCAAACTGAGTTTGTACATACTCGTACTTTTATTGCTGTTAGCACCAGGCGGAAAACGAAGATGCTGAACTAGTTCAAAGTAAATTGAGTGTGTCACGGCGAGTTGAACCAGTTCTTAGTTGTCAAACGTGACGTCACGAACTAACATAGTTGAAGAGCTTTATTCTATCCATGGCAAACACTGGAATGTTATACTTAGCTAGAAACATCTTGACAGACAACGCAGTATGAGCCTAAGCGTTATCCTGGTGAAGAACCCATGACTTTTTTTCCCACAATTGGGGTTTTTTTGTCTGATTTTTTTCACGGAGGAGTCTAGGAAAAACCTCAAGGTAGTAATGCTGATTAACAGTTTAACCTTCAGGAACCCCTTTAAGATATTAACTAACTAACAAACTTTTAATTTTTCCGGCAAAATACTAAAATTGGTGTTATAAAAACAAATGCCACGGTCAGACTAATACGAAAGGAAAGGCTACACGCTAAACAGCTGTCGGTCATACAATTTTTAAATCCACACCTCATATTTCCATCCATTTTATGATTTCTGTTATCACTATTATTTAAGATCACCTCGAATAACAAAAATATTTGTCTGTCTGTGTGTCCAGGCTAACCTCGGGAACGACTGAACCAAATTTCGGTAGGGCTTCCACCGGAATTCATTCATGGTTTAGGCTAGTCTTTTATCCTGGGAATATTTTTAGTTCCCGCCAGAAAAATAAAAAGCCGTCTCCACACATGAACTAGTTGCATTCATTCTTCAACAGTTTTAATTTTCACGTATTTACAATCCCTGACAAAACCGTCCCGGGTTTGCTAGTGATTAAACTTACTTTATTTTAATTTATTTAAATTTATTGAAAAATATAAAAGGAAGAGGTAATTTATAATTGTATACCTACATATACTTGCGGTTGTTCAAAACTGCTTAGAAATTTTATTTTCGAGTTTAGGTCGGTAATGGTTTTCATATTAACATAGTTGTCCAAAAACAAACGATAAAATTGAAAAAATAAATAGAAGGCCTTGATATCTCTCATAACAACATCCGTGTACGTTTCGCGATTTATCGATTTTCTAATTATTCGAGTTTTTACTCTGACGCTTTCGGTGTTTTTATTCTAGCTCCACTTATCAGTGTAATACCAACAAAAAGAGAATTATAAAACAAGTGTGACTTGAAAAAAATAATCGAAATGGTCAGGGTAGAAACTCCACAAAAATTTTATTTCTTCCACTTGAATGTGTCACTTCCACTTGGTGTATATTTTTCTCAATTTGACTTTATCTCAAAGACTTTGGCAATTGCTATTTTTACGGATTTTTATCGAATTGTGCTCTTGAAGTATTTATAACCACACGATAATTTTAGAAGGGTATCACAATTTTGCTGATTTGATAATATACATTCGATCAGCAAGTAGTTATTTCTGGAGAGCATAACATAAAAGCTGTTGTGGGGAATATGCTTTGATGAGACGAAAAAGTTTCCATACTTTAGTTTTATGTTATGTAATATGAAAATTCAATTTTCCAGCATATATATTTTTTGCCTTGAAATAAATATGCAAAACTTCCTAATTTTACAACACTTGGAAAATATTCAGGCCTTCATGAAAAGCACTCCAGTTTTAATTTGTTCTCTTTAACCTTTCCAATCCGTAAAATTAGAAAACTAAAAGGCAGCCTTCGAGAGCCTGAGAAAATTAAATACGTTTACCACCACGCCCAGTGAGGTGGTCTAGAACTCTTTTAATCGGCGTGTCCACTAAGGTGCGGTATACAGTGGCCGGCTCAATGTCCACCCAATTCAGGCCCATTAAGTTCCCCCCGAACGTGTGTAAATCAATGGATCCATCGCACTTATCCAATAAAGGCTGCACACCGGGGTGTGACCCTTATCTATATCGCCCGTTTACCTTTCAGTCGGCTTTCAATCAAGCAAATTAGTTGTTTGATTGCAAAAGGCAAAAACCCCGTCCGAGAAAAGTAATAACAGCGAACTGTAACCCGTCCCGCCCGCAAGTGTCGTGCAGAAACAAGTTGCCAAAGCCTTTCATGATTTATGTATGTTATATGTACGAGCAAAAGATTAAGACGGTGTCTGGGGAACTGGTTCGCGTTACTATCGACCGCCGCCGTCGAGCCGCTAAGAAAAAATCAAAAGGCGAAAAAATTGCATAAAATGCCATTATGCCCGTGTCCCAACATTCAATTACCCGAAAAGTCACTCACCGGCGAATCATTTCGCATCGCGCAGCATCGCCAGATCTCCACCTGGGGCAATTTGAAGTACTATGTCATTGCTGCGCCGATTTCAAGGTTTTGTGCTAGATTTCGTGCGGCCAGGCCAATCTTTGCATCCCCTGCACGCTTCGACTGCCCCGGTTGTCGAAGCCGTGAGAAATGAGGTCCAAAGTGCTCCATTCAAGCGTCAGTAATGCCTGAGATGTGGCCTGGCCTTTAAGATTCAACTCCAGCACAGAAGCCAGAACGATAGGATAAGCGCAGACCGCACCAGGCACATCCACAGTTTAGAAGACCTCAGAGGTAATTGGAGCATCCAAACGCGTGCGCCCCAAGTGCTACCGGTTTGCTGCGGTGAAATTTGAAACAATGTCGGAGTGATGAAATTGATATCAAGTGGCGACCTTCTTCAAGATCTCTCTCATTTTGCACGGCATGTGGTGGGTTGTGCAAGTCGACACGTTTTTTGTGTGCCGCCGATGCTGCCGCTACGACAAACTTATTGAGCAAACTGCAGTTCCATTAGCACTGTAATCGGCGTAATCTGCGTAATTATGATAACTAGTTTCGATTTGTCGTTTTCTTAGGTAAATCAAGGTGGCTCGCTTCCATGGAAATTTGAGGTAATTGCGGATTATGCCGCCTGGAGGGGGACCATTTGAAGGAGGAATTAGGTAATGCTGCCTATTTGCCTACTCTGTCAATAGAAGTCATTGGAGGCTCGCAGTCGGCTGCTGGTAGATCATTTTCCCACTGTGTCGGGGGTACCTATGCTATTTATAGTGCTACTGTGTAATATTTGTCTTTGATGTTTATGAAACTGGCGATCACGAGTGTTGGGTAGAAGTTATAGGAGTAAAACGTATATTCACTGGTAATGAGTTTCAACATATTTGCAAAGGCAAACACATATGTACATAAGTATGTAGTAAGAAAACATTAAAATAAATTCGTCTAAACACAACACTTTGATTTTATAGGGAGTTAAATGTTTGCCCCGGTCATTTTTCCCCTTATAATTTCCCCCGAGGCTCTGTTTCCCTTAGCCACTTTTCCCAAGGCTTGAATTTGCCCAGGTCATTTTTTCCTTTATAAGTTTCTGACTAATGACGGAAATGCGTCTTTTACAAAATATTTTATAGATTGTAATACAGCAGGGGAAAAATGACCGGGAACAAAATTGCCGGATTTGGAGTGCAGATAATCCAGAAGAATTTGTTGAGACGCCGCACAGTGGGCCAAAACGACTTGGTCGCTATCAAAAATCTGTAACTTTTGTTGTGTTAAAGATATCATAATGAAACTTAGGCTAATTAATTTTGACATTATTACCCCTTAACTGCCAACAAAAAATATTTAATTGGTTTACAGGGTGCCGCTAACTAAATGAAAGAAATTTGAAGTACTCCATAAATGAATTATTAATGTTATTTAAAAAGTTTTCACAACATTTTTAATTTATTCTTTAATTATTTTGTCATCTGCATGATCAATATTTAATAAATAAAAAAAGAAATTACAAATTTATGCAAAACAATAAAAATTTTATATTGGTATTTTCGATAAACAATTTTTTTTTCAATTTTCGCAAATCTTTTCCCATTTTCGTTTTCATTATTTTTAACAATATTTTTCTGTGTATATGAAAAAAAAAAAAAAATTATTTCACACCCCCTCTCCTATAAATCCCCTCCCCCATATTCCCCACCGGGGTGCGGGTAGTCTCATATAATCAGGCATCCATTTATAAACCCAACCCCAAAATATCTTTCACCAATTCCTAACACTTTTCCCACAATAAATAAATTATTTCTTCATTTTCCGTGTCATGGAGCAACATGTCACCTTTATTCACTCTTTTCTTCGAATTTCTTTTCCCACATTCGTTTTTCTAATTTCAATGGCTTTTTGTTTATGCTATTGTACGTATCATTTTATAATCTCTCCCCACTGCACCATACATATGTATATCTTACAAAAATTCGAATAGTCTCACAACTTTCTAATGCATCATTCTTTCATTTATTCCTAATATCCTTTTTTATAATGGCTTATAACTTTTTTTCCTGATATACAATCGTGGGTACTTCTATAGATAATTTAATAATATAGGTCCAGTTAAAATTTGAAGTCAATCGGATGAAAACTGTTCGAGTTCTACTGCTGGCAGATTTTTAAAAGTGGTTCCGAGAAAAACGCGATAAAAAAAATATTGAAAGAGTAGCTTCGGACAAATTGGTTTAGAGACATTACAACATTTAAGTACACCTTTCTACAAAGTTTCTTTTGATTCGAGGGATGTTTAGGCCTTATTTAAGCCAATAGAAAAAAAAATTGAAAACCCAAAAATAAGCTGGTAATAACCTCTTAAGTAGCTAAGATTTCCGTTACTTTCACCTACCTGCAACTGATGTTTTTAAACACACACACAATTACAATTCTCCCTTATGTCAGGCAATTATAATAAAACAAATTAGGTGTTATAAAAATCAAAGTCCATAATCATCGTACGTATTTACCTGGATGTTATAAAGTACTAAGCACATACTGAATAGGGCGCATATGCAGAGTAAGTCAAAGTCAGTTAAAAATGTCATAAAACGTAATAATATAACTTCTTTAAATACAAATGATGTCGTTAATCCTAAACGTGCATTAGGAAAACTGTAATTTATTTCCCAAACAAACATTATGCAGCCTTAAAAGTCATAAAATGCCTGCATAAATGGGAACATTGTGTGGAAATATGCACGTGAAAGCAAGGTAGACTTTACTTCAAATGCAATTTTCTCCCAAGGTCGCAGGTGGTCGCAGCCAATTTTTGTTTTAAATGATAAAGGAGGGTTTATAGTTTCATTGGTATTAAGGAGAGCGTGGCCATCTGTGGCCATTTTTTTTAAAGTCAAAAAGAAATAAAAATTTGAACGAAAAATCGCCCTTTTAACTAAAATGCTATTATTAAAAAAACTGTTTGACTTTTAGCATAAGTTCTTGGCCTAATAACACCTCTCCCTATGTAGTAAGTGATTTCATTAACAACAATTCAACCTCCCCATACAAACATTTTCACAATATAACTTTGAAATCAAAGAAAACTCGAACATTTTGTAAGGAAAATGAGCTGTTCAGATTTTTCTCTGACTTTAGCCATTCCAAATACATAGAGGGGGGGTGAATATTGAAAAAAACTTTTGCCATAAGGTGATATATTTAGTTTGCTATCGAATGGCATTAAAATTTTTAAAATCTATGACATGACGAAAATCGATTTTTGGTCACCTAAAATTCGTTATGGCCCACTGTGCGCCGTTACATACATTGCAAATCACTGTCTTCGCTGTATTTTATGAGCTGGCGGAAACATTGGCTCATATTCCTTCCAAGCTAATGCCAGTCTTTGGTTTCAACAATACGGCGCAACATGCCACACTGTGCCCGACATAATTGCGGATTACATTCAATGAGCACATAATTTCACATAACGGAACTGTGAATTGGCCTTTACGATCGTGGTATATCACACCTATGAATTATTTTCTGTGGGGTGATGTGAAGTCGCTAATATACGCCGATAAACCACAGACGTTGAACCTCTTGGAAGTCAACATTCATCGCACTATTGCTCCAGCTGCTCGAAAATTGGACAACCAGATTGCGATTCATTCGAAATAATATTTAAACACTAATGACATAATAAAAAAAAATGTTCCCAAATTCAATTTATACCATCCTGGAGATATAGCCTATTTAATAAAAACCGGCCAAGCGGGAGTCGGACTCGCACACGAAGGGTTCCTTACCATCGTAAAATATATAACACTATATAACGCATGCTCGATGTCAGCTTAATCGGAGATTTTTTTCTCTAATTTTCATGGCGGCCATTTTGAAATTTGTCAACTTGGTTTTTCATTATTTGTTGTTATAGCGGCAATAGAAATACACACTTTGTGAAAATTTCAACTCTCTATCTACTATTACGGTTCATGAGATACAGCCCGCTGATAAACAGACGGACAGCGGGGGCTTAGTAATAGGATACGGAATCCTAATAAAAAAGAATCGCGTAACATACACACACACGCCGGAGTGTTTGAACAAACTTTGAACAGGACACACTTCAACGAATCGATTGACATTACAGCGGTGCACATCTTTTCGAAAATCCTTACATACATACATACATATATATATGGTTGTATACCATACCGAGATGCAACAAAGAAGATTACAAAAGTTATTTTGAGGTTTTTTGTTGTCTGACTTCTGCATCATCTCAGGCTGGGAAATTTCATTTCAATACGTTTTAAACTTCAACCGCAGACAGACATGACGACAGCATACTTATATTGCGGAACCCTATAAAAAAAATTTAACAGGTCGGGTTATTATGCTGACTGCGCATAAAACACATTGTTTCGAGAAAAACGCGTTCATAGTTTGAGAGAGAATAATTGACGCAAATAAATTTTTTTCACAATGCCTCAATGTAAATGTTCAATTAAGATAAATTGCCAATTTAAGCGCGCTGTGCTGTGGGACATAATGCAGCGAGTGGAAAATGTATGCAATTGTGTGCTCTTATTTAACTGGTACAGCAGGCTCCCTATCATTATGTGATATGGTTTTTTCTTCGTTTATGTATATAATATTTTGTTAGTTGACATGTTTAATATTAGATTCGTTAGACATACCATGTTTTCTTATATTTTTTTTTCATTGCAAAATAATTATAATAAAATGCACATTGTTAAAAGTTTATGAAGGCAAACTGAAGGTTTCTTAACAAAAACTGTTCGCATTTGCTTGCATTGAGAAATATGCACCAAGTGCTAAGCCCACATGAATTCTCGGAGCCGTTTCACGCAACATTCACGAAATATGTCTCAATTATTCGCTCGCGCACCATTATATCATCGTGCGAGTAGGTCGAAATTCATTCGTTCTAGAAAACAAATTTTCTGCAAAATTCTCCAGCTACCGATCTGTCCCTGCCGAGGTAATAAACTCTGCCGCGCACCGCCCTTGCATTCTGCGTGATTAATCAATTTCGCGGCGCAAAATACAAACTAGGCATGCGTAATGAGATCAGAGTGTCAGCCCGGTTAAGACTTACTGGCATTGCCTGACTATGATTTGAGCTTAATATGAAAATTCCCATCGAATTTGCAATGTTAATGTCCCACCTGATGCCGATCGAGTGGGCACCTTATACGCACTCCGCAGAGCTATAGGTTAGTGGCGAATCAAACGATCGGCCGAACTAATTAGAGCATGCAATCGGTGCTGCGTTTGTTTTGTTTCGTTCTGATCGCAAATTGCGCATTTTGTGTCTTTTTATTTTTAATTAAACATGCCGACCTGGTATAGGCTGTCTGTCAGGTATGCTAATAGACAAATTGCCCGGCACTCGCAGATATTACGTCTGTTGTGCTCCCGTCAGAACATTCCCATATCATACCTATCGCATCATTATCAGACCCCCTATGGGGAAATCGCCTGATTAGGAAATTTCACAACGGTGCCAACTCGCTGATTGACGCAAGATTTGTGTCTAAAGTTTCGACAAAAGTGAAAATAATAAAAGCAAACAGCCTTTGGGCATTCTTTGACGTCTGCTGCCGCCTACGCACCGGAGGATTGGATAAATTTAGTAAATGCGGGAGGGTTTCCGTGCGGACGGTGCTGGTGCGGTACCCGAAAATAGATCGTACTTGCTCACCGGCGGAAATTGTTCAATTCAAAGGTGATTAAGATGGGATGCGAATTGCGACATCGCGGCTCGACCAAAGGCGAGATAAGGTGGCACGCGGTGGGCATTCATATCGATTACCTAATTGCGCTGTAAACATTCGGCGTTACGACATCGCACCTCTTATCGCGACTTGATTTTATTCCCGTGGACGCAATAAAACCAAAATATTTTTTCTGTATGGACTGTTTACTTATTGTGCTCTTGTTTACATTTTGGGGAATGTGCCACGATTAAGAAACTTACACGCTTTTCTCCATTAGAACACTATTTGGGTTTTGCTTTTGTTGACAAACAAGCAACAGTCAGTCCTTGCGAAAAATGGGCACTTTTCATGATGGCGACAGCTACCTATACCGCTGTATCATTAAACCTTCATCATCATGAGAATTTGCCAATTTTGCAAAATTTACGATTACATGAATGGTCCGCTTGAAATCTGCAAATAGCCACTCTATGAAAGGTACCCGCGAAACTGTTGTTGTGCAGAATTTAAGACACCCCCGCACAGCGTTGATCTACTGCTATAGACGGTGGCGGGCGGGCGCAGCAAAATTTGCAGAGAATTATTTTCGATCCAACAGCGGCGACTGATTTTGTTCTGAGCAGCATGGGGTACTTTGGCACCGATGAAATTGTGTTTATATGCAATCAGGGTGGGATAATTTTAGCCCGCTTGAATCATCTCAGGAATTTCGCACAGATCCGCCACGCTTTGATGTGCCTTAATTGCTGCTCACTTATACTGTGAGGGATGTGCAAGCGGAAGTTACTTTAGGAATTGAGCCCACCAGTGGCTTGGAATGCTTCGGGATTTTCTTACGTGAATATCTCGGACATTGTGAGGTATTTCAGCTATTTTTAGAGCCGTAGGGTGGGTCTGGCTTCTAGCTTACTACTTTATTAGGGATGCATGAAATTTGATAATACATTGACGTGCTAAGATTTTTATGAGATGATTACTGACAGGGATATAGATATCGAAATTTTCGCACTTTTTTTTTTACGATGACCGCAATCTTGCGTTACCTGTATCTTTAAGTTTCTTGTAAAAATTCTGTTTACTTA
The DNA here is from genome assembly GCA_947538895.1 of Neoitamus cyanurus. Lineage (NCBI taxonomy): Eukaryota > Metazoa > Arthropoda > Insecta > Diptera > Asilidae > Neoitamus > Neoitamus cyanurus. Next base: position 15,007,039 of record OX384544.1, on the reverse strand, counting down.
AGATTCTTTGTCATTTTTATTGTTGTTGATGGTAGCTGCTTTTGTTTTGCACACGTAAAAATTCTCAAACCAGTTAATTTTGTAATTATTTTAACTATAATATCATTTGCTTTTTATGGGGTGCATGTACGTGTAGGCAGGAGATATATTTATATGCCATATAGGTATACATATTTATTATGTATCGATTTACATTTTTATCGAACTGATTGCTACTGTTTTGCACAATACTGTATGCAGTGGCGCAATCAGAAATTGATGTTGGAGGGGAGAAGGGCTCAGACGGCTCAGAAGTAATAATAATCATAATAATAATGATAATGCTGATAATAGCAATAATACTTTTGGGCTATTATTCATAATTATTATTACTTTATAATTCTGATCTCGAATCTAGCAATATTTTGAAATTAAAGATGGCGGATACAATATGACGGACCGATAATCCTCAACCTCAAAGGCTGAAGACGGGTCCCTTTATGTTTTGGGGTCGCTGATCTGGAATCTACTATCGAATGGGGTTTTAAAAATGACGGATCCAATATGACGAAATATGAAGAAGCTTTACTTCTGTCCCAGCGTCGAATCACGTCGAAACGAATCACATCATCAAAATTTTGACAAGTTCTAGGCTAGGGTATCAAATAAAAGGATTTGACGAGTAGAATGCGATTAGCTATGTGACGTTATTCTAAATCCAATATGGCGGACGACCCAAGGTGGCGACATATCTTTATCTTTACAACCCCTTTGGCACGGGTATCAAATAAAAGGGTTTGATGTGTAAAATACGATAACACAATAACATTTACCGCTTTCATAACATATAAATAACCTTTGGTCCACTAAATGTCCAGCAAATGTGACATTTAAAGATCTGGGACGTCATAACAACTATAGACAGAAACGTCTTCGGATCTGGCCTCAGTGCACAATTCGGTGTGGTATACTCATGGCTTTCTGGACAATGGGAACTCAGACAACCAATACATCATCATACATATTGACAAATATTCCACATTATTCCAAGCGGAAATCTTGTACATCATTACATGTTCCAAAATAATAGGGGGGAGAAACATTCAAGAGAAGAACGTACACATCTTCTCGGACAGTCAAGGTGCCCTTAGGGCTCTGGACTCGAATATTATATCTTCGCTCGCTATATTTTAACAAATGACGTGTCTTTAGACTCCTTGTCAGCCCAGGAAGTGTTTTTAAGTAGGTAAGATTTGTTTTAAATCAAAATGCAGATACTAATAATAATTTTGAAAAACAAAATGACAAAGACTAGATACCAATTCTGTAAATCAAACTAGATTTCCACATTATCGAGTGAGGAATCGGTAGATTCGTTTTATTTCCACGATTGTCACTGGATATTTTAAATTATTGGGGAAAAAATGGCGGACGCCAAATTTGAAAAAATCCAAATAAATACATTAAAATTAGAAATTTGATGCCGTTGGGAAAATGTTTGAAAAAAACTTACTTTTTTCAAAGTTTGCAATAAATCAATGAACAGTAACTATACCTAGAAGAAGTAGGAATAATTTAAAAAAGAAAGTAGATAAAAGCCCATACAGAAACTTCATTTAATAGACGGAATCTGCATTAAAATTTATTCAATTTACTTTAAATATATTTTTAAATAGCAAAAATTTGTCCTGCCCATATAAAGCAATCTAGTACCATAAAATACGTGTTTAGTATCAAAGTAGATCTATTCGCGAAACGTGCGCTGTCTTAATAGTATAGAAATTCTGGCATCGCCATATCTCTTGTTTGCTTCCTCAAAATAATTAACGAAGCAAAACGATATTCATGATTTCCTTCAGAATTTTATTTACTTGTAAAATAATCTCACCTGCACACAAAACTTGCCTTTATCAGCGGGCAAAAGTTTTGAAATCAAAACCAACAATTGGCGCGCTCTGTGATAATATCAAAAGTGTAAAACGAGCTCTGTGGCTGAGGTGAACCGCTGCATTAAATGAAATGATATTTTTGCTTTGTCTACAAAAGTTCATAATGCAAACAATTATGCAAAGAGTCAAAGCCCACGGGGTAATGTGACTGAACGGCCAGGTAATGCACTCGTAATATTCATTGTCTCCTCCGTTATCGAAGGTCAAATTTAAGTCGCACTGTGCACGGTGGTGCGGTCTCCGATTTCCCAATTTCCCGTCACATTTTCCTTCCTACTGCGGTTGGAGTGGCCGAATGAAGAAAAAGCGATTTGCATTTAAATGAAAGCGACAAAAACGCTCCTATTCAGGGAATGGCACAACGTTCTGATCTAGTGCATCCCAATTAGTTTTTATACCTTTTGTCCGGCTTTCTTCGCTCTCACTATTCACCTCAAATAGTTCGTGCTAAACCAGTCCACCACGATTGTTCGGATCAAAAGTGCACAAAAGGTAGCTGGAACAAAAAGCAGCAAATGAAATGCCCAAAGTGCCGTAGTGCCCTACAGAGGAGCAAAACTGAATGACCAGTTAACCCACTTTTCCCGGAGAATTCGAGCACGGCCACCACGGCGTGAAACGACTGAAACGGGTTCCCATTTGGAGCACACAATACTTTCACCACTTGAGATAAAAAAATTTCAGAGATTCAAAGGAAGGACTGAAGGTACTCACTTTTCAGCATCATCGAAGACGAACTTTCGCAGCTTCAGGTCACGCAGCACTACCCCCTTCTCGTGGCAGGACCTCACGATGTCGCACATCTGATGGAAGAGGAATCGCGCCTCGTCCTCCAGCAGGAACTTCTTGTTCCGCAAGTACGAAAGCATGTCATCCTGAAAAGAAACAGTTAAGAAATGCGATTACTTTCATTTCGTGGTGCATTCCTTGCAAGGTAAAAATTCAATAAAATCTGTTTCCGTTAAAGTTTCCGGCTGTGAGACGAAGAGATTGAACACGTCGTCCCATTGTGATCCGAATATAATTCGGGAATGCATAAAATTACGGCCGTCCGCGAAAAATAGGATTGGGGTGAGGTGAAAGCGTCCTTAAAAGACAATCACCTGAGCACAATGCACGCATCAGCGCGTGGTTTGAGTTTCACTTAAGGCCGAAGGGGGAAAGTACGGCGCTGTTGGTTTCGCAATGCGTTGTGCAGGGTCGTTGAACCTATTTTTGGGTGAAACACTATTTACCTTTGTACAGGTACTTGCGAGTGCAATGATAGGGTGCACTCGGCTTATAAAGGGCATTGTTGCTTATGGCAGCCCCTACAATGTTCGCCTTGATTGCGCGATGAAAGTATTCAACTGTCTTGAGGCGATTTATATCTCTTGCAGCAGTGGGTAAATCCTGTGGAGAGGAACAGCAATTTTATAGGTTACAGGACAATCTCTCAATGGTCAGTCAGACAAAGGAACAAAGGCAAAGGACTGATCGTAAAAACAATCATAAAATTGTTCCTTTTATTGCATAGACTAAAGGATTGAAATTTTTATATTGTTTGAATACCAGTGAGATTCAATGACTTTGTCTGGGGATTTTTATTTTGTTCTGGAAATGCATTCACAGCAATTCACAATTCCCCAAAGGATTTTTCAAACATTTTATTTGCCGATAACAATTGCCAGCTATGGGACTTCAAAGGGAATGACAAAGGGACAAAACAAATATTAAAACAAGATCCTATCAAATGATTAATGATTCCTGCCATCAAATCAAAAATACTTGCACAAAACTTAAAACTGACTACTATTTTTAAAAAATATTTAGTTTAAAATTAATAACATTAAACTATTGGCCAGTATCCAATCTAGTATATGAAAAAAAGCTGTAAATAAAATATCAGCATAATTTTTAAGATTACCGGAATCAAGGAAGTTAATAAGAAATGGTAACAAAAAAACTACCATCAAAAGCTTAGCAAAGAGATTTCAAAGCTTCATTAACTTTTCCAACTTTATAAAAAAACAATTATGTTTACTTTAATTAATCACTAATATGGTGCGGTGATCATTACGCGTAAAACAAATGGAAAAAAGCATACCTACTGATGCGCAACCGCTCTCTACAAAAAAGATTGTAGGTATGCATTTATTTTTGCAACGAAAGGCAATTGTTATTTAATTATTTAAATAGATGATGACAAAACACATGTGGTCACATTTGAAGTGTCGAACTGAATCCAATTGCTGCTGGCATCATATCTGAGCCAAGACATCACGTCATTACATTGACATTAATCCTGACAACGTGACGAGGTTTTAACAGGATGGCGCTAGGTGCCATACAGCCAAACTACTCAAACCATCAATTTATTGAAATTGCGATTTAGTGATAATGTGATTTCGATAAAAGGCTCTGTAAATTACTAAATGTGAGTGTGAATGTGAATGTAGATTCTGCAACCATTTAGTCCAGAAGTCCTATTGTATATGTAATTCCACATTTCTCATCATAAATTCGTTTCTCACTCTGATCTCAGTTTGGACATTATCTATCGAATGGTACATTAAAACATTGTATTTGTATACAATGTAATGTAACATTTTTTCGATATAAAAATAATTATGAAATTATATAAACTCACCTGCGGTCTTGGAAAAAGTAGATAAGTCTTCTTATTAAGCGCAATAACCTTGTGGAGTTGGTTGATGTTGGTCTGATCTTTAAGACGATTATAAGCTTCAATCAATTTTGTACAGGAGTTATTTGATACCTGTGAAAGGAAATAATATTCAAAATAGGTCACATTCAAACATTTTCCCATATAGTCATATATGCCGCAAGCAATACATCAAGCAAAGAAGCAAAAGAAACTTAAAAACAAAAAGAACCCTAACCAGAATTTACTACCGTCAAAAGGGGTTGGGCACCGCCTGTACAGTCATCTTTCGTCACACTCATAAAATTTGTCAATTTCAATTTGTTTCCATTATTTTCATTTTGCGATGTCTGCTCCAGTAAACCAATATAGGAAGGAGCAAACGCACCCAAAAATATTTCGATGACTAAGATATAGAGACAGACCGTCACCACATATTTTGCGGTTGGTGTCACTTGTCATCAGTACGATCGAGGCAAGGAGCGAGCCTGACGTGTCCAAGACACAAAGACATCGCACGCGTCGTCGGCAGCAATATATACTGCCGGCTGGAACAAGAGGCACTATGCTTTATGGGACTTTTCAGATGTTATAGCGCCTCGGCCAGGGCATTGTTCGCTCAGTGCGGGCGTGATCTGAAGTTTGCAATAAAAATCCAGGCTTTATTGGGCGACCAGTGGAGTGTTCACGACAAGTTGTGGGATAAAAATCAATGACATATCGTCGGTGGTATGGACCGAATAGGAAAGATTAAAATCTTTTGTTCTATTTCTGTTCCAAGGAACTTTTATTGCGGTTTTGCGAAATTGCGAAAAACTTGGCAGAAAAAATGGAAAATTAAACAGATTTAAGCTGTGGATAAAAATCAAACTGAAATTAAATAGAAATAAGCAAGCAAAGCAAAATATTGAAAACAAGGGCGCGCTGCGCAACCAAATAAAATTTCGAACAGGAAACATGAATTCTTCAAGTTATTTCAGTTACAACAAAAATGATCGTGTACAAGAGCTCACCAAGCGTGATCTCGCAAATTTGTTCCCCATCTCTTCATCTGAATATGGTATTTGAAGCTTGCAACGAAAAATACACACAAATTTTATGAATTTTCAAAAAATTTCGATTTTATCTTATAACAATTATATCTTAGGAATCGTTAGACCAAAAAGATTTTTTTTTTATTTTAAATTTTGCTACAAAACAATTGAACATAACTTGAAAATTATCGAGGTTACGTGGGAGATATCCAAGCATGACCAAACTATTACTATCACCACATTTTAAAAATTAAACAAAATCTTCACTTCTTAATAAGAAGTTTATTGTCGTCAATATCAGCGTGGTCGTGTGGGTAACAACTTTTCCGATGTGTCAAGTGTCTACTGTGGTGCCCCTCAAGGGTCTGTTTTTGGTCCACTACTCTTCAGTCTGTTTATTAATGACCGTCCTACAGTTTTTACCAATGCGTCAGTACATACATATGTATCCTAATCTGTTGATGTATAGATTTATTTGAGTGGTCTCTTTGGACTTACGGAAGATTGCATCCTGCTGACGATTTGAAGCATAGGTTCTGCCTGAACTCTGGGAAGACCCACTGTATTTCACTTTATAGCAGAAAATTTGAGGAACTCAATATTCCATTTATTTATCTTAACGATTATGCTCTTTATACTCTGAAAAAGTTGCCATCCTTGTCATGGTTTTGAGCTGTGACATTAAGTTCTGCGAAATTGTTAGACTGATGCTTCGTAAGGTATATACGGCTCTCTGCGAGCCCGTATATAGTGTGTATCAGTATCAGCACATTATTATTTTATTGGTATCTTTTAATCTAATTAACGCAGTGACGCCAAACAACTACTATCTCAATGTCCTTCCCAAACATGTTACCAACGTTACCTCTACCACTGCAGGTACAGTCACGTGCGAAAATGAAAAAATGTTCTACAATTTCATAGAATTCACGTTTCTCCCACATCTTCCCCCAAATTCATGTAATTAACGCACCTTCGTTTTATTTTTATTAGATTTCCCATCCTGTTACCTTTCCATATAGACATAATATGTCTAGCTAGAGAAAGGATTTACAAAATTATACGTAAAAAACCGTTTGCGGAATATTAGGTATAAATCTCTACCTGAACATGATGTACCTCTATGGAAAGGCAACAAGATTTCCAATTTAATAAAAATAAAATAAAAAAGGCGTGCATGAATTACATTAATTTCGGAAAAAAAGTGGGTAAAACGTGAAATTTAGAAAATTTGTTCGCATTTATTTCAATTAGCTAGTGACTGTACCTGCAGTGGTAGCGGTAGATCAAAATTAAAGGCATTTTTAAAAACCACATTAAGATGGTAGTTGTTTGGCGTCATATCAAAATAAAAGAATAGTGTGCATCCATCATTTTTTATTTGGCTAGGTGAGATCTATCATCTTGATGATAACGACATTAATGACCTTTATTTTCAACAGGACAACGCTACTTGCTACACAAATCATGAAACAATCACGTTATACCGCCCAATGACACAATGACGTTGAAAATATATGTCAAGATCAAGTTTTTGCGGGAGGTTACGTAAAATACAATCACATATGTATGTATGTATATAAATATAGCCCTATATTTCCGAAACTAGAACCGTCCAGTGCTAATATTTCGAACTAAAGCTGCGTAATGCCCTGAAAGCCAATCGCATCGACTATTTTATTCATCAAAACGAAAAACGTTGTCCCTAAATTTTTTTTAGATTTTATATTTTACGTACATGCTGTGATATACAAAAGCATCTAGTATATCGAAGTCCATTGTTTTTTTAGATACACCCTGGGGCAGTTTTTTTTATTCAAAGGTGCTGGTGAACAATACTGCTTTAAAAAATTACGTGCCAATTTTCATTGGTTTGATTTAAAGCAAACGTCGAAGGATCAATTCATTAATTAAAGGACATACGTAGAATACATCACAATTTTAATATATAAAACGATTTAAAATAACCAAACGCTTTAGAAGTATTTTAAATTTTCCCTATAGTGATCGTAATAAGTTGGTCATGCCTATAGAGGTTATGCAGAAAAATGTACAGAATTTTGCTCACAAATAACTTTGAAGTTTATATTAAAACACAAAACATAATAAAAACTCAAGCTTAATCTTAATCAAATATATTTTAATTTGAAATAAAGCTGCGCGCATAATTTAAAAACAAATAAAATATTTTGTTTGCCAAGTATTTGTGAGCATTCAAATTTCATGATCGAAAGGGACCAAGAGAGTAATTTCAAGCCTCGGATACTGACCATCTCCCCGAATTGCACCTACCTTGCAATAGAACTGCTGCATGTCCTTCATGTCGAAGCAGTAGTAGAAAGGCGTTCCTTCGATCCTATCGATGAACACATATCTCCACTCCAGCATGGTTAAGTTAATGCATTTTTTGCTATCCTCCGGTTTCCGAAATCTTGTAATAACGAACGAGTCCTCCTTCTTGTCTGGATTTATGGTGAAGATACTCGCCGAGTCAAGTTCCATTCTCTCCCGGCTGGTCAAGACCGGCTGTGGTGTAGAGTCGGCCTGCCGTACCTCAGTCTCATAGTGTATCACAGACATCGTGGAGTTGGATGAGGATGGTGGTGATGAAGTATCGCGTTGACCAGTCGGCGGAGGTGTTTCCTCCTCCTCCTGGGGCAGTTCATTAACACTCACGATAATGTCCCCGGAATTTACGTCAGTCTGCACAACCTTGCTGACCCCCTGTCTGGGTAGCAAAGCAATTTCTCTCTCCTGAGTTCGCGCACTACCTTCGTGCCTGATCCGTTTCGCTTGAAATTCATCGACCTGGTCAGCCTTGCGCTTTCGCACAGCCATCCATTTCAACTTCTGGATCACTACAGACGTCCTGGTGTCGTGCTTTTTTATTTCAAACACTTTTCGAATCACACGTTGTCCTTCGAGGTTATATTTCTGTTTTGCTTCTTCCAAGACCGTTGCCATGTTGTTTGATGTTTTCAAACCCTTAAATTTTTTTTTGCAAATATCACAAACTTTTCTGACGATGTGTACACCGGTTAATTTTCGTGAACAGTGGTGATAAATTTGAAGGTGGTGGTTGGAATTCTATTCTAAATCAGAAAGACGTCTTCGTAAATCTTTGGGATCGCAACGAGGATTAACTAATACATTTCGAATTTAGTGTGATGATCTTTGGAAAATGTTATCTAATCGGTAGTGACGCCAGATTGTGCTCGATCTGAAAAAGAGAATAGAAAAAGCTCAGACAAGTATTTGCTCACCTTCAAAAATATTGCGCAGTTATACCGCACAAATCCTAAAATTTATTATAACGTCGAAAATAAACGAAAAAGATATTGTTGCTTATCATAACCGTAAACAAAACTTGCTTTCATTTTCATGCTGGCGTAAAAGACTTCACTGTTTTAAAAACAAATGTACTCTGGTTGTCTCCATTCACAAGCTCGAAGCAGTTTCTAAAATTTAACCACCTTCCTGAAGTAGCGTAACACCATCCGATAAAAAAAACAGTCTAGCACAATGTTGGTAAACATGTCGCAATGCGTTTCCACTTGCTTTTTAAAACACGACTGTAGTTTTATCCAGAACAGAAAGCATTTTTCAAGTTATTAACCTTGAGGTATTTTGCAATTATATCGTAGATGCGGAAAACATTCAAGGAAACAACAACAGATAGGAAGTTGTTTGCACTTTTATTTGCAAGAAAATGAACTTCATTGTTTTTCAGAGCATCGAAATTGCATTGGTTTGCTCTTATGCGTCACAACACTCACAAATGCTATGTACAATCACATTTCGTCAAATTTTGAAATTCTAAATTGCATTTTTAGCAAGTTACCAAAAATATTCACATCTTTTAGCACAATCCACAAAACCGAACTGATGGGAATGATATATCTTATAATCTCTAAAAACTATTGCCGGCATTTTCAAACTTCTTCAAGAAGTTGCAGATATTCCAAAATATTCTAATACTCCCATTTTTTCAAGAGACCACTTACATGTCAAGATTTCCAGAAAGTTGTTGCAATGTTAGCTATAGCAGACTATTGATGGACTGTTGATAGAGCTTTTAGGGTCCCTCATCTCCATAGAAACCAAATACTATGGTGTTGTGGTGACTGTCAGGCATGCTTTCCGGTGACGTGATCAAATTTAATATTTTAATGAGCCCCAATATCCATTTTAGCGCTAAAAGCACTAAGTGGTAACGGATTGCGAATTATTAGTTCCTTAGGAACCCACAGAACGTGGAATTTGCTGCAACCTACGATTATAGTGAATTTTTTACTAAGGTAGTCACGAGGCAAAGGACTAAAAGGACTTCACACAATTTTTAGGTAACTATAATAGATTCGGCTGTAATTGGGTGAAACTCGAATACGCAACAACAATTCACTCTAACTTAAGCCAACATTTGAGCTCCGCGCTAACCTAATTTTTCAAATAGGGGATCTGGAGGGGGAGGCAACCCTTCCGCATAAATATGTTGAAATTGGCTCAAATAGGAAGCGTTTATGACCACATTTTGCACCGATTTTGCAACTTTCCGCCTTTCTACAGGCTTACCGTTTTGTCTCAACGAAAAATGTTATGTATGAAAGCAATGGCAAATTTTGTGCTCTACGGCTTTTGTGTGGATTTTTATTACGAATTCCTCAAAATGAGACAAATACGAAAAACCAATTGAGGTCCTGATTTGTTAACCTTTTTCGCGCTATAACTTAAAAAGTATTAACTTCACGAAAAAAGTTGAAAAAACTAAATTTGTAAAGATTTTTGAGATCTAACAAAATATGTTTAAATTTTTAGCATATGTAGAAGATGAGATATTTAGGAAAAATGATTCTCCTACTATTGTTAACATACCAAGCTTGGGCCCCCGATCTGCCCAGGCACACTAAGAGTTTTATTACTCTCGCTGTAAGGACTAACATTTAGTAAAACACATTTCATTCTGGTGCCTGATAGGCCAACTTTGTTCTGCAGTCAGCTCTCACTCTATAAGTAATTTCTGTTGAAAGGTTGCTCAGTGATAGGGACATGTTTTTGGTTCTTTTAAATAGACCAAATGAGCAGGCAATAAACTTAAGAGATGTTATAGATTTTTGAAAAATTACGAAAGGGCCTAGAGGGTTTATTCCAGAGTTCGTGTGTTTTGTTCGAATGCTTATCATGATTCCAAGGCCATCCTGCTCGAACGATCAAAATATTTCTATTCTCCGTTGATTAAAAACATACATATGTGAAATCAACAATGTTCCAGGATCAACTCAACAAGATCACTGTCCTAAATGTTTATTCTTATATTGCCAAAAAATTCGATTTGGAGAATCTCAGTGAGTTTACGCTGGTGCATCAAATAATCAAATTGATGTACTTTGCATTAAGTCTTGACAGCTGTTATTTTGATGCGGGACAATCAGAAATGGAAGAAATGGAAAAAAAATTGCTGTGAGGTCCAATTCGTCCCTCATCGGGACTATGAAGTTAAAGGCCAAATCCGAGAAACGAACGTGTTAAAACCTACATATTCTTTGGGAGCCTCTTTATCTTATAAATAAATATATGGATAAAACTCATTTGAAAAATATAGTACGACTTCCATTTTTGCTTTTTGACCAGCCTAAGGTTCCTAATGCCTTTTCATCGCAATTTACTCCTTATTTACTTATATTTACTAATGGGTTTTTTATTGGTTTTTTGTAAAATTTCTTTATTTATTTATCTTGCTTACCACATTTTGTACTTCATTATTTTTTTATGATATTTTGACGACAAATGTTACCAAGCACAAGCGATGATAAATGGAAACCCTCTTTTCCCACTCAGCTGAATTTCACAAGTTTGCTTTTCAAAAGAGCTAATTAATTTTTATTAATAACCGTAACATAAGGAAGGAGAAGGCTAAGGCGTTTAACCATACAATTTATACATCATTCCACAGAACACTATTTTGACTTATTTTCCAAAAAATTAAGAAAGTAATTACTGGATAGCACAACACTTCCAATCTGAAATAAACTGGCACTCTATTTTTATATTAAACCTAAATAATTCACAGTAATAAAAATTTACACTACTATTCTTTTGGCTGTGAGAAAAATAAAATATACTAATATTATTGTTACCTCTTACATCTTAAAATTGTTTCAATAAAATAAATTAAAAAACAAATTAAAAAGAAAAAAATTTCATATTTACGGAAATAGAAATAATTCTTGATGTATGGAGATTTAAGATGTAATTTCTATGTAAACAAAAAATAACTATTACCCACCAATAAATCCGAACTCTTTGGGTGCAGAAGTGAAAATGAATTGAAACTACGTGACCAACGAAGCCAGTTCAAATATAAAATGAAATGGTTCGTTGTGAAATAGTCCTCTCCCTTTCTTTGTTACTCTTGTACATACATGCGTGATTCAGAATGATATGCCAATTTCATACAATCATGCACTTCAGATTGAGTAATAGATACGGTGTAAATTTCGTGAATATGTGAAATAGTGTTGACCTGCTTTACTCCATCATGGCAGTAAAGTCTTTATCTTGTGTTTTCCTGAAAATTCATGATAGAACTTTGTGTTACCGGAAATAGTTACGGATATCTGTTGATTTGATGCACAAATGACATACATATACACATGTGTAAGAGATCGGGTTTGGTTTTGACTCTGTTGATTTGTAAAATACGGTGTAAGATTCTTGGATCACAATTGCATACTTTTTTACTTTGTGGATTTCAAACTGTTTTTAGAGTGGGACTTAATTGAGTAAATTTATTATTATCCTCTTAACCAATTAAAATGATCTTATATATGCTCTTCCAACGGTAATCATACATAATTCTTTTTTTTAAATTGTGTATTCAACGAATTCTTAGAACAGATAATTATTCAAGAATACCGCTCTGATGTTTATTGCGTAAATTATACATTCTTAATAGACTCTTTCATTTAAACTATACCGGGTTAGTTTTTTAGTCAGAAACTATTGAATATCGAATAATAAGTAACCCTACGAGAAAAATCTTCATAACCAAAATTTAAACATTCCGCGGAGATAATACAAATTAGTCCCCTTCTCCACTCTTTGTATAGGTGGACAGGGGGTAGCTTCGAAAATTTTGTCACTTTCATATTTGGTGTTCACTTTAACAAATTTAAAATATACTTAATTTAAATATATTTATTATTGTACAAATTTTCATAGAATTCGATACACAAGTGATTTCAGGGTCGCTAATTTTTTTCATTTTTCATTTAATAAAAGATAATTTTCTTTTTTATCTCAGTCGCCGTTTTGGCTCCTTTCGGTAATTTGTTTGTGTTTTTTTGTTAAATCCGGATACAATGATTTTCGGATATAACTATCTGAATCCCTAAGTCCCTTGAAGATCGTTATAAGCGAATTCCACTGTATATTGTAGAGGTGGAACATTCACAAATGGAATTCTCAACTTGAACGGATTTTCGTTTAAATGAATATATGAGAGTCTTCCGGGTTAATGAATTCGAATCTGCCAGTGACATATGGAAATTAATTTTTTTCATGACCAAGTTTTTCGTTGCATTAACAATTTATAATATAAAAGTTCAATATGTGAATTTAGTCCCAGATCTACCGGTAAACTATAAATGTGTGGTCACCTTGATGATTCAGCGAACAATTCCGATTTGCAATCAACGGTACGGACCTTAAGGAGCTCAGATCTGTTCCCGAAATTGACTGCAATGATGTTTTCGATAAATTTGTATCATTTCTGAAAAATTAACCGATCTGTACTGAATTTACGTTACTGTATTATTATGCAGTAGTCAGTTTTGATCAATGTTAGAGCGGACAAAGAGTATCAAATTGCCATGAAATTTACCCATCCAAAAATGGAAAATTGAACTGCACTAATATATAATAAATATAATAGTATAAGTCAATACAATTTTATGTTCCTTTCAAATTAGTAAATATTTTTGCTATTGGGGACACCTATTCACAAATTTAAATTCAATGCTAATTTCGCTTTTTGCTCTGGATGACAAAAAAACGCTGCTTTTAATTTAATATTTTATTTTACTGAATACAAGTTTCATTATTTTTCCTTTAACATGTTACTACATGGAAATAAATAACCTCAGTGTTAAAAGAACTTCCCTTTATGTAAGAAATAATAAATCAACTGCTAAACAAAGACTTTGCAGATCATACTTTAAAATTGAGTAGTGTACAACTCCAGACATAATAGACATCTGCATAATCCTTAAAGTCATAAAAAAAAGTACGATTTTGTTTCTAAAATAGCATCGGTACAATTTGCATGCGTAGAAAAGTTTAGTAAACAAACAATATATTTTCTTTATGCTTATGAAACCATACAAGATTTTTTCACAAGCTCTCAGCTGATGTACGTAAAAATGAAAATACGTTTCATAAAACGTAATCAGTTCTTTTCATTACTCATCACGAGTGTACACAACTCTAAAAAATTTCATTGCCAGCTTATACGGAACTTTGCAGAAATTCTGTTGAAACTGCAAAGATAATATGACACTGATGACTCGTTAATAATGAGCAATACAGTTAGCCATCGATTGTTTACCTTGGCGAACATTAATAGTACGGTCAGCATAGTTTATAATGTTTTTGATTATCAAGGCGTTACAACACAAAAAAAGTATTCCATTTGCTCTTGAAAGTGGCAAAATTTGATAATATGCATAGTCCAGCAAGACACCAACAAGGTCCAATTTCACACTTTTCACAAAAATTCCGTGCCGTTCTTCATTTGTATTAGACTATGCGAAAAGCTCAAATGTTTTTGCGTAGGTTGTTATACGTGAAGTGAAGACGATGTTTTAGTCGCTACGAGATAACTAATCCAATGTGGTGGCCTTTAATCTCGGCAGAGCTATACTCACAGGTAAACAATTTTTTTGATGACTAGTTTTAAAAAATATTTTGGTCCCATCCAATGCTTGAAAGCAAGTTCCAAACAGCTGAAGCAGTTTACGGAACTTTTGCAAAGCCAATGAGTATACTCAAGACTGGTACAGTGGCACGGCATGCATTCTCTTCAACTGGCTACTCCGCCATAAGGTTGCAAAATCAGCACGAGGAAATTGAATCCACCTCTCCTCTTTCACTCGTAAGCCACAGTGCCATTATCACACAACATGGCCATAACACTATCATCGAGTGGTTCAGTAGTCGCATCTTGTATACTATTCTTAGTCTTCCTCATCTTCTACATCGGGTTTGTTATGATTTGCATTATCATTGGTACCGTAGAGAGAGAAATTCGCCGTATTAACATCCGTTTATTCCTCGCTACAATCGCAGTGACGCTTTACTGGATCGTAAATTAGTGACTGGGCTGAACTGCAGCAGCTGCCTCATCGACGAACTTCATCGGAGTGATTTAAAATGTGTTGAAAATTTTGAAAATTGTCAAAATAGAAATAAGTTTAGACTTTGTCTACAGATTTATTTAATAATTTTAGCGCATGCAACTAAACTATGTTTGAAACAAAAATAAAAGCTATCATCACAACAAAAAGAGCTAGTTTCATTTCCCTAAATTTAAAAACACAATTCTAATACTGGTCATAGTTAAATATGTACCACTTAATTTCCCTATAGATTCTAGTGGTCAAGGCATATATATATATAAATTTTTGATCGACTTTGGATTATCTTTAGTAAGTTTTTATATCTTACGCAATACCAGTAATTTTAACAATTCTGTCAGCCCATTCTTCCCACAAAATTTTATTATGTAGTTTCTTGAATCGAAAGGTTAAATTGGCTGAAATTTGCATATGTTGTAGTGCTGACATCACTGATCAAAAGTCTCTATCTATAACTTTTAAATTAATATTCATAACAACTTTTTGTGGCTTTTTTTTAATGATGCTGATAAAATGGAGTGGAAATGTCTGAAATGGGCAAGAACCAATTTAAAAATTGTTTTGGGTTTTTCAAATCAAATCATGATTTACAAAAAGATACAATCATTCAAAAATATTCAACAGTTGCGTGGTACTGATATCACTGATCGATCAAAGTCTCGAAGGGCCCAATATGGTAAAACTTATATCTTTATAGTAAGAAGAACCTCAAAATCCTAACTCGTAATCAATGTTTGCTTTGCGATTTTCTCTGAAACTATTCGGCGTAAAAATTTGAAATTTAGTACAGAAATAGAGTGTGATAGCGGCATTGTAGGCGTGAAGTAATAAAAGTTAAGTTTTCATTCTACCCGTTAATATCAAAGGATTAAATGGGAAATTGGGAAGAAATTGTTTTCAAGGGCATTGTCTAGGGTGTCAAATGAAAGCTTATTGAAGCACAAGTTCAACAACATATATGACGTATTTTTGATAATATTTTTTTAAATCTTTGTTGGGAAATTTGCTTAATAATTGGTGGCCCTTATTCTGGTTCTCACGTCACATGCCATGTGAGGTGAGTCTACAGATTCGGTATTCTCGTTGTCACTTTGGGTGACTTCTGTCGGTCACCTACAATTTGATAGCGACTAAAATGGTCACTTGGATCGGCTTCAAGTGACAACGAGAATACCGTGACTCTCGATATTTTTCATTCCGAGACACTAACAAAACTTTTCAATATTATTTGGCGATTCCTTTCCTGTTCGTCTTCATCATCAGTATCGCTGAACCACAGTTCATTTGAACTCATCTTTCAGTTCAATTTTGCAAATATTAACTTGTTTTGCCTCAAACAACTAAACTTTAAATGTCAAAACAATCGATACTCGAATTGCTCTCACGGCATAAATTCTCACGTCACGCGACAATGGGAATACCACATGTGACGTGAGGTGACACGACAGTGAGGTTTGTCACGGGAGTGAGGTGAGAACCGGAATAAGGCCCGCTGTCTGTGTTATCATCAAAAGGGTCGCTCAAAAAAATCTGAAAGAAATCATGAACATTGAGGATTAGGTGTAGATTGAACCGTGATTGATAGTGTGGCGTTTACATTTGAACCCTTAACAATAACTACAATTCGAAATTCAGAGAAAATATTCCAGTGGCAGGTTGTCAGATTCACGCGGAATTACAAATTTTTACGTATGGTGCACCTCCCGTAAATACTGCAGTAGCGGCACATCTGAAAAGCATTCTATTCTATATCTTATACAAACGATAAACCGTAATAGTAAAAATAATCTTCATTTGGCCGCCATGGTTAACCCTTATCACATGCATGAAGAGGGGATCATCCTCCGTTGATAGAGACCTCTTCCCTCAAAATTCAAATGGAGGTAGCAAGGAAACTCCAATTTCCCCCCAGGTAAATTCATTGAAAAAAAAATTAAATAGTCCGTTGATTCTCCTTTAACACAATCATTTTCTTACATACGTGCCCTATATAAAACAGTTTCTTGTAACGCACACTTGCAAACGGTGTGCTTTACTCTATAAAACTTTGACTCAATGATCACTACATACTAACAACAAGAAATAAAACCTAAAGAAAAGCATTTGCATGATGTCAATTCCTACTAAAAATGACATGTATGAGTTGCCTATACCTTCTACCACAGATAAGATGCAGTGCAGTCTTGATAGATATCAATGTTTTGAATATTCATGTTCCTACATTTTCCTACTACACCAGGTGGACCTTTTCCAGTTGCATTTCTGAATCCAATCAGTTCTGCCTTATTTGCGTTCACCTTGTTGCCTCCAAGACGTGCTTGAAGTGCTCCATGATCTGGTTTAAGGGTTTTCTAGGGTCTTTACCCTGCGGCGCATAAATCAAAGTGTCTTCTGCATAAAGAAGCATAAAGAATCGAATCAAACTGTATAACACCCTCCTAACTCGTCCTGACGTGAGAAAAGTCACTTATGGAAAAACTATACAATTTAGGGCCTGTTACCGATCCCTGGGGAACCCCGATCCCACTTCAATTGATCTAGAGTCTAGATAGTTTTCGCTCCTATGATACCACTAGATTCCAGTCCAATTTAAAGCTGATGAATATCCTGATAAGTGTAGGAGGTATTGAATACACCATTATATTGTAAATTAGCCCCTTTGCCACATTCCGTTGAAGGCACATGTAGCCGTGATTTTTTTTTTCAAGCCATATCTTTAAGCGCACGTGGCTCGTGGAGTGCCCCTCTCTAAATCCAAATTGGTGGTCAGGAATTATCCTTTTTTTTGCTCACACGTTATTACACTTTTTATCTCCCAGCGAGAAATTTAAAAAGTGCTTCATGAAAAAACATTACCTATCACTTCCACGGGAAGCACGTCGGTTCGAGAATTTTTTCCACAGAATTTGTGAGTTCAGAGAATTATCTATCCTTAGGGTACACGCGTATAAATAAACACAAAAGTGCCGGACTGCGTTTCATTTTAGTTTCAGTGTTCATATACGCTTACGGTACGCTTCCAGCGAAGGTTTTTTGAAGCTATAATTTTTTTGCTCGCATCATTGCTTCCTCCCAATTGCATCTCAATGTTAAAATAAGCTAAGTTAGAAAGGAGAGTACATGCATATATTACATCGAATAAGGAATTCGCAATTGAGTTCTAGAATAATTCCATTTCTCGTTGGGCTGTTATTGTCATAACTACGTCTTTGTTTCGTACTTGGCTTTAATTCTGTCTCATAAGTTTGTTAGCCATTTCCTTTTATAATTTTTATATGTTTTTTGATAAATATTTCCAGTGGTTTGCTCGGAGTGTTACATCCGTTTATTCGACTTCTGAATATTTCCCAACCGTAGAAAATTCTTCGAATTCTTATCAGGAAAAGGGGAATCACAGGGATTTCCCTCGAATGTGCCCCATTTCGGCATAAATATTTTCTGCTCTATCATTTCGAATTGTGAAAACTTGTTATTTCCAATAATTCAAAAAAATATAAAATCACTGGAAGTTTCATTTCAAATAAAAAGCACACACTTCCGGTTTCGCACAGTCACCCCATCACAAAAAGATTCTCAAGAAATACGTCATTGGAATTTCTTTCATCACACTCACGTTTAATTCTCAGTCTAGACATGTTCTGCTCCAATGACCTGTACTAAAGGACGGCGGCGGCGGCGGCGGCGGTAACAAAAGAATCCCCGCCGCGCCTAGAGCCTCCAAAAGTTTTACCTCAAGAAAAAACACGTTTTGGGGTTAGGTCTGCACTGTTTACAAACTAAAAACCTCTCATCGTCAACCCATGAGTTGACATTATAAAAAAAATCCAGTTTGCATGGATCCTGGTGGCTTATCAATAAATTTTGATGAAATCCTGCTTACTGCTTACGTTTACCTCAGAAAAAAAGCTTTTTCTTACCCACAGAAAGTGTGCAACCTAGCAACAGGTGGTACCGACCAGACCAGGTTAGTTCATTCTTAATGAAAAACAGAAAGAACTTTTGCAGTGACTCCGTTTTTTGCCAGAGGAGCAATGGCGGAACGACATTGCTCGAGGTGCTCAATCATGGTGGAAGACCCTTCCCCCTGATTGGGGGTTGGGGGGGCTTTCTGAAAGTAATCAATAGCCCAGTGCAGCATTGCATCGATGTAACATTGCGGAGCACGGGATGGCGTCTCCCAAGAAACGAGGAATCCCGAGCATGCCGCACACACTAGCGGCGTGGTAGCAACGTGTTGTAAACAATAAACAAATTTTCTAAAGGTGGACTAAAGTTGATGATTGTTGGGACGATATGTCCAGGGTATTCCAAAAAAACGGGTGATTGCAGGAGCTCCGGATTAAATTCCGGATCCGGTCCACGAACGAACAAATTCCATTTTCGCATTATTACAGAATCAATGGAATCACTTCTACGGCACTGCTTTTCTCGCACTGGGGTGTTGCTATCATTGGGCCCCATCTCGTGGACAAGATGCCGCAGAATTGCACTACTTTGGGGCTACTCTAAGGGTACTGCTCCCCCTGGTTTTACCTTGCACCGCTGGCTTTACGGACGAACCACACTTAACACACTTTTGCGAAACGTAGGCACAATTTGCGAATTAAAATCGATCGATCCGACATGACAGAATATCGACACAAATGGCTCTGTAGCACTCACACTCGCGGATATTATCTTCACGAGCTTTTCTACTTCGTCGTGTGGCAAAGAAAGTAAACGCACCCAAAAGCAAGGCCCCCCAGGGAAACTCCTTACTTTGTCTATTTAGTTACCAAGGTGGTGCTCCCTTGCAGCACGATATTTCTGAAATCCCTGTGCTCCGGCGAAACGAGGAGACTCTCGAGGAGATTTTGAAATAATTTCACAAGTTTCGCTTAGCGAACAAAAGCTAACACTACAAAGCAACGCCGGCCATATCAACTGAGCCGAACAGCATGGACGGGCCACATAGGTGCGCCGTGTGTTTGAGTGGAACTCCGCAGTCTCTACACCAGCGGCAATCCCGTTCGCGGGTATATTCTTGGCCTTGTAGAGCTTTCCACAGCCACAGCACAGCCCAGCAGGCAACAGTGCCGGTACCCGACGAGAGTGAAGTCGCAGTAGTATTCCCCTCGCAAGCAATATGATGAAATTCTTAGCTAAATTGGCAGTCGTCTTGTCTTGTCTTGCCTTCGTATGGCGGAAATTCTCGAGCTTTGCGAGCGAATCTGCGGATTAATCGGGCATATACTAACGCACGGGCTGTTTCGCAGATAATTCCACTCCACAAAGCACAAGCGGAGCCCCAGTGCCGTCATTACGCCCCATTCACTCATCTCGCGTTCACCTTCCGGCCGGGATGCATTATATCCGGTGACCTAGTGCACGGAGTCGTTAACTGAAACAGCTTTTAGTTTACCGCTAAAATTCGCGGATTAATTAGCGATAGGGGCCGATAGAATCATAGACCAGCCAATTTCCCAATAGAAAGTCATATCACCTGAAGAAGGTGCACGCGAACGAGTCACCACTCAAACAACGGCTGTTCTACGTGCTCTAGCAGTGGCTTGCGCAATATTTCGAAATACCCTCGCTGTAGCGGCCGCCTGGCCTATAATATTGGCCGCGAACCGCCCGGGCTGGAGCGCGAGTTGCGTTGCGAGTTGGACTTAGCTGAAGTGGTGGGCAATTCATTAACGGATGTGGCTTAATTGCCCCTTCAGAGCCTCTGTTCGAGCCCGCGATATGTGTCCACCGATAATGGGGCATTTGTTTTAAGTTTCCAGGCGAAGCAATTTTCGCCGTTCGGCGGGGGCGCACTTATAGAGCTAAGGGGCTTTATCAGTTCAATTTATACGAGAACAAGGTGCAAAGTGGAGCACAACTATTGTGAGTTTTTGAAGGATTTCTGATTATCGATTTGCGCCGTCCTAGTTATTCTGCTATAAATGTTGCGAAATTTTTGAAATTGTACCGATATCAATCCAGGGCGGGTTTACCGTGCAGGTGTAGCGTGGGATTGAAGTGTTAACTAACAATTCGATTGCGGCAGGTGTAAGATATTTCGTGGGACCTAATTGGATTTCGTGTAACAAACGTTTTGCATATATATAGCAATCAACGAATGACTGACTAAAATACAAGAAGAACAGCATCAATTTGATTTGCAAATTAGATAAAAAATAATGGCAATTTGTATTGTTAACTGTTAGGGTTCAGTCTGTAGAGAGATAACTTATAAGGTTCCCCCACCCACATCACACCCCTTCTGACAAAAATCTATTATTAAAGTTGAAATCAATCGTCCGTGCGTCCGACAGAGCGAGATAACAATTACGGTCTCATTGGGGCATTGGAAAGTAGACACTATAGGCTAATCAATGGTACCGGGTACCTCACATCCATCCACCCATTTTCAAATGTTACAGCCCAGGTATAGTACAGGCATCCTTCGAATAGTACCGTACTTGAATTTCACGACGCGACGTCGTGAATATGAATGTAAAACTTTAGTTCGATCATACAGTATACAGGGTGTTTTGTATAACGCATGCAGAAATAAGAGCCATGATAGATCTTGCCAACACTAACAAAAAATCAACCATTTTCAAGTTACAGGGTCTTTGCTCGATTCGGGATGCACTTTATTAATTTATTTTTATCTTTTGATCTAATTAACGCAGCGACATCAAACATCACGCCAAAAACTTATTCTATCTAATGTGCTTTCACTACCAAACTATAATACTAATCTTGATCTACACCACCACCGCAGGTACAGTCACCTGCGAAAGTGAAAAAATGCTCTAAAATTTCCTAAAATTCACGTTTCTCCCACTTTTTTTCCGGAATTTGTGTAATTAATAAATCTAGTTTTTATTTCTTGTCTTATTAAATTGTCCATCTTGTTGGCTTTCCAAAGAAGTACGCACAACACGTCCAGGTAGAGAGTGGATATACAGTCAAAGCTCCTTATTCACGGTTTCGTATTCGCGTTTTCAGTAGTCACGGATAAAAATGTGGTGACAACTTTCTGTACTCGTGGCTGAGAATTTCATTATTCGCGGATCTGAAACCAACGATATTGTAATTCTTATTTAAGAAATATATGTATATGTAAAAAGCAAAGCAAATGCGTTCCTATTTATTAACTATCTATATCTATCTACTATACCCGCCCGCCTCAACGAGCTTGAAATACTTGTCCTTTGACGAATTAGATGGTTTTTAACAGTTAGAATTGAATGACATTCAAAAGTTGCAAGATCGAAAAATGAAGGGATGACTGAAATGGACTTACAATTATATAAAATGATTTACCCCGATTCCACTGCAAATCTGAGTGATGGGTTGCGAATGGCTAACGAGTTTCGTAACTTTTTATAAAAATGTATCGGTCCTTGGAAAGAAGTCTTGTTTTCGTCTATCCCACTGCTGAATATCAATTTGAATTGAAAGGCCCTTAAAAAGTGGAAAAACAAGAAAATATTATTACATTTTTGGAATCAACAAACTTTAATTAAATATATATTTTGTTTTATTTTGCTACCTTGGAACGGTACTCCTATAATCCTATATAATTTACTATTTCTTATTTACGGAGCGTAACCACCGCGAATAAAGAGATGTAAACTGTATGTTGTAGTATTTTACATCCCGCTATATTGATTACTGATTTGAATAGATCTGGAGGAAGAGACCGAATAATTTAAATTGATTTTTTTTATTGTATTTCGAAGTGGATCAGGCCTTCCAAGGATACCATATTTAAAACACGCACCTAGTAGCACCTAGCACCCCCGCGGCTGTGTTTTCCAATTAACCTTATGTATTTGAAAAAAAGCAGATTTTGCAACTTTACCGCACATTTTACTCGAACATTATTGATTCTATGGAAAAAAATCTAGGCCCTTTTATAAACTACAATTTTTCTCACAACTATTATATTTTCCTTCAAAAATTGATAATTTATGAGATATTTGTGAAAAATTAAAATTCACCACTAAAAATACGCAGGGCTCGATTTAAGGATAGTTACTTATCAGGATTTTCACGTTATTGTGACTAATTTTACTGGGAAATTAAATAAATTAACAAAAAATTGTGCGAAATTACGTGAACTTGCTTGCCACTTCAGAAAGATCCATATGCGTATACCATTTTAAATTTTTGGAAAGTTGTTTACTCTGTCAGAACATTAACTATTATATAATTTGTAATCCTTTGTAATGGAAAACATTTGATATTTAGATGGAAAAATTATTAAAAATGTTCAATTCAATGTGTAATCTATTTTTTCTGTGCTTTTGTATTCTAATTTTGGGTTGGAAATTTATAATTTTGCATTTCTTAATTTTTCAATGATTAAATTTGTTTTAGAGATTAACGGCCCAATTCTGAATTTCGTACGAATAAAAATCGCACGAAAGTAAAATTTTACAACTACTAAAAAGTATCAATACGAGAGTGTTTCCACCAAAAGTATTCCCAGTTTTACATAAAGCCAAAATTTAAAACAATTAAATTGTTTTCATTTGAAACATACGTTTCTGAAATGCTCGCCTTAAAGGGGGCTCCGCGGCCTTCTAATGCTGCACTAAAAAAACAGATTCCTAAACTCGCTTTAAGAAAGCCCTATAGTATTTAATACAGGCTAAGACAACATGTACTGACCATAGACGATATTGACGAATATTGGCCTTCAGGAAGCAAACAAAATACATTTTTGTTTGCCGCAAAGATAACGGAACAAATGAAAATATTATATAAGCTAGAGATTATCTCCAGTACCGGTCATATTACCACAGCACTAGCCAGAAGCTTCGTGGAACCTTTGAGTCCCAAACCACTGTAGTTCAACATCCTCTAAAATTCCACACTAATCTTATCTCTGTTTGAATTGTGACCCGCGATAACGAAATTTTCCGAACCGAGCCGATACGGAAATCACTTAAGCCACCCGTCCACGCCTCAAATCATCTTAACCTCAGAAGAGTCATCATATCCAAAAAACAAAGAAGCCATGGCAACTACTTAAAACCAAAAAAGAGAACTTTATCACACCAGGAATTCGTCGGTAATTTTCCTTATCACCTTCGTGGCCTTCTTGGTATTTTGAAAGTCAATGGGGCACAACTCCAGTGGACGGGAGTAATTTGTTTCCCTATAAAAAGGGAAAAAAATCTCAAGCAGAGGAAAAGGTGGAATAAACGCACTCAGGACGAAAAAGTCATTTCCTTAATTGAGCAGACTTTTGGCTTCATTTCGACTGTAGGTAGAGTGTAGAGAATTGGAAAGGATGTTATTTCGCTGAAGGTCCCTGCGTACATTACCGGGCGGACGTACCACTTGAGAGCAGGGGCTGTTGGCTTGGCAGCCGCGGTTGTACATAGGTCACATGGCAGGCCCTGGTAGTAATGGGAAACCTCCTATCCGGAGACAGGTGGTGCGAACAGAAGTTCTGGAATTACTTCAGTTCAACAAAAATTTTTTTTTGTGATGAAGATGAGGATGCAGATGCTCTGGTTATGTTTGCATGATGAAGTTTTACTGAGCTCTGCTTTGTAGCTACAGGAAAGAGTGCTGATGTGAATCCTGCAAATGGATGATTGCAATCTGTCCGTCCTTCCAAGCAGATGTTCCTTTGATAAATTTTAAGGATTTGAATTTCATTTTGGGAAGGCTTCACTTTTAATCTGTTTGGTTCAACCCCAATCGCCCCCTTTCCTTTGCATGCGTAACTGCTGCGGTGATCTGACCATTGCACGGACTGGTGCTTTTTCTTCGATGTTATAATTTATACGCATCTAATCTTAAGAGGTTAGCAAGCTACCACACAGAGCGCCTAGATATTTTAGTTTATCTGCGTTATTTTCTCGTTAAGAACCAGTCATAAATGAGATCACATGCCGCAGAGTAAACACCTAGTACGCGCAATAGATGCGGTACAAACAAGATAATGAGGAGCAACGACCTACCTCAACACTCTGGGATTTTTCTGTGGTCATATGGTAGACAGTCAATTTTCCTGGAATTGTGTCTACAAGGAAAAAATTGTTTATTGATTTGAACCGCAAAATAATAGTGAATACTTGAATAGTGGTTACATTGCTAATTTAGCGGTTGTAAAGGAGATAAACCGTAAGGTTTTCCCGCAATTAAAGCTGATAGGAAATTTATTGTCGAGCCTAACCGCTTATACGTAGTATTAAATTAAATTCGATATTTCTTACACAATTTTATTTATGATTTGTTATCACGGAAACATTTTTTGTGCTTTAACGACCGCACCCGAACCACCGATGGAGCATGGCATGCGGAAGTAGATAAAATTGTCACCTAGATCTCAAAATTAAATTTAGAAAAATAAATGCAAAAAAATTACAAATACGACGAAAGTGTAAATGCTTGTCATTTAAAAATATAAAGGCAAGTAAGCTAAAAGAAAATTTATGACATCACAATTTCCATAGTTTCTGCTTTAAAAAGTCTCAAACTGTAAAAATGTTTTTTTTTGATTTTTTCTCGTTTCTGGTATATTCAGACAAATTTTTTCCATCTCGTCGAAATTCAGGAAATTTAATTTTTTTCTTTTTTTGGAATGTTTTAGAATTTGATTTGGAAACGTTTTCCTCTATATCTTTTAAATTAGTTCGCCCAAATATTTTAAATGCTGATGCCTTGTGGAAATTGGCCATTTTGTTTTTCAAAATTTTGCGAGTTCTTACTTCCAGATGTGAATGAATGAAATCCTAACGGTAATGTTTACAAATTATGAAATATGAGGGTGTAATTAATTTGTAGTCGCCTATTTCAAATATGCTTCCCGGTTTTACAAATTCAAAATGGCGGACGCAAAATACTTATCCTTTAGATTTTCAGAATAAATGCCACATGGGGTTCTTGGAGTCGCTGATTTCAAGCATGTAAAAATTCAAACTATCGGCTTCAGAAGTGGTATGTATTTATCCACGTGGGGTTTTGACGTCGCTGATTTTAAATAAAACAAAATCACTTAACGTTTTCTATATTTTAAAAATTTAGACAGTTCGAAACCAATCAAACTTCTCAATAATATTGAACGTCTTCATAAATCCAATATTGATAAAGCAATTGGGCCAATTATTCCCAATATTTTTAGGTTTGCGGGGTCGCTCATTTCGATCTGATCTTGGTCAATTAATTTTCATGAAAATAGGCTCTTAATAAGTCAAATATACGTTAAAACGTATCCTAAACCATGAACAACAAAATATTTTACCTTCCAGTAAAGGAAATTGGTTCAGCCATTTCCGGTATTAGCCTCGACGAACAGACAAAAAATTGTGAAACATTTTTTCGAGTTTTGGTATCATGTATGTAAAAGCCAGTTATTTCGAAATCATATACCGTAAGAACCCAATTTGATGAAAATTTATTTACGTTGGTAACTTTTGGGGGCCATCTTGAAGTTCGAAATTTCGTTGACAGATTTATAATCAGCAATCCCAAAAACCCTTATAAATTCATTTACAAGGAAATTGGTTCAAGCTGATAATTTCTGCTGTCTTATTGAGTCCGTCATATTTAATTTCCACATTTTAATAGCACATTCGAGATCAATGACCCCGAAGACCCCCTAATGTTGATTTTCATTGCAATCACTTGAATTTTATTTTTTCGGTAGCCATTTCCTTGTGCTTTATAAAAATAACAAATAGCGTATATGTATGTTAAGTTGGAATACGTGGCAAAAAGTGAAGCCAATCGAAGCAAACGTTTATACGTGATTGAGTAGCAAACAGACAAACAAACTAGAAGAGTCCAAAAAAAAATTATACGATGGATTAAATTTGATAGATATTTTGCTATGCACTAAAAATTGAGATCAGGAAAACAAAAGTTTTAAATCGAGCAACAAAAGATTGTGGTAAAGAGAAAGAAACCACTATTCATCTATAATTTTTACAGTAAGTTATTTCGAAGAGCTTTAACACTTAATTTGGTTGGCACTATACTTACCATTTTGTTGATGTTCGAATCAAAACCCATTGTATGAAAATCTCATGTCACTTGTGAACAGAAAACCATAAACCTTCAGACTCACCCATATGAAGTAATGAAAACACGAGAAGTATAAAATGGCTTAACGTTTATTAAAGCTTTATCACAATTGGTTGTATGTGTTTTTTTTATCTTTAAATTCTTCAACAAAACTTGGAAAAAAAGGTAAAAATTAGGAAATCAACAGATTCTAGCTATTAAGAGAAAATATTTTGTCCGGTCGTGTTTCCAGTTCAGGTGGTAACAAAGCAGTCATCCAGTCCAGCACATGTTCATCCTCGAGCACGGCCGTGATTTACCACAGCCCAGCCAAAGACGAAACCGCATTTTCAGCGAACCGCAATGATCGAGGGCCGTACGTGCGATCGCAGCATTAGTAACCCATTGACCAGAGAAAGTCACTACAGGTACCCGACGTCTTGGCCGAACGAGAGTGCCTCGCCTGAGGCACCCCGGCGGAAATTATGGTGTCATAACATTGGCCAACGGCGGGAGTGTGTCTCATGTGAAATCCATGCAGTCCACTTCCGGCACACACTGGTCATCGGCGGACAGGTCATTGCAGCTGCTACTAGTGCTACTGTAGCCGGTGTCTTCTTGCAGCCAGGGGTGATAGAGAACGTCGTCCGACGTTATTCGATGCTTAGGAACTTTCTGTAGGAGCGATTTGATGAGGCATCGGGCCTTCGACGAAATGCTGTCGGGGATGATAAACTGGCAGCGAGCGATTTTCGCGAATAGGGATGAATGTTCTGGGTCGTTAAATGGGTACCGTCCCACTAGCATGGTGTATAGTATCACTCCCAGTGACCAGAGGTCTGCCGCCTTGCCCGAAAAATCGGAATTTGGTTTAAGAATTTCCGGCGCTACATATGCGGGACAGCCAATTTTCTCCTTGAGGATGTCATTGTCTGAATCATCCAAGACGACGGCGTCCTCCAGAGATTCGAATCTTAGTTGTGTTCTGTAACAAAGAAAAGAGTGAGTTTAGTGGCGTGTCTTGCTAATGACATGAATGGTAGATTGAGTGTTGTAAACATTTTATGCGATTAAATATAGGAACTTTCAGGATAATTGCTACAATAAATTTTTCATATTCTAAGAGGTGGTGCAGTGCACGCCAATGTTACCGATTTTTTATTCAACTGTTATACATAGTATTAAAACTTTTGTCTATTCTTGTGGCGTTATGTATAAAACCTGATTTATATCATTATAGTTAAACTTAAAAGTATTCATAAATATTGCTTTATGTACAACTTTTATGTCTTCCACATTTAACTGTTATATTGCCACATGTGATGGGAAATCCTTGATTAATATTTGTAAAATCAAAAATATCTTACAAAATATAGGAAAATTGAGTGTATTTCCCTTCATATCAATCTTAGATAACTGTTATACAATATTGATGGTCCCCATAGCAATTATGCCATAGACCAACGAAAAAACACTACCTACTGAAATAATTTCTTGTCAAAAATTTGCAATTTCCTACAACCAAAAAATGCATCATCACGTACTTATTACTTCATAATCTTCCCATCTGCAAACATCAATTACTTAATTAGCACCGGGAAAAAGTGTGAACAGCACACTTCCGCCAGTGCAATTAATCCACCTTTTGATTTTGTGGTTTCGCAACTGTTTTTCTGACAACCTGAAGCACTACGTCTACTGTACGTTCATGGCAGACAGATCTCCAATGAGAAGCCAGAATTCCCGAGATACATTCACAACTCTTAGGTGGACCATAAATCCAGCGATCATGCACCATCTCCTGGTGACCGACCCATTGCCACTAAAAGGGTCAATCACCCGGCGGCGTACAACTATTTATAATCGGTTCCAGAAAATGCACTATACACCGAAAAAGAAAACTGTGAACAATGGCATGAAGCAAGGCAAGCTGGAAAAAAAAATTTAAATTGGAGAAAGGTTCGTTCTGGCAGCAAAAATTACGCAAGGTGATGATTTATGCAAACCAATCGTGGAGTCGTGGGGAATTTATTAGGCAGGCGTCTGGACGAATTTCTAGGCCCTACATTTCGATCCCCTCGACCGTGCCGTGCCCCCTTTCACGCTGCGCTCAGCGGTTTTTGTGTGACTCGTGTGTTAGGCATTCCAATCTGAGAATTTATTGGGTCGTCAACCTTCTTCTTCCGCCGCGGGTGCAGATCGGATTGGGTAAGACTTTGTAAAAGTTCATCAAACTCCAATTCCGGCTTCAGCGTTTTCTTTCACACAAAACATGAAACCCGCACGGTCTGTGTTGTGAAAACCGGTGAAAATGGTGCTGTTGGAAAACTACGGAAGCTCCCAGTGCGGAAGGTGGTGATGGTGATATCGCCAATGATGGAGATATCGAGTTGGTTCACCGCAATTTCTTTGTGATGCTCACAAACTTTCTGAGCCGCACACTCTCCGCACCATGCAATTTCTTATGTGCTGCATGCTTTGTGCGGTACGGTGTCTTGCAAGAGGTGGCCCGGGTCGTTGACCAGTTAGTTGCCTTTCACGCAATGTTGCGCTTTCTTTCCAGCCGCTGCTGCTGAGATTCATTGACCCCCAGCGAAAGCCGGAGATCAGCTTATCTTGGTGTAT
Organism: Neoitamus cyanurus; assembly: GCA_947538895.1. Lineage (NCBI taxonomy): Eukaryota > Metazoa > Arthropoda > Insecta > Diptera > Asilidae > Neoitamus > Neoitamus cyanurus. The sequence goes on along the minus strand of OX384544.1, from coordinate 14,977,395 downwards.
TGTGCAATAATCGGAGGTTGCATCACCCTGAAAAGGATCTGGACGATGAGACGGGCACGGGCTGGGCAGTGGGCGCCGAGAACTCTGCCTCAAGCAACTTCAATTTCCGCTAAGGCGATTTAATTAAATTTCCACGGCGACATGTTTATGAAAAGCCAATTTGGCAAATTTGATTTGTTGAGCGCGGCTACCGGTCCTTGACTTGAGCCTCACACAATGGAAGCGCGGCGCGGCGTCTTTCTTTTGCGATGTTGTGGCACGCTCTTTCATGCACCACCAGGCCGGGCCGCACCCTGCCTCTGGTGGCGGTTGTCCGCACAATGCTCACTTTACCTGCTTTGGGTGCAGTATAGGCATTATCTCGAAATGGGGAAGAGCGCTGTCGTCTTGGCTTTGAGCCCATTAGCAAAAAAACCACACAGTAACATATAGGAAGCCGCTGTGGGCCGAGATGGGCTGGGCTGGGGATGATTTGCTTCTTGGCTGCTCACAGGGAGTAGGTATATTTAATTAGCACCGCATGCCGTAATCTATAATTTGATTTGCCTAATAAAGGGGAATACTCGCTGTAATTGAATTTGAGCAGCAATTTGTTAATTCGATTTCGCGCCAGTCGAGGCTATTGTAGCGAGAATTAGATTTAGGGCAAAGCCTTAATTGCTTCCTTTTCAGTGTACCGAATCGAAATTCTAAATACAAAATATTTGCTGAATCAACATTGTGTATACGCCCATTAGCAAACTGAAGTTCTTTCCCAAACACATATGTAAATACAGCAGACCAATAAATAAACACTAACAAAACGTTTACAAAAAAAATAGCTCTGTTGGGATATTTTGGAAAAAATTGATTAAATACAAAGAACGTGTCAGTAATACGCACCCCGAATGTTCCATACCATTCCAAAATCTACTAAAAATAATAACTGGTTTCCGTAGTGAATTTTTAGTAGACAGTAAGGTAAGACCTCTTAGATAGACCATCAAAAAAAAAAGCTTAGGTACACGTTTTAACGGTTTTCAACAAAACCACAATGTGCGTTCAGTAGACAAATAGACTCTAAGGAAATTTATCTTCCAGAATGTGTAAATCTTCAGATGCACAGTGGTGGAGGAAAAGTCACGGTCTGGGGTGGGGTATCTTGGTATGGGTTCACCAACCTCCACTTATGCACTTGGACACTTGATCAAAATTATTACATGCATATCTTGGAAGACAACCTTTCCTTCATGGAAAATGAAATGCGCTTACGACGGTCTTTTTTTTTTGCAGCAGGACAACACCAGGCCACATGCTGTCACGCCCACCCAGCGCTGATTCAGGAATAAAAATATGATGATGTGTTACCGGAACCAATATTTTTCGGGCGACGACATACAAATTGAAAGGTATTTGGAATCTTGCCGTCAACATACTATTAAACATTGATTATGGTTTGGAGCATTAATAGCAACAATGGACCAAGATCGCTGTGCTTTGTAGAGCGCATAATGAAGAAAGCCCAATATAGATCTTACAGTGTTGAGCAATGCCCTTATAGATATAAAAGATATTCAACTTCCTAAGGCATCCTTTAACAATGCAAGATGGAGCACCTTGCCATACAGCAAGAATGGTAATGAATTATTTAGCAACGGGTTTTACCCTGGCCGGAAAATTCATCAAATTTAAATATGATTGGCGTATGATATTTACTAAAAAAAACGTTCATGCACTAACGGGTTTATAGGACATTATTTTTTTTAAAGAATTGAAAAGAGATACAAGAAGATTTTTTGTGAACGAATATGTAAAGCTTCGAATATTAAAAACAATTTTTATTTATGGAAAAAATAGGAATCGCTTCTTTTAACTTCCGCAAATCTTCACAATTTCCCAATCATTACATTAAACTTCACAACAAGCTAACGCTTTGAAGCCGTTTTAACTACAAGTGCATTGAAAACCATACAGCTAACCCTGACTCGTATTTCTTGGGATTACAAAAGCCGCCCACATCAAATACAACGTTCTCGACCACGAAAACGCTTAAAACCACGACCCGTCTCAAATTCACAAAATTACGAAATATAAATAATTCAAAAAACTGTTCACTTGAACAACTCTCATAATTTATGCAAATTATCGCCCATTTATCACAACCGTATTTTTTAGCACAATACAATTATCATCCGGTGAACCCGATAAATTTTCCACAGAAGCTTACAACGACGTCAATAACATTTATCACCTTAAAACAACAAAACCACATGACGTGCAAAAAAAAAAATTATAATGCAAAAAAATGTGATGCAACGAAACGTATTGTTTCACACTTACCTTTCACGATCGCTAAAGACAAATTTCCTAAGTTTGAGATCACGTAGAACAATTCCTTGTTGATGGCACGATTTGACTGTTTTGCAAATTTGCCGAAATAGGTGACGTGCTTCAGTTTCGCCGAGCCTTTTATGCTCCCGTACGTATGAATGCAAATCACCATATTGTGACGGCGGCAACAGCAGATATGTTTGATCAGATGATTGCAACAATTTGTGCAGTGGCTTTATGTGGGGATCACCATCCACACGAAAATATGCTGACAAGATTTTTGAATAGGAATTCCCAACAGCCTGGAAGAGATACGGGGAAATTTTTGTTATAATTTTTTTTTTAAATACATTTACATTTTAATGAATTTGCTTAATTAATTGCCTCGGCTTAGAAACAAGTTTTTTTTATATAAAAAGGAGTTCACTGTATTTCACCAAAGGCATGGCATATGTTAGAACGTGGATGATGATGCAATACCTATACCGAGTGAGTTAAAATGTGCGCAACGAATGCTAAGGTCAATAACAATTATCTCATTTTGCTTAGCTAAAAAATTGCGTCACCTTTTTTCGAAAACACATAAAATTTTTCTGCTATCATTTCTCTCAGCAAATTTTCCGCTTCATTGGTTTTTGTATAAACAAATTAGCTTTGTTCTAAGGCATGTGTAGTGTATGCCGTCGAGCACGTGCGCAGTTTTAAAACTTGAAATGAATGTTTCAAAGTTTTGTAAATGTGCGCATGCAATTTGCAAGCTGTTAACAACAAGCGAATTTTAAATGCTAAGCGTATGTCACTAACACGTGCTTCAAAGTATTACACAATGGAACAAGTAAAACTGCTATACCCACATTTGTAGAGGACAAAATACTATTATACAGTTTTATAGCATTTAAGAAAAAATCTGTTACACAGTTTTGAGATAACATTTTAGTTTTTTGTTTTCAATATAAAATTCCCATAATGAGAGTTATATTATAATACAAGCCTACTAACTTCTGGATGAGGTAACCAACCCGTATAACACTTTTTAAGTACATCGACTGCATACAAAATCTAATTATAAGAATTCATTTTGTTTCCATGCAACTGCACAAAACTCAAGACAATTGAATTGAAAATAAATTTCCTGCCGCAATTACAATATAACAATAAGCTTGCAATATAAAGAAATGAAAAAACAAAAACAACGAAAACGGCTGCAGCATACCAATCACTCGAGTGGACGTTTTCAACAAAAAAATCTCATAAATATGAGGCGGATGTTGAATACCTGGGAGAATTCATCCGTGAACTTTTTGCATCAAACGCGGAAACTACCCGACCAACCGACAGGTCGGGCGAAAGGAAGTATAAAAAACACGATGTGATTGATATTAATTGCTGAACACAATCTTGAGGGGTCCAAGGCATTAGCTGCAAAAATATATGCTGGTGTTTTATGCTTCCTCGAGAGCAACTCTTGAACGGTGGCTCTGTCGGCTTGGCTTGGTGCATTTTAACGAGAAGGGGTTCCGATTTGGGGTTCCGTGGTGATTTACTTAACTGAAAATTACTGGGAGTGAATTGCTAAGTGACGGTATGGAGGAAGTTGAACTGGTTTTTGAGAAATAAGGGGGTAAGGTACGAGTTTACGTCAATTAACATGTTTATTTGAATTGAATGGAATAATCAACGTTTTTTATCGCCTACCTATAGCATGTTTAATCCCTTGCTTCGTTGCTTCTTCGTTAATGAGAACTTATGGGATTTTATGGAAAATGAATAATTGCGCATGGCAAGTGCATAAGAAATGGATAATTATAGCATAACGGCTAATTATAGAATCCTTTCTTCAGTCGAGCGCAGCTGAAATTACTAATTTTTCATTTTGAAAAAATTATATAATACATAGCACGCTATGAAATGTATGCTTAAAATAATTTTTTCAAGCATACAAGTACATCAAAGCTTGCTCATCGAATAATTTTTAAATTCTTCCCTTTGCTTTGTGTCGCACTAGTGCAAGAAACTTAGCAAGGGAATCAACAGGCATAAGGTCACGTATAAGAATGTTATATTCATGAGGAGTAAGCCAAGTCGATGTCGAACGAATATTGCGTGTTGATGATGACGAGCGTTGTTTTAATTTTGCAAATTTATAAATCTGAACTTCTCGACCCAAATCGACGTCAAACGAATGCGATATTTCGAATGTCGTTGCAATTTAGGGAATTCGTCATATTGAACTTAGCTCAGTTCATCGAAATCGATGTCGAACGAAAACGACGTATCAATTTCGTCGGTTTAATTTCGAGTAATTGAAAAAAACACTTCATACGTCATTTTAATTTGTCGAATGTAAAAGATTTAATGTCGGCATTTTGTTTTCTATTGGGTCCCATTATGGAAGTCCAATTTAGTCGACTCGACTGACAAAAACACATATTCAAAGCTGAGATACTAAGAAAATTAGTGTCTTTGCTAGTCGAGTCGACCAAAGTCGACTTCCGGAATTGAGCCCAGTAACTTCCGAGAAGTCGAGATCCGCGACATAAAAGTCCACTTCTTACGCCACACATCTTGGTGCATTGCAAAACATTGTAAGCTTTCCCGGCAAGCTTTACAAAGTTATTCAGGTAATTCCATAAATAATTTTTCACACAATTCAAAAGTTCAGTGCGCTCAGACCACAGATATCGTGGTCGACTTCACTACTCGTGATTTTGCTTTTTAATGCGCACAAAATTAACGTATTATTTTCATATTTTTAATTCCTTTCATTTAAGTATTTTGCTGTTAGTATTGTAAATTTTCGTAAATCGAATTTAGTCGAAGCAAATTCAATAGCTGCATTCTATGTAAAATTCCTATAGGAATCCTATACATGAAATCGATTAAACTCGAAAAAAGATACACACTTCCACCCCTGAATTACTTTTAGGATTTAAGGAATAACATTAAGACACATTTCTGTCAAAGAAACCTACGACTTAACCTACGTTATTTCTAACACCGGAAACGACACACACAAATTTAATTAAAAAACAAACAAATGATGGGATGTACCCTGAATTGCAATTACAACTGATCAGTAAGTTAATCTCTACTAAATTTGCAAACGAAACTGGACGTGAATTAGTTAAGGTCTAAAAATAAAATACATCTCCAGAGTTTGCATAATGACCGTCTGTCTGCCTTTTTTATATGCATGTTAATTTGCTGAAATTTCGCCATAAATGATTGCAATTTGTTCTTTAAACAAACTTGAAGGTGATTCATGGAATTTATTCGCAAGACTTTATTCGAATCTTTAATCTAATTCTAATACATATGGTCAATCAAGTTCAGATTATACAAGTCAACTAATTCGAATTCTAATTCAGCTTTGAATCTTGCAACGATTCAAACCAATTTCACTTCTTTCTTTTTTAAATTTTATTTAGCATTCGAAAATAGAAGCAGTTTTGAACCTTCTTCTCGCAGAGTTAAAAATTTCTATTAAACATTTTAGAGTTTGGTTGTAATAAAATAAAATGGCCTAACATATGTACAATACACCCATACGTAAAAAGGTAAGGTCGAAATATTCTAAAATTATTCATTTGTTTTTGTAATGTTTCAGTGGGCCTGGCCTCATTTTGTCATTTTATATTCGACACGACTAGCAAATACACATTTTCAAGACTGATATGCTAGACAAGTAGGTGTTTTCTCTAGTCGAGTCAAATGCAAAACAACACTCATAATGATGCAGTAACGATTTTAAATTTAATTCAGGCGTCGCGTTTCATAGCTCCACTGGATTCTTCGAATCCCCAATTGCATTGTTGATTATTACGAAAGTAGCAATTTGGAAACACGATCCAGAAAAAATACTTGCAATAACTGTAGGGACTAATAAAATTAATCAATACATACTAATACATTTGTCTATGGCTCCGTAAACCTACACGATATCCAAACTCGCGACTATAGCCTACCGTAGCCCAAACGGGCAAGTCCCGACTTTGGACTAGTCCCGATTGAATTGATGCCTAAGCCTGATATTTCCTGGTCCACTTTGTATCATTTACACGAGCAGCCCTGATTTTGAATTACAACCGGTTTCTACTCCTGATTTGGGACTGTCGTGTATACATAGTCTATGTCAGTCGACTGCAATATGACCGATACCGTGTTACCAAATGCAAATTTATCAATATCGACAGAGATCGACATCGAGTCGACATTCCAAATACGGCCTCAGGTCCAGAGTTAATAATTTTAGTACGAATACCACTCTACTAATCAAGACCACCCCATTCATTTCTGATATACTTAAAAAGTTAAAAAAAAAAACTATAAGAGAATGCGAAAAATTGTCTTTTTCACTCGAACAAAAAATGTACTCATAAAAGCTACTCCCTGGTACGAATACCGTTCGTCAGAAATATCAAAACAGTACAAACAGAGTGTAAGTGTTAACAAGAACTCAAATTAAGCAAACCAATAATATAAACAAAATAAAAAGAAAACAAACAAAAACAAAACAAATGCAGCCCTTCTCGAAAAAAGTTCAGTTCCACCAAACTGCATGCAATTACTCAAGATTTCCCGAACATTTCAAAATGCCTTTTAGAGAATTACACAAAAATGTCTCATTTCCATTTCACCATACAACAAAATTTGATGAAACATTATTCAGAAAATCTCGTCACCGTCCGGCAAGGTGATTAAATCATAAAGAAATAAATCCATGGAATACAATGAGACATCACATACAACACCATAACATCACGTAATTCGAAAATAATCAACAAATGATTTCAACAATTGTATGCACCCAAAGTCAGTAGGAGCGAAAAAGTGACTAGTGGCAGTTTGTAATGAGCCAGATGTAAACAATGTGACGTGTTCGCGGAAGTCACAAGGCACATTTCGTCATTGAAGCGAGGTGATTACGTTTTATTTTCAAGTTAGCAAGGCTTTATCACGTTCCATTACGAATTACGAGTCAGAATGGCACCGCAGAATTTTATGTTTGTTCTTCGAACTTGTGACGTTATCAGTTGGAAAATTTTGGGTTTTCGCGTGATGTTGGTTGAGTCATATTAAATGAAAAATCACTCAATTGATTTCACAAGAAATAATGACTAGTTAAGAATTTTGGTTTCGTGCTAAAAAAAAAAGCTAAGAGGAGAACCGAAGGTATCAAGGCAATGCATCTTCTGAAATTAAGTATGATCTTCAAAAAACTATTTGAAAACTGTTCACGCATGTCGATGCCGACGACAATGCGAATAACAACAATAAGTACGGAGTTGCAAAACAATTTGCAATAATATAATTATTTTGTGAAGGTATTGCATGTTAAAAATATACCGGGCTGCTATTTGCCTAACCCTAAGTAGATTTTGTTTCAAACAGAAGTTGCGAGCTCAATCTGCTATATCTCGCAAACTCTTATTTTTGTTAGAATCTGTTTTTTTAAACTAACAATAAGAGGATGTACTTTTCGGTAATATCGTCATTAGATTAAAGAACTTAAATGTTTATTTGTGAAAAAAAAATATGAACGGAAATTGGAGCTACCTCCCAGATATATTTCAGTTTTAAAAAATTCTGGGGTCCAGACCAGTTGACCCCGTGTGATATTCCAGAGATGGAGATGGTGCAATGCTCAATGAAACATTCTTAGGACAATGAATCAATCTCTAGTCTAGGATCAGTTCTTGCAAACAAAACGATTTATCAATATATTGCTTTTTGTCAGTGTTCGCGTTTCAACATCGCCTTTTTTAATGGTCATTTTCGATATACGTGTCTAAATAAGTAAGTAGATGAAAAGAATATTTCCAAAACACACTTAATAAATTTCGAAAACTTTCGCAAAATTTTGAAACCTATAAACGATTTTTTGCAGTAATTTTTTAAATCATATTGGTTCCTATTGTGGAATCCGTGTCGGCGAATATGCAAATGCTGATCTGTTTCGGAAATTTAGGAAAGTATATTTCAAATCAACATACTCGTACTCGCCGACGGATTCCGCTATAGGTCCCCTTATTTTTTTTTAACTATATCCCTGTCTGTCAAAGTGCTAAGCCCATAGAGGAAATACTTGCATAAGGGTTAAATATCCCCATCGCCAATTAATCAGACACAAAAATAATATCGCTATTAAACAAAGGTTTCCCCGAAAAAATATATATTACACCGAATAGAAAAATATAACTATCACTAAAATTCGTTGAATGCTTCTGTTGGAAGAAACTGAACAGATTGAAATTTGTGACAGAATAAAGGATGCTATTCAGAAGACAACGGCCAGTGTGCACGGAAGTGTCGATGTCAACTCCTAAACTGACCTTTTATAATTTGATGAACCTTTTGGGTTGAACTGTACCGTTACTCCTGAAAACGAAACGAAGAAGCGCGATGCTAATGCTACTCTGCAACTTTAAGTCGTTTCTACCGTTTCGTTTGACTATTTCGTCTCAATTCGGTTTAAGGAGAAAGGCCCCTGATCTCAACATTTCTGAATCGAGCTCGTCGTGAAATTGTTTGGGCGTATTTAATTAAGAAATGAATAGATGTCGACGCATCGTGTCGATGGAAATTTCCATTGCTTTCTTATCAATCCTGCAAGTATACAGGAATGATCACATGGATGTATAAGGTATATAAATAGGGGATTTCTAATGGAGTTGTCAGACAGCCAAAACCAACTTTAATGTCTATTAACTTAGCATGTCGTACCTACTTAGTATAGACTAGTCGATAATGTGGTCGACAACAGCCAACAGCCGAATTATGAACTTTTTGTTGCCCAATTTCAAACTACATGTCTACACTAATCGACATCGAGTCGACATACTTAACAAGGATCTATGACAAGACGTTTTTGTTCTCTCACATGATTGCACCTAATTTGATCTACAAATCTATGTTTCGTCGTTTCCTTAACTGCGATTGTCAGGTTTGGTTTATTATTTCAATTCAAAGTACCTACATAGTACATATCTAAAAAGAAATACGCATAGCCGTCTTAATGATATTCCGCAGCCAGTTCCGCTCTTTTAACGTTCAATAAAGAAACACTGTAGAGTCGGAATGCAAAAATAAACACAAATTTGATACCCACGCCTCATGGAAGACAAAACGTCCTCAAAGATAACATTCCGTGCCCAATGCCCACAACACAAGGCACTTATTGACTGACATCAATAACCGGGAGAAGAGACGCTATCGACAGTGCGTCGTGGTGACGTGCCTTAATGCGCCATTGAATTGCTAATCAAGCAGTTAACGCCAGACTGCTACAAAACCCCCGAAGACTTGAGCGCATCGAACGAGCGAAAAAAAAATTCTCTCCTTCAAATAAATCTCGCAGCTTGATCCCGCCTTATCGCGTTCACAGTTCAGGGCGATTAGTGCAAAAACTTTATATGTTTACTGTGCAGCATTTGTTTTAAAGTCAACACAAAACCGGTCTTTGTGCCCAGGAAAGTTAAGCCAAAACGAAGTAAAAATGGGGAAATTCACGAAATCTAGCCCCACATTGCCCCCAAGACGGTGTCGTCCACCTGCATCTGAAATTTCTGGCTTAAAACCACAAAAAAAACCAGCAAGGCGGGCCAAAGACGGTGCTTCGCGAAAAGAGATAATTCCGCGAACGTCGCAAAAAAGTGCTCACCTTGCACGCTAGGGTATCGCCGGTTCTGATGTCCACACACTCGTAGAAGGAGCTCCCGGAAATTTGATTGAGGAGCAAGTAACGATCCCCGAGGAGCGGGGCATTGGCGGCAACCAGCTCAGCATCACTTGCAGAAACGCTGGGGACCCGGTCATTTCCGGTGGCTGCTGTGTTCACTGGAATCTGACCAGTAATACTAGGGACAACGGATATAGAATTGTTCCCAGATTGACGCTTCTGGTGAACAACTCGCAAGGAGTTGCCCAGTTGGTGGGTGTGCATCGATACCGGGGAAGCAAGAAGGGCTTTGATATTGCCCAAATTGCTGATCCCACTAAGATGCTGGACTCCAGCGCTGACTGAGGTGCTGATGTAGCTGGCCGACTGTGACGCTATATCCATTTCTGAGGGTAGACTAATCCTTTCTTCTTAAAACACTTAAACTATCACAGAACTCTTCAAGAATTTCTCAGAATCTCACAGTGCGATTTCACACTATCTGGCGAACTTTCATGTGCACTCGGAACAGCGAATCCTCCAATCGCGAACGTTCCAGGAATACTATAAGTCGAAGTCGCAGCTCAGCACGTGCCGTTATATCCGGCTGGGAGTGAATTCACGGAACGAACGTTACGAGTCGACGGATTTCATTCAACTAACCGAGCCGGAGCTCACTCGCAGCCTGCTAGCACTGTTGGGGCATTTCAGAGCCAAGCTGAACTGAACTTGAATTTCTTGAAGGTATTTGGACGCGTCGTAGGCAAGTCGACTTCGACGAAACTTCGACTATCTCCGCAGCAGAGATAACCGCGCTTGGTCCGCTTACCCGCGAGCCCCCTTCCCAAAAACGGTTGCTTGGGTGCACGCCGCGGAATTTTTATTTCAATCATCTTTTTAGCGAGAGCAGTACACATATTATGTACGCTGAGGTGCTAAGCCCGGAATGGCAACCCTGTCTGGGAGGGGAATTTCGCATCACCTCCCGAGAAGTCCCAGTACCAGTACAGTCGCCTCACCGAAAACAAAGTTGGCGTCATTCATCTGATGCCGAGCAGTAGCGTCTCTGGCTGGCGTGATATTTTTGAATTGCCAACGACCAGCACGTGGAGACGCTTCTTTCTTCATTTTTGGCGAAGGCAAGGCGTCCCGCTTTTCCCTGTACTCCCAAGTGCTGCAACTAAGCAATTGCCAATTGCCATCCCTTTCCACGAGATACTGTATAGTGTTCAGCGCACAAACTGTACGTAGTCTGCAGTATGTACATTATGCAACCATGCCATGCACTCGGGTTTGGGTAGGTATGCTCCCAGGGGACAAACAGGATTTGTCGGTTATGAAATGTGTGCGCAACCAAAGCCTTCAGGATTGCGATAGACAAGTACAAACATAAGTCGGCAGTTCGGGGTGGAATGGAATCCTTTTCCCGATGCGTAGGACGTCACCACCTGGATTGGTTTGGTGCGCACCAGTTCTGATTTTGCTCCTCGTTTTCCTGACTCTCAGGTAAAACGAGGGTTGTTGGAATTCTGTTGTCTCTGGTGCCGGGCATGGAATTGGACATAGCGTTGCGTTTCACGCCAGCCAGGACAGGAGGCATCTTAGTGGGTAACCGGTTTTCGCGTTCTTGCACATTTGTGCACTGTGCCGGGCCTGCACTTCAGGAGTACAGCCGAGCACAAACAGATAAGATTTTTTCGAATTTCCTGGTAAAACTCTAGCGAAACGATAACTAAAATGCGTACGCATGCGCTGATGACTTGGGGCCGGTTAAATTTGAATTGTAGGTACGCGTGGCTTCAGTTCTTGAGATGTGAGGGATGCGATGCCGTGATGTGGGGTCGCTGACGATTTTTCTGCCCTTTGAAAGGGTTGTTTGCAAATTAGCCTGCAATTCTACTTACATATGAATGATAAAGAGTTTTTAGGATAAAGTTGTTTCTATTATCATCAGACTGCGGATGATATGCAATTTAATGAAATATACATATATACCTACATTATGTACATACAAAACATTTGAACGGAAATTATTTTTGAAGTGTCGGTCGGACCCATATGTAAATTAGTTTTTGGCGTCATGTGCATTTTTCGAAGTCGCGTCATGGGGGTCTCTCTCTGTAATTGCATAAAATCCGCAGTCTAGTCATTCCTGCTTAGAACGTGAAATATCATGAGTTAGGCTTAAAGACGATGTTGGTAATAAGTAATAATAGAAGTGTTTGCGTTGAGTCCTAAGATTAGACGTATATTCGGTATTTAGTTGATGATTACTCTATAAAAATATGGAAGTACATATCATATAGGTACAGGGTAATTTGCATATAGTCCAGGAAAATAAGCATTTGTTCGGGACACTGAATCATCCAGCAAACCAATACGATTTTCGCGAAGTACTAACCTATTTATTTTCCACATTGTAACTTTAATAAATGATGTTTTATCTTAGTAATAAAATATTTATATGATTTATTTTGTGATTTAACGAATAATTTTAAAAAATATGATTTTCATCAACAAAATATTATCAATAAAAGTTGAAAATAGGTATTATGTGGTTGTCAACCAAAAAACCAAAAAAATTGATTCGTAAAAAAAAAAGATTTTTGTTAATTGTTTAAACAAAATACGTTGTTTATTTATGTCTAGATTCATAAACAAATACCATATTTGTAATGTGTTCGAGAAGCTACCTCAAATTAAAAAAAAAAACATCAAAAATATATATATGTTCAAGGAAAAAAGCTATTCCATTTGTTTATATGGTAAAAATGACTGCATTTTTGTAAAATCTATTTCCAACAAAAAAAATTATTTTTTTGTACATCTAATGAAATATTTTGAAAACATAAGTCTTTCCCTTTAATATCACACTGACAAAACCGAAATTTTTTTTGAAATGTGCGTAGAGTGGTGTTGCAAAAAAACAGTCTTCCGGATAAACAAATTGAATTTTGCAAAAACTATCCAAAGAATCGGTTTCAAATTTTTAACACTTATTCAGTACCACAAGAGCTACCTATTTACGAGGATTTAAGTTTTCAAATACATTTTACAATAGTTATTGTTAATTGAATATTTAGCTATTTTAATTGTAAATTAGAAATTATCTAAGCAACAAATTGACATTTTCAAAATCGATTTTGGCCAAGTTGTCGGTTTTTGCATTACCTATAAGATGATTGCAATAAATTACTGTTAAAACTATTTATTTAAACCTGGTAAGTAAAAATGTGCTAAAATTTCACTTTTTTCACTTTTAATTGTTTATTACTCGAAAACGCCGGCTAACCAGGAGTGGCAAAAGTATAGGTATTATTGCTATAGTTTAGTACTTCGCGAAAATCGTATTGGTTTGCTGGATGATTCAGTGTCCCGAACTTGCTTTTTTTTGCTTATTTCCCTGGACTAATAAGCCTAATATGTTTAAAGCATTTTCCTGATGCTGATATTAGCGGCGTCCGAGGCATGTAAAATTTAATATTTTTTTCATGCATCTTAAGTTATGTTTTATCTGTATTCAGAAAACCTTAAGAAATTTTCAATGGAATATCAATCTGTGGGGGAGACAATTGAATTAAAGTTTTTACTCTTTTTAAAATTATTGATAAATTGATCACCTTTATCTGGAACACGATCTTTTTCGCCAACCTCTGAATATTTCTTCTGAGTAAAAATTTCCTAAGTTCCAATAAATATACATATGAATGTAGCTGGTCTGTGTGTCCCCCAAAATAATATTTCTTTTTAAACTTGCTAAATTGAATAAATTTTTACCATAGTAATCCTCCGTCCACGCGAGTCTTAATTTGTCCGGACTATAAAAATTTCGTAAAATTAAGGCCACCCGGTGGTCTAGAATTTTCAAAAAATCTTTTTTTTTTCTTTAATATTTGGAAAGTGTGGTCTTTTGAGAATATACTGTTAAACTTTTGTAATGATATTGACAGTATTTTAGGTTCTACAGCCTTTTTAGCAGGTAGCGAACGGTTGATCCGCCTATGAATGGAATCATACTAAAAACTTTAAACTCATTTATCTCGAAACTACTTTTTTCTGCACTGCGGGATGAAACAAAAAGAAACTATTCATCCGAATAATCTCAAATTTTAATATGTTATTCAGTACACCAGTGGCTATGGCCGGGACCACCAAATTTTTTTTATTTTAATAACTTCTTATTTTTTACGTAAAAAAACTAACGAAAAATAGTCTCTTTTCGATATTCAAATTTCAAAACGCGCTATTTTTGTCAAAATAATTTTTTTCCCATTTTTTGTTGGTTTCGGCGATAGCTACAGTGATATAGATTTATAATTTCCATATACTTTATTTTTCAAATAAGTGACAAAGCTAAAAATTCACCCGCAGCCCAGGTTCATTTTTTTGAGGGGGTCATCTTCAGCGCCATTATTTAACTAATTGAAATTTTTTTTTTTTAATTATAAAAATATGTTTGTATGCCTTTTGAGTATTATAATATACCTACAAAGTTTTAATATCTTTGTTCATTATTTTCACCTTAAAAAAAAAGTTTGAAAATTCCCTTAAATTCAAGGGTGCTAGACCACCGGGTGGCCTTAATGTATTTTTTTTAAATGAAGGAGCAGAGTAAAAAAATATGTTTTACTACTTGTTTTGATTTTTGTATCCTCATATACCAACACATTTTGTAATGATATTTCAAGTAATTATTATCCAGGATGACCCGTTTATACTGTGCCAAAAAAAAAATTCAGATAGATGGCATCATCTCTCATTGTTTAAAAAACTATAGTGCAGAAAAAATCTTTATTCTATAAGTTATGATTTGTTTTACAACAACCTATTCGAAAATTTTCTATACTTTGCTATACTTCTATAAAAGGGATCTGTTTTAGGTTGGGTGTTTTATATAGGACATCTAGTTTTTTTTATAGTCCCCGGAAGGGTTGTTCTCGAGTTGTCTTGAAAAGAAAGTACAAAAAAAACATATTTTTTTGGATTTTTTGACATTTTGATTTTCAAAATTTTTCCACTTTTTCAACTGGCGCATATACAAATCATAACTCCTTAAGCCATTCCGGAGGCTGAAAACTATTTAATACATTTTAAATGAAATTTGAAAAGGAAGTAGTGTAGTCATCCAACTATTAAACAATGAGCCACTTTTGTGCTTATTACTCGACTGTTGCAGTTTTACAATATTTGTTATTTCAAATGTTTTTAAATTTTAGGAAAAATTTTAATTTTAAAAGAAGTGCTATTTAAAAAAAATGTACTGCCGGATATATGCTTATAATCTCGAATGCCTAGATTAACTAAGTTCCCTAGTATATTCGCAGTATATGTTGAAATTTTTGCGATTTAGTCTATGATATATGTATGTATTCCCACTTAACATATAGACTATTTGATATTTTGACAAAGTACGAGGTTTCAAAATGGCGGCTCCAAGATGGCTACCGATAAATTTAAACTTCAAGGGATTACTCTGATACTCCGCATTAGAAGGTTTTCGGGGTCACTGATTTCGAATCTGCTATCAAGATATCCACTTTCAAAATGGCGGATCTGATATGGGGACCGAAATTCCTCAATTTTAAGCAAATTTCAATGAAATTGAATACAATGACGCCTTTGGGGTTCCAGAATTCAAATCCACCAAAATTCAAGATGGCGGATCTAAAATGAATGTCGAAAGCGTAAAAATTTAAGAGATTTCCACGAAACTCGCCACTAGGTCAATTTTAGATATGCTGATTTCAAATCTGTTGCATATTTCTAAATTCAAATCCAATCCTTCACTTTTCAGCAAAATTTATGAAAATGAATATAACGGGATATGGATTTCACATTTGCCAAAATTGAAAATGGTGGATCTATAATGGCTACCAAAGTTCTTAAATCAAGAGGGTTTTGGAGATTCCTGGCTTCAAATCTGCTAACAATATTACAAAATCAATAAGAGTTCTAGGATTTCTTAACTTACATTAATTACAAAGATTAGGGAGTTTCGATTACAATAAAACAATATTTTCGGGTGAACGATCTCAAAACTTCTGTATACAAATAATCGATTGGAAATTGTAATATATTAAATGTGCAAATAGGATCATTAAAGTACGGACAAGCTAGCCATGCGAAGCCAGGTAACTCAGCCAGTTTTTAAATTTCGCTGGTTAATTTGACTATTCCACTTTTCGCATTAACTAGGAGTAAGATTCCGTTTAAGCTTCATAATCTTTTTCTGCTGCAACGTATTATAAAAGCAACGCAACGGAGTACCTTATCTTCTTAAGTTATTTATTGTAATTGCTTATTATCATGACGATTAATTAAATTGGGTAATGTGTGATAATACTGTACGTTTAACTGAAATCCCTACAACGTACTGTTTTACTGTTTATATTATAAATCTGCCTGATTTCAGATGAACTGAATCTGATAATGAGTTATCTTGGCAACGACGCAACATTGGGAAATTCACATGCCCGTCATTAAAAACATTGTGACGTAAGCAACTTCGTATATTTGTTAATGAAAATATTTCTTTAACTTTTACAACGAATGGCGCATGCGGCATTGGAGTTCTATACTTGGTAGAGGATGACGCAAGTCACGGAATGATTCGTAGATTAATTAGGAGACAAGTTATGTGGTCTAAGACCAATTCTTACAATAACCGAAACTAGATGAATGGCGTGGCGTTGTCCGTAGCATAAAAGGTTAGGTTTGATGGTTAAAATGGATCTTCGCATTTATTTGTAGAATTGCTCATCAGACGTTAAAAATGATTATAATCAACTTCTTATGCTTTGTACGCTGATAATCTTATTATTACAATAAAAACGTCTGGAACTGACCATTTTCTCATTGTATGTACAGTACATACCATACATATATGAAAAATCCTAAGTTTTGACACCTCTACAGAGATCAGTTTTTCTAGTCTAAATTCGATTCTGCAAAGGAGCTGTCAAGTTTACGACGGAACATCCTGCGTACACTGGAATTTCTGTTGTCCTGTACCAATCAATGGAATCAAGTCATTAAAACCAATTTGCGTAATTTATTAACAAATGTACAGCTACTCCGCGCAATTGCACTGTGCCAGTTTGCATTGTCTTCCGTTGTTTTGACATCGTTGCCTACACTGCTAGAAAAAAAATGTAATCTTTCAAGCAAATCTCTCACTGCCTATTCAAGGAACAGATCTCTGTAGGTAGAGTTTAAGGGATCTACCCTCTTTTCGGAGGGAAAAAAAGGTTAATTGCAATAAATTTTTCGATAGGTTTAAATTATGAAAATTGATAAAAAAAGTATTACACTCAAAAAATACACTATCGAACTATATTATAATAAAAAAATTTTTTTATTCATTTTTGTGAAATTTTAAGCATGGAACTGCTGGTCGAAAAATGATCCAAAAAACGAGAGGGGTGTGCGGCGTTGATGAAATATCCGAGATGCATGGTCGGAAAAAAAAGCAAGGAGTTTTAGGTTCAATATATTAATAGCTATAGCGCATCGGAAGCGATTTTTGATTTTTGAAAAATTGACAAAATGGCGGACATTTTTTGAAAAACTACGAAAAAAACATGTTTTTTTTCACCGTTTTTGGCCAAAAATAAATTTTAAAATCAAAATTTTGAAAAACCCCCTCGATGCGCTATACGTAGCTGTAGTCATAAAGAATGTTTGGTAAAAATTTGGTGAGAATCGGTTCGGTAGTTTCCGAGATTACATCAACGCGGTGTCCATAAACGTTATTTTGCAAAAAACGCGATTATAGTTTTGTTAATGACATCGTAAAAAATTTCACCTAAGCCTAATCAGCGATGCCTGGACCATACACTATGCCTTCTTCTTCCTCAAAATGCACAATTTCATCCAAAGTAGCGTTCCTGCGATATGTTCTGGCTTCCTTGGAGGCATCAGTGATGCGTCGGCCGCACGCCGCACTTCTCGATTATAAACAAACGCGCAGAGATGTTGTTATATCAAAATTCTAAACTCGACTAATTTTGAGACAAAAATACAGTTACACTTCTCCGATCTTTATAACATTTTAATATGATATTTCTGTATATACATACTTTACGAAAATGCAATAAAAAAAAATCGCTTAAATCCCTTAAACCGCCATAAGATGCTTGTGCGCAAAATTTCAGCTCTTTGGCACAACATCTTTTATGGTCAACACGTTTTAATCTGTTCAAATATATGTATAGTGAAGAACTTCATTTTTATATGGCAGCACTACTAACAATTTGCCTGATTCTGTCCACTTTCCAAATTTATGTTTGCACGTTATATAAAATTTTTTCGCATACTGGCAGTATCTAAATACAAAGGGAGACTAAAAATGTTTGTATGGAAGCCCTAGTAGGGAGTTGCTCGATTTGCTCATTTTTGAACTTATTGTTATATCTATAAAATTTTAAAATGGCCGTGTACAAAATTTCAGCTCTCTAAGTCAACGCGTTCTCGAGCTATCGTCCGAACGGATGGATAGGCGGGCATTCAAATATTTAAATTATTTTTATAATAAGAAAATGTGTCCAATCCATTGTTTTCTATCATAATTATTTGTGAGTGCTACAAATGGAATGACACACTTAGTATACCCTATAGATTTCATCTCAGGTATAACAACCGCCCCGATCTCACTTCAAGCCGCGAACAAGTTAATAAAAATTGTTTTTAAAATTTATCCATTTTTTACTGATTTGATAAGAATAACACCTAAGTTCTAAAACTATTTTCCAAAACCGTTACCATTTTCTATTTATAAATAAAATTCATAAAATATTTTGCATCGGATATTTCGGGTATAAAAATACCCATTAATATCTCTCACTCACAATCAGTGCAGAGAAGAAAATCCAAATTCATTCATTATAAATTTGTAACCGACTGTAAACGACGCCAACAGACATTTCATAAAATGCCTCGCTACAGCTTGGGAGCGTCTGACTGTTTGCACATTTCATGCAAAACCGAAAACCCCCACTCTTTCGATCGTGCGAGCTGGCTGGTAACAGTTGTTTTTCTCCCAAGCGATCTTGAACTCGATCGTACGAACGCACACATTCGCCTTCCCAATCAAGGGCGACGCGACTGTACTATACACGTTCACCATGCAACATATACAAGCGGATCATTTATATACATTGACAAGTGGGAATGAATCGTACAGGGTGCTCTTTAAAATCGGCGTGATCACTTTTGCTTTTCTCAACGTTAAATTTGGGGTAACGCTTTGAAACTTGTTTTTGGGAAAGTAGAATTATTTGGGGCTTGGCCTCCTTTTGCACTGAGCAATAAATTCTATTTTTGGGGCCAGCTAGTTGAAAACAACTTCGGGAAATTGGACATTTTCCACGTTTTAAGTTTAACTACATTTTTCGAGTAGAACTGTTTGAAAGGAAGCGAGTATGGTGGATGATAAATTGATTGGTTTGAATTCAAGAAACAAAATTTATTAGTTTTTGCTGGACGTGGGGAAGTAAGAATTTACACATTATGGTTCTCTCCGTTAATTGTATTTTTCCCTGAAAAGTATTTTCTCGTCAGTAAAAAGAAGATTAAAATTACTCGTTTGCATTATTGCTACCCGCCCCAAGGCATTTTATCGATACCGTCTTGCCATTTACTTATTCACTTGTGGACGAATAGCTTTTCAAAATGTATAACATGATAAATAAAATTGAAAGTGAAAAAAATTATTTCTCTAAAATGGTTAAACTAGGACATTTCTTATTTGAATCACTTGGAAGCCAATCTAGTTGGCAAATGGTAATGAAGTTTTTCAAGTTGCATGCCATGCCCACAATCAGCCCTCATCCCTCCATGACCTGCTACAAGTGCTTTTCGTATGTCGACTGCAGAATTTTAGGAATTCATTGATAGCAGGTAAAAGGATTTACGTTTACATTTACGATCTACCGATCGTTGCTCCTTTTCTAATTCCACGAAAGTTGTAAATATTATGGGACACACGCTGGAAATAGTCGTTTAATGGTGCCCTTCGTGGCTAACCCAAGTGATGAAGTAATATCCAAATTGAAGTAAGCGAGGGTTGGTTATACAAATTTTTGGAATTTTCTTAATGGGTATTATATTGGGGTAAAGGAGGCGTCCACGTGCTACGAATTTTGTAAGTTAAATAGGCGTGCGGCTATTACCTGACGACGTCTGCCTTTTGTTTTAAAGTTGAAACGAACAGCAGTATATTTTTCTCGAAGGGGATTAACGAAAACTTACTATAATTTTATTTTCGCAATTTGACTATTTCTAGGAAAGGTTGGTGGTGAAATATTATTTTCCTTATTTTGTCATCGTGTACTATAAGGGGATTATCTTTTGGAATTTTTGTTCTGGGAAATATGCGGCAATTGTTGAGAAGAAAAATAGGAATGCATGACTCATCGCATAGATTTAAAAATTTCTTTGCAAAATGTGATCTATGAAGACACTACGTATAATAAAACCGATTGTACCGATGAGACGTTTTTTCAATTAATTCGTTAAAAATAGTTATTATAAAACTTGAAGATCATACGATTCTCTACATTTTTTATAATACTTTTATTTTTGGTAGGATCAATATTTTATGAGCTATAGCGTATTACATATGTAAATGTTGAATATGACAGCTGCTATCGCAGGAATCACAGGGTCTTTCAATAAGGATGTTCGACTTTTAAATATAAATGAAACTAGTTGTGTATGCGATATCCACTCGTATTTGCATGATCTCGGTGGCCAGTTAACAGTCGCCCTCAAATCGCTCATGCAGAATATCCATCGTGGCATGCGGTATGTGGCACTAAGCGCCGTGTTGTTGGAACCACGTGCCGTCGATTTCCATATCATCCAGTTTAGGTCACAAGACTTTCCTTACTCCTTCCTGCTAAATTTGATAACACAGCCACAAAAAAAAAGTGGGGTATACTTTTGATGCGATATGTTATATCCGTAGTAATTTGGCCTGGTGATCACGAATCCTTGACCAGAATTGAGCCATCACGTCCTAATTTTGTTCTAACCTCCAAAAAGTGGGTTAAAAACAGAGAAAATCGTGGAGTAAAATTCGTAAAAAATTTATTTTTAACATTTAAACCTATATTCATATGAATTGAGACCTGCTGAGCACGAATCCGTCACCAGAATCAGAACATGATGGCTCAATTCTGGTGACGGATTCGTGCTCAGCAGGCCAAAATACTACGGATATGACGTATGGCATCAAAAGTAATCCCCACTTCTTTTTTTTGTGTGGCTGTGTAATCCAACAAATAAGCGCCTAACATGATGTTCTAATTCTATGGAATCTGCCAATAATTTGCAAGTAAAGAACACAAATCGTGTGAAATTCCTCTGTATTGATTTAATTCTATTTATATGAATTTGATAAGGACACCATATTATAGAGGCATTTTCAAGAACAGAACGTACTAATGCGAAATAGTTTGACAAGGGTATGAGGGGATTTAAAGTCTTTAGTATTCCGTTTTAAAACTCCCAAAGCCTGAAATGCCTTTGTGACAACAAATTCAATATGGTCGATCAGTAAATAACATATTCGTTCTAATGATTATCTTTTACTTGATAAAGCAATATGTATCTGGCTTAAATCGAAAAGTAATCTTCTGCCGAATATCATCCTGAGAGGAATCCTCCCCAGCCCCTTGACATTTTCCAAAGAATTGTAAAAAATTTCTAAGTTTTAATCCAACCCAAGAGAAGACAGTTGTGACAGACCACTGACGAAATATGTCGGAACAAATTGCAAAATTCTTGCAAATTTACTAAGAATATTTTGCATATAAGGAGTAAAACCCTTTAGAGTTGCACTATGTGAAAACACTTTCCCGTAGCCATTATATATTCCAAGTAAAACAAATTTTTTCTACGAATATTATTGCTCCGCCGTAAGTGGCAATGCTAATTCTTCAACTGGCATATTTTTGTTGTGTGTATGTTATGGGATGTCTTCGTCGATTGTGAACCGATTTTAATGATTCTTTTTTTATTGAATGGGCTATATCTGGAGGTGGTCTCATTTAAATTTGAAGGAAATATTCCATCTCTAAGGGTGAAAATTTAGGGGGTGAATTGAATTTCACGCATTTCACGTAAACCAATTTTAATAAAACTTGGCACATTAGTGTAGTTCCAATGAAAATAAAATATTATGGTGACCAGCACTTAAAAGTTGAAATAATTGTTTTTGTAGTCAGTGCGAAGCCTGTGTCGAGTAGCTTGTGCGTTCATGTTGCCCACTCCACCACCCTTATTCCTCGCGTCGCACAAGCTACCCGACACAGCACTTCGCAGATGTGTGAATTTTTAAAATTCAAATGAAACCAACTTCGAGGTAAACCGTATCCAATAAAAACAGAATCATCAAAATCGGAATACTCTGTAAAAAGTTAAGCGTGGTCATACATAAAAAATATACGCGTCGACTTGAGAACCTCCTCCTTTTTTTCATCGGTTGAAAATGTGAAAAATATACGAAAACTCATTTTTAGAGAGTTTACGAACATTTTGTGGTGGCGTGTTAGCTCACTTCAATAACTATATAACAGTTTTTAAAATCACGAAATGTTGACAATTTTAGAAATCACCATTATTAATTATTCGAATGAATGAATTCGCAAAATACGTGCAATAGAAAATACGAAAATGCTTTGTCAAATATCTGGCAAATCAAGGAAAGCTGTACCGCAGCGAATATCATAAAAATAACTTAAAACTCTTACGCTTACAAAAGTCGACAAGTGGAATTTTTATATAACTCTTATTTTTCTATTATTTAATTTATCGTGCCACATTAGAGGTGGATTATCACTAAAGGTGATTTTGAAGAAAATCAAGAACATAAACTAATTTTCAAAGCTTGTTTTCTAAATATGTTCGGGTCTTGGCTACTCGATTCTATTTTGAACAAGAACCGAAATAGAACCCGAACCTTTCTATTTGGTATTTATTAGATAAACTTGTTGAAAGTTTTTATTTGAAGCAATCATGTTAAGTCACTTCGGTTTTTGGACTTAAGGAGAGTGTCTACTTAGAGGAAGTCAGAAAGTTGGAATTTTGAAACACTTCCAGTTTTACTTGAATTTCCACACGCTCTGGGAAGCACTCTATATCTATCTGCCAATCTAATTGTAATTTTTGTATTACAATATTAAAACACAAGACCAGTAGAAAACTCAAATTAAAATAACCTTTTCTTTTTGTTTTACGAAAATTCACATTAGATAAATAAGAAGTCAAATTTTGTATTTTTATTTCCTTGCAATTTTTTACATATTTCATTAAATTTCAAATAAGTTGGTATACAAAAATTATCGAATCGTACAAAATAACAGAGTAGAACATTTCCTCATTGATTTTCTGATTGCATCTTTTGAATCAACAAAAGACTTAAAAAATAAAATTTTCATTCAACAGAAATTTTAAAAAATCCAAAAACACTCCGCTTTCTCCATGTCATCTTTTCTCCAGGAAAAGCAACAAATCTGCTTCACAGTCCCAGTTGTACTGGATAAAAATTCCGTCCAGCAGTACAAATAGCCATTCCTGAGATGGCTAAGTTCGAGTCAACACGATCACTGAGTTGGACCTCAACTCAAGAGACTTATTCAATTCCATAGCAAAATGCAAACTTGTCACGTAAAGTCCATGTCCTCGCTATATAACGGCATGTCAGGAACCAATTGATCAGTTGGATCGCCGTTATGAAAGTAATCAGTTTGTTTAAACCAGGGATGGTAGAGGATCTCGTCCACCAGCGGACGGTCAGAGGGTTTCTTCTTGAGGAGGCATCTAATCAAGCATTTCGCCTCCGCGGTGAGGAGATCGGGAAGATGGTAGACCCCATTGATGATCTTGCCAAACATCGTGGAGCCATTTGGTTCATTGAAGGGATAGGATCCAGTCAGCATCGTGTAGAGAATTACTCCGAGTGCCCAGACATCAGTTGCCTTCCCTCTGAAAGTCGAGGAGGAAGTGATCACCTCAGGAGCCACATAGAGCGGGCAACCGATTTTCTCGACCAGTCTATCATCCATGGGATCGTCCAGTACCACACATCCCTCTAGCGACTCGTACTGAACTTTTGTTCTGAAAAAGACAACAGAAATATGTTGAAATCAAAAAATCCCGCACACTTCATCAATTAAGTAATTTACGGAATATAAGTGCCCACAAGTTCTCGTATCGCAATCGCTCTTGAAACCATCCATTGCTCAATGACAAAGACCTCAGCTGACTGACCACTTAGCCCTAGAGCCTCGTCATGATGTCACGACACTTCTGTGGTGAAGTACCCCGACCTCGCGGGGAGTAGTATATTTCCAAAACAGAAACGCTAAAAGTTTTCCTCGACTATGTTGAGAAACTTCACACTGACCCTGATTAGTAATGTAATTGCAAAAGCCATCCACAAATATTGTGCAAATCGAGGAGTTCGATAATTCGACTCATTTCGACAACGTGAAGTACACAAGAGCACACTGTGGCACGGCACGGGTTACATCAGTTTGCACGGGTTGCTCAAGGCATGCGGCTAAGAAGCGATCCCGAGTGGGAGGCGTAGGTGTTGTGGCATTGTCCATCTGTCTTACCTGTCGCTATTAGTGAAGAAAAATTTTCGAAGCTTCAGATCGCGCAGAATTATCCCATTACGGTGGCAGCGATCAACGGTTTGGACTATCTGCCGAAAAAGAGTTTTCGCTTCTAATTCCGGTATGAATTTCCGATCACGTACAAAAGTATGCAAGTTCCCGAAAATTGGTGGAGCGATCAGTAGGTAAGTGCTGTTCTTATCCATAGGTACAGCCTTCGTCAAGGGGCGAACAAGTTGATGCTCCAGGTCGTCGGAGTCCTCTTGCTGCAGACTGAAATAGGCCAAAACGATCTTGTCACACTTCTCCTGAGCGATCTGCTTAATCAAGAAAAAATTATTAGCAAATAAAACACTTTCAGGAATATTATCAAACTGACCCTGCACAACGACTCCTCTCCGGTGAGCAAATCTAAACACTTAAAATGCGATGCAATTCCACACTTCTCGTCGGTTAAACGGTAACGATCTTTCACAACTCTCAAAACCTCGGAATCCGCTATGGACTCGCTTATAACTGCTTCATCAGCCAGAGACTTTTTTGGACTGATTTCCCTTAATTTCACTTTGGGATTGCAAAAATTCAGTGATATATCGCTGGGATCCATCTTTATAAAGTTTACAAAAATATTTCACTTCGCGCCAAGCCAACTAATTTAAATCTTGTAACGATCTTCCCACACGTGTTGAAATACGAAACAACACAACGCGGTGATCCTCCCCCAGCAACGGCACAAATCACACTGATCTTGACAACGCTAAATTTTAAATTTTTAACTTCCAGCTAAGCAAGATTAGTGCGATCAACAAAATGCTCACGAACACTAGTGCAGGATTACCTGTTCAAACGATCTTGTCGATTGGCAAACATTCCTCTGTGAAATACACTTGAGAAATTGTGGGCGAGAGAGAGAGTGAGAGCATGAATGTCTTTGCCGCTATGTGTACACCGGCTTGCTCAACACACAAGTAGGCTGTGACATTGCCTTACACCATTGCATTGCAAGATGATTTTGCGATCGCACAGGTATCTGTTCGGCTGCTTTGGAGATTACCAAGCTTGGCTTCGGCCCGCAGAGGAGAGTTTCCACATTGCTGAGGTTCTTTCAGCAACGGAAAAAGAAATTTTTAAAAAGTGAACAGGTCCATTCGTTTGCAAGGTTAGTGTATTTCTGAGCTCCTCGGAACTACCCCAACTCATTCGTTTGCGTACAACGCTTTTTCTGCACTAACTTTGCATAACTGGTGTACGTACGCTGAGTGCAAAATATCTGCACTGTGCGAATGGTGAGTGTAAGCCCCCCACAGACACTACTAACTCAGGCGAGCAATACCGTGAAGCTCGGCTCGTACAAAATCAAGTCGATACTCTGATATTCAAACAGCTCGCAGGATCGGCGAACCAATTGCCCATAGCCGGGTAACATTGAGATGAGTAAGACCATACGTTATAATTCGCCTGAGTTACTAGTGTGTCTGTGGGGGGCTTTAACGGTTGTAAATGAAGAAGAAGACATTATTTGAATTGGATTTACAGGAAAACAGATTAATTTTAAATTCTTGTTTGGTACATTTAAAGTAAATATCCGACATTAAATTACATTCCGTAATCTCTATATAAAAGGTTCCTGAAGTGTACACTGTAAAACAGCTGATCTTTAGTGGTGGTGTAGATTACACTCAGCAACACTTGCACTGAATCAAACGAATGGACCTAATGATCGGAAGTGATCAGCTGGTGCTGATCTCGCCAACGTTTAACGATCGTTTTAATGAGATGCGGCCCCGTAGACCATATTGGCCACCACCGTGTGAAGAAATTGGTTCGGTGGAAGATAGAAATTTATTGTGTTTTTGTATCGCCGTAACCGTTTCCAAAGATGTGAACTTGATCGATCGGAACGATGAACGCGCATCCAACCAATGTCAGCAATACCATCGAGGTTATCGCTGATGTTACAGTATTTCTGTTTTTAAAGGCTAAAAACCTGAACGAGTTAGGTTAGGATTTTCAACATTTTGAACTTTGTTGCATTGGCATGTTGGAAATCTTTTTACTTTTTTACGATATGCAATTACCTTATGCTTTGCTAGTAATTACCAGTTTTTTTAAATTTTTCGTTAACACATTGATCGCTTGTTACCTTTGGGTTTTGGTTAGACCTTCTTGGATCCAAAGTAGGACATGCCGTAATTTTTATGCTACTGTAGTGCTATGCTTTTATGGCAAACATTTTAATTTTCATAAGATTATTGACACATAAAAAATAATGCTTCCTAAATGGTGCAACAATATGCGGCCTTCTGCTGACAGTCAAACTACTTGAAAGAATACTTGAGGAGTTGTTTTGGCGTCTAGAAGTCTACCACATAGTTATAAAATATTTATCCTCAGATATGGAAATCATAAAAGGATTTTTTTGAACATCATTTTTCGAAATGGATATAATGCAAATGAAAACCATTTCAACTGAAATATTTTATTTGAAAAAATTTTCAAAATTATTCAACAATTCAATAAAAATTTAAAAAAGCGATGAAAGGGGTGAAAATATGGTGCCCGTTTTTATTGACAGAAAATTAAGACCATTAGCAACTTTTGACTAATACCAGAGAACAGGAGATCGAGCTTTAGTGGTGGGGGTGGGACGAAAAGCGTCCCGCTCGTTTTTCCATCATGGCGGCAGTCGAGTGGTAAGGTTGAGGTTATGTTAATATTTTGATGTTATTCGAGTTCATGTTTTGTTGTCATTCGAGCGTTTCCTGCAGTTTAAATGGGATTACAAAAATGGTAAGAGTGAAGAGATATTGTTCTGTTGCGAATTGTGGAAGCAAAAGCCCCGACGACGCAGCGAATTTCGCACTTAGCGGCAGGTTCTTTCGATAGGATTCACGGAACACGTTGCTGTGACCACAGTTTTAGTCGTACTGACAGGTTCTTGAGCTCGTTGGAAATGGAGGAGCTAAGCTACACGGCAGTGTGACTAACATAGCAATAAAAATTCCTTCTGTCCCTGAGGGCCTTAGTACATTTACTTTCTGGACATGCCTCGTACATCAACATCAACTTCCACGTCTCGAGCAAGCTTCTTCATCTAGAATTGTTTTTTTACTCGGGAAAAGACATCTAAAGTTTGACAGAATTTCACGGAGCCTGAGAAAACCGTTTCGGAGATGAGTGACGAATAAATCAAGGTATGGCAAGTAAATTGAAATTCGATAATAATCTTCAATATTAGCAATCATAGAAACGTTGAGTTTGACGAGAAGTAAGTCTCGCTTTCTTGATTTGGATATCATGTTTTTCGCAAAACATGCTCTCAGTTGCGAAAATCGTATGAAATTATTTTCTTGCATTTCCGCTCATTTGAACCCCTAAAATTCCCCCGCGCGCACAACTCTAATGCACAGGATTTTTTTTTTTTTTATAAGTTTGTAACAAAGTGTTCTGATCTAGCAACAAAACTAAAAACAATTTTTCCAATCTTACAAACTAAAATTAATTTTTAAGTGAATACCTTTATTGGAAACTGCATTCTTTTTCTAAGAACTTCTGAATTAAATAAACATAAGCAAATCTAGTTATCTACCTCAAAAGCGATCGATACGCACGAAAGCCACAAAATAGTCACAGAATCCCCAAAAGTGTCGGTTACGGATCCTCATGTCTCAACACGTTTTGTCACGACTATCATCGCTCTCAGCATAAAAGAGAGACGCGAAGAAATGTTTCGTACGACTACCTGGCGATAAAAAAAAATCTTCACGATCAGCACTGTGATCACTTTAGCGATCACTGAATCTGACGCGTGTTTGCTTTTATTGCATTCCTGCTGGAGTACCATGCCTGTGACTCATCAAAGGGACTCATTGTCCCTTGGGATTCGGATATGTCCAAGATCAGTGCATGACTCAAGGTCTACATATTTCTGCAGAATTTTATGTCTTCTTGTTCATAATCTGGGCATGAGTAATTGTAAAGTTGCTTAAGACTTAAGACGCTTTACATGCTTATCCGCTGAAAACAATTAAACTGCAAGATCAGATTTTGTGAAGAAGATCAGGTTTAGTACGATAAGTAATCAGACAGGGAGGGACTCACTTGTTAGCCGCTTAACTTGCAGCAAAGATGCTTAGAACGACATGATTTATGTGAACTCTAATTAGCGGGCGGGGGTGGCTTAACGGAAATTTATCTTCTAAAGATTAGCTTCCGAAAAACATGTTTTGAATGAATCCACCCTTACTTTTTTTGTGAATACCTGACCTGCCCAACCTGAGCTCGTGTTTCGTCTTCTTGAACTCTGCACACTTTAAGAGCCGAATAAATTCGAAGGCATGTTGCAAAAAGACCTTTCCGATCGTGAAGTCAACGATCATGTCATAATTGTCTAAACAGCTATTGCTACAAAAGTGTTGGGCAACTTCTTGTGTACTCATACCTGCGGGGACGGCGGCGCTGTTGCAACCTTGTTTGCTGTACGAATTTATTGCTTATAAAAGTGCGGAGGGCAGACAGAATTTGTGGTGATTGCGATCAATGACTCTAATTAGGAAGATATGTGGTTCCAAATTGGCCACACGTTGCCCCAAGGAGTGGTGCGACGACAGCGCTAGAATGCAGCACTATAGCTGGATGTGAATTACTCGTAGTCATAGATGTGGGATACGGGTGCTGCTTTAAAGGTCCCGCGAGATCGATTAGTGACGCCACTTAAGTGCACTGCTCAGAATGTGGCGTAACAAATTATTATACAAATGACGATCAATTGCAGTCGATCATGGGAAATTTTTGTTAATTAGCAGCCTGTGAGGGCACCACCCTTATGGAAAATTTCTGAACTGAATTTCGGAGTTGCACATATTCATCAGGAAAACGATCTTGTTGATCATGCCAATCATACTGGGGTTTTTTGTCTGAGAAAAAAGAAGTCCTGTAAACAAAACTGTCGCCAAACCAGCTACTGGTATCGCAAGACAAGAGGCATCACCCACAAATCTTTTATTGACACTTCTAGCCAAAGAAAAAACCCATTTTTTTGCGATCTCTCTCATGGCATGTGGCTAGTAGAATGTCGATCGCATCACAGTAGAGCACAAGAAAAAATCATATGCCATTTTTATATATGTATATCGAGCCGAAACCTAGCTGGCAGATGTTTTTGGTGGCACCAGAAAGGATCCTTTGTTCCACGATCATACGACAGATGCACGCGTCCATCCAAAACGTACTTGATCTCTACGAGTCCAACAGTCTGCTCCTATTTAAGTCAGCTGTGCCATGCTGCCTCCCGTCTTGAGGTGATTGCGTCGGAGTGCGTACAAGGACTTGTATCCTTTTCATTAAGGATGCAGGTCTCTTGTGCGGCTCTGATGTGATCAAATGAATTTTTTTTTGCCCTTTCCACACATTTCTGGACCTTTTAATGATTTTTCTGGAACTGAAAAAAATTATATCAGCCTACGGCAGATGTGATCGAGGTTTTTCGTGAGGAGCTTAAGAATTTGTAAGAGAACGTGGAGCAAAATAGACTGTCTTTTCACGAAGGGATTTTTTTAAATGATTGCTTTGATTAAATAAGGGTCCAGCAGATGTGATTCACTTTGCCCATACACCTTGACGTGATGCTGTGTGAGGTAGTCTCAAAAATGGAAGCGCCAGGTGATAACATGTCTTGAGCGGCAGATGAATTCTTTGTTATGTAAAAGACACAATTTATTCTAAGAGGACTTTCTTTTGGGTTATCTCTAAACGTGCTGACTAGCTAGAGAAGCGTCAGATATCAGACTATCAGGGAAGTAGACTATTCTGTAACCTTCCCCATTACTTCCCCACAAAGTCTCTAAATTATTACTTTAATCTCTTAAACTCTTTTTGGGGGCAAATTTCATCTCAGAATTGATAAAGACCAAAGATACATCCTAATCCCACGCGCTGACTGATCTACAAGTGCATTAAATTTCACGCGAGGGTAAAAACCTGATTCAGAGCTAGTAGTCTTGATCTTGACCGATCTGATTGGGTCAAGAAACTGCCTGTAACTCCTTGTTTGGTTTCGCATTGATAAATTACTTTGTCTGGTAGCGCCCGGTGGCTGAGATCACAAGCGGGAACCACAACCACCTAAGCGCTTAATTTACTGATGAGCTCATTACTTTTGATCGTTACAAGAGATCTCTGATCTTTGCGACTTTTGGAGTTGTTTGTTTCGGTGCTTATGCGAATAGCTTACAATGGGCCGAGACAGGCGGACTTCATTCAGATCACAACACATGACATCATGGAATAAACGTGAATGAATCGACTGTTGGACACTAGAGGTAGTGGAACTTTTTCATAATTAATCAACGGGAGCAACGATCGTGTGTGATCAGAGTGATCAGCGGGGCAAAAATGTTTTGAAAATATTTAAATTGAAAAAGGTCTTTTTCGCTGAAAAATAAGCGATAATTTATTCATATGTTAGTTTGGCGACTTGTATAATATAATGCAATAATACAATTTTAATTATGAATCTGGTTCTTGCTGCAAATATTATATTACTCGTTAGTGCTTGCTGCTATAGTAGAAAGTCTTCCAGGTACTTGTTTGCTATTTGAGTCATTCGTAGCAAAATTTCAATAGCGATTTACTTCTGGAGTACAGTTTCATATGACACTTATTTTTGAGTCGCTCCAACAAGACCTGACATTTTTAAATATTAAGGAATCAAGGATATTTGTAAAGCACTTTTGTTTTAATCCAAAGTACAATAATCTATACTAATATATAAATCTCTTTCGGTTTGTGAATGCGAGTATGTACCTATATACCCGGTAAGCTCAAAAACAACTTGACCAATTTAAGTGGAACCTGCACTATTAGCTTCCTAAAAGCCTCTGGAGTAACATAGGTTACGACCCTAGGTAGCTTAGAAATTAATTAAAATGTCGGGCCAAATCAAGAAATATTCGTACACAGTTTCTCAAAAACGCTGCTGGAACCGTAAGAGATAAATGATTTTCATTTGGGAAAGAAATATTAACGTTCACATTGACGTGTAAATAACTTATAATACACATTTTTTTCAAGAAGACTACAATATAAGGAAACCGAACTATGTTCCTTTTGTATAGGAAGCGATGGGACGTATATGGTCGCCGCTTCGCGGCGCTGCGAGCGCACATGTGAGCAACGCAATACTCTACTGTGCAGGTGATGTTTGTGTTAGTGGGAATCCGTATAGAAGGACCATAAACGTATTGGTGTAAACAAGAATACTAGAAATACGATCAGTGTTCTTGATTTTTATATAATCTACAAATAAATTTCCCTTAAATCATTAGTTCTGCATCGTACTCAGCGACTAGGCCTGGGCTATTTGATCACATAATATTTCCCATTTATAATAATCAAATGAACGGGTTCAACGATTAGAGTGCGATGAGCTATATATGTAAGTCAATTTTGAACTAGTTCCAGTTATCCGAATAGGCTTAAACTTGGAACGCATATATATAAATTTTGTGACAATGCAATAATATGTTATATGGGCATTTCTCTGTAAGCTCGTACAGGCCCCATACAAATGCTGTCCTAGCAATTTTTTTTAACATTTGCCAAAAAACTGTGTTCTATTTCGAAGAAAATTAACTACTATTTTAGTTAGATAAGGAGGCCCACTGAATTTATACGTATTTTCCGAGTTATTAGCGATTTTCCAAAAAATCATGACAGGGGACTGTTTGAGGTATTTCAACTTCTCCTTTTCTCTCATTTCTTCTCTCTTTAGAGGGTCATTTTTTCTTCTTTGCTATCGTAGTCGCTCTGCTTCTCTCTTTTTCTGTAGTAATTCCTCTCGGGATAACTTTTTCTTTTAAGGAGCCATGTCATGTGTTCGATCAGTCTGTGTAAAATAATTTAAGTTTATAAAGGAAAATAATACGAAGCAATGATGCTTTGATGATTCTTACATTATTAAAACAGACTAGCGGATAAATTTACACAAACAATACATAAAAATTAAAACCAATATACGCAAAATACACAGTCCCCTGTTGTGTAGAACAGTGCCATGCTGCATTTTCAGGCAGGGGACTGTTGCCAGGGGACTGTTTATTTCGGTTAAATTTCACAATATTTCCAAAACTGGTGTAAAATAGTTTTTTAAGAATCTACCGATCAATTTAGATATAAATAATAAAACAATATATTATATATAGTAGAGATAATTAAAGAAATTAACATAGATATTATTACTTGCCAGGGGACTGTTTGAGGTAGCGGTTCAAACGGGTGTTCACCTTACTTCTGACGCTCTGACACTAAACAAAATGGCGTCCCGCCGCCCTATTCGGCAAGGTTGCCAACTTTACAACAATTGCGTTTCGTTTCACTCAAAAAAACGTTTGTAAACATCACAGTTTTTTTTTTATTGTGGCTTTAACTTTTTGGCAGGGGACTGTTTGGAGATTCTGGGGACAAAGTTTACAGGACTTTACTAAATAAATAAAATACGAATTGAGACCTTGTTTTACGAAAATAGTATAAGTTAATTATCTTTCTTTATGATATTAACTGACAAATGTATGTAGTTTCAATAACTTCTTCGTAAATCGCATTTCTAGGTGGCAATACAGTGATGGGGACAGCCAGGGGACTGTGTTTTTAGAGCTTTTATCACGTCTAGAAAAAAACTTAAAATAGTTACGGTTCTAAAATCAATGGGCCCGTAAAGCTTCGGGGTTAAAGTTTCATTAGGAGTATTTTTTTAAAAAATAATTAAATTACTTTTTGAAAAATCGTTCGGGACAGCCGATTACGAGCTTACAGAGAATCGCCCATATAAGTAGTGATGGGCAGCATTTACACTACCAAATTTCTCAATAGCTTGCAGAATATAAAGACTAAAAAATAAATAATAAAATAATTGTTAAAAAATATTTTAAATAAAAGTTATTTTATATCCATTACATTCTCGACATTTTCGCCCATTTCTCCTCAGAGGATGTTTTTTTATTACAATGGGCCTTATTCCGGTTGTCACCTCACTCCCGTGACAAACCTCACTGTCGTTGTCACCTCACGTCATATGTGGTATTCCCATTGTCGCGTGACGTGACAATTTATGCCGTGAGTGTTAATTCGAGCATCTATTGCTTTGACATTTGAAGTTTAGTTATTTATGGCAAAATAAGTTGTGATCTGATTATTATTAACAAAATTGAACTGAAAGATGAGTTCAATTGAACTGTGGTTTAGCGATACTGATCATTATTTTTAGGTTTCATAGATATTATAGGATTTCGAAGGAAGCGTTCACTTTCCTTCTTGAAATACTAAGTAATAAACACCCAGCCTAAGATGTTTTGCAGTTCCTCTGACGCTAAAACTTCAATGTGGGTTTGGCATAACTTTAACCGAAGTCTTAAATATATTTGAGGAAGAGACCGATTTGCAGTGAACTTATTAAATTTCCGGGGCTGAGAGAGCGGAGATAAAGTTAGCCTTTTTTGAAAAATTTGGATTTCCAGGGGTTATTGGTTGTGGAGATGGTAAACATGTCAGGCTAATTTTTCCAGATCCAACGTCTCAGCATCTATATTATAATAGAAAAGGCTACCATAGCCTCTGTTCGCCCTCCATGATTTCCAACTCACCGAAAATTTGATAGCGACTAAAATGGTCACTTGGATCGGTTATAACTTGGCTTCAAGTGACAACGAGAATACAGTGACTCTCGATAAAAGTTACCCAAAGTGACAACGAGAATACCGAATCTGTAGACTCACCTCACATGGCATGTGACGTGAGAACCAGAATGAGGGCCAATAGTATTTCCCCGAATTCGATAATTACAATATTATGTCCTTGTACAAATTTCATGAGCGTGACGTCACAGATTGTACGGGAAACGAATGAGAAGAAGGGACGATGTTTATAATAAGTATACAGTTGCAAAAAAAGTACAAAAAATTAAAACAATGAAAAGTTTATATGCAAATACGATTGCGATTTAATATTTTATAAAATACTACACAATAGCTCATTTTTTAATGTCATCGCTGTACTTCGCGCAATAAATAATTGATGCGTTGCCTTTCTTTCGGCGTAATTTTCACGGCCCTTGGGGAATAATTTACCTTCTGAAGAGCTTCAGTGCCTAGAAATCTGAAATTAAATAAATAATAATTCAAAATCGAAATTCCCTGTAGAAAGAAATACTTTTTTTTTATTTTCAAATTGAATCAAAATGGAATTTATGGAAAATATCAGTTTCATATGGGTTTGTACAAACATTTAAGTCTCTTGAGAACCTTTATTGCATTTTTAGAGACCTGTCCAATGATACCCAACACAATTGAGTGCCCGAAAATAATGTCATCCCTCAGTTCTATGTATAGAACGCTGCTTCTAATTTTTTTTTGTAATTTCATTGCATAACTAAGTAGATGTTCACACAAGACACCTGCATGTAAAATTTAATCGGAATCGATGGAAAAATGGCAGAGTTATAGGGCTGTGGCATACGGACAGACGGACAGACGGACAGACGGACAGACGGACAGACGGACAGACGGACATGACATAAAAAAGGATGCGCCGCCGCACTTTTACAAAAAATGTAATTTGTCTTTATTTCAAGTTAAACGGCTCATATTATAGGTATTATATGCAAGATCTTATTTTTGTCTTGGCTGCCACGCGCGATTCGTGTGTTACGTTGAAGGACTGCTAGGACAGAGACTACTGCGCTATTTTATGCTTAGTCGCTTACTGTGCAAATCGTGCGGCCTCATACGCCGATCCCTGGGCGTCCTCAAGCATTTCCAATTCGTAACGGAATTGCATTTCATACTTTCGTTTCGACGCCCTAATGCGCTCCAAGCACTT
This sequence comes from Neoitamus cyanurus, assembly GCA_947538895.1. Classification (NCBI taxonomy): domain Eukaryota; kingdom Metazoa; phylum Arthropoda; class Insecta; order Diptera; family Asilidae; genus Neoitamus; species Neoitamus cyanurus. The sequence goes on along the minus strand of OX384544.1, from coordinate 14,941,935 downwards.
CATATGGCTGAAAAGCAAAACCATCTCATAAACATTAAGCCATCAATACAGAACTACCTACTAAGGAATTTCGAGTTTAGTGTAACTGGGATGTAGGCTCACATCGAGATTGTCATTGTATCGTCCCCGTCGTATAGTTGCTAAATTATCTATCGGCGCGATTTGCTCCGGCATGAATTCGTGCCCGTCGGGTGCGTAACGAAGTATAGATCTCCTTCTACTGTACTCTTCTTGTTTTTTCATTTGGTGCAGGTCCATTTCTCGCTGACGATTGAGCTGTCCCATTTGAAATTCTCTGGCCTCTAAGAGGTCTATACTGGCAGCGGGGAGCGCTAAGTAACTTTGGCTTCGTATAACCTTTGCACCCATTTTCCCATGAGGGGTAGTCCCGCTCCGACTGACACGATGTTTCATAGGTTCTCGAGCCAGCGATACTCGAGATTTACGAACTTTTCGCGAGATTTGGCGTAGTTCGACTTCAGATGCGGCCATATTTGCTGCTGGTCGAAAGGAATCCATCATTCTTCCCTCCCTTGTTGTGGCTACATTTAAATCGCTATTCTGGACAAATTCCAGACCTTTCTCTTCATCCACTTGATTGTCCATTTCGAAAATTATTGATTTATCGAAAAGAAGTCAAAGATAACATAAAATTCAGCAAATTAAAAGTAATTATTTGCGAACGAAAATAGAAAATGTTATGAAAGGTTTGACGTTAAAGTCCATTGTTACTGGAGATTTTTCATGGAATATATGTAATTTGTCAAAATTATTTGAGTTGAGTGAGATTCCGTAACTGACACTGGATTTTAGCGTTCCGTATCAAAATTGGAAAGACGGAACATTTATGGCACTCGTCCTTCCAGAGTGGGTAAATTTCTAAGAAGTTATAAGGCCATCAACACTAATGCTGCAACCTTGGACTGCAATAATGGAATGTAATGATTCAGACAGCCAGCTAGATCATTTAAACTCATTTGTCGGTGAGCTGTTTGACAAACATGTCCCTACCAGGTTTGCAAAGTTTTGGCCCAACTGTGAATGGATGAATGGTTTCATATTGCGTGAGATGAAAAATAAGAACGAGGCTCATGGCTTCTGGGTGCATAATATAGATGAGGCGAGTTACAATTCATATGAACGTACGTGAATGGGTACATGATTTAATTATTGATGCCCGGAGAAGATATCTAACTGCTAAGTTGAACTTGAACTTGAGATTGGATGGTGGATATTGTCAATTCGGATACCCTAAAACGATCGATGGGATTCGATGAAGGCGCCTTAAGAATTGTCACATCTTTGTTGAGTCTACCTGGGAGGAGTAATTCTCTTTTCGCTGCGTAACTGTAGTTGAGGTTCACAGGGTCTTATACTCAATTAAATGAAGCACGTTAGGATTTGATAATGTAGATCTTCGATTCTTCAAATTAATTTTCCCGTATATTACAAGAATCTTTGTACATATTATTATTAATACGTGCCTTATGACCTCCAACTTCCCTAAAGTTTGGAAAAGGGCAAAAGTTGTACCTGCAGATAAATGCGCTAATCTCTCGGCACCGGAAGACTACATGCCCATAAACATCTTCCCTGCTTTGTCCAAGGTCCTGGAGAGCATTATGAAGGAGCAAATCAACGAATACCTAGATAAGTATAATTTGTTAACTTCAGTCTTCAAGACAGTCGGGCTTTAAAATGAGACATGGTACGGTGACAGTTCTAGTGAATGTCTCATTCCTAACGCTTCTGGATTTCTCTAAGGTCTCGCACACAGTTGATTTCAATATCCTTCTGCCCAAGTTGAATAGATTTTTCAATTTTGATGGAACGGCAATTAAAATGATGTGGAGTTATCTCACGGACAGATATCAGGCCGTTGTTGGATGGAGTGATCTCCTCTAATGGTAAATTACAATCAGGCGTTCCCCAGGGTTCAGTTTTGGGACCAGTCATTTATTGTTTGTATACCAATGATCCTCCTCAGGTGCTTAGGCATTCTTCAGTTCGCATGTATGCAAATGACACGCAGTTGTGTATCTCCTCTCCGGTCATTAGTGACACCATCCATAAGTTAAATCAAGACCTCAGTCAGATTGCTAACTGGTCGAAGGAACATAAGCTACAGCTCAATCCCGGAAAAACCAAAGTACTGTTTTACTTATCCGCAATAGAGGCTACGAGTATAACTTGGCTGATGTTTGGTTGTTTTTGAGGGACAAGGAATTGCCTACATCTGGACGGCCAGGAATCAAGGAATATAGTTGAACCAACGTCTTACGTAGGACTCACATATTTATGGTGTTGCAGTCAATATCTACCGTGCTTTGAGTCGTCGTTGGCCCACTGCAAGGTATCTCTCTTCGGCTGTTAAGCTGAAGTTGGCCAGGTCTCTCCTGGCACCAATCATTTCATATAGCTGTGTGGTGTTCGCGGGCATCGATTCGGGCAACAAAAGAAGACGTGATGATGTGCAAGGTATGTATTTACGTAAGGCGTAGTAGCGTAAGCGTACGATTTACGTAATTTCAGGAAGCTTTCAGAGAATATTCTTGAAATGTGCTACTTTTGTGAAATAGCAAAATCAAAAAATCGATTGGTTCAAATCACTGTTACTCCTCAACTTAATGGAGGCAAGTATGTGATCGTGTGAGTTGCTGCGAGTATGCTAAATTAAAAAATAAAAATATCGTTTTCCAAAGTAAGGGTCCTGAGTAACCCGAAGAGAAAAATTCAGAAATTTCGTATCTGGGATACATCATCTTAAATTCCCGAATTTTGGAACTTACAAAGTTCGTAAATAACAAATAGTGTTTCCTACTCCTCCCAAAAATTTTACTTTTAATTACGTTATGTTTGGATGCGCCATATATTAAATAATGAAATATTAATTAAGGCACTTGCAGTATTCAGCTTCATGATGTAAAATGATTAAATTGGGCAGGTTTGTATTTATGAACTTAACCATAATTGAGCACCATGTTTAAAATTATAAAATCGTTTTTGAGTCTGAGCTAAATTATACAATCCTTTACCTGAATAAACATGAGATCATGTTTTTAGCTGTGTATATGGTGTACATGTATATGTATGTGCAAATAAGCAGGAAATTTAGTTATTCGGATTCTGCGTGTACGCAACGAAATTAGCTATGTATTCTATTTCTGCAACCGTCAATACAATTCAGCGATTGCTCCCTATGAGTTAATTAAGAGGGTATACACTTTGACGTTGAACTTTATAAAATAGAAGAGGATCGTAGATTGGGTGTGTTTATTTATTTATGTATTTATTTCATCAATAAACTAATCACTACAAAAATCACGGCAAAAATTAATCTCAACGAAGCTGATTTTTAATTTGTTCTTTCGAAAAATGAAAGCCGATATTTTTATAATTTTAGTTAAAAGTACGTGACATTGACGTCAAGGGTTCAATCATACCGTAATTAGTGTGATGGTAAGGCAGGTAAAAAATACCTTCATCTCTAGTCGAACGGGCTGGGATAGAAATATTGAAGAGCGCAAGAAGCTCCGGGGAATGTTTTTCCCCAACATGCAGTCGAATGTGAAAACTATTTCTTCTCGACGTTATTCAAACGATTGTAACGAGAGCAGTTTGAGTCTGTCCTCATAAGAAGGCAACAGTAAGAGATTGTTCCAGGGAAGATGGCGAAGGCTAAACCTTAGAAATCTTCGCTGGACTACCTCGATGCGGTCAATATGTACCTTGTATGATGGGCACCAGACCGAACTCGCGTACTCAAGAATGGGTCTCACAGAAATGCAATACAGAATTCTCGTAACGTAAGGATCATCGAATTCTTTAGACCATCGTTTAACAAAACGGAGGGTAGCGCTGGCTTTGCTAACTATGGCATCGAAATGATTCTCGCAAGAGAAATGGCTGTTTGAGTATACCCTCAGTTCGTTCGTTTTGTCAACTCTGTCTAAGGAACAACCGTCAATAGGTTAGAATTTAAAAGAATACAGTCTCGCTCGTTATACGTAACACGAAAGATCTTAGTGTTATCATTATAACATAGAATTTTAGAATAAGACAAAGACATGAAAACATCGTTAATGTAAATAATAAGTAGGACAGGACCAAAATGACTACTCTGTGGTACGCCAGAGATATCAAAAATCTTGTATGCATGTGCACTTTAAGAAAATGAAAATAAAATTGACTTTTCGATATGTCAAAGTGTATACCCCTTAATCAAACAATGGCGAACACTACAGCCTTTATGAAATTTCTTGAACCTGAAAACCGAATATCTTTCCAGCCGAGAAAAAATTCTGAATGGCGTTTTATGTTTAAAAAATAGGCTTAGCTAGTATTTCGTTTTGTTTTCGAGTTCTGTAACAGACCCCCTGAATTGTTAAATAAAGCATATACAGATCCCTTTGTGGAGCACAACATTTTCGGCCATTTGCACAATTGCTTACGTTGCAAATCTTGCGGTTTCATACGCTGACGACTGCATACTCTGAAGTTTTTCCAACTCGTAACGGAATTGCATTTCATACTTTAATTTCATCGACTTATATCGGTCCCAGCACTTCAAGTTGCTGAAAAAAAAAACCCAGCTATTTCAATAAGCATTAAATCACTACTGCAGAGCTACCTACTAGGGGATTTCGAATTTCGTGTAACTGGGATGACAGCTATTATCAATATTATCTATGAAATTTCTCGCCGGTCTATCTCCCGTTTCCCTTATTTCAATTTCATCAGCCATTTTGTGAATTTGCTCGGGCATTAATTCGCGTGCATCGGGTATGAAAGGAAGTTCAAACTTTTTTTTAAGATACTCCTCGTGTCTTCTCATCACGTAGTAATCTCGTTCACGCACCAAATTGAGCAGTTCCATTTCAAACTCTTTAGCAGTTAAGAGTTCTTGACTGCTTCTAGATGCCGTTGACGGGAACAAAACACGTTCGGACATTATGCTGGGGCGGGTGCTTATTGCAACCTTACTGTGGTACTGCGGTACATCTTTTTTGCTATGATGTAATTTTAAATTCATTCCCACCGCTATAGAAGATACCCCTTTAACACGTTTTGGATACTTCCGTCCCAATGTTTGTAGGTCCCTTTCAGATGCACCAATATTCGCTGCTGGTCGGAAGGAGTCCATTAATTCGTCGTCGTTCAGATTTGCCGACACATTTACGTCGCCGACAAATTCTAAGCCGGTTTCAAATGAAAAACGCGGTTGGCTCATTGTGAAATTAATTGATTTACCGAAGAAAAATATGAAATAGCTATAAGTCAAGCAAAATAGCCTTAAATCAAGCCAGTGAAAAATACTAGAAAATATTACGCAACGTTGACGTTTAAGTGAGATGCTGCTACAAAATTTTTGTATGGAATAAAAACCTCACAAAAGTAAAGTAATGCCCAATTGTTTCTTTTTAGGTTTAAGTTAAGTTTAAAAGTTTAAACCAAACTAAATAATGCAGCGTCGAAAATAAAATAAAATTTGGTAACATATTATAAATTTCCACGTTTACTAATACTCGGTCCTTTTGAATTATGAAATTTCATTATGATATTCGAATTCAGCAGTCTCGAAAACACTTGTATAAATATTTCTACGAAAATCCAAGTCATATTTCGAGTTTCGGCCACCTTTCGGGTGTTTCGTACCACTCTGGGACGTGGGACGATCTATTCATCGAGTATCGCCGTGTATATGTGCCTTAGCAAGCGTTCGTTAATAATGTCCTTGATGATTCTTCTTCTTCCACTTCTTATCACTTAAATTTCTTGAAAATGTCTTAACAGCTCTTAAAACTAAAAATGACGAAAAGCGAGGACAATAAAAGATCGTTGTTAAAAAAAGGAGAAATGAATTTATTTGAATTAATTTACTGCTGTTTACCTACTATGTACATTTATCTACAGAACTGTTAAATAGAAGTAAAACTATTAAATAGTTTGTCAAAGGAGGAAGCCTTAAACAAGGAGAACTAAAGCCGAACGTAAATAACTCAATAGTATTTGCGCCAAATCAAAAGTACCAAAATTTGTTCTATTCACTACCAACTAGGAGGGCGCTTTACACGTACGTTACAGCTGAGGGAAATAAATTAAATTTAAAAGAAAAATTCATGTGAATCAAAATTAATCCTAATGTAGCACTGGGTCACCCTAAAGTACCGATACTTTCCCCGCCAATTACATACTGTTAAAAAAAATGCAGTTATTAAAAATTTCAACTAATAAAAAATTGTTTTCTTAACATTAGATGCTTTATAAGACCAGTTGCACGTAGTACGAGGACAGAGTCAATCGCCTACTGCTGAATAATTTTATTATTGTTAGCCAGCGGTTTTCGCTGTTTTGCACTAATCCTTGCTTTTAAAATTTCCTTGTTATATTTATCTAAAAAAAAAAAATTCACAATTTCCTAAAAATATTTCGATTACCAGGATTTTTGCACATCTAATTGATTTAGAATCGAATAAAATCCAAATTATTTTCCGCTCTCAGCATTGCGTCTCCACCAGCACTATATAGGCTTATAATAGCAGGTGAGAACCATTTTCTCGCAGTTTCTATTAAATCAAACCTTTCTATAAGGAACCAGAATTCTCCCACTCTCTCGCTAGGCTTTGTGCCTACTATTCTAAAACATTCATGCTTTGATCGTTGTGCGCGATCCATCCATTTCCTACTTGCTATAGGTAAGTATTTGCGTTCTCTCAGTTTTAGAGTTTGCTTTTATATTTTTTTGTTTATTTTGTATTTTACTATCAGACTGAATTTCTGGAGTTGTTTGCTCGAACCTTCTCAACAGTACACTCAAGGGCTGATTTGAGATCATTAAATACGGGGACACCCTGTCTTTTCGCTAAATCTATCAAGTACGATCGGCCACGGTTGTAGTCCTTAATTGCAGTTGGTGTTAACTAGAAAGAGAAATAACAAAACATAAATTAGTATAATTTGCTTAGTTAAGGTAATAAGTTTTATTTTATTAATTAAAACAAAATCAGGACCTGAAAATCCTAGCTAGATACACAGCCATAAAAAAACTCCAGACCATACATACATAAGGGGTAACTTTTCTAGGGTATTAAAAAAATATGAGCACTACAAGTACAATGATAGGTCAAATAAATAAAAGCGTTATGATTTTTGTTTTACTATATTATTCGTTGAGGGGATATCTACATGTATAAAATCGCTTGTTGCCCGACTCACTCATCAACACTCCGACCTAACCCCTGAATTTAGAAACATGAAATTAGGGGAGCAAATATATTCGTTTAATGCGTACATTATAACCAGTATTGGGACTTTGTTATAATCAAGACTTAAAGGGGGCAAATCTTCATTCGGCAGTGAATAATAGTACTCTTCAATTGACAAGCCATATGCTGAGGTCGGTCGTTCTATTTTAAATACATACATATATACATTTTATTTTGTGTGCCGGTCTATATTACACACTTCACAACAAGCTATTATTTCAGTGAAAAAGTTCTTTTTAGAATCCCGGAAAGCAACCCTATAAATCACACTTTATAGTTCATCTGCTTGTCCGTCCATTATACCAAGATATCTCCAAAACTTAAAAGCTAGGAAACTAAGGTTTACACCAAACGTGTTGATTGATGCAAAAAACTTGAAAAAAAATCAATCGAATTCGAGCTAATAGTTTTTTTTTTAATTTTAATCTCCTAAATGGCATCAATAAGGGGCTGGAAATAATCATTTTATGTGGCCCTTGTGGGCCCTGTTACCCTGTTAGTATACACCTGTCAGGTCAATACAGGTTTTTTTGGAAATTATACAGAATTCTAACCTTTTAAAGTATTGCTGTGTTCAATAGGTACAAAGAGGCCAAAAGGTATCATTCTATTTGTTGTGGTTATAATTTTCTATCTAAAAGAAAAAAAACCGCATTTTTCTTCTTTTTTTTCATTAGAGCTTTTCAATTTGGTTTTTTTTTATACGCTGAAGATGATGTCAGTTCAATGGGCGCCATGTATAGTCGGGCTCTTAGCATTTTCATCATTTCATCAGAACTTGTGGCGAAATATTCTTTACTTCGTGACGAGTGTTCTCCTTAATGGCTGCGAGAGTTTGTAACATCTTTAAATCTTTCACCAAAATACACCGCAGGAGACTATTTCGAAGTGCCTAATTGTGTGGCTGGCCCGTCGTCGTGTTGTTGTCACACGGCTTTGCACCACATCATGGAGCACACTGCACAGCATCGATATTTACCGACATATGTTTATATATATATAATAGGTCCTCCTATTTGTGCAAATTATATGTTCCTACAAATGTGAACTTGCGTTGTGTTTCGTTAACCCTATAATATAAAAATAGAGTTGCATGGTTCGTCTAGGGTTACAATATTATGAATAAGTCCTATGCAAAGGGTTGATAGAAAAATTACAATCATAATTGTTAGTAATTTTCTACAGACATGAATGTAATATTGTGGGAGACGGACTCGGGTACAAAACAATACGTAAAAGGTAAATTTGCCTTTTACAAAATGTCTGCTAACTGAATATTTTCCTTTTACAAAATATCTATGGACTGAAATTTGCCTTTTTGCACCGCTGTACGTACGGAAATACGTAGGGTGCAAATAGGCACTGATCTGAGTCCGTGTCACACGGACTTTACACGATGAAACGTATAGTGCAAATAAGCACTGGCATATTTTATATACGAAGCCCTGTAGCCCATTACTCGTCACATTAGCCAATTGCACAGCTATACCAAGCAAGCCAATACTCAAAAAACACTCAAATGGAAATCATTCAAATTTATTACGTCCTCACTTCATACAGCACCCATATCACATTTTTTACATAATTAAAAAAAGAAAGAAAAAATTCGTTAAAAAATGCTTACCCTCTCCTCGCCAATTTTGCAAAATTCAGGTAACATCTGAACACAGAGGACAACGTTATACATGAGCCCAATACAGTGTGCCGCCAAAGTCATTGGAGCCAAGGAACGAGTTTCGTTGGTGATAACGAACAGGAGCACACGGCTGGAGTCGAGCAAATCAGGATTGAAGATGTTTGGCCGGTAGGTAGGCAGCGGACCGGATGATGGTTCTTCAATATCTTCATCATCCCCTTGAGTATTCTTGACTGAGCAATCTTTCCGTTTTGCCCGCGTTTTTGTTTTCAGCTTTAACCCCACCCGTGTGTCCAGGGGCATCTTATCGCTGTCACCCTTGTAAAATCCATCCAAGTGGGCCTGTGGAATGCTTTCGTGCAGAGAAGGCAGGTGGTAGGTGATACCTTTTGATGTAAGGTACGGAATAGCGTAGTCCTGCCTCCATCTAGTGCGAAGGAAGCAACTGCCTCCTAAGTAGACATCGCGGCGCAATTCGAGACCAGATGACGAATCACAGAAGTTTGAGTTGATCGAACTTCCGCTGGAGAAGACTGAGTCATTTGAGTCACTCTCATCCCCGGGAATATCGCCGTTTGGCACAAACTCCATGTTCACCGAGATTTTCGATCTCTTCCCAATATGGATGTATTTCGATTTAATTGTCTCGAGTGGCTGCGGAGAGGATGTGCCACTGTCCCTATTTCGGTAGAAGTCCATCCGGTCGTCTGGAACGCTTGTGCAGCTACTTGTTCTTAGCACTTGCTTCGAGTAACTCGTCGTTATAGTCACGCATTCGTCACCATTCCGGAAGTCCTCTAAAAATGAGGAAAAATAGTAACAAAATCGGTACCACAAAATGTATGATGTTACCGTGCATATTAGCCAAAAATATAGGCGGCGGTGGCAGGTTTGTCCCCTTAATAGGCGATATGCACCCACTTTCGTGTTGCAGCACCGACAAGTACGCAGCCAGAACACAGAATTCATCGAAACTGATGCTCGTCTCCTTCGTATCTCTTTTTGGACTGTGATTTGTACTAACGTTGCCCGATGAGGCTTGTAGAGAATTTTCTAAGGGTTCCCTCTGTGATAAAATGACCGCGCTCAGGTTCTCCGATGACAGTAGGCTGTTGGGATAGCCGAGCAGGGAAAGTGCCCGCTGGCATTGTTCCATTGTAATTTCATCGTCAACTGAATTCAAGACTCGATTAAATGCTCGGCGAACTTCACTGTGTTGAAAGAGCAAAGGTTAGCATTCGTTGGAGTATGACATTTTTAGGGGCTTACAGCAGGATTGAGGCAATTTTTGATGGTGGATCTCTACAACCCGCCAGAATTTGTTTTGTTCGCTGCAGTCCTGATGGAATATTGTCGAGAACTGGAAGACCGCGGCACGTTACCAGCTCTCGAAGGATTTGCTGATTTCTACTTAAGTCTAGGAATTCCCTGAAAGTAAAAATGTTTTTCAATTTAGAGGGGATTTATAAAACTTTATCTGGTTAGGCATAATTTAGTACACTAGCTAAGCAAACATTAACACGATGCAACATTTCGAAGTTTATAACCTTCGAAAAAAGGGACGCGTCTTATTGAACTTATTTATTTAATGTGCATAGAAAAACTGTATGCTCAAAGTTCAGTCTACACACGAATGTTTTTAAACTTCTTTTCGATCTCTTGAAATATGCGTCATGTTGTTTGTTCACAAATTTTGTTATGTATATCCCATTTGTAAATATAAAACTTTGGACGGGGTACTTTTGGGGTCTCAGCTTCTCGCTTCTATGAAATCTACTTAATAAACAATATGCTTATCTCACGAATGGTTCAATGACAAATGATGACGCGGTGGAAATAGAGAATTTTGAATACTATGAAGTGGAAGAAATGTACTACTACCCTTGCTCTTGCGACGATCGTTTCCAGATCTTTTATTGGAAACGGTTTTTTCGAATCGTGATAGGTAATCGGCCTAAATTAGTTAATCATTTGAATTCAAAGGAAAACTCACGATTCTTTGAAGCGTTATATATCGTGGACAATTACTCTTAGGGAAAAAACTTATGAAATCGTTTTTGCACCATCGTGATTGAAACACCGTTTTCGGATACATATTTGCAAAATACGTTCTTCGCTACTCTTCACCCCCCGTAGTTAACGAAGTAGAAAACAGATCGAATTGCGAGTTCGCATCAAGTGAAGGTGCTTCTTGCAGTGTCAGTGATGACACTGATTGTAAAGCCGATGCATCTTCATTCATATTTTATTGCAACTTCTTCAATTCTTTTGAATACAGGAAAAATATTGAAAGGTTGGGAAAATAATGAAAAATGGCTTCTAGTTCGATCCCCGCCAATTTCAGGCGAATCTAGCCACTGCGCCGCTGTGGTGAAAATTCTCTTCGCATTGCAATTGAACATTGCGTTCCACATACCGGACATATTACACCAATATGGTATTGATCTTCTCCGTCAGTACTCTTAGCTGATGCAGTGCTGAAACAGTTCAGAGGTGCTACTGCTCCACAAAAAAGAAAAACTAAAAAACTAATCACACTAATGAAAGCTAAAAAGACGTCGCAACGAAAGTATCATCACATCTCCACTTAGGAAACTATGAAACACCTCCCTGCTATCATGGTATGGCGTGCGGTCTACAGTGTTGATCCTCTTGATTTTATTCAGGGTTCCATGAACCAATGACACTAATTTGACTTTTATGCTTGACAATGCAACGTGTTATGCAGCGTTCAATTTTCTTAAATGGCAGTTCGCATTCATAAAATGCTCAATCACTATATTTAAATGCAATTTGACATTATGCCCGCTTCTGTTCATAAGCCTCAGTTCAAGAGGTTGTCACTGGGAGTGGTCTTCCTAAGTGATCTTGCAAGAAATGTGCGATAAAATTCATAGAGTAATTCATGTTTGTGGCAACTGCATATTAAAAGTTTATTTTCGTCGATTATTCCTCATTTCTTAGGTTCATTCCACCTTCTGCAGATCACACCGTGAATGTTAATGCGATAGCCTCAAGGTATAAAGTGTTAAAAAGACACACAGAAACACTTACTGCGGCGTGATCTGTTCATTCAAAATGCATTGATCTGGCTTATAGGGATGAAGTACGAGCACCAACTGCCTGGCATTTTGACCAGCTATGTGAGCAGCTTCAATAGCGCCAGCTGAGGCACGTGTCTCTGAGTCCATGACGAAAAACAGCACTCGCGCCTTCTCCTTAGCTCGATGCTCCAGCTCGATAAGGTCTGGTGTCCAATCAGACACTTGCTGCAAAGGGGAAATGTTTGGAAAACAGCATATTAACAACGATGCACCAAAAAAATGTGAAACAAACAAAAACATTTACCGGGTTGTAGAAGGATATTCCAAGGTTTTGAAGTGTTGGGATGGCAACATCGGCCCTCCACGTTGTCGGATTACATGAGCCTCCTAAAAAAACCTCTGGAGCATTACTGGGTGTTTTTGGGTCGCTTGACGATGAAAAGTTGCACATTCTAAAAATAATTTTTATAATCGATGAAATCACATTAAAAAACTTATTTATTACCTGAAGCGTTTTAGGTCTGCGGCGAGTACACAAAATTCCCCAAAAGTGAGACCATTCAGCTGTTTGCTACCCTTGCGTGCAAACACCTTGGCAGTCTGCAGCATTTCACTGACTGAGGTAAGATTACGATGTTAAAAATTAAAACACTTTTATAAAAAACAAAATATGTAACTCACTCTGCTTTTCACTTGGATAGAACTGCAGCTCATGAAAAAGTTCCTTCAGTCGTTCGGCAGGTACAACGCTGCATCTTGCCTTGGCACGCCACGCATTGAGGGCTTCCCTGGAAGGTAAAAAGAAACTGTTATTCACTGATATGAGAGATATGAGGTGATATACAACGGAGGTGTAAAATCGTAACTCATTGCCACAAAAGGTGGCTCAATTGGTTCTTGCACGAAATTTTTTACACGCGATAGAGGCGATATCAGTTTTGTCATCATGGTGAAATTATTTGCGATCAACACGATGTGTTATACGGTGTCGTGGTATGCAGCGTGACTGATCAGAAGTGGATGGATTATCGGAAGCTCATTTCGCCGGAAATCGCTTACAAATATTTCCCTTTTGAAGAATTTGTAGAGAAATATTGCGTTTTATGAATGGGTATGCATAATACGTATTGGGCGAATATTACCGAATAAGTGAGCCTTGCCTACGATGCAGATAGTTTAAAATAGAATAGAGTCTAAAATTAGGTTGGATTTCTTTCAACAAAACATCGGTTATCAAAAATCGATTAAATGTAAAGGCAATCAGAGTTTCGATAATTTTTGAATTTCGAAATCAAATCTTTAGAAAACCTATACACGTAAGAGAGGCAAAGGTATACTGTCATAAATCACATGAGGCTTAAAAGCACCTCGAACATTATCGGTTTCAAAATATATCTTTTAAGTGATATTACTTAAAACTTTTTAACTTTTTCCTAAAGCGGAAAAATATTAATTTTATTAGAGAGATAGTGAGATTGTTTTTGGAAAATTTACTATTACCTGTCATTCAAGTTTGAAATAAACTCATTGGACTTGGAGTGAGTTTTTTTTATACAAGCCTCATTAGGGCATCCTCAACCTATCAATTAAGGAGTTAGGGTGGGGTAACAAATTAATAGATTTTTTTTCGGTAACTGCCAATGGCTAGAAGTTTATTTAATATTTCCTGTAAGATATGTATATTAGACCTTCTATTAGTACGAATTATTTCAAAATTTATAGATTACACCGACCGAGATAGAGGCGTACTGAAGTCCACAGTTCCACGGAATTGCTAGATCCGTACAAGATTTCTGAAACCATGAATTCTGGAGATGTTGTCTCTCTGAACAAGGGACTCTAGGGAAACCTATGCCAAACTAACAAATTTCAACTGATGATTTCTGGGAGATGCCGTAACGAAATTTTTGGGTAAAAATTATCTCATGATGTTCCATAAATTAAATAAATTCTGAAAATTTCATGTCAATCGGACACAAAATACACATGAGAGAATAAATAGAGATAGAGAGAAGGATAAAACAAAGAATACAGCACCATAAAGATATTGCAAAATGGCCAAAAGAAATTGCTGCTACATGTAAGTGAGAGTTTATTTAGGACCAAAGTTGTCTAAAATAATGGCAATTGAGATCGTGCTATCTCTGGATACCAAATAACAAACACAGAGAAAAAAAATGCAACACACTTATTAAATCTGAAGGAGGGAGTTTGGAACATTCTTAATGGATGGTGATTTTCATTAAAATCGACACACAGGGATTTTGGGATGATTAAATAATTACCGGCAATTTTTTAACGATCACCATTTTATTTTTGTAATCAGTCTTCAAAACTCAATGTAAAAAGTTTCAGTATAACTGGGATAGTGGGACTGAACGAATATAAATTTTAAAGAACTACTGAAATCGCCCCATAAGGCCAGGATGAATGATTAAATGCAATAATACGTGCGTCTGAGTCTTGAATCATTTAGTAAGTATAGAATATAAATTTATTTAAAATATTATTTCCATACTACAAAATAACCAAATACCTGAATCATACATTTCGTATTTTGTATTCAATTCACCTTACAATGTATTTATTTTTATAGTCTTTTACGAGTATTTACAAACAAAAATGAGACGCACCGTTCAAAGTGGACATTGTTCTTTTGGGGTCACTGCTTTGGTCGTTCACCCTTTTAACTGCACAACCTCAGACGAATCTCATGTTTGGCGTAGAATAATGACAGTGATATTCATGAGTAAAAAATAATTGACCTTACTTCTTCCAGGTTGTTAAATTTCGCTGTTTATTCAAATCATGATGAATTCAGTTGTAAACAAGCTTTTCAGTTTTAATTTTAAAGAAATTAAATTGGCAGATTGCCAAGCCCACTGAAGTATGTAATGTGCAGTAAGAGAGTGCCAATAAAAATACCATACCTCAACAGTAACAGACCAAAACGGAACAATTTAGAGTGGGTTGTGTAACCCGTGAATAAAACTATTTTACTATGTATTACTCCGCAACTCGTAAAAGTCCCAACACGTGGAATTGTCTTAAATATGTTCTAGCTCTCGTCTTGATGATGTGATTTGATCCCCCGTAGGGGATGATCTCAAGTTTAAATTGATTCGCGCAAACAAAACCATCACTCATCATTCACGGGAGAGTCATGAACTGCGTCTGGGTCGATAGTCCATCCAACCTGTGGTGCGTCATGGATCTCATCATGAATTACTGCCATGCCCCAGAAAAGTTTTCCATTCACCCGTCAGCGGACAAAGCTCAGCTTACGTTACCTACCTTCACGAGCTGCTTACGTCCCTTGTCGCTTTCTGGCGCAGATGAGTAGTCTCAGAAAGAGCAATGATCTCTCAGCCCGAGCCAATCAGGTGTGAGGGGTGGGGGGCGTCAGCAGAAATAGAGTTTTTCGACAATTTCCCATTTAATTTGTGCATTGGGGAACAAATTAAAAGCGGGGAAATTATAAATAAATTATGATCTCACCTCCCCTCGAGAGACTGCGGAGATTGGTACAGCGAGCGCAGCGAAACCTCGCGCACTGGCGGTGTTTCATAAAAAGATTCTTTTCTTGATTTTTCTCGCCTTTTTTTATGCTTTACTTTTTTATTTCCAAATTTTTTTATGTTATGCTGCATTAACTATTTGAGCTTCGTCTGCTGCACAGAAACAGTGACCAAGGTCGCGGGATTTTTTTTTGTGCTTTTGCATTAAATCAGCGTTTTCTTGCAATATTTCTGTGGAAAATGATGCGCAGCATTTTCTGGGCGGCTACATGGCTGCTTTGATGATGAAAATTTTGCCTCGGATTGGCTTCCGTCAGCGTCATTTGATGAGCTTTAGATACTGCAGTGGGAAATGGAATTGTTTTATGTGATTTCTGCTTATCTCTTTTGAGTTTCAATGGTTAACATTTTTGAATGTTGACAAAGCTTAACGCTTTAGTTAATTGCGCGGATCCAATTAGTTTTCAAAAACAGTAGTAAATTTACTGGAAAATTTCTGACATTTATTGCGGTATTGACGTCACCACGAATTTTTCAATACGATTATGATCTATTCAAAAGCTGCGAAAATAATTTGTTGATAAGCATTTGCTTTATTCCCCGGGTGTGCCATGCCAAGGGGTCTATGGTTTAGCAGTCGGATTTGTTTGATTAATTAGATCTTTTAACATCCATTTGAGTTACGTACTTAAGTGACAGCATAGATGGCATAAGAACTACATATCGCATGGCATACAAGACACAAGAGCCGACTACATATTTCAGAGTACGCTGAGAACAAATGTTGCTTTAACAGCAGTTTTGTATATATTTGGTCCACGCCCTCAATTTAAATAAATCCGGAAAAAAGTGCCTTTTTTTAACTTGCCCCTAGCAACTTAAGATCGTAGTAAGTTGTATGTGCATCAAGTCTGGAGTAAATTGATTCACGCATTCCAGAGTTATGTTGAAACGTAGACATATGGATCCACATATTTAGAAGATTATGGTATTTTTCACTTTTCTTTAATCTTTCACTGAGTAGTGAAGATCGAACAAAATTTTTGATGAAAGATACAAAAACTGGAAAGTCTCAATTTTGAAATGTGTTTTAGTAGATTAAAATCCCTTTATTTTTCGCAAAGATACAACCGTTTCAACAAAAAATGAAGAAATCTCATGTATTTTACACGTAAAATTTCGATTGCTTTGTGGAATGGGTTAATCTTGTCTAACAGACAAGACCAGAACTAAAGTTGCTTGAACTCCGTGTGGATCCGCATACGTCCTGTAATCCCGTGCTCATAATTTTCAGTCGTATTAAACCCCTTAAAAAGTGCACTTTGATATTTTTGCTCATTAGTAAAAATAGTAATATTTGTATTACTAAGCTCCATAAAGTTCTGGAAGTCTGTCATGTCGACAATTTGATGATTTTTCATTTAGATAGAAAGTTACACATATTCAAGAAATTTGGAAGTTTTTGAAGAATGAATTTTATCGACTCGACTAGCAAAGACACATTTTCAAAGTTGAGATACTAAGAAAATTAGTGTTTTCGCTAGTCGAGTCGACTAACTTCGACTTCCATATTAGAGGGCCCAATAATTTAAAATGTATGTAGATATTTGGTCTTCGATTTGAAAAGTAGTCGACGGCACTATTTGCACACCACTACTTAGAATGTTTGGGATAGAAGTGGGAGAAAATCAGAAGACTTCATTAGAAACTAGAGCATCTTCGGAATCAGATATATGTACATATGTACAAATTATACTTGTAGAGGTCTTTGAAGAACAGAAGGTTTTAACCCTGTCCAAAAATATATTATATTTTTTTTTCTTAAGTAGTCGTATTCAAGGAACTGTAAAAGACATATTTAGAAAGTTGTCCATTGGAACAGGCGATAACGAATATAATGAATGGTGGAACAACATTTAGAACCATCTGCTGTCCGCGGTTATTAATGCTTTAAAAATAGCGCTCATTGAAAACACATTTGTTATAGTAAAACAAAAGTGCTGCCACAGCCTTGTCGCGGCGCGATAACATTGTCAGTGCGGTAGCCTTGAAATTTTTATTGATTTCACAAAAAAACTCTCTAATTCTGCCTCTTCCGTGTCACAAGAAAAATTCTTTAAAAATTATTTTTAGTGGACATACATAAATCGTGTCTAATTTTCCCCCAAACGCAAATTGAGCGTTTCAATGATTTCATTCATTAAAAGTCTGAGCTCACCCGAAGGCAGAAATAGAAGCGTTTCCATAATTAGCGCTAGAAAACTTCCCTTCTGTTAGTTAGGCAAAGTGGTCGTCTAAGCCGTTCCACTCGTGTGCTTATAAGTAGAATTGGATCAGAGGAGCAATTTGAGTGGTTGATTCAATTAAAGCCTCCTTCGAAAAATTTAAATATGGCCAGTAGCATAACTCGGCGTGCTGCCCACCTGTAGCCGCTGTGCAATTAGGTAGCCCACATAAGGCAGTGGAGCCCCGCACAGAAAGCAAAATTAGACAAACTCATAAATAAGTGATTTCTGCTAATCCTACATGATTTTACAAAAGTCACGTTAAGCGCGAATATGATCGATCAATGGGGCTACGTACTATCGCGGGTAGCAGTACTGTGGCGGAACGGCGAGCACATTACGTTGTCCGTTGAAAATGCCGATCGGCCGCCCACATCCGGGCTTAATGCTCCACGCATATGGCGAAACCGCGTAAAAGGCCACTGGTGGACGCGCATAGTGCCTGCATTCATCACCGGCCGAAATATGCGAAATATTTGAATGAATGCCGAAAACAGCGGGCAGTGTAGAGGAACCCCCTTGGGTGCAACGCCTCCGATTAATTCCAGCGGATTTTCCGAATTTTCTCGGCATTTTGGGGAAAATCTCTTTGCGGAAAATTTCTTTTCGGAAAGCCCGAATCGTATATTATATTGGCGCTTGCTTACCACAATTTGTGTGCCGCTCGCGGAATATATGCAAGCAGCTGACAAAATAAGATGAAGAGCTGTGCGCTGTTTAGTGCTATTTTAAACAGCCTGACTCAGCGATCCGAAAGCGTTTTGTCGTCATTTCTTCCGTTGCGACTTTTCAGCACCCTATTCCCCGGTGGCACAAGCGAAGATTTCTGAACTCTCCTTGAGACATTAATTTTCTTTATTTGAATATGGAAATTTTCGAGGGCCACACGGTCTATTGTTCCCGCGATTGCACTTACCAGAACAGAGGTCGACCGGCATGATTTGTGAAATCGCACGGTTTGCAGAATGACTTGAGCGCAACCGGAGATCTATTCTTGGTTTCAAGTGGCCGAGGAATTCTGCTTAACTAATTGGAGTTGATTTAATATCGAACTGTAATGTTGGGTAACAAATAAATGTGTTCCGTATTCAAATTTATGCACTACAATCGCACGGCATAAACAGTAGAAGTTTAGAATAAGACAAATAGCCATTCAACATTTTGTTGTTGCATTATATACCGAAACTAAAAATCAGAATTATTAAAAAAAATTTGGTTAAAAAGGAGTGCATTTTTGTGGATTGTTTTCTCAAAAATTTCAGGAATTCTAGATTGAACGCAGTACTCAACAGGTACCTTAGGTAGGTTGGATCCGCTTTAGCAAAAATTATCGATTATTGGCAAAATAATAAATTTGTTTTTATATCAGTGATTCAACACGAAGCAAAATGTGCCAAATTTTTTGTTGAACTTTGAACACGTGCGTGGAATCAGGAAAAATATTTTGAATCGCATCACTATAAACTTTTCTCTTCTTTTTTGAACCAATGACCGGAAAATAATATCAAGGACGTTAATTAAAAACAGAAAGGAAGAACGAAAACATCCTCTAATTATAGTTTTGTTTAGGATCTCACAAGGTAACCTTATTAATCTCACTTTGTCGTCTGTCCGACCGTACGCCACAGCAAAGTATCTCGTAAATTATAATAAATAGTTAAGAACGTGAAGTTTGATCAATACATGAAAGTTTATAACCTCCAGACGTACAAAATAAAAATAAAAGCGGTTGTTTATAAAAACTCCCATGCAGGCAAGTTGCTGACTAAAACTGCTCTCCTTGTGCTATAGGACGACAAAGTCATGCCATGCAAAAGAGCTGCAGAATAACTTACATGTGTATATGTCGGGCTGTCCTGTTAATTTGAAGCAGCACTCAGTACACGATTGTTAAATATTTGCCCAAATAGTTATCAAACTGCTATTTCATGAAAACGGACCGTGAGACTAATGCCAACCTTGTCCTGGTATGTAGTATTTGCTCAAATTGTGGATAACACAATTTATAATGTATGTTTAACTATATAAACGACATTATATCATTGCTCAATTTGCGACAGTGATATTGGTGTAGCTACGGAAGTGGGAAACCAAAGGATGATTGATTGGCTTGGTGTGGTACCTGCCCTGGCATGTATGTCAACATATTGATTATAACATACCTACAGTTAAAATAAAGAAATATTTTACCTTCCAGACTCATGGGGAGAGTCCTGTATATTCGTCGTGTAAATCGACATTTTGAGTTTTTACATAGAAATTGTACTATTATTCAGTTTTGGTTAGTAGTACCATAAAGCGTAATAACAAAACAATATCTTTAAAATATTTTCTTGTCCCACAAGTATGGTATTACACAAGTATAAGTATTACGGTATGGTAATGTCTCGGTTTAAAGTATATTCAAGTTATGCATGTACATATGTACCTTGATTCACAACTGAATGAATCATTAGTGAATTACTATGAGGATATTAGTAAGAGGTTTGGGCACTTTGGATGATTTTCATAAGCACAAAAAACCACCTAGATAATTTTTTTAATTATGACTTATTTTTCCAAGCTTACCAAGTGCTCTTTTATAGTAAACCTATTAATAAGTTTTTTTTTATAAACATGAATTGTTTAAGTATCGTATTGCCGTTGATTTTGTTCTGACGAACTTCGAGAAATGATAACATAAAAGAAATAAAGAGAAAATCGATTCACAGTCCTTGAAGAAGAAATGTAATCATAAATCAACGATTGTTGCAGCCATTTTTCCGTAACTGTAAGCTGACGCATAAAAATTATCTCCGACGCCATTAAAGGCGTTTGCTGTCTTCTCACTGACTTAATTAAACAATTAAAGCGAAAATAATTCACCACTTGCATAGTCGTAAAAGGACAATATGCCATTATCAATCACATCGACGAGAATCATGCATAAATTCACCGAAACGATCGTGAGGTTCGTTAGATTAATTGCCGTTTATCGCTTCTGCCCATCTCAATTAATTCTAAATAAGTAAATCGATCGTTTTTCTCCGTGTGCCACTCACACGAAATAGCTTAATTAAAATTGCTGTGCAGCCTGTCTGTTTGCATAAATTAAACATTCCTTTGGACAACACTGCACCTGATCACGCCGCATGATCAATTAGGCAGCTCTATGTCGAATGATCGTAAAAACTTTAAAATAATAATCCGGAAAGCTCGTAAATCATTTCGAAATCGTCACCAACCCCTCCATATCAAACCAATCAAAGTTGTAGACTTCTGCAAGGCTTTAACGACTGTGGGCAAGTGATAACTTTCCCATAAATTCATTCCGTTTAAGGCTGTCGTGGTAATCGGCCGGGGCATTAGCAAAACTTGGTCTTTTAAAAAGCTGTTTAAAACCACGCCGAAATGGCAATAAAAATGCAAACAAAGCACCATATCATAAAAAGAGGCATAAAAACCAGTCGGGGCAAAAATATGACTTTGTCGCGGAAGGGAAGCAGCCAGCCTCGATTAACTTGATCCAAGGTGGATGTCGCCGGCAATCAAACAAGCTTCCATAGAAAGGCGAATGAGATCAGTTTTTTTTTGGACATTGGTGTGCAGCATAACAAGCGAAGCATATCCCACGACCGATTAACCTTAGAATTAGTGGCAGCGTCATACCGTGGGTTTGGGAAGACCACCGGGAATATCTTCATATCTTCTTCTTCACAAAAGAAATGAGAAAAAAATCTTAATGGATACCTCTTTAAGTCATTTGTATAGTGATATCATCTCTTAAGTTGTAAGCATGAAGCATGTCACACACAGGGGAAACTTACAGTGTTTTTCGACGAATTTTCGTAGAAATATAAAAATTAGTTAACTCATTTTGTTTTCGTGATGTTTCAAAAAACAGAAGCCTTCTCTAGCGTGTAAATCATCATGTCTTTATTCACCTCTTATTATTCACTGTGACAAGTGCTGTCAATTATTCATCCACCTGTAGAAAAAACGCCGCGTCCGACACTTCAAAGTGATCGGTGGAACATGCAGTATACCAGATGCCAGTACACACCCACATATTTAAGTGTTTTTTTTTCCATCTTTGAAAATGTTTTTTTTTTTTTGAAAATTTGCAATCACGACCGGAAATGTATGGGAATGTGGCTGAAAGACATTTACAATGGAAGAGATTTCCTCGAAAGATGAGCTCACTTGGGGCATTAACCCTTAAAATAAGCCATATGGGGGTCAGGAAAATTAAATTTCGGTTTAAAATAAATCATGTGCTAATTCGGTTCTCTAAGGAAAATTTTGACGAAATCTGATCCGCTTTAGGAATGACATTCTTTCATAATCATATCTTTTCTCACAATTTTTTGGAAATATTGTTTATGGAAATTAAGAACACAATTAAAGCTCGCAAATGTTGTACACTGTTAATAACCGACAATAGATCTTATCCTTTCAAAACACATTGTCGATCCATTATCATAATACCTTAGGAGTTCCACAGGAAAGACATTTGGGCCCTCTTCTTTTCATTTTGTTTAATAATGTTGTCAATCCGATTTTATTGGACCATAAAATTCTTATTTTATGATGATAATGGTAACTTTTCTGAACGCGACGTTTAAGATTTCTAACAACAAATTTTATTCGAATTGTTATTTTGATTTAATTTTAAAATTTTTCGATTTGTTCAAAATCTTCTGAATTATCGAAAATTTGAATTGATTTGTGAATTCCCTACTGCACATTGATTATCGAATTTCAGAAAAAAAGTGATCCATCTTAAAAAATAATAAAATCCAAATCTGTTTAGAAAATAACGGAACATTGCCCTCTACATATCTTTTCCCCATATATCAAATTGACAGACTGCAGCCAATCTTCCTTGAGTCCAGCTGAGATTTCTTGAAAGCTGCCCAAGCACCACCAGGCGATTGGCACTTTGGTGGTAGTCAGTGCCGGTCGTCGTCGTCTTTATTGTTGTTGTTGCTTTTGAGATTTTCTTTTTCTTGGTGAGTTTTTGAAATTGTTTTGCTTTGTATTGCCTCGGGGCAAGAGAACATTTTATAAGGAAATCGCTAATTATAGCAGGTTACCTCATACACGAACTATCTCGGAACGGAACGCACAGCGGGCGGGCGGAGCCGCCAGAGTATCGGTGATGGTAGTCGCAATTTTTTTTAACTTGTTTCCACTTTAATTTATTTATACCCGTACTTTTACAATTTCTATGATTAACGATGAATTTCCACAATTCACCGGTTGTCATGACACAGGGGTCTCTGGTTAATCAGTCCCCACCGATGAGTTCACGTTCGCGGTGTGAATAGCAATAATTTGCTGATTAATGGCAGCCGATTATCTTACGGTTCCGTTCCACTCCTTGTCGTCTTTTTTTCCGCGAGAGTTCCAAGATTTAATCGAAAACGGAATGGTGTAAATGTAAATTTGATGCGATTGAAGAATTGAATTAATGCTGCTTTATGATTGATGGTCAATGGCTAGCGGGTTTTTATCGCTTAGGCACATTGCTTTTAAATCGCTGAGTTTAATGTGAAGCAACTGACCTTACAGGAAGTAGTTGCTAGTCGGTCTGTGAATAATGAGCACATGATGTTTTCGATGCTTACCTGAAACGAAAAAGAAAAAAAAATATTTTAACATGCTTCACATGTGGATAAATGTCATTATCTAATTTTTTTCCGAATGGAATGTTTAGAGAGAATAAGGCGTGGATGAAATAATTGTGCATAATTAAGTTATAAATCAATTTATTTACAGTAAAGCACTGCAATAACTTTAAGCTTTGATATATGATGTCGTTTAATATGTGCATAAAATCTCAATAATTCATTCCTCATGTTATACTTATTAATGGGATAAACAATTTTAAGTGGCTCAATTATGATGCTGTAGTATTAGGTAGTGCATCAGCTAAATAATATTACAATAATTAACAAAAACAGCATGAGCTGGTCTACACTACGCCCAACAAATACTCAAAGTATAACGACTCTCGCCAGCTTGACTCTCAAGTTCTGTACGCTGTGTAGGCACTTCCAGGATTAAAAAAAAAGTTTCAGATTTTTTTTTTTAAAAGGCTATTAGGCTGAATTATTACTCACGCCACAGAGACGAAAGTTCCCAAAGGTTTGAACATCAACGACAGAAATTTTGAAAAAAAAAATCAAAAAAAAACTAATAAAAAAAAAACTAAAACGCTTGCATTTGTTATTATTATTGTTTATACAACAAACAAAATAATTGCTTCAGAGCCGGACTACTTAACTTAAAGTTACAACTCAATGTGGAAGTTATGTTGCACGTACTTAATTACACGAAAATTTTTTTACTGCATAAACTCTACTTTCTTTGAATTTTTAATAACTTGAGTACAAAAGGTTAGGTACTCTGTTTTGAATTTTGTATTCGTATGAAATGAATTTCACAAAATTTTGTTTTAGAATAAGACTCAAAATACTGTTTGATGTATAATGTCATGAATTTCTTCACATATGAATTTTAAAAAGGTTCTTAATGTTTTTTTTATATATTTATATCTACTACAGGGAGTATCCCTTTTGCTTTTCATCAAAATAATTTTCCTTAACATACGAGATCAAATTAAAAACAGATTGATTGGGTAATTTGCTAGATATCCTGCAAACCCCCTGCGAAAAAACTCTATACGGAATGTGCGTTAAAAATCGCGTTAAGTGTGTTCATCTCTTTTATGAATTTAAACTTAAAACATGATACACATATTCTTAAAACCTTCAATTGTAAAATCTCGTTAAAAATTAAAAACAATTGTTCCCTCAACGACTCTTTCTGAAGCGGGGATGATTAACATTCCTAAATTTATAATATTTATATTTTGGATTCCACCGGCACCAAAAAAAGTTGTACTTTTTGAAAATTTCAACGGTTTTGTAAATTTCTAAGCCATTATTACTCATAACTCGAACACTTCATGGAGATTAACAAAAAATCTAAAAATAGATTTAAGTACCTACTCGCAAAGCAAAGCTTCTTCAAACACTTCTCATTTGAGATTAAATCATGCAACAAAGTGGAACTTTGTTGCAACAGCAATATACGGTGGATTTTTAAGTGTAGGACGTAACTTCGAAATGAGGATAAATACGCAAATTCGACATGGAGATCGCATGGACAACATCTCTGCATACCAAATGTACAAATTCCAATTCAGTAGTCTTTTTAGCTGTTGAGGACCCCAAGCAGAATTTTGAATTTTAACGTCATTTCAGAATTACTCCCCTCAGACCACCCCACGGTCGAAAATCCAAAATGATTAGGGTGCTCTGAGAGAGAATTCCGAAGTTAGGCAAAATACAAAAATTCTACTTCAGGCTCTCATTGACTGACACTAGACACTGCTGCCTATCTGGGTCCTATGGTCCTAGCGACAAGTCTTGTCCGACCAGTAAAAATGCTCGCAGATTGACTAATCTATTGGTGGCTTTGATTCCTCTTTTAATAATCACTTGGTCACACTTAGCGCTTTGTAAAATAGGCCCCAGATGTTCGAATCCCAATCCACTTGTTTTTTTACGCACGTGTTTCTCTATTTTTGTGGAAGGGGATATAATTTTTCCTCTTCATGGTTTTGTGTTCAAATGCATAGAAAATGTTATTTTGACTTACCTATAAAAGAAAAAAAGAGTTTTATTGATGAGTCAAAAAAAAAAAAAACACCACAATGGGTTACGTAATCCTTTGCGATAAATGTTTACCAGGATACAATTTACACTGGGGACATAAAAAAATACCCATGATAAAAGCGTTTTTGATTTAAGGGGATACATCTGTGCTAAGGCCTCAACATAATGCTGTTTTTAGGGCTGTTAAATAATAACTATAAATCCAGCTATAAAACACCTTTGGGCGAACTTTAATCAAGGTTTGAGTTTTTATTTGGCTAAAACAATTTTATATTAGGTTTAGTCATTACCAAAATAACGACAGTAAAAATGTAGCTGTGACATGGTCGTCATAATTTCTTCACAATGGATTCTCAAAACAAACGCAGGAATGCTTTTTAGAAAGATAATATTTGTAAACCTTGAGTTTTTTAGAAGACCTAGTTCATAAATTAGCTTTCTAGACTGCAGGTTGGGGGTAGAGCACAGGTTAACCCAAGGTGGAATTTAAGCCCCACAGACGAAATTTTTGAAATTGCTCTTTCTTATTCGCGTTCAATAAACAGACATACGTACCCAGGGATTATATATCATTTAAATATTTTTGATAACTGCCCTGACACTTGAACTGAACGTCGCTTCATCGGTCATTAAGCTTATTAGGAGTTTGAATTTGCATTATCTAATTCCTCGTCTCATTGTACATAAAGCAGAAACCCGAGTCAGTTGTAATCATCACTTTATTCAGAAATACAAACAATTAAGAGCCACAGATATTTTAAATTTTAACCTGATAAATCACACGAGTACTCATATGGAGCATTATATTAAAACAAACATTAATTTCGAGAAATGATAATGGTGATACACATTTGCCAATATCAAAATATAAGAGGCGTTAAAAATTTAATTAGAATGATTTATAGTATTGATAGTAACTTTTATTGCGTTATTATGGAAATTGAGTAAGTTTGACTTGATTGCGTATAATATAAGAAAATTCTTTGATTTTGTTTTAATCGAAAGTTCATTTTATTTTATATTTGAATCTCGGCAAGCGAGCCATCCCGCTGGTGACCAATAAAATCGACTTAGTAATCGACTGTATTTCATTAACGAGTTTTAGACTTTCAAAGTCTACTGTTTGAATAAATGCAATACGTATTGCGGTCTGTGGTCTCACGTTAAAATGGTTGGTCGCTCCCATGTGCGGCAGAAAAACACATGAATAAAAAGTGAAACAATGATGTAAAACAGGACTGCTGAAATGCAAATCTGAACAGGCAACGAAAATGTTGTACATACTATGTATACTTTATTTGAAATCTGAAGGTGTATTTGCAATTATTAATTTCAAAGTCGCAGTATATTATGCAAACTTCTGCGTACAAGGGGGTTCCTTGAAATAATTGGTGATTAATGTTGTTCCATTTAGTTTGTATTCATCGAAATCTACGAGTATATGGAGAATATCGGTTTACGTCAGATTATTTTCAGAAAATTAGTCACTTTAGTTGTTAAACCCTTGACTGTTCATCACAGGATGACTTATGGTAATTTAAACGATTCTAAAAAAGATCTACTTAACCCTGGTGAGTCGACATATCCACCAGTCAATTTATTACGACTGATGACACTAATGAAGCCAGGACTAAAGATAATAGATCTTGTTGTCCATTCCATTGCACGCAACAAGCCAATTATGAATGTGACTAATTACAGAAAACCATCAATTGGCCTCAAGAAAAACAAGCGATCGTACACACTGAAGTCTCAATCAATCAAACTGGCCTAATCAAATCGTTGTTGGGACATGCAGCAACAGCAGCTATTTACGATCATCGTGAATCTTTCAGAAGTGTCCGCCACAATACTGACGTGACCCCGTGCAATCAAACGGGTGCCCACTTTTAATTCATCAAGTCTTTGAACGTTTTATATGTTCATTCGCCTTGCGGAACGATCGCAATCTTCCAATTTAACGCCTTTTGTAAACTCGGCGCACAAAAGACAAATTTTAAGATCGGCCCCCATTAAAATAGGAGCTCCAAAAGTCCAAAAGTAAATGTGGCGGTGGTCCATCTGTTTGTCACATCAATTTGCACATTTTTATTAAATTTATTAGCCCGAATTGAATTACAGCCGTCTTGGGTGCGTAGGCCAGGGAGAGACGGCCACAAATCACAATCAAAATAATATGACATGGGAAAATGTTTGCGAAGCCGCAGCTAGTAAAAAACAGTGATCTTCACTGATTTGCTGGGAGAAACTGCACAAACTATCCCATGCGGGGGGCGCGCGAAAATAATTGCCCGGCGTAGTGGCTTTGGTCAACACAAACGAGCGCTAAAATTGCGCTAAATTAGCAAAACAGTTTTGATATGAGTCAATTCGCGGGCTGATGGTGGCACGGGGCCCATATGGCGCATATATGGGCTCCGCAACATCAAACACTTGGAAATCTAGCCACGCATGCGTAGATCGTTAGATAGTTCTCTGCTTACGGTTTCCTTTTGGCTAATTTTCGCGAGTTCTGCTGATTGTTGATATTTTCATATTGCTGGCTATTGATGCAGACGCGTTATGAATGAAATTGTCGCGATGACATCATTCCACACACGAGCTCCTTTATCATCTTTTGTATTCTGAACCGATTAAATTTTTGTTGTAAAGGCGTGGGGGCGCGGGTGTAGAAGCGGGCGAGCAACACCGCGAATTTAGTTTTTGCGCGTCTCAAAATTTTACACGCGATGCTAATGGATGGAAGTTGCGGTTATTTTTTCGTTTTTTTCTTTAATGTAAAGCAAATTAACAGTGCTGATTGCATTGCGTTGTTGAGTGGGATAAAAATGCGTGGATCATTTCACTCAATTTTAATGGAACAAATTATTAAGCAATTAGATCATAATACAGCAGTAGGACTTTAAAGGGGAAGTCTACCTTGAAAACATTAAAAGAAATTGTTTTTGTTTTTGTTTTTACAGACAGCATTATGTTCCAAAAAATATCCTTTCAAAATATTATACTACAAAGTTATGCGCTTTTCGCGAAATGACATTTTTTGAATTGTCGCAAGCTATCTGGTCAATGCTTGGGACCACTCAATTTCACAGAATACGTTTTTCTATACAATGGAGAAAACGTTCGCAAGAAATATTGAATTGTTGTTTTTTATGTGTGAACATCTACATATACCAGGACCCCAGGATTTTTCGGTGCTGTGAAACGAATATTGAAAGAATAGGAGTGAAAATAACACCAGGGGGTTTTTGGGGTTGCTGATTCCGAATATACTATGATGGCATATCCAATACGGTCTCCAAAAATACTTACTTTAAATAGTAGGTACTTAGAATTTATAACACTCTCATTTAAAGTACAATAGCAAAGCTATAAATATACTGACTTACTAGCTCGAGAAGAGCGCAGCGCTCTGGGAGGTTGTATACAAATCTTAACCGTCAGTCCCGGCACTCACACTTTCTGTTTTGATGCTACTTCATGGTAGATATTACATTACTTGACAAGAAAATCATCCATTTCTTTATTGTCCAAGAAACTCTGGCGAGTTCTTTCCACTGCGTCATGGAGGAGACTTTAAAGAATACATGGAAAAAAATGGTTTTATGTTTTCATAATTAAGTGGAGCGAGTTTTTCTTCCCACTCAATATTTTACAAAACCTTATTGAAAATTCAAAGACCATATAAACCATCAAATAATTTCGTTTATGTAGTTCGCTCCTGATAAGTGTATAACAGAATCTTTAAGCTTACATGTATGTAAATTTCCAATCAGCAGCAATATTTCACTTATACCGGAATCAGTTTTAAAATTATACTCATATTATAGTTTATTGTTTTTGTAATTCTAATATTATGTACAAGGGCCACAAACAAAATCTCTCCAATAGTGTTAACGAACTCTCACGCTGACTGTAAATTCTTCTAACAAAATCTCCGTACTCTATAAATACCCAACTCCTAAGGCCACATCCGACGGAATACAGTATGAAAAAAAAAGAAAAAAATACGTACAATCATTTTTCAATCGAACCGATTCATATTACCGCCGGGGATACTTCCGGCCGGGGTTATTCATTTGCAGTTGCGAAATGTC
The DNA here is from genome assembly GCA_947538895.1 of Neoitamus cyanurus. Taxonomy (NCBI): domain Eukaryota; kingdom Metazoa; phylum Arthropoda; class Insecta; order Diptera; family Asilidae; genus Neoitamus; species Neoitamus cyanurus. The sequence goes on along the minus strand of OX384544.1, from coordinate 14,912,426 downwards.
CCTGATAAACATTCAATCACTTGCATCAGGTTGCAAACGATATTATTAACTGATTGCCGTGATTGCCGTCGAATACATCGAATGGGAGTTATAACAAGCAATTTGCCAGTAGCCGCGCCGATGGTGATTCATAGATTCAATATTTCATACGGGAGCAATTTGCTCCTGGCAAAAAACTTGTTGTTTACAATTAAATGAATTAAATCCCAGTTTAAATGTGCACCTAGCATGTTTCACACCTGCAGTTTGATATATTTTACACGTAATTGCATTTAAACGATATCTATTGGGGACGAACAGCACATAAACTCGAAATTTCTGAACATTCTGATATCATGGAAAATTTATCGAGAAATATACATACAGCATACTCATACGTGAATAAAAATCTTGTTGGAAAGCTAGAGGCAGCAACTGAGAGTTATACGATATCTGCTTGCTTGAAAATAATATTTTTGTTTGAATAGCGATTAATGTAAATAATGTAAAATTTTATCAAAAGTAAATATTTGCCAAATACTTGACATATTCGCAAACATTGCTTTGATATTCCTGGTATAAAAACCGTTATAATTTGCAGTTAATAAATATTTAAATTTTATTTGGTTTTCCCGAAGAAACATTGTTTATTACTATTGAAAAAAAAAACTGTAGGCATACTTGAACCAGGCTGGTGCAAACATGAAAATTTGTAGGAGGGTTTTCCCCTGGTTGTTGAACGTCTAACGATATTTGCTCGGGCACATCTTGCTAATTCTATCGATAATCAACAGCCAATGTCCAACTACGGCCTTTACGAATATAAAACACAGAAGCGTCATATTGACTAAGTAAATGATTTACGGGCCGAGGTCTATGGGTAAAAATATTTGTTTTTGATCAAATTACGCTCTTAAACCGAATATTTAAAATTCACAAGCAAAAATGTCTTTTGTGTGTCCGAGAAATGCTAGGAAATGCATTACAATAACAAACCCGTTTTTTTTCTTTTTTTCAAATGAACCCTTAGCTGACAATGTGGGATCAGATTGACCCTAAAGTTTTAATCGAAAGAGTAACTTTGATATATTTTCACGCATTCTCCAAATATTTTTTTTTATAATCTTGCACATTTTGAGGCTTCCTTCTGAAGGCATTCAACTACTTCCCAAATGTAAACGGTCGTCTGATGGTGATGGTTTTGACTTGGATGCCATATGATTCTAACAGGGCGATGCAACATGTTACACAGCACACAACCATTTCATTTTTATCAAATTTCCTAATTGGGATATCTACTGATTTTGTTCGATTCAGCACTACTAGATTTTTACTCTGAAGGAAAAGGGTGTATATGTTGCCGGTCAATCAGTAACCGCTCTATAGTCGAATGACGACATTTCACATCTAATTATTAAAAATACAGGAATAATATGAAAAACATCGACGAAATTAATAATGTCATCAGCAGAATCTAGGAAAATAATTGTGTGACATTATATGACTTATATAATCACAATGTCTATATTTTATGGCGAAATCAATAAAATTAATATGTTTCTGAGTATTTTCCATTTTATTCATAAAACACATGCTAAAGGTCAAACAGAATCATTACCATTTTATTGAAATAAGCAAACATCTTCCTTGATGTCTTTCTTGCGATTTCTGAATCATCTTCTAAGGCAATATTATCGATTTTTATGAGTGCCAGTTGCCATGTGATAAAGAAACAAGAGCATAGTATCTAAGGGACAAATACAATCAACTTAGTCCTTTAATAATACAACTCATTTACATAATTACCTCTTAGAAAATTCGCGAATCAATAGTAAATTACTCACAAGCATAAAATTGGACAATCAATTACAGAAACTTGCAAGTCACGTAATTTACGACAATAAATCCCAACGTCGACGTGAGCATTAACGGAGAAGTGACATAAAGTCAAGAGTTATAAAAATTAATTAATGTTTAAAGCCGCTTAAAATTGAATGGTGCTTTTTTGACGACATGGATTTGACCAATGAGTTAATGAAATGAAATCGTCAATTTACTTGATTGCAACATTTAACTAGATATAAAGAAAATTGCTTTTATGGTCAATTGGAGTGGCTCTTAAGTCAATATGGGCTGTCTTCATTTGTAAGCCTTTCAATATGCAGGGCAGACTTTTCTCTATTTGGTCATAATATCAGTTGATTTCATCAGCATCCTAGAAAGTTGATTTTTCAATCGTTGCAATCCCTTAAATTTGAGACCAGTTCCGTCCAATTGTAGGTGTGGACAGAATAATCGAAAAATATAAATTATTTTTATCGTCTGAAAGAATGTTGGTATCTCAAAAGTGTGAAACAGAATATAAAACCTTAATAAATTGATAATAAAGCCGAGTCAAACAACTTTTAAGATAGCAGGTTATATTTCTAATAATTTAGCCGTGTAAACAAACTTGTTTAATCCGAAATACCTATGTCTAATAATTCATTTAGTTGAAATTCCTTCAAACACCTTTAGTGAAATACCCAGGTACTCAATGCGAAGAATTCACCGAAAGTGATCATATCTCCAATTCAAATCAGCGCTTAGCACCTTATTTAATTAACATAACAGCAATTTTCGAATTCCTCTTGCTTTATCTAGTGTGGTAATCAGTTAATTTGTTTTTGTATCTATTACGCAAAAAACGTCTAATTTAATTTACCGCAGATCAAAAAATGCTCCACACAATTTCGCTACCTTTTCCAGATGCTTGATGAATTTTTAACAGGCAACTACTTCAGTTGACAACCATTTACTCATTTGCTTCAATTACTCACTGTCTGTTCACTGTGATTGAGATTTTGTTTGTATCTGTTTTTTCTTTTTCAAGCTTTCGCAATAAAACCACGTGCTAGCCCCTAGCTACCAAGCTAGCAAGTAGTCATTAGAATCAGAATGCCATATTTCGTTCGTAGGCAATATGACTTGAGTTGACTTGCAGGCAATCGGCCTTGTCGCTCCGTGGCTGAATCAACGGATGGACGGGATTGCTTTTATGAATGACAACGGAAAGCCGACTATGAGCTCTGATTACGAATATGCCTGCTATGCGGAAAAGTAAAGCATAATTTAAATATTCGGGATTAATGGGGGAAATTGCGGCTACTGTTGATTAATTGCCTTGGAGGTTTAGTGGGATGGTAAACAAATTAATTAAATAAGACAATGCGGTGGTTTTGCGTAATCGATTTTATCAATTATCTAGGAGATATTTCATTGTCAAGTTAAATAAAATGGACAATCAAACTGTATACGCAAATGCGATATTTTAAATCAAAACAATGTACGAAATACGAAGTACATCAATCCAATTTAATGAATTGCAATGAAATTAAAATTTAAAATTTCTTTATCGCAACTAAGCTTTAATCGTTTAATTATTGTGATCTTTATGGATGGCTGTTTGCTGTGAAAACGATATGTCGATTACACATGGAGTCGACATATCGTTTTTACGTCAAACAGCCATCCATAAGGATCAGGACAGTGAGATTATTGAAGGTTGGTTGTCTTTATTTGTGACATACTTACTTCCAACCTTTTGTACACTGTTAATCTATAATGCCTATATTCAGATACACAATAACAAATCGACAAACTTTTTTCTAGAGATAACTAATATATCGCTATTAAGTCGACAAGATTTTATTAATGAAATTAGACCTTTAATGCTGATAATGCTTTATATGACTGTCCATAGAAATATAGAGCAACAATTCATGTAAGTCCCCGTCGGCAATGTCGACTTAATTTATAAAATATGAATTTGTTGAATTTAAACGACATCCCTTGCGCCCACATCGACTAAGACTTTTAAATCTAATACCCAGAAAATTAATAAAGAAACGCTAATATTTGGTTTTGATTTGCAATCCACCAATTTAGTCAAATCGTTTTCATGTGGAATGATCGACATCTTGTATATTCTGGAAAAAAATACTATATTTAGTTAATGTTAGTATGTGCAAAAACAAAATTAAAGATTGTGTAGTTCCACGCAACTTAATCCAGTTTTGCATTAAACACACGCACAGTTTTTTTATGCAGAAACTCATGAACTGAAAATAGTTCATTTGTTGCTGTTGCCATAGAAGTTATTATGCAAAAAAAAACCCTTTAAACATTTTAGAGCAATTTCAAGCACTTCATTCCCAGCTGGATATTATCTGGTCGTTGCTGCGCTCTTAAAATGCTTGGCACATTGTCAAATTCTGCCTCTCTGTGATTTTTAAAAACTTGTGAATTTATTTTGCTTCCTGATCACACCCATCAGCTATCTAAAAATCTCTAAAATGCAATATTTTCGTACAAAATATATATAACTTTTCGAAAAAATGCTCAAACAATAAAAAAAGAATTATATGCACACTACCGCACAAATTAAATTCCCAGGATATTGTATCAAATACTCAGATACTACATATTAATGATGAGCAAATCTACCGACTACGTAAAAATTACATGGCACTTTTATCTGATAAAAATTCTTTTTTCACACACTTTTATAAATATCGCCACAGTTTTCAAAAATTCCTAAATCAAAGAGAATGAACTATTAACGCCGACGTTAATTTGCGTGTTTACAGTCCCGCCAGAACGGATATAACGAGTGGGTTCCTGACGAGCATTTCAAAAATATCTTAAATGAGTGCGGCAATTGTTTAAAAAAAGATATATCGTAAGAGCCACTTAAATATAAATGGAAATTTAGTGACATTTTCGCCAAAAAGGTCAACACTCGATAAATATAAACAAAAAATATACCATGTGGATTTATGAAGAGAAAAAGTCAAGGCTACGGTGTTAATGAGGTCAGATGTAGTTAAATATGGAGGTGAAAATATTTGTATGGTGATCGGTGAGATGAGAATCGGGAGTTGTGGACACCAATTTATAAATTAGTGTGACACATCTCTCTACCCTATTTTTCGTCGACACCTAAATTATTCTTTCATCACATTTCAATCTTTTATCAAAAGATCAACTCCAATTAAATGACGGCCATGACTTCAGGTGAATGTGAAATCAATTGGTGTTCAAAATATGTGGTCATGTAAACCGTTAAATTAAAAAAATATCTATAAATACGTTTTCATAAAAATGCTTTTATGGTTCTTAATAGTTTGCTTTATAAGCGTAAGTAAAAAATAAATAAAAGAATTGCATTATCTGCTGATTATGGTGAAATTTCTCCCCTCAAGGTTCAATTCTTGGCCCGCTGCTTTTTGTTCTTTAATTAATGAATTGAATTGGCGCTAATTGATTCAACGATGAGTGGACAATCGTATGTAAATCAAAGGAAAAATTAAGTGTTGAAGAGAATTACGTATTTCAACAAGACCGAGACCTGAAACATACATATCGGGTATCCAGATATATTTTTTAAAGAAAAGGAAATAAATATTCTCAGTTGTCCAGCAGAGTCTAGAGTTGAATCCGATAGAGAATTTATGGGACATTCGAAGCTACCGAAAGAGCAACGAACAAGTAGGAATGTTTGTTTCCGCATACAACATAGTACAAAAGCTCAAATAGATGCCCTAACCTATTATAAAACGTCGGCAGGGAAAAGGGGTAGGCAAGCACAAAAGTACAAAAAAGTAGGAATTAACGCTTTCACGATTTTCCACATTAATAGATCTCGTTAACTTTCGCATGACTGCTCAGAGTTATGTATTCCGTAATGAAACAATTTTACGACCATTTCATTAAACAAATAAGACAGTTGACACAATTCCTTACTTAGCACACTCATATTTTCATCCTCAGAAGTCATTTATGCCACGTCTCACCGATGAAGCATTGCGGAAATATTCGAATCACGGCTATAGCCAATACCTTGGTCAGTGCTTGTAAAATATAATCGCAAACAAGCATGAACCATAACGTAAACAAAACCTCGCTTCCCCGAAACAGTTCTAAGCCAGAGATCTCGAGACTTCCGCAATGTCCCGAAGGTTACAAGATTATGCTATGCCGTGTTCCCGTAGTCGGTAGCAAAAACAAAAATGCCCGCTAAGCTTGTGCCAAGAAATCACCAATTGACCGCCATAAAACGGACGACAAGATCGAGAATATTTCGATCAGTCGCGCAGCGTCCTAATGAATCTTCATCTCGCCAGAACCAGGCGTTATAAATTAATAAAGGAAATGCTCCAGCGGCCAAGTCAGACAGTTTATCATGCAATATCGCTTCATTCTCGGAAACTGAGCACTTCTTTTTTGGGTGATCCTCCCCCTCTGGTGAGAGCTTCAATCTCGGTGTTGAGTAATGGCATGCCGTGAACAAGGTCAAGAACGGCAGCGAAAAAAAAACAGGAGAAAAAACGCGATATTAATCGCCACGTCGTATCAGCCCCTTAATTATATTATTCCAGAATTGGAGCTGGCTGCGTTCTAGTAAACATCGGGATAAATGGCAGTAAAGGCGCGATCTCAAGTTCAGTTTGTTCACGGGCTCTTTACAAATCTGTAAATATCCCAAAAAAGAGCACACACCGCCAAACGGACGGGGGAAGCAAACACATGGGCTGCAATGAAGAGGCTGAAACGCGAAAAATAAAGCCGCCTCGGCACTTTCATCGATAGTCGATAAAAACAGCCGCTAAATAATCGATGAGGTCATTACTAATAATAACACACCTCTCTCGCAATTTGCTGTCGTACGTTCACCGAGTTTTTTCCTTGCCTCGGGCCAGACTAGTCTCATGTAAACAACTTAGCTCGCCACTCTTTTCAGCCCGTCAAGAGTCCCGAACACACCGACAATATCGGTCGGAAGCTCGAAGAGTTATAAGAGTTGAGCTTTTCTTCAGCCGCCCGTAGAGAGACAATCGTAATTGCCAATACTTAGCTACTAAGAAGGCCCCCGGATTGATGTGAGATTCTCTTTAGGATAGAGAAACCAATAAGAGACTCGGCCTCCATTTAGTGGATTTAGTGTGATCACCTCTAGCGCGTCTTATAGCTCAAAGATCAATCTACGCTCTTGGCTCTGTTTCTTTGATAACGGTAAAAAACGATGAGTACGTTTGGATTATACATGCATATATGCTGGCCGATGGACTGGTTGCCTTTGAAAGTTACCTGCCATTAGACGGTGTGCGGTTTTGCAAATATTTGTGGAGGAAGCGTTTTGAAACACCACCCACAAATTATTGCTTTTTGGTTTATTGAATTTTAGGAGTAGTTGCTAACATTCGATCATCGCCCGGCATATACATATTTTCTTGTCCGTTTAGTTTTTATTGACAGGCACAATATGAATTTGAAATTTATCCGTGAATTAAGCCTACACGTAATTGTTGCGATTTGCATTCAGGAAAACGATCCACGTTGTTTAATGTGCTAGCTATGAGCAATCAATTTTGTTTCATGGATCAATAACTTGCATATCCATGCATTTCTGTTAAGTGCGCTTAAACGATTCATTTTAAATTAATAGATGCTTTGAGTAAAAATTAATTTCTTATTCCCTATATATTTTTTTAAACATCATATAACAAATAATAAAAGATATGTTTGTTCCAAGTAAGAAGATGCAAACAAATGGAGCTAGGAACGAAGCAAATAATAATTGTCGACACCATTCGAATTATTCAAACTATTCGAATAATTTCAAATAGTACGAATAGTTTGATTTAATATTCCAACAATTGAAGTTTTGACAAAGCAAAATGACAGATCCAATATAGCGACCGAATATTCTCAACTCCAAGGGATTGTGATGAAAATGGGTCCATATACACTTGCGGTCATAAAAACCGCACCACTCAGTTAGTTCCGAGAATGCGCATAATTGAAGCAGGTAGATTAGGGGGAGGGATGAAATAATTTGACCTGCTTTGTTGGGGTATAAAAGCAACCCTTTTGGTGACAAAATATTCAGTTGAAGTTAAGTGGTGATGAAGATAAAGTCAAAAAAGTGAAATGGCCGGAAAATATAAGCAATTGACCAGGGACGAAAAAGTCGAAATTTTGACTTTGGCAGATCAAGGTCTGTCGTATCGTCAGATAGCGACTCAAATAGGGTGCAGCCATTCAACCATCGTTCGATTGATCAAGAAAAAGGAGAATTTGGACCCACTGGAGAGGACAAAAGGATCTGGAAGGAAACGGAAGACAAACTCACGGACGGACACAGCATTACGACGGATGAGCTTGAAAGATCGCTTTAAAAACGCTGTCCGTTTAAGAACAGAGTTGAGGGATTATCATCAAGTCGACCTTAGCGCCGAAACAATCCGTAGGAGGTTACGAGAAGTAGGACTATTTGGAAGAAGACCAGCGAAAAAGCCCATGTTAGCAAAGAAAATGAAGGCGACTCGCTTAGCATGGGCGAAGAAGTGTGAAAATTGGACGAAGGAAGACTGGCGACGTGTAATTTGGTCTGACGAAAGCAAATTGAACTTGTTGTGTGCAGACAACAGGCCGTACGTGCGACGTTCAGCAGGAGAACGATTTAAGGAAGAGTGCACGATCAAGACAGTGAAGTTTCCTCAAAGCCAAATGGTCTGGGGATGTTTCTCTTTTTACACCCTAGGTCCTTTGCACTTTGTTGATGGAACAATGAATGCCCAAAAGTATGGGCAAGTCATAAAGGAATTTTTGATACCAGCCATTGAGGAGCACCTTTCGTTCACTTATGAAGTAATTTTTCAAGATTATTCGGCACCTTGTCATCGTGCCAAATCGGTAAGTACAGTATGGCATATGAAGTGCCAAATGTCTATTTCATAAACAATAAATAAAACACGAATTAATCCTCATTAATTTTTCCCAGCTCCAGAAAACATTGTCTGATCTCGGAATTCAGAGACTAGACTGGCCAGCGAATTCGCCTGATTTGAATCCAATTGAGCATCTATGGCATGTGATGAAACGGAAAGTAGCAGAGCATAAACCAGAGAGCAAAAGAGAGCTGATTCAAGTGTTGGATCTTGTTTGGAACAATGAAATAACGGATGACATCATTGAAGTATTGGTGGATTCAATGCCTTTAAGGATAAAAGCGATTATCGAAGCCAAAGGGGGAGGAACGCGGTTCCGAAGACTGTGCATAAAATGTAAATTATGTTTAAGTTATGTTTTAATAAAAATATACCAAATGATATGTAAAGTTCCTAGTAAATGTAATTAATAAGTAAATGGTGGCAAAGTATGAGAATTCGATAATTTAATTTTTTCTTCATTTCTTCCCAAAAAAAAGGAGAAGGAAGGTGAAATCCTGCCCAATTGTTAATGAGTTTCTGTTGAATATTGTGGCAAAGAATCATTTAATTCGGAAAAGTACATACCCTTTTATTCAATTTTATCATGTGAATTTCAAGTGGTGCGGTTTCTATGACCGCAAGTGTATGTTTTCGGTGTTGCTGATCTCAAATCTATTGTCGAAATTTGGAAATTAAAGATGGCGGATCCAATATAGCGACAAATCTCAATTTCAAAGGATAGCGACGAAAGCGATTCGCTTTATGTTTTCGGTGTCGCTGGTCTCAAATCTTCTATCGAAATTTGGAAATTAAAAATGATGGATCCATATGGCAGCCGACAATTCTCAATTTCCTGAACCGAAAAATTAAAGTCTGCATATTGTTTTTTCCTCAGGGGAAAAATCTAAATTCACTCAAATTCAGCCAAAGCTGTCTACTATATTCCAAGAAGGGGCGATGTGGCAAACCGGATATGCGACGACCCCAATTTATAAGGAAAATATTACAAGCAATTCAAAAGCGCATTAATCATGAGGAATTTCCTTTTTGGCGTCTATAGTAAATTATTCAACAAGACAAAAAAATCTGGTTCTCAGAAAAATCGTTGTACAGTAAATAATTGCAGTCTGAGCAGCTAACAGAAGCTTAAACTTGTTTATGAAAATCACTTTATAACGGTAAAAAAGCTCCATTTGTTGACTACTTATACAAGTTAAAAATTCCACTGATATTTCTGCGAAATAAAGCTAAGGGCGTTGGTTTTGAATCACCATACCTCCTCAACCCGCCAGAAACTCAAATCTCAGATATGCTCAGTACAATCAGCGAAAAAATGAAAACATTGTTATCAGAAAGTACACACTTCATTCATAACCAAAACATCCGTCACAATTTTATAAAGATTGAATGGCGTCTTCAGATGCAAAGAGTTTACCTTTATACCTCTTTAATGGCGACATAACCTGAAAACCCAGCCGACCGAAATAACCTTAGTCCCAATTTACACAGCGAATCAACCCGGCTGGTGGTTTGATATTTAAGCCTAGTATCCCTTGCACCATCCGCCGACCGAAATTAGATTGTCGTTCGTTAGGTTGCTTCTTTACAGTCTTCTGAACGAGCTGTTGGCACATAAAAAGCGTCTATGGGGGGCTCATAAATTCATTAAGGCCCAATTTGACTGCGTCTTTCTGCAAATAAATCGCGACGACTATAAAAACTGATGAAGCGAGCTAGCGGAGGCATTTAATCAACGAATGCATCGTCATGCACGCAATGTATTGTCTAGCGTCCGACAGAGCGATTTCCATCATCAATTACGTCTGGTCTAGATGGGCGGAATAGAGTAATTTAGTAGTGCAGGCGTGATTGAATTCTTCTCCATCAGCGGCACTTGCCCCAGGTAGATTGGAGATATCGTTGCTGATTTGCGAGACGTTTCATCCACACACGAGACCTCTTGACAACAATAGGAACACGTTCACGGGAGAGATATGCTTTGAGCTAAATTCCCTAGGTGATATTACCAGTATCGAACAATGAAATATTAGTGCACTGACGCAAGGGGCTTATCGGTGGGAAATTATCGAAACCAGGAAGCATTTTTACAATCGTCTGAAACTCACAACCTCACCAAACCGGACTCAATCGGCCGTTGCGCCAGTTGATTTTAGTGGAAAGTAGCACTTCGACCTGGCTTTTTACATATGTATACCTAGGCTATTAAAACCCATCTTAATCCGATTCAGTGTTTCCACAGGTTTGTCGAACAAACAGACAAACAAATAGACAACACTCGACACAGCCGATGTTGGTCTATCTTTCCATAAATATGAGCCATCAATCATCGAATTTTCACTTCTAAGAACGTTATGGAAAAAAAAATTACGATTGAATTTCCAAATTCAATTTGTCTTACTAACACTTGCAGACATAATGTCTGAGCAGGTTCCGATGTGATTGGGCGGACCAAATTGCCCTCACCACCTTCACGCATTGTATGTACTTTAGCGGGTCAGAGGCGTCTGGCTCGACTGAAGACTCTTCTCCCAGTGATCAAGTGTTGCATCACAAATTTTGTAAACAATTCGGTCTGACCTTCTTCGAGTCCGAATCGAGCCAGTGATCTAATCGACTGTCGGCAGCCAAACGAAAAACGACCAGAACTTCTCGGACGTCCTAAAAAACGAGAAAAACGCTAGACGGGCCAGGCCGGGCCGCCCGCCGAAGCATAAGCTAATCGGCTAATTAAGATGGAAGTGGATCAGATCTTCTGTGAATTTGGTAGCCGGTAGAATCCAGATGGTCCAGGCTGTTGTGGTGGGTCGCTTCCTCCTTGTGATTGAGAGTAAATCTCATTCCGTGATTCACTGGTGCACCGGAAATTGAAATAAAGCGAAATGATTTGGCCTTAAGGATGGCACAAAACGAACATTATTAAGATGCAGATTTAGCGACACAGCAGATGCACTGCCGGATATTTATAGCTCTTTGTGAGGTTATAAGTCGATGCAGCCAGCATTCAGACAATGTAGGCTGAGTGGATGTTGTCGTCTTCGTTGTTGCACGGCATGTACGCTACCTTTTCAACGTCAGTGGGCATGAATGCCAAATCGGGCAAGTCATCCCGCCAAAATAACAGAGGTCCGCGGGCCATTAATGCACTTTTCCTTTCACGCAAATGCGCCTGGCTACGTCCCCACCTCTCCTCCCTCCATATGTGGTGAATTTTTGAAAATTATCTCATTTGTGAGAAATGCCTGCGCCAAAGATGTGATTATCTTCAACAAAATCATGGGGATATTTCTTTTCTTTATTTCTTTTTAACATATGTGCGCGCTTTGGGTGGTAGGTACTGTGCTAATTTGCACAGAGCCAAAACCGCTTAAAATTCTTTTGGACTTTAATGTGGACACATGGAATTATCACAATTGGTTTGTTTGTCCAAAGTATTTTGAGCGAATTGTTATGCTCGGATAAATTTGTACATTAATAAAAAAAAATACGACTTCGATATAAGCAAATGTAATGCAGTCACTTAAAGAGCTATATTCGTCACCTGCAATTCGACAAGTATCTAATTGGAAATTACAAGGAGCTAAGAAGTCATTGACCTCATATGTTACATACTACCAAACTAAATTTGGATAAAGTTAAACCATCTAGCATACACTTGATAACACTTAAATTGCTCTTAAGATACTTGTTGCATCATTACTAAAACACTGATACTGATAACTTAACACCAATTTAAGCATGACCCCTAAAGGCACATTGATACAACATAGGAACATAGGTACCATTCTCAAAACACCATCATTTAGATTGGTGGGACAATTATTTCCAAAACAAATTGGTCGATCAACAGTCAACAAAGGAGAGAGAAATACATCTCTACGATACGATTGGCTGCATAGAATTTAATTTGTATCGTTTTGTGCATCTTTATTTAATGAAATTCACAATACATCTGGTGTACCTCAAGGTAACAATCTAGGTCCGCTTATATTTATTTTCTTTGATTCGTTCCATGGTCCTAGGTAAGTTGTTGTAAATTTTGTTTAGATAAATTATGCAAGGATTCCATACTATGTATAAATATTTCATGGGGTCTTCTGTCGATAATGAAATATTAAATTCTGATTTGGAAGTACTTCATAATTACGTAGTGGTGTTTAGATAATGACTCCTCTAACATCAATACGCGAAAAACTATTACATTTTCTCGAAAACAATGTAATTTTTTATATAAGCAATTGCAGTTGACGAGAACCGACAAAACAAATGGTTTGTGTTTGGTTTCGATCCAAGAAATGGAATCTTACCAAGAGTCGATAAGACGAAATATTTAGATATTCTTTAAACAGCTGTTTGTAAGAACATTAATGGAATTATCATAACGGTAACTCTATCGTATAGGCCTTATTCTGAAAGTCTTAGACGACTTTGACTTGATAAATAGCATGATTTAATTCTCATTATAATGTTGCACTTTTCATTTTTGGTCTCTAATAGCCAATATTCCTCTAATCGTGTGAATTGTCAATTTGTTTGTTTTGCACTCCGTGGGCTCCCAAAGAGTAAACCTCAACGTATTATCTGCTTACTAAGATCAACCCAAGCTTATCAGGCTTGCATCTCTTGTATTCCGACAATACAACTCAAGTACTGATTTTGCCTTTGATTGCCTGTAAGGCAATATCGATTCCGCAAATTTTGTTATCTTGTTTTAAGACATCAATTTCGACACGCTCCTTAACTCACGCTCCGACAACTCATAATTCGTTTGAAATTCCGCAACACTGCACTAAATGCGGTTTGATTTCAGTTTCGTATTATAATTTTTATTTTTAATTTCTTAAGCTTTCTACTCAGTTTCATTTAAGGGGGGACATCACAGTAGCACACAAAAAGATAGGCATATTTTCGGGAATTAATTTTGGCTGAATAAAAGTATCAATCGAAAAACTGTAAAGTAGGTTTTATAGCAATACTAAAAGAGTACAAAATGTAATTTTTTCAATAAAAAATATTTAAAAATGGCGGCTGCGCAGCATATGCCCCAAGGCGCCTATTTTTGAAACCGTGTCGATGGCCGAAGACGTAGACTCCTTAATTTTTGACCTGGAAGAAAAAACCAAAACTTTTTGGTTTCCACATAACAACAGCTAGCGAGCTACGTAGGATTTTTTGGATATATTGATTTTTCACAAAATGGTGCATGTTTGAAAAAAAAATTTAATTTTTAACATAAAAAACCCCCTTAAAAATACGAATGAATTATTCGTTTCAAATGGAATATTTTTGATTAAAAAATCGAATCAATCTTTCACGAATACGAATTATTTGAGTATATATGCAAGCAGATCTAAAATACACGTTTAACAAGAATACTTCTCAAGAACGTGAAATAATTGTGTCAATGTCCTTGCAGATAGTCCATGATTTTGACACTAGGCACTGAAATGTGTGCAGATTTCCCCGGCGTCCAGTACTAACTCGGTCTGGCCGCGCAACTTGATAAAACTAGCACCACATGGCACCATGCGAGCTCTGGTAGGGCGGTTGATCAACAAACGAAATATCCAATTTAAGGGTAATTGTGCCATTGCAAAAATATGAATGTCGAGCATTTTCTATATTCTCATGTTTTGCTTAAAAATATATTTAGAACGAAAACCACCTGACCTGCTTTTTTTAACTATCAAATAAAACATTTTTATTTTCCGTTAAAAACAAAAACCTAATAAAACAACCGCACCTCTTAGAAAACATAAACAAACTCAACCGATGCCGTCATTGTACTTCCTGTAAACGAAAATTTTACATAAGATATTTGCGTATCGCCTCATTTTGCGACGTATGTGCTCATTTACAACGCTATTTGTTTACCCAAATCGAAAACTCAATGAAAATCCTCGGAAATTACAACAAGCACCCAAAACAACGAGTAAGCTCATGTTCTTTCTATGAAGACGAAAAGCGACAGGCAATCACAATAAATCAAAAAGCCTTAAGCAGCCCCCAAATATTTACAAAACTGACTGTGTGTCAGAAACTGGATGAACACAGGTAGAATCAGATAAAAAGGTAAAAAGCTGCAGATAAAAGGCGTTAAAAGCACTTGTTTCATGCGAGGCACGAAATGTGCCTGAATGGGATAGTTTGTCGTATGGGTTATTATATGTGGGTGGGCCGGGCAGAGCAAGTGGGCTTACAGCACTCGGTTCATTACCTATTTGGACATGGGGCATATTGTGTAAAAAAAAAATAAACGTTATTCCATTCGAGAGGGAACCTGTAATTGACGCCTAAACGCTCCATTCACATGTGGCTAATTTGCAAAATAATCAAATAAGGCTAAGTGAAGTGGTACACTGTGGCTTTCTTTTCGGTATCCACATACTGAATAGGCTTTTAATGCAGAGGTGTGGAAAGGAGTTTGCTAAGGTGAGAATAGATCTAATTTTATCGTGCTCCGTGTAGATACCATAAAGTGGTGCCTATTAAAAGAACGGTGCTACACCTATTATGCAGTCTATAAATATGAGAATATTTAGATCGATGCTAGACATTTTTGGAAAATGCATAGTCCACGTATCCGTTAGCTACCTACGACAATCAAAATCGAGGAGTTTTGCGTTTGACATGCACATTAGTTTGTTTGTATGTTCCTAGCTTTCTCGTTGATGTATCAACAGATTTTAACACTGTTTTCTCCATGCGATAGTAGGTTTCTTCAACATGGCTATTCTATATATTAGATTTAGAAATTCCGTAGCCATCGTCGATTTATTAACTATTCATGTAACTCTAAACTAACTGTAGGTAGTATCTGACCCTAAAAACAAATTTCAATATTAAGGTAAAACAAGTAAAATGCACAAAATTGAAACAACTGATCAAAAGACATAAATACACAATCACAAATGTTTGGTAGATGCTTTATTCAATCCAATACTTCTAGTCTTATATTTAGTGTTAAAAAAAAATTAAAACAAAATCGAAAAAAAATTTAACATACCCAATAAATATCTTAGTCTCAGCATGTTTGTCATCCCTGGTGACGTTCAATGTTTTCGGGCGAACCACAACAACTGATGAACTGCTTTTTGTTTTTGTTGTTGTTGTTAAAGTGGTCGTTGTTGATTTTTCTTTATTCGGTGCACTAGCCATTTTTGGCGTACAAGTTAATTTCCGAATACCATTCGCATTACCATCAAATATTGCAGTCCACGGTGATTTCGCCTTAACTTTTCCACTCATAATTGTTTCAATACAATTATTCAAAAACAGAAACAATGCACGCACTTTCTTTTAAAACTTTTGAGCAAATAATTTCGGACAAATGGTGACTCAATCATGCACCATATGAAGAATGAGCACAAAATTATTTTCTAAATTTGAATAGATGTTTTTTTTTCAATATTAGTACGCATATGAGAGGGACAGCTATGCTATTAACCAAGGCATTGAAAAATGTCTTAATTACGACTCACTGTTTGCAATAATTTTTTTTCGCTTTCAGTTGACGAACGTGTCTTTTATCTTTTCAATAAAAATTTTATGTATTCACTCCCCGTGTGAATAATTTTTCATTTTTCTTTTTTCCCCCGACAAAAAAGATCTCTAGAAATAAAAAAAAAGACAAATTATTAGATGTGACAAAAAAGTGACGGAACAAGGAGGAGGATATAAACATTTAATTTTACAATTCACACACAATACAAAAAAGAACCGCAAGCCAAAAATATTCATGGTGCACTTTTCCTTCTTTTTGTGTTGTGAAAAGGAGGAAAATTGTGTTTAAAATTAGAAATGATATAAAATTATGGGATGTAAACACTTGACGCTAGCGACACACATAAAAACATCAGCGCCAATGGTTCTAAGATAATGGAAACTGACTAATACACGAGGACACGTGCAAATTATGAATATTGCCGAAAAAGTGATCGGCGCGTTGACATTCAATGATTATTGGCATCTCGTGCGCTAATTAGTAATACAACAAATTTAGATGGTTTATTTAATCACCGAATGATTGTAATCACTTTTAAGACAATCTTAAGAAATTTTCCGGTTAGTGAAAGCACTGCCACCTGCGATTTTGCAAAATTTATTTTATCAAAATATTATGCAAATGTGTTCTTTCATTGGACTGTATTTGGCCGTTTTGTCTGGATAAAGCTCATATGCAAAATAGTCGGATGTGGAATTTAAATTATAAAAGTTATGTGTCTTAATCACATGATGTGGTCAACAGACACGGATTTACCGAGAAGAACACATTATTTTCTTTCAACCCACATTTTAAGAAAAAGAAAAATCTAAAACCTTGTGTATATTACAAATAACCTTTTGAGGTTGTTTATGGATTGTTTTCAATGTTTTTAAGAAGTTATCATAATAAATACGCATTTTGATTTTTTTTTGTATAATATATTTTCTAACCCCCTGTGATGTCTCGACAGTATAAGCAGTTAAAGTGATTTAGATAGATAAACTAGTTGTAAAACTGTTAGTGAACATCTAAAGGGGAAACCAAACGCCAGTTGTCGTAAGTCGATTATGACGTGTCGTATGTCGATTTTTTTTTTCGTTCACAAAAATTGGAATTCTTTCGACGTTTACCTCGTTCCCCGATTTACATAAATTATTCTCTGGCCTAGGGGAAGATTTTAGATTGCCTTGGGGTCCGAATGCAGATATTGTGTAGAAGTCTAGAATGTGCTCCTATTTTATTTAAAATAAATAATCCTGGTACAATAGAATTTGCACCGACTGCAGGTCGAAGCAAACTAGTATTTAGACAACAAGTCAAAGCTTCTGTATTTTTTCTCAACAAGCAGATTATTATTATTCTATGTGAACATAGCTCATAAAACTTTTTTTTTGTTGCACAAAAAACGATAGGTGGTTTGATGATATTCTGTCCGTACACAACAGGAAACGAACATATGAAGGATAGACTTAAGTCATACAAACTGATTTTTGGAATTTTATTTTGAAAATATTGACATAGAAAATTAGAGCGTAATTCAAATGAAAGTCTCAACTTTAAGCGATAACCTACAAATAGAAAAAAATGCGTTGCTTGATATAACTTAGTATTGTATACTGATATCAACTGACACCTGCATAATTCTCGACAAAGTGACCGTGAAATAACCCCTAACTATTGAAAACATTTGTAAAGTATTTTGGTTTGCTAGGGAAATATGGAGTTTGAATGCGTTCAAGCTATATTTCAAATTTCAATGTCCATTTGTGTTTTTTTACTAGATATTTTCAAAATATCAAAAGAATCTGATATTAACGGAATACCATTTTAATTTCTGATAACCTCAATAACATTGTTGATGTCAATATCGACGAATGTTTTCAAGGCTAGTAATAGAACGCAATTGTCTGAACATTAATTTTCAACAGGTTAGCACCACATGTTACACAGAAGAATTCTTTGAATGAGATTTATCCTAAAGAAAAGTTCTATAATTAATAGGAACAATTAAAATAACTTTTCAAATTCCAGAAATTAACTAAAATATACAACGTCCGAAGAATTCTTAAATGACAGTCAAATTTTGCCTAGTAACCCGAGATGATCATCTTTCAGATTCAGTACTCGCGTAATCTGGACAGTAACAAACAATACTGGCAATTTACTTTAAGAAGCTTTGTCTATTTAAACAGATGAACAGCATTTATTGTATGATCTTTAATATTTTTGTTTGAAATATGTACATATATTGTAATAATAACGAAATTCGAAACTATTCAGCTTTTACAGTCCTTTATAGGGGACGAAGCAGATATACTTCAGTGTGGACGGAAAGCTTCATTATTATTATATAGCAGTGGCTATTCGCATCGTTCGTGTCCGTGTACAAGCTGACGTAAACGGAACCCGGGTTGGTGTACATGCTGAATACACGATTCAAACAGGCTAATTTCAGTCCATAGATATTTTGTAAAAGGAAAATATTCAGTCAGTAGACATTTTGTAAGGCAAATTTTTCTTTTGCGAATTGTTTTGTTTTTGTGGATAAAAATAATTGTTACCAAAATTTGCAAATTCAATTAAATCGGTAAGCTAAGGAGTTTACTACGACTACGAGATCTTCATGATGTTGGAAAGAGTGCTAGGAATGAAACTATGTCAAACGAACACGTACTCGAAGCAAGATCAATATATGGTCCATCAAAGAATAGTCGTTATTACACGATAAAATTCAGACCACATATCTCAGTAGACGTTTGGATAGCAAATAATGGCTTATTCAGCGAATTCACCGGATCACTTTCAGATGTGAACAAATTTTCAATAGCCTGCAAAATCGTTTGAATGGTGGCTGGGCAAATACTGCCGCGATATTTAGTGGGATGCCTGGCAGATAACGCACTATTCTTTCAATGAAGAGACAAAGAAATATACGGACATGTGGTAAATTAAACGTTCGTTTATATCCTATGTGTTTTTGAATATTGAACATTACATAATTTAATAATTGCAAAGTAACAGTGCTTTTACTATCCAATTTTAACTGAATCATAGTGTTTTACACCCATAAAACTAAAATGTTTACCAAAAGTTGACAGTTGAAAAGCGTGAATTTCCAAACAGCTGTTGAACGTAATTGCCTAATTCCACAATCTAGTCGTTATCTTTCAACGTCACCATCGCTCAGTCACTTTTTTATCGAATTTCAGCACGACAACGCTTCAAATCACACACTTGCAGTAATGCAAAATTTTTGTGAAAATCCGGGGAAAGCTAAAATCGTACCACACGCAGAACTTGACCCGTCGCAACACAAGCCGCAAGTAGCCGAATCGAGCGACCTCGGTAGGAAATCAATTACACGCGCGATAAGATAAGATCGGAGCCCAGTATCAGGGCGAATCGCTTTTTTATTTCACATTAAAAAAAAATACAGCCAATACCACAGATGCCGTCAGGTGTATTTTTATACTAGCCCATCCGGAAAAAGATGGAACAGAGAAAATGTTGCCAAGAAGCCGCTGCTCCAGAGACGTGAAACTGAACAGCCGGTGTTGGCTAGAATCGGAATCCCACTGAGTTACTTTTCTCCGCCAACCACACTAGACAGACTTAAGACTATCTAGATGCGAGCAAGACTGTTTGTGGACTAAGCCGTGCGGCTACATAGGCTTGTTTTGTGGGCTTGTCATCACCATCACCATTATCATCGATGGGCTGAAGCGCGACCGCGACTTGGCTTTCGGGAGAGGGAAGTCTCTGGTGCTGCTTTTTACAGCTTGGATTTAGAGGTGCGCGTTTTCCGCGAGTTGCGATTTAATGGAGCTACGCTTTTAACTACGGCCGATCTCGGGCGAGGCAAATGGACTCCAAAATATTTTCACAGCACCTCCAGCAAGGTGTTAGCTGATCTGAATTTATTATTATTGAAGCCACGGCACTGAGGTAAGCGATTGATCGAACTGATCGTGATCGACATTTTCGCGAATACTTGATGTATACCGTACATTTCGCGAGCAACTACTAAACGGTCGGTGACTGTGTGCCCGGCTGAAAAGCAAAGTTCACTGAGAAGAAATTTTTGCGAGCACACCAAGAAAGTTTGCAAGCAACTCCGGACGGTAGATGAGGTACGTTGAGGAAATTGCGTTAAGGAAAAGCTCCGATAAGATCCAAAGTGTATTGCGCATATTCGTCAAAAAATCTTGGCGCGGATTTTTAGCTCAGGGCAAAGAGAAAGGCACCCGAGACAGCAGTCGACAGCGCGGAAAATAATCGCGCGAAGAGCAAGCAAGGAAGGCTCTCTGCTCGAATTTGTAATAAATCTGCCGCCGCCGTCGTCGCAGTTTATTCAACTAAATAGAAATGATATCACTGCGGCCAGATGGCGATTATATCCGCTTCCGATTGCCTGCGATTATGGGAAATGGAAATTTCTGGTGCAGTGGATATCGTTTGGGATTGAATGGATTTCCCAATTAAAATGTATAAACAAAAATTTAATTGAATCGTAGTTCCTAAACTTAAATAACATATTTGGTATCATGGATCCTAAAAACTGTCATGTATCTAGCTTTAGAGAAATCGGATGACTTTTCCATGGTATCTATCAGGACTTTGGCTACATATTTTAAATGAAATGTTAAAAAAAAACCCTCAATTTTGAGTAGGCACACCATCTTGAATTTTTTTTTGGCGCCATATTTAAGCTCAACATACTTATGCGTAAGAGCCACCACGTGTTAAAATAAAAAAATAGTATGGTAAAACACTGTTGTACACCACGTAAAAAATTACGAAATTTCATTTTAAAATAAGTGCGAGCGAAAAAGATGCCAATGTAAATATTCCAGAGCCAAATCTTGTATAATCCTTAGGCCATGACGTCCATTGTATGTATATATTTAGTGTCGACTTTAATCGAGAACGGAGCTTCTTTTTTGAACATATAACTTGTATCGCTCTAAGGTCTAAGGAGTAACAGAGCTTCTTCAAGTGATAGATATACACAGACACATTTGTCCGTTTTCATCTACATGATGCATGCATTCGAAAAGTACCTAAAATTACATTGTAGCTTACATTACACTACACATCCGCTTCAATGAACTTAAATAGCAAATAAATCATCACTTCTAGTGTGTCTAATTAGTTGCGACATGTTTGCTTGTCCACCGTTGAGGGGCTATGCTATGTTATGTTCACTGAATTTATCGGGGTATTGCGTGCATCAGAGGAGTGGCTTAGCAATTGAATCGGAAAGATAATGGGGCGGCTATTGGGCAGTGGACGGAGACCAATGAGACAAATATTCATACAATTTACCAGGGAACCATAACTGCATTGGGAAAATTTAAATATTTTCTTTTTTTCGTGACAACATGGAGTGCAAGAGCGTAGGTGAGTTGTCAACAGAAAATCGTGATTGCAGGTGAGAGAACAGAAATACAGACTGAATCGTTTCTTGAATAATGCAATTTGATGTTATCACAGAAAAGCATTCTTCAATTGCCTGTACCACTTCGTAATTCTAAAGAAAAATAAGAGTCTTATCATTAACTTCGATTTTGAACGTATGATTTCGCTTATTGTAGATTTATTTAATTGAAATTTTCTTATAAACAATGTTGCATGCCACTTCACAAAGATTTCCAAGATATGAGCCCGTCTGCGGTCTGCGTCCAAGTATTAGGATGGAAGAACGTCTTTAGTGAAATACAATTAACCCCAAAGTGATTCCTTTTTTTTTCAAATTAAAAATTTATTACAGTTAATTCCGCAAAAGGTTTCCTACGTATAAATTTGTATATCCCTTCTCTACCTGGACGTGTTGTACGCCTTTGAGAGCAATTTAATTAAAAAAAAACCGGGAGATATTTAGTTACATGAACTTCTGAAGAAAATGGGAAAAACGTAAGTTTTAAACTTTCGCAAGTGACTGTACCTCCTCCAATGGTAGAGGTCGAGCAACAATGGTGGCATTTGTGAAAAGCCATTGAGATAGTACTTGTTTTGCGTTTAATGGCGCTGCGTTGATTAGATCAAAATGTAAAATTTAAATAATAATGTGCACCGAATATATGAAGCACCCTGTGATACAAAGTGGTAAAACTCCATCGGAATAGCTTCAAATGTTTCAGGGTTTTTGGTAATCTTCCAATTTTAGGGTTTTTTTGTGGCACAACCAATATAAGGAGAGCTAAAAATCTGGAGTACAACGTTCATGTGACTGCATAGAAATCGAATCGACCTGACGAACTGACCGAACAAGTGCGTAAAATATTGAAAATTGATGGCAATATGACAGTTAGAATATTGATGGAAGAGAAGGTTAGAAAAGATTCGATGCACCATTCGCATAATGAAGGCCAACAAGTTGCTGATGTGGAAGGACAACTTCAGAATTTTTTAGTGACATCCTAACCATAAACCATACAAATTATCTTTTTTGTTAGGTTTTTAATTAGTCGTCATGAACAGAGTTCGTTTTTATTCTTCAAATTAATTTTCACGAAGATATGTAAGATATTTAAAACAACCCAAAATTGTTTGAAAATTTGTGTGGTACTTAAATGTTTTGATGATTTACTTAATTGGTTTATATTTTCATAACATCCCTGAATCTCCACTAATCTGAAATCTCAAAAAAAGGTCTAAGTAAAAGATTTTATTTTCTGTGGTTCCATGTCATTTCATAGTGAGATGTATGGACTGCAGCGTTGCAGCGTTCCTACAGGGAACGTGAGGTTTGTACAAAATTGTTATATTTCTTTGTTATAAAGTTGGAAAGCTTCAAAATTGCGTGGCTATCCAAGAAAGTGTTCGCCGTCAGAAAATGTGTACTACGTATATATACAAAGTGGAGAAAAGACTTATTTTAGGAATAATAAAAAATTTAAAATTATTTGTTTGTTTTAATATCGAAAGATGAATTATGAAAACCTTCCTCTTTTTTATTGAATGTCTATTTGAGGATTCACATTGCGTCGTATATTATGTAAATATAAAACGATCTATACCAACCACGTGTGCTTGAATGCAGTTTTGTACAATCATCAGATACAGCAATTACCGCCCGAAACACTTTCTGTTCTCACTCCGAAATGTCCATGTGAAAATTGTGTGTGCGTAATTTCAAGCCGTTTGCCATGACTGCAACTTCATTCGGCGATCATTCATCATGCTATCTTGCAATTTTTCAATCATTGCTTTGCCATCTTTGGGCGATCAGAGCAAAAAGCCTACGAGCAGCTTAACATACATCGTCACGTTTAAATTTAACACTTCATTTTTTATTGCTGAAAATTAAGACTGCAACCTTCTATTGAGATCATTTTTAATTTTAGGTGGTGCTGAATTGTTGAAGAGAAAATGCATGGGCGGTGTACTTTGAGAGGATATGGATTTTACAGGATGTTCATAGATGCAGATGATCGTCTGATGAACATAAAAGGGCGAAAATGAAAAATGCATCTTTTCAGGAGGGAAGCGATTTTTTGAAACGTAGCGAAATTTTCGACTAATCAATCGGTTTGTTTCATGCCTATAGGTGAACGGCGAGTAATGTGATGTACCCAAGGAATATTATTAAACTGAAAATAAAATATGTGTAAAACTAGATAAAACTTTTAATAGTTTGAATATTTGCAATATAAAGTTATCATTTGAATTCGTGAGTTTCGAAATAAGTATAAAAATACTATATAGTTGTCATTAGTTCAGCATACATATAGTGGAATGTTTTTTAACTGCACCTAAAGAGTGTGCATTTCCTTAAGTATTTCGATATATGTATTATAGTAAGAAATAAATTACGAATATTTATCATTCAGTCATTGGTGATTAGCGGAACGCGAAAAATGTTAATACGGTCGGATATGAGTTAAATTAACTCACACGCCTAAGTAAGGACCTAAGTAGACCTTACTTTAAAAAAAAAAACTCCAGAGGAAAAAATTCAGACAGAATAATTCGCAATTTCGGCGGCCAGTTTTTATCTCTAACACAAAAAATGGCACGACTTTGAAACTTGGTTTGCAATATGTAACGTCATTGATTCGCGTGCGGTGTGAAAATTGCGTCATCCTGTAGAAACTGCACGTCATTTCCGTCCATTCCACACGTCAGCGACGACATCCGATTCTGCATTCCAAAATGAAGACGTAACTTACGAATTGTCACTGTAACATATATTCTTTGTTTTTTTTATAGGTCTTCAGGCGAACCATACACGCTCAATATTTATTGTGATCTGTATCACGACTATTCATATGGTAAGACCCTAGACATTCAATATAGACCACGTCAGTATTCCGGGAAACTTCGTGCATTTGTGATTATTATATAATCACTTTCCTTAAAGAGAAGTGTAAAAAGAAAGAGTTGATCATAAAATTGGCTACAACAAAGAGCAAAGTACAGTATGGTATCGCGGCTCTTCAAGAAACTATGCTACACGTTCAATAAGTCCTTGAGCGCGAGGCACAAAATGGCGTACAGTCTGACGTCTTTTGTACTTATAAAAACAATGAATAAGTGGAAAAATAAGAAAAAGTTTTGAAATGACATTCATTCAAAAAACATGTTTGAGTTTCCCACCCAATTTTTGACTTTTGATCAATAGTAAAAAATATTTGTACCAATACATACCAATGTACCAAAACAAAATATAAAAAATTCAACAAACTTGAGTTATTAATTCTATGCACATAAGATTCCTTAAAATTGACAAACATTTCACATTCTCTTTAGGAGCGTATGCAATACATTAAATATATTTTATTTAAAAGTTAATAGCAAAAATAGTTACTTGAAGTTTACCAGCACTTCTTTATAGCTACGAATTTAAGGGTTGGATAAAATCCGTTTAGAAATCATCCTTACTATGGCCCTCAGACACTGCCGATTTTTAGGAATTCTTTAAAAATGTGGAAAAAACTACTTTGCTTGTAAAATTTTGTATATCCAGCAGGCAAACGTTCTTCCAGTTTGTTATTTTTTTGTTTAATGAATGGAATAATTAATGAAGATCGTTCAGCATAATTAGTTCGAACAATGCCCCCATAAACTTAAAAAGGTCAATGGTATTAGAGCTTTATTTTAAAAGTTTTCATTTCACATTCCTCTGTTTTTTTCTATTGCACTACAAAACTCACCTTCTCCCAACCTTTGTACGTGCACATCCACCCTTCATTCTCCTCGTAAATATCTTTTCAAAGCACTGACTTCTCTTTTCCATCACGGTAATAGTCCAAAACACTCGAAAACCTTCCACTCACAGCTGTTCGTTTCACAAAAAACGATCAAGCAGGAAGTCCGATCTCGAAGTGGCCGGGTTAGAAGAAAAATCTCAACTTTTAGCGCGACTTGTTCGCGTGCATCGGACTATCTTCAAGTCCGCGATAGACTGCATTGGGTCTGGCTGGGCGACTGGTTTTAATGAAAAAATACATGAAAACCTGCCACTTATGGTATACGATCTCCACCGGGGCTGCGGAGTCATGATAGCATGTCACTTTTGTAATTTGTTCTTTAAGGACCGATGATTTCATTTTATTGTTTCGAAAGACCGTTTTATTTTGATTGGCTTTACGTGATCTTTGGATCCGTTGTTGAATCGCAACGCTGGGTCCCGGGCACGTCACCCATTTCGGCTAGTAAATAACAAACTCGCTAGACTTTCAGGCTTGCTCAGGGTGCCCGACATCACGCGTCGATAATCAGATAGATAGATACTCCTTTATGTGAGAAGCTTGAGAAAAAGCTTTGATTTCGAGACGACGACTCATGATATTTAGCAGTTGCCATGATCACTGCAATTATTTTGAACACACGTGGTTGGGTGAGACCGTTTATGATGTCAGTGCCTCCGGTGAGGTGTTTTTTACTGTTCTGCGGCGACTCGATTTTATGTTACTAATTGTGTTTCGGTTGAAATTGAAAGCCATAAATTTAACACGTCGATTTCTGAGAAAATCTCATTTAAAATCGCTTTGTCTTCGCCGATCTAACACAATTAGCTTGATCTCCATTGTTCTCCATGTCTATCGTGATTTGTCTGACCGCTCGTACCGAAGGTGTTCTTTGCTCCTTACTAATGAGATGATCTAACGGCACTTGTCTTACATCACACCTAATTTTATACCAGTTAGCTAAAGCACGAAAAACTGACTCTCAGTGAAATATAAAATATTTCTTTTCTCTTTCTTACGATCCTAAAAAATAAAAATTTAGTTTACAATGTTGTAGTATCACGGGGACTGAATACATGTGCAAAGTTTTATGAGAGGAGTAGTATCAAGAATAGTTAAAAAAAACGGCCGCAAGATTGGAAACAAACAAACCGTTCAAAAATAGCCATCTTTTCCAATAGTTCATGTCCTGAAAATGTTTTATTATATTACATTGTTATTTTACAAGAGACCCTTTTGTTTACGTCTTACGACGCCCACGCCTAACATGTTAAGGCAATAAACATCGCTACGGCAGAAGTTAAACAAACCATACCTAACCTATAGATTTCACCTAGATACAGGTAATGCAATTGAGATACAATTCAGGTCGATAAATAAAATGTGGTTTTCCTGGGTGAGCTCATTCCCATCTATAGCTTACAAAGGTTTTATTGGGCAATTGGATTCCGACAAGATTATCGAAAAACCGAAGAATTCTTGTAAAACCCTCGGTCGGATATAAGAGTGTGGTGCTACCTAGATTTACCCACGTGCGATAAGATAAGCAAATTCGCATGGCACTTAAAATTAGAATGGCAACCGAAGTACTATTTGCCAGCGATCGTTCCCGTATTGCTACTCCTCCATGCCAGACCTCAAAGCCGCGGAATTGATATATTTACGGCCGTGCTAAGCAAACCGCGGAGCCGATAAGCCGCGAAAAAAAAATTAAACGAGAAAAGCGAAAAAAGGCCAAAAGTAATCGAACGCTAAAACGATTGGTGACATCATGTCTCGACTTTTTGTTTTGGATGCGCGAACATTGTTCCGACTTTTTTCTCGTCTCGGTTTCATTTGTCTTCCGCTGCTGTCTTTTGTACCTTCCTCCCGCTGCACTTTGTCGTGGCGAAACGTGACATTGCTCCGACTCTAGACTTAAATAACATAGGCTATACGCCCCTTATCCACTGCCCTCTAGGGAAGTATTTTTATTTTTAAAATTATGTCATCCCCCGAAAATGGAATTCAGCGACACGACACGACTCTCAGAGGTTCTTGACTTGTTTGTTGGCTCAGCTGGGTGAACTCTGGGACTTGGATTGCGTGCGACACAGCTGCCTGCGAATTAGGCAAATTGTTAAAATTCGTGGGACTCTCTGTGGCCCGCCAAAGAGCTTTCATTGGGTCACGTCGCCGCTTTCTTTGCTCTCGATGTGACCGACCTGGAAGCTGGTGGGGCTGACGCAAGTAGAAGAATTCTGGAGAGGCAGAGGTTCTTTATTGGGATAATGATCATCCTACTCCCAATTAATTAGGGCTTGATTTCATAAACATTTCGCTGGAGTCGTAGATTCTTTGGTCGCTGAGTAAGGCGGAAATGGTTTATGCGAACAATTTGAAAATTGGAATATTGTGGGGGCGGATAGTGATCGATTGCTTTCCTCACTTTATTCGCAAATCTGCTTTGTTTTCAAAGTTCTTTTGGGTGCAAAATCAGATTTATTTCTGAAAATATGCATACCTACCTATCAAGGTGTTTTCGAAAGTTTTAAATCATTTTTCAATTTCTCGACACACTTCTTGAAGAAACTATTTACACGTTTTAATTAAAGAGTACCGTTTGCCATTAATTATGCATATAACAAAGTGTGAAATTGTACTATATTTTCTCATTTTGTATCGAAACCATAGTGCCTAATAATAATAAAACATGCCATTACTCATACTTTTAATTAATACTAATTTTAAGTCAAGTTTTGTTAAAAAATAAATAGCCCAACAAAATGGAAATTTTCAAAATAAAAAAAACGTGAACGATAGCGACTACGATTGTGTTATTTTGGCGCTAAAGAACTTTCGGATCAGACAATTGGTTTCCGAGTTATCTTGTAAAAAGTTAAAGTTTCAAGTAAATGACGCAATTTATTTATTTTTCCGAAAAACCAAAATTCGACTTGACAGAGGCCGTGAAGTGCTGAATGATACTGGAACGGTAGAGTGACATTAAAAAAGCACACGATATGTCTAAATCAATTCTCAAGAAGCGCATACGGAATGATTACTTTAATTAGATCTACGTGCCTTATTGTAGGTTAATGCGCACAATAGATTTTAATTGCATTTTTGACTCACTACATATTCACACCTTTTATGCCAATGATTTCATGGCAACCACTGACCCGTAAATTCATAAGTCAATACATTCAAGCTCCCAAATTACGTATATTGTAAAATTACATCTCTTCCGTTCCACCATGACTAAATAGGTATTGTGGGCGGGTGTGTGACGATCCCTGAAGTCAACAACTTCCAGGCGGAAATTTCCGCACCGAACCCATTAAAAAACCATTAGTTCGCTTGGTGCGGCTCGGGAAACGCATTGAAACAACATCTAGTGGAGCTCCGGGGGCTGATGCCACCACAATATGACCGCATACGCCAGTTCGAGTGGCAGCTCAAGTTCCCACAGCCGAATGCGACCTGGTCGGTCAGCTAGAGCGTCGACCACGCAATTACGCGAGGAAAATAGCTGGGCGAAAGAACGTAGATGCCTTAAAGAAGCGATGACGTCAGGGAGTATCGATCAAACTGCAAGTTCAATGCTTCAAAACACGCGGCCCTCACGGCCCGACAGTCGCAACAACTTCAAAGGAGTCCCGAGTAGGGCAATCCATATTATATCGCGGAGACGTTGTATAGTTTTTGGAGCCATTTCCCGGAGTTTATTGATTCACTTGAATGCCTCCGTGATGTCAGAAATTTATTTCTGGGCGAGTTCAGCTCATCATCAGACTCCGGAGTGAGGAAAGTGGAGAGACATGGTTTTCTGCTTCCTTTCTCTACACGGCGTAGGCAGCACGTCGGCTAAGAACAATAATGTCGTGATGTACCAGCCTTCGCTACTACTATGTATTACTACTAGGGGCTATGACTGCTGGGGGAATCGTGATTTCGCTTTTAATTCCGCAATTGAATCATTGGACAGCACGTGATCGTCACTCCGTGTCAAGCAGTTCGCGTGGTGTAAAATGCAAATGGCATTTTCGGGTGGTTCTGTGCGGTTTCTTGGCTTTAGAAGATATCTGAAGCTGAGGAGAGCACGTGCACATAATTGTTTTCGACGTAGTAAGACGCTACAAATATCTGTCGAACAACTTGTTCTCAACTTCCAGACATGGAACGAGATGCAAGACTGAAAAACATCTGTCAATTTTGCGCAGTAATTTTCTAAGATACTCTGACCTTTTAGTATTTTAGTTGCAAAATGTAAATATGTATACATATGTATCTCCATATGCCGGTTAGACGTATTATTTTTTAGGGTTCCATTTGCAAAGGAACGAAGCCCTATTGGTCTCAACGCATTGTCTGTATATTGTTTCAAGCTCGTACGCTATAAAATAATACAAACTTGCGATTTATAAGCTGATGCAAAGAGATCTAAATAAAACCTTGGGAGATTTTTATTTTAATCCTATACGTATAATAAGCCGAGCTGGTCGAAATGAAAATATCTCATAAACGCTGCTTATTGGAAAACAAGAATTTTGCAGTACTTATCACGTATAGGCGTGACGCAACGGCAGCTATCTGAACCCTTCTCTATCAAAGAAACCAGCAGTTCGAAAAATCTGGAAAAACATAAAATAATCAGATTTAATCAAATTTTGAGTTTGCAAATTTGAAAACCATTGTTATTTCGGTCAGTGCGGATTTGACTGAATTTTGAATTTCTTGACAACATTTCAGGAGGGCTATCTCAACCGTTTTCGAATCGGATGCACATTATTATTATTTTTATCTTTTGATCTATATCTTATTATATTATTATATATGTATTATCTACTCAACGCAACGACATCAAACTCACGGCAAACAATTACTATCTTAATGAGCTTTCCAAAAATTGCAATATTGATCTCCCTCTACCACTGCAGGCACAGTCACTTGCGAAAGTGAAATTATTTCTCTTTCTTTATTTTTATTGGTTGTATTGAGTGTAAAATTGCATATTTTCATAGTTGTTTCTATAGTAACCGATTAATTTACATCTTTTGAAACGATACAATAGCAAATGCAACAAAGCGTGAATACCGCTATTGACTTATTAGAAAAATCAGCGTCAACGTATGAATATGCAAAAACAAAACATCACATTAATATTAAATAAGTGAAATCGTATTCGTTAATTGTTTGGCGTGAGAAAATTTAATTATTTATATCAGCAAGTGCATCTCACAAAACTCGAAAACTTTGTTAAGCATAATTAAAAAATTAAAAACACGGACGTTAGGGACTCTTGGTATTATTTTAATGAAAAGCTTTTATATGCGCTGTATTTTTCGTGTGTAATTACGAAGCTGTTAAACCACTTGGTAGGACTCTGCAGGCTTTTCAAGAAAGTTCCATGATATATTAGGTACTTTATTCAATAGCGTAATAAAATACTAGACAGAAATATTGAATCGTTAGAAAAATATTTATGTACAATATGTCTGACAATATTATAGGTAAACTATTTTTTCGTGTAAGGTAAAAAAGGTGTTTTGAGAAACAAAGCTTATGAAATTAATTTGTTTGCATTTGATCATTTCAAAATTCAACAAATAGATACAGTGACTCACTTAATTGAACACATGTTTACATTTCTGTACTTATTTTTTTTTATGGCGTGTCTAACTTCCATTACTTAAACGTCAGTCCGTATAATTTTCCTAGTGACGGTAGCAGTTCCTTTGTTGTAGTTTCCAGGAAAGTGCAGTGAATCAGTGAGCAACAAATAGATTTTTTCTGAAATCATCGATGTCATTTAAATAATTGTAAATGTAGTGAAGTCGATATCACCTATTTCGAGAAAAAAACATTGAAATCGAATTACAAATGGGTTTAATTCATGGCAACAGAATCATAAATTGAAGTGTTCTGTTTGATTGTAAATTGATCACATCGATGATTTAAGAAAAATTCTTTCGTAGCTAAACTGATTGTTCTTTAAGTAACGGAAGTCCTTTGTTGGGCCCCTTTTTCTTCTGGGGTCTTAAGTTAAATCTAGTGTTCTCCTCTTTTCTTTCTTCTTCGTTAATGTTACCGAAAGCACAACAGCTTTGTAGAAGTTTACTTTTTTCCATTCTTAACAAGAGATTATTCGATTTTTATCAATTATGATTCATTTATTTTTGATTTTTCCAACAACAAAAAAGTGAAGTGCACAATAATAAATTTACGTTTCAATGTCACCATTTTTTTTAAAAACAATCCTTGTGCAAAATACACCGACAATTTTCCTGATTAGAAAAACAATAATTTTGTTTTCACATGTACTACAGTACTGAAATTTTTTATTTTTAATATAATTTCAATCCTGAAACTAATAATGGGATACACACTGAAACTAAATATAGAGTTTTCTTCGGCAATATAAGAACAAAAAACGATGAGAGTAGTTTATTATTATATAGCGGTTTAAATTTACAGCAAATATTTTTTACATTTTTACTTTTTCTTATAGGAGTTGTGTGCTGCGCTGGAGTACAGGTGTACTGCGTACCTCGTATGTAATGTTTATAAGCACATTTTCTGAAGAATGTTTCATTAACTGGAATTTGGATTATGATAACTGTGATTGGCCTCATTTAAAGCTCATATTCATATTTCTTTTGTTGTTGGATTCGTAACATAGTTTTCTACACCACTCAGTAAACGAACGGATTCTGGAGGGCCTTTTCATATTTAAAATTCAGTGTTTAAACTATGAGTATATTTTACTTAATTTCCTCTTTACAACATTGTACAAATGAAATTGATAATATGCGCAACTATTTCATTATTTCATTCAATTTTCCAGGAATATTTTAGACAATATTGGACATACAGAATCCTAATTTTTGCATATAAAAGAGTTTTGGGGTCACTGATTTTAAATATATCCGACTCAATATACTAAGTTTCTTTAGATTTAAATTTTGGGGCCTCTAAATTTAAAAATTGTGTTAAATTTAAAATTTCTAAAATCAGGGAATTAAGATTTCTTTAAGGTTGTAAGATATTATCTAATATATCATTGATAGCGTTATCATACATTTTTTCACACGCTTTTTTTAATGAACTCTTAAGGATTGCAAACAACCCATTTGCCCAAAACTTTTTTTAAATTGTTTGGCTGTGTGTACATCTGTTTGTGAGTAAGTTCAAGTAGCACGCCAAAAAAAATCCTGGAGAAATTTTGTTCGGGACTTCTCAAGTATCCATTTCAGGAATTCGAGATTACGGAAAACTCCAACTCGAAGGGATTTCTAGAAAAATTAATACTTAGGAGTTTCCAGATTTTCAGGTTGGTCTTCCAAACTTTTTTTGACAATTAAAATGGTGAACCAAATTTGCTGAAAAAGCTGTAAAAAATCAAGATGGAAGGCTGTTGTAAGAAAATTTTTTGGATTTTTATAATAACTGGTGGCTGGATGTTTTGGTGGGCACTGCGACCTGAAAGATATTTTGTGCAACGCCGAGGAAAGGAAATTTAGGGAGAGAGAACGTGCTAGGATTGTTTATTTGCAAGTGGGAATAAATCCCGTGATCTCAGCAGTTCGGCCAGCGCATAACGCTCACCAAGCTACCGAGATCTAGGTTCGCGCCAAAGTGGCCAGATGGGAATCGAACCCACAACCCCTGTGATGGTAGCTTGCCTCACTTAGCACCGAGCCTAACCGAGGATGTTTTCTGAGCTTAGAAAATAAGGTAATGGAAGGTAACATATCAAATTTGTAGGATTTCTATGCACTCTAGAGGCTGTGTACCTTAAGTACATTCTCGTATGTAAACAAATTAAAAATTAACTGAACTTTTTTTCTTGTTTTCTCAGTATCTTGATCTGACATTTTTAAAAGTTTTAAAACTGCGGTAAAATAAATAAATAGTGAGTGTTCACATATTACAAATGCTCACTAAGTTTGTTTTAAATTAGTGTTGATCGCTTTCGATTTCGTACAGAAGCTTCTCAATATTATTCAAGTATAGTTGCATGTGCATAACTTTATTCGAAGAGACCGGGTAATAGATAAATTTAAACGCTTTCTAGCTTCAAGACGTAAGCGACTAGCAGTTTCATGGCAAGCCTGCATTTAAGTAAAAAGTAAACAAAGCCAGATATCCTCCGTGCACTTTGGAGTGGACCACATACTCGTACATACACAGCTAGTCAAGACAACGGACGCCAATCAAATAAATCTCATTTTCATTCCAAGAACGGAAAATAAAGCTAGCCGGAAGCAGATCATGGATTTACCTTGTGCAACTGAAAATAAACGTCCGCAAATCACGTCCCCAAAAACGGCACAAAGTCCTCCCCAAAGAGTTTATGACGTCACCGGCCAGCAATAGTGGCCTCTTATCGCAAAAGGGATTAGTACATCACAAGACAATTTGTGTTAAGGGCAAATAATTTCTGCGTTAGTGCACGTAGCGTTAGACTACATCACAAAAGGGGGCACATTGGTTGGACGAGAGCACTGCACTTACCTGATGAACTCCCTCACCATCCTCATAGTTCGTTTCCACTCCTGCAACGAGGTAAATGACTTTAATCGACACTTTCTACGGAACGGGTTTTGCGCGAAGTATAAGAACTAAGCAGCCAGGACAAGACAGCACTTTTGCAAGCGTGGAATATTGTGGGAAAACGGGCAAAATATGGTAAAATTGGATCGATTTTTACGATTGTAGGTTGCATGCACTATGTGGAGGTCACTTACATTTGAGGCACATTCCGTCCAAACAAGAAATTGATAAAAGCACTATATGGCTGGAAGCCGTTGGCGGAATGTTAACGAATTGAGCGGAGGACTAAATTCAGAGCATAAACGCTTGATATGCGAAGCACCACCAAAAAACCCAACAGCTCACCCGCAAACTTAAAGAAAAACTGTTTGACAACCAACCAGTCGTTTGACAGGTTTCGTAGTGAATTGTCAAACAAAATTCACAATAAAGTCATCAAACCACATGGTGAAAATTCACATTTACAAAACGTTTATTTACTGTTATAATATGTAAATGTTGGAAATGGATGAGTTTGACGGCAAAAATTTAAAAAAGTCGTTAAAAGCGCAGTGGCCAGCGGTTGAGGTGTGTGTGAAGTAAAAGTGAAATTTCAATAGCCATGGGGGAAAACAACGATATCCCCTTCGAGAAGACGGGAAATAAGATAATAGTATATTACGATACAAGGGCGGTAATTAGCCGATTGCCCACGATGGCGGTGTTAGACGCACGAGTGAAGCGAGTGCGTTAAGAGCCATCATGGGCACTCGGCTACTTATGCCCGTTCTCCAATGGGAATGCCGTCAACCAACCAGTTGGCTGACAAAATGCGTTCGTACATAATTCTATCAATGTAGATGTGAACAGTCAGAAAGCTCTGTTTGTTGTGATCGGTGAAATGCAAAGAAACGAACTAAATTTTATTTTATTTATTTTTAACAATTAGCTAATTTAGCAGAACTAGCTGCTTAATAAATTCCATTTCTTCGTTTCTACACACTTTTACACAATATTTACTTGAGCTTAAGCTCAGTTTTGCTTGAACTTTGACACATTTCAAGTACTAAATACGTATCTAGGGCCCGACCACTGCTAAAAAGTGCTGAATTAAATGCGGCAACTCAAATGGTTTAACTAACACAAAGGAAAAGTTAGAGCATGTCGACCAAAACACGAGCGAGAAGGGACACGCATTTTATAATGAGAAGGAAAAGGCAGCAGCATGGTTCGTGGTCGGTTTGTCGATGGCATGCCCATTGGAGAGCAGGCATTACCGTCCGAATTACGTATGCTACTTTTCACCACGAGTGCGGGGTAAGTAGTAGTTACTTTGCCGCACAGGTTTCCATGCGTAAATCATAAATTAACGGTGTTAGACGCACGAGCGAAGCGAGTGCGTTATTAGCCATCGTGGGTAATCGGCTACTTAACGCACCGTGGTTAATTGATGATTTACCGCATGGAAACCCGTGCGGTAAAGTACCACTTACCCCGCACGTGTGCTGAAAAATTCTAAAATACTGTAAGTATCTAGTAAAAACAAGTTCGTGGAATCTGCTTGGAAAAGGCGCGTCCTATAGGGCCGGTCTGTTAAAGTTGACTTGAAATATTCACGTCTACTACTCCATGGGGAAAACTCCACCACGATTTTACGTAGAAAAGTAAAAGTAAGTAGTAGTGCAAATTCAGTGGCTACAGTATAATGTAGTCGCTGTATGGTTTTCGGCGCAGCAGCCACAGTGGAGTTTACGTCCACCAAGCAAAACAGACCGGGTAGTACTCAGTACGTTTTTCCGAGAATCACCACCAATCTTCAAAAAAATTCCATGAGAAACGGTCAAATATAAATCGTACTCAACGATTTACTGTTTTGCTCCCTCCGTGGAGTTGTAAGGAGGCTTCGTTGAAAGTCTCATAGGCTAGTTAGAAAGTTAGGGGTTCTTCGCTAAAATTGAACACTGATAATCGTTGGGTAAGGACATTACATTGTGATGCTCGGTTCCTGCTGTTTCCCTGGTTGCTTAGACTCACTATACAGTCAGCCTAGAATTCGACAGCTCGGCCTTTAGCGGTAAAATCGTTTCTCTGATAAAATCCTTGAAGCCAAACAATATTTTTGAATATCAATATGTAAAAAATTAGTTATAATATAACCTGTATAGTAAGCGCTAGTATGTGAGGTCTAATTCCTATAGACATTGAAAATATAAAAAAAAAATTGTTATCAAAAATGTTACATAAATGAATCAGAAAATTTTTGGAGAAAGTTTGGCAAAATAATAAAACTGTGTGAGGTGTGATATTTGAGCGAGACTGGATCACTAATTTCAGGGAAATGTTAAAAGCTATATAATTCGACTGATCACCATATCTTTATATTTCGCCTAAAAGTATGCAATGATCTTGGAAACCTCTAAATATACCGCAAAAATCTTGCTTCTTTGAAAAACTAAAGGGTGGCCAGAGCACTTTTCTCACCGATGGCTCCCCAATGACGCTCATGTCGTCAGCTCGATCATTTTTTTTTGCCCGAACCCCAGCTTTGACAGTCTCAAGTGCGACTCGTCGTGGATAGTGCGAGAAATGCAGAGTGATTGTGTGGTCGCGCACAGCTAATCAGACGCGACAAATTCCGCTAGAGCAGGCTTCCTGCAACCAAAATAACTGTCAAGGGGCTCACGAGACTTCCTGACGTCAAACGGAGCTGATAACCATCACGACAGGATCACAGCAGTCCGAGAAGTAGCTGCCGCAAAAATTAAATTTCCCTCATTCGAGAGAATTTTGTGTGAGGTACGATCGAAAGAGGAAGGTGGTCGACACCCGACTTGCTGCGCCACCTTCGGCCGTTCTCGCCCATTCTGGTCAATTTTCAGCGAAGATCGCTTGCTTGGAACAATTATATCGCGAAATGTTTATTTACTCTGGCTGATAACAGTTCTGTGTGGCTGTGAAAAGTGAAAAGTGGTGTGTCTTGCGAAAGTGCCAAGAGTGTCAGCGCGGCGACCAGCC
Source organism: Neoitamus cyanurus (assembly GCA_947538895.1). Taxonomy (NCBI): domain Eukaryota; kingdom Metazoa; phylum Arthropoda; class Insecta; order Diptera; family Asilidae; genus Neoitamus; species Neoitamus cyanurus. The sequence goes on along the minus strand of OX384544.1, from coordinate 14,875,470 downwards.
CCCTCCCTCACCCGAGCTGACAATCAAGTCTGTGATGCTCAAGACGGAGAGATAAATAGGCCTCCGTATTGAAAGCTGGCGGGTTAGTGACAGACAGATAATAACTGGTAAGTCACATATCACTGCAAAAATATCTCCTTTTCCTTTCTTCGCTCGCGATAAACCCTCAAACTGCCTACAACTGTTAGCAGATCAGACGACTCACTATCGCTCGTTTCCTGATAAAACCCGAACAAGAACTCCCGACGACCTCCTCCCCACGAATTGAGCAGCTATCCTTGAACGCATTGCGGTGCGACAAGGGAAAAAACCCGATCTTGGGCGCCCATAATTGATCGTCGCCTGCCCCGCAACGGAACAGGTAAAAATACCTCTGCGCCATTAATTGCAGCGAATTGCTGTAAATTGACATAACCTCAAAAGCGCACCGCTGGAGAAAAACTCCCGTCCCCTTTGAAATGTTCTCGTCTGCTCATCAGCAGTTTTCGTTCCCGTACCCATGGTCGGCCGATCGTTTTGACAAGATCAGCTGGGGCTCGATCGCTGAAGAGGAGATCGAAGCGTACGCAAAATTTGCCGATTTAAACAGCCGCGGTAGCTATTGCTTTTCTTGGGGCTTCAATTAAAAGCAATTGCCTCGTTCGAGGCACTTTATCGGCACAATAAGCGACTTGTTGGTATGCCTGTGCGACGGACGACCATCGACGTGTCGGTAAAAGTCGTACGTATACAAATTACGTATACAGAAGCACCGCGTTTACAGGCTGGGTTTTACTGGCAGATTGAGCACAACCACAAGGAACGAGTGAAAGTGATCGCTGACGTAAATTGGAAGTGTTGCCAGGTGTGGATAAAGCATCAGTTTTGAATAGTAGTAGTAGTTGGTGGTAGTGACATTGTGAGCATGGCTTTGCTGCAAGTAAAGGGTCTTTCAATAGGCTGCTACACACGGTCACGGGTTTAATACATAAAAATTTTCTGAAAATTTTGGGACAATCAATTGTTTATATGCCACAGTGCCCCCACACATGGCGTCGGTTTTCCTTTGCGAACAAAATTTTGACGTAGTCAAATGCTACATGCTTCAAATTTCTGTCCAAATCATCGCGAGATTTCAGCGATATATTTGATGTCTGACGTAAAACCGACCGAAATATCAAACAAAGAGGATATTTGGGACGGTTTTGTGACAATCTTATGATTATACGCCAAGTTGCCCACACACGGCCAATCTTATGTTTGAACGCGTGCTTGTACGTATAAAACCGTCCCGTGTGTGGCGGCCTAATAAGGACGATCGACTGTGTGTCAGATATCCACCCCATTTTTTTTTTATTTGAATTTCTTTTATGGCAACAAGTATGGAATATAACGTAGTTAAAAGGTCCGCAGCGGCTTTGCTTGGTGGCATGTATTCGGGTGGTCCAATCTTCGATGACTTTGTCGCAAAAATCTAGCTGAATTTGATGAATGACGTTCGTTGACTTTCAGGGCATTAATTGCTTGCGGTTTAGAGAATTCTAGAGGCGTTAAATCTGACAATCTCGGTGGCCAGTTCAAGTCGCCGCCGCGCTAGATTACCATGTCCTCATATCGCTCCGGCAGAATGTCCATCGTTGTATGCACTGTGTGGCTCGTAGCGCCGTCTTGTTGGAACCACATGTCATCGGTATCCATAGCAACCAGTTTAGGCCACAAGAAGTTCTTTATCATCGATCTTTAGCGCTCACCTTTGAGGGTTATGGCAATGCCGGTTTCGTTTTGAAAGAAGTATGGACCGATAATTCTGCCAGCAAAAATCCGCAACAAACAGTGACTTTCTCGGGATGCATTTGGTGCTGGTGTATCTCGTATGGATTGGTGTCGCCACAAATCCGTCATTTTTGCTTGTTCACATGTCCATTCATCCAAAAATGGGTTTCGTCGCTGGCGAACGTTTTTTGAACGGAGCACTTATTTTAATAATAAAATTTGATGATTTGCGCACTTTGTTCAACGTTATAATCTTCCATGGTGATTTGCCACACACTACTAAACAATTTACAACAAATTTGACAGCTGGTGCTTCAACAATATGGCCGCTATAACCTAAAAAAATGTCCATATTGAAAACCAACTAATTTAAATATTCTACAACAGCAGTAGCTTAATAAGAGGAGAGGGGTACAAAGAATTAGTGCACCCGTTCAACGCGTACAACGGGTACAGATCAGTTGGTAGCTTCTAAAATAATGTTATAGTAACATATCTCTGAACTGAATTTAAAAATATGAACCAATTCTGGCTTATTTTAGTATTCCACGAAAAACGTATTCACGTCTTGCGGTAGTAACCCAGCTACTACCTAGTGTACAATGTACTACTATTGTACGCTATGTTTCACCAATTTTCGTACGGAATATAAAAAAAATAATTCTAATTTAACATATGTATAATCTCACCGGATCGTCCACGTAAATCGATTCGCAATATCCTACTTAACAATTTTCTAATCTAAATATCATATTTTTTTTATTATAGTATAGAAAGTTATATAACATGACTGATATGTTATACCAGACTGAGAGAGAAATCAAGAGTCCAAGATGGCCTTGAAATCCCTAATTCGGTTAATTGCTTATTTATGATAAAATGTAAAATAATCACAAAAAATTTAACGTTAGTAGTGGGCTCAATTAAGTTAAGTGGGTAAAACGGCTTTTAGATTTGCGTGTAGAAGAAATTCTGTTTTGTAATCACATATTTTTTCCTCCTTGATTTTTTATCCTCTGTTTTATTTAACCACAAAACATTAAATTGATGGAGATATAAATAAAAGTGCATATGTGTGTATGTAAATTCCATAATATTAATCGCAAGCTTATCCTGATTAGTATACCATTTTTCTGTTGATTGCGTTAATATGGGCAAAAACAAAAAGCTTAAGATAAATGTTTGCAGTCTTTTTTATTAAACAATTTAATTTACTTGCGTAGAACTAATGTTTTAATGAAAACGTGTTTTCGTAATTTACTTGCAAAACAACTTCTTGATGACGGAACAAACGTATCTGCAAAAAACACTTAAAATGAGCAGAGATTGTGTTGTTAAGATAACAACCATGTTCAGCAAAGCTCTTCAGGTGTAACGTGAATATTCGTGTTTCAATTAATTCCATCAGTTATTTTATTAATTGCTGGGATGTCAAAATTGAATTAAACAAGAATTTTTCTTAAGGAAATACCAACCGCCCTTCAATTGAATTCACGAAGCTCAAGCCAACATTTTGAATAACTTGAATTATCTCAGTTTTTGCTCAATTTAGAGAGATCGGAAAATTTTCTTGCACACGTTCAGCTACTATTGTTAGGAAGGCCATAAAGACGCTTATTAAAAGATTATTAACAAATAAATTAAAAAATATAGGAACTAAAGAACTAATTAAGAACCCAAATAAAAGGCCGACCAATTTCAGACAGCGTCACAAATAATGTTACCTGAAAACTTGCTTGTTTTGTTCTGATGAAATTTAATTATAATTAATTCAATTAGCCAAATTTCATTACATGCTTTTGCACAGAAAAATGCATGCGATTTTAATTGCAAATGGTCTGGACGTGCATTTTGCAATCCACATAAAATTAGATATTGGTAACGTATTACTTTTTGACAAAACAGAATAAGACGGTTGTCATGTGAAAACAATTGTGTACAATAGTTTTTCCTTCTTTTGATTGCTCTGTTCTCTGTAATCCTTAAACAACAATATGTATAAACAGCTAGTTGCCTTCGTGAAAAACCCTTTTATCTAATCTACGGACGAAATCAGTAGTTTTATATGTGTTCAAGGCCAATTTTTATTTTTGCTCAAAATTCTTTGGTTTGAACAGTTTTATTTATTTGCAAGATCAACATATCTTTCAGAACCAGTTAAAAAATATTAAGACTTCATCTGACGAACAAATAAACAACTGTAAAGAAAAATTAAAAACAAGACGGTCCAAGTGCGAGTCAGAGAGTGTTCCGTACAAATGAATATTACAAATCTATCTGTATAATTATGGTTTACAAATTAAGGAGTTAGGGAATAGTAAGAAATTAACTGAATTTTTTTTTTTTGGGAAACTCGGGAACATTGTGGTATTTTTCTATTAAAATTGTTTAATAAATAAATAATAAATAATTTTTCTAATTATTAAAATGAATTATTTTAAATGTTTTGCTTTGCGAACTTTGCGTTAAGGGGGGGGATTTTTAATCATTTGTTTTCCAAGTTTTTTTTAAATCCTACCAGCAAGCTCTTTCAAATAATACGCCACAAGTCAAGTCTGTGAATATCATGTGTGTACTTATGTGTTATGCACAATGACTTACAATTAGATTTACTAAATGGTGTCTCAACAAGAATTTTATTTTAAAAGAAAAACATTGTATGAAATTCTTCGAAATTTTTATTGATTCGTTTAATTGTTTACATTATACGTACATGAAATAAAATGTCATTTATATGCTTGCTCCCTTGACAGGTATGTATATACTCTACTCTTTTGACGAAATTTTGGGCGCCGTTTTGGAGTAAAAGCCGGTCAAATTTCAATTCGGCGGCTTGGTTTGGTATTCAAGACAACCGCACCTTGGACCTCGGTTTGCAATAACAACAATATTTCGCATGCGGTGGTCGCACCATATCCTGTTGAAAAACAAAAATTTTGCCGGAACTCAAAAAGTGGGGAGGGGGCTTCACTACCAAGCTAATGACTATTTTGTGGGAAGTTACTCTGATTTTTATGATGTTAGAAAAATTTCCCACTTCTGGTACTCAAAAAGATAGGGATACGCTTTGATTTATTTACCATTGTATCGTTCTAAAAGGTTTAAGGTTGTCATTGAAAAACTATAAAATTTTGTTGTTTTACATTTAAATTGCAAATCTCCTACTGTGATTTGATTACTGTCTCTGCATAAAAACAAACAAACAAAGTGATATAGCACAAGGAACGAAATGAGCGAACTAGCTTCCTCACACGATTAGCTCGCAAGACTGGCCACATAGCCATTATAATTGAAATTTTACCAAAATTCAAATTTTAGCTGGAATAAAAAAGTTTTCGTTAATATTCAATTGATTTAATTTTGCACACAATTAACATAAGCCTACTGACACTGCATAGTTTTGTTTTATTCGTATTTTTTGCTCTATTTTAATGTCCTTATTAGTATAGATCCAAATGTTTTGCAAAAAGAAGCTTTAACAAATTAGCAAATCACCTGTATGCTTTTATATCTATGTTAGTGGGAGAAATTGTTCGCTTCTACGCGTTGTATTTATTTTACATAATGTGGTATCGATATTATAATTTCGATATCATGATATTCGCAATACCATAATATCGTCACGCCCGTGACACACATAAACCTAGTATTCGAAATATTTTGCTTTTGACATTTATTTTGACATTTGACATTTGGAGTAGCAAGCCGCAAAAATAGAAATTTAAAACACCTAAGTCTAGCAAATCTCATGCTACGTCTATAATTAGATTGTCAACCTGGTATATTTTGCTAGTATTAGCTGACACACATATAGTATGAACGTAGTATTTGGAATATTATAATGTCGATACCACATGTGTGCCAAGGGTAATTAGCTGACCAACCAGTACCCTTTTGATACTCATTAAGAACATATCCGGTGTATGTATCGTCATATAATGTGTATACAGGGGGTGCGAAATATCATGTTTAAACACCACAAAACAAATTAATTTGTCGACCCTAGACAGGAAATATATTAGTAGGGGAACCTGCGATGATGTTGTTTAACTTTGTGTATTTGTGAAATATATTTGATGTTGCGTGAGTTAAAATCTACATATGTATATGTAGTACCTCAGAAGAAAAAAACTGAATAGAACGCCCCAAATGCGTAAATGATATAATCGTCGAAATCGACTAACGAAATACGTAAGAGAATATTTTGTGGTTTGAGTAGCGAAAATACACTGTCTGACGTCGGCTCTCCGATGAATTTATTAACTAAGCGTATCCGTCGCACAAAAAACTCTTTTTAGACAAATGCATATGTATAAGAGAAGGCAGTCTTTCAAGTACTAAAACATTAAATTATTTCCCTATGAATTATGCACATATGTTACGTTTCAATTTTAATGATAGTAATTGCAAATGCTTGCATTATTAAAAAGCATGTTTTTTTTTATTAAAACGAGAAATTTATTTTCAATTAAAAATAACTCAAAAGCAATATGTTAATTACAAGTTAATTAATTAAATGTGTCTCATTAACATAAAATAAGAGGCAGATCTTTTAAACAATTCTTCCATACAATAGCACTTGTAGCATTAATTGTTCGGCTCGTTGAAGACAAACATACAAGAAGCTTTCGCAAAGTACTATGCGCTATTTCCTCCGAGTAATCTTAAATGATTTTGTTTATTATTCAACTGGCCGTCTTAATTGAGCAAAACTCGTTTCATTTGTAAAACAGGCTTTTTGAACGGCATTTTAATCGGTCCACTGCGGCCGCATGTGTGTTTTGCATAGGAGCTTTAAGCGAACTAAGGTAGTGCGTATGTATGCAGAGAAATTGTAAGTTTTTATGTATTTATTCAAACGTTCCGGTTTTGTTTGTAAATTAAAGGTAATTTTAATAAATTGCAGAAAATTAAGGTTAAATTACTTCCATGACACGTGCAAATGTCTGTTTCCTTTATGATTGATAGTTTGGCTGTATGAGTTAGAATATAAAGTGATTTACGTTGTACGAAAAAAGAATTCTCATATCGATGGGTTATATATATACTCTTAGCAGCTATTTTTAGTTATTCGGGTACATGCTTTAAGTAGAAAGAGACTACATTTCTGGGAGTAATACGGGTTGCTTATAATTTATTATATTATAATGGTTTCGCCCGGAATATATGTAGATCCTGATGTCATTATATGGCATACTCGAAACACTTAATAGCTCACTCAAATAAGGGGAAACTTTGTTTGAAAGTCCGAAAGCTGAGAATTTGCATTAACCTTTGTTTTGACGTTATAAAGCATGAAAACTCTCATAAAATCTCTCGTGTCCGCGAGTCACAATATTATTGGTAAAAATTCACAAAAATCAGTTGTTTGCAATTATTTCCTTTCCTACGCGTCATACGCCACTAAAGGTTATTATAAAACTTGTAGACCATAAAATTATCTATAACTTTGATTTTATAAATTTTTTCGTATGATCAACCGTTCGTGACCCTTAATATTTTGACTTGTGGACACGAGATTTTATGAGACTTTTCAGTCAGTCTTTTGTCATAAACAAAGGTTTATGCTAATTTTAAGCTTTCTGATTTTTATTCCGAGGTTAAAACACCTTATTGAACTGGATTTAAAATGTCTTTATTAGAGGGGGGACTTTGATTTCTAATACGGTGGCAAAAATCAAGATGACGGCCTCATTTTACTAAATTCCTTCAAATTTTGGTTAATGCCGATTTTGGGATCGCTAATTTCGAATATGGTATCGAATTGTACGTATTTGATATGATGACACCAACATTTACATTTTTTGTTATTAATTATGGACATGCGAAATACAAGGAAAACTTCAAATTAATATATTTTCGTATAATTGGTAAATTGCATCTGTCTATTGCTAAAAAATATATACCTAACTAATAAATTGATGATTTCATGGTTAAAAAAATGTGTGAAAAATTCAACCCTTTATAACGTGAATTAAGCAGCCAACACTCCAAAACATGCATTCGAACAGACAGTCAAATCTGCAGTTCAATTAAAAAAATCCAATCATTTTTCCAGAGAAATTGCAAGAACACTAAATGTGAAGATAGATCGTAGCTTAGTGGAAAGATTTACTACAGAGAATAGATTGACAAGTTATCCATTATCGAAATAATTTATGCCCACAAAGAAACTGAAATTCTTTCTCACGCTGAAATAGAAATAACATTGTATGTTTCAACATGAAAACTATCCAAAACAAAATTTTCACATGAAACGGTACAGAAATTTGAAATGATAATTTAGCGCCAATGTATCAGCTGGCGTGATTGCATACATTTATTAGTCAATTTTTTCGGCGTCGTACCGTCATTTCATGATAACAAATTTGCCTAATTTATTGGAAGGTCTGCATTTACAAATCTGTAGATAGTTTATTTACTGAAAAGATGGTGCGCAGCTCATTACCAGTGAAGTGACGATCAGCGACTAGCACAAACAATCGTCAGATTTTGCCTCTTTTGATTTGTTTTTGACTCCAATAATAGATAGGTACCTACCTACATACATATGTACATATTTTAATAATGAACGAAGCCGACCGAACGATTTTTATTTTCACAACTTTCAGATTAAACAGTAGAGGAAAAGGCGTAGTAATCATAGGCCGCGATACAAAAGCATATATCAAAAGATTTGGGGAGGGAAAATATGAACATAAAAAAATCAAAACACAAATACAATTGCCAAACATAACTACGTACTAAAATATTCATCTCGTCAAATGTACCCTTGGGTGACATAACAAAAATATTCAAGATCGTCTCGCGAAAAATTCCAAACACTGGCACTAGACGAATGTGTAAAAATGCCTCCGATCGCGTCTCGATCATTTGAAAACTTTGGCGCGCGACCGCCTCGAATTCGTTACATAAGGCCAAGTCCGCCTCCCTGAGAGAATCGCCGCTGGCATTTAGCGGTGCGCGCTTTGGCCCCACTAGAAGTGCCTTGATTGTGCGATCGGCAGCTATTGTTTCGCTTTACTTTTCTTAATTTCATAAATGGATCAATATGGGGAGTCAGTGAACCCACCGATTAGTTTGGCATAGTTAGCAGCGGCCCCTCGAGCGAACTATTGAGGACGACGGCGCTCTGCTTATAAATAGCTCCGTGGAGGATCTTGAGAAATTTTGCTTTCATTCAGCGATAGTTCCAAATAAACAATCCGAAGTTGCATTGCGGCCCACGGGAACGTGAAGTTGCATAGATCGCAACATGTGGTTGTCGCCACCAGCCGCAGTACAACCCGTTCTTTTCTGCCCATCTTTTTACTCGCTTTGAGCATGACTTGGCGATTTTTCCTCTGATTCTTAGCTTTTTGCTTCTTCTTGCGCTCAAACGCAAATTAATTGATGTGACTCTGCTGTTCCTTTCGATTTTTGTAATAGTGTTCTTGTGTGCGGACGGTATCTGCAATAGCATATTTCCCCCCCAGAGAATGAGAAGCAAGCAGAATAAGTTTTCTTCAAGACTATTCGAGGTTGCACTCTTGGATGTGTGGTCAATTGGGTATGGGCGGTAAAAAATAGAAACGTCTTGTCATGTGATTTTCTTCGAACTTTTTGAGGAGATTAGCGAACAAGTGCAATTGTGGTTGCCAATTTAATGTACCGCCGCGCACATAAAACCCGCAATAATGTCCCCTCTTAAGCGAAATGGTATGTCATAATTTTATTACGACATGGCAAGGGTGACAGTGTTACTTTGCCCAATTTTCTATAATTTTGTCGTTAAGATGCGTGACGCGGAGCTTTTAGTCAGTTAGCGCTATCAGGAAATTGGATTTGGACCGGCTATATGAAGAAGTCATCTAAATGTGTTATACATTTCCAAATACCTTGTATGTATATCGTCAAGTGTGAAGGAGCCAAATTTCATAGTTTTGTGTCATTATATACAGTAAGGCAAGATATGTATATATCTCTTAGTGATTGAGGTTATATAGAAATACCTTTTAGTGATTCGTGTCTCCTATGATCGCCATCAATCAACGATCGTTTTGGCAACCTAGATTTACATAGCTGAACTTCAGCTATTTCTGTGATCATTCGTTCTTTTAGTTCAAGCAAAGGGACTTTATAAGATAGATTCAAAATTATAACTGCGGAATGACAGTTAGACTTATTCAAACGTAATATTAGTTTAACAGTTTTAGATAATTCTTACAACTCATTTACAGTTGTAGTGGACTTGCAATAGCCAAAGATACCTATAACGAGGAGAAAATTGAAAATTATAAATCTTTCCTCTTATACTTAAGCGGGTATTGCGCTTTGAAATTTTGAAAAAAATCCAATTTTTTTTTTTAAATATTTCTATTGTTAATGTATTTAAGATTGTATTCCAAAACGAATTTTTCAAAAATTTATAAAATTGACGTAGTTATGATGCCTCAAATTTGGAGCGGCGAGCGCGATGCGATCTATCTAATTGTAATCGCGTTTTTCTCGAAACAGCATTTTTCAAAACGGCGACCACGATATCTCAAGTTCTACTTGACCGATTTTCTTCAAATTTAGAGAGAATCATCCTTATACTAGTCGCTATTTTAGAACTACGATTTTGTTTATGCGATAAATAGTTTTTTTTTAATCCAACATTTACTTCGACAAAAAACCCAAAAATCGACCTTTTTTTTTAAATTTGCATAAATTTTTGCAAATTTCTATATTTTAACTTTTCCTTAGTTCAGGCGATAACCAATAGGATACAAATTAACAACAATTTGGAATTTTTTGTTTCAGACGTCTGTGAGGGCTGCACTCATGGTGGCCGTTAACTTCTTCGCGAAAAACATCTTTACTTTGACCAGCTCTGACACTGGAATTTTTTTGTGTTGTCAACGAAAAAAATATATTTTGGTACCAGAGACTTGTATTAATAAATAACAAAAACAAAAATCAAGATATCTTTTGTAGTTTCTCAGAAAAAAAATCTTAAAATATTGCTCCAAAAATGACGTTCAAAGCGCAGTACCCCCTTAAATGTTGAAGGAATTCATGAAACGTTCGGCATTCTTCAATGGTTTTATTATGTTCGATAATTTTTATGCGTAAAATATAGTGACTGAAATTTGTCACACTTCCCGTTATCCAATTAGGCTGAAATTTGGCATACTGCATGGATTCTGAAGACAATACAACATTTTAAAAGCAAAACAATTTTTTTCAATGGTTTTCTTATGTTCGGTTGTCTGTATGGTTCAAATTTAACGATAGAAATTTCACCTAATTCCCGTTATGCAGTTGAGTTGAAGTTTGGTTGGTATACTGCTATGGTTCTGATGACAGTACAATATTAAAAAAAATCAACTTCAATTAAGTAACTAATTAGCTGTAATTAATTAATTAGTACTCAATTTTTTATATTTTGTTAACAATCCATCTTAAACAAAATTGTAGCAAATTTAGTTTACTTCACAAAAGAAAATGTATAATATTTTTTTCAGACGTTTAGATTGGTAGAAATTTAAAAAATATCCGAAAATTCCACAAATGAAAATTAATCAATTTTTGGAATTAATTTAATAGAGTAAAAATAATTGAAATATAATACATAACTTTGGTTTTGATATTTAAAATTGAATTAGTTATGCAAGAAAAAAATGGGGCCTTCGAGGATATGTTGAACGAAAAAGTCTTTAGCAATTTTGTGTTTTAATTTTTTTATTTAAATACAGTAGAAGCGGAATTAAGCGGGCTTTAATAAAATGTCATTGAAATCGGCTGACAGATCCACTGCCATTTTGATTTATAAAAATGTAACAAGTAGCGAATTGTTGAACTCACCGCCTCAAGCCATCATTTATTTTGTGAAGGTCTTTACAGGACTTGAGTACTTCAATATTTAATGAAAGTTACATTTAAATCCAAATATCTTTTCAGATATTCGAAATGACAGCTTTAATCGACCCACTTCTATCAGGCATCTGATACCAAACGTTTTAGACATCATTGAAATGAGTTCCGTAATGTACTGCGTGAGTACACCAGAGTGGCGATAGCGCATGTTACCCTGAAATATTTAAAATAAAATAGGCAAACGGCTAAAATGTATACTGTAAGCCTAGAACCGATAGCTGTTTGCCGAAATATAAGTTTTCCTTAGTGTTACCAGCCGTATAAATTTCATATGTGGTGTAAGTAACTCCTATTTTTGTAATCACCCCTAAGTAGTCACAGTATATTTAGATACCTAATCACAGTACCTGTAGTATATCGAATTATTCAAAAATATCTTGGGTGTTTTTGGAATTCCTACTACATACTACATTATGTAATTAACTCTTGTTGTTAATTGGATGAGTGTATTTTTTAAAACTCGTTCACTTTGGTGAACGAATAGTATCTTTAAAAATATACAGCCTCACTTGTGCAATTACAAACAAGTGTATTATTTTCACTATTAACTTTCATAATTCCACCAAGTGTTTAAAAATTATTCCTACTTGAAATTTACTTCAAAACTACGGAAGCGAACATGGTTAGTCAGAAAGTCTAACATGAAAAAAATATAAGTGTGATCCATTCCCCAAATATACTTTGTTATTGTTCATGTCGACAAGATGTCAAACAAAATTTTTACTTTTAATGATATACATATTTACTTACTTCTGAATTTTGGCGTCTTATCACTTTGAATGCTTTTTTGTTGTGTTATATGCTGACTTTGCAAGAAACATTGCGCTGGGAATCTGTTCATTCATTCACAAGAAGGACTTTCCTAATGCCAGTTATTATCGCAGCTTAGTCATGGTCTAAATACACACTGAAAGCTCTTAATGGCGTCGCCAGCTCTAAATCGACAAGTAAACAAAATTCTCTCCTTCAGAGGCGATAAAATTTCACTACATTTCCGCCTATGTGAAAATGTCAACGTTTACCCCGATTGCTTTCGATAACAATATCATTAAATTCCCTTGAGAAAGAATTACACTAAACACGTCCGTTTATCGTATGTACTTTCAGATGTTACAGATACCACAAAGATATCATCTTGGAAGATGAGATACAATGAAGGATCCTCAAGAAAGTGTTGCCATGAAAACGGATCAGATTGCCGAGAGGGTGTTTCGTGAGGTGGACGAGGGTAGCAAGAAAGATGAGTTAAGACCAATTAAAATTGCTAGACAACAAATAGCCGGTAAGTCCATTCTTAATCCTGCCGTAGACGCCTATATTTAATTTGATACCGTCAAGATAGGGGCTATCTCTCTTGTGAGAATTTTATCAGGAAAACCCATCCAAAACTCTGTTTTCACTTGACATGATTTTGTTGCTTTCTCCTAATCACACTGGAGTTGCAAGATAAGGAACTCGCCGTATAATAAAACAAAAAATGAGAAAACAAAATGAAGTTAAGAAATTTATTTATTTAAAATTAGACATGATTTATGAGACGAGTGAGGTGGCCTATTCTACACTTTTATCTCTGAAGGTGTGCGATTCGATTTGGCTTGGTGATAAAGGCTCGGCCGGGACTAGAATTACTTTGCTATCACTTTCAGGTTTTATAATGCTAACGAGTGTCGACCAACGATGGAGGTAGCATAATAGCTTACCAGTAGTCGACAGCACTATACACTGGCAAGGGAATTTCTTGGCTTTCTTATGTGCTTGCTGGCTATTTAAATTGCAAATCAGAAATAGATTTTTTCTGCCTTTTCACTTCCGATTTAATTGCCCGAGTGGTTTCACGCTACATCTGTTAAGGAAGACAATGCATGTGATGGTGGGTTTGTGCTTATATAATTCGGGCGGGCGGACGGTGTGCCTTAACCTGCTCAAGGTCTCGAGATTCCTCTTCTAAAATTACTTGACTTTCAATCTCCTCGTATATTTGCTATGTGCTTTCCTATTTGGCAAAAGTCTTCAATTCTTCGAAGTTTAAATGACTTGGAAAATGCGCACAGTACTTCCAGACGCCTCCACCACAATCCCCAGTTCTCAGTTTGATAAATTGTTTCGGTCCCTCGAAGTTCAATAAAATCCGTATCGCTTTGAGCACCATATCGGAATGGAATGACATGCGGAGATAACCCCGAATGTTTCACAATTATCTCAAACATTAACACAGTCATGCTGATGATGAACTACCACCGAGCTGACTTTACAGGCCCTGTAATCAGCTCACAATACTTTGTTTTGAACATTTCGTTTGACCATAGCGTTCTCACCTCTTGAAAGAAAACAAACACATTAAGACGCTGGGTGGGTCAACCTTACATTTTATGGTACCCAATTAACGAGTGTTTGTTGATTCCAAATTGCTGTTTATCAGGACGTCCTACTGCTGAGAATATAATTATTATTTCTATTTTATTGTTATGCCAGTAAATTTTCTGTTTTTGCAACTATTTCATGCAAAAACGTTTTTTAGCTGTTGGTTTGTTCATGTACGTACATATCCTTGTACGTTTTGCAACCCACGGGTATTGTTGTCACACTGGAATAAATGCAAATATTTGTAAGGAACTTTTTAAGGTCATTATTATTCTTACCATTCAGTGTTGTAAGCGCTTGGAGAATGAGTAATCCTCACTAATCCGCCAATTTGTAAAAATTTTAAGCCACCAAGAATTGTGTAAGCCATACGAAATTGAATATTTAGAGAGATTTTTGATTTTTGTTCTTTTATTCATTGCACCTTTAGGTGAAGTATGATAATAATAAATGAGACGTTACCATATAACTAAATTTTTTTTATTTTCGTTGGCAACACTCGAAAGCTTTGTTTGTAACACGTGCTGCTTTTCGTTACTCCACCTTGGCGCTGTTTTGTCGAAATAAAGACTATCGCAAAATTTTCCAGTTATTTCTTGGCACACGTTAGACTTGGAAAATGATCATGGTAAAGTACTTTATCATACAGCAGCATTAGAATTTGTAAAAAACATCGCTTTCTATTCAACAATCGTTTCGTGGTTTACATGAAATGTTCGCATTGCATGATTATCCAAATGAAGCAATTATTGGGTGTATTGTTATAAAATTACAATTAACCCTTTATGGTGGATCAATTCATCAATAACCCAACATTTGTGTGGCTTTGTATTAACCATGCACGGAAAACTATTGCGAAAGTAGACCTGCGCGCCCAAATCTCTTAATTCTTTAGCGTTCGTAATAGCTGGACTTTTCAAAGACCTCCATCTGGAGAGATTGGCTTTCATCCGTGTAAGATCTAGTTAGTATCTATGGAAATCTATCATCTTAGATTATCCATTATACAAACCGCCAATGTTTAGTGTGCATTTTGGCTTGGTGGCGTAAGCAAAGATCAACAAGGAAGAGTGTGAACCGTCAACGGCGATAAGTATCGCGCAATCATTCTTGATTTCTTTTGGCGCCGTTTGCTTCGTATGGACCTTACCAACATTTCATTTCAACAAGACGGTGCTACGTGCCACACAGTACGTTAAATAATCGACTTTTGACTTGAAAGATGCCATAATTTCGCAAAATGATGACATTAATTGGCTCCAAGAAACTGGGATTTGACCCCGTTAGACTTCTTCTTGTGGGGTTATATATATTCGCTCGTCTACACAAGAAAAGCAAGAATAATTGGAGAGCTTAGCCTTCTCATTTTTCCGGCCTAAAAAGAGAAATTTTTAGAAATTAATTGCATGAAAACTGCTAAACCAAATATGATGTTTTTTTTTATATTGCAGTACACGTAAATACAGATTGTATAAAAACGAGCAGACCGCACCCCTTGATGGTTGACACGATTTGGGGTACGGATTTTATTTGAAATAAAAATTTTCCTGGATTTATAAACTTTGTGATTATAGTAGTTTTCGTTCGACGGGCGGATTTTAATTAGGCAGTGCAACTTTGAATGTTGAGTAACTTCACGTAACCCTATAGGAAATAGTCGACAGGTGTCAGATCACACAGGGCCATTACTCGAAATCACATTATCGCCAAATCGTGCTTTGAATTGTTGAAATCAATGCCATCTACATTTTTACACAAGTATTCATTGACCATGGTCCCGTTACGATCTCCATTAACAATAACGCGTAACTTGCCTCATTTAAAAAAAAATTACGTACCGAAAATGCACCGAGCGTGTAAACTTCATCAAACGGTGCAATTTTCTGGATGTCTTGTGGCTTTAATTCCAGTACCAGCTGGATTTTATACGGTTGCCGACCAAGTTATTTGCTCAAAACTTTCCACTTACAATTAGGAACAGGACGAACCTGCAATTTCTGCGACCGGCGACGAATCGATTACTAAACCAAGTCGCGTAAGCCATTTGGCCAATGTGGTATTCTATACATGATGTCAAAAAGTGTAAATTCATAAATATAGAATAAAGCAATTTTAGATTAATCAGTTGGAAGGCTAGGGGTCATATTTCAAATCAATTTGGAAGCTGATATCTCGAGACTGAGGCTTTGAAATAAAGAATTTGTACTATGACTTATTTAATGACATTTATTACATTTTAAAATACCTATTCGACGATACCCAACTTAGTATCGATGCATTGGGAAGTACCTGAAAATAATTTTTTTTGCAATTTCGCCTCACATCAGCCTTTGAGTTTTCTAAAATCGTCCTAGTGGAAGTAACAACGGTTCAAAAATATTGAAACTACTAACGAACATGATGCCACTATAAGGTGTGACCTAGTAAGTACGGAACCCTAAAAACCAAAAAATCGAAAAATGATAAAATGTACCTGCGCTAAAAATTCTTTAAAATAAATAAATATAGTAAAAGATAACTAGGAAAAAAAATATATTTATATATTCGATCCGCCCGCACTTTTCGGTTTTTCATTCGGAAAAAACCGTCAGGGGCGCCCGCCACTCGCCATTGCAGTGATAAGTGAATATGTTCACAATGAGCACACGGCAGGATGGATGACAACGGAAGTCGACTTGCCATTGCACTTTTGCTGTTGCTTGGACAATAAGTGGAAATTTCCGAATGAAAATTTTGCATGTGTGCGACGATGCATACAAAATGTATAGACGGCTGGGGTTCGGAATGACGAATCGGGTTCTTTTTACGAATCGAAATTTTTTTTCCAATTTTCTGTTCGGAAAACCTCTAACGTGTACGGCGGATCAATAACATTCTGTTTGTTCTGTTAGGAAAACGAATGAGTGCTCTAATTAAAATGCAGCTTAATATAACATAATATTGCCCTTGAAGTTATCTACAATATCAAACATTCACCTTATCGCATTTGCAAAGTATTAACGCATTTTTGAATTATCGCCAATTGCAATAAATGTGGAAATGCACTTGTTACTAGTGAAGTGAGCCAGATAGATTAACAATTATTAAAATCTATAATTTTTAACATTGAGAGATAACCGATAGATAATGGATAACGCAACCTTTAATGGCATTGCAAAATATTTGAAATAATAAAGAAGAGGAATGATTATCTATTTATTAAAATCAAGGCTCTTAAGAAAAAATTTGTTTTCCAATTAACTCATTTCTCTTATAAAAATAGGTTATAGTTATCTTTTATTCGAAAACGAATGAAGCAATACTTAATTCTTGATAATAAATGAACGAAATGAAAAAAGGAGCATAAACTGAAGGATATTACAGAAATCTGCAAATGAAGAAGATCGGGTAAAATTATTATATCTTTATTATATTATATTATACAAGAATGTCTACTAAATAATACTGCAACAATTTCCGATGCTATTTTTTCAGCAAACTTTCTTTATATTAGGTCCGCAACTAAGTTCTCGCTGTTTTTTTTTATGAATATAAAACTTTATTATGAAAAAATGGTTACAAATGAGTTATTCAAAGTACTGCCCATCGCTAGCGACAACCTTTTCCCATCTTTCTGGCAGAGCTCGAATACCGTCACGGTAGAAGTGTTCGTCTTTTGAGGTTATCCATGAATCAAGCCAATTTACGATGTCGTCATATGAACGGAACTCCTGATTAGTCAGAGCATGTGCCATCGAACGGAATAAGTGATAATCGGACGGCGCAATATCTGGGGAATATAGCGGGTGGGGTAGGACTTCCCATTTGAGTGTTTCTAAGTAGGTTTTGACGGGTTTGGCAACGTGAGGCCGATCATTGTCGTGCTGTAAAATCACTTTTTCGTGCCCTGATCGTATTGTGGCCGCTTTTCGCGCAGTGCTCGGCTCAATCGCATCAATTGAGTTCGATACCGTTCCCCAGTGATCGTTTCGTTCGGTTTCAACGTCTTTTCAGCGTTTTCGAAGATTTTCGGCCTTCCTTCATGCGAACTGTCGTCAACATCAAAATCATCTTTGAAGCGACGGAACCAATCACGGCACGTTGTTTCACTTAGAGCAGCATCTCCGTAAACTTTTTGGAGTTCTCGATGCGCTTGAGCCGCCGTTTTCTTCGAATGAAAAACGAAAAGCAACACTTTCCCGCAAATGACGATTATTTGGCACATAATCAGACATTTTCACACAACCAAAAGTATATGTTCCAAAAACAAAATCACAAATGTATCAAAGCGGCTTGCTTACCATATGTCTAAGCTTGGTTCATGACGTTTTAGTAATGCTATAATCGACCAACTCTTACTACTGGAGCCATCTATTGAAAAACAGCGGGAACTTAGTTGCGGACCTAATAATTTTTCATAAGCCTTTATTTCCTTCTACGAAAATCCGTAAAAAGACCAAATTGCCATAAATGGCAGCGCTATATCTCTAAGCAATATCATAACTATAAGTGGCTAAATGATTATATCAGTGGAAAACTTTGGTGCGATAACTCCAATCCAAGCGTTAGTACCGCTGATCTAAGTCTATTTTAGGAAGTAATAAAAGAATAGGGTACTTGTACGATTTGGGTATTAATTTTGTGTTACTACTTGTGATATTGGCACCATCTGGGTACGCGTTGGCTTCTCGTATCTTTATAATCAAATTGTTAAAAATTATGACAATGACTTCAAAACCAGTTAGAGTCACTTATTAAGGCACTCGATGCTCACGATATTGCTATTTATCTACCTTTTCTGTTCTTTTGCAAATACATATATAAGATAAGATGTAATAAGTCTAGAACAATGAGTTTGTAAAACAGATTGCCGGTAAGTGAAATTGCAATTCTAAAAAAACATGTCATGATGATATGAAACAGTAATCCATTGATAAAATCAAAGATTCTGTACAAAGAAAGAATTGGGTGATTCTTCTGAAGCATATTAATAATAAATAAATGATGTGATTAAGTACTTCAAATAACGATAAAAATACGTCAATATCAATCATCAGTTTTAAATGTACTTCTTTGATATTATTTTGGAGAGCTATTAATTAGCCAGCTTTATCATATTTTCTTGGAGATTATAGGGAAAAAAATCCTTGACTTCTATTTTTTTGATTTTTGTATAAAAAATTTGTCTAGATGCACTTTACGTCATTATTGTTAATCGAGTACTTACCTACGTACATACTTATCATAATTTTGAATTTATTGAATGCTTACAATAAGAACTTAATTATAGTTGTTCTATGGTATTTTAATTTGTAATGCATTTAAGGGGTTACATAGGTCTTGAAGGAAAAAAAGAAACAACTTTTTCAAAAAATTGTATTTTAAAAACCAAAACTCTGTTTTATTTGAAATTTACACATAGAAAAGTGTAGCATTTCTAGAAGTTATAAAAAAATTTAGAGCTACAAATATTGAGAATTGTCCGATTTTCCTGCAGTTTTCCTCGTCCAGCCTTTTTTTTGCGGTAGGCAAGATTTCTCGAGAACAAAGCGACCGATTTTACTGAAACTTTGCACAGTTACTCCTTATAGTATTGTTTCATGATTAACCGGAGGGATTTTCAATCAATTGACTCGTTCTTGTTTTATACGAAAAAAATATTTTAAAAACGATGAGAATTGGAAAAATGCTAAAAAATTTGTGATGAAAATATATTCAAACTTATTTCTAAACTTTAAATTTCATTTTTTTTTCAATTCCTTCGGTCAATCACGAAACAATACTACAAAGAGAAACTGTGCAAAGTTTCAGCAAAATCGGTCGATTCGTTCTCGAGAAAAATTGCCTACCGCAAAAAGAAGGCTGGACGAGGAAACTGCAGGAAAATCGGACAATTTTCAATATTTTTAGCTGGAAAATTTTTTAAAACTTCTTGAGATGCTAAACTTTTCTATGTATAAATTTCAAATAAAATAGAGTTTTGGTTTTTAAAATACAATTTTTTGAAAAAGTTGTTTTTCCTTTCCTTCAAGACCTATGTAACCCCTTAAGCGTTTAATGACGATTTGCACAAAGCTTATTCTGTGAAACATCTTATTTCAAACATTTGTAGGGTATACAAATTTGTAAAAGATACAGTTATTATAAATATAAATCAGAGACCCCAAAAATTCGCCTGTGCCAAACTTTATGGCAATCTGAAGAATTTTAGTGTTCATTTTGTCGACCTTGATATAATTTCTTGATTTAAACTTTTGCTTTACAACATGCTTTGGTGTTTAATCCCTCCGTTGTAAATGCTTTTAAGAAGCTAACCCTAATATTTAAAATTTGTTAGCTTAATGTGTAATAATTTGAGAGAAAACTGTACGTCCGGACGGACCGGCGGAAGTGATCATTCAAGGAACCTAAGAGGAACTAGCTCAATTCAACCAGGTAATGCGAACAACTAATATAAATCTGATCGATGACTGGGCCCTCAGCAAGTAAACAACATCCATAATTTGCAGGTTTTTATTCCTTAATTATATGTTTCAAGTCATAATAAATTAAATAACTCAAAATTAGCTGCTCATTTCATCCTGAATATCTTTTTAAAAACCTGTAATGTAAATATGTATGTGCACTGAAAATTTGTGCACTTGTAGTTTCGTGATAGAGTCCCAGTTATCTCAGTAGCATTAGAATTACGTTGATAATTTGCATTTAAAGTCAAATACCCCTAAGCACGTCTAACTTCAAGTTGTCGAGTGTGCAAATCATTATCAGAGGAACTCGCACGTAGACAGAAATTGTTTCCGTGCTCTGCGTAATTTTTAATTTCAATTATTTTCTTTTGTTGGTTAGCATTTATTGAATAAGACAAATTGTAATTCAGCCCCAGCCACCTAAGGGAAAATTGTACAATAAACGTTTTGACCGGTGAGGGCGAGAGCAGCAATTACCGGCTTGCGGAAGACTTGCGAGTTACTACACGTAAGACAGAGAGATAGTGGCACCGGCGCGAAGCAATAAAACCGGTCGTTAAGTGATTCTCAGAAAAGCTAATTTGAAATGATAACAGAAAAAGCCTTAGAGCTTGCGGGAGAAAAAAAAGTTGTGAAAAAAAAAATGTTAAGAGAAAAAACAGGAGGAAAAGTGAGCTCGCAAAATACGGGTATTTTTGAGCAAAAAACTATCTGCGCATATATCGCTGAAGCTCTGCCGAAGCTGTGCGCTGCCCGATGGACGAGCAGCGATCTTATATCTCCCGGGTATCTCTCGGACTCGCGGACAGTACTTCTCTGTCCGTAAGAATTCCCTTGTGAGGCCACTCATTGACTTGTGTTCGTTTGAAAATTTCCTTCCCTTGTAAACAAGAGTGATAGCCATCTATCCGTGACTAAAGGCACAGTCATCGCCACCCCGCTGGTGCAGTAGGCACACAGTAAGCACTAACCTCCGCATGATAGCTGATAGTGCGCTCATATGTGTTCTATTGTTTAATATCTCGCGAGTGGCCAGAAAGACAAGGCGTTTTGCAAAACTTTAACTTGCCAGGAGAACGCACTGACTCGCCCGGATTGTGGTATCAGCACCCGTCGAATCTCAAAGACGAAGAGTTCTAGTCGCCTGTCTTCCTCTATTCTTCAGTTCGAGTACAGTACGATCGCAAACAAAAAAAAGCAGCAAAAGCGATCGCAGTCATTCTCCCAGTCATATACTCGCCGCTGCTGCCACTCGACCAGCCGAGAATTTTATTGATAACATATCGACTTACGATGTTTGTCAAAAAATGGCTAATAACGCTGTTCCGGGAGTTACGCGCAGACGGACCAGCACCCCGTGTTTCAGTAACGAAAATGTCTCGGACGGTTTGACACTTTGAGCTGAAACCGCGATCGACTACAGAGTTTTGAGTTCGATTACAATAGAACACATATCCGGTAAATGGTTCTGTGTCGCCGGTTAGACGATACCTCGACTGATCACCGGTGTTGACTACAAACGGTCTGCTTAAAAACTGATCTTCAAGATTGTCCTGTTTATAGGAAATCTCTGTGTCCCTCTGGATCGTGGGCAATTAGTGGTGATATCGGTGTAATTGTTGTAAAACTCCTTTTTAGTGCCTAGTCCCGTGCCGCGCTGATCTCTGTACCATTTTGTGTTCAATTATGTGGTGATCTATAATATTTTAGTACTTACGCCGCTGTTATATTTAAATACACGCAAAAAATAAATCACTTAATCCTGTCTAGTCAAGTGAAATGCTCAAAATGAAAAGTGAGATATCGAGCACCAGCTTCGACGATCAGAACAACTATTTCCTTTCAAACAATATGCATTTAGAGGATAACTTTTTGCACATATTTGGTGAGTTTTGTGACAGTTAGTTTGAGGTGGAGGACAGAGATTATGAGGTTCTTATCTCATTTCTGGTCAAAGGCGGATTGAAATGTGAATGATTATAAAATTTAAATAAATCTGAAGTGGTGTTGTACCCGATGTGTTTTTGTTTTCCTTAAATGAACTGAAATCAAGCAATACGTGTTGGGGGTTTTTCTCTTATTAAAACAAAGCCTTTTGACGCCTTGATAAGCATTCAAAGATTTTATTTGGTATAAAGTTTATCTTTTTCTGTTCCGCAAGCTGGTAAAAGCGGAATTCCAGACAATTGATGGATTCAGCCTAACTGTTCTATTGACTTAAATTAACAGTTTATTGGATATTATAATAATATTATTTGAATCATTCAGGCTTGATTAAAATTTCTAATGGGTCAAAAATTGCGAGTTGTTGTTTGTTGCGATTAATTAAGAGGTATTATTTTGTATATATTATTATAATTCTATGGTGTAACATTAGAAAAATGTTGATGAGTGGGTTAAAAATATTTAAAAGTTCATAAAGTTGTTTCACGTTATTTTGTTTTAAACAAAAAGTAAATTCATTAAATACATGCGCACGCACACCTGTCCGTACTTCAAAATACTTACATATGTAAAGAAAGAGAAAATATAAAATATATAAAAGTTCTTTTACGTTTATGTTGAAACGCTTAACTGGTGCGTTGCCAATTTTATATAATTTTATTTATTTATTTACTTTGTTTCAATTTTTAAAATAATAGAATGAGGAATCTATGCCCTTCCATCTACTTACACCTCAACCGAAATTTAATTGTGTGACTCATATAATTACAAATCCCTCAGTTTTAACGCATCGATATTTACTCAAAAGAAATATTTTAATCAAAGGGAGTTATTCACACTGAACAACGCCTTATGACCTAACGGGGTCAAACACCTGGCTCTTATCTTATACTGACCGAGCTCAGCCCAACTATTCGACATTGACATTTCTATAAAAGCACGTCTTATGTAAATGCAAAATGTCGAGTAAAGTTGGCAACCGATTCGGATATACCGACAACCGATGAAAACGACGAAATGCAGCAAGCAATTCGCCGACTGATACTTATAGAATATGTATGATTATCCAGCTCATTGAATAATGGGTTCGTCTACATACATATTATTGTGTCGGTAGGATATTTTGTTTTTGGGTAAATCGGATTCTCTTTTTTTTTGCTGTTTAACCTCTAAGAGAAATTTTGTTGTGGTTTAAAAATAGAATTGTATTTTCAATGCAAGGGTTCCCGTTTTCTGATTGTTTTTAATGTTTTTCATATTTTATTTATATTTGTTTCGGAGATACTAACAAATAACTGGGAAAAAATTGTAGAAGACCTTATATGGGATATTTTTTTTGTTTTAATTTTGTTTTTATTTTACATGTCTTTAACTTATTTAATAATCTAGGGCATGATTAATTCCTACTTGAAATAGCGTCTCAACTATTTTTATGACATGACGTGACGGAATTGGTTCCATCCAAGTAAGATATTGCGGCGAACTTTTTTTTATGGGTTGCATTTCCGGATTATGACTTTGCAGAAAATTTGACGGATAATTAATTCGTCACAACCAATTTTCGAAGAAGTCATGTGTACTGATTTACATTTTTAATTATACATCTTAAAAATAAGGCAGTTGGCGCCAATTACACATAAAACAACCCTACAATAATATTATACGATTAAAGAATTAGGGGAAACCCCCGTATGATATACAATTTTTAGATATCTAACTACGGTGTTATTCGTTTTATGTGTATCTAATTTATTGAAGAATTAGTTTGGGATATGTATTTTAATTTAAATGTAAACACGTAACATGACTGTACTTAAAAAGGTGATATAGCTACGCTTTGAATTAATAATTTTAGCATTGCCTCTTGATTTATAAGCTACAACAATATGACTGCAGTATTCTATTGATAAGTAATTCACTAAATTACTTTGACTTTATAATTTGAATACCATGCTTTAGTTTTATTCCTCTATTACAAATATTTCGAAAAAAGGATTTATTCCCATCGGATAGTACTATTCGTTTTAGAAATCAAATGCAAATACTAGATAAGCTGAATTTTTCGGATTCATCGAATAATGGGAATTTGATAAATACATTATTGAATTTTGTTTCAACATGAATGCATTTTTATTCTTGAATTTAAAAGGATGAACCTAAGATCAAAATATTCAAGGTCCAAATTGTAAGTTATTAGTTGTAGTTATATACATTTGTATAGAAGAACCGAAAAACGAGCGCAACGGAGGACAGTGTTCCAAACAATTTAAATCTTCGGGACTGGTTGAAAATTTCTAGGGAGTTGGCTATGAAGTTTTAGGAAAGTTCAAACATAAGTTTGAGTTTGATAACTGTTCGAAAGTTGCAATCCTACCGATTATTTGCACGAATACTCCGAAAGATACACCTCTGATGGCGCCAATAAGGTCTGCGCGCTTAAACTTTTCCTTCTTGCATAGATCATGGACTCAAAATGATTGGAATCATGGAGAGTCATCTTCACGCAGCAGTCAAAGATCAATTCCAACCAGTCCGGTGGGCTTCAGTACGTTCATCGCCGAGAAGATGGAGATCTTCGCGATGAGAGTGATAAATGGGTTCCAGGTACAGGGTCTTTCAATAAGGATGCTCAACTTTTAAATGTTTATAAAAAAAGTTGTGTTCGAGATATCCACTCCATTTTTATTTTGTTTGAAAGAATATTTTACGGCATTAAATATGGAATATAACGTCGTTGCTTGGTGGCACGTATTCGGGAAGTATAATTTTCGATAACTTTGTCGCATAAATTTGCCTGAATGTGCTGGATGGCGTTCATTATAATGACTTTGAGGGGATCAATAGTTGCGGTTTATTCGCATAGACCTGTGATTTAAGATATCCCCTAAAGAAGAAGTCTATAGGCGTTAAATCGCACGATCTTGGTGGCCAGTCTCAAATCGCTCCTGCAGAATGTCCATCGTGGCATACGCTGTGTGGCACGTAGCGCCATTTTGCTAGAACCAAATGTCGTCGGTATCCATATTATCCACAAGAAGTTGCTTATCATCAATCTATAGCGCTCGCCATTGACTAAGGATGATTTCGTTGGCGAGATTTGGGTCAATTTCCGAATACGTGCCACCAAGGAAAGCCGAGGCAGACATTTGAACTACGTTATTCCATACTTAAAACCATTGGATATTCTTTCAAATAAAACAAATATGGAGTGGATGTCTCACACACAACTTGTTTTATTTACATTTAAAAATCGAGCGTCCTTATTGATAGACCTTATGCAATAGCTAATCTGAGATGCAATTAGTAGTTTATGATTAAATACTCCGCCAAGGCCAACATATTTGGTGATTCGATTCGATCACAATTTGAATCGAGAATTTGCTATTCGACAGTACCTACAATAACGACATCCAGCTGCTCATTCTCTCGATCAAATTGCTGTGGTCACATTGCTCAAGTTGAAGCGAAAGATAAGTAAGTTTAAGTGTAGAACAATTGAATATCATAGCTAGATTATCAAAGGTTTACCTTCAATCTATCAAATTTAGAACAGAATAACAAACGAGAATCATTTTTAGTTGTTATAATTTGGTCAATATGCGTCATTCGATTCAATCGTATGCACAAATACCAACCTTGTTAAAATTTCACGCGACATTCAATTCAATTCGATCAATCGAATCGAATTTATATTTACTCGGGGAAACTACATATGTACATACATACATACATTACTCATACACTCAAATAAAATAACCTGCACCTTACGAGTAAATATAATGCATTTGCATTACCCGGCGGGCGTTGATCTCAATGAAGTTTTCTTCGCACTACTGTACCAAATTCAGTACATCTATCTGGAGACAAAAACAGTCGGTAGCGAAAAATCTTTGTATCAGCCGCATAAAGCAGGAAATCAGATGAGATAGACAAGTGATTTATTGTTTACATTTTATCCACATCGCAAGCACCCGCACAACGTCGTCGTCGTTTGCGATAAACATTTGTTTCGTGACGCTGCATGTCACACGCATATAATAAAATTTCTGTAAGATATTCTTTTCGTCGACTACAATAAATTGGCGGGAAGGGCTCAACGTTATTTTGGTATCTATTACCGCTTTAGTGTCTCTATATGCCAAAAACAATGAGAGATATGTTGTTTATGATGTTTATAAGTTAAAATGCGAATTTTAATATTTACAGCAGAGATAATTTAAAAGATTAAAATCAACAAAGTAAACATGTAATCCAAATTCAGATTAGTGAAGATAAAACCTTATCTTAAAACGGCGTCACTACTGTGTACCTTAGAATATAAATAAAGCATATAAGGTAGTCTCGTGTTTTTATTACAGGGCTTGGCGAGGCACAACCTGAATTTCTTATCACACTAACACTACAAATAAATCACAAACAAGTGATGTCAAATTTTTGTTTATTTAAATTAATTTTTATGGGGCAACGCAGAATAAATGTGAGAGAGGCGGAGGGGGAAGTAATTAGTTTCACTTATTGGGCTTTTATTATATAATATCCTTTGGATATGTGACAAAAAAAAACTATTAAACGCCCACATTTCACCTATTTCTACACGCTTTATTATTATTATATTTGTCGGTTTCTTTTTGTTTTTACGTTTCATTTCAATAAAAGTTAAAACCTTCATTTCTACAAAGCCGTGTTACTTAGTCCCCAAATATGTTTTCTGAACAGAATATATATTATAATCTAAAAACTAAACGAAACTTATGAAAGTCAATATTCTAAACAATTGTGTGTATTTATTTGGAAATTTTTAACTTTTATAACGCTGTTTTGTTTTTGTCTCCAGTCTCCCCTAATTTACCTCTAAACCTACGATTTCCTACCCTCTGTCTGTCTCGCCCAATCAAACTAACGAAAATGCTTCATGCTTATGCTTCCTAAGTATAAATAAAACCTATATAAGGTCAACACCTTGTAGTTAGAGCGTTTGACCGCCATTGTGATGAAGAGTTTTTCACGATTATCTCGAAAACCGTTGATCCTACGACAAATTACTAAAGAACCTTTTTCGTTCAGTACTTAATTTAACATCTTGTATATATTTTTTGAATTCAGGGTCTTAAAAAAATGCGCCTAGAACTCTACCTCTGGAAGATGTGGAAAAGTGTTTGAATTTGAACTTTGAGTCCCTGTAATTCGAAATTAGTTTACAAAAGAAAACTTGTTAATTAGAATTAAGAAGATGTAAAATTTTGTGGTGAATAAAAATGTCTGTAGTAATTTTGTTGTAGGGTCAAGGGTCTTCAATTTTTTTTATTTATTTGATTGGGGAAGTCATAATATCTGTAATGAGAGCGTCACAAAATATGTAACGTCTTAAAGTGACGTAAAAGCCGTGAAGAGCGAA
Source organism: Neoitamus cyanurus (assembly GCA_947538895.1). Taxonomy (NCBI): domain Eukaryota; kingdom Metazoa; phylum Arthropoda; class Insecta; order Diptera; family Asilidae; genus Neoitamus; species Neoitamus cyanurus. The sequence continues at coordinate 14,847,672 of OX384544.1, read as the reverse complement.
TAGTTATTTTCACAGAATTTGGTACATGGCGGTTTTAGGGGTCATTGATTTCAAATACAGTCCCAAATTTTACAAATTAAAAATATCGACTTTTATTTGCCGGATTTAAAATAATAAACTTCTTTAGATTTTCATGAAAGTTTGCACTTTGGGTCACTGATTTCAAATATGGTTTCTAATTTTGCAAAATCACATTGTCTGATCCAATATTCACCATGATGGAACCAAAATAAGAAATTTCCTAAGAGCAGACTCTTTTTATCATTTGAGTTTCATCTCGGACGTGCGGATTCTATGAATTATCGCACACTTAAGTGTTAATATATTATGCGCCTTTATTAATATATTAATTAAACTAGGGCATTGTGTTTCACAACTGTTAATTTTAACTTTATAATTCTAGGATTACAGAGATATTTTACAGTAAGACTTGTTATTCTCTTTTTCAATTCTAATACTACAGTACCGAAAATGTCATTAAAATAGTATTGTCAAATATCACCTAATATACAAATTTATCCATAGAGTGTACTTACTTTTGATATTATTCGTCATTATCTCTGATTTGGCACATTACAAACCAAAAACGCTCCTGGTAGGTACTATTTTATTATGTACATTTTTTGTGCAGAACCTCATTGGCTACAATTTTTTTATAACTAGTTTCCTCGTTAAATTTATATTTTACGAGATATTTGCAAACAACTAAAATTAATCTCCTTTAACTCCCAAAAAGGAACAACCTCCGGCTCAAATTTAGGCAACTTTTCAAGATAAGCTTAAGTTCAGAGTTTTTTCGTAGTCAAACTCTAATTTTATTGGGCTATATAAATGTTTTTTTTTTTTAATTATTCAATGCCAACGGAAATCGTCTTCAGATTAATTGAAAAACTACTTGAACAATTTCATTGAAGGTAAGCAAGCTAATTTCTAGTTACCTTAGGGCCTAGACAGAATAAATTTTATTGCTAAATTAAAGTAATCTCTGGAAAATAAAATAACTCGGCTCAATTAGCACCACAACACCTTAGGAACAGGTTGATGTCGATCAATCAAACTTTTTATTGCGTGTTTTTATGTTTTATCTAATTATAGCCGTACAACTTAGGAAATTCTGAAATGGTTTGAACTGAGAAATTATTACAGCAAACCAATTTAATTAATTTGGAAAAAACCGGGTAAATATTAGTTATATAAATTTTATTACGCAAAAACACGCACTTATTCTGATTGTGCTGTTCCTTATCACCTGCTTTTTATCTATAAGGGAAATCGAAATACCCACCTTCCTCAGAAAAAATTCTGATTGTCGGTAAACTCTTCCATCAAAGTTGCTTTCTCTGTTGTTTTATCGAATAGCGCGCTAAAATCCATTATGAGCATACAAAAACCTGAAGAGCACCTCCTCGACTCCTCAATAGCCTTATATAATTTATTAAGCATTTCTAGGTGTTAACAAACTTTTGTCATTGGCGCAATACCAGCAAAGCGAATTCGCATTATGTAAATATCCAAAATAAACTAAATGCTCTAATCAACCCACTTCTGACTCGCTGACAATTAAAAATTTATTAATAAGAAGAAAAAAACGAAAACAACCAGCGCACGGTGAACACTTTCTTACTCTATTTTTGGGAGACTCAATATTATAAGACCGCTCTATTTATATCTTTCATCACAAGGCGTTCTTTTGGAGGTATAAACTTGAAAAATTGGCGATACCACATTTCTCTGCTTTTTTTGTATTTTTATTTTCAAATATTTTATTCACTTTTGAATTACTACTCTTCTATTTTTTTCGCCAAGGACTCCAAAAAATTAAGAATATCTTCTTGTATTTAAAAAAACTAAAACTTTTATCTTGTACGACATTAAGGGGTGCCTGTAAGCGCCTTGTCGTTGATTTTATGGGTAAATTGATGATGTCTCTCGTACCGGTTTTCATCTATCGAATTTTAATCAAGTAGCTTTTAAGTGACGTGGAAATGTTTTGTTTCCTTTTTTTCTAAGGTGACATAACCACACAGCGGTGCTCGATGTCTGGATATTTTAAAATATATATATTGCGATTAAATTTGTGATCTTGATGAAACTGGTTCAGTTATTCGGTACAGATCCTGATGTAGAATGGGATTTTGTAATGAGTCAGCTTTAAAATTATAACAATGATTGCATGAGACGGTGTTATCAAAGAGGCCCAATTTAGGAAGAGTTATGTCGATGATAATGTACTGAAACGAAAATAGCCTATTTTATTGATAACGCTATCGATACGAGAGCTAAATAGCGTACAATTTAAAAGGGCCAGGCAATGCTTGTTTGACAAAATTATTTTCTTTTTGTTAATTAAAGCGCTGATTAACGTCGACATATAAGTTGAGTATTATGTTTTTAATAACAAACAGTTGGATGAAGGCCCCATATGTATTTTGCAGATTAATAAAATATTAAGTCATACATACCATGTGTCGTAGCAATTCATCGACATATTAAAATCGACTTAAGTATTAAAATTTCTTTTATTCTTAGTACCCATTAAAAATCAATGTCGCACTCTATCCCACCAAAGTTATAACGTCATTTATCACAATCAATGTCAAGGTGGAAAGGCGAATAGATTTTCGAGCATTACATCAATATTGGCACGAATCCCATTAACAAAGACCACCTGAGGCACCAAAGACAACTCGATTTGATAAGAAACTTTTAAAATATAATTGAATTGCTTCCCTGGCTGCATTCCAGTTGCTGTCTCTTGTCTGGCCTTTTCGGCATTAATTGCCAATCACCTTTTCGATGGGTTGCTTCTCGCCAGCTGTTATTAAGAAAAACTCACAGCTCGAATTGACAAAGAGAGAGAGTCATTCACCGCGCTATAGGACTACTGATATAGATCGCCGACTGAATGGGAAATTGTTTTAGCGATATACCATAAATTGAGGATTTGTGACATTCTCCATGTGAGCACACTTGTTCGAGACTTATTGTGTGGGAGTTCTTTTATTTCATATTTCTACCTGCTTTGCTTCATTGTTTAATCTAGAAAGTTTAATAAAGAAATTTTTTTTGTCTTTTTAATTTTGGTAATACATACTGTTTTGTTCTTTTAATTTTTTTTTTTTATTTGCAATTTCTAGGTAAATTTCTGTAAGGTACAAATGAAAAACCTAGATGTTTCAATTGCATATTACCTGTGATGAGAAGTAGGCGTCTCATATTCAACATGTTCATCATTTTTTTTTATATAATTTATTATCAAAATCTGTTACAATAAATAGTTATGATGGGCGTCAATGACAAATAAACAGATCGAATAAGTCGATAATCGACAATCGCTCACAATGTTCGGGAAGTGGAAGAAGTCGCACAGAGCCGCCCGGAAAATATAGTGCAGAGGCAAGTAATTGTAAGTTCAATTGGTTTTCCCATTTCTGTAGTCGATTCGTAAGGTAGATTTTGGTCGATAATCGCAGTACCCATCACGCACAAAATCTTTTTTACCCGTTAATATTTACATAATATGTTCTTTTACATGCCTTGTCTTGTAACAACCATACTTCGTTTTGGGACAATCATACATTGAAGAGAACAAATTTGTTCTGATCATTGAACAAAACAAGCTGTACATCTCGTTTGCCTATTAAATCCCAGGTGGCGCTAAATTATCAGCTGACGGATGTGAACAAATATCTATTGATAATGAAATTAATTGTGGGAATCTTAACTCTGCATAAATTAAGTTCCTCTGTGGGAAAAATGATATATTTATTAATTTATTGGCCAAATGTTTTCCATTTCTATACAAAACGGTTCGCAACATTGATAATATACATTCGAAGTGAGCTTTTGCTCCACTCCGGATACCGGACACAAAAGAACACAGTTAACAAGTCGTTCATTTATACCTGCGTTCTTTTGTGCATATTGTTCTGGACAGCAAAAAGCTCACTTACCCGTGTGATGCATCGTTTCATGCAGAAATGGAAAAAGTCTTTGGTAAACAATGTAATAAATATCTAATTTTTTCCACAGAGGAACTTACTTAATTCATGGAGAGAAATGGTTTTCCACAATTAATTTAATTACGAATAAAAAATTGTTTACATGTATGTGCTGATAATTTTATCAAAACTAAAAAAAATGATTACAAATTAAATATAGTGCCACCTAGGTTTCATTAGAATAACTGTTCCGATTTACAGAACTTTTGCAAATGTATGGTTGTTCCAGAACAAGGTGCACAAACGAACGCAGTTTGTGTATAAAATGAACAAAAACTCTTGTGGTGAGCTTTTTATCTGCTCCGGATACTCTATACAAAGAACGCGCTTAATGTTGTGCACAACTTCAATTCAAACCCTAATTGGGTTAATTTATCCAAAAATAAATAACCTTCAACACTGATCCAGAGTACCGCCGGACTTTATCTAATTCGATTTCTATCTGCATTGCTGTCCACCTTTTCAAATAAAATTGTTTTATCTCCGGTTATCTAAAACCGAATGCCGAGGGGTTTCCATTTTTGTGACAAATACGAAATTTATTAATTCCGATAAAAGTCAAACGTTAATTACACATCTCACCTGGATGAAACTTGTGAGTTGTGGCGCTATTTCATGGAAATTTATCAAACTTTTTAAATGACCATTGTCGGTTGTATTGTTTGAATCTTTTAGCTTAAGTCGTTTAGCTGTTGAAAATAAAAAGAATTAAACTTTTTTTTATTCCGTGTGTTTTTATATGCATACATATGTATATGGTCTCGGATTTGCTACTTGTAGTAAATTAAGCTAAATTATAATTGCATGTTATCAAAGATTTCTTTCTCATAAAATTAGAACAATATTTATTTTTCCTTATGATATTTTTATTAGTCGATAGTAAACAATTCCGTTAGTACGTAGATAGTGTGTTTATGTGTAATTTCCTCAATTTACCAAATCACTTAAATAAATGTTAATTAAGTACACAAGAGGGCAACAAAGCAAGCAGGAATTAATCTGTGACATTCTTATGTTTACACAAGCAGTTAACAGGCTATACTAAACCCTCTACACCGGCGATAACACCCTTCGGTAGCACTGTTTGTTTGTGTTATTTTACCAGCAATTTCTGCATTCAGTATGAGTATACACTAATTAACAAAACCTTATTTGATTTTTTTAATATAGTCAGCTAAAATATGTAAAATAGCGCTGTAAAATTAAAACCCTTTTTTGCACCAAAGACTCCAACTCAAATCATATGTTCAGGTGCAAATAGCTTTTAGTAAATTTTTACAGTAATGTGAATTCGGTATTAAACAACGTTTTATTCTCACGTTCTCACGTGATAGTGATGGTTGTCAACCACGTAAGTGCGTTTGTGTATAATATTGCAAAACTGGGCTAGATAGTGGTATCATCAATCATAAATTTTGTATTATCAGAATAATAAAACGTAATTTCAGTTTAGATAACTTGTCAAGTGTTAGACATTTTTCTATGAATTGTTTCGGTCAACACTGGAAGTAGAATTGAGGCACCTAAGTGTGCGTCTGTGGTTCTTTATGATGTCATTGAACATGTTGTAGTTATCAATCACTTAGTTTTCGAATGCTATGGACTGGAGGAGATTAAAATTATTTATTATTTACTCAAAATCCAATGCAGGTGTTGGGTTTTACCAGTTTAAACTTCTTTTTTTATTAATTTCTCTTGCTGTGATTTTGATATTTTTTAATTGTTATCAATCTTTTTAAGATTTTTTTTACTTAAAAGTCATGGAATACATAAGCATTTATGCATGAAAGAATATTCATTACTTTTTGTCGTATATGCCGTTTTTGCTTTAGTAAATAGGAAACAAGTGTTCGTGTCCATGATTTGAATTTTGGTGGCGTCATTTATACTTCTTCAAGTGTCTGTCGACATTATGATAGTGATTATCTCAAAGACACGTGAAGTGCTCGGTGAAACTAAATGACGTAGCGAAATTACCAAGAATACTTATTTTACATCCATACCGGAAATGATAAATAAAACCTGAAAGTTAAACACGTAATTTTTTTTTGTGTGGCGCGGGGGGGCGCTGGCTCTTGGTGCAGTAATTATTTCTTTGACTTTGGAAACAAGCAAATGCGCTCCACACCACACACTCAAATTTGGCAGAACAGGCGTCTTTGCGCAGAAAAATATCGAATGACTGATGATTGTGATTACACGAGCCGAAATTTTTGTCTGGGCAGACTGTATTTTATTAGGGATCCATGCTTATAATCTCAGTTGTCCATAAACATTTCTACGTTTCCAACAATTTGGAAGTCTTTTTTTATTGTACCGATTCATAAAATGGGCAGAAAGGACATGATTGAGAACTACCGACCTATTGCAATGCTCTCACCCATTCCAAAGCTCTTTGAAGCTATAATGGGTGTTTATTTATCTTTCTCTTATCTGTCGATATTGTCATCTAAGCAGCATGGGTTTGATAAAAGGAGGTCTACTGATGCTAACCTTGTGGAATTTATACACTTTTGCTTGAACGAGCTTGAGAAACGAAATCAAGTGGACTGTGTTTATACGGACTTCAGAAAAGCTTTTAACAAACTTTTACATATAGTGCTCATTTTTAAACTTGGAAAGCTTGGTTTTCATTCTCATTTAGTTTGTCGGATTGCATCCTACTGCTTTTCTTCACATTTCTCTAGAACTGTTAATGTTTCTTCCGGCGTGCCCCAAGGTATCCATTTTGGTCCTCTACTCTTTACTCTATTTATTAATGACCTATTTCCACTAATGAAAAACTGTGATATCCTTGTTTATGCGAATGATGTAAACTTTTTTAATCGATTGTCAACGAGCATGATCTACTAGCTATTCAATCGGATCTTAACATATTGTCACAGTGGTGCTCAAAAACTCATATGTACTTGAACTGAAATGATACTAGAGTACACATCTGTTGTTTGGTCACCACACCATTCGCTTCACATTTCACGTGTGGAAGCCATTCAGAAGCGATTTCTACAGATTGCATTGTTCTACCTTCCTTGGAGTGATTGGTTCTGCCTCCCTGCCCATAAAAAAAAACTAAAGCTTTTGGACATGACCCCTTTATCTAAGCGTAGGGAGGCATTAGGTGTCCTATTCTTTCATGATATTGTATCTGGCAATATAGAGTCTTGTCAATATTAATACTCTTCCTCGGTTAACAAGGGCCTACTGCTTTATTTATAATATGTCGACAATCATAAAACGCTGTATGGGTTTTTATGGCAACAATTTTAAATCGTACGCGCTGGATCAGCACAGTTAGCACAGCAACTAAATCCTTTTGAAATAATTGCATCATTATATCTACATAAGCGAAATCCAACGAGCTTCAAGAGAGCTAGCAAAAACCGTTTGCTGGCAAACAGTATGCATTTAATCCGAAGAGCGCCAAAATCCTAATTGACGAATTCATCACTCATAAATATGCAAAAGTGATTTGCAAAAGAGTCATGCCCTTCCCAAGATAGTCGTAAGTGAGCCTCTTCAATGAAATCCAAAACTATTCCAAACTACGAAACCACACAAGATCTGTACAAACAGTGCTGCGCAAACAGTATGGAAACAAACAGAAGGGGGGAAAGATGCAATTTAAAATTCCATAATTAAGACGAATACGCATGAGCAGGTAGGCAAGATGCCAGACGAACACGAAACGACCGGAGCGGATAGTTATTAGCCCAAGAAGGCAGATAAATGAAGAATCGCGCCGGCGACGATTATGGGACAGCATTGACCTCCAGCGGAGAATTAGCGTTTTCTTACATAACCCGCGAGATGTGAAGAGCTTTGTGGAGCTAGCTGCTCGGACATGTTGCTCTTAAGAGGGAAAAACACACGAAACGAGGATTGGGTAAGAATCTAACTGCGAGCAAAAAGAGGCTCCAGTGTACACGGTGACTTAGAATTGCTAACAATTTTAATGACTTGGCTCTGGTCGGACTCAAATGTCTTTATGTCAAGTGAGCTAAGGTGAAGGTGGAAATCATTTTGACGTCAGTCGGGTTGAAATAATTAAAAATTCAGTAAAAATTTTTTTGCAGCAGGATTGTGACCATAAGCATAGAACATAATTAAAGCTATTAGAGCACAATTAGAGAAAAGGGGTTGTAACCTCTTGGTCCAGAATGGTACCCTCTTAACTCCATTTGGTTGGCTACTTGTCCTTCTTGAAAACATTTATAACTTCCTGGCTATTTCTTTTTTTACACAAAAAGTAGAATTTTGATATTAAATTCGTAAAAAATAATTATTAGTAGATATACTAATAGAAATTCTAATTTTCTAAATAATGCAAAACTTATTATTCAGTTTTGAATATTTGTTAATTAAAAATTAATATAGGAAAATAATATGCAAATACTATTTGTGTCCTTTCATGTGCCACCAATCACTTTTTAGCTTTTATTTATAATAGTTTCCATTCTATCTAGACTTTAAATTTATTTCAGACCAGTCATCTTCTTTTAGGTCAACGAGATTATTTTTTGTCACGTGAACTATCTTAAATGTAACCGGTGCTTTTTTTCTATTTTAAAAAAGTTGAAAAAAACATAGAAACATAGAAGAAGCAACCAAAATGTAATATCACTGTACAATTACTGACTTTCACAAAAAGCAAAAATTGGTGTGGAGAGAGAGAGAGAGAGATAAGGAGACCATACACAAGTGGCATACCCCAGAATAGGACTAATAAAAGTGCAATATAGGGTCCTAGCTATGTAGAGGTACTGAAATTCCTTGGCCCAGCTCCTTATGAAGCCAAGCGTCGTATTAGCTTTATTGACACAATCAATGTGAACAGTAAAACACATGTGATTATCGTAAGAGACACCTAAATATTTAATTCTTTTGACTCTAGTTAAAGCACGACTATAAATAGAATAATTAAAACATATGTATAGGAGTCATGGAGATACGGCATGAAGACATCGTAGAGCACTGATTTCTTAAGTGGAATAAAGTTGAACACCATTTGAAAAAGGCGTCCAATTCAGTATTAAATAATTCACAATCATGACTGGAAGAAACAATATGAAAAATCTTGGCATCGTCTGCATAACATAGAACATTACAATTAGGTAAGAATGTATGTAGGTCATTAATATAAATATTAGACATGAGCGGACCCAATTGTCTTCCTTGAGGTACTCCAGAAGTATTTAGTTTTTTTTTAGAAAGACAGTCGCGAAATAAGACACGTTGTCTGCGATGGGATAGGTAATACCAGATCCAATTGATGAAGAGAGTGGAAAATCCTAAAGCAATCAACTTATGAATAAGAACTGTATGACTAATCCTATTGCAGTTAGTCAAAAATGTAAGTACTCAAGTAGATTAGTAGTAGTAGATCTGCCTTTAATGAAACCATGTTGCGTTGCATGAGTTGTGATTGTTTCGTCAATGAAGAAAAGGTCTTTCATTTTGTTTGAGAAATTCGGCATGATCTTGCAAGATTGACGATAAAGCATTACATGCAAAACAAACCAAGATTTCAAACTGATGGATCTATAAATTTGAAAAGAATTTGGGGAAATAGCACTTAGTAATTATTTTTAATTACAAAACCTAGTTTTGGTATTATAAGAAAAAACACTGTTTATAGCTTCAACTTCTAATATTTTATCGTTTCTAAAAAAAACAAATGTTATTTTTAGTTTAAGTTAAGAAAGACGTTAGACATGCGCCAACAAGGTTCATTGTCAAAACCTTCACCTAAGAAGTTGTAATCGAGTTACAAACTAATTCTGAGCTTGAAAGCACGCGAAATGCTTTCTTGACCGATTTTTTAAAATAAGATCAACGCGCAAATGCCTAAAAAATGGTTGACAAAATGAATTTTAATCTCTTCCAATTATTTCATATCTCCAGTTATTTCGAAACTCACCCGGACGAAATGACGTTGCTATTTTTGTGAGATTCATTCAAAATTGCGATATGTCACGCAAAATAAAAATCTCAAAAAGATGTGATATTTTGTCAATAAAAAGAAAAGTTGTTTATCAATTCGAGCGGTTAGTGATGTCTAGCCGCGTATAATTCGCAACATCAAACTTATCAAACTTGAAGCCGCCGCCGCCACCGCCTCCTCCAGATTTTGCTGCGACTCGGTTAGGCAAAGCATGCCCCGTACTCAAGCATGCAAACATCTTGCGGAACCTCCGAGCTAGTCACTATAGTCACAAAGTTGGAGTTTGACCTCCTTAGTCAGATGCGACACGCCGCGAAATTACCGAGAATTGTAGCCGGAAACGCACTAGCCACTGTGGCACTAGCAACTAGCAGATTTTTATCACTTCCCATTGCCACGAGAAAATGTAAGTCAATTTCAATAACTGACCAAGGGCAAATGTGCGTCTTAGGTGTGTTAATTTGGTTTGATTTTATTTACTAAAAAAAAATGTTTTGTCAACCGCCAATTCAGCCTTTGGATCTCACCGTCACCGGCTTTTAGATAAGGTGAGTGACACTGTGACACAAAGCTATCGAGTGAAATGTGATCGCCGAAGTATTTTACTCATTTAGCCCTGAACACGCTGCGATTCGCTGGCTTGCACAAAAGCATTGCGCGATATTCGGACTAAAATCTTATCAGAATTATTCACGAAAAATTCGGCTTTATGCACGGCGGATGTGATTAAATCGACTGACTGTACTGGACGGTGATAGTACAGTAGGATTTTGGGTAAATGAGCAATGGGCAGACAGCTACTATTACAAGGGCCACTACGTCCGTCCACTTCGGTGTGAATCACTTTGTTTTGGATTTTCTCCGGATCGATAGGTACCCACTACTCCTCACGTTTTATTTGAGAAATTAAACATTCATTAGTTCCATAGAAACCTTTACGTGCGAGCATGGCGCACTGTCGTGATTAACTTTCTATTCATCATGTTTAATGCGGGTGTGCTCGACAGACCTTTGGCGACCCGGAATTTTTTACATATGCAGTAGCAATTAGACAGTATTTGTATCTTAACGATATTTTTAAAACCAAACCGCTAAATAGACCTGAGCTTACGTGCGAAACTTCAACAGTTTAGCGCGTTTAAACACGCTACAGATCTAAGGCGCTAACAGGCAAAAATAGGTCTTTTAGGTCATTTGTGTTGCGAAAAAATTTAATGAAAAAATCATTACTACTATGAAATCTTAAATGTTTTCACGGATTCAAACCTGTTGAGTCTTGCACCAATATTTCAATTTTTTTTTATGTGGCAATTTCAATCTGCAAAAATAAAAAAATTTTCAAGCAGCATGGACAATTCTTGAGACAATTTTATGAACTCTAATTAATTGGACCATATCCACCAGCGAAAAATTACATAATTAGCCATAACTGGTGCCAAGAAACTTTCAAGTCATTCGTCATGAACTTAAAGGAAAATGCAAGGGCGGTACGGTACACAATATTTCTAAAGTTGACACTCATGGCTTCTATTAATAATAATCTCACGATATTTATAAATATTAAGAAGAGCCTCTTCCTACTTAGCCGCTTTTTCTTTTCCAAAAAATATAGCATCTGGCTCAGCACTCTGTTTTCGAATGATTTATGCTTATTTCGAAGATTGTTTTTTTATTTCAAATTCCAAGAAAATGTTAAAAATATTTTCTTACACAATAATATTTTCGCTTGTTTTGTCTGCCATCTACAAACGATTTTAAGGGAATTTTACTTCAAAATCTTGTTTCCATTCAGTCATATGAGGAGACATGGAAGGCTGTGTTATATTAAAAAAATAAGATGATCTCAATAAAGCGCCTGATAAGGCCTTGTTTAGTCTAAGTGACTTTCTGATAACGGCGAATTAATAAGGAAACTTTATGTAAATAGCAAAAACAGAAATTTCAAGTGGTATGCAGCGGTTTAGAGGCTTTTGCCGGGCACGTATCTCGAGTAATGGGTAAAGAATTAGATTAATTAGTCAAGTTAAAGAGTCATTGTACTGATTTATGAGCACTGTGTGACTTTGAAGAAAGTTAAACTAGGATTTTAATCGAACCAGAAGTGATAAGGATATGTGGCGATTTTTCTTTTTTCAATTAAAATTAATTGACGGGAAAGTATAAAACGATAAAAGGCTTATTTTATGATGCATGCGGATAAGAATAACGGGAAATAAAATTAGGTTAAAAGTAGGGCGAAATACTTCCTCATGATGTTAGCATTTAATAATTATACACATGCGACGTTGCCTATTTTGCCAAAAACTTAGTCTCTTTTCTGTCTTCAATAGCGGCAAACAAAGTCAACGTTGTTAGGTATAGGTAAAATTTTTTTCTTGGAACTGCAACTAAGTAGGTACACTATGTTTTTAGACATTATCAAATATTATTTTTAAATCGTTGTAAATACACAGAAAAAAAGTCTTCTCAAATTGTTTGAACTTAGTAATCTAAAAGTCAAACCATAACTATAAAATCATTTTCTAGAAAATTAAATTTCAAATATATTGCGCAGTAGGTAAAGGGCGTCTAATATTTTTTTTTAAACCTGTGAGTTAAGATGAACAAAAATAACTACAGAAATATTAGATAATTTTTTTAAACTCTCAACAATACCGTCCTTGAAGAAGTTTAATTTTAGTGAATATATGGCAAAATACACAAAATCGAGATAAATAATAATCTAAATAAAATGTTACAAAAACAAACTGGGTTCTCTTCGAAGTTTCGTATGAAAGAGAGATTTTAACAGTTCTTAATTTCATTCAATCAAAACGAAGTCGATGTAAGAATAATTTAGCAAAACGTACTCGAATGCGGTATTTGAACCAGATATTGTGTCACATCAATCGCTTCTTGATTTTCAGGTTGGAAAATTGAATGCCACAATCACATAGTTACTCAATCGGTCAGCTAAAGAAAGCAATTCAGACTATAAAAGAATGCAAAATCTTGTTACAAGTAAAGTAAGTGAAGCAAGGTTTAAGTAGAGTGGCTCAACAATAAACTTGAATTTAAATTAAAAAACAAACATAGGATACGAAATACGTATATACCAGTCAAGTAATAATAAAAATACTTCCGGGACTAAAGAAGTAATTTTCTGGACTTTAGTGGAAAGTAATTCCAGTTATAAAAAGGAATTCCAAAGTATGTATTTGAGAGCTAGTCATGTTTTATTACTGCATGACAACGCAAGTTCTCATTTGGTGAAAAAATTCAAAACCACCATTTGTTTATTCTGCTTATTCAGCGTAGTCTTTTCTTAATATTAGTTCTTTTGATCACTTCAACAACACTTCGTTGATTTGCATTTCAAAAACCCCAGAGAGGTACATCCATTAAAGCATTTTCGACTTTATCGACTCAAACTCACTGTCAAACTTCTTAAAGTGGTTTCGCAAAATATCACAATTTGAGATCTAATTGAAAACATTTCTTGCAAATAAACATTTTATTCTTTAATACTTTCTTAATAAGCACAATTTGTTATAAATAACCAGGAAGGTATAATTTATTTATTATAGATTATAACTATTCCTCCTGCTTCCTAAACTGCTGTACAGAATTTTGAACATGGGTGATATTCTTTTCTGCATTTTTGATGTAAGACACCCGGTCAGCGGCTTATTTACATCCAAAATGCATGCTTTAGCTTCACCGCTAGCCATTTCTGCAGTCGCACCCACCCACCTTGCTAAATATAAAAGGATACATACATATGCCAAGTGTCTTTGACTGGCTCGAACCAGATCCCGTCTATATTAAAATAAAATAAATTTTAATAAATTTTTCATGCATACTTCTCAAGGACGGCTAATGGCTTGATTTAAATGTTAGATTACTTTCAACTTTCCGCTGTAATGACCGCCATTCGTTAAATAATGCTCCGTGAACAAAAATTGCAACAAAGTTCACGAATAAACAGAAATCGCAACACTTAATTTTTGTAAATTATTGTGAGATATCTTTTACCTCGACAAAGTTTGGTGTACGAGTTTTTGGAAATCTTACAAGTGGAGACTACAACTTTTGAATCGCCAAACGCAATGAGCTTTTGAGCAGACGTATTTTAAGCTAGAAAGACAAGTTTTCTTGAACGCAAACGAAGAGTGTGGTCCAAAAGAGAATTTACAAATAAAGTGTTTGTGTGGTAAAACTTCGGTTATTTGTTGTTCTTGGTGTCGGAAACGGGAAATAATTGTGTTTTACTTGTTGACGAATATCATCCAACAGATTGTAACAAAATAATATCTGGTTGACTTCAGAAATGTTGTTCAAAACTAAAGAATAGTACCTTACTTACTTATTACTGAAAATAGCTATGTTTATTATATTTCTATTTTGTAATTTGGTGATATCAATCCGTACAAATTTTTCTTCGAAATGTGTGGTGAGGTGACCTAAATGACTTTAGATTTCTAGTGTGCAAAAGCCCATTGTGATCAGCGATCCAAAAGTTGTAGTCTCCCCTGGTGAGCGCTTTACAACTTGAACATTTTAGCTTTGATTTTTTTTTACCGATACCCTGTTATGATAAAAAATGTTGTCTTGGCTTTATCATAGAAAATAAAAACGACAGGACTACTACTTTTTGCCTCTATTCATCTAGTCGGATTAGCAGAGGCTTAAGAAAATATCCACAAAATTTTGCCAACCTTGGAAGTTACAAAAAATCGTTTTCAGCGCATTCAGCTTAAAAAACACATTACGATTCAATCATAAATTTGAATATAATTCTTACGTACAAATTTTGTCAAATTTCGTCAGCGAATTTCAGGGAAAAAATGTAAAAACTGGCCGCACTCGAGCTGGCGCCGTCTACCAGCAGAGTCGTACGTCTTTTTTATTGTATTTAAAAGCATTTATTTGATTTCTGAACACAACTTTTCAAAACAAGTAAAATGCATTAAGTTTATTTGCATGACTTAAATTTACTTAAACCACTGAAAGCACTCTTTAGGTTATAAATAAGACATTGAGAATTGTCTTAACATTATTCAAAGTTATGATGACATACAGTAGCGTTCAACTAATTAGCACATTTGCTGGTTTTTAATAACCTATAATAACGGTTCTAAAAGTATTTTAATTCATATCTTTTCATAAACCATCCATATAATCTATAACACAAAATTAAGTGTTGAAAAATAATTAACAATTCTTAATATTAAAAAACAAAACATAATTGAAAACACAATTAAATTTTCACACGCAACTAATTAATACATCTCTCAATTTAGCAACAAATTTGCCCAAAAAGCTCGATCTAATCGTTAAATCGCACGATCTCGGTGGACAGTTTACGTCGCCCTCAAATCACTCGTGCAGAATGTCCATCGTGGCATGCACTGTGGGGCACGTAGCGCCGTCCTGTTGGAACCACATGTCATTGGTATCCATATAATGCAATTTAGGCCACAAGAAGTTGCTTATCATCGATCTGTAGCGCTAATGATATTGTGTGCCGTTGTCGTTATGCCGTTGCAGTTGCCATCCGATGTGGGAATGTATTCATATGTGTTATAAAGTTTCGTCCCTTAATGTATCGTGCCGCGGTAGTGCCATTGCTGTCTTGTGTGAAAACACCGAATGAAACACTAATTGACAACTCCATTTCTTGAAAAAATCAATCCGCCGTTTCGCGATGTTTTCTTCAGTAAATTGAATATCGCGGTCACTGTGTGACCTGTGGCATAATCCTGTTCGAACTACGTGTTTGTCAGATCTATTCCATTTAATTCGCGCAAAAATAAACAGTCAATAACACTCTTCAACGTTCTCCAGTACCCTTAAATTTATTAATAAAAAAATATGGACCAAGCATACCACCAATATGAAATAAGTTTAACAATGCATAATAATTGTTCAAAGATCACTAGCGGATGATTTTCAGCCCAATTTCTTCAATATTAATATACACATTGAGCCTGAAATGAGTTTCAGTGCTGAAAATGATTTTTTGTGAAATTCTGGATCCATTTCAAGTTTTTTTAATGGCCAATCAGTGAATTGAGTTTTTAGGTCAATCAAATCTTGTAAGCACGTAGGCTAAGACCTTTTCACAAAAGTTCGTCACACTATTCGGACTGATTGCAAAATACGCTGAGAATGTTAGATATTTCTTTATAAAATATATCCTCCTCTCAGAGCTATTTTTTTAATTACTTTAATAATATATTTTTCTTCTTATTTTCAGACGGAGATGGACAAATTCTGAACGCTGGACAATCAGTGTCGAGTCCAATCAGTCAAACGTTGAGTCCAACACTAAGTACGGGTAGTAATAGTAACAATGCCTTTAGTGGCACTAACAATAACAACAGTAACAATAATAACAGTAGTAGTAGTTCTCAACCAGTTATAGTCTGTGCAATATGTGGTGATAGAGCAACCGGAAAACACTACGGTGCTTCCAGCTGTGATGGATGCAAAGGATTCTTTCGCAGGAGTGTTAGGAAAAATCATTTATATACCTGCAGGTGCTTAATTAGTAAATTTAATAAATAACGGATAATTTACCTAACTGTTGTATGGATTTTTCAGATTTTCTAGAAATTGTATAGTAGACAAGGACAAACGGAATCAATGTAGATACTGCCGGTTGAGAAAATGCTTCAAGGCTGGCATGAAAAAGGAAGCCGTACAAAATGAACGCGATCGAATTAGTTGTCGTCGCACAAGCAACGAAGATCCCGACCCCGGCAATGGTTTATCTGTGATATCACTGCTGAAGGCTGAAATGCAAAGTCGGCAATCGAAAGCTGGCGCTGCCATGGAGAATGGTGCAAATGATGACTTGTCAAACAAACAATTTGCAAGTATCAATGATGTTTGTGAATCGATGAAGCAACAGTTGCTGACCCTTGTCGAGTGGGCCAAACATATTCCAGCATTTAATGACCTCCAATTGGATGATCAAGTGGCACTCCTGAGGGCACATGCAGGTGAGCACCTATTGCTCGGCTTGTCAAGGCGGTCAATGCATTTAAAAGACGTTTTGTTACTTGGCAATAATTGCATAATAACCAAACACTGTCCAGGTATGTTTGTACAGATGGTATTGCCCGTTTTGTTGGATTTAAATTATTTTTTTTAATACTATTAGACACGAGACTATCACCAAATTTGGACATCTCCAGAATTGGAGCAAGGATCATCGATGAATTGGTGTTTGCCATGAAGGACATCAACATTGACGATGCCGAACTTGCCTGCGTGAAAGCGTTAGTCTTTTTCGATCCAAGTGAGTTCTATATTCCATATATTTTGTATCTTTTGCTGACAAATATCTTTCTTTGTTCAAGATGCCAAAGGACTTAATGAACCCCAAAGAATCAAGAGCCTCCGACACCAAATTTTGAATAACCTCGAGGACTATGTCTCAGATCGTCAGTACGAATCAAGGTTGGTTTCATGTTTTCTAGAAAATTCGGACCGCTCTACTACTATTAAATTTACAGAGGCCGTTTTGGTGAAATCCTACTAATTTTACCTGTTCTACAGTCGATTACGTGGCAAATGATCGAACAAATTCAGTTCGCCAAAATCTTTGGTGTAGCGCGTATTGATTCGCTCCTGCAGGAAATGCTGCTTGGAGGTATGATATCTTTTCCTCTTCATTTAGTATAAGACTTGATACAAAGGATTTGAAGGATTCTAAACAATTGTTATGCTGTTGAGTTTAGAAATTCATAATCAGTATAACAGATGGTCTAGGTCTGGAAGTCCTAAAGCATTAGGAACAACTTTTATACTGTTGATTAACAAATACATAATCAGTAGACCGTTGGTCCGAAGAATCTGAAACATCCGGAATAGCTGTTGTACTGGATGTGGTTCAACAAATTAATGACTGAAGAATCTGAAGCTTTCGGACCAACTGTAATACTGCCAGTGATTTAGTAAATTCATAATGGAGGTGGTCAACTGCTATACAATTTGTGATTAGGCACATTTATTCACAGTATAACGCTTGGTCCGAACCATTCGGTAGAATCGAAATTGAATTATTTTCTATAGGAGAAGTATATCTTAATTTTATCCCCCCAAATAGGAGAACTGGCGGACAACCCATCCCCATTGACGCCACCTCTGTGTAATAACTACAGTCCCACCCATACGATGGATCAAACTCAGGTGACGTCCAGCTTAGGTCCGATGTCGCCACCAAATTCAGATCACCTTGGCAATGAGCCAATGTCAACATGCATGGACTCTGCCCTTGATGTGCCTCTTATACCGCCAATCATCGATGCCATAACATCAACGAATTTTCCACGCTCCCGAACTCTAACAGCTCTTCGTGACAGTGCTCCTCCAGTATCACAAGGCCCTCCAACGCCAGGTATTGGGGATTCCACAGTCGATCAAACTTTTTTAGATTCGGCAGACATTTATCAACGAAGCAGCTATCAACGACACGATATGCTGTCGTCAGGGAATGCCATAACAACCAGCGATTCAATTCGTAGCAGCAGTGAAATGACACTGAACGAGTACAATAGGACACAGACGGAAAGTAGTCAGATGAGAAGACATCCTATGAAGATTGACGGTGACGGGGCCCCTTCACCGTTTATGCTCGGAGTGCATGACTCAGATAGCTATAGGTTAACACTTAAGCAGGAGCCCGAAAATGGATATTAGGTATACTGGTAAGGTAGAGGTTGGATTGGCTTAATAATCTTTTTTTTTTTAAATATGTTAAAAGTCTGAAAGGCGTCAGATACTACTCGTCGTATACTCAAATAGGTTAAAGTCGGAGCTAAAATAAGCTTCCAGTAGCATCTGGTAGGAGTTAACAGTTTTGGTGTTTGCCCACTTTAAGGTTGCTTGTGGTAAGGATTTGTGATAGTGTTGGAGGTCACTTTAATTGATTCTATTTGAACATAGCTGATCCGAAATTTATTTCCCGTATTATTAATTGTTTAAAATGAACGAGGACAACCAGGCAGTGATCAAGATCTGCCGACAACCAAAGTCCAATCTTGTCTAAGCATTTCCGCAGAATTACGGGGGTAGACTAAAGTCATGGATATTTTTAAGGATGTTAACGCCTTTCTGAATGCTCCTTCTAGCACATTATGTAGTTAGCTGGCAGTCGAGCATTGCTTGTTGATTGTTGGATTACACAGCTGTTCACTGACCTTAATTGGATAGATGTCGAGATGTCGACCAGAACGGCGTTTATCTCATTACTCGCGATCACTTAAATGCGGAATATTTGTAATTACTCAATTTTCCGCATACTGCAAACTGCACAACACTAGGAGCATTTTATATCGTTCACTTCCTGAACTGGCATGGTCGCTTTAAAAAGTTAAAAGTGAGATTGATCGGTGAAGTCTATAACTATAGATTGACATTTTAGATTTAACTCATAAGATTGGAATTCCACAGCGGTGAGTGAAAATGTCGATCTTGTCATCGTACACGTATTTCGATACTTGTTTTGTTTACCTTCGTAAGGTATTTGCTTACGAAAGGAGAAACTGGTCCATGGTCGACTCATATCCAATTAAGTTAATGTCATGCCACTCAAGCCACGATAAAGGCTTGAAAATGTGAAAATATTTCAAATACAGCGTAATAGAAAATGAAACAAAAAATCTGTGATGATCATGTAAAGCACTGTACGTGCAAAACAGAATTCTGACAAGATCAGGAACATTTGTGGACCAATATTTTGTATGATTCATTGTCGATGTCGACAATATATTATTTTTGAGTCTACATATATTTCATTAAATTGCATATAATCCGCAGTCTACTGATAAGTAATAAATACTCAATGATTGCAACCCAACGTCAATGATTGTATATCTGTATTCACGAATCCATGATTAAAGTTATTTTTTTCCAATCGATCTTCCAATTAGGAGTACCTACTTCTCACTGCTCCGAGAATTAAAAAAACCCAGATTGCCTAGCAGGACCTTCATATATGTATAAAATAATGTTACCCGAAACTAACCAATACATCCCTTCAACCACAAGCAATAATAGCATTAAGAAAATGGTATCAGAGCAAACTACTTCAAGGTTATGCAAAAACGCTTAAAACCTCTGTAAATGGCGTAGTAAATACTTCGAAAGGTGCCAAAACATTTAATCGCAGACTACGATGCAAAGAACTTGTTGAAATCGGAGAAAAAATATTATAAAAGAAAAAAAACAATATTTGACTCATAATTAATAACATTTTCTGCCAGCTCGCGTCATCGGTGGAAAGTGTTAAGCTTCCAAGCTTATCCGTTTTCCCCCTCTGCAATAAATCAAATGGAAAATATGTGCCTTATATTCATATTCTTTATACATATTTACAGTAAATAATGAGAGACGTATGTTTACATTTTAGTAAAAATAATAGAAACTTTATAATGATTTTAGGAGAAAGGCAAGAAATGAACATAACTCTGGTTTAGATACGGTAGATATCCTTTAAGACAAATTTTATACCACTACTAGGCGGTAGAGTTAAGATGGAGTTTTTAAAGTAGAAGAAGAAAAAAAAAGTTATCGACATGTTTGTTTACTTGTTTTATATTTTCGCCCTTAGGTCGTTTTGTTTATATTTTTGTTAGGTTTTTTTCTTATTATTTTTATTATGCGATAGAGCTGTTATTTTTATAAGGTGTTTCCTCTGTGTGCTTGGTTAAGGCAATTATACCTACTAGGATAAGGTTACGAAAATTGTTATAAAAAAAAAGGAATATATGACTGTAGTTGACAGAATATTTTGTTTTTGTTCTTTTACCTATCACTTGCTTTTGAAGATCTTTTAACTTTTACAGCATTTGTAATGCAAACTCACATTTCTTTTGTGAAACTCTCTAATTTGACGGATCACTATTGCAGAAATTATACATATAAAATTTTAACCAATTTATTTTGATATTCACTAATACGATAATGAACTGAATGAATGAAAGTAAGAAGCTACAACGTACGGTTGGAGTTCTCTGGATGCGTAAATTAATGCAATGGTTAATAATCGCTCGATAGCTGTCCCCATTGAATGATTGTGCTCGTGCCTCATCGTTCTCAAAAAAGCAGGTTCCGATGACGTCACCAACCCACATTCGGTACCAGACAGTAATTTTTCCTGGGTACCAATGGTCGGTTCAAGATCTCTTGTGGATTGTATAGCAATTTTTTTTTGTTTACGTAGTCGTTGATCTAAAGTCCAGTCGGCGAATGTACGGCGCAAGAAATCGTCGTTTAGCTTGAAGTCCTGGATCCTATACGGTACAGTTTTTGCGCAGAAATCGGCAAGGCAAGGTCTATGATAGTCCAAGTTCTTGTGCATTATGAGGAAACGAGAGGTTTGGACTATCACGTACTTGGGAGATACCTGTGGAGTGCATAGTTGCAGTAAGTCTGAGTAGTAGCGATTTTCAAGTAAAAAAGTATGCGGAGTGGGAAGAATAGTAACAAAAATCGCTAACATTCCTCGCTTAAATTTTCCAGATATTTTACAGCCTTGACACTAAAAAACTTCTACGGCCGTTGGCTGGGTAACAACGCGAAAACATTTTCATTTATCGAGCATTTATTCCGCAAAATAATTATTTCCCCCGAATTTTACGAAAAATAAATGATTAAGAGATGAGGGCAATAAAAGTAGCCTTTTTTTTAATATACAATAAAATTTATTACATATATCTACAGTCTAGGAAAATATTCAGGTAGCAAAAAGTGATCGATAGAGTTCATTTTTGGACTCATCCGTCCATTCGGAATTATCATATGGAGCCATAAAATTGACTAGTTTATTGTGGACTACGTACCTGTAAAAAAATGAAGAAATTATTAGTCAAAGTTTGTATTGATTTTACAATTAATTTGAAAACTTAATCGTAGTAGTTAATTTATACTAGGTCTTTTCTTTATTGAATGCGCTATAAATTGGGGGCTACAACTCTTTCGTTTGCATTGCAAATGTTGTCAGATATCGCAGAATTTTGAAAACTGATACCAAACGATGAAATGTGTAGAGAAAACACGATGGTTTAAAAACGGCCGTACCGCACTTCGTTTACGCTAGGAGAACAATTTCGAGTGATTCAAAGCACCTATGCCCATAATTAACCATCTATCCCTTGAAATAACACAATCACTTTTTTTCCCAAAAGCTTACCTAATTTTCCTCCCCTTTGATGCCCTTGTGTCGACCTTTTTCTTCATCTTTTGTCGAAGCTTTTGCAGCTCAGCGAATTGTTTGTTCATCTCAGACGGGGTTATAGCAGTGTTTGCCTTGAATTCGATTAGTTCTCTAAGCTGCTGATGGTAAAAGTCGGTGTCATCATATACTTCCACCGATGAGACTTCTTCCCTGGAATCCCCACTTGCCTGCCCTTCCGCATCGTTACCTTCCGTAGCAACGTCCTCTTTTACCCCAAACAATTTATAAGTTCCCTTTAATACTTGCGACTTTTTCACCAGGTCGCTCTTATTCAGCAACACAGCGTCTATTTTCTTGACTACATCGAAGTCTAACTTGCTGCCTTTTGAGCTGCCTGGGGTAAGGATCTTAGTTCTGTCGTGCCATTTCTGGAGGACTGAGTTCCTATAGTCACGGAAAGATTGAAAGTTGTCTTCCATCAGAGAAGCAAATCTTTTAGGAGGAGGTTCAGGCACTGAGGCATTGTCTGCCCGGCGCTTTTTGAGAGGTTTTAGTAAATCTTTTGTTTCTGGGAACTGCGTCGCCAAAGTAGTTTGGATTTCTATCATTTTGTCTAGGAGATTTGCCACATTTTCCTGCGTTTCTTCAGCCAGCTTGCAGAATTCATCACTCTCCGAACGGAGTTTATCGTGGACTGCCGGTTGAGGAAGGGTGTTTGCCTTGATCAACATCTTTTGGGAATGTATTCGCACTTCGAGCAGTTTCTCCCACATTTTAAGCTGGTTCTGAACCGCTAATCCCTTCTGAATTTCTGCTGTCGAGTCACTTTCCTTCAAAAGTTCGGATTTACCATCATCGCCCGCCTCATCTTCAGACTGGGAAACATCTTCCCCGGGCGAATCGTAGTCAGAGTCGTTCTCCTGTTCGCTGGCTTCTTCCTCCATAACTTCATCATCTGCCTCCTCATCTGTTCCTAAAGATTCATCCGGCTCGCTTTCCAACTGGCAATTCTTCAGCTTTTTCCTGTACTGCTCTAAATCGTCGCTAACATCGCTTTCTTCCCCTCCTACCGGTTCATCATCGTCGGAGGCATCATCCTCATCGCTTTCCATTTCCTTTCGAGAGGATACTTTTCCCTTGTACTTAGCGTTTACCTCCGACAGTGGCCGTACATTTCTTTTGCGAAAATCACTGAGTTGGGTGTTGCTCTCAAAATCCAAGTCATCGTCATTGAGCTGCGCAAACTTTGCTGTTGTTTCGTCCTCAGAATCGAACTCTGGGTCAGCCAGCGGTCGCGGAATGAACGTGTCGGAAACTTGTTCGGATAGAGTTTTATGTTTGCTCTTCTTTGATGACATATTTGCATTAATTCACTTAATAAAATCAGATGCACCTAGTAAAAGTACGAACTCGATATTTTGACAGCTTTACACGTGCCGATGACAGCGGAATGACATCTAAAATTATATTAATTCACAATGATGTCGTAAAAAATTCTCAATGAGTGTTTTACTGTCTTTCTCTTATTGACTGCTAGGTGTCAGGCTAACAATTTTTTTACAAAATAATT
Organism: Neoitamus cyanurus; assembly: GCA_947538895.1. Classification (NCBI taxonomy): domain Eukaryota; kingdom Metazoa; phylum Arthropoda; class Insecta; order Diptera; family Asilidae; genus Neoitamus; species Neoitamus cyanurus. The sequence continues at coordinate 14,823,994 of OX384544.1, read as the reverse complement.
TGAATTTAAATGCGGTGAATTAAAGCGTTTGAAATATTCTCCACCTTGAGAAAAGAAGCGGCTCAGTGTTAGTCAAAGTGAGCATTTGTGAATGATTTAGCAAGTTTTGCAAACCTTACTGCAAAGTATTTTAGAGAATTGTTGGCTCCACTAGTTGATAAATTCAGTTTTGCCAAAAATATTCTGAGTTCACCACATTGGGAAACATTTTGTTCTGCCTTTAGTCGTGCTATAGTAAACTCGAAATTTTTTTTTATCATTTTTAATTCAAATTTCAGTATGCTTTCATTTAACTGAAGCAAGTGTCCATTTGCACCATGAATTTCACCGTGTAAAGTCCGTGTTCCTTTTAAATATTGTCTACTAACTACGTTTTGCGCCGATGTGCAAATAGGCACTGATCCGAGGCCGCGTTACACGGACTTAACTCGGAATCCGATAAGCCGAAGTTACCCGAGTCCGTGTCATACAGACTTTACGTGGTGAAATGCATGGTGCATGGCGCTGCCTAACTGAATTGTATTGTGGAATTTTGGGAACATTTTAAATTTTTGAATAGCGGTAAGTAATTTACATATTGCTATTTCGGCAGACGACTTCGGTAATTGTTCAACTTTTAACTATTACTTGTTTAAAAGTTGAAGCTATTCTTAACATACAGGATCCTAAAATCATAGGTGAGCTTCAAGCCTTCCTTGGAATTGTAAACTTTTACCGTAAGTTCCTACCAAAAGTCACCGAAATATGTGATCCCCGGTATATCACAGTGGCGACGAGGATTAAAATATCGCAAAATTAAGCGAAAGTGTACATTACGCGTGCGAATTTTATCCTAAAGTGCATTGAGAAGGCAATTAGTGATGGCATTGTTTGGTACAGTACCGCAATTTGACCATGGCAAAGATGAGTGGCCAATATTTAAGAGTCAGTTGGAACAATTCTTTATTGCTAATGATATCGACTCTACCAAAGCAGCAAAACAAAAAGCAATTTTGTTAGGAGCACTGTCCCAAGAGTCCTATAAATTGTTAACCAATTTGTTACATCCGAAAAAAGCAGATGACTTACAAAGCACATATGTGCAGTTAGTGAAAGCGTTAGACGACCACTTTAAGCCATCACATGCTGCATTCGCGGAGAGATTGAATTTTTACATTGCGACGAAAGAGTCCACCGAGACTTTACAACAATGGGCCGCGCGAGTAAGATCACTCGCAGCAAATTGTGAATTCGGTGCGGAACTAGAAGTGGCCATGCGAGATAAATTCATAATGGGACTAGAAAAAGGGCCTACAAAGGATAAACTATTCCTGGAGGACGCGAAAGTCTTATCATTCGCAGATGCAGTCAAGAAAGCGCAGGCAGTCGAATGTATCAAGCATCAATATCAGATCAAATCGGAACCTTCAACCTCGGACGGAATTTACCGTATTTCGCAACGTAACGGTGGAGCACGAAAAACCTCAACCATGCGAGATATGCGGAAAACGGAACCATGCGAAGAGCAAGTGTAGATACCAGAACTTTCGATGCAACATATGCAAGCAACGGGGACCTTACAGAAGATGTGCAAAAGAAAAGGACTTCCGAAAAATAAGGGGGATAAGTTAAATTATTTAGATAATGTAGACTTAAGTCTCTATCATTTCAGATTCAATTTAAAAAATTTAGAGCCTCTAAAACTGGACGTGGAGATGAACAGTATTCCGATTACAGCAGAGTTAGATTCTCGGGCTTCAATTTCGGCTATGTCCTTAAAATATTTTCGAGAGTACTTTTCGAAATTGCCTAACGAGAAAACAAATATAATTTTATCAAATTATAACGGTTCCAAAATTGTGCCTATTGGTGTGTGTAATATGCCGGTTAAATTTAATGGAAGTATTAACCATATCGAAATAATGATAATCGAAAACGGTGGGCCTCCTTTATTGGGGCGTAATTTTTTAAAAGCGTTCAATTTTGGGTTAACTAAATTAAATTTTTTGGGTGAAAACTCTAACCAAGAAATTACAAAACTATACAACAAGCATAAGGAGCTATTTAATGATAAATTGGGAACATTCAATAAAGGAAAAATTTCATTAAAGTTAATGCCAAACGCTACCCCGAAATTTTTTAAACCTAGGCAAGTACCACTTAGTATGAAATCAAAAATTGAGGCCGAAATAGAAAAATTAGTACAAATGGGGGTCTTAGAGCCGATCAATTTCAGTGAGTGGGGTACACCGATAGTACCGGTATTGAAAAAGTCGGGAGATATTAGAATCTGTGGTGACTTTAAAATCACCTTGAATCCTCAATTGGTGGTGGACCCGTTACCACGGATTGAAGAGCTCTTTTCGCAATTGCACGGCGGTGAAGAATTTTCAAAGTTAGACTTGTCCATCGCTTATCAGCAGCTTGTTTTGGACGAAAAGTCTAAGAATCTTACCACTATCTCAACGACAAAGGGACTGTATAGGTACACACGTTTAGTTTATGGCTTAGCTCCCGCTCCAGCAATTTTCCAAAAAATTATGGAGAGTCTTTTGTCAGGAATAGAAGGTGTCGTTGTATATTTGGATGACGTTCTCATTACGGCACCTACTAGAAAAAAACATGTGGAAACCTTAGATAAAGTTCTTAGTGTTTTAAAATACGCTGGTTTCCGCCTAAGTCGAAGCAAATGTACATTTTTTCAGAAGTCAATCAAGTATTTAGGTCATGTTATTGACAAATCTGGGCTTCACTCGTGCGATGACAAAGTTGAAGCTATTATTAACATACAGGATCCTAAAAACTTAGGTGAGCTTCAAGCCTTCCTTGGAATTGTAAACTTTTACCGTAAGTTCCTACCAAAAGTCACCGAAATATGTGATCCCCGGTATATCACAGGTTCAAACATCTTTTCCGAATTTCAAAGGATTTTAACGATTATGTATACACTAACACTTTTTAGAGAATCGTGGAGCACTCTATATTTAGAATTTAGACTCTAAATTCTAACTCTAACTCTAAGTTACGGAATCATCATGCTGATCTCATTCAAAGGTCTAATTTTCACCAGAAAAAAAGCGGTTGTGACTGCGTCGGAATGAGTAGTCCAGAAATTGACTTGAATACGTTCCCATAGGCTCCAAAGGGGCACTAAATCCGGAACCAGAATGTAACGTCGAGTCGGGCATCACCGTTCGACGGAATTTCCGAAACGCCGGCCTTCTCACAACACAGCTTCGTCACTAAGCGTGCTTCGTGTGAGCACTCACAGAATAGAGAGCGCACTGTGTAGCGTGAAGTAAATATTATGTGCATACCAACTTTGGCCTATTCAAACAGCTAATGCCATTCAGCAGTCAGCCAAGGGACTAACATAAAATTCCACAGGCAGCCAAATGACAAGTTAAAGATTTTTAGTCAAATTCATGATGGTTCATGACAATGCTCTCATGGCCGGCGTGCGTCCAAATTAGAATAGATCCTATTCTGCCGTCGACGCCGCCGTTTAGGTAGTTTGTGTGCGGATATGTAACACAAAGCCGTGTTTCACGCTGAGGCGTCGAACTCGACGTTGCATTCTGGTTACGGCTTAAAGGTCTTCACAAACCAACACTATATCGCGGCGAAACCACAAACTAAAAAACTATTAAATCCCGCTCCCGCTTTGGCTTTTAAAGACCTTTAGGATGGCACACTCACCGCCGATATGTTCGTAAGTTGACCGAAACTGAAATATAACGGACAGTAGAGGGTGAAAATATTAGTGCGAGGACTGTTCAGAGACGTCTGGTGGAGTTGGGCTTGTTTGGAAGGATTGCAGCAAAAAAAAAGCCATGGATAAACGATGCCTACAAGAAAAAACCGTTTGCGTTTCGCCAAGGAGCACGAACATTGGACCATCAAAAATTTGAAAAGTATCCCCGGGGCGGGTGAATCAAAGTTATATTGATAGAATTCGTTACGTTAGACGTCCCGTGAACTCTTGATTCAATCCACGATACACTATAAGGACAATCAAACACGGAGGAGGAAATAGTATGGTTTGGGGATCCTTCTTCTACTTTGGTGTCGGTCCGTTATATTGGATTTAGTTGATAATAGACACAGTCAAGTACAGGCAGATATTATCAGACATAATCCTTCCCTATGCTACTATTATAACAACATGCCATGGTGTTTCAGTAGGACAATCATCCCAAACAAGCGAGAGCGATAAAACTGTGGTTTTAGTTTTATTTTTAGTTTAAAGAGTGTATTTTATTGAGCTTGTATGTTTGTACATTTTTTCTTAAACCTAAAATACATAAAAGGCTGACTATTATTATGCTTGCGACCCATATGGCCCTGCGCGAGCACTCAAGGGTAATCTGTTTTAAATTTTATTTGCGTTTTCGCATCTATCTATAAGTGTTATTTACACTATTGTTGGTTATTTGCTAAGAAATTGCCCAAAACGAAAAACTTAGATTATTATAATTTTTTTTTTTTTTTAAATTTTTGTTATAAAAATTGCCTAATTCTACCGACTAACCTATAGTCCTAATCCTATCCACTAACCTAGTCCTAATACCTACTACGAGTAGGTATCTACTAGTCTAGTCCTACCTAGTAATTTAGTATTGTCCTATTCCTAGTAGTGTGTTTTTACTCCTGTCTATCCTAATATCACATTTCATACTAATGGCAAGAATGCCCCCCTTGTTATTTTAGATGCAATAACATAGACATTTCTCTTTCCCTTGTTTTTTTTTTTTTTTAGTCACCCAAAAGTGGAGAGGGCCCAGTAGCATCTTCTCTGTCCTTTTTGGGTACGGCTGTACTGTACCGTAACATCTCTCATCCATGATTTTAAGTGATTTGATTCTCGCATTCCTAAACACGTGGTAAAGCAGAGGAACCCCGTCTGAGTTTTGTATCATTCCCTTTTTATCCAGAAACAAGAATGCTTCTGGGGGGATGAAGCCATTTAGTCTAGTCCTTTCATGGTACAACTCATTTGGGTAATAAGCTCCCGAAATGAGATTGTTTTCATTATCCATATCTCGTAATATCCGCCTTCGAATCAATTTTATGATAAAGTTGTCTATTCTATGTATGCCCGCCTCCTCATAGAGAACCTCATTGGCGTAGTACTCCACAAACTCTGAATCCGGCGTGCGATATTTTGAGGTGCATGCACGTCTGCATTGTCTCTCGAATTTTCGGATTCGCTCCATATAAGATGGTGCAATATTGAACCACACCGGGCATCCGTATGTAAGTAGAGGCCTGGCCAGGTTTTGGTAGCATATCACTTTGACTCGCGCTTCAAGTTGTTTGCTGTGAAATAGCCGTTTTGTGATGTGGTAGGCCGCGTTGGCTTTTTTTAATAAACTGTCGACCTGTGTATTAAAGATTAGGCATTTGTCCAGCCATATCCCGAGGTACTTCACTTCGGTGTTTTGCTGTATTGGCTGTCCGGTATGGCTCAGTATCTGGAGGTTCCTCTAATTCATTCTAACATCCCTTGAGGCTCTCCTAAGAGGCGTTCTAAACAGGATGACTTCACATTTATCATAGTTAATTTTCAGCTTCCAACTGTCACAGTATCGTTCAATTGATTCGAGGTCTTGTTGTAACGATTGCTGAATAATGCTTACCTTCGGACCTGTTCTGTACGCCACTAGATCGTCAGCATACGCTATTGAGTTTTGAAGGTGGTTCACGAGGTCACTGGTATATACATATATTAAATATCAATGGGGAAATTACTGCACCTTGTGGTAGTCCATTTTTAATATCAAAGGGGTAGGCTGTGATTAGAAGAAAACAATGTGACAGTCCTAGAGTGATCACCTCACAATCTCCGCTCCTTAACCCCGACCCCTATTACATTTAAGATATTGTTAACTCTTCCCATCCCCTCGCTTCAGGGGGTGTGTCCTAGACGCAATCAATCAAAGACGATCAGATGATCAATTTTTCTAGCCAAAAGTTTGGCTATAACTGGATAACTTTTGAATCCTACTAGATCAACCTACAATTCTATTTAATAATCTAATCTCACCTAATAAATTCAAAGTTGGAGGCGCAGCTAGTCCAATCTCATATTGTAAAAAAGGGTTAGTTGGAAAAAAAAACGGCAATTTGATCACGTTCAAAAAATATATTTCCACTAGGCACAATGCACTTAGGTACTTACATTTCTTTACAAAAATAGCGTCATTAAAACAAGAATGCGAACAAATCAGATCACAAGAAAAAAACTACATTGATTCCATAAATTAAAGAAACAACCAAAGGTCCTGTGCGGATCCCTGGGAGGTTCCTTGTTGAGCAACAAACGAATGTCCATTGGCCTCGTGCCGCAACCCCTCAATGGTACAAGTTGTGATTCCTCAGATCAGCTAAATCTATCGTGTCTCCGCAACTGTAAGATGGAAAAAAGGCGGAGATAAAACATTTTATGCAAATTCGCTCACTTTAGACGGTTATGAAGACATCAAAGTGGTCACTGGAGGACCGCTGACAGACCTCATGCAGATCGTCCGCTTGACGCTGTTGGGTGCCGCCGGTGTCCTCGTCGCGGAGCTCCTATTCGTCCCATCAAGCGATAAGTGCGCCGAGTCTGAGCGCTTTGTTATCGACGAGTGGCGGGTGTTTATGGTCTGCGCGGGCGAAAAATGTAAGAAAAAAAGTAAAGAAAAAAATAAATGAAAAGGCATGAGATTAAAAACAACACGGGGAGTTATCTGCGATTAATAAATAATTCTGCAGCGCGTTGGTGCGCCTGTTCGACTCGGAGTTGCCACTCACTGGCTTCCTTAGCTTTCGTCTTTGGGGTTTGTGTGGCTTGGGGCCACTTAAGTAGTTTCGCACACTGTCGGATCGGAGGACGACAGCGGCTGTGGCCTGTCCAGAATTAGTCCAGCAACCAGCCGGGGATTAATCAGCCCAATTTGTTAGGTGGCACTAAAGTGGGCTGAGAGACACGCGGACGACAGTGCGGCGCGCTCAGGATTTTTGTTTTCTTTTTCCGTGTCTCATTTGCCTCGAGCATTAAAGCGAATGTCTCTGCTTTATGAATTTATGGCTCGAATTTTACTGTTGTTCGAGACTCTGATTTTTCTGCAGCTTGCCCTCATTCCAAACACGCCAATATTTTACTTTTATTGAGCGCGAGAATTGCGCGCCCCGTCTTACAAATGACTGCGCCGTGATAAACGCAGCTTGAGAATTGTGATAAAATTGAGGGACCAGGGACCTGACGATGTTCAGCTCCACTACAGCCGTTAAGGCTGTTTACGAGCGAGCGATTTCTGCAAGATCATATAAGACGTAAAAGCCAAGCATGGTGGCGGTAACGATGGGTTTTGATAACTTTGGCACGTAGTTAGGAAAGTATGAAAACTGAAAACGTTAACTGGCTTACGCTAGACACACCATGAACGTTAAATTTCTTTCGTGGGAATCTGTACATTAAAGTGGTGGTGTGATATTGAAAACCGGACTGTGATCTTTAGTACCTAGCGGTAATCGATGGTCAACCAAGTTCAAAAGTCACGGTCACGTTATAGAGACCAAAATAGCGTATATTGTAGAGGTTGCGTAGGTTGTAGGGCTTTTCTGTAGATCGCTGAGACAGCGAGGATTAATTTGAAAGTTTGCTTAGATAATAGTTTAGTGCTTCCGTAGTAAAAGTAACGATTTTGTGTCCAGATGTATTTTGCATCTATTGGACCTTAAAAACTCAGATATGTATCCATTCAACTATGATCTATTGTGGAATACGGTGGAATGGTAGAAACAAATTGAATACCTGAATTAAAAATTCTTGATTAGAGGGTTGGCTGAAAAATGATCGGCCAAAGTAAGAGATGGCGCCACCACTATCGAATCAATGTTGTTCTTCGTCAATACTATCCTTATAACCGTTGTCAAATTTTCAGCCAGCAGCGTCATTCAGTGTTTGTTTGGCAGTCATTGAAACCGGACAAGCTTTGCAAAACAATAACATCGAATATCGTGCAGTGGTTTGATACTTCTTTTTGTAAAAGAAAATGAACGATGAGATTGACACTGAATTGAATGATGTCAACAATAAAATATTGAACAGCTGAATTTAAACACTATCGTACAAGCGTTCCTAGTGATGAACGCTGAGGTCGCCACAATACACCAGAAATGGTCGATAAAATCCATGGTATGATAATAATTGAACGATTGACGAGTGACGGTGCGCGATATTGCTGAGGCTGTGGACATCTCACCTGAATGAGTGCAGATTAGATTGCTTGAATATTTGGGATTGAGGAAGCGCACTGCTCTCATTCCACACCACACCAAACGTAAACGTATGACCATTTCGATGTTCAACTGCGATAAAAAATGGTTTTGGTCGCCGTTTCGTAACCGTGGATGAAACCAGAATCCATCTCAACACACCAGAAAACAAGGAATAATCGCAGAAGTGGATTTACTGGAGAAATGAAGCCGAAGAAGGCCAATGGGTGCGCATGGAATAATTCACATCGATTACCTCGAAATAGGCAAAACGATCCCGGCAAATATTATTCTGAGTTGTGGGCCCGATTCGACGATGATTTAAAGCAGAAACGACCGCATTGGCGAAGATACAAATAGTTTTCCACCAGGTCAACGCACCGGCGCACAATAGCAAAATCGTATAAATTGCGCTACGAATTGGTTCTGCGACTATTTCTGTATAAAACGGCTTACCATAGCACACGGATAATTTCCTTAAATGAGCTTTTGTACGGAGTAGAACAAGGGACACACGAAAACGCAGCTATGTATACATATGTACATGTATTTGTTCCTCTTTCGTCATTGCGCTCAAAAATAACGAAATATGAATAAAAAACTGTTATATTTCATTTCAAACCCATAGATGAAGCACTGAAAATCGTGATTTATTTTATTATCTGCAGAACCAATGGACCAAATAAACCTCAGGTAACCCTTTTACTCCAAAACATATACTCATTGGGGGAAATACATAAGTTAAGACGCGCACTTTTCAAAATAGTTCGTGAAAATAAAAAGAATTTAATGTGTGTTTTATAAGTGACTATTTTAAAATATATATAATAATAAAAGAAATTTTTCCAAAATGATGTCTAAGTTATAATTTTTTAGCAATTTTAATTCTTTTACGAGCTCAAAGTGGGAAATAAGATTAGGCGTACTTATAGTTTTGTGCCTAGAGGCGGAAAAAGCCAAAATTGCAACTTTAAAAGATTATTCAAAGTTTTCAAACCGTCAGAAAGGGGAATAAACTGAATTGAAGAAGTTGTTTTGCCGTTCTGCCTAATATTGGCATGATATGCGTTTTAAAGAAAAGATTTTTGCTACGCGTCAATCTGGCGGTAGCACTGTTATGGTTTGGGGAGCCATTGAATACCTGAAGAAGATGCCGCTAATATACATTTGAACCAGAATGGATGCAATTCATTATCAGGAGATGGTCGGCCCTCAATTCCCGGCATATGGATACGAATGGGCTGATTTAGGTTGGCAATATCAACAAGATAATGCTCTAGTTCATGTGGCCTGGTCGACTTTGGCTGATTTTAAGCAACGCGGAATTAATCTTCTTGACAATTGGCCAGCCAAATCACCAGATATTAATATTATTGAAAACGGGTCTGATCGATTTTGGCCCGAGATGTGTGTACAAAGAAGGTCGACAATACAACAACAAAGTCGAATTGAAGGAAGCCATCGACGCGGCTTCGCGGATCATCCCTCGTCGAATCGTCGCATTACAATGATGCCAGGGGAAAATGGACAAAATACTGATTACATTTTTTTAGAAAAATGTAATTTTTAACTTTAAAATTGTAAGTACGTCTAACCGTATTTCCCCCAGGGTAAGAGTTTTATCTTTAAATTTATAATAAAAGAAACCAAACAATTTGTGAGGATAGTCAAAAATTAAAGAAACACGTGAAGTCACAACTGCAGAAGATAGATACTTATTGTCTTCCTTCCCACAAAGGAGATATTTTCATTCCTTAAAAAATGCACATTTCAAAATAAAAACAAAAATAAACCAATATAAAATTTTGAATATACGCAAAAATATTTTCTTTTAGATTTTGTTTTATTTTTGATACACATATTGCTTTATATTCTAATTTTTTGTATAAATTTAATTTTCCAATTAGTGTCATTTTTAGGGTTCCGTAGTAATTACAATAAGCTCGTTTAATTTCATTCTGTCTGTCGGACCGTCTATCACAGCTTCCTAGCACCACCCACAGTATGCCGTCTATTGAGGTGTAATTACACAGGCGAACCTATCAATGGTAATAACGTAAAGAGAAAACATTAAAATGATTTTTTTCAGATACCTCCCATGTATGGGTGAAAGGGGGTTGAACAATTATTCTCACACCTTCCATCGAGTCGGTAGAATATGTAAATGGCTTAAAATTCTGCTCAACCATTAATCTCTATTTACTTATTTGGATGCACCGCTCGCTATGAACTTTTAAGGGCATTAACTGTTTGTCTTCCCTCCTATCTCCGTTATTATTGGATCTAAAATGCTGAAAATATTTGTCAAAACAGCTCATTATAAGTGAATTCAATTAAGATTGTTTGAGCATTGTTAAATGATTAATTTAGGCATTATGCTGTACAAGCAGTTGTTATTTTCCTTTCCCAACATTTGCTACATAATTTCCATATACATATTTGGCGTTTGTTTTGCTTGTCGAGTAAAGCTAATTAGCACTAAGAATATTCTATCCTACGTTACGAATGGCTTCGCGCTTAACAAATAAATGCTTGCTAATTTATCGTTTTAGATTTTCAGCGGCGAAAGTGTTCGTTCACCAAGTAAAAGGCTTTTATGAAGGGTTAATCTTGTTGTTGTTCTCCAAATGCCAAAATAGATTTGCCCCATAGCATAGGCAACAAAGGACCTGTTTATCTGCTTGCAACTAATGTTTTTAATTTAATTTAAGGGCAGGGTAAGGTATTAAATTTTTTTTTTTCGAATTTTTTTTTTATTCGATTTTCTAAATGAAGAACCTTTCAAAAATATTGTGTGAAAATTTGAGACGGATCGTAGCAAAACTAACGAAGATACAGCAGTTTAAGCAACTCACTTATGAACGTTTTACTCTAAATTTTTTAGTGTTTAAAACTTCAAGGCGTTTTTCCCACAACTCATGTTTTCAAAGTCGGTGCCCCTCATAAGTTCAAAACTACTACACCGATTCTTTTGAAATTTTGGACACTATTGCTGTACATAATTTACGAGGTAACACGGGAGAGTTTTTTTCAAATTTGTTAATATTTTTTATGTTATAATAACAAATTATCCGATTTTTTTGACAAAAATCGCGTTTTTCACTTCAAAGTGTTCCCAAAAATTTAAAAATTTAAATTTCGAAAAACCGCTCCCGCGTTACCTGGGGAAAGCGATTATCTAACGACAAAAAATTTCCTTTTTGATTTGAGATGATCCAGCACAGAGTTATGAGGGGCACCGCATTTCTATTTTTTTCTGAGACGCTTCCAAATAATGGCTGCCATTGCCTTATTTTTCAATATTTCTACATGAAAATTTTACAAAATATTCTTCAAATGTTCTACTTTGATGTACCATTAGCTTAAATGAATAGATTTTAACTGAGTTGTCGAAAAAAAATTCACAAAAATGTGCCTTTTTTTGTACGAATTAACCTTACCCTCCCCTCAATAAAGTGGCATAGACAAAATAACAGCTGTGCCAAATGTGCGCACATAAACAATGCATAAGCTAACTGGGAAGGATAATTTTCCGAGCATGTTTTTATCTGTTTGGCAGTTTCCTACAGTTACACCCACCCAAGAAGACAAGAGACCAGGAGACTCAACTCCAGTGGTAGGCCGAAAAACGTCCTCATAATTTTTCCATCATGGCGGCGCACGTGTGATTTGGTCTGTCATTCGAGCAAGAAGACTAGTTCTCTATTCTTGTTACCACTCTTCTTGCATTCGAGTTGATGTTTTGTTGTCATTTGGATGTCATCAAGAAGTTTGACCATCGAACGTTTCCAGTTTCAATGGGATTGTGAAAAATGGTAAAAGTGGCGAGATATTGTTCTGTTGTGAATTTTGGAAGCAAAAGTCCTAACTTTGGTCCAAATAAACTATTTACAACATATGTGCAACGCAAGCTGGCATATTGCAAGTGTCAGAATGAAACCACATGACAGACAAGGATAACTACCAAATATGAACAATCACATGTGCGTCGCCATATTGGAAAAATGTGAGGACATTTTTCGGGCTACCCCCACCGCTGATTTTTCGAGGAGTTGAGTCTCCTCGTTTCTAGTCTTCTTGCACCCACCACTACCGCTATAGCTGACGTTCGGATTCCTTACGCGTTATATTTGCTATTCTCAAAATTCAACCCCAAGGGGGTAAATATTATTATTATATTATTTTTTTATATTATTATATTTATTTTATTTGGACTAGAAAATTTCAGGCCTAGTTCCGATTCAATCGGGGCTAGCCCAAAGTCGGGATTTGCCCGATTATAAGCAAAAGAAAATCGCGACTTTGGACTATGATAGGAAGTCGCGACTTTGGATATCGTGTATACGTAGTCTTCTATGAGTACGTATACACGACAGTCCCAAATCAGGCCTAGAAACCGGTTGTAGGCCAAAATCAGGGCTGCTCGTGTAAACGGCACAAAAGTGGACTAGGATATTTGCCTTTGTGTGCTATCTGTGTGCAAGTAAGATTTATGTGACGTTTGAGGGATCGAGCACACACATACACATATCAGGCCTAGGCCCAAATCAATCGGGGCTAGGCCAGATTTGAGACTTGCCCGTTTACACGACAAAGATAATCGCGACTTTGGGCTACGCTAGGCCAAAGTCGCGACTTTGGATATCGTGTATACGCAGTCTATCTCTACCACTGCTGGTACAGTCACTTGCGAAAGTGAAAACATGACAAAATTAAATTATTTATTTACTAATGTAGACTAGGGCGAAATAACGAATTTTCGAGTTCGCTAGTTTAATATAAAAATGCAAATCAAAACTATACTTATTTCACTTGATTGGAAGACGTAGTCCCAACAAAAATCCTATACAATAAACTTACAGTTTATTTTCAAATTAAGGAATATGGGCAAATTATGTTATCCGGGTGAAGTGAGGAAGTGGCGACTATTTTTGCAATTTCTTAAGAGCGGGGTCTCTCTATTTCTCTCTCGCTCTCAATAATACTGTAATCAGTACGTCTGTTCGAGTTCGGCTACTTTTCCAATGAAAACTTTAAATTGATAAAATTAGAGAGAAAATCCTCTCAGCAACTATCAAAGTATGCGAACAACATCAAATAAAGCCTTTTAGTTGCCAAAGTACTTTCCATTTCACACCAAAGGACAAAACCTAACCCGAAATTATCAGCTGTTACAATTTGACAGTGTTCAAGTTTTTACATGGATTAAAGAAATTCTCTCTCAATTGAGTATATGAGAGCATTCTGGTAAAAACTGTCAAAAGTTTTCGTATGTAATTAGGTACCCCAACAGACCTATTGTGTTTATATGGAAGTACAATATGTAGGTGCATATTTCAACAAAATTTACTTTCGAATCAAAAGATATTGACAGACGGGTGCACAGACATGACGAAATTAAAGAGGATTCTTCGCTTTACCATGGAATCCAAAAAACCTTACATTGAAATATTAAAACACGGAGAACAAATAAAATGATATGGAATATTTATAAAAGTCAATACCACTTTTGAAGAACATTTGACTATTAGTGAGACTAATATTTAAAAAAAAAAATTGAATGAAAATAATAATACTGATTTACGAGAATCTACCATACATACACTTATTTGAAGTGTTTTCAAGAAAGACTCACGTTTGACAACAGAAACTTTAGAGACATTGGAGTAAACTAATCATTAACTGGCATACAGTAACAATCGGGCCAATGAGCTGGCGCAGCGGCACATATAGCGACATATAGCCGATGTTCCGACAGTTTACATTTCGAGCGAGGCCCAACCATAATCGACACAACTAAACATAAGTGACGTCACTTAAGTGGTGCAATCAGCTAACATATAAATGAGCCCATACTTGACATAACAATTAACATAAGGTGCGACTTTTCGTTAAAATTTCGTTAATCACATGTCATACGGCTGAAACCGTATTTTACTGCGGTTTCATGAATAGAGTTGAGTTTGGGTTGAGTTTTCGTTAAGTATTAAGGGAATGATGATAACCCTGTGCAAATCGATGCAGTAAAAATGGATCAAAACAAAAGTAAACAATCTAACAACACATGAACGTACCTCAGCCAAACTCAGCCTCTTTTGTGGAATTTAGCTGTGCTTAACGAAACTCAACCCAAGCCAGTTTTCCATGAACTTAAACTCAACTCAACGCAGAGTTGCATGGAAACAGAGTACTTGACAAAAGGAACCAATAAATTTGCTTTGCCCAGATGTTCATGTCCATGTGGTCATTGTGGTTTGCTTATGTTAACATTTGACATTCGTTAAATTTGTTATGTTGTATCAATTATGGTTGGGCCTTTATGTCACCTTATATAAGGCTAGTGACGTTATCCGAAGTTAACGAAGATTCGTTAAGTTCGCTTACATCCATTCAGGTTGGTCCAATTATCCCATACTTATTCACATTTACACTTTATGTATGCTGCCAACACAGTAGGAATGAACTTATTTATTCTACACCTTGGCCTCATTTATTATCACTTCACAGCCTTCTTTGAAAATAAAAGCTCAATATGAACATAACCAAAAAACCGAACTTAAATGTTAAAAAGTTTATTCCAGCCAGATAGACATCAAATGAAGAGATTGTCATAATTTCATTTGAAGGACTAGTTTGGGCCAGGGCTTTATTTTAGATATGATGGGGGATTTTCTCTTGGAATCGATTAAGCGTCTTTATGAAGTTATGCCTTAGGGGAATGACCTGTGCTATCCGCAGAAATTTCAAAAATAAGAATTACGTCTTCACAAAAATGTAAGAGAATTGCGTCCAATTTCCAAATGTAAATATTATTGTCATCTCTCAATTCTTTTCAATCCTTGAATTTGAAGGTTTTCATAGATTTGCAAGAAAAGCGCAGATCAAGGTGAATAACGGTGAAACGGGGTTGAATTGTGACATGCGGGTCGATTTCTTTGAAATACCCGAAATATTTCCACAGAAATTGTGCACCCGATGTTTAAGGACGAAATAAATTTCGATTGTTTGCGGAGAAGACCTACATTAGCATATTCTGTGACAAAGTGGAAAGAATATGTCAGACAATGGGGTAAATTGTTTTTCATCACTAACCTTGGTTGATGAGGAATGTGACGTGAATGGAAATGAATTTATTCTGTCGCTGTTAGCCCTTTTATAGAATTGCAATTGCGCACTTTCAATTATTGAAAAAACGAAGAAGGGATGCTTTAAAAAAATTTTGACCTGAAGCTGTAAACACGCGTTCTTAAACTCCTAAACAGAACTATTATCAAAGGGCGAGAGGAGACTTCTCAAACACGAACCAAATAGCGAAGTACTTCAAAACTAATTGATTTAAAGCCATGAGATCCAATTGCCTTTGCAGTGAAATTAATAGGTTGCTAGACATTGTAATCAATGCTTGTCTGAATTGAAGGGAAAATTGAAACCGACAACGCAAAGCTTATGACGTTCAAAATTTCAAGGTAAGGAAATTTTTCTGACAAAAATTGGGTCAATTGATGTCGCTGACACTCGCAAGATTGACCTCATGATTTATGTCGAAGTCGCCCGTTCGTTTAAAATGGAAATATACCACCAGACTGATTTAGAATGGATTTTTATAAACAGAACAGAATGGAAAATTAATACGAAACCTGATCGATAGCTCAGACTAATTAATTCCATTCATTTTGGGGAAGTGATCCGTAAAATTTTACGCGACGAAAGAAATTTGTATCTCTTGCTCGATTGATGATGGGGAAAGAGAAGGTGGTTTGACTACATCTAAAATTTCTTTAAATAAATAACCCATCAATGAATTTGTGCGCAAAAGAGATTTTCAATGGCTCAAGAATTCTCTAAAAATGTTTATAGAATTCGTTCGCCATCCACGGACATTTAAAAGTAACTATCCCCGATATTCGTAATTTTCTGAAAATACTTTGTAAAATAAAACAAGTGTTGTACATTTATTTTAAAAATGCAATAGAAAGATATGTATGAATATAATATCTAAGTAGTGGTGTGAGAATAATTCGAACTTACAAATTATTCGTTAATGTATGAAAAAGACACAAATCTTTCACTACTCTTAATTAAAATATTTCATGACACAGGAATTTTTAAATATTTTAGAGTTCTCAGATATATGTATGTATGTATGTATGAAGTATAATGACGAAAATAAAGCCATGCACAGATTATACTATAGTGACGACGACAGTGGCAGTAACAATTTCAGTTCATTCTGCGTAATTAGAGCACCAATCGAATCATATCACAATCCAATGTTAAATCTGCTCTATTCTCTGTGTGCAATTAAAATTACATGAATTTCCAAACTGATTTTTATGACACCTACTGCAATATTATCTATACGTAAAAGTTGGTTATCACGACCTATCGGATATAACGACGGCATGTGAGTGTTTTGGCAAAACACAGTTTCTTATCTTAAAATAAAAAATCCAATGGCATCAAACCAATTCACAACGTCGCACCCTTTAAAGAAATAAAAGAGCGGGAAATTTTGTGAAAATGTGTGTCTCGTTGCTCCATCCTGTTGGACTCACATATTTGTAAAGTCCATGCTAGTCCAACTAGTTTATATACACCACTGTTTACCGTAATCGCTTTTCCTGTATTTTTTGGAATTGCGATCGTGTATAACGTCAGATCATTGAACATTGCTATAACCGATCGTCTTGTAGCTTGACTGATATATGTATGTGTAATATTTAGCCAGAAAAAATGCATTCAGTTCTAAGTCATTATTTAGGTGACTAAATGTGAAGCTAAATTGTGTGTTTTATGTATTTTCATGAATTTATGTTATGTTATATGTATCGAAATATTGCGGATCATGATTCATGGATGTGCCGTAGCTCATTAAAAAATACGTTTTCAGTTTTGTTGCAGCGCGCATGGATCAATTCAATGAGTATTATAAAGTATTTATTGTCCTACAGTAACACTTTTACACCAGTTACTGTACCATGTTTTTTTTCTCTTTAATTTTACAATTTATCAGTATTAGTGATAAAATATATATAAATTAATATATTGAATTCATACTCTCAAACCATCGCTGCCGCCCCACCATTGTCACTTTTCTGAAGTCTGATTTTATGTAAAATTAAAAATATGAAATGCATTTTCAAAATTTTTACCAATTGTCAGGTGTAGTAATTTAAAAAATTCCTAAGCAATAACAACTACGAAATAACATCACAAACTAAACACATTTCTATAAATCCTTTTTTCATGCAAAAGTATTAGTTAAATAAATCACTTACACTAGTAGACCATGTACCGGAAGAGAACCTCAATTTAGCCACCTAAAAATGTTTATATTGCATATTTTCAGTATATATTAGAGTATATTATTTTGTAACTAAACAAGAAGAAATACATGTATAAAGAAATTGTTCAAAGGCTTAGGCTAATTTTGGAGACTTCCGGAAATGAGAGTTGCAACCAACCTGCTAGAAAATACTATAGAGATTTCAAGAGTTAAATTCCTATTCAATTATAATTTTCTACTTCACCAATTTAACTAGAAAATATTTTAATTAAAATGCTTATATTTTAACTATTACGAGTTAATTTCATTCATCAAAAACATTTATAGGGTGTGAAGTTATTGAACGAATCCATATGAATTTCGAAATTGCTTCTTTAAAAATGTTGACGATCGACCGTTATCCAAAAAAGATCGTTTTGAAATAGTTGGGAAATTTTTAATAGAAATTAATTCACAAGAGCTTTAAGCCTGGAAAAGGGTTGATGTTATCCCACTTCTGATATGGTACAAATTTTTAATGAATTTTTTTTTTAATTAATTAATTATAGAAGTATTATTTTGAAATGAATTTAAATTTAAACAGCTGATTAAAATGTTTTTTTTAATTTGTTTGCCTTTCAGTGGTATTACATTGACCTGTATAAATAGCTTGCTTTAGCAAACTCCTAAAGAACATCGCAGTCGTGCTAAATCTGTTTAATATTCAGCTAGTTATTCAGGATTTCTAACGGAATTACAATTTTAATGAGAAATCAAACTTGCAAACAATCAAACAAGCCTGTCATCCTTTACGACTTAAATTCATAAATATGAAATAAAAGAGAGCACGAGAGGGTAACCCTTAAACGGAACAGACAAATAAACTCGAAAATCTGTTTTCGTCTATGCAGTGAATAATCGATTAACGGCAGTTTACATCCTAAACCATTTCATGGAAGAAGACCTCGACAGTTTTTATAGCGGCTATTAAAATCAACTACGATTGAGTTTTATAGACTTAGATAAAGTCCTCCCTTACTTCGGAGAGTGGCTCGTAAAGTACGAACAGTTGAAATTTTTAAATAAAACTTTAATTCCATGGGTGTGTCTCGGTGTTCAATTTTATTGTTTTGATCACGTAAAACGTAGGGAAGCTTGAAATGAAAGAAAGCGTATTCTTATTGCTTGGGGCTTGGGAATTCAGTCAAGTAGCAAATTTCATGAGGGCTTCAAAAGATAAAAAAAAAGAATTGGCCCACTGGCATGCCAGGACAGCTGTCTAATAACTTAACTTTCCAGTGGTTCAAAGTGGGGTCCAAGGAAATCGTCTCAAACAAATCACACAATCGGTCTTTATAGTAAGTCCTTGCAGCATCGGAAGAATTTTCAAACTTTTTAATGGCTTTGTGAATTAAGCCGATTTTCAAAGGAACATAGAAATTCCATAGAACTGGGCAATTCGAACTTTTCAAAGAGGCCATGCTTAGGACATTTATACAAATTTCTAAACATGATGGGACTCTCAGGGTTTTATTAACCAAAGATTGCTCACTTTTATCATGATTTATTGACAAATTGGCCCAAAGTAATCGAAAAATCTATCTACAGAATATAAAATTGTCCTTCGTCCGTCAAACATAAGGAGTTCTTCAACGAGTAGGTATACGCCGTCCTAGTTTTACACGAATTGTACAGATATAGCATCAAATCCACCAGTGAGATAAACGTAAACTGAAAACATAAAGGCCCAATCGGAAAAGCTACTTACATTGTTGGTCTTATCGACTCTTCCTCGAATATTGAAAAGTCCGTAGACGATCGGGTTCATGCATGAATTGGTCGATGCAAAAAGGAATAGACCTTTTTGCACTCTCTGGTCCACCATTAGGGCTGACTCTCTATCGAACCAGTACCACATGCTCATGACGTAGAACGGTGTCCAACATACAACAAAGACGATTACAATTGTTATTGTCATCTTCAGTGTCCTCCTCTTGGCCCTCCCCAGCACATCATCATTTGACCGCCGAAAACGTTCTGCAACATATTTGATAAAAAATTATAATCTGAATATAGTGCTGTTACACTGAGAAAAATAATCGTATAAAATCGGATAATTTTAACATTTGATTTAGCGTATGTTTTGTTTTAATTATATAAATTATTTTGAGCTGACATTCGTTTAAAAAGATAAATGTTAAAGTTCTTCACGATGCTAAAAACAAATCAATTTCCTTTTTATTGAAAACGGGCTTCTTTTCTTGACTTGAAATCGTAATAAGATCAGAACAAAAGGTTTTCATTTTCGCCAAGAGTACTGTCAACTAAATACTATTATGCATAATAAAACTGTAAAGATATACACATTTTTAGCTTCGCAATATTTCAGGATTTTATATTCATATACCATAGGTTCGCCTATTTCCTTAATCTAAAAAAATGGCACTCTACTTTTATCCTGGTATGTGCAAGGTGGCGCAAAAGTCATCACCCTATCGGAAGATGCTACAATTTTTGCAAATGGCGGCAAATGTCAGTTTTATTTTGACATTTGTGAAGTAAACAGATACAAAATACACGTCAACAAGACATGAATCGCTATACTCCTCAAGACACGGAATATGGCTGAAGATGTCGCAGAGGACCCCGGAGTATCGATCAGACGATGTGCCATGCATGCAATTGGGCATCAACCGGCGGTCTTTTCAGAGAATTTTATTGAAAGACTTGCAGATGTTCCTTCACAAAATGCAGACAGTCGTTGACCGCCAAGCCATCCTGAATCTCGGCCACAAGGAAGACAACTTTTCATTGAATATCATCATGAGCGACGAGGCCCATTTCCATCTCTGTGGATATGTGAATAAGCAGAATTATCGCTTCTGGGGTACCGAAAATCCGCGTTTAACCAACGAAGAGCCATTACTCCCGCTCAAAGCTACTACATGGTGTGCTGTTTACGCTTGAGGCGTCATTGGGCTTTAATTTTTTGAAAACGCCGCGGGCGAAACGACTAATGTGATTCCAACAGGATGGAGCAATGGCGCATACTGCATGAGCCACAACCGAAATTCTGAATTTTTTGTATTTCATTTACTATTTTTTTTTCATTATTGCAATAATGAAATCCTTTTGAAATTATAACAAATATAAATAATACGATGTTTCGCGTTATGAAAACATTTTGTTCTTTGTTCATAAAATTGAAAAAAAAATCATGCAAAACCATCTTCAAAAGAATTTTGTTTTGATTTTAGAGGACGATATTTTTTTCAGTGTTTTTGCATCTCACCTGTACCGGTAATAACTTTTTTAGTCTTCTTATAAATTTCTATGTAAATAGAACCATAACAGAAAATAATGATGATGAGGGGTAGGGCGTACATCATGACCATTCCGATCATTGAGTAGATCACAATGTGAAACTCATTATCGAAGAAATTATATGTGACGCATTGCTCGTACGTTGTTATGTTCGGATGTGTCTCCAAGTGGAAGATAATAGCCTAGGTGATAGACAAGCTGGCAAATTAACGAATTGGTTAAATTTCAGGTTAGAAAAATACTTGCGGTGTGCTAAAGAATATCGAACTGATCCAGGCCGTGGCGATCATGACCTTGCCGCGAGTGTCTGATATTCTCAGCGGTTTTAAGACGGCGTAGTATCTAGTTGTATGATGTTACTAGAGCAATTCAAAACTGAATGGGTCAACACAACTTACCTATCTATTGAAATACAAACAAGTATAAAGCTGGACAGGTATATGCCAAACGTTCGAAAGAACGCCATTATCCTGCACATAAAGTCCCCAGCCTCCCAGGAAACAGTGTAGGCCCATGCTATCTCCATGGGCATCATTAGGAATGTGACTAGTAGATCGGCGATTGCCAGGTGCATCAGCATGTAATCGATCCGCGATGGACCGCGCAGTCTTCTCTTCGTCAGCAGCCACAGGACCGTCACGTTTCCAACCGTTGACACTATCATCAGAACGCTGCAAGCAGTTTTGAAAAAGAGTTAGAACACAATTAATATGAGTCAATGTTTTTTCCCTGCTGATGCAAGGTTATCAATTTACAAAATGCCTTTTAAGACAGATAGATGATGTGCGGGTTTAAAGTTCGGTTGCAGTGCATCCGATTATGAAGTGTCGTCGCAACGCACAAAATGTGAATCGAGCTCATTTGTAAACAAAGTGAGATAAGATTCTGCTGCAGATGTTGCGCTTGTAGCCATGCAGCGCTGAATGCTTCGCTCTGTTTTTTGCTTGTGATATAGTATTATTGTTTTGTTTTCAAGTTTATTGCATCTAATGATGAAGGAGGCAATAGGCAGTGATCTTATGCGCAATTGCATTTGTCGAGCGATGCCAATCAAAACAACCCTAAGCGCCACTTTATGGCAATTTTATGCGTGTTTTAAGCTTTTTTCAAATAACTGTAAACAAACATAAGTTTTATTGAAAAACTTGAATTTATCAGCTCGTTCGAGATTTTTGTTAAAATATTATACAAAATGAAAATCAAGAAATACACAGGCTGCTTAACCTTTCCGGCAGAATAAAGCTGTGTGTTGACAATATAAGAAATACTGATAAGTTTGTATAGCTCTATCAAACAAAAATCTATGACCCGCATCGGGTCCAATAAAAGCCATAAGATTAACAGATTGCAATAGGTTTACCCGTAACACGTAAACAGACTTTGATATATAGGGTCTTTTAATAAGAACGCTCGACTTTTAAATGTAAAGAAACTTCTTGTGACCTGAATTGGATAATATGGACACCGATGACATGTGGTTCCAACAGGACGGCGCTACGTGCCACACAACGCAAGCTACAATGGACATTCTGCACGAGCGATTTGAGGGCGACATGAACTGGACACCGAGATCGTGCAATTTAACGCCTTAAGACTTCTTTCTTTGGGGCTATCTTAAATCACAGGTTTTTGCGAATAAATCGCAAACAATTGATGCCCCTCAAAGTCAATATAACGAATTCCATTCAGCAAATTCAGACAAATTTATGCGATAAAGTCACCGAATATTCGACCTGCCGAATACGTGCCACCAAAAAAGCCGCGTCGGACATTTGTACAACGTTATGTTCCACACTTTTATGTCTACATGAGTTCACCAAAGCTTTTAATTGCGTTATTTTCCAAATATTATATTCCAAACTAACATCACTATTTATATTTTCGAGTCCTACGGTAAAACAAATATGTGTTCTTACAAAACAAAATATGTAAAACAAATAGGTATATGTTCAACAAATAGTTGAACAGTCGAGCGGTTCTCTCAGAAGTACTGCAAGGCTCCATCTTGGGGCTCAGATTATTTTGCCTATATATTAATGACCTTCTAGAGATAACAGAGCACTCATTCAACATATATGCTGATGATGTCCAGATGAGCCTTCCTATATACGTATGTATATCTGGCTAATTTTGAACATTGTATACTTAAAGTTAACCGGGACTTACAGTTAATCTCCAACTGGGCTGAAAATAATTGCCTCTTACTAAACCCACAAAATCCCAAGCAATTAAAATTTATAAAGATTGTATTGAGACTTGCGATACACATTCCATTCGTTACATCTGTTTTACACCTTGGTATGATTTTCGACAGAACACTTAATTGGGAGAAGCATTTCGACATGCAATTAGGCAAAGTATACGGAGGACTTAGATTAAAGCATTGTGACATCACACCTTATATACACCTTGCGACACACGTGTTCGCCTAGTCAAAGCATTATTACTACCTATTATCACTTATGGGTGTGAAATGTATGCGAAACTGGGTTGTCGAATGAAAATAAACTTTGCATACAATTCCTGCGCAAGATATATTTATGATCTCTCAATTTTCCAGAAGCGTAATAGATTGTACTACATATACACAATTATAAGAAATACAGAATATGCTGCATGATGTTTAGAATAATAAAATCTAGATGCCCGGGTTACCTGTCTGATAACATTAGCTACCTTAAATCGTCACCTACTAGACAACTCCTTATACCGCTGCATTAATATAATTTGAGTACTTTTATACTTACTATACATATTATACTTAAAGTATTATTATACTTAATGCCATAAAAAATTCTTTCAAATATATTAATAATGGAGTAGATAGCTCACACACAATAAAAAACTTGTTTTATTTACATTTAAAATTCGAGCGTCCTTATTGAAAGACCCTGTACCAGCCAAACATGGTGATCAATATTTTACAGCTTCAAAAAATATCGACGGAAATGGTTGCATAAAGGTTTTCTGAGCCACTGATTTGAATCTGCTATAACAATTTAGAAATTCAAACCAACGCATGGAACATTGCGAACACAATTTTAAATTTAATTTTAAACTGAAACACAGTAAATTATATAGCCACACAAAAAAAAAATTTCTGGCATGGGGGTCAGACCATCTTTTCTATATGATTTTGAGGTTTGCAATCGAAGCAGTGTTATGGAAAAATTGTGCCATTGTCCGTCAAGCGAATTAAATCGTGTGCTATAGGGAAACTACTTTGTGTTATAGGAATGCCTGTTGCAATTTTTCCACCGGGTCGTATTGAGGTTGGCACCCATGAATGGGAATATCACAAAATTTCATATTGCATTCGTTTGCTCGTTGAGAGCCCACGCTTGCAATTAATTTTTTTTGGTCAACTGCACCGTCAAAAAGAAACACAAATTTCATTCAGCAGTCCTGAGGAAGAGAAATAACGTGTCCGCTCAGCAGTTCGTTTGCCCAAGGTTAGCCCACTATTGCGCACATGTTATTTGAGTATCGCTCTTAATAAATATATTATATTCCACCCTAAATAAAATTGTATCACTGCGGGGCAACATGTATCTATAACGCTGTGGTTTAGAAACAAGTTAATGTTAGTTAATTAATAATAAAGTTAATTAATTATTTTAACCCCACAGGAATGGTGATTTGCTTATGTTACCTCAAAAGAGAGCTTTGCTATTTGCTATAATACTAAATGTACCAATGGTGGGAAAACAAATTTAGCTTGACAAATCGAAATGATTGATGGGCAAATGAATGTTCCGTTCAGAAAGATAGTTCCACCTCCCCTCTCCGGGTTTCGAGTTACAGCGATTATATTGTTTATTGTCTGTTTTAACTTAATAATCTTTACGTTTGATAGGAATATTCTTAATTGACATCAATTTTAAAGTGATTGTGTTATCTATTAAATTTAATTGAGATTTGTATTTTTAGAATATCTATCGATTGGGCTTGCCATTTCTAATGATCTGTCGCAAATCATTTCAAATAAGCGCGCCAATCGTATTTCCATTGAATTCCGCAGAGTGCACTGTTGTGCTTTGGCAGTAGCTCGGTGCGTAATCTTGTTATTTATTATCCACAAGATCTGAGAGCGAAATGCGAGCTTTTATTCCCATTTCTCATTCCTGCTTTATTATTTCGATTAATTAAATTTATGTTACTCATGTTGTTAATGGTATTTAAGTTGTACGCGTTTCCGTGTTTGATTGTAATTATTCTCAATTTGATTTGGATTATTAGGGTTGCCAAATGTATTTAGAAATAAATATAAAGATTACCGACTTCTAACAAGCAAACCGTAACCAAAATTTCTGATAGCTCTACAGCGATGGCTCCACATGTGCCACGGCAACCGGCGGGACCGACGCAGGAGAAGTCCCAGTTGTTCAGCGCGGCCTACCTTTCGTGTGCTGTGCAGGGAAAATTGCAAGAAAAAAAGCAAAAAAACAACAAGGCAACTGAGGATTCGTACGATTGCTTGATGCGCTGCCTTGCTTGAGCATAAGGTGAAGGCAATAAAAAAAACAAACAATTCATGGGCTGGCAAAGGGATACACGCATGAAAAATTTAATGGGTGTTTGGAGGGCAAGAATTACATTATTGTTTGGCCTACTACTGGAATTGTTCGATACTTTACCTATACAAGAAAAATGTGGATTTCCTACTGTTTAGAACTAATACTCGACATCTGAAAAACAATTTGCACAGTCGATGATTAGGAATTTTAAAAATTGTATTATTGTTTTGTTTCCTTTCGAACTTTGATTTCTTTTGATTTTGATTTTTGTCCGTCGCACATGTGGAGGTATCGCTGTGGAGCTCTCAAAATTTTGGTCGCGTTTTGCTTGTTTGAAGTAGGTAATCTTTATATATTATGCTAATACGTAACGTAGCCGGCCTTCTTTTCGAAGACAACGAGCCTTTATGTAAGTTCTACTGATTCTGATTTCGTCGTGGCCTATTTGTAGATGGCGAATTATTTAGTCCAGAGTATGTGGTGTTCCGGCGGGACAGATATATTCATCTCTGCCCGAGGCTTAAAACAAAACACCATGTACAGCTTTGTTTTTCTTAAACGGCAAAAGTTTCTTAAAAAACTTTATGGAATTTTTAAAGGCCTGTCCAACAATACCCCACACAATTGGGTGCGTGAAAAAAAAATGTTTCATCCCCCAGTTCTATGTATGGAGCGGTAGGTACCCCAATTTTTCAATTTGTTTTTTTTTTGTGTTTTCCTTGCATAACTAAGTGGAGGTTCATACAAGACATCTGCATGTAAAAATTCATCACAATCAATGGCAAGATAGCGGAGTTATAAGGCGGTTTCGTTTGTTTGTTCGTGTTCTGTGCGTACCTAATACGTTCATTCGATTGCGATAAAACTTTGGTGAGCTGTTGTGCACATGAAGGTTCATGAAAAAAGATGGTGGATCCAATATGACGGCAAAATTTCCAACTTCAAGGAATTTTATGAAAAAGGGCACTCGAGGGTTTTCGGGGTCGCTGATCTCGAATCAGCTCGAATGGATTAGCCTAAATATCCGTGCTAAGGGGTTTTCGGGGTAGTTGATTTCGAATATGCAAACAAAATTTCCAAATTCAAAGTAGCGGTTCCAATATGGCAATAAAAATTCGCACAAGGGGGGTTTCTGGGGTCACTGAATTCTGATCTGCCATCAAAATTTCCAAATATGAGACCACCCCCACTCAGTAGGGAGGGGGTCTAAAAGGAAGAACATAATTTTATAATACTGCTGAAAAATATTTAAAAACACGTAAAAAATGAAAATAGAGAAACCTTTGGAGAAAGCGAAGAAAAAAAGTAATATCTCGGCAGTGTATTGTGGGTGGGCTCAATGGGAACGCCTTAGAGAGTAATATAACTACGTGTATATATCAACATTTAATGAATACTAGTTTTTTAGTAAAATGGAATAAAGTGTAAAAGAGGTAGGAGTTGAAGGATATGAGAAGATGTTAAGAAGATAGAAAACATGCGTGGTAATGCCTGCGCTAAATTTAGGATGAAAATATTAATAAATGTAGAAACTGTGGGTTGACATTGGAAACTTTTTGAGACCGGCAAAAGAGTCACCCCGGCCGATTGGAAATAAATGAAAAAATTGATTTATTTATAGAAAAAAAAGTGATGTATGAGGGTATTGTGTAGGAATTTACGCTTGATTTAATGAGACCACCTCCACCTTGCTGGGATATACAGGAAATGGGGTGCAGAAGGGAGGGTGTGTAAAATTAAAGAATAAAAAGTTTTAGTATCCAGGGAAACGCCGGGAACAGTCGAACGAAATTTCGATATCTTACACCGATTCTTAGAAAATTGTTACTCCGCTATTTACCAGTGATTTGCCCAAATACATCTAAGCTGTTGACAGTAATAATGTTAAAAGTTATTTTTATGGCCGGGTAAGGCCGGCAAAAGGTCATCGAGTTAGTTATCAAATTCGCCATTTAACCTGCCTGAATTGCTGTTTTTATTTTTTTCGGGACATTTATAACGTAATGTACATATATGTATGAATAACACAAATTATTGTTATTGTATAAGAAAAAACATGTTAAAACAACTCAAACATTTGGTGAGCTATCTTACTGAATTATTTTGTGTGGTTATAAGTTCTTGCTTGGAATAAAATTAGACAAATAGGTGGTTGTGGGTTGTTGCTGACAAATACACTACTTTGAAATAAAAGATAAATATTTTAAGAAAGAAGATAGTTATAGGTGCACTTTTTATTCTCTCAAGGAAATAGCATCGGATATATGTACATATGTATACAAATAAATGAGAAGTGGATAGTCAGCATTACTAAGGCTATTCGGTATTCGAAGAGGTTTTTTTTTTCTTCAAAAGATGCGTAAAACGTGCTTGGAAAGTTCAGCAATGTCGCATGAGGCAGAATTACGAAACAGTCAAAACATCCATAAACAATCAGTGAAAATCACATACAAAAAAGAGAACGACGATGAGCATGTGTCATTGATGGCGCATAAATTCGCAAAAATTACCTATAGACAATAATGGAGAGTTTGTGTCCCTCGTTGAATCGCATGCTGATTGGGAGCGGGTCCGTTTCATTCTCAGCGGCTTGAGACCATACGGCCAGGGCTCGATGGTCTTGCACAACTTCGTCCACCACTGTGTTCGCCATAATGTTGATCTTAGCTTCGTCAATTTTGCCGACACGGTGCGTATCACTTGTCCCCGTTAAAATATGCGAAAAAACTTTATCACCTCTTTATAATTGTTTACATTCACTCGCGTATCCATCTACACGAGTTGGGCAGTTTCACGTGAGCCTTCCAACGGCGATATCATCGAAAGGCGCGCATTTTCGCGAAATTCAATGAGAAAAATCACAAACTATTATTACTCTGGCGGAATTTTCAAGAAAAGTGCGTCTGGAGCGGCTGAAAGCAAATCAGGCGCAATGATATATTCATGGCTGAGGATGATGGATGATTTTTTGTTTATTGGAAACTTTTTTATAGCTCCTGAGACTGCAGTAGTCGGTTGGATGGCTTACACCTGGGGCTGGTGCTTGATTTGACCCGCTGTATATAACTTCGACTACCCGCAGCAGCACAGTACCCACCAACAGGGAATCGATCTGAACTGAGTAAAACACGTAATGATCAAGGTCCGGCTGGGTGCCACACGGTGATAAACAGTTGATCGCAATTTCGTCGCGCCCGCGCTTAGTTGCGATTAGTGGAGCGCTGATTTGAGCTGCCTCAAGATTTCAGTGAAACTGGCTATTTTCAAATCACAAATAACCGGGACCCCGTTTAAATCGCGCATTAATTAACCACAGAGATTAGCACTTTGCATGCCGGACTACTCATCATCTCATTGAGGATTCTTTTTGTTCGACTCGATACGAAGGAGCTGATAGTGATAACGCATCACCCCCGCACAATATTAAAGATGCAAAGTTCGCGGTGAGATCACACGCCTAAACTTAGGTTCAGCTTAGTTTTGTGGTCCAGTGGAACCCGTGCAAGTCGTCAAATTTATGAATTTATCGGACAATGCTCGAGGGGCTTAACTAACAACAAGGGCGATGCGGTTAGCGCTTCTTCCGCGATCGAGTCAACCTGTGAACTGAACGAGCGATTGACAATTTCGACTGCAGTGCTGTACGGGGTGTTAGAATTTCTGTTAGACAAGCCTAGGAAAAGGATAAGGCGATCAATTTCTGTCAAGGGTTATCGCGAACACTTTCCCAGCTGAACTGCTGCTGATAAAGTGTTCATAGCTTCATTACAAGAAATCGAATCGATGCGAGTGTTACCAGCTGGACAGACGACAGACAATCAATCAAGATTCCACTTTTGCAGTAGACCTGTTGTATAATAAAAAATAAAAATAAAAATAAAAATTGCTTAATTAGCTCTTTGTTATGGCTACCGTATGCAGACGAGCTTATTCAGACAAATTTTGTTGTTATGCCCCGCTAAAGTTCTATGTAGCCCTGCATGACCGTTTGACCGAAATTCATTCCGATTTAGACTGGGGATTAGGTAAGGCTCGAAGATAAGGTCTGCCTACCCTTTGTGACTACTATCAGCTGTCCACTTTTTGAGTGATTTGTTTGTACGGTATATCAGATCACCCACACACTGCTTTATAAAGAGGTTATGCTTTATTGAAATTGACCTGATTAGTTTATCACAGCTGAACTTGCGCTTCTGAGTGATTCGCAGCGTAGTCGTTTTTGGTATAACTTCATCGGATGATTCAGTAGGTACTGTATAAGGAAGGGGTGTCTCAAATCTCTTCAATGAATCTCACGATTGCGTTTTTATATAACAATTAATTTATGTGGCTTAAGGTTCAGTGGAAAATTTTCAATGTTGTAATTAGGGAAAATGGGTTTGTTTGTTTTCTTATAATAGTATACTGCAATTCAAATAGAACTATGATATTATCCATTCACGTTTGACTAAATTTTTGTTTTTTTTTCTTGATTTCTCAAAACTCACCAGTTTGCCGTTCGGCAGGCAAATTTTTTTACATTCGTGTCAGGTGTGGGATACATAACTCTAAAAATCAGAGCGCCCCAAGTTTTTTAATTTCAAATTTACCATTAACAGCTAATGAAAACCCTAATACAAATATTTCTTGTGGCTAGGTAATGTTTTGTCCTAAGTGAAGTTTATATGATTTCTATGTTTAACACCAACACTCGTTTCCTTCATGGGGGATTTTCGTGAAAATGATTTTCTATGTAAGAATTTCTTTGTGGATCGTTACATTTTAATATGGTGTCAATTGCAAATGGTATGGCCTTTTCATAAAAAGTGGTGTATGGGGGTTTTCGGGGTTACTGTTTCTAAATACGTCATTAAAATCCAGTGAATTCAAGACCCAAACGAATATTATTAATATTAATTTGAGTGGCGCTAGGGGTCAAGTTAGCATTACAAGGGTTTATTTTTAAAAAACAATGTGCGATAAAATGTTTTTGATCATGACAAATTTGCGACAATTTTACCACAAATTATCCATCGGCTCAAGTTGTGATTTTCGTTAATTGTAATGCTGTGGTTTTCGTCGTTGGAAGCTTTTTTTTTCGTTTTGTTCACACTATGCATTTTTCGGGATGTAACGGGTTTTGGTTCTTGGTTTTATTCCAGAAGCTACAATTTTGTTTATTAACATACCCATTTGGCCAAAAATTAACATCGTCACTGGACTCAATTTCAAGATAAATTAACGGGTCAGCCTGCAACTATTTTAGAACCTGAACCGCGGCGTATAAACGACATAAACGTCTTATGGGTTTAATTCTTGCACCAATTGGATCTTATACGGGTGTAGATCAAGTTCTTTGCGCTAAATTGTCAACGTAGTGAGCGGACAGTGTCACAATTGCTGCGACTGACGGCGAATCGATAAATTGTGATCGTCATTCACACTTTTGTTTACAGCCGATTTATTTCCTTCAGTACTGATACTCCGACGACGTATTGGTGTTGTTGCATCACGCAAGGAATATGTGGAAAAAAATCTACCTACAGTTCCCCGTTTGGCTGGCTTCGATGGATAATTATGTGCACCATAAAAATCACAAACTCGTTAATAATGCTTTCGAATTGATGATCGATTTTCAAAGTAGGTAAGTTCGGATATGGTCTTAATTATGGTATTAAATGTGCAGAAAGCCAACACCCGACTGCTTGAAATTTTGAAACAGATGTATGCAGTAATTTAAAAATTCTCAGCAGATGCACTTGAGTAGCAATAAAAAACAATATGATAAGAAATAGAATATTACTTATACACCCTTATTATTGTTTATCAAACCTTTAGCGTGCCAGCAGCACGGCCTTAAAAGCATGAGTGGATTTATGTACTTCTTTACTTCGGAAAATACGATATCAGATTTCATTCTGTTTTGCACACATTTTTTTTCAGCCGACAGGTACTCGTATTCTGCGAAGGAAATTCCTCTGAGACCACCCCATTCTCATCTGGTGTGGTAAGTTCGCAGAAAATGTCATCTCATACACATAATCACGGGCACGGCAAACAAGCATTATCAATAAAGCAGAGTTCATCAAACTCAAACATTTTATATAGTAAGGTGTTCGGAAGAGGGTTTATTTATAGAATAAAATCAATTGAGATTGGATGTATAGAGATGTGAAATGACTGAAAAAATGAGAAAATAGTTAAATAGAGTGTATGTGTACAGTATATATCTGTTGGGAATTAAACAGACATTTTTGTGTAAAACCCTTTCGTATCCAAATTTAAAACTCAAAATAGTGGATCCATTATGGCGACTGAAATTTCTGAATTAAACAATCTTAATAAAAATTAATATTAAGAAGTCTTAGGGGTTACAAAATTTAAATCTACCAAAATTCAAGTTAACGGACCCAAAATGGCTACCGAAATAATTAAACTTCAAGGGATTGCACTGAAAATTAACACCAGGGGGTTTTTGGGGTCGATGATCTCTATTACTATCGACATTTTGAAATTAAAAATAGCGGATCCAATATGGCGACTAAAAATTTTCAACTTGATCGAATACTCGTGTGATCCAGTGACCCAGTGCCAGCGACAGAAATTTTGGGGCCTGTTACTCTGATTACCATGTAGGCCTTAGTGATCCGTAGTTTTACCTCTGATAGTTAGTCTATTGTTAATTGTAGTAGAAATATAATAGTTTGGTATAGGTTCGTTTGATATGTATTTGGGTAGGTACATTATAAAAGAATGAAACAATTTTGAATTGAAACTTCCTATGCCACGGTCGGTAGTAGAAATAAGAGCATAACGAAAAGTGAAATGCTTTACCAGGTAAGGGGTTATAAGGAAACATTCCCAATAATTATCATTGGACCGTTGATTTAAAATAATTTGTAAAATCAATATGGTGATCAATTTGAGAAATCAAGATGGCGGAAACAAAATACATGGTTTATTTAAACATGGTAAATTTTTTTTAGATTTTAATAAAATTCATTACTTGGGGGTTTTTGCGTATGCTGATTTCAAATATGGTGCTAGATCGTACAAATTAAAAATTACGGTTTCAATGTGGTGAACCTAATCATCACTTATCATTGTGTTGTGAAAAAAGAGTTTCACTTTGGACATGCTAATTCTGTGAATTTCCTTGGCCATATGTGGTAAGGTGCAGAGTTTACTGATTTTATGTTTTACAAAATGAATGATGAGGAAATCAGCTAATAGAAACCACTGTCAAAAGTAGAGTGCTGCTAGTTTGGAACCCACTGCCTCTTTGTACTTATTTATGGAATTAATTTTGTTTTTATTGAAGTTAAATTTTATATACAGATTTTTCGTGATACGAAGTATGGACCTGTATTGTAGAAAAAAAAATTCTGTACAACTTTCACACATAAGGTTTTTCAGTGTGGGAAGTATTTTCACGCAAATCCAATATTTGTAGATATAATCGACATCATCCCTAAAATAATTTTTTTTAATAAAAAATTAGATACAAATACTTTAAAGTGTCCTTGAGGGCACAAATACTCTTACCCTAAACCTTAAATCATTAACATCATAATACAAAACTAAATTGGGGGAAAAGGACCTCTTTAACCCTTGGGAGTAACGTTCCCCATTAAGAATTTATTTGTATCAGCAAATACTGCACAGGAATTTTTAGCGAAGGCCTCAGGGAAAGAAGGGACAGGCCAAAAATTCGAAATATTAGAAATTCCTATGAATTTTATTATAGATAGTTTAGCAGTAAATTGGGATTTCCAAAGTGGGCGGAGATTTAAAAATAAAAGACATTAGGGGGCAATTAATGTGCCTAGCGTTTGGCAAGCAAATATATTCATAAACGAAAACTGAACGAAGCCAATCGAATTGAACCCATAGGTAGATACAATTCCCCGGAGAGCAAGTTTCTCACTTTGGCCTCTCGACAGACGTTGTTGGAATTCGAAGTGAATGGGTAGGGTCATTTTCGATGAACAATAATTAATTGCTTATTGCTTGGCATTTTCGATTATTTTTACTATTCAACGGGGTTTCCAGTCCAGTTTATCATACCTAAATTTAAAAAAAGGTCGGTTGACGCGGAATGTGTTCTTAAATACATGGTGGAATTGAACCGTCATTAGAGAACATATATTTAAAGATGTTACCCGTTCACTTGAACAAAACGAGTTGAAAAAATTGATGAGTGTTTCGATCCGAGAAACCAACTACAATTTTACTAATCTACGTAATCTTCAGAGCTTTAATACATATATACAAAATGAAAGCGCACAAGAAAAAAGGAAATTATGAAAGATAACTAGGAGATCAGATTCTGATCCTTTATGTCTTTCAGAAAATGAATCTCCCACGCAATGTAAGCCATTAAATCCCCTCATATTTGTGAGTTCTTTTGAATTCTCTTGGGCGTGGGAAACATCAGCTTGACCTTTACTATTGGATTTTGAAAAGAAAGGAAAAGTTCTTTTATCTATACACAAGGGTATTTACTATTTTCTAATTTTCATACTTTGAAAGGACAAAAATAAAGGGAATTCGGGCGGCATAGACTTCTCAAAAATTACTTTAAAATTCCTAGAACATTTATATAATACTTCTCAATAAATTCTGTGATGTGATGTTGAAAATAATTAATTTTTTTTTACGTAGCATATCCTACTTAGTAATTACGTACACAAAAAGATCATTACGGTAATAGACAATTGAAAGGGAGTGTAATTTCTAAGATTGTAAATCAAACGTTTGTTTGCGTAGCATTTTATACGATACTTGCTTACACGACCCCGCTTATTTGCCCGGGGTTTTCTAGAATTTTAAATTAAAGCTGTTGCAAAATAAATGAACCTGTTGCAATTTTGGATATTGAATGGAGACGATTTTTCGTGTTTTCCAATCCAACCCAATATGTCCCCGCAATAAAAGGTAACCTAAATCATGAACGACAAAATGTTCTAGCTTCCAGTACAGGTCTCATCAAAATAAGTTTAGTTGTTGCCGCAATTAGCCCGGAGAAACAGACAGACAGACAAAAAGTAGCCTAAATCATGTCAGATAAAATACTCTACCTGCCATTGTAAGTCTTGTCGAAATTGGTTCATCCGTTCCCAATATTAGTCAGAAAAAACAGACAGACAGACAAAAAGTAGTATAAATCATATCCGACAAAATATTCCACCAAGTAGTTTGGTCCCAGGATTATTGTCTAAAAACTGTGTCAATTTTATGGTGATAGTTTCAGCAGTTTTCGAATTAAATCCGTTCATACACACAGACAGACAACAATTTTGTGACGTTAAATTGGACTTAGTAATGGAATATGCAAACGAAAAAAGTATTTAAAAGCTAAAAATTCGGAAATCAAAAACAAACATTTATAATTTTTTTATATGTATTTATTTTTATAACATATACGCGGAACCTAGCAAACGTTGTTTCACCCTAACCTACATTGTAGATGTAGATGTAGATTATCATGAGGCGGGTAGATAAACCCTGCACTTAGACTAAAGGTCCATTACCCTAACCTACATTAGTAATTAAATAATTTAATATTTTTATATTTTCACTTTCACAAGTGCTTGTAGATGCAGTGGTAGAGGTAGATGAACATTTTTGACGGAGGGTGCTTTTTTTTGTTCAAACCTTTTTGAAAACATGCATGGTTATTTCTCTTTCTTTTGAGGTATCATTTACGCGACTATCTCACAAATTATTGAAATTAGATTTTTATTTAAATGCCGCCAAAAAACGGTTTTCTTTAATCTTTGAAAATTGTTGTGAACTTCAAATGTCCATGTAAAAAAATGTTTTGTTAGATTGCTTATACTTTACTTAAATAAAATAAAAAAGAATTGAATTATTATTCAAACTGGCCATTATTAGCAATTAACTGTAAAATGTTGGGTTTTTATATATGGTCTATGCTAGCTTCGCCTTAAAGCTTTGCACCCTTATCCAAAACACCCTCGGGTCGACACCTAACTATAAACCATTCTCGCAACCTAATATCATATGTTGTGAATATGAAGTCAAGTCGTTCAGAAGTTACACGATCACTAACAAACGCACCAACGATTATACATGTATAAATATAAAGATTTTGAGAAGGAGGGCAGGTGCCCGCTGTTGCTAAAAATTGACTAAAACCAAGAGCGAGTGACTCGAAATACGGTAAGAAGTTCTTCCCCATCATCCTTACCCTCCAAATTTATTTCCCTCGGACAGGTGCCTTTATTTCCAAAGCTAACAAATATTTTCGGAAGAGATTTTCAGCAATTTCAGAAAAGACAAATCATGTTTAAGAGGGCTTGAAGAAGAATAATAAATAGATTTAAAAAACTTTTTTTCTACTATTTTTGTGTCAGTTTATCGAACGACCGATGTAATTAGTTATAACTTCCAACAGAGGCACATACCATATGTATATGAATACAAATAACGTGAAGCTATTTGTATCGATGCTGCAATCGTATTATCGTATAATGTACAAAAATTGTCAGGCGAGAGAGTGGCAGCGAACTTACGAGTGAACTTTTGTGACTTTACTTTCTTTTTTCTTTCATTAGTCTGGGGAGAGCATAAAAATAGCGAAGGAGCCACAAAAATTAACAATATAAAAACTTTGGTGATGGGAAAGTTTCAACCCTTATCAAGCCATGGACACTTTGGCAGATCGATTATGCAGAAAGGATCGAAGCCGGATGTGTGTTATCTCCAAACGCACACTGGGGGATAGTGGAACGGTGACAAAAAGGTTAGTAAATAACGTACAAAGGAGTATTTAGTCTATACAGTCATTAAATAACTGAAAGGCATAACGAGCAAAAATTCGCATATTATCATCGAGTATAAAATACACAATTATGTAAATTGTATGTCCATCAGATTACATGTTAAAAATTAATTAAAATCTTCAACCCTAACCAACAAGGCAGCAAATTCAGAAAAGCAAAGTATCTGAAAGGACTTGATTTTGATCTTGAAACCTCGAACACTCTTCAACAAAAGACTTGTTGGAAACAATGAAATTTCATTAGCTGCATCATCAACTCTCAAGCAACCTTGCACTGCCCATGCCGTTTAAATTAAAACGGTGCAGGCATTGTGATAAGCCATTCCGTAATTGCTTTTTCAAGTACTGCAAAGGTTGATTGGATAAAATGAATCAATTATCCTTTTAATTGAAAAAGGTGAAAATGCATCAATTGTTCTTAAAAAATGAAATGTTTGCAAGAGAAACGGAGCGCCATTTTAGGGTAGCCGGTAGGGCAGCAGAGGCTGAAGGTCAGCGGGAAACGTATTTCATTTTTCCAAATTATACAATTATACCTAACTATAGAAAGTCCCGGCAAACATTGTTTCGCCCTAGCCTGCATTCGTAAATAAATAATTTAATTTTGTTATTTTTTCACTTTCGCAAGTGTGTATCTATGAGCCAGGGAAAAAGGAGAATCACTCAAAACTCATTCAAACCGATGAATCGAGAAGATTTGATTGCCAAATTTCTAATTTACATGAAAATGGTATGATTGTAAAGATTTGACAGTCCACCATCTTGAGTTGGCGGTTAGCAATCTTTAGAAATATCTTAAATTTCAGTTTGACACCTTTATCCTTCCAGAAAAAATTCTATTGTAGCAAACAGACAGATGGGTAAACGAGTAATGCTATAGGAATTTCATTTTTTCCTTTTGATGTGTAGAACCCCGAAAAAAAAATTAAGAAAAGACATTCAAACAGACAAGATTGCAATACCAGCTGTGTTTTTGTCATAATCTGATCCGGATCAGATTTGGCAGTAAATTTTGCATTGACTTGAAATTTATGAATTATTAACACAATCCAAATATTTTTATTTTGCGAAAAAAAAATCGTTCAGTTTATTAAAATTTATTAAAAAGTTTTGATGTGTTAAAATCATGGCAATTTGATGCACTTTTGCAAATTCTAAAATTTTCCTATACAGGGTGTCCGTATGTACTCCATAATCTGGAAACTGTTGATAGGGCAGCTAATTAGCTTTCAAATGAGCACAATATATCCTTATGAAAAGTCTCACGGTTTTCGAGATATTTAAGGTTTTAATTTTTTTTCCTCCTCTGAAATAAAATGATATTGCTATCAAAATGAACTATAAGCTGTTTTAGAAATATTATAAATATGACTAAAAATCTGAATTTTAGAAATAAAATAAAAACTTAAATAACCCGAAAACCGTGAGACCGTTCATAAGGATATCTATCCTATCACCATTTTCCAGATTATCCACTACTTACGGGACACCCTGTAGGTACTAACGGTTTAAAAATTCAAATGAAGATTGTGAAAAAAAACACAGCTTCTATTAGTTTTCAATTCAAAATTGGGCACTACATGTGAATAAAAAGAAAGGACGTAACAGACTTGCTTTAAAAATAATAAGGAGCCTCAATCTCTTCTTTGTCTCCACACTTTCTTTGTGTCCACACTTTGCAATCCGGCCCTGAAGAGAAGAGTCCTATAGTTTTATATTATTCATTTTTACACAACGTTTAAAGGCTTGTTTCATATTTTGTGGGTTTGTTAAAATTCACTATTTGGTTTTTTATATTATTTTTAGGTAGAACAGACACACAATATTATTTTTTTAAATTTTACAAAATTTCGGTATTTTTGGTATTTTACTTTGTTTTATTTTTTCTCAAAATTTTGCAAAAATTCGAAACTTTTCGTTATTTTAAAACTCCACTCTTTTAACAACTGCACCTCGAGACTATCGATAAAATGATACTACGGCAGAGCGCGCTTTTAATTGATTCTGAGCAAGACCGACAAGGTGTACAGCACAAGTCGATGTTCAGGACTAACCGCCAGAATTTATCCTGTTGATATTTTTGCCCTCAGACAAATCGTTTGATATAGCCCCATTGCGCATGGAGCCGGATCACACCCGGTTGCCATACAAATACCCTAGGTACCGCGTAGTTCGATGAAAAGCTCCTATTGCTATTTTTCACCCATCGACAGGCTATTTCTTCAGTCCATCACTTCTGGTTGTTATTTAAATGCATGTTAGTGTAGGCATATGATGCGTGTCCGGCTAGATAAATTATTCATTCCCGTTTTGCATGATTTCATTTTTCAAATTGTGCGGACAAGGCAAAAGGTTGGTGCCATCGTCATAGGTATATGTATGTACCTCCAGTACCCATACCTCTATCTCGTTCCACCGTCAAGCCAAGCGGCAGGAACAATGGGAATATTTTCTGGTAGCCCAGGGAGAAATTAACATGAGTCCGCCGGAGTCGATTATCGCTTATCACTTATCAAGTGCGACTAACTTGATACATTCAAATGGTATTCATCTCCTATCGCGCCCAATTTATCTCAAGGTTTTCTCCACGAGGCACTTGTTAACAAGGCATCGCCTGGCGTTTCTTCTGTCCTTTCGATATCTCTGCTGTCAGGGGAGCTGTCTTGAAGGACGCTAGTGGAGATGTTTGGAGTGTCATCCTTAACAATGACGACTCTATTACTGGCCGCAGCAGAGGTCAATGGCTAAGTTTCAAATCTCCCTGACATTGTAAACAACAGACGGCTGCGAAGCACACCACCTTTCACTGGCATTTGTCACGACGACGGCGACGGACGGCGACGCTCTTTTTGTGGTGTTGCAATTTTTTCTTACGCGAGATGATAAATGAAATATACCGCCAAGGACAAGGGGCTATCTTGCGCTGTCACAAGGAATAATGCCGAACCAAGGAAAGCGACGTAATTGCTCTTAATGAGGCGAATCCGATAGGCTTAAGGCTTCCGTGGATGTGGCAGTAAAACCGCTGGAGTCGTATCGATTACCCAGACCAATAAATCGACCTGTAGCCCGGCTATGCGGTTGCTCATTTTTCACAACTCGAAGACTCTTGTACTTCTCGGCCGCAATTATTCGCCTGACGGTGGATAATTTGCATTTTGGACGTGTAGTCTGCTTTAAACAAAGTACACAAGTTACTCGCTCGGCTGCGGAGGTGTTGTGGTTGCATAACAGCAGGTGAGCACTTCTAACATTATTTTATTGTCACTAATCGCTCAGATACGTAATTGAATCGCGGCGAGACGTGCTCGACTAGATGGTATCACTTTCACAATTTGTCCGCAAAATATTGCACCGTGCGGTGATGTGTTGCGCGGTTTTCGAATTTAGTACGATCGTCTGCTGCGCATCTGTTTCAAGAACATATTATGAAAGTAATTCCCTGCTGGGATCAGATGCGGATTATGAATTGGTGAGAGTTGTTAGGCCTTAAGACGAATGTAATCATGAAATATTATTAGCCCTTCACTTCATTCGTTATTTGAAGGTGCCGTAACTATACACTCGTGGAGTAGACTCATACCCCAAATTTTCCACCTCAAACATTCGATGTTTTTGATATTTAAATATTTATTTGTTGGGATGTTAAAATACTGTTTTTGTATAGATTCTAGCAGTAGCAGATAGAGGTTCATAAAATGCATATCTTTTTCTATAATAATTGGAGTAAAGGAAGCTATGAGCTCTCGTTAAGCGGAGACGACTATTAAAATTAATGCAGCTCAAATGGGAGGGTGCCTATATTGCCAGATACAAGATCGTAGAAGAAAAGAAAGCAAATAGCACCTCCCTGCGCTTATATAGAGGGTACATGCCTAAGAGTTTCAATAAATTTAAGTAAGACTGACGTATACTCCAGAATATGTCGGACAAAAGCACAAGACTTTAAAACATATAAAGGAATCATGAAGCTTTTTAGACCAACGTCTTATAAAACCAAGAGATGAATTAGAATGGTTAATAATACTCATATAGTTTTTAAAACCTTGACGTCATCTGCATAAGCAAGAATATTGAAACGATTGATGAGTTGAAAAAAGTCATTTAGGAATAAAATGAAGAGCAGTGGACCAAGGTGGCTCCCTTGAGGTACACCTTATGTGACTTCAACTATGTTGGAGAAATGTGAGGAACATTTTTATCCTAAATGAGCTGTGGAAGAGGTAAGACCTAATCCACTTATCTTGACAATGAAGGGCGAGATTTTCAAATTTAAAAATTAATACTTATGCGAAAGTCAGAAGGTTTCCTAAAAGCTTTAGTAAAATCTGTGTAAACACAATCAACTTGGTTCCCGCTCTCGAGGCTATTTAAACAAAAACTTGACTACTATGGCTGAAGGGCACATTTAGGCCATGTTAGGCCTATTGTGGTAGTAGCTCTTTTAGGTGTTGTGTTCATAGCAACTGTGATCAGAAAACAAACTGTTCCAACAGAAACCCTTTATATGGATGGCTATCAAAGTAACGCTCCGTAAACACGGATGGGCCTCACAACCGCGATGTAGATCCATCCTCGGCTCCATTCCCCAGTTTTTATCAATGGCTTTTTTACAGAAGTATTGTGCCGTAATCGTGTTTTCTGCCGTTTATTCTCAATTGGGTGTTTAAGGTATATATGTAAACTATCCCACTCTCACAAATGCTAATTATATTAATTTTCAAGTGATATATTCCCCTCCGCCTCATTAATGAATAATTTAAAATTCAATATTATGTGGAATCACGAAAAAATTCCTTTTCTCAGAATTATATATCATTCATTATCCCCTCATTATGTGTGTACATATAGTATGTACATCAGGTCTGTAGTCAGTAATTGTTCACGTATTTTCGAAGCTGTGTCCTTAACATTTCGGCATTAGTATGGAGGAGTTCTATCCTATTAAAAAAATACGCTCCGCCTAATACCTTAAGGAACACCTTAAAAATAATTCACCTATTCATTCATCCAAAGAGTTTAAATCCAATTTAATTGAATATGAGAGGTCCAATTAGTTGGTTTCCAAAGATACCAACCTACGCACTTTCGCTAAATCTGAATTGAGAAAAATTTCTTCGTGCCAGATGTGGGATGCTTTGGGCAACTTCAGAAGCAAGTAAAATGCTTTATCCATATTTAAAATTTAATGAAGCTCGTATTTAAGGAGCAATTTATTTAAAATAGTTTTAACTAAATTAAATGTTTTTCCTAAGTGTATAGATGTTACTAATTTTTCTAGAAATGTCTGTAACTTGCAAATTGCAACGTGATGGAATTTACCAAAAAGATAATTCGGCTTGCAACTTAAGCACCCAAAAGTAAGCGCAAAGACGTTATCTACATATTTAGTCCGCAATTACGTACATTTAATTTTTTCACAATTTTCAAGGTTTCGGTAAAACATTTGTTATTAAATGATGCAAATCGATGTCTTAGAATAAATTGCAAATTTTTTTTTATTAAGCGCCTAATTCTGTGTACTTATTAAGGCGAGGCTATTCCCAACAGCTGCCACGACCTTCAACCCAATCGTTTTCTTCTGTTTCGTCAGTTGGAATTCAAATCTATTTAAGTTGCTGCCAGCCCCCGTACATTCCATTCAATTCCAGCTTCCGCAAATTTTGCGCTGCGAGAATATCTGTAAGTTACATATTTGTAAACACGAGCTGCGCTATTCCTTTCGAATCGAATTGAAATGGAAAATAAATGGGAATTGTGGCTGTCTAGAGAGTCCCTGGAGCTGAATTCCCCTGATGAATGCGCACCTAACATATTTTATCACCTTGTTATCGGTCGACCGCGCAAATTCAATTTTTGTTGTTTCCCCAACAATCCAATGAGTATATGTTTCTGGTCGACTAAACAAAATCTCGTTTGAGCTGATTGCAGCACTTTAGAGTGCATTCCCAGATGATCCCATAAGCCGCCCCGCCGTGTGTCGTCTATTGTTGGCCAGTTGTTAGCTGCAATTCACCCAAACCCCGGCCTCATTCAGCCGAGTGGTGCTAAATTGGAGGCCAGCGTCCCTTTTTGCGCGCACTTGATCCGAGTGGCCACTGGCTGCTGCAGTTGGGATTACCCTTTAAATGAGGTTTTGTTATGCTCGTAAATTCAATCCGGAATAGTTAAATTATTCAAATTGTCATCACACACCCCCGGAATGGGTGCTATGAGAAGTATGCCCACGTCCTCCTCAAATTAATTCTTGGGCTGCTCCACGGCTGGTACGGGCGAACAGAAGTGGCTGGCCATGGAGGCCTTTCTTTCTATGGGTATCGTATAGGCTGGCGAGCGAAACAGTAGCCCGGAGCGATCTCTTGAATTGAATTATCACGAACTCTGGCTTGATATGATTTAAGTTCGTACCCACCAAACATGGAGCACTGTGTGCCGTTCCTACTGGTTTTCTGATGTGGGCATTTTTACGGACCTCTTTGTTCAAACGGGCGATTCTGCTAATTGGACATTATGTGAGCTGAGGCTCAGTGAATTTTAGTAAAATATTGCGAGATCCCGCGTTTTTCCTTGTTTTGGCACGACAAAATTGAGGAAACGTTTATTGCGTTTTCCGGGAGGCTACATGTTTTTACCCAGCATAGGATCTTACATGATTAACAAAATAAGTGGACTTTATTGCGTCAAATGGATAAACTTAGTTAGTGTTAGATATCTCTGGTCGACAAGGATTTTGCCACTGAAATACAAATAGCTGACATCGATGTATTTCCTTTATGTAGATTACGAATCTGAAAATGAAACGGTGCCAAAAAGTGACAAAAATCCGCTTTTTGGTGATTTTCGTTAATTCATTAAAAAATTTTAAGTTGTTCCATAAATTTAATGTATAGCTCAAATAATAGGACAAACCTTAAATTATGACTATAAAATATAATAAAACTAAAAGCTCCACACATGTCTTTAGTAGAAAATATTTTCATATATGTACATGCGCCAAATGAAGCGTAACTTTCCATATTCCCTGCAAGGGAAAAGCATATGTTAACGAAAATTCAAGATTTAGAGAAATTTCTTCAATCTCTTGGGTCTACTGCATTTTTAGGAAATAGTTAATGCTTCAACATTTAATTTAAGGTATGTGTTGACGTTGTACGATACTTGATTTTTTTTAATATGGAAAAATGTTTTTTTTTCACTTTTTAACTCTAATTTTCTTGAAAATCTTACGTAATAGAAAATATTTCCTTCCAGGGATTAAATCTATGAACAAAATACTATCCAAATCATCTATCAATTCTTTTGTAGCTAAGTAGGCAACAACATATACAGGATGTATCAGTTAAGGCAAACCAAAATGATAGGGAACAAAAATCGTGTTACTGGAGGCAGGCGAACTTCAACCGTTTTCGAATTGCAGGGTGATGCATAAAATCGGGGTGGACATTACTATTATATTTTGTTTTTTCGTTTGATCTACGAACTACGGGCTTGAATTAAACCCCTTAAAATGCAAAACGTTTTCATTTTA
Source organism: Neoitamus cyanurus (assembly GCA_947538895.1). Classification (NCBI taxonomy): domain Eukaryota; kingdom Metazoa; phylum Arthropoda; class Insecta; order Diptera; family Asilidae; genus Neoitamus; species Neoitamus cyanurus. The sequence goes on along the minus strand of OX384544.1, from coordinate 14,780,333 downwards.
CAGGTTAAAAAATCCTGTCACGTTTCAATATTTGATCCAAAATTGTGTTGTAGATCGTCCTGTGATTATTCGCGATCTCGTTGTGCACTTTGATCGTAATATGGGTTGCACTCATCATATCGATTATATTATTTCAATAGTTTATATGATGTTAGGGTTTACTAAGAGGAACTCGAAGGATTTTCTTGATGTCTTCACTTTAAAATCCCTTTACTCCACATTGGTTCGTTCAATCCTGGAGTACGCTTCGGTCGTATGGTGTCCTTACACAGTCTTTCATTCCTCGCGTTTGGAGTCAATACATAAGTTCTTTACGAGGTTCGCGCTGAGGAAATTGAACTGGGAAATTTCAACTCCGTCGTACAGATCTCGATGCCTTCTTCTTGGCCTTGAAACTTTGGAAGTCAGCAGAACAATCACGGTGGTTCTGTTGATATGAGATATCTTAAACTATCGTATTATGTCTCCTGAACTTCTTACTTTGCTTAATATTTATACTCTTGGAACCTTTAAGGACTAGAGGTATTTTTCTGAAAATTTCAATGCACAGACCTTGCTTTGGTAGCAACAAACCGATTGCGCAATGTTCTAGATTTTTTAATGAGGTGAAGAGTATGGTAGACTGGGTACGGTTGTGCCACTTTTTATTTGATCGCCCATAATTTTGTTAGTATGCCAGTTAGCTAGCATAAAGGTGTTTTTTATAGTAAACTGTACATTTGGCTACTGTATAAATACTAAAATGTGTCCCTAAGTAGAATGGATTAACACATAGGAGACAATTTACAAAAAAGGAAAAAGTGGCACAACCGACCACACCCTGGGGTCGGTTGTGACAGTGCTTGGGGTCGGTAGTGACAAGGTTCAAAAATACACCAAAATGGTCCAAAATCACAATTTTTTTGTAAGTAATATCAAACATAGTAATATAATCGTCTTCAGGAAAAATTAAACATTTACGTAACAAAAGAAATAAAATCTGAGAACACTTCAATAGCTTGTAACTAATAAGGCACTGTAGCATCTACTTATTATAACAGTCTCCATATTAAAATCAGTCAAAACATTTAACTAAACATTTCTAATTATGCATTACGGTAAACAAAACAAATATTAATAAATGTTATATTAAAATCAGGAAAACAATCCTACACAGAAGACATGGCACAACCGTACCCAACACACTCCTTCACAAAAAACCAATCGCCATGACACTACACAATAATCTACGTAAAAAGTAATCACTGCTATTTAACTACTAATGTTTAACTTATAACGAGAAAAAACACTCTTTACTCTATCTGTACAAATATAGCAACAATTATTAAAAGAAATCATATAAAAATATTTACATTTAATAGTTAAAAAGTAATGTAAGCCTCTGCTACCGTTAATGTCGCGGGATGGCTGTCGCAATACTGTGAAACACGTGCAGGCGGGCACGCCGCTCCTATCTCCCCTTGCACCCTCCGCGATATTCCTAATAGTTTCGCTAATATGACGACTGGCACAACCGTATCCTGGCACAACCGTACTCAGTCTACCCTACAATGGTTATCCATGAACAGTCACTTTTCGTGAATCGGTTAGACTGTTTAATAAATTCTCATAATCATTCTTTCTTTTCTTATAAGTAGTTATTGTGAAGTACATATGTTAGTCTCTTTGTTGCGAGCCTGTGGAACAATGTTTGTAGGCGAAGTTGAAATAAATAACTCCTAATTAAAGCAGCGACATCAAACTTACGTCAAACAACTACTATATTAATGTGCTTTCCAAAATTGGTACCAATGTTGATCTACTTCTACCACCGCAGGTACAGTCACTTGTGAAACAAAAAATTCTCTAAAATTCCCCACATTTCACATTTTTCCAATTTTTCTCCGAAATTCATGTAATGTAATGAATTTCCCATCTTGTTGCCTTTCCATAGAGATACAACACGGATAGGTAGATCAATCAAATAGAATCAAACGTTTGTAATGTACTACCATTAGCTGTAAGTAGTTTTTAATTAGATAAGAAGCATTTTAAGTTTTTTTAAAAATTCTCACATCTTTAAAATTCCACAAAAAATGTTCTACGTATTTATTTGTTATTTGCAATTCAAGTTGTGACAACCTTCACCACCGCTTGAAATAATTTTTTTTATTTTTTAAATGAAACTCCTGTAAAGCCGTGTCTCACTTTGATATTATTAAGCTGCCACCGGTAATAAGAGGAAAAGGTATATGAACTAGTGACTGCATTATTGGTTTTTTGTAGCATCTTATGTGTAAGCAGCTTACAACCAATCAATTAATAATTCAACCTTCCAGTGAAGTATTTAAATCTCCTTTCATCATTTAAGATCCTTTAGAAAGAAAGATTTAATTGATTTTGTTTTTCCATAAAACGTTTCGACAAAATTTTATTTGAGCATCTGAAAGCTACTATACATTTGAGCCATCCGATCCGTCCTGTGATGTATGAAGAATTTAACTACAGAATGTTTTGAGGCGTCCTACTGCTTACTTCTACTTCTGCGACTATCTACAAATCACGCCCTTGAAGCCCCCGTCTAGGTTAAAGTGCTACGCCACAAAGTCTCAGTTACAAATCAAGGTCAATAAATCAGTCTCATGTTTTAATTTTGGAAATTCAACGACATAATAGGATTATGAGAACAATTCTAATTTATATGCTATGGGAACTGAATAATTACAATGAGCGGACTCGTTTCCCTGAAATACCTGCCCATAATCGTACCTGGAAGCTACGTCTTAATTGGGGATTATGGATCAAAGATCACTACGGGAAACCCTGATGGCAGGATTGTGTAAATTGATAGCTGCCAGACGTTATTTAGTGAGCCCTTCTGAGTCCCAATATGGTGCTAGTCATTGTGGCGTTAATTACCCCTTCTTTTTAAGATAATTTGCAGGGGAATTTCACTATGGGTAGTGTCAATAAAAATGCAAATTCAGATAAAATCGCTGCTGTGCTCAAAAGGGCCGCAGTCTGCCACATTGTTTAGATGAATAGAGTCACCTGTCTATGGCCCACGTGACCCAGCAGGGCGCAAAGCTCATGAAAAGTACATAATATCAGTAGAGATGGCTTCATTATTAAAATTCGCTTAATAACGAAAATTGGGGCCCTGCAAAGGTCCCATCGTCGACTTGTGGGTTACGTTGCCGATTCAACAGTGTCGAAAGGGGGAAGTGCGGGCGGATTTCGGACAGTGCGATATTGCATTGGAAAACCCTGTGGGTCTCAGCGCTCAGCACTGAATTGACTTCATGTAGGTGTGGAAACTATTACCAATTAAAGAGCCCACCGAACACAAGAGTCGTAGACCTTCTCTTAGCCCGCGGCGGGCGGCAGTGTCATGTTGTGTGGCGGTGTTGGGTTTTCCTTCGAGTGTGCCATTCATTAATTTTATTTATTGTGGTTGCCCGTTTCCTAGAGAACTGTCAATTGGAAAATCTACTAGCCAGCCCGAGACGGAAGATTTGTGGCGAAAGGAGGTGATTTTATCTTTCGTCTGATCTCTGGTTTTGCACAAGTAAGCTTGAAATATGTAGACATTAATCTTGGAGGTGGAAAGTTGCCCGGGGTCTGGATTAGAAAGAAGTAAGCTTAGCGTGAAATTAATTCATGGACTTTGGCGAGTAAATTCTCAAGCTAGCATTATACTTTTTTTACTTTAGGTTTGTGTACAATATTTTGAATTTTGAAAGGACCCAATTGTGCATTTACCACGGGCGACGGGCATAGCCAGGGTTTTGTCCAGGGAAGGCCTAAACAACTCATATCAGTCAAATAGTGAAACATACATATATTTATTAGACATCCCGTTTAAAACAAACCTTCGTCCTGGCTAAATATTTTTAATTAATTTCATCAAATTCCTTCTTACGAGCTTTAATTTCATCAGATCAAACTTTTGCACACACCTTTGGTTCTGAAGACCATATAATATAGTATATTCAATTTTATGGTACGTCCAATATAGCGATCACTACAAAATGGCGAATTACCTTTTCCTCCCAACATGGGTGTCAAATGAAACGGTATGACGAGTAGAATACAATAAGCTGTATAAGATCGCGGATTAACATTATCTTTACATCCCCCTTGATATGGGTATGTATGGTATGGTATATATGGTAAATGAAAGGGTTTGATATTCTTTTTTGGTTAGAAAATAAAAATTTAAGTTGCAATCATAGTTTTCATAAGCTGTAATTTTCTCGCAACATAAACCAAATAAATTTAATTATGGTACACGGATCAAAGACTTGTTTCGCAATTTAGAGTTTCCTTTAACAAAAGCTTAAAAAATCAAGCCCAAAATTATTTTTCTTAAGGAGTTACGCCTACTATGTGTGGTAAATTTGAATAAATTGATTTATTTTGTTTCATTTTCGGAAAGTATAAACTAGAGCTGAAAATAATCGAATAGTTGAACAGGATGTTTTGAGTGCTTCGATCTATTCAGATATTATAGTTCTAAGGAAACAAAATTTCTTATAATATTATACAAGGACCGTAACGGTGTGCTTTTTCAAATTAAAATCAGTTGCGAAATGTTATTTCTTGATTTTTATTTTAGAAAACACAAAATAATATCTTTCAAATAAAATTCAGACAATTATTTTCGGGGTAACGTTACATGTTATGTGAAATGTAATATGACACGTGGCATAATTTTTTTTATTGCACGTTGTAGAGCAGGTCCAAGATGCCCGGTCGGGTGCGCAGAGTTACAGAAAGCTTGAAAACGGGTGAAAAATAAATTTTGAGGCCTGGCTCATAATTCGAGCGGACACAATATTTGAGTTCAGCGATACATTGGATGAAACCAATTCTCGGATATATGTAGGTTCAAAAAAAGGCCATGTGTAGCTTTGAGAAGTGATTAATGATATTGGTTAATAAAAAATGTGAATCTAATTCAATTCATAGCCCAACTCAAACATTGACTCCCCTCGAATTATGAGCCACGTCTTCAAATTAATTTTTCACCCATTTCCAGGCTTCCTAGAGCTCCAGTTTGCATTGTTGCAACCACCTAGGCTCACAATTTTTTGGGTGAATAATTCTTGGTAATTTATTTTGAGTATATGCAGAACCATCCAATAGTGTCTTAAATGTTTTTAATAGAGAGTCAGCAATTTTAAAATTAACCATTCAGTTTAGCAAGCCTTGTTTAGTGATGTTTCAATATTTAATAATAAGGTAAGTGATACAAATAAGGCCTACCTAATTTGAAACACTTATATCTTGATAAATTATTCAAAAAAGGTGATAAATAAAAGCAAGGCATTATTCTTTGGTTTATATATTTTAAGTAATTAAGAAAACATATTGCAATCCTTTATCAAAAATCACTCAAAAAGAGGTAATTCTGGAACCTTGGCCTTAGGCCTTTTTAAAACATAGTGATTGAACAAAGCCTATATTCTTAAATTATAGGAATATTGTTATTAGAATATTAATTTTATAAAAATATATATTTTTCAGCCTTTTATCAAGTGTTTCCATTAGATCCTTGAACAACTTTCTAAGTTATTTTACTAAATATTATGCTTTAATTGCTAGTCAGACTTGAAGTCGCATATTAACAAGAAATAAAGAATAATATAAAAAAAAACGTATCCAAATAAACAAAAATTAGAAAATTAACATATCTTCTCAAAAATAATATTAAATATTGAAAAATAAAATTATTTCGACAGGCCTTAATTAAACAAGGTAACTAAATAAGGCCTTGGAACTTAATAAGTCCCATAATTTGCTTAGGAACATTAATCAGTCTTGCTGATAATAAGTAAGTACTAGTAGAGGTAACTATAAAATTAATTTTCCTGACAATTAGGACATACAAATGCGTCTAGATCACTTTTTGTCAAGCCGACGCAATCCTCGTGGTACCACTTATAACACTCCACGCATTGTCTCATATCTGCAATCCTCTCCTCTTTACATGCAAGACAGTACCACCGTTCTCTATCTATAGTTGATTTTGGTTTAATCAAACGTTTCTTGTTTTGCTTGTCGGTTTTTTTGTACTTTTCTTTATAGGTTTCTTTCCTTTCTTTGTGTTATTCGCTTTTCTACGTCGACGGTTATAAACATAATAAACAACAGAATTCCTATTAAGGCCTAGGGTCAGCAAATAAGGCCTATTTTAAAAGTAGGCTTTATTTAGTACATTGTACTTCATAAATGTTATAAACAGTATTTAATTCGCATATTCTAAAAATTACAATTTAAAGTCATAGTTACCTTTTTGATGAGTTATATTGTGATCCGTATACATTACTTGAAAGAAAACTTCAAATAATAACGTATTAAAATTCGATAGAAATTACGACAAATTAATAACGCGCAATCAAAACGACCGTCCGTCACAAACGACCGGCCACGAGTGTCGCTGTGAGCGCGAGAGGGCCTCTATCGCACTTTTTGCCGAGCCGTGGGGCTGTCGTCTATGCGTGTGTGAAGTATTTTTGATGTGAATATATTTTAACCGACTTTTCCGCACTACAGGCCTTATTTGAGCATAGGCTTTATTTGTATCATGTACCTTATTTAAATCACGTTTAAAGCGACTATAAAAAGAAATCATCACGTTATCGTTCAAATTACCAATAAGTATTGAAGATCCACTTTGGAAAAATATTTTTATCACTAAATACTTTGCATTAGAGGTATAACATTATCACAAATCGCGGAAATCTTTGTCAATTATTCAATTAAATTACGAATTGAAATATATTTTAATATGGTACTCGTATACATGCAGTTATGCTTCGGCATTTGCATCTCAAAAGGCCATGGACCATATCCACTTAAGGTTCTGTGAGACATTTAGGCGACGTCAACGGCTGTTCACATTAACAAGCATAACGCTAGCCTTCGACCATAATTGGAATAAATTGGCTGCTGAAATTGGAAATTCACAAGAAGTTATTTTACAGTGAAACATTTGCCGCATCATAGCTCCCACTTTCAATGACGTGCAACAGCACAATGTCCAAATGCACTCGTAACTCTACGGCCCCGCCCGCCAAAGCATAAGCCCATTGCTTGTTAGCATACATCAACACCTGCTTGAGACACTGCTCCAGCCTTTGCAACACTTGAACAAGAATTAATTAATATTGACAAAAGCCCAACCCTAAAAATGACTTCCGCCGCCAACGCGAGATCTTGCACGCCACGATATCTGGCTTTCAACGACTGCCATTGTTTCGGCCTAAATACGACGGCACTTCCTGTCGTCGATACATCAAAACTTATGCAAAATAGAAATCTGACCAAAGCTAATATTTGCCGAGCCCTCGATCGCCTCGAACGGAACCTACTTGCATTCAGGCGATATTATTGGGCAAATTCCCGGCATGGAGAAGAAAATTTCGCGTGCAGCCAACCGCACACCTCCAGTGCAACAACGGCGTGATCTCAATCTTATCAGAGGCGCGCACCGACGCTCGTTATCTATCGCGAGAAAGATCTCTTAAGAAAAGCTCGCCTCCTCATTTGTATCTGAGGCTAGCGCATATCTGGAGCACAATTAACAGCTGATTTAATTTAATTTGGCCCCTCTCTACATATATGTATGTGCTGAAGTTGCGGTGGAAAGATTAGAAGATCGTGTGCTCACGGCCCGATCGCAGCCACAAGGAGCCGCGGCGCGGCGCACGCGCGTAGGACGAATATGATCAAGCCACGGAGGAATCACCACAGAACTGCTTTTATTATTAACACTCATACAGCGGCGCAGCCAGAAGACGTTTGTAGCGCTCTGGCTGCTGCTGCTGGAGCGACAGATATCACTTGTTGGTGCTCTTGTATAATGTGATCTTACCTTGATGGGAAAGATCCACACAAGAAAAAAAATCTCGGCGCTTTTTTGTTTGTCCGCTTGTTTTTTAATAGAGCCGTGCGCTGCGACTCGAAGTGGTCTGAAGATGTCGCTCTAGTAGGCTAGTTGTCTTTAGTTCGCCAAACGGAAAAAAGATTTTTAGATTTAGTCAATCGTTGCATAGCTAGGCGTTCGGTTCGGCGAAGTTACGCCTTTAATTGGTCGCGATAGAAAATGTAGAGCACTCCAATTGGCTCCAGCTTCCCGTGTACGCTGTGGATAGTGGTTGTGCTGAATTTGAAAAATATATTATAAATAAATTTTTAGTGTGAACGATTTTTTTTAAGAGTGATCTTGTGAGAAAATTTTTTGTTACAACAGAACCCGAATATTAACGGTCGCTAATGTGAGAACCAAACCTCGCACTCACAAGGTGGTTTTAATTGCAAGGTAACATCCAATTTGTGGCACCTAATTAACTCATAGAATCCTATATAATTGCGATTGAAATCTGAAGGGATTAAAAATCTTAAGCTGGTGTGAAGTAACACCTCACGATCAAGGTATTAAAAGGTTATCGTCGTGCCTGCCGTTCTTAAACCAGTATATCCTTCTTTCACGTCATCTCTTCACGTTTATTCTGATACCGCACTCATTTCTTGGTACTCACTCCATCAGCGTCTTGAGTAGTTGCCCTGATCACTTACTCGTTTTTGTCGCCGATCGTTCGGTTGTTTTTGCAATCGAGTGGTATCACCATCACAATACCATATGAGGCTTAGAATCTCGTTTTTACCAAGTTCACGATACTATTTCGCATTTTTGGTACTCTCTATGGAATTTCAGAATTGCAAACTGTATCAAACTGATCGCAAGATCGTGTTTTGATCACCGCTTAACGGTTTTATCTTGATGTTGATCATTCCGATAAGATTGCTACTGATGTTCGGTGTGCAGAGTGTTTGTCTGGTAGCTGCTGTTTTTGTTTTTCTGCTCCAACAGCCTGTTTCTCGGGAGTATTTAGGAAGGAGTAACTTTTTTTTAGTGAAATAATAGAGGTGTAGACTAATCGTACAGGAAGTGTGACGCCTGATCGATTTTATCTTTGAATATTCATAAAGTGACAAATTGACAGGCTATTTACTTTGTAATTAGGAAATTACTTCGGCCGTAGTAAAGTGAGACTGAAACCACTTGGCTAGTGAGATTGAACCGATATTGCTAATTATGGGGGAAAGTAATGAGGTGGATTTGAGGAGGTTTAAATGTGGAAATTTTATGATGAGATATTAATTATTGTTATAAGAAGTGATTGGTCTATCTTGTTTGCTGCTTAGGGATCTCGTTAAGACTATTTGAGATCGGTTGATGAACAGTAGCTCAATTTTTCTCGTACTTTCTTCAATTATGAAAACTGGAGAGTAATATACAGTAAATGGAAAAATAATTTGAAATAATTAATAATGTGAGAAACTCGTAATATGTAATTTTCTAAATCATAATTTTTCATTGTAATGAAATGTTTTAAAAAATACGGAAAATTACCACAACGAAACGATAACCATGAACGCAATACCAAAAGACTATTTTTTGCTTAGATTTGTGCCTCAACTTAACTGTGTCTAATTAAGCCAAATATGTATAGAGAACTGGTTTTCGAGATTTTTAAGAATAATCAAGGTTATTGCGGCCAGATAAATTTACAATTTTTGGGAACTGATCTGTTTAGCGATACTGTTGCGCTCTTCCCCTCTATACTTGCCAGGATTTCAATTTTTGCGGGTTAAGCGTGTCGTCCGGGTACCCAGCAGGTGCCTTTCGGAAGCAACGCGACCTATAAGACCTATTGTGCTAATGCCTACTATTCTAAAAAACTCCTTCCACATCAAAACACTTGAAGTGGGCAATAGCTTCTGGGGAGCCGTTTGTGAAACACCCATCGGCGGCGCCATGATGGGCGCTCCAAAGTGTGCCAGCCTTTGGTGACCTAAGGGTAGAGGATTGTCTTTTGCAATGGTCTGTACTGAGGGTTTCCTCAAGGTGTTGGCGTTTTATCGACGCTCCCTCAAGCTATTATACCTCAAAACTAAAGCTTTAGGAACCCTCAATGACTGCACTTTAATTATCAAAGACCTACTATCTAAAAAGCTAATATCTTACTAAAAAATTGAAAAAAAAAATAAAGCTTCCTCGAAACTTAGTCCAAATTTTGCAGATTTTCCTATTCTACTTAGCCTCCGGACAATAAAGCGTGATATTATGTAACCTAAAGCCTTCCTCGGAAAATACTCTAAATGCAGATGACAACTGCATCAAATCTGTTCTCGAGTTCCGAACTGTTATATGTTATATGACAACCTGTCTAATTGAAATCTAAACTGTGCTCACCAAAATATTTATACGCAAAACATTTAGAAATGCAATTCCAATGAGATATCACATCATTATATAAAATCAATTACTTTTCTGTTTATTTGCTCATTTTCGATAACAAATGAAATAAACGAGGAAAAAGAACTTTCGTTTCGGTATTCTATCAAGCTTCTCAAACTTAGTCAATTTTTCTATATTGTATATGAAAAAAAGTTTCTGAGACCACTTCATCCAACGATTGAGATAAAATACACTTCGCAGACCAGAAGGCAAAGCCAGAAATCAATCTTGGTGACTTCTTCAGTTCAGAAAATGTTATGAGCCGTATTTTCGTATTTCATTAATAACTTTCTTAATTGAAATTGAACTTTTTCTACAGCAGGTCACACTTTTACTAAACGAATTTAATTTCCTCTGAAGTATATCTATAATTTCTCAAGAGCAAGAACATAATAATTTTATGAATTAAAAAATCAGTGAAAACATCACTGCGTATATGTGCGTTTACTGGATTCTGTATTGAAACACCAGCTCAAAATTACTTTTTATTTTATTATTATGTTATCATTAGCTGAAAATCTTCATCGTCCCAGAAATATACCCAAAAACTATTTCTTGTGCAATTTCAACCAAATTTTTGAATTGTAAAAATAATCTAGGAACTGACAATTGTAGAGGGGAGGCCGGCAAAAATTTAACAGCCTATACTTGGGAAAAGTATCAAATTTCCTGAACTAAATACTATAAATGGATATTTGCTAATATCTGCGACAAAAAGCAAATGGCATGTCCTCATCACCCTCTATTTCTGTTCACTTAAAATCTTTTTAGAATCTCAACAGAACTCATCCATTGCTTAATAGGGCATTGTACGTAAACCCACATATTTCCAAAAATGTCAATTAGAAAGATATTACGTAATCTCAGTCAAACTTGCAAAATGCCAACAACAAAAAGCCCGCTCAGAGGTGTTTCGAAATTTTGAATAGGAATCTTGCTTTTTGCATAATTTACGAAAAAAAAGTATGCTGACCAAAGCATTCATAAATTTTAATTATTGTCATTTTTGCACTTTGTATAAGAAAAAATTTTTTTCAACGGATTGGCTCGGACATAAAACCAGCTGTGTCAGCAGAAATGGTCGTTTTGCTTTGATATGTATGCTAATTCTAATCTATTGCTTCAATAAGCATTGATGAACATAATAAAGTCATTGGCAATAACTGTCGTGGTATATCCATACCAGATATCTGATATAATTTACTACATGTGAGCAGCTTCCAGGCGTTCACAAAAGGCATCTGAATACGAAATTGGCGGGTTTTTGTTTTTTGTAGGAGTTGTATTAGAACAGAACGCGTCAGACGCTTTATATTTACATACATTCAAATTTATTGTATCTCTGCTTTAAATTGATTCAGTGAATAAATTTGCCTTTATGCACAGCATGCGGGCTAGTTCACCTATTCGTTACCTGCTGACCCGACAAGCCGTACTCCATCAAAGTGATCAGTTTAATTTACAAAACAATTAAGCTACTTCTGACTGCTTAATTAAGTCGCAATTTGTATTGTTGGGCAAACGCAGTCGGCTCGATGGCCATTTGTCCCTGCATCCCATTTCCATTTCGATATCCATGTGACCAAATCTGTGCAGAAAATTGCCAGATTCCTTTCCTGCTCATGTTGCGTCTTTTTCGCCACCGATTACGAATGACGGAATCCCAGTTATCCAACTCCTCTCGGTGGTATAACATCCCAGCGGTAGTGCGACCGCTTTGCCCCACGTTATATTGATCTTTTGTGCAGGTCTTGCCGAACAAATTGAATGCAATTTACATCGGGAGTGCATGATCTTTTTCATCCTGACATGACTGCAGAGTATTCCTCTGGCCGGGCTATCTTTTGCGCCAGGGCACTCTTTTTTGCCTCCTGCTTGTTGCCGAAGAATGCAAATTTTCATTGGACATGGGAAATGCCCCGTCCCAGAGATTTATTGTAATTTTTTTCCTTTTACCTTTAAATGCTCCGCAATCGATGCTATCGATGGAGGCATTTTACTTCGGAATTTCTCTGGCGATTTTCTGATATTTTGATTCTCGAGATTAAAACAGTCATCAACTATGCGGCTACCGGGTGCTGCCACTCGACCGCGGCAGATAGACTAATCGATTAAGAGATACATAAATGTTCGATTGAGTGGAAGGCTAGAAAAACGATCTCTTGGAGCGATTTAGGTGTAATCCATCTCGGAGTCCTATAGAAGGGCGTTCGAGTATTTTTAATTCTATTTGCTTCAAATGAACAGGCACCTCAAAGAAGAGATGGTAATCTCCACAAAGGTTGATTTGGCATGACACAAAATTCCATAGTCTTGCGAAATTGACTTCTATGCTTCGATGGGCTGATGCGATGTGTATCTAACACTTGCTGCTGTTTGCCACCTGTGTGCGAAGTGTTTACCTAAGCGGTTTCAGCCACCATTTCAATTCGCTTGCAAGGGAAATATTTGTTTTAGCACAATCCAAATTTAGCAGCAAATTGTAAGATTTTAATACGATATAAACACAGGAGAACATGTTTAGGAAATTTATTGGATTATGCTTTAGAAAAGAGAATACAATTTACGCTGTTCGGGATATATTTAGTAGATTGAAAATACAGACAAGATAAAATGATATCTCAGCAGAAATTATTTATATGACTGTATTTCATGCGCCCGTGATAATGCCATGTATTTTTAGATTTCCAATTATCTTTTTAAGGCTTCGTGCCTAAAAGGTACAAAGAACGCTTATGGTGAGATTTCGGGGTCTGTCTGTCTGTATGCATCTCAGCTCCCTTTTTTCCCAGTGACAACTATTGCTATTGACCTGACATTTGCTTGCATCTATACCTGGGTGGTTTTGATAAATATTTTTATTGAAATTAAAAACAAAAAATATTAAGAGCTCTAATGTTTTTTTTATATGTATTTAAGGTAAAGGTACCTGTAGTGGACACTATTAGAAATGTTTGTTATTTGTTCACATAGCTCAGGTTAAGTTCACTTTATGAAAAATTTATGATTAGTAGTCGCTGCACAAATTATTCCTCTATTATATTTATATTACGACAAGTATTCATTCCTGATGGCGGTTGTAAACTTTTATATTTTTTGTTTCTAAAAATAAAATTTGATTGAATAGTGGACACCCAGCGAAAACAAACAATTGAGTAGTTGACATCCAATTGTTCCAGTAGTTGACATAGGGAAAAAACCACTTAATGAACTTGGCTTAGTAAGTTCACAAAAAAAATTTATTTAATAATAAGAGTTATTTCCACAAAAAATTTGACTTGGTTTGGTAACCGAATACACGTATCTGGTTGTGCTGGTTGTCACATCGCATCTCACATAACACGTAACGTGACTATGTTGTGGAGTAAGTATTCCCGAAAATCATTTTCTGATATCTATTTTAAAGACAAAGGAACACTGAGTTATAAATGCATATATGCTTTTAAACGACTTGCAGTGGAAGAATTTAATCGTTAATAACAATTAAAAATTGAAAAAATTAATTGCTATTGACGATTGAATTAAGTGATTTAATTAATCTTTTAGTTCAACTTAATTAATTGCAATTGATTTTAATTTAATCCAGGTGATTATTTGATTGAAAAATTAGTTGATTGATGCCCCACACTGAGCACAGCACATCCTCTACAGCCGCATCTATAGCCTCTACTGTATAGCAGTTGACACTTAATAATTTTAAAGTCCATGTCAGCTACAAAATAACAGACAAGTTCAAGTTTCAATAGTTGACACAGGATGGGGAGGGGGTTCTTTGTTAAGAAATGTGAGGTTTAACAAAAGCAGGCATATCTGGCAGATATTTTTTTTTTTATATTAGGCGGCGAGTTGACACCAATATTAAGACTTTTAATTTTGTTTTACCACTTTTACATCAGGTTTTATAACTTCAAAGAATCTATATCATTTCATGTTCAGTTGTTTTCTAATTTGCACGAGTTACGATATTTTGGCAAATGCATTGCAGTGGTTTTGAAAAACAACAAAATATGGTTTGAACCATGAATTTTCAGTTTTCATTGCTTTCTGGTTTTAATTATCGAATAACAAAATCGAATATATTACAAATCCAAACAACTTCGAAAGAGGTACCATTAAAGAGATATTTACTGCAATTGCTTGACGGTGAAATAAACCAAAAATTTAAGTCTAATCCTTTTCCGAACATACGCCACTTTGTTCGACATGATTTATCTTTATATCTTTTATACTTTAACGACAAATTGTCGCTTCAACACTATTTTAACTATTTTAAATAAATTACAAATATTTTAGGCAATAAATTTCCCAGAAGTTTCATTATACAATCCGCAGCACTGTAAGAGACCCAAAATATTTACCAATTATTTTTAAAATTTACAAACACCCCGTGCCGTAAGTCATTCATCTTCAGTAACTCTCCCATTCATTATTATGAATTTTCACGTAAATTAAAATTACACGTTTTCAACAAGGTGCGGTGCGATAACAAGTTTATCTATTTACGCGACCAGCAAGTTCAAATGACAGAAAGCCAGCGCCACTAAGTAATTTCCATCGACACCTCAGAATTCATTTAAAAATTGATTGGTTAGCCACCATTAACCCCGGTTGCATCGTTTCAGCGCAATTCAAGTGGCAGGTGGCTGAGACATTAATTTGATTCATCAATTACCGGCTAGACGAACGATCCAGACGCTCATAGGCCAACCGACCATAAATTAAACTACAAAGAGATTTATCTGTCGATCAAGTGATCGTGAAAAGCGATCGCCGTACACCATCTGCTCAGGTGGGCTAATTTTGGAGAGTTTTGTTAATAAAAGCGTCAGTCAGTGCAATTGGATGTTTGATTACATTGAGATCAGAGCTATCGATCATCTGATCTTAAAGATGATGACAACCAGCAAATGATCATCAAAGATCAGCAGTGGCTGAGGGATTGGTTTCTGTTCGAGACCACAGACAAGATGGGCAAATGTTTTCCAATTATGGTTTGAAATTGTGCTTACCGATCACTTAATGAGCCATTTTTTACGAATCTTAACCGCGCCAAAAGGCCTGTGGGTTTGCATAGGTTATGCAGGCCACGCCAGAAGGCGATACACAGCGACGGTAGGTTTTCTGGTTTTGAAGCCACAAACTGGCGCTTTTATACAAACCGGCAGTGATCGTACGTAGGCGTTAAAAACTCAGGTCCTCGGCAGTGCTGCTATTCATTTTCTCCTCCACTAACCGTCGCATATTCACCGCCGCCGCCGACAACGTTTTCAGCTTTGATTGTTGTCTTCGGTGGGCATTTCTTGACGTTTCTGGCTGATCTTAGGTGAGTCAAGGTGTTACGATCTGTGCACATATACGGCGTGAGTCAGTCTGATTTGAACTTACTGCGACTCGGTTCGAGGATTAATTTTATTCCAAGTGGTGACGATAAAGTCCGTTCGGTTCTGTGTGCCGAGTACCACTAGTTGTCGTCTCAATTTGCTCTATCGGCGGTTGGTGCAATTATCGAAGACTGCTTCCTTTCGACTATGTGAAGTGCTCAAGAATCTGGAGGCGCACAACATTGCTACACTTCGCGCATAAATATATTTTGAATAGTGCAACAGTTGAGCGTGAAATTTTAATTAGTGTCGCTATTTATCCTAACCGATGAGTTTGTTTGTGCACAGACCCTTTAAACCCACGATCCGTTATACACTGGAGCAGATCACTGCTAACACCCTCAAGTAAGGAATTAGGTAAATATTGATACGTCAAGTAATTTGATTTCTTAATAAAAACGTCACACAGCCAACACTAATGCCATAACGTTCGACAGCTTGTCAAGCATCTTGAGAGATTAATTTTTTTGTTTGACTATTCATATATGTACGTATGATCTGGTAGCTGATTCCCTTTAACCCGTCAACCTTCGCAAGACAACTTGTCGATCAATCACTGGCTAATTCCCAGACTGTAATTGTTTTATCCCGTGAAGAATGTGATCTTATGATGATGATGAAGTGAAAAGGTCACCGAGTCATTTCGGTAGCATATAAGCCCTGATCGACTGGGTGATGAGACCAGGCTGGGGGTTTCTGATAACACGGCCCCCTGCAGATCGGAATATTAACGTATTTAAGTGGGGCCAGTTCAAGTGCTTCTTGCCCAGTTGCGGTAACAAAACATCTTTTGAGATCCGAATTGATGCAATGAAAAGCACTTAAATGTGTGAAAATCAAAATATTATTGTCGGCATCTTTTGGCGGTGAACCCTAAATTGAACGTTAGTAGACTTTGACTGAAGCATCGTAAAGCGTTCATACAATTGATGACTATAAAATGCGGTAGTGCGTTAGAAGGTGTTTCTGTCTGGTTCAACCTGTTTTATGAACATGTTCTTTGTAAATATTTCTTTTTCGGCTCTTTACGGCTACAAGGAAATCGAAATAATTCAAAATTTGATTGCCTTTTATGATATGGAGTTTAGCTATCCATTAAGGATATCAAGCAGGATCTTTGTTCAAATATAGAAGAAGCGGTAGGTTCTTTTAATTCGATACCTATACAAATATTAGTTTCTTTGTTTGTTTACTTAATTGTTGAAATTTGAGTTGCGTTTGAAGAAGGTGTGAAAAAGAAGAACTACACACTATTATTTATTTTAGTGAAGAGAAAGTTACAGTATTGTTTAGCGAACTTTTTTCTTTTTCTAAATCAATACAAATAAAATCTCTATTCATGTTTCGGAGCATCTTACAACTGGCTGGCAAATTTTCATATTAGTCTTCTTATAGTTTTTTTTTTTCGAAACCACCACTACATTTTTGCTATTTCTGTCCATATCGTCAAACTCTATCAATCTATCTTCAACTCTTGCAACAAGGTGTCCAAGGAAAAGTATTTTTATTCTCAATTATCTTGCGAAGTGTTCTTTTTAATTGTGTCGTAAATGTTTGTTTTGTCGGTATTAGTAAAAGTAGCCATCGAACAACGAGCAGTGATTATATTTTGAGTAAAAGGAAATCACTCCAATTTTTGCAGATGCAGAAATTTTATGGTAATTGCATTCTGTCCCGTGCAGGGGCTTTAAAGTGCCACAAGGGATTTAAGAAGGGAAGAGACAACTTGGAAGAAAACGTTAATGTTGGTGTGTCGACATTTGCTCGAACTGAACGATTTAAGGGGTTACACCTAGTCGTAAAGTTGGAAAAATCGAAAGCGTTCATAGGTAGACACATCTCAGCGGCTGGCGGCAGTCATCTGCTGTTTCTTAGAAAGCAATTCCAATGTCATTTTTGTGCGAGTGCCTAATTTAGGTACTAATATACAGGGTGGCTTTGCATATTTCCTGCCAAAATGAGTGGTATGATAGATCTTACCTAGCCTAAAAAATAGTATTTTACAGGGGGGATCTCAACTGTTTTCGAGTTACAGGGTGCTTCATAAATTCGGTATGCACATCTTTCATTTATTTTTATCTTTTGAACTACTCAACTCAACTCGTCATCGAACTTTCGTCACAAAACTACTATATTAATATGTTCTTTCAAAAATCTCAACAGTATTGATCTACCTTTACCAGGTACAGTCACTTTCGAAAGTGAAAAAATTTTCTGACATTTTCTATAATAAAAATTTCCCACATTTTCTCCAAAATTCGGTAACAATCGAATGACTTTTCTAATGCGTTTTGAAACAGCTATTGCTTCAGTCGTTATTGTGTACAAATTTCAAAAACGTTCTGTTACTGGACTTTTGAAATTGGTGACCAGGATTAATCAATAACACAGGCCCAAGCTTTTCGTTATATTTTTCGGGGTGCTGATTAAGAATCTGAAGTCATGTGTATGGACAAATTTTCGACCAGAGATCGAAATTGGTCGAAAATCATGATAAATCGAGATTTGGGATACACATATGTATATTTCCAGGATTTCAATCCGAAAAATATTGGGTGACATGGAAATAACATTTTTGATAGAGTTCAGTTTCAACCACACGATCATACGAAATTTCCCAAATTGAGCTTTCGAGTCTTTCTTATTAATTTTTGTGTGGAACCCTACAAATTTTGGTGATTGTTAAAATTAACTACGTTACTTTCGATTTGCCAATTAAGGAATTTTTCCCTTTACAAATATTTTCATAAATACCAATTTGTCGTCAACTATTTGCAAAAGGAAGACTTTCACCATTTTGCCAACTAAACTAAAAAGAAAATACTTACCCAGTATATATTTTGTAGAAGGCAAATTGCAGACTGTAGATATTTTGTAAAAATAAAATATTCAGTCATTTTTAATTTTAATTAATATATGCATATGTACATATGTGTGTGTGTAATCTGTTACTATGAACAAACCAAAAATTCTTTGTTTCCCCACATTTTATCTTCCAGTTGATTTCAACGGCTAGATACCTACATATGCTAAATTTTGTGAATTTTTTTCCTCTGGGTTTTCGCGGCATGTACCCAAAGGCAAAGTTTCTCGGAATGACCTGCTTTATGACATCCTTTATGAAACCGTTAATCTTAGCAATCACCCAAATTTTAAATATTTTAATAGTTAGATGAATCTGCTGGAAGTTAATATTCCTATAGTAATAATAATATGAATGTTGACAACCATCGGATTTTTTCAGACAAATTTAAATAAAGGCACACAATTTTTAAATGATCAAAAGTACTCTTAAAATTATCGAATCTCCAAGAATCAAATACGTACGCCAAAAGTCGCATATGTAGTCACTAACCCAGCCAACAACATAGTGCATTGTGTAAAGATGATTTTTTTTTTGTTCAAGCGTTCTAAATAACTGAATTCTGTCTTATCCCACCCAAACATCTGTCGGCTTTATGTCTAACAGCAGAAAAGCATTCCAAACAAATTCATCTATTTGTTCACAGAAGAGAGCGTTGGAGGAGGAGGAGTACATGATGCATGTAGGTGCATTCCCCCGCACTAAACAATTCATAATGTTTAAAAGAACAAACTGCCGTCAGATCACGAAATCAATTTTTCATTAATTAAAAACCTCTTAAGGCCGATCCGCGATCTGGAAATGCAATCACAAGACAAACTAATGCCCCCACCGCGGCGTGGTTTTCGAGCATCCTCCAAATTTCGAGTCCCTCTCCTTAACTAAATAAAAAAAGTGAGAAAAACGAAGCAAGTCAATGGCATCCGAAAAAAAATCCGTCCGAGCGACGCAATGTCGTAAAAATGAAAAGAAGCGAAAAATCGCGTGGGCATACCCCTTTTAATAGATCAGCGTTAGTGCTCGGGCAAACTGCTTTTAAAGTCACCATAAACATGCAACTCTCGTTTGAGGCGACTTTCGAAAGCCGGCCTGGAAAAATCAGAACTCTCCGCGCCGGCCGCGGCGTTAAAGTGGCGAGGCCGCGTGGAAGCAAAAGTTTTACTTGTGATTTGTGATTTAGAGGTGACTGCGACCGGGGACTATCGATGCCCATCGGGGAACTCGGATCCGGGAAGGGACTCACCTGTTGATTTTTTTCCGTATTTTTAGAACCGAATTAGCTATAAAGTATGCCTCTCTTCTAAATCAATGCTCGGAAATTCGAACCCTTCCTCGACGGAAGGCTGAGAAGGGGCGAAATTTAATCCCTTATTAATGGGTCTCTTGGTGCGCCGCACCTTTGGACAGCTTAAATTGTGTGTTTCCGGACGAATTAGTCGGGTCATTCCTTTTGGGAATATTTTTGTAAGATTACTCAAAGTTTTGTAATTGAGCTCTTCGAAATTTTATATAAAACCGTACTTTAATTGTTTATGTATTTGCCAAATTAGCAAGCACATTATGTTTGCTGTTGTTATCTATGTAAATAAGTAAATAATCAAACAATTATCAAATCGAGGAAAACATTAATCGAGGTGTTTACAAATTTACAGGATTAGTTGATACACTTACATGCTTAGGTACAAACAGCTTAGGTAAATAAAGATATACGCAATATTAACTTTTATTTAGCTTCATTCCGTATATTTCTTTGCTTCAAATCTTGCAATCGATTTTTCAACTACTTCCACTCAACCGATTCTCATGAAACATTGCACATGTATTCAGTCTGCATGACAATACAACAATATGATAATAATTATTTTTTTTCTTCCAACATGGCGGATACAACATCGCGACCGAAAGTTTCCATTTCCACAGATTTACATGAAAATGGGTACTTACAAGTTTTCGGGGTCGCTGACTTCGAATCTGCTATCAATATTTGGAATATCAACATTGCGGATCCAATATGCCGATTGGACATTCTCAACTTGAATGGGTTTTCGTTGGATTGAAGGTTTTTAGGGCCGATCATTACGAATTTGCTATCAACATTTCAAATTTCAAGATGGGGGCCGAAAATACCTACCCTTTAATTACGTCTAAATGCTTACATTGATTTCTTTAAATTTTTGCCAGAAAGAATTTCATAAATCAGCTTAATGTATAGGCTACCTAGCGTTCATTTTAGGGTTGTGGATTATGATTATTGTTGCTGATTATGAATTTGATATCCAAATTTAGAAATCCAATATGGCGACAAACATTTTCAATGAAATAAAATTCTATCAAAATGGGTTCTTGGTAAGTGTAGCTGAATTCGAATCTGCTATTGAAATTTGGAATTTGTAATGGCTGCGAAATATCCCTCCACTCCATTTTGATTTCAATAAATCTTCTTCCTTTTTAAAGACTTGTTTTCCAATGTTTTGCTTCCCAATCTGCCAGAGATTCTCAATCGGATTGAGATCTGGAAATTGAGCTGACCATTCTAACACTTGCACCTTATTACCCTCCAGCCAATCATTCACTACACGTGAAGTGTGCTTAGGGTCGTTATTATGTTGAAAAATCCACGAAATCGAAACATAGTGTTTTGAAGGATGATGTCTTTGTAACCTGTGCCAATTATTGTACCTTTTATGCCTTTTATGGGACCTACACCATGTGTGGAGAAACACCTTCACACCATTGTATTACCTCCGCCAAATTTCACAGTTTTTGCGGTGTATTTTGGATTATAACGTTGTTCTTGCGGTCCCCTAACATACTTGTGACCATCTGAGCCTCGTAAGTTGCATTT
This sequence comes from Neoitamus cyanurus, assembly GCA_947538895.1. Lineage (NCBI taxonomy): Eukaryota > Metazoa > Arthropoda > Insecta > Diptera > Asilidae > Neoitamus > Neoitamus cyanurus. The sequence goes on along the minus strand of OX384544.1, from coordinate 14,758,956 downwards.
GCATTCATCTGGGAAAAGAACCGTACGCCATTTTCGTAAAGTCCAATCTTTATGTCTCCTTGCGAATTACAGTCTAGCCTTAATGTTTTTCTTTGCAAGAAGTGGCTTCTTTGCTGTCTTGTAAGCATTATACCCATGCTCTCTAGCTCTTCTTTTTATTGTTGCTAGACTTACATTTAAGTTCATATCGTTCAAAATTTTCTTTGCCGTTATTTTGGGGTTTGCTTTTATTTCCTTATCAACAACGCTCTTGTTTTTCGGTTATTTTGCCTTTTTCTACCGCACCTTTGTGTATCTAGTCTCTAAGTCTTGTTTGAGATGGTGCTTTCTAATAATCCTTGATATGATCGGTTTGTGGATGTGTATTTCTTTCTGACTCATTCCATGACTATAATCGTTCAAAATTTTATCATTTGGGTTAATATTATAATATATTTGTGTCCAGGCATTGTAAATCACTAAAATAAAAAGTAGTTATAACAGTATACCATTTCATTAGTATCAATTTTACCTAATGTAATTCAGTTTTATATTGCACAACTCTGTTACCCTTATAGACAACATTTTTAACTCAATGACTATTACTGAGCTGAAAACACAGTGGTTAATTCTCAGTTGCAAACACTGAAAATATTTCTGCGTTATTGGTTGCAAGGTAATAAAAATTGAACGGATCTTTTAGGTCTTTTTTTTTTGTTACAGTTTGGATAACAAAGTGGTACCCTATTGTTTACCAATTCTGTTTATTACTGAAATAGTGCAGGCATTTGTAAACACTCAATTCTCGTTGCAAATGTTTTGAGCGCCACTGTACCAAATATATAGTATAAATTAGGAAATTATTTTGTTCGTATTGTGCACGAGTTTTGCTATGGTATGATGAAACGCATTATCGTGCTGTTGGAAAGACAACAGTACAAATCATCATTTTTGCTGTCATTCAGAGAATTTATAATGTATAATAAGAAACTCTGCGTACCATCACTGTTTAATTAATGTTACTTCTGTTTTCTTAATTACGTGGCGCTCTAAATCACACAACATTAACATTAACATATAAGTCATAAATTTATTCACGCAGTACAACTCATCGTTGCTTCCATCTTATCCGAAGAGCCTAACGAACAGAAAGAAAGCCAGGTCCAATGAGGCCGCCAAACATATTCGTTGATTTAATTATGTTCTTCATTTTTCACCGATAAGATATCGCACTCAGATATGTATCTTAATGACAGTCCCCGATCAGAAGAAGAATTTCCATATCTAAGGAAATTCCAGGGGATATAATGTAATCACAATTTCAGCAAGCTCCACCCAACAAATCTTCTTGAACGACACTATCCGCCCGAGCAGAGAGCGGACCGGACCACGGCCGTGACAGATGAGCGAATTATTTTAATTTGTCACGGCATGAAAAGGCTTCCTATTGAGCGTGCCACCTGCTCGGCGGGTCGATTTGTATGGAGATCGGTTTTGATTGATTCCGATAAGCCCGGCTTATATCCATCAGCTGAAGTCAACAGATCTCAAAACTGATCTTTCACACCGGGAGAAATGAATTTAGCGGGCGGTCATGATCGGTGTCGAATGTCACCGGTGCAGTGCGGTGCGCCAGCCATCGTCGTCAGCGGGAAGAGATGGGCGGACAGGGCTCCATTGTCGCGAACGAGGAAACCGAAGTGCTTCACATGGCTATCGGTTGGCGCATGGGCTTGCCGCCGAGGGTTCCCGCAAGAATGCTATTGTCAGCAGCAATCAGCTTTGATTGATTTATGGATGCTCCATTAGAGCTAAATGGCCGTTGTTCGCGACGGCGATAACGAAACCTTGACCAAGAATCCTCGGCTGCTTCCTCACCATTCAGCTGTTTTCGAGAAATTAATTGGCGCGATCCAGAGAACTATCTTGCATATGCGCGCAGCTTATTAATCAATTCGGCTCGACGACAGACGTGCGACAGCGGGGCTGCCTTCGAGGGGGCCGTGAATTGATTTAGTCTGATTTGTTTGCGCCGCAATTACGTAACAATGATTCAATCAGGGCGAGCCGAGCCGTACTTTAATTGGATTTATTGTTTTTATCAATTATTAAGTAACCTCATTCGAGGACGTCATTTACTCGCCTTGAACCTGCTGATCCCCCCAATCAGGCGCATTCCTGCACCACCACTAGGCTAGCCTCCCAGTTGTGATCATCATCATCTCCAGCCTGCACAAAATTATGGAAGATAATAACTCGCGGTATGTCATATGCAGCAGCGCTGGCTGGGCCATAAAAGCCCGTGCCGACAATTAAGAACTCTTGTTATATCGTCCAAAATGTAGGCGAGATCGTTCCGGGCTGCAGACAATATGGATGAGACGTCTCAAGATCATCTTCCCCTCTGGACTGGCGTGGCGTCTTCGAAACCTCCAACAAGTTGTCCAATTATGAACGCGACCGTTAAGACCTTTGTTTATGGGTAACCAGTGTACATTTAAATTAGGATTTTGTGTCCCTTGATACTGTGCGGCACTGAGGTGTCGACAAATTGGCTTATGGTTATGACTATAAGAAGGAGACGTGCTCTGATTGGTGCCAGGGAGCTTATTTTCGCTTGAATATTGATGAAATTGGAATTCTCTGACGCGTTCAACTGGAATGTCCACATTTTTTCGATTGAGTCATTTTCCTTGGTATCTGCTAAGAACTTTAAATATTTTGATTAAGAGTGTGTCGATTTTTGTTTGTTTTCCTTTTTAATTTTCATACGCACTGCACTCATTTGGCTATAAAATGCAAGTTCATTAAAATGTTATTTTTCCAATTATGTTTGAATTTTCCTAAAACATTTTTATGTTGCTTTTGATAACACAACTGAAGAAATTTTAAATAATTGCTAATGGATTTAGATTTTGATGATAAATGGAAATGATAATTTACTTGGTGGATTGAAACCAAATGGGTAATGTATGTATATTTGACATATTTATTTTCCTCGTATTCTCCAGACGTTAGTAGTGTTTGTACCTGCACCCCAGGACTACTTCTATACTATAATAATATAATAACGAAGTAAAATATGTTTGTGTGTTTGTAAGGGGTAATATCTAGAACTACTAAAACAATTCTAAAAATTATTTCACTATTAGAAAACTACGTTATCCCTGAGTAACATAGGCTATATTTTATTTTGATGAAAACAAGTTTTCAGTTAGAAATATCAATATTTGTGAAGCAAGTCGGAAGAAAAATAGCGCTTGCGTCCTTTATGGGCGTGCGCTGACCAAAAGGTGAAAATAATGTACTATCACAATAGTAGTCATCACTAAATAGTAGAACAAAAAGCCAGCGACAGGATATACCTAATATTTATATTTAAGACTAGAAAGTCGGGAAATAGGAGAAAATCTGAAAAATTAATTTTAAGATGCATGTTCCGACTTTCAGGAATAATCCGAAACAAGGTCTCGTTACATATTATATGGAATATAGTGACTCAACTTATCGATGAAATAAAAATAATTTTCGGAATAACCATGAGTAAGTCCTTCCCCCTTTCAATACGGAATTGCAAATTTGAGAGAATCTGATCTTCTGGAAATACTAATAATCTATTAAGGTGACCTTCTCCTAACTGGGGTAAAAAAAACATCGATTTTTTTTTTTAGGAAAAATGTTCCTTAATATGTCTAGAATCACGTCCTATAATTTTACGAAAAAAATAACTATGGTTTTCGAGTTATAGTGCTATATATTTTGAGAGAAAAAGCGGTGACGCAGCTGTCGCACGAGCACGCTGTTTGGGACGCCGGAAGAAATTCAATTCAGTTATATTTTACGTCACCACTTGAACGTATCGATAGTCTTTCTCTAGAACTTTCGAGAAAATGCCAAAAACTCAAAAAAAATTTACATCAAAAACTCAAAAAAAAAAAATTCCGTGGAAACCGGCACACGGCACTTTCAGTCGGTGAAGTCGATGTAAAATCAAACGCATTTTTCTCGACTTCATTTGTTCAATCGTAATTCCACGATATTTCTTGAACCGCTCCCCCGATTTCCATAAACCTTGGTTCATTTTGTTCAGAATTCAATTGTGCACAAATCTAACTAGGATATAAGACAAAAACCAAGTAGTTTTTTTTTACAGCACTTTATGTAAAAAAATTTTCGAAAAATTCTCAATTTTCGACTTCAAACGGCTGCCATTTTTTTTCTAATCGACCGATTGGTTAGATCCTAGTTAGATCTATAGATTTTTATGTCTAAATGAAGTTGTTTTTTCATCCGCAATCACGGAATTACGGAAAAAGGCCGATTTTTTTTGGCGCCCTCTGGCGGCGACGGGTGATCGAAAAATAAAAAAACAATTTCTAGTTTTTGTTAAAGACTTCCAAATAAAAAAAGATTCAACGTCATAAGTTGTTTTGTTTTCTTGTGAAAGAATCCCAAACTTTTGCTTTTTTTTTAATTCAGTTAGGAGAAGGCCACTGTGATGGGTCAAAAAACGAATTTTTGTTTCTCCGTTTTATATTAAAGTTTATATATTCAAAAATATGTGTAGAAAATTTCAGGTCAAAATTTCAAAAATTGACAGAGTTACAGCCATTTTAGTATACTAGTAGTTGTAGACCGCCTGTTTTCCGCTTGAAGTCCCGATGAGAATGGCACGCCCCTAAGTCCCTTGCTCAAACGTATTTATCAATAGATGACTTATTGGGGTTCTTTTCTTCGAATTTCTTTTATTATTGATATATAAATATATTGTCCTATTGTTATATAAATGATAGCGAGAAAAATGGACTTAAAACTTTAAACACGTTTTTCTCGAAATGACTTTTTTCAAACTGGTCGCATCGATAACTCGGTCAATTTTATTAACCGATTTTCAATTTTTTGTTTTTGTTTTGTTCGTATTTGCAGTGGCTATGGTTAAGCGTAGCCGATTTAAAAAAATGTTTAGGCTGTTTTGAAACAAAAAAAAAGGTCGAAATGATGGAAAAAATGTTCAATTAGTCGCCATTTTGTGAAAAAACAAAATAAAAAAAATCGGCTACGTACAACGAAAACTGCATTCATATAGATTATAATGAACTTTTATTTTGTTTTTTTCTGATAACCCGTTCTTTAATAATCGATGCGACCATGGAGGGGGAATTTTTTTTGGACTCTACGGCAACGCTCATAACTTTAAATTTTTAATATTTTTTAATAAAAATTTATGTAAATATTGGTCAATGTACACTTTATAAAATAATTAAAAAGCGATCCTGATATTCCTTTATTTTCCCGGTCAAAAAAAAATCCCGAAAATCATTCATTTTTTCAACCGTCACAGTGGCCTTCCCCCTTAAGCGTGTACAATTAAGTTTTTATTATTTTTATGATTAAGACCCGGCGAGTAATAAGGCTCCAAAATGTTTGCATCATTGCGCTATCAATTTATGGATGTAAAAAATGTAAAAGTAACATTTAGTAAAGGCCTGTCCGAATCCAAGTCTTTGTCTTCGTCTTTCTCTCGTTATGACATTTAATGTCGTCAGCAAACAAGCTAAGCTATTATAACATACTGGCGGTCCTGATAGACGTTGCCCTGCCCGACACCTGCCCCTACCTACACCACCTCCTTATTGCACCCCCTCTCCTATATCTCCCAAAAACCCAAACCAAAAACATAATCTTGTATTTTTCCGCGCAATATTCTTAATTTTTTCTTTCATAAAACCTTCTCCTGACAATAACAAACACAACAAAAAAAGAATTAGCAAAATCGGTCCAGCTGTTCACGCGTGATGGCGTGACCAAGGGAAATAGGGATTCATTTTTATATATATAGAAGATTACTCTGCTTCCTTAGCTATCGATTGGTGAAAAAATTATTCCAATTCATGCATACACTTTTCTTTCACAGCCGTTTCAATTTTGTCGGCACCCACCGAAAAAACCAAAACCAAGTTTTCACTATTTTCACCAACTTTCACCAACCCGGCCCAACTTCCTATAGTGCCTCTTCTTCCTACCCCTGAGATGCACTTCTGGGGGTGTCACCCCTCACCCGCAACAAAAACACGTTTTCACCAATAATTCCCACATTTCACACTTTTCACCAACCTTTCTTTCACCAACACATTCTACACTACCTTCCCTTTCCAACGATACCCATAACATGGCACAGGCCACGGCAATATATGAAATTTTTACATTCATACCGACTGCAGCGCCATCTGCCGGGCTGATTTGTGAATCTAAACTATCCAGGGCGCCACCCAAACGCACACAAAAAAATTCATTCAAATCGGTCCAGCCGTTTAGGAGGAGTTCAGTCACAACACACGTACAGTAGAATTTTATATATAAAGAAGATAAAGCAAAGACGAAAACTTATTCGAGGTCGTTTGCTTAGCTTGTAATTTGAACTGGCTTTTGTAAATAAATAAATTTATAAATGACCCTTACTGCCAGGCAACTTGGGTGTCAAAAGTGTTCCCTTTACAAAATTGCTTATTAATTTAAGTACTTTACCAACTTAACGCAAATCAACCCAAACCTTGACTCGGTCATCAAGCTAAGTCAGCCTTAACTGTTATAATGCCTAGCTAAAGTAACTAAAATAGAAATGAATTCGGACAGAGCTTAGCTTGGTGTGACGTCACGAAATGGCATGTCAGGACGAAGACTAGCCCTAAGTATCTTCAATGAAAATGATCAAGGTCAACTTAGAAAGATCCAATTTGGAATATGAAAAACCTCGTTTATAACTTCCGTTGCAAAACTTCTATTACTATTTTTTAATAAAATATAAATACGTGAAAATATTAAAATCTAAAAATATTTAACTTTTAAAAAGATTGAGACGTTTTTATTTACTTGAACTTTTTGATTTATGGGAGAATTATCAACACGTAAAGATCTAAAGTCAGAAATTTCATTTGATTTTTTCTCAATAAAAGAACAGCTCATATCATTTCCTACATTCTCTATAAATCCGAGAAAATGAAAGCAAAAACCGGGAGCATCATAAAAAATATCTTCGTCAACAGAAAAAGAAATGACTACTACTAAAAATGAAATAACTAACAAAATTGTCGTAATGGCGACAATCAGGCCCAATAAAACACAAGACACTTAACCTGCAGTTCCTCAACGTGTTATGCATACCTCGTCAAAATAAAACTAGTCCACCGCCGGAGTTAGTCTATTTTTACTTTATTGCGACTGCATAAAATTTCGTTAGAGTTTGACACAATTCGGAAAGATCAAAAATAGCCGCAAGCCAATACCCAAGTTCCAGTGATCAACCAGGCCCTCGTAATGCATCATCCCGCACATCCCCTCCCATTGTTTCTCTCTTCTTCACCCTCCGAGGGTCTTCGAGCGCATCGGAAAGATCAGAACAGATGTCTGTGACACGTCGGCTTAGAGGGCCACCGGTAAGATGTGTATGTCCCAGGTCCCAGGGTGAAAAATGATCCGGGGAATTTTAATCGCCGCATACATAACATGACAACCTCTTAGTTCTACACGGAACCCTATTGCTTTTTGTTATTTTTTTTTTAAGCCCCTCTAGCGCTAATCCGTCCATCCCTCGGGTCACAAGACTTGCTTCAGATAAGATCGGAATCCTTGATCTCCTCCAAAGTGGCCGCAAAAAAGCAATACCGCTCCAACTCCAACCGACAACAGCGGCACCATCCGCAAAGAAAGGCATGCGCCGCGATATTGAGGACGGAAATCTGTAGCATTTCTTCTTATCGCGTAGCATGCATTCTACTCGCCGCTTTGGTTAGTAATTGGCCGGGTGAAATTTATACCCTGGAAAAGTATCGTTAGATTGCTCAGGAGATAGCGCCATCCAACGGCGGAAAATATTCACGAGAAGCTCAGCGATGGTCCGTGGGCGCTTTGAGTATCGTAAAAATGAAAAATTGCTTGGCGCCGCGTGATAAAATTTTTTTCTCCACCTTCCCACCAGGCGAGAGAGTTGCTTTAATGTCCGAAGAAATTGCGATTCTCGGAAAAGTATTGTTTTTTTTTTGTATGCAGCCGCGCATTTTTTATAACCCCACGGTCTTCCATTTTATTGTTGCTTCGTGTCGGAAGAGATCTGTTTTTGTCTTGGGTCTGAGTTTTAAGACGACTCTCTAGTAGCTGGAGGGAATTACATATATGGCGGCTACGTATAGCAGTTGACACAATTATGGGCCTTTTATTATTGCTCTGTGGTAGGTGTGCCGAGACTAATTTATTACAAGGCAAAAAGACGTAAAATGATTATTTTATTTGAGACCGCAGGACATTCCTGGCAGCCAAGATCCTTGTAAACAACATACCGGACGATCGTATTTACCAACTGCCCCTTCGTGACAACCTCTTCACTTTCGTTTACAACCACCTGAGTATGTGCCTTCTGCATTCTGGACCTCCCTGCCTACAGTGTTCCTCTTCCCGTCTGACCTTGGACAAGGATTACCACTTAACCGGTATTTAAGCGTGGACAATTGCTTCTTGCTGGGTGCGCTGCTCCGCCTTACTTAGCCGATCTATGACTCTTGTCCGCTGGCTGGGGCTTTCCTTTTGTGTGGATATTTGCTCTCTCCAGGTATGCAAAATAGTACACGCGAATAAATCGGCGCACGGAGATCTATGCATTTATCATCAAGTGCTGTGCACACTACGCAACTCCCTCGAGGATCATGCATGGGTCTGGCGCTGCACGATCAGGTAATTGCTGTATGCAAGGAAGAGGGAAGGCCGACATGGAACTAGCGCATTCAAAACATACGAATACCTGACGGATTACTCCACCTGATATGGTCCATGCCCTCCAGTTGCGGGAGCCTGGAAAATCTTTTGCATAGCAGGTGATGCGACATCATTTATCTCGGTACGACACGGATGAGTCGACAGTATTTACCGTCGGAGAGTGGCTTGAAGCCATAAATTATGGAGCACCGAGAAGAGCGGGTATTTCATGTCGGGAACGGCATGCACGTTTGATGCAATTTTATTCAAAGTTTTTACGAGAGGTAAATACACATTAGGAGGGCTATAATTTAAGAGAACTATAATAAGCGGACAGACTGATCTTAAAGTGGAGAAATGTAGTGCTACTGGTTATGGCTGTAGGAAAACGGTTGTAGTTAAAACGAGATGGGCATATTCACTAGCGTTAACGGTCTATTTTGATTTAGAGATATTAAGTAAGTAGTCGAAAGTTACAGTTCACTTCATAAATTTTAAATAGAACTCAGTAAGCCAAATTTGAAGTAATTTTATCCATTTCCCATTAAATGCTGTTATATTTATAATATTGACCTATTGAAGCTTTGCGCGACTCCATTTGCATAATCAATGAAGGTACAGTTCCAGGTATCTAAGACTGTCGACCTGTAATAAAATTGCTTTATACATTACCCGCTACAAGCATACATACATATACATTTGTAGATATACGACGTTGACCAGAATACTTTACCGGAAGTGAATACGGCGACGCAGTCCAAAATGCTTCCAAAATTCCAAACTTTATATGTTTTTCATGCTATCCATTGGCCCCGCTCCTTCAATTTTGTGAACTTTCCACAACTAACTATTTATCTGACATGGCTTCTATGCTTCGGAGTAACCCTAGACAATTCTGGAGATTTGTGAATCCTATAAGCAAAAATCCGACGGGTACCCCGCATCTTTGAAGCTTGGTGAAGTTAACAGTGGCGATCCTGCAATCATTACCAATCTATTCGCTGAATTCTTTGGTGCTGCTTTCTGTGCTTCAGACTGTGATTTTAGTTTTTAGGATTTTAGTCATTTGACGAAGCTTTCTTCTACTCCTTTAGAAACTAAGGACCTCGTGTTTGAGGAATCCACAATTCTGGATCATTTGGCCGAGCTACCAAACAGCTTCTCCTGAAGAAATTCAGCTCTCGCTTGGTGTGCTTGTCTTTAGGTACCGACCGAATTGATCATAGGCTTCTGCTCTATAAATTTTCTGTACTTGGATTTCCATCTCATTTTATAGATTGCCTGTCCTCTTATTTATCTTGTCGTACGCAACGAGTTTTGTTCTGTGGAGCTCTCTCATTGGAAATAATTAAATCTTTTGATGTGCCTCAGGGTAGTATTCTCGGCCCCTTTCTTATTCATCATGTACATCAACGACGTCTCCTTGCTTCTTTCATCGTGTAGAATACTATGTTATGCCGTTTAAGTTATTTCGTGTAAATAGTTTCTAATGAAACTTATTGTCACCTTTTACTTTCCGACTTAACCATCTTTTATAAGTGGTGCATCTCTAATCATCTTCCATTGAATGTGGATAAATATACAGTGATGTCATTCTCTAGGAAAAACTCGTTCCTTAATTTCAGCTATTGTGTGGATAGAAGTTTATTAACACGACTTGGCCGTACCTAGGCGTTATCCTGAATTGAGTGCTTTCTTTCGAGGACCGTATTAATCTAGTCATATAAGCTTTTGTATTGTGCCTTTTTTAGGCTCATTTTGGAGTATGCTAGCCCTGCCGGCTCAAAATTTGTAATCAATTCTGATAACATTGTAGTAGTCAATTGTTGACGAATCTTAAAAAAAAAATTTTACAACTCCTTTGAAGTACCTTATTTACATCTGGGGGAACTTTTTTTTATAATCTTTGCTATAATACGATTTTTGCACTCAGCTGCTATATCAATCTGGAATATCTACCCTTTTCTGCGTGATCACCAAAATGGTTACATTTGGTGTCAGATGTGGGGTGTGTCTCTGCAAGATGTATGAGATGATCCTCTGATTTATGGGGCCGCTGCGTAAACTCCGCGTGATATGATGGTTTTGTTAAAAATATAGAAACATTTTTCGTTCTGTCAAAATTTATCCCTTTTCCGGGATTTTTATACAAATCTTATTTTGTGCCTTTTCCATTCACCGCTTATCAGTGGTGCAGGATTTATCAACATCTAGCTTGACTACCGCTTACGTTTCAATCACTCCGAGAAGTAGACCAATTGCGTCGACTCTTTATTTCACAATTATTTGTTGTGCCATTAAATCATTTTAAATATTCTCAAAGTTTCTAAAACATACAAGCTAGTTTTATTCACGATCTCTCTCGTGTGTTAATGCGTGTTTACTTTAATACTGTAATGTTCAAAATTTACAGTAGTAATCTTAGTGGCTACTCAGTTTTGTTTTATTTTAATTAAAATATCTACGGTCACTCGAAAGACTTTAATAAATTGTGAATATTAATTCGTGTTTAATAAAGAATCCGGTTTTAGCTGTTATTTACTACCGCAACATTCGCCAAATCGATTTCCGTTGAGTTGAGGGGATTAAAAATACATAGCAAGCTGTGCAAAAGATACCAGTCAGTGCGAATTAAATCTGAGCAGATAAAACCTACTTTACGCCTTTACGGGAAAATCACGGCACTGTGTAAGACCAATAAGCACAGATTTAGTAAAATAGACAACAAAGTGGAAATCATGACAAAACCACAATAAGGTGGTTTATGGGGATAACATTTAATTGTTAAGGGGGATTTTTAGTTAGATTTATATGTTTACGGCAGGTCGAATTAAAATCATTGAGTGCTCATATTGTAATATTGTATTACTGAGTTTGATATCAATAAGAAAAAGGTATGAAGGAGAGCGGACGATTTTGAATGCGTCAGCTGATGAAACTTTGCTTAAATTACGGGTTGTAGGAGTATATGTAAAACTGTATAAGTATGTATGTATGTTACATTCGTCAGTGGGCATGAAAATCGCGCCATGGAAAAAAAATTTATTATTGAAATATTGGTAAGAAATTTTTATTCGGAAAACGGTCTTGTCCTACCGCGGAAACTTATAGAAAAAAAAATATTATTAAAAATTAAAAAAAACACCCAACTACAAAAAACGAGGTCATTTCAATATTTTAAGTAGGTAAGTACCAACTAAGTATTTTTTTAAAAGTTTAATATTTCAGGTAAGCAGACGAGACTCATTCGACATCCTAGTTGAAATAGTAAATACAATGGCCTTAACTGTAAATTAAAGTTTAAATGAAATCCTTAGTTGGTACCTACCTACCGACTTAAAATATTGGAGTTACCTCATTCTTTGCAGTAGTAGTAAATTAAATGCATTTGTTTGTTTTTGCCCTAGCACCTGGCACGACTTCTGTACTTCCACGCCGTTTAAGTTTTCCCGTTCTGCTGCTCTTTGAGAAACAAACAACTGAAAAAATAGCGTTAAAGTGAGCAGTGCAATCGAAGGAATGAATAATAAATTCAACGGCGCTGTAGCAAGTTTTGCTCCGTCCTATCGCACTTTTGCAGTGGAAAACATCCGGACTACCTCGCCTGAGTCCACGGTTCGAGCCCGCTGCAGTTCCATTTTTTAAAATTCTTCGTCACCGAGATTTGTCAGCTAGCTGGCAAATTTCCTTACAGTATTATGCTTTTATTTGACACCCATATAAAAGGGTGTCGTGAAGAAAAATGTTACTTCTCATAGTTACGTTGAATTCTAGTTTTTTTAAGTTGAAATCATTATATTTTTAAAACGAAAATTTGGAAAATAAATGTGTTTCAAGCTGCGGAATTTTGGTCCAATCCTTCATTTTCAGAACTTTTACTATTGTCATAAGAGGCTGGAACATTAAGCGAATTGAGACATTTTAGTGAATTTCAAATCGCTGTACGTCTGCGAAAATTTATCAAATTTTCAGTCCCGCCACTGCTTCCATGGGAATGATAGACCTCCGCAAGTTTAGCGACTCGTGTTGGAGAGAATAATTCCTATTTGTATGTACATACTACCTACTTCAAATTTGCTCTACCGTGCATGAAGAAATATCACTGGCACATCTTTAAGAAGTACTTTTAGCTGAAAAGAACGTTGACACTCTTATGATTCGCATCCATCAATTTAATATTTGTGGAAGTTCACACTTTAGATTGACACATCTAGTGCTAGGATTGATCACTTTGACTGAAACTAAGTTTTTCTATCTTTTGGGGCCCTACAAAGATACTGACACCATTTTCAGCTGGGAACACCATTTGTTTGCAAAATTTACATATTTTTCAAAAATTTCAAAAAACTACGAACATCAAAACTGCTTCTCTTGGAGGCCCGAGATTATTTTTCCATCAATCTTAAATATATAATTTAGCATCCTGCCAAATGTCGCGGTTAATTTCAAAATATTTTTTTTACTTTTATTTTTTAAATTTCAATTGGGCATTTTTGTTCCTCCAAAAGCAGTGGTACAATTTTAGCCATGGACATCGCTGGACATGGACCTCTGCCACTGCTCATTGCCAAACTGGAAAAGCTTTGGCTTCTCAGTTGGATCTGTGCATCAAATTTTATCTTATGGGACGCTCCTTTAAAGTAAAATTTTCCTCACATTACTCGGAAGTCGTAGATGTGTGTTCTGGTGTGCCTGACCACCTTGGACCTTTGCTTTTTATAATAAATTAATTATGAATGTCCTTTTCCCTCTAATAATGAGCTCTAACATCCAGCTTGATGATGGTGATTCGCGTGCTCTTCAAGGTGATCTTGATGTTTTCTCTGTAAATATTAATCAATGCTCGTGTATAATGTTTTATAAAAATTGTCTGTCAAGGAAAGTGTCTATCACAGTCTAACTTTGGACTCAGAATTGACTTTAAAGCCTCATATTGAAAATATCATCAGCCGAGGTAATTCCTCTTTTAGTTTTGTGAAACACTGATCTAAAGACCTCCATGACCCTTATGTTTTAAAAACTCTATTCTGTGCTTTTGTTCGTCCCATTTTGGAATACGCTTGTGTTGTTTGGTCGCCGCACTACTCGTCTCACATTCTACGCTTGGAATCAGTTCAGAAACGATTTTTAAGACTGTCCTTGACCCATCTCCCTTGGTGTGACAGGCTTCATCTCCCGTTTTATATAGACGGACTCAAACTTATAAATATGACTGAGCGCAGGGATGATTTTCATGTGTTGTTCCTCCATGATCTTCTGTCTGGGAATATACCATAGACTTGCCTTCTCTTTTGAGTTCTATTGACATTAATGTTCGCCCCCGCTTGACAAAGGTTCACAACTTTATACTATGGATTTTATGAACCGCTATCAGCCTCCGCTAGAAGCTACAATTCAAACTCATTTATAATTTGATTTTAATATGACTAGGACTGCTATTAAGCATGCATTAATTAATAAGTGAACATTATGATTATGTTTTATTTTTCTTATTGTTATTTTTTCCTTTTTGGATAACTTATTGTTTTTGTTTGTAAATGTCAGATGGTCTCTGAGGCGATTGATTTCGATATAAATAAATAAATAAAGCAAAATAAGGGGGAATGAGTTTTTAGAGAAATGGGTTGTGAATGGAGGCAGTTTCGAAATAAACATTGATCAAGACGCACCAAGGAATCGATTGGCGTACTCCATTCTACTTCATCCCCGAACACCCTGTACGTACTATGAAGTTTATGTGCCTAGCTAGATATCTAAATCAAGACAAATTTCCACTTCATTACGCACCAATTTAATGGATGGTAGGATTTGCCTTAGGCATTGGTACATCGTGGAACATACTTACATACATATCTAGTTCGGTCCATGAACCAAGATACCTGAGATGTTGTTTATATTGTCCCCCCAATCCCATCCGCTCGTATACAGCTTAATTAGTCGAAGCGAATAAAAACGTCTGCTAGGCAAAAAAGACATTAATTAACAAGTGCTCATAAACGCGTGTATTTATATCATTCCAGGGCTTGATACCTCCCACGAAATCGCGCACCATCGCAACCGCGGCCCCAGAGGAGTTAAGCAGACTGAACGTGTACGAGAGCTGCCATGAAGCTATTCGGAGTTTTAATAATTACCTGTGCCATTTTCGGCGATGGCCTGTCACTGTCCTTGGATCCAGGTAATTGCTGTGAAATACATAGTTGAGAGGTAAATTTTCTGCATGTCCGTGGCTCAAAGGAAATTCTGCGAACAAACAACGTTAGAAGGTGCCGCCCCCGCTCTAAGGTAAGAAAACCGGCCGCGCGGTGCGGCGCAGAGCCACCGCCGCCGGCGAGCGTCCATCCCGGCTAGTGGCGCTCTTCTTAAATACCTGATATGATACAAGATTCCATAAATTCAACAAATTTAATGCATCCATTGCTTTGCATACGCAGCGCGGAGGAATGCACTTATAGGCGGTGATTGGATTACCTCCGATGGGTACTTTATTACCACTTTATTACTCCCTTATCGGGGCATTCAATTTGTGGTGAGTGATTCTCGACTTGTTGCGTCTCGGACGTGTGGATGGCGCGGCCGGAGCATATCATCTATCAGCGGAACGGACCGTGCCGCGACTCATCGTGGCGAGCCGGAGGAAGCAGCAGAAGCAGCCGACCGTACTCGTCCCGTTTATCCCTCTAGCAGTTTTTCTACGGTTTTGTCACTTTGCGCAAGCGCAAGGTGCTTATCGTCGTAATTGTTTCTAAGAAGTCGCCCCGTCTATGCCGCTTCGCGCCGTCGGGCTCATTAATTACATGTCACGGGATTTATTTATGCACCTACAATATCAGGGCGACATTCGGCCCGTCAGGTACGCGTGTGGGTGCTGATTTATTAATTCTGTAATTAAGTGGAGTCAGGAGGTCGATTGCGTTTGATGTGCTCTTATCGCTGCCTTTTCCCCTTGACGTCAGTCCCGTCACAAAAAAGCATAGCTCAATAAAATTTTGTTTTATTTTACATTCCTGAGCAGCGCCTGCAGTAAGCAGTAGACACTAGTAAACGACGAAAGTACTTTTTTAACACTGTTCGGCGTGAACGAGGTGGAAAACGAGAGTGACCTCAATATGTTTTTGTTTTGTTTTAATTGACAACACTGCAAATTTACGAGGAAGAAAGAGAAAACATGTAATTTTAATAATTGACGCGAATTACGCTCGTACCCAGATGGCGTGGGATGTTAATTACGGAAGATTTTAAGTGCGCAATAAATTCGTTTCTCGAACAACCGAATGTTGTTGCATTTCATATGTTACATAAGTTGAGGGGATAGGTGTGTTGTGAAATTAAATTAATTTTTGCTAAATTAAGGGCCGATTTCACCAAACTATTTCTAATCGGACATTACCAAATCGGCTGTTAAAATTAAGTGTTTTATGTTTCACCATGCAAAATTAACAACTGGTTACTAAATCAAACGTTAAGTGATTTCCTCTCAATATGCTCAAATAAACAAATTAAAATTAAATGTCACTAATCGAATTCGCATGCGTAATGCAAGTACAAGGAAGTGGCGGAGTTTCACACACACCAAACAAGCGTTCTATGAATTTATAGGTTCATACTCCCGATCTAAGGCTCATTGTAAAAGACTTCCTCTGATGGTTCTTTATCAGTTTTAGGGCATCATATAAATTATCTAACATTCTATCGTTTCCAACCCATCACAATTTTCGAAAATAAATTGATATACCGCTTGCATTTTCACTACAATGAGCCGTTAAGAGGATAACGACTGTTCTGAGCGGCAATTAAATTTAACCCTGATTAACGCATTTAAGCGGCACATCGTGAAGCACTCGCTACCCTTTTGATGGCTGATTTAAAATCAGCGACCCCGAAAATCGCCACACACATTTGGTCCCATTTGTGGCACGCCAGTTCGGTGTCCTTAGAGCCTTTCGGAAAGCACGTTTTCAGTAAGACAAGTGGGACAGCGTTTTGAGCAACCGTCTCAGTTGGGTTGGGTGATTGGGTTAATGATTTTGACATCGGAGAGATAGTTCATGCAATTTTGTTGAAATAATTCAGAGAGAAATAGTGTATCTTTTTCTGGTAGATATTATGTGTTTACGAGATAGCAGGCATTCTAGTGATCGTTTCGACAAGAAGACTTGAGACCAGGAGACCAAACTCCTTGAAATATCAGTGGTTCGGGGTAGGCCATGAGAGGTCCTCACCTTTTTCCAATATAGCGGCGCCGCGCCGCCGTGTGCATGCATGTGGTGTCTGCGCATATCGTTATCCTTTTCTTTCATTATTTATCTCTGACGACACTTGGAATATGTCGGTTTGCGTTGCCCATATGTTCTACACAGGGAACAACTTTTTGTTTTGAAGCCGTTCGTTGTACGTTTATTTGGACCAAAGTCGGGGCTTTTGTTTCTACAATTCGCAGAATAAAGAACTAGTCTTCTTGCTCGAATGACACAAAAACTTCAACATAACCTCAGCCGTATCAAACCGCTTTTCGTCCCACCCCCACCACTCGAGTTTGGTCTCCTGGTCTCTATTTTTCTTGTTCAAAACATTCAGAAAGTCATCTGACAGCTATCAGCTGACTTTTACCAACATGCGGGACATAAACTCTCTCAAAAATTAACACGTAGCGCTCCTAATTTGCAGTAGAATAACTACTTTGTCCAGAACAAGAGATTAGTTCTGCACAACCAACAGAACACGAGGAGAACAGCTAATTGTATGGTTGTTCCAGAACAAGGGACACAAAAGAACGCAGCTGAAATCAATAAAACTAATTTAGAGTGCTCAGCTTTTATTTCTTTAACTGATTTTTTGTACATTTAACCTGTACGTACCTACGTAAGATAGTCAGAACAGCGAACATACTGCATAGTCTCCTTTGTCTTATCATTGAAAATTATCATATGGGTATATGTATGTAAATAACAATCCATCTAAAATAGCCCGCAGGGCACAAACGATCTGTTATTTAAATAATTACCAATCCAACGTTAGTATTTAAATCAAAATTTCAAATATTTTCCGGCGCGCCGATAAAAAAACATCATCGTATCCTTGGGTACCTATATTCTTGGAAACAAAAACAACTGCAGGAATATCCCGAACAAAAATTATAACATTCGTTAAGGTCCTATTTTCTACTCTTTTTTTTGACTATGCTAAAACATTCCCTGGCGCTTGTATCTCCCGCTGTGAAACACTTAAGAACTTAAGGATTATTTTAGCTGCTAATGAAAACGATGCACCTTTTCGAGGAAGGTGTCTACCGAAAAACGCGTTATCCTGCCGCGAACCAATTTGTAAAAGCTAATCACTCCCAGCCACAAAAGGGCAAAGCGTGTGGTATCTCCCCGTACAAACAAATGAATCTGTTAGCGACTGGCTAAGAGCCCCAATACGGCTGTGATTAATTTCAGGCGAAAACTCATTAAGCATAAATCATGCAGTGCTGGGGCTGAGAAGTTATTATCCGGCCATTGACAAAAACGCAACGCCGCCGCCGGCTTGTTGCTTGCATACCATCGATACACGCCTCCTTGGGCATAACAGCTACCTGGTCAAGTTTGCACCTTCGCGGAGGTAGAGCAATAAAATCGGTTGCACCGCCTGGTGTTGCGTACGATTATGAGCTAATTTTCAAGAATTTCTGGATCGGCATTCCCTGAGGACTCATATAACAGGGCATTAAGGTACTTAGGGAGTATTTAATTGATCTGCCGTGACCAGGTGTTACCAGATCGTTGTATGATGAAAGGAAATATGTATCTGGTGCCGCCCGTACTTTTCCTTATGATGATTTCCACTTTTTCTGCACGACGGAATTATAAATACATAAAACTTAAGTGCGGATTTATTGTTTATTTTGAATAACTAGTTCTCGGTTGTTATTAACTGATGTCATTAGCGGAATGAGTTGCATCCTCTCTAACGAGAAACCTGAGCCGCAGCAGTAGCGATAGGAGGTTTTTACTGAGTGTTGGCAATAGGTTAACTGAAAAGGCTAATTGCCTTATTTAGTGCCTTGAATGCAAGTACCTAATTGAAAAGTTCAGGAACGATAGTTGATTTTTTTCTATTTTAAAAAATCTAATAACTGTATAATAAACCACTCATAAAGATGTTCAATAAGCTTTTAAAGGGTAAAGTACGTGTTGCGAACACAATGGGTCTGAATTGTCGAAATGCAGAGTTTTAGGGTAGTGCTACAATCTCTCGATTCGATAAAGTAATAAATTATTTATATTTATCAAACAAAATCCCCTTTCACCTCCGTAAACATTTGAACGAACCTGTATAATATTTATCTTGCTAGTGGCAATGTAATGAATATTATGTAAAAGCACTTTAAAGAGCGGTTCACGAAATTTTGAAACTGTGACGGAAGAAGTATGAGCAAGTGTATTGTCCTTATTAATAGGATAATTATTTCTTCACTAAAAAATTAAGTTCGGCTTTAATATTATTATATTTGCTCATTTCATTCCATAAATAATCTTCCTGGTCGGTGGTGAATTTTCCATTAACCAAATAGTAAATAATTAAATAAATAAATTTTTCAAAAATAAAAAAAACCGCAAATTTCCCCCTGATAAACTTTTATCGCCTTTTTTGGAACACATTGTCAACACATTTATTATTCATTAATGCTGAATACATGTTTGAGTGATAAAGCAACGAAAACTTTTGGTTAGATGACGTTTAAACATGTCCAAACCCACTTTAGAAATATATATTCGTATATTTTGAATTTTTATTAGCAAACATGGCAAGCATCAGGCAAAAATTTTTATTTTTTATCTAAATGCTAAATATCGAAAAATATGAAGGAATATCTGGGAAAGCAAACCCATACTACTCGTATGTATTTTGAATTATCAAGGAAAAGGCAAGACAGCTATGTAAAAACATAAATCTTTGCAAGGTCATACCAGAGATAATGAATATATACATACATATGTTGATGTGCAATTTAATTGAAATTTTTGCATCACCAAATTAAAGCTTCTCTAGTAAAACAGCTTTCGCTACAAATTTTCTTGTTATGGGCCCACTCTCTCAGATCCCATTTACTCACCAAGGCACCTTGCTCTGCCTTCAACTTCTCTGAAAAACGCACATAATGCGTGTTTGTTTGTGTTATTATTCATTACTCTACGAAACACGAGACTGCGCGTACTGATTGACAGACGCGAGTTTCAAATTTATCTTTCAAAAAAAGTCTGTGAGCATGCTGCAAGAGAATCTGGTAATCTATTCGCTTACCGATAGGCCTACGTGTGATTAGAAGTAGATTGGAGGAATAGTACTGTAACAAAGTGAGCGTATTTAAATGCATTTGAAAGATTTCGCGCGATCAGCCAGTTAAGGTCTAAACAGAACAGCAGGCAGCGGGCAGCTAATTTGACAAATGCCTTCATTTGGTATTTTAGCGAAATGATCAGAGATTATATTATTTAAATCGCTGGTACCATCACTTTTGTCGTAGCTGTAACAGAAGTCGAGAAAATTGAAAAACAATTTCTGCAAAGACAGAAATATCGCAGGGAAAAAGAAGAGTGCATCTCGTCCCACCTATGGTTATGACCACACTTTGGCAAAATTGGCAACAGATACAAACATTGTCTTTTCATTTTCTCGGCTGTTTTTCCAGCTACGACGAAAACGATGATACAAGCGAGAGGGCGCTTCAAATACTAAAAGTTTGCTTATCACTTTTGTCGTAACTGTCACGGTATTTTCAATGTTTTAAATCACGATATCTCAAGAATGGTGAATCGAACTTAAAAAGTATATGAACCATTTTTATACACAATTGCAAGATCTATAACATTTGTATGGACTAGTTTTACGATAACAATCACCGTTCACGAGAAATATGCGAAAAACCGATGTCGTTGACCTTTAGCCTTGAATAAAATTTTTAGCGCAAGTCGGATCAGTGGGGACATCTGACATTTCACTTGTAATGATGTATTTAAGGTCTGCACAAATTTTCAGCTCTGTGGGAACTTTTTCTAGGTTTGGACTTTTTTGTTTCTATTTTGGTTAGACTAAGTAGGAGCTAATTTTTTTATTTTTTATTCCTTATATATGGACAGTGGAATCAAACCTACTATAAACTAAAGCTATTCAAGTGTCAGGCCGAAGATTTTCCCTACTAACTGCTCTCACAAAGTCCCAGAAGCGCGAGTTCGATTGAGACTGTCGATATTTTTGCAGATTTAAATTTATGAAAGGTGTTTGCAAGAATGTCAAAAAATCGCATTAATAAAATATTAATTGGTCCCTTTGGCTAATCCCATCCGAAGTACTTTACACACCTAAAAAATGCTCTCAGAGGTTCTTGGAGGTGCCTAATTGCTGGTGCATGCAAGGGTGCGCTTTAAGAGAAGAAATTCGTAAATCATCGAGCCAACGAGGTCTCCTAAGCTGATAAGCCGACATTAATGGCGCCAAAATACTAAAATAAATTGACTTTTTTCAAAATACCGGTAATTTACATACCTACACTACTTACCGAGAGGGAATCGTCCTAGTCCCGTGCGGGAAGCGCGCACGCTCCCTGTGCATTAGCCCAAGCTGCGCGATACGCAAATATCGGAAGGAGCTACTTTTTCTAATCGTTTTGCCACGAGAGTTCCACAAAGAGCAAATTTTATCTACGTGTACGGACCGAGTTGTTTGCACGCGGGGAAGTTTTAATTAAACAGACATTTGCAACGAACATCGGATTACCAGCCGAGAAACTTGGCGGCCGAGCCGAGTGCAAAATTTAAGACCCTCCGGGCGACCGTCTAAACCAGTTTGCGTCTGTCGCAGCGTAAATTAGCAATTTTTATTGAATCTTGGAGAAAACGCATTTTGACATGTTCAGTAGTTTGTAGCTGTCGGTGTATGAGATGTGAAGCCAGATACGCACATGCAAACCTCACATTAGTGTACGACTAGAGCGAAATTAATAGAGGCGCCTTCTCTTCCTTTTTAGTCGCATCTGGGGAGCTGGACCAATTCATCAAAGACGACTTCGTCATCTCGATGCGTCACATCAGGTAAGTGTTTATCGCCTCTCCACCGCTATTATAGTTGATAAAATGCTTTTTATTGCGAATGCAAATTTATCCACGTAGGCGATTTAGTTTACCTTGCGCTTGACAAATTATCACTTGAAGCCCACACACAATCGCTTCAATTCGCGCCGGTTTATTTTGTTTGTTCTTAATAAGCGAAAAATGTTCTAGCGGTTCACGTTCCCGGAATAAGTTACTCAATCGCGTGATGTTTCATATCTTCCCAAAAAGAATCTTTCAATTCGTAAGGCAAAGGCCGAGAAAATTGCTATGATTTTTTGGTGTTGCAGATAATCAAAAAATACTGCAAAATCCTCCCACTCATGACATTGCCAAGGCTCAACCGAATTTATTTATATTTTCGAGTCGAGGCATTATCTTTGGCTTTTTATGTTTCACTATAATCGAAAAGCGCTCAAACGAAATGCTTACAAATTTTATTTATTGCCCGTGAGTTATCTCCCAGGGCAGAAAGTGCTAAATTGAATTTGTTTCGGTTGTTAGTGAAGATACCGTAAAGATTTTACACTTTCGCGAATCTTTCGGGGGCAAAATAATTGTAAATATATCACCCAGAGGAAAATTTTCCGTTGATAGCAATGCATTTACAGGAAATAATAATAATAATAATAATTTTTGCAATAACTGCGCAGTGAGATAATCATTGTACTTGGAATTGTTGTTAAGCGTAGGCGTTTTTTAAAGAATGCTTCCTTTAAAAGCAAACTAATCTCCAAACTGAGTGCAAATTAAATGATCTCGAGTTATCAATTCTGCTGATTCAAATCATTCATGGAAAATATTGCTGGACAGCAATAACTACAAATCAACAGCGACAGGAAGTTCTGAGTGATATGTTCTGTAGCATTTGTGCGCAAGCAATTCCTCCAGGAACAACATGTCGTCCCCCTCATGGAACAACCGTCAATGTGCAGAGCTATTTTTGAGTTTATTAGTTGGTGTAATAGGTATTTCTATATACCAAGTTGTGTCAGAACCGTTAATGCGCAGACAATTTGGAAACAGCTTTTTCAGAATACGCTATTTTGAATTTATACATTTTTAAGGCACATTTGAAATCAGCGACCCCGAAAACCTCCTAGTGCAGATTTTCAGGGTAATCCCTTGAAGTTTAACCAGAAAAAGGTAAGCGTTTCTGTTGTTCCTAACAGCCAGGCCAATTTACCGCCAAAAGAAGTTTCAATTCAAAAAATTACTCGGACGAACGATTTAATGATAGCCCGATCCGGAGCCAAAAAGAAATTTTCTGAACGCCCGAGCCGTTATACCGTTTCGGCTCACCATCCTAAAAATTATATTATACTAGTTGCCCGGACCCGGCGTTTCCCGGGATACTATTAAATTTGTATTCCTTAATTTTACAACGCCTCCCTACTGCACCACCGTCTCTCCCCGTGACCCAGTGTTTTCCTATTTGGGTTTTGCCCATGTTTTAGATATTTTCCAACAGTATTATTAAATTTAGTTTTCTTCATTTTACACCACCTCATTATTGCACCCCCTCTCCTATATCTCCCAGCAAGGTGGGGGTGGTCTCATATTTGGAAATTTGAATAGCAGAATCGAAATCAGTGATTCCGGAAATTCCCTAGTGCGGATTTTCAGTGAAATCCCTTGAAGTTTAATTTTTTCGGTCGCCATATTCGATCCGACATCTTGAATTCCAAAATTTTGATCTGCTTCCCCGAAAACCTCCAATTGCCTTTTTCATAAAGATTCCTCGAAGTTGGAAAATTCGCTTCCTATACAAAACGGAAATTTTGATTTTTTCGATTTCCCGGCTTTTCCTTTGGGGTTTCCCGAATTTTCTTTTTTTTAAACCTCCCCTGTATTATATCGAACTAAACAAAAAGAAATTATCGAAATCGGTCGAGCCGTTCTTGAGTTTCAGCAAGACATACAGACAAACATTCATTTTTATATATATAGATTTGTGAGTTTCTCCACTGTGCTAATTGCAAACTGAAGATCTACAAAGAAATTATACTTTTAAAGTTCGTTTTTAATCAGAAGGATTTCACAACAGCAGCCATATCTTTTGAATAGTATTTGTATTGCAAATTCTAGAATATACATATTTTGTACCTATGATTGTTGCTCCCCAATGTATGTACTTTACTTTTGCCATTGTCAAGTGATCTGCTTTGTCACTATTTTTGGACAATGTCAAATTTATCTTCACCTCCCGAGTAAGAATATCTACAAACAAACAAACATAACTCACCTCGAAACTACCAATGTTTTTTCAGGCTCCAAGTTCCAAGAGTAATATAACCGCCTACAGCGTACACAACACAATCCCAATTTGCTCCAATCAGATTGGACAGACAGAAACATTTATTGAAATCCATTAATAAACGTGCAAAGAAAACCGCAATCGCAATAAATTTGCATTCAACCTTCCAAGCAATTTGCAACTTAATTCCCTTCCATCAAAACAGGCCGCGCCGAAAATTTCATATATCGATCGAAGCACTGTTCATGATCGACTTCCCCTCGATGAAGCACAAGTTGACCTTCTTTTTGGACCGCAAGAAGCACAGAGTAACTCTCGACGTCAGCACAAATGCCGAATTAACCTCAAAGAACTTCGACATACCACACATGAACGAGTCGACCACAATAAGGAGCTTGGCGATCCTCTTCCAGAAGGATGTACGAGTGCTCACCCTGCTGGTGGACTGCAAAGAGGCCTCAAAGGTTGATTTAGAAATCAGTCTGTCGAAGCTCTACACGCAGATGGATGAGCCTGTCGTGAAGATGGTAGGTGCTAATGAGGTCGTAATTAGTCAACGGCTCCTCATGACATTTTATAATATTTGCAGTTCCGCGAGCGCAAATATCCGCTGCACTTCGATGCAACGGTGGAAGGAGCACTTTCGCGTGCCAATTGCCAGAAGGGATTGCGGCGTGGGAACCGACGGATGCTGAGGAACAAGACGAGTGATAAAGGTGAGCACTGTCCGCATGCGTCTTGTTAATTTCGCAGTTAACACCTCAATTCGCAATCGAATTTTTGCATACAATCCCCTCGGGTATCGCCGCCGCCGTGGCGTACACGCTGAAGTTGTTTCATTGCCCGCCTGTATACATGTTTCATTTCTTTTGCGTGGATTTCTCGGCGAGAAAATACACAGCTCATTACTCAAGTCCGGCGGGATAAGAAGTTGAACTCGCGCGGTGACGGCGAATGGGGCTGTGCTACCCAGAATGGCCCACGCCGTAACTGCCGAGACAACTGATAAATTTAGGCAACTTGATGTTGCCTAATTAATTTTCCTTCGAAAGGTGATCGCGACCGTCAAAGGAATGCGTTCGTTTTGCCTTAAGCTAAACGCAAAAATGTGGTCCGTCGAATTAACACCTTTACGTTTAATTAACAGTGGGCGCGATTCCGATGCCTCGGGGCGATAACAACTTTTTGGACAAGATCAAATTGACCAGAAGTCAGGTTTGTGGTGATTACCTAATATTACAGCAGTAACAAAATGAATCAAAGCAAGAAAGAGTCAGGAATGTTTCTGGTTCAGGGAGATATTTAGTTGTGGCTGCTTGTTTAGGATTGTTCTCTAAAACGCTTATCCCATAGGTACAACATGTCAAGGTGGAGAAAAGATATACAAATTTAAACGTAACAAACCTTTTGCGGGATATTAAAAAAATGTATTTTTTTCAAATTAAACGTTACGGTACTATCGTTAACTGTAATTAGAAGAATTTGTAAGAAAAAGCATTTTAGGGTTCATTTAAATTAATTTTTTTGTGAAATTCAGATTTCTTGTAACACGGAAGTACACGGAAACTATACACCAGTCATGAAGATATTGGCATTAGTTTTGGTTGGAATATTTTCCTTCTACAAACCATTTTATGTGCGAATGTACAAAAATCACCACAATATTCGTAAAAGAAGAAAATAACATTTACAAAAAGTCTATTGACTGAATATTTTCCTTTTACAAAATATCCATGGAATGAAATTTGCCTGTTTGTACCGTGTATTTATCTACACGCGACACAGAATCCGTGTATTCCGTGTACTTCCGTGTACACGGATATTGCACGGCCACGGAGAGCACGAATAGACTGTCTCTGCCCCCAAAAAGCATCTGAGGCCTCCCGTGACAAATCTTAAATTAAACCTCAGCCGGGTCAAGCCCCTCCCAAACCAAAATCCCGAATCCGCCACTGGCTCACTCAATTTCGCGTTGTAAAGGTGATACGATGGCTGAACGCCAGATGTTGTTGAAGTTGAAGCGCCACAGAAGGACTTCCAACCGCGCAGTGTATTACAAGTACAGGACGGTACGCAATTCATGTAACGTATATGCCTAGTAACTCTAAAGGGTACGCATTTAGAGAAGAAACTAGATCCACAACTACCAGCTAAGCAACTGGGCAAAAATATTAGTAACTGTGGAATCCATGGTTCCCATAGATTCCTGGTTAAATTATTATTAATTTGTGGGAAACCACTTCGATTCAAAATGTGCAAAGTGTTGGGGCCTAATAACACCGTATCCTTGTCCATTTGGAATGTGTCGGGGATATTAACCCAGGACAAACCTGGACCATGACGTACAATATGGAAAACCTGTAGCACTTTTGTTCTAAATGCTGAATGCAGGCATAGTGGCAGTGAAACAACCTTCTTGGGGCCATACCCTTCCTTGTAAATTGGTCGCTGTTCTGTACATATGATGCCTTATTTTCGATTTTTGTATTAACCCTAACAGAGAAGAATAAGAAACGAGACATTCGCGATTGGTACAATCAGGGGAGTGATCGCTATCAGCATGAGTTGCCATTGCCACCGGTCGAGGCGGTGAACGATGTCCAAAGACGCGGCGACATACCGATCGTTCACGCAGACTGCGAAGGTAAGTGCCTCATATCGTACTCAACTAATTTATGGCAAATATGCTATTTGAATAACCAATTTACCAATAAGTGGCCCCAAAAACCACCTGCACGTGATATTTTTCCATTTTGCACCGATCGCTTGCCCCATGTCGGCTTTATGGTGTCTAATGAGCAGTTTGCACCTTTTTCTTTCTATTTTCCATGTAATTTCCCCATAATGAATCGAACACCATAAAAACTGCACGATCTCGCAGACGCCCTCGCAAAATCCCTGGCCGATCTGACGGCGCTAGTGAAGCTGCTGCGTGATGATATCGCCCACCAGCGACAGGAGATCGCACACTTAAGATCACTGATTGAAAATTGTGCTGGATGCAAGCCGGCCGACCTAACCATTTTGCCGCCATCGTGCCGAACCGCCAATCCTTGCTATCCTGGTAAGTGCAAAATTTTGTTTTCCCAGCATAAATGGGAATTTATTTCGCAATATTTTATCGGTTGGCATCTGTGCGAATGGGCCGTTATTAACTAGGGCCGTTTACTTTGTTTTCTATTAGGTGTTGACTGCCACGATACTTCGGCTGGAATGAGGTGCGGCAGATGTCCTGCTGGACTCGTTGGGGATGGAAAGACTTGCAAGATTGGACTGACTTGTGCTGATCGCGTCTGCTTTACGTAAGTTTTGCATTTTGATTAGACTGGTAAGTTTTGTTGCCTTCCTGAATTGAGACCGTAAAATTTGAATTCCTTCTACAAATATGCATGTCCCGGAGGTACGGTGAAATCGTAAAAACGGCGATAAGTTATCATTTGGTGATAGAACTAGTATCGCCGTATCTTTATGGCTAATCCTATATTACAGTGCAACGACATCGCGTTATTCGCAGTTGTTTTATCAGAAAAAATATGAATACGAAGGAACTCTAGCCATACCTACAGATGACAGTGAAACAGATACAGTGAGTTCACGACACGAAACTTTTTTATGAGCAGCAGCGTTGTACACATGGTTATAGTTTTAAGTATCTCATATAAGTAAGTACTGAGCCCTTGTCCTGATTATCGATATCTGGTTTGCTCAAAACCTATTGAGTTCAAAGGATTATCCATACTTACGATATCGCATACGCGCATTACTTATTTTATTACATCGAAATTTCTGAATGCCAGGTTCCAATATTACGAATTTTCATATTCTTTTTATACATTTTTATATTAACATACACTCTCCACTTCGATGCTCTACTTCAGTTTCTTTATTCGTTCATGTTCACTATTCTGGGTGATAAGCCCGCAGTAGCTATCCTGACTGATGGGACTACCATCTAACGCTATCAGGGAAAGTTCACATTAATTATGATCCGAGCCAGGCTCGAACCGGGGACCCCGATGTGATCCCCCAGCAGGCTTAGTACGGAACTATTAGCAATTATCATAGACAAATAAACATAAAGATTACCCGCTTCGAACAAGCAAAACGCGACCAATATTTCTGATAGCTCCACAGCAATACCTCCACATACACGACGACAACCGGCGAGCGCGACGCAGGAGAAATCAGGTTTTTAGCGCGCCCTGCTTCTCATGTGCTGTGCAGAGTGAATGCGAAAAAAGCAAGGCAACTGAAGGTTCGTACGATAGCTGCATAGACCCGCTGCCTTGCTTGAGCAAGGTAAGAAAGGAATGCCTTTGTGATCTAATTTGTATAATTTAATTTTCGTGAACTACTTTTCTTGCTGATATTGATAAACTAAACTTCCTCCATATTTAAAATATCTCAATTTGCAAATTTCGCAGCAATATCAAAAGATAAAGAAATCAAATTTCGAAAGGAAACAAAACAATACTCATGTCATAAAGTATCGAAAAATGCCAGCAGCAGACAAACAATAACATTTTTCTTGTCCCCTAAATATCCATCAAATTGTTCACGCGTTTATATTACCTTCACTTCACCCTATGTTCAAGCAAGGCAGCGAAGCAATCGTAAGTTCCTCAGTTACCCTGTTTTTTTGGTCTACTTGCTCGGATATCGCCCTGCACAGCACAAAAAAAACAGGTCGCGTGGAACAACTGCGACTTCTCCTGCCCTGGCGACATCGCTGTAGAGCTCTCAGAAATTTTCGTCGTGTTTTACAGCAAAAACTTTACTTTCGACTTTAAATGCTAGTAAAGAAATTGCACATGGTTTGCTTTTAATGGAATATTCCAGAAAAAAAATTTATTTTCCATTTTAGTTTTAGCCCTAGCTCAGTGGAATCCGTTCAATTTCCAGGTAGTGTGTTTTTATAAAATGGTAGTAAAAAAATGAGTTATGATTTTCTTATTTTCCCGACTAAAAGTGGAAATCCACGATATTCCGAAAACAATTTTAATTACTTGTAACATAGTCGTATACATTTTGAGAACCCTTCTTTGTTGCGAGTCTGTAAAAACCCACAAGGCGTACCGCGTTATAAACTTCACCCAGTACAGCGAAAGTTAATGGTGCTTTTGTAAGGGCTCATTACTTGCAGCTAATTACAAAACTTTATGTACAGTCGACTGCAAGTGCTCAAAGGTACATAGCCAGGTATCTCAAAGAGTGGCGCATTGACTAATTAAAAAATCACCCCGGCCACAATTGCAGAAACGAAAAAAGGAAATTTTAATGAATTTTCAATAAATCATCCGGCATTCCTTGGCCAGGGTAGGGTCCCTTATAAATTAAACGCAAAATATGACAGGACAGCAATTAACGACGTGGAAAAACAAGGTCATATCTCTTGCATGCATTCCCCGCTCAAGGAGGATCCCTGACCCCGTTGACCATTTAGAAACTGATTGCACTGACCATTCCCACACCAGCTGAAAAGTTTCTCACGAATTGCAAACGGAGGCCGCAGGGCTTTCTTGCATTTTTCCAGCCATCAATTCAAAACAACGAAAGTCATAGGCAGTGGAGATTCCGAGGAGGACTTCCCTCGTCAAGCCCAAAGGAAGATCGAGACATCAGCCCCAATACCAACAATAATGAGAATTCCCCGCTGCTCATGTACCGCAGAGTGTTCATAACCAAATAGACATAACACCCAACATGCAGCCATCAGGGGGAGAGCCACATCGACCATCTGGGCAGTGGAACCCCAATTACAGGTGATCTGGACCACCAAATTTAATTTTGGGGACATAAATAAATTGAAACGAACGGCGATGTCCAATTATGCGCTTGTCCAACAATGCCGGGCCGGCTGCCTTCAAGAAAATTTCGAATTTTTAAGATGACAAGGAACACATCTATGTTTCTCCCGTTTGTCACTTCGCACCCATACCCACAGTCGTGCCTATGTGGCGCAAACAAGAAAACATGGGGCCAACATAAATACGGGCACCTGAGTGGGCCGGTGGAGCGCGGCTAACCGGCTTTCAAGTATATTGGATCGAGCCCGGGCGTGCGCCTTGATCTTTCTCTGCCATGTCGAAATGCGTTTGCTGCAATTTAAGCTGCGCGCGCAGCCTCTTTCTCCCGTTCGCTCCCTGCACCTCGGATATGGTGGGGTCCGTGGGGATACAGCTGCGGAGCATGTATACTCCGCGTGGTGTGCCAGAGCGCACTGCACCGCACGGTATCTTTGCGTAGGCGAACCAGACTTTTCGGTTGGATCTTCTTGGGCGACTGCGTTTACTATAAGAACAGCTCAACGGCCTTGTTTTCTTTTGTGCCGTGGCTGGATTTAGTACCACTGCATGTTGTTTTGTGTGTGCCTCACGATCGCTGGCTCCGATCTTTAGGTCTACTGTCGATTTTGTACTTTTGATGCAGTGCAGGAATCCCGGCCCGGGCTCCCTATACACCACATGATTCCCACAATATGTGTACTTAATAACACAGGACTGATTTATGCCAGGAGGATAGGGCTGCCCTGTCCCCGGTGCCCTTCCCTAAGTCGTCTGCATCCGCGGTGATGAGACCGTACCCCTTCCTTTATTGTCTTCATTAATTTAGTAATTTTGTTCGTTCCAAAAATTTCCCTTTCGCATCACAAGGACAGGACGATATTAGGGTGCGGCATTCTCACGTGGGTGTCGTATGTACAAGATCGCTTCAGAGAATCACACGACTGACCCCCGTCTCACATTGTGTCACTATTGTGAGGGAAACGAATCAATTTCGATCGAACGTTATTGTCACGGACATGGAAAATTTATTCAGTTCTGCGGGCGATAAAAATCATGTCCAGGGCTGATCGCTGCACGTCCAATCGATCCCAAATAGCATACATACGTGTCCGCTGTGTGCAGGGCTCCGTATGAATTCTGTTCGCCGCAATAATTTCCGTCAGCCACTATTGTGCCGGCTTATTTATGGAACATCTCGCGATAATCAGAGAAATGTAGGTGTGCTTTCACAGTTATTCATGAATGCCAGGAGACAATCTTATCACGTCAGATTTCTAGGCAAAAAATGATTGTAAACATTACGGTTATTCGAGGAATGGACATTCCACAATTTGTTTTTGAAAAGTGGAAAAGGGTCTTCTTGGAGGAGGTAGGTAAACAAACATACATAAGATCGATTCGATTGTTTAGGAAGTTTGTTGGCGCCCTTTTAAGGTTTGTCCGATCGAGGGAAGAGGAACATAACGGCCGAATTCGATGTATCAATGAAATTATGCCAATTTGTAGTGATAGGTGATCGTTTTGATGAATTTATTGAAATTGACAGACACATTTCAATAGAAGACGCTTTTGTGGGAACAGATTTATGGAAATTCCTTTGCTGATAAAATAACAGGTGATCAGTATTGCGTTGAAAGAAAATTAGCTGATTAATGTGCATTTTTTTTTTTTTTTAATTTTTTATTACATTTTGGTTGGTTTTTAAAACATTTTGCTGTGCAATAGTTGATATTTCTCAAGTATTAACTATTTTGCCCTATATCTCGAAAACGGGTCGAGATAGAATTTTTTCATTATTTTTTCGTTAATTACCGCAGCAAAATGTTTCGAACCCCGTTCCCAAAAATTTAGGCCGGGAAAACTAGAACCTCCCCTTTTTATTTTTATCTCAACAAAATTTGATGAACACTTTTGCTGTTAATATTTGAGATCGGTTTCGTGCCAAGATTTGTAATTATATTATAAAATTTTGGTTTTGTGCATATTCGGGTTCAAATTGTCTTGTCGGGGTTTTCGAAAAACTCAACCCATGAGAGCGTTAAACATAATGCACATGATCAGTCAGGAACAATCGCATTTTTAGGCTTTGATATCAATTTTCTTCAAACTGAATTTTTCACGGGTACCACGATATTTCAAGAACCGCTTGGGATATGTAATTAAATATTACACAAGAGTTGTAAAACACTCTTTAACTGAACGTAAAATGAGAGGAAACAGAAATAAACCATGAAATATATAATTTATAATTAAAATGAACTCAAATTTCAATTTCAATTTAACTTTGAAATTTTGGCGCTGTAATTGACGAAATTAAATTTCATTTCAAAGTTCTCCTACTGAGTACCTAGGGCTGGTCCGGTAAACAGGCCTGTTAGATTACCAGATCTTACTTCGCCAGATTTCTACGTATTGCAGAATCGTGTACATATGTAAGTTCTCAGTAGGAGAAATGGAAAAAAAATTTGATTTCGTCGATTACAGCGCCATCTGTATACCGAGGTTATGGTACAGAATTAGGAGGGAAACGTGCAAAAATATCAAAAGGAGTTGATAGATTACCGCTATCGTATGGCGTCTTTGGCCAGCTTTAACAATTTTTGTTGATTCTGAAAAAGATCGTTGATCGGTGAAGTGAAGTCGAATTTTGTAAGCAGGTATAACAAAAGGTAAATGTATTATATAAAAAAACAAAGTATAAAGATTTTAAAATCCACGAGCGCCTTTTATTGCTTTGGATATCAGAGGACTCTTCTTTTATACTACATACATTGGGAATTGAATGGATAAACTTTTATTTTTGTTTTTTGAAGGGTGAAAGGAGATGTTCAATGAGCCTCTTTCAGGATTTTATAAGAAATAAAGAGCTCCCTAACAGTTTCAAAAAAGTTCTTCATTCAAGCTCTCTTCAAGTTTCAAAAGAAGGTCTCCAATTAGGCTACCTTCAAATTGCAAAAGTAGGTATCCATTTTTTTTCTCGAGAGAGGTAAAAAAAAGACCACCTCTCTGCGGACATGTTAATGTTAAAATAAGGGTTATTACAGGCATATACACTGAGAGAAAACATGTTGAAATTACCTATATGAAAACGTATTTACATATATATCAAACATTTTCAAATATAATAGTCAGCTGGACTTTTTAATACAGTAAATCAAATGTATTATATATTTCTAAAACTATTTTATTTTGAATTTGAGGCACCATTTGCATGGAAAAGGAATCTCAGTAGATTTTGCTTAAATTGTCTTCATATATGTAACATCCTTGTGTGGTTTCCGATTAGACTCGAACTCGGAACTCTTGACTTCTAGTGTGAACACGTTAGCATTGTTCTTTTAAACCCTTCATATCTGCCACTCTTATAAAATATGACTCTTTAGAAAGGAAAATAATTTGAATCATGTGGGATTCGAACCCGGGACCTCTAGAATCGTAGTCCAATGCTCTACGCACTGATCTACGAATAGCGTCGTGGCTATACAAATTCTTTTAAATCAAAAATTAGACTTTTAAAACATTTCCGCTGATGGCGCCACTTTAGAAGTGAAGCGTTTGCCTTCAAATAAAAAATGACACTTTAATTTCAAAGCGACACTTTGAAAATGAAAGCATTTACTTTCGTATCAAATACGTTCAGAGATAGAAATGCATATTTCATATTTGTGAATTAAACGCATTGGCTTTTAATTGTAAAGCTGCTTTTTTCTCCTAACTTCCCTCAAGAGTACTCTCGGATAACTTTTAGATGATCCCCTTTCCTACTGGACAATTACCCATAAATCCCATAAAGATGAGAATTGAGAACATTGTCAAAATAAGTGAGTTAGTTCTCAAGTTTTGCAATAATAAATATTCAGACAGACAGACAGACTAATATCAGTAAACCAGCATCGTTAATCGATCTTATGTTGTTTGTATACATATAATAAATTCAGAAAAATACTACAAAATTAAAAAAGATAACAACCACTCATACTGAAAAATATCACCATATCTCACTGTGAATGTTCACTACATAAAAGAACGATCAGAAAGTGTTTGTTTTTGTTCTGGCTTGGTAAGCAAACTATTCATCTTTCCAAAGAAACGGTATTTATTTTTACAATATGAGACTCGACTGAAGTAGACAACATACCCCAGCTCAATCGTAAATCAGGCACAAAACATTTGTAGGAAAAACCGCAGGATTCACTTAGTCGGCATGTTTCGCCCCATACGTCTGAATGTGCTTGCTGAACACACCATATCACCTTGTTAATTTTTGCAGCATTTAAATGATAAATAATTTCAATAATTTCACATTTTGTATCTAATCAACAGTGGCGTTCAGTGTCATGACACGATAGACGGCGCACGATGCGGCAAATGCCCAGCTGGCTATGAAGGCGACGGAATAACGTGTACCATCAGGAACCCCTGCCTGGACGCCCCATGCCCATCAGGTATGGCAATTTAACATAACAAGCCTAGAAACTAATCCACGCTAAATCATGCCACCATGTGTAAATATCTTAGATAAGACCGGAGAGCTAATGCTAACCAAGTCGGGGCTTAAGTGCGCTCCTAACAGCTGTTCTAATTGATGGCATTTGCACGCATGCACGTCTAACCTAGTCGTAGGAAAGTATCACTTCCATTCGCTTGAGGATTCCGCTGGGGGCCGCCCACACCTCGCAGCCAAGTAGGAAGCGAGCGGTGGAGTGTTTCCCTGGCTGAATCTGTCGATATTTGCATGCACACGGAAGGTGGACTCATGTGTCTTTTGTTTTGACTACCAGACCGCCCCGAAGCGGCTCGTTTGTTGGTGCCCCAGGCATCCCACAACTTACGACTTACATTTCAGGTAAATTAGGAGGCAAATGCAGTCCGTGCCAGTGGGGAGGAATTTTTTGCTAAAAACTCAAGCCAGTGACGCGGCTTAACGCTCGAATTAGACTTATCCGTCTCTCCCGGTCAATCACAATTAATTTGATTGGACACAGTAAGCGGCTAAGAAGTTGAGACAAACGCTTACTGGCAGCTCGCTAGTCTATGGTAGAAGTTGAGTAGGAAATGAATCAGCGAATTTATGACCCATTTCAGCCCCAAAACAGCGTTCAGGGAATCCTAGCTATGCCCGAAACAGCCATTAACATCCAATAAACGGATGAAACCATAACAAATGGAAAACATTCCAATTGTCCCATGATCTCCTGATATTTATCGCCGCCAGACAAGCGAGGAACTCATCGACAACTCGTTTTTTGGGCACTTTTGAATCAATTGACTCTTGTAATGATCGTCTACCCCTGTCGCTCCGCGTCCCATCCAAGATGTTTATCACCCAAACGTTGTCGTCCTTTAAGATGCCGGCAATATGCTTTGTGGTGGATCAGGTCAGTGCTGGTGCTCGATGCACTGGCTGTCACCTATTTTCGGATGTTCTGGAACAAGACCTGAACACTTATCACTGGCCAAACAGCAATTTATTTTAATGGGACTTCCTTTGGGAGGGAAAAAAATTGAACAGATAGACACAGGGTACCCACTTAGTTCGGGAAGATGTCACAACAGCTTTTGTGAGGAACTGATTTATGAGATAATAATCAGCTTTTTGGTGGATCGAAGAATGGACGTTTTTTTTAAGGGTGGGAAATATGTTCATTTGTATTTTAATAATTGAATAAAACTCAGAGCTTGTTCGGTGAATGAAAAAAAATATATGTTTTGAAAAATTAGTCAGCCAAGAGTATCCTTTATAAATATCGATAATTTCAACTCAATTACGTTTTTTGTAGAGATAATTAACGAAACCTTTATTATTTCTGGATTACGCAAAAGTATTGATCTTCAGCTTCGACATTGTCCGAGACGAATTTAAGGTCACAAGTTCAAAGCAATCCATTATTAGGATAAATTATCATCTGTTCAATGAACCAGCAAATTGTCTGCACTTGAAAACGAACGATTACCTTATTTATAGTACTTCTGAATAATGTTGACCATAATAAGGAATTAGGTAATTTACAAATCAATTTAATAAATTGGCTAGACAGCATTCCATGGAATCATTTATTTCACTACAGTCTGTATTTTAAGGACTGTATGAATGAAGTTCCCATTTGTTCGAGTCATTCACTGCAGGAGGTTTAAATAACAAAATTGCAAACAGCATGTTTTTTGTTTATGATGGAATCTAATTCCGAACTGCAAGTAGTTAACATGCCGAACAAGCATTAAATTAAGGCTCTGTAGATATCTTGTGCAGTCCACCTTATCGTAGGTGGGGTTACGATACTGCAAAGCGTTATACTTATATCTTTTAGAGTTTGTAATATATTTTGCATAGCTCGCAAAAATTCTTTTAGTCCTATTCCACTATTTAAAAAGGAACACCATTGTGTAATAAAAACTGCTGGCACTTTCTACTCTACTACAGAAAAATACCAACCTGTTTTTGTATTATGTAATTTTTCCAAAAGTCGGTTTGAAAAGGAACTCAATTAATTTGAAATGTTTCCGTAAGAATTGTTTGCTTCGCTATGGGAGCACTAAATTACAGAAAAGGAATTCAATATCGCACGGCGAACAAATAAATATTTCTATATTTCGCGTGGAGTAATCCCAAATAGGTAACTCTGTGTTAAAGCGTAAGCAGCAGACCCTACCTGTATATACCATCGAATTTCCAGTCCACCACCACTCAAAGGGCACCCCATCTAATAAACAAAACGCCTCTAGCTTGCCGGTCTGGCAGTACAAGCTAACTTGCACAAGACATCATTTCGAGTTCCGGCCTCCAACGGAATGGGTTATTCTAAATTAGCTACTGAAATTTCATTGAAAATATAATTCTCGAATTCCTTTTTGCGTATGAACTGAAGGTAAAACATACTTTCTTGGAAAACTTGATTAAAGATTAGCAATTAAAGTGTGGCAAAATATTATTAGAAAAGGATCATTTTCAGCTCGTTGAATACTCCTAGTGATATATACATATTTTCCCTTGTTGGATTTAACAGTTTGCATCATTCGGAATGGCTTAGTGACCGTAGTTTTTGTTTCATAAAATTATCATATAATTTGGACTTTTGACCAATGGATGCAGTAACGTTGTGTTTCATTATAAAAGGTAAAGGCGCTTTAGTAGCTACTCTTTTATATGTATGTACATACGGGTATATACAATTGTGATAATTATATTCGTAAAAAAAGGCGGCCCTCTCTTAACGCACGCAAATTTTTCAAATCAGACTCTCTCCAAGAACTATTCAGTAAAACTACAGACCTGAAAGTGTAGAAAATCCATAGGTTGCCCATTATAGTGACTTGCTATTTTTAGGGTTCCGTACCAGGTACCTAAAAGGTATGGAGAAATTTAGCACAGTTGTAGAATTTATTTGTCATAAATATTTCTACTGAAATTAAAAAACAATGAAATAGAGAACTCCAACTATTTTTTTTAATTTTTATATACACCATGTGGGTGTTATATCATCATTTGAAAAGGGCTGTTTTTAGGATTGGATTTTTATTGATTGATTTAGCCCAAAATTTTGCTACAAAATCTGTCACTAAGATTTCCTGAAAATTTTCGACACAAACCGCCGCCGTGGTGTATGTTGACAATTTCTTGACGAATATTCACCTTTAGTTGTAGTATTTTCGCTGGTTTATTTACGTAGATCCGAATTTTGAGATAACCCCATAAAAAAAATAAGGTGGAGTTAGGTCCAGGCTGCGGGGACACCATGGAATATCCCCTCGGAGCGAAATTATGTTAGTTTGTTAGGAAAAATTTCTTTAACTACGGGTATAGTTTCATTGGATGTGTGGCAGGCTGCCCCATCTTGCTGCATCCAAGCCCTATTGTTATACCCATCGAGCTACTGCAACTGCAGCCCGCTCCTTTCCTCCGCTCGGTATCCACGCAAGGGCGATTACAAAAGTGCAACAATTTATGGCCTTCCCTATATACATATATACCGTGTGGGGTGCCATTTAAAAGCCGTAATAGTATTTTGTGTAAGCCCAAAATTGCGCGCAAAAATACAAAATTGGGGAATAGTACACCTATAAAAAATGGAATGTAAGTAAAACCGATAATTGTTTTTTCTTTATTTTCAATACTTTTATTATTAGATTGACGGCTTAGCAAAAAAAAGTTAGGCATGAAGCGGTTTGTTTTTAAATAATTTTTGTTTCCAAAATTACAATATCTTTTAACTAACGAAACAAAGAACAATAAAATAAACATGCCTAATAGTTAATAGTTTGTATGTTAGCTCCACCCTGCGTTTTAAAGAAAAGTCTTTAGAGACTTTTATTACATTGCATTCAAAAACGTCGAAGCAGTTTTGCGTACATTCGTAATTTATGATTAAACTAAAACAAATACCGCGCGAAGACATCCTCAAGTTTTACAAGATATTCGTGACATCGTGAGGTACATAAAACAATCACCATAAATCCTGGTGCTGCGTTTAAGCGCCGCGCTTCGTTAAAGCAGCATATAGCCTTTGAAAAGCGATTAGTTAATGTGCGTTGACTGTAGCTTACCAGATGCCAACTTCACCCATTAAATTAATGGTGTGTACCTTAATCCCTGTGGTTTTTGATGAATGACGGGTTTTACTGCATAAACCCATAAAGCATCGTACGTTCGTCTAAAAATAATTACCACCAAAATTTCAAATATCTCCTCCCCCGTCTGCCCGGATACAAACCAAATATTTATCAGCCGCAATAAATTTTTGATCAAAACTTTTAGAAATATTGTCACAAAAATGCGTCCTCCCTCGTGAACCCATAAATCTCAGAGATTATGCAATGACTTAAGGTGCCCACCCAGCTGGGACCCCATTATTTATACAAATCGAGCGATAGCCGGGTCTGGTAGGGCATGATCAATACTGTGTGCCTGCTGATCCATATACCCAGCGTGAGTGTTTATCACAAGAAACTACGGGAAGTTATTTGGGAAAATGGAAATCTTTATTTCGTTTATTTGAAGCTATTTAATTTAAACGCTGTCCCAACTCAACCCGATGCAGCTTCCGATGGCAATGGCAATGGCGGTGGAGCGCGATTCATTCTTTTGAGATTTCCCCCCAATCACGAGAAATTCTTGTCTTCTCACGAAAATAAGATGTTTGAAATTTACGGTGGCGTCTACATTAGGATTGGAAGCACGTTAATTTGATTTTCATGGAAAACTTTTAATTGACATTTTTTTATCAGAAGCATTTGTAACGAGTGTATCTCGCTTGATTTAGTTTCTTAATGGGTTTCCTCTCAGCGGGCGTGCCAAGTCTTGATTTGTTAAAGAAACGGTAATAAGGTATATGATTTTTCGTTAATTTCATAATTTTGAAAAACATTTACTAAAACCATGATATAGCGCTTAATGCGGTGGTGGTTGTATTAATTTAATATTTTAATTTTTTTTTCAACTAAA
The DNA here is from genome assembly GCA_947538895.1 of Neoitamus cyanurus. NCBI lineage: Eukaryota > Metazoa > Arthropoda > Insecta > Diptera > Asilidae > Neoitamus > Neoitamus cyanurus. The sequence goes on along the minus strand of OX384544.1, from coordinate 14,719,659 downwards.
CTAAAATCTTAACAATATTCTGTGCTGTTTTCAAACAAAATTATATAACACAAAAATATATCTTATCTTTAGGAAATATTGTTGGACCAACACATAACGTCCATCATTTCCAAAGAAAATATATGTCTCGAAAGTACTCGGTAACGACGACGTAATAACAACTGCGGCTTATAAAATACAAGAATGCCATGATTATTTAGTATTAATATTATTTTCCTAACTCTAACAGCACTATTTAATTTTAAGAAATCTGTTAATTTATGCTCACTATTTCTATCTAAATATTGAGATCTTTTAAATACAATTTTTTTTCTCAAAATTAATTTTGTTGACGAGGAAAACAAAATCGAAAAAGTTAAAGTAACTTTTTTTCGTAAGTATTGTGTATAAGTTGTAATATTCATGTTACTTGTAGATTAGATTTTATAACGGTAAACGGATTAATTAGGTTTAAAATTCTCAATTTGAAGGCATTAAGACACACTTTATGCAGGACCCCTTCGAAAAATTATGAAAAAATGATCATTAAAACGTTCCTTCAAATAAACACTGAAAGTGAAAGTAAAAATACACTTCTGTAGACAGTGATATTTTTTATCCACTTTAAGAAAGGTAATTTGAGGATTTTAACTAAATCGTAAGGGTTGTGCAAAATACAAGTACTGCTTTTCCTTGTAAAGTTGTTAAGCGCAACTGATTGTTTTTTTTTTTAGGCACATTACAACCATAAACTTGTGCTCGGCTTTGAAATGGCAGGCAAAAATTTCAAAATTGAAAAATAGAGATGATGTCTAACACTTATTGATAGTAGCAACTACATATCTTGTTGCGGAAGCCATTTTTATAGACAAATTAGTCTTACAGTATCATTTATGCCGGCAGCCCCAAAAATTCAAAAATCGATTTGATTCTTGATCAACAATTTTCGATTAGATTCGATTCTGGCAAGTGAAGAATGCCGATATTTTTTCCAAGAAAATTTCAGCAATTATTATTAATGTCATCTTCATTGCTTTTGATATATGATTATACCTACTTAGATGAAATTTAGCAACACAGCATGACATAAATTACATTAGGTACGATATTAGAATTCATTCTTGCTTACCCTAGTTTACCTGCATCAGTAGTATTATCTTATATACAAGTAAAATTAAATATTATTTAAAATTCCAATTATTATAACTTTAGGAGATATCCTGTGCAAGCGAACGCTTATAGCTGAAGAAAGTGAGGTTGTGAGTCCTGACATTTTTCCTCTCAATCCAGATTATTTTTATAATCGCAAAAACCCAAGAAGTTTAGATGGAAATTTTCCAACAGTGGTGACAACAATAAGACGGGATACTCCGGTATTCACTGACATACTCATAGATAGAGGACTGACAGGACACTGGTTGTTTCTTCCACCAAGAAATATGTTAACAGTTAATTTCGGTATGTTTTTGGGGAAACTTTTCTTAACATTTTGAAGACGAATTTAAAGGTTAGGTTCCTTTCCTTTCTTTATGTAAAAAACAAAATTCGTATTCTCTTCTGTTCGTTTCTTTTTACTCCTTTTTTAGTTTCATGATTTAGTTTAAACTATTTTTCCTTTACCGTGTCTTACATTTCCTTTTAACCTTTATTTTCGGTTGCTTGTTCTCTTTGTCTACATACATATGCCGGAACCAGAATAGAAACGTAAAAAAACATAACGTAACATAAGCATTTAACGAAACTGGGCTTATTTTGCCAAAACTGACATATCGCACGAAATCCGATCAGAAAGTGACATCAGAGGATTTAATAACAATATGAGTTTTTTAAATTTTTGGAAGGAAATTGAAATGTGACAAGTGAAAGAAAGAGTAAACGAAAAAAGAATCATGAAATAAACACAGGGACAAGTAAAACTGCTTCCTTTATGTCTTGTGAGATCCTTACGGAAGATTAGTGATGTATTCTAAAATTAACGAAGATTCGTTAACTATACTTACGTCCATTCAGATTGGTCCCATAACTTTACGTTATGTTATTTGACTTTATGTTAAGTGTCACTCTGGTTCAGGCTATATATGGTAGGTACTACACCAAACCAATAAGAATAATTTTTCTCAAAATGATGATTTAATTTCGAAAATTATTTGGAAGCTAGTGAATTATAACGCACAACTCAATAAGGATCGAACGCGTAACAGTTGATTTATATGATGTTTGCTCTGATTGTATATTGTGTCGTTATTTTCTTCCTCACTTTCCTAAGTGGTCAAAATCCGAATTTATCACAACATGAATTTGAATTGAATAAAATTCGCTTTAAAATAATAAATATTATAAATATTCGGTAATTCAAATTATTCAAGTAGGTACATTCAAATTTAGGCACATAAAAATATTCAAGCTATTTCAAAAAAAGCTAATATGTCGGTGTTTCAGATAATTCGCATAAAAATGGAGGAAAGGGAGCATAATATGCACTTATAATGTAGTAATAATATAATAATTAAGTAATTGTCGAAAAAAGGGGCCTAGGTTTGCTTCACATCGGAGTCCAGCGATATTTTAATGGTACCCAGGGGGTGTCACCGGAACACTCTATCTAAATTCTCCCCCTCGGATGCCACAAGTGGTGGTCGCCATTTTGAATTTTAGGGATGACTTCAATTATTTCGGTAAATATTGGTTTTACGTGACAACATTAAAGACAATCCACTCGTCAACACCAAAACTCTATTTGTGTGCTTTTGACGTTTATACTCGTCGTGTAATATAAAAGAGACATTTACTATATAAAAAAAAAACACTGATGATATTTTATGGAAAAAAAATTTGTATTATAATTTCTTTGGTAGGTGTACTTATCAGTTATTTCCCGTCATCTTTAGATCTTTTTAGGCTTTATATTTGCACGTGAAATTAAAAAAAAAACATTTCAAACCGAGAAATCGATATTTTCAACTATGATAGATTTTCAAACCTGATCGAATTATACGACTAGTTCGAATAATTTGACTAATTGAATATTTTGCACTCCTTCCCAAATATAAAACCCTCTCGTAAAAAAAATAAACAAACCTCCCAGCAGACAAACAATAGAATAAAAAGACGACAAGTGAATGAACTGACAACCACAAAAAGATTTGCACAACAGTTTAAAAACTTGCACGAACATTTAATGTTCCGCTCAAAAGGGTTTCTTAAGACGCTCAAAAAAAAACGGCCCGATCAAAGCATCAATTAAGCCCACAGAGCTGTCGTTCAGTTTAATATTGGCACGTGCGCAAACAAGTAGGATTGCGGCAACCAAAGCTTTGATGCTGTCGAACAAAATATCAAAAAATTCTGCGTAGGCGGATTAATTGCCGCCCTATCGCTGCCTTTGCGGGACCCAACCGAAACACACATCCCAACGCAGGTAACTTTCTCTCTGCTAATCGACAAAAGTTGTTCACGGCAGCAGTTGATTTATTTTTTTATTTCGATTTTTGTGTCTGGCATTCAAATCATCCTTTTTATGGGTCAACGTATTCAGTTTATTTTCTTTGTGCGACACCAAGTTGCGACATTACTCTATTTTTGATTAACGCACGGTGTAGTCTAGTCGATGTCGCCTCACCTGGGATGCCACTAGGCGCCATTATAGGCCCCGATCAGCTCCAGTGACACCTGATTTTCTAGCTAATTAAAATCGTCGTTAACACCACTCAGTGTGAATATGCCCTGCGGTTTCACGAGCAAGTATCTATTAATTTGTTGTCACTGTAAGTGCCATGGAAAATCAGAAGGCATACCTACATATAGTTATGTGAAAGCATTGAGTCCCAAAGCAGCTTACCCGAAATTGAGTGGGTGTAAAGAGGTGTGCCAAAGTGTCACAGCATCCGTCTCATCTCGCGGGAATCAACGCGTTAGCTAAGCCAGAACTAATTAAGTTAAGCCGTCCCGACACGGTCTGTATTGCCGTCATGGAATTTCCTGCATAGTCCAACGAAAAATGCATAACGCAAATATTTACATAAATAGTGTAGAGCCCGGGAGAAATTATCATTTTAATGAAATGTTTAATTGAATCGAAAAATTGAACAGGTTCCCTGGGCAGCACGTCAGATTAGCATGTCTGAGGAAACCACAGAGACGGCCGGCGTCTTTCTGCATTCTTATTCCCCTTTTTTTCGGTAGAGCTCATCAGATATTAATGTCTAATCAGCGAACTGAGAATTTATGAATTTCCTCAACACCACATCAGCCCTGCGTAAAGTGTGTGCTAATGCTCACACCTTCCGACCTCACCTGCCTGATAGTGCACTGACGCACCAGCAGCGGTGATCGAGGAAGGCGAGCTTCCGGCCGAAACCGAAACCGATGAATTTGTTAATATGTAAGGTACGTGTCTAAAGTAGTCTTAACGCTTATCGAGTGCATAGGAGAGATCTGTTTATGAGGTGCTTCATATTTATGCAAATTGCTTTCGATGCCCAAAACCGTCCAACATTCTTCCACGCCAGATATGTGTTTGTTTTAAAGACTTAATTTTTAAGGAAATTGTTGCAGCCATGTGAACCCTTTGTTATTAGTTTACCCCTTAAGGTAAGGTGACAAAAGTCTATTTCAAAACAAACAGTGATTTTTGTAGCTCAATATAAGTGAATAAAAAATGCTGAAAAATGGCAAAAATGGGTTTTATTTTTCACCCCATAATATTTTTGTATCACATTTTTAAGTAGTTTTTGTGTAATTGTTTTTTTGGGATTTACGGTTTTTATTTGCGACTGTAGTTGTAGTTTGAAAGTAATTTGTTCACTTCAACCGATTAATCGTTGAACTTATATGAAGCGCTTCATAAACTACTGACATGGATGTAACCTGGTTCGGTGATTTGGACTTTAGCTCTTACATTGCACTAACACTCCTCTCTAAACGCTAATTTGGAGGTATGTTACAACAATCCCAGTGATTGCATTGTATCTTAGAAGGAATTTTTGCTTCAATTTGCATGCTCTGATTTTACATGACTTTTGAGCACAATTTGTTTTAATACTCAACAGAGAGGTAAGTAATGTGTTTCAATTTTGTAATAGCTATTCTTGCAGCCACATTTAAGTATTGAATCGACGCACCAACCATGCGCCGTATTATTAGGAAAAAAATAGAAAAAACAAATTCTCTGCGCCCAGTAAAGCCTTATAGCCCAGGCGAGCTCTGTTTTGGGTTGGATGCTTCATATAGCACCGCTTATTTTTTTTTAATTTCTCCGGAAGGGCTTAATGGGCACTCTTATAGAAGCGAGCGAGAATCACCATCGAAAAAATGTCCATTTTAACAATTTAAACAACATATACCTAGAACTCTTTAAACGGGGCCGAAAAAAAAACCTTATAAACAAGTAAAACTCTAACCCGGTTATTGCATATATAACAGGACTTTTACAATGGGAGCTGATAGAAAATGAACAAGCCCGTATTTTAAGCTTAGATGTTTTAAAATCCGATTATTGGATTCCCAGAAAACGTAACTCAAAGTTGAAGAGAGTAGAAACGTCGAAAAGTCGATCCTGCCCGGTTCAAAATGAGCGCGTAATCTTTAACCGACCTTTCTCGGCATCTGGAACAGAATTTTTTTTTATAGTTCGATAAAGCAAAGCAAGGTGTATGTGTCCAATTAGTATTATCATAGGCAAACAAACATAAAAATTGCCCACTTCGAACAATCAAAACGCGACCGAAAGTGATGAGAGCTCCACAGCGATGCCTCCACATGTGCGACGGCAACCGGTGACTTCGATGCAGGAGAAGTCGCAGTTGTTCGACGCGCCCTGTTTTTCATGTGGGCATGTACTGTGCAGCGCGAATTCCGAGAAAGAAGACCAAAAAATAAGGCAACTGAGGGTTCGTACGATTGCTGCGCTGACCTGCTGCCTTGCTTGAGCATGATAAAAAAGAGATGGCTTTGTTAACTAATTTGCTTAATTTAATTTTCGTGAACTATTTTGCTTGCTGACCATGGACTCATAATTTAGAATAGGTGATTTCGGCATCCTGAGTTTTTACACTTGACGCTCGGATGTCTAGATATTCAGATGTATTTTGTGAGACAGCATAGGATGTACTTTGGCGTTTTATATTGATAAACTAGACTTCCTCCATATTTAAAATATCTGAATTTGCAATTTTCGCAGCACTATTTAACAAAATATAAAGAAATCAAATTGGTTGATCGAGTATAGACCAAACTAACTTAAACTTTTCAGCGAGGGGGCGAATTAGATTTTGTTTCGACGATTATGACAACCAAAACTTGACAGTACGCAATTTTTCGTAATAGCGCTGAACAATTTCTAGTCGTTGTAGAACTATCTATGTATGTATATCCAATATGAAGTGGCGAAACGTACTTAAGATTTATATCACTATAGATAAGTTAATACGGAATTTGTATTGAATATAAGGGAGGCGTAGGCATTATAGCAGGAACTTTGGAAAATTTTGTTTATAAAGCTCCCTCTCATTATGTCTTCATATTTACGCCTACACTGAGCAACTCGTTCAAGTACAAACACAACCAATTCTACCACATCCGGAAACGTGGTTCGCCAAATCTAGCTCACAGCCCTCTGTATTAGCTTATATTTCTATACTATAGATGTTAAAAAAGACGTCGAGTTGCCAGATTAAAGAATTACAAAATCCGGAAAATCCAATTGGAAAACCCTATATCTTCCGGATTTAATCATTTTAATGTTGTTGTTCAGTTGGAAGGTCCTACAGAAGTATGTTTCAGAGTACATTCGATAGCTTTTCCTCACTGCTAATTTTTCTATTACATTAAACCAAGGATTTCTATTATCATCGTCGAGGAGAGACTAAGTTCCTGGAACAAGTCATTAAAAAATTATTTTAAAGAAGCACAATGCTTGAGATTAATATTGCTTCCATAGTTTCCTCAATAAAATATCCCAATTACCACTAATGATTCAATCTATGGAAAAGCTGAGCCAATCAAGGGGGATGATGTAGATGTAGATTATCATGAGGCGGGTATGAAAACCCTGCACTTAGACTAAAGGTCCATTGTACATACCTCGAGAAGAGAAGCTGACATCTGAGTTAATCTCGGAGCCCAGATTGAGCCGTTAGACGACCAGTTCTTCTAACAAAGCTCAAGATAGTGGGCAGCGTCAGTTTATGTAGATCATTAGGATCTACATGAGGGTTCCCGAATAAAACGGTTCTGGCACTGTTGTAGAAGGGACATGCACACAAAAGGTGAGCAATTGTCTCTTCCTCCAACTCGCATCCGCAAAGAGGCGAATCCGCTATTCGTATTGTGTGAAGATGCTTGTTCAGCCTGCAATGGCCATTGCAAGGCTCAACTGGCATCTACTGAGGTTTAGTAGATGTCTGCCGAGGCCTAGGTCGACCCGATGCAAGAACATTTTAGATTGTCGACAATCCAATCTTTCGGACCACCTCTCATTGTGCTCAGAGCGGACCCAGTCCTCCACCGAGCGATTGATGAGAGATGGTGCAACACCCACGTAGGGTTCCGGTCCTATAAAGGAAGAGCAGGCCCCTTCTTTCGCCAACCTGTCCGCAGTCTCATTGCCTGCTATGTTACAGTGGCCAGGGACCCAGATTATTGAGACTTGATTAAAAGTCGCAATTAGGTCGAGCGAGTGACGACACTCGCTGAGAAGCTTAGACGAGACTATGTACGAGTCAAGTGCTTTAAGAGCAGATTGACTGTCAGAGAAAATAAATATATTTCTCCCACACAGTACCTCTTCAGAATCTCTTGTGCACAGATCAAGATACCAAGAACTTCCGCCTGGAAAACGGAAACGAATCTGCCTAGCGAGCGGGAGATGCACACATCTTCATTCATCAAGGGGGAGTCATTGCAAACATCAAGTTTTATTAAAAGGAAAAATTCGTTGGCTACCCGATTCCTCTTATTCATGGTTACATACTCGTATATGTGTTATGTTCAATGGAACAAAAGTTAAAACTTCAGAAATCAAAATCCATAAAAAATAAAATTAATTAATTCCCTTGTTTTCTTCTTTTTAAGTGTTTTTTTGTCCAAAAATAGACATCTTAAGTGGTAAGTTTCTTTCCACATCAATTTTAATTAAGCCAAGATATAAAAGAAAACCAAAGTCCTTTCAAGGAGCTTTGTGATTTTTCCTTGCTGCATGGTAATAGCAATCGTCTCTTGTCGAATGAATATTTAAAAAAAATATTAAAAAGTTTCGTTGACTTCGAAATTTTATAAATGCAACAAAAAATAAATGCTTATGTGAATTAAAAGATAAAACAAATGAATCCAAAGGGGATTTACCAGGCACGAAAATGCTCTTAAACTGTGGATGATGCTACTCAATGAAATTCAAGGTATTTCTCCCAGTCTTGAAATTAAAGGGAAATTGGGGTGAATATACGATCTAAAGGAGTTTCTATGACGCTTGTCTTGCTTACAGGCAGTAAATTCGTACACTTGAAATATGAAATTCTGTGCGCCTCAATGGATAAGCTTATTATTTTCCTAATTGGGAATTAAGTCTACTGAAACGGGACCGCTTTCCTGAAGTGTTACCGACTGCGTTCCGCCAAGCTATTTAAGGCTCTCGAATACTAGACGAATGGGAATTCTTGACATCTCAAAAAGAGTAAGAAGCAACAGCAACATCAGAGAGGTGATAAATGGTTGCTAATTTCATACTTCAAATAAAATTAAAATTCAACAAGAACTTTCTTATGTAATGCGTGCTGCCCAGTTTCGATAATAAAGGATTTTAAAATATTGAAATAAATTCAACAATATGCATTTAGGGAAGCGAACATGCTCTTTAGTATCGGAAATCAAAAATAATAATAATATTGTTGCCTGAGTTTGGAGAGTGTTATCATGGGGTATAGATTCTATACTTATAGATCCCTAATACCGTGGGGTCCCATAGGTACTCGTATGAAAATCCATAAAGGCAACAATTTTCAATTTGAAACACTATAAGAATAAATTATCTCCTCTAAATCTATCCATCTAAAGGGTGTCTCAACGCAACAATATCTTCAATTTTAAATGATATCTTCAGTGATATCTTCATTATTTATTTTGAGATTCGAGATCAGTGACCCCGAAAACGCCTATATATTAATTTACACTTGTTCTAGTTCCACTGTGCTATTAAAGTTTCACGATGCAGCATATCGTAGCAGCGATTTAACGTTTCGTTTCACTTTCAGTCGAATCAATCTTACCCTACCATGCGTAAAAATGTTTCACTTAAAAAACCCAGAGGAAGTTAGACTTCTTCCAGAAAGATTAAATCGAAAGAACCAGAGATGATACCACCTGGGTATTTGGTTCACAATAATGTCATTCTTTCGCGGTGTGGCAGGTTCCGCCATCCTGTTGAAACCAAATGTGTGACAGGAACGCTAAAATAAACTAGTGAATTGGAAATATTCACTGTAATTTTCTCCATTTTTATAATAGATCTTCAAAATTAATAAACGCTCTTCCGAGTGTAACGCAATATTTTCGTAAAAATTTTTGAAAATCAAAAGGTTATTTATGTAACTACATACACATATTTATTACAATATGCAAAGCTAGACAATATACAGGAAAACGGATTGTTTTTTATTTATTGTTGTGCTTGACACTCTCCTATCCCTTCTCCCGGCAACGTGCCTGACATGCCGCGAATTTTTTGTCGTACCCTAGGGGCAGCAAAGTAAATAAGTAATTAATTAAGTAAATCCTGAGTATATTAAAAACTTGATTATTTGACATGTCCATAGATAAAATATAAGTTACACTATTTCAAATAATTGTGCAGACAAAGCAAATTGATTTTTAACGAAATTACGAATATCGATTAGAGGGGCTAATGGAATCCTCCTTAGTCGCAACAAATCAGGAAAGCCCTCACCCCTCCATTTAAGATCTATTGGCGGCAAGCAAAGCTATCGAATTAAACTGCAATTTGGCAGAAGATGAAATACGGAGAGACTGATGGGTGTCCTCTGGATGGTCATCAATGGTTGCTAGCCACCCTTCTCACTACATTCATATCCCCAAGAGGAATAACCGAAATTCAAAGCAAAGTGAATATTTTGCGGCAATATTCGTAATTAGGGTCAACAGGGTGTAATTTAATTTAGTTGTTAAGTGATGGGGGATATTTTTGTATCTCAAAAACTACTCAATCAAAGTTTTTTTGTTTAAAACATATCGGGACTTTTGGGGGTAAATTTGTAAATGAATTTGCAGGGAAAAGAGTTTTACTGTATACCCCAAACTTTGTCAAAAATAAAAAAAACCGTTGAAAAATATTGGACAGGCCCAAATTGTCCCACTTTTGCACTTACACCACAAAATTCATATTGTGGTTTTAGAAAATTTAATTAAAAAAAACTGGAGCAAAATGTATTATATGTCTACATCGAACCCCGTAATTTTTCCAGGTGTTAAGAAAGCGCGTCTAGAACGCAATTTTTGTGGTCCTTAGTTTTCACAATTACTCAATATGTCCAGTTTGGACAACGCGATAAATACTGCACCGTTTATGCGTTAGATAAACAATTGTGCTGCTTATTAACCCTTCACAACTTACCTCCAACTTTCGCCACATAAAAACAACCTACGTCATTATTGTAGTTGATTTAAAATTTACGACATTTATAGGAAATGTAAATAAATAAAATGCATGTGTAAGGTCTTAACTATTATAAAATAAAAAATAAAAAGCAACAGTTAACATGCCGTTCAAAACAGTCATAATAAAAAAAACTAAAAAAAATAAACCGAGTTTAGCATAGAAAATGAGATCCATACAAATGGTGATCGCTGGTAGAGATGGTTAAGGGTTAAACCCAATTCATAGAAAATGAAAAAAAGTCTCCAAATAAAACAGCTTTTCAAGTTAGAGATTCTAGTCTTGAATAAATAAAACGCCTGACGATATGTTAAATCTTCGATTCAAACCAAATCTTACTGTCATACAATTCATCACTTTCAGGTGTAGAATGTGCCCCCACTAGCTCTCCACCGTTTTACCAATGCGTTTCCTGCCCCCGAGGATTTGTAGGAAACGGTAGCAACTGTAGGGACGTAGATGAAGTACATTTGCACTAATCTCACTAAAAAAATGTTTTTCTAATAATCAAAATATTTAACAGTGTGATCTTTACGAACCTTGTGATCCTAAAGCAATGTGTGTCAATACAGTTCCCGGTTTCAAGTGTGATCCATGTCCGCCTGGTTTTCGTGGACAACATGTGCATGGTACTATTAATAAATTAAATTACCTCTACCGTTTTTCTTTTAATTTTTACATTTTAAAGGGTATTCGACAACGTACTTAGTTCCTGGGTACCAGAAGCAAACCTGCATAGACATCGATGAATGCAGTACTGGACTGTCGCATTGTGCCCTAAATTCAGACTGTGTTAACACTATTGTAAGTAACTTTGCAATTTACGATTTTTTAAAGGTTCGGCCAAACTGTCATAATGGTTTTTTCAATAATTTTATATCAATATAACTTTTCTTAATATATTTGCATACATCTTAGCAAAAAATGGTTAAAATCACGAGTCTTTTCGGTTGCAATTTTCCGGAACAATTACCAAACAGTAGATAGCAGGTATATGCATATCGTATGGTCCACCGTTTTAATGTAGATTCGAAAAAGTGGTGGGGGTGACTAATTAAAATTACAGCTTAGTCCCTTTCACTATCAGCCCGATGTGAGTTGTTTGTGATAAAAACATTAAATTATTCAGGAAACAGTAATTAAATTTAATTGTTTCAAAAAATATGGAACCAATCTGATCGCGTTGCAATCTCACTTCTAACACACACAAGATCGGTACATCACTCTTCTAAGTCGACAAGATCCCACACTGACGACTGATGTCAAATTGTCGCAATTTGCATTAAGCCTTCTTTGAACTCCGAACAACGTTTTGTTCACATACAATTCTCGATTTTTAGTTCGCCTAAATTGAAGACATATGAGAATATACAGACAATCTAGAAATTCAGAGAGGCTCAGAGGAGCTCAGGAAGTCCACAGCTATAGATTGGCGGTCCATAGAAAAACGATTGGCGGTTCAACATCCCTCGTTTTCCCAACGGACAACCAAAATACATCAGGTAATGTTAGTGAAGGGCAGGAACCTGTTATTCTCCCATTTTCTTGAGAAGTGTTGCATGATAACGCCATAACTCACACTGCAATGACCGAAAGCTAATGGCGCGATTCCAACGGAATCAACGTTTTACCGTGGTGATTTTCTTGTTGAGGAGGTATCCTGCTGTTATGTCTGCAAGAGGAGGTAACAACTTATATTGTGCTATGGACGAATATTGTCATACAATTCCAGGTTTCTGTAGATTTTATTAATACGCAAAATATCTTTATCTTGCATAACCCCCCCAACTTGTTCGTATCTATGTATATCTACAAGTCGTTGACCATACGATGCAGACATACTGCTGCAGTTGATCAATAAAAATGATCGGTAATTGTACATATTAAATTAAATTAAAATACTTGACAAATTTATAACTAGTACAACAGTTTGTTTGAATCCTTCAGTGGGGTCATATTATAAGGGAAAACTTTTAAATCACAAAATAGGGCTCTTACCACTGCAAATGCCGTGACGGCTTTGTTGCCAATGGAACGTTTGGCTGTTTCCCAGAGAAGGACAGCTGCCCAGATGGTACTGTATGTGATGAGAACGCCGATTGCATCCATCAAGGTGACTACAGGTACACATGTGAATGCAAAGTAGGTTGGGCTGGCAATGGTATCCAATGCGGTCATGACTCCGACTTAGATGGATGGCCAGATAAGAAGCTTAGCTGTCGTGACTTCCACTGTAAAGCTGATAATTGTCCAGAGTTTCCAAATTCTGGACAAGAAGATGCTGATAATGATGGAATAGGAAATGCTTGCGATTGGGATGCTGACGGTGATGGTCGGGCAAACAACGACGACAATTGTCCATTTATTTATAATCCAGACCAAAGCGATTCGGATGGTGATAAGGTTGGGGATGTTTGCGACAATTGTCCATTTGTCGTAAATTCGAAACAAAAGGATTCCGATAAGGATGGTACTGGAGATGACTGTGATGATGACATAGATAAGGATGGAATTCCTAATAAGCGAGACAATTGTCCAACTGTGGCAAACACAAATCAAATGGATATAGATAAGGATGGTGTGGGCGATGCTTGTGATAATTGTCGATTGACACAAAATCCTACTCAGGAAGATGCAGACAATGATCTGATTGGAGATGCTTGCGATAGTAATATTGACGGTGATGGTGATGGCCATCAAGATAATGAAGATAACTGCCCAAGAACATCTAATCCTGACCAGTTGGATACTGATGGTGACGGACGGTAAGTATTTTATTTTGAAATATTTTTGCAAAGATAATAAAGATAGCGCTAGAATAAATTGAGGCATATAACCTTGAAGGAACTGTTCTTCAGATACGACATGATTAAAAAAAATATCATTGGAAAAGCCAAATTACGATTACATAAAATATAATAGCAATTTAATTGCCTTGCTATAATCAGTATATCCACAATCGACTTATTTTTGATGATCTATGTCTACTTCCACATTTCGCTCATCTGGTGTGAATAAGTCGATGCCCCAGCTAGATATATCTATCGTGTTACTTTTAATCTGCGTCATGAAATAATTAATTTCAATCTTTCTAAACACCAAGTAAAAGGTCGACTTGGATACGTTTACTTCTTTAATCTTTTCTCATGTTTCTTCTATCACATAGATATTTTATGGTCGTCAGCTGTTTAATGAACTCGAAATAAATAAATAGTAACAGCAGCGGTTATTCCAACCCTTTAATTGCGACAATATTTATTACAAAAATTAAAACAAGGATATGTTTTACAGAGGTGATGCTTGTGACGATGACGCTGATGGAGATGGAATCCCTAATTATCTAGATAATTGTCCATTGGCCAAAAATCCTGATCAATTAGACACAGATAGTAAGTCCTATAACTTTGTTTTAGTAACATTTATAAAAAAAATTAACGATACAATAATCTCCAGATGATGGAGTTGGTGATGTCTGCGAAAACGATTTCGATGTCGACAATATTCCAAATCAGTTCGACAACTGTCCAAATAATTCAAAAATTCACACGACCGATTTCCGTACATTCCAGACAGTAATTCTGGATCCCGAAGGAGATTCTCAAAATGATCCAAACTGGATCATTCACTCAAACGGATCTGAAATTGTTCAAACACTTAACAGTGATCCTGGTTTAGCTGTTGGATATCATGCATTCGGCGGTGTAGACTTTGAAGGAACTTTCTATGTTGCAACAGACACTGATGATGACTACGTTGGATTTATTTTCAGTTATCAAAATAATCGCAAATTTTATGTGGTTATGTGGAAGAAGCACACACAAACGTATTGGCAATCAGTTCCATTTAGGGCTGTAGCAGAGCCTGGCATTCAAATAAAATTAGTTGATAGTGCAACAGGACCTGGACAAATTCTGAGGAATAGTTTATGGCACACTGGAAATACCCAAGATCAAGTTAAGCTGCTGTGGAAGGATCCATTGAATGTTGGATGGAAAGAGAAAACAGCTTACCGATGGACTCTTGTTCACAGGCCACACATTGGACTCATAAGATTAAGGTGAGTTTAACGTCCAGTTCATTGTATTATTTTCTAAAACATTTCATTTCAAGGATATTCGATGGGGAAGAACTTGTGACAGATTCATACAATATATACGAATCCACCCTTAAAGGTGGTCGGCTAGGAGTCTTCTGCTTTTCACAGGAAATGGTAATTTGGTCAGATCTGAAATATAAGTGCAATGGTAAGGGAAACACATGTAACTCCTTGTATAATATTTTTAATTGTGTCTTATTTCGCAGATCGAGTACCGATTAAAATTTACAACGATTTGCCACCGAACTTGCGGCATAAGGTGGAAATTGATGCAAATATGTAACAATTGGGAAGGAAGAGTTACTAACCAGCTTGTCTTGTAAATAATTATTTTTCGTACAAAAGACGCAAAGCCTAAGTAAGATCTAAAAGATCAGTTTTCGCCATATTAAAGAGATTCTCTTTACTCTGCCAGTTTTTAATGTTTATAATATCGTTTATTGTCGCAAAAGTATTTAATAAAAAATTGTTTAACAGTATTAGTTCTCGATTTGTGTAATTGGTATAAGATATCCAGACGGAAGTCTACTTCGAATATCGTTTCAACTCATCTCTTGGCGGCAATTTTTGGAATTGGCCCTAGTTTTTAGGATTCCGTAGTTACCAGGAACCTTTATTGTGTTGTTATGTCCGTCTATCCCTGTAACAACTTTATGACATCTTTGTAGTTCCTACATTTTACTGCCGTTTATAATAAAATACCATAAAACTCAAAGAACTCAAAGGCATTCATACATGTATGTCAAGAATAAATAGATTTCCCATTCCCTACATGGAAATTGGGGATGGAAACGATCCCACCCAGTGTGTCATAGAAATGATATTTAATAACTTTTATAAATATACGGAAAAACTATTTATAAATTGGAGGTCCATTCTGAGAGACGTTTTTATACAAAGTGACTAGGCAAGACACCTTTCTACGGCTAACGAACTATAGGCCTTGACTAGTTACTTTGGATAAAAGCTTTTCTCAGAATAAGGCCCTAATTTGTTACCGTTAAGTAAAAAAATGAAGTGTCTTATATTGTTCGGTAATATTGTTTACTAGGAAACGAAATTTGAATAACCTTAAACTTCAAACATTAAAGGGTGTTACAATCCAACTCTCCACTGAGGTTAAGGATCTGGGAGTAATCATAGACAGCAAGCTCACGTGGAGACCACATGTCGAACAAAAATCCGCCCGAGCATTAAATGCCTTCTGGCAATGCAGACGGGCCTTTGGGAAGACATGGGGTCTGAGACCAGCGGTGGTCTACTGGCTATATACCACTGTTATTAGACCCATCATAACGTATGCGCCTGTGGTCTGGTGGATCAGAACAGGAAAAACATCTACCTGTACAATCCTAAACAGAGTACAGAGAGAGGTATGCTTAGGAATCACTGGGGCCTTCAGCTCCACGCCTGGTGCAGATCTCAACGCAATGCTCAACTTGCGACCACTGGACATCACAATCCAGGAAGAAGCAATGAAGGCAGTCTGTCGTTTAAAGAGACAGGGACTCTGGCACGACAATCACAGAAACGGCCATGGTGATCTATCACGAAGGCTCCAGGAAAACTGTGACTCGTGCAGTATGCCCACGATTGACATGCCACCGGTAACACTGTTCGATAGGGGATATCACGATGAAATCCCGAATAGGGAGGACTGGGAAAACCCTCACCATCTACTGGAGAGTTTTTTCCATGTCTTCTATACAGACGGCTCGAAAACCTCTACCGGTACGTGCGCTGGATGGTGTTTGAACAACGAAATCAACACTCATATTCTCTCGGAGATTTTGCGTCAGTTTTCCAAGCGGAAATCATCGCTATTCTGAGTGCGACAAACTGGATAATTGATTAGAGATGGCGCGAAAGGAAGATCGGTGTTTGCTGCGACAGCAAAGGTGCGGTCGCAGCACTACGAAATGCAATCACCCGCTCGAAAATTGTCCTGGAATGTAAGAGACGACTGCAGTCGGTAGCTCGCTACAATGAAGTCTCTCTTCTATGGGTTCCCAGTCATCAAGGCATCAAGGGTAACGAAAACTCTGATAGCCTAGCAAAGGAAGGCGCGAAATGCAGCCCCTTTGAACCGGAACCACAGATTGGCGTGAATTCTGCAATAGTGAAAAACTGGATAATTCGACACATGGAGAAAATCCATGCGCAGAGATGGTCCATGTTACAAACTTGCAGACACACCAAACTCTTTATAGGTCGCCCCGATAAGTGCACTGCAGAAACTCTCCTGAAATTAAACAGGAAAGAATGCAGGAATCTTGTAGGGATTGTAACAGGGCATAGTACATGTGGCAAACATCTATATACCCTGGGAATCGCGCGTCATGCGGGAAGGATGAGGACAGTGTAGAACACTTTCTCTGCGAGTGTCCCGCGTTCTCCCAAGCGCGGCGCGCTGTATTCGGTGCTGACGTATTGAGGATGGAAGAGATCTGTCCTCGATCCCTATCCGAAGTTCTTCGGTTCATCAGAACAACGAAGAAGTTCGGTTAGGGTGGGGGCAGAGTACAATGGACTATGCGTCTGAGTGCTCGGGGCTTCGCTCCCCCCTTTCTTACAAATTACAACTACTACTCGGTATTTGGTAAAAAAAAGTGAGAAAAGAAAAAGAAAATTACGTTGTTTTTCGTAAAAAACTTTGGCAACTCTAACTGCGATTGCAGTGCAAATGAAGATTACGAACACAGCCAAATACTACCGGGAGGTATGAAAGAGAAAGCACGTTTCGTGAGAAACAAGTTACCAGTTTATAGATTTTATTATTTCCAAAACGGTTTCTCCTATGAATAAGAGTCATTTTATTTTTTTGTAGGTAATTTCCTAAGCTACAAATTTGAGAACTAATTTTTTTTCCGTCAAAGTCACCGTTAACGAGATATTCACGAGAACAATTTTTTCGTGAACTATGATCCCGCGTAAAATTTTTATCGGTACTCAGATCGATGCGGACTTTTGAATTTTGTTTAGCACGACATTATCAAGGCCAATACCAAAATCCAGATTTCCATTAATTTACCCGTATGTTGACCTCTTAGAACTTCATTGAGAATTTTTTATAATTGCTGCCCAATGCAGTTCTTCAATACAAAAAAGTCCACAGAAAACGGAACTACTCCAATCTTAAAAATTAATAGTTTTTAGTGCTGCCATATCCGACTTGTTGGTTGCCCAAAGCATCTTATATAATTTACTATTGGTAACCAATAACAAAATGATAGCTTCTTGTAATTTCTCTAATTTGTAACTAGTTAGCAGCAAAAAATTATACTCAAAGAAATTGGCAATTGTATCAAAGTAAACGTAGACAATGTGAAACCAAAACCGAACAACACATTTCACTACGTGCTGTCCGAATGCAGTTGACAAGATATAGTAAAGCGTTAATTGTTTTTTAAAGCAAAGGTGAAATCCCAGTCTCTTAAGGAAAGCCATGTACGTGTAATGAATTATGCCCAATACGAATAAAACAAAGCAATTTACTTTAAATACATATAGTTTATTGAACAAGTGTCTCGTTCATTTCTATACAATAAAAAATAAATTCATTTACTGGTCTTCTGCTAATTTGTAAATAAAAATCGAAAAACACTTCGAAAAGCTGCATTTGCTTAAATGTAGAAAATATTCCTTAACAACATCGTACGTATGTAGAAGAAAAAATTAAACAAAAAAATACGACTTTCAGCCGATGAAAACAATAACAATTAGGTGGTATTACGAATTGACTGACACAATAGTTTGATTTACCTGGAAATTGTCACATGGATATGAATAGCTTGTAGGTATGCTGCTGCTTTATTTAGCATTAGAGCTTAAGAATATGTATTATGCATATTTCACATTGAGACAAATTTTCATACTTTTGTGTTTGGTTTTCCGCTTGCTTGTTTTTCCTTAGATTTCTCACATTAATTACTTTAATCCTAACGACTTAACATTTGAACGTATATCGATTCTAGACGTGTTGATAATAGTAGAAGTAGAGTTAACATCAACGGAACAACTGAAGAGCGGACAGAAAAGAGTGTGGTAGACAATAAGGCGAAATTTATGCGTTAACTTGGTCGATTTAATCTCATGAACGAATCAAAACTAATTTTCTTTTTCACTTATACTATTAAGTATATGTACAAGTTGTGGAAAACTTAAAATATTTATCATACAAAAGGTAATTTCATTCAGGAAGGGGAGGGGCTTACCTGATAAATTTACAAAATCAAAATAACAAAACAAAAAATATAATAACGAAAACGACAAAATATAATAAATTTCTTATAAAAACAAAGAAACGCTTATCGGAACACAAAGGATCTTTTTGGGGTAACATCGAAATGCAACGACTTTTCTGTTTCAAACACCAATGCTGTCTGCCTTTGTTTTGATTTTTCTTTAAATGTTATAATACTATTCATATAACGTTACGTGAATTGTTCTCCATAGTTTGACTATTTTTCTTCTTCTTTATATTTACGTCTATTTACAAAAATAGATTTATTGGCGCTGAAGATATGCGTGTGCTTTGTTAAGGTCTTTTAGTCCTTTTCAGTTCCATTGGCGGCTCCTAATTCGAGCAACTCATGGGGCTCCGCATTCATCTGCAATTTGAATTTTTTTTATAGTTTATGTTTTTTAATGTAATTTTATCTGGCTTACTTTATCAGGAAGTGCGCTCAAATCCTTCCGGGATAGGCGATCGACTATGATAGTCCCTAAAGCATCGCACATGACGTTAATCGTTGTTCGGAATCGATCTCTAAAAAATTAAAAGAAAACATTAGAGGAGAAACAAAACAATAGGTTTCAATTATTACAAACAATGTCAGTTAATCGTGTAGACGTCTATTTTGAAACAAGACAATTCCAAAATTCGATAAAACCTAAATTTTTGAGATTTTATTGTAGAGGAGGGTATCAAAAAATTTTCAGTTACAGATTCTCTCCATTATTTAAGGACACAACAACATTTTTGTACCCCTCCCCCACTCTCTTTCTAGAGTTTCCTTTTAATTGAAATATTCTTTGTTATTGTACTGGCAATATAATGCAAACCTACGTATATAACGCGTGCGTGTGTTTCGGGCGCACTGAGGTAAGAAGCAAAGAATATAGTAAGAATGTTCACCCTCTTTTTGAGACGCATCCCTACCACTGCAATTTTCAGGCAAGTAAATGACCAATTAGTGAGAAAGAGCCGATTTTTCTGTTTGTTCTGAATTGCCAAGCCATAGTGCTTTTCCAATAGTAACAGGCAAAAATTCAAATGGATGCCTGACACAAATTGGTTTTGTTTAACTTTTTTTTTGCCATAGATGCGCTCCAGTACTGCACAGGAAGTGTAATCGACTGTATAGTGTGACGTGCTGGTTAAATTGCCACTACAAAGTGATTCGTTGTGCTAAAGTGTATATTTCTCTTGGACCCTGTAACACTTTTCCAATTTTTTTTAAATTCCAAGCTCTGCCTCGACAATGTTAGTCTCTCTTCAACAACAATATTTGACTAAGTATTCTATCGATTTCTAGAAACATTTTTGGATTGAAAGTAGCTACCAGGATTTGTTCAAGTCTAATATCTGGCTGAATTAATTAGGACCCTTTATTTTATTCTTTACTAAATCGAGGAAATTATTTATAGTTCCTATGAAGCCCACTAGAAGATATTTTAAATTACAATTTGCCACTCTCTCGACGGTAGATGTGATTTATGCAGAACGGCGCGCGCCCCTGTTCAATTCGCTATACGGGTTCGATATTATTTAAACAAAGTGTGACCTGTTTTATGGCCACACAAATCCTTTGATATCAAGCACATGGAGTTTTATTTCTGTGGCTACTTGAAGGAAGTCTATTCCTATCCAATTAATTCTAGGAACAACTGCTAAAAAAAATAATTTCGTCCTGTGACAGAATAAGACACAAAACAAATTGGCAGTCTCAATTCGCGCACTACGTGTCCGTTTAATCTCAGTTTACACGGAACTGTATGGAAGTCGACGGAAGTACACGGAATCCGTGCTCGTGTATATGCTAAATACACAGTACAAACAGGCAAATTTCAGTCCATAGATATTTTGTAAAAGGAAAGTATTCAGGTGCCACACATTTTGTAAAAAGTTAATTGTCCTTTTACGAATTGTTTTGTGCCAATGTGTGAATGCAAAAAGGTTTGTAATGTTTCTTGACTTTCATGCATAACATTTATAAGTTGGAGTTATCCTAATTAGTTAAATATACAATTAGCGTCCTCCATATACTGCCTACATACGTCCTTAACATATTTATCTCTTTTTTTGTTACCTCTTGCGCTTTTTAAATGATTTATTCACTTCAAATTTTTTTAAATAGTTTTTGTCACTTCATTTAATTGGGAAGATACTTTTACAAGAAATACTTACAGAAGCCAATCAACAGCTAAAATAAGTGAAACATCTTTGGCTGGTAATCCAACAGTGTCCAGCACCATCACCATAGTAACGAGACCTGCTTGTGGAATGCCGGCAGCTCCAATAGATGCAGCGGTGGCAGTGATACTAAAAAAAATGTTTGTAAAATTAGAAACATTACATAAAAATTTGGATAAGCAAGAGACTCACCTTACAGCAATAATGGTACCAAACGAATACGCCTTATTCCTATACTGGGCAATGAAGAGTGCCGCCACAGCCTCATAAAGTGCTGTGCCATCCATATTAATGGTAGCACCAACAGGAATGACAAATCTTGTTACACGGGGATCAATGCCCATTCCATCCAAACATTTAATAGTTAAGGGCATTGTAGCTGAGCTAGATCCCGTACCAAATGCTGTCGCCAAAACCTGACTCAACCGGGCAACATATCCGTACGGTAAGCGACGTGTT
Organism: Neoitamus cyanurus; assembly: GCA_947538895.1. Lineage (NCBI taxonomy): Eukaryota > Metazoa > Arthropoda > Insecta > Diptera > Asilidae > Neoitamus > Neoitamus cyanurus. The sequence goes on along the minus strand of OX384544.1, from coordinate 14,698,047 downwards.
GTGATGAAGAATATAATTGCAATTGTCCCTAATTTTTACATTTTTGAAACATTTTATTCAAAAATGAAATATTTTAATATACCGAACCCGTGGATGATCAATCCAAGCATTACAGTCATAAAGTACCATCCCAATTGCGCTATAACCACATATAGCGACTTCATTTCGAGAATTTTGCCAACAATCAAAAATCCGACACCGATTGGTGAAATCCTATAATATTTAAATATTAAAAGAAATATTGTAGATTGTTATTATAACTTACCAAATAACCCAGGAAGTGATGATCATCATTGCTTCGCTCAACACTTGGAAGAAATCTTGCAAGATTTTGCCCTGTTCACGCATGCGACCGATCGTAGTACCAAGAATGATACTGAACATGACGAGCCCAAGAACGTTTGAGCTTTGCTTGTACCTTCCTTTAATTTCCCACAACTCATATGGCACTTGAAAAATAAATTCCACATTAAAATTTCCACAATATCTTTAAAAATTTACAAAACGACTTACAATCAGGATTGGATTCATTCTTATTCAATAATTCAGTACGGTACTGAAAATATAAGAAAATTCTTTGTTTCAATAACTTTAGGACTAAGCATTTTTCAATATTCTGGAAAAAAAACTGGAAGCACTCCACGATAATCATGGTGAATTTCTTCCAGTGTACGAATTCATTCAACACCTGAATAATTACAACCCAAACAAAAATACGAAGAAAAATAGGAATTTTCTTTTGATCCCTCCCCTCTATCGATTTTTTTAGAATTTCAGCAGAAACTGTGCGAAAATGTGATATTGAGTTCCTACGATTGTACGAATTCACACAAAATCTGAATAACTGTGATACGAGGATAAAGATCACCAATAATCGAACATACCTATCTAGATTTTTTTTTCGATATTCAACAGAGCTTATTTGGTTATTTTTAAATCAATCGTGGCGAAGATATCGCTCGTATCGATTTTTGTTACAAACTTAGAATGACGATATTATGGTTACATATTTTTGAATCATTCGAAATGAAAATGTGATTTTGTGACCAGTATCGAATTTTCTAATACCAAGAGGAAAAAACTCTTAAGAGTCGTCAAATTAGTTATCCATGCTATAGAAAAGATTCACAAAATCGTGATTTAGAAACCTCGCACTCAATCCAGTACCTAACTTGTTCTTAAATATTTTCATCTCATTGTTAGTGTTCAAGGATTATCGAATAAATTATTTTTAAAGCATTTTGCAAACGCCACTCAATAATTCTCATAAGGTCATTGTTAGAAGTTTGAGCACAACATTGATTACTATTATCTTGAGAAGTGCTCTGCTGTTATTCACATTTCCAGTATGCAAACAAAGAAGTGATTTATTTCTGCGCGTGTGAAATAAAAACATTTAAAAGCTACCCCCACGCGTTCGTATAATCCTGCTTACCTGGAACATAGTTGATTCAACGATATTGTCCGTAAACATGTTCCTGGAAGAAAAAAAGAAGAAAAAAGGTCACAAAAATTTGCATTTAAGACGCCAGAATGATATACATTTCGATAGTGTGGCGGATGAAAAAAACTCATTAAAAAACGTAGCAGGAAATGCCGAAAAAATGTGTAAAAAAAACTAGTGGATTGTATCCAATGGCCAACTTACGCACTCGTATAAATGGGTGCGACCACATTTCACTTTTAATTGTAGCTCCGGGGTGTGCTACCATCGCTTTATTCTTTTTTCATACTTTTCGATTGTTTTTTTTTACATCATTCCTTTTATAGAATTTGCGAACCAGTTAAGACAACCCTAAACTGGTTATATTAGCCAGTCCGTCTTCAGAAAAATTAAGAAGCCTGGAGTAACACACCTTGCAATATTCGAGTGCTGCGCTTTTACCATATGCACATTTTTAGTTTATGAAATCAACGCTGATTGGAATAGAGTGACAGGTGAATTAATCACAAACTCATTGTCATGCAAAGTGCTTGCGGTGCTCGGACAGGCGGCGGTACAATGTTATGTATGTAGCAATGAATGAGTTCTAGTATGATAATAGAGGCTGTCATAAAATTAATGGGATTTCGAGGTTTCGTCGTAGTAAAGTGCGACTTAATTTAGAATTTTCTATTAACACATTAATTTTATTTTTAAATTTTAAAATTATGCTGATGAACGATGTGTTATGCAAAACGGCTGTTTTCTGATTTAAATGTTAGATGTGAAATAGACGTTCTATTTAATTTTGCACTCCTACTTAAAATTCCAATCTACAAGATTCGGTTTGTTAGTTTCAATGAATTGCCAACCCAAATGATTCCTAACAATACGAGTACAAGCGTTCAAATTTTTCTTAGAAAACCTGTAGTAGTCGCTACGATCCTCATTTGCATAATTGTTGAAACTCATAAAATGTTTCTATGAGATTAAAATCTAATTCAGATTTTTTATTGCTTGTTTACAGCGAATAAAAATGCAGTCAGAGAAACCAGTTTCTGGGAATAAATCATATAAAGATTTAAATACTTGAATAGAGTCAATACAAGCTTGCAATTTTGTTTGAGACTTTTTTATTAAGTTAATACGCACAATAAGGCCCTCATGTCTTTTTCATTTCGAAGTTCAAATGTTTTCTTAAAATTGAATTTTGAAAATCGATACCAGGCACATTTTAAAAACTACATACCGGATATATCTGATCATTTTCATGGTTTTATAAATAGTACTTAACTTAGGTATACTAAAAGAAAATCTTACAAGTACTAAATATTGTCTTCATTGATTTTCAGCCAACTTTATAAATTAAGTAGTTGTTAGAACTAAAATAGTTGAGAAACCATTTTCCTTTTGTACATAGATTTGCAATTGTTTTAGTCCTATCAACTAATTTAATTAGATGAATACAACTTCTTCCTTTGGGTCTATCTTAAATCACAGGTCTATGTGAATATACTGCAAACAATTTATTGATGCCCTCAAAGTCGACATAACGAACGTCATCCAGAAAAATCAGATTTATACTACAAAGTCATTGAAAATTGAACCTACCGAATACGTGCCTCTAAGCAAAGGCCGTGGTGGACATTACAACGACATTATATTCCATAGTTAATGCCATAAAATAGTCTATCAAATAAAATGAAAATTTAGTGGATATCTCACACACACAGAACAACAAGCATTTAAAAGTCGAGCGTCCTTATTGAAAGACCCTGTATTTAATATTATGACTTCTGTTTCAGTTGTTATGTATTAAAATAAAATGTTAAGCTTAGACTAGGGGAAGGCTACACGACAGGGCGGGAAGACGAACAATTGACTAAGTTTTATAAATTGCTGTGTTGTGTAACAGACGTAGAAGGCGGTCTCTCTGGGGTATGTGGGTCTTGGAACTCACTTGCCCGCCTGTCTCCTGTCTAACAAACGCAGAATTCGTTCTTCTTGGGGAATGTGGGTCTTGTGAATAGTGACACCCCTTTACTTTTATATGCGGTAACTTTATTTTGTAAAATCAAAACATTGCTCTTAAAGGGAGGCCTCATCGCGAGTACAGCCCCGAGCCCTGCGATCATTAATGGTTAGTTTGCCAATAATCGGCGCTTCCTGAACTAAAATCGTTATCAGTCAATTTAAACAAAGATTAAGGTAAGCAAAATTGCACGCAAATCCACTTTGTCACTCCGAAACGCTTCCCTTTTAGAGAACATCCATTTAATTTTTATTCGTCAGAGATTTCATTTAATCTGAAAATACTATACAATAACTGATTATGTTGGATATGCATAAATGTGATAAAAACACAAATCTTATTGTTAGTAAAAAATAATCAAAAAATATCAATTGTGCTATATTTTTGGAAATTATATTAAGTACGGGTATATTGTAATCTCGAATTTTTAACTAAATCCAAAGAAACCAATCTATGGAATAAGCACTGATTATGTGTGTTTTTTATTACACCATTTGAAAATCTCAACAGCAGGTTCAAGTGCTTGATAACATCAACTGGGCGCAGCGCAGCCTAAGTTTATTGCATCACTTCGCGATAATTTTCTTATCAGAAGGCGTTGAATCTTGGGTATCTTCACGGCTACCCAATGAATTATTACCCAGGTCCCCTTGGATTCAACGATCTCAGAAAGTGAACAACGGCCAGGCATCCTTTGCGCATTTTAATTCGCGAAAAAAAATCTTAAGGCAGCAGACTATCACCGCCAGCCTTTCTGTATGTAAGAAGTGCTGTGTAGTTACAGTGTACGCCACAAGCACTTTTTATTGGCGACAGGCAATTTTAGTCTTCATTTGTCTGGACATTACCGGTGTAAACAGGCTTCTCCTCAACCCAATTGCTCCTATCTCACGATGCATTAACTTGGCCGGCTCACCGACTGGCCAGCGGCTGACTGTCTGACCGACCGGACACATGGGCTCCCCTCGATTCGTGGACGATCCACTAAAAAACCTCGAGGGGACTAGCATGAATTAGCGGAAAGCTGGGCCATGAGAATGGGATCATTGATGACGAGGTCACTTGTGGGTATCACTCTCGACGCTCGTAATTGACTACATAGGCGATGGGAGCTCCAATTTCTAATACCCGGCTAGAATGTGACCCTATCACATGTCGCGAGATTTGTCTTCATTAAATAACCATCACTAGGCATGAGCCCTTCCCCAGACAATGCAAGTATGTAGATGGATCCGATGTCATCGTAGACAACAAATTAATTACTCCTTCCCATTGAGATCAGCACCCGGGCAATATTTGCGGAAAACATTTTAATTGGTTTTAATTAGTCGCGTGCTCCCGCGATCTCATGGGACAGAAGGTTAGTCCGATTAAAATCAAAATGTCTGTCTCCGGAAGTTGTGGAATGCATGGAATTTACTTGACCGGACTGAAGGGTGTTCCTTCGTCAATTAGCGCCGCGATGTGGTGATCATCTCCACTTGATCGTGATAATGAGACGAAAATTAATGGTGCTAGTGCCAAGAGGCGCGCCAAGCCACTAAAGTAGAAATACGTTGTGAAGGTCAAATTCATACGCAGAATTGATGTAATCGATTACAACACGACTAAACGAATGACCCATGTTGGTCATATGCAAATTAAGTTCAAGTTCTTTTATGTTTTCTGTGATGCCCCAATTTGTATAGTGTTGCGATATTTTTTCATACTGTAGCCGGAATTAACTTGTTATATCCCATTCTGAGATGGATGTAAACAGATTTTTGTTTCTTTTTAAGTAGCATCACATGAGCTTTGGGTTTATGACATAATTGTGAATATGCGCAACTGCTATCAACTGTAATTAAAATATAAAAAAAAAAAACGAGAAGTCCATTAATCCCCATTCACTTTCCTTTTACTAAAACCTGCACCAAAATTCTATTTGATTAGTCCTTAAAAGCTTTCAGGGATGAAACAAAAAAACGCCGCCTATAACCTAAGAAATTGAATTTTTGACTCCATCGAATCCCTTTTCACCTTATGTAAAGGAAAAATGGGGAAACGTGATGAAACGCAATTAAATGACTTTAAAAGCTTCCATTTAGTAGTTCGTATCGATGTGGTCCTATTTTTGGGCCGTTTTCTTTATAAAGTGGGCGTCACATTGGTTTTACCTGATTGATCAAAGAAAGCGACAATAAATGCGTGTTGGTAAACGGTAATCCACTTTGTCAGTTATCATACAAAAGTATTAAAAGAAATCCTCAAACGGTAGTTTTTTAGATAAAAAATAATTTGGAGTGAAACAAAGCAACAAGGCATCTGTTTCGATAAGTTATCTTGACTTGCAGCGTAAATATAGTTACTCTTATTTTCTATATTTAACAGGGTTATGTGTCTCTTTGAAGTGATTATTTTAATTTAGATAACATGTATTGCGTGTGTGTGAGGAGTTTTAAACATATTTTTTCCCGCACCTAGTTTATTAAGATAATAAATGATAATTAGGCCGCTTTTAAATAAAAAGTTGTTTTTGTGAATATTATATTAAACTCTCAAACTGCATATACTGGTCCTCCACTTACGAACTTGAATCACTTCAAAATTAATTAGTGAGGGCCTATGGGACCCTAAGGGTTTCAGATCTAAACGTATACAGGGTGAATCAAACAATGTGTTTTGATAAACAGGTGTTTCACATAATATGTACAACACGTCTTTTTTTTTATGGACTGGCGATCTTATTATATTGTATACCAAATTTCATCTTAACCCTTTTATATATCTTGAAACGATTCAATAACTCAAAAAGTATGGCTCGCACGAAAAATAAGATCTTATTACGTTCCGGAGAAAACCAATTCTGCAAAAGCTAATTCCCTGCCCCTAACTGAGGGTGTAACTTTGTAATTTCAAATGGGGACTCCTATTTTTTAGTCAGATTCTACAGCAATAAATACGTACAATTTCACCAACATGAGATAGGAATACTATTAATTAATTTCAAACTAAATAAGTGGTAAGTGGTACAAAACGATTCCTCGGGGTAAAACGCTGACCTTCTGTTTAACCGACGACGTTAGCAACGCCTGGTAATATGCATAAAAATCGTTTAACAAACTCACATGGCGTTGTGAGTCTCGCGACAAATTTTATATGAACGAAATAAAAATTAAGAAGTGCTTATTTGCACCATGCGTTTCATCGTGTAAAGTAAACTGACCGCCTCGGCTCCGCTTACAGATGGCTTTTTCATTTTTTTTTATCGCGGAATGCCAACCAATTTTCCTTTTTTTGCCTAAAGTTGATGACATCGATGTGGATGACTTTTATTTTCAACAGGATGGGTACATGCCAGCCAAACAATTCGTGCAGCAATCACGTTGTTTCCCTAAAAATTTCCTGGATAGGTATATATTGGTCGCAGAAATAGTGCGATCAGACTTCTTTTATTTTGTTACGTTATAAAGTGTACGTCAATAATCCAGCACGAGTGCTCAAAAACAATATCAGAGCCGCTATTCGCGGGATAGAGCCCAAAGGGTGAGAAAACTTTCAACTTTATCGAAAATTTCATTTCATAAAGTGACCATCTGTAAGCGGAGCCGAGGCGGTAATTTGGCAGATATTGCTTTTCATAATTAATTAACCGCATAGTTTATACTTTGGGTTGAAATAAAAATAATGCACCCTTTCCTTGAAACTCTTTGTGTTTTTAATAATTTAGAATTAGTAACACCGTATACCCCGGAAACTTCAAGAAAAATTTTATAAAAATCAACGGAACCCATTCTGATAAGCTTTATTTTTAGAAAATATACTTATCATTTCTTGCTTCTTACAAATACTGTCTTGATATGTTAAAAAAATACAGTGATTATATGGATAAAAAATTTCCATTCTTGTTTGACAAAAATTGCATGATTTATATTTTTTTGCATTCTGATTTCGTGGTATTCCTTACAAAAATTCACAATTTCAGCTACGTCAATTCTATTTTTTAATCGAAAGCTTCCAGCACTTTCGCTCGAGATACAACTATGTAGTCAAAACGTCCGGTCTTGTTCTGATACGGCCATAAGCGTTCAAAAATCCTAAGAAAACATCAAGTAATACAAAATTGAATGCGAAAAGCTTTGTGACTAAACAATTTTTCACTGATAAGTTAATTACTGCTAACCGAACACTCGATTTATTATAAACATAACAAAGCGCATAAAGCATTAAACTCTGCTTCAAAAATGTCAAAAAGAGGCTTTTAGAACTAACAAAATCTCAAATTAACATATCGGAAAAGATACTTAAAGAGATTTCAAACGGAATTAATCGGATGCAATGATCTGATGCACTTTTCTATAATTAAATTTTAAAGATTTGTTTAACTTTGAGAACTGACTAGATCTACAAGGAAAAGCATGCGTATCTGTTATGAAGTCAAACAAACAAAAATCTTGCAGTGTAGGTACTCGAAGTTGGATTAATAATAAAATATTATTGCTGTAAACAATAGCCTCTGAGTAACATACTTTGTATATGGTGGAATTCCCAAGGATGACTATGCAAAATTGATTACGTTATATAGGAAAAACATTTTATCATATATTAGGCCAATAAAATAATTACAACTAATTTGGTTATTGTCATGATGAATTTGGTAGTTATTTAGATAATTTATTTATTAGCGCATTGTTATTGACATGCAATCACTTAATGTGTTGAAGCCAAATCGTCTTACCTTAATAAATCCATTAATGTGTCAGACGTAAGCATATGGTATTCCTCCACTTCCCCTGTTGCAGATGCTTCAATTTTTCCCACTTTTCCCGGTTTTATTGATGTTGCCAATACTATGCCCAAAACTACGGCGCTTATCGTAGTAACGAAGTAATACATTATTGCCCTAAAAAATTGAGAAAATAGTTAAGACATGCTAGAAATTCTTCAAATTTGTATTTCAAATTTATTTTAAATAAAAAAACATACCGAGTTGCAATTTTTCCGGACATGCTGAGATCTAGAGATCCTATGGCGCTTGTAATTGATGAAACTAATAATGGCACAATAAGACATTTTAACATCCTGAAATATGAATGAATACATTAATTGTGTTACATTGAGAAAAATCTTAGATTTTGTAATTTCATAAGCCATTCTATCCCATTTTCTATAGAGGTTTGTCTCTGGAACCACACACGACAAATTTATTTTAGATTTAAAAATATTTTATTATAATATACAATCTTAATTCTTTTATGCAATCAAAATATTTTCTATACACGCCTAAGATTAATATTAGGTACGAGCACTTTTCAACCTCTTTAGATTAGAGTATAAAAAAAATGGAAGCAATGAAGGATGAATGTAATCACAAAATAATATCTTTACCTCAAAAAAAGATCCCCAGGGAATGAGATGTACATAATTTCTCTCGCTGTCCATGGTCCTGTTGATGATTTTAATATTAAACCAACTCCAACGCCGGTAAGTACACCGACGACTGTGAGAATAGTAAGAGCATTTTTTTTCATAAAACTTTTCAGTTTTGAATTATTTCTTGGTCTAGTCATGTTTTTATTTTTTTTTTTATTTCCTTATCCTTAACGAATTAATCTAGAAATTGAAAATTGTGCCTTTTTCTATGTAAGTCTTTCTTTGATTTGTTGCCGATTGTCCTTTAGATAGCGATCAAGATTGTAGATAATTAAGTAAATTTTTGGCCCGCCGTGCTTGCTTTAAAAATTAACTGAAAAGAAAAGAACATAAACGTTATTTATGTAGGCAAACGAAACACAAGAGAATTAATTTAAATTATTGCTGGAATAAATATTCTTACAATAATACATAATCCGGCATCAATCACAACTTTTTTACTAAGTTTATTATAATTGTGACGCAATCAATTTTCTAGTACGAGTTTTTGTACGACTCTTCGGCAATTCGGAATTGAGAGTAGAATGTGAGTGAAAGTGAACTTGTGTGGAAAAACTTCCACACACTTTTAAAGAGTATTTGTCGTATTTTCAGACAACATTTCAGGTTTAAAATCATTCCATTCATTTTGGAGCTCTTTAACTAAGCCAACATATTTGTTTAACCCTCAGTGAATACATTTTCTACTTGTGTATTCAGTGCATGAGCTCGTGTGACTTTGGCTTAATATATAATATAAAACTTTAAACGTATATTCCTCGAAATTTTAAAGTTAAATCTATTCATCCAATCTTCTAATTTTCAGGGATTTTAGAATACCGTTTTCTCTAACCGGCAATAGCCGATTAAAAGCAACAACTGTGAAATCAACGGTGAGCACTATAGAGCACCGATTTTGTTGGCCAGAAACAGAGGAATTGGACTTGGGCGAGCTCTGATTCCAGCAGGATGGTGTTAAATGCCACACAAGCCTTCCAACAATCCATCTTTTCCCACAATAATTGTTTAATCTGCCATTCTTGATATGGCCACCATCCAGCTGTAATTTGACGCCGTTGATGGTTTTTTTAATCGATGATATGTCAGAAACGACTCATATATATCATTTCAGAATCAAAATATTGACTGAGCTATTAACGAAAAAGAGCTTCAAATCATCGAAAATGTACAGCAAAATTGGGTTGACAGGGTGGACTATTGCCAAGCCAGCCGAAACAGATAATTGAATCAAATTACACATATTGCAGAAAACATAAATTAAAATACATAGAATTTTTGCCATTTAAATGGTCTTCAATACGAAAAGTACAAATGTTTTAATTTTACAAAGTACTTCCACAGTGACATTTCTGACTTCTTGCTATATCATAAAGAATGACAATAAATGAAGAGAATATCGTTGCGGTAATCATGACTCATCCACAAGTGATCTTGGAACAACTGTTACCACATGTTAAATTAACTATTTGGTGCGGATTACATACAGCGTGGTGTAATTGGTTCGCATTTCTTTTGGAACACCAGTACTTTGTGTGTAAAGTAGAGACATATATAGATAGTATATTGCGAATGTGTAATTAATTAATTTGTGATTATTTTTGGCATGGATTAAATGTTATGGATCTATCTAAACGCTATACAGTTCCAACAGGATGATGCCACATGTCACACAGTGACCGAAACAATAAATTTTCTAAAGTATTGAAATGATGATAGTAACATGATTTTTTCAAGCCATGAACATATCAATTGGCCTCGTTCGTGTAATTTGACTCCCATGCATGGCTTTTTTTTGGAGGTCGTGTTAATTCGTTCGGTTAGGCCAGTAATCCAACAAATTTAGGTGACTATAGAATTAATATTGAGCCACACCATTCGTGATATTCCATCCGATCAAGGGATCCAGTCCTACAAACATAATTGTGATGTGCATTTCAACGATGTTTAATTCCATCATTAATTGTATTAAATGTACTTGAAACTAATACAAACAAATTGTTTGATGTCTGACACACTTTTTGTCTTTGTAATGCTCTTAATGAAGAATTACCAGTTTACTATGAACATTTTCACGCGCACATCTAATACAAATAATTACTCCACTTCTCAATCAAAATTCAAATCAAATTCTCAAAATTCTATCACTGCCAATTTTTTAAAAGCATGTCCATTACTCGTTAGTCTATCCATCTGTAAACTATTCATGCCTTCATGCTCACTCAATTAAAATTTGGACAAGTTGATATGTTCGATCATAATTTCAATCTTTTATTGGCACTTATTTCATTACTAATTCGCTTCGAATGGAATAATATTATTCGCTTTTGAGCTGTAAAGTCAACAATAGATAAACGTTTTTCCTAAAGTCCTTAAAATATTGTTATTTTGAATAACATTCTATCGTTGCAAAACGAGCGAAACCAGTCCAGTTTCGAAGCGCGGCGGCGATCATAAACCTGGGTCAGTTTTGTCCGATCCCATTTCAATTGTTTTATCTTGTTCCACCAACAAAAATTTGAACAATTTCCAATAAACATTAACGAACAATTAATCACATCTGTTATATCACTTGAACTCAAAAATCTTTTCGCAAACCGAACCGGTTGCCTTGATTGCGGCTGATCTTCAATAAACCTCCACTAAACGAAAATGATAGTAACAAATTTGATAAAGACTTCACGCTCGTAATTCTAGCGCTGCTGTTGCATTTACTACACTCACACATGGAAGGTGTCGCATAAAATTGGATTTAATAAAATAATAGGCAGGAAACCCTCTCTTAAGCAAATTACAAGAGCACAATCAATAATGAACAGCTTGATTGAGGTAGCACCACTGCACATAGTTGACACTGTTCTCTCTGATAACTTAAACAAACCAACAGGTGGGACGGCACTTAATTACGACATTACCTAGGATAATAGCAGCAACGATAGCACAACCTCCAGCTGTCCGGCTTAATAGATGCGCGTCGACTCGCAAACCGTAACAGTCTAGCGACTAAGTCTAGTGACTAAGTAGACACTTTGGCTCGGGTCAGTTACACAGCGGAGTCCGATTAGCAAAGATCGGCAGCTATCAGCGGACTGTGGGCAACTGAATTAATCAAGAGTCGCGGGATCATAGGCGAACTTTTAATTTAAATAATAAAAAAAAAGCCTCCAACAGCTCTCGAGCTCATATTTAATCCGATTTTTTCTCTTCTTGTTGAATGAAGTACTTGAGCGGGGCGAGCATATGTGGAGTCCTCGGTAGAGACCTCAGATGTGATGTGTACGTGAACACATCAGTGGAAGTTGTTATGCGGCAAATTATCAAATACACCGGATGATAGCAATATAACAAATGCCAGGAGCTTTTTCATTTAATTTTAGATAGTCTTAGCACATGTAGATCGGTTTACTGTCGAAGGAAATTCAAAGTATTTTTTTCATATTTTTTTTTGTTAAATAAAAACATATGTAAGTCAAGTGATCTAGACTTGTACATAGTAAAGAGGATTGGGTATTGCATCAATTTTATGGGCGTTATCTTTTCGAAAAGGTGAAATGTCACAGTAAAATTAGTAAATATTTGCGAACGATTTGCGTAGGAAAGGAATTATCAATTCCAATTTCGTGGAAGATAGAAATTTATGTCAAGATTATTCATAATCGAATTGAGCGCAGAATTACCCACTTTTTTCGAGATACTTTATGAATTTTCCAAAAACAAATAATTGGCGCGTGTTTTAAGACTCCCCGACAAAATAGTAATGTCTTTTCTCGTTGAACTATGTATAGGCACATATTCGTTGAGGGAGAACTCCACGGCTATTTTGTGAATTATTGAATTATTTTCTATTACAAACTATCAAATGAACTAATTTGTAATTGAATACAAAGAGTAATTAGATTAGAAAAAGTGATTGTTTAAAACCTTAATTGTTCGTTCTTGTTTGCAAATTATTGCATCTTGCATCTGACCTGATGTTTTGAAAGAAGCGTCAGATTTTATTCACATTTGTAAATGTCGGGCGCGGTTTCCTTTTAAATGTTAAATATAGTATCGTATAACATATATCGAATACGATAATACGAAAATAAAATAATAATGTTCTTCCTTCCATTTATTAATCACCCTGTAACTCCCAGCGCTTGAGATTGCCCCCCCACTTCCATACGATTTTTGTTGGCTAGGTGAGATCTGTCATCCCATACATTTTTGTCCCCCATAGATGAAACACCCTGTATGCTAGGTTAGCGACTTCGGATTTTCCACCGCTAATATTTTGCAAATCTCTCCTGCTCCATCATGCTAGCAGTGTTAGAGAATTGTGTTTTATAATCAATTCTTCTTTGAGCTGCTGTGATCATGTTAAAATGACAATTGGTAAAATATAATCATATAATAAAATATATCGCTCATTGCGAAGGCTATGGATATCTGCCTGCATACTGCCCGGTATTCTCCGCTCTAGGTTAATGAAGACTCTGATAATGCCCCTTTTTTGTTCTGCATGTACAAGGTGGGCCAAAAGAAGTCATCCGATGTTGTTTGGCTCTCATTTTTTTTCTGAATGAAAAACTTCGATTCTGTTTTCTGATTATGTTTATTTGAACCTTTAGAATTTTATTGGTCAAGTCGAGAAGATGATATCGGCCAAATGGGCGCCGTCACAATTGATTGCCATACGGGCTCGTTTTATGGCATTTTTCATCACTTCGGCGAGAACTTCGGGCGACAGATTCTCGCACTCGTGTCGAATGTTGTCCTTGAGGGCTTCCAGGGTCTCGAGCTTGTTCACGTAAACACGGGACTTCAAAAAACCCCACAAAAAAAAGTCTGGAACGGTTAAATATGGCGATCTTGCGGGCCAGTGCAAATCGCCAAAACGAGAGATGAGGCGACCCGGGAACGCCGCCTTCAGAATATCGATTGTGGCAATCAATTGTGACGGCGCCCATTTGGCCGATATCATCTTCTCGACTTGACCAATAAAATTCTAAAGGTTCAAATAAACATAATCAAAAACAGAATCGAAGTTTTTCATTTAGAAAAAAAACAAGCATCGGATCACTTCTTTTGGCCCACCTTGTATATAATATTCGAGCTTGAACTCAGTTTGAGAAGCTAAACGTGGCATTGAATGTTTGTATTCGTTTTGTACACAGGATGAAGCGCTACGCAGACGTGACCCCTCTTCCATCATCTATATATCATCAACCTCCCACTGGACGTTTATCCCCATTGATGCCTCTTTGCCTCTATTATACAATATTTGCTTTTGTCCCTTACTTATTATATTTTAGCTTAATTTTAGTTCCTCTGTTTTTCATTTCTTTTTCTCCGCTGAGTATCATCTAGCCTTAGAAGAATGTAATCTTATGACACTGCTCCGTACATTAATTTCATAGCCTATTTTACACACAATAGTTACATTAATGCCATAAATTATAAAAAAAAACATAATGAAACTGGTTCTTAAAAGGCCACCAATCTATTATCTAATGTTTGTTTTAATAATCCATTTTGTTTTGATTTGAAAAAACCGTATTGATCTGGAGGACACGAATTCTGGGTCCATATAGGTAAGTTTTATTTGCACTCCCCGTTCCTTCTTACTTTTCTTTATCTTTCACTGTTTAAAGAGTGTTGAATATTGAAACTTTTATCTGAAATAATAAACAAATGTAAAGAAAAAATATCGGTACCATTATTAATTTTCCCAAAATGCCCTTTCTCGAACCGCAAAGCCGAAATCAATCCAACAACAATCAAATATCATATTAAATCGGCAATTGCCAATTAGAAGAAATAATTATATCTTCCGCCATAAATTCAAAAATGGCAATGTAAAAATATTCTCTAATGAAAATCAATCCTTCGACACTACGATGTAGACCACGCTTAAGTCAGCATAGCTCGCGAATATATCATCAAACGGATTAATTGAGAACATTTTCCATAAAACCAAGCCGAGACATATTGGATATATGCCAAAACTATTTTTGAAAAAAAAAACATTTTGAGTGAACTACGAGACACACGATAAACATGTGTAGCTCGTAATACAAAACGCCTGGATTATAAAAAGAACAATTCTAAAATAATTTACTAAGACAAATTTACAAAATCTATCCATCATCATTACATCATTGGTGACAATGTTTAGAAAAAAACCTAATATGGATAAGCCCCAAAATTTGTCCCCTCGAAAAAGTACAAGGCCGAAAATAGTTAGATGTCGCTTTTTAGCTTCTTTGTACGAGATAAAACCAACACGTGCTAACTGGGAATGTTAGATTAGGTAATAACGTTATCAAGTATCTTATAGCTAACGCTTGACAAGAATAGCTTCCTTAGAAGATAAAATATGCCCTTGGGCCGTTGATAGCCCGCTTTATTGTGTAAATATTTTTGGGGTTTTGTGAGTGTTACATATCTAGATTTTGCGTTCTTTGAAATATAATTATCTGTCTTGTCTCTAATTCGTGTTGTAGTTTAGATTAATCGGTATTTATGCTCTGCCTTTTTTGAAGATAACGTAATAAAAAGAAAAATATAAGTAATTAAAACTGTTTATGATCTCGTGAAGCGCGGAATCCTTGCAAAACATACTTAACAATAATACTGGTCCAATGTACATATGTATGTCACACTTTCGTGAACAGACTCCAGACATCTAATAAAATCTAAAGATCTAGTATTACAGGGGTATTCATTCTGCGGTGTTGTATTGTAGCAAATTCTTACAATGTTGTATTATGGTAGAATACAATGCACAACACCAAATGTGCGAGACATTACTATGCTAGGGCGTCAAATTTTACAATAAGTAACACCTGTAGCATTTGAGTTAAGTTAACATTTCAAGATAAATTTTTGGTGTGAGAAGAAATGGTTGACGAAAAATGGGCACAGGAGGAAGAACATCTTATTTTGGAATTTTTAAAGAATGAGGCAGAAATTGAAGTAAATTTGTGATGTAAGAAATACAACAATAATAATACAAGAAAATACAACGAAGTAGCAGAATTGAACAAAATACATCGAAGAGTGAATAGAGTGCATGTAGTATAGCAACGAAGGATTCTTGATTTAAGACTATTGTAAACATCTTCACCGAGAGGTAGTGAGATAAAAGAAACCGTGCGCGTGCGCGTACGTGTACGCATACGGCACATTTTGGGTGTTTCCGGTGCACTCAGTTAAGAGATTTCTATGAAATCGCATCCTTTTATGTTTTCGGGGTCACTGATCTTGAATCTACTATCGAAATGGAAATAAAAAATTGCAGATCCAATATGGCGACCGAAAATTCTCAACTTCAAGAAATTTATATGAAATTGGGTCCCTTTATGTTTTCGAGGTAGCTGATCTCGAATCTACTATCGAAATGGAAATTAAAAATGGCGGATCCAATATAGCAACCGAAAATTCTCAAAGGATTGCTATGATAATTATACTTGTACTTTTACATATACCTTATTTGTTCTTGTACTTACATCTACATATGAAGTACTTAAGTTTATACTACTTTAGTTGCCTCTTTTTAGGGTTTCGTAACTATAATATTACGATTATGCTTAAACTTCGATGTCTGTCTGTCTGTATGTCACGGTTGTTTTTCTCAGTAACTACTAACTATTGCCATGGAATATTTTGTCAAGAAAAAATCCCCCTAAGGTTCTAACTTCAACACATTTCATGCTAAGCACAAAGAAGCCGCGGAAATAAGATGGCTACTGAGTAACAGTTTTAAATTAAATTTACTTCTAGAATTTAGTTAAACATGTTTAATATTCCATTAAATAAATAGCGCAATATTAAAACAAACTAACTTACCTACAAAATACGCTTTCACTCCTATATATAGGTAGATACTACATTAAAATGATTTAGTCTGCAAAAAATAAACAAAAAAACATGTTATTCATTTGCTAAAACACTTAATAAATTTATTTCAAAAATTTGATATGTACTTATGAAAGTACATTACATAGTGCGTTCTTCTCTGAGCTGAATGCGAGTAACAAAATATTTTAGATAACAAATTCCAATATAATATATGTATACATATATGTATTTATAATAGGACTAAGTTAACCTCTACTAAATAAAGAAATATTTAAAATTGTTGACCCCAAACACGAGGATTTTTTACTTTTCAAAACAATAAAACAAAAAACGCACGCTTGACATACTCCACCAAATATTTCTTTAGATTCAGAAATATGCCAACATAAAGATGCTGAAAGTGTGCTATTTTTAAGGTAAATTTTCCCCAGTGTCACGATTAAAAGTTCAAATCTGGCTATCTGCCAGATTAACTACAAGAAACCTAACTAGAAAGCATCTAGTGCACTTGAATGAAATAAAAGAATGGAATTTTAATAAGAATATGCTCCAAATAGTAAGTAATCTTAACAACAGAAAAGCATCTATTGTTTAGACGACATATAAACGACAATTTTTTTTTAAAAAATAATATCAAAAAAAAATTCCTTAAAATCAAAAAATATTTCCTGGACGCGAGTAATATTTTATTTGTTGTTTTTCTTTTCGTGAAGCCAAGTCTTCAAAAGCGGTAAAATTGAATTATTTTTAAATGAAACAATTCAACACCCAATGTGTGGTCTGACCCTTTTAAAAATTCACTTCTCCATGACCCAAATTTTCAGTCGGTCATTATATTTAAGTAAAATTGTGCAGCATGTGCAAAATGTGGCTTCTCTTATGTCGTAAATACGAACATGCAGTTACATGTTAAATTTTGTTATTTTTACACTCTGATGCTCAAAGACACCAATTTATGTCAAAATTCCAAAAAAATATGAATTTCTCGAGAAAAGTAAATTAAACTGTAAGCACGTGCAGATTTTGATACTCAAACTCGTGACATATATCATTTTTTATTTTTTTATGCTTTTCTTAATATCACGACAGCTGCGTTGTTGGC
The DNA here is from genome assembly GCA_947538895.1 of Neoitamus cyanurus. Taxonomy (NCBI): domain Eukaryota; kingdom Metazoa; phylum Arthropoda; class Insecta; order Diptera; family Asilidae; genus Neoitamus; species Neoitamus cyanurus. The sequence continues at coordinate 14,680,239 of OX384544.1, read as the reverse complement.
ATGAAATACATACAATATCTGGTTGTTTGTGCTTATAGCAGACGACAAAAAAAAACAAAGAACAAATCGCAAGAATTTTTTTATATTTTAAAAAAACGATGTACTATAACAAACTATCTTTATTTATTAAAAAAGCAGTCAAATAGCGAATCAGTTTTCACGCGCCAAGTGCATATTACGCGACTGTTCCATAAACACTCTGGTCATTAATCGTTGTTTATATATGAGTGCAGGGAGATTTCAATAGTTGCTCATGAAATTATTCACAACCAGTAGAGACATGTAATTTTACTACGCCAAAACGTTTTAAAAGGGTTTTTTGTTTAGTTTTACTATATAATTTTTCTAAGGACTATTATTCATAAAAATCTTGAGAATAAAATAACCACAGGATCCTATTTTTTTGCACTTGGTAATAATAGTCTCAGCAGTATCGGATTCAAATAAAAAATTGTGTCTTTAAATTTGTATGATATAAACGGGCTTATGTATTAACAAATCTCAAAAAAAAAAAAACGGGAGGATATTTCTTATTTTGTGCATTTAGATGTTTCAAAGAGCGGAGCAATATACATATCTCTAATTAAAATTACTAACGTAGTCAATCTATGGTTTGTCAGATTTCATTCTATTCGATTCCAAAAATAGTTCCAAAATAATATCAAAAATAATTCAGTTGACTTTAACAGTTTAAATGAAACATGTTTTGCCATAAAATTTTCTTCTGTGCAATTAATTTAAAACACTTTCGAAAAATTACCACACCAAGCTCTCATTTATTATTTGCGAAGTTTATTGTTGGGAATTTCTTTCAATTGACGTAAGATGTTGTTGTGTTGTCATCCCGATAATCTTAATGCAGGCAATGAACTTCTTTGTCCAAAGTGTAATCGGCATAATATAATGAGTATACAAATTGTACTTTGGACAAAGAAATTTATCACCTACATTAAAATTCTTGCAATGACAATATAACAAAAATATTTAGAAGAATATTTTTCGTCCAACTTGTCCACTTTTACATGCCTGGGTAGGTAATGAGGATAAATGAAATGAAGTGTGAATTTGTTGATAAGCCCATTTGGCTTTTATTTGGTGTTCATTTGGTTTCTAGGAATATCCTTTGAAATGTTTCAAAATTTCACCGATAATGAAATGCTCCCTTTTATCTGTTCGTGCCGTGGGATCACATTAACTAATCGAGTGTAAATTAATTTCTTTTCAAATATTTCGGTTGTATGTATATTCATGTGGATGATTTCTAAATATGTTACAAGTTGGCAATTTGGACCATATAAAATATCTATTATATCGATCCAATCTTCTGGAAGGAAGGGATATTAAGGGCAATGAAACCCTGACGTGAAGCATTTTATTTTATGATTATCTTTTAGTGATCCTAAAGGGGGGAAATAAAACACTTATAAAATCACTCGCGTGTCTGTCTGACCGGTAGCTCTAAACCACGTTAAATTTAACGTATAAGATTTGATGTGTTTGGCAGCGCCAAAACTAGAAGCATAAAATTTTTTTACTTTCCGAATCCTATAGGAATAAAAGTAATGGAATCATGAAAAATTCAAAAAGCGATATTTTAATTTTAATACACATATTGTATCCCTGAATGGATTTAGACCATTTATAGAAAATGTCCGTCAGTGGTCCAGAGAATCGAAAACATGGCCCAAATATGAAAACCTTGCCTGATTGAAATGAAAATTGGTACTTATGGGTTTTTAGGGTAGCTGGTTTCAGATTATTGGTTAGTGTTTTAAGGTAGCATTCCCGTTTTTCGGTTTGAAAAATCTATTTTTTTCCTTACAGAAATCGATTCGCTAAAGTCTCAGAACTATTGTCCCATAATTTTGTGGCGAAAAACACAATAGTTTTCAAGTTAAAGCCAAATTACTAACGGCCGCGCAGGTTCTAAAAAGGGCAATTTTAAACGTGTTTTTCTAAAAACTATGTTGTAAAAATTTTTTGTGAAAATTCTTCACTTTTTTGATTTCCGATAACACATGTAGCAGGAAACCTGTACTTACTGGAGGTGCGTTCGGCCAGAACAGACTTGAAAGTATAGGGACTCAACGGCCCCCATTTTGTTTTTTAAACATAAAAAATGTTTTTCTTTATTCAATAATTGCTTCCGTTGAAGCGTTTATCTTCTTTATATATATAATTCTACTGTACGTGTGTTGTCACTGAACTCCTCCTAAACGGCTGGACCGATATGCATGAATTTTTTTGTATGCGTTTGGGTGGCGCCCCGGATGGTTTAGATTTACAAATCAGCCCGGCAGATGGCGCTGCAGTCGGTATGACTGTAATAAATTTCATATATTGCCGTGGTGTGTGCCATGTTATGGGTATCGTTGGAAAGGGGAGGTAGTGTAGAATGCGTTGGTGAAAAGTGTGAAATGTGGGAATTATTGATGAAAACGTGTTTTTGTTGTGGGGGTGGGGTGGGGGTTGACATACCCCAGAAGTATATCTCAGGGGAAGGAAGAAGAGGCACTATAGGAAATTGGGCCGGGTTGGTGAAAGTTGGTGAAAATAGTGAAAACTTGGTTTTTTCGGTGGGTGCCGACAAAATTGAAACGGCTGTGGAAGAAAAGTGTATGCATGAATTGGAATAATTTTTTCACCAATCGATAGCTAAGGAAGCAAAGTAATCTTCTATATAATATAAAGATCAATCCCTATTTCCCTTGGTCACGCCATCACGCATGAACGGCTGGACCGATTTCGCTAATTCTTTTTTTGGTTGTGTTTGTTATTGTCAGGAGCAGGTTTTTATGAAAGAAAAAATTAAGAATATTGCGCGGAAAATTACAAAATTATGTTTTTGGGAGATATAGGAGAGGGGGTGCAGGACAACGTCTGTCGGGTCCGCTAGTTCACAATAAAATCCAAACAAATGCTGTTTTTCTTTCAACGAAATAACGGGAAAGGGGGCTTAATAATCAAAATGGCGGATAGTTTCATTAAAAAACGGGAAAGTCTTTACAAAAATGTTCACTTGGGGTTTCAATGGGTCACTGATTACAGAGAGACAATATGAAACCTTAAACTGTCACCTACCACCCCAATCACCCCTAATTTGTGACAATTCCTGGCAAAACAATATTGTATAATATATTACAAAATATCTCACAACTTTGGTTCCTCCGACAGAGCAGACGAAATAATATTTTAATCAATATCACATGTTCAGTCAATAACGAAAAGAAAAGCATTTTCACATTTTTCATATATCAACACAAAATGTGAAAAGCACACACTTAACACGTTCCTCACTTTAAACGGTATTGCGAGTGCCAATTATCCATGAAATCAACTTTCTTTGATTGATTTCCAGCGAATTTGAAATTTTTTTACGTTCTGTTGGTTAAAATGAACACAATGTATTTTGAGTTATGCACAAGCGATTAATGCTCCCACAAATTTTTTTGAGTAATGCTTGAAAAATTGCTAAACTGGTTTCGAGTTTCGAAGGTCAAGTTCACTTATGTTTGCCAAAACAATTTGGAATCACTTAAGCAAATGTTTATTTAGTTTTGATCGAATATTTTAACGTTGTCGCAATTCCTTTTAATTATCACATAATATTACGTGAGATCTGCCTCAATGAAGACATTTCAATGGGGCCCTCAAAGTTGACATGTGTTCGTTAAATAAATGATCAAATAGGAAGTACTATTCTTAGTTGAACATGTGTTTACTTTTTTCAGATGAAAAGAAATTTATTTACTTAGATACAATGAAGTTTTCAATATTGTTTAAATTCGCTATTTAAATAACTACTAGTTACAGCAGCAAAACGTGCTTGAATAATTGTTTATAAAATCTTTAAATTAACTCGAATAAAAATGATGAGGATATAATTTCAATATAGACACAATGTGGAAACTTTATTCAAGGTCGTTTGCGTACTGAAAACCCAAATAAAAAATAGACCATTCGAAAATAAATTTCTTCAGTAAAAAATTAAATGGGGCCAATAGGCCGGACGACATCCGGCAATTAATTCTCAGTCTGTATAAACAAAAAACACCTTCACAACAGAAATGGTGAAAACTTGCCAAGCAAATGTGCAGTGAACTGTGAATATTTTAAGTAGGATTTCCCATGTGCAATAAAATGTATGGCAAATAGGAGCTTGAAGGAATAATAAAACTAAATATATCTCTTTATTGTATATTATGGAGTGTTTATTCATATTTACCTATATGTGTTTTTATACGTAGGTTTACTAATATTATAATAATATCATAATTGTGCAATTGCATGACAGTAATTTTTTAACTCGAAGTCGTGAATATTAGTCTTGTCAAGTGAGTGTAGTGACGTGAAAGAAGCAAGGACAAAAAACAATGGTAGAATTAAAATTTCGGTTACTTTTCATAATGCACCTCCTTGAAATTCCTCATTATATCTCACAAGAAAATAATCAGTATTCCAAATAACTTTATTTGGATTAAATCGATTACCCTTAACACACTGGGCCTGAAATTTGTAATTTCAATCTCAATTTCGCAATTTTCAACACACTGCTGTTATAATTTCAAATGCCAAATTTTACAATAGCGAAGAAAATGGAAAATTTAAATTTAATCAAGAAACAAAACTGAGATTTTTTTATATATAGTAGACTTAATGTTTGTACAAAATACATTACACAAGAGGCAAAAGAGAATTAAAAGTTTACAAATAAAATTATTTTTGTTGATAGGGAAGAAAACCAAACGGGTTAGAAATCGTAGCAGGGCTTCATTTTCAGTTTGTACGCTATTTTCTCCACTTTGCACGAAATTGAGTACCTACGAACATCTTCATTTATAAATTGACTTGAAATGTAGATCGAAATGGAGAAAAGAACTGAAATACGAAACTTCCGGCATAATGTGTATATAATATATACTATAGGTAAATGGTACCTACATCCTTTAATTTTATTTTATAGACAAATTAGACGTTCAGTAAAATCACTTTAAATTGGCCAGTCTACACTTCAGATTTGAAGTAATAATAACATAGGAAGGTCAAAGTGGTAGAGAGATATTCTAGGTTAAATTTACTCATATAGTGAAAAAAAATAGTTAAATTAATAATACTCCACGAAATATACTTCCTACAATGAAATCATATTTTTTCGACATAGAAACATTAAATACTATAACGTAATTTGTATAAAAGCTCACCTTAAATCAGAGGCAGTGTTTGAAGCAATCTGTAAACAAAAATAGGAATTCTTTATTTTATTTGCACATAATTTAATTTTTTTAAATCATTATTGCATTTCTAACATCTGCCTACAACAAAATTGTCAAAGAGAGAAATGATCTTCAATAATGCACAAAACAGTTCCGAGATACCTACATTTTAAAAACACCAACAAGGCTACAGTATCGACCGACACAATTGAAACTATGAATGTATCCACTTCCAGAAAATATATTATAAAAAATGTCAAATCCGAAAATAATATTTCGAATTAAGGAAATTCTTACACGTTTGAAAATATTATAAATATTTATTTCAAGAATTAAAGTAGAAATGTAAGCGGCAACATATAATTATAACTCAAAGAAAATTATAACAAATATAAAAGTAACTAATTATTGAAGAAAGACTTCAACACAAATTTATTTTATAGTTTTGCAGAACACTCAATGCACAAAGTATGCAGTAAAAACATAAAACAGCGAATAATAAAATTTACTTCACTTGGTTCCACTTTCAAATTAACTCACAATATGCACTATTAAACTCAATTCACCCGAAATAAGTTATTACCCCTAAGACGCTCTGGAACTATGGAACCCTCGTGCTCGACTGATTAGGTTCTAGTCGTTCAGAATTAACTGATCTATCTCCTGACCTGACTCCCCACTATAGTGCGTATTCTGTAGTGGTGGTGACTTATTATTTCCCCCACCACCCACATAAATTATGAATCTAATTTGGACTCAAATTGTTTGGTTTGGTTTTATATTTCTTAAGGGTTTTTATTATTTATTTTCTCACCAGACTCCCCACTATGATGTAGATTCTACAATGACATTAATTTTTCCCCCCCCCTACCAAATAGTTTATAAATCCAGTTTGAACTCCAATATTCTGGTTTTTTAACCACTTCCTCTACCATCTTATCAAGATGCTACTGTAAGTATATGAAAATGAAAATAAATAGGTCATCGCATTCATTCCAGTTTGAACAAGTACACACATGATAAGTTTAGTGATTCTGGTGGATAGTTTCAAAAAGGAGAACAATTTTGGAGTAGACACTTTCAAAATTCATTACTTCCTTATTCCAATATGAGCTGTTCACATACATGGCTTGCGATGTACACAGGTAATAAGAACAAGAAATTTTTAAAAATCAGTTTTTCAAAAACATATTTTCGAAATATATGTAATTGTCTATTAAAACTGCAACTATGTAAAAAAAATGTACATATGTACACTTCATCACAAATAACTATTAAATTATAACAGTACTAAGTCAACATAATGTACTAGTTTTTAGGTTATGCATTACATACATTTCACAGCACGCACTTCTTTGAAAGTGCAAGTTCATTAACGCACCCTTAAATCCCTTTGGCTTTTTCCCTTTTATCCAGTGCTCCACTGAAGGCATTTACCTTACTTAACCCAGAAACCTACAAATAAATTCAAAGTCCACGAGAAGTACTCCCTGATGAGCCATCAACTTAAAGAAGGAACTTAAACGTTCTCTTGAGTGTAAAGCTCTTTTGCACCTCCTATAGACGGGTTCCCTATATTCACTATATTGTTGCGGCACCTTGCTGAGTCCCTGTTCCCGACAGGAAACACCCTCAAAGTAATTCCAAACCATTCATCCACCGTTGGCTTAGCGCATCCATGAAAAACATCATCATCGCCATTTCATCAGACTCCCTTTCGAGAGCCAAATTCGAAAGTCACACAGTAGCCTGTATGTGTGTATGGACCGTGTAACGTGTTGAATAATCCCACCAACACTGTGATAGAGAGAATTTCTTGATTTTTGGTATTCGACACTAAATTGACTGGTTCCAAATTCCGTGGGCCGAGTCCGAGAAACCCAAATTGACTGAGAAGTCAGAGAAATAGTAAGAGCCTGGGGGGTCGGACTGGAAATCCATTTAATGGGATTTGCCTCTGCGAGCTACTTGGGATACGGAGCTGTTGTAACAATACAAGAGCGGCCTTACAACGGACGGTGCCGAAAAAGAAAGTAGTCCTTGGGCAATAAAGCCCATCCCTCGTTTCTCCCGGCTAAATGAAAGTGGGACAACTGCGATTTGTTTACTTCTGTTACTCTTGACAAACGTGATTGGATCTCGTTCCTATTGCTTACAGCATGGGGTACGCTAAGAGGAAATTGATTCCATTGGGTGACCTCCTCTAGGTGTTTTTCCCGATAAGATAAACAATTCGTGATAAGACTTAAACGCGTCCTTAAGATACTTTCTCCTCGTCGTTCGCACAAAGGCGATTTTCGGGACGCTTGTGTTTCCCAGGCAATTGAAGAAGCTTTTGTGGGTGATTCAGTTGAACGGTTAGGTATTTCCGCCGCCAGGAAATTGGGGTTAAGTGCATGTAAGCTGAGCCCTTCTGATGGTCGAGTATTCCCAACATTTTGCTGAGTACTTTGATCAACCAGTTTATGACACTTTCAATTGTTTTCATAAAGGGCTCAAAAACTGCCTTCGTCACTTTATAACGAACGATTAATTGCGCCGCGTTCTAATCTAGAATAAATTTACTGATGCAAATGAGAGCTTAAATGAACAGCTTCTTATGACTGACTTTCAATACCGGCTCTCTCTGCCTTTTGTTACAAATTGTTTTCACTCGTCACTATAATGAAAAATTGCACAAAATTAAATTGGTTCAGTTAAGTTTGTACGAGCGAGTGTTTTGAACTATACTTGACCTCGGATGCAACAAGCTGAGTGCTCCCACCTAATCACAATAAAATAGGTCAGTGCAAAACATTAATCCACACCAGATGCAATCGCCAAAAATGCAATTGTAACTGTAACAGGGAAAATTTCGTCATCTTCAAATGAAGACTGATTAAGGCCTTGAATATACTGCTTAAGAGCAGACTGAACTAGCTGGAGCTAGCATTACTAGACAAAAACCACCCCGCTGCTTTTTAGTGGAGTGGTTGCATTACTTCAAACCAGATCAATTCCGACCAGGCAAAATTTGATATCTACAGCAAACATATGGCACACTCCTGTAGTAAAAAAGATAATGTCGTCATCTTCAAACGAAAACTAGCTAAGTCCATGAATAAACTGCTACAAAACCTGAACTAGCATTGCCAGACATCCTGTTGTTTTTACTAGAGTGATTGCAATATTTTAAACCAAAACAGATGGAATCAGACAAACTTGGGTTACTTTTGTTCTCGACAGCTTCAACTGTGATACGATTATGATTACGATAGTTAGTGAAAGTGTAAACCAACTTCCGTCCACCTCCATTCGTCATCTTTCTCAACAATTAAACATTTCACTAAGCAGTATGCACCGAATTTTGATTATAGCCCTGTATATATACAATTGGATATTGGAGCATGGAGTATTACCGTCAATGGTGTTCATCATCGCAACATAAACTGGCTTTTTATGGCCGAATTGAATGAAATGAATATGAACGACACGTTTTACCAACAAGATGGTGCAACCTGTCACGCGAATTATATTTTTATTTTGAAAGGGACAGTGTATACAAGACCCAGACAATTCCGGAGCTGAAAACGGAGATTCAATGTATTATTGAGGAAACTCAACCGCAATTATGCCAAAATATGATCGAAATTTCGGTCAAAAGAGTGAAGATTTGCCAGCAAGTCTAAGCGCGCATTTTTCGAATATGGTATTCCACACGTAATCTCCATATCCATATTGCATATTTCCACAGTTCAAATGAAATATGCATTTGTTTAAACAAATAAAATTAAAACTATAATATTAGTTTAGTTTAGCTCAGGTTCAAGGCCTCTCTGCTTTTATTAGGTTATCAATACGATTGAAATGTCCAATTTCATTAAATACCAAGTTCTAAACTCGATATCTCTATCTTTAAATTTGGCAGTTCCTGATTTTGGGTTTATTCTTATTATTACTTCTCTGTCTTTTTTTTGTTTTCTGATTATTTTCAAAATTGTTTCTTCCGATCAAATTTTACGAAACCACAGTTACATATCTACATACATATGGCCGTACTTGAATATGCAATTCCGTCGTGAAACCAATACTGCGCTCATAAAATGTATCAACGACGAAGAAACTGTCATAAAAATTCATCCAGGAATTTGACCATTTTTCGCAAGTAAAAATATTTCATTTATAATAAACTGTGGACCTAAACACTTCCGCCATAAACAATCTACTGTTAAAACTTTGCAGTTTAAGCGCATCATTTGACAGGTTTTGATTTGAGTTTAAATTCAAAATTCAATTCAAATCATACTAACAGCTTTTCAATTTTAAGAGTACAAACAGACATGCTCACGGGTAAAAAAACATACATATACTTATTTATTTGAACTTGCAACCTCGAATTTGAAGTCAAATTAAACCTGTGTTAAAATAAGTAGGTGCACACATACATCATTACCGACGTAATATGGAAACCGTCATATCCAACACAAAGTTCTTAAATTTTAGCTCAACACAATTTTTCGTGTTTGAAATTTCACAAAGAAAATAAGAATGCCAAGTCAACAAATCCTAAAATCCATTTCTCATCTTTCACACCAGCGAGAGATAAGCCAAAACTGGGAATCTTCTTGAGTTAATCTAAGATATTCAGCTGAGATAAACTCAGAAGCATGTGGAAGAAATCAACTCAACAGAACCGGGCATCCTCGGTGCCACCTACCATCTCCTTGCCTTGGCAATAACCTTACCCGTAGTAGTGTTCGGTTCTCACACCATCCATAGCCACAATTAGAAAAGCTGCCTCGGTACATTGCATGGCCATGTTCAGCGCTGACTTCTCGTAATTACTTCAAGTCTTTCAGCCACCCCACCGACCGAGAGGGAGCGCCGCTCAAATGTGTTCGGTCGTGTTCTCCTCAAGAAGCAACAAGTGGGTTCCACACAGTCAGGAACCTTCAGTAGATGCAGCTCCTTTTTTTTCTTGATTTTCCATCCCAGCTGAACTTGTGCCAGCTGTACCGGAGCCACCCACCAGCAGCCACAGCCACCTTACTGGATAAGTAAGCGAGGCATCTATGTTAGCAAGCTCGAGGTGCGGATGGCACATGGAAAATAATTTTCTCGTTGAGGTAATTACTGCGCTGAATTGCTAGAAGGAAATCTGGTTGACTCAATTTGCACAGGTCGTGGGTGGAGGAAAAAAGGCACTTAATTCAATTATGTTTGCTTTGAGACCGACCAGCGCTCGTACCCGGTGTGGTTGCGCACATCTTAGAACCAGAAGCATGGCTCTTCTTGAGATGAAATGTATGTGGAGCTGGAGCATAATAACTTGAACGCTGACTGAGACCCCAGGACAAATAGGCTACCGAGAATAGCGCTAAAAATTATACAGCATGCGGTCATGCCGACAGATGAGTGCATATGCAATTACAATTTATGCACGTACACCTTTCTTTGCTTACAGCAGGTGTAATGGGGAGGAAAAGGTTACACTGGGTGCTTTCTAATTACACAGCAGGAAACAACTACTGCAATGTGTTGCACTATTGGACGCTGTTGGTTGCTGAGTCCAGGCATGCTATTCACAGTATTTGTGAAATTGTGCGTGACAGTGCCTTATTGTTTTTTAAAGTAAAACATTTTGTTAAATCGTTGCGCGTTCCGAAACTTAAGGTATAAGTTCATTTATGACAAACATATAACAGAAATGCGTCACGAAATGCGAAAGCCGAACTGTAAAATTCACAAAATTTCGCATATTGGGGTTTTTGGGATTGTTGTTTAAACATTTTGCTAATTTTAGATGGCGGCTTCAATGAGACGCACTCAAAATACTAAACTTCTTGGCTCTATTCTTGTTTCCTGGGCCCCGCTTTTTGGGAACGGGGTTCGAAACATTTTGCTGTGCTAATTAACTCCACCGGTAGTTTGTAAAAGGAAAATTAACTCCACCGGCAGTTTATAAAAGGGAAATTATAATATATAATAGAATTTTCCCAAAAGTTACGAACGTTAGCTAGCTCGCGAATTGACCCATATCTCGAAAACGGGTCGAGATAGAATTTTTTCATTATTTTTCCGTTAATTACCATAGCAGAATCTTTCGAACCCCGTTCCCAAAAAGTGGGCCCAGGTAACAAGTACCTCCCCAACTTCGTTATATTTTCAGGAAAGTTGACATGTATTTCTGCAGGTAGCTGATTTTCAAATAGTGGCCGATTTTAAAAATTCAAGAAAGTCTTACATCGAATTCTTGGTATTCTATAAACACAATTCTAATTTATTTAATTATTTTAGTAAAAGAAAATTGCTTTCAACTGCACAAGAAGCATGATCTGACCAAGCGGTAGATTAAATTTCTGTGTTCCAATCTACACGAATAGTTATATATAACTATTATATAGAAATTATATACCTGGTAATGATTTACAAAGTTAACAAGCCCACGACGCATTAAATTCATCATCCTAATTATACATACATTCATATGACATTATTGATTACTTAAAGTAGGCATATAAATCAGATTGTCCGTATTTACCATCCTTCGTTCACAATTCATAAAAATAATATTGCAAAATTTACCAATAATCTCTCATAATTTTAATGGATATACGACCCTTGAATTTCACAAAAACCAATTTTAATAAAGTCTACAGCTCAATCAATCTCCCATCATACCCTATTTACCTGAATAGGCAATAATGAGCAAAAACAAATTTAATTAAAAAATTCCGAACAAAGCGCGGAAATTCGCCGAAATTCGAGAATCAATGAATTAAAACTTTCCGCATGAAAACACAAAGTTCCTACTTATTATTCAGAGAAGGTTCGCAACAATAATATCATCGCATTTAATACTTTAAGTAAAATTCACTGATACCTAATACATTAATCCTTCATTACGAGCATTGACCGGAAAGTTTATGAATATTAATACTCTTAATTCCCTTCCCAAGGGCAAACACCTAATTCTGTATGCCTACCTAACAAAGTAGGCAAAGCTTTGGGCGTTAATTATTCTTTCACTTCCGTCGCATCTGTAAAGTGTGTTTATGATGACATTTATAGTGTTTAGTCAGTAAGAAGCACATTGCGTATCGATTTCATTAAACAGATGAAAAAATAACGTGTACTTGAAGTTGATTATGTTGTAAAAGGCCTTGAGGGAAGTAATTTTATCTCTTGTTTGGAAAATTTGAAACATAACAGCATCATAGATACTCTAGGTCCTAAGAGATTATTTAGTTCTTTCAGACATAATTAATATGTATATGTATGTAGACTTACTATGTACATTATTTACCCTATTCTAGGGCAATCTTTTTATCAGACATTAATTGTTTTTAAATGTTATGTTTAATTTATTTTTATTATTGCTAACTTAATAATTTTTACAGGAATTTATTCGTAATTTGGCTCCTATTAGGTCAACTAAATAGATGAACAAAGGATCACATTTATTATTTTAAACATTTACGCATATAAATTTCTCGATAAACACATATTCAATTACTCAACTTGAGACGAATGATACGTTTTACTACGCAGATGTCTTCATTTTGTTTTTAATTATCATACTTTTATTAGCTTCACTTCTAAGTTTATATGTAGGTGTATTACCTACTTCTCACTGTCGTGTAGATATGAAACTTTGCAGATTTACTTAAGTCTAATGACAACTACAATATTAGCGTGTTAAATATTTTTTTTTTTAATTTATTTTTATTGCTAATAGGAAAAAGTTAAAAACAATCATAATTTTCGGTTTGTGCTGTCATTTTTTTTTTAATTCGGTTTAATCGAATACATCGTTTCATTTTTAATATTTTAGCCCTAATGCAATACGAACAACACTGACAAATCAATTTCAATCATTTCAAAGAAACAAAACTTTGAAACATGTTAATTTGTGAAATTAAGCAATTTTATAAATGTGCCATTTCAAAATTAATTCCTATCTCTGGGACTAAGCTTAAAACATTAAATTAAAAGCCTTATTATGGAAGTCGAATTTGGTTGACTCAACTACCAAAGGCAATATTTTTCTTAGCATCTCGACTTCGAAAAAGTATCTTTGCTAATCAAGTCGATCAAAGTCCATTTACGATGAAGACAAAAAATATTATAGAATCTTTTTCATAGGAAATTTTCAGATCTACAATTTTTATAATAACTTGCCTCCGAACCATAGAAAGCTAGGAAATCGTTTGTCGTGAAAATGTCTATGGAATAATGTTAAACAAAAATGCAGGTATTGTAATAGCTTGTTCATTTAATAGAGATATTAAAATGTCAAAACATTGCAAACATCTCTAAGGTCAAGTTTTGATACATATTCTGGTAAGTCACGAAAAACTAACTTCTTACCTATTGACATTTAAATGGTTACCGATTATTTACGAGACACCCTGTATAAAACTATTATTTGAATAACTGACATCTTTATTTTAAAAAATTAAAATAATAAAATTCAAACATATAAAAATGTACGAATAAATATTTTCAAGTTTTGTAGTATTACAGGTAAGCATAAACCCTTTATATAGAAAATGTTGAATTCATTGAATCTTTTTTGGAAGCATGATTCGAAAATGCTGAAATGCATTTACCTACTCTTCAAACATATTATCCACCTGTTATAAAATTATTTTATAAAGCCTGATGTCCATTCTGAATATCTATTTGCATATCTTGAAATAAATGTCATTCCATATTTAAAGGCTTCTTCCCTAAATCACGTACAATTTCGAGGTCGGTCACTAATCTGAGTACTAGCCAAAAATGCCACGTTTTATACTCAATTAACTCGAAATTCACACAATTACTTAACTCAAATTAAATAATTTGCGTGCCAATCGTCTCTCCTAAAACAAACTCATCACTTATTCTTTGAACGTTCAATCGCAAAATAAAAGCAAATAAAAAAATGCTTTTGATTTCTATTTAATTTACAACCAATTAGCATACGCAGATGGGCACGACTCAAAAGTGATCAACACTTCTTCAGACATACACTTCCCAAGCATACGAATAGTTTTGATAGTCGCGAGTATGTACTTCTTTATTCCGCACATGTTCTAAGAACGAAAAGCGAACAAGAAAGAAGTGAGAAAAATAATAATGATAGGCTGATATTCGACTTAATGTTTAGTCATCTACATATATGAGCGGGCTCCGCATTGAGAGATTGGATTTTGCACTTAAGATAGAAGTTTAAAGGAATTAATTGAATGGGTTTTTTTTGTGCGGGAGCACACAATCTGATCTAATCTAATAACTATAAATATTAGTTTGAAGTGCCGCACGATGATACACATAAAGATAATTGATGGTAAAAAAATCCAGATTGATTGAATAAATTGCTTAATAGGAATCATACATAATTTATTGGTTATTCAGTCGTTTTTTTAATCAGAATTACTTCCTTAATGATAGACATATTCAAAATGACGCTTTGTCCTTGACCCCAAAAATTCGAAGAATTTTCCTCGAAATAACAACAATATAACATATACACTGCGAGCCACTTGAATTGGTGCACGGTCATAAATGGCAAATAGGCGTACCACCACACGTGCTGGTCAATTTCTTTTCTTATGGCTATTCTTCTAGGAATTGTAATTAATTCTTACTGGAATTCTAAGAAAAACCACCTGCATTTAAGGAAAAATCCTCATAAAAAAGCGGTGCGGTCCTAGGATATTCGTAGAGAGAAATTGCTCGTAGAATCAATCGAAGCGCAAACGTTGTTTGTTCATTCTTGCGAGATTCAGAACGATATGAAAGACACTATAAAGGACGAGTACCTAGTTAGAGCCACTACAGAATGGAAACAGAGGAATATTTTGTGCCTTGCCTCAAACTCTTCACCATCAGCACCATCAGCACGAATGTATATTGTAGAGCTGTGGAATCATTCGGGTATCTTAATTTTATTTAATGCCTGTTTCATATTGTCAGCAATCAGCCAACATTTCGAAATAGATAATTAATAGATATTACAGAATCAATATCGTTTATTTTTAAATTAAAAGTTATCTTGACACAGACAGCTCTTTCTCGCTACGAAAAGAACAGAAACATAAACACAGTATCATATCTCCGCGGTACGAAAAGAATAAATTTACGCTTGAAAATCATTGGGAAATATTGAAATTGAAAACTTATTCCCAAAGTGTGTAAATAATTAAAAGAAATTTCTGTGGAAATAATTTTTACAATACATCTTCAGCGTGTGACTAGTGGGTGTGCTTTTTGGAATAGAGTCATTATTGCTACATTTTTTTCAAAAACGAAAAGGGCAACAACTTTGCGACTGAGAGCAACTACAGGGGCATCAAGACAGCGATTGTTTTGGCCAGATATTCAGAAATTGCACTTGGAAGAGCTCTGCTTTCAGCAGAATGGCGCTACGTGCCACACAAGCCGTCCATTAATCGAGACGGTTTGAAAATTTGCTGAAGCCACCGCGCAACTGTGATTTGACGGCGGTGTTGGACCTTGTTTGTGCGGTGCCGGTTAAAGATAGATGTTATGCTGACAATCCTGGAGCGATTCACACACTTAAGTACAATATTGATTCGTGCTATTCGTGAAATAGGACCCCAAACCCTCGAAAACGTACTGCACAATTTGGTTGACAGGATGGGCTACCGCCAAGTCAGCCGAGGCAGCAATTTGAAATGAAATTGCATTCCATTTCCACAGCTAATCGGAAGGTTTACTCTTTTCAATAAATCACCAAATTTTGAAAAATATTTAACAGTGATTGATTATTTCACAACATTTTTTAAAAGCAACCAGGCGATGGATTCCTAACATGTTTCTGTGAGGTATTATTCATTTTAAAAAAAAGCAAGCAATTTTCAAGAAGTAGTAGATAAGCTTTAAAAAAATACCCCCATACCCAGTAGGCCCTGGGCATTTCCCGGGTATCCCGGGTGCTAGTGCACCATTGCGCAAGACCTCATCGAAAAAATCTTTTGGAAACCACTTAAATATCCATAATCCGCTTAAAAACTGAACAACACAAAAACTAATGATATTTTTCATACGTAAAATTTAAGTAAAAGTTTAAAGTGTTATTTGCAAAAACATATGAATTTTTTATTTTCGAACACCAATCGTTTAAATTTATTGCCATGGAAAATGTGTTAAAAACCATTACAGTGCAATTTTTGCCACAATAAGTGGGCCAGGTGGTCGCATTACAATAAATCTACTTCAAACGAATCTTTGTTCTTCACTTCTTTATGATATTAAAAACAAATAACATGAACAATTGTATAATAAGACCTCATTGCAGCCACGATAGCCCGTTGAATAAGCTCAAAAGAAAAAACTCAAACACACCTGACACAACTCTAGTTCATTAAAACGTAAAGACAAACACTTGATCTCACTATAGAAACTGCCACTCATCTGTAGCCAGATGTCCCTCAAGCCCAGTGAGCAGGGTTCACTTTTACGATAACCACAGCAACTCCAACAGGTATGCAAAAAATACAAAGTAAATAAACAAAGGCACTACATCACCAGCAGCCGACCATCTCGAATCGATAATTATGCTTTGACTATGACTTAATAAAAAATACTTCTCTCTATTCATCCCTGACACGAAATTCTTCCGCATACCTCACCATCACCATCTACAGAAAGCCTCCTTTTGCCTAGCTGGGCTCCATGCCAACGCCAACCCAAACCCAATCTATTATATGCAGGCATCCACTTGTTGAATGGCCTCCCCATCCCCTCAACCAACCTGGCGGATGAACAGAGGACCTGTTGAATGAAAATGAACTGCTCGTCACAATATTGCTTTAATTTTTCATGGTTTTCAGATAACACCGGTAGTGCTGGTATACAATTGCAATATTGCTCCTTGGTTGTGTATTCAGTGGAGCACACAAAGGAAAGGCATGCTGTGCTACCACAGGGCGGGGGTGGTAATTAATACAATAGCACCCAGTAGGATAAGTTGCCACCGTGGAAAATGAGCAGAGCTTTTTTAGTGAATTGAAGCTGAACACGACATCGTTGATTTTTCTTATTTGCCGAAAAACCACCTGTTTAAAGTTGAGTAGAACTTAATAAGGTGCATGAAAATTGAAGGTTTCTTCTTGGCTCGGTGTCAATCAAAACGTATTTACTCAAGTGTTGTCTATCTTTCATTCACTTTTTTTTTTTGCAAACAGTGTAAACAGAAATTAAAAGTATTTGAAACAATTTTTTTCTAGAATGAATTTATATTTTATATTTACTATGACTTAGCAACTGAACTGTTAACAATGTTTAAAACTACACGTCGTAGCACACAATGCGCAAATTTTGTCAATACTGCAGTCCAAGTGATTAATGACCAGACACTACATAACCCATAATCATTAATTCATTCTGACTTAAAATAGATATCGGAAGATTTCTGATATCTGCGCTATGTCGTTTCTCGCATTATCTCATTTTTTACAAAAACAATTGTGTGTAATAAAATGTAAATTAATATTTTCTTTTTATCAAATTTGAAAAAATGTTTTAAGCATTCATATTAGGTGAACTAACTAAAACCAGTCCACACCAGACAGAAACAGAACCCTGGAAAACACTTATAAAAGCGAAAAATGTCATTGCCTCCAGTTCAGACGAAGACTCACCACATGATATACACTCCTGTCGATGGATAAGCTTCATTTTTCGCTGCATGATGCCTCTGCATTTGCCTTCTCGGCAGCTGAACAATATCACTCCCACTTATACTTAAAGGCTACAATGCAATTCATGTTTTTTTTATATCTGTCGTGTAGGAAGCAAATACAAAATGGTCTGGTCTGCTCCGATCTGGTCTGATCTGATCTGAAGCAATGTAAAAATTTAGCTAATAAACAAACAGAGCTGAGTTTATCTGGTAATGGTAATAGAATAGGAGCGTTGTACTAATCCGCTCTTTAAAAAAAAAGGATTTGTTGATTATCCCATTATTTGGCGATTTTCAAATTTCTGTAAAAAAATTATAGAACATCGAGAGATTCAAAATACGGAATAAATGAAACAGTAAATTTTAAAATATCTTCCTAATATGCATACACAATGGCAGACCCACGAATATTGAGGTTGGGGGCTCAGATGGCTCAGTAATAATAACACAGACCCACAAAAAAAATAAAGGTTCTGTAGTTGAAGAAAACAAACAAAAAAAACGTAAATGACCTGTGTATATAACACCATAGAATATGGTCTAAGCTTCACTTCCCTCGTAGGCATTATTGTACATATATAGCTTTCTATTTTTAGAAATTTATGGATGCAATACTTACTGTAATGTTTACCGAAAAATCTCTTTTAAGTAAAAAAAATCTCGTTTTATAGTCACTTCTCTGTGGCTACTCTCACTTCCTTGTCATCCGAAAACTGAAAAATACCTATAACTAGAAAAATTTGAGATATTTTGACTGACCAATTGAAACGGAGAATATCTACTCTATCATAAATTTTCGTTATATCCAATTTTCAAGTCAAATATAATCAAAAACACGAAGGGCCAAAAATGGTTCAATTTAATTCTTTTGTTAGTATGGTAGAACTAGCCATATGTATGTTACATATATATCTTATAAAATTTATGTAATTTAAAAGTGGTTTAAAATTTGAACTGCCACCGTGATATGGCGTACCACAGCGAATAAAAAAAGAAGGAAATCGTAACTGTGAATAAAGAAAAATGTTTTTTTTGTAATATTACCGTGTTATAATGTATAAACACTTTAAAAAAAAATATGGCTATCAAATATTTTGTGCTGAATTGAAAAATTTAGCACAATTTGGAAGCTGATGAAATTATAGTATGTTAATATATACTTTAAACGGAAATTTCTCAAAACAATTTTTGCTGAACAATTATTGGCGCGATTCTTGTTTCCTCGGCGCCGCTTTTTGGGAACGGGGTTCGAAACATTTTGCTGTGCTAATTAACTCCACCGGCAGTTTGTAAAAGGGAAATTATAATATATAATAGAATTTTCCTAAAAGCTACGAACGTTAGGTGGCTTGCGAATTGCCCTATATCTCGAAAACGGGTCGAAATAGAATTTTTTCATTATTTTTCCGTTAATTAGCACAGCAAAATGTTTAGAACCCCGTTTCCAAAAAATAGGGGCCAAGGATATAAGAATCTCCCCCAATTATTTACTACATATGCTTAACGAATCATTTAGGGCCTGTTCAAATCCTTGTTACCCCAGTTCATGACATAAAATTAAAATATCCATTCAATAGTAGTCACAAAAAAAATCTTATAAATTATCGCAAGACGTTAAGATAAATGTACCTAATCCCCTAGCAAAGAGGATTTTTTGTCAACCGATTTAGAGTTATTTTATTTATTACAAAATTGTATGCAATCTCGATTGTTGAATTAAGGCAAAACATTTAACGCCTATTTTATTAAACTCGCTGTTTGCGCTATAGAGAAATAATAACATCCAGCCTGCGTAGTCTCAGAAATAAAAAAAGCCACTAATAATCTATTTCAACAATTTAAGCCCTTAAATGAATTATGTAATAAAAAAGGTAGGTGACAGTGTATTAACCTTACTTTGGATATTTTGTTAAAATGTATTATTTGTGAGGGATAGTAAACTGCTCAAATAGTAGGTAGGTGTTGTCCCATGCACCCCTCTTTGACCGATTGCAAAAAGCGGACAGAATATTTAAAAACAATAAATAACAAATACAAAAGAAAAACATAACAACTGGTCCACAGCCAGAAGAAACGCTTCAAATTAAAAGTTTTGAGGTTCGAACAAAACTTCACTTAATCGCAAAAAAAAAATAATTAGTACCTTTATTGTAGAAAATATTGTTGATGCATGGCAATGCTCGGTCTCAACAAGCTAAGGACATTGTCGAAAAGTTCCAATACCACCCTTGCCACGAATGGAGTATTTTTGGAGACTATTTAGACAATAGAAATAAATATTGAAAAAAAAAATATATATATTTATTTATTTTTTTTAATTACTACATAAATACATATGTCGAAAACTCACGAAACTCTCTAGTAAATAACGGTCTCAAATATTTTAACCTTATCAAAACAGTCGTATGCAACAATTGAACCACAGGGTTTCGCGATAGGACCACTATTAGTAGCTAATTAACAAGAATTTTTCAAACGCGAAAATTATAAATGTGAGTAAACTCTCCTAGACTCAATTGAATTGCGGCTGTTTTCCATTAACTAAAATTTCATTTTGTCAGCTTTATAACACTTAGCATCCATTACAGCTAAAGTAATTAGAATTAGAACTATCAGAGGAAACAAGCGCAAAACTTACACGAAAGCGTTCAATTGATGAGTGCAGCGGCTGATGACAACGTAAACTCAACCTTGCGGAGAATTTTAGAATCGCATGAAAAACGTGCACGAGCCGGTGTATGGCAGAGATGCACTACTCGTTATTTTACTTTGACTTATTTTCCGCGATTGACACTGCACTTGGAAGATTATCGGGCCATTCAATTCAACTGGTCAACTTAAAGAATTCTCGGCTTACAAACACACGTATGTACGTGCAGGCCGTACGGATCGCAAGAATAAAAAAACGGAAAGTGAATTTCACACGCGAGTATAGTACACTTGGCCGTTTGGCGGTTTTTACTAGATGCACTTTACTCAATCTCGTGGCACTGATTTTTTTTTAAGGAAATCCGTGTAAATTTCAAAGTCGAGGCACTTCACCCAGAAAAGATTTTTACGATTTGACCACTGTGTCCAATTTGAGCATTAAAATTAAAACCTCGGGCGGCAGTCGAGCACTAGGCGAATTGTCCTATTGCAAGTAGTGCACAGTCGATTCGGGCCAAAAGATCCGCAGATATGTACTTTGAGCAGATCCTAGCCAAAGGCTTAGATTATATCGGCGGGTCTTTTCAGTTCGACTACTCTGCTCGGGGTACAGCGAACCTTCCTGAATCACGAATTTCCATGTACTAAAATTATGTCACATCAAGTGAATATTACAAGACACGTAGTACTACGCGTCGATCCTAAGCGGGCCGACCGAGACTCTAGCTGTTTTGAGGTGCGAAATCGTATGTGCTATCCGCTGGGTGGAGAGCTGGGGTCGGAATGCGACAACAGAACCAACAAGCACAGATCCAAGCGAACTGGTGGTTTCCTACACTCTATCTTATTGCACGGCTCTATTCCCCTGGCACGGAATGATATACACCCCAGCCCACTATAGAAGATTATTTAGCAAGTAGAAAAAGCGAATTTGGCCGGAGATTACAGCGAGGTATCTATAGCCTCTCTGAATCGTCTCCGATCACGTTGGCTGAATCTGAATAGCGCCAATTCGCGTGTGCAACTGTATGGCATGGTATGCCCCGC
This sequence comes from Neoitamus cyanurus, assembly GCA_947538895.1. NCBI lineage: Eukaryota > Metazoa > Arthropoda > Insecta > Diptera > Asilidae > Neoitamus > Neoitamus cyanurus. The sequence goes on along the minus strand of OX384544.1, from coordinate 14,658,657 downwards.
GTGCCGCTCTCACGACCACCACAAATATGCCTGAGTTTTGCCACGGTCGCTACAATGATAGGAATCCCTGCACCTCTGGGCTACCTCTACGTTTTATCAGTTACGTCTACGTCCAAAGCGCAGCGACAGAGGTGGACAGTGTGGGGGCTATTCATTTTACGCAGCACACCAGAGAGCCCCAAGCCCCAAGTCACCAAGCGGGGCCAATTTAAAAATTGTGCACACTTGGACGACTGACTGACTGCCCGACGTGGACTTCGCTTGGGATGGTGGCAGTGGCGCGGGAGCATACCCAAAACATAATCACCAGAAAAATGCACACCACCCGGTGACTGGTATATGTGCTTAAGCTGGGTGTCTCTGTGTTTTCACCGGCGCTCGCCCAGCATCCCATGGACGATGGACCATCCCAACATCGTTGCTCCGGCATTGGCTGAATGAACAGAGCTGTTCCCCATAATTCGCGGTTCATTCGGCACGGCACAACAAGTGAGAGCTTTTCCCACTTCGCGGAATCTCCAAAATGTGCTTTATTCCCAACCATGCTAAAGACGTAAAGGGGTGGAGGTGGTTTTGAGGGAGTAAAGCTCCGCATACTACACCACACTCCCGCGTTCTCCCTCCCGGACAACCAATTTCAGGTTCGAGATTATGAATCGAAATCCACTTCACATGGTCGCCTGGCATGGTGTTGCGTTGTCATGACGCTCGGGGAGAAAAGCAGATCGCACTCCGGGTTCCGGGCAGAGGCCTGCCAAGAATCCTATTCCGGAGCGGAACTATTCAATAATGGGATTCATAGGCAAAGTAGGTGTGAATTTGGTGCCATAGGGAAACGGCCCCTTTTTGCACAGCATCCCCCACGGTGTGGTTGGCTGCTGGAACTGGGATGTTAGATTTTGTGTGGTGTGGACTCCTAATATGCTCTTGGGGCTTTGGCCTCCCACAATTGAGTTTGAATTTAATATGGTGTAAACATACGACGAGCAACTTTCCAAAACATTTAATGAACACCGAAAACTTTGCGGGGCATACAATCAGCCGAAATGCCAGCCGGATAATTGAATATGTGCCAAAAATAAATTGTACTCCATTGCCACCTAGAGAGGCCTCTGAAGAGATATCATTTCCGGTTAAATTTAGAACTCTCTCCATGAAGGTTGTCTGCAAATTCATAAATATTAGAACATTTTTAATAATCTGACTTCACAGGTTATTGCCATAATTAAACATTTGCGAATATTTATGAAGAAAAAGTATTTGGCACACACGACCTTCTGGTCACAGTGCGCACCATATGGGTCACTGCAATCCTTATGAAGAAAAAGTGAAAAGTCTTATTACGACAGCTTCATTTCGGGGTCATAGTACTTCAGCGGTGGCGGTAGCGTTGGCGGTGGCGATAGCGTTCGCGGTAGCGGTAGCGTTCGCGGTGCCGTTCAATATAGAATCCACAAATATGTTCATTTCTTCATTTAAATAACATGGCTTGCAATACAAAGTCCTTATTAAAGTAACTAACAAATCTTTCACGAAATTCAAATGCAATATTTGTAGGTCTGCGGCTATTTGTAAGTAAATTATCGAGAGCAATTGATTCAGAAGTTTTTATTAAAAGAAGACAAGACAAGATTAACTAATAGTTCAATCTATCATCACATAACAGTCTGTCTACAATAGTGTACGTTACTTGATCCATGTGTTGATACTGCTGTAGCCGCTTGGGTGGAAGTAAGTATGTATCCATTCAGACTCCACAAGATAATCGCACATTGGATATTTATCGGTTTGAAATAAAAAAAAAAATAATTCAGAAATCTTAGATATCTATATGTACATATTGTACGGACCAGTCGATTGCCCTGTATTTTTATATTTTCGGGCCATTTCGAAAAAACTTCCATCGTTGACGTAGAGTTTTGGAATCTATGTTGACTACATGCTTTCCAACAATGGCGAAATTCTTCCGAAGAATGGTTATCGTGCTTGATGGATTTTATCTCACCTACTTCATTTGCAACATCTTCCGGGACTATAAATACAAAACAATTATTCCTTGCAGTTAATAAAAATAAAAGTTAAACGTTTTACCGAAGCATTTGTGATAAAGCCAAATATGTAAATAAAAAAAAACTAAATTTTATTGTCGTCATAAAAATTCCGGAGTTTATGGGTTAATTGGCCAATCTGGAGCACTTTCCTACTTAGAAGACTTTATCTCCCCATGTATTGGTAATAAAGGGCCCTTAAATAGTCGTCGCAAAAAAATATGTGTTGCCCATGTACACTGCGAGCCATTGGGCTCCAAAATCATAAATTGAGCGTGACCCAAAATGCCACTTATTACGCATAAACTCAGAATCAGGTCAGCGCAGCCCTACAGAAGCTGTCCGTTTTCCTCCGCTCCGTTAATGAATCACGGCAATTCCATAGTCCATCGAGGCACAGTGTGAGCGATTTTTGCGTTGAGAAAAATTCTTCTTCATTGGGATCACTTGGAGCGCACTCGGGTGGGCTCAGGCCAGCGGGGGTTTGATTATTTCGCGCAGGAGCACCAATATACATATAAAAGACCCCAGGTCGCACTACTCGACGGTGATCATGCTTAAGTTGGTGAAATTAAGATTGACAGATCCGGTCTTTATTTTTAGCGTTGTTACAACGAAACAACATATAATGGGACTGTGGACAGGTAATGTCCGCTGAAAATTTATTCTCGCAAAATCGTAGTAATCACTGGCTCTGCTGGGCGCTTGCTTTCATCCCGTCCGCTGTCGTCTTTGTCCGTCCATTTGTGTCCAGCTGGATGGGTAGATGGACGATTGGGTTAGGTAGAGTGGAATGCCAACAATGCAACTCTCCAATTAAGTTGCAGTTTGATATCATTTGGTAGATGCAATTGAATTTTCTATTTGATTCAGTTACGTTGGGAAAATTAGGTGCGATTTTCTACCCCTCTGGTAACGGCTTCATTACTCGGATTTCCGCTTTAATTCAAACGCGGCGTTTTCACGCTGGGATAATGATTGTGTAATGTCGGCTATTTGTCTATTATGATCCTTGAGTTACATTTACTTTATTACTATAAATATAATTAAAGTTAAATATGTGACCACATGCTGTGAGGTCACTTTTGCAACATCCAAGTAGCATACGTACATTTACAAACATTTTGGAGTCTCCATTTTGTAAGTTTGTTGTTTGCTGGCGTGAAGGTCAATGTCGAAAGAAAAATTTAAATATCTTCTAACTTACCTCAATCCCTCCCGGAATTGTGTCTTAATATGGTAGTCGCAAAAATTGTAAATATGTCTCCTTGCTGTTCATTGCATTGACCTTGTTTCCCACGCTCAAAACGAAATGCTTTATAAATTCGAAACTGAAAGATATGTAACTACAAGTAAACTGTTTTAAGGGGTGGAGCTTATTGCGCAATCCATCGGCAGGAATACAAACGCATGTTACAATTTTTCGTAATAACAAGAACGGATTCCACAATAGGCTCCTGCATAATTTTAAAAAGCATCAAGTTTTCGGTTTTTCATATTTTGAAAGATACACATTTGTAAGAAATGTTCTCCAACATGCCCGAAAACATTTCGTAGAATTTATAAGCGGCTTTTCCTCGAAAAAATATTTGTTGGTTCCATTCACAACAAAAAAATTAATACGTGGATTCGATTAATATCATTAAGATATTGTATTTAAAAAATTGATAAGTTCAATTATTTTGTTGAAATTTTATATACAATTCTGTAATATTTATTATTTTAGGAATATTCATATCCGACTTGTGTGATTTTGGGAACAAAAATAGAAATCATCAAATTTTTCGCATGGGTATTTTGGCGTCACGCTTTTCAAATTTGGTTTCAAAATTTACAGATTCAAGATAACTGTTTCAATATGTCAACGACTCAATATTCAAGTTCCTTTAGATTTTGATAAGTCGATTTATTGATTTGTAAAATATAATTGTTGGCATTACACATGAGTTAAATCGACACCGACTCTGTTTGCAGGCAACACGACGAAATTTTGATATTAACGCAAATACGCATGAGATCAAGCATATATTCGCGTGTGTTTGCTCAGTGTGTATCCACCTTTACGCAACCTTATGTTCTCCTCCACGACTTTTTTGAGAGAAGAAGGATTTTCAGCTTTGCTTATAATTAAAAACAAGTCCCGGAATAATTGTAAATTTTCTGAATTTACAAAATCTTCTAAAATCCGAACAGTGCCTGAATCCTAATTGTCGAATAATTTGTATTCTGTGTTACGTAATCAGATGTTTAGCGTTGAAAAGTACGAAGTATAGTAAGCACTCATTCGTGGGCAACTAATTTAATCCAAAGAAGACATAACAAAATGGCGTATAACTTTGGAAAAAGTACACGCCCACGTCCAAATTATTTCGCAATACTATGCTGATAGCCTCTTTCAACAAAAACACTCAGAGTAGCTTAAGAGAACCGGATGGAGCAGGGACGTTAGTTTCTTTTCCCAGTTAATTTAACACGAATCGAAATGAGTTTTTGGAGTTTTTTACAGATTAAAACATATTACGCACGATCTGTCTTCAATATCTAAAGGATTATGTCACTAGACTAGACACAAAGACTAATTTGGATAGCATTTCTAATAACAATTCCGGTCGGATCAGAGAATATAATTTTTTTTCTTATTCGTATCGGAACAATCCTACGATAGATCTCAGAATAAGATTATGTGTACTGTGTAGCTCTAAAACCAGGGCTTTTATCAGAACGCACAAAAACATAATCACCCATGTTCTACGATTCGAAAGAAATGAAATCGAGATCGGTGTTCAATTTCACTCGAATTTAAATTTTCATATTTTTCAAATTCACTTTCGGGTTTAAAACAGACGTTATAGTTTTTGCATTTGTAAGAGAACAAAGTGAAAAAAAGATTGCCCTGTTGCTTTAGTTTCAACTTCTTAATTAAGACATCCCTTTTTCACTAAAAAATTGTGTAAAACAATCAACTACAAAATCTATGACAAATTCACATTAATTCCAATAATATTTAACACATATTACGGCGATAGTTGAGTCGATCCGAAACAATAAAGCAAACTCAATACTTTTATGATATGAATGGTACAATTTTATTAATTAAAATCTAAAATACAATTGAGGTAAAAGCTAAGGGACAATTAAAAAATAATTACGACGCTTCATCATTTCTTTTCAGGTTACAGAGATTGATCTAATAATTTATGCGATCCTGACAGATAGAGAGAGCTATTTCTTAAGATAATGAACTTAACACTAGTCACAAGGCGCACAGTTTTACCAAGAGTAGCTAAAATAAATCCTTATTTCAGGTATGGCAAAGCTGAGGAAGAGTATATGTACTGACAAAACAAATTCTACATAATCTACCAAAGCCGGGACAATTTCATACACCTAGGAAATAAAGGGATATGAGAGTGATGTGATTGCTATGTACAATAGATCGCTTTGAAGGTACGTTAGGTAAGAGTTTCTTAAAAATTAAAGCACAGTATACGGAGGGTATGAAGCATCATTTTGTTGTGCGTGGTCGCCGAAATAGCAATATATGTGGCTCTGGTTTATGTATCATGTAATGGACCCATCCCCGGGACTGCTGAACTCCGATGGCGCGCCATTCACTCTCAGACATTAAGTGGGTTTTGGGAACGAGGCGGACTAGATCTTTGGGAAGGACAACGTGCCTGAAAAAAATAAAACACAAATATTATGTGATCTGTTTTAAAAACATATTTCTATTAAATTTTCAATGTTTTTTTTTCATTTGAACATTTTATTGTTGTAAGAGAGCACAAGGTATTAAGTGTATCCAAAAATCAAAATGGTTTCTTCAATTTGTCTTAGTGGCTCTAAACTATCGTTTTTGAATCAAAATTAAATTTTCCTCAATAAATTTAAGTTGGACTCTGCGTTTGTATTATTCATTTCATTTCAGGGTATAAAAACTTCCAATATATTTCCTTGGATTATAAAAAAATTTATACATAAAATGAGACAATTTTGGAGGATATTGAGCAATTTTTTTATTTTAGGGGACTCCTTAATTATCTTTGAAATCTCCTCTTTAGCTAATTCTTTTGCAACAATTGCAACCCATGCATTAAATACGCTTCGAGCGCAAACGAGTCATTTAGACCCCAATTTTTCCTTCTATAACTTTGAGAAACCCCGAAATCTTTTTGTATTTTTCATTAAAACTCAGATAAAAAGTAAACCTTTATCTAACCCTACACTCCTCCGCCATCGTTTACTAAACAGAGACGCTTATTTTGATGCTCTCATAGAGAAAGCAATCAGCGCAAGTTCACAATTGTAAAGGATTTCTGGTTTGCAGACCTATACCTGTCGATTGTGGAACACTACTGGTAAAGGTTAGTGTTAAGACGCGTAATACAGACTATCCCTCGAGTTTCTTCTAGTCAGAATTCCATAAAGGATTTGAAGCAAGGCTCAATAAAGGAGAAAGATCTAGTGATTATATGACATTAATGAAGTTAGCCGGTCCAATATAACTAACAGGCCACTAGAAAAGTTGACTAGAACTGTATGCTTCGCGTTGCATCTATGGAAGGAAAACACTACCCAAACGAAACTTTGCGCTCTAAAAATGCAATAACAAATACCTGACTATGAATTTCATCGAAATTTACTTATGAAGCCCAGAAAATGGCCCTGCATCCTACGTAGGTGATAAATTGAAAGGTAACGAATCGCTTTTAACCTCAAAAAAGTTCAAATATTAACAGTTGGGCTTTTGCTGGCCTTGACCGTGCTAAACCCTTCTAAGGCAAAAGCAAACTAATAATCTACTTACCGGTACTCGAACTCGTCGTCGTAGTACTTGTCGGAATAATAAATGTCTTTGGCGCTCATTTTCCCACCGAGGAAATTAGCCGGCTTTCGGACGAAGCAACAGGTAAAGCTGCAAGTTTCTTTGTTGACCTGGAAATCCTCTGTCACCGGTGAATTTCACCTCCCCTATTTTACTGGATGAATATTTCTGCGAACTTCTGAATAGATTGAAAGTAGCAATTTCGACCGTTTTGAGCTTATTTTCGCCGTTTTATCTTCGCTTTTGACATACACCACTTTCCCGAACTGCCTGACAACGGATTCAAATTCAACCGAATTTTCTGATGGCCGATTGCAGTTTTTGTGCCGCCAAGCTGGTACCTCGATGGTAAAATTTCCGTGGTGAATCGAGTCGTACTGCCATAGTGAAGAGGTTTGTATATCAAATTGAAAGTTTTTATAATTTTTCATATTACATTTTATCGTGTAAACAAATGAATTTTTAACTTCATTGAGCTATGTAAAATTATTTGAAGAAAATATTGCAAAATTTTTTAGTGTTTACATAGATTGCAACTAGCAGCAAAATTGTTTGTTTTTAGATTTGCAAAGGAAAGAATTTCGGAATTACCAAATTTTATTTAGCAATGCTTCGTTTGAAACCTCTGTCAGTAAAAACTTATGGCTCCCAAGTTTAAAACAACAATCAGTTAATATCTAATCTGTGGGAATGCTGGATTTCCAACAAAAATATTCACTTGTTTGAGTAACCCACGTCCCTCAGAGGAAAAAATAATTTGAAATCTCATTTATTTTTTCATAAGTATGGAATCCGGCGTTTTGACTGCCTAGAATGAAGCGGACAACACTGGATTCACCAACACACAACATATAAAGAAAAAGCAAATTTGAGAGAGGCAAGAAAGCAGCGCAGAAGATGAGGATTAAACCATAATCCTAAACGAATTTAAGACGACTCACATGCTCACGCACCACCTTTCCCACTCATTCAAAAACTAATATAAAACAAAACAGGAACAGGAGCAAAACATCTCCACCCAGACCACTCTCCATTTGAAATACAATTGCTTTCCATCGAAAAGTGCATTTATTTAAAATCTCCTTATCGCCTATATCGATATCTCTTGAAATGGAACCAAAGCTGAAAGATGTTGTTGTGGAACTGGCACCGAAATCCCCTCTTGTAGCTGAACTCCCACTCCCTGTTGACGATTTTGAACGCGATGTCCTCATAAGGTGGGCCGGCGTGGAACCGCAATATTGCAAAGTCCTTGTTATCGTTGCATGGCGTCTGAAAGAGTACAAATATAAGTACATTAAGATTTTTATAGTAAAAAAACTATTATGTCAATTAAAAATATGTTCCCAACAAATTAGTTGTCATAATGAAGTTATTCTGGGAATACCTTACTCCACATGAATTAAGTTCATGAGATATTTAATGCCTTGTTCACCAAAGACTTCTTCCATTGCTGTATAAAATTGTTCAACGCACTGATAATTCTCTTGAAATCAGCTTTTGCTCTACTCTGGATAGCGGACATAAAAGCACACAGCTAATAATAGGAAAAGCAAACACCACAAAAACTCTCATGTGTCAACTTTGAAAATCAACAGACATTTTTTACTTTATGTCCGCCATACTGGAAACACCATCTTGAATTGTAAAGTTCAATAGTACTCAGTAATCCCAAAAGCCCCAATGTGCCAACTTTTATGAAAATGTAAAGGCATTTAGTATTTTAGCGAAATATGCTGTTTCTACTGGATTTAGCGAAAACCAAGTGCCAACAATGTCTCTCCTGGAAGTAACAATATCAGATTAAAGTTGAGGTGGTAAGACGAGACACATTGAAAGCGAAATTTGGACACATAAAACCTGTAAAAAGAGAACCAAGCGTACACACACTAAGAGACAACAGAATAGGCAAAATTATTATCTTCAAAAAAATTTGCTATTATCATATCGAGTGTGGTCAATGGAGGCCTTAGAAACCAGGACCAAATAAGCACATACATAAAAACATCATATCGCTTAATCATGAGAACATTTCATCAATATCCACCTCTGGTTTGATCTGTGGCCCAAGTTAATTGAGACGCATTCAAATAAATCCAAAAAAAATGCAAACAAAATACTCACCAAGAAATACTGTGGAGTGCAGTTCTTGTCGATAAGGTCCGGATAGAAAATATTGAATTTGTACCCCTGCACGATCTTCGGGGGCGGATTATCCATGTCGTAGTGAGTCTGATTGTACTTGTTCCACTCGAACCCTGTGTGCACCCTGTTAAAGTATCGCGGCTTTCTGGGCCTGTACTTATCCGACCAAAGGTACACCTGGGAGTCCAGTTTGGTCTCAACCGAGAATTCGGCTTCGTCCTCATCCATTCCCTTCCTGGCTTCCCGCTGCATTAGCATTTCTTCTCTGGAGTACGAATTCTCCTCAATTGCCTGATCGACAAGGCGGGTGCGATGGCGTTCTAGTTTCTCTTCGTCCTGCTCCGGGGTTATAATCGGAAGATCTGGTCCTAATTCCGCTTCAGTTAGATATTTAGGACTATAGCTTCCTTCCTCGTACGACTGGAAGCAGGAATTCAGCATGTCCTGGGCATTCTCCTCGACGTTCCTGGAAGTATTAAACAATTTATTTTCTGTCGTAGGAGTGTCTACAACCTCTACATACTCTTCATGCTCCGAAAACCTCTCTTGGCTGGATTCATCCATCGAATCAGTTGGCTCCTGTTTGATTTCATCTTTGGTCGAAGGTCCTGGTGCTTCTAGTGCCTCCTTCTGCTCATTCTTAAGCAGCTCGAGCTTGTGGCGCAGATTGTCTTGATGCTTGTCTCTCAATCTGGCCCTGGCCATGTGCGCTTTAAGCTGGGACAATAGGCTTTCCCAGTATCCGATGTCCACACCATCGCTTTTCCCAGAAATTTTCGATTCTATTTTATGCTTCAACTCCTCTAGTTGACCAGTTGTCTTTCCACGGAAGATTTCAGTCACGTCCTTGGCCACACTCTGATGAATACCCTCTCGCCGCCCAACAGTCGCATTGAACTCACCACCCAATTCAAGCTTCTTAAGTTTCTGAAGTTCGTCCTCCACTATGACGGTCATATCCTCCCAGAATTCACTATTGTTCCCCTTCTCCAGCTCGATGTACACCTTGATGTCCACCAGAAGATCCTCGAGATCTTGGACACCTAAACCGTTGAGGAATGTATATGGTTCGTGCATTTGCATCTCGATAGTTTCCTCCAAGTTGGAGTTCGAGATGTATTGTGCTAGCAGATCTATGGGTTTCGCCCTGCCGTCTTGGATTCGAATCTTACTCCTAAGGCGCGCTTGTTCGAGATGGAACTGGTCTTCTTGTCGCTCCCACTCTTCAAACTGAGCTGCTTCTCTCGACCGCTGCAACATTACCATTTCCTCTTCACGCTTTAATCGCTCTAGCTCTCGCTCCTGCCTACGCTTCTTAACCTTTTCCAGCTCTGCTTTGTTTTCGAGCTGCTTCCTCCTGTTAAGCACCTCGACCGCCTCAGGAGCTACATGTTTAAGACCCTGCTTCTCCAACTTCTTATTCCAGACAAATGTGGACGTTAAGTGGGCATCCCCAAATGGGTTGTCCTGGTTAGTGTAGTGCTGGTACTCATTATCCCATCCCATACGTTCTCGGCGTTTTGCCTCTTTCAGCTGCTTCTCTCGAAGGCGTCTAGCACGTTTTTCTTCTGGTGTTTCCTTCGCTTTTAGCTCCTCCTTAAGCTTCTTCCGCTCAAGAGCATCCTTTAAGCGGTTTTCCTCAAGTTTCTTGAGGAGCTTCACAGACTTGTCTGTGGACGAGCTGCTTGACGACCTGGAATGTTTTTTTACGATAGTTTCGAGGATTTCTACCTTGTAGCGTTGATTACCTTCTACGGCGCTCCTTAGATGTCCCTTTTTCTTTCCTGCGATGCCTGCTTTCGCTGTTGCTTCTGCCTCTAGATTTGTGTTTTGATGACGATTTCGATCGGCTCTGTGCGCCGTCACTGCTTGAGCTGCCATCACTGGATGAGTCTGAAGAAGAGTCCCTCCTACTATGCTCTTTCTTGCGAGAAGATCTGTAAAAGGCGCTGGTGAAATACTTTGAGAATGTGGAAAAATTGTGAAATTCTACTTGCTGGATTTTGGCATTTTGTGTAATGTCAGGAACTTTTTGACAGATGGGTATATAAGCCGAGCCGTAGCTGTAACGGTTCTTCAGTTTCATTGGAAAGATTCCCTTTGGAAGAATTGAAATCGCACTAAAAGCGGAAATTTGTTTCAGCCTGCGGGTAATTTATTTTAAGTTTTTAAATTTAAGGGTGTTGAAGTGATAAGAAGTTTTGTTTTAGTGAAATCACATTTGAAATGTTGTACCTACGTGATATTTTTGTGTATTTTAATAAAATTATACTTGCAAACTTGAATGAAGTAAAAAGTCGGTGTACTCATGTCGCAATTTCAATTCCAATTCGCAGTCTGCAGGGCCGATCGGCAAGACCCCATTTACAAGATCGAGCTTTTTGACGCAAAAAAAAAATCATGCAGTTGCAACAAATCTTGCAAAAAATATTATATGCTTCCCATACACAGGAGTTAGGAACGACAAATATTGATCGCTTAGTAACCAATAACTCAAATTTTCTTATTATTTGAAGTGAAATCAATTTTTTTTTTATTCAAGTAAAATTACAGTAAAATTTAATATTTTCCCCATTTGCTAACGAACGTAGTCTACGGAATCTCTTCCAGGCTAAATATTCCAGCGATCAAAGTGCCAAGCCGTAGCCGACAATCCAAGTGGTAGAAATTTGTCAATTCTCTTCCTTTTGTACAGGAACGCCATTGCGGGCGTGTTGTGTTTTTTAAATCGTTGGTCGATAATCATCTAACATCCAAAATGGTAGGTGGAAAATTCGTGAATTTAACTAATCACGGGAAACTTAGCATATTTCTGCATTCGGGCAATGTGTTATTTGTGATTTTGTGCGGTGCGATTAGTGATAAAATGAAAATTAAATCGGACACAGGCCTGGGCCCTTCGGCTATCGCCAGCCTGCCTGTGGTGAAATCACAAATGACCCCGCAGTATTGACGTATGCAACTTTAATTATGGAGTAGTGCAAAATTCTGGCATAACTGGCCATCGGAATGCGGTTGCCCGAAATGCAGCGAACACTAAATTTTCGGTGCGAGAATTTGCAGACTAATGGAGTTCTCCGTTTTAGGTCAATTTCACCGTAGACGAAATTCGTACCCTGATGGACAAGAAGCGGAATATCCGTAACATGTCCGTCATCGCCCACGTCGACCACGGCAAGTCAACCCTAACTGACTCACTGGTAAGTGTTTTGGCGAAAATACAAGTGTCGGCCTTTGTTAACATACACCTCCCTTGGTGCAGGTCTCCAAGGCTGGTATTATCGCTGGAGCCAAAGCTGGTGAAACCCGCTTCACCGACACCCGTAAGGATGAGCAGGAGCGGTGCATTACAATCAAATCAACGTAAGTCTTTCCACAGCCCTTTTCACCTTAAACAATTCTCAAAAATAAAATGATGAGACGATGACGAGACTGACCGGGTCGCATAGGAGCTTTGTTGTATTTTTCAGCAGAGCTCTAAGCGGTTTCCGGAACAGATGATTTAGGCAGACTGATTTTAATTTACATTGAAGAAATGATTCCTCTGCGTAAAACACGCATTGTGTATTAAACAGAATTACGTAAACCATTTCAGTGCCATCTCCATGTACTTCGAAGTCGAGGACAAGGATCTCGTCTTCATCACCCACCCCGATCAACGTGAGAAGGAGGAAAAAGGTTTCTTAATCAATTTGATCGATTCTCCCGGGCACGTCGATTTCTCATCGGAAGTAACAGCAGCTCTTCGTGTAACCGATGGTGCTCTTGTGGTTGTTGACTGTGTTTCTGGTGCGTTAGTCCTACTACTGTCCGAAGAATGATTATAATTCAATATTTTCTCAAAAGGTGTCTGTGTCCAAACCGAAACTGTTTTGCGTCAAGCCATCGCTGAACGTATCAAGCCAATTTTGTTCATGAACAAAATGGACCGTGCTCTTCTCGAACTGCAACTGGAAGCTGAGGAACTCTACCAAACCTTCCAGAGGATTGTTGAAAACGTGAATGTCATTATCGCTACATACAACGATGATGGTGGCCCAATGGGTGAGGTCCGTGTTGATCCCTCAAAGGGTTCTGTTGGTTTCGGTTCCGGTCTCCACGGATGGGCCTTCACCCTTAAGCAGTTCTCTGAGATGTACGCTGAAAAATTCAAGATTGATACCACCAAGCTGATGAACCGGTGAGTACTATTTTTTTTTAATCTTAAGCGAAAAATAGCTTCTAGCACACCAAGTATCAAGCACAGAGTTGCGGTCTAATTCAGTTCTCTGAGTGAAGCTAAACTCGAGGACTGTTTGGTAAGTGCATTTCATAGAAGCAGAAAAATAGGCGAAATCCTTCGTGATCTCAACTGTTGAGCTTTTTGGAACGCTGCCCCGCGACCTCTATCCTTATGTCTGGTCGGGGCATGCTGAAGATTGGCTTGAACATTTTTTTTTGCTTAAGAGAAATCCTTCCCTAACCAGTAACATCTTAAAATCTAAAGAAATCCTCGCTCGAATTTCCAGCCTTTGGGGCGAGAACTTTTTCAACGCTAAGACAAAGAAGTGGGCTAAGCAAAAGGACGCTGATAACAAGCGTTCCTTCTGCATGTACATTCTGGATCCAATCTACAAGGTTTTCGATGCCATTATGAACTACAAGAAGGAGGAGATTCCAAAACTGCTGGAAAAGATTGGAGTCACTCTCAAGCACGAAGACTCCGAAAAGGACGGAAAGCAACTCCTCAAGACTGTCATGCGTACTTGGTTGCCAGCTGGTGAATCTTTGCTTCAGATGATTGCCATCCACTTGCCTTCTCCCATCGTTGCTCAAAAGTATCGTATGGAAATGTTGTACGAAGGCCCCCATGATGATGAGGCTGCTGTTGCCATCAAGAGCTGCGATCCAGAAGGACCACTCATGATGTACGTTTCAAAAATGGTACCGACCTCTGATAAGGGCCGTTTCTACGCTTTCGGCCGTGTGTTCTCTGGCAAGGTTGCCACTGGTCAAAAGGCTCGTATCATGGGTCCCAATTATCTCCCAGGAAAAAAAGAAGATTTGTACGAGAAGGCCATCCAACGTACCATCCTTATGATGGGTCGCTACGTTGAAGCTATTGAGGATGTTCCATGCGGAAATATCTGCGGTCTTGTCGGTGTAGATCAGTTTTTGGTCAAGACTGGTACCATCAGTACTTGCAAGGAAGCTCATAATATGAAGGTTTGTTTTTTCATTATTTATTATTAGACTAATTCAGGTTTTTACTGAGCTGCCGCTAGCGTAGTTATCGACATCCCTAGCAGCACCAAAAATTAGCTTTCACTTTTTTATATGATGATTTCAAATAACAGACCTGTTCTGAATTTTATGAGGAAATATTATTTACTGATCTAACTATACAACCTAAATTGGTTGCAATATAATTGAATAGTTATTAACCTTGCTTTAATCTTCCAGGTCATGAAATTCTCCGTCTCCCCTGTTGTGCGTGTCGCCGTTGAACCCAAGAACCCTGCTGATTTGCCAAAATTGGTTGAAGGTCTTAAACGTCTGGCCAAATCCGATCCTATGGTCCAATGTATCATCGAAGAGTCTGGTGAACACATTATCGCCGGTGCTGGTGAATTGCATTTGGAAATTTGCTTGAAGGACTTGGAAGAGGATCACGCTTGCATTCCACTGAAGAAATCCGATCCCGTCGTGTCATACAGGGAGACAGTCAGTGAAGAGTCTAACCAAATGTGCCTGTCCAAATCTCCCAACAAGCACAATCGTCTCTTCATGAAGGCGTGCCCCATGCCCGATGGTTTGGCCGAAGACATCGATAGGGGTGATGTTAACGCTCGTGACGACTTCAAGGTCCGTGCTCGTTACTTGGCTGAGAAATACGACTACGATGTGACTGAAGCTCGTAAGATCTGGTGCTTCGGTCCCGACGGCACTGGACCTAACATCATCATTGATTGCACCAAAGGTGTACAATACCTCAATGAAATCAAAGATTCGGTCGTAGCTGGCTTCCAGTGGGCTACCAAGGAAGGTGTCTTGGCTGATGAGAACATGCGAGGTGAGTACGCGTTCGTAGATTAAAAGTGTCCTTACCTGTTTTTTTTTTAACATGATGAGAACCTTTATCCGAACCCACGTGGGGATTTAAAATAAAGCTCAACAGGACTGAGGCATTTTATTTTTATAAATATATCTTTGGAAATTCAAAATACTTAATTAATTTTTTTTTACAGGTGTTCGTTTCAATATTTTGGACGTAACTCTTCATGCTGATGCTATCCATCGTGGAGGTGGTCAAATCATTCCAACTGCTCGTCGTGTGCTGTATGCTTCTGTAATCACTGCATCGCCACGTCTTATGGAGCCAGTTTATTTGTGCGAAATCCAATGTCCGGAAATTGCTGTCGGCGGTATCTATGGTGTACTGAACAGGCGTCGTGGCCACGTATTCGAGGAGGCTCAAGTTGCCGGTACCCCAATGTTTGTTGTTAAAGCCTATCTCCCCGTAAACGAGTCGTTCGGCTTCACTGCCGATTTGAGATCAAATACTGGAGGACAAGCCTTCCCACAGTGCGTGTTTGACCACTGGCAAATACTCCCCGGTGACCCAATGGATCTGGCCACCAAGCCATACCAAATTGTGCAAGACACACGTAAACGTAAGGGTCTTAAGGAGGGTCTGCCAGATCTCGCTCAGTATCTAGACAAATTGTAAGCAATTCACAGGACAAATATCTGCTTGATTGGGGGGAAACGGCTTTAAGTGTTCGTTTTCATTTTTTTTTATTCAATATTTTATTTTTATTAATTTAAAAGAGACGGGAATAATCTTTGTGAGACATGCAGACACGTAAGCACACTGATATTTACTTGCTAGATACGATTCTAGATGCCACGACATCCCAGTGGCACGTGTGAATGGAGAACAAAATAAAAATGTTGAAAATTACACCAACCGGCTTTCATTCATTGATCACCCAACCACATTTGCATTTTGCATGCATAATGGATTATGTTATGAGATTAGCGTCATCAACTTATAAGGTTGCCTGAACTATTTAGCGAATGTTAAATTTGACGGTGTCCTATTTCTTTTTTTATTTCTAAGAGTAAAGGTGTTTAACAAATTGTGGCTGTTTTATAATGGTCGCCTGGGGTGGAAATTAAGTTGTCGCAACAGAAAAGGGAAACGCCTCGAAACAAGAGCCCGTGAGCTGTGGGAATGAAAAACAGATTTTCATAAAAATTGATACGGAGGCTTTGATTGATTTTAACAGATTCAAATGATTGCTATGAAAACGGGTTATTTTATTATGAATATTTAGGGGTCATTGATTTTAAACTACTATCGAAAATTTATCCCGGAAATATTTTGGGCTCGTGGAAAAATGAAAAACAATCTGCGTATGAAATAGTTTCATACATTTTACAAGTTTTTTATAAGCAAGAGAAAGCCCAGACGAGGCCAGAACGGGACGGGTCTGCTAATTTGTTATATATCAGGGTGACGAATTTTCTTACTTAAACGTTTTTCTCGTTTTTCGTTGTGATGATGAGCTGTATTATGGAAGTCGAAATTGGTCGGCTCTACTAGCAGACACTACGTTTCTTTATATCTCAAGTTTGAAAATGTGTCTGCTATTCGAATAATAGGAACCAAAATGT
The DNA here is from genome assembly GCA_947538895.1 of Neoitamus cyanurus. Lineage (NCBI taxonomy): Eukaryota > Metazoa > Arthropoda > Insecta > Diptera > Asilidae > Neoitamus > Neoitamus cyanurus. Next base: position 14,641,980 of record OX384544.1, on the reverse strand, counting down.
TTGAAATTGATCGTATAAGTGATATAAATGTTTGCTGTGTAAAACCTATACTAGTTTTTATTTCCTATATTTTCCTTTTGTATTGAGACTCAATTTACGCGATTTTTATGGGTGTAAAATGAATCCACGCGGAACGGATATTTAGCGTAAATTGAGGGATATCTGTAGAATTAATGCATACAAAACCTTTCTCGCATCACATTAATAAGTTATGGTTCAGATGAATTACAAAATTCAAACTAACTCGAAAAAACTATTTTCATAAATATGTAAAATTATTTTATTAATTCGATTCAAAATTATATTACATTTGCGCAAGCGTAGGTCTGTCTATAGAAGTGAGTATGTGTCGTCGAATTTTTTAATTAATTCGAGTATGATGGTGTCAGATGGAATATCCTTCGGATCAAAAGTATCAGCAAGCTTTTTTTTTGTTTCCTTAAGTGAGCATTGACTTGCATAATAACACTTGAAAATTTCAAGGCGCTGCTGGAATGTATAACGCTCCATTTGGAATTTCCCAAGATTACAGGCCACAGATGGTCGATTTTGTCCCTTCGCGTTCTTTAGGGCTAAAAGTAAAAATTAAGTGCAATTTGAATTTAGTTGTGGAACTTTGCTTTACTTAAAATATACAAAAAAAGGTAATTTTTACGATTAACTGCGTTATATCCGATTTCGATTAAATTGAAATATATCGTAAGGGAGGTCATTCTGAGAAATTTTGCCTTTGCACATATGCAACGGAAACCTACAGAAAAAAAACATAACGAGATCTAAAACAATGTTTAAATTTGTCATCTAGTATGTCTAGCAGATGAGATATTTACGAAAGACGGTTTTCCTACTATTATTATATAAATTGGTGTGCCAAGGCATTGGCCACTGATTTAAGAAGGCACACCTATATGTTTGTTGTGTAGTCGGTAATGCTTTTGAAAGTAATTTCAAGCTGTTACTTGATAGGTACAGCGCACCCAAAATAAAACAAAATATAAATTGGTGTGCGCAGTCAGTAGCTCTATTATTTTGGCTGGTTTATCGTTTTTATTATTTTACGATATCCAGAAATTGTTTATCAAATCGTCCATTTGAAACAAAACAAGATTGGGAAATTTATAAGCACTTACTTGTCCACGTGCTATTTGAAAAAAATCAGCAATTTTTTCGAGCCCACACGCCTTTGAAGTTTGAAGCGTTGTGAAACGTCAAGCAATAAATTATTATTCCATGATGAACAAATGGATATGGAGAAGAAGCCCCAATGTGCTAAGTCGATGCATGGTTTTAAAAACCGTCTTTCACCATTTTTTTTTTATTGAAATGATATGGATATGCTTTCGCGTTTACGTTTGCATTCACGATGCCTATCGTAATCAGACCATTACACACAGACGCGATGCGATCGCCTAATACCAATAAAAACATTAATTTTTTTTCGTAAGCTCCCAATATGGAAACATTTTTCCCATAATCATATCATGAAAAGAAGGTGGTTACGATTTCCTTTCTTGACATTTTTATACTCTGCAAACTATAAGTAATTAAGAATGGGATAATCTTTTACCATTTCTATTAGCGCTTTAATAAAATCATAGTCCATTTCTAGAATTTAAATCTCAATCTGCGTTCAAATAGATCCCGACGCGTTCACAACATTGGTCGGACTCAAAATAATATAAGAGGCTAGATACACCTTGGTGGTTAAGAAAAAATCGATTTTTGGAAATATTATTTTCATATTCTACGTCATTTAAACTATGCACATATGCACTTATTAGGATACAGACCTAAATCCATTCGCAAAATTCGCCAGGTTGTCATCCTGGAGAGCCCCAACTCTTGAGAACGGCGCGGAACAGACGCATTAGAGTTTTTATTAATACTGGCTTGAACGGCGGCAATATTTTGTTCACTTCGGGCTTTTCTTCGTCTTACAGGCACCTTTGTATCGTGAAGAGTGAATTCACTTTCAAACTTTGTTAATATGCGCCTTATAGCGCGCTCAGAAGGAGCATTATGACGACCGTTTTTTGAACGAAGCGCTCTTACAGTACCGACAACAGAATGCGAATTTGCGTAATAAATTTGGACAATTTCCAAGCGCTGGATCAAAGTGAAACGTGCCATATGAAATCGCAAACCTTACTGACTGAATAGTGAATAATAGTTAATACTACACAAACCTGTCAAACAAAAAAAAACAAATATGGCCGCTACGAGCTATCAAAACCATAGAAATATATAAACTAAGCACGGAACGGCTGTATCCTGTATAAACACTGTACAAGAGCGACCACCTAAAGATAGCTACGAAGAGGAGTACAGCAACAGCGTGTATGAGGGAAGCTGAATAAAATATCAAAAGCATTATAGCTATCAGTGAATGGCGGCGTGTAAATAGATGTTAAGGAGGGCATAGACATTATGGAAAATTTTGAGTTGTAGGCCCTCTTCTGATTATGCCTTCATATTTATGCCTGCACTGAGCGACCAATGCGAATACAGCCAATTCGAACACATCAGGGAATATGGTACGCTAAATCTGGCTTACAGCCGTTCTGTGCTTAGTTTATATTTCGATGATCAAACCAAGTCATCTCTATTGGGAAACCCTTTATATCACAAATTGTATAATTAAGAAGCCACTTGTTAAAGGCCATTTTCCGATCGAAGCAATTTCGAAAGTCCACGTACGTATCCTCGAAAGAGGAAAGGTAAAATTTCTGCATAGGCGGCGCTCCTCGTCAAGAAGGAGAAAAAATGGCGCGGTGTTAGTTTCGACCGCGAAGCTGACAGCAGCAGTGAAGAACAGTTGGTAACGGGACAATCGGCCGGAACGCGAATTCCAACAATTCCACTTGAGTTTAAGCGGCGAGCGGGAGACATTTTTGTAAATTGTGCGAGCTCGAGGGATTTAACCGGCAACGGATTTTTAGCAATTTCTCATCATTTCAACACAATTTCGTGCACATAATTAGGCAAAACGTAAGATTACCTCCCCGTTGTAATTAATTTTGTAGATTTTTGCATGATGGTGTAGTTCTAAGGGTTTTTATTACGATGGAAATAGGACGCGGTCGGTGCGCTTGGGGTGGTGGATGCAGTCTTCCAGAGAAATCTTTTTGTTTATATTGCGCCTTGGAGGCGTCTCTTGTGCGCTGTGTGCAATTGCGAAAGCTGCCTTATCTGTGTTTTCCTATTTTTAGCTGATATTTCCGTCGATATATTGCACTTTTATGAAAAACTTGTTTTTACCTGTTTCAGATACAGAAAATGTCCACAAAAGGAAGAGGCCGTGGAAAAAAAGCAGCCACAACTGTCGAGGTAACACAGGAAAATGTTGTTGGTAAGTCTACGCCGTTTGCGCGAGAAAATTAGAAAAGTTGTAGATTTTAGCTTTTATCAAAGATTCAACTTCTGAAGTGAAAATCGACGAGGAAGCTGGTGCGGTGGCATCAAAGGACAAAAAAGGCTCCAAAAGGAAGCCGGCTGCAGAAAATGGTTCGGCGGAGTCTAGCACAGTACCCACTAAGCGTGGTCGTGGTAGAGCCAAGGGGGTTGATACTCCTTCAGAATTAGACGGCAAAGAGACTCCAGTTGAAACGGAGATAAAGCCAAAACGTGGTGGTCGAAGGGGTACTCCGGTGGAATCTTATGCCGAGGAAAACATTAGAACCGCCACCCGCAAGAGGGCACCACCGAAGAGGCAACGCGTCAGAAGGCCTCCTACTCCAGCTAAGGTAGAAGATTCAGATCCTGAACCGGAACCAGAACCAGAACCCAAAAAGGAAACTAAGGGAAAGCGTGGTTCTAAAAAAGAAAAGATTGCAATCCCTGAGGAGGAGGAAGAAGGAGAACAGGAGTCTCAGGTTCCGGAAGCTGCATCTAACGGGGATCTCCCTGAAGAAGAAAATTCAAAAGGAGCAACTCCCGCAGAGGAGGAAGAGGCGAAAGATTCTGAATCACCAAAACCAGCAAAACGTGGCAGAGGCAAGAAGGCAGCTCCAGTTAAAGAGGAAAGAAGTAAGTTTTTTATTCCATTTATTTCTTTGGTTTATATTTCCTAAGAAGTCTCTTGCCATAAAATTCAGAGCATCCAATTAGGGGTCATTAATATACGGAGAAGACACTAATTCAATAAATACAATTTCAATTATGTGCCTTTAGGGCAAAGTGGTGTTTTAAGTGATTACGAGCCGATCTGTCCATAGAAAGTAAGTTTCTAGCTCAATGTTAGTTAGTGTACAGTTATTGACAAGCTTCATAAGACCCTTTGAGTTAAAGTCAAAGATTCTCTGCTGTTTTTGAGTTTGTAAATGTGTTTACCCTCTTATACTTTGAGGGGTGTTCCCTGTTTTCAGCTTATCCACGGCCAATAACATTCATGCAGCTTGATTGGTCAGCACCAAATTGAAAAATTCTTGCGAATAATTATTTATAATTTATACATGCTCTGAAATTTCACCTCCAGGGTTCCTTGGAGCATTTTTATTGGGTAGGGAGACTTAGAAAACTTTTTTTTTTACCAAAAGAGAGAAAAGTGACCGTTCTTAGGAGCTCGGTGATTTATTTTTCTTAACGATTGCTCAATATTCGCGGGGCTGATTTGTACAGTCATGAGTCGCAAAGATATTCGTTTAAATTTACGTTCTTTACGACCATGTATTTTATCCATATTTATCTGCAAGACAAATATAACATTGTCCTTGCCATGGTCTTAAACAGACGCGCTGACCCTAGAAGTTTAACATAAAAAAATATTGGCGTGTAAGTCGCATTAATTGAAATTCAAGTATTTATCTTGTGTGAATATCAAATCAACATTTCTTGTTTATACAAATGTTCATAAATTCATTTCAGAGCCAGTTAAAACCGCGGGAGCCAAAAAGATGGTAGCTGAACAGAGCAGGGGCCGTAAACGAGGTGCAGATTCCAAGAAAGATGAAGAGTCATCAGAGAATGGAGCCCAGGAGGAAGAGATTGTGCCACCACCCGCATCCAAGAAAGGAGCTGGAAGAGGTAGAAAGCGTGCAGTTGCAGAATCTGATAAACCGGAACCAGCAGAGAATGGAAACCAGGCACAAGAGGAAGAAGTGATAACTGGTAAATAGACTAAGCCAAGCACTCTCTTCTCATTAACCAAAAAAAAGAAAAAAAAATGATACAGAAAATAGTTTGCAAAACAAGAAAAAGACCAATCAATCAAACCAAACATATTAGGTGACAACTACACGAACACTGTTGCACACGACACTTTTCCACTTTAGAGTTAAGTTTTTTCCCGACCGCCTTAAGGCGACTGAAAGTACTTTTCATTTAAAATTTGCCTGTAGATTTGGATTCGTTGTGTTTTATTAGGTGAATAAGAATTTTTTGTTTTATCTTCTTCGGTTTGTGTGAGTACCTAGTATTAGTTATTTATTTTCTAATTCTTCAATTATTCCTTTCAACTGGTTCAACCTTAGGATGTCATTGTTCTGCTGCCAATTATAGCCTCGAAACTGGGCAAAACAATTTGAAATATTTTGAAATAAAGAACGTTATTTTATGTAAACTGAAAGCTTGGTTGTTTGATATTTCTTTCACTTAATTTATGCCCGTTCTTTTGTCTTGGGAAGGAGCCTTCGCAGAATAACCGGTTGATTGGGCTTGATTTTTTATAATGGTTCGTGGCTTCATTTAGTTGCTGTCAACTTGCTGTAATATTTGATGCATTCAAACCTGACAAATTGTTTTGTCCAGAAACCCGGGGAGGAGGGTTTACGTTAGTTATAGAAGGGAAAGGGTAACTGAACGATTAGGCAAGTAGGTAAGGAATATAATAGAACATATCAACATCCTTGATTCTTATACGCGTATAGAACGCTGTGTGCGCTCTTAGCAAATAATTTCATTCTTTCTTATCTACTACTAAGGAGATCCTATTCAGCCTAAGTTCTCTAACTCTTACTGCAGTGTCAGGATTTAAATAATTCAATACGTCCAAATTTCTCGCTATATATAATTTGTATATTGTCTTGGAGTTCCAATGAAAGAAACAAATGTCCTTTGCAAGCTCGCAGCAATAAATAGCTTTCATTTGAACGCGAGATCAAATTATTTCTGCATTGTACAGTTTAATTTTTGTTTAGGCTCCGAATTTCTGCGTTTTTTTTATCTACGTCGACAGGAGATGTGTTTAGGGAGAAAGATATGTGTTTGTTTGATCTGCAAGATGGGTTGCTCAATTTTAGCAAAGGTTTCTTTAGATTCGTCGCCTTGGGACTTGAGAGTGTTCTTAGGTAGGTATTACATTTGACAAACAAACATTGAAATTTCATTTCACCCCGTCGAGTGAGATGTCGGTGGACTATTCTGAGTTACAAGAATATTGCTGGCTGACTCATTTCAGTTTCTTTAAGTATCACTGATTGTTTTAAAATTTTGAAAACCCCAAATAGTGGATGCTATACGGTTATTATTTTCTAAATCTACAAATGAAATTTCGCACTCACAATCTAATTCGTTTTCAACCTATCTAGAGGGCTGCCGTTAGATCTTAGATAAAAAAACGACGCAAATTAAAAAAAAATGGACTTGAAAGCAAACAACCAAAGAAAGTTGCAACTAATTAAAAAGTTTAACTTAATTGATAAACAAACTGCACCTAGGTGTTCAGAAAGAAGACTAGGTATCTACTTACTTTTTATCAATATTCGGAATATTCAAATTATCCTAATAACAACTGAGAAGTGACCTAGATTCCAGGAAAACCTCTCATACAATGTCTTACCGAAGTTTGCGTTAGCCTGCAGGACCGTCAAGCCGTACGCGATCAACTATACAGACAAATGAGCCTACGTCGTACACGACGTATCACGGTTTTTTGCAGGAATGTTTTACATTTTATGTGTTGCAGTGTTTGTCGGTAAATTGTAGATTAGACAAAAATTTCATAAAAATTAAGCTTATGTAAGATGCGCACAAAAATCCCAAGTCTATGATGATCATACAGCTTCTGATTCCTGCCTATGGACTAACTTTAATAGAACATTTTGTTTCTCTTTGTGGAAGGAATATAAAAAGTTTCATTTCCGCAATTACTTTGCTTTACGATTTGAGATATAAAAGATAAAGGTCATATTTCGGTAGCTAATGAATTACCAAGTTTTTCTGAAGCGCTGAGTTCTCTATTCGTTTTTTGCTTTTAAGCGAAATGAAACCAAAACAAAAGACCTATTTTGGCCGTGAAATATGTACCAGTACCTCTCGCATTCGTGAGGTAATTTTTGGATGACATAATTTCAAATCGTATGTTGTACTTTAGTCCCTGAATCGTTCCTGGCTTATTGGCATATACGAGTCAATTGATATAAGCTTATAGGAAAGTCTACTAAATTCAAATCATATCTTGGCGGCTAATTATAGTCACCGTTTCCTGAAATTTTGCTTCCAGCGACCTTTTCATGCAACATAGTGATTGTGTGGCAATTAGCGTCGTCTTGTGGAGAACACTTGTGTTGAAGGTCAATAACAAGAAAATTGGGCCACGCTAATTATCGCTCTATATCCCTATTGACGGTCCTTCATTGTTCTCGAGGAAGTATGCTCCGGTGATGCCACTAACCCAAATAGTAACTTTTACCTAGTGCAATAAAGGCTCCAAATCAATATTGCCAGATTTGACGATGATATAATATCCAGGGTGTTCTAGAACCGGTCAATGCCGAAGAAGGTAATAGAGAAAGTCGATAAGGTTGAAGCAAAAATTGCTATGGGAGGAGAGACCTATTCTCCACCCCCATCTGCTGGTGTTTGCTGATCTTATGGACTATTTTTATCATATATACGGTAATTTGACTAGGTACTATGACATGCGTATGTTGATCGAGTACAGAGACAGTTGACTCGAATTCTTCAATGAGGCATTGAATTTTAATGTTCGTTAAACAGTTACTTGGAAGGTAAGTGGATTTATCACAACTGTTTGGCTCTGTTTCTTTTTGATAAAAGACCCATAAAACTAATGAAAATAGTTATCTCAGGCTTACCATGAAAGATGTCTGCTTTTAGCGCCTGCCTGAGTTCCAGCCATAGAGTTTTCATAGCTTTCCCGAGCACTGAAGAAATTACGGCAGAAGTTCCTATTTGAGTTCTGTGCTCTAATTCAACTATAATATAGTTCAAATGTATTTACTCAACAAAGAAGGCACAATTTTAGTTCATTAAAGAATAAAATTTCGAATTGCCTGATTTTCATCTGCAGTTTTGAAGTTCAATAGCAGGTGGTAGTATTCCGCTTGTGTAGTGAACGTGTATTTACTTTTTCAGCATAATTATTGAAGCTTTTTAGATTCTCACGATTAGCCAAAGGTCGTGATATCTTCACGAAGGATTTATCACACGTGTCTCCTTTTTCACTGTAACCTTTAAACACCACATAATCTCTTCAAGTTTTTCTTAATTTTTAACTACTTTTCAGCTGCAAAGAAGACTAAGATAGAAGTTAAGGAAAAGCCGACAAAAGTTAATAGTAAAGCAACCAATTACGACAAAATTGACTTTAGTTTGGATAAGGTATTCAACTTAAAAATCTCGTCTTGGAATGTTGCTGGTCTCAGATCGTGGATCACCAAGGGTGGTCTAGAATACATTGATCATGAGAAGCCAGACATCGTCTGCCTTCAGGTATTTGTTTATTATGGTCTTTCAATTTGAAAAACACAAAACTTATGATTATCGTAAATTCTTACAGGAAATAAAATGCACTCCAGATCAACTTCCTGATGAAGCCAGAATTCCTGGATACCATCCCTACTGGTTGTGTAAACCTGGCGGATATGCTGGTGTTGCCATTTATTCACGCATAATGCCTATCAATGTGGAATACGGAATTGGTGATGAAGAGCAGGATGAGAGCGGTCGTATTATGACGGCAGAATATGAAAAATTTTATTTAGTGGCAGTGTACGTACCAAATGCAGGCAGAAAGCTTGTAACACTAGCGAAGCGAATGAGGTGGGATAAGATCTTCCAAGATTACCTCACGAAACTAAACAATAAAAAGCCTGTTATTATTGGTGGTGATATGAATGTGTCCCACCACGAAATCGATCTAGCGAATCCAAAAACAAACAAGAAGAACGCAGGATTCACACAGGAAGAGAGAGATGGACTAACAAGACTACTGTCTTTGGGATTCGTCGATTCCTTCAGGCATCTGTATCCACATAAAGAAAAGGCGTACACGTTCTGGTCATATATGGCTGGAGCTCGTGGCAGAAATATCGGGTGGAGGCTGGACTATTTTATTGTCTCCGAAAAACTCACCTCAAAAGTCGTTGAAAATGTCATACGGTCGCAGGTTTTGGGCAGTGACCATTGCCCTATCACTTTATTTTTAAATTTATAAGCTCGGGCTCGCCAAATATAGGAACAGGAAAGAGGTTCATCATGTAATTCTAATAGATTTTGTTCAGTTGGATAACGTGTATTATTTTAAGTATACATTTCGATTAATTCGTAGTTTAAGTATTTGGCTGTATTAGTAAACATTGAGCAAAGTCGTTCCATATAAATCCAATCGAATTACATAATGGAACGCCTGCATCGTAATAGTAGACCGCTAGTCGTAATAGTCTACTATTACGATGCAGGCGTTCCATTATGTAATTCGATTGGATTTATATGGAACGACTTTGCTCAATGTTTACTAATACGGCCAAATACTTAAACTACGAATTAATCGAAATGTATACTTAAAATAATACACGTTATCCAACTGAGCAAAATCTATTGGAATTACATGATGAACCTCCTTCCTGTTCCTATATTATTAAAACTATTGGCTTTGTGTTTCCGTTTTTTATTTATTGATTGATGTCTAATTTGTGTAGCTGTAAGCGATTATTTGTAGTTTTCAAGCCACGGGGGCACTAAAGTAAAAAATATCACAAAATATTTAGACTCGGAGGCACAACATACGTGGTGTTTTAAATAAAATTCTTTAATTGTTACAAATGTAATATCCACGTTTTTTTATACAAACAAAATACAAATTTTTAATATGCCTTAATCTGAGTGGTCTATTGTTGTAATATAACAGTTTTGGGTCTTGAAAATACCAGTCGCATTCTCTCTAAAGGTACAAATACTATTTCAAAACTTCCCGGATCTGTGTTAGAAAGCAGTTAGAAGATATTTATTATATTATTATTGTTCGAAGGCATCGTTTGCTGTCCCTTCTGGATTGCGACCAAAAGAGATTTTTTGTGCCTAAAGCCCTGCTTATTTAATCCCGTCTCAATTCGACACTTTATAGAAAGATTATCACTAGGGGTCGCATTGGATACCTCCCGCGGGCTTATGATGGGAGAGGTGTATCAATCATTGTCGATCACGGGCTGCACAGTAGTAGAGTACAGCTTCTGATGATTTCCCCTTCGAGGAAGAATCGACAGGTCGTCAGCCGCAAGGTTCATCTTCTTCAGATGATATACGCGAGAACAGTGGCCCGTGAATACATCTTGTTATGATGTTTAAACCAGCTTTATTTTACGATAGAAGCTTGTCTGAAAGTCTGTTGTTTCGAAATACATAGTAACAAATCAGTAAGATATTTTCCGGTGAGAGGCTTTCTCATTCTCCTCTCAAGGCCTGAATAAAGAGGACATATGGCTTTTGCAGAAGTAAATCGGGTCAATTAATGGGTAATTTGTTCTCTCTTTAGCAAGCATAAAGGCATAAGGGTGCCGATATGCTGCTCAGTTTTAAAAATTCAAGATGACAGATCCATGATGTAATAATAAAGAGACACTGCTTAGGTATATATGTATACAATATAGATTTAATTTTGAATCTGCTTCCAAATTTTGGAAACTCAGGATGACGAGTCTTAAATGGCGAACAAGAACTCTCAACTTCAGGTCGACTAAGAATGATGGGTAAAGTACCGAAAGTGAAGATTTATTTATCAAGTTAGAGTTACCCTTTTTGTGATTGTTGGAAAGGAAAGTAGGTTGTCTTTTAATGGGTCAAAGATCATCTGAAAACCGCAATGGAAAAATGATAAAACTCGAGAAGATTTCACGAAATTTATTAAGTTGCTATCACTGTTTCCGTTGTTCTATGGTCCCAAAATTGCTCAGCATTATTTGTAACGATATTTCCCTTCTCGGAGTGTTTCCCGTCCTTTAAGTACATGGGGGTAAATTCGCGGTAGGCCAAGCAAACGCGCCTTTCCGCAACGTCTTCCCTCAGAACTGCATGTTCGAACTGGTACCTTGCAGGCCCATATAAAACAATAAGAGACAAACTGCAATGTGCAAAAACGCAAAAGTAAGCTTCTGTTTATACCAATGCATTTCAGCTCTACTTACTTTGGCATTGGTATCCTGATGACCATCCCTTCGTACTCGTCCAGCTGCTTCTCATCAAGCAAGTCGCATATCAGTTTATCCCCGTAGTCTTTCACAAGACCTAAGTTGTACTTACACTCCTCGCCTTTGTATCTAACTAGAGTAAGTACCGACTGACCAAGGCAGTTGACAGTAACAACTCGTTCGCCCCAAATCCAGCAGTCGTCAATGTGCGGATCAATGGAGGCTCCTTTATCAGGGTTATACTCCAAGGTGCATTGCTCAATTGTCTGAAATCCCTTGAGCAGGGGCTCATCTATGAGTCGCTCCTGCACGAATTTCGAACAAAGTGGGAAACCTTTAAAATCGCCGTTTTGCAGTTTTCTCTTTTTGAAATTGGTTTTTGGTCCGAAGTTTTGTTTCCGCCGTCCGCTTTGAGATCCTTGCCAGGGCAATTCATCAAGATTTCGGATGAGCTCCTGCCCTTCTTGTTCGGTTAGGAAGTTGGGTGTAACTAAAACACCGGGGAAAGGTTTCCCATCGTTCGGATTGTGGTTTTCATGGTTATCCAGGACTTCGGCAACATTCCAGCCTTTATATATTTGGCTACAAGCCGGGCAAAACACGTACGGGTCTTGTTCCTGTAGGATACAACAATCTGAGGAAAACCGAGAGGAAACAAAGTAACGAGTTTTACCTTATATATTTGATAGAAGTCTCTCTTTTCTATCCCAAATTCATGTTCGCACATCAGGCAAGTTCTGCACCCTTTACATCCGCAAGGTCGTAACGTATTCATCGCGTAATTGGAAAAAGAGAAACTAAAACCTGCTCTAACTTCTGCACTTGCACTAGCTGAGCCTTGACAGTTCACAGCTGACAGTTCTCATGGTCCACCGCCTACGAGAAGCATATTCAGCGCTTTAAAATAGCATTGACAGTCTTCACGTAGTTGTCATCCAGTTGTCCTGAGTAGTAAACACGACCGCTCGCCGCTCCATGACAGACATCGTGGTAATTTCCATTTTAACGTCTCTTCATTCCCGTGGTTTTAACGGTAATTGTCTTCTCAAAGTCGGTGATAGTGACGATATTCAACGGTGAGAGCTGGATCGACGGCTGCTTTGAATCAATTGCTCGCCAGGATGTCTTCGCTTTGCCCGATCCTCTTGCTGCAGTAGAGGTTTGTGTCTTTGACGATGCTAGCACAGACAAAACAGCTGAATTGCTCGTTGAGTGGGCCGAAAAGTTTCGGAAGTGTGGAATTCGAATGAGGATTTCCACAAATTCTAGCGGCAACCGGAAGGGCGGTAATTTTTCCGATTAAACAATTACAAATGTTTTAGGCGAAATGTCTTTAATAAAGTTGGCTTTGGTCGAAATCAAGCAGTAAAAAGTTCTGCGGGGAACCATCTCTGCTTCCAAGACATCGACGACGAAATGAAGCCGGAACGCATCTCCAGCCAGTTGAAGTTGGCGCAGTGTAATCGGGATGCGGTTTGTATCGGTTTGCAGTAGTGTTGTGCTACCGTAATGCTTCTGTTGTCCGCAGATAATTGGGAGCCGGTTCATCCGAGATCCGGAGAACTCTACCTGCCGATTTTCGCGGTGGGCCAATGAAATCAGCGAGGATCAGCTGGAAATTCAAATATTTACGTCAAACGGTCCTACTGTGATCATGCCGACTTGGTTCTGCAGTAAAGAGGTTGTCGAAAGGTAAGCTGCTTTATTTGGCTAGAAACACAATTCCTAGGAAATTCAAAAGCAAAGTCCAAGACTGTAACTTAAGAAAACCATTCGCATATTACAAGCCAACTTTATTTTTTTAAGTATGTTTGTAGAGCATTCTAGTAAAACTATCAGACTTGCGGCTTTGTCCGGGAATTTTAAAACTTGCATATCGATAGCAGATTTAAAACCAGCGACCCCAAAAACCGTTAAATATTCATTTACATGGAAATCTGTTCAAATTGAGAATTTTCGGTTGCACTATTGGATCCGCCATCTTTTATTTCCAAATTTTCTTAGTAGCTTCGACATCAACGAACCATGAGATAAAGGTACCCGTTTTCAATCTTTTGAAGTGGCCCTTTTCGATCGCAATGTTGGATCCTACAATAAAATGTAGTCAATATCTTGAGCTGAAATATTTATGCTAAGTTTCAAGTAAAACCGATTAGTGAAAAATATCTTTTCCCATATAAAATTGTATACCTTCGTTTACCCTCTTAGGAGTTTAGTCCGGGCCCATGTCCTTTGTTGGGCTTTAAGGAACCTCTTTTTAAATTTTCGTCAAAATCGGTTCAGTGGTTAAGCAACAAATTATTTTGGTGAAGAAAAGAGCTCTCTACAGTTGTGCCCTTGTGAGGCTTAGAGGTACACAATTGATTAATAACACGTAAGGTGTTAAAACAATAAACTTGCTTAAATGTTCAACTTGTTATTATTTTCATATCTGTACCTGGCGTCATACCGAAGTTGGTTAACATGTTCTGAGGTGTGTGATATTATCGGAGGATCAATCGTTTTAGCACGATCCTCTGAAATCAAGAAACCTAAGCTAAACTACCTCATATTATGTTATGTCATTTTAATAGAAACATTATCATTTAGGGTTGGCGGTTTTAACGAAGATGGACACGGCACTCCAGAAGACCTCTTATTTTTCTATAAACACTTGGATTTGGGAGGAAGAATTCTACGTTCCGAGAAAGTTTTATTAATTTACCGTTATCATCCTGGAGCCACAACTTTTTCGATATCTGAGAAGACAATTTGGAAAATTCGTCTCGAGCGATTAATAAAAAATGTTTTAGATACCCCCTGTTGGAGGGGTGGCTTCACAATTTGGAATGCAGGCAAGCAGGGACGGCATTTTTTCAAAGATCTCCCAGAAAATCTTAAAAATTCTGTAAAATATTTCTGTGATGTTGATAAGAGTGTGTGCTGAATAATTATTTTGATTATACAAATTTTAACACATTTCTTTTTGCAGAAAAAGTAAATAAGCGCTACGAATACTATGACCAAGAAAAGCGGAGTGTTACATATTCGATTCCGATTATACACTACACATTGGCGAAACCACCGATTTTAATTTGCATGAAGTTGTTCTTAACAAATGGAGTTTTCGAGAAGAATTTGGAAAGTCTACACATGATAGAAGGAAGGGATTATGTTATATTTTCATAGCGGTACCTCTTTTGGTGTATATAGCTATGAGTTGCGTAAGATCTTAGCTTATTTTTTAACGCTTTAATAAATTATTTTGACTTTACCTTATATTTATTTTCTGCGTAATTCCGCCGAAATTGTTAATTATTAGTTGTAGCAATTAATTCTCGGTCTCTTCTTAATAAAATATTTGATATTTATCAAAATAACCATACGTCCTTAGTACTCGTAATTTATAAATTTCTATGCGCTTCTACAGAATCACGCCACATATCAAGCAGTTGTCGTTCAATTTTGGGTCACTTTTTCGAGCAATATCAGTAGTATGTCAAGAATAAATCGAATAATGTTGGCTGCTAAGTTATCAAGTGTTGCTGGTCAGTGGTTTCTCTGCATAAACAAGTCACTTCACGTAATCCCATAGTGAACAGTCGAGAGGTGGAGGAAATCACAAAACCTTGGAGGCCAATTTACAGGGCCATTTCTCGAAATCGTCGCAAAATAGATGATTGCAAAAAATCGATGTGTTGAGTCGCTGTACGGCACGTAGCATCATCCTGTTGAAATCACATCTCGCCACGGGAGATGTTATCCATATTTACGAACAAATATGCATTGATCACGATCTAGTAACGATCTGCATTGAACGTAACGCGATTCCTGCCATATTTTTAGAGAAATAAGAACCGATGATGCCACTAGCGTCTAAACCGCACCACGGGTGTAGACCGTGCGCAAAATTTTCTATGTATTGGACGGACAGGGCCGCAATTGCTGCGACCGGTGACGAATCGATAAAATGCAGTTCCTCGTCTACACTTTCGTTACACAGCGGCAATATTTGCTTCAGTTTATAGATTTCAATGATGTGTTGATTTTGTTGCATCTTGCAGAGAGTATGTGGTACGAAATCTGTTCACACTTCGACGGATGAATTGCTTTGATGGACGATAATGTGCACCATAAAAACCACGAAGTCGTCTATAAGTATCGCGAATCGACGACCGATTTTAGATTTTTTTTTTAATTTTTCACCATTCTTTAAGTGTGAATCTATTCATTATTATTTGCCAGACTATACTGAACGAAAATAATTTTTGGTGACTTCAACCTGTCTTCTTCTGACGACAACTGGCTTTACCCCGCTCGTCTTGTGAACTGCCACAGGTTTACGGTGGTCGCAACAGCTTCGGAAGATTTCTCGACCTCGTCTTCAGCAGCTATCAAGACAACACCATCGTCAAGCACTGCCACATATCACTCTGCTCTTTATCTTTTAGTGTTGTCCGATTATTGTAACTTAAATTTTGGTCAGAACACTAATTTCAAGGCAAGTGAGCATGTTATTTGTATTTAGCAAGTGACGGGGCAAGTTGCGTTTACAAGTGTGGTTGATCAGTTCCAAGGGGAGCATCCAATTGGTAATAATATTCACCGTAATTTTAATAAAAATAACAATAAACACGCTTTTAACAAATCAGGAAATGTTGATAAATCGATGCTGCTTGCTTGCAACTGGACAAGTGGGGGTTTACACGTGACAAGTAAAGAGGCAGGTTACTTGCTCGTGATGGTGGAGAAGTCAACTTGCATAAAAAATAAAACTCCGGCCAATTTACTTGTGTTGCCCGCCAGATACAGAAAACAGTCTTGTATGTATATTGTATATGCGATAGCTAATCTGAATTTTTTATCAACTGATCGAAATATCTGTCATGGCGTTGATTTAATTCCAGACCCAAAGTCGATTAATTGTTGTTCTTTCTCTCAGGATTTTAAGTTGTACAGAGAAGGATCAGACAGTAGTATAAGTACAGACAGAGTATAAGTTCATTCATTTACGCGGTGAAAAGAGGATTTTAACAAAGACTATAGAATGTAACTTCGGTGCTAATCATAAGCGAAGTGAAATTTTCAGAATAGCTTTTGCTCGCTCTATCTATATATTCCCACCCCCTTCTGCTGGTGTTTGAAGATCTTATGGACTATTTTTATCATATATACGGTAATTTGACTAGGTACTATGACATGCGTATGTTGATCGAGTACAGAGACAGTTGACTCGAACTCTTCAATGAGGCATTGAATATCAATGTTCGTTAAACAGTTACTTGGAAGGTAAGTGGATTCATTATGGCAAATTCTAGCGACTTATAAATTATCACATACACAACTGTTTAGCTCTGTTTCTTTTTGATGAAAGACCCATAGAACTAATAAAAATAGTTATCTCAGGCAGGTCCATGAAAAATGTCTGCTTCTAGCGCCTGCCTGAGTTCCAGCCATAGAGCTTTCATAGCTTTCCCTTAGCACTGACGAAATTACGGCAGAAGTTCCTATTTGAGTTCTGTGCTCCACTTCAACTATAATAGAGTTCAAATGTATTTACTCAACCAACAAGGCACAATTTTAGTTCATTAAAGAATAAAATCTCGAATTGCCTGATTTTCATCTGCAGTTTTGAAGTTCAATAGCAGGTGGCAGTATTCCGCTTGTGTAGTGAACGTGTATTTACTTTTTCCAGCATAATTATTGAAGCTTTTTAGATTCTCACGAATAGCCAAAGGTCGTGGTATCTTCACTAAGGATTATCACACGTGTCTCGTTATCCACTGTAACCTTTAAACACCACATAATCTCTCCAAGTTTTTCTTGATTTTTAACTACTTTTCAGCTCCAAAGAAGTCTAAGAAAGACGTTAAGGAAAAACCCATAAAAGTTAATAGTAAAGCAACCAATTACGCGAAAATTGACTTTAGTTTGGATAGGGAATTCAACTTAAAAATCTCCTCTTGGAATGTTGCTGGTCTCAGATCGTGGATCACCAAGGGTGGTCTAGAGTACATTGATCATGAGAAGCCAGACATCGTTTGCCTTCATGTATTTGTTTATTATGATATTTTAATTTGAACAACACAAAAGTTATGATTATCGTAAATTCTCACAGGAAATAAAATGCACTCCAGATCAAATTCCTGATAATGCCAGGATTCCTGGATACCATCCCTACTGGTTGTGTAAACCTGGCGAAGCAATGCGAAGACGACGTAGGGATGGATCCCACGGAGGACGAATTCTTTGAAGACCTAATTTTCCGCGCAATATTCTTAATTTTTTTTTATAAGAACCTTCTCCTGACAATAAACACAACAAAAAAAGAATTAGCGAAATCGGTCCAGCCGTTCACGCGTGATGGCGTGACCAAGGGAAATAGGGATTCATTTCTATATATATAGATTACTCTGCTTCCTTAGCTATCGATTGGTGAAAAAATTATTCCAATTCATGCATACACTTTTCTAAACTTTTTCCTGGATTTCGCATTCGACCCGATCGGTAGTTTTAACGGTATAATATAAGTATGCCATTTTTTACCTTGTGCTTTTCAGTGATATCCGTGTGTTTTTAAGCAATCCAGTTTTTTTACGCAAAATGAGTGGTAAGCATCCTCTCTTACACCAAAAATTGGAGCATTTTTCAATTTTTAGTCCCCTGGGTGAATTAGTTAAATCGAATGAGGCTGCAATCACTTTTTTAGAAGAGATTGGTCTCATACCATCACACTCTTCAATTCCACCGCAATGCTGTGGTATCTCAATGCGTGTAGAGGAGATTTTAAGCTTGAAGCTTGGGTGGCAGTGGAGATGTGTCCAAAAGGGGAGGAAAAAGAGAGGTGTAACATTTTGCTGCAAAACTGTAAATCCGGCCCAAGGCACTTTTCCGATGGGACTGGATATCGCCTCAGTATCTGGGAAGTCCTTGCAGTAATTGTTTGTTTCGTGATTGGCATGAAACTTACCGATGTTCATGATTATGTAACGCCCCGTCTTAGCCTATGTAAAAGGTATGTTGTGTCTATTCCCTCCAGAACGGAGTGGGACGAGGACTATCTTGGCAACACAGTAGCGGATGCCAGCTCTGCTTGGTTCACGGACGGATCTCTTGCAGAGGGTCTGGCTGGAGTCGGAGTGTACGGGCCGAATGAAGATGTGTGCATCTCCCGCCCGTTAGGCAGATTCGTTTCCGTTTTCCAGGCGGAAGTTCTTGGTATCTTGATCTGTGCACAAGAGATTCTGAAGAGGAGACTGTGTGGGAGAAATATATTTATTTTCTCTGACAGTCAATCTGCTCTTAAAGCACTTGACTCGTACATAGGCTCGTCTAAGCTTCTCAGCGAGTGTCGTCACTCGCTCGACCTAATTGCGACTTCTAATCAAGTCTCAATAATCTGGGTCCCTGGCCACTGTAACATAGCAGGCAATGAGACTGCGGACAGGTTGGCGAAAGAAGGGGCCTGCTCTTCCTTTATAGGACCGGAACCCTACGTGGGTGTTGCACCATCTCTCATCAATCGTTCGGTGGAGGACTGGGTCCGCTCTAAGCACAATGAGAGGTGGTCCGAAAGATTGGATTGTCGACAATCTAAGATGTTCTTGCATCGGGTCGACCTAGGCCTCGACAGACATCTACTAAACCTCAGTAGATGCCAGTTGAGCCTTGCAATGGCCATTATCACTGGAGGAAGAGACAATTGCTCACCTTTTGTGTGCATGTCCTTTCTACAACAGTGCCAGAACCGCTTTATTCGGGAACCCTCATGTAGAACCTAATGATCTACATAAACTCACGCTGCCCACTATCTTGAGCTTTGTTAGAAGAACTGGTCGTCTAATGGCTCAATCTGGGCTCCGAGATTAACTCAGATGTCAGCTTCTCTTCTCGAGGTATGTACAATGGACCTTTAGTCTAAGTGCAGGGTTTTCATACCCGCCTCATGATAATCTACATCTACATCTACCGATGTTCATGCGCATATGGTTGAATGGCGTTATGAACAGAATGCACTTCATTCAATCAGCATTCAAACTATAACTGATAACTTCAGCTACTGTCGGGAGATAGCTGAAGTAATAGCTTCTCACGCCGATATTGTACTCGTTGGTGAAGGTAAGACGGTCCAGGTTGATGAAACGTTTTTAACAAAACGGAAATACAACCAGGGCCGAATTACTGAACAGATGACCATTACGGTCCTTTGTAAGGAGGACCAAACAGGGCTCTTTTTCGGGTAAATTCCAAAAAGAAAATTCATTTGTGGCCTTACTTAAAAAAATATATCCACCACGGTACTTCCCGAATTTGCACAGACAGTGCCAAGCAGTATCATGGAGTAGAGAAAATATTCTCGCCAGATACTGTTCATTTAACAACAAATCATTCGAGGGGAGAGTGTGTCGACAAAAATGATTCTAGTAACACCAAAAATGATTTGGAGAATCAGAATAAAATGTTAAAAAAAAACATTTTGTGTCGGAGGACCCCGAAACTCCTTCACCAATATATGGCTCTGTATTTTTACAGGAAACATATTCTTCGGCGGGCTTATGGGAATCATTTTGGTTCTCAAATCATGGAATTTTTGTTAGACAATAATAAAATTTATCCCGGGTTTGTCGACGGAGTGTATAAAACCGGATTGACTTTGAAAGACTTGGACCCGCCAACTCCAGAGTCTGAGGGCATTGAAGATATGTTGTCTTCTAAGTGTCCTCGTCTCGAAGATGAGGCTGGTCCTTCACGGAACATTGAAGAGGACATTGACAAAAATTCGTCTGAGCCAGAAGAAAGGCCTGACGATTTCTTGTGAACATAAATTTATGTTCACGTACCAGGGGGGTTTGGAGTCTTTAAATACTTCGGGAGTGACGAACCGAGGGTCCCCCCTGCGTACGTATGGAATGCTAAGCAGACTTTACCTCCACGTGGTGCATTCTGGGTAACGCGAAAATTGTCTGCATTTGTTTAACGCTACATAATGCAAACAAATTTCCTTTTTTACAAACTACCGGTGGAGTTTATTTTCCTTTTACAAACTACCGCTGGAGTTTACTTTCTCCTTTTACAAACTACCGGTGGAGTTTATTTTCCTTTTACAAACTACCGGTGGAGTTTATTGTCCTTTTACAAACTACCGGTGGAGTTTATTTTCCGTTTACAAACTACCGGTGGAGTTTATTTTCCTTTTACAAACTACCGGTGGAGTCTATTTTCCTTTTGCTACTACAAAAATAAATAGTTTAAATAAAATAAATAAAAATAATCGGGACGAATGCGAAATCCAGGAAAAAGTTACGAACGTGACCCAATTAAGGTGGCTCGCGAATTGCCATCGAATTCTCAAAATGTCCCATGTTCCCGATAAAACTTTCCACTGTTCCCGATAAAAAGCAGGAACTTGAATTTTGTGTGGGGAAAGTAGTGGCAAGTTCCATATGGAACATTAAAAGAGCACGGCTATCATTAGGTGGTCGCTCTTGTACAGGGTTCATACACGATACAGCCGTTCCGTGCTTAGTTTGTATTTCTATGGCTAGATCTGGCTTACAGCGCGTTCCGTTATTAGTTTATATTTCCGTGATTTCGACCGCGAAGCTGAACGCAGCAGTGAAGAACAGTTGGCTTGGCGACGGGTATCGGCCGGTATGCGAATTCCAACAATTCCACTTGAGTTTAAGAGGCGAGCGGGAGACGTTTTTGTAAATTGTGCGTGCTCGAGGCATTTAACCGGCAACGGATTTTTAGCAATTTCGCATCACTTCAACACAATTTTGTGCACATAATTGGGCAAAACGTAAGATTACCTCCCCGTTGTAATTAATTTTGTAGATTTTTGCATGATGGTGTAGTTCTTAAGGGTTTTTATTACGATGGTAATAGCACGCGGTCGGTGCGCTTGGGGTGGTGGATGCAGTCTTCCAGAGAAATCTTTTTGTTTATATTGCGCCTTGGAGGAGTCTCTTGTGCGCTGTGTGCAACTGCGAAAGCTGCTTTATCTGTGTTTTCCTATTTTTAGCTGATATTTCCGTCGATATATTGCACTTTCATGAAAAATTTGTTTTTACCTGTTTCAGATACAGAAAATGTCCACAAAAGGAAGAGGCCGTGGAAAAAAAGCAGCAGCCACAACTGTCGAGGTAACACAGGAAAATGTTGTTGGTAAATCTACGCCGTTTGCGCGAGAAAATTAGAAAAGTTGTAGATTTTAGCTTTTATCAAAGATTCAACTTCTGAAGAGAAAATCGACGAGAAAGCTGGTGCGGTGGCATCGAAAGACAAAAAAGGCTCCAAGAAGAAGCCGGCTGCAGAAAATGGTTCGGCGGAGTCTAGCACAGCACCCACTAAGCATGGTCGTGGTAGAGCCAAGGGGGTTGATACTCCTTCAGAATTGGACGGCAAAGAGACTCCAGTTGAAACGGAGATAAAGCCAAAACGTGGTGGTCGAAGGGGGACTCCGGTGGAATCTTATGCCGAGGAAAACATTAGAACCGCCACCCGCAAGAGGGCACCACCGAAGAGGCAACGCGTCAGAAGGCCTCCTACTCCAGCTAAGGTAGAAGATTCAGATCCTGAACCAGAACCAGAACCCAAAAAGGAAACTAAGGGAAAGCGTGGTTCTAAAAAAGAAAAGATTGCAATCACTGAGGAGGAGGAAGAAGGAGAACAGGAGTCTCAGGTTCCTGAAGCTGCATCTAACTGGGATCTCCCTGAAGAAGAAAATTCAAAAGGAGCAACTCCCGCAGAGGAGGAAGAGGCGAAAGATTCGCAACCATCAAAGCCAGCAAAACGTGACAGAGGCAAGAAGGCAGCTCCAGTTGCAGAGGAAAGAAGTAAGTTTTTTATCCATAGAAAGTAAGTTTCTAGCTCTAGGCTAGGTTTAGATTTTCCATCTGAGTTAGTGTAGGGGAAGGTGGGGAGCTGTTATTGCAGCTGGCAGTTATTCATTTAAAAAAAAAAAATTTACAAATAAATTGGTTGCAAACTATAAAACATTGACGTTGATTGACATCAATTTTAGAATTTCGAACATCTTAGCTTTCACTCGACGCTGTGATTTGAAAAATGCCTATACATACTCGGAATACATAAATACTTCTCATTGTAGAGAACACTAAATATAAAATGTAGGGATAAATTGTTTTTACGAAAATGTCGGCTCTGCAATATTTGTCCCGATTAATTCATTTTTTTAATGAAAGCAGCCGTTTCGAAGATTAAAAGGCGTGTATAATTTATATTGGAAATGGGAATATGTTGCTTTTGAAATTAAAACACAACAGAAACTTTTAAACAGATTTTATTTAACAAGGAAGAACCGATCTATGGTCAATGATAACTGTCGCTAGACTAACTAAAAAATGTTTTACTTAAAACTATATCCCAGGTAGCATCAATGCAGCAACGAAGGACTGTCTGCAGTCTGCAGGCCACATGTTCGAAAAACAAACTTTATTGGTTGCAATAAAATGATTATACCTGGGGAAAACCAATGCATTAAGTGCTTATCTGTTTAGGTTTAACTGCTACCTAAATCTAAGTCCTTACTGGCATTCTGAATAAGGAAATTTATTTTTGTAATTTCAACACGCCCCCTCAAAAATATATTACCTTTACTTAAACATTTCAATATTATTATAATTTTCTTTAATAAACTAATTTGAGCAAAGACTTGTTCTTCCTTTGTTCTGGGAAGGTTACAATGGTCCAACATTCGCTGCAAGGATTAGGAAAACCCAGAAAACCTAATCAGACCAATTAATTTGTTATCAAATATTACAATAATTATTAAAATTATTTTAGGCCCATCTTCACTCGAAGCTCCAAAACCTTGCTCCTGGTAGTGGCTTGGTTAGAGTGTCAGCTATTTGTTCACCTGTAGGAATATATTGTAACAAAATTAATTTCTTTTCTACTTGCTCTCTCGAGAAATGATATTTAATGTCAATGTGTTTGGATCTTTTATGACTTGTTGGATTTTTAGCAATGCTAATACATCCATTATTATCTTCATTGATAATTATTGGTTCGTTGATATTCAAATTTATACCATTTGATAGAGATTTTAACCAAAGTGCTTCTCGTACGGCTTCATATAAAGCCATATATTCTGCTTCTGTGGATGAAGCTGCGACTGTATTTTGTTTCTTTGTACACCAACTTATGGTGCATGTCTCAAATAATTTAAATATATAGCCTGTTGTACTTTTTCTATCACTTTGGTCACCACCCCAATCAGAGTCTACATAGCCAACTAAAATATTCTTATAATTGTTTTTCAAATATGTTAATTTTAAATCACTAGATCCTTTCAAGTACCGGAGTACTCTTTTAAGACATTTCCAAACTTCTTCATTATTCTTATTCATGTATCTACTTAAAATATTAATTGCTATACATAAATCTGGTCTTGTGCATATCATTATATACATTAAACAAGCTACCAGATTGCGACACGGCGCATTATATTTTTCTTCTGAATTTAAGGCATCAAGCTTAATTTCGTTTAAATCCACCATCGAGAACTTATTACTTATCTGAAGAATAAAATTATTCATTGTATTTATATTTTCAGTAACTATGACTAAATCGTCAACATATAATACAACATATATATTTTTATTAATACTTCCTCTATCTAAAATATATATACATCTATCAACTAACGAATTTTTAAAACCTTTCTCTATAAGAGCCTTTTCAAAAACTTCAAACCAGCATCGTGCTGCTTGTTTAAGTCCATATAAGGCTTTATTTAGTTTACAGACTTGATCTCTTTCACTTTTTACACCTTGAGGAACTTTCATGTATATTTCCTCTTTTAAGGTCCCATTTAAAAATGCTGTTTTCACATCCATATGATGTATTAATAAATTAAATTGATTTGCAAATGCAATAATATATCTAAAGCTTGTTATTCTTGCAACTGGTGCAAAAGTTTCATCATAGTCAACTAAATATCTTTGAGTGAACCCTCTTGCTACTAGCCTAGCTTTATATCTTATTGGGTTACCAAACTCATCATTTTTAATTGCAAACACCCATTTACAATCTACTATGTTCTTGTTTTCCGGCCTTTTTACTAACTCCCAAGTATTATTTGTCAATAATGAATTTATTTCATCTTGGATTGCTTGATCCCACTCTCTCTTATCATCCCTATTTTTAATTTCTTCATATGAAGTTGGAATTTTACATATCAAGGATTGAGCACACATCAGATAATCGTGTATACTACTTTCGTTATATGATACAGGTGGATGGTTTTTAATCCTTTCACTTCTCATAGGCTGAGAGACCATTTGTTCCATTCGACTATCATTAATCAATTTATTATCTTTTTCTGTTCCTGATTTAATTCTTTTATTAGGTATTTTATTCTCATTTATTTCTAGTTCTTTTTCCAAATTTTTAGACTTATCTATTTCTACTATAGATTTCAATTCATTATTCAACTCACCATTATTTTCATTATTAATATTCCAAATACTATCATTCATTGAACTAGTATCTTTTGATTTTAAAATAGGTCTCGTTTTCAAGAAACTCATTTACTTACTGGTTTTATTATGTACAAATACAGTTGAACCAAATACTTTTAAATATTTTATTTGTGGCTTTTTATTATGCCACAATTCGTATGGTGTTTTAGCCCGTTTTAAAGCTCTAGTTGGTGTTATATTTATTAAATAAGTAGCAGTTAAAACTGCTTTGCCCCAAAACATCTTATCTAGGCTAGCACCACCTATCATAGCTCGAGATTTTTCTGTAACAGTTCTTATCATCCTTTCGGATACACCATTTAATTGAGGAGTTCGTGGGATTGTTAGATGAAATGTAATTCCTTTCTGCACACAATATTCTTTCATTTCATTGGACAAATATTCTCGCCCATTATCAATATATAAATTAACTAATTTTGAGTTAAAGTGAGCTTCACTCTTAGCTACATAATCTTTAAACATTGAAAACACATCTGATTTATGTTTGATTAAATATGTTACGCAATAATGTGTGTATTCATCTACAAAAATAACAAAATAATTTTTCTCATCTATTGTGGGAGGAGTGATCGGACCACAAACATCAGAATGAACGATGAACAATGGTCGCCTTATGTGATCCTTATTCTTTTCTTTATTAAATGGTAATCGTGATTGTTTACCGCTTATACATGCTTCACATAAGTTATCATTGGGCACTATGTTTTTAATTTGTGCTACATCATCTATCATTTGTTTATTTTTCAATTCCAAAAATTTATTCTTTCCTATGTGCCCTAATCTTTGATGCCATATCTCAAAATTAATTAATTCGCTAGCTGTATTAATCATGCTTGTGTTAACCACGAAGTCTGTAATTATTAAAGTGCTCAAAGGCTTACCTTTCATTACAGCTTTACCTTTTTTGTACGCTACTACACCTTGATTGCCAAAGATGACTGTCAAACCACTTTTCTGCATCTTTCGAACAGACATTAGGTTGTGAGGATATCTGGACTGTAGAGCACGTTCTCTAAAACTCCTTCGAGGCCCATGTTGCTGATTAGTCTCAGCGATCCTCTCTTTGTTGCGTTGATGAACGTTCCAGTCTTTGCTACTGAAATCTTGATTGTTGGTTGAAGAATCTGGACTCCATGTTGATAATATGATCTGAAGCTCCTGAGTCCAGTATGAATTTTATTTTATTTTCACTTGAGATATCTTGAACATTTTCACCGGCCATGAAAGCAAAACCTGATTGGTTGTTTGGATCATTTATTTGAAGTGTTTGAGCTGTTTTCACTTTCTCATTTTGATTTTTCTTATATTGTAATTCTCTCAAATAATAATAACATTTATTCTTATAGTGACCTTTTCTTCCGCAATGATGACACTTCACTGATAAAGGTTTAGGATTTGATTTGAATTTCTTATTAAATTTATCGTTTCCTTTTCCGAAAAACGGTTTTCGTTTATTATTATTAGAATTAAATCTTGATCCTGTATCTTTCATAGCTTGAAGTTGGAGGATTTTATCACTTGTATCTCGACTTTCATTTGATAATTTTACTTCATGATCTAGAAGTCTTGTTTTCACAAAAGCCAGAGTTAAATTATCTTCAGAAAGAGTTTCAATGGCTGTGATCACACCATCATATGAAGGGGTAGTGTCAGTAGTAAGTGCGACACTTTATCTCCTTCATCTAGTCATCCTCCTGCAGCTATCAATTCAGTGATGATGTCGTCGAACACATTAAAATGTTTTAATAAAGGCACGTCATCTTGTAATTTTAGGCTTAACAATTTCTTCCGTAGAGATAATTGAGTAGCCAAACTTTTCCTTTCATAAATTTTGTCGAAATTTGCAAAAATTTCTTTTGCTTTTAATTCACTTTTAACAAAACCCAAAAATGAATCAGCTAAATATTCAATTACTACACTTTTAGCTGCATGATCTGATTGTTTCCAAACTTCAGAAGGTTCTTCTGGAATGTCCTTGTAAATCACATCAATCAGATCAAGTTCTGTTAGAAATGCACGTATTCTAAATTTCCACACGCTATATTTTTCACCATCAAAGACTTTAATGTTTCTTCGTTGTCTGTAATTTTCCATCTTATCTCTGAATAATAATGTCACTTATTATCACTAAATAGTCGTATCACTAAAATCACAGAGAACTTGAACTGTCAATTAATTTTACAAAAAAAAGTTTTGAAGTAAAGTATCTTCTTTCACTTTAAACACAACACAATTAAAACACAATTTAATTAATTCAAAACCGAGTATCCTGGGTCCATAACCTATTGGAAATGGGAATATGTTGCTTTTGAAATTAAAACACAACAGAAACTTTTAAACAGATTTTATTTAACAAGGAAGAACCGATCTATGCTCAATGATAACTGTCGCTAGACTAACTAAAAAATGTTTTACTTAAAACTATATCCCAGGTAGCATCAATGCAGCAACGAAGGACTGTCTGCAGTCTGCAGGCCACATGTTCGAAAAACAAACTTTTTTGGTTGCAATAAAATGATTATACCTGGGGAAAACCAATGCATTAAGTGCTTATCTGTTTAGGTTTAACTGCTACCTAAATCTAAGTCCTTACTGGCATTCTGAATAAGGAAATTTATTTTTGTAATTTCAACAATTTAAAATATTTTACGATTTGGCGGTCAGTTCACTCAAATTTTTAATCCTTATTTCGAAAATTCTAGCTTTATCATAACATGGTATATAGGTACATATAGCCGTTGTGATGTTGAGAGCTAGCCGTCGAGAATTCTCTTCAGAATCGAAACCGATTCTGCTAGTCTGAGTCCCAGAGGCTCGTTAGAGCACTATCCTGGGATGGAAGGTGTTTAGAACCAGTTGCTCTGCCGAGCGATAACCAGTAAAATCAAACACGAAGGTTCATTGAGAATTGAGAATTGATTCTTTAATTTCAGGGTACGCTATATATGCAAAATCTTACCCTAGTGCGGACGCTCTGATTGGCCGAACACTTTCCCCCAACTCATGCCTCGGCCCAGGGGAAAGTGCAAATAGCACTGCTTTCCCTTAGTGGGTCATTCGGGTGTTCTCGATTGATTTATTATCTTTCACAACACATTGCGCCACGCTGAGAGTTTGTCGCCGGAGTTAACTTATTACATACGGTTTAAATTAAAAAAACAATTTTTAAGATTTAACGAACATTACTTTTATTGAATTAAACTTTTAACAAAACTAAATTTGGACATCTAAACGCGACAGCTTATGGAAAACGACTGTACTGTTTTACATGTAGAATGTCTTAGCTTCCTAAGTTCCTGAGCTATGAATATGATATCTTGCTTAGGTAGCGTCTAGACAGTTTCGGGTGAATAACATGGCATGCATTGTGCAATTGCACCGGTAAAACTGATGACTCACAGGGAAAAATTGCTGATTAAAATAATTTAATGAAATGAAAATTATGAATAAGGAAAATTATTCTATTGGGGTATAGATGATGTAACTCCGGCGCTGCCTCATGTTGCAATCCGCGATCGCTTACCTTGAGGCGCATATGGTTAAGTGCCGGGCTACCCCGCGTCGCCTCATATTGCATTTCAGCAATTGTTTACATTGAGGCGCGCACATGCAGCTAGAGCTCGCTTGGCCTTGGTGCCCATGCATCACACATGTTGTGTCACTGTCCATACCGTGGGGTAGGTCTGGGTCTTAATTGGCTCTAGTTGCATGTAAGCATTTTGACTCTTGTACTCGGGCAATTGCAATGTGTTTATATCGCGTAGTTATCGAGTTGTATCACACCGTAGGTCGGCCAGGGCCTTAGGGAAATTCCTTCACTGATGATATACAGAGACCAAAAACACATAGAATGACAAAAAATTTCCAAATTCGTAAATTGACTGCCTAAACGTTTGCTCTGATATACATATATTATTAATTTTATTTATCAAGCAAGATTTGCAAATTTGTATTTTACTGCTCGAGATTTCTGTTAGGTGATTTTCTGGATTATTACACCTATTTGAATTGGATTTCGTTGAGTTCCATACATTATAGAATTTGTTTGTTTTATGTTTATAGATACACGGGTTTCATTTTTTAAAGCAAATACGCGTGATATGTATTTAGTCCAAAAAATTGATAGTAGTGTCAGCCCACATTATTGAAATTACGAGGCATGTCCGGAAAGTAAGTGTACTAGATCTTTGCAGGTTTCAAACAATTTATTCCAATAAAATTGTGTACATGGTAACATCATCCATCCCTCTCGATGCACGTAGTGAGACGAGGGATCAATTTTTTTATGCCTTGGTCAAAGAACTCTGCCGCCAACTCCTTTGCCCACTGGAGATTTGTGGAATCATCATTGATAGTTCATCCAAAGTTATTCTGCGGTCGCCACGAACAGCTTCCTCAATTTTTCCAACAAGTGAATCAGTCAAAATCGACGGTCTTCCACTCCTTCGCTCGTCGTGGACATCAGTTCCGCCGTTTTTAAATTCACCACACCATTCAAACACAATCGTACGATTCATTACCCCTTCGCAATAAACCGATTTGATCTTGTTAAAAACTTCAGATGGAAATTTTCCAATCACAGCAAGATAACGCTGCGAATTTCGCACTTGGCGGCAGATTCCATGGACATGGTTCACGGGACACGTTGCTGTTTTAGTCATACTGACGCGTTCTTGGGCTCGTTGGAAATGGAAGAGCTAAGCTACACGGCTGTGTGACCAACATAGAAAAACAAATTCCGTCTGTCCGTGAGGGCCCCAGTACACTTACTTTCTGGACATTCCTCGTATACAATAAATATGTACATATGCAAGATTAAGCTTAAGATCTTGATTTTTAGTTTATTCAAATATTAAACATGCCCTGAATTTTTTTGAGCTTGCTTGATTACACAGTCTGGCTACGGCCCAGTATGTACATGTGCGATTCTTTCTCAAATTTCCGGACATTTCATTTATGGAGATAAACTACTCCGCAAAGCCTTAAATTTTTCGAATGACTCTCTAGTTCCTCATGACGTATGGTACTTTTCCGTTTTCTACCCGAATACTCTAAAGTGAAAAATACATAAAATTCAAAAGAAGACAGTGAAACGAAGTTTTCGTTTGAAAAAAGTATTTCCATCATTTTCACCGATCCAAAACACATAAATTGTATTGAAAATTCCTTTTTCAAAACGAAGTTTTTGGTATATGTAATCATTTCCAAATATGCCAGGCTTCTGCAGGACCCCCGCACAAAATAATTGGAGCTCACTGAGTTACATTTGGTATTTTTTTAGTTTATGACTTCCTGATCAAAAATTTAAGTAAGTCCACAGTGCATCCTACAATATTTAATTATGTAATCATTTAGCAACTTTTCTTCTTCCACAGAAAAGACTTGGAAACATGTATATTTCGAACCAAAAGTCCGGTTGCTAGACGTTTCAGCATCATTGCTATTCTTGTACTTTTTTACTCGGTTTTCTAATGTTCTAATTTGAAATTGTACTTATCCGCAGCTTTTCTATCTATACGACAATACTCCTTGCACTACATCTTGTATTGCTGACTGCATGGATTCTTCATCCACTGCTTGTCTACTGGTCTTCTTTGCTTTATAAGTCCGCACCATCTTTCTGTGAAAAACGAATAGGAAATAGGCATTAAAATACACATAGATACATTGAGGATGATAAAACAACAGAAAAGTAGATGCAAAAGCTACTTCTTACTAAATTTGTCCTCGACAAGACAAGAAATTAGCCATTAGTACACTAGTACTTCTATATTTAAAAATCTCAAAGTCCGGGGTGCAGCTCGACGTCGAGCTACACCCCCGACTTCAGGGACTTGCACGAATTGTATTCAAAACCACATGAGAATTATGTGCTTTTTATGTGCTCTTTATGTACTGCAAAAAAAATTTGTGTGCTGCACATTTAAGTACTTTTTTAAAAGTCTCAAAGTCCGGGGTGCAGCTCGACGCTGCCGTTGAAATCTGAGATCTCAAGGGCTTACACGAATTGGATCCGAAACCACATGAGAATTATGCGCTTTTTAACTTATAGTGCAGTTGATATTTTTGAAATCGGTTTTTTACAAGTTTTTATTAGAGTATGAATTAGACCAGCAACGCTTCAAAAGCGGCTTTTACCATGTCCTGCAACTTATTATACATACTTCCTAAAAGCTCCAATATTCCCCAATTAAGCTCAAATATATGTATAAAGGGTCATTACAGCTTTCGGTTCTAATGGGTCATTGATTTAATATAATTAATCGTTTTGCTACAGCAAATCGGGCCGCCGCCCGCCGATGTGCTAAAACTGAATGGAAATTGTTGTTACATGTTCGGTTTATGGCGAAAGGACATTAACGCTAGATTCTAAAATTAAATAAAGAACAATGGAGTGAGATTTCTACAACATATTTATTGTCAGTGAAAGCACAATCGATGTGCTTAATAACGGAAAAAAACATCGTTCAAAAGGCCGCCAAAGTTTCACTCTGTGTGGACTCTCGCATTCGTGAGGTAAATTTTGGATAATATTTTCCCATCGTATGTTGTACTTTAGTCCATGAATCGTTCCTGGCTTATTGGCATATACGAGTTAATTGATATAAGCTTATAGGAAAGTCTACTAGATTCAAATTATATTTTGGCGGCTAATCACCGTCACCGTTCCCTGAAATTTTGTTTCCAGCGACCCTTTCATGCGTCATAGCGATTGTGTGGCACTTAGCGCCGTCTTGTGGAGAAAACTTTTCTTGAAGGTCAATATCAAGAAAATTGAGCCACGCTAATTATGGCTCTATAACCCCATTGACGGTCCTTCAATGCTCTCGAAGAAGTATGCTCCGGTGATGCCACTAACCCAAATACTAACTTTTACCTAGTGCAATAAACGCGCCAAATCAATATTGCCAGATTTGACTATGATATAATATCCAGGGTGTTCTAGAACCGGTCAATGACGAAGAAGGTAATGGAGAAAGTCGATAAGGTTGAACCAAAAAGATCCTATGGGAGGAGAGATCTATTCTCCACCCCCATCTGCTGATGTTTGATGCTCTTATGGACTATTTTAATCATATATACGGTAATTTGAATAGGTACTATGACATGCGTATAGTTGACTCGAACTCTTCCATGAGGCATTGAATTTTAATGTTCGTTAAACAGTTACTTGGAAGGTGGAAGTGTATTTATCACAACTGTTTGGCTCTGTTTCTTTTTGATAAAAGACCCATAAAACTAATGAAAATAGTTATCTCAGGCTTACCATGAAAGATGTCTGCTTCTAGCGCCTGCCTGAGTTCCAGCCATAGAGTTTTCATAGCTTTCCCGAGCACTGACGAAATTACGGCAGAAGTTCTTATTTGAGTTCTGTGCTCCACTTCAACTATAATAGAGTTCAAATGTATTTACTCAACCAACAAGGCACAATTTTAGTTCATTAAAGAATTAAATCTCGAATTGCCTGATTTTCATCTGCAGTTTTGAAGTTCAATAGCAGGTGGCAGTATTCCGCTTGTGTAGTGAACGTGTATTTACTTTTTCCAGCATAATTATTGAAGCTTTTTAGATTCTCACGAATAGCCAAACTTTAACCTTTAAACACCACATAATCTCCTCAAGTTTATCTTAATTTTTAACTACTTTTCAGCTCCAAACAAATCTAAGGAAAAGTCCATAAACGTTAATAGTAAAGCAACCAATTACGCGAAAATTGAATTTAGTTTGGATAAGGAATTCAACTTAAAAATTTCCTCTTGGAGCATTGATGGTCTCAGAACGTGGATCAGATCCGGCTGTAAGGAGTATATTACTCATGAGAAGCCAGACATCGTCTGCCTTCAGGTATTTGTTTATTATGTTCTTTTAATTTGAAAAACACAAAACTTATGATTATCGTATATTCTCACAGGAAATAAAATGGACTCCAGATCAAATTTCTGATAATGCCAGGATTCCTGAATACCATCCCTACTGGTTGTGTAAACCTGACGGATATGCGGGTGTTGCAATTTATTCTCGCAAAATGCCTCTTAATGTAGAATATGGAATTGGTGATGAGGAGCAGGATGAGAGCGGTCATGTTATCACGGCAGAGTACCTGGAATTTTAGTTGGTTGCAGTGCACGTACCAAGTGCTAGGAGGAAGTTCACAACACTACCTATTATTTTGTTTTTAAGTTTATAAGTTACGCTCGGGCTCGCCTAATATAGAAACAGGAAGGAGGTTCCTCATGTAATTCTAATAGATTTTGCTGAGTTGGATAACGTGTATTATTTTAAGTATATATTTCGATTAATGCGTTGTTTAAGTATTTGGCCGTATTAGTAAACATTGAGCAAAGTCGTTCCATATAAATCCAATCGAATTACATGATGGAACGCCTGCATCGTAATAGTAGGCTATTACGACTAGCGGTCGTATTATGACGGCAGAGTACCTGGAATTTTAGTTGGTTGCAGTGAACGTACCAAGTGCTGGGAGGAAGTTGAAAACACTACCTAAGCGAATGAGGTGGGATCACCTCTTCCAAGAATACGTTCGGAAACTGAAAGACAAAAAGGCTGTCATCATTGCAGGTGATATGAATGTATCCCATCAAGAAATTGATCTTGAAAATCCAAAAATGAACACAGGTACCCTGGATTCACACAGCAGGAGAGAGATGGGATGACAAAATTACTGTCTTTGGGATTCGTTGATTCCTTTAGATATCTCTATCCAGATAAACAAAGGCCTATACGTACTGGTCATATAAGGATAAAGCTCGTCACAAAAACATCGGGTGGCGGCTGGATTATTTTATTGTCTCCGAACAAATTTCACCAAAAGTCGTGGATAACGTGATGCGCTCACAGGTTTCGGGCAGTAACCATTGCCCTATTACTTTGTTTTTAAATTTATAAGTCACGCTCGGGCTCGCCTAATATAGGAACAGGAAGGAGGTTCATCATGTAATTTTAATAGATTTTGATCATTGGATAACGTGTATTATTTTAAGTATACATTTCGATTAATTCGTAGTTTAAGTATTTGGCCGTATTAGTAAACATTGAACAAAGTCGTTCCATATAAATCCAATCGAATTACATGATGGAACGCCTGCATCGTAATAGTAGACTATTAAAATCCAAGCGTTCCATCATGTAATTCGATTGGATTTATATGGAACGACTTTGCTCAATGTGTACTAATACGGCCAAATACTTAAACTACGAATTAATCGAAATGTATACTTAAAATAATACACGTTATCCAATGATCAAAATCTATTAAAATTACATGATGAACCTCCTTCCTGTTCCTATATTAGGCGAGCCCGAGCGTAACTTATAAATTTAAAAACAAAGTAATAGGGCAATGGTTACTGCCCAAAACCTGTGAGCGCATGACATTATCGACGACTTTTGATGCAAGTTTTTCGGAGACAAGAAAATAATCCAGCCGCCACCCGATGTTTTTGTGACGAGCTTTATCTTTATATGACCAGTACGTATAGGCCTTTGTTTTATCTGGATAGAGATACCTAAACGAATCAACGAATCCCAAAGAAAGTAATTTTGTCATCTCATCTCTCTCATGCTGTGTGAATCCAGGGTACCTTGTGTTCATATTTGGATTTTCAAGATCAATTTCTTGATGGGATACATTCATATCGCCTGCAATGATGACAGCCCTTTTGTCTTTCAGTTTCCGAACGTATTCTTGGAAGAGGTGATCCCACCTCATTCGCTTAGGTAGTGTTTTCAACTTCCTCCCAGCACTTGGTACGTTCACTGCAACCAAATAAAATTTCAGGTACTCTGCCGTCATAATACGCCGCTTAGCGTTCCATCATGTAATTCGATTGGATTTATATGGAACGACTTTGCTCAATGTGTACTAATACGGCCAAATACTTAAACTACGAATTAATCGAAATGTATACTTAAAATAATACACGTTATCCAACTGAACAAAATCTATTAGAATTACATGATGAACCTCCTTCCTATTCCTATATTATTAAAACTATTGGCTTTGTGTTTCCGTTTTTTATTTATTGATTGATGTCTTTCGGTCTTTAGGCCTGGTTTTGTTCTATTTACCCCAAATGTTCTGTACAACTAAAATACTCAAAAATGTAAGGGCCAATTTGTGTAGCTGTAAACGATTATTTGTAGTTTTAAAGCCATGGGGGCACTAAGCAAAAAATATCACAAAAGATTTAGACTCAGAGGCACAACATATGTGGTGTTTTAAGTAAAATTCCATTTAATTGTTACAAATGTAATATCGACTTTTTTTAATACAAACAAAATACAAATTGTTATTATGCCTGAATCTGATTGGTCTTTTTTTGTAAACTAACATTTTGGATCTTGAAAATACTAGTCGCATTCTCTCTAAAGATACAAATAATATTTCAAAGTTCCCGGATCTGTGTTAGAAAGCAGTTAGGAGATATTTATTATGTTATTATTGTTCGAAGGCATCGTTTGCTGTCCCTTCTGGATTGCGACCAAAAGAGATTTTTTGTGCCTAAAGCCCTGCTTATTTAATCCCGTCTCAATTCGACACTTTATAGAAAGATTATCACTAGGGGTCGCATTGGATACCTCCCGCGGGCTTATGATGGGAGAGGTGTATCAGCCATTGTCGATCACGGTTTGCACAGTAGTAGAGTACAGCCTCGATTTCCCTTTCGAGGAAGAATCGACAAGTCAGCCGCAAGGTTCATCTTCTTTAGATGATATTCGCGAATACATCTTGTTATGATGTTTAAACCAGCTTTATTTTACGATAGAAGCTTGTCTGAAAGTCTGTTGTTTCGAAATACATAGTAATAAATCAGTAAGATATTTTCCGGTGAGAGGCTTTCTCATTCTTCTCTCAAGGCCTGAATAAAGAGGACATATGGCTTTTGCAGAAGTAAATCGGGTCAATCAATGGGTAATTTGTTCTCTCTTTAGCAAGCATAAAGGCATAAGGGTGCCGATATGCCGCTCAGTTTTAAAAATTCAAGATGACAGATCCATGATGTAATAATAAAGACACAGCTTAGGTATATATGTATACAATATAGATTTAATTTTGAATCTGCTTCCAAATTTTGGAAACTCAGGATGATGAGTCTTAAATGGCGAACAAGAACTCTCAACTTCAGGTCGACTAAGAATGATGGGTAAAGTACCGAAAGTGAAGATTTATTTATCAAGTTAGAGTTACCCTTTTTGTGATTGTTGGAAAGGAAAGTAGGTTGTCTTTTAATGGGTCAAAGATCATCTGAAAACCGCAATGGAAAAATGATAAAACTCGAGAAGATTTCACGAAATTTATTAAGTTGCTATCACAGTTTCCGTTGTTCTATGGTCCCAAAATTGCTCAGCATTATTTGTAACGATATTTCCCTTCTCGGAGTGTTTCCCGTCCTTTAAGTACATGGGGGTAAATTCGCGGTAGGCCAAGCAAACGCGCCTTTCCGCAACGTCTTCCCTCAGAACTGCATGTTCGAACTGGTACCTTGCAGGCGCATATAAAACAATAAGAGACAAACTGCAATGTGCAAAAACGCAAAAGTAAGCTTCTGTTTATACCAATGCATTTCAGCTCTACTTACTTTGGCATTGGTATCCTGATGACCATCCCTTCGTACTCGTCCAGCTGCTTCTCATCAAGCAAGTCGCATATCAGTTTATCCCCGTAGTCTTTCACAAGACCTAAGTTGTACTTACACTCCTCGCCTTTGTATCTAACTAGAGTAAGTACCGACTGACCAAGGCAGTTGACAGTAACAACTCGTTCGCCCCAAATCCAGCAGTCGTCAATGTGCGGATCAATGGAGGCTCCTTTATCAGGGTTATACTCCAAGGTGCATTGCTCAATTGTCTGAAATCCCTCGAGCAGGGGCTCATCTATGAGTCGCTCCTGCACGAATTTCGAACAAAGTGGGAAACCTTTAAAATCGCCGTTTTGCAGTTTTCTCTTTTTGAAATTGGTTTTTGGTCCGAAGTTTTGTTTCCGCCGTCCGCTTTGAGATCCTTGCCAGGGCAATTCATCAAGATTTCGGATGAGCTCCTGCCCTTCTTGTTCGGTTAGGAAGTTGGGTGTAACTAAAACACCGGGGAAAGGTTTCCCATCGTTCGGATTGTGGTTTTCAGGGTTATCCAGGACTTCGGCAACATTCCAGCCTTTATATATTTGGCTACAAGCCGGGCAAAACACGTACGGGTCTTGTTCCTGTAGGATACAACAATCTGAGGAAAACCGAGAGGAAACAAAGTAACGAGTTTTACCTTATATATTTGATAGAAGTTTCTCTTTTCTATCCCAAATTCATGTTCGCACATCAGGCAAGTTCTGCACCCTTTACATCCGCAAGGTCGTAACGTATTCATCGCGTAATTGGAAAAAGAGAAACTAAAACCTGCTCTAACTTCTGCACTTGCACTAGCTGAGCCTTGACAGTTCACATCACAGCTGACAGATCTCATGGTCCACCGCCTACGAGAAGCATATTCAGCGCTTTAAAATAGCATTGACAGTCTTCACGTAGTTGTCATCCAGTTGTCCTGAGTAGTAAACACGACCGCTCGCCGCTCCATGACAGACATCGTGGTAATTTCCATTTTAACGTCTCTTCATTCCCGTGGTTTTAACGGTAATTGTCTTCTCAAAGTCGGTGATAGTGACGATATTCAACGGTGAGAGCTGGATCGACGGCTGCTTTGAATCAATTGCTCGCCAGGATGTCTTCGCTTTGCCCGATCCTCTTGCTGCAGTAGAGGTTTGTGTCTTTGACGATGCTAGCACAGACAAAACAGCTGAATTGCTCGTTGAGTGGGCCGAAAAGTTTCGGAAGTGTGGAATTCGAATGAGGATTTCCACAAATTCTAGCGGCAACCGGAAGGGCGGTAATTTTTCCGATTAAACAATTACAAATGTTTTAGGCGAAATGTCTTTAATAAAGTTGGCTTTGGTCGAAATCAAGCAGTAAAAAGTTCTGCGGGGAACCATCTCTGCTTCCAAGACATCGACGACGAAATGAAGCCGGAACGCATCTCCAGCCAGTTGAAGTTGGCGCAGTGGAATCGGGATGCGGTTTGTATCGGTTTGCAGTAGTGTTGTGCTACGCTAATGTTTCTGTTGGCCGCAGATAATTGGGAGCCGGTTCATCAGAGATCCGGAGAACTCTACCTGCCGATTTTCGCGGTGGGCCAATGAAATCAGCGAGGATCAGCTGGAAATTCAAATATTTACGTCAAACGGTCCTACTGTGATCATGCCGACTTGGTTCTGCAGTAAAGAGGTTGTCGAAAGGTAAGCTGCTTTATTTGGCTAGAAACACAATTCCTAGGAAATTCAAAAGCAAAGTCCAAGACTGTAACTTAAGAAAACCATTCGCATATTACAAGCCAACTTTATTTTTTTAAGTATGTTTGTAGAGCATTCTAGTAAAACTATCAGACTTGCGGCTTTGTCCGGGAATTTTAATACTTGCATATCGATAGCAGATTTAAAACCAGCGACCGTTAAATATTCATTTACATGGAAATCTGTTCAAATTGAGAATTTTCGGTCGCACTATTGGATCCGCCATCTTTTATTTCCAAATTTTCTTAGTAGCTTCGACATCAACGAACCATGAGATAAAGGTACCCGTTTTCAATCTTTTGAAGTGGCCCTTTTCGATCGCAATGTTGGATCCTACAATAAAATGTAGTCAATATCTTGAGCTGAAATATTTATGCTAAGTTTCAAGTAAAACCGATTAGTGAAAAATATCTTTTCCCATATAAAATTGTATACCTTCGTTTACCCTCTTAGGAGTTTAGTCCGGGCCCATGTCCTTTGTTGGGCTTTAAGGAACCTCTTTTTAAATTTTCGTCAAAATCGGTTCAGTGGTTAAGCAACAAATTATTTTGGTGAAGAAAAGAGCTCTCTACAGTTGTGCCCTTGTGAGGCTTAGAGGTACACAATTGATTAATAACACGTAAGGTGTTAAAACAATAAACTTGCTTAAATGTTCAACTTGTTATTATTTTCATATCTGTACCTGGCGTCATACCGAAGTTGGTTAACATGTTCTGAGGTGTGTGATATTATCGGAGGATCAATCGTTTTAGCACGATCCTCTGAAATCAAGAAACCTAAGCTAAACTACCTCATATTATGTTATGTCATTTTAATAGAAACATTATCATTTAGGGTTGGCGGTTTTAACGAAGATGGACACGGCACTCCAGAAGACCTCTTATTTTTCTATAAACACTTGGATTTGGGAGGAAGAATTCTACGTTCCGAGAAAGTTTTATTAATTTACCGTTATCATCCTGGAGCCACAACTTTTTCGATATCTGAGAAGACAATTTGGAAAATTCGTCTCGAGCGATTAATAAAAAATGTTTTAGATACCCCCTGTTGGAGGGGTGGCTTCACAATTTGGAATGCAGGCAAGCAGGGACGGCATTTTTTCAAAGATCTCCCAGAAAATCTTAAAAATTCTGTAAAATATTTCTGTGATGTTGATAAGAGTGTGTGCTGAATAATTATTTTGATTATACAAATTTTAACACATTTCTTTTTGCAGAAAAAGTAAATAAGCGCTACGAATACTATGACCAAGAAAAGCGGAGTGTTACATATTCGATTCCGATTATACACTACACATTGGCGAAACCACCGATTTTAATTTGCATGAAGTTGTTCTTAACAAATGGAGTTTTCGAGAAGAATTTGGAAAGTCTACACATGATAGAAGGAAGGGATTATGTTATATTTTCATAGCGGTACCTCTTTTGATGTATATAGCTATGAGTTGCGTAAGATCTTAGCTTATTTTTTAACGCTTTAATAAATTATTTTGACTTTACCTTATATTTATTTTCTGCATAATTCCGCCGAAATTGTTTATTATTAGTTGTAGCAATTAATTCTCGGTCTCTTCTTAATAAAATATTTGATATTTATCAAAATAACCTTACGTCCTTAGTACTCGTAATTTATAAATTTGTATGCGCTTCTATAGAATTACGCCATATATCACGCAGTTGTCGTTCAATTTTGGGTCTCTTTTTCGAGCAAGATCAGTAGTATGTCAAGAATAAATCGAATAATGTTGGCTGCTAAGTTATCAAGTGTTGCTGGTTAGTGGTTTCTCTGCATAAACAAGTCACTTCACGTAATCCCATAGTGAACAGTCGAGAGGTGGAGGAAATCACAAAACCTTGGAGGCCAATTTACAGGGCCATTTCTCGAAATCGTCGCAAAATAGATGATTGCAAAAAATCGATGTGTTGAGTCGCTGTACGGCACGTAGCATCATCCTGTTGAAATCACATCTCGCCACGGGAGATGTTATCTATATTTTCCAACAAAAATGCATTGACGGTCTAGTAACGATCTGCATTGACCGTAACGCGACTTCTGCCATATTTTTAGAGAAATAAGGACCGATGATGCCTCTAGCGTCTAAACCGCACCAGACTATACATTTTTGTGGATGTAATGGACGTTTCTTCTGGATTGGTCTCACTCCAGAAGCGACAATTTTGGATAGTAACCTGGTCACTGAACATAGTTTTGTCAATAACATCATACAAATCATTTGTACTTTTTTGCTCGTCAGTGTAGTTAAACGTGTGATATATTTTCTTTGTTTTTAAACAATTTAATGCAACGATTCTTTTTACAGAAAGCAGTCTTTTATACATATGCGATAATTGATCTGAATTTTTTATAAACTGATCGAAATATTTTTGATCGCGTTAATTTAATTTCAGATCCAAAGTCGATTAATTGGTGTTCTCTCTCTCTCAGGATTTTAATCTGTACGGGTACTAGAAAAGAATCAGACAGTAGTATAAGTACAGACAGAGTATAAGTTCATTTATATACGCGGTGAAAAGAGGTTTTTAACAGACTTTAGAATATAACTTCGGTGCTAATCCTTTGATAAATTAGCCTTTACTCAGTGTAATTAACAGTTTTGCTACTTTTTTACCTGCTATGAGGAGATATGCCACGAAACTTGATGAGCCTTCAAAATGATTTAAATTACTCAATGCGCAGTCATTTGATGATTCTGGGGTTAAAAACCCATAACTTTCTGAACCCGAAATTCAAAGGCCATTGCTTAGGCTGTAATTGCGGTTAGATATGAATGCTAAAAATAAGAAAGCAGCGGATTTATTTCTCTCAAAACCAATATTATTCCCAGAACTTGACCTCTTCATATTTAAACGTCGTCATTTTTTCATCATCACAACAAATACGTATCTTTGTAAAACATAAAACAACTTCTGAAGAGTCTAAAAAATAAGACGATACCGATCGACATTTGACTTTATTGACGCAAGGTGATTGGGCGATTTCTCTTCGATTAAATCAAGCTAGTAAGCGAAAAAGGTCCATAGATCATTAAATCTTAAAAAACATGATTAAGTGCTATCAACTCATCTGAATCATCTCTTGCCGGAAAGAAAGCGCTACGAAAGAGAGCAATCACCCGATGTCTTTGACGTCAAAGCGACCTTCCTCATCGCGGTCCTTCGTGAATTTTCCCAAATGTAAAAGAGTTTTTGAACAACTATAAAGAGATAAAATAAAATGGAAAAAAACACTGAATAACTTCTGAAATGAGGTCTGCTTTGACGCACTTACTGTGAAACTAATGAGAAATGTGAACGGTTTTATCCTCCTGAGGCGAATGAAGAATAACCAGGAAGAAGATTGCGGGAATTGTGATGATGTTAGCGATGACAAATCTCCGCTTAAGGTGACTAACGGCAGTCAGAGGCTTGAGAAATCATTTTCTAGGGTGATCATGTGGTTTAACAGATTGCACCACCCTGATGAAATCTCGATGTTTTTCAAAACTGTATGTGAACCAGAACAGCAGCGTTACCTGAAAACCGAATAACAAACCTCGAGCTGGAGAAACAACAAAACACGGCCAGATGCCGTGACGTCAATGAAGGCATTGGGAGGTCGGTAGAGCTCTTAGAGGCGAGACGTTATGCTGATATTTTTCTTGAAAAAGCTCTTTGTGTTTTCTTTCTTTTCTCCTCCGCAGCCTCTATTTTAGCGCTTCAAAAAAATATTTGACCAGTAGACACAAATTCCAAATTGGTTTATGGCAATACACGGTCTTCGCATGAATGGCTAGCTGGGTGTTTCTTTAGCATCACTGCGTCGGTGTAGGGCAATCTTGTTTTTCTAGAGCTATTTTGGGGCTATAGTTCCAATGGTACATTCGCGTTGACTCGCCTTCATTTTATTATAGTTTACTGGACCTTCACCTTCTTTTTTAAAAAAAACTCATTCAATTTTTGCTTCCCCTGGGTTTATTTTAAGCGTCTTCGTACTAGTCGTGGGTTACAACTAGTTTGTTAAAAATAAACGTAGGCAGCCGCACAACTGTTTAACCTTTTTCTTTATATCACAGCAGATGAGTCTTGAGCTGGAAGCACTGAAGTCAGGGCTTTGCAACACATTTGCAATGAATATATGAAAATGCTAACGATTGAGCTGGAAGTGCAGTTTTAATGAAAATTTTCCCTCGAATATGAATATATGTTAATTATTTATTTATTACTTGAGCAAATTCATAAATCTACAAAACGCTTCAATAAAGAGCCTGATGTCATACAAATCCACTCTCAAGGGAAAGATATGCGTTAATTTATTAAATTATTACCGAACGGCTACTTGCCGGTACCTCATACCGCTACGAAACTTCTACTTTATGTTGTATTGCAAGGTAGTACATAGAAAATATTCAGTAATAGTAGCAACTAACACACCCGTCTCGGCTTTGCTATACCTACTTGTAAATTAAAACGGTTGATTAATGAATGAAACTGTTTAATGTGCGGATATGGTTTTAATTTTTCCCGCGGGAAACCAAGATATTCCCGGGATAAAAGTTTGACAATAGATTTAAAATCAGCGATCCCGAAAACCCCGTATATTAATTTAAGCGCAAATCTCCCCTGAGGAGAGCCTCAGTGCACCCCTATCAAAGGCCATGCAAGAGGGAGGCAATCCTCCAGCCTGAGGTTGCCAAAGGCTGACACACTTCGGAGCGCCCGTCATTGCTTCGATGCGTGTGTCAAGTGCGACTCCCCAGAACACTATGGCCTAAAGATACCTGTTCTCAAATAGTGTCATCGTTTTGGAGATCAAAACTAGTCGCCAAGAAGTTGCGATTTAATCTGTTTGGATATCTTCCTCTAGGACTTTTTAAAAACTTTAAACAATTATTCAACTAAGATAGAAATCGAACGCCATAGTCGTGCAATTCATTTGGCTGATACTA
The DNA here is from genome assembly GCA_947538895.1 of Neoitamus cyanurus. Taxonomy (NCBI): domain Eukaryota; kingdom Metazoa; phylum Arthropoda; class Insecta; order Diptera; family Asilidae; genus Neoitamus; species Neoitamus cyanurus. The sequence goes on along the minus strand of OX384544.1, from coordinate 14,598,831 downwards.
AATTTAAAAAAAAAAAAAAACAAAGATATTTAATGAGTTTCATTGAAATCAAATATGGTGTGGCCTCACCCAGTTCATAATTTTATATGTAATGATCCTATAGTAAATTTTAGTTAAACAAATTTTTTACTTTCTAAAATTTATTGTGAAATTTGTTGACACATTAATCGCATACTGTAAATTTTACGTCTTATGCATGACCATGTAGGTATTTCTAGCACTTCACCTACAGAAGTTGCAAAGCGTGAGTTGTTGACTAAGCACGTGTAGACACAAAATGTCTGCATCTCTACTAGTCATTGGAAAATACACTTTTAAGTCTTTCTTCTAGGAATTCAAAATTCTCTCCACATCTGTGCAAAATATTGAATACTTTACATAGATGTGGTGAGAAATTTCAAATAATTAAAAATCCCCAGCAATTCAAAATTCAAATAATAAAAATTGGCACCGTGGATTTCCACTTTTATAATTTCAAATAAATTCCATGATGTTCCAATTATCGGTTATTACGCGGCAGATGGATTTACTAGTACTGCAATTACCGGTTTATGGCATCGTATGAGTAATGCTGTGAATTGTGAATCAATCAAAACTTTAGAGTGTAGCGTAATGAGATTCCTAAAATCAAGAATTAATCAAAAAAATTTCTTGATTATGCCGTAGATGGAAAAGACAAAAATATATTTTTTTTATTTCTTTCTTTCACGCAAATGGTGGGTTGGTCACGTTCTTGAAGGCACGTCCACCGATATGCGCTTGTATTAACTGCGAACTCTCTCCTGCGGTAAAAGAACGGAAACCAGTTTTTAACATGTAAGATTATTTTATTCTTTGTCGGTTTTAATGGTGTCAGGGAGATATTTTTATCTCAGAAGATGCATTCGCTTGGATAGATACACAAATTGATTCCAAAAATATATTTTTGTTATATTTCTCAAGTACTTACAATAAAATTCAACATTACAATCTCTATGCGATGCATATAGAAATCAAAGGGGTAAGATATAATTATAAGTCCAATAACCTGGGACTGTTCAGTGACCTGCAGTCCATTCTCTTAATGAAGTAACTGAGGCCAGCAAGTTTCTAGTTATTCTTGGTTAAGGTCAAACATTTGTATCTATCCGGCTTAGAAATATAAGTTTAGTCCATTCTTCTATTTTTAGCAACATTTCCTTTAAGTTCTAGCCTGAGACACCTTTTTTGTACCTTAGAGCTAGACAACCAACGCATGTGTATCGAACCAGAAATTAGTCAAGGTTAACTCTTTTACATCTGAGCGAAGAGTCGTTGTGCTTTGATTATAACTGATTGTTGAATATGCATGCCTATGAATAGATGACCTTAATAGTTAATAATAGTCTCTTAGAAAATCGTTGGGGAATCGTACTGAAGTGATTTCATTATTGGCAGTTGTGTTTAGCAAAATAAGTTCGATTTGAGATTAGCAACTTTCCCAATCTGATCAGGCGAGGATCATTATGTCTTTTCTTCAGAATGATCGTCACCTTATCGTACACAGAATTGTTCATCGGGAAATATTCTCCTTAAAATGCTGGCAAGGAGTCAGTTAAATTAATCGTTTTCTGTTAGGCTTGTAAAAGAAATTGAAGAGTACAGAATTTATACCATGGAAGTGAAAGAATTCAAGATTGATTGGCCGATGCACAGACGCGAATGTAAGATATTCACGTAGGCTTCTCATACTTTACGTCACATAAGAAAAAGAATGCCGTAGAACTGAACTTGACTTTATCAGCGGCTCGAACACTATCAAATCGGAGGTGCGATGCGACATGATCAGCTAAAACCGGATCTCCGTCTACACATTGACATTCCAGTCTAGATTGCTCGTAAAAGGTTGTGATTGCGATTGAAGTTAATTCTTGATCAGAAGAAGCTTCCGCATTTCTCCGAAGCACTTAAAAGTCGACGTGTATTAGGCCTTCACCTACATATTTCTGAGTACATTAACCAGCATTTATTAAGCTCAAAAGTAAACTGTAAGATGTGTGATATTGTGGGAGCTTTTACAAAACAGTTATGGCTCCCATGTGCTGCTGATGCTGATCGTGTCTTGTGCTTCTCTTGAGTTGGACTTTCCGGGTTTTTCATTTGGTTTGGGATTGTTTCTAATTACAAAATATATTTACAGGCTTACAAAGAAGAAATCGTGTACACCTAGATAAATATCGGTGATATTTGCCACATGATTTACCTCGTGAGCGCGTAGACTTATTCTAGACTAAAATTGGCACATTTGTTAGATCGGTTTGGTTTTATATAAATAAAAGCGCCAACGATGTTGTAGTTAAATGTTTACTATGTATGTAGTCATTTCCCTTTCTGAAGAATTTTAAAGAATATTTTTGGCGTTCTACCATTTTAAACAAATATTATGCATTAATTGGAAATTGTTTCACCACAACTTTTGCTGTTGTATGTCTCATAAACGTAAGTATGGCGAAAAGAAAAAGAAAGTAGTACAGACAGACTGGGGAGACATTTTTGCACGAATTTAGTCTCAGTATCTGACGATGGACATACATGTGTTTGTACGTTGGTGTTTAATTTCTGTCCAAAGTGGACATAAAAATACCTGAAAATACAGAAGCCTCGAGACCGTGAAGGGGACAACTGAATCCCATGAACATCCTTAACCTAATTACAAATGAAGAAAACATCCTGTTAGCAATCAACAGCTTCTCCCCATATAAATCGCCTGGCCTGACATTAGACTTAATCACGTTCCAGACTCATGGAAACATGTGGGCGTCGTTTTTACATCAAAAACTTGTATACGAGGCCACGAACAGGCGAAGGACTTTAGGCCGATTAGTGTAACTTCTACGTATGTCAGTATCGCTTCAGTGTACTGGGTACACGTGTACAGATTTTTTGAGAATACTGACTGACTGATCATATAATCTCGTTCATCAATTCGTCCGTTTGTTTTGCCGCCGGGCAATTCTTAAGTCAAATCCAAAAATCGTTACCATCTGATATAAGTATAAGTAATATTAATATAAACATTGCGCCTTAAATCTGTTCAAAACGGACCCTTTTGTGACCCTTATTCATCGCCCACCTTTTTTGGAGTTGTTTCTAAACTAAAAACTAAATAATTCTTTTGAATATTGCTCCTCCTTAAAATTAAAAGAACTACGTATAAGAATGCTTTTTATTTCAGGTCATTTTGCTAAGGGCTCATCATCGGTGTTATATTTACTTCGTAAATGTGAATAATACCTGAAATCATTCGTTGTTGTCCATGCCATGAACCCTTGAGTATTATTCAAAAACCGTGGTGACATTTAAAAATGACATACATAATATGCTAGAACTGTCGATTCATTCAGGAAAAACTTCGATTACATTTCCTTCGTTCGTAGAAAGAGATTCTGTCCCGTTTAACACCTGAAAGTTTAATTTGCCAGCCAGGCGTTACTCATTCATGAAATGTTCTCATTTTTTAAAAAAAATTCGCAGAAAACAATCAATTATGCGGTGAGTCTTACGTACTGTCGACAATTGTACGTCATCTTGACGTCAATGTTGTGTCCACAATACTACTTAAAAGTCAAATATTTCTGAAGTTACTAAAGCGTTTTCGACACCTTATTAAGTTACATAGGCACATATAGACACTCAATAAAAAACAATTTACATTCAATCATGCCATTTTCATTTTATCCACTGACTAAATAATTTTGTTCCCATGCCACAAAACATACTGTTGATTAATCTCTAGGCGATACCTCAAGTCTGGAGAAAATTAATTTATCACCTTTGTGAGTCTGTAACACTTTCAAATGTATTCATAAAGCGAAACGACGTCACAATGGTGTAATTATTGGCGGAGAAGCAGAGAAAGTTAACGGTTTAAATTAATGTTGATAAATGGTGAGCAAGAGTTCGGATAAATATCAATTTCAAACGTAAAAAAATCCGTTGGAAAAATATTGACCCTAAAATCTTAATTTCCAGTGAATGGAGTTAACTGATTGAGTGGTGCGTTTTCACTTAATTAAAAAGATCGCTGAAAAGAAACATGATGAATTTTGGGTATAAAAGATCGCACGATCGTTTACCTCTAATCCGAAAAATATGTATGTGCATAAGTTTCTCTTTCGTTGAACAAATGTGAATCACAGTTTCGACGTCAGAAACTCCTCAGATACTTTCTTCTGGGTGTGTCAGGTCGGACAGCTTGGAAGCTTGTAGTATCGACGAGCAATCGTCTTATTTTCTTCTATTTTATAATCATGTCATCCAAATCCAATCGCCTTGTAGCGCTTTAGAGGCGCGTTAAGAACAGCCCCCCATATATGATAAATAATCGCGCAAATCGTTGTTTAAACAAAAAAATTAAAGCACGCAAGCACCGCATTAACATACTCCAGCTGTTCTCGTTCTAGTACGCTTATATACTTACTCTACTAAGAAAATACTTCAGCCACGGTGCGGTGGCTTCTGCGTCCGCGCACATACAGTTGTATTTTATTTTATGTGTATTGAGAAAACGCGATCATTTCATTTTATATTCAACCGATCGCGAGAATGTATAGATACTGCACGATCACCGACGTTACAACTTTTTAGTAGAAAACTTGCGTTAGCGGTTTGATTCGAGCCAGTCTTGAAGAGTCCACCTGTCTGGCTGTGGCGTATCCAATAGTCAAGGAGAAGACCCAGTAGTGTAAGACAGTTAGGTTTATTAAAATTTTAATTGATTTGCAAGTTGCATTCTTTTTATAAAATGTGTTGTTTTCTATGGTTTCAATATGTGGTAATTCAATTGATGAACTAACGAAAACGTGTTACAAATTCAAAGTGTTTCAAGTATACATCTCTGAAAAAAAGAGTAAGAAAAGTGATCTCACATTCTGCAGTATAAGGCGTGCTTTGTAGAATTATAAAGTTTTGTGATTTTTTCTTGTTTGATAAAATTCAAGTGGCTTTTTGTGTTATATCCAACTTTCTTCAAGAAATTGTGAATATCTTGAAAAAGAAGAAACAGAAGATATATATGTTTTTGTATTTGTAAAAGAAAGTTGCTCAAAGATTTTGTGATTATTTTGCAATGACTTCAACTATCTTGCATCCAATGGCTTGGACCAATGACAAAATTCCTATCAAATGCATGGATAATATTGGATTAAGACAACTTTGGAAAATGATTGCTTTGGATAGTAGCAGTGCTAGTAAAAATGTAAGTTTTTATCTGCATGTGGATATAACGTAATTTGGTATTATGGTTAATTGGCTAATGGAATTTATGTGCTTTTAATTTACGCTTTTTGAACTCTTCTGAAAAATTCCTTTATTCGAACTGTATGCATAGGCAATCTCTAAAATATGTATAATGAACGTAAGCTATATTTAAAAATATACGTTAAAGATACGATACGACTATGTACGTGAAGTATTTATGCAATGTAGCATCGATTTAAATTAAGTGGTAATAACAAGGGACCTAGAACTGACTCTTGTGGAATAATTAAGTAATTGATTTTAGAAAAACAAATGAAGTGTCGTAGCTCTGGTTACACTTTATTCAAATTCAAATAGAGTACATTTTAAAATCTACTGAGACTAACTAAAGATGAGAATCTAATGCAGCACAGAAATTGAAGTAAAGAAAAATAGTAGGGAAAAAACCGCAGCTTAGAAATTCTAGAAAAGCAAAAACAGGTCTGACTAGTATTCTAAAAAGAGTATGTAAATTAGGAAAAGCTTGCATGCGATCGACGACACCATGTAGCGTTGATGCACATAATTTTTCAGTCCATTGACGTAGTGTCTAGCCGCGTTATCAGTCGTTGGGAAAAGCCTTCCGGTTTGGGTAATCCACCGTATAATCAACTAGATGCAAAGTTTTAAAGAACATCAACCGGTTGTGTCTCATTTCGCACAATATGTCACTATATTTTCTAATTCAGTTCATTTTGCGCTTTTAACTGCGCCGGCTGGCTATAAAATGCAGCAAAAAATATTGTTTTTATAAAGTGTTAATAACTTGAGATTATTGTTAATGAAAAGTTTCTATTAATAGAAACTCGTTATGTTCCGAAGCCGTTTAATTTGCACTAACCAGGTTTTTATGGAATTTTTATCACAAAAAATATATGGCTGGTAGACGAAACATATTTTAGGAATTTACATTTCACTATTCATACTTCATAAATCATTTGAACTTGAGAGTGGCTGATAAAAGCAGTTTTCCTCTCGAGTCACATTAAAAATATCGTTTTTTGTAAGGCTAACCGACTCGTTTCACACATTTCAGTTTAATTTTAATGAAGAAAATGTCGTCATAATTTTTTTAGAATTTTAAAAACGGAAAAACTGAAGGTAACACTCGAAAATAAGTACAAAAGATTTGAGCATTTATTTTTTTCTTTTTTGAAGATGTATGAATATTGACGATAGCTTACAATTATCTAATGTTTATAGGATTTAATCCTTAAGTTTCGTTGGTCATCGAATGCGACGAAATCACCTTCCATAAAGATAATTTGTAGAACACTGTCGAAAGCTGTCTCAACCATGATGAATGTCATCACTCTGAATCATTATCAGAAATATCTTTCAACAGAAAGATACGACAAACAGAACAGTAAATATTTAGTTATATCAAAAATTGATGCAGCTTTCAAACCAAAATGGAATTCGAATTTAAAATAATACATCAAGAGTTTTCTCATCACCAGCTGTTTTTGATAAATTGGTGATTTTTATATTTTCGAAATCTTTGACAAAAAATCGAATAAGGTTTCTTCTTAAACCAACACATTTGATTAAATAATTTTTTATAAAATGTTCCTACAGTGAATTTCCACTAGTTTTCTAGTATAGATTTGTACATCATTTGAAATAAATTCAGAGCTTCGCAGATCTATTTTCCAATTCGTGCTTTATTTATAAAATTAAGCCTTGTGGGAAGTTTGCACTTTAGCCGTTAAATTGAACATATTCTTAAAAAATATTGGAAAGTGAATATCGAGCAAAAATGATTGAATTAATTGTTGGAACAGTTTAAAAACTTTTTTCCAACTAAATTTTCATAGATGAAGGAAACTAAGGGCATTGCGGTTATGACCTTCCTAAAAAATGATATTTGATTTTCCTCAACGGTATAAGGCGACAGGGTAACAAATATTGATTTTGATTATTCAATCGATTTTCCCAGAATCTTTGACGAACGAAGAAGATACGCTAATGAGTAGGAAATTATTGATGTCGCTTAGAGACTATAATTGAAGGAATACGTTATGGCACTTGTTCAAATATAAGATAACTGAATTCAAAATGCTGAATGAGCATTTCGTATACGTACATATGTACGTACCATCAGTGCAATAACCTAATTCAACAAATGGCTCCCGGAAACAGCCAAATATGGCACCATAACTTATTTCTTATGACGTTGTAGTGATAACCTCGACTATCTTTATGGCACTGGAATCTATATAATAAATTCATGTATAAATGGAAAAGAAAATTGTCCAGAATTGCAACAAGTTCTGTTTCTAGTTTTGAATAATCTTAGAAATTTTACAACTCATTTAATTTCTTGATGACGTTAAATGCGCTCCATAAACATGAAAGCCATCATCTGATTATAAAAGCCTTAGACTTTAAGCCAGACGTTCTTATCATTTTACGAGACTCTCTGACGTCAATGGTATAATGGTAAAAAATCCTTTCCCAATTTTCCCCATATCTTTCTCTCACTCTTCCAATTGTGTACTTTGCAATTTCATCAAATTAGGGTACTTTCCGTAGAAGAAAATAAATTTGGTTAAATATTCACGGTTTACTGCAAAGTTTGACAAAATATAAATAAATTAGTTCAACATTTATTATCAATAAAAACGAGCGCCATTTACATACACAAAAACACGCAACTAAATATGGTTAGACCGTTGCGTGATATCTGCTTGATTTCACACATGTCAAAAATGTATGCCCTAGATGCGCGATCTCCTAGCCATTTAATTTAAACGATAATTTCCTTACAAATTGGCTTCCCGGAGAGATAATTTCATATGTGGAAGGAAACAAAAGAAGCGCCTTCTTACTGCTTGATAACACTTTTGGCGGACGATTTCATCTTTTGACGTCAGGAAATTTATTAATAATAAAAATAAAAAAATGAAGGGAAAAAAATTAAGATGCGCTTGTCATACTATCTCTCGTCTATTGAAAGCGGATTGTGTGACCGTGAAAAGCTAAACTTTCGTTCCGGTGCAGTACTCTTCTCAAAATCCGCCGCCATCGCAATGGTTGTTCCTGCAACAGCGAACATTTTATTGCGCAACAGAAAACCGACCGGTGGTCTGTCGACTTACCTTAGCGGGGCACGATATATGCGATGATGTTTTCCTTAGCTTCAAAGTTTTTTAATTTTGTTCTTACGGTTCTGCACGTACCTACTAGGTGGAAAACTTTTTTTGGGACATGGCTGCGCAAATATTTTTACGTGTTGCGCTATCTGGGCATCTTGGTAAACAGATACACCTCTTTGAATTGAGCAAATATTGTACGTGCTCTAGTTCGAGTACATGAGTCACAAACGGGCGCAATGCTAGATGATACGATCGCCATCACTGCCTGTGCACTGTGCTCATTTCGTCTCGGGCGGTTTGTCAGCTCATAAGAAACACTGATATCAATTAGACACTCCATTCCTACTTAGTTCTTTCTTGACTGCTCTATGACGTCAATGACGATTCATCCCAAACCGGAGACGGGTACCGGATGCTATTAATTATTTGTCAAATCCCGGAGTTCAACATTTGGGTCGGTGAACTAGGGGTGTTTTGCGAGTACATATTAGTACAGAAGAACTAAAATTCTCTACACTGGCGTGTGTTTTGGATTATAATTGAGTTGAAAATTTTGGGCATGGTATGTTCGATGCCTTTGTTCCTTATAATTTTTTTTGCACATGTTCTAACTCTTATTGGAATCGCACAACCGCCAAAAAATCGGAAGTTGTAATTACGTACTATGAGTAACACGTATGAGGTAAAGTACCATTTACATTTCAGTGATTTCTGTGAATTGTAGTGACTCATGTTTTTATACGGATGTCGGTCTGCATATAATTCGCATTAATTTGTGACTGACGTCACAACACTATAACTCCCAAAAATGAATCATAAAAATACTTTTAGTTTTATATAATTAAGTTTTGCGTAATATATTGATTTTTACACCCAAAAAAAAAACCATAAAATGTTGTTTTTTGACCACCTGGGTAATACTTCTTCCCAGACACAATGTTCATTCAATTAATCATAAAAACTTGATTCTTAGTGCGTACAATTTCAAGTTTTATGTTAAAAACGGTCTCAGTTAGAAGATCAACGGCCAGCATTACTGCGCATATTCGATGCCCAGATCAGGTTCCTTTCATACACATACATACCAAAATATGATTAAATTGTATGATGCTTAATTCCAATGCAATATTTAAATAACGAGCAGAGTCTATAATCGCACCGATATATACAGACCTGTTTTATTGGGGTCTACTATATGGGTGATACATATACAGTAGTCAGAAATTGGACATTTTTAGAGGATATTTCTGATTTTGAGCTTACATACATATGTATAGCGGTAAGTCAAATTGGTGATATGATCTTGTTGTCGTTATCCAAACCAGATAGTTTTACGTTACGAGCTGAGTGCTGATTTGTAGGTCATTATAAATATTCAGCTGTTCAATCACTTCAATCACAATTGCTAAAAGCTGTTGTTACTAATTGAAAAGCAGAAACCAGTATGTGCCAGCTTGTGGTCGGAGAATAAGAAAGATCCTTTGATTATTTTAATATCCTTTTTAGAAATAGAGTTTCTGATTTTGGTCACAAAATTTATTGATATAGTAGAATGGAAAAGAGTGTATATTTAGAATAGTGAAGATCACTTTTAAAATAATGAAGATCACTTTTAGCATATTGAAGAAACTTCTAAAATGGAAGAAATCATCAATAATCATTATGGTAAAGATCACTACGTTATAAAATGATAAATCAGTAGGAAGATGGAAGTATCTGTTAACAAAATGATTTAAAAATGTGTTCAAAAAAATACCCTTAAAAGGGATTGTTGATCTGATGACGCAGCTGAATCCTAAAAAAAATAAGTTTGGCTTGTATGAATTATAGGAAGATTTGCCTCATTCAGGAAGTTTTTTTTTTTTAACTCTCCAGAGCCTCGAAAGGAACTGAGAAACTCTATGAAATCGATTTCAGCTCTTTTAGGGTATTCTTGCAAAATATTTTTTGTTAAGCATCAAACAGCAAATGGTACTTTTCAGTCACAATAATGACCAAGCTGTCGGTTTAATGTGCAATGCTATAAAAAAAAGAGAAATTAAACACCTATTTATTTATTTATCTCAATTCCACAAAAAGTTTTCGCTGAATACATCATTTCTCTACTTCAAAACGAACTTCCCAAGTTCGATTTTTACCCATAATTAAATACGAGTACAATCCTTTGCAGGCTGCAAAAATAGTTATAACTAAAAAAAATATTAAAGATAAAAATCAAATCAAATAAGAATGCGAGAATAATAGAATTGGCCCTATAGGAAATACATATTTCAGTAACTACCGTTCAAGTTCCGCATTAAAATTGAAGTATGTCATGCACGTAAATCAGAGAATGGGTAATTCATACAATTGTTGTCACTCGAAGTAACATTTCAAACTGTTAAAGAAGGTCAGTTTTTCAAATGACGTCAATATAACAAAAGATCTGGCACTTAAAACCGCAAAGAAATACATAAATTCCAACAGTAGCAAGCATTCAGCAGTCGCATATTAATCTGCATTGCAGCTATACATAAATTTATTTCAAAGTAGGCAAAGCGCGAGTTATATTTGTCACGTTTTATGCCGGATTAGAATTGTTAAAAAATAATGCCATGACGTATTCTTGTGATGGTGATGAATTAAAAAAACCAATTCAAATAGAGAAAAGTTCGATTACTGATCTAGCAATCCAAATGATCGCCACTTTTAATTTTGACCACTTCATGTTAGGTGGTTACAAATGGGCGGATATTTATATACAAGACGACTTTGTTGTTCTCGATCTGCAATTGTAAATAAATAATCGGAAATAAAAATATATGTCTAGTACGGTAAACCATCTTAACTTGTATGCAAATGACGATCATACTTATAATTACTTTATTAGCTGCCACCATTCAGGTGGAATAGAACACACAAAAATAATGATATGTTCTATTTAATTAATAAAAAGACTATCCAATGTTCTTATCACGTACGAGATGTGTATGCAAATTTTTGAATTAAATCAATTGACGTCAGATATTGCCTTCTATACAATGAATTGCTAATTTATCGTTCTAAATGCATACTCCGAGGAATATTGACGTTGTGATATTAACAACTATGTATAGTTTTTTGCTGCGACATTTTATTAAATAAACATACGTCAATGGGGTGTGTACTGAATATTAAGTTAACTAGTGAAGATATAAGTTTTTGTATAATGCGCAAGATCAGTGCTTTTGCGATCAATTTTAAAAATTGTCCTTCACAAATTTCTTTAACCCGGCAACTCTCTGTAGGTAGGCGAGAAATTCGGTTTCAAAAGGAAGGGGAAAAGGACAATTCCTGGGATTTTTGAGCATATGACTCGTGATCTTGTCGTGAAGATCAGTTTTGCTCTCAGTGTTCTGATGACTGATTCGTGGCTGTCGTGTGGTTCTGGTTGAGATTTTTTTCGCTTAAAATTTTGGTATTACCAAAATAATGCCGTCTCACCATATTCATACGCGTGATTATTTGTTCTCGTAGTGTGGTCTGTTTGAAATTCATTGTGTTTCTAATTTCTGCTTGCATGCTGCATGAAATTATTATAAATAAATTAGGTACTCTTGTGAAATAACTGTTAATGGAACCATTTCATACTTGTTCATTAAAATTCAGTCATCTTGGTGTCGTTTCTTGCCTGGCTTGTTTTGGTTTCTGTTTTGTGTTCAAATGCGATTATTATTTCACTTTTTCTCTAATAATTACATAAACCTGACAGAAGGTTTCTTTCGACGTAACTTGAATATATGTATCTTTAACATTTGATTTTCTTCATTTACTGCTCAATAATATTGTAATATAATATGTAAAAAAAATTAATTTTTTGTTTTTATGTTTATTAGTATTAAACAAGTTTACTAAATTGGATGTTTTATTTTCTTCTTTCAGAAACTTGTTCTAGACAGCGAAAACCTTGCGGAATTTTTAACCAATCGAGATTTATTGCCACCAAATAAGATGTCTTTGCTGAAATTTTTAGCAATTGTAAGTATTTTATAAAGTTTTCTTTATTTTACTTATTTATTAGTTTATTATAAGGGCCTTACATTAAGTTTGTTTTAAAACATAATTTTAATTTAATGCATTTATCCGCAATAGCCAAATTCAGGGAAATAGAGGAATACATTCAAGTGTGGCGTGGCGTGAATTGGCTTCTGCACTCAGCCATACTTTGTAGTCGCATGTAAAACAAAGTCGACAATCGCTTCATATGGATGTAGGTTTAATTAGTACGTCTGGAATGAAAATAATTCTACCAGTATGCAACATATGCAAATTGTTTTTCCCTTCACAGGTATGTAAATTATAAGTAAAGCTAGTAGGTAATCCACTTTCGCGATTATATCAAATGCATATTTCATAGTTTCCGTTCATTAATTAATTAAGGAATCGAATTTTCATATAGAGACAACAAACAAAATGTAAAACATGTTTCTAAAGATGCTCGGACGTCACAAACTACTAATTTTACTTTCAAATAAATTAGACAAGTTGTGCGCAAATTGGGAAAAAAAATTGCATTTTCGCAGCAAGAAAGAAAAAAAAACACGTGAATTTCCGGTATAGCTTTTGTCGGTTAGTTACACGTTACTGGACACATGTTTCAATTTGTATCTGAATGCTAATAGCTTCAATATTTTCCTACTCAATCAGTACCGATTTTTTTCTATTTCATGAATATTAATGAAACTAATCATTTCATTTGCGTCACTCACTTGCATTTCTACCAAAATTCAAATGATGTTCCATTCAACTGTAGAAAAAAAAATTTAAATTGTACATCATGCTAAGTATGAAATCTTAAAAGTTGCAAAATCAGCAATGTGTTATTGCAATGTTTTGATTTATGTCAATCATTTTAATTTTTGCGTTTAATCTTAATCGGTTATGACTAGTTATGTGGAAATATGATGAAATATTACGTTATAACTTTTGAAACAGTTTACAACAACAGAACAATTTACATTTTCGCTGAATTCAGTTTAGTGGTCGTGTGCTGAATGTGACTATGTAACTAATGGCGCCATTAGATATTTTTTATGTCTGATAGATTGAAGATAGGACATTTTTATGTCTGGAGTAAATGTGGGTAAGCATTTATCATAAATTATTGTGATAACCCCTTGGCACAATCACCTCAATTAGCTAACAAGTGCAGTGCTAATAGAATGATAACTGTCGAAAAATGCTTGATTGCTCACTATTTGTTGATAAAAATTGTTTAAAGTAGCACGTGTAGCACTTTGTTGTATTAGATGGGGCTTAGGTCATTATTGTGGTGCATTCGAATTGAAAAGTTTTATTTCAACGTCTACGTAGGATTTTCTGCGATTATATGAAATCTTAGTACATTCGAATGGGTTAGACTCTGAATTTAATTATCTAGATGAAATATGCATTTAAAAATTCTATATCAGATTATTATAATTAATCTATCACGTCGAATAATTTTAAATGCGTAATGAAATTCCAAATTCACATAAAGCCATTCTGAGCATCTTCCAGTCAAGTTCTTAATGTCTCAAATAGTACTTACGTTCGGGTTACTAATTTGTGTGTGATTTGCTAAAAATTGTCCCTATCAACAGAAAGTCAAAATTCAATAAATTACAAATTGAAACAAATAATTACAAATCGGGAATGTAAAGAGTCTCTCAAAGTGGCTTTTAAAACGAGTTAATTCACTACTGTGCCGACACGCAATCTATTAACTCAATTTTTTTGTATGTAAATAAATCACTCTACTGGAGGCACGTTTTTCTATTGATAGAAGTAATTATTCTACTGCCATGCCACACATTCATCACGTGAACACACCAACAGATACATATGCCCCAATTATATCACATTTTTGTCACTTTAACCTATACAAGCAATAGTCGTAGTCATGACCTTTGTATTTTTTGTTCAAATAATAAAAAAATATATTTAAAAAAAAATCTCAAAATATTACTATCAAAGAATGACGCTAACTAGTGGCGCTACTTGATAAAAATCGTCTGAAGTGTAAAAATCCGGTATTGGCCAGTTTGAGTTTGCATAGTACATAAATTAGATATTTAAGCGTTTCTCACCTCAAAATTATCGCAGATAGACACTACACAAACACTTATTTGAATTTGAAAAGATTTGTTTGTAAAACGAACTTCTATTACCTTGAGAGGTTGACTAGACAAAGCATAAAGAGATTTTTTTGTTCGTTTTTATCAGTATGATAGAGAGCGCGTGCACGCGATGTTATTATATTCGTCGCTTGCAACGAAAAATGTCTGCGGTATAAATGTTTATAAAATTTCAATTACTTCCTGAATTAATGGTAAGGGGAAAGAGATTATCAACGATGACCTTTCCGGATTTTATTTGATTGATTTCAACTTGGTCACCGCCTCCTGCAAGTGGTATAGTCTTCGCGACATGAATTTTGATTATTCTTTCTTTCCTTCTACTTATATAAAAAAAAATAAGCAAAATACAATTAAGAATGTTTAATCATTTTTTGCATAAGCGCTGTTAACTTGCAAGCATGAGTTGAATTGAATATTCCGGAACAACGCATTGAAAACAATTCAGGGGAGCAGAAAAGAGGAAGGCATTCTACGAATATCTTCACAGCTATTGAGCTTGTAAAAGAAAAAAAAGATTTACTTTGATTGTTTACAGTATTTTGGAATGCTGTTTTGTTGTATATGCCATTTTGTTTGAAGCAAACAACATAAAGGTGCTCTTCTGCTTATCACTGTTTGTCAATTGTTTGGTGAAAATTTCCTAAATTGAAGTTTTATGGATCTTTTGTTTTCCTACAGCAATTGGCAGGATGTTTGTCAAAACGACGAAATTTATGAAAGTCATGAAGGTCGTTGGGTGAACACAAAAAATTGTTAAAAATTACTTTTCTCTGTTTCAGACGATAAAATCTAAAAATAACTGCTATTGCAGCCATATGGGTTCGTGAAACTTGTTGAAGATCTTGTTTCATATTTCTCACCCAAAAATGTTGTCGTACTGGCATTTTCACATACTGGTACCTGATAAACTTGATATTTAAAATTAGTTGGTTCATATTAAATAATAAAATAAAAACAAAATTATTGCATAGCTTCAGCAACTTAACCCAGTTAGCTCGGTCAATTTCAAGTTGTTCGTGAAAATTCTCTTTTATTCCAAGTTTCTTAAACCTAAAATCATTCGACGTGCGTATAAAGACAACAAAAAGCTAAAAGCAGATTGACGTCAAAGATAACAATACATTTACCTTTCGCTTACGAAATGATCGTTCAAATGTTTGACTACCGGTGCTGCGCTGACAAGGTCTTTCTTCCTTTTGATTAGCAAAAAGTGCTGTTGCTGTTGATATTCATTCAAAACGATGATCGTGCACGAAACGTAGAGGTGGAAAGCAATAAAAAACTTTTAATATACATAATACAAACTTCAAGCTATTTTAAAATTCGTGAATTTGATACTAATCTTCATTAGGAAAGGAAAAGGGGTAAACAAATTTCAGCAGTATTCGAGTAGAAACGATCGTGTCGCATGTTTGCGGCTCAGATATATCAAAAAAATAAATTCTCTCAAAAGGCGTAATTATTTACGCAAACTTCGTGCGTCACACACAATTTTATGATTGTGGGCTGATTTAAGTCATAAGCAATTTTTAACCAGTTATCACAGAATTCGGTTCTATCACGTTCTATGTTATTTTTATATTTTCGGCTGTCTACTACATATTTTAATTTAAAAAAAATCTAGACTAGGCGAACACCCAGAGTAATTAAAACTTAAAAATAGCCAATTTTGGTATATCATAAATATGTGACTGCCATATTATAGAAAACAACTGCCGGCGCCGTGATATTGCATGTGCGCTATATCAGAGACGCAAAGCTAAATTTTAAGTCCACGTGCCGAATGAGTTATGCTTGCAAATCGTTTAGCAACATGTACTCAATATTTTGTGCATTAACAACGAGTAGAGAATGAATATGAGTATAAACTAGTTACTAAACGAAAAACCTGGAACCTGATCGATCAATTTTGTAATTTCATGATGCCAACATTTTAATTATTACAAATGAGCGTTATTTTAATTGGTTTTCGTTTTAAGTTCATTACCACTCAGATACAGCGAATCAAGCTATACGTAATAAAAAAAAAGATCGATCTTGGCAAGACGGTAGAATTAGATCGATCAAATTAAACTTTTTTAGGTAGTGTCGTCATTTCAGATGACCAGCAATGGAATTGATTGACAGAACTACGTATTTGAAAGTTTACATTAATATAATAGACAAAAACGGAGATTGATAGAGAATGATTTACAAATTATAAGGGGTGTCCATATTTGACATTGAGATTGAATTTTTTAATAAACCATTCAAAACACTAAAAAAATTAAAGTATTATATATATTGCGAAGTACAATTGTTGCGGTTACTAGTGCAAAGTTATTTTTTGCAAGCGACCTTCTTCACTTTTTTCACATTTCACGATTTTTTGCCAACCTTTTCGATGATATTTTCACATAAATCCTGTTAAATTGCATCAAAAGCTTTGATGATATTTTCTTTTTGGTGTTTAATTATTTGAAATTTATTAAGCAGCGTACATTTTTTCCTTCAAACAACCCCATATCTAGG
The DNA here is from genome assembly GCA_947538895.1 of Neoitamus cyanurus. Classification (NCBI taxonomy): domain Eukaryota; kingdom Metazoa; phylum Arthropoda; class Insecta; order Diptera; family Asilidae; genus Neoitamus; species Neoitamus cyanurus. The sequence goes on along the minus strand of OX384544.1, from coordinate 14,581,829 downwards.
AAATAGTCTAATATATGTAGTTTTCAGTCGCACGATTTAAGCGGCCATTTAACGAGAAATAATTCGATCACCAAATATCATATCTCTCGCTGTATGATAAGTGGCACCGTCCTGTTGAAACCACATATTCTGTACCTTCCATTAAATCTTATAAAAATATAATTAGTTACTGATGGATTTGAACAGAATTAATACGAAAATCTCATCGAAATTATTAGAATGTTGTTTTTGAAGTGTGGCTCACAATAAGAACGTTTGGAGCCGCATCAAGTATTTGTTCACTACTCTGAATTGCAGTTTTATACTAAACCTAAATTGCAGCAACATTTGTAATGAATACCCAAAATGCATGTGTAGCCATCTACTGACGAAAAAAGTGCACGCACCTTTGAATGAGACCTTGTAGTAATATCGTTTCGAAGGATAACCTCACTAAATCCATGTTTCATTAAAATTAGATTTGCAATCGAGATTTTTCTCTACAAGTTTTGCCCGCGACATAAAATAATATGTTTATTATCTTCTTCTGCTAGATAAACATAAATATATAATAGAACAAATAACGGATTTATTTTTAACTTGTTTTCAATTGACGCATTTTAACTTGTTTAGTTTTATTATTTTTATTTTTTTTAAATGACGCACTTTGTCAGCTTTTTCAAATTATTCATATGCATCCAAAGTTGCTATCTCGTTAAAACTTGTTTATTTACCTGTTCAGATAATATTTATTTGATTGCAACATTTGCATATATCCCATATGCAAATCTTTCAAAAGTGACATTATAAGTCCAAGAAAACTATCACAATAAATCCATCTTTATTTTTTTTATTCATATACATATGTATAGCAAAACGTTGTCAAAATATTATTCATATATTCCCCTCTAATTTCTTGTTGCTAAAAGACCTAGTCTTTCTTTGCATACCATAAAGTCTATGTGACGGTGATGTACTTCTAAGAAATTTTTAAAAGTTTAATTTTCACATATTCCTTTTATGGGTTTAGTCGCAAAAATGACCAAAATTGAATCTGTGATGAATGATGCAAATTTAAACGTACCGTCAATTTCCTATAATTTCTGTAATTAGCACCAAAACCACTGTACAAACTTCTTCATTGCGAAGTCATTGGACATACTTGAATTTTTCACTTTGCTAAATAATAACTTGTTTTCATACCAGTTTTGACCATCCATCGAATTTGAATTTTAAATATGAAGGAATGTAACAAGCACGCGCTTCAACTGCTAGTACTCAGAGATATGACTGCATGTGTGCGCAAGCAGTAAGTGATACTACGAAGTGTTTAAATTTCACTTTTAAAAACGTTATGCTGTGACATTCTATTTCATTAGGATTCTAAAATAAATAAGCAAGTGGATGCTATTGCTAACTGAGAGTTGCGAAAGAAATAATTAATTTTGTACAATTATGCAACACAATTTGTCACTTCGTATATTAATTGTTATGCACCTATCTTTACGACTGCACAGTATTGGTTTTTCCCAATTGCGTTCGTGACTATTCTAATTTGTAAAAGCTGTGCAAATATAGCATCGACTACAGAGGAATTATAAATGATATTTTCAATTGAGTAGCAACAATTAATTTATTATTCATTTCATTCGGAGATAACAGTGATAAAATGGTGTATCATCAATCACATTAAAGCAATTCTATCTTCTTTCTTCATTTTTATTTTATAAAAAAAAACGTTAATTTTCGATGAATACTTGAAATCAACTTTAATATAACGTTAAACCAAGAGAGATTTGGCAAAGTTGAAGAAATTCAATTTTTGTTTTTTGTACGATTGACGCAAACGCTGTCTGCTTTACGTATTTAATGCCAGTAGTCAACCTAATTAATTGTTAAAATTTGCGTAGATATCTTGATGAAGGCTGATGAATTTGAGGTAAAAAAATAAGCTAAACGTAGGCATGACGTCTGTCTACGGTCAGAATTGTCGTACATGCCGAGTGAGAGTATTGCAGTTGTTTTTGAATAATTTTATTTTTGTATCAGCATTATAGCATGATGCTTTAAAAAACATATTATAAAAAACAAGAAACCCGACAACGGTAGAAACGAAAAGTATAAAAATAAGAAAGAATATTCTTTCTTTCTTTACTTAATTAAAATCCACACAAGTACGGTGATGTTCAGAGTATAGACGTGTCGCATGCCGCAATACTAGCGTATTTATCTAAGTAGGGAAAAGCGATATGCGACCACGGCTATAGTCGGCTTTTCAAAAATCAACCCTATACTTGGACGGCATTTATAATTATTTTTACATAGGAAAATTTTAATAAAAGAGAGTATCAGGCTGCTATACTCTTCAACTCATTCCATAATAGAGGCGAGAAATTGTGCGGTGCGGCTATTGGTACCTTTCTTCCACATAGTGATATGTATTTCCAGGATTGCAACTATAATTTGGAGAAAATCCATTTTAAGTTGCGTTACTGTTTTTTATGAGCATCTATAAGCAGGGGCAACGACAGAAGCAGAACTGGGAATACAACTGGCACAAAAATAAAGCTTTTTAAAAGCTCTAAAAGTTTCTGCTCATTTTCCGAAAGCTTTGTTGCCATTCTGTTTTTAATGTCTCATGACCTAATTCTGAATAGCAAAGTAAAATGCCAGTTTTACGGTGATCAGATTACAAGTATGGATAAAAAATACGTATTGCTGTTAAAACGATGTTATGTACCCAAACAATTTAATATCACACGATTTTCTATTTACGGTGAAACATACTATTAAATTCTAGAAAATAAATGCTCTATAATATATAGGTAGATAATCGTACTATAATAAGACCTTAAAAACTTGATTTCTACTCATCAAGCGGATAAGCATTCATACATTACGTAAACAACGAACTTGAGCATTGCCGCGCCGCGCCTTACTTTTAAATTAAAAATGCGGTTAAAACACTTTTCTTGTGCAAGAAAATATTTATAAATAGAACCCCGTCTGGAACTTGTTATACGCGTTGCTCATTCGAAAGCTCTACGATTTACAACTTGAGCGTAAGATTCGATTAACAGTTGCAAGTAAACACTTTTAAATATTTACAACGCAAAGTTTAAACCTTCATTCAGTTTAAGGCTTTTAATCACGTGCATGTGCATACCAGATTAAGAAAATGCATAATGTAAATAATTAATTCCTACATAACGAGTCAATGCAATGCAAATAAGTCAGTCGATACAAAACATATTTTTAAGCCCAAGATAGAACAACATGCTTGTAAATGTGTAATGTTTATTTCGACAGTGCTAGTCATGTTTATTTTTTAAAGAATTTATTTTTTGTTAATACTGCTTTTAGCTCGTCAAGTATAAGTCCAAGTTTTTATAGAGTTTTACCATTTTGTATAATTAATCTTTTATGAACCATAACATTTTTAATTTTTATAGAAAAATTCAGAACGAATTGCTGCTTTGAATGTAAATAAATGTATTTTTAGTTTTTTGCGTTTAAACGTGTGCTAATAAGGTTGAAAAGCCACATTTTTTGTTAATTAAAAATTCGCTGGAAATGGGTTGAGTATATTTAGAATAAAACCCAAAAATAGGAGTTTTATGATAACCTTACAGTCAGGCATTGACGTCAATTGTCGACTAATTTTCATGGAATTTGAACCTCTAAGTTTCTCGTTAAACTTGTTATTGAGTGTTTTTTTAAATATTTTTATGCAGGTTAACTACTTGTACACGATTTTTTTTTCATGAAAATAATGAGTCGGACTTGTGATTCATGCGCAAGGTGACCGATTTTTTTGTAGAGGCCCTTATAATGTTGAATAAAATTTAGATGAGAAAACTATGTCATATTTTACTAAACTGTTTTATTTTAATTTTTTCAGAATGCGTTAGAGTTAAGTGCTCCAGCCGCTCCTGTACTTCTGCAACAAGGCAGTAACAAAACAAATAATTGGGTACAACTTTCTGGACATCCTCTAAGGTAGGTCTACACTTTTGTTACTAATAGTCGGAAAAATGAAAAAAATAAAAATTACTTCTTCTTTCTCACTTTTCCAAAAAGCCAATGGTAATATGTGGGGTGTACGACTTTTTCTACAGTTTAATTTAAATGAGAGGTACCAACGGCTTTGTGGTTTAGCATGCTTTCTAAATATTTTAACTCTTCTTAACATTCTCCTTATCAGTAAAAGGCACGAAAATTGTTTTATGGGGTTTACCCATGACTATTGAGATAATAAAAGTAAATTTATCGGCTCCCTGAATTTTATTATCTGATTATTGGAAATTTGAAATTCACTCACTTTCCCAACTGCTCCAACTTTGCAAGAAATCGTTGTGAAGTACCTAATATTTGAGTTATTTTAAACCGGCCCGGCCCGGCCCCTGAAAATTGATTGATTTATTTTATTTAATTCCCAAAAGTGTGATAAAACACACAAACATATTTTTCTCAGATAAGCGAACAATGAATATCAGTGTGGTCTGTTCGGGGGGCATAGCAACCTAGTCATGGCTTAAAAAAGAATTGTAAAGATAACGACATTTTTTAGCTTAGACCATATTCTCCCATGACGTAAATGATCATATTAAGTTACAAATATAATTCCCAGTTGTCTAATTAAAAATCTTTTTTTCTTACTTCCAGCATTGTCCCAGCAGCAGCGGGTGTGGTTCGAAAGAGAGTGACAGGGCCAACTGACTCAGAAGTGCAGGCGTATCAAATGATCAAGGCTGATTCGAATGCATCGAAATTAGTTCCGAAATTTCTCGGCATGAAAGATATTAATGGTGAATGCTACATCGAACTACAGGATCTTTTGCATGGCTTCAAGGATCCCAATGTGATGGATATAAAAATGGGTTGCCGCACATTCTTGCAGTCGGAAGTCACAAATCAGACACTAAGATCGGACCTTTACAAGAAAATGGTGGCAGTTGATAGTACAGCACCGACTCCTGAGGAACACGAACAAAAAGCAATCACAAAGCTTCGCTACATGCTTTTTAGGGAAAAATTGTCATCTTCACAATCAAAGGGATTCCGGATAGAAGCACTACGTCTCCGTGGGGGTAATCCTGTAACGGATCTCAAAACAGTGAAAACCGACATCGAAATACAAGCAACGATCTCACATTTTCTGAACAAACGCAGATCGGTCACTAAGGAGCTGATCAAGCGATTGAAAACAATGAGAAGTCTCATGGAGAAATCGGATTTCTTTCGCACACACGAAATAATTGGATCAAGCATATTCATAGTTTATGACGATGAGAAGGTCGGAGTTTGGCTGATCGATTTTGCCAAGTCTCGGGAACTTCCAGAAGGGGTTTCGGTTGATCACCGAAAAGAATGGGTGCCCGGTAATTTTGAGGAAGGCCTATTGCACGGAATGGACGAACTTATTACAGTCTTTGAAAATATCTACGAAAATCTGTCCAAATCGGAGAAAATCTTCAACTGGCGATAAACGCTAAATTATCAGCATTTATTTCAATTAGAAACAACTTATGTTTATGAGACTGATCAGCTGTAAATAGCTTAAGATATTCCAATTCCGCTGTGCTTTTATGTTTTCTTTTGCACATAACATAGCAAAGTTTACTTAGTCACAAAATAGTACGACCGGTCACCAAAATAAATGCATCCTCAAACGCCCACAATGCAACGCAATTGCTCTAGTTTAAGTATCAATCGCCAATTATTTATTTGCTCATAACTATTTGCATATATTCCACATAATCCATAATGCGACCCATTCTTAATTATATTCCTTTTTCGAGAGCATTATGATGCTTTAGTTATTTTCCATATTGGAAATGTGTTGTAAATTCGTTGTGATTCAAGGCAATGTCCTTGGCAATTTTATAAAATACTAATATTTTGTTCTCATAAATTAATTTGAACTGCTCAATGTACGAAAAAATATTAAAAAATATATGGATTGATTTTAATTACGCCCGCCCCCCCCCCCCCCCCCCCCCCACAACAATTTGGAAATGGAAAAATTAATCTACAGTTCGCATCTTTTATTGTTAATTTGTTTATTTTTTAGGTCAGCTACTACATAGTAACAATTCAGTTCAATATGTAAATCGATTTGGATTATCTTAACAAATTAATTATACCAAAAACTATACACACATATAATGTGATTTTGTTTTGCTGGTGAATACTTAAAATCATCTCAATTGGTACTACAGTTGAAAACTAACAATTAACCTGAGAAATTGAAAAAATTGCACTGATCTGTAAATGTCGTATTTTTTCAGTAGTTTTGGGCTTTTGTAAAAAATGCATGCGCTTCATTCAAAGGGGACCAAACAGGACTGCCATATTCTAGTATGGGTCAGGTACGTACCTAAGTATATAATAGTTTTTTTTTTGTATTTTCTATTAAATTTTTGTTAAAGTTTATTAAACATATTTCTGATATCTTTTCACCGGCAATATATGCGGGAAAATAACTTCAAGAACGGTGACAAATTTTAAGTCTATTGGAACATAGTAGTTGAGAAAAACAGCGGTGATATACAGACATGCAGACACCGAGGTCTCACCATAAGGGTTCGGCGCGGCGGGCAGTGCTTCGGAATACTACATAGAATAGAATACAAAAAATTTCGATTATTTTAATAAACTAGACCTTAGTAAAAATAACGTATGCTAATATTTTGGACATTCCAATGACTTAAACTTTTACAGCCCTTTTAGAAAAATAGATGTCTCGCTGCCCGGTCCGATAATCACACTATGCAAATATTTCTCAATTCTTTTTTGTATATTGGCGTATATAAAAAAAAACTATCCAGACGATTGGTTAGACACTTACCACTATTGTATTTATAGGTGAGAATTTTTAATTTCCAGTGTTTAAAAAACTAATGACAAAAATAGTGAATTTGGAAAAAAAAATGAAATGTTCGCCTTTTTGAAAATACTGTGCAATCCCCAAATATTCAAACGAGATTTAGAAAAAAAAAAGAAAACTTTGTTCTTGATTTTGATTGCGGCACTGTATTAGAAAAGTGAAACTAACCTACAGGCCATACATAGGTTATTCAAAAAGAAAAAGGTTTTAGATGGATATAGAAAGTTTACTTTTTTTAGTGAAACATTATGGAATCACAGCAGAGTTTACTAAATTCTTACTTTACTAATTTTGCGCACTTCTCAATAGCCTTTTACAGCCTTCGTTTTAATAGTGTTGCCAACATCTTGTACTAAAACTATTTTGTAATACTGTATTTTCGAGAAGGGACTTAATTAAATGCACAATAGTTGATAGCTGTAAAGAGTCATACCCTTGTTACCAACCAAGAACATCAGCAGGTGCAAAATATCGAGAAGATCGGTCAACATCCATTATTTATCCCAAGGTTAAGGAGTTATACCATACGAGTTCTGTTTAGGTTCGATTTTTTCTTCTGGCAAATATAGTTGATTGTTTCAACCGCTTTAGAATATTTCCAGATGTTCCCATCCATACAAAAAAAAGCAGTGCTCATCACTAAAAGTAGTCAAGCAAAAACTTCAGGCAGACAAAACCAGAATGTGCAGTGCATCCATCCAAACAAAACATTTGAATGTAACAGGGCCGCGATGATATATCGCCGTCCCGTCTTCGGGCTTGTTGCGATTCTATTTTTGGATCTATAGGAGGAGCACACCCCGAGTTCGCTCCAAGTGGCGGAATGTGATAGGGGGGCTCATTGACGTCAATGAAGTGGACACAGGTCGGAGAACTGGTCATGTTCATTTTCTTCGGCGTAGCATGTTTTTGGACTTTTATTTACTTTTTTATTATTTTCTTTTCTACTTTACATTTGTTTGAGACGATGCAGCTAACTGTTTCCATCGATAGAAGTGCAGGTATGTAGTTCTTATAAAAAAAATGTTGTGGTGAGTGTGCTTTTTGAATGCACATACCTTCATAAAATAAAATGCACGAGCTCCTAGCTGGTTTCAAATTTTGCAAAGCTGTTAAACAACTTATGCCCTCTCTGCGCAACGTAGACAATACTTTTTGATTTCACAAGAATACGAACAGGTGTATAATCGCAAGATAAATAAGTCAACGAACGGTGAAAGGAAATTATGCAATGTGGACAAGTAAATAGACTTGTCAGGAGGTAATTTGAAGCATTTTTATTTATATTTATATTTTTTATAATTTGACGGTTTTTCTCCTTATAATTATTATTTCTTTTAATAATGGAAGATACGGTAAAAATTGAATATTTTTAAGAATTATACACAATCAGCAACACTGCGCATGCAACTCAAAAAATTTCCTTCCTTTGTTCCAGGTTTAACGGCTTCTTCATTCAATTTTGCGTGAATGGCGTTTTATACGCCATGCTGCAGTAAAATCGCCTAATTGCTTTTCAACCATAAAGCAATTTCATCAGTGAGTTTTAGGTAAACAATTTGTGAAACTACATAGTAGCACCAAGATTAATGAATGCATGCGCTATCTGTTTAGTTGGATATCATTTTATGAGCGAACAGCATCGCATATCGACCTCATATTTCCGGTTATATTAAAGTTGGACAGTTCAATTTGGATTTATTTAATTATTTGTATAGCTTAGTATAAATCCTTGTTCTAGTCGTTAAATAAAAGTTATGAGACGGAACACGTTAAATTAAATACAAAAAGGCAATTTTCGTTGTTTTCAATCTTCGATCTTAGATCAAATTTGGATACACCACATCTCCGCAACAAATTAGCATAGGGAGTTAATTTAATTTTATTTTCTTAGTCATTTTATGGCAAACAAGAATCGTACCGGCTTTGACGAAAATCATGATAGCGTCGCAGATAGAGGGCAAAATGTTATGTCAAAAATGTCACATTTGTAGCTTTCGCTCAGAATCCAAGGTCATATAAAATCTTTAAAAAAAATAAAAACCGACTTCAAAATATCAACTAAAGCAATAAAAGGTTGAAAATAATTGTTTTTGGAGTCGGTGGCAAGCTGTACGATACACATACTTCACTATACTTTTAATTTTTTAGTGCACGTCACTATAATATTTTATTTTCATTGGAACTACATCTATGTGCCAAGTTATATTTAAATCGGTTAACGGGAAGTGGGTTAAATTCAATAAACGGGATTCATCCCTTAATTTTCCACGCTTAGAGGTATCGGTAAAAAAAAGAATCATTAAAATCGGTTCACAATCGGCGAAGACATCGTGTAACATATACACAAAAAAAAAACATGCAATCGAATTGCTCCTTATTTTGAAATCGGTTAAAATGGAATGATTCAACTTTAGGTCGCAATTAGCCCATTTATTTAGTTATTTGCATGGTATAAATAAATGCATTTTTAACAGCGTTTAGGGACTTGCCTGCCTATGCCTGAATCCGTTAGAACCAAAACACCTGTTAAGTGAGTGTTGCTTTTGTATACCAGTCCATAGTAAGAAAATTAAGAAAAATAGATATTTTTGAAATCTCTGTACCTGCAGTGATAGAGATAGATAAACAATGGTGGCATTTTTGGAAAGCACATTTAGATAGTACTGTAGTTGTTGGGCGTTAGTTTGATGTCGCTGCGTGGGCAGATAAAAAGATAAAAATAAAACAATAATGTGCATACCGAATTTATGAATCACCCCGTAACTCTAAAAACGTTGAGGTGGCCCCCCATGTAAATCACCCTAAGACCCCCATGTGAATTACGAATCGTCTTAGATTCAACAACTCAAATTTAAATCAGTTTTCCATTAAAATTCCCAAGTGATTTTTACATTGAAAAGATGCAATCTTTGTACATAACGAATTAATAATTTTAATTTTATTTTTTACTTTTAGTACATTTGACCTAAATAAAAGCTTGTTTTGAAAATACTATTTTTAAAGTTATTTTTTATAATCTACTTTGGTGTAAAATTGGTACGTACATATAGAATGCGGCAAATCTCATTTAAATTTAGAATAACAAGTGTTTCCGAAAAATATAAATCTGCTTTAGGAGAGCTGATAAGGTAGAGGTCGGTTCATAGAACGCAGACAAAACATTCTAGTGAATGCAACCCCATTGCCTGAGTTTGCAATTGATACCGGTCTAGTTGGGACTTTTTAAATTAGTCGAAATGCCCCTCACATGAGTAGAGAAGAAGATCAAAGATCAAAACGCGAAGTGAGGCACACACGCGAATCACCAGCCACTGCGCCAGCAACTAAATGCTAATTTAGCGCCATCAAATAGGCGCCGGTTTTGAACGTGTCCGTTAATACAATTGTGATGGGCAAGCTCGTTCTGAGCAATCAAAGTGGAAGCGCCGAACCAGATTTACGAGCCGACATGAGACACGATTATTTATTATTATTTATTTTTTGTGTGCGGATAATGTTCCATTTTATAACACGATATGGCAGATAATGCGAAAACTTTCTAGTTAATTATGGGTTTGATTAAGTGGGCAATTTTTAAGGCTTTTAATGGCTTTTGATAACAGTAGTGATAGGTATAGCGATATAATTCGGGTAGCTACAATTATGCAATTGCTGCAACAGTTATCTAGAAGTAGAATATCTCGTGGCATTTTTATACATTAACTTGATTAGCTTGTGCGACCCTATGTCAATACCCTCAATGTGTTTATTGAGTTAAACATTTTTACATCAACTCTTTGTCATTAGAGTCAGATTGACCCCAAAGGCGGGTTAATTAGTCAATTTGTTCTCTTGGATAGCCTTTTGCAGCAGAGTGGAAGAAATCCACGAAACTAGCCGGTTACGGAAGATACTTGCAACATCTCTCAGCACTCAAGCTTTCTATAAAAAAATAAAGTGGGAAATGAATGCTTACGTGCTCGAAAACCTTGGAGCTACTAACAGACACCAACTTACCTTGCTGCTGCTTGCTAGTCTACAGTTATGAACAACATCAATGAACCTGCCCGGAATGTCCTTAGTAGAAGCAGCTTGCTTTGGGCTTCAAGCCTTTTAAATCTCCGCTATTGGATGGTATCATACATGGAGAACTTCAAAGGGCCTCAGACCGGATCATTCCGCAGCTGATGACCATCTTCGAAGTTTGCATTCAGTGGATTTATATTCCCAAGGGCCTGGAATTAGGTGAAGGTAGTTCATCACCAAAGGAGGAAAAACCTCACATAGCAAGCCTAAGGACTTCAGACCAATTAATCTATCTTCCTTCCTTTTCAAAACTATGGAAAGGCTATTTGACGTCTGCATTGGGGAGACTGTGGACCTGTCGAAATTATCACTCTCTCTCAACATGCTTACTATACACCAGGAGCAAGTCTATTAACACAGTCCTTCATGCCTTGGTAGATCACATAGAGAGAACATTGCTGTACAAGTACACATTAGCAGTCTTCCTTGACATCAAAGGCGCTTTCAATAATTGTAAACCGGGGGCGATCATGGCAGCGATGACAGGCTTGGGTGTGAATGGGTCTCTCATTGGATTAGTGGACCTCATGCTTAAAGGCAGGGCTATCAACTCAAGTCTAGGGGAAACTTCCATCAGAGGATACGCGAACAGGAGCACTACCCAGGGAGGAGTCCTGTCGCTGCTTCAGTCCCTTCATACCCTAAATGACCTGCTACTTGACCTGGACCTCCCGGGTTACAACGTGGTTGCCTGCAAATAAAAAGAAACATCGAGCGCAACGAGAATATATACATATGTATGTAGATTTATACAAAGTGAATTATTCAATGTACCTCGTATGTAGCTGAGAACGATGCGTTCATCCATTTAACGAAGTAAGCTCAAACCATCAAATTCATATTTTTATAAACTTCACATTCGACTTTCAAAATCCGTTGAACACTAATAATGAAATATTTTATACATACTCATACGAATATTTATTTCTTACGGCTGATATGAGTGTGCCATTAACTTGAGGATCCTTCTGACGTCAAAACCGATAAAGTATGTCACATTTCCTGTACCTCATGTTAGTGTCGGTAATTAGGACAAGTTTACAATATTCCATTTAAATTGAGCGATTTTCGCTTCTGTTTTTCAATTGAAGTAATCAATTAATTACCACGAAGCGCTGTCATGCACTCATCTCGTGAACGCGTGCCTATCCATTTGTTCCCTGAATGCTGGATTATAAATAAATTTCGTTTGACGTATTGTTTTGGTGTATTGCATTATTGCCTAGATGATTCTTCATAGCTTTTCTTATTGCTTTCGGTATGAAGTAATTTGTGTTGGTCTTTTTGTTTACAGGTAAAAATATTTATTGTGAAAACACTGCAAGTCATAAAAAAAATATTCTTATATAATACATTTATTTGAACATTTATACAAACTACGAAAACAGAACTCGAAATATTTCTCATAAAAAAGTTAGTTAATATGATTTATATTAGCGCTCAGATCAGCAAGTTTTGTTGAATGACAGTAAAGATCTGAAGCAAGTGGATTAATCGTAAACTTGATAAGATCAAGGAATTTATAAATATTTAATTCAAAGTTGAAAGCAGTTTGACAAGTTCAAATTGGTCTTAAAAATGTTTTTTTCTAACATTGGGTAAATAAACTTCAGCATCACTCAAAATGCTTTGAGCCATTTTCCATTTCGCATTCCAGTTACGTCTTTTGTTAACTTACAATTTCATGATGTTCATTCTAACAAAGTTATAAGAATGTTATTGCCAAAATTTATAATGACGTACAACGGCAGCCATCACGGTAATAAACAGACGTAGAACTTAGTGAACGGTAAACAGATCCAACTGGCGAATTTACGTAGGTGTTATGTATGACGCCAGTGATTTGGAATGTATTTTATTTGAGGGCAATAGAAATTTAGTACTTACTCGGCAATACTAATATAAGTAGTATCTAGAAAGTACTCTAAAATTGTCAAGTAATACTTATAAAGCAATATCTAGTATTCTCAAAAATTATCAAGTATTAGCTACGTAGTGCGAACCTATTTTCTCGCAACGTATTAATGTATAGCGTGAACATCGAAATTGTCGTATATTTTTTTAGTATTTATTGCAGAAGGAGGGGAATGAATGCAACTTACATCATTCGAAAGGTGTTGTGCCATAGATGATCACAAAAAAAATGATGTGTGTATGTTGCCGTTAAGGCAGGTAAAATAAAGTGAACATACTCACATGATTTCCCCATACAAAACGCTGTAACTAATTAAATGAAAGCATTTTGATCACGTACATGGCTCTATGAGTGTACTATGGGTGGGCTTAATGGAAGCGCATTTGGGAGTAATTAACAATGGTGTAAATATATGAAAATTTAATTAATAAAAGCTTTTTAGTAAAAATGGAATAAAGTGTAAAAGTGAACCTACCACCGTTGAATTTTTTGCGAAAAGAGGAGTGGGACAAAAATATTATGAAAACAATTTTTAATAATAGGAAGCATGTTTAGAATTGCGTGTGCAAAATTTAGGATGAAAATGTTAATAAGTGTAGAACCTGCTGTGGGTGGGTGGCATTGACAACTTTGTGAGAGGGAAGAAAATTTGTGCCTGGGGAATGAAAATTAATAAAAAAATTAACAATAGGGGAAAGTGATGTATGGAGGAATTGTGTATTTCATTTTTGTTTGATTTAATGAGACCACCCCCAACTCTCTGGAACATAGAGGAGAGGGGTTGCAGTAGGGACAAGGTGTAAAATGGAGAAAAAGAATTTAATAATAGTGTAGAGAAATAGCCCAAAAGATAAGAACAACGAAAATGGAAAAACTATACTATTACTTAGTTTGCAGTTTAATGTAAGTTATTTTTTGTATATTTTTGTTTATTTGTAGCTTGTATTAAGCGAATGAATATATAAACTAATAGTACTATATAGTTTATAGCTTAATACGCTCACTAACGCCATCTATAAACAAACAGCGGGTTTAAGCTTATACAAGCGACAGATGGAAGCCCCATCAATTAGGATAGCTACTGCGGGCTAATCACCTAGCATAGCGAATATGAACGATTAAACAAACTGAAGCAAAGCCTCTTGACATGGAAGCCCTACGCAATCTGCAATGAGTAAAACTCATCAAAGGAAATATATTGCCTTTTTCCTGTACGAACTCAGAGTTGGTCACTATGGACTTACAAGGGCTAACCGAACAAATACAAACTAAAGAATTGCCAACATTCAGTTTGGTTACATTTTAGGGCTTGAAAACTTGTGATGGCGCCACGCAATGGTTCAATTTTATTTTATTAAGTAATTCTGCAGATATTGGCGAGATTGTGTTTAAAATTCATGTTTGTAGGGTATAAAAACAAACAATAACCCATACATGTGTAAATTAATAAATAAATAAAATAACAAACGTAGGCGTTCCGGATCCCGAGCGTATGATGCCAAACACAAACCTCCTTTTTGGTTGCTTCTCTCCTGTAAATAGAAAAAAACGCAACTTATGAGTATAATGACGCCCTAAGCGTGCCTTTTCGGGATACAAAATACTTCCGGATGTAACTATTAGCAAACTTGCAAATTACAAAATTAGGCGCCTCCGCGTCTCGAGCGTATCGCTGGCAGAAACACCAAATCCAGCGATCCTCTTGCCTTCGCCACTAAGAAAGCAACCAGTTTAGGACATTCAACCCCTAGCCAGGCATACCGTCATTCTTGACGCTCTGACTAAAGGAGCAACCAGTCCAATACTTTCAACCCTTATGGGGCACACGTAATGTTCGGCCCGATTAGGGGAGCATCCAGTGTCTAAGACACTCAACCCCTAACGGGAAACGCTCGCCCGGAATACTTATATGTACTAAAAACAAAACCGAAAAAGTACGGACGAACATGCCAAAATACTCAGTGATCACTCACCTCCTACAATTGAATTTCACTCCCAATTTCCTCTTTATTTTTGGACACAGAATTTAACAGAGAACCTACCTTCACTTTGGACAGACACTTTGAAAGTGACGGTATGGGCAAACTATGGCCAAAGCTTCTTCCCCAGCGAACAGTACAAATGTACCCGTGCAAAGGAGCATAGGCAGGTAAACAGTGCCCCTCAATAATGTGTGATCATGAGGCGCATCATGCTAAATCCTTGTCCGCAAATGCATTTTGGGTTCCGAGCTATTTTTAGATTTACCTGCCAGGGCAGTGTGCTCAGAACACCAAACCAAAGGGCGCCAAGGCGCGAGTTATGGCACCAACAACACATGGGATATAAAGCCCTAAGTCCCCATATTAGCATACCAAAAACACTAAAGTTCAATTCATATTTTACTTAAATTCATATTTTGCTTAAATTCATTTAGATTCATACTTTGCTTAGATTCATATCTTACTTAAATTCACATTTTGCTGACCACACAATTAAGCTGTTCACAAGTACATTGTTCATTCACCCTAGACTAGATCTAATTACATGTCACGTTTCCTAACGTACATCGCGTCGCCTACTTACCCGTTCACCTGTCTAGACCTAGCGTAAGCAGAATTGCATTATAAGTAATACCTAAAGAACTTTGTAAGCTCGCAGTCTACTAGATACCAGTATCCATATACCTCGCTCTCGGAAAATTGTAAATCGTCGTTTGATAATTTCAATAAAACATCGTTTGAAATCCTAAATCTTGTTTTTTTTTATTGAATGAACCCTTCAGGTTCATAACTGGCGCAGTCGGAACGGATTTTTTTTTGGTGTTATCTTGGTTGAATTAGTCGAAAGCATATCGATCATTCGGAAGAACACCGGAGCAACTTATGTTAGCACTGAAATTGTGAAGAAGCCAAAGTTGAAGCTGAATATTGTAGTAAAGTGTCGTGCCGTGCAAGCACCAACGAGAGAATATCGTGGGAAGTGACCTCAAACTACAGAAGAAACGAGACATCGTGGGAACCAGCATCAACATTGACATCTTCACCGGACCATCAAACGCAGCGGACGATCAACGAGAAAGACGAAGGCTCATCGTTACAGAGAATGTGGAGGCAACTAGTAACTGTCAGTAGCGTGTAAGTCACAAAAATTGAATATATTTCCTTTTCTTTTCCTCAAACTAATGTCCTCTAGTAAAAAAAAATTTTCCACGTCCATACCCATTAATATCCCGTATTAAGAATAGAATTAATCTCCCGCAAATTTCCGAAAATTTAGAATTAACGAACGATCCTAGCTTAATTAAGATTAGTGAAAGTGATAATAGTGATTCGAATAAATTTTTAAGTGCAATTAAATTGTTTGGTAACAAAAGTGTTCTAAGTTTAAATCAATCATCTGAAAGTCTAGAAAGTATAAATACTGAACCGTGTGCAAGTACGAGCTCAAACCCTTGTTTTAAGAATAATATAAGTTATAGTTCCGATTCTCTCATTAATATGCAACAAAGTGAAGCATCAGATTCAGCAGCAAATGCCGCTCAACCCGTTACCTTAACTAGTTTAGATATAGCTAATTCATTAAGAGTACCAGACGCGATCAAAGACCTCCCTAAATTTGACGGTAACCCTAGATTACTTTTCGACTTTATCGACAATGTAGAGGAGATTCTTTCTTTGATTTCCATAACCAGTGGAACTCCTTATGGCCAACTCCTAATGAGAGCCATACGGAACAAAATTGTAGGATCAGCCAACGAAGTGTTAAATATGTATGGGACCGCTTTAGTTTGGGACGACATAAAAAATAATTTAATTTTACACTATTCCGACAAACGTAACGAAGCTTCATTAATTAGAGACTTACACCGTCTTAGGCAAAGTAACAGTTCAGTCGCACAATTCTATAGTGAGGTGATTGAAATTTTAGCAAGTATCAACAATCATATCAACATACACGAAAGAAATCAACAAGTTATAGAATCGAAAAGGACACTTTATGCGGAAATGTGCCTCAATACGTTTTTAACGGAATTACGAGAACCCCTAGGCTCCACAATTAGGGCAATGAAACCCTCCACGCTAGCAGAGGCCTTTGCCTTCTGCATAAAAGAACAAAATATATTCTATAATAAATCAGACTCTAGTAGGAAATTTACGATACCAAATCAAAACAATATTAGCGGTAATGGGACCAAAGCTAAACCTTCTCAATTCTCTTCCCCATGGAACCGAAACTTTAACCCTCAAAGACCCAACACAAATACAAATCCCAACCCATCTAGATTCTTACAACAGGGACAGTTTCCGTCCTTTCCACAACAAGGACAACTCCCATTCTACACTCAACCAAGGCAATCTCAATTCCCCTTCCAACAAAAACAATTTCAGTCCCAGCAACAGCTGAGACCTCCACAATTTTACCCTAAACAACCATTCGGTCAACCAAGGCCAAATTCTACCACTTTTCCTAGGCCAGAACCAATGGATACATCTTCTGGTAACCTAAAACCTAATAGTACCCAATATAGACCTGGCTTTAACAATCCCAATAATCCTAATAGACCGACTGGAATGTTTACCTTTAATACTTACGACCAGTTGGAAAATTTGCCCGAAAATTACTACCCCGAGCCTGTTGAAATAAATTATATGAATTATGAAAATTATTCCTATCCTGATTATATGAATTTTGAAAATCATCCTTATCTTGAACATACCACAGATCAGAACGTAAACCTCCCTGACAACTCCTCAAATACTAATGAAAATTCCTCGAGAAATAATGAAATAGACGATACAAATTTTCAACAACCAGCCTCGACATCCCAACCGGATACCTAGACATAAATACCCACGGAACGGTACTTCCTTATATAAACATATCCTCACCTTTCGGACGACCCCTTAAATTTTTAATAGATACTGGCGCATCATCGTCATTCATCAATCCGGAATTTGTCACACCGGATAAAATCAAGAAAATTTCCCCAGTAACTATAACTACAGTTCTGAACGAACACGAACTGGATAAGGAAGTTACTTTTCGAAACTTTAAAGAATTCAATCAACCCGGTAACCTTAAATTCCTAGTTTTTCGTTTTCACGGCTATTTCGACGGACTACTCGGACTCGATTCACTATCAGTGCTTGGAGCAAAGGTAGACCTGGCGAATAAAAATCTTGTCACAAATAATGCAATATTACCCTTAAACTTTAAACCCAACCTAATGTCAAAAAAATACAATATTCCCCCAAATTCAAAATCAATTGCCCAAGTACCTGTCGACATGCAAAACGGCGACATTTTTATTAAAACAACCAAAATTGAACCTTACTTAATCATACCCGAAGGAATTTATCACGCCAACAATTGGTATAGTTACGTTGAAGTGATAAACAATTCGAATTACGAAAAAACTCTTGTTATTGAACAACCTTTAAAGGTAACGCAATATTCCACCAAAACATTCTCCGAAATAAATCATTTTAACGTTGAAACCCCAAATTATAAAGAAATCCCTTCAAATTGTATACTCGAACTACTTCGCACAAATCATCTGAACCCCGAAGAGAAAAAAGCCCTCTTTAAACTCTGCAAAGAATACAGCGATGTTTTCTTTAAAGAAGGACAGAATCTCTCATTCACCAACCAAGTCAAGCACAGAATAAGAACAACCGACGACATACCTATTTACACTAAATCGTATAGGTATCCGTTTATCCACAAAGGCGAAGTAAAAAGACAAATAGATGACATGCTCAAACAGGGAATCATTAGACCTAGTTATTCACCCTGGAGCTCTCCTATTTGGATAGTGCCTAAAAAGAAAGATGCCAGTGGTCGACAGAAATGGCGTCTTGTGATTGACTACCGCAAGTTGAACGACAAGACAATTAGCGATCGCTATCCCCTACCTAACATAACAGAGATCCTAGATAAATTAGGCAAGAGTTTGTATTTCACATCCCTAGATCTTGCCAGTGGTTTCCACCAAATAGAAATGGATCCACGAGATATTAAGAAAACAGCCTTCACCGTAGAAAACGGACATTACGAGTACATCAGAATGCCTTTTGGGTTGAAAAATGCCCCCTCCACGTTTCAACGTGTCATGGACAATGTCCTTAAAGATCTCCAAGGCAGAAACTGTCTAGTGTACCTAGATGATATCATCATCTATTCCACCTCATTGCAGGAACACCTAGAAAGTTTAAGGAAAGTACTCCAGAGACTCCGAGAAGCAAATTTCAAGGTACAGATGGACAAATCCGAATTTCTCCGCAAGGAAATTGCATTCCTTGGCCACATTGTCACCCCAGATGGCGTCAAACCTAATCCCGACAAGATCACGGCGATTAAGGATTTCCCTGTCCCCCGTACCCAAAAAGAAATAAAAAGTTTCTTAGGATTGGTAGGCTACTATCGGAAATTTGTTAAAGATTTTGCCAAACTGACAAAACCTTTAACAGCCTGTTTAAAGAAAGGCACGAAGGTAGAGCTAAGTGCTCAATACATAAGAGCGTTCAACGATTGTAAAGATCTCTTGATGAATGACCCGATATTACAATATCCGGATTTCTCGAAGCCATTCATTCTCACCACGGACGCTAGCAACTATGCGCTAGGCGCCGTCCTCTCTCAAGGAACGATTGGTAGTGACAAACCAATTAGTTTCGCCAGTAGAACGCTCACTAGTTCCGAAATAAACTATTCAACCACGGAGAAAGAACTTTTGGCCATAGTATGGGCCACAAAGTATTTCAGACCCTACCTGTTTGGTCGCCAATTCAGAATAGTAACGGACCACAAACCATTAACGTGGCTGATGGGACTAAAGGATCCTAACTCAAAGTTGGTTAGATGGAGATTAAAACTTGCTGAATATGATTTCGAAGTGGTATACAAAAAAGGCAGTCAAAACACAAATGCTGACGCCCTTAGTAGAATGAAGCCAACGGATGATTCTAAAGTAGACATCAACATTAATGAGTCTCTCCCAAACCAGTCCATTCAGGGCAACTGCTCCTCAACAGCACATTCTGCGGATGAAAATATTAGCCGTTTGATACCAATATCAGAAAAACCACTGAACGAATTTAACATTCAATTAATCCTAGAACGCTCAAATAAAAAACCTCCAATCAAATTCGAGACCCTATTTAAAAATAAACAGAGAAGAACCGTCAGACTACCTAATTTTACAGAGGATAGTATTATCGACGTATTTAAAAAATACTTACCGCCAAATAAACTAACAGCAGTTTATACCGACGATTCCACCTTCAGGATATTACAACAAATTTATTCAGACTACTTTTCACAAGCTAAAACGTTCAGGATGGTGAGGTGCACAGAATTACTAGAAGACGTTATCGAAGACGATGAACAAGACAAATTAATAAATGAATATCATATTAATAATAATCATCGTGGTATCAACGAAACTTCTATGCATCTAAAACGACAGAAATATTTTCCCTACATGATAACTAAAATTACCAAAATTATTAATAACTGCGAAACGTGCCAAACCCTAAAATATGACAGACGACCCCTTTACCCAGAAATTAAATCCAAATTAGAAGAAAATACATTAGTAAACATAACAAAATTAAACGATAATAAAGAAACACCAGAACAATATGAGGAAAACTCAATCATTTTTCGAAAGGAATGTAGACGTAATAAACTAACACCTAGATTTAAAAAGAACATAGTGAAAAAGAACAGGAAAGTGACCTTATTAACTAATACTAACCAAAAACTTCATAAATCCAAAATCAAAAGAAAACGAAAATTTCAGGCTAATCGTAATACAAACCCAGAAGATAGAAGTACAAAACACTAAACAATACGAACGAACTGACCAGCTCCATAGAATTAACGAAGTTTAAGTTAAAAGAATTAGAAAATAGACTACACGCCCTAACACCTAGGTCAAGAAACAAGCGTGGTTTAATTAATGGACTCGGGACAATTATAAAGGCAATTACAGGTAATATGGATGCTAATGACGCACAAAAATTGAATGATGAGATCGAAACCATAATGCAGAATGAAAAGACCTTAGAAATCAAAATTGAGCACCAAACACAAATTAATGGGAAGATGGTCGAAAGATTTGATAACGTAACCAAGCACATAAACAGCCAACAAACACTAATCAAAAAATACTTAGAAGACTTTCAGGACCAGTTAAGAAACAAAATTAGAAGCGAAAATGCGGCCCTTAAATTAATTCAATTCCTCAATCAAATTAACTATAATATAGATCTCTTGAGCATGCACCTAACAGGTATAGCGGAAGCCGTTACACTAGCAAGATTAAACATCATTTCCAAACACATACTAAGCCCTCAAGAATTATCCGAACTATACCTACTTTTCGAAAAACAATCCGTTAGTATCCAATCAGACGAAAACATCTACGAATTTTTAGGCCTTCAGGCATATTTTAATGACACTAATATCATTTTCAACATCCAAATACCAATTTTATCCAAAGAATCTTACTCCCTATTCCACATCATTCCCCTACCGATCCACAACAACAAAATCATCAAAACTAAACCCTATGTCCTCATTAACCCAAACTATATTCAATTTTTTGACAATAAATGTAATAATATTGAAAAAACATTCTACTGCAACGAGGCCCTCCACCGAGTAGAAACCAAGGACTCCAAATGTGTCGGAAACCTAATAACTAACCTACCCGCTAGTTGTGAACTCCATGAAGAGACCGCCATAACGCAGATCGCCCAACCTGAGGACAACTACCTACTTCTCATAAACATGCCGGAATCAACCTTCAACACCACATGTGGACCATCGAATCAGAAGATCAACGGAACAGTGCTAATTCATTTCGAAAACTGCGATATAACAATCAACCAAATCACCTACGAAGCCACTGAAAACATATTCTGGAACGAAATCAATATCCTTCCTACAATTTTCAACGACATCAACGTAACCTTCCCGAACAGAAGTCTTCATCTGGACGACCTCAAGCCTTACACCTTCGACGAAGGACTAAATTTCAACTATCCGAATTCCATTACCTACATAAATCCCTACACGAGTACTTCAATAGCAGCAATCATCCTGGCCATCATCTTTATCACATACATAACTACAAAATTTAATACCAACATCTTCAACTCGAGACATATCCACAACGAGCCACCAACAACCATACCGGTCATCGCCCCGACCAGCGAACCTGCAAGGATACAGTTCCTCTGGCCGACGCTCAACACTAAGGGGGGAGGAGTTATGGCACCAACAACACATGGGATATAAAGCCCTAAGTCCCCATATTAGCATACCAAAAACACTAAAGTTCAATTCATATTTTACTTAAATTCATATTTTGCTTAAATTCATTTAGATTCATACTTTGCTTAGATTCATATCTTACTTAAATTCACATTTTGCTGACCACACAATTAAGCTGTTCACAAGTACATTGTTCATTCACCCTAGACTAGATCTAATTACATGTCACGTTTCCTAACGTACATCGCGTCGCCTACTTACCCGTTCACCTGTCTAGACCTAGCGTAAGCAGAATTGCATTATAAGTAATACCTAAAGAACTTTGTAAGCTCGCAGTCTACTAGATACCAGTATCCATATACCTCGCTCTCGGAAAATTGTAAATCGTCGTTTGATAATTTCAATAAAACATCGTTTGAAATCCTAAATCTTGTTTTTTTTTATTGAATGAACCCTTCAGGTTCATAACTCGCGCGCACCCTCATAAGACCGACTGTCTCGACTCGAACCGGGCAAAGGCCATAAACCCCAGGCACGCAAAGGATTTCAAGGAAATGATGAAATCATCGGGGCCTGAAACTAATTACGCAAAACGTTCTTTGCTATGAAATTCAAGATTTATTTTGCTTGCTATCTATGTATGTACATTTTTCTTTTCTGCCTTACATGTTTTTTCTTATTTATCGAAGCAACATTCGTATTTTCAAATCTTCTTATTTTGAATCGAGCATTATCAATTTTTACTGCCAAATGAGTCCGGTTTGTACTTGAATTAAAGAGCAGATGGTCAAGCAGAGATCTACATGTTATCTCTGCAAGAAAAATTAATGTTGCGTACAAATATAGAGCACTTCTTTATCATGTAGAAAGTCCGCGTCACGATAAATATAAAAGGGGATTTGTGTAGTGTTTTTCACAAAATCCAGCAATTACTTCGAAGGAATTCTGTCTACGCACCGCTCCGTAAGTAATTATTTATTTTTATATACTGAAAATTAAGTCCAACAAGGAAAAAATTAACTGAAATATGTGTGAGCTGAATATGTGAGCGATTACACAGCGGTCAAGATCAAGGGGTGTTTCTTGCAGTTCATGGTAGCATTCATTCAATGAACTATTTAGATTAGCGAAATATTACGGAATAGTTTATTCTTTTTGTTTTCATTTTTCGCAAATTCCATTCATTGATGAACTCGGGGGCATGGCAACTATCTACTTATTTCATTTTTTAATTAAGAACTCCCAAAGATACGCTTGAATTTGGGGTCACCACTTCCGATCACTTAATGCCAAAATATTTTATCTTCTTTTCTTGAACAAAAACTCCAAGAGACCTTGATGAAGTGAGGAACACAAACCAGAAGCCACGAGATTATTATTAATTGCTAGACGACCCCCAGAGATCTTTTGTGAACGACACAAGAAAATAAAATAAAAAAGCCCCCTATCGGAAGAAATGGGACTTTTTACTAAAATTAGACTCTCTCCTAGTTGTTATTGGTCTCGCAGTGCCGTAAACATTGGGAAATGTGTCCAATAATAAATCGCTCTGATTACTATTGATCTGACCTTTTTCCGCCGATGCCGTAAGCTGCGGCTTTATCTCTTCGGAAGTAATACAAGATTGACGCAGATCGAAAGATACTTGCATGTGGTAGCTGGCTCCAGCACTTATCATTTTTCACAGCGGAGTGCTATGGCAACAACTGCAATTATCGGATATTAAATTGCATCAGGCACGCAACATAATTGCAGCACAATTAATCCGAATTAAGATAAAAATTTAAAAAATGTATTTACGGATTTCTGTCAATTCCATTTCTTAAGGAGGTTTTGACGTTATCACTGGGGTAATTGTAGTTTATGCGCACAACGCAAAAATAACTTTTTCAATTGGATCATGAAATGGGATTAAACGACCCTTACTTATTTAAACCAATTATATTTCCATAAAAACATGGTTGTTTGTGAAGGTCTTTTGTTAACTAAATTGTTTCTTTGAGACCTGGTTTTGTTTGTAAGTCACACCTATGCAGCCATATGGGCTGCATGAGCTGCGACCATTGACTTTGATGTATTTATTTGTAAGTGCTCAACAAATATTTCTTTTTCTTGCTTAATTACTACTAAGTGATTTAAGATAAAGTGCTGTAAGTTCGCTGAGTAAGCAATGTAGTATGGATAAACATTTAATTTAAGATCAGCATTATACTCTGACATGATTTGAGTAGGTAATATCATTTTCATTTTGTTTTGTCTACTATACAGATGCAGATACCTAGGGACAGCATTTAAAATAGGCCTGTAATGAGATTCGAATAATTCTAGAGTGCTTTCATTTATTCAGATAGTTCTAAGGAAGCTAAATCTCTTATTAAACAGGGAGCGTAACTGTAATGCTTTTCCGTAAAACTCTGATCGAAAAATGATAATGTTTTTAAAATACAAATCAGAAAATGATTTTCGACATTACTCTAAAACATGGTCACGTTACATGTTATATGAAATGTGATATGCCACGTGACACGATACGTGGCATGATATTTTTTATTGCACCATGTTGTAGAGCATGTCCGAGAACCCTCCCTTAGAAACCGTGAAGGAGTGAGCAGAGCTCTAGAAAGCCGAAAAAAACTGAAAATAAATTTTAAGATGCATGTTCCACAACATGACCACGTCACATATCATGTGAAATGTGATATGACACCTGAATACTGTGGGGTGCTTAAATATCGCATTTGGTAGATCAAGAAGTAAGGCCGCTCCGCGATCCCCCTTCTTGCATTAGCATTGGGTCTATACGTTATCATTGCCAGGCCGCACATCCGGCTCTCTGGGTCGCCTTTAAGAATTGTAATAAAATATTGCACTTTATATGCTGAGAAAAAAAAATATTTACAAAAAAAAAGAATCTGCGTATTTAAATTGATGTTTTACCAAAGTTTTCAAACAACTCTCGTAATTATAAATGGTCGTCAGCATACATTGCCATTTATTTAAGAATAAGTACATATGTGTTTTTGCCGTGAATTTGGCACACAAATCTATATAAAATAGTCATATAACAGTCAACAAATTTGCACGTGTACTTTTGAGGAAAATTCCCAGAGCATATGGCGCGTATGGCAAGTAATCTTTTAATTTCGCATTGCCGAGCCTTCTTTATCTTATTAGTGTGTTTATTGTTAATGAGGCAAGCTGTATTTTCAATAATTTACAGACTCCCAGTTAAAACAAACTAATCACTGGCGGTGAATTGCACAAATAAACAGGTCATCTTTTGAGTCCACTAACCCTGCACCAGTATGGCCTGTAGATCTCCAATTTACCAAAATTAATTCCTTGTTTACAATTGCATTCTTTCACACGAACGCTAATTGGACGCAGAAAGGTAAACCGGCACACAGCTTTACGGCGGTTAGAACTCGTTTCCTCCACGACCACCACAAAATGTTTTTCACCTTAGATCAGAGATCGCACAAGGCGTTCATAAAGATCACATGGAAAGCATTGTATTTGTTTTTTGTTTTCTTTTGTGCTTATTGGGGGAGGATTTCGAAGTTAAACACTAGAGATAAACCTATTTGCGAGGACGTTTCTAAGGCTATCCCTGCTGGGGGCAATCACTGAAGACAAATAAACAAAGAAATGTTCGAATTGCCATAAGATAGCACACGTACCTCTAAACCAAAAATTGAATGGATGCCGTTGCCAGGTCGTTCAACATTGCCTGTACTGTTCCCATTTGTTTATTTAACCATTTCCAAATTGCCCGCCACTATCTCAGTGGTGCTAATCGTTATTTGTTATTTGTGGTGCAATTGATTCATGTTTTCGTTCTGTAACGTCTTCCGTACATATACATGCCCCTGCTAATTACGCTTTCGATACTAATCAAAGCGTTTTTTGTTTTTGTTTTCAATTTGTTTGAGTTTTCAGCAAAATATTTTTGAAAACCGCGTCGCACTCTTGCCAAACATTTAACTGCGCGTTCTTTAATGAATTATGGATTACCTGGAATTAGTTCGATAACATTTGCAATTTTTGTTTTGCAAGACCTTTAACACTATCTTGGGTTTGTATAATTAATTAATTTCCAATAAAAATGCATAATTCCATGAAATGTTCTAATTAAAATTTTTTCGTGAAATTGCTCTACAGAGTACAGAGGCATCGCAGGGAAATTCCGAGAAATACTTTCTACTTCGCGAGGTACATATTATGTAAATATCGTTCAAAACATTAGACGGCAGATGAATAAATATGTACATAATGTGCGTTGTTTTTTAAATATGTGATTTCGTTATTTGGACCCGAATCGCTTTCATGAAAAATTTTCACCTATGTAAACGCACGAGTTTGGAATTATCTAAGTTCCATTGTTCTATTGCGCAAAAACATATGAGGGCAATGACGCAAAAAAACATTTTATTTGTAATGCAATACATGGTAAAGGTAAAAATATACGTCAACAACGAATCTGTTTTTCGCTTTGGAAACATGACTTTATTTCTTTGAATAAGGTTACAACAGCAAATTAACAAATGCTTCATTTCATAACCTACATAACATAGACTCTGATTCACTGCGGATTTTAGTTGATTTCTTCAAAAGTATCTTCTAAAATAGCAACAAATTTTTTTTAAATAATCTGACCTATCTAAAGGCACTCAAAGAATAGTATATTCAAAATTTAAATTTATTCACATTATAATCTAGTTGTGATCAATATTACAAAAATAAACAGGGCGTCTCAAATAGATGCTTGTTTTTGACTGTTGATTTATGCGCAGAGTCTAAACTACTACTAGTCCGGGCGGGATCTGTATTGGGAATTCGGATGGTCCCCAAGCAACTTTCCGGACACCTTCCAATAAAAATTTACGCTCCGGCTAGCTATACTAGACTAGCATACTACTTGTTCTGAGATTTAAGCCACACTAATAGTAAATTTCGGCCATTGCACGTTATGGCGGAACACGGATTCACCCGTGTATTCTTGAATCGTGAACTTTTCTTTCTTCTTGTCCAACGATTTTAATCTGTTATCCGTTATCCAAAGCTCTGTTTCTATTTCAGAGCACCTCAAAATTTTGGTCCGAACTAGATTCGAACCGGAGACCCAGAGGTGATATATGTAGTCCAGCGCACTTACCAATGCGCTATTGCCTATTACGTCCACTGTGTTTAACCATCAGCATAACTCAGTATTTTTGGTCTTAGCTAGATTCGAACCGGGGACCCCGAGATAATAGTCCGGCGTCCGGCGTGGAATATCTTACAATTAGAATTGCAAAACATATAATAGCACATCTCAGATAACAATCATGTAATTTAATACTATGGAGATCAGCTCAAAAAGTTAATTCGCTCAAATAATTGGTTGATCTTGCTGCGATTTACATTTTTTTAGTTACATAAGACTAATTTGAAATGATTTAATTATAATTGATTGATTATCCGCTCAATTCAGGCACCGTGTAGTACGGTAATAAGATATGGAATTCCCTGTAAATTGGATTCAACAAATCAATACGCATAATTCGCAACAATGTATTGCCTCGTATTTACCAATCGCGCTTTACCAGTGAGGAATATTTCCAGGAATACCAAATAGCTTTTTGACGAAATTTTAGGAGACGTTTTAGACTAAAGACGGCTTCGTTGCGTCATCCTGTTGAAACCACAAGTAATTTATATACTGTACATTCCATCCAAAAAAACATCCGCGACAGAGTTCTATGTATTTTCATAAATGTTTATGTTTGTATATGACAGCTACCTAATATGCCTGATCGTATGATAAAATATTGTTCAGACAGCCGTTAGTTTCCATGACAAAATATAAGAGATATAAATTTTTAATTTACATGCGAATGAATCTAATTATTGTTAGATTTTTCCCATTTAGAATACGAAACACTAAAAGTACATAATATTAGTAAATTTTTGAATGGACAATATATGTGTGAGCATTTACCACTATATACATAAATTACTACAATGCGACCTTTTTTTCATACTGAAATTATTTTCTATGTACATACATACATACTTATATACTCTTCTAAAATACAGATAACGTGTGACTAGCAAGAAAAAAAAATTAAATATGAAGCGGTAATACATAGTGCGTCAGTTGTACTTTAATTTCCGTCTAGGCTGTAGTTTCAGGCCCGAACCATTGTATTCAGATGCGAAAAATAATAGTTCACTTATAGGCGCATTCCCTATCTTTATTGATTACAGAAGTTTCTATTGTTATATGTGGCTATAGAGGCTGCTGCAATCAATGCCGCCAATTAATCCCTTTCACGCACGAACATACCTCTACCGGCTGATTAGCCGGTTTCGATTGCTGCCTAGAGTGTCCGATGAATTGGCGTGCAGCCAATCGATAAATCATTCATTTGGAATCACAGCTTCAAATTAGGGTTAATTGGGTGATTATAGCTTCTATCAGCGCTCCGTGATCAGTCAATGTCATGTTCGGGTAGCTTCTAATTGAAACGCTTCTCCAGCTTTCTGGGTGTTGAGTTTAAGACAAAAATATTGTTAGTCACTTCCTTCGCAGTCAACATATAAGTATCAATCAATCTGAATCAGTGCGGGGGGCTCGATGAAGTCGAAAAATCGCGTTTGGACCGTTGAAAGCGATCTGAGTAGGAGACGAAAAGTTAGCAGTGCAAGTTCATCTAAAAATGTCCCGAAATGGAAGGGAACAAAGACGTGGAAGAAACTTGTCAAAGATTGGCTGGTGGATACTTTTAAGAGCTACTGCTCGACGACGGGTATGCATGGCTTCAGCCATATCATAAGAGAAGATTCTACCCCGGGGGAGAGAAGGGCATGGATGTTTATTGTTGCAACGGCTATTATTGTTTCGGTTGTTCTTTTATGGGTATCTTGGCATTGGAATGAGGAGACCCCCACGGTTACTGTTATTGAAAGCACGCAGTTTCCCACTTGGAACATCGCTTTCCCTGCTATCACTATATGCAATTTCAATAAGATCTCGAAGACTAAGGCAGAGAAACTAGCAGGTCGTTTGTGAGTATTTTGAGATATGTATATCTACGTATATACCTCTTTTAAACCCAAGATATATATTTTGCATATAGGAAGCGTCCCGATAATATGACAGAGGAGGACTTAAAGAACCTCTTCCATGTTGTGATGTACTACTCAGGGGGCTTAAGGACAAATATCAGCCAGTACGCGCAACTGCACGCTATTTTACAAGATAACGACTATACTGCTCAAAAGTTGTTAAATGCTCTTCTCCCCACTTGCAATGAGTTACTATTCAGGTGTATGTGGAAAGGTACCCAAACGAGATGTGATTCTCTCTTCCAAGTTGTAAATACCACTGAGGGTGTTTGCTGCTCATTCAACTACTATGGCCTGGCATTAACTAATTATCCGACGTAAGAAAGAAAAAATTTAGGCAATTTAAAATTGCGTGACATACTCACACTATTACAGGAAACTCGCCTATACAATTCCAAACGTCCCTCGCAGAGTAACAGGATGCGGCTATCAAACAGGACTCACAGTCCTCCTGAAACCGAATACCAAGGATTATTATGGGACTTACTTAAGTAGCTATGGTTTTCGGATACTAGTTCACGACAGCCATGATTTTCCCGACGAAAATGGAGAGACTAAAGTTCTCACATCGCGAAGAGAGAGTTTTTTAAGCATTTCACCGGAATCCACATATGGGACGGACAATACTCGAGGTCTAGATATTGAAACGAGAAAGTGCCTATTTTTTGATGAGAGGAAATTGGAAGTCATGCAGAAGTATTCATACATCAACTGTTTAGCGGAATGCCGTACTAAATTGGTTTATGAAAAATGCGGTTGCGTGCCGGGTAATTTACCCAGTAATGGAAGTTTACCCCTTTGCGATGTTCATCAAATACCTTGTGTTGTGAGCAACTGGGGTGAGTAAATACGGGCTTATGCAACCATGAAGTATTGGAAAGAGTAAATTTTGTCAATGTTTATCAACACAATTATTCCATATGTATGGATGCAAGTATTATGAGACATTCGTTTGAGGCTTCGAAACATTTACTTAAAAAAATTCATTAGGTATACCATAAACACGGTTGAAGTGAATACTATAGCAGCTACCCCGAAAACCCCACGGAAATCCATTCAAGTTGAATATTTCAGTCGCCATCTTGATCATCATCATAAGCTGCTATGTTGAATAGAAACAAATTCGATTTTGAACCGCTCAAGTTGAGAATTTTCGGTCACCATATTGGATCAGTCATCTTGAAATTCCAAATATCGGTGAGAAATTCAATATCAACGACCCGGAAAACCTCTATATGTATTCATTAACACGGAAATCTGATAATTAGCCACGCGTTCTTGTGTCAGTGCGCATGCACAAAGCCCGCCCACACACGTGGGCAGGGGTTTAGACACTCTGTGAAAATAATATCGGAGCCATTTAGCTAAAGTCTTATGCCCGCTCCACACTTACCACGCGAATCGCGCGAGAAAGAATGATGCGAAATCAGCGCGACTTGCGACAAGGCTCCACATTTGCAAATATTTCGGTAGTTCCACAGTCACGTTCGCGCGTTCAAAGAATCCCTTCGAGTTCGCGCTATTTTCACGCTTCGCGCTCTTTGATCGCGGGAAAAAACCACAAAAAGTGGAGAAAATGGCGCGAAGCCGCGAAAAATATGCGTATCGGCTCCACACTAGCGTTCTCGCTGTTTTCGCAGTGTCGCGCGCGATTCGCGTGGTAAGTGTGGAGCGGGCATTAAGATATATAACAGTAAAAAGATATTATATTCCAATTCAAATATGTAGGTATACCACCTTATACCTCCTACGGGGTTGAATTTTGAGAAATGCTGAAATACGTGTTGTGATATATACATACATACATATGTTGTTATTTAGGAGTGTTTGTGCAAAGTTTCAAGCGAATCGGATCAAATAAATATTGTTCCCCATTCAAACTCTTACACCCCCTTTTATTCCATTAGGGGTTAATTCACGAAAAAATTCACTTCTAAACCCTCTAAGGAGCATATCTTCCAAATTTCATATTTCTATCTTTAGTAGTTTAGGCTGTGCGTTGTCTGTCAATCAGTCAGTAACGGAACAGTTTTATGTGTACCCCTTATAAATAGATACTAAGAATTTATGCAAATTCTATAGCACGGGACGTAATTACTATGTTGAAATGTTGAAAAGGCTATTTGTTGTGACGTTGGAGTTGGGCGTGGCTTAAGATTTCCTAGGAATCTCCATAGTGGTTAGCAGCTATACACTATTACTATACAATACTGTATGCTACGAATGTTATAAAGACAAAAAAATAGGATTAGATTCAGAGAGAATACAAATTCCCTCCATAAGAACTATTCTCCACGTGCGATTTAATTGCTCCAGTTCCGCCGATAGCAACAACAAATATATCACCGCTCGCCGAAAAACCACTCATACAGACAAGACAGACTCACCCGATTTGATGGCGTTGATGATTGGCATATATATTTTTTAATAGAAGTTAATACCATAGTAGACAACGTTGCGTTCATTAATTGAGGTTTATTGCTTCCTTTTTTCCAGAAATTATTGTCGGATCGTTACCAGGACTTAACCAATCTATAGTTAGACAGCAACGTCCAGATAAGATGCCCTGCGACTGTTTACCAGACTGTGAAGTAAATCATTATCCTGCTGAGATCACGAGTGGTGTATTAAACAGGGATTTTTCCTACAGCCACATAACGTTATTGTAAGTTATTTTCTGAAAAGGTAAAAATAGTTTTTTGATTTAAATTAAAATTAAATTGCTTCTTAAATGAATGTAGGGTATTTTTTTTAAGTAAATAATAGTTTCGTAGTGTGTAACATAAAATTAACATAGTTTAGTTATTTTCACATTCAATAATATGTAGAAACTAAATAATGCAAATTTCATTTTAATTCTTAAACTGTATTTATTTTTTGTTCTCACAGTAAGGGTGTTAAGATTGTCGATGAAGTTCTGTTACACGTATACTTCAATGATTTAGTATCGACACGTTACAGGAAGGACATTTACCAAAATTGGTTAGGCACTCTTGGTAAGAGCTTCTTAATTACGGGGACATATTATTTATTTATTTTTAAATATATTACAGCATCATTTGGAGGCTTGGTCGGTTTGATTATAGGCTTCAGCATAGTAACTGCCTTTGAATTCATTTATTATTTAACCTTGCGCCCTTTATTTGACCAATGCTCAAAGCATTAATGTTTTTCCTTGGCATTTATCTTCATTATTAAATAAATTGTCGTACTGAAGAAATGATATTTTAATTTAAATTACCCGTGATAGCATATCAGAAAATGCTGCAATAAGCTGGTAGCATTGCGTGCGATTAATGAATTCCTCATCAGCGACAGTTCAATTGCTCTTTTCTTTTTATTCAATCAATCACTTGAACTGACAGCACAATACCCACCTACCGTATCCGCTCTGCTTCTACTGATTTTGATCAGTAGAGTAGCTTTCTTTGACTTTTGGACATCTTTTGCTTAAATCGGATTGATCTACAAATCGCATTAAATACATAATGTCACGTAAAAAGTCAATTCAAACATTTTCTTATCAAGCTGGTAGCCTTTTGCGAGAATACCTCAATGAGGCATACGTTCACGGCTACAACCTGATCATGGATAAAAAAGCTTCTATATGCAGCAGGTGAGTAGTGTTGATGGTGGTGATTTTAGTTCGTACAAATTTTTGATGTTATCCAGAGCGGTATGCGCAATATTTATGGGAGGAGTGATCTGTTCTACGGTCGTCCTGATCTCAGGACTCTACTCGGATTACTTGAATTCACCCACATCTACTAACCTACTACCAAATCGCGTGCCAATTGCAGAAGTACCTCTTCCCGCCATTGCTTTT
The DNA here is from genome assembly GCA_947538895.1 of Neoitamus cyanurus. Classification (NCBI taxonomy): domain Eukaryota; kingdom Metazoa; phylum Arthropoda; class Insecta; order Diptera; family Asilidae; genus Neoitamus; species Neoitamus cyanurus. The sequence continues at coordinate 14,548,778 of OX384544.1, read as the reverse complement.
TGTAGTGCAAACAGAATCAGCCGGCAGGCACTTGAGGATCTCGCGGAAAAGGTGTAAGTGTTGAAAATGGAGTGCGGTAAAGTACGTGATTTGATAATTATTTATAACTGATTCATTGCGCTTCATCACAATTGTCTCTTATCTTCAACTCTTGATTGGCACTGATTTGAGCGCTAGGAAGTTATAGGTGATATTTAATCTTAAGTGATGAATTTGAAACCACACGGGGCACGAATGCGTATTTTTTGATAAAATTGTAATGAATGATTTTTGCCTTAATTAATTGAAACAATTTTAAAATAAGTTATACATTGTGTTCCTGATAATGTTTTTCGACAAAAAATATGCAAACACTTAAATATAGCATACACTGACCTCAATCGGTTAACAGAGATTTAAATACTGTTGTTAAATGGCTGTCCATACACAAGCACATACCAAATGATTGTAAGTAAATTAAGAAAACAAAATCTTAATAATGCGAAACAGTCGAAGGTTTGCCCATATCAGAATCGCATATTTCACAATAGAACAGTCAGTGTTGCAGTATGGAATATTGGTATGGGATTCGTCTTTGCTGGTGCAATACAACCATTACACAATTTGAAGAGCAAAATCATAAAGATGTGCATATCAAATTTCAAGTTCGCAGGTCTGATAGAAATATCTTATATTGTTGATGATCGGCGAGTCAATCAATCAGTCAGTGACAAAATAACGAAACTTTGATGATGGATATTTTGCAAACTATAATAGTTAGAAAATTGTAATTTGGGAATTTTGTGGTGGTAGAAATTTCAGGCTTTTACTCTGATCTGTAACAAAGATACAGAGGGCTTCAGAGTGACCTGAGTTGCTTCGAGAAGAGGTAGTACGGGCGTGCTTGCTCAACTTAGCGGGAGACTACCAAATGACGATCTTCCAGAAGGTTCTCATTGTGGACCTACCATAATAAAACCATACTGGTTGTCCATTGATGCAGAGCAGAGAACAATGGAAAGGTGGTATTACACCAATTGTTCAAAAAGCTTGCTCACTGCGTCACTTTTGTCATTCGTTTTAAATATAGGCACTACATTTGCATGTTTCCAAGTATCAGGAAAAGCGCCTTCACCAAGTGGGGAATTAAAGATTAATGTGACGGGGTGACGCAAGATATGGGCCAGTTCTTTAATAATAACGTTCGGTATGCCATGTGGCTCAGCAGAGGTTTTTGAGTCAACGCTATTTACAACTAGACATACAAATGTATGTAGATAAAAAAAAAAGGTTTTATAAAACGTTATAGTATACCCTGTATCACCACTTATAACTGTGCATTCGAAAAACGTTTCTCAGACACCATGACAATGTATAAATTAACCTTAATGAAAAAACCTTCGAGTGCAAAGGGTTAGAAAAACTAAAACTAGATGGATTTGCGTTTTTTTTCTTCTTTCTATATTTAAATTGGGTTTACGTTTCTTCTTTTACTTTTATTAACACAATCACGACAGCAATTTTTTTTTATTTTCTAACATAGCACTCGTTTCCGGTGAAAATTAAGGAAATCAGGTTACCGCATCAGCAGCAACCATGAATTGTAAATTTATTGTGAACTTGTGAATTTACGTCAGCGGTAACTGGGGAAAAGAATTTGAAAAGGCATGAATTCACGTCAGCTGTCGCGAATGCGTTAATGTGTGAACATAGGCGCCCCTTGACTAGTTTTTTTTATTCACTGTACATGTACATATGTAAATCATCCTTTATGAACAAATTAATCGACCCGATTAGTTACTAATTTATTATTCTTTAACAATGTGAGATTACATTCTTGCGTCTTTTTCATAATACCCCAATTTAGTAGCTTTCCCCAAAAGTGCTACAATTGAATCCAAAGTCTCTTCTCCGGTCGGGATGATTTGCTCCTTAGGGAGGATAAATCCTGAAAATCCTCCGGAAGGTCGCAGCTCATAGGTATAGGAAATGGAAATATTTTGTGCACCATAGGCCCAATCACTACTAGCACCGGCAGCAGGATAGATAGCTTCGTAAGTACTTCCCACTTTATACTTGGTTCCGTATCGCTTCTCCAAAGCCTTTGCAGCTGTTGTACCAATTTGGTGTAAATCATCGTAATTCTTGGCGTGCTCCCCGGTATGGCCAAAGGGAAACAGCATTAGCTGAGAGAATGAATGAAAGGCAAGGTAGGTGTGTAGTTTTCCTGCTAAAGAGGAAATGAATTGCGACATGGACCGTGTCTCAATCTCGGAAAAAGCATTTTTGCCAGAAAACACCTCTGAGCACGCCTCGTGACTAGTACCTGCTTCGTCCCAGTGAAAACCCCAATTCCTATTGGGATCAACGCCATAGCAATCATCACTTTGCGGCGATCGAGTTTTTCTCCATAACCGGTTTGTTGTGTGGGTGTAAACGTATCCATCGGGGTTGAAATGTGGGAACACATACCAGTCGAACGATTCAGCCATTTCGCGTACAGAAGATTCCTCGTTGGTTAAGAGTTGGTTCAAAATAAAGGTCACTGTTGCTGGGGAAATCCATTCACGAGCGTGAATTCCTCCTTCAATAAACACACCTTTATTCCCAGGTTTGTAAGACAGCTTAACGCCGATAATATCGCGTCCTTCATACGTGCTTCCTCCTTTTAAAAGTTCAACTTTACCCGGATATTTTTCTTGCAACGAGCATAACCATTCATATGTTTTTTCCAAAGGTTGATAAGACTTCCAATCATATTCCGCAGAAGACCGTACTCCCAAATCTTCGTTGGCATCAATGATTCGTTGCATGTCTGTCTCCTCAACTTCATGTTGAATTCCATACTGAGTTAAAATCCCCACCACTTCCTCCAGCCTTTGAGGTGCGACAACAACATGAGACTCCGTCTGAACACCTGCCAAAAAAATTACATTCTCTCCGGACCCATCCAAATTGCGCAACACATTGAAATCATCTTTTGACTTTGTAGCGATTTTAAGCACTTGATAGTTACTAAAGTCCACTCGATCCGCCCTGACGCAATTAACTATTATAAACAGAACCAATGCCCGAACCGCGTTCATTTCAATCAAATCAGCGCAACAATCCCACAAACTAATTTAGCTAATTTGTTTTTATAGTTGCACCTCGCCTTGAGGGCACTATCGCTGGTTGCAATGTACCCGCAAAGAGCCCGCTGTGAAGATATCAAGAATTGGAATTACTCCACAAGTGGGTGAATTTTATCAGATGTGGAGTTGCTTAAGCCGACAGTTTTTCTGGGTTTTACTGTGACTTAGTTTTAATAATAAATCACCTAGCCAGGTAGCCAGGACGTGTACACGAAGAAGAAGTATTGTTGATGCAATTACACACTCCGGGCCAATATACTTAATCTAACGGGACTTTGTTGTTAGGTCTGATAAAAATTGCTAATTTAAAATTAAAGGCCAAATTTAGGTTGCTTTTCAGGGTGATTTAATCTGGATTTACTTTATTACTGATTGCAAGCTATTTTATGGGAAAATTATGATGAGTAAATTGTTATTGTTTCACAATTTGAATTAGGAAGTGTTTCGGTGCTTGGTCAACGTTTTACGTTGTGTTTTACGCACTGCAGGCAGAGGGTGACGGACAATAATCATGTTATCGAAATAATTTGTTGTTTTGTTTTAGTTAAGTTTTAAGTTCTATTAGAAAACCTCCAATAGAAAAAAATGTCGCTATAGTATATGTACATTTGAAACTGTTAAAAGTAGCTAGCTAGAAAATTTCGCACCTAAAAATTATTATGATGTAATCGAACAGACATTATTTTAGTGCCTTGTGGCGTAAAAGCAGTAGAAGCAGGTAATCGACACAACTGTTAATACCTCGCTGCGTTGAATCGAATAATCGAAAAATATCGCGACAGGTGGAAACTGAAAATTAATTACTGTTTAGAACGCTCCTCATGGATCTATCTACGTGGCGCTTTTCGTAGCAATTTCGAACAAAAATGTGTGTACAAATACATATTCTGGCATTGTATTTCGTGAATTTTTGTGAATGTGTTGCGGTGGAGTGACACCCTTATAGCGCCATATGGGTTGCCCTATGAGTGCATCATGGGACGTTAGACGAAACTGGAGAAACATCCGTCATTTTTAATTTTCAAATTTCGACAGTAGATTCGAGATCAGTGACTCCGAAAACGGATCCGATTAGTATCCGTTTTCATGAGGATTTTGGGTCGCCATATTGGATGGATGAAAAAAACCGTTTTCATACCAATCATTTGAAGTTGAACCTTTTCGGCTGCCATTTTCCTTTTTTATGATGTTCCATATTCAGTTGATAAGCTTTCGATCCATGTTTGAATCATTAAAATCGGTGCAGAAATAAACTCACAAGAGGATTTTTTTTGATTAAGGCGCCAAAAGGAAAAAAATTTAGACTAAAAAGATTTAAAAAGAAACCGGTAATTTGCATGGCGGCCAAATTGAAAGTCGTCATTTGGTTTTTCATTATTTGTTGATATAGCGGCAATAGAAATACACACTCTCTACCTATTACGGTTCATTAGATACAGCCCGCTGACAAACAGACGGACGGACGGACGGACGGACTTAGTAACAGGGTCCCGTAGGCTACCCTTCTGGTACGGAACCTTAAAAAGAGTTGATAACATACATAAATAAATACAAAAATAATGTTACAAAAGTAAACTTGTTTATTTTATTTATTTTATATTCGTATCTCAGATGTTTCTGAGATTGAGCGATTGATGCTCTTAATTTAATTTCTAGAACAATGTAGGAGAAACTTGCTTTTATTCAAAGAGAAAATCTCGCATCGTAATCGATCGAGTATGTTAGTGACATACATGCAGATACATATTAAAAGCATTGCTACACATTTTCCATTGATCGAAGATTAAAAAATGTGAACTATGTTACACCTCTTGATGAAATAACGTTACGCCACATTTTCCCCAAAAGGTTGTGAAAATGTGAAGTGTTTCATGTCACAGTCATGCTGAATGAGCCAGTTAAAGCTCTTAGGAATTATTTACTTTTCAATGATTGCCTGTTCTACTTTTTCTACTTTCTATTGATAACACAACGGCCATACGTAAGTCTTCCCTATCAATCTACAGTGTAAGCTACATAACATTCGCATTACATTCACACAGTTCCCTAATTGTCCGGGACACTTCATAACAATTTTTCCCAATTTTTGTGACGGATTGGATCTAATCAGCCTCAGTTCTTCACAGAATGTAACCAATTAATTTCCTAATTAATTACATTAACCTTATCTGTCACCCGCCTAGCACTATATAAATTCGTCAGAACGGTAGCTTCGCCATTAGTCGTTGGCTGGGATTTTGTGAAAATGTCGCGAACGGTGTTTCTATTACTAGGATGCCTTGCCTTGGGCTTGGTAAGCAGCGAACGTGTTAGATACGATAACTACCGTGTGTACAAAGTCGAGCCCCGCTCTGATGCCGACCTTAGCATTCTGAGGGAATTGGATGGAAGCAGCGACAGTTTGAAGTTCTTGGACGCTGTGGAAGTCCCCAACAAGGACGTTAACATTGTTGTTGCCCCCCACAAGGAACCAGACTTTGTCCAAGTCCTTAAGGAAAATGGCGTCAGTTTCAAGCTCGTTGAAGAAAATCTTCAACGTCACTTAGATGAAGAACTCGCAATGACTCCACGTGCCAACATGAAATATGACTGGACTCGCTATCACACTTTGGAGGAGACATACGCCTGGCTCAAGGATTTGCCTAAGAAATTCCCAGTAGTTGAACTTTTGGTTGGTGGCAAGACCTTCGAAGGGCGTGAAATTCTCGGAGTGAAGATCTCCTATGGACCTGGCAGGAAGGGTATCTTCGTTGAGGGTGGTATTCATGCTCGTGAATGGATCGCTCCAGCTACCGTCACCTACATTACAAATCAACTTTTGACCAGCAAGGACCCTGCTGTTCGCCAAATCGCTGAAGGTTACGACTGGTACATCTTCCCCCATGCCAATCCAGATGGTTACGTGTATACTCACAAAACTAACCGCTTGTGGAGGAAGACTCGTGCTCGCTACGGAATGTGCTTCGGTGCTGATCCAAACAGGAACTGGGACTTCTACTGGATGTCGGTTGGAGCCAGCAACAATCCATGCTCTGACACCTTCGCTGGAGCTGCTCCATTCTCTGAAATCGAAACCCGCACCCTTTCTGAATACATTGCTTCATTGAAGGGCAAAATCCAAACTTACCTTTCCTTCCACGCTTACTCCCAGCTTTTATTGTTCCCATACGGACACACCAAGGAACACGCACCCAACCACAATGACATGCAGCGTATTGGTGATGCAACTGCTAAGGCTTTGGCTAAGAGGTACGGCACACAATATAAGGTTGGAAACATCTACGAAACCATCTACCCAGCATCTGGTGCCAGTATTGAATGGGCTTACGGAAAATTGAATGTTCCATTGGTGTACACCTATGAATTGCGTCCACGCAATCAATGGAATGGCTTCATTCTTCCACCAGATCAAATTGTTCCAGTTGGTGAAGAAACCATGGATTCCGTTGTTGCTCTACTCAATGAGGCTAACAAACTTGGCTACTACAAGTAAAAGGTTGAATTAATTTATGAGATTTTAATAAATAGTTGAAAATGTAAATGCTGCTCCTTTTTTGTAATTTATACACTTTTCTCGGATCATTTGGAAGCTTGATAGGATATTCAAGTGGATCACATTAAGCTTGAAAACACATTTTTTTACACTATGGTAAATGTTTAATCAAAAGACTGAGACCCAATTTTTATAATTTATAATCTTAAATATGGTGTAAATAAGGGCTGGAAATAGTCATTTATTAATCCTCTTTCGGAACCCTCTTATTTTCCTATATATTTTTTTCCGAAATATCACCTATTTAAGCCAAACCCCACTTCTGATTTTAAAACGCATACATCTTCTAGACGTCATTGGAGAGCTTAAAATGCCCACACATTGGAATGCTTTTAATGGATTATTTGACAAAAACATTTCACACCTACAGACACATACATATGTGAAATTGCAAATCTTCTTGTCCTAAACCCTCAAAGGTTTGATAAAACTATAAATATATATATAAATAATTATTTTTTCTTGTACACATGTACTGGATTAAAGTTGTTCCGCAGGTAGCGTTCTCTCCCGCTTCGCTAAACTAACGGACAGTCTATATAATTCGCATGGAGGGAGAAGCGAGACTCGTCCGTGAACATGACAGTGTTCCATTGTCTCTGCACTCAATGTTTATGACTATCAGCATATCGTTGACGTACTTTGCGATGAGCTCGAGAACATTCAGGTACTTGGAGAGGCCTCTTAAACGATTTCTGATGGTCTGCTGATAAGCAATCGGGCATGGCTGCCGTTGCCTGTGATTGATAGATTTGGCAATCACAAGTGACTCTTGACGAGCTTGTCTTCTGATCGCTCTATCATCTCTAGAATTGATTACGTGTGGAGGTACTGTCTTGTTTACGGATGCATTTCGTTTTTTGCCTCCATAAGTATAATAGATCACCCCAAGTTTGGCGATGCCCATGCCAGGGAGAACTATACCTACAGAATCACCGTAAGTCAGTACATTCTTATAAGAAATTTGTTTCACGATTTTGCAAATTAGGGCATCTTAAAAAACCGCAGCAACTTTCAATTTGCCACATCGCTACAAGTACAGGAAAGTCAATATGATTCCACCTGCTTTTTAAAAAAGGCGGTTAAGTTTTTTGTTAACGTAACTTAAAAAGTATTATAAAATATAAATACTAAATATTTTTTCGAATAATTCATTAAACGTAATTTAATGTGGATACTTTTATCTTTCTAATGACGCCCAGAGGCTTGTTAGAGCTATTTATCTACAAGAATAGTTAAATCGGATACCTATGGCCTTATCATAAACGTGTATGTACATATGTATATGTTGTGCTCGCTTTAGCGTACCCAAATGCACACGAAAATTTCCGAAAGTTTACAAGAACACTCACGAACTCACGAGAGAGACCCACAAAAATGTACACTCTGTTTAGCGGGTCATAACTTCAGTTTTTATTCACATACAATTCATATTAAAATGAAACGTACTTTGCTAGCAATAAAAAAATAACAACTTTTGATATATGGTGGGGCCTTTATCCACTAGCTGATTTTATTTAAGGGAACTAGAGTACATAAATCTTATTATCTTAAGTGTCGAGCTTAAACGCTACGGAATTGCTTTTCAGAAGTGATTTCACTATTCACTAAAAACCACTTGATTTCGTTATATATACTAATGTATGTATAAACAAGTCATAGCAATGAATTACGGAAAAATTACTGCAAAAATTATGCAAACAGTTAAGACGATAATCAAGAAGCCGTACTAATGTGCAAGACTAAATGTAATACAAAAACTGAAATCACTTTTTCTCCAGTTCAAATTCTTGTATACCTAAGAGGAAAGAAGTATGGCTTAGCGACCATACAAGCGGGAGGTAGATGTTTAGACCACCATTTTTTTCCCCAAATTTTATAGGCTTGTAGAGGGTGTAGCAAAAATAAGTCTTCTCACTGGCGTAACTAGCCTGAGGGACATAAGTCCAAGGCTATCCTGCAAACCCAATTATTTTGAAACGAGTCGATTTTAGTGGCGACCCGATGAGGATACAAAGGAAACAACAGTTGTGCGATACATGTTCTTCAACAAGGAACAGGAAGACGTTCACATTTCCCATGGCCACATTAAGTGCATGTTTGATTGAAAGATTAAGTCGTATTATAGTTCGTGTATTTTTTCTTTTAATTGAAAATTTTGAATTTTAAATATTATACAATAGGAGCCTCCACTGTAATTAAAAATTTAAAAGATTATTAAAAATTTATGTTTTCCAATAAAGTCATTTGAAGACCTCAGGCCACAGGACCAGCTGGACCGGCGGTAGTTAATTATCACCTAGCATATCGGACATAAAGGATTCAAGAAACAGAAGCAGAGCTTTAGAGTGAAGAGGCTATGTGGAAGCACTGTGCTCGGAAGTATAAAACAAATATAAAAAATTTCAATCCTCAACGATAAACTAAAACTACCGACAATTTGCTATACCCCGTAATTTAAGAATTAATTTAGGTGTGTAATAATTAAAAAAAAAATTTGATAATCCTACGCAATCGGAAGATAAAACAAAGTGTTTGTTTCCTCATGAATGAGATCAATTATAGATTTGGATTAAAAACCTCAAAGCTTGATTATCAGAGCGGTTCGGTAGGAAATTTGATGATAAGATGAGCAATTTTGCGTGTGGCGCGACGTACGGATAAAGAGGTTTGCGTTATCTTGCACATATTTAATATATCAAACCGTTTATCGTTGTTGGAAAACCCGCAATTATACTGGGACACTATATAAAGGCTACTCCATCCCTAGCTATTCATTGTGCTCCACAAAGTTTCAGTGGAAATGTTACGGGCTGTGTTTATTACTTTGGGCCTTTGCCTATGCCTGGGCCTAGCCAATGGGCGTGTGCGGTACGACAACTACCAGGTGTTTAAGGTATCCCCCGAAAACATTGAACACCTTAATCTTCTGCGTTCATTGGATGGATCTAGTGACAGTCTAATATTTTTGGATTCTGCTGAAGCCCTCAACAAAGATGTTCACGTTGTTGTTGCTCCTCATAAGGTACCGGATTTCGTTCAAGTCCTAAGCCAAAATGGTTTGCTCAATGAAATAGTAGAAGAAGACCTTCAGCGTCAATTGAACACTGAATTGACTCTTGAGCCCCGAGCAGTTGGTGAATATGGATGGACTAAATATTACCCCTTGGATGAAACATACAAATGGCTAAAGAGCTTGGCAGAGAAATTCCCCAACAACGTAGAGGTTATCGTTGCCGGCCAAACGTATGAAGGACGAGACATTCTTGGTGTGAAGATCTCCTACGGACCTGATCGGAAGGGTATTTTCATCGAAGGTGGTATCCACGCCCGTGAATGGATCTCCCCAGCTACGGTTACTTACATAACAAACCAACTCCTGACCAGCACTGACCACGCAGTTCGAGAGCTAGCTGAAAAGTACGATTGGTACATTGTCCCACATGCTAATCCGGATGGCTTCGTCTACACTCACACCACCAACCGCTTGTGGAGGAAGACTCGATCACCCAATGGAATCTGCTTTGGCGCGGATCCTAATAGGAACTGGGACTTCCACTGGAACGAAGCAGGTACCAGTTCGCAACCATGCTCTGACACATACGGTGGGAAAGCCGCATTCTCTGAAATAGAAACCCGCTCACTATCAAACTTCATCCAGTCATTAAAGGGAAAGATCCAGAGCTATATAGCCTTCCACTCCTACTCTCAACTACTTCTCTTCCCATACGGACATACCGGGGAGCACGCTCCTAACCACAATGATCTTCAGAAAATCGGAAATGTTGCCGCAAAAGCCTTGGCACGTCGCTATGGAACGAAGTATGTTGTTGGAAACGTCTATCATGCTATCTACCCCGCATCTGGAGCTAGCATGGATTGGGCCTATGGCGCTGTTGGTATTCCACTAAGCTACACCTATGAACTTAGGCCTCATAGTACTGCTTGGAATGGATTTATTCTTCCTCCAGCACAAATTATACCAACTTGTGAGGAAACTTTGGACTCATTGGTTGCAATGATTAAGGAGGGTGAAAAACTTGGGTACTAATTTTTAATCTCCATCCAAGATTTTGTTGAAATTGTTAAAGTTAAGTACTTTATAATTAATAAATTATTCTTTTAAAAAGTTCTCTTTTAACTTTAAAAAAGTAAAAACAAAGACAAATATGAAGATTTACTATCTTCAATATTTTAACTTTTCAATCTGTAGAGAAAATTCAAAGAAATGATGTCGAGGAAGTGTGGAAAGACATGGGAGGGTGCGGGCTGCCTAAGTCAATGCAATTTTTTGAATATATCCGCCAAAATGTTATTCCTACGAAAAATAGTCATCGCAAGTGCATTTATTGTTTAACTGACCTTTAACGTAATATTCGCGTATGCAATGCACCACTCTCTAGAGAACTGTATTTTTTCTTAATTCAAGTATCAAAAATTCAATAAAGTTAAGTTATTTAAGTTTCTTGAAGTGTAATAAAGCGAATAAGTGAAAAAAATAAGAAAGAAGTTTATTTGCTTTTTAAATATGAAAGCATTCATTCAACCATACCAAATATTGGTACAGTTTTGCTTTTCACTGTATGTAGCTCAATTACAGGTTTAGCAGATGATTAACGTTTCATAGATAAAAATGAATTTTTTCTGGAATTAAGGCATACTGGCTTTTATGTCCGGCTTCGCACTGTGTAAATAATTTACCTGTGTGGATCCTCCATCCCATCGAAATTGGTTCAGGTAGTCACAACTTTTATGATATCTTGTGGAATTTGTTGGGAAAAAACCGAAACAAATTTGAATTAACACTATAGGGAACGAGAAAGAGGTAGGTAAAGATGCATTCGGGACCAGTTTTCACAATTTTTTTTCCCAAACCACTTTTTCATAAAATCCATTTTTCCCAAAACCTTTTATAATAAAATTCTTTTTTCCCAACAACCATGATTCCTAAAAAGAATTCAGAGTACTGAAATAAAAATAAATAAAACTTTACCTTTCTTAAAAAATATCTTCTGACAGATGATTTTCCTTTAACAAAAGGAGCATTGCGAACTTGTTCCAAGAACGAAATTTTATACAAGTCGGCATTATGAATATGGGCATTCGGAATTATGGTTTTAGGAAAATGGGGTTCTGGGAAAACTTGATTTAAGGAAAAAAGGTTTTTTGAAAAAAAAATTGTGAAAACTGGTACCCAATCGTAAAGATGTAGTGTAAGCGCATCTTTGCAGGTGAACGGATGTGCTGAAATCGATCATTTGATGCAAGACTAAAACACGGAAAAGAGCTTTCTCTAGTTTTGCAATACAAATTATACAAAATAGGTGTTTTACCTCAAAATCATCAATTTGTTGGCGAATTTTGTAGCATAGCATCAAGACTCTTGAAGTCAGAGCAACCCCACTATTAAATTAATCCGATCAATCTTCAACCTTTTTAGAGTCAAATATGAAAGAGGAATGAAACTATAAGTTCTTTTAATTATGATGAGGGAGTTGATGGAAGAGAAGAGACCCACGGCGAACGTCTCCATCATTCTGAAATTCGGCATTTCAATAAAAACATTTCTGTCGCGACAAAATCCACCAAGACACGTATTGAGAGTTCAACGATATAAAAATCGGTTCAACCGTTTTGGAGCTAAAATTAAAAACAAAATATATGTCTGTACATACATACACACTCTGTCGTAGACAAAAGAGACTATTTTTCTCAAAAACTAGTGATCTCTTGGAATAATCTGATGTTGGAAAGGCACCTTTATTCTTTATTATCAGTCGAAGTTTTATAACATAAATTGTTTGGTGTGCACGTTGTCAGTAAAGCTAAAAAATAACGAGTAATGATTAAATTTTTGGATGTAAAACTCCATCCCATCGAAGACTTCAAACGAGAGGTGTATGCACTATTTGGTCCATATTCGCTTAATAACGACAAAACAATTACTCGCGTGCGACATTCAAACGAACTGAGAAATATACCCAAACTGCCTGAATTCTTACTGGTGGCTAGACTTGGTGCTGTCAGTATGACCTGGATGCCAAAAGGCCCCATGGATCCAAAGATGAACCAAAATCGATCAAAATTATTATAATTAATTAAATTAAATCGTGTTTGTCTCATGGAAAGTTACAAAACTTTTCCTACTCGATATAAAAAAAACTCAGCTATGGCGATATTGGAGTCTTCGTCATTAGTAAAACTGCATGTGTTTTGGTCACACATTGACTAGACTGTCAGTCATAGAATCGCAATAATTTATAGCTACTTATTATGAGAACAAGTACATTGAAGATTGAAAGGGCAGGGCAATTGGCATTGACACACTATGTACATATTGACCATAAGTCAGCCAAATTAGCATAGATATCCCACAACCCGCAATGTTACTGCTAAAGAGCTCAATTGACATTCAAATGAAATGAAAGTAATTAAAATAATAATCATCACTCCGACGCAATCTATGTCAAATTCGAGGTTGCACCCTGCTGACTACATGTAGTTCATGTGGCCAGCATAACATACTGATAGCCGCTCAACAAAATGTGTGAAGGTGTCTGGCCCGTCTAATAGGTGAACCAGAAAACAATCTACTTGTTTCCTCTTCAGTTAGATCAATCAAGTGTTTATCGCTTTGGATTAGAGCTCATTAAGATTGATAGTCGTAGCAATTCAGTAGGGAATTAGGAGATAAGGCGCGAACCAGAATTTTTCGTGCGACACACTCCGGTAAGATGAAGAGGTTTGCATTATCTTGCGTGTTTTTAATAAGTCACCTCTTTTATCTTTCGTGGAAAAACCTATCAGTACAACTAGGACACTATAAATTCTATTCCGTCTGCCTAGCTGCTCATTGTGCTCCACAAAGTTTCAGTGGAAATGTTACGGGCTGTGTTTATTACTTTGGGCCTTTGCCTATGCTTGGGCCTAGCCAGTGGACGTGTGCGCTACGACAACTACCAGGTGTTTAAGGTAACCCCCGAAAACATTGAACACCTTAATGTTCTGCGCTCATTGGATGGATCTAGTGACAGTCTAATATTTTTGGACGCTGCTGAAGTTCTCAACAAAGATGTGCACGTTGTTGTCGCTCCTCACAAGGTACCGGATTTCGTTCAAGCCCTAAACCAAAATGGTTTACTGAATGAAGTAGTTGAGAAGGATCTTCAACGTCACCTAAATACTGAAATGACTCTCAGGCCCAGAGCAGTTGGTGAATACGGATGGAAACAATACTACCCTTTGGATGAAACCTACAAATGGTTAAGGGGCTTGGCAGAGCAGTTCTCCAATAACGTAGAGGTTATCGTTGGCGGCCAAACTTATGAAGGACGAGACATTCTTGGTGTGAAGATCTCCTACGGATCTGGCCGGAAGGGTATTTTCATCGAAGGTGGTATCCACGCCCGTGAATGGATCTCCCCAGCTACGGTTACTTACATCATAAACCAACTCCTAACTAGCACTGATGTCGCAGTTCGTGAGCTTGCTGAAAAATACGACTGGTACATTTTCCCACATGTTAATCCTGATGGCTTTGTCTACACTCACACCAAGGACCGCTTGTGGAGAAAGACTAGATCACCAAACAATGGACTTTGCTATGGCACAGATCCTAACAGGAATTGGGACTTCCACTGGAACGAAATTGGTGCTAGTTCGCAGCCATGCTCTGAAACCTACGCCGGAAAAGCCCCATTCTCTGAAATCGAAACCCGCACCCTCTCAACTTTCATCAAGTCACTGAAAGGAAAAATCAGCACCTACTTATCTTTCCACTCCTACTCCCAACTCCTCCTTTTCCCATACGGACACACCAAGGAGCACACTCCCAATCACGATGATATGCAACAAATCGGAGATGTTACCGCTAAAGCTTTGGCCCGTCGCTATGGAACCAAGTACACCGTTGGAAATATCTATGAAGCTATATATCCTGCATCTGGAGCTAGTATCGACTGGGCCTATGGAGTTGTTGATGTTCCAATAACCTACACCTATGAACTTAGGCCAAAGAACTCTTGGAATGGATTCGTTCTTCCTCCACAACAAATTATTCCAACTGGTGAGGAAACTATGGACTCATTGGTGGCCATGTTCAAGGAGGCAGAAAAACTTGGTTATGGTTACTAATTTATAGGGCCTTTGCTAATACTCTGGTTTTGTTAAGCAGCTCGTAATTAAAAAATGATTGTTGTTGAAAATTTTACCTTTTTTATTTTGAAGCATTTCAAACAAACAGATTCCAGATTTTTACTTCCCAAGATTAAACTTTCATTTAGAGATTAGTTTAGAGTTGAAGGCCTTAGGAAGTGGCACAGGAAATGGTCTATAGAGATATTGCATTCATGAAAAGTTTCCGGGTGTTATACACATAGGATTCCATTTACACGGGTGAACTCTTATGCGGCCTAATCTTCGATTCCACTTCTCTCTGGTTTGAGCAAAGTTCGGTGTATGTTTAAACATATTTGCGAACCGACAAATCTCTAATCTATGTTCCTTTTCATTCGGCTTGTAATTTAAACCGTTTCATGTGGCTGCGTGTATGAAAATATTTAAAGTGAAAAAAAAATATTATTATTATAAAATAAAAAAAACAACCGACTGTAAAAAACAAGGTAATATTATACTATTTTATGTAGATAGTTACCAACCAAGAATTCAATTTAAACTTTAATATTACAGTTAAAGCAGGCGAGACCCATTCGACATCCCAGTTGAAATAGTGAATACAATGAGTATTTCGTCCGACTCCTCAAGAAAGTAAGCTGGGGCCCCTACAGTATCAAAGTCACGCCCCAAAGAAGGGCCGCCGTGCCGTGAAGTCTCTGCCTTGGTCATAAATTCTGGAAATAGAGTAAAATTTAGAGTAGCTTTGAGCATTAGAGCTGCTCTTGAACTCTCGTGCCCAGTTTGATAAATTAACTTATAAATCAACAAGAGTTAGTTGGGGGTCCTCGTATCTTGATATACACACACAGCAGAAACGCCATGCGCTGGTTCTTTTTTGCAAACCTCCTGCTACGAACGGCACACAGTGGGCCAAAACGACTTGGTCGCTATCAAAAATCTGTAACTTTTGTTGTGTTACAGATATCATAATGAAACTTGGGCTAATTAATCTTGACATTATTATCCCTTAACTGCCAAAAAAAAAAATTGCATTAGCTTACAGCGTGCCGCTAACTAAATCAAAGAAATTTGAAGTACTCCATAAATGAATTATTAATGTTATTTAAAAAGTTTTCACAACATTTTTAATTTATTCTTTAATTATTTTGTAATCTGCATGATCAATATTTAATAAATAAAAAAATAAATTACAAATTTATGCAAAACAATAAAAATTTTATATTGGTATTTTCGACGAAAATTTTTTTTTTCAAATTTCGCAAATCTTTTCCCATTTTCGTTTTCATTATTTTTAACAATATTTTTCTGTGTATTTGAAAAAAAAAAAAAAAAATATTTCACACTCCCTCTCCTTTAAATCCCCTCCCCCATATTCCCCACCGGGGTGCGGGTAGTCTCATATAATCAGACATCCATTTATAAACCCAACCCCAAAATATCTTTCACCAATTCCTAACACTTTTCCCACAATAAATAAATTATTTCTTCATTTTCCGTGTCATGGAGCAACATGTCACCTTTATTCACTCTTTTCTTCGAATTTCTTTTCCCACATTCGTTTTTCTAATTTCAATGGCTTTTTGTTTATGCTATTGTACGTATCATTTTATAACCTCTCCCCACTGCACCATACATATGTATATCTTACAAAAATTCGAATAGTCTCACACAACTTTCTAATGCATCATTCTTTCATTTATTCCTAATATCCTTTTTTATAATGGCTTATAACTTTTTTTCCTGATATACAATCGTGTGTACTTCTATAGATAATTTAATAATAAAGGTCCAGTTAAAATTTGAAGTCAATCGGATGAAAACTGTTCGAGTTCTACTTAAAAGTGGTTCCGAGAAAAACGCGTTAAAAAAAAATATTGAAAGAGTAGCTTCGGACAAATTGGTTTAGAGACATTACAACATTTAAGTACACCTTTCTACAAAGTTTCTTTTGATTCGAGGGATGTTTAGGCATTTTTTAAGCCAATAGAAGAAAAAATTGAAAACCCAAAATTAAGCTGGTAATAACCTCTTAAGTAGCTAAGATTTCCGTTACTTTCACCTACCTGCAACTGATGTTTTTAAACACACACACAATTACAATTCTCCCTTATGTCAGGCAATTATAATAAAACAAATTAGGTGTCATAAAAATCAAAGTCAATAATCATCGTACGTATTTACCTGGATGTTATAAAGTACTAAGCACATACTGAATAGGGCGCATATGCAGAGAAAGTCAAAGTCAGTTAAAAATGTCATAAGACGTAATAATATAACTTCTTTAAATACAAATGATGTCGTTAATCCTAAACGTGTATTAGGAAAACTGTAATTTATTTCCCAAACAAACATTATGCAGCCTTAAAAGTCATAAAATGCCTGCATAAATGGGAACATTGTGTGGAAATATGCACGTGAAAGCAAGGTAGACTTTACTTCAAATGCAATTTTCTCCCAAGTTCGCAGGTGGACGCAGCCAATTTTTGTTTTAAATGATAAAGGAGGGTTTATAGTTTCGTCGGTATTAAGGAGAGCGTGGCCATCTGTGGCCATTTTTTTTAAAGTCAAAAAGAAATAAAAATTTCAACGAAAAATCGCCCTTTTCAACTAAAAAGCTATTGTTAAAAAAACTGTTTGACTTTTATCATAAGTTATTGGCCTAATAAGACCTCCTCCTATGTAGTAAGTGATTTCATTAACAACAATTCAACCTCCCCATACAAACATTTTCACAATATAACTTTGAAATCATAGAAAACTCGAACATTTTATAAGGAAAATGAGCTGTTCAGATTTGTCTCTGACTTTAGCCATTCCAAACACATAGAGGGGGGGTGAATATTGAAAAAAAATTTTGCCATAAGGTGATACATTTAGTTTGCTATCGAATGGCATTAAAATTTTTAAAATCTATGACATGACGAAAATCGATTTTTGGTCACCTAAAATTCGTTTTGGCCCACTGTGCGGCAGACCCCGCTTTTTGTTGAAGGAGGCTCACCTGGACACATCTTTTCTCTTTTTCGCGGTTTGGTCTCCGTCCACTGCCTGGTCTTAGGTGACCAGCCTTAGTTTTGAGCATCCGCCGTTGTTTTTTTTGGGGCTCTCTTTCCTGCAGTCGTGAATGCAGCTTTCGAGGGACCTTCAGCCACAACGTCTGATCCAGATCTAAGAGGCTGGGCAGAGAGCTGATGGCTACGGATCCCTTAGAGGAACAGCGTCTGAGTTGCTGCCAATTCTTAGATTTTTTGGGCCTTTCGGAGAGCCATCCATTCGACCAGGTTCATCTCCTCATTCTGACCTTCTATTAGGTCAAGGATCAGCTCTACAGGATCATACTAGTTTTGTGGGATGTATCTCCTCTACTAAATCCCTCATATCGGCCCCTTCCAGCCTTAAGTCCCCAATTTCCCCCTTAAACCACATTGCTGGGGTTTGATTGGCGCAAGTAATTCATACCGGTTGACCTGCAATGCCCAGAAAGTTCACCTTACCAGGCCTTAGCTTCCTGGCATCGATCCTCAGAATGATGACAGAGGCACAATGATCCCCAATCTAACGCTCTCGGTTACTTCCTTGAACGTAGGTTGGGACTACGCGAGGAGAGTAAGGAGAGGAGATGGGAGGTTGAATTACCGCCTGGTGAGGAGTGATCTTAATCCTTTCAGGATTTTCCCTATCACTCTATACATCGGCTAACGAACTAGATCATGAGCTTCATGTTTTTTGTAGCCCTGTTCCAGAAGCTATTATACTTGTACCGTTTTTTAGCAGCACCAGAGAGTCTGGACTTACGGGTTTTGGAAACAATAGTCGCATCGACTTCTCAAGGTTCAGGTGTACTTAGGGCGCACAAATAATTCCATTCTAAATCGACTGTAAAATGCTTCAATTAACAATAGTAACAAAGGCGTTCAAACATTTATCATCGTTTATTTTATTTATAATATCCTAATCTCTCAGATTCCTTCACCAATGCAACCAGAGAGTCCATAGTTTCTAAGCCAGTCGGAACTATTTCCGCAGGTGGCAGAACAAAACCATTCCAGCTGTCCTTAGGTCTTAACTCATAGGTAAATGAAATAGGTATATTTTGGACTCCATAAGCCCACTCCGCACTAGAACCAGATGCAGGATAGATCACCTCATATATTGTCCCAGCTTCATATCTTGTACCATATCTTCGTGCTAGTGCCTTAATAGCGGCGTTGCTGATCATTTTTAAATCTTTGTGATTCGGAGTGTGCTGCTTGGTATGTCCGTATGAGAAAAGCAGAAGTTGGCTATATGAATGGAAGGATAAGTATGTGCGGATATTTTTAATGGACTTAAGGAAAGTGGAAAATGTCTTTGTCTCGATTTCTGAAAAGGCTGACCTTCCAGCATAATTTTCGGCACAGGGATTTCTACTGGTGCCAGCTTCATTCCAATGGAAAGCCCAATTTCGGTTAGGATCAGCACCATAGCACAGTCCATTGCGAGAACGAGTTTTCCTCCATAGTCTGTTGGTCTTCTGCGTGTATTCATACCCATCAGGATTAACATGTGGAAATACGTACCAATCGTAGTTTTCAGCTAATTTCCTTATGCTTGTATTATTGCTGGTTAATAATTTATTCAAAATAAAAGTAACAGTTGCTGGAGAAATCCATTCCCTTGCATGCATTCCGCCTTCAAGAAAAATTGCCTTTTTGCCAGGACCGTATGAAAACTTAACTCCTCGAATTTCTCGTCCTTCAGCTGTTGTACCACCTACGAGGGCCTTTATCTGCATCGGATACTTTTTAGCCAGAGAATCCATCCATTTATAGGTCTCATCCAAGCTTGGGTAAGAAGACCAGTCATATTTTCTCGTAGCTCGAGAAAATGCCGGAAACTCCGATTCGACATCCAAGTGTCTTTGAAGATTTTTTTCAACCAGTTCATAGTACATGGAGGTTTCGTTCACTATCTGTTCGAAATCAGGCTGCTTGTGAGGAGCCACCACAACATGCACGTCTCTTCCAGGTGTCTGAGCACTTTCCAGGAATATCATACTGTCGCTGGATCCATCGAGCTCCTTTAAAAAGTCCACATCCTCCAGGCTTGACGGGGTGATCTTATAAACGCCATAATTGTTGAAATTCACTCGATTATCTTCCGCAGAAATCGACACAAGCAGCAACAGCAGCGAGAGAACTGTTAAAAAATCCACACGACCCATTGTTCTTGGGATGACTCTTTACTGAATACCTGCTGGGTACACGGCAGCCGGTTATTATATACCGCAGAGTCGACATAATTAAAAATTTGTAGTAATACTCAAGTTCAGTTCAGTACGTTCGTTGGTACGAAAGGGGGACATATGTGGGCCAATGGATTTTTTTGTGTATGGCTTATCAGTACGAGCATGTTAGAAAAATATTTACGTAATATATTTGGTAGCTTATCTCTAAGAAGCGTGGGAACAATTACATTTACTTAATATCTTTGGCTCAGTTCTTTTATCTATGTCAAGAACTTTAAATATTTTTGGATGTCAAAACACAGTGCCTGCAGTAACATATATATTACTCTTCTTTAATTAATGTAAAAATATCTTAAAAGAAAAGGGCCACTTTTTTAATAGGGATTGCAAAATTATAGTAAGAGAAATGTAAGTACACTGTGCGCAATCTTTTTCTTAATTTCTGAAAAAGGAAAAGGAGCTCTAGTATTTTCCGCTACGGGGGATTTTACAATGTCGAGTCGGATAGAAAGACGTTATTTGTATTCTTTTGAATTTTTTGAGATTAAGATTTCGAGAGATTCCCCACCTTAAATTACCTATTATTATACTGAAAAAAGCTAAACAAAAAAAACCCTTCCAACACCTTAAATTATCTTTATTACACTATAGAATAGTCTTAGATATTTAAAAAAAATTTTGGAGTCAATTAGGGATAGAGCTCCACTTCTAAATACTTACCTTTAAAATTAGTCGATAGTTAAAAAACCATTAAAGGCCCTTTCTATCCCTATCTGGAAATGTGTGCATGTTACAGTACTATAGTTTCCAGACTCCCAGAAACTTTGTCCTTGTACAGTGCCAACGGTCAATCTACAATATAGCACTAAAACCCCACAAACAAGTGGACTGCATATTTACTGATTTCAATACAGCCTTCGGTCGAATTAATCATGAAATATTATTTCCCCAAGATAATTGCCCTTCCGCTAAATTCCGTTAGTATTTATCAATTAGATCCGTTCATATTTGTTTGGTAGAACTCAGCGTGTTTCTTTTCGAGGATCTTTTTATAATGCGATACCGGATACACAATACTTCCGGTGTACCTCAGAGGAGCCATCATGGTCCACTTTTATTTATTATTTATACATATACTCATCCGCCAACATGGCGGCAACGAGCGCAGGCTCGTCGTGTGCACAAGCGGCAATTTTTTACAAATGTCACCCGAAACAAGAAGTTAAAACAGTTGTGTGTCTAATTTGTGAGAATGTATATCACACAAGTGATTTTGGAAGATTAGATGGTGCAATCGAACTTAGTAGTGTCTTAGGAATCTGTGATGAACACGAGGACCTCGACCTAACCTCAAATCTAACCAAAGAAATGCTGAGTAACGAGGCTAGGCAGATAATTGCTCAGGTGAAATTAAATTATCAGTCAGAATCCAGAAAGAAACTACTCGATGAATTAGAGGTATCAAGCGACGAGGAAGAAGGAGATGTGAATAAAAACAGTGTGAAAAGAGAAAATAAATTATTAAGAGAACTAAACAAAGAACTAACAGAAAAAAATAAGATGCTAAGAGATCTACTTGAAAAACAAAAAAGTGACACAAATGCAGTTAAAAATAAAACTTTTGCAGAAGTAGCGTCTTTTCCAAAAACTACCATCAGGTCAAAAAGAGTACCTAGTATAATAGTAAAAAACAAATCAGATAACACCATTGAGAAAATTAACTGGAGTGTAGCTCACTATCTAAACAAAGACAAGACCATTCAGACCAAAAAGGTTCACATGAAAAAGGATGAAGTAATTGTTAGTTGTATAAACGAGGATAGCACAAGTAAAGCATTCAGTTTATTGAAGAAAAAACTAGCTGAAGCATGTGATGTGAACAAGGAAAAAGTAAAAAATCCAAAAGTAAAAGTAGTTGGAATAAACAATTTCGAGCAACTAGATAGTAAAAAACTGGAAGAAGATATAAACGAAAGAAACTTTAGCAAATTCTCAAAAAAATGTGAAGTTTTACACACATATAAGAACAATAATACCAAACTACAAACAGCATTAATTGAAATGCCAGCAGAATTGTATCAGTGCATCAGGGAAAACAATAATAAAATATTTGTTGGATATCAAAACTGCAGAGTCTATGACTACTGCAATGTCAAGCCATGTTTTAAGTGTGGTGTTTTGGACATAATGGTCTAAAGTGCACAAACAAGCAAGTCTGTTTCAAATGTTCTGGTAATCATAACACCAGAGAATGTTCATATCATATCATATTCAAAGCAGTGAACGTGGCGGTGAAAAAAAGTTCATCAATGTTTTTTGTCACCGTAGCGGCAAGAAAATGAGTAGGAGTGTTAAAAAAACGCAATCTATGACATATATATAAATATGAAAGTGTTTGTTCGTTTGTTTGTGCGCTTGTGCGTTTGCGTGTTTGTTTGTTACTCAATCACGCCTAAACGGTTGCTTCGATAGACTTCAATTTTTGACACAAGGTAGTATATATTCCAACTTAACGTATTTGTTATTTTGATAAAGTGCAAGGTTTCAAAATGGCTACTGTTAGTTATGTTATTAAATTAGTTAAACTGCAAGGGATTGCCTTGAAAATCCGCACTAGGAGGTTTTCGGGGTCGCTGAATTCAAATCTGCCATCAAAATTTCCAAGTTCAAGATGACAGACCCAAAATGGCTACCGAAAACTTCAAGGGATTATCCTGAAAATCGCCATCAGGACGTTTTCGGGGTCACTAATTTCGAATCTACCATCAAAATTTCAAAATTCAGAATAGCGGATCCAATATGGCTACCGAAAAAGTTAAACTTCAAGGGATTGCCTTGTAAATCCGCACTAGGGGATTTTTGAGGTTGCTGATTTCGAATTACCGAGTTTCAGCTTTCATTTGACCACAATTTCATGCTTCTACTCGAAATGGTTTTTTCTTTTAATTTAAAGAAACAAACCATGATTTTGGGGATCCCCGTAAGCAGTTTTAATATTTCAAAAACCCATAACATCTGAAACTGAAAATCAACATAACCTAAAAATAAGTAAATATGTGCATTTAACATTCACCACGAATTACGAAAGTGCACTTTACACAAAGTGTTGCTAACAAACAACAAATAAATCTAATTTACATACATTTGTAGTTGAACTCACACAGTTATAACAGCACCAAGGTTCTTTCAGTTTTGCGTTTCAGAACAAGTCATCGGTGCATTTAGGTAACACAGTAAAAGACGTTGCCAACGCCCTTCTAATTATCGGTTCATTCGCGACAATGCAGTACGATTCAATGGAAACTGCAGAAAGTGTCCACACTATTTTAACGGAAATGTACGGAAACCCTTACCCTATTAGAGAAATCCTCCGTAATACAGCTCCTTCGTGCAAAGACATGGTCATACGATGTGAACTAAGTGGGATACCTAGAAACTGCGAATATCTTTTTGAAGAAAGGCTAGCCGGATTTGGTGTTTGCTGCATGACAAATAACCAGAGGCCAACATACGAAGAACTAACGTAAAACAATTTTGTTGTGATTTAAAAAGGTCTGTAATTAATAGGGTATTCATTTTCAGGGAAATGTTCATGAATGGAGAGCAATTTCCACAACTGAGACATGTTCATGTTTCAGAAGGTGGTCGTGCCAATGCTCTATCGGTTGTTTTGAAGAATAATTACAGCGATTTTGCATACAAAATTACTTCAAATTCGAATTTTAAGGTGTGTAAACGAATATATTAATAAATACATACAAAGTGTGGTGAAGTATTCGTGGCTTCGAAGGGTTCTGATTAAAATTTTCTGGAATCCTTTTCCCACCTGATACCCTCAACCATTTGGATGGTATAAAAGCACCGGGACAATAGTATTCTCAAACAGTTTGAAATATTGATTTGTACAATACTAAAATCAGATTTGCAGGGAAGGGAGTTAAACTCCGACGAAGAGATCCATGAGGCGATTAGGCAGTATTTAGAAGACAAATCTTCAGGCTACTATTTTAATGGTATTAAAGCACTTATTAAAATATGTGGAAAATGTCCTAAAATAAAGGGACAATATATCGAAAAATAAGCACTGCCTTTTTCCTATCGCCTCCCTCCACCCCCCATCTACCAGAGGCCACAAATACTTGGACCACACTACGTATGTAGTAATAAGGTACAATTTTGTATTTTTAATATTTTGAACAATTTGTAGGTTATGGTTTTCCAAGCTCAAGAATTTCCCGATGATCTCAGTGGACCGACAAAGGAAACTTTAATAGAACCAAACACTGAATCCAATATTGTCTTAGAGCCTATTTATGTAGAGAGCGACTGCTCTATGAAGAACTTCCCTCCAAGTACTAGACGTTGTTACTTCAACGATGAAGGAGGGCTGCCACTAAAAGGGTATGTTATTTTCTTACAAACAATACCGGCCTTGTTACTATACTTGTAGAAAAATAAATAATTTTGCCATAGTTGACGCATTCATGCTCCACGAATATAAAATATGAGGGTTCTTTGATAATTCTATGACTTTGATAAAAGATGGCGCTGATATCATCCACCTTGTTTTATTTTTACATTTGACATTATTTCTAGCCGTATCAACATCTCCGCGAATTTGTTGGGAATGTGTGATAAACAAACAAATAAAATTGTCAACCGGTTTTGGGATAGCTCGAATTTAACAACGAGATCTGATAGAGGATGAACAAGCCCTCATTATAAGCTTTGAGTTTTCCCAATCCGATAATTGAATTTTGAGAAATCGACACTCTAAAGTTGAAGAGAGTAGATACATGGAAAATTTGATCATGCCCGGTTCAAAATGAATGCGCAATCATTAATCGACCTTTCTCGACTTTTGGAACAGATAAATTGATGATTTCATCAAATCGATAAAACAAAGTAAAGATAAAGTAAATATGGAGACGTTAGTGTGAACAATTGTTTCAATTACGATGTACATATTTGGACGAGTTGGGTTTGAAATATCTCTAGTTGAAGTGGGAATACTCTTAAGGGGGCCTATATGGCTAAATTTTCGATTTTTTTTATTGGATTTTCTTTTTGTTCAACTATTTCCGAGTAAAACGCTGCAAACTAAACTCAAATCCGTAAGAAAATAACGAAGTTATGCCTTTTTTTACTTTTAGACTTTAGTCGTTAAAAAAAGTACTTCAAATACTCTGTAATAACGGAAGCCTAATTGACGCGCTAAATCCGCGCTATTTTTGGTTCACAGCAGAGCAACTAGGTTCCCTGTGATTCTCTGTTGTGTTTGTTGTGTTAACAAACCTCAATCAGTGCGTTTCTAAGTAGCTTTTTCGTTGATAAACTTTGTGTTTCTTCTGTAAAGTCAAACTTTAATTCGATTTTGCTTGGAATTCGGTTTTTTGGCCGTAGCTCAAATTGTGTGAAATTGGTGGGCTGGTTTATTATACATCTGGTCATGGAATGAATTAAAAAATATTTGAATATTTAGATTATAAATATTTTTTTTAAATATTTATTAGTTCAGTAAATAATGAAAAATTTCAAAAATTGAACTCTAAACTACACAAAATCAAAAATAATTGCAGAAAAGCAAAACTAATTAATTCATTCTGTGCAATCAAGTATAATCTAACAGAAAATGTCTTGTTTATGTGTTTCAGATCAGGGGTTCTGGGAAAAAGCTACGGCAATGGTGAGATTCCACCATTGCAAGACACGCTCAACCCATAAGAGCCCATGGGTATTTTTGTGATTTTTATAGGCCAAAAACAATCTTAAAGTATTCAATAATAAATTAGTTTTCTCATTTTCTAGATTTTATGTGGTTTATATCTTTAAAAAAAAATAATCCTTTGACTCCGCACAACCCCATTTAAGCCATATAGGTCCCCTTAAGTGAATAAGCGTGCAGATTGGATAAAACTTCTAATTTCGATTAATTTAGTTAAATATCTATAATCGAAGTTTGCTAGAATTTGGAAATTGGGAAATTTCTGAATGTCCCAAAACCTACACTGGGCTCCAAACTCCACACGCGACACACTGCACACGCGAATTCCGAAGCGATCCGGAGAGTGCACGGTCGGAATACGTAAACCCGAACTTGGCCGAGTACGTGTGAAACGCGAGTTATACGCCTAGACGGGTAGTGTAAATAAGCACTTCCAGTGACCCAAATCGTTTTTTAATGTCAGTACTAATTCCTTCACGAGGAGATTATTAGGCCAGAGACCATGATTACCTTACCTTACCTTAAGTGATAATGTTAATTTCTGGAAAATTCGGAAACGCGTTAAAGCGTCATTTTTGTCACATTTATTGTGATGTGATACCATTACTAGGCTCGCTGGTGGCAATCGAACCCAAAACCTCTAGCGTTTAGCTAATTTCACCGTCAACGTGTCACACTGTTCATAGTACTCCTGAGATTTCAAGAAACAATGGTGCAAGATTCCTCAAAGTCGATGCAGTAATATTTAAGGTGAACCACTCTTACATATGTTATGTTTTGAAATGGTTCACATTTTTTTAATTTGTTTGCACTAGTTTGTTGCAGGCCGCTATCGTTATTTGAATTTAGCCATTTTGTATGTGCTTATATTATATATAATATGTTTTATCCTTAGGATTGAAACTGAATGAAATTAATTATTTTATAAGATGAATTCTAAAAAAAAAACCACTCTCTAAAATTTTCAGCTTTTATTCCCTAAGTGAATGTGTCCTTCACTGTCGCATCAGAGAGATCTTTACAACTTGTAACTGTGTTCCACCATTTCTTCCAAATCTTTATAACGCAACAGTTTGCCTGTTAACTGACCTCTCATGCTTGATAAAATGGAGAGAAAGTTGGATTGGCTTCAAATCATTTTATACAGAAGATGATTACATTCGCTCTCATCCGTGCTCCCACTGTTTGCCTTCATGTACTTCGATCAAATATGATTTCCGGAAGACCTGGAAGTATTTGGCCGAACCTGCTCATGGAAAGTACAGATCCGGTATTATGTAAGGAATTCAGTAAATACATCGTAAATTTAATTCGTTTAAAATATTTGTGTTTTATTAACTCAGCAGGATATTAATGCTCCACTATTCATATATTCAACAGAATTATTTATAATTTCCAATCAGTAGATTTAACTTCCTAATAGATAGGCTATTAAGAATTTAGCAACTATAAATTAAGGTGAAAGTCAATTTAATGTTATTTACCTAGGAAAGGCTTTTCCAATAAAGAGGATGTAGCGCTAGTTCACGTTTACTTTCAACTAAATTATCTAAGGAAGATGCGGCAATCAGTTAATGGAAATTGGCACTATCTTATGAGTAAAATTAGAAAATTGAATCTGAACTTTAAAAATTCAAAACACTTTTTCAGGTTATTTTGGAGGTATTTGTGGACTGATGTTTGGTGCCAGCATTCTCAGTGGTGTACAATTTATTTATTTTCTCACTGGAAAATTTTTCTACATTTGGATAATGTGTGCCAGGCATTTCTTCAAAAATCACAAACGCAAAAATCCGGTAAAACCTGATGTTAACGTTAGAGCGCTTTACTGGGACGAGCTTTACCCAAATAATAAGAGACATAATTTTTCAAAATAATTATGCAGCTAGTTTATACACAAAAGCATAATTACACACAGCGAATAAGTTGTTCATATACAATGTTGTTTTTAGCACTGCTTGTTTGAGGATTGTAGCAAAAGTTTGAAATTATAAAAGTTTACCAATTGTGGAACTATTTTTTATTGTATATATCAAACAAATATTTTTAAACAATATATGGAGATCTTGGTTATTTCAGGACAGCAGGTAATTTTAATCAAACATGAATTGTAGCCAATTTGCAGTCATAATTAATTATTACATTTTTCATCAAATGGCGACAGAAATAGACAGTTGTTCTAATGGATACGCTAAGTTCTTGGAATGGGAAGGCTCGCGCTACCAGGTCGACCGAACATCACAGAAAGGATAATAAAGTTCTTGGGAAGGCTGCCCATGTGGTTTTTAGTATTAAAATTCCGACAAATATCAGAAGTGGGATACTTCCGATCCTTTTAATTATTATTTGCGAATTTATGTTAAATATTGCAAACAAGAGTTAAGTTTGTCGGCCTTAATCGTTGTGCGATACAGTGTTACAAACTGACTGGATTTAGATACATATGTACATATGTGGAGCAATTTGTAGTGTGACCGCATAACAAAACCGTTATCCACCATCGTTCTTTGGTTGATTTGTACCCCACATAACGGTGATACAAAACCACACGGAAAATGGGCAGACTTATGTA
This sequence comes from Neoitamus cyanurus, assembly GCA_947538895.1. NCBI lineage: Eukaryota > Metazoa > Arthropoda > Insecta > Diptera > Asilidae > Neoitamus > Neoitamus cyanurus. The sequence continues at coordinate 14,520,452 of OX384544.1, read as the reverse complement.
ATTTCCTGAAATTTTAAAGTCCTGGGCCTACGGAATATACATAAATCAAATTTGGTCCTAATTTGTTCGATATTTGGGGGACTAGAAGTCCTGGAGCCTGTGCTAGTCCAAATGAAGGAGACAGACGGAATAAAATGGAATGAAAGTGGACGGTTGGATGAACACCAGGACAGGGCAGCGATGAAGATATGGACACCGAGCTAGTACAACGGACAGAAATTGAAGGTAAAGCAAGAAATTCAACGACAATTAACGAAGACCAGCAGTGTAAAATTTTTCTAGAGCCAGGTATAGCCATAAGGACATTGAAGAATCCTTCTGCACATTCAACGACGACGATAAATTATACCATCCACACTTGGACACAGCGATTTGAAACTTAAAATGCAATGTGTTGTTGTATTTGATGGGTTAATTCTACTAACCGCCTTCTGAACGAGCTGGGGGAACCTGTGATCTGAACGCTGCCAGATAAAGAATTTCAAAGGCTGGACATTTAACCATATAAGCGCTTGCCAAAACAGACATGACTCAATAGATTGGTAGCATTCCATTTGGCCCTCAAAATTGGAGACAACGATTATACAGACTCCCAAACAGGTCTGAAGCAAGATATGGCTTTACAAAGTTGTTTATACAACCAAATTTGCAATTCGTAAAAGTGTTTAGGGATTATCACATGGACACCCTGATAACGCAAAAGTATTTTATGTAAAGCAAAACGAGAAAGCTCCATATGTGTGATCCAAGTTTTTGAAATAACAAATAAAAATAGTTTTTGTAATTTCAAAGTTTTAATTCATTTCCACGAAAAAAAGTGTACAAAAGCAAAACATTTTCATTTTTCGCGCAGCCAATAAGGAATAATTAAGCAGCTCAAATGTTGTTAAATTAGTTCGATTTTCAATCCAAAATTAATATTGTTTCTACCTTGATATAATCCATAAGGCCCTTTTGAATGCCAAGCCCAGGTTTATCCTATTTAATTGCTTTCATAAGCGGCCCGCCACTCAATTGGTTTCTTGCCGCTTCCCGGCGTAACAAGAAGTTGGTAGATTGCAAGTTCGAAAGAACGTATTCGGTATACTTTCATATACGGAACCTGTAAAGTAAAACGAAACTATAAAAACTGTTAGGTGTAAATTAAAAACGCGTTTTACCTTCTGCCGAACATGCCCCACCGTCGGCATTTGCTCTGACTGCATCACTTCAAATAGAACTGTGGATGGTTGAAGGCGATGAAGGTAAGTTAAAATCTCTCATTTCCCCTAACATTGATGGAGCGGTGTATGTGAATCCCTCGAAGATTAAATTGACACTTTGACTGAACTGCCTTTCCTCATCAGGCGAATGCGCAATTGACTTCGATGTAAAAATGGGGTCAAACATTGAGCAGTCTTCTTTGCCTCTTACATTGGGTTTTATTGGTGGTTCCAGTCGCTTAGCCAGAACATCGTCCCAGTTAACAGCCTTGAAGAAAAAGTGCCCTTTCACAGCCTCAGCATCTATTTCGCCATATCCTAGTCGCTTGTTGGGTTGCTTCTTCAAAAGTAAACGCAATAAGCTCTTCGCTTCAGAAGTGAAGAAAAGAGGAAGATGTAGTCTGCAACGGATAATTTTTTGGATCGTCTGCTCCCGACTGGGTGCTGTGAATGGAGGACTCCCATGGAGCATGTCGTACATGAGAGCACCCAAGGACCACCAATCGACCTCTTTGGCATAACCCACTCTGAGGAGTATTTCGGGAGCCATGTATTCTATAGTCCCGCAAAATGTGTGGGTAACAGATCCGTTTTGCAAATGTTGCTTGCTTAGACCAAAATCGGTTAGCTTGATGTGGCCGTCTTTATCCAAGAGGACATTCTCGGACTTTAGGTCGCGGTAAATGATCCCCATCGAATGTAAGTGCTGTATGGCTAATATCAACTCACACAAGTAGAACTTTGTTGTGTCTTGATTAAATAGGACCTCCTTAGATAAGTGGGAAAAAAGTTCTCCACCGTTGAGGAACTCCAGGATCAGATATAGTTTCCCGTTGGTTTGGAAGGCGTAATATAGCTCAACAATAAAGGGATGCCGTACATCCTTGAGAATGTTTCTCTCAGTCTTTGTATGTTTCCGATCCTTAACAGATATGAATGCCTTTTTCACAACTTTCATGGCGAATATTTCACCGATATCGGCCCCTGTAAGCTTCTTTACTTGATAAACTTTCCCGTAGCCGCCTTGGCCCAAAACCTTCTTGAGTTCAAAGTCTTGAGGGCTAATTTTGGTTGAAACTGGATTCACATTATCCGGCAAAATTTCTACGTTCTTCTCGCTGCCTTGAGAACTGCTATCTTCTTCGGCAAGATCCATGTCGTAGTCACTATCGGATTCATGATTTTTTCCGTTGTCTAATTCCAATTCGAAGATTTCATCCATTTTTTAAAAAAGTTGCGGAAGTTGTTGAAAAACCAGAAGTTTATCTAGAAATATAAAATAAATCAGTTTACACTACTAAAACAAAAGTCGTAAAAAAATCTTCAAACGAACAAGATTGCAACTAAAGTATTTTGCTTGAATTTAAAATGTTTTAATAAGTATCGAAAACCAAAAACGCTTATACATATATAAATCGACTACGTACTAGAATATCTCGAAAATCAAAACACTCAGAAAAAACTGTTGTCATACAAAATCAAAAATTGCACAAAACTTGCAAAACTCGCCAAAGTGTCTCGAGTGACTGAAGATGATTAACTAGACAGCTGCATCTGGCGCTCCGGACTAGGAAACTACCTTAACTCGTGCGGAGAACACATAAATGTTTGCATTTTCTTACCTGGAAGTATAATATAATATCCTCGCCCAAATCCAATTCAGGAGGTACAGGGAAACATATGTAATGGCAAAGAAGGTGCTACCACCACTGTTACAGTTTTGTAACTTTGACCTCCGGCCCCGGATTAAGGAAGGCACTTTGCTGGGACATTGAAAATGAAAATTTTCTAAGAAATCGAAAATCTGTACGGATGTTTATGACGGCAGTGACAATTGTTAATTACTAGAAAAGCGGATAGGGTTCAGGTGCCTACGACAGGGTGGGTAGTGTAGGTAGAATGTATTAGAGGTATGTGGCAAAAAGGCAAGATTTTATTAGTTACTTATTACCTGCTCATTAGGTACCTTTACGCTTTGGGATGTCCATTAATTAGCAGAGAGGGGTTGGTCGACAATTTCATTTTTCATAGGTGAACTGAATAGTCAGATTTCTTGTGAAATCCCAGTGCAGTAGTTAATTTGATTTTAATTTGTACAACTTTCAATTGTTAAAACAAGTTAATTGCGAAATGTAAAAGAGGGTTACCACTTTATGTTTTTAGCATTGGCTTTAAGATTTAAGAAACGATTAAGCGTATTATTATGTAAATGCTAAGTGAAAACGATTTATATAATGCCACATACAGTACATATGATAGTTTGCAGTTTGTTGGCGAAAGATTTTTAAATAGACGAATTACTTTTTGAATAAAATTGCTTTTATTAAGCTCAGCATTTTTTCCTATGATTCGTGAACGAACTAAAAAGGCTTGTGACTTATTTGCGTAAAAAACCATTTGAACAATTTCAAATTTCAATCTCCAAAAAAACTATTTTTTTTTTATCTCAAAGATTATTTCCGACATATTGGGTACATGAATTTGTTTGATGTTATTTATGCGCACAATCATATACTGTTTTATTCTGTTATACATATATTCGTGACTTGGCCATTACGCAGCATGAAAGTTATTAAATCCCACGATCTTAAGGGGGGACATCACAGTAAAATTTTCAATGTTTCGAAAAAAATTTTTTCGCTTAAGAGGTGCTTTAGGGTTTTAAAAATAATATACCAAATGATGGAATACGACAAAAGTGTTCGAGTGCCCAAATTTTTCATTCGGCAGTTAGAGGTATATGAAATTTTCATATGGTTTCTCAGTACTTAAAACTTTAAACGCGTTTTTCTCGAAACCACTTTTTTTGAGCTCGCCGAAGACATAACTCGAGCAAATCTTTACCGATCGACTTGAAATGTTGACAGTGGCTTCGAAATATTTTTCTCCACGGAGCTACGTAGGATTTTTATTTTATATGGCTTAGTTTTTTTTTATCGACGATTTTATGGCGTTTTTTTTGTTAAAAATCAAATTTTTTTTTCAAACATGCACCATTTTGTCAAAAATCAATATATCGAAAAAATCCTACGTAGCTCGCTAGCTGTTGTTATGTGGAAACCAAAAAGTTTTGGTTTTTTCTTCCACGTCAAAAATTAAGGAGTCTACGTCTTCGGCCATCGACACGGTTTCAAAAATAGGCGCCTTGGGGCATATGCTGCGCAGCCGCCATTTTTAAATATTTTTTATTGAAAAAATTACATTTTGTACTTTTTTAGTATTGCTATTATATAAAACCTACTTTACAGATTTTCGATTGATACTTTTATTCAGCCAAAATTAATTCCCGAAAATATGCCTATTTTTTTGTGTGCTACTGTGATGTCCCCCCTTAAGTAAACTTAGGTCCACAATAGGCAAACTACTCCACTTATTATATATATAGATAAATAGTTACAAACATCAATAATAAATGTAAACGTAACGCGCTACGTATGTAATGACCGTCACGAATTTTTTTTTAGAGCCTTGAAGTGATCTGTGAATCAGTGTTGTAGTTCGTAGGAGGAGTAATTAACGCAAGCAAACTCACGCTACACAACTACTATCTTAATGTGCTTTCAAAAAATGCCCTCAATGTTGATCTACCTCTCCTACTACAGGTCCAGTAACTTGTGAAAGTGATAAATGCTATAAAATTTCCTAAAATTCACGTTTCTCCCACATTTTCTCCGAAAGTCATGTAATTAAATACACCTCTTTTTTATTTTTATCGAAATGCCCATCTTGTTGTCTTTCTAAAGAGGTGCAACACGTCCAGTGGGAGTGGCTATATGTACGTAGAACCTTTTGCAGAATGTTAAAATATCTGAATTAATTTTTTTTACCTTAATAACCTGCAATAAGTTTTTAATGCAAGAAAAAGGAATGTGGGGTTCATTTGTTAAATTTTTGTAAATGCATGTTTTTTAATAAGGCATCGTTAAAATCCAATTTTATAGATTTTCGGAAAAATAATGCAATAACTTCCACAAAATCGTTTCTCAGAAAAAACCATTTTGCACATAATATTCTTGTGTCCATTATATTTCATTTAGTGCAAAGCTGCAGATAGGCATAGTCGGGAACATTCAAATGTCCTTATTACTTTGTGCAAGGATCCTTCTAGGAACACATTTTTTTGTAAATATTCTCAGACCGAAGCCCAAAAAGTGAGTTAAGTATCTGGAACGTACTCTGGTATTTGTATGTAATATAAATTGTAGAGAGGTATTTAAATAATCCGAAAATTTATTTGTACAATAATATGCACGTAATCGTGTCGAAATTGAAAGTGAAATCAACCAAACACCTCTAAATTGGCATTTGATAAGAAATTTACAATAATAATTCAGTTGGAATACCCCATTAGCCCACACCTAAATACCTGCAGGTGCGAAGTGTTGTTTATGGATAATAAATTTAATTTGCGCGATATTCCAAAGACATGCGAAATCTTTATAATATTCAGATTAACACATTACGTTATATATTTCATTACGATAAATCGCTGATAAAATAGGCAATTAATTTTCAAGCTTTTATTGTTTTATTTATTGTTTTATTTATTTATTTCTGTCTATCAATCTATACAATTTTACAGACTAGAAAACAATGATTCCTATTTTATCATATTCTCCAAAACAATAAGCTTTCCTTTATATTCCAATCTAGTAATGGTAAAATCTAAGTGATTGCAAAAAAAATTAAATTTGATTATACATCTGGTCAACACTTCACAAAATCCATAGTTCGTTCTATGTGAAGGAGCAATTAACAAATTTCTAGCCCGAAGAGGTCTTTCCAATGCATACAAATTAATTAAATTTAATAATTCAGGACAATTTATGTCAAAACACAATAAATCCTTAATGAATAAAGCGCAACTCATATCACGTCTAAAACGGAGGGTTGATAATCCAAACAACAAGCGTCTCGACTCATAGCAAGGAATAGTAGATTTCCACCATCCAAGCTTGTAACATAAAAACCTGGTAAAAGATTTTTGCACCGCTTCTATTCTGTTGACATGCACAGTATAGACAGGACTCCATATAGTTGCCCCATATTCAACGATTGGTAACACAAAAGACATATATAAAGCTTTTAAAGAAAAAATATTCGAAAATTCATTAGTATTTCTCTTAATGAAGCCAAGTGCCTTGTAAGCTCTAAAAATCACATGGTCGATGTGCTTATGAAAGGAAAGCTTTCTGTCCAAAATAACCCCCAAGTCTGTTATTTCATCAACGCGCACTACCAACTGGCCATTTATGGAATAATTAAATGCAATGAAGGTTCTTGAGCGATAAAAAGAGATGGTTCGGCATTTAGAAATGTTCAATTGTAAACTGTTTATAATACACCAACGAGATAACTTATTTAAGTCCTCTTGTAGCCTGATACAACTCTGAGAATCACGTATGATCGAAAACAATTTCAAGTCATCCGCATAAATCAGACAATTTGCATTTGTAAAACAATTAACGATATCATTGATAAATAAGACAAATAGAATAGGACCACAATGACTGCCCTGTGGCACACCCGACACAGCAGCAATTTCTCTAGATCGCCAATTGTCAATTGCAACGATTTGTTTTCTGTTTGAAAGGTATGAAGAAATCCATTGAAGGAAAAGAGAGTGAATGCCCATACAGCGAAGTTTCTCAACCAAAATAGCTATCTTTACCTTGTCAAACGCTTTAGAAAAATCTGTGTAAATTGCGTCTATTTGGCAGCCTTTTTCAAAGGCTTTCGAACAAAAATTCGTAAATAAAGCAAGATTGGTAACTGTAGAGCGACCCTTTAAAAATCCATGCTGCTGTGGGCAAATTAACTCCCTGACCAGAAAAGAGAGTTTTTTTGCAACAATACTGTCAAGTAATTTGGGAATTGTTTTCATTAAAGATACTGCTCTATAATTCTTTACTAAATGCTTCGCACCATTTTTATGTATGGGCTTAAGTAGTGAAGTTTTCCACGAATCTAGAAAATGACCTTCCCCGAGCGATAAATTAAAGATCTTGGTCAGTGGATCTGCTAAGGAATATATGCACATCTTAAGAAACGCAGGCGAGATATTGTCTGTATCCATGCCGTAATTCCAGTCCAGATTATTTACTGCCCCTATAACATCCTGATAATCTAAACTAAGGGATCCTATATTCAAAAAGCTCTCAGTTTCATTCATTGAGGAATAATTAGAACACGTGTCCTTGCAATAAACCGTTTCAAAGAAGTTAGCAAATAGTTCGCATGTTTCTTCTAGATTATTGGATTTAAAATCGTCATATTCCATTGTATTTGGAAAGCCAGATGATTGTCGCTTGTCATTAACATATCTCCAAAAGGCCCTACTATTATTCCTGATATTGTATTCAATGGAATCAATAAATTGCCTGTACAAAAAACGATGCAAATACTCAAATTCCTTTCTCAATCTGAGAAAATTTTTAAGGTTGAACTCATTACTAACTCTTTTGTACGCTTTATGAGCTTTGTTTCTAACATTTTTCAAGTGCAATAAAGATTTATTGAACCACCTTGGATGGTTATTTGAGCGATTTATTTTCAAAGGAACATACAATTGCAAAGCCGAATTTATAAAGTGAAGAAATTTGTTATGTGCTTCTTCTAACGATGAATTATTTAGAAGATCAGACCAGTTGATATCAAGAAAATATTCGTTAATCAAATCAAAATTAGCTTTTTTGAGGTTGTACTCTCGCCTTATAATATTATGACATAGATTAGCAAAAGTATAAAAAGAAATATTGAATTCCAAAGCCTTATGATGAAGATCACAACTAAGCAGTGGAGCTACTGACTCATTTACTCGAGTATATATATCTTCGGAAACAAAGATTAAGTCTAAAACTCTACCAAGAAAATTATGAACTGAATTAATTTGAAATAAATATAAATCTGCCATATTATCCAACATAAATGATTCAGTTGTCGATGAAATATTCGTAGGTGTCAAAAACGTCTCATTTTTTTCGAAGGACCAAGAAACGCTGCTCAGGTTAAAATCACCCAGTACGCACAAGTGGTCACTCTCTGATAACGTAGAAGAAACCAATTCAATAACATTAAAATGTTTTCTATATATCTCCAAATCTGAAGCTGGAGGGATATAGCAGGCACAAATATATAATGAGGATCCATTAGATTTGATACGAACAACGATATTGTCAATTATGGCCTCACTATTAGCTGTTATAAAATGTTCACTGAAAAGTTTCGATCGGACGGCAATTAAAACACCGCCACCTCTTGTACAACCTGACGCAATTGGACACCGATCCTTTCTGAAAAACACGTATTTCTCAGTTGCAAATTCAGATGAAGAAATCTCACTCTTCAACCAGGTCTCCGTGATAACAATAATATCAAAATCACATTCCACTAAAGCCAGTTTAAAATCATATAATTTAGTTCGCAAACCTCTAACATTTTGGTAATAAATTGATAGTGAACCATCATTCAATGTGACGGTGCGACTATTACTCAACCTACCACCGGCTGAGGCAACGCAGCCAAGTTTTTTGGACTATTGTTTTTAAAATCACTAATTCTTAGCCCAGTAGGCCAAATGGAACAATTCATAGCTTGTTTAAGCATATCCGAAGGAACACCCAATTTAAAATTAACGAATTTCATTGACGATAAATCAGCATCTTTTCTAATAAGTGGAAAACACTTTATCAGATCTTCATCAACCTTAAGTTTAGCGGATACATGACTAACAATATCCTCCGACGTTGTTGTAGCCAGGAAACGCGAGAGATGGATCCATTTAATTCCGCGGACGACTGATAATTTGGATGAGGATGAGTCGGTGCCGATAATTCTTCTGCTACGATTTTTCCTCTTTACAACCTGCCATTCCTCATTGATTACGGGACCTGCAGGCTCAGACTCGCAATGACTCAAAGTCGATGCACGCCGATCAGCTGTACTACGAAGAGACGGAGTATGTGACATAGAGGAGGCATTAGCCGGCCCAGCTGATGATGTACTCGCAGATCGTTGCGGTGGCACAGCTGATGGAGCCGCAATATTTGCCTGTTTCACTCTTACACTCTTAGTGCGCAGCGATGACGTTGATGCTTTTGATGCAGTAATCGCTGCAGACCTATCTGGTTCTGAATGTTTAGGAGCCGTTACAGATGGCTGATTTGCTTCCGAATTTTTATTTTGCAATAAAATATTCATATTATTTGAGAGCAAAGAAAATGAGTTTTTGAGTTCAGAAACTACACTTATTAGGGACTTCAGTTGCACAGATATACCCGGCACATTTACTCCAGAACAAGAAAAGCACTTCCACGATATGCACTGATTATTATCGAGAGTATCCAAAACATTTTTTGGTAATTTCGTACACCGTTTATGAAAAGTTCTTTCACAATATCCACAATTAACGTTCTTGTCGAAAAGTGGATCATTGCACTCAGCACAATTCGTGATTTGGTGCATTATACGGAACAACAATTAGAAGAAAGTAAAAACACGTCTGCACGTCTGCACGTCTTCACGCGATTGTACCATGTTTTTAATAGAACAATTTTTCTGAGATAGGTACATACCATACATAATTGAATATAAGAAAATATTTTTAAAAATAGATGTTCGCACTATTTGTACTTTGCTTAACTTTACCATGTTCAATGTACCGAAATACTATGTAAGTTGAAATTGCAGCCAATGCCCATCCAGTCGGTGTGATAAAACGTTTTTGTGTTGGTTACACAAAAGAAAGAGAGAGGATGAACATATCAGTGGGCACTGAGATTTTAAAATAAAAAGTGAAATTAAGCCGGTAGAGTGTTAAGTAACTTCGTAGTCAAAATTAAGTTTTTAAATCAGTTTAGACTGATTCCCAAAGCTAAAGTTTCAGTGATAACTTGCATATGAAAGAGATCAACTGAAATCGTTTCCTCCGCATGGCCTGGCCGTGCGGCGTGCAGCAGTACAGTGCGAGTACCGAAGGGGAAGGTGGCGGGAGAGTGGTCGTGCTGTGCGGATCTGACAAGTTGATAATTACTGTTATAATCAATCGTTTCCTTCATTATTATTAATAATTTAAAAACATTACAATGTCAAATAAAATAAGAGAAAACAAAGTTAATATGCCCGAAGTTTCACTTCGACCGGCTGTATCAGACAGAGCCAATTTTTTTTTAATAAAATTTTGACCTTCACCACAAAATAAACCCAATAATGACTGACGCTGTACATATTTGTAGGCCTTCCTTAAGAGTACCTGCTTCAATCAATAAAATATGAAAATAAAAAAAAAGGAGCCGATAAAGTTTTATCGGCACCTCTCCTTTGACAAACACATATGTTATGTATACCTTAATGCGCCTTAAAGCAGACTCATTATATTGTAAACTAATAAATGTAAAAAAAATAAATTTTTGTTAATTGCCACCAAAAGTACCTCGTACCCATCTGTTAGAAAGAAGGAGCGAAAAAAGGCAAGTGGTCTTCCTAAAGATTTCAGTCATTTTTTCTCCATTCAGAAAAGCATAGCCAATTTGCTGAATAAAGGTCAATATTTGCTTTTAATATTTTGCTTCAAATTCATACCTACTTGTGCTCAAACCTACCTATTCAGTGCGCAAATTTTGAAACAAAAAAAAGGTTTTTATTGAATAGGATGCACCAAAAATTAGACAAACAATAAATTTTAATTTTATTTACCTTGAACATTTCATATAATAAATCATTGCGATGACCCTTTAAATAGAGCCAAATAATTTTTGAAAGATGTATAAAACATTCGCTTTGTGGAGTGATAGGTATTGCCTAAATAAATTGCTAAATTATTATTTAGGTACAACTTTTTTTTCTAAACCACGTTCTTAAAATATCTGGATGAGTTTAACTGTAAGTTACTTTACTGCAAGTGCTAGGAGATTGTAACCGATAGCTGTAAGAGACATTAAGGATGTAGGTAATTAATAACACCTAATTAAATTGTTGATGCTCAACAGTTACCTCTTGTCTTCATATTTCTGCTATTGCTAATTACGTGAAAAGAATTTCATGCAAAATTATATAAAAATGTCTGTCCGATGCTAATTACTATATTGAAGTACGTGAATGTACTCATAAAATGCTAATAATTTCAAAGTATTTTAATTGCCTTACCTTAAATTTGAATTCCTTAATTTATGCAACCGTTCTGACCAAGTCTGCTGACTGCTTAACTCCGCACTTAATTGATAATGCTAGTAATTAGGCGCAGAACTTGAACTTGTACTTCCTCTCAAACATTTTTGGGACACTTATATTTCCTATCATGATATAGCAATGCTAAAAATAATTCATTTCTACCCGAATAAAGTAAAACCAACCGTATATCCTTAAAATCCCTCCGCCTGTCACAGAGCCATCAGCTCAATTACACATCGGTTTAAGTTGAAGTTTGAAAATCGTGCCGTAAAAATTCTTCACCTATTTCGAGTGAGTTCGAAAACTCTGGAGGTAGTCTTGTAACTCGAATGGGCTAAAGTCGAGACACCTTCAAATAGCTGAATGTTGCATATATGATCTTATATGAATTTTTGCATGTATACAGCTACATAAGTTGAAACGAATAACATGACTACGCCGCAATTTGTCTAGTCGGCTTCTCAGTTCAGCTTACAAAGAGCAATTTCTGAATTGCAAGGCATTGAGAACAAATGCCTATTCGAACGCTGTCGAATTTCTTAGCTGGATTTCTGATTTCGTTACCAAAAATTGGTCGAAAGCTTTTAATTGAGCATTCTTATTTGATGTGTCTAGACTAAGTCAAGCTTTAGAATAAATCTATTCAGTTAAGAGAGGCAAATAACTGCCAGAGTAGTTCTAATAAAAAATCATGACTCACAAAGCTCGAGCTCGGCCCGATACCAATACGACTCACATCATCAACAAACCGTCCATACCTGAATTGAAGGGGATATGGTGGGATGTTAGAAAAGTTAAGTTTGAGTTTTTGTAGCCGTAGACCTTGAGCTTTCGCCGCAATCTATCTAATATACGTAAAAGAAAGTCGTGTTAGTTACACTATTTATAACTCAAGAACGGCTGAACCGATTTGGCTGAAAATTGGTGGGGAGATAGCTTAGAACCAGGAGACGGACATAGGACCTTTTATCCCGTTCGACCGCGTTCCCGTCGCGTCCAGGAAGAAGAAGAAGAAATTTGTCACTATGCAATTATGCCATGTTATGGGTATCGTTGGAAAGGGGAGGTAGTGTAGAATGTGATGGTGAAAGAAAGGTTGGTGAAATGTGGGAATAATTGGTGAAAACGTGTTTTTGTTGTGGGGGAAGGATGGAGCTGACACCCCCCAGAAGCGTATCTCAGGGGTAGGAAGAAGAGGCACTATAGAAAATTGGGCCGGGTTGGTGAAAGTTGGTGAAAATAGTGAAAACTTGGTTTTTTCGGTGGGTGCCGACAAAATTGAAACGGCTGTGGAAGAAAAGTGTATGCATGAATTGGAATAATTTTTTCACCAATCGATAGCTAAGGAAGCAGAGTAATCTATATATATATAAAAATGAATCCCTATTTCTCTTGATAACGCCATCACGCGTGAACGGCTGGACCGATTTCGCTAATTCTTTTTTTGTTGTGTTTGTTATTGTCAGGTTCTTATGAAAGAAAAAATTAAGAATATTGCGCGGAAAATTAGAAAATTATGTTTTTGGTTTTGGTTTTTGGAATCACTGATTTTGAATCTGCCATCAACATTTTGGAAATCAAGATGCTGGATCAATATGGCGACCGAAAAGTTAAACTTCAAGGGATTTCCCTGATAATCCGCACTAGGGAATTTTCGGGATCACTGATTTCGAAACTGTTATTCAAATTTCCAAATATGAGACCACCCCCACCCCGCTGGGTGATATAGGAGAGGGGGTGCAATAAGGAGGTGGTGTAAAATGAGGAAAACTAAATTTAATAATACTTTACAGTTTACAGTTAAAAAAGTATTAGGAATGTGAAAGTGATGTATGGGATGTATTGTGTACGAATTTATGGTTGATTAATGAGACCACCCCCACCCCGCTGGGTCACATAGGAGAGGCGGTTGTGCAGTAGGGAGGCGTTGTAAAATTAAGGAATACAGATTTAATAGTATCCCGGGAAACGCCGGGTCCGGGCAAGCTAGTATTGATTATAGTAGGAAAATCGTTTATCGTAAATATCTCATTTTCTAGACATACTACTGAGGTTTCTTTTTCGCAAAAACGTCGAAGATACATTAAACTCTAAAAAACAGTAAGCGAATATGAGGGTATATCTTTCAAACACATACGTTGGGGTTGATTATCCTGCACTACCTGCTACTAGAGTCTTTGCCTAGGCAAGAACACCGAAGGCGAATTCAACTATAGAAAGCAGTAAGGAAATATGATGATATCCAACCGCCTTTTTAAAATTTAAATCAGCGACTCTAAAAACCTCCTTTTGCCAACTGTACAAATATGGTTGTGAACAGCAGTGCACGAGTTTACTATTAAGCTGTTTCCACCTTGAACTAGCATGCGAACTTTGAACGTTGTTAAATTTAAGCATAAACTCGGGGGAAACAGTCAACGAGTTCCTAACGCGAAAATTGTCATCGCAAAACATTTTCAAAACCGCTTTGAGATGGGATTGAATAAAAATCAGTAAGACTAAAAACAGAAAAAAAGGAATTGAACTTTAGTCAGTTTACTTCAAGTTCAGTCATTGAATCATTCTTAAAATCAAATAATTTAAATTTTTTACCTTCCAATGATATTCACTTATTATCCCTATAATCCACTCAGGCGAAAATAAATTTGCCACTTCTTAATTTATAGTTTAAATAAACTTTATTTATAATATGTAAGACAGAAAACCAAGACAAGCTTTCTTACAAATAATAGTTTTGCATAATTATACAAGTTAATCGGAATAAATATATGACATACAAAAATTTGAATCAAAAATATAAATTTACAACCCCTTACTAAAATTAAACATGCCTTAGTTACTTACTACCTAATGAGCAGTATTCTGGATGACGACGGAATTCAATTCCGATCGAAATGTAGGCATTTTAAAAGCTTGCGTATGTGTGTGTTCAGCAAGCAGCGAGCTTTCTGACACCTTCAAGGCAGGCCCCCATAGAATCCGTCAACGCAAACGCAGCGTCGCGAGCTTGAGAGCTTAAAGCATTTTAAGTCCGGCTCTCTCTCTCACGGCGGATTGGCGCAAGGAAATATAGAAGGTTCCTCTAAAGGCAGGCCCCCATGGAATCCGTCGGCGCGTCGCCTTTGCCACAGAGCTTAAAGCTTTTTTAGCGCGGCAAGAGCGACCCGAACCCATAGAATCCGTCGACGCATCCGCTCCCGCTCAGCTGTTTATGAAAATTCGAGACCAACCATCAACTGGCGCAGTATGCTCCGAAGGTGAATTAACAAGGTAAATCTAGTACCAATTCGTCAAGAAACTAGACTAATGAATTCGGGAAAAACTCGGCACCCTCCAGGATATCCAAACAAAGAAACAGGAAACCGAATATTTACAAAATCACCAAAACAATTCACAGATATATCAAATTCAAATCTTTATTTGTCAAATAAACAGCTGATTCAACGAATCCCAACTGGCCAATCCCAATATGTCAAAGCTCACTCAGCAAAAGCTCTCTCACGCCGGACTGCTGCAACGAAATATTGAAGGTTCCTCTAAATTTCTCCCTCGCAACGCACTGCCGTTGCGTCGGCTATGGGTTAGCTCCCATATGAATGCATGTATTCAATAGTTGTGCGACGACGGCGAACGCGACGTTTGATGGCGATGGATTCTATGGGGGCCAGCCTTCAGCCTGTTTTCAAATTTCCAACGTTTCGAACGGAATTGAATTCAAGAATTACTGTCCATTATCTCGCAAATTTTTGTGACCCAAGTCCAAGTCGAGTTGCTTGTGACCCAAGTCCAAGTTTTATCCATATCTGCTGCAAAAGTTGTCGAAAGAGGTGAAAGATATCTAGAAATATAAAAGGAAGTAATAAATTCACAATATTTTATCTAAGAGCAATAGTATAAATTTTTCGATTTAATGACTAGCGTGTTACATTCGAATTTGAAATATATTTATTATAACACTTTAAGGAAAATATAACTGCCCAAAAAAGTCTCAAGCACTTATAATAGTCTGTAATATGGTGGGCATCATGCTGCCAAATACGAGT
Organism: Neoitamus cyanurus; assembly: GCA_947538895.1. Lineage (NCBI taxonomy): Eukaryota > Metazoa > Arthropoda > Insecta > Diptera > Asilidae > Neoitamus > Neoitamus cyanurus. The sequence continues at coordinate 14,505,040 of OX384544.1, read as the reverse complement.
TTCTCCATTTTGACGGGCAACATATTTAAAATCAGCGTCCCCAGGGGTATGCCTACCCTACTTTTATGAAAATCTATTTAAGTTAATATTAGACTCGCCATAACGATTTTTTTAAATTAAATGCACTATTTGAAATCAGCGACTCCCAAACCCCTTAGTGCTATTTTCTTTTTATAAAAAGAACAATATTTTTTAAGTTATGGGAACTGGGCCTCGATTATTTATCGAATAAGTTTCGTGTCGTAATGCTTACGACATCGTTTAAAATTCTAACGAACATCGTCGTAAATTTAAGCGATAATAAAATTGTGGAGTTAGTGATTTTACATTCAAAGAAAAATGTAAGTAAACTAAAATTTAAATGGATTAATATTAATTATTATTTTCATAAGATTTCCATATTTGTTGTGCACATAACAATTAATAATAATGATTTTGGGGGCAAGACTACCACAGATGGACAATATCAAAACATGGTGTCCTTTTTGGAGTCCAACAGGGACTACTCTGGGCTTCATCAATTATGCAGAAGAAGTAGTCAGTTGTGGAAGTTTTGACGGAAGAAATAAATTCCATGAGGCCACCAATTCGCGATGTTGAAGGGTGGTAAAAGGTAGTAAACTGCTATCTATTTGGCAAGACAAAAATGTACTACCTTCTACCACATTTTAGATTTGGAATGATCTTAAATTTAATATCAAAAGAAAATTACAACAGAACAAATGTGCCAAATTAACGGGATTTGTGTGGTACTGTTTGATACCTCTTGCGATCGTATTCGGTAAAGGCAAATCACGTTCGCTTCATAACAAAGCCACAAATCGTAAAATAAGCGGTTTCGTGTTCCATAATCGAGGACCTGGTGTATAGTATGGCTGACTTCATCAAAACCACCAAACAGTTTTACAACCATCATCATGCAAAGATTTATAACTGAAGAGTGACTTCCAAAATGCATCAATACCATCTAGATAGAAAGCATCGTGTTCCTAAACGTCGTCGTACTTAAAATTTTTGATGAAGCAGTGTGTTCCGAAATGTGAATTAATGAATTCGACTCACATCAAGTATGGAAATCGCACATCAGAAAATTTTCTGGTGCACAAAATGCAATGCATCAGTGATAAATCTGACTGTGGATGATAACGGTTGATGCATTTCGGATTCATTAAGTACGACGTTTAGGAGCACGATGTTTTCAATCTACATAGATAGTATTGATGCATTTCGGAGGTCAACCAATATGGTACAACCATTGAAGAATCAAATGCAAAGACATCTTTTTGAAGAAGGAATTTCACAAAGCATAGCAAATCACATGGAATAGTAAAAAAATACTTTTGTTCCGGGAAATGTAGGGCACTTTGCTGGGACATAAGAAATACAAAGTTTGTAGGAAAGCGAAACTTTCTGTGAATTTTTATGACGGCCGTTAATTCAATGATTAATTACTAGAAATGGGAATAGACTTCAGTTGTCTACGGCTTGCTGGGCCTGGGCTGGTATGGTTTTTGTCGAATAGACAACCATTTATTATGGTAACTCATTACCCGCACATTAACTACATTAACACATTGAGATTTGTATAGACGGGTTTGGCAGTAGTTACTTTTTCCAAGGCAACTCAAAATTTAATTTGTGAAAGTAAAAGGTTAATGCATTAATGAAGGAGGTATACCACATACTGAGTTATTTTGTAGAAGACTTGGCTTTCAAATGCAAGAAATGTGAGTAAGTAAATGCTTCCTAGGCGCTCAGTTATTGTAGCTTAATAAATTAAAAACTTTTTGAATAGATATTTATTAAAGCCGTGTAAGAGTAATTTAAATACCTGGACGTCGGTTTTAGGGGTCACTATACGTTGGGAAATGTGTTATTTATATTCAAACCATTTTGAAAATCATTGTGCATCATGCAAGGATTATTGTTTTCGTTGAATCAAAAGAGATTGTTTTTGTATACATTTATTAGTCTTGTTGCATTTCAAAACATTTTCTGTAAACTGAAAAGAACACATAGTACAAATTACATCGGTTCGGTTTATTGAAAAATTATTAAAATTTGTACCAACGCAGCAACAAATTTAAAATTGCTCCATAAATTGTGTGCGCATTTTTACCTCTACGGATTACGTTAACCAAAACGCCTACTGCAAATATTTGAAGAACGACATTTCTAAAAATCAATTTATGTTTTCTTTTGTTGGCTTGTACTGTCGCGTTCTTTTGGGCGATCTTGTTTTTTGACTTGTTTACAATCTAGCAAATTTGAATTTTTGTTCACAATACAAACGAAATTCTAAATGCCGTCGTTAGTTTTACTCCCAAGATGCAAAAAAAAATTATTTAATTTGTATTCATTTGAAAGTGACTGTCAATTTATAGCAAGCCTTTTAACACACTGTCGACTACGTTAGAGCTCTAAAATGGAAATGGAAGCTTAAGGTATTTATTGATTTTCTTTTTAAGGGTTAATTCACACGATTTATTTTATTGCTGTGACTTGTTTCGGAAACTGAGGAGCCTTAAAGACAGAAAAGAAAGCCTAGATTTAGTTCAAGCCGCAAGAATAAATATAGGTACATACATATAATAATAATAACGTGGACATAAATGCTTTCATGAACATTTTAGTTCCATCATATTAGACCATTTTGTTATCAAAATATAATTTTTGCGTGTGTTCAATACGACCGATCGATCGAATCGCATTCCCACATATGGGCCCAGAGCAACGAATCAATGTTAAATCAAAAAGTAGCAACAAATACAATGGCTTAACATTTAGAACTTATTGTGCCGGCTGAAAATGGCAGCAACCGTGTAATTAATTTACAATTGATCTTACTAGTCGCAGTGATTGCGAGGCCATATATATTGTCCACATCATACACCATTAACTCGACTGACTAATTTACACATAACGTTAGTTCCAGGCATCATTAAAAGCCAATTTAATAGGTTGCCTGAAATTGTAACAAATTTACATTTTTGGTTCCATTAAATTTCCTTTAATACAAAGTAGTAGGTAGACAAAATGACAAAAGAAACAAAATTTTGAAATGCTGGTAACATCCAAATTACCTAATTACTTTGAATCCTCCAAGGAAAACCTATTTTCGAAATATTCTTGTGTGTTAGTTAAATCAGTTTCAGACTGAAGTTCATTGGGTGCGCAACTGTTAGTTGATCATTATTTATTTTCTAACTTTCTAACTAAATAAAATAGTGAGGGCTGTACTTTGCATATACTGTGGTGTTCCCATAATATTAAAATTGACTGATATTGTGCAGTAGTAATATGCATGAAATAGTGTCGAAAGTGAAACTGAAATCGTTTAAACAATTCAACATTGGAATTTGATTAGTATTCCAGGTGAGACATTAAATTATTGCATTGTCCCAGTCCAAAATATGCGACAGTGCAAAGTATTGTTTATGTATAAAAATTTAATTTGATGTTACGGAGATATGTGAAATATTTGTAATAACGGGATGAGCTCACGTGGCTTCAATATTAACTAACTTTTGTGGTTATGTGCAGATAAATATCTTGCATTTCCAACTACCTTAATCGCTTTGCTTTCAATGGATTTCCCAGATGTGATTGTTAATAAATGGCAATATGAATGAAAATAATAAAATAAGTTCCGTTCTCTCATGCCTTTTTGACCATTTTCTGTGCAAATACTTTTTTTTTCATTCTCAATTATTTTTCTGACTTTGGCTAGTTCTAGCCTATGGTGCGGTTCCTATGCTTTACCGATACAGACAAAGAAAAATATTTGACAGAGAAATCTTATAAACGACTCTTTAAAGTTTCGCATTTTCATACAAGAAATGCATAACTAGCGACTTCCGACTTCGTTTTTACTCTAAATTAGGAGACTAGTGACAAATTTGTTCGAAAAATCTCCACTTTCGCTCATTGGTACTCAAAACAGCTAATTCATACCATAAAAGTAGAAGGCGAATACTGGCGAATACTGGCGCAAATCCAAAATACTTACCTTAGCATCATAAAGATGTTCCTAAATTTTTTCGTCATATAAAAAAAAAACATTTAACACTATGCATCCGTGAAATTAATAATCCTGAGGGTATTTGCGATATATTTGCTGATTACTTCAAATCAGTTTATTTTATTTTGACGATCGAACTGCTTGCACTTTATTGCAATTCTCGATTGTGTAACAAGAAGAAATTGAGATTATCCGGGTAGCATATTAATAAAAATAATGCAACACATATTTTAACCCTAGAATATTCCACGGGGGCCTCGTGTGTACTTCGGTAGATAATTTAATAATAAAGGTTCAATTAAAATTCGAAGTCAATCGGATGAAAACTGTTCGAGTTCTACTACCGGCCGATTTTTAAAAGTGGTTCCGAGAAAGACGCGTTTAAAAAAAAAATTGAAAAAGTGGCTTCGGAAAAATTGGTTTAAAGACATCTTAACATTTAAATACACCTTTCAACAAAGTTTGTTTTGATTCGAGGGATGTTTAGGCATTATTTAAGCCAATAGAAAAAAAATTGAAAAGAAAAAATTAAGCTGGCAATAACCCCTTAGGCCCAATTTCAATAAATTTTTTTCCGAGTAAAAATTACATTTTTCGAACTAACAACCATTCTCCTCCTGCGAGTTATTGCATCTTTTAAATACAAGTAAAAATTATCCCAAACAATCTGTTAAGGTACTACCTCGTCTTGACTCACTACATCTTGCCTTAATATTTTTTGCTAAGATCTTTCAGAGTACGCAGGGGCGGGCGTACGGCGAATAAATATTTTGCTTATCAAATAAAACAATTTACTCATTTATAAAACAATGTCTATTCTTCTTGATTCTTTCTCCATTATTTCGATGATTTTTTCGTATTCTAGCATTCTACTTCTACGTCTCGGTGAACTTTTAGCAGCCCCAAACCCTTCAATCGCTCCTCGCCCGTCGAGACATAAGAAAGATCGTTCGGATGGTACAACAGGAACAGGCAGCGTCGCGCCACATTTCAGAAATCTATGTTGTGACCGATACAATAATAATAAATAATGATACGTGCAATGACAGGCTTTAAAGAACTTCAGTCATGTGCTTCGGGTATATAAACCATAGAATGGAATTAGACGCCAGCTCTGTATGGTGTGATTTTAATGTAGACCCTAAAAATCGGCACAGGCTCACACTGCGCATTATCATGAGCTTTGTTAGACGAACTGGTCGTTGAACGCCTTATTCAGGGCATAGAGATAAACTCAGATGGTGGATTCTCTCCTTGAGGCATGCACAATGGACCTCGCAATAAGCCTGCAAGACTGTAAATGAAAGGATTTTGTGTCCTCTCCATTCGTTACAAACATCAATTCGAAAATCACTTGGGATCGCAAACAGTAATACTTTGTCACTGTTGGGCCTTCTTTAAGTCACACGAACTTCAGTTTTTGCCCAATAAAGGGGACTCACCCGTAAGGGATGCCCCTAAATTTGAAGCCGGGCTTCGAGGCACTTTGTCATTCTAATAAACGGAAAAAAATATTGAAAAAATTCGTGTTCGTTCCGTTTACGAGATATTTAATAGTTCATACTTTTGCAGTAGTAAGAAATTCCTACGGACTGATTATTTGCGTTTTACAAATTGTTTACTCGCTGAAATTAATTATTAACCTTTCCAAATTGATGTCACACTGATTCAAAGACTGCTCTCAAATTTATGGCCCTATGGCTGCCCCAATAAAAAACAGCATAAGCCTATTTTGTAATAAGGATTAACTTAAACACAATTAACTGGTAATACAAATAATTAGGCCTGAATTAAGACACGAAGACATGAAATTGGAACCTTTAAGAAATTTCATACATGTGAAATGTTGGAGCTCTTAACAGCACCGATATTCTTTCCTTTCATTTTTTATCGTGCAAAGATATAGGCATGGTAAATATGCCAGAACCACTTTAACTAAACAAAGCAATATCTCTTTATTTTCGATGAAATCTCACCATCATGTCCTCAAATTGGAAACAAATTTAACTTGACAGTTGACATCTGAAAATTGGTGCCCAAACAATTTGACTTTTCAGTTCTTTTGGACATTCAGCTATTTATTTTGTTAGCTGAATTGCGTCGGTAGCAAATTGGTCGAAAAGCTTTTTATTTCATTATTCCTCTTGAGTTGTGTCTAGGCTTTGGATGGGCACAATTCCAATCCAATTGAAAGTCTGTGAGCTGCCAGAGTTGAAATAAAACCAGCACGTGCACGAAGTTTTCTTTTATGGGATTCTGGCGAGCCGGAATGTCATCTACCACGTTGCTACGGAAATCATTTCCCGGGTGCGGAGCCGGGTGATGTTTTAATAGTTGCTAAAGTTTTATGAATCAATTGTAATCAATTTTCACGTAGTCCCATTTAATTTTGTGGGAATTTGCTGACTGTATCATTGTGCGTTGTCAATTTAGTTCCTAGGTAGGGCGGATTTGGTGAAATTTAATGAGATCATGTTTCTTTGTGACAGATTTGCCTTCGTGGCTTCGGATGAATACGTAACGGGGCGCCAGTGTTTTAAAATCAATTTTTTTACTTTCAGATCAAGGATAGCCACCCACTTACGAGAATGGATGTGGACCCCAATCAACAGGAATCTTGCTCCGTGGGCAAGCATTCTTACAGTCGAGAAACGCTGCTGTCACTCAGGGACTCCCACGAGTCGCAACAGTTCCCTGAGGTGAATAAAGGTATTCCGGGGTATTTATTCGATAAAACCGTTCAAGTTGTGCAACCTTCGATAATGCCCTCTTTTATGAACAAGAGAAATTTTGGAAGTACCAGCAACCTACTAAGAAATCAATCCACACTGCCCGCCCGTTCCTCAACGTCTGAGATATTCTCAAATGATAGGCTAGGTAGAATTCATGTGTCCTTGTCGCTTAACAAGGACGTTAAACTGAACGAGACTGAGAATGCGTGGAGGCCGAAGCATCTAAAAAAAGATACAGCCGGAAAGGATGGTGAGAAGGAATTTGATGAGGAGGACCTCTACCGCAGAGTTCGAGGTATTTTGAACAAACTTACGCCGGAAAATTTTGATAAACTATGCGGGAACATAATAAGTCTTCAAATCGACACTTCTGAGAAGGTGAACGGCATTACAAAACTGGTTTTCGAGAAGGCTGTAAATGAGCCTCACTTTGCTGAATCTTATGCTAAGCTCTGTAAGCGACTGGAGAATATCAAAGTTAAGGAGGAGGACTCGAAAAAGAATTTCAGGTACACTCTGCTTGTATATACTGAATTCGAATTCAAGAGCAATGTGCTGAATAAAGCGGCTAAGGAGAAGAAACTCGAGCCGTTTTTGAAACAATTGAAAGACTGCACAGAACCTGATAAGACTGCTGAGTATAAAGAAATCTACAATGAGGAGGAGCGTAAAATTCGAAGGCGTTTGACTGGAACAGTTTGCTTTGTGGGAGCACTTTTTAAGAATTCTCTACTCACGAGGAATATCATCAAACACTGCATAGGGAGTCTGCTCGATCCGGAATCTGAAGACAAACTTGAATGCCTGTGCAAGCTTCTTCCAACCGTCGGAGAGATATACGAAGCTGGTGGGAAAGATGATACATTCAGTCTGGATGAGATTATCAAGAAGATGCAGGCGCTGGCCAGCAAGGCTTCTGCAAACAAGATAAGTAATAGGCTAAGATTTATGTTGCAGGATGTAATCGACTTGCGCACAAGCGGTTGGAAATCAAAACGAACAAATGTAGGCCCTAAGACGATGGACGAAATCGAGAAGGCAACTAAGGCTGATCAACTGAGCAACGATCTTGCAAACGCCTGTGTTATAGAGGATAGGCATAACAATTTTAGAAATTCATCTTCCAGAGATAACAGGAATTTCCGAGGGTTCAATAATAAGCAGAACGAAAGTAACGCTTGGCATACCCAAATGAGTAAAAAGACTAGAGCGATTGATGCTAGTAAACTGGGAACTATGTTGACTAGGACGGCATCTGCAGAATCGGAACCGAAATTGGGAAACTCATCTCAGTTTATGTGGACAAGATTCACGTCTGGTCCGTCTAAACAGCAACAACAAACTCCACCAACTCAGCGGAATAATCCTTACGCACCACTATCTGCAGATTCATCTCTTAAGAGAGCAGGAAAGAAAGGAGCCCCCCAAAAGAAGGATCTTCCTGAAAAGCCGAAGATTGACGATGGCTTTGCTTTGCTAGGATCAACTAGCAGCTCTAGAAACAGCTCGCGGGCGAGTTCACCCAGAGAGAGTTTGAGTCTCAACGAGCAGTCCAAAAGTCCCAATAAAAATTCCTCCACGTCTCCTAAAGGGCAAAAGACAAAGTCCAAAGATGCACAAGTATCGCCTAAAAAAGGACCTAAATCGAAATCATCCACACCGAACACATCTCCGGAAAAAGAGGAGTCTCTAACTGCTGAGCAAAATAACCTCATCATGAGAGCCATCGAAGATATGGTTGAGCTCGCTATGGACCGCAAATTAGAGGAGTCCACCTCCGTAATCAACACGATCCCATCACACATCCGCTGGGGCCTGGTTTACAACATTTTATGCGAATACATCCATCTTCACAAGATTAAGAAATCGCATAGAAAAACCTTAGGAAAAATTGTAGTACTCCTTCTAGAGAAGAAAACGATCTCAATGGACGATTTTGAAAAGGGTTACAACGAATTCTGCCAGCTCATCCCAGACATTGTCATAGATGTCCCAACAGCTTGGGGTTTTGTTTTTCAGTTCCTTGGATTGTTCATTCAGAAGAAAATCTTAACAATTCCTGATCTATGGAAGGATTCATTAAAGGAAGCAGGACAAGGTCAAAATTTTGTCAAGGAACTCATCCTTCATTGCCTAGAAGAAATGGGTCCAACTTTCACAACAGAACTATGGTCATCGTCTGGGCTCGAATGGACCCAATTTATGAGCCCCGAAAATGTAGAGCGCTTCAACGAGAGAAACAATTTTCAATTTATTCAAGATCACAGCATCCCGCCCCAAGTCAGAAATCGCAATGTATCCGAAATTATTGACCGGTTAAAGGAACTCTTACAAGAAGGCTACTCTCTAGATGCAGTCACAGATTTCTTAAACGGGAATGTTTCCTCTGTAGATGGGCCGTTCATTCGCATGATTACGTCAACATTATTAGACTTTGCCCTGCACAGCAGTAAAAACCACACAAAATTAGACTCAAAGCGTTTTCATGATATATGCGTTCCACTTTTGATTAGATATATTGATACCAAGGAGGACAGGGAATTGGAGTGTCTCTTCGCTGTTCAGATACTCGATAACGTATTAGAGCATCCTGCAGGACTGCTAAATGAGTTGTTCTCGGAGCTCTACGATACCGAAGTCATTTCTTTGGAGGCCTTCACGAAGTGGCGCGACTCCAAGGAGGAGCCTAGAGGTAAAGGAGTCGCGGTAAAGAGTCTTACAACATTTTTCGATTCTCTTGATGCAAGTAGCGAAACTAGTGATGGCAGCAATTAAAATTTTTTTTTTTTTGTGGAGGCTCATCTTAGACTTAAGTTTTACGTATAGTCGTATTTACAGTAGCTTCCTAAGGATATTGATTTCGGATGAATAAAGTCAAATTTGATTTGAAATATTGTTTTTCCTTTATAACTAAAGGGCGTTTCATATTTATGGCAACACCCCGACCCAGACATACTAGTCTAAAACTACTTTGTTTAAGAAATATGTTGTTTTGACTCATTCCATTTAGGAACAGTACCCTAAAAAGGAAATTGAATAAGATTAGCCCATTAATTTAGAAGCTGATGGAGATAAGTGGCAGGCACAGTCAAAGCTGTTTGCGGTGGTGGTGTATCGATATTCGCCGAAATTACGAATCCAAATTTTTCGACGTTTGCAATACTTCTATCGACGTTAGGAATTAAAAGAACTTGTGTGCAAAATTGGGTAAACATTTCGGAATGATTCAATTTCAGACTTTCTTTTCTTCAGCTGTTCTAATAAACGTGGAAAAGAGATCGAATTGTCGCAAACTTCTAGGAATGTGAAATTATTTGCAATATTTCCATATCTGTAACTGAGCAACTAAACTGTATCCAAACAATATTAGCAAGCTATGTAACTTAATGTAAAGGCTTAAAAACACCGAAATAAGTTGTCCCCAGTTAGAGTCAGTTGTACGTAATCCTGATCAACAGCAAAATGAAAGTGTTCATTGCAATTATTTTAACCACTGATAAGTCACACTTTGCAAAGACGGTAATACGGTAGAGTTTCTACAAGCATCTAGTAAAACATGCAAAGAAACAATACCGGCCTTCTGATCTTTTTTTTGCTGTCCTCGACTCTCACTATTGCTCTATTCAATCGCATTCCTGAGTTTTTTAATTGAATTTTGAGTTTATGTTATTCATTCCATTGCTCTATAAGTAATGCCTATTTCAATAAATTGCAATGTTGTTGTCTCATAAAGTATATTTGTTGGGGGTAGTCTTGAGAGATTGTGAATTGCCTATATCGTTCGTAATGTGTTTGTTCCACGTAATTTTTTGATTCAAGATGATTCCTAAATAATTTGTAGAGCTCTTCTGGTAGTGCAGTCCTCCATTGTTGGATTCATTTCCAAGTGCCCTTTATTTTTCTGTTGAAATATGTATTTCGTTTTGTTTGTATTTATTGTCAGCCTGTTTCCGTATAACCAATTCAAGTAGCATTATACATCCTCATTTATCGTGTCTTGTAGTTGTGTCGCGTTATTTTCCGAATATAGTAGTAATATATCATGTTTCTGAAATGTTTCAAAAGCTGCAATAATGTCTCCAGAGGGTAGTGGAGATAACCCGATAAATAGTTGGGTTTTGGATTTTGTATGGGGAGAGTAGTGGAGACAGCGCTGTGGGTTAGTTGAAAAACGCACCTATTAAAACTTTACCATACGAGTTTGGAACGGAAAGCCATGTTCTGATTTGTTGATTTGGATAAATATTTCCGGAAACATTAAGTCGAATAAAGTGCAAAGAATACTAAGCTCTTCCAACAAATATCAAGATTTCTAACTATAGCTGCGTTCTTTGGTGCACCTTATTCTAGAACAACAATACATTGAACAGAACAATTTGTTCGCTTTGTTGAAGAGAACAAGCCGGTCGAAATAGTGTGTCTATGAAAACTCAGGTGACGTTAAATTAAATTTCTCTAAAGGACTTTGTCAGTTTTTACAAATTTTTATTCGTAATGAAGTGAATTCTGGGAATTTATTCTTTGCATGGATTAAGTTCGTCTGCGGAAAAAATGAAATATTTATTAATTTGTTCACCAAAGACTTCTACCATTTCTGTATAAAATGGTTCAACACATGGATAATTTCCTTAATTGAGCTTTTGCACGGAGTAAGAGTTACACAAAAGCTGCTTATTAAAACTTTTTACCGTGAAGACACTTTACTAAAATGTGCCTCTTTGTTTTTCCAGTTTAAACACGCACATCCGAAACAGACAAAAATTCGCTGATTTCGGTAGATCGGCATGGGATGCATTTTGCTGCTTTTGTTGGTTTTGCTGCTCTCTGGGCTCTCTTGTCTGGTTGCTGCTGTCGCTGCCGTTTTCTGGTGATTGTAAGAAAAAGGCATTAGCAGGAGGAGAGAAGATAACATTTGGTGGTTCCCTGTCCGCCGGCGGGTGTTGCGCGGAGGAGGGTTAGCTATGACTACATATACACGACAGGACTGGAAATCGGTTGTAAGCCAAAACCTGGGCTGCTCGTAAGGTGACGTTCTCCTAACTGAATTTAAAAAAAAGGCAAAAGTTTGGGATTTTTTTACAAGAAAACAAAACAACTATGACCTTGAATCTTTTTTTTATTTGGAAGTATTTAACAAAAACTAGAAATTGTTTTTTTATTTTTTCATTTTTCGATCACCCGTCACCGCCAGAGGGCGCCAAAAAAAAAATCGGCCTTTTTCCGTAATTCCGTGATTGCGGCTCGCCAAATCATCCAAAGCAGAAAAATTAAAAAACCACTACTTAGACATACAAATCTATAGATCTAACTAGGATCTAACCAATCTGTCGATTAGAAAAAAAATGGCGGCCATTTGAAGTCAAAAATCGAGAATTTTTCGAAAATGTTTTTACAAAAAGTACTGTAAAAAAAAACTACTTGGGTTTTGTCTTATATCCTAGTTAGATTTGTGCACAATTGAATTCTGAACAAAATGAACCAAGGTTTATGGAAATCGGTGGAGCGGTTCAAGAGATATCGTGGAATTACGATTGAAAAAATGAAGTCGAGAAAAATGCGTTTGATTTTAGACCGACTTCACCGGCTGAAACTGCCGTGTGCCGGTTTCCACGGAATTTTCTTTTTGGAGTTTTTGATGTAAAATTCTTTTGAGTTCCCGGCATTTTCTCGAAATTTCTAGGGAAAAACTATCGATACGTTCAAGTGGCCAGGTAAAATATAACTGAATTGAATTTCTTCCGGCGCGGCGGCGGCGTCTCAAACAGCGTGCTCGGGCGACAGCTGCGTCACCGTTTTTTCTCTCAAAATATATAGCACTATAACTCGAAAACCATATTTTTTTTTTCGTAAAATTTTAGGACATGATTCTAAACATATTAAGGAACATTTTTCCGTAAAACAAAAAATCGATTTTTTTTATCCCAGTTAGGAGAAGGTCACCTTACGATACCAAGTTGGCTAGGAAATATCAGGTCTAGGCCCGATTCAATCTTTATACTAAGGCTCTAAGAATGACTCGGATAATTGAGTATTTGAGTACTCCCAAGTAGGAGTATTTGAGTACTCGAGTTCAAAGATCCGAGTTTGAGTAAAGGAGTTTTGAGTACTCGAGTACTTGAGAGCAAAGAGATCCGAGAACTCGAGTACTCGAGTACTCGAGTACTCATTTCGGGAGTATTCGAGTATTAGAGTTTGGGAGTATTCAAGTATTTGAGTCCTGTAGGTTTAATACATTAAGAAGTAAGAAAAACATGTTAATAAATTGTAGACTTTATAATTCATTATAATTTACGGTTAATTACAGAAAACTAAATCTTTATTTTGGAAAAGAAATACAAGAATATTAACATTATCGGGATTTAAGCAACTTCTGCTGGAGCTTACTATATTTCCTGCTGTAGAAAACACTCGATCAGATTTAGCAGAGGTTGCTGGTATATTAAGGTATTTTCTTGACTTTCTGTACGCCGACGTTCTGTCGCCTTGGCAAATTCCAATGCGACGCACGCTCACTTCGACGACACAAGGAGACGGGAGCAGAAAGTTCCGCAGGGCGGCGACAGCGCGGCGACAAAACTGAAAAACCTACAGGACTCAAATACTCAAATACTTGAATACTCCCAAACTCTAATACTCGAATACTCCTGAAATGAGTACTCGAGTACTCGAGTTCTCGGATCTCTTTGCTCTTAAGTACTCGAGTACTCAAATACTCGAGTAATTGAGTTCAGGAGTACTCGAGTAGTAACAGCCCTCCTTTATACCAATCTCCAACCTAACGAAGACGACTTTTTATTTGGGTTCGTGATAAATGACAATCAATTTCAGAGTATTGCGAATTAAAGGAGCGCGACATAGCATCAAAAATACATCTTGCGAATTAGCTAAGGTTCTGGTACGGAACCCTATTGATGCATGCTCGACGTGGTCTTAACCGATGGTTTCTTCTTTTACAAATTGCGCTTCCATAGGTTCGAAGAAAGAATGAATAGGTAGCTAAAGCCATTCATATTTCTGCTCTTGAATTGAAATAAGAGACTGTATAAATGGAAGCGTCACCTCCATTGCATTAAAAATCTTAGATAGTAATTTTGTAAGCGAAGGAGTTAAATTAAGGATGACTGAAGGGAGGGGGAAGCAGGACTTATTTCAGGTGATGTGGGCAATGCCGATCATGCATGAGTTAGCAATTCAAATGTAAACATTAAGCACTTCGCCACTATTCCCCAACATCTCAAAACTGTCGAATAAAATATTTTACAATCAACAAAGCTCGTCGGTTCGGCACCAATTAACTCGACGGCACTACAATAAAGCCATTAAAGCTACCCATCTGTGAATAACTCCATTATTATCTGACTATCTGAGAATACATTCAAAGTTGGAGTCAAGGAAAACTCCAGTCTCGCAGGCAATCCGACTGGGTCCCTTAAGACATTTATGATATTCAAATCGTATCAACGGAGCCAAGGCACCAGGACACCCGGCGCACATAACTCTCCGGACAAGGCAAAAAAAAAACATCCCCCCAGAGATAAACGTCTGAATATCCGCATAGTAAATGTGCTATAAATCTGATGTTCACGCCCTCGTTAAATTTTAATTGATTATCAGATTACATCGACTCGGCCCGAATGACCGTCTCGGGTTAAATTCGATACGGTTAACCCACAATTTGGAGTCGTCAAGAAGTCACAGAGTATGACTAGATTAAACACGGTAAAATGAACGGGGGCACCCAATCGAGTCCCCTGAAAATCATCCGAAGGGATCCCACTTGCGGAAACTCCTCATGTTTGCGGAGATCTCTTGCTGAGGGGAGTACGTTTTTCTTGCCGATATTATGAGGCGAAAGCACGAATTCCATGTTTGGGCACGCGTACGTATTAAGAACCGTCACGTTCCTCTTCTGCAAACAGTGCCAGCATATACGCGGCATTGTTTGTAATTGCACCTGCTACATGTGCTCGAGGTTTTAGGATTGAATTAAAGGGGTGCAGTTGTGCCTCCACTGTTGCCGCCGAAGGGCCACTTGTTTGCCTTTCAGTGTCATTTTCAGTCCCCGATTCGCCTCATACTCGTATTGTTGGTGTTTTAGAACCAACTGCAAATGGCTCAATTTCCGAACGATTTCCTTCCGGTTGTTGCCCGAGCAATCCGAGCTATTTTCACCACTCCACTCAAATCGATAAATTCTTGTTTAACTTCGTGATTGCTAATTATTTCTTTATCCAGGAGCCACATAAAACACGCGCCCTGATGAAGGAATAATGAAAGGAGCCATAATGTATCCAAATAAATTCTCGCACAGTACCGGGTATATTGGAGCAATTTCATTGTGGCAATATATTTTCGATTTGTTCCCTTAACGATCATTTGGGGGTGGCGTTGCCCCGGCTCTGAATGGAAGTGGAAGCACCATTTTCATAGGATTAACTTTACGCCAGAATTAAGTTACTCCCGAATTAGCCAACGCTTTGTGCCGTTCGTTAAGATTGCCAATTTAAAACACCTTCCAGAAAGAAATCACCGCAAAAGCTGACCTACATTGGTGCGTAGTTTCAATCGTTGATAAGAAAGTGTTCATGAAAAAAAAAAAACAGGAAAAAATCGATTTTAAAATACGGAGGCATCTGGCGCAATTCGAATCCATTAAAGTGCAATTACAGGAAATTACATGCATCCCTATGCTGCCTGAACCTATCATTGTCTCATTTGTCCCAGATATATCTTTTGGGGCAAATTCACTGATTAAATTGTTTCCAATGCAATCATCACTTCAAATAACAGTAGAGAAGAAAAACTGTTTCACAAATTGGAACTATAACAAGCTCCTCTCCTTTTAATCATTGGGACGATGTGGCTTCTACGAAGCCATGTGGTGTCGTCCTTTTGAATTGGCTTAATTGGTGGTATGTCAAATTATATAAAATCAATAAATATACAAACAAGAGCTCCGTTAGCAGCTGTCTATCTGTTTGATACCAAAATATACAAACTATGAGGTTAACGACACATGCAACTTTCACAGTGATCAACTGTCCTAAGCGTGTTTTTTTAAGCGAGTATATGCGGTTTTGAGACTTTCCGGGGACCCTGATTTTATTTTTCATTAGCTTTATTTAGAAGCAGCTCTTACCTGCAACTGTCGCGGGTAAAAGGCAGTTATTTCCATTTAAGTTCAGAATTGTTTACCGTCATATTTTATAATGTCGACAGTAGATTTTAAATCAGTGTCTCAAAAAATGCCTATACATTCAATTACACGGAAATCAGATCAGGTTGAAATTTTTCGGTCGCCAAATAGAATCCGCCATATTGAATTTTAATTATCCATGACAGATTCAAAACTAGTGACCCCGAAAACCCCAATATGTATTCATTAACACGGAAATCCGTTCATTACACCTGCATTCCTGTGTCAGTTCGCATGTACAAAGCTCGTCCCTCTCTCAGGGCCGGCGCTAGAATTTTCGGGTACCGGGTAAGCATTTTTAGCTCCCCCCCCCCTTGAATTGTTTACTCCAAAATTAGTTTCTTTTAGTCAGAAAATATTAATGCAAAATATCAAATAACGCCATTTTTGTTGGGAAATGTTTGCAATGCTCGCAGATTCGAACATAGGTCAAATATATGGGTAAGCAGTGATGGATCCAGAAGAAAAAAATTTTTTGGAGGGGGTAAACCGATTTTCGGAATTTTTTTTGGGTCACGCGTGAATTAATAAACAAACCCGTCTAAAAACAAGTTTCTGTGTCTGAAGGAACGTCCAATGATTTCACAATGGGAAATAAATTTATGATGACAAATATGGAATATTTTATTTCGCTCGGTGCCAATGTAGAGGGCGCTTCGAACACTACATATTTTCCCTTCATGATTTTTGTCGTAACTGCAACGGTTATCGATTGTGGGTGGGGCAAACTTTTTCGGAAAAGAACAATTTAATATGAAGTCGGTCGGCAATTTTGTTGTCAAATATTTTAACACCGAATTTGGATTTCGTGAGCCAAAAAACCAGTAAGTAGCAATTTTCATGAAAGCATGCAACATGCATGTGTACTCTTTCATTTGAGATATAGATTATACTGCGGTCAGAAGAAAAAAATATTCGGACGCCCCCGGGGGTTCGTAATTTTTTCGGATTTAAGCGGAAATTGAATTCGCGAAATCTTGCTTAACTTTGAGTCTATGGAATCGAAATTTCGGCGGTGAGTTACTGCATTTGTACTCTTTCATTTGAGACATGGAATACTGCGATCGGAAGAAAAAAAAAATCGGGCCAAACATTCGGACCACCTCGGGGGTTCGTAGTTTTTTCGAATTTAAGCGAAAATTGATGTCTTGTTGTTTTTAAATTACAGTCATTTAATTTGCGGCAAATATTCGGAACCCTTAACGCGCGAGTCTGACCAGCCTTTGCGTGACTTTTCTTTCTTTAAAATTTAACTTTTTTTCATATGAAATCCGAACTTACTCCAAAAACTGTTATTTTGCTTTTGCGAGGTAGCACATTGTCTTCTTCAACTTGACCTGCATGCGGTAAAAATGACAAAAAAACTCCAGAAAACATAATGTAGGGAAAAGTATTCATTTCAATTGCATGACTGAGTAAAAAGTCATCTTTAGTTGCTTTATATGTCCTAAGGTATAAATGGAAAAATCTGTCGAATGCAGGAAACCGTTTAAATGATGTCAGTTGCAATGAAAACGATTAATTTTATAGTCCTCCATTCCGGCAGTTCCATCGCTAATTGCAAATACTAATTATAAAACTTCACTGTTGCAGCTGATGTCAGTCAAAAATGTGGAAGACGCAAGTACGCTTCGCCGGTTTCTAGTATGAAGTCTATTTATGTAGCGGCAATCAATAGTTTCACTAGAATAGCAATGCTTTAAATTTATGCTTTGGAGCTTTTGAAACTTTCTAAGGGAAAAAATTATGTGGATGTGTGAAATTTTGGGTTGTTCCAGGTCCAAGAAATGTTTAAAGTGTAATTAAAAGTCACTTAGGGG
Source organism: Neoitamus cyanurus (assembly GCA_947538895.1). Lineage (NCBI taxonomy): Eukaryota > Metazoa > Arthropoda > Insecta > Diptera > Asilidae > Neoitamus > Neoitamus cyanurus. The sequence goes on along the minus strand of OX384544.1, from coordinate 14,487,271 downwards.
TTTCTTTGAGGAATTGCTTACAGAATGTCAGCTTACAGGATTCTTAAGTGAAATTAATCTCCGAACATCAAAGTAAGTTAACGTGTTATGCTCTTTTAATTATTCGAACAAAAATCTTTATTTAAATGATTTGGAAGTTGTTTGGATAATTCTCCTCATGGATCTTTCAGTGCTCAAAAACTACAAATAGAAAAAAACGAGGTCATAGGTATTTTCCTGATAGATAAGTGTCTTCCTTCCATAAAAGTTTACAACCCCCTACCAGTAAAATACTTCCACTTGATGCACGCTCGTATTATCGCTAATACGAAATTTGAAATTATAATGTAATAAAAACTTTGAGTATCGCGACATTTCCACCTCACTGAACCTTATTTTGAACCTTTTGAAAAAGCAAAGGTAGGGAGATATCTCCTCTTGAAATACCTTTTTCCGTACATAATTAAAACTTGCTTCTGAATAATAATGACAACCTATAGCAATAAAGTGTGATGGTTTTTTTTTTCTCGCAGAAACATGTCGCCAATATTTTTGGGGTGATAGAGAATATCATGGAATCGGAATTTTAACGTGTTCCCTTCATTTTGTATCTCTATAGAATTATTTTTATATTATTTCAGTATATGGTCGATATATTTGTTCCAGACCATTTATAGCACCTTTCACTAGTTTACATCAGCAACGTGGCACAGCGTGGCATGTAAGCTTTCCTCCTCCGCCCTGTCGTAAATTAATTTATTACTTGAAACAAGATTGGTTAAGCTCAACTTACAATTAGCTTTATTATACACAAGTGCAAGAAGATCTCTTAAAAAGATGACTGGAAAGGCAAGGCTGACTAACTGTGATATAGAAAATGAATTTGCACATACTTGTAAAATTCACAAATCTTGCACGAGTTTTAATTTTATGTTTTCAAAACTGATCTTAAAACAATTGTCAGTTGGGGCTGTTCGAACGAAAAAATTTTTTAATAGCTCAGACTTCCAAAATTTATAAAAGTCCCAGCCTGGAACCCGAAGGGGCCTAAAGAAACTTTGCAACATCTTTGTGGTTTTAAAACACAAATATTTACGAAAATGCCGCGTTGGATTTCGAAAAAAGCGATCGTTAAAAAAAGAGAGAAGACTTACGCGTTGTTGCCGGCAACATAGCCGACAACATAACCTTGAATATTTTGTTTAAAATAATATGATGACTATGGTAGCGAACGCCTCTGTCGCATGTCGATAATGTGCACGTAAATGACATGTGGTTTCAACAGGATAACGCGACTCGCCACACCTCACGAGAAAAAATAACGTAATTGACAACCAAGTTCCCAGGTCGTGTCATCTTTCGTTTTGGAGATCAACTCTGTCCGCTGAGGAGATGCGATTTAACTTGTTTGTACTTTTTCCTCTAGGAATTTTTGAAAAGAAAGGTCTAGATATGTGAAGCATCAAACCGTCTCTATCCAAAACGAGAAATTTTTTGAACAGGGTACACACCTTTCAACAGAGCCCCAGTGGTCATTTGACTCACATTGTATTTCATGCCTAATGTTAACAGTTACAGTTCACAAACTAATAAAATTCTTAATGAATTTAATTCAAATTTTGTATTTTTATTTTCAATTTAAAATTGAAGTTCTTATAGCATACAATAATATTTGATAATACTTTCATAAGAAAATTCTCCAAGGTTACCAAAGGAGTTATTTTCATTTGACAACTTTTTCCACGTGTAGCTGATGTTTGTGCCAATTTTGAAGTAAAACTTCTTTAGGAACGGTAGAGCAAATTCGATTCATGAGACTGAAAGCGTTACGAAACGTTGCATCGCTCCCTTCTTCTGATGCGGTTGAGGATTACTGTGAAATCGGATACATATATGTTTTCGGGGTCGCTTATCTCGAATGTGCTATTAATATTTGAAAACTGAAGAAGGTAGATCCAATATGGCGACCGAAATTTATCAAATTCAAATCATTGCTATAATTCTTATACTTGTACATTTTGTCATACAATGAAAATGTTGTGTATAAGTTTCACTTCTCTAGTGTGTAGTGTGTATATGTAACGGATGTAATCACTAGCAAAAATTCATGTATTTTATTTTTTTCAATAAAAAGTAGGGTATAATTTTTTCATCACACGTGCGGGGTAATACTAGGTTACCGCACGCGTTTCAGGGCGGTAACTCGCCGATTGGCCACTCTAAGCGTACGGACGACAAAACACGGGCAATTTTGAATACCACACGAGGAACTAAGAATAACCCACGGACATCTAGAATGAAAGCAAATTTTAAATCCGTTCTTGGGAAAACCCATCCTTTTGAGCATTTTTTTTTGACGATAGCGCATGTTGAACATCTGTGTAACACCTTTCAATAACTGAAAGTATTATTTAAGCCACCGCCGGTCAAACTCGGCTCTTTTGACTCCCGAGTGCTCCTCAGGTAGATTTCTGAGCTCCTCATTGCTACTGCAAGTGCAAGTGAGAAATACATACTCCTGTCGTGAAAAATTACTGGTGCGGCACACAGGACACAGATTACCTCCTTCTAACTTCTTACTCACTCCTTTCCTTCTATAACATGATTGTGGTGAATATACCAAAAACAAAAACATATAAGCCACGAACATTCGTAGTTGCGGACGAATTTTACAAAATTTATGAAAATTATGCCAGTTCACGTCCGCAAGATGCTTCAACCAACAGGTTTTTTGTACGTTGAGAAGGCAAATGTACAAATCAAGTCATGGGGAAATAAATTCATTTGGAAATATTCCAAAGATTGTAGCCACATATCTTCAATTACCACAAGCTGAATGTTATACTGGTCATACATTAAGAAAAAATTCCGGCCACACTTCTTGCGGATTCAGGAGCGAATTTACTGGAGATGAAACGACTTGGAGGATGGGATTCTGATGCTGTCGCTGCATCGTATGTTGAAAGCTCGATAAAAAATAAAACGAATACATCGAGGAAAATCATAGAAACAATAAAAAAATGCGAACCAGCCAAGTACATCAAAGGCAGCTGAATCCAACGATGAAGACGAAACGATAGAAAAATTTTCCAGTTAGAAAACGGTGGAATTCACCTACATATTTCTAATTGCTCGAATATAAATATTCATATTCATAAAAAATAAAAAAATTAATATTTATTATAAAATTATCTTGTTTACTTTTAATAAATAATTTCATTAAATTGTTTATTTATTTTTTGCGGAGGCTCCGCCCCCAAACCCCCCGTTTCCTCCCCCAACTAGCCGTCCCAACCCCCCTGAACGAACCCCCGCCGCACTTGTGATGAAAAATAGCATACGCCACACGGGCGGTAACTAGCCGATGCCTCACGTCATCGTCATAGTAAAGAATTTTCGAGTGGGTAGATATGAGGGAATAAAAGTGGGCCAAGATGACTGCCCTGCATGAACCCCAGATGTGTTCCTCAATAGTTTACGAAGAATGCCACAGCAAGAGACTCTTTGAGAGCTTTAAGGGGTTACATAGGTCTTGAAGGAAAGAAAAAACAACTTTTTCAAAAAATTGTATTTTAAAAACCAAAACTCTGTTTTATTTGAAATTTAGACTTAGAAAAGTTTAGCATTTCAAGAAGTTGTAAAAAATTTTCAGCTAAAAATATTGAAAATTGTCGATTTTCCTGCAGTTTTCATTTTCATTCAAAACAAGTTTGAATGTATTTTCGTCTCAAATTTTTTAGCTTTTTTACGATTCTCATCGTTTTTAAAATATTTTTTTCATATAAAACAAGAACGAGTCAACTGATTGAAAAATCACGAAACAATGCCATAAAGAGAAACTGTGCAAAGTTTCAGCAAAATCGGTCGATTCGTTTTAGAGAAATCTTGCCTACCGCAAAAAAAAGGCAGAGTTTTAGTTTTTAAAATACAATTTTTTGAAAAAGTTGTTTTTTTTTCCATCAAGACCTATGTAACCCCTTAACAGAACGAGAAGAGAAACCCAATGCGGTTAATTTATATATGTAGGTACATACAAGAGTAGACAACAACCTAAAAACATTGAAAATATTTTGGGATCCTTCGATTCATATTTGTCTCGTATACACTGCACTTTTTCAGATTTGAACTGGTATCCAGCCATCAAAAGAACGATGCAGCGACTGACCCCCACAATCCTACTTATTTTTCTGCATTCATATGTCTATCTTTAAGGTCTCTTGTTTTGCTCATTCTGAAAAAAAGTTAAATACTTACTGTCAATAAATTCAAATAATTTTTTTTCTAACCATCTTGACGCCCACTATAACACCTGCCGCACTTCCCACCTCCTCCAGATATTAAATTAACATAATCCCCAAAAATCTATTACTGTAAAAGCGTTTACCAATTGAACAAAAATAAAAGTAAAGTGCACCAGAACCGACCAAGCCAAATATTCTCAGCTTCAATAAAAACAAAATAGTTTATCCTTCATTCCTTCCTTTGATACACAACATACGCGCGCCTAATCATATACCCTTTCCTTTCTCTCATTTACTGCTTACTATAAAATTAAATGGACAACCGTACTCCCACACACCGTAAAATTGTATTCCTAAAAGGCACAAAAATAGAATTCATTTGGGTGAGTAAAACAACCCCTTGGTACATATTGTGTGAATTATGAGTACTTCAACAGTCTTCAAAAATTTCGTTACGATATCTCTCACAGGAAAATATACACCAACGCAGCTGCAGGTAAATCTGATATCGTGTCTCTTTGACGCTGTTTAAAAATAGTTTGATGCCTCACTCTGTAGAAATATTAGAGATGCTCTGCTATTGTCCTGTCGTTATCCCCCCCATTTTCGTCGTCATTTCAAGTAATTTTAAGAGCTTTCAAAGTTATTCATCCGCAACAGACACTCTTTTAAATTAACAAGTCTCGTTGTACTCTCCGCTCCCTTTAGTCGTTAAAATATTTGAGTGGCTCTAAAATTTCGTGGTAATTTCCGTGATTGCGCCTTAAACATTCCGAATAATTTTTATTGCATCACCAGGAATTGGAAGTGTCCGAAAAAGTTTTTATTTTTTTTGAATTTCCTAGCAACACATCTATCTACCTTTCTAATTTAACGTACATATGTAGCTACATAATAGTGAAACTACGCCGTGGCCCTAATAATCCTTTTTTTTTTATCGTCGAACACTTTCCTGAAAGCCCCCCGTGTTATTTGGATAATTTTTCTTCCAAGATTTTTCGCGCAAACTAAATTTTCTGCCTCGTTAATTTATATTTATGTTGTCACTTTCGCCATTTGTGCAGTTGTGTTTATCTAAATTGATTTTCACACTCTCGTGCAGTTCAATGAGTCCACAAATTACATGTGGGAGTTGGCTGTAAGGTTAAGAAAATTGATTTTCTTAATACTATTATTTGGGTTGTCTGGTGTGGCAGAGCGCGTCTCGTGATCAATATGCTTTGCTCCAGCGGCAGCATCTTCCTGGTCTTCCTCAAGCACCCTATGGTATAGTGAAGCTTAAGGAATTGTCTTCGTCTCAAGAAGGGGTGTCCTCCGTCTTATAATACAGTTGCCGATGTGTTTGTGCACATTTTCGAGACTTTCGAAATTTTTATCAACTCTTTCTGCAGCACTAACTTTCACTTTTTTAACGCTGTTACAGAGGACCTGCTCAATTGGAAGAGTGATGAATTTGGAGCAGCAATTCGGTTTTATTTGCTAGTTGGCGGTAAATTAGAGTTTAACTTCGCCATTCTCTGGGTAATATCCTTTGACGGTTTGTGGCGAAATATAGTGGGTGGATTTTCAGATGTTATGCAATTTTTCCTTCACATTCACATCACCACCCACCCTAAGCACCCACACGACGCGCGCTCTCTTACTTTCCTTATGGGCAGCAGTTAATCACGTTGAATTTTTTGATAATCTCCCTGCCATGCCGACAGAATGCTTTTGTTATCGGCCGATTAAAAAACCCAAGCGTCCTACGCTAATAAAAAGTTAATGCATGAGCCCATAACAATTATCGGCAATTTTGCAAGGAACAGGGAGAGTAGACGACGCTGTGTCGGTCTAATGGATTTATGAGTTCGAAAACTGTTCAAGAAGTTTAGAGGATTATCGAGATTTCCACGGTGATTCTTTCAATTAATTATGCATGTCTATGCCGGTAATACCGCCTTTTTAGAACAAAGTTTACTAAATGGGATTAAGGTAGTTACATATACCTTCTAGCGTTGCATCAGTGAACATATCTGTTCATCGCCTTGCAAGGTGAAGTATGAAGGAGATGCGATTTAAGAGACACAGGCTGGAAAATAGAAAAATCATGCAAGAGGATAGCCCGCTATGATGTAAATTATTTCGTTTGGATTAAGATAGGTATGTTATGTTAGATTGATTATGACAATTATTTCATTACCAGATTGTCGGAGTGTGCGAACAGCTGTCGAGTTTAATCAAACGGAAAAACCTGTACTTAATTCAAAAATCGGATTAGTTATTGGACATATTAAGAGTAATTTAAAGTATTTATAGAAGTGCGAATTTTCCAAATTATTCGAATTATTCGAGGTTGCACGATATTTTGATAAATATTTGGAAATCAGCTTTCTGCGTCAACTAGTCTTTGTGGAAAAAGTTGTAACGGACTGGTTGTCACAAATCAAACCTAGACACAAGGCAGTGTATCAGCGAAGTTTGGGAAAAAAACGCAACGCACTGACTGTGTCAGTTATACAGAATCGTAATTTTATAATAATAGGGCCTTTCGGCAACCACGTTCTCAGTGAGACAAGTGAGATATTCTCACTTGGCTCACTGAGACGGCGCGGCGTGTTTTCGCACATCGTCTCACTTTCACATTGAGCAACAAAAATGAACGCAGCCTTTGAGCAACTGAGCCACCTGAGATGGATTTTCTGTGTCTCACTTGTCTCAGTTATATGTTGTTTGTTGTGATAGCCCTTGAGTAGTCGTCAGAATAAACTTTTACTTTATTATAAATGTTTTCCAAGCGAAAGTGCCTCTGCAAATCGGCATAATCATATATAATGGGTCTTATTCTGGTAAACACGACACGACTAGCCAAGACACTTTCTAAACCAAGGATTTTAGCATTGAAAGTGTGCCTTGGCTAGTCGTGCCGTGTGGAAACGACCACCAGAAAAATTCGATGCCAAAATCAGCTGATTAATCCAATTATCCTACCCAACTGTGACAACTGAGACAGTTGCTCAATATCTTGTCTCAGTTGTCTCAGTGAGAACGTGCTGCCGAAAGGCCCTAATGACTCAAATAGTTCCCGAGATATTGATGTCCGAATATTGCTATTTTTAACACGCCCTCACTCATCAAAAACCTAAACCACTTGAAATTTAACATGGAGTTAGATCTTTGGGCATATAAATAGAAAACAATCAGTAAACAGCCAATTGTGTATGATAACGGTAAGTTAATTACATGAACAAATTACCAATTGGTCTGCCGCGGCTTTACTTGGTAAGTTTACATTGGATAAGCAACTTCTTGTGGCCTAAAATGGATGACATGTATACCGAAGATATGTGATTCCAACAGGATGGCGCTACGTGCCACATAGCGCATGCCACGATGGACATTCTGCACAAGCGATTTGAGACTGGCCACTGAGATCGTCCGATTTGACGCCTTTAGACTTCTTCCTTTGGGGCTGTCGTAAATTTCTAATCTATGCGAATAAACCGTCAAAGTCAACATAACGTACGCCATCCAGCAATTCCTCGACGTTTCGGAACAGGTTTGACTACAAACATTTTTCGTCGTAATTTTATTTTAAGATTATAAATTTTAGATACCTTTGTAGGAGATTTTATAAAATGTGTTATGTTACATGTACTCCCACTTGTTTTTTTAAGGTATTAGATATTTGGTAATGTATGTAGGTTTAGTGCTGTCTTCGTATTTTACTTGATATACATATTACTTTTGCGCAAAATTCACATTGTATCACAAAATGTACAAGAACAAGTAAAAGGGCCTTTCGGCAAACACGTTCTCAGTGAGACAGCATTTTGAGCAACCGTCTCAGTTGCCTCAGTTGGGTTGAGTAATTGGCTTAATCAGCTGATTTTGACATCACAGAAATCGTTGATGCAAAGTGATGCGAAATTTTTGAATAATTCAGAGAGAGATAGTAGCCCTATCTGGTAGATAGTATGTATTTTCTGAAGATAGTAGGCATATTTGTGGTAGTCGTTTCGACAAGACACAATTAGCCAAGACAAATTTGCAAAGCTAAAATCGTAGGTTTAGAAAGTGCCTTGACTAGTCGGGTCGTGCTTACCAGATTAAGGCCCATTGTACACAACATACAACTAAGACGACAAATGAGACACAGAAAATCCATCTCAGATGTCTCAATTCCTCAATGGCTGTATTCGTTTTAGTTGCTCAATGTGAAAGTGAGACGATTTATAAGAACATGCCGTCTCAGTGAGCTAATTGAGAATATCTCAGTTGTTTCACTGAGATTGTGCTTGCCGAAAAGCCCTTAAGTATCATAGTAATCCTTTGAAGTTTAGAATTTTCAGTCGGAATATTGAACACGCCTCTTGCTTGCTTGAACATCTTGCTAGCAAATTCAATATCACCGACCTCGAAAACGACTACATATTTTTGTACACGGAAATCCATTTAAATGTAACTGTGCTGTTATAGTTTCACGATGCAGCTTTTCGTTACAACGATAAAACATTACGTTACACTTTCATTCGCATGAATCGAACTTGCTCTACCGTGCGTGAAGAAGTTTAATTAAAAAAAGATAAATACAATTAATATGATTCAAAACAAAACTAATTCCGGAGAAACAAAGAGTGTATGCACATACGTACATATATCTACGGTCAACCTGCGGCACATGATGTAATGTAAACACTACTTGAAGCTTCTGGCGGGCCTTAATCGTTGGAGAGCGGACGGAAGGACAAAAGAACAGCCTTAAAAAAACAGAAGAACGCTCACCTATTAAAAAATTATGGCGTGGTATTAACAAATCAATGTGTTTCCCAGAATTTATAGAATGGAGAAATTGTACTCATGATTTTGTTCACACATAAAAAATATTTTAAAATTTGTACAAATCGATTCCGTTACAAGGAAGGCGTGGTATAATTTTTGGAATGTAACATATCTAAATATATCTAAAAAGTGATTAAGATTTCTGCGTTTCCCATCATTCATTAAAGGTGCCCGTTTTTACTTAAATATTCTTCATTTGGTGGTGAGTTCTCTAAAAGTATATTTATGCAAATTCAGTCGGTGAACTTCTAGAATTTGGTTTGAGTTTTCCTGTGCAGAAATTCAATAATAAATTTTCCTCTCTGTACTAATTAGGAATTCGAGAATGGACGAACTGCCTTGTCTTTTGAATAATCAGTAGCTTTGTTTCGGGAATAATGATCTGTCGTTGCCTTTTAATGAAATTCACAAAAACTGGACCCCTTGGAAACGTCTTAAAGTTTGAAACCGCTGAAGGAGTGCTCAGGTATTCGCTTGTACCTATTACATTACCTAATGAGAAACGATTTTAAGTGATTCAGCACCTTCGTTTAATTGTTACATATCCTGACTACCCAGATTATCAGGAATGAATTGAGTGGTGAGCTGGTGCTATATGCCACATACGTCAGTACACGGTACCGACTAAGGGTGTTTATTTCGAATTCAGCAAAGATTGAATCTGTGCGACTTGAAACCACCAAAGCTAATCAAAAGTGTAACCGATTTTCAATTACGCGCTCTGTCGTTTACACAAGGGTAAATATCAATTTCCTAGAAAGGCGAAGAGGGAACAAAATTGCCAGGACTAAGATTGTGTGACACTTTAATATTTGTCCCCTTTCCACTTTTGTCGCAATTGCTTGATGGTGCCGACGGTTTACCCGCCAACATCAAGAATTTTTTTAGCTTTCTCCTCCACGACACTCCTCATCGTCCCGGGCGTCTCAAGTAAGTGCGAAGATCTTAACCTTTCCAAGCACAAGTTTATTATATTAATAACATCTCTCGCTGAATTCCTTGGCAGTCGGTCTAATTTTTTCCTTAAGCCCTCATCCATTGTGTGTTTTATTGAAGGAGGGTTCAGCTCAAAAGGATTAGAATGGGGAAAAAAACCGCCGCCGGCTATGAATAATTAAAAACACCGTCGTTCCCTAAGAAGGATAATGTTTTCTGTCTCGGTTTCCTTTTCCAGCCAAAGTGCTTGTTTACGAGAGTATGCGGTGTAATTTTGAGTCCGTACCTATTTATTTTTAGGATTGTATAACACGGGAAAGTCTATCGTTCTTTGGACGATTAGAGGATTTGGATTTAGGATAACTGAAATTGGTGTTTCATTTTTCCGTTATTAACTTTAGGGATGTAAGACAAATACGTACCTACTTACTTCATCGTTTTAAATTGTAGACGTCGGGCGTTGAGAGAAAAGGGGGAGAGACCTATTATTTTTTGTATTGTGTATTCTGTTAGCAGAAAAAATATACCGAGTGAAAAACGCAGCTACTTTACATATTGTGGGTTTGGATGATCTACTATAGAAGAGGCCTTGCGACCTCTGGAGGGAGTTTTACCAAACAGAGCGATGTTAAAACATTGCTTTTTCAAGGGAAGACAGCATCGGATTTAAGGGAAGCTAGCACGGCCTGAAGCCGAAATGAAAATACTCAATTTTGTATATCCTACACTACATCATTACATCACGTATTCGCAATGGATACAAGAATTTAATCTACTAAAATTGGTTACAGTTTGTGCACATTCAAAAAGTTCTAAAAATATCATACCTGCTGAGGAAAAGCGGAATTGTATCCCCGGGCCAAAAAATCTCTCCTGCGGTTTCCCTTGACGATCTGAATGAATACTTTGTTTTCTCCACCCCTTCGAAATTATGTCAAAATAATTTCCGTGTTGAGTCCCAAGATATTCCAATTTTGCTTCATTTTAAGAATATCTCTGACACGACATAATTATGGCTTAAAGTGCATTAAATTGGACGCTTTGGATTAGATCTTGTAAATACGAAGTTTATTTTTTGTTTAAGCCTGGTTGACACATATTTTAAATTACACAATAGCTACATACTGATATCTATGGATTTCACTCCTAAAATGCAAGCCAGCAAGCCTGTCAGGTGACTACAGACCAATTAGCATCCTTTCGTATCTCTCCAAAGTGTTATATAAAATATTACATTAATAGATAACTCAGTTCATTTACGTTCATCAGCTATCAGCTGCATTTTCTCCATATCCTGCTCTGGATCAAATTTCACAGCAAATTTTGAATTGAATTGAAATTTGTGAATAGTTACTTATAAAAAGTTAGGTGTGTCCGAGCTTCAGGAACCTTTTCTGAAAATATCGTTACTCAGTTCGTTAGACTCTACTTTTTGCGGTCGCATCTCCCCGAAATTTTTATAACTTTCAGAGTCATATTTTTGTATTCCGGAGTTTTACAAGATTTCAGTTGTTGTCTGAAGTTTGTTATACTTATAAATCATTATTTCATTTCTGTCCGCTTCTGGGCCAGATTTAGTCAGTCTCCTTTGAGCTTTAGTTCAAGTTATTTCAGTATTTAACAAATTTGAAATTACAGTGTACCTAGGTTAGGCTTTTGTACAGATTATAATAATTAATATTATTATTACTTAGGTAATTGTGGTGATCACACATACAGATATTATTAATTTCAACTTTCCGAATTATTTTCCGTCAATATACTTCACACTAGGAAGTTCTAAAGCCCATATAGCATCACGACTCTGATATCTTTTGGAAAAATGAGGTTGCTAGACCAGAATAGGTTTCATTAGTACACCACCGAGCTTTTCTATATACCTGCTTTTTTATTGTTGGAAATGTGTTCTACTATCATATTTTGAAAGTAAAGGGCAAACTTGCTCTGCATGTTCAACTTTACAGTTTTACAGTTATACATACTAGCAGACCCGTCCCGGCCTTGCCCGGGCATTTCTACATTCGTAAATTTAAACTGTTGCGAAATGAATAAAATTGTTGATAGAAGCGCAGTCTAGTTTCAAAGAGAGACACACACGTTTGAGAATGCCCTTTATTGGTCGATTTTTAAATGGAAAAGAGGAGATTGATACTGGAATGTTGTTGTAACCTGTATTCTTTAATTTTAAGCGCGCGATTGATCCCTGGAATCCTGGATCTCTGGAATATATTAAATAGCAAACCCGTCCCTTGCCGGATTTTTCATATTTGTAAATTAAAACTGTTCTAGACCTAATGAAACTATTACATGCGCGAAGACGGTTTTTCATTTTTCCCGCGGGCACCCAAAAGAATCTTGGGATAAAATGTAGCCTGCATCATGAACGACAAAATGCTGTACCTTCCAGTAAAGGCCTCATCGAAATCGGTTCAACTGTTCTCGAGATTAGCCCCGACACATAGACAAAATTTGTTTACATGTTTGTTTAGATTTTGGTATAGTGTAAGTAAAGATATGAGCTTTTAAAAAGGCAGTTATTTTAGAACCACAGACCCTAAGAACCATTATATTCAATTACACGGATTTCTGTCCCCATATTTGATCTGCCATCTTGAATTACCAATTATCGATGGCAGAATTAAGATCAGCGACGCCAAAAACCCCGTATATGTATTAATTAAGACGGAAATCCTTTCATTAGACGGTTGTTCTAGGGTCACTTAATATGCAGAAAGCCCCCTACTCTCACGGGCAGGAGTTAAGACACTCCGTGAATATGATATCGGAGCCATTTCGCCAAGGTCTGAAGCTGTATAACGGTTTAAAGATATTGCATATATCAATTATAGTTTTCCAGAAAATCCGAAGATAGACAGATAATTTTCGTTACGCTTTCTGAACATATGCCTGATGAGTGTACCGTCAAAAAATATTTTCCCATACATAACATATGTTTATACCCTCCTTTACCTCCTTGGCGGTTGAAATTTGAGATATGCTGAAACATCTGTTTCATTATTTGTGTTGCAGAGTGTTATCGGGGTCGCTAATCTCGAACCTACTATAGAAATGTGGAAATTAAAAATCAGACCCTTTGCGTCTTGCTGGCATTGTTCATTGTACAAAACACACAAATAGATCAAATTGAAGTACTTAATGGTAGAAAACAGTATACTGACAATATATTTGTTGTTTTATTATTTTACCTACCTTTCACAATTATAAAATACGTATATATCTCTCTTTTAATTGAAAATGATTCCCAAAAATTTTGCTAGTAAGAACTAATAAATATGACAGTTGCACTGAGAAATTAAAACGATAAGTGACACCCGTAGACGCCTGGCGGGGATCGAGTGGTAGCTGATATGATGTTTTAAAATTATTTTAGTACTAATATCGCTATTAAAAAATAGGGGTTGGTGGTAGAAGGGTGAACATTTAGGGTTTTATGTATTTTTAATGCCGAATCAAAAAAAAATTAATTTTGTCCAAAAAAAAAAAATTTTTTTTTTTGGGTGGACCACCCTTATCACTTAGGTGTATGAAAAATAATTTACATCCTATTCTCAGACCTACGGAATATACACACAAAATTTCATAAAACTCGGTCAAGCCGTTACGGAGGAGTTTTGTTACAAACACTGTGACCCGAGAATTTTATATATTAGATTATAATTTTTGTCGGAATTTGCCAGGTAGCTGCAAGACAAGGTAAATTTTGTAACACTATTGTTCGTAAGGTCTGCGGAAATTCTGGGTGAGGTCCGACATTCCTTCAATAGATCTCTTGATCATACAGATATTTGTAGTAAAATGCCTATTCATCTGAAAAATAGGTAAAATAGCATTTCAATAATTGTGTATAAAAACTATTTCGAGCAATTCAAGAAATGCTACATGTATAAACTGCCCACGAGAGAACACTTCAAAAGGGATTGCAAGTTTTTTTAATTTAATTTTAGTACAATCAGTCCCCATTTACTTACATAAAAATTTGAATCCAAGCATATATTTGTCATAAACTGTCTGCAAATGGAAATTACGAGTTCATAAAAAGAACAATTTTCCATCCCTCAATAAGATATCCCAAACCAAGAACCAACATCAAACAAAATGGGAAAGCATATGTTCATATTTCTAGGAATTCCTGTCTGAGCTGAAAAAATTACACATGAATTCCTCAGAAGCTCTTCTTAGGCAGTAGCTGGTAGTAATCTGCACTCATCTCATTAGAAGTGTTTGCATTCAATTAAATCACGGCACAGAAATGCCCTTGCTGCTAATTTACAAATAAATAAGAAAAACAACAAAAATTCATGTATGGTAGAGAAAAGCTTCCGAACCATGAATTTAAGCCCTTTACTAATGTATCGTGGTGCGTACATACATAAATAGAAAATCATGTGGGTGTAAGTAGAGTTTGATTAAAGGATGACTTGTCACACTGGCGCCACGAAATTTCCATGTTCAACTGAATAAATTTTCCTTTGGCTTAGGAACGATAGCTGGCGGATGTGCCCCACAGAGGCGGGAAAATTGTTATTTGCTAAGCTTTAGCTTGTGCAGCTCTGTAAAATGACGGGAGAAAAAAAAAGAAAGTTCCTGGCAAATTCCCCAATGGGGTTACGCTTAAATTATAACGTACGAAGATTGAGTTGGTAAGTGCAATGCATTCAGTATTGGGGTCTAGATAATTATTATCAGCAAGGGAAGTGGCTGTAAACTCAAATCTGTCGGTTCGAATTTTTATTTAAAAGTTATCCTCAATTATTTTATTCAATATACAACAATAATACACAGTCATGGACACATTATCAGTGTATCAGACAGTGTCAGTTCATAATTGGTGGCATGATAGAGGGTTTCATTGTAGTAAAATTTTTCATACATGTTATACACGGGAAATCTACTGGACATTGTACGCATAAATAAATGTATTTCATTCGAACAATATCAACTTCCATTGGACATAAAATTAGTTACAACAGAAATTCATACGATGTAAAGTTAAACATTTTAAATAGTAATAAATAATCAAATGGAAAACCTTTATATTTCAATACTTCTTCACACCTCTTGGGCATGGTTTGTGTAATATAAACTATAAAGTCGTGTTTCAATGACCCCGCTACACCGTCGATCTAGACGTGAAGTACTAGAGACCAAAATAATCATGCTCAGAAGGCACTCATAGCCTTTGAAGGGGGAGCTGTGTTGCAAGCTTGCCTTCTGCCTACGGAATTTGCGGTGTTGCACTGAAATTTGAATCAGTGGCGTCTGGCACAACTACAGCAAGTCCCGTTCAAATTCAAACATGGTAGAAATATGAAATGCTTATATCTTGAAAACTATAACAGATATCAAAAAACTAATAGAATCTGTGAATAGAGGACAGATGAAATTTTACTTTGAGTGAGGCAGACAGAGCTCATTCTTCGAGTGTTTTGCAACTTTGAAAGACAACAACTTCTGACTGAGACGTATTACGTATATATTGGGTCGGACAACGTATTTAAAGTCACCCACCCCAAAAACCCCATTTCTCTGTAAAGGATTTAGATTCCTCCAGCGTTCCTTCCACAGATGAAACCTATTATAACTAAATCGATTTCTCGCCTCTGCGGCTTGGCAATATTTCTTCGACAGTTTTTTACAGTTATCCTATACTATTATAGGAACAATATTTATATATTTGTTTGTAATCGCGTTCTACATGTCAAACCCTTTCATTTGATATCCATTGTGGGGGGTCTTGCCATGGGTTTTAAGAACCCTTCCCTGCCTGCGGTTAATCAACACAATTCCAGCAATTCGGTAACAAGCACTTCTCGGAAGCAATAAGCCTCGTCCCTTTAATAAATCCAACAAGGGGTTCCAAAAGCTGTTCACCCAAAATTAATTTGGCATTTTAAAAGTTTTCTATATTTTCTTTTATTTAAACTCTGCCGATTATATAACTCCACTCCTAACGATTGCACAATTAAAATTCGACTGATTTTTTCATCAAAAACAATCACTACTTCTCACTTCAAAACTACTTGATTTTCCTCGTACAACTCTACACCGATTTCAAGGTGCGAAAACGACAAAGTTCAAAACCTGGTTTTACCTAACGCTACTGATAATTTTTTTACCCTCTTCCTTCACACTCGGAATCATTAAAAAGGTAAAAGACAAGACATCCGCGATTTAAATCAAATTGTGGTGACTACCACCAAATCCGGGAAAACCACCTACCAGGACTCTCAAAGTTCACAATCCAACCAAGGTGAAATGAACCGCAACAGCCACCACACCATATATAGATAAAGGTAATCCGCAATCTTGGACGTTCGGTTATGATTTTTTGGGAGAACGTACTTCATATAGATATGAATACTCAACAAAAACGTTACCTTTCAATCTAGACTTGCAAAATGGTGGATCCAATATGGTCGCGGAAAGGGGTCAACTTCAAGATTTTCATAAAAACGTGTATTTATAGATTTTATGGGTCTCTCTTTTCGGATTTACTATCAAGTTTTGGAAATTCAAGATGGCGGATACAATATGACGACTAAAAAATCTCAACTTCAACGGATTTCCGTGTTTCTTGGGGACGAAGCTTTCGAATATGTCATCGATATTTGACGGATTAAATATGGCGACTATGTATAATTTTTCAAAAAACTGCAAAATCCAAACCCCGACACTCTACCAACCGTTTTGGGTTTTTTTTTCAATGCCCAAGGGTTGTTACAGCCTTTTCCCTGTCACAAACTTTTCGCTGTATCAATATTCCCAATCATTCTCCTCCAAACACGTATTAACACGAAAAAACGGTAAAAAGAGTCCTTTTTGCCTGTCTGGCAGGGGATTAACTTTATTTTCAAAATTATTTACTCGTTCCTTACCCTTGAAAGCGGGGGAGGGGCGTTCGTTTTTGCAAAACTATTCCTACCTATTTTGTATTATTGTATTAAAGAAGTATAAATAGTATTGAAATATTTTTGGATGATTTAATGGAAGTTAGTTGTGAGTTTTCGGCGATCAATAAAACTGTGTCCATCTATTCCTAATTTACGTACCTTATTTTATTCAAAACTTCTATACACAAAGTAAGTAAAGTAGCTTCGTGAGGTAAAATGTCTTCATGCTGACAATATGTAAATTGTGAAATTTTGTCAAGTTCTCGAAATTGAAATATAATTACTGTCCATAAAGCTCAATTTTTGAAATAAAAAGCAACGAGTAGTGCACAAAATGAAAATACCCAAATTGCTCTATTAGTATTCAATCGGTGTTCGAGAAGGTCGCCTTCGAACATCAAAGATCTCTTCGTCTCTATCCTAAGTGAATATTCTCTGGCAAATATCCCTGAAACTAGCTTAACATCTTCAGCTCCGAGGAAATTATTCAAAGTTAAGATTTATTTTTTCCTTGGGTGCCCAGGCACGCAAAAACGTAGCGTCTCCTCTGAGGAATGTTAAACGTGAATGTCGAAAACACAACACCACATCCATGGGCGCCACCAGCAAGTGTGTCATCCATTTTAAACGACCTGTTAACTGACATGCTTAGCAGAGCTATTTATTATCATTCCTCCGTCAGAGCACTAGCTATTTTTACATCTATAGTATACGTAATTCAATCAATAACAATCATCAGGTAAATCTGTTCCAGGAGACACTCCGTGACAGGAATGCTGAGGATAACCTCCACGGGCTCCCCCACGTTTCAGATATTCACCAAGGAGATCTCTACGCTATTGTTTGTACTTCTTATTTGTTATAAGGACAAATTGTTGCATAACTGGCGGTTTAAACAGCAATGCTACCCGGCGGAGCATAACGTCTGCTGCAGTGCCGGTCTGATCCGGGAAACGGCATTTCAGTCCTCTCGCAAATTCACCAAGGCACTGTAGTGGCATTCGAACTGATTCCGCTTAAGCCCCATGCCGATTATACTCCCTGGAGCAGAAAAGTGTGTACTTTTGCAAATTTCCCATTTATCTCGTTGCCATTTAAATCACTTATGTATGTATTACCTGGGTACGCAAATTTGCTTTTTCCGAAAATGTTGCACTTGCAGGTCCTCTTATTGTAAGGGAAAATAGGGAAGAGAATGTCTACAGTCACTCAAATTCAATCTTTTCAGAATATCCTCAGCGAGGACAATCAATTTTGCGGACAGGGTTTTTTTTGAAGTGCTTTAATGCTGTGGACGGAATCGATTGCTATTTCCTATAACTCTTTCCCTTGAGGATGGCAGAGCGCTTTTTTAGGTTTGTCCAAATAAAAAGAATTGGCGCGCTCGAATATTGTAGTTGAAACCAACACCACCACAATGCTGTTAACAGAAAAAAAAATTGAATTCCTTGCTTACTTTATGTGCCACTTGAAAGGGCTTAGAGTACTTTGGGATAAAGACGGGAAGTTCATAAATTATTTTTGCCGTCACTGGATCGCCACGATAAGCTCCTTTTCTAGTATTTATACCACTTGTCTGGAACAATGATCGGACCAATCTCTCTTCTGCGGCTTTGCAAAATCATCGCCTGCTATTCCTGATAAAAACCGATATGTAAACTGGGAAGTGAATGGAAAATGACCACTTAAACGTTGGTGTGGGGGAGGGCTTAAGCCACACAGTTTTAGCTACTTACGAATATTGAATTTGACTAGCATCTTAAATAGTATGCTTGCACTAGAGCGACAAATAAATCAAGTAGCCTTACTTCAAATTGAAGTGCTGTAACGTAAACGTATCGGCTACAAGTAGCACGTATTACAGCGTGTTTTTGTATAAGGGATTTTCTTGAAATTAAATATTTTTAATCTCTGTATTTTTTGCCAACATTCTCGTATGTACATAGATAGCACACGTTTTTGTTTTGTTGCTAGGCAAGTATTAGGGATATAGCAGACACGTGTCACCGGCGGCAGCGCGGCGTCTGGGCATTCCTGAAAAATAAAAATAAACCGAGCACAAATATTATTTAAATGTGATCACCCTACTGGGTTCTCAATCGGAAATCTCTGAAAACCTTTTAGTACCCACATGGTTCATAGGAAACCTTTAAAATCGAAAGCTTTACGTCACCATCTGAGAAAATTTGAACTCAACTTAAAAATTACCCTAATGCCAAGTTCACAATTCGACACGGACACGGAGTGCAGTGTAAGCTTTTATTTCAACTTGCATGCTAACTCCCTAATAAGTATGTCTCAGTCTTACCCAGCGGCAGTGTGAAATGAGAATTCTGAACGCTACGTCGAATTGTGAACTTGCGATGGTATTAAAATATTTAGTAATTTTATTCCGGGGTGCACAAATTTTATAAAAATCTAAAGCAAGCCAGTCATATTAAATTTGTCTATAAAAGGTTTGGCACATGGGTGCCGGCAAGAAAATATGTAGGGGAGTGCATGCCAACATTTATAAATTGGCTGCGAAAACAAGATTCTTGGTAGTCTACACTATTCACGGGTCTTTCTTTAAACACTTTGTCGCGTCGCATAAATATCTGGCTGCATTTGCTGGATGACGTTCGTTATTTTGACTTTATAGATCTGTAATTTAAGATAGCCCCAAAGGAAGAAGTCTAAAAGCGTTAAATCGCACGATCTCGGTGGCCGGTCTCAAATCGCTCGTGCAGAATGTCCATTGTGGCATGTGCTATGTGACACGTAGCGCCGTCCTGTTGGAACCAGGTGTCATCGGTATCCATATCATCCAGGCCATAAGAAGTTGAGTATCATAGATATATAGCGCATGCCGTTTCTCGCGCAGAAGGTTTTTCGAGTGCAGCACTGATTTTGATAGTCAAATTTGATGATTTGCACACGTTCTTCAACGTTATAGCCTTCTATGGTGATTTGCCACACACTGCTTAACGTTTCACAATAAATTTGGCAGATGTTGCTTCAACAACATGCCCGCTATAACCTAAAAAATTTGGAACGTCCACTGCTGGTGCCAACTTTCGATCTGGAAAATTCCCGATTTTGCTAACTTTTCCCAATTATGGTTTTGCTGGGATAAACCTGAGCTAAGTGTGGCAGACCTGACCAGCAACTTCAATATATTGTACTAATGGTAATTATTTGGAAAATGGTCACCCCCGAATTCGATGCAATTGAAATGTGTCATAAATGAGCTTATTCCGAGAAACTTGTGTTTTGAACGTATGGAGCAGGAAAAAAATATTGAAGCGCTGAATACATTAGCGTTTTAGACTTATCGAGGTACCGATTAAAGGAAATATACTAATATTTCGTGGGAGTGATGTATGACATAATGATTATATTATTTTTGCTTGATTTATTGGGATAGTCGTCATCCCAATTAGATAAATAATAATGAAGCTCCACTGAAAAGTTTAAGAATCGTACTATTAGTTTCAACAAATTCTTAAGATTACCTTGGAAAAATTGGAAAATAATCAGTGAATGCAGATATCTAAAAAAAGTCGAGGAAGAGTAAGTGCTACTATATTAAAAAAAAAGAGAGTGACACAAACTGGTCGGAAAAAGGGAGTGGCAAAAAAGAATTTGTATATAAAAGATAAAGTATAAATGTGATCTACGGAGCAATGATGGACATTGTTTTGTTGTTGTTTTATTGCAACTTCCCCCACCCCGCTGTTGTGTATTATATAGTATATTATATAATTTCTTGATGTTTGTTTTAAAAAGCAAAAATAAAATTCACAGAATGATTTTTATTGTAACTCAACAAGTTTGCTGAAGACCCGCGGTAGCTGGCATTTATTTAATATTGTAGGGACTTACGTTATTCTACTGTTACTGGCGCTTTTCAGGGAATGAACGTTTTTCGAATATGAATTTAATTTTTGCTCCACCCTGAATCCTGCAACGCCCATGAATGTACATCAGATACTGGTAGGTGTACCTGTTCCCGCAGTAAGGTTTTCCCTGAAAGGTCAAGAGACGGGCGTGGCGTACTCGCTTTAAATTTATATCGTTGAAGCTAATTGGATTTTTTTTCTGAAATTTCAACAGTATATTTGGAACACACAAGGAGAACAAATTTTTGCTTTGACATTTAAGATTACAGACTTTAAGTTAGTCCAACGTATTGATTGTACTTACACAGATTCGTTAAACTGGTGTTTGGCGTTTAATTTGGAAAGGAACAAAACCAAAAAATCATTTATTTCGGTAACTATTATTTGTCTATAGAGCTCGATATATTTTTCCAACGAGCAGTTGTTGACTCATGACTTATTGTTACTATTCTCTTACCGACTTTAATACTTTAAAGTATTTTTCAGAAATAGTAAAAGAACAATTGCACTCCCGAAATTGCCAACTAAAGCGTCATAACTGTTCGCAGGATTCCTGCATTGTACACAAAATCCTTTATTACATTTCCCAGCCATTACTTAGCCGAATATTAACCACTAACGCAGTACCCACGAAGGCCTCCAAGCTCCCAAAGCAAATAGCTATCGCAGCTCTCTGGGCACTTTTAATTTTCTTTAGTACAACAGTACAGTGCGGCAAAGACTCCTTGTATGTACTCCGGTGTACATTGCACCACCTACAGCCTGTTGTCCTCACTGGCGACGACATCGCGCAAAGAGCTGATAAGGTCAGCCAAGTATTAAAGTCCTCGGGCAAAATATGTACGACAGGGGCATAAGCCACCCACCTGAAGTGGAATGTTTTTCTATTATTAATAACACAAAGGGGGTCCTTGCAGTTCCCCTTCGATTGGTGGGGCGATGTTGACAAAGTGACGTATTTTGTTGAATTATGTTGAAGGGATACAAAATTGAGAAATTTTCAGCTTTTAGGACGTTCGTTACTATTGAAAATTTTAAGTTGTAAGTGTGGCCGTGGGCTTTCAGCCGCGAAAACCTGCTGCGGCACCAAAGCTCCTCTCGACAATGATGAGGGAGCTTTTCGCGGCAGTTCCTCAATGTTTTCAGTGGCCCATTGTCTTGCGCAGACTAGCGCTAATCTACCCGTCTAGTACTTGTTGAATGAGGAAATCTACAAGTGGCATCGGTGTTTTCCTTTCAGTTGACAAACAGCTGTTGGGAAATTCGGTCATTCAACAAGTTTCCGGATGTAGATAGTGCCAGTGGTGAGTGGTCCTTGTGCATGAGAGCAGCTATTGATGGTTATCGGTTCGTTTTGTCCCTGAGGCGCCACGAGTTCAACGAAAGGAAGAATTGGAGACTGATTCAAAATTAGTGTGTTGTTACAGTGATTACGTTTGATAGGCTCGCCCGGGAGCTGAGCAGTGTGTATCAGGCGAAACTAGGCAGAGGGTTGACCTCGACTGAGAGACGTTCGGCCCACAGAAATGTAAGTAGATAGAATGACCTGCATCAGGTGTTTGCAATTGGGGCGGCTGTTTTGGCTGCAGCTGCTGCTGCTGGGGCACAGAGATCTGATCTGTGGCATTTCTGGGCATAGCCATTACCTCCATGCCTTTCTGGCCCTCATTTTCCTTTCACGGCTAATTTGAAAGTCAAAAACACTGTAAAGTTGCTCGAAGCCAGCTGGGGGTGCTGTGAATTCATGCTGGTACACGGTGGTGGCGGCGATCGCACTCGTTCGCAGCACAATTACCCCAAGTTACAGAAATCGATGCAACAAGTGGGTTCAGTGGGTTCAGTGTTTTGTATTCCGCAGCTCGCTAGCCATCAGCCCTGCTCCCAAACTTTTGCCGTTTTATCTTTGAAAGGGCAGGAGGAACCCTAATATGTTTTCTTCATGTCATTATGAGAAAACTTTCTGCCACTCCGGTTGAACAATACGCGCTGTCGATTCTTGGTCCCCTTGTCCACAGCATCCGTCGGGAACAGGATTTGTCTCGAGGGGAGCCGCATAGTTCGAATATTGCTGTACGGGGGCGGCAATTAGTTTTGTCCAACAGCATTTGAATTTGTCGACGGCACAAAACAAACAAAAAAAAAAACAAAAAAAAATTTATCGATAGCTCTGCTGTTCGCCGGCACGGGAAAGGGTTGAAATTTTGCGTTTAACCGGCAACAAAACTTTTCGAGGTATGTACTTCTTGTGGGGACGTTGTCGGAATGAAAATAGAGTTTCCCTCAAGTATTTGCCTCGTGCGAGTTTTTGTTGCCGCTGCTCGGTTTCGAACTCTTCAACTTTAATAGAATGTCGTGGATTGGCTGCTCGTTGACTATAGATTCATGCCACCCAAATAGCCGAATGTTAACACTGCATATTTCTACAGGACTTTTCATAGTTGTGGGCGATCCGCCCGCGGAATTTTCATGCAGACGCTGCCCGGGCCAGGTGAAAAATATTGCGACAGCACATAAACTCATGCAACTTGCAATTTTTCACTTTCCCGACTTGCACCAGATGCCTGTTGGAAGCTTTAGATTTATATTTCATTTGAAGATTTCGTTTATTACATTCACGCAGGCCGGGCTGGAAAAAGTGCCGGATTGCACAGATATTTCAGGTTTAACACCTGAAAAAAAAATGAAGAACGAATGGGAATATTTCAAGTAGCAGGCCTCAAATTGTAAATTTCTTTCTATTCTACTTTAACCAAACCACTTGAGGTTCCTGTATAACACTGTCTAAATAGTCTAAGAGTCCTTCTCGTAATATATTCATAAATATGAACAATTTCCTACGTGTAAATATTGGAAGGATATTTAAATAATATTTTGGAGGCTCTTTCCAGAAACGGAAATTGAATCGATTGAGTGGAACATATATGGTATTGGGCAGCAGTTTTCGAAGGTTGTTGCTTAAATAATTCATGTGGCTTCGAGGGGTGTGTTTTGTGTTTGCTTATAGTGAGATTGGGGTTTTGGATGATATGCTGAAGTTTACACAGAGATTCTTCTGCTCTTTTACTGAACAAATTTACATTCATAAATATGCGAAAAATAAATAACATAACAGGATAAATCAAATAAAAAAATATATTGTATTATCTTCCAATATGCGGTTTGGTTTTGCGGAAATAAATGTGGAACAGTGTGTTTACTTGTCCTTATTTCAAGGAGTAGTGTCTCAGCAAAGTTTGGAAGGCGTTTTATCCCTATGTCCTAATGTCACCTTATCGCAAAACTTGGTGCTATTATTGTAGATACATAGGTTTCGTAACTTTGAATCCATTGAAAATGAAACTCTGCTTTTCTTTTGGAATCTTTTACTGTCTCTAATCTAAGCTAACTGCTTCGTTAAAAAAATGTTAATAGTAATAAACTTCTCAAAGACGATTAAGTGATCACCTAAAAATATGAAAATTTTAAAGATTTTCAAATCGCTGTACTTTCGCGATAGATGAACGAATTCCAATAAATTATATGAATTATACCGCGTAAGATATTAAAGAGAGGTTGAAAAAATTGTCTCTTAATTTTTTCTATACACTGACCGGCTAAGTTATCCGATCAAATCTTTTCATGAAATTTTAATCCTCTTTGTAAAATATTTCTTTCGTAGAATTTCTCATAAAAGCAATTAGGGTTAAAATTGACAAGGATTCCATACGTTTGGTGTGTTTCATAGTGTTTTGGTTTTGTCTGATAGATCTGATAAAAACAGTTTTTTGAAAATTTTGGAGGCTCCGTACTTTAAAGAGGTTGACAGTAAATCATTAAGTTTGGGATAGGATATCGAAGCCAAATCGTCGATGGTGACATCAAAGAGTCGGCCATCCTTTTCTTCCTTACATATTCGAAGCGAATCAAGTCAAACAAACTGAATTTTAATAAGACAGTTACACATTACACAAAAGAACTACAAGACTAGATGAATATTAAATAAAATAATTTTAGCTGTTAATGAAGAAACCCCATTTTTTTTTTTAGAAAAAGCATTCCTCATCAACGCTCTGAAGGTGGACAGGTTATGGTCTTTCAAACGATTTCTCTCTTGGGTTAGAGTAAATCCTCTGTGAACATGTCTTATTTTCTGACCAAACGGTATTGTAAATATTGATTAATCTTTACTATACTTTTCAAAGGACTTGTGTGTCTATTGACGAACTAGTATTGGCGATTTATTCAATAAAATCGGACGCCACTGGCATACATTGTGAAATTACTATTCACAGTCTTCACATTATGAACACATTTTTAATGTCATGTATGTTTCCAGGATCCTGAAAGAATGCCATAGTATTACCAATTCCGAAGGAATCCTCCCCTGCGTGCGTATCTGATTTCCGGCCCATTAGTATTTTGTGTTTCATGTCCAAAGTGTTGGAGAAACTTATTTATGGACAGGTTGTCGGGTTTGTTGAGGCAAATGGATTGCTTACTGGATAGCAGTCTGGTTTTCGGTCCCATCATAGTTGCAAAAGTACTATCTTAAAGGTTTCGAATGATATTAGGGCTGCCATGAACGACAACCAATGTACTGTCTTAGTACTGCTAGACTTTTCAAATGCTTTTGACAACATTGATCATAAT
Organism: Neoitamus cyanurus; assembly: GCA_947538895.1. NCBI lineage: Eukaryota > Metazoa > Arthropoda > Insecta > Diptera > Asilidae > Neoitamus > Neoitamus cyanurus. The sequence continues at coordinate 14,461,873 of OX384544.1, read as the reverse complement.
TGCCTTTTATCGAAACTTTCACTCAATTTTCATTTTATCTCCAATGCCACTGCTCTGGTTAAGGATTTCCTCTCAAAACACTTTCAGCGAGTAAGAGTGAATAATATTTTTCTGGCCCATTAAATGAATCAAGTAGCGTTCCGCAAGGTTCTGTTCTTGGACCATTATTATTCAGCCATTTTATTAATGACATGCCTGGAATAGTTGAGAATGCAAAGGTACACTTATACACTGATAAAGCTCACACTTTTTGATTCCAATACAAAACAAAAAATTCAAGAGAATTCTTAATTGTAAACTTAATTGGTTGAAGAATAATTCAGGGTGAGTGGTAGTGGTGGTAAATTCGTTTGGTGTAATGTTGTTCAAACAAAACAAATTCTAAGATTAAGTGATTTACGATAAGTGGTAGTGATGATTCAAACTTTAACGTAGTATTAAAGTGACGTTTGTATAAATGTGTACCTACAAAATTAATCATGAATACATTATGGATTAGAATGCGCGTACAGTGAAAATGGTTATTTTTTTAAAAGTGCATACTGTGGTTTACGTGAATATTGCATAATAGTGCATAATTTTAAATCTGTCAATGGAATTCGAATAAACTTGGCAGTCACTTAGTACATCAAAACAACAACTTCAACGCACTCGTATAGGCCGAAGAATGAGATTCATTAATTCGTCGTCGATCGTAACAATTTGCTCTTTCATATTTCACTATACAGAGAATTTTGACAAAGAATTTGCATTATTACCTATACGAGATTCAAATAATTGAAGAATTATAAAGCCAAAAGACTACCAACAGCGTCGTGGGTCCATATAACAAGGACGCGTGGACAACGAACAGAATTAAAAACAATCATTTCATTCTCACCTCACACTTGGATATTGGAAACTCAAAATAGAATTTACGAGAAGTCCTTGAAAAGTGACAGTTTGGTTTGACTTATGGTACCTGAATGCATAAATGGCAGGCATTGTTTGAAGATGATGAAAATAACGCGGCTACGATCAAGACTGATTGGCAGATATGGACATCTATGATATCTGGTTCCAACAAAATGATGTCATTAGTCATACAGCAGTGAAAATAATGCATGTATTATTTCTTGCTTATAAAAAGTTGGGAAATGGTGCTTCAATGTATGTTTGAACATTAAAACTATCCACAACATACATCTAAGTTAGTAAACGACGTTTGCAGCGAATGGGATTTATGTCTTCGGTTGCATGACACAATCACCCCAATTACCTTCTCGAAAACTTTTTTGGTATTCTTTACGAAAACTAGGTGAGAAGTGCTTTCAGAACAAGAAGGAAAGATCGGAAAATGATACCCATGAGCATGGTTTTCATCTATTCGAATCATTTGCTATCTCTTATTATTGAAATATTATTTAATTATTATGTACATATTTATAATTCTTAAAACTCCAAAAATAAACAACTCAAAAGGCCACATTGCAATATTTGCTTAGGTTTTGCACAATAGTGGATACATATGTCAATAAATGACAATAACATAATTGTAGTAAGATTTGTGATAATTTTTCACCTTTCTTTTACTAACAAATATGGTCTCTTCAGTGAAACAAATGTTTGCCGCTAAAAATTGTTATATTTGTCAAATTTAACAAAACGAATACAGTAAAAGTCAGAGAAATCCGAAATTCATTTTCATCGAAGGAACAAACATCAGATTTGTTTATATTTAGAATAGACAAGTTCTAAGTTGTCCTCATGAATCAAATAAAGCGATGTTACTAACTTAATTAATACTACGGGTTAATCGCCCAGCATAGCATGGCAAACATAAACGATTCAAGAAACGGAAGCAGGGCCTCGAAGTTGGAGAGGCTTTGCTCCTAACGGGAGTGAAACAGGAAATATATAATGTTAAATTGTAAGCTCCATATTAAGGTAACATTTACGTTTTTTACTTGTTAAATTATAAAGTGGTGTGATCATTTTTTTGCCTCAAAGATATCTGGAGATCAATGGTGAGAGCTGCAGACTACTTTTCCAGAAGGCCCGGGTTCAAATCTCACACGAATGAGATTGTTTCTGTCTCCCATACATAGTGCCACAGACCCGTAGCAGCGAACATTTGTCTCATTCAATACCGGGAAATTAATCTAAGCAAAATGGTATGTGCTCCGAAGTGTTACAGTGCTTAGGTATACATGCATATTGTAAATATCATAAAATGTAATTATTATTTTTTTGCAGCGGAACCAGACAGTCTGAGATTTATGTAACTTTTTAGTAAATAAGTCGAAATGCCGCCGGTTCACCTCAGATCTTAAATTCTTAATGTTATACCAAACGCTCGGAGAAGTTAGAACAATAGCCAGAAATGAAATTTGGTGATAGAGCAAAATATAGCAATAGTCAGTAGTTAGTTTCACCTTCTAAATTTTTCGGTGGTTTATTCCTAATTCACTGAGAAATGTTTTATTGCCATTGTACCGTAGATCTTCAAATTCATTAAATACATTTTCAAATAACTCCCTGTCTTGTCGGCAACGCTAAAATTGTGTAGGACGCCAATTAAGAAAGTTATAAAGTCTAATCAGGCGCGGGTTCAAAGTCTGACTCATTTCCCTTAAAAAATACACGGAAAGAAATTGACTGAAAAAAAAAGAAAAGTTATTAAGATTCCGGGGAAATTCCACAGAACCGAAAGCTCCAATTTCCTTCGATTGAAGGAAGAAAATCTTATACATTTAATTGAAGGCTTCCCTCACCTTTCAGTGAGTAGCCGAAAGGATTTTCTTGGTAAAATTGATAAAAATATTCATGCATTTTGGGAGTGAATAGTAAATTTGGGCGTCGGTGTTTTGAATGGGCACGTATAAGTTAAAATAGTAATTCAAGCTTCAAATCCTCTGGGCAGGCATCGTGTCAAAACCAATTCCTGTGAAATGCATGGATCTAAATATCCTACCAGCAGATATGTCTCTAAAACTCGACAGCACACCCGCACCTTTGTCGTCTTTTATCTTTCCCGCAATCATGTGCACTCTAATTGAAATATGAAACTACTATCTTGCGGAAAGGGGAAATTGAATTGATCGCGAATCAAAGTTGCAGTAAATCGCTTGCAGCGCACTATGGTGAAGTACATTATTTTTCAACACGAACTCTACCTGGTTGAAAGAGGAAGGGAAACCTTTGTGTTCGGGTTCCTAATTCAACTCGCGTACGTGGAACACAGAGTCGCTTATCTCTAGACAATCAATCGATACCACTCGCTATCTAAAGCGTTTGATGACTGACAGCCCAAATTTGTCTTTTTCTGTCGATATATAGCAAAAATTTTCAATATATCCCTATGGCCCGTTTAGGAATTTTACGTGGGCTCAGGTACATACTCAGGGAGGCTTGTGCACATACACAGGTAAATCAACGAGGCTGCTAATGAAAACTCATTAATCAGGTTTGAAAGCGCCAAATTAGAATTATTACGTATGCCCATAGTGGGGACGCGGCAATTACTCGACTGTACGATAATATCCGGATAATGAACCTTGCAATTCACACCCCTTGGAAGCGACTCTCGCTAGTTTGTGATCGATTGAACTTGTTGATGTCACTAGCACTGATAGTGATTTGGATTTGGATTTGCAGCCATAGGAGAGTAATTAGGCATTAATAAATTTCAATGGTTTTATTTTAATTGCCAATGCCAATTTTTAAAAAAGATTTATGGGGAGTGGAAAGTATGTCATACCCGCCTGTCTGTCGTTGTTTTATAATGTTCGGTTACACATGGTCTGCGTCTTATATATTTTTCTTGCTCCAAATAAATTACTAAATGGTTTGGATAGAATTATAATATAAATTTTCCATGTTTTCAAATCTTTAAGCTCAAACTATTGCCTCAAAATACAAAAGAGCCAAGAACTTAACTTATCACGAAATCCTGTTCTACTGAGAACGTTTGTGGAGCTTAAAGGGTTCTTATATCTTATTGACTTAGTTTAGGGTTTGCCCTATTATATGAGTTGTAGCGTGCATGTGATAGAACACTTTTGTTCCTAAACGGTTCATCCGATTGCGATGAAACATTGATGAGCTGTTGAGCGTATGCCGCGAAAGTTTCTGAAAAAAAATGTGTGGAATTCAAGATCCAATATTGCGGCGAATTTTCAAGACATCAAGAAACTTTTATGAAAAAGGACACCGTGGGGTTTTCAGGGTCGCTGATTTAGAATCTGCCATGAAAATTTTCAAATTCAAAATGGCAGATCCTATATGGATACAGAAAAGGTTAAATTTCAAGGGATTGCCATGAAACTCCGCACTAGAGGGTTTCTGGGGTCACTGATTTCGAATCTGCCAACGAAATTTTTAAATATGAGACCACCCCCACTCCGCTGAGGCATATAGGAGAGGAGGTGCAGTAGGGAAGGGGTTTAAAATGAAGAAAATTAAATTTAATAATACTGTTGAAAAATATCTAATAACACATGAGTGAGGAGAAAAATGTAATATCTCGGTAATTAATACACATAGTGTATTGTGGGTGGGCTCAATGGAAGCGTAATGTAAGTAGTATAGTGGAGTGGGAGAGTAGTATAATTATATATTAGGTCCGCAACTAAGTTCCCGCTGTTTTTCAATAGATGGCTCCAGTAGTAAGAGTTGGTCGATTATGGCATTACTAAAACGTCATGAACCAAGCTTAGACATATGGTAAGCAAGCCGCTTTGACACATTAGTGATTTTGTTTTTGCAACATATACTTTTGGTTGTGCGAAGATGTCAGATTTTGTGCCAAATAATCGTCATTTGCGGGAAGTTTTGCTTTTCTTCTTTCATTGGAAGAAAACGGCGGCTGAAGCGCGTCGAGAACTCCAAAAAGTTTACGGAGATGCTGCTCCAAGTGAAACAACGTGCCGTGATTGGTTCCGTCGCTTCAAAGATGGAGATTTTGGCGTTGACGACGCATCGCGTGAAGGAAGGCCAAAAATCTTCGAAGACGCTGAATTGGAGGCATTGCTGGATGAGGATCCTTGCCAAACGCAACAAGATCTTGCTTCAACATTAGGAGTTTCCCGCCAAGCCATTTCCAAGCGACTGCATGCATTGGGAATGATTCAAAAGCAAGGAACTTGGGTTCCTTATGAATTGAAGCCAAGAGACGTTGAGCGTCGCTTTTTCGCCTGTGAACAACTGCTCCAGCGGCAAAAAAGGAAGGGTTTTCTTCATCGCATCGTTACGGGTGATGAAAAATGGATTCACTACAGCAACCCAAAGAGACCAAGATCATGGGGACTGCCCGGTCATATTTCTACGTCGTCGGCTCGGCCAAATATTCACGCTCCGAAGGTTTTGCTGTGTATTTGGTGGGACCAGTGCGGTGTAATTTATTATGAGCTGTTGAAACCGAGCGAAACCATCACTGGAGAACGGTATCGAACTCAATTGATGCGATTGAGCCGAGCACTGCGCGAAAAGCGGCCACAATACGAGCAGAGGCACGATAAAGTTATTCTACAGCACGACAACGCTCGGCCTCATGTTGCCAGACCCGTCAAAACATACTTAGAAACACTCAAATGGGAAGTTCTACCCCACCCGCCGTATTCCCCAGATATTGCGCCGTCCGATTATCACTTATTCCGTTCGATGGCACATGCTCTGGCTAATCAGCAGTTCCGTTCATATGACGACATCGTAAATTGGCTTGATTCATGGATAACCTCATAAGACGAACACTTCTACCGTGACGGTATTCGAGCTCTGCCAAAAAGATGGGAAAAGGTTGTCGCTAGCGATGGGCAGTACTTTGAATAACTCATTTGTAACCATTTTTTCATAATAAAGTTTTATATTCATAAAAAAAAACAGCGAGAACTTAGTTGCGCACTAATATATATATCAACATTCAATAAATAATAGTTCCTTAGTAAAATGGTAGGAGCCTACTGTTCATATTTTCCCGAAAAGAGGGGTACAGATAAGGAAGTGAAAATAATTTTAGAAACCACATAACATTCGGGGTAATACGAGTGGCAAACTTGGGATGAAAATATTGATTAATGTAGCAACTGTGGGTGTTGAAAGTGGAGACGTGAAATGAATAGGTGAAAGTGATGTATTGGGGTATTGTGTATGAATTTACTCTTGATTTAATAAGATGACCTCCACCCCACTGGGACATACAGGAGAGGGGTTGCATACTGGAGGGTGTGTGAAGTTAAGGATTAAAATTTAATAGTATCCCGGGAAACGCCGGGTTCGAGCAAGCTAGTCTAAAATTAAAAACGATATTTTTCTGTTATAATATTTTTATTTGAGCTATTCGATTTTGTTCCTTTATGTGCTAAAGATGATATGGTTCAAATGGTGTCGCCCAGCGTCGATGCCTTTTTATGGCATGTTCCGTCACTTTTGTCAATATTTCCGGCTTTATAATGTCTATATTCTCTAGGAATTTCCGGACTGCTAAGTTTGTGATTTGTTAAAAAATCTCATAGAATACCCAAAATACGATGCACAGCCTGTCTCGAAATACATATTTGCAGGAACACAACATCGATATTCTGCATGTATGGGTGGCACGTAGTCGCCTGTCTCCTCGAGGCGAGCGACCAGGAGTAGTAGGTACCGCACGCCGGGGAAATCTGCGCTGAAATGCACGTTGTTTTCAAGAACATTGACCCGATTATATATTCCATGTTATTGAGCAGTATAAGTATACTACTTATATGGCATTAAACAACAAGCTCATGCAAACCCAAAAAGACTATACTTCAATAAAATTTCGTTGTAGAGAGCTGACGAATTTGCAATGGTCTTGCATTTATCGGGCGCAATTTCTTATCACGTGTGATACGTCCCTCTGAAAAAAGATCCTCAAAATGCAAATTACTTAGTCTTTTGTGTTTTTGTAATTGCCTTCTTTAAGAGGGAAGTATTACTTCCTGTTCTGGAATTTGCAGAAATTGCCCCCACATCCATGGCTTATGGGAAATGTTCCAATTTCAACAAATTAGAAAAAGTCATCGGACTACATCGGAGGAACTACCCCTGGCGAGCCATGCTCTCAATTAATCCCCAAGTCCGTCAAGCAGTCAATTGAGTCTAAAGACCATTCCATTCTACGCACGAAAAGTGAAATAATTGAACTTTCTTAAAATTGCTCCTGACTTAAACTGACACACTTTCGCTGTGTCGACATATGAATGATCACCTCCGACTGGGCACCTTCGATGGCCTTCAATTATGTAAGAAAGAGTTTATTTTGCATGCGTGGAAAATTAGAGTTTGTTTCTGCCTGCGGCGATTGCGTAGGTTAGCGAAACGCATTTAAGTTTCGGGGCACCTGAGTACACAATTCAGGGTTGTTTTGCTCGTTGTATACCCTCGACTCTTTGTTTCAAAGCCTGAGAGCTGAGATTCGGCGCCTCGCTTGGCGACGTGCGCAGCCCTTTTTGAGAGTTCGGGTTGAGGATTTATGAGGGTGCTATAAAATGGCATGCGAAGCAGCAAGCGGGTTTTTGCATGAAAATTTCTTAGGTAGTTGTTTGGATATTTTCCAAGGGCAGCTCATTTTACGTTGAGCTGGCCGAGGAGATTTATCGTGTGAATAGGAAATAAAGTGTAAAAAAGTAAAAAAAAGTGTCGTGTAATAAGTTCTATAGAAGAGTAGTGATATAAAAGCGGATTAATTTAATCAGTGGAGTTGTTTGGACAAATTGTGAGTAATCACTGAGTATCTATTGTGTGAGAAACTATTTTAATTTTGTATAAATCGTGTATGCTTTGGATTCTCTGTTATTTGTGAGTAATCACTGAGTAATCTTTTTGGAGTAGGTTGGTAGTGCATGGATAGGATAGAACGCCTAGAAAAGTGTAGTTTGTTATCAGCGCAGTGGTGGCGACGAGATCGTTGGCGATAAAATTTAAATTGTGTAATATCTGAAATTGAAATAGTGAGGCCCCATTATGACATCTGAAAGGCTGGTTTAAGCCGGGTCGGATCGAGGAACACGCGGGTGGTGTAACCCAGATTGTTCCTCATTTTCCGGGAGATGTCAGGGAGTCCCAATATGGCATTCGAAAGGTTGGTGTAAACCGAGCCAGATCGAAGAACTTGCGGGTGGTGTAACCCAAAATGGTTCTTCATTTTCTGGGGGATGCCGGGATGAAGTGAGGTGGGTGCGCCCCCTCAGTTTCCTCATCATAATGTATTCATTTAAATTCTTGCGACAATTATTTGTGTCATAGTACAACGATCTCGACGCTAGATAGGAGTTCTCCAGACAAGAGTGCTCACAGTGCGTTTTTATTTTACTTACAGACCGATTGATTGTTTCATTGTGACAGTCCGTGGGAGAAGATACGCCGAAAGGATGAAGATATGATTTAATTGTCGATTAACAACCATTATGTACTGAAAAGAAATGGCCTGAAATGATTTTATTTTCTTTATTCTAATTTTTTTTCTTTGTGTTACTCTTATAATTCAGAAGTGGGATATTTATCCATAACATATCTCCTCACGAAAGGCTGTCACAATTAATCGATCTGTTTTAAATTTGAAGGTATCTGGTACAATTTATTATTATGAATAGAACGAAAATTTATATTTTTTTTCCCTTTCTTCGAAAAATGAAAGGCATTTTTGAATTTGCCAATGCATAGTTGATTTTCGCCTTATTTAAAGCTCTACAATTTTTATAAATTTTCCTTATTTTATTAATATTGGAACTAGGAAGATTCAGGGAAATTGAGAATCTTTTAACGAAATGGGACGACATAAGAAGAGAAGCAGAAGAGATGAGAGTGACGATTCTAGCGAAGGGTCAGCTAGAGAGAGAAGAGTCAGGGAAAGAAAAACAAAACATAAAAGAAGGAATACTAAAGAGTCCACTCAGTCAATAGATAAGTTCACTGAGGCGTTAACGACTTGGTTAGAGAGGTCTAACTCAAGATCATCAGGGCCTAGTTTTAGAGGCGATGCAGTACCGTACTTTGACCCAGAGGATAGGAATCAATCTGCTGAAAAATGGCTTAGGAAAGTAGATGAGTTGGGGAATATTTTTGGTTGGTCTGAGGAGGCTACAATTTATTTTGCGCTATCCAAATTAAAAGGATTGGCGGAAGTTTGGTATAAAGGATTACCAAGTTTAAATTATTCGTGGACGGAGTGGAAAGAAAAACTTCGACGGGCTTTTCCTTCAAAACAAGATTTTTGTGAATTGTTAAACGAAATGCTTCGACGACGAAAAAGGTACGGCGAAACTTATACAAAATATTTTCACGAAAAGCTGGCACTATTAAATGCTTGCAAGATAAAAGGCGAAGATGCGGTATCCTGTATTATTGGTGGTATCGACGACAGGATAGTTAAAACTGGGGCTAAAACGGGCTATTATAAAACGCCTGAGCAGCTATACGCATATCTTAGCCAACTAACTGACGGAGTTCCAGGTAATCGAAATAATTTTCAGGCGAAACCAGTAAGGAAGCAGACAAACTATCATAAGGACTCGGCAATAAATAAAGATGTCACCTGTTATAAATGTGGGAAAAAAGGACACTTTGCTAATAGGTGTACTACAACCACGGACCCGAATCGGGAAGTTAAATGTAACTTATGTAAAAGTCGGTTCCACGACGAAGCGGTGTGCCCAAAGAAAAAACCTAAGGATAATAAAACTATAGCATGACTAGAAGTATCCCGAGACGAAAACACAAATTTAAAATATTTTAAAGAGATTTTTATCAATGAGAAGAAGACTCATTGTTACATAGATTTTGGTAGCGCATGCACTTTAATGACACACAACGAGGCTAGTCGATTAGGACTAATAATAGATTATAGTGACCGGGTATCCCTTCATGGCTATGGTAAAGGTTTTACCATAAGTCAAGGATCGACAATTGGAACTGTAAAGGTAGATGATATCGAAGGGAAAATAAAAATAGTTATAGTTAACGATGAATTACAAAATGTGCCTGTTCTTTTGGGTCGTTCGTTCACAGAGCTGCCGAACATCATTGTAATTAAGACGAATAAAAAATTAAAGTTCGTAAAAACAGACGGAGAGGATAATTTACTTCACATAGAAACCGAACCTAATATTTGCAAGATAATTTTAAGGGCAATAGGCGACACAGTTATACCAGCAAACACAATTAAAATTGTGGAAGTAAGGGCTAATGCGGTTGAAACAGACGTTTACATAGAGACGACCATGCGTCCGCAAGAGGAACAGGAAAGTTGGATTCCGCGAACTGTTTTAACCATAGATGTGAACGGAAAGACGAATATTCCCATAATAAACTTCGGCAGTTTGGACATACATATGACAGAAAATTTGGTGGTTGCACGGGGTTGGCCCTGCGAAAAAGAGAATATTAATAAAGCATCGGTAATGATGATAACTACCAAAGAATGCGAAGTCATTAAACCCGAAGAAATAACGGTAGGATCGGTCAACCCAAAACAAAAGCAGCAACTAATTCAACTTTTGAATGAGTTTAGGGATTGTATTGCGAAGGACATGAAGGAGCTAGGCTGCGCAAAGACAGCTGAAATGAAAATTCGCTTAGATGATGATAAACCTTTTGTATACAGACCATATCGTATGTCATTCAAGGAACAAGAACTTGTTCGCGACATGATAGCAGAGTTACTTGAAAATGACATTGTCAGGGAATCGGATGCTGAATATTCGTCGCCAATTTTACTAGTAACCAAGAAAAATGGAGAACAAAGGATGTGTATAGACTTTAGAAAGCTAAATTCAAGGACGGTTAAGGATAATCATCCACTGCCACGAATCGATGATCAAATCGACAAATTACACGGTGGCATTTGGTTCACTAGCCTAGATTTACGTTCTGGATATTATCAGATACCCATGGAGGAGGCCTCAAAGCGATATACGTCTTTTGTAACCCCCAACGGTCAATACGAATTCCAACGTATGCCGTTTGGGTTATGCAACGCTCCGCGAGTATTTCAAAGATATATGAATAGGATTCTCGCTCCTGTCAGCGACCAAGCAGCCGTCTACCTAGATGATATTTTACTCCATGAAAAATCTATAGAGGAAGCACTCAACGGCCTTCGTAAAATATTAGAAATTTTCCGGACGGAGCAAATAACTTTGAATCTAAAGAAGTGTTCATTTTTAATGGAAAAAGTTGAATTCCTGGGATTTGAAGTGAGCGATGGAAAAGTTAAACCAGGAGTGGAGAAAATGAAGGCGATAAAAGAGTTTCCAGCCCCCAAAACAGTTAAACAAGTTAGACAGTTTTTAGGACTAACAGGGTACTTCCGACATTTTGTTCAGCGATATGCGATCTTAACGAAACCATTAACTAATTTATTAAAGAAGACTACTAAATGGCAATGGTCTGATAATGAAGTTCAAGCTTTTGATCTGCTCAAAACTAAACTAGTCACTCAACCTGTTCTTGCCATCTACGATCCAAACGCAGTTACTGAAGTCCACACCGATGCGAGTGCGATAGGGATTGCAGGGATACTATTACAGTATCAAACAGATGGTCGTTTGCATCCAATTATATATTTTAGCAGACAAACTAGATATCCTGAAACAAAATACCATTCCTACGAGCTGGAGACACTAGCTGTTGTAGAGACTGTAAAAAAATTCAGGTCATATTTGATCGGGATAAAATTTACGGTTATAACAGACTGTAACGCTCTTAAAACATCTAATGAAAAAAACAGCTGATACCCCGTATTGCACGATGGTGGCTTCAGCTGATGGAATTTACTTTCGACGTAAAGTATAGACCTGGAGGACGCATGAAACATGCAGATGCCTTAAGCAGAAACCCGTGTTCTAGTAGCGAAGATAAAGTGGTTTTACACATTGAACAAGCGGATTGGGTTTTAGCTGGACAATTGACTGATCGCAAAATTCAGGAAATACATAAAGTGCTTTCTAAACCACCAGTAACGGAGGAAGAGCGTCGAGTTTACCAAAATTATGCCTTGAGGGATGGGCGAGTGTATCGGATTACAGCCCGAGGAATTCAATGGGTAGTACCCCGAGGAATGAGGAATCAAGTAGTACGAGCTTCACATGATGACTTGGGACATTTCTCGGTAGAAAAAACGTTACAGAGACTATGTGAACATTATTGGTTTCCAAGGATGAGAGAATATGTCGAAAAATATATCTCTTCCTGTATTAGATGTTTATATAATAAAAGGAAGGCGGGAAAGAAAGAAGGATTTCTACACCCCATACCAAGAGAACCAATACCAATGAAGATGGTACATATTGATCATTTGGGGCCATTTCCAAAGAGCAAACGCGGAAACACCTATATCATTGCTATGATCGATGGTTTTACAAAATTTTTGTTTATAAGAGCAGTTAAAACTACTCACACCAAGTATGTGTTGGAATTTTGTAAAGATACATTTTCAGTTTATGGCGTTCCGGAAGTGCTTATATCCGATCAGGGGAGCTCGTTTACCGCTAAAACATTTCAGACATTCTGCGAGCAGAATGGGATTAAACACGTCAAAAATGCTGTTGCAACCCCCCGAGCAAATGGCCAAATTGAAAGATTAAACAGATCTATTCTATCGGCGTTAATGACTACCACACTGGAAGAAGAACTTTGGGACGAAAACATTAAAACAGTTCAATTTTCCCTAAATAATTTAGTAAATAAAAGCACAGGCAAAACCCCCAGCGAACTTCTTTTTGGCTTTAAACCGAGAGGAGGAACAGACATATTGTTAAAGGATGAAATCTCAAAAACTTCTGGAATCATCGAAGATTTAGTCACCGAAAGAAACTTGGCAGGGAAGAATATAAGACAGGCACAGGAAGATCAAAAGAAATACTACGATAGAAAGCGGAAGAAGCCTAGAAATTATAAGGAAGGTGATCTCGTTTTGATAGAAAAAACTGAATTAGCACCCAATACAAGTCGCAAATTACTCTCGCCGTATAGTGGACCCTTTGTGGTAAAGAAAGTACTACAAAATGATAGATATCTGGTGAAAGACATGAGTGGAACTCGTAGAACTTTGAGGAAGGGAAGCTATGAACGTACGATAGCGGTAGATCGGATGAAACCCTGGCCCAACGTAGGAGATCTTTCGGATCAAACTGCAGACGAAAGTGGAGAAGATGGAGTTGTGCTTTCGGCCGAAGAAAATAATTAATTCGAGGGGCGTCTGGATAGAGGAACTCGAGGCGAGTTTTTGTCAGGATGGACGAATGTAAGAAAGAGTTTATTTTGCATGCGTGGAAAATTAGAGTTTGTTTCTGCCTGCGGCGATTGCGTAGGTTAGCGAAACGCATTTAAGTTTCGGGGCACCTGAGTACACAATTCAGGGTTGTTTTGCTCGTTGTATACCCTCGACTCTTTGTTTCAAAGCCTGAGAGCTGAGATTCGGCGCCTCGCTTGGCGACGTGCGCAGCCCTTTTTGAGAGTTCGGGTTGAGGATTTATGAGGGTGCTATAAAATGGCATGCGAAGCAGCAAGCGGGTTTTTGCATGAAAATTTCTTAGGTAGTTGTTTGGATATTTTCCAAGGGCAGCTCATTTTACGTTGAGCTGGCCGAGGAGATTTATCGTGTGAATAGGAAATAAAGTGTAAAAAAGTAAAAAAAAGTGTCGTGTAATAAGTTCTATAGAAGAGTAGTGATATAAAAGCGGATTAATTTAATCAGTGGAGTTGTTTGGACAAATTGTGAGTAATCACTGAGTATCTATTGTGTGAGAAACTATTTTAATTTTGTATAAATCGTGTATGCTTTGGATTCTCTGTTATTTGTGAGTAATCACTGAGTAATCTTTTTGGAGTAGGTTGGTAGTGCATGGATAGGATAGAACGCCTAGAAAAGTGTAGTTTGTTATCAGCGCAGTGGTGGCGACGAGATCGTTGGCGATAAAATTTAAATTGTGTAATATCTGAAATTGAAATAGTGAGGCCCCATTATGACATCTGAAAGGCTGGTTTAAGCCGGGTCGGATCGAGGAACACGCGGGTGGTGTAACCCAGATTGTTCCTCATTTTCCGGGAGATGTCAGGGAGTCCCAATATGGCATTCGAAAGGTTGGTGTAAACCGAGCCAGATCGAAGAACTTGCGGGTGGTGTAACCCAAAATGGTTCTTCATTTTCTGGGGGATGCCGGGATGAAGTGAGGTGGGTGCGCCCCCTCAGTTTCCTCATCATAATGTATTCATTTAAATTCTTGCGACAATTATTTGTGTCATAGTACAACGATCTCGACGCTAGATAGGAGTTCTCCAGACAAGAGTGCTCACAGTGCGTTTTTATTTTACTTACAGACCGATTGATTGTTTCATTGTGACAGTCCGTGGGAGAAGATACGCCGAAAGGATGAAGATATGATTTAATTGTCGATTAACAACCATTATGTACTGAAAAGAAATGGCCTGAAATGATTTTATTTTCTTTATTCTAATTTTTTTTCTTTGTGTTACTCTTATAATTAAAATTTTATTATCCTCGCGTGTGTCAGGTCGGTCTACATTTGCGCGTGTGCCCTCAACCCCACTCAGATCCAGTTCACCCTGTGAAACGCGAACCCTTTCGCTGACGGCCCACTTCTTGCTGTGCCATTAATTTGATTTTCGGAGGTTGGAGTGATCAAAAGGCCAGCTCCAACCATCTGTACTAAGTCAATGTAAATCTCCGGCGCCAGAGTGACAGCCTGAACCTATAATCCGAATCGATCAGCCCCAGCCTTTGGGGCTGGAGCAGGGCTGGAGCAGCGACATGGGGGCTCGGTGCGTTCTTAATGCGAAGGCAGCATGCAGCAACCATCAAGTGGTTGGCAATGTTGTTTATGTTGATTGAGTCGGAGCGCACGGGTACCCAGAGAACCCGGCGCGGCTAAAAATAAAAACAATTTATTAATGAACAGCTTCAATTTAAATGAAATCATTTCCACCATTAAACACGTCGAGTGTGGCGTCAGCGAGTGAAGCCCGCCGACAGGCTCTGGGGCTCCTAATGAGGACGGGACAATGGGGTCTAGTTCACAAATCAGGACGGAAACAACAGGATGTTGGACGCGGCACACAAACAGAATTATTTTCTCAGGAATTTCACTTTCTCGTGTAATTGGCACAATGCTCGTAGTTATTGTTGCTGTCCTGCTAAGTGCGCCGCGAAATAATCATACGGAGCGAGCATACAGTGAACTGGTGCCAATGACGCGCCAAGCCTGGCCATATCGAGCAGATAGAACGATGCGTGCTCATTTAATTAAGCTGAAGAGCCAGCGGGGGCTAGCGCCTGATGTAAGGACTCAATGTTGATGGATTCTCCTGCCGCTTCCAATAAATTGTCTTTTATGGATTTCGCGTTACTATTTTTCAATTGGCTGAAAGCTGTTTGTTTTCTTTTCTGTGACTTACATCCACACGCATATTTACGCCCACACATTTCTTCGAAGTAATACTCCCAACTGCCAGTAACACTCATTTCGTAACTTCATAAAAATTAATAATGCTACGAAATAACACAAATATCAAATCTATGCACAATGATACATGCTTAGCTTATGTAAAAATATAAACTTTTTTATTAACAAAAATAACAAAAAATGTTTATGTGAGTGAACCCATAAGAGACATGCAAATTGGGAGGAAAGAAATCGTATCCCTAATGTCATAGAATTCACAAAGTCTTGTGATTATGGGCTGTTGCTTTCACCTTCACAAAATCTTTCCCTTCATATCCAAGTATCTACTCGTATTTACTTATTTTCCGTCAAAATATGCTCATGCGATATTTTATAATATTTGGGAATTGCTTAAACTTGCACTTTGAGTGTAAAGAGAAGTTGGCGCAGCAGAAGAAAATTGGTTATTTGCAAATATCACGTGAACGGTGTAACGTACGATAAAAATAGTGCACCTAATATTTTCTAACATTTACCTCTTAGCTGAATAAATTTTATAGGCTTGATAGTGATAGTTTTGGTTTACAGAATTCTGATACCCCTATAGACAACATCTGCCAGGAATCAGGTTATCACATATCAAATAGGGTTTTCCAATTATTTCATCTGGCAATCCTACTTCTTCTTTTACATCTGTAAATCATCATAGAAAGATACACAATTCAACAAAGGCAAGAAATTGTTCAATAATTCTACGAAAATTCGAGTTCAGTAAATCTTACGTATCATTCGTTAGGTGAAAGTTATGATAGCTATAAACGTCCAAGGAAATGTGTCTTTGAAAAAGTTTGAGTCAACTGTGTGACTGAGTCTGTGTGTTCGATCAACCAACGTATGGACATAGCCGTAACGGTCGACCTGGCAAATTCTTCGCAAAGCCTTTAGAATGTACCCCAATAAGAATCACACACTATATATACATACTGTATAACATCACCACCGAAAATGTCAAAGCTCTAGCTTAATTAGAACTATTCTAATTTTCGACAACAAGAGTCGCCTACACGAGGAATCCGCAAAAAGGAGGTTGCGTGGGGGGGTCAAAGTAAAAACCATTTTCACATATTCGGGTTCAGCATACTCGAAAACGGGGATGGTATTTGTTTTACAACTTCAGCAATTAGTCGGTACTTCTTCCGATCGTCAATCTCATCATGGCATGCGCTGTGTAGCACGTAGTACCGCCCTGTTGGAACTGCATGTCGTTAACTTCCGAATACATGCCACAAAGTAAAGCCGTGGCGGAGAGTTCAACGACGTCATATTTCAAACTTAATGCTATAAAATATTTTTTCAAATAAAACAAAAATGGAGGGGATTTCTCACACATAAAAGTCAAGCATCCTTATTGATAGACCCTATACATATTAAAAAGGGACTTTATTCTAATAAGACCATCACTTAACATTCACAAAATTTTTTCGCATTGAGGTTGATTTAAAATCTGCCATTCGTGAAAATCTCGGATGTAATTTCACCTCTTGCTTAAGGCTTTATATCATTGCCTTTGTTATTTCCCACGTATTTCCCTCGTATTGCAATATTTTGAGAAAGAAAAGTACATACACAATATTTTCCACAAAACAAAGAGAAGAATAAATTCATGATATCGTTGCAATCCTTTACAGAGCTCTCTGTGGTTTGCATATATTGCAAAATATTTGAAACTTCAACACGCCTGAAGTGGGAGAGCAACTATGATTCTACGCTAGATTGGCTTTTCCTGAAGGACGCATAACTGTGAATTGAAAAGAAACTTTCCCGGGTGGCTGTGATAACCCGGGAAGATCAGAGGTCTACCAAAAAATAAAGTATGAAATCCGATATGATGTCATCTGACCAAGGGGACGATATGCAATCTTCTGAAGATTTTAATATTCCACCGTCTGCCAGCTACTTTGAATATTCAACTGGAAACGAGACTCAAACAATTGAGAGCCAGACGGAATCCGCACGTCCGAAACGAGCGAATAGGAGAACTGCACAGGTAACAGAAAAACACTTCCGATGGGGAGAAAACGTTCGGTTACTTAATAAAAGAAAAAAATTCAAATTTATTATAAATTTTTTTTTTTTTGCGAATTGTTCCCTATAGGTCCTGACTTTCGATGCAGACATGACTGATTCCAGCTCTCAAAGCGACGATACTAGCGGAGGGGGCGGCAGTAGCAATGGTGGTATGAGAACCTGCAATCGGGCAAGGAATTCCGGGTCTGGTCACACGAGGCGAAGGAAAGGTGCACTTAATGCCAAGGAGCGAAATTTAAGACGCCTCGAGTCAAACGAACGGGAAAGGATGAGGATGCACAGCTTGAACGATGCTTTTCAGGTACTTTGATTATGAGTTGGAGGGCACAATTGTATCAGTTGCAGTGTCCCATTATTTCAGTCGTTGCGAGAGGTTATACCGCACGTGAAAAAAGAGCGACGGCTGTCCAAAATAGAAACTCTTACCTTAGCTAAAAATTACATTACGGCACTAACTGATGTTATTCTGTTGATGAGGGGTGAGGAAACTTCAACGGGTGGAGCTGCACAAATTTGTCCGGCCGAATTTAATTGCACAATCCTCGCGGATGCCCTGCAAGCACAGGAGAGCTCCTTAGCAGCGAATACCACCTATGAGGAGCCGTTCAGAGATTTCATTTAAGGCGCATAGCTTGAAGTAAGTTTTAGGATAAATTAGGGCGTGTAAGTAAAACAGTTAATTATTTTGTAATTTAGGAAGGAAAATCAGAGTTGCAGCTATTTTCAAAATGAATTTTTATATCTGCGTTGCCTTAGTTCACATACGCGGCTCGGTAGTGTGTTTGGTGTTAATTGAGTCTCACTAGTACTATCAAAAAATATATTATACATATATGACTTTTTGTTTATCTTATACAGCGATTTAACTTAATCGTTGTGCTGCTAGGTTCGCACAAGGAATTTGTTTGGCATGTGCTTTGCACTTATTTTACATAAAACTATTTTTTCAGGTAACATTCGCGAAACATATTTTTATAATCATAATCGCTAAAAGTTATCGAATTAATAAAAAATAATATCCAAAACAAAAAAAAGTTCAACAGATATTTGGGGATGAATTGAACCAAAATATGTGTTTAAATATTCAAAACAGCAATACGTTGACCGCGCGGAAATACCCCACGCAAACATACAAACATTTCCCATTTCACGTGCTTGCTAAAAATCTATAATATCGACAAAGGGATCAAAGGAACATTCTTAATTTTGACCAAAACTTATTTTCTCGGATCGCAGTTATTTAAGTTTTGAATGAAATCACACAGTTTTATTTCTGGGCGAACAAATTTGGGAACATTGTTTTTATTAACTATATGTAATATCTAATCATTTGACCACAAACGGAACCTCCCCTTACTCCCAATTTGGAGGTGGAGGGTTCGTTTGTATTATAGGTATTGGAATTTTTAATATTATAAATTAAGACTTGTTTAAAATCCTATTTACACCTACTTGCAGTATATATATAGGATTATAGAAGTAGAAAGAGTGGGTGCTTGTCTTGGGGGTGGGAGTATGTGGGTGGAGTAATATGTGGGAGTGGTGGTAAAAGGGGATGGGGGTGGGATTAGGTGAGGTTCCGTTTATGGTCAAATTAATTTGATATTAGTTTATTTAATAAAAAATGTGCTTCATTTTTTTTTGGCTAAATATAAAAGGGGTCGAAAACCGACCTTATAGGCCCTCCTCCTTTTTATTTTTTTTAAATAAATTTTTTATAAGTTTGCTGTTGGTAAGAAAAAATAAGAGAAAAGTAAGAAATCGGCTAAGACTCATAATGAAAGAACGGTAATGAAATTACAAGCAATTCTGAGCATAGGCTATATTTATCACAGGAGCAGGGTGTCATAAATTAGTTAGACTAAGAAATTAATTTGAATGGCTAATATTATTACGCTTTCCCTACTTCCTGAAAAATCAATAAAATTTGTTTCACTCATACGCGGATTTCCACTGTCACCGAAATTAGGAAACCGTAAATAAAATCATGAAATAAAATACTCTCCATACACATTTGAACTTTAAAGTTCAAAATTTCAGGAATTATTAAATAGATTGCACATGCACCTGTCTGTGCTATATATATGTTATTTCGAACAAGTTTAAAAGTCACTCAATCCTGCGAAAATCACACGTATACAATTCACGGTTGAATAAATCAAACTAATCATATCAAAAAGCAGCAGGTTCCAGGTAACGAAGGTCATTGGACATTGCGGTACGAATGCAAACAAACAAATCTAGATGCATAGATCAAATTTATTTATTTTGTAGCAAGTCATAAAATTATTTTATCATTTGATTGCAATATGTGCATGGTCCGTTTATAGTGGTAATAAAATTTAGATAGGGGGCATCATTACTAATTATTTAAAAAAAAATTTCAGCTACGCACCCTATCTTTAGCGACGTAATTGGCGAGGACTACAGATCGATTATAAGCAACTTTTTGTGACCTTAACTGGATGATATAGATACCGACGACATGTCGTTCCAATAGGGTGGCGCTACGTGCTACACAGCGAATGCCACGATGGACATTCTGCACGAGCGATTTGAGACTGGCCCTTCAAGCATCCTTGTTAAAAGTCCCTGTATTTAGCATGTACACGGGTACGGATTCCGTGTACTTCCGTGAGAACGGATATTACACGGAATCCGTTTCCATGTTCATGCTAAATACATAGTACAAACAGGCAAATTTCAGTTCATAGATATTTTGTAAAAAGAAAGTACTCAGTCAGTAATCCAAAATGGCGGGGCTAGCTTATGTTATGTTAATTCCTTAAAATTTTATTACAGCACCATTTTTTTGTGTGAGTACAACCAACAACTGCAAGGATTTGTTTTCCATTTTCTCGGCTGCTTTTGCAGCTATGACGAAAGTGATGACACCAGCGTGTAGGGTGCTCTGAGTGCTACAAGTTTGCTTATAATGACTTTTGTCATAAGTGGAACGGTTGACCGCGGGGGCGTATAATGTGTAATCCCATCATTTCGATATCTATCATGTTAATGTTAATGATGGTTCCCAAGTGTGTCAAAGATATTAATTTTGTATATAAGTAGTTTTTACGTTTACTTGAAAGAAATCCGAGAAATCGGCGATAAACTGATTTGAGGCAAACATTTCAGAATATTTTATTTTATTTTAGATTTCCAATATTCTTCAATTTCTCCAATCCTCCCTCTGGCGGCGGTCCTCTAGGTTCTCGGCTGTTTTTTTATGGCTTTCTCAATAATTTTTTACGAGCAAACCATCGAAATAATCAATCTCATTATATTGTATAATATATATATCATTGTATAATCTTTATTAACATTTAAATAAGCTTTATAAATTTTTTGAAGTCAAAATATGTAATAGAATAAAAGTTATAGTGGCCGACAGGAAGACATCAAGTAAAAGAGATGCTTGACGGTGACCAAGATTGCAGCTGTTCTGCTTATCTGAAATCAAAAAACCAAACGGCATTATAATCTTCATATTTAAGACTAGCGATTGAAGTAGAGTGAATTCTAAATTACAAAAATTGACTTTTTTATACATTTTTGAAAATTACATTCTATTTTTTACTCATTTTTTCTTAAGTTTTTCGCTCGTAGAAAAAAAAACTATAGAAGCAATCATGATAATACTAGTTCAATCGCTGGCTTATAACATATTAAAGATGCTGTATAAATTTGAACAAAATCGGTGCAGTAGTTTCTGAAATATCGTGGTCACCGTTTCGAAAAATGGTGTTTCGAGAAAAACGCGTTTGAAAGTTCGCGCATGTGATTTATACTAAAAATTTCATCTCACCGTCAATCTGCTATGCCTGGACCATACAATAGGCCTTCCTCTTCTTCTTGGAAGTCACTAGAACTAACCGACGCTTCACGGCGTCTTAGGAGGGTGCTTACATAAAGAGACAGGTTTCCGGTGCGGACAAGTCTGTTCAGGTAGCAGTTAGATTTAGGCCTAGGGATATGAATACAATAGTCAGCGCCGCTCGGCATCGGAATAGCCCGGCGCGCGCTCCGTTCCAGGGCCGTAACTTGTGAACCACTTCGAATATCGAAAAATCCTTTGGCACACATTTTCTACACATGTTGAGAATGTGATTTATGAAAAAAAAACAAAATCGATTTTTTCGACCCGAGAAACTAGAAGACCGCCTTGCACGCAAGAAATATTTTTTTATTATTTCATATTGCAAACATAACCTAAATGCACAATATGAATTTCAAAGCAAAATTAGAGATAATTTAATTTTGCCTGAGTCCAGCCCAACATTAAGGACTTAATGTTCAAGCAACGAAGAAAAAAGCAGAGAAGAATTGCCTCTTCGTAGGTACTAGCTGCCCCACAATTAAAATGCTGCCGTGGCTACTACTTCCACTGAAGATAAGAGCAAGAAGAAACTGCTTTCCTTCACGATGATTTTTTAATCCTCTTGAGGAGAAGATGTTTTCAAAAGGACAAATAAACTCAAGCAAATAGTTTATTTGGAGCAAGTTCGTATGTATCCATCGTAATGGAGAACCAGCTCCAGCAGATCTACCCAGTGGGAAAATCGGAAGCATCTTCTCGAGGAAGCAGTGTGGTAGTCTTCCACACTGCATCCTTTGCATGCTATGAGGAAGATTTGCGCATTGTTTCCCTTTTGTGCGTAGCGCGGCACGAAACGAAAAGCTATTATATATTTTTAGAAATGCTCGTTGAGTCATCCATATCGCATGTGATTTTCGGTTTGCGGCCTTTCTTTCTTTCTTACTTACTTTCACGTGAATGGTGTGTTGGCAGTGAGTGCCAGAGATTTATCTCACCCAAATTGAGATTCAGCTCCATTTTTCTATATAAAAATTAAGGTTGAGCATTTGCTCAGCTTTTATGCATAAGAATCAATATTATCGAAACAGCTTCTCAGAAAGCAATCTGGAAGACAAGTTGCTTAAATTCCTAAACAGATTCTCCGGACGCACTAAGGAAGAAAAGCTTTCGCCTTTGCTTCCTCCCAAGGACATGTAATGGTAAAAACGAAATGGGATGGGATACGGAAAGGAAGCAATTCCAAGCTTCCAAAGAATGCTTCCGCATGGCTTACAGTATGCTTCTTTGTCCCACTGGGTAGCAACCCTTACAATTGCTCCACACACAATAGTCGGTGGTTTTGTGAAGAGACGACAACGTTTGGAGCACGTGAGCTTGCATTCCCGAAATCACTTTCAGCTGAGCTTAAGTAGTGTTTCTTACTAAATCAAAGATTACTGTAAACGGGATCAAATTGCATCGCAGTGAACCCAACAAATGCTTGCATGCAAAATCTGCACGGTAGGTGCAAATAGAATTTGTAGGTCAGAGGTCGCCCGTTTTCGGCGGTTCGGATGAATGGATAGGTGCTCCATTGTCATTCGCGTATACCTAGGTTTCACACGTGTACACTGTACACAGTGGAAACCGCAATGAAAATGCAGAAAACGTGTTCGCTCCATCTCGACAAGGTTCCATCCATCTGCAGCCGAGTTTAGCTACATTTTGCCAAACATTCGGATGTTTGCTTTAATAATAGGAGCTAATGGATAAACTGCGACAGGCGGGGGTGCATTCATTTCTCCCCCAGTCTTATCCACATTGTGCTACTGTGTCTGTTGTATGATAACGAGATGAGCGGGAATAAGAAAAAAACTTGTTTCCTCCCCGGTCGTCCCGTCGCGTCGCGTCGGTAGGTAAGGGATTCCCTCGCGGTGATCTATCATGTGGAATAGCCCCCCTTTGTTCATGCCCCTGAAAATTTGCTAGTCACATCATCTTTGTGGTGTTCCGAGGCACCAGCCGTGGGAGGAACACACAATCCAAGAAAAGTGATGGTAATTTATTCCGATGTGAATTTTGTTATTCTATCAAATCCGGCGTTATTAATTTCTGTTTTGCTCCACCCCAACAAAGGTGTATCACACTTGCTACATAGCAGCAAACTAATTAATCGTTTCGTCATTACTGACGCTGCATACGGTGGGGAATTTAAAATACCGACCGTCGCGTCGCATCGCATCGCCATTGAGCACAATGGATATAAATATCCATTTCACGCTTCCTGAAGAGCCTTCACAGAGTTCCTTTAGGTGACTGTTTGTGGGAGCTTAGTGATTTCCTGCTCCTCAAGGGCAACGCTTTCTTAAAGCGCTGGGATTTATTAAAATTCTCTTTATAAGCCGAAGAATTGCTGATGGTTCTGAAGATTATTTAAATGCTCGCAGAAAAAAAATCATTTTATTTGCTAATGCTCGACGGAAATTATAATAAAAAAAATGTAGAATATTTTAGGTTTAGACTTTTATGCCATTCTAAATATAATTAATGTGAATTCGTTTACTCAGAAGCCGAACTCTGTTGAAGACCTCTAGAAATTAAACTTGGGGAACATATAGATAGAGAAGAATCTCAACCGTTTTTGAGTAACAGGATTATTCATTAATTCGGGATGCGCATTATTATTGTATTTTTATATTTTGATTGGCTCAACGTAGCGACTCCAACATTACGTCAAACAACTACTATCTTATTGTGCTTTCCAAAAATTTCACCAATGTTGATCTGCCTCTATCACTGCAAGTATAGTCAGTCACATGCCAAAGTGCAAAAAGCCCTAGAATTTGGTAAAATTCACGTTTCTCCCAATTTTTTTTCGAAATTCATGTAATTAATGTACCTCTTTTTTATTTTTATTGAATTATCCATCTTGTTGTCTCTCGAAAGAAGTACATAGTAAATCATCAGAAGAGTGAAGTGAGGAAGGGCATTATATTCAAAAAAAAAATACCTTGGCGATTTTTCTATACGACTCCCTCGCCACCATTCGCAAATATATGTCATAGATAAAGACTACTACTCCGACAGTGTTTAGCTAAATCGTGGTGTTCCTCAGGGATCTATCCACGGTCCTTTATTCTTCAGTATGTTTATTAACAAGTTACCTCATTAATGATAAAGCTGATATATATGTATATGTATGTATATTAACTTTTTAACCTGATTACATATAATATACAAACAAATTATTTAGTTCCAAAAACAAAGGGTGGGTACGACAAACTCGTTAGTAGTGAAACTCCTCTTTTACAACACAATGATTAATAATGATTAAGTCCTCCATTTTCAATTTGTATAATACTTGCAATCAGCAACTTTAAAAACCGATTGTAGGACGTTTTTTCTATTTAATTTTTTTCTATTCTATTTTCTTCACTGAAATTTCCATTCCATGGTTGGCTCATTTTTCAATTTTTTGTCGATATTTCGTATAAGGCAAATATTTAGTCAGTAAACATTTTGTAAAAGGCAAATATTTAGTGATGGAAAGAAGAGTTGATGAAAATATGTCGATAGAAAAAACAATTCATGGAAAAAGTGTGCTAGTACAAAATTTAGAATGGAAAAAGTGACCCCTTACCCTAAAAATCCACACATGCAAACTTTCATGTGAATCAAAGAAAGCTTAGTGTTATGAGTCCGCTATATTGAAGCCGCCATCTTGAATTTGTGAAATTGGTCAACATATTCGGAATCATGGACTCCAAAACCCCCATATACCAACTTTCATGAAAATGTGTTCTAGGGTTTGTTTAGGGGAGTGTCCCACATTTCACGTTATACATATATAATTTTAATATATAATGCATACAAATGTTCACAATTATTTATAAAAAAAATATGATCCTTAAAGTCAATATGATCTTAGGAATTGCATTGTTTTCGTTCATAAGTATGTTGAGATCTGTGCTTTGATTTTATGATATTCATTATTTAAAACAATGATTATGATATTATGATTATGACCCCTGAGCTAGAATTTTCTTTGTGTTATTTTTTAGCCTTAATTGAGCAAATACAAAAAAAGAAATATTTACTGTGACTGAAACAAATATACCTTTTATGTCAAACAATTTCAATTTATATGGCTATTGCTTGGCAGTGTCTATCATCATAAAACTAGTCCCATAGAGCCTTATTGCTTGACTCCTACGAGCCACAAAACTAGTTGCAGATAGGAGGACTGTATATCGCATATGCACATATTTCATGAAATTACTACATAACCCATAAATCCTCCAATTGCTTTGTTTTCATTTCCTCCTCGTTATCCTGAAAGACTCTGCGTGACGCATATCCCTTTAAACGTTGATAATAATTGTTGCAGCCGCACAATTCTCGGCCACATAATAATGCGCTCCAGCGCCACAATCGTCCTTTTCTGAAGTAGTCGGTATATAGTATGAAAGCAGCAGATCATATTACGCCCGAAGAATTGCCGAGGACGGTGTAACATGTAAGCCATCAACATATTACGTTAGGTGCCATTAAGTTTTAGCATTTCGCGTTGACACCGTCTGAATGGGAAATCTTGCACATCTCTAATGGGTTCGCTTTGATGAAGCTAAAATTGCATTATTGTGTTTGTTGATGGTGTTCCGGCGCACGGTTTTTTCCATGTGTAACAACAAGCTGTGTATTGGTCAAGTAAAGGCGAAAAAATGAATAAATAAATAGATGAACACAACGGGAACATGATGGGTTTCTACATCCACATTGGGGGACTGGACGATAATATCAAAGCTTTTCCGTTGGGGGTAATTTGTTGGGTGCCGCGCCGGTATCATTACTGCCCAGGGCCACACGCTTTAAGATGAAAGAAACTGAATCCATTCATGTAACGTCGGTTGAATAAGAAATTTATATATTTACGTATGTATCAAATTAACACCACACACACTGGACCCCAAGCTACTGTAGGCTGGTTGTGTAGCTTAGCTATGCTTGTGGCTTATTCGCGTTGTCAATTTTTCGTTTGTTCGCACATACAGAGACACACGGCAAAGTTGTTTATGTGCATTAAGTGTTATGGTGCTGTAAATAGCTGTTAGTGCTAATAAAATTCATTTGTATGGCATATATTAGCTGTTAAGGACATTATCCGTAACATAAGAAAGTTATTATTGAGCGCTTTGGGCCATTGACGAGTTGAAAATTTATGTAACGCACTTATTACGTAGGACGTAGCATATTGTGTAAAATAAGCCAGTCGTCACTGAGAGCATTTATGACGTGTATTTATAGTACAAAACGTGTAAATAGAAGCGATTTATTAAATGAGCTGTCGGGTTATTATGTAGGCACTTATAGGGGCAAAAGCCTCTTAGTACCTAGTTAAGGCTACTGCATCCTTAAGGTGTTGCAGTTGAACGTGTGGAAGGGTATTAAGAGGTTAATGACTTGTTCCGTGTCAATATAATCTCAAATTATTAGAAAATAGTACCACGTATTCAGATCTGTACATATATATCTTCTGAATATGAGGCAGTGAACTTTACACATTCTGGTAAAACATTTTGGGCGTGAATATTTTCCCGACAACATTTTAAGCATTCATTTGAGCATTAGTTGTTATTTAAGAAATACATGTGATGAGGTACTTTTTACAACCCCTAAGGAATTTTTAGAAAGCTGGCAAAAAGGATCCACAACTTCTGCAAGACAAATATGTATGTATTGTGTAATTTTAAAATGCAGGTAACCGTGTGAGCTTTCGACGTGTACCGTGTCATTTCCTGCTAATCTAATAATAATTTAGATTCTTACCTACGTTACTTAAGGACTAAAAAAATTTATTTGTTGAAGTTGTAAAAAGAAACAAAAATGCCGATAGTCCCATTCATAATTGTAAGTAAGCAGTTTCATTGTAAAAATTCTTACACTAATGCAGGAGAAGTATTTACTTGTTTTATAACATAAAAAAAAATATTGCACATTAACAAATTACTTAGTATGTAAATTAAGGCATAGTAAAAAATAAAAATATTTATAAAAAATATCATAAATCATCAGTAAAAGGTAGATTTAAGACACAAATTGTAAAAAAAAGTTATATTTTCGACAATGTCGTATATGTAAATGTGAATATACAAAAAAAAAGCTAAACAACTTCCAAAAAAAAAATATTAGAAAATTACGAAAACAAAAAATATTTTATCATTAAACACAATTTATAGTCAATTTTAAGTTTAACTTACTTTGCTCATGTCCATGTAATTTTATCATACATACCAAGAAAGCTCAGATAATATCAACTACAATTGCTCATTCAACCGAATTATTAAGTGTAAGGCTTCACTTGATTATCTCTGGTAAAGTAGAGAATTAATGATAGGCAATTC
The DNA here is from genome assembly GCA_947538895.1 of Neoitamus cyanurus. Classification (NCBI taxonomy): domain Eukaryota; kingdom Metazoa; phylum Arthropoda; class Insecta; order Diptera; family Asilidae; genus Neoitamus; species Neoitamus cyanurus. Next base: position 14,434,190 of record OX384544.1, on the reverse strand, counting down.
AGGTTAAGTATTAATGTAGAAATGGGAGGAAATAAGGGTATGCACTTCAATATATACGAAAACATAGTAAATGCTTTGAAGTAGTTACTGCAAATAAAAATAAGCTTAAAAAATAATCGTGGCATTTTCATTCTGTTGAAGGTTCGAAAAGTATACTCACGAAAAGTAGGTATTCGTATTGATAATAATAAATATTATTTGAGTTATTTCACGATTTATACTTTTGTATTTAATTGTCGATTGTCGAGTATGAGAGTCAAATTGAAAGACAGGAAGTCCACCTTCATGATAGTTCCAGTATTCATAAAATTGCTGAGCAACGAAAAATATTTATTTAGAGAGTTTACCAATTTACAGTTTACTAATTACACAGCCACACAAAAAAAAAGAAGTGGGGATTACTTTTGATGCCATATGTCATATCCGTAGTAATTTGGCCTGCTATTCACGAATCCGCGACCAGAATTGAGCCGTGACGTCCAGATTTTTTTCTAACCTCCAAAAAGTGGGTTAAAAACAGAAAATCATGGAGTAAAATTCGGAAAAAATTTATTTTTAACATTTAAACCTATATTCATATGAATTGAGACCTGCTGAGCACGAATCCGTCACCAGAATTGAGCCATCACGTTCTGATTTTTTTCTAAAAATTAATAAAAAAAAATTTAAGAAAATTGATTATTATTCAATAATTTTATTAGCATTTTATTATAGATCCCGCGTGAATTCTGAAATTTTGATGGCTGACTAGTAATTCGCGACCACGAAAACACCCAAGTACCAAATTTCATAGTATTCATTTTCTGAGTAGCATTCTCAAATTCGAAAGTTTTGAAGGTAGATTCGAAATCACCAAGTCTGAAAATATTTGAGTAGACCTCTTTTCATACGACTGCGTCAGAAGGAGGGTTATGTTTTTCGAGCGTATGTATGTATGTATGTACCTAAAGGTATATTATATTGCTGACATAAGTACTGATGTTCCTAGGTATCTAACTGGTCAATATTTGTAATAAACTGGCAAAGTATAACTAATTGGCAGTCGGAGGCTACGCATATTTTTGGTACTCTGTGTAGGTAGTAATTTCGAAGTTGTTAGACGGCGGCATATTTGAAATTAGCGACCTCGAAAACCTCCAAATACTAATTTTTATGAAAATTTTTTGAACTTAAGGATTTAGTATAATAGTACGCCAGCTTGAATTTTTAAATATTGATAGTGTTACAAAATTCGCCATCCGAGTGACTAACTGAGGTATTTGTACAGACAAATTAAAATGTGGATCGGACCGGATTTGAACTTTCGTCTCCTTTCACTAGAGTCGAGTGTTTTCAGCACTTGGCTATGCCACAAATTGGCAATATCACAGGGTTGCGCGTTTCTGACTATATTTTATTTAAACAAAAAAATCCGCACATCTTGCCGCACGCTAATCCGCGTATAGATGTCTGCACCGATTCGTTCTCCTGTTGCAACTGACATCTCCATTCAGCCAACGGTGTATGGTCTATGGTTGTTTGGTCACGCCAGCACAAATATCTGTACGGGGCGAAATCTATCCTAAAATTCAACCGAAAATATTTTCACCATTTGATTTTAACCCTTCAGTCACGAGATATGTGCTTTTATTCATTATTAAGCACGTCGAGACGCTCCCAGAACAACTTCCAGTGCAATCACCAGCCGGCCCATATTTATTATCCCCCGTCTCGTTTCAATGTGCACCACGTCGCATTTTTAGTAATCGGCTCTGGAAATTTTTTTCAAAATGTACTCTTTTCTTGTTTCTTTAATTGAGTTTTTGATGGTACATACATTGTAATTTTTAGTCCACTGTTAATCATTGTGGTGCCATCTTATGGAGCTTGTTTAGCTTTTTGATGAAGGGAAAAACTTTCACAACTTCTAATTACAACCATTTTTCACCCACACATTTTGCAGAGCTTTGAAGTGAAGAAACTCTGAATAACAACCAAGCTTTGAGATATAAGGCAAACTTTTAGGATGAAGTTGAAAGTGTGCTTTCAAGTCCTTATCAGGGAAGAAAAAGTTGAGCTTTTCTGAAATGTACAGTTCTAAGAAAAATACAGATAGGTTGATAGAAAAGTTAATCACGGATATAGAAATAAATGCTAGTCCTTGAATCAGAATCATATAAATTTTTTAAATTTCATGGTTTCAATTCTTGTTATAATTGAAGGCTGTAGGTCTTAACAAAATTATCAAATTATAACACAGAAAGCTTGCATTACAGGGTGATTCATAAATTATTTTTATTTTGATATACTCAACGCTGCGACACCAAATTCACGCCAAACAACCACCATTTTAATGTGCTTTCTAAAAATGCCGCCAATAATGATCTACTTCTATCACTGCAAGTACAGTCACTTGCGAAAGTCAAAAAAACCTCTAAAATTTCCTAAATTTTCCCAATTTTTCTCCAAAATTCATGTAATTAATGCACTTCTTCTTTATTTTTATTGAATTACCCATCTTGTTACCTTTCTATAGAGGTACAACACGTCCAGGTTAGAGAAAGGATATGCGAATTTATACGTAGAAAAACTTTCGCGGAATTTAAAAAAATTTGAATTTAACCAAAAATTTAACTTAAATGAAACCCCGAAATGCTTGTCCTCAAATTTAAAACTTATTACATTTGAGAATGTTCGGTCACCATATTGCTTTCGAGAGATCTTCGCCATTAACGACCCCAAAATAATAAAGGGACCCGTTTTGATAGCAATTATTTGAAATTGATGAATTTTGGTCGCCATATTGGACGCTCCATTTTGAGTTTGGAAATTTTGATGACAGATTCGAAATCGACGACCCCGAAAAACTCCTACTGCCTCCAAGAAAGGCTTACAAATTGAGTTAAAGAAGTGATTAAAGTTTTAAAAAAAATTTGTGTGGGCTATTTTCAGGGTCACGTCACGAAAGAAAATTATTTACACGTCCAGACAGTAGATGTGACAGTTTATCTGTAGTTCAGAAAGAGCACATTGCTTTCGGCATATAAGTTTTACAGAAAACACTAAAAAAGTTGTAACGCATTATCTAAGTATGGTGGTAAGGTAAAGCAAACAAATATAAAATTCATCCCTTGATAAATTTCAAAAGTAGACACAACGTTTATATGCCCAAAAACCATCACGTGCCAACTCTAATTAAAATCGCATTACATTTTGTATTACCAGTTCGCCATTCTGGATCCCCTACTAGACTTTCAGAATTTGGGTACGAAATTTGGAATGACCACCTCCAAAAACCCTTTTGTTGCGTCTTACGTTAGAATCTAAAGAAATTTAATATTTATAGCATATTTGGGCACCATTTTATAATTGAAATCATCAACTGGAAAACATTATTTGATAACTACTATTTTACCTCTCTTATGTACTGCCCCTCCCCCAGCAACAAGCTTCTGCCACAATCTTAAACGAGAGACCTGCTCTATAAAACTAAAAAAATAGTTATCAAAATTGATTATAGCGGTAGTAGATTATAGTAATCAGTAGATTGCACAACCAGCCATTCATTAATTTCTTTTAGGAGGAAGGGGTTTTACGAAAGTGATGCAGGCCTCCCACCCAAAATAATTTGGGTGGACTACCGGCTAAAACCCGTCCTTCTTCTGCCAAGGACACCAGCCCGGAACAGTTTTCCTCATTACTTCGGGTTGGGCATTTTTGCTTAGCCCATCGGGCTCCCCTCCATGGAAACTCCGGCGGCGGCTAAAACCGCAACGCGACCTCGCGGTGTTTGGTGCGGAGCGTATTCTCGACAAACTCCGCAACCAAGCGCCCCTGGCCTTCATACTCCAGCATGAGCCCGACCATATTCTCACGCTAAAGCTGTCCATTTTTCTCTGCGACAGCAGTTCTCCCATCCACCCAATGGCCGCAAATTAAGAGCACGTGCCCACCGCCGCAATACAAGCACCCGGGTGTCTCGGTCCACCCTATTCTATGGAGGTACGCCCGAAAGCATCCGTGTCCGCTCAAGAACTGCGTGGGGTAGTACTTGACTTCTCCGTGCTTCCGCCTGACCCACGGCTCTATCCTAGACAGGAGTCCCGCAGTCCATCGTGCTGTGGACTCGCTGACCCAGGATTCCTGCCATCACTCCATGGTGCGGGCTCTTTCCACTCCAGCAGCCCGCGTTCGCCCGAGCCTTCTTCATCGCTAGGAGACCTACGGGGATCACCCCAGCCATTAAATAACGATAAAGAATAAAATATTATTAATGAAACACTACGAACTAAAGTTTTTGTAAAAAGCATCAAATGACAACCAAACAGGAAAAATTGCTAAAATAAAAACAGATGAAAATTCTTCACATATCACGCCATCTGAATTTCGAATGCAATGGAACTTCGTCAATTTAAAAAAGGCTACACGTTCTTGCACTTTAAAAGTTTCCATTGCACGCCTCGGGTGATTGCCATGAATGCCGAAAGCATTCTATTCATGTTAGCCGGGTTTTTATACACTTTGAAAAAAAAAATCTGGTTATTTTATGCATCGAATACTCTGGAAGACACATCACCGTTCAGTTTGTTGAATGCATGAAAATTGAACGGATTACCCAGCCCACCTGAATTAAATAGGTGCTGATGCTGAAAATAATTTTTCACTTGCACAAAGGTTACCCATGTTATGGCCATGGGCTGTAGACAGGTAGACTTTATGCCAATAATAATACGCAGCTTCCACTAAGTGGATTATGAAAATACATTTTTAACGAAGTAGTTTTCAACACTGATGAAGGTATGATTATTTTGTACTTTGTGCTTTCGTGTCCCGGCTCGTACGCCAGCACTAAGGTAACTAATTTAATGAGATAAACTACCTGATGTGTGATGTACAAAAACGCTTGGAGTATTCTTTCCAGCCATATGTTATAAAATCCTTAGTATGTACATACATGAAACGCGCACCTTATTGCGAAGGTACGCAGCAGATTTTAAGAATTTTTCTTTTTTGCGAAATATACTTTAAGGGGGGGGTAACGTTAATTCGGCGTGAAAAAGGCCCTTTTGCAAGAATTTTTCCAGACGCTACAGGCAATACAAATTTAATTAGTCGATCGCAGCATTATAGTACAACCTGTGAACAATATTTTCCTTAATATTTTAAAACAAAATATAAATAATTAAGCCGACGGCAGCAAATCTTCGGAGGCGCCTCGAAAAAAAGTTGTCTGTCGGTGAACAATATTACTGAAGAGTGGATCATCTGAATTAAAAAAAAAAAATGTGTCATTAGATAACCGCTTTCCAAAGGTATTCCTGGGAGGAAATTTTTTTTTTTCGATTTTTCAATTTTTGCTGACACTTAGAAGTGAAAACGCCGATTTTCGTCTAAAAAATGAACCTATTTGTTATTGTAAAATCTATAATTATGAAAAAAAAAAAAAAAGCTCCCAGCGTTACCTGGTCATTTATGTAAAGAAGCTGTATACAAAATTTCAAAACAATCGGTCGAGTAGATTTTGCGCTAAACTGTTCACCGGTTTTAAAAATGACAAGCGTCAGAAAATCGCTTTAAAGTTTTGCATACCTGAAAATCGAGTAGTATGTACATGAAAGCAACAAACGCTCAAAGTTCTATATCTTAGTTAGTTTTACTCCGATTTGTTTGAAATTTTGACACAACAATCTTAAGATGTTGTACAATCATATGAAACAATAAAAAATATTAAAAATAAATTTTTTTAATACGTTACCCCGCCCTTAAGGGGTTTAATATTATTATATTAAATAATTAATCTCCTCAAATGGAATTGAAGATGGCGGATCCAGTGGCGTACTTAGGGTAAATGGCGCCCAGGGCAAATATAGAAAAAGCGCCCTTTCATAAAATCAATATAATAATAAAATAAAACAAATAATAAATACACTGAATAAAATTCTTAAATCTCAAACAGTTTTATTTTTGGTATTATAACTAGAATCAGTTCTTTAAAGTGTTAATCTCAGAATTGCACTTTTATCGATTTTTGCGACGCAAATAAATTTATAATATCTTCAAAATCAGTTTTCTTCATTTCTTCTCGCTCTATACTTAACAACGCTAGATCACACAACCTTTCTTGGCCCATGGTAGCTCTCAAGTATGAAAGGATCAATTTCAGTTTACTAAAAAATTGCTCACAACTTGCAATAGATATTGCAATTGTAAGAAGAATTTGAATGGATATTTGCGCAAATTAGGAAACACGCTTTCATCTCCATATTGAACAATGAATTCTAAAAGCTCTGCAGGTTTTTTTAGGTTACGTGCAATTGTTCATAAATGTTTCAAAAAAATAATTAAACAAATGGAGAGAACTTTTGTCGTATAAATATTTCCAAAATCTAAAACGGTGAAACTGGCATAAATATTTGTGCGGACAATTCAAGTAAATAAATAATAGAATTGATAAACTATTATAAGCATTAAGAGTTAAAAAAACAGTTTAATTTTTCATTTTACAATTACTCTGAAATGTTATAATATCATTCACTCATATTTTTTTTTATTATAAACTCTAAGATATAGCCCGTCGAACGCGATAAAGGTATTGTATAAAAAAGACCTAGATCACATAGAAATGATTTTTTAAAAATCAGATTTCAAAAGAGGGATTTTCTACCTTAATGACTTATTCATAAGCAATATGCTGTTGGAAAACCGTCTATGAATGATTTTTTACTACACATATATAAACCATTAATAGCATAATTTGGTACGGTTTATTTATATGGTAATGATTATATTATGAAACGTTTAATAAGAAACATTGAATAAGTAAATGTACAAATTTAACGCACCCATTTTATTTGAAATGTTAATGCAATATTTTTGATTATTTTTATCCCCAGAAATCCACTTCAAATATCCATACTAAATTTCATTGTGATTAATTCACCTTTATAATTAAATCTAACATGGTTTTGAAATCACATTTTTCGATTTTTATTTTTTTATAGTACAAAAACCTTGTGGTTTTCTGTTATGCTATCTTTATGTTGTGGTGAGAACCCAGTTTGTTTTGAATTAGTTCTTAGAATTCTAAGGCCTAAACTCAACTTGGTGTAGAAAATACGGAAATAGCATTGAGACAGTTGAATTGCCTTCCCGAAAAACACAATTATGAACTAATATGAAGGTACCTGAGTAAAATTAACTCGAATACTCACATTTGAAGTCATGTCGTTAACCAAAAAAACTCACAACCATTTGTCACTGACAGTGACTGAATCACTGTACGCAGTGCCCTCAACTGGCGTAATATGCGCCCCGTAGGGGCGCTAGGTCGCACCGTCTTTTCCCCAGAGCAAGCATTAGCAAGCATGCGCAAGTTATTTCCCGTTACGCGGCGCGGTGTACGTACTCCCTGTTAGCCCCACGCCAAAGAGCGCCATGCAAATTTATTTCAAATGTCTAAAGTTTTATCTTACGAACAAACGTCTAAACTTTTATCAAACGGATTCTTGTGAAAAACCGAATAAACTGAAATACGGTTTGTGATCCAAGAATTTTGCGCCTCCCTTTGACTGGCGCCCAGGGCACGTGCCCTACTTGCCCCACTCTAGGTACGCCACTGGGCGGATCCAATATGGCATGGCATTTTCAAACTTCAAGGAATCTTCATGAAAAAGGGCACTCGGGGGTTTTCGGGATCGGTAATCTCAAATCTGCATTCAAAAATTTAGATTTCAAGATGGCGGATCCAATATGGCAAAGTTAGAACTCCAAGGGATTAGCTGAAAATCCGCCAAAAGGGGTTTTCAGGGTCACTGATTTCGAATCTGCCATTAAAATTACCAAATATGAGACCACTTCCACTCCGCTGGGACATATAGGAGAGGAAATGCAATAGGGGTGTAAAATGGAGAGAAATAAATTTAATAATACTGTTGAAAAACATCTAAAAAGAATTAATCAATAAAAATAGAAAAACATTTGAAGAAAGCGAAAAATATACATATTTTCCGAGAAAATGAAGGAATGGATTTTATCGAGATTGAAGAGACAATTTTGAGTGGGCCCAATGGAAGCGTATCGGAGATTAATATAACTACGTATATATATCAACATTTTGTGAATAATAGTTTTGTAGTAAAATGGAATATAGTGTAGAAGAAGTGGGAGTTTGCTGTTTAGTTTTTTCCGATAAGATGGGAGGGGGTAAGTACGTGAAAATAATTTTATACAATAGAAATCATGCGTGGTAATGCGTGTGCTAAATTTAGGATAAAATGTTAATAAATGTAGAAACTGTCGGTGTGTTGAAATTGGATATTTTTTGAGAGAGACAAAAAGATTATCCCTGCCGCTTGGAAATAAATGAAAAAATTGATTAATTTAGCGAAAGTGATGTTTGGGGGTATTGTGTATGAATTTATGCTTGATTTAATGAGACCACCCCTACCCTGCTGGGACATACAAGAGAGGGGGTGCAGAAGAGAGGGTGTGTAAAATTAAGGGATAAAAATTTAATAGTTTCCCGAGTAACGCCGCGCCGGGTGCGGGAAAAGTTATAAATATAATAAATATGTAAGAGTTCTTTACTTTCCTGGTATAGTTAAAGAAATATACATATTTCCTTTATTGACTTGAAAGTACTTCGACTTTTAATAGCAGGTTAGTTGAAAATATGAAACATTTATTTATAAACAGAGTGTCAACAAGAACTTGAATTTTAAATATAATAAAATAAAATGAAATTCTTCCAAATTTTTATTGATATGTAAAGTGTAATCGTTGGCAAACAATTTCAGTCACATGGTCATCGCGGCTCCGCTGGTAGGTGTCCCATTTGATGAAATTTTGGAAAATATTTTGGAGTGACGAATGTAAGATTCATTCATTTCTTCCATGAATTGTTGATTCGTCTCAGGATGTGAAAAAAACCTAGAGGAACAAGTACAAATGGGTAGTCCTTGGATAAACAATATTTAAACAAAAACTACTTTTCGAGGGAAATATATATATGTATATCTTTTAAAATAACATTGGCACAAATATAACGATCCGGTTGTTATTTTGAAATATGTATGCAAACACAATTCTCCAAGTAACTCAACGTGCCTAAAAACATCTTCCAATTTATGTTACTTAAAAGTTTGGATACATTTTATAGAGAAGCAGTTTACTTGTATTGCATTTATTGCAAGACAAACGTTGAGAAAGCGAACAATATTGAAAAGCCTTAAAAACTCTTGACTATGTATTATATATCTGTCCCATTACACCTCGAAAGCACTTTAGGTATTCTCAAAAAAGTACTTCAGTGTAATTGAATATTTTAGAAGCAACCATTATTCTCAATGTACGACTGATTTGCTATAACCCCAAAACTCAAAACATTTCATCTCCCTGAATAGGACAAGAAAAAAGAAATCAGAATCGTCAAGGTGGGGACTAAACGCCAAATTGCATGTTTACCAATTCTTTTATATGCAAAAACAACGGTAAGGGGGATTGGGGCGCACACATCAAGTCCCAGGGCAAACAAGCGGAGAATTTGTCTCGAACACTAATCGGCCGTGAAATGCAGAGATAAAAGCTATGTTTTATTAATACGGCCCAAAACATGGGAGTGGGACCCTATACGTGAACGAACCTTTTATTTACAAGCCAGTCCGTGGCTAATTGATTTTGATAGATATGCGTAACAGGCTCCATTGAACTTCCAAGGCTTTCAAATCTATTTCACCATCTCTTGTCGGGCCGCAAAGGACCCCAGGCTACGAGGAGATGGATGGCCGAAAACTGGGAGTTTCTGATTTTCAAGTTTTTCCTGTGTCATGCCCCAGGGATTTGTATATTTAGACTGGGAATAGGATTTATTCATACTTTCGACTTTCGATTTACTTTTGCGAGCCTCACTGTTTACTTCCGAAAATGGAAAAACTCCCTCTGTTTACGGGGACGGAATTTTGTGAAAACTGATTATAAAAAAAGCAAGTTTGATTTGTGAAATGCATTAAAATATTTTAAGCAGCACGTCCGCCGGTCCGCCGCGCCGCGCCCGTAGTAAATCTGATTATCCCGATTATCGCTGAAACGAATCGGTGACACCTCGAAAACTCATTATTACCACCCGAAGTGTATTTGTTCCATTTTCTGCTTAAAAGTGGAAAACAAACGAGAGATTACATAAAACCAATGTAAACATGTTTTCAAGTTGTAAACCAAACCACCCTGCGCCCGTTTCCGACCGCACAGACTATGTGTATACAGTGGCCGGGTATCACCCAGGGCTGGCAAGGGTTGAACCCTTTCATTAAATGAAGGGATCGCGAAAGCGGTAATCACATAATGAATTCAATTCACTTGCAGTTTTGAGTCCTGTTTGACAAAGTCGACGTTAATCGAAGTTATTGGTAAAGTTTTCAACAAATCTTCTGCCACAACCCTACAAGCTCTTGTGATGGCTTTGTTATTGTTGACGAAGCAGCGCTTGACCCTCATAGAATGAACCTACGAAAAGCACAAGCAAGGTGAACAAGTTTTTGGGTGAAGTGAATGGTGTAATCTGTTGAGTCCGTAAGGAGAAAAATGTGGGAGCTTTTTTTTTGGAGACTTAGGTCCCTTTTCTTCCCGATTTCATCCTGACTTCTCCTCCTTAGTGGGATGAATTGTGGAACCTATTTCGAGTCCTCGTTCGAATGAAACAGAGCCGAATACTAACTCGGTTATTTGGGGTAATGACACTAATCATAAATAATACATATTTTCACGTGGAAAGGACTGCTGCTTGAAAATTAGATCAATGAACATAATGAAAATATGGTGAGTATTGGTGGTGTAATACCTGGAAGCTTTCACTGCTAATGCAACTTGTTTGTCAGCCCGTATTTTAGTAGGCCAATATATTATAAGCCCTCAGTTAATTTCGCAATGTGTGTCAGATGTTTCTTTTAAGCAATAATGTCAAATTAAAAAAGCATTATTACTACTTATATTAAAATGGACCTGAATATCAGACACACAAATTAATTCAAAAGTAAGCCAAAAAAATTTTTCAGAAAATGATGAAAAGTGATGATTATCCTAAATACGTTCATGTTACCTTCTACTGTACACGACCAGATTATCGTAACCACATAAAAAAGACTGAAATTTCGTGTCTCTGGCTAGCAGAAAATAAATACGCTGGCTGGTTCTAACTGAAATAAAAAAAAAGGAAGGAGTTTGGGCAAAAATTTATGGGAATTGGACCTGGAGCGGCCATCAATGAAACTGTTATTGAACAGATTTATATTTTTTAATAATATTGTTTTATATTTACAACTTTTATAGTTCCAGATAATATGTAGAGTAGGTAAGTGATGTCGCGACATGATTCAAACGATTGGGGGTCATTTTTTCCATTCTATTTTTTCCATGTCCAAATTTTCCATCCCATTTTTTCCATAGCCCAAAATTTCCATTGCCCAAAATTTCCATAGCCCAAAATTTCCATTTCCCAAAATTTTTGTAAAAGGCAATAATTCAATCAGTAGACATTTTGTGAAAGGCAAATATTCAGTTATAGAAAAAAGAATTGATGGAAAGAATGTGCTAATGGAAAATTATTTAGAATGGAAAAAGTGACCCCTTACCGAATAAATGACAATGGAAAAAAGAATCCAGTGGAAAAAATTGACCATGGAAAAAAAAGACAATGGAAAAAAAGACCATGGAAAAAGAATGAATGGAAAAAATGTCCTAGTGGAAATTTTGGAATGGAAAAAGTGACCCCCTTCCGATTCAAACAGACAGTTTGTATTCATAATTAATTAATATTATATCTATGTCCAGAAATTGAAATTGTCTTTGTTATCCTATGATAATCACGTCAAAAAGATTATCGTATTCTTCTCGTCAAACCTTTTTATTTGCTACCCATGTCAAGAGGGTTGTGAAGAAAAATGTAATCCACCATCTTGAAGCATTGGCCATATTGGTTGTAGAATGATGTCATATAGATTTTGGTATTTTACTCGCCAAACCTTTTATTTTGTATCCTTGTCAAAGGGGTTGTGTAGAAATAGGTAATTCGTAATATAGAAGAGTCCGCCATATTGGATTGAATTTTGTAACCAAAAAGATGTAATTTTTGTACAAGGTGGAGCCAAAAGCCATCACCCTATCGGAAGATGCTATAATGTTTTAAACAAGCGGTAAATGTCAGTTCAACTTAAACATTTGTGAGGTAAACAGATACAAAATATACATCAACAAGACATTAATCGCTATACTTCTTAAGAACGCGGAATAAATGCTTTGATTTTTTTTTGCGGAACAATTCGTCGGTGGTGTTGGCGCAGCGTAAATTTAGGCGCAGATTTCCCGGTCGTCCGACACTGACGGACGACTTTCTTCTTCCTCAATTGAATGAATTGGGACTGAAGAACATGTGGTTTCAACAGGATGGAGCAACAGCGCATACTGCACGAGCCACAACCGAAATTCTGAGGGTTGTATTTCCGGGTCACCTAATCTCTTGTTTTGGTGATTTGCACTCTGGCTGGCAAGATTGCCCGATATAACCATTCCAGACTTCTTTTTATGGGGTTTGTTGGAGTCACGAGTCTATGTCAACAAGACTTAGACTTTGAAGCCCTCAAAGAGAATATCCGTCGAGAATGTGAGAACCTGTCGCCGGAAGTTCTCGCAAGAGTGATGGAAAATGCCATAAATCGAGCCCGTATGCTCACCAATTCTGGCGGCAACCACTTGGCCGATATCATTTTCTCGACTTAATGGAAAAAAAAATTAAGACATCAAATAAACACAATCCAAAAGCAGAACTAAAGTTTTTCATTCATAACAAAAATTACAACCAAAGAACAACGGGGACAACTTTTGCGGATTGGTTCTAATCCTTAGTATCCCATAACAGTCACCTACAACCATGTCTTTTGGGATTTCGTGGTATCATAACGGCACATTTTAGCGCTAATTGGACTCTGACTAGGTTTTGGATTGCCACTAAAACCAACCAAGCAACCATCATATTCTACTTACGCTTTCATTTCATATCCATATCAAAATTCTGGAAGCAACTAACAAAATCCAGAATTGTTCAATACCAAGAAGAAATACAAAGCTACATGTACGATATTTTCAACATAATTGTTCGATCTTCAGCTCAATCCGCTCGCTTCAATTTAATGCACACAGCTGCACGCGAAAAATCATGTCCAGCAATAATTGAATAATTTCTTTGCGACGCGACGGCCGCCGCACTGGGCTACGCAACTGCTCCAATTACCTTGTCCAGCTGAATAGATGAACGCCGACTGTGGGATGGATGACGCTTCTGAGATTATTTGATAACCACCCTCGGTCCGTCCATTTGCTAGTCGCTGTGTATCGTTTAACAAGAGCAGTGCTAAGGCTCGTTCTAATTTGCTTCTGTTATATTTCAACGTACGGGCGGAGTATTGAGTCAGTAACTTGTTAAAAAACGCGGAAATCATAGTAGCGATGGATAAACGATCAAAATTTGATAGACTCAGGTTGTCTTTCCAATCGCCCAGTAAGTGCTATATTATTTTAAGTGTTTGTCTATGCAAATCAAAGTTATGTTCAAAAGGTTGTATGTTGTCGAGAGAAAATTTCCGCTGCCGGAAAAGGCAACCTTCACAGATGTTTGCGGATTCATAGTACTCGGGATAAGAAGTAAATTGATCTTTAGTACGGTGCTGTTCTCTACAACTGAGATTGCAAAGTCGAAGGTAAATTTTTTTATTCTCAGTCCAATACTAATTCATATTCAGTAAATTTTTAATTAAAGGACATTTTCTGCACAACGAAAAATGGAGTAAATCTTTCTCTTGGTATTGTGCTGCTAACACTTACACTCCCTGGACTGATTCTAAAATTGTTTTCTGATGGAATCCCGCCATTCCTAACGTAAGAAAGTTAAAATAGACCGCAAAACGTTAGTAAGGAATTTAATTTTGAATAGGGCTCGAATGCTGGGTTCGGTTTTTTTAACGACAGTGGGAACGTTTCTTATTGCATTTGGAAAAACGGCAGCTGGGGTTCTTTTGGGGATAGGAGTTCACTCCTATAGTTACGGTCTAAGGGAGATCACCTACTCGCAGTTAACTGCCTATTTCCCACCGTGTGTTACCTACAACTTTATTCAGAAAATAGTGAAATCAAATATTTTATAGAGGTGTTTTCAAAGCTTGGGCTTTTGGCTGTGTCATTTCCAATTTCCTAGGCGGTATATCGATGTTGATTTTCACACTGCTCTTGGAAGACCTGAAGATAATAATGGTGCTATACTTATTGGCACCCCTTATGGAAATTGTGGCGTATTGCGTTTTCATAAGGCTTCCTGTGGGGATGCGTGTGGCGGTCATTGAGCGACCAGAAGATGACGTAAGCGTTAACCATAAATTAGAATTATGGCAGCCGGGTGGTACGAGCCATCAATACCAAAATATGAAGCTTTTCTGGCCATATGTTTTGTGTCACGGAATTGTGGTCTGGTTCAGCATGTTCAACCTACAAGGAACGGTAATCTTGAGATAAATAAGATAAAGCAAAAATAACTAAAATATACTTTTCAGTTCGAAACGTTAATCCTTCAGGGCATTCCAAATCATCTAGCCTACCAATACTTATACTCCTTATACTGCTCGGGAAGCCTATTTGGAGCTCTTGTTGGGCTGCTGTTAAACACCAGACACCTGTGGGTCTGCGTCATTTTAGAGATGTGCACCACGACCATATTTTTGATGCAATCGTTTTGTCTCTTTAATGCACATAACGCCATAACTTTTTGTTTAGTGTTTGCGGAAGGTTCTCTGGTGCATTTCTCGTACGTAAGCTCTATTATTTTCTTTATTGCACATGTTCCTCATAAACACTCCAGAGTGGTGGCTTATAATATTCTCTCAATTTTGGAGTCAATATCTTCTATTCCTGCTGCTGCGAGTGCTTTCATTCTACATAAATTATATTGCGAATACTGGAGCTGCTGACATGATTTTAACTATTGTTCTATTTTATACATACTCGTAGGTATAACTTATTTATAAAAATATATTGTATGTTTTGGTTTTTCTACGTTATGTGAATTCAATTTTTTTTAATATAAGATAACCTCTCGCCAGTGACATATGAATGTATGTACATAATAAATATTGTTTTGACCTTTTTAATATTTCCCACAGTGAATTGATATACCTATACATACATTGAGCGTAGTTCCAAAACATTCCGTGTTGCCAAAACAAACCTGATTTATTGTAAATTTCTTTTTCTTCAAAAATTAATTTCAACGATTTTCTATACAGGGTGCTTCATATAATGCAAGCAGAAATGAGAGGGGTGATAGAACTCACCCAGCCGAACAAAAAAATTTTTACAAAGTGGGAATGGGGTGGGCGGCTATCTCAATCGTTTTCGAGTTACAGGGTGATTTATAAATTTGGTATACATACACATTGTTATTTTGGTTTTATCTTTTGATATACTCAACACAGCGACACCAAATTCACCCCAAACAACTACTATCTTAAAGTGCTCTCCAAAAATGCCACCAATGTTGATCTACCTCTACCACTGCAGGTACAGTCATAGTGAAAATGTAAATTTTTTTCTGAAATTTTCTAAAATCTACGTTTTTCCCATCTTGTTGCCTTTCCAAAGAGGTACAACATCTCCAGGTAGAGAGACGATATACAAATTTATTTGTAAAACCTTTGGCGGAATTGAAATTTTTTTTTTTCATATTAAATGTTTCTAACGTACTACCATTAACTGTAATAAATTTCTAGTTTAGGAAAAGGCACTTTGGGACAATTTTGAATTAATTTTTTGTAAAATTCAGATTTTTAATATCCCACAAAGATTTCCAGGCTGAAGTGTCCTTCACGTTGCTTAGGGACGTGCGACACTTCTGGACTACCTTCGAAGTGGTATAAGTACCTGTTAGCGATTTTATTGCTGCTTAGCTGTCGGTGCAAAAACATGTGTTCCTACGTAGCCATATTAAGGCTTCCCGCAATACCATTACCACTTCCTGAAAAACCAAACAATGGTCCGGTAGGCGAAAGAACACGCTCAGGTCTAATTGACCGGAAAACACACCCTCTCCCACTTTGGCATCCATCCTGGAGCCATCGGTGCAGATAAGAATCGAAAATCCTCCAATTCCTGTTCAGGGGTAACGGAGAATGTAAATTTGTTGCCAAAGTGGGGCTTGGGGATGGTGTAATCAATTTGCATTGGCATACCCAGTATTCTTAAGTCACCATGTTAAGTGCGCGTCCATCTCTGCGTAGCGTTAAGCCTTATAGAACTATATCTTGCAGATTGTTTGCAGAATAAGTCTACTGACAGAAGGTGGAGAATAGTGTCCAGGGCCTTTGACAGCGTTGTCCCCAAGGCACCAGTTATCAGCAGTCCTGCTGGCTTTTGGAGCTTCTCCAGCATTTTTGGTTGTCCCTCCAGGTAAGTTTCCTGTCGATAATAATGCCCTTGGTATGAAAGTTTTGGACGCACCGCACCCCATTCTCAGGGTTGACTGACAATTCGTATCCGATGCTTACTTATACTAGGCTAGAGAGACCATGTTGCAGCACCTCAGTTACTATTATAATAAAACAAATAAGAAATAAGGAAATATAAGAATTATACGAGGCATGTCCAGAAAGTAAGTGTGCTAGGGTGCTCACGGGCAGAGGGAATTTTTTTTGCTTTGTTTGCCACACTTCCGTGTAGCTTAGCTCCTCCATTTCCAACGAGTCCTACGAGTCCTAGAACGCGTTAGGACGACCAAAACTGTAGTCACAGCAACGTGTCACGTGAACCAATCGTACAAGTGTGTTTAACTGGTGCCGTGAATAATAGTACTGAAGTGCAAGACGAGCAAAGGAGTGGAAGAAAAAAGTGGATCTCCAAATTTCTGCTGCACGAAACAAACATAGAAAGACTCGGATTTTGTAAACTGTGTGCAAGGTGGGTCCCAAAACAGCTGACAGAGCAGCACAAATTGAATCGATTGGCAACCTCCAAAGAGTTTTTGGAGCGGTATGAACTTGAAGGTGATGAATTTTTGTACTCTATTATTACAGGGGACGAAACTTGGGTTGCTCACTACATCCCTGAAATCAAAAGGCAATCCTCCCAATATCGTCACACCTCTCACTGACGAGGAAGTGAAGGGGGAGGTGAACAAGTGGTCTCACTACGTGCATCGAGAGGGATGGCGACTACATGGAAAAATAGTTCTCATATGTACTGATGTAACCATGCAAAAATATTATATTTTTTTTATAAATTATTTGAAACCCACAAGAATCTAGTAAACTTACTTTCTGGACATGCCTCGTATCTTAAACTCTACAAAAGCAGTATAATACATACCTACAAATGGGAACCAATTTTACCTTGTCATACACCAAAAAATTCCCTTTATTAAATTCATCCCTTTTCGTTTGATGGAAAACTGCTTTCTTAAAAAGTTGTGAATGCCAAAAAACAGAAAACAATATTCCCTTTAGCAACGAACGAATTTCGATTGAAGCTTTAAGAGGCATCTCATTTTTTTCAACTTGTTTCAGTTTTACCCTTAAGTTTGTGTTGGGAAGCAGATTTTCGAATCAGAGTCACCCTAAAAGTTGAAAAGTTGTAAAAAAAAGTCTTGCCAGTTGCTATGCCGAAAAATCAATATTCATTTCGTTCAACAGGAATTTAATCAAATTCTCATTTTCTCAAAATGTAAAACAAAGTTGTGCTGCTGCTGGCCGACGTTTTATTCACAACGCCTGAATAATTTCTTATGCTTCAAGCAGGTTCTCCTAGAGTAATATTAAATGCAAACGAACAGTCCCAGTCCATTGACACAAAAAATTTTCAACACACTCCCTGGAATAGTTCCCATGACCGCACATTAACCCTTTTGCGAGATTCGATCGAATTTTCAAACTTGTTAAAATATTTTTTTTTTGTTCATGCCCCGAAAGTGTTATGGGATATGTAGTAGGTATGTATGTACATATGTGGATGTCCTTCTCACATGTTTTAGCGCCGTGTATTTTATCTGGACATGAATCTACCTTTCAACAAACCCTCAGGAAAAATGGAAAAGTTTTCGGTGAAAAACAAAATCCCATGAACATGATGAGAAGCTCTCACGGTGTTGAAGAGCAGTTAAGGCAAATCAAATCCATATTCGCTCCAGGCTGTTAGGCGCTATTGTTTGTGAATGATTAAAAATTCCATTTTTTCCTTTTTGGAGGAGGTGAAGCGGAACTTTCGCTTTCGCGTACAACAATGACCAAATCCAAATTCCTGAGCATGCATGCTTGGAACCATCTGTTTCAGTTATTTTTTAGGACTAGCATCTATATCTCACTCTTTTAGATAATTTCGTTTTCATTTTCTTTGTTTTTATTCATCACTGAATTTCAAGTTCAATATTTCAAAGTCGTTATTCCACACGATGAATAATTTGAGACAAATGACATCAAAACAAGTCATGTGTGCTAATCCTCGCAGAGCACCAAATTAGATGTATCCCCTCTTAATAATTTCCCTACCGTAATTTTTTCTCAAATTCCATGCAGCGATGAAACAACAAACTTTTGTAATTAGAGGAGCTGTTTATCTGGAAGGATATGATAACTCGCTCAAATTCAATATCCGTCTTCGAACTAAACGTTCGCTTTAAGATTGAATGCTGTCTGTGTTCATCCCAAGCAGATACGAACTTTGCGGAAGTTCCCCTGTTGGGAAATTTGCAGATATTCCTCGTAAATCAATATTCTACTTAAGCGCGAAAGTTTACCACTATGACTTTGGGAACTAAGTTAACCCTCTGATACAAAGTGCTCCTGGAATAATCAATGTGGAAGTGATTGTGAGTTGAGATATGATTATCGTAGTCGTGTATTGGAGATGTTTTGCTCGAAACAGAAAAATGATTACGACAGAAATAACTCAATTCAGATATGGAATCAAATGATGGAGCAATATTATTCAGAAACTCAATAAAATTAGGGATTAGGGTCACATTTTGTCTGTTAGCTTTATGTTTCTTGAAGTATCTGTGAAAACGAGCTTGCAGTTTGAATAATTTTTCAAATAGTTTTTTTTCGACAATTAAAAGCTGTACGTACACTACAGTTACACAGTCTAGATCGATTTTTAAAAATCAAGTACTCAATACTCGTATGTGTTCTTTCTTTGTTGGAATAATTTGTAATACAGGGTCATTCAATAAGGACGCTCGACTTTTAAATGTGGAATTAAGTATGGAATATAACTTCGTTCAAATACCCGAAGAAATCTAAAGGCGTTAAATCGGACGACCTCGGTGGCCAGTCTCAAATCGCTCGTGAAGAATGTCCATCGTGACATGCACTGTGTGGCACATAGCGCCGCCCTGTTGGTACCACATGTCGTCGCTATTCAAAGCATCCTCTTTAGGCCACAAGAAGTTGCTTATCATCAGTAATGTCAATTTCGTTTTGAAAGAAGTACGAAGCGATGATTCCGCCAGATCAAAATCCGCACCAAACAGTGACTTTTTTCGGGATGCATTTGGTGCTGGTGTATATCGTGTGGATTGGGATTACCCCAAGAATGGGCTTCGTCGCTAAAGATGATTTTTTTGGCGAAAAATGGGTCAACTTCCAACTGCATGAAATGTTATGAAATTTAAGGCCACGTCATCACGTTAGGCCCGGGACTTATTGAGTGATGTGTTACCTGGGCCAGTTGGATTTTGTACGGGTACAGACCCAAGTCCCGAAGCAAAATTCGTCAAGTTGAACTGGCAGAAAGGCCAAGTTCTTGTGAACGCTGAAATATTGAATGTCTCGAGTTTTCCCGTATCAATCTCACGCGCAGCAGCGATGTTTTCAGCAGACCTTGTGTTTCGGTGACATACGCGTGTTGGCTGATTGTTTACCGAACCAGGCCATCCAAAACGCCAAATAGTCAACTGGGCAGGACGGTTGTGGGGAAGATGAAAATCACGTAATGCGCGGAACGTTTATCAAGTTGAGTTTAATAATTGAAAGATGTTGCTTTAACAACATGACCGCTATACCCTAAACAATTTCGAGGGTCCAAGTTGAAAGACCTCTACATAGAACATTAAAGAACGCACATATAGTGGCATGTTGATATAAATTAAACGCAATGGATCTGACATCTGTTTCCAGCAGGATGATACCACATGTCACACAGGCACGATAAATAATGGGTGAATAGCTGGTATGTATAGTCCGTCCTGTCTCTTCTGATAATGTTGTAATCAAACAAAACCTGTTGGCTTCTTGATTTGTGAAAAACTAAAAATTGTGGATTTAAGAGGTCTACTGACTTTATATTTTACCAAAAAAAAAACCTTTCTAGCACTCTTAACAAAACCCCTGTATGACAGCATTTAAGGTAGGTGTTATTCGTTGATATCGTTTATTGAATCTTCTTTGGTTAAATGCACTCTAGTTTGGCGCTCTTTGTAGAGAGAGCTTTTTTTCATTTCTCAATTATTATCAAGATTTAAATTTTCGGTGTCTTGCATATATCGCTTTGGGTATGGCAAAAATAATCCAATTGACTTGATGATCACATTGGTTGCTCAGATTTGCCCTCCACGGCCCTCCTTGGCATTAACGCGCCTATGTATATACTTTCTTGCCTCCATTATATGGTAAGCCTAAATTTATCCACTAGATACTTACTCTGATGTGAAAGAGATGTTAAAGCTTAAGCATTTTTTTAACCCCTCATATGTATTTTGACGGGGCAAATCTCAACTCGCATGAATTATTGTGTCCAATATGCGTCTCAGGTCTCAGCAGCATTTCCTCCTTTAGAATTCATGACATTCTCCATTTCCTCTCATCACCTATGTAACTCTTTAACAAGCATTCGGAACGTTTTGAATTTAATTTATTTGTAGGACTTAATTGTACTCGTACATAAGTGAATGGCATATTAATTCCGGCTGATATGGGCCTTAATTGAATCAACTGTTCACTTTGTAGGAATTATATCGGATTAAAATTCGAATCAATGGGTGAGAAACACACAAACATCAGATTTAAACCTCATTCTCTAGAATTTAATAAAACCAGTGCAAATTAAAAGCACTGCAGAACTTCAGGGTGTTTCGTTACATTGAATGGGTCAATCTCAATTGAATATTTTGATCCCAAATCCGTAATGGTTCTGGTGTATTTTTTTGAAACTCCTCACTTGCGGTAGCGGCTTTCCTGGGATTACCAGGGAATTGTCGTCAAAGAGACCAGATAGGTATTTACATTTATTTCCTCTTTTAATCCGATAATAATGCCGACATGAAAATAAATGACATTCATTAATAGTAATCAAACCTCGAAAATGATTAATTTGTTAATAACCGTCTCCCACTGAAACACATACTTAATCCTTTTACATTTAGTTTGTAAATGATCAATCGAAAATTAATTTTTTGCCAATAAATGATAACCATCTTTGGTGTCCTACCGTTCGGGATTAACAAAGAGCTCCACGTTAAAATGACGCCTTATTAAAATATTTTATGCAGATTAAAATTAAAATAAATATCTCTTTCGTTCAATTAATTAATTCGCTCGGTTAATGCAGTGCAATATGTTCGAGTAAAAATGTTTGCAAAATAACAGGACTAAGAGCACACGCTGGCTTTAAATTAACCCAAAGAGTTCCATTTATGCGGCTGGGCTTCATTACGCGAGTATTTAAATTGCTTTCGGCGCTTTTCATTTTCAACGATAATTTAAATATTCGGATACGAAGCAAACTTTAAATTATGCAGATAATTTTTGCTAATGAATGGCATATACATTTTATTAAAGACTACTAAATTTGATAAAACCCTACTTGCTTATTGGATACGGATGAGAGGGTACAATAAATTTAATTTTAATTTCGATTAGATTGGCACAGATTTTTATTAATTTTTAAATTACATCCGCCGACTTATTGTGAAAATCATTAAAAGTACACATCCAAATGAGTAGCAAGTAGTGCAATATTTAGATATATATTATAGTGTTGCTATTACTCTAGTAGACCATTTCATATCTGCTGCACTTGTATTCTGATTCTTTAGAAAGCTAAACAATCTCAATCATATGGGGTTCGAACCCGGGATCTGTGGAACAATAGTTCACTCCTCTCGCTATTGATCTGAAAATAGCCTCATCAATGACAAATGCAGTAATTGTAGGAACGTTTCTAATAAATTATAGGCATGAATATGTGACAACTTACTCAATTTTGGATTTTACGTAGGTATAGTACGTAGTCTACTAGAGACCATGGGCTACCATGGGTTATACTTCCCGAATACTACAGAAAACCAGATTTTTTTATAATAAGAAATAGCTTACCTAATCCAATTATATAAGCATAAAACTTACAGTCAGTCGAGTAATAACTGAGTTGTATAAAATTATAACTGTTACAAAAATACAACCAGATCTATATTTGCATAGAATAAAATAAGTTTCAAGTAGAAGGGAGACTGCCACAACCGACTATATAACAATCTGAAATAAAGAGTTCAGTGAAATTCGAAAGAGTCAGAAAGAGCGGCATAGTTGCCAAAAGAATCACCTCCTTGATTGGTAAGAGCGGTAAGGTAAGAGGATAGGAAACCAGGAACTGGCAGAAGTGACATCTCCACCTGCTAGCGGAATACTGGTGCCTGTCTGAATTTCGCTCGCCCCTTCATAGTCCCGAGATGAACATCAGCATGCGCCGTTCCAAACATCTAGTCCAGTCAAAATATATTTTCTGCTTGTAAACCGTCCGCAATAGACCAGACGATGGGATATGTGGGGAATTGTTAGAAATGCTTAAGTTTGAGTTTGTGTAGTCACAGACCTTGAGTTTTCGCCGCAATGCTAATTATATTAGGAAACTCGTTTTCCGTGTTGAGGGTTGAGGATAATTCTCCAAAATGGCGGCATTCACAGCTTTACCACCTTTGACCTTTGATTCCTAATTCACTGCCTTATACACGGAGTTTCCCAAAATTCTTATTTAGCAGATGCATACGTCATAGAAATAAGGTAGGCACCCCCCAAAAGTTGTCTCCTTCAACAGTCAATCAGTGAAGGCATCCTTTTATACAATTAAGACCCATTTTTAACCGACTTCAAAAAAAGGAGGAGTTCTCAATTCCACTGTATGTTTTTGTGTGTATGTTACGCGATGTCTTCCCCGATTGTGAACCGATTTGAATGATTCTTTTTTTATTTAATAGGCTATATCTCGAGGATGGTCCCACTTAAATTTTGATAAAATATTCCACCTTTAAGGTTGATTATGGGAGATGAGTCCCGTTTATTGAAGTCGGTTAAAAATCACATTGCGCAAATAAACACCGTTTGTTTGGTTGTGCACCTTTGTGCTCCACTCAGTTCCAGGGCTAATCCTTGTCTATGAAAGGTTTAATGGGGAAGCTTTTTAATTATTTTTATTTGAATAAATATGAGAATTCTGAAATTTATATTATCATAAGAGCAAATAAAAGACACATCTCAAATAAGACAAATTTTCTTAAACTCTGCAAGTTAACAATTGAAATTCGTGTTTACCTTGTAGGAGCAAACATTCTCCTAATTTAAAAGGTTCAAGTGTGCTGTAACACGACTGCGCCGAAGCACATAACATAACAATAGAGCGCTCATTGTTAGTATGTGAAGGATAATTGTAACATTAAAAGCATCATAATACTGACACAGCCTTTCCAGAAGACCTAAATTTTGTGCAGGCAGGGAAGAAAGCATTCCGCGAAGCGTGCAGATTGCCAAGAAAGCATCCATTTCCTTAGCGTATTTCTAGGCATTTCAGAGCATTTCCCGCGAGCGCTCGGCGGAATGAACGCGTACTACCTACTTTGAGTTAAAAAAAGGTGTCGAGGGTTAAGCTCAGCAGTCAGCAACCTTCGTCGTACTATTCATGGGGGTAAGACAGGAATCTCTGTGCGAGTATAACAATCATCAAAGATATTTTTCATGGCAATGATGGGTGGGTAGGTGGAATGTGGATGAATTGAGTTGGGCGACAATAATAACGACGAAATGTGGAGGAAATTTCAGAAGGAGCTGCCAAGCTAACTCGCATTGATTTCGGAAATTTGAAGCAGAAAAGCAGCACAAGGACACCTCTTTTAAGGAAATGGTGCCGGATTTTCTGTGCCAGGAGCTTTGTGGAACGGGAAAGGAACCCATCCAAGATTGACGTAAGATTTTAAACATCGAGGCGAAGGTTTGCGCCAGTGAGTGCTCGCTTTGAAACCTTTCATCGTAAAATATTGAGGGAAATCTTTTTTAATATTCTCGCAAAACGGGCCCTCTGTTTGGTTACGAGCACCCATCTGGCTGCGTTAAGAATGGGGCGCTTGACCTCATCATATAAGTAGAATATTGCAAAGCATGGGTGGATGGAGCCATCAATTCGGGAACGTTCCCGACAATGAGGACAAAGAGGACCCAAGAAATTTCTGTGGCTTTGTTTTAAGAAGCGGAAGGCGATGACCAACGAAAGGAACCCGAAAGGAAACAAAACTTTGAGACCGTCTAGAGTAGGGACGTTAACAACTAAGAAGGACCCCTCGTAATGCGAAAAACTGGGGTTATGTATTCCTTCCGAGAAAATAACTTAAAACCATGGGAAGCTTAACTCCGAGGGTGGTGGTGAAAACTTCTAGTTTCTGAAACGAATTTTTTTTCGGAGTGGGGGAATGGCTCTAAATCTGTTTTTATTTGGGTACGGACGGGTCGCACTCCTAAACCTCACCAACCACCCGTTAGAACTATACGAAATCGTATATTGTTAATGTGAGTATTTTTGGTCGACGCTCCGTCGAATGGAATTCATCCGTTTCCGCAGCAGACTGACAGATCCAGGACATTTGTGAAAAACGACCAGAGAATTCCTGTTCCATCACAGAATTGCGGAAAATTAAATCACTGGGGCGTGTCAAATTAGCGCATTCCCCTAATTAGTTTTCAGCTTTAATGGATGCATTGTTTGCAAGTAAATCGCAATGTGAACAGTTCAATAATTTTAATTGATGGAACACGTTTGAAAGGTTTCTGCTCAATTCAAATTAGGGGCACACTATTCAGTTGGTAGCGAAACCTCTAAGTAGCCTTGCGACTACGAATTAGGGGGACCGTGCGCTATCATCGGGATGGATTAAATTTACATGGCCGTTGGCTGAATAATTTGCCGTTTGGCTAGAAACGTGCTTGATGCGCGCTGGAATGGTAATGAGCTTTTCTAGCTTTTGAGCAATTTCTTCCTTTCCACTCCCAGTAGGCAATGCATAAAGCTAAATGCGCTCGTCATTTAGTCGGTTTTACTTTATTGCCCTATGACTGCTAGCAAATAAATTTGAATACGGTGACGAGGCAGTTGTATTTATAATAACATCATTAAACTGCCTTTGCCATGTTTCTATTTAGTTGAATACCATTAAAATTGTTCGTTGATGGACTGGTTCATCTGATAGGCGAAGAATTTTCAATTGAGTCGAAGGGGAGAACTCGCAAACAAACTTTGCTAATCGGTTCCAACTCAAGTTTAGCGGCCAAAATTTGATGGATTGTGATCTAAGAGTACTGGCTGTCTCCATCGCGTAAGTACTCTCTGAATTTGCGGAAGAAATGAAAGCGTTAACGACCTTTCAATGTTCCTAAATTATTCAAACATGTTATGTTACGCTGACGATGTCAAGATATACACATACATATAAAGTGGAAAAGCCTTCATTTGGTAGGGCAACCAGGACTCCATAATAACAAAATACCGAGTTTAGATGTTTTGGGATTTGGCTGGACAGACTGCCAGGTTTACAAATCCTTGATTCGAAGCATCTTGACCGCAGCGTTAAGGTGCTTTGTTATCAGGCATTCGTCAGCCCTTGGTTTGATATCGCGCTATTTAATGTATGTATATTTGTATATGGAAAGTTTCGGTTTTTCGAAAGATGCTGCATTCGTACTCACCTCGCAAAACTTCGAACGCCGAACTCAAAATAGAGAAAATATTACGCAGAGAATACATTATTACTGGTTGAAACGGCGCGCGCAGACGGTGGATAAAGCAGACATATGAATTCAAAACATTTTATAATTCTGAAAAGTGATCGACGTTCATTAAGCTGTAGTGACAATCACTGTAGTTTATTAATGGCATAATAAATGTCAATACTAAATGTCTTGTCTTCTCACTCCAGTAGAAAGACCATGACAAGATGTAGACCACTGCCTCAAAATCCCATAATAGCCAAATATAGTTGTATATCATCAGCATATTACATAATATCACACTTCAAGCCAGTGACTCTAAGGTCATCAATGTAGAGTGAGAATAGCAACTGGCCTAGAATTGAGCCCTGAGGAACTCCACTCCTAATTTTCGCAAAGCCAGAGAACTCGCCATTTAAGTAAACATTTTGAGACCTGCCTAACAGGTAACTAATTATTTATTAATTTCGTTGATGAAGAATCAAAGCCATACCAAGCTCTAAGTTTGGCTAACATTTGTTCGTGATTGACGGAGTCAAATGCTTTCGAAAAAGCCAACAATACTAGAATGGTAAGTTTGTCAGTGTCAATATTTTTTCTGATATATTCAGCTATCTTTTAAAGAGCGGAAAGAGTGTAATGCTTTTTGCGAAAACCGGATGGCTCCCTTGACAATATACCGTGTTTCGAGATGAAATCGGATATTTGCTGAAACATCAATTTCTCATGAACCTTCAACATCAATGGTAAAATGCTCATGGGAAAAATACTTCGAGATTATTTATTAAAAATTAACTATTATTATTAAACCGAATGAAGCAAAATGCTTCATTTGTTTTTCTATATCTTTTTGTGACGTAAAAATATCCTCACCATCCAATGTGCGAACCGTAGCAATTATTAGTTGTCTGAAATTTGCTATTTGAAATTTTCCAACAAACCCTAAATGTAACTAAAATACACAAACACTTTCAAACTTTCATTACGCCTCTTTTACTTCCTTGACTTCTTTCAAAGAGACCACTTTTACCAAGGTGGCAAGGGATATTTTATTTTGATAGAACTAAGTTTTTGAAAAGTTATACCTAAACGCTGGACAGACTTCACAACTGTTATTATCTTTTTCTTTCAATTCGAGACATTTTTAATATTTTATGAACCTCCTTGGGGTGAACGTAAAGACACATGTGTCGTATTTATTTACGGTTTTTCTAGTAATCATTATCCATCATCAATTAATTTTACTAAGTTACAAATTATAGGGACAATTCTTCACAGTTAAAAAAACTTTTAAAAAGTAATTGTATGTTTACATCACCCATCATCATCATGTGCATTGGAGATGGCTGCGACGCAATGTGTGACAGCTTTATAAAGATATGTTTGACGCTCCTACGGAAAGTTTTTCTCAGTCCTTCATCAAATTCAAAAGAGAATGTACCTGGAAAGAAAATAGCTCCTTCTAACAAAGTCAATAATATCTAGGAGTAGATAATTAATAATAATCGGAAATATAAATAACTAAATCAAATACTACTCAGCAATCTCAAAATGAAGATATTCTATTTCCTCTCAAGAAATTCGATAATACAGAGGACATACTTTGTTGTGCCAACATTTGTGTTGGGATATCTTGGTTTTTGGCCTGAACGTGATGAGACTGTGCCATTGTTTTTGTGGCAGATGTTCAATCTACTCTGCCTATCAGTTGGTGTATTTGGTGAATTGCATTTTGGCATTTACCATAGGCGTGAATTTCTTATTGCTTTGGATGGCTTCGCTACTTTTGCTACAAAATTCGTAACTTTGCAAAAGCTGATTTATGTCTTAGTTTTTCGCAAAAAATTCAGAATTTTGCTTGACAAAATGAGACCTATTCTTTTTAATGGTAATTATGAGATTTAAAATAAGTCTATATTTTTTTATCGATGTAGTTAATTTTCTTATTTTTTATTTGAAAGTTACAAAGTGGACAATATAAGTATAGTGTTTCATGCGAATATTTTAATAAGTTTTCGTAGTACAAAAACCGTAGTGAGTTTCGTGTCTCTTCTGGATTCACACCAAATTATGTAGTACATATTAATTTCTACCTGGTCAATACCTCCATCCATCCATATGTTTATGTTTCCAATCCAGAGAGTCAAGGCAGGCGTTTAGCCATAATTGGGCAAAAAACACATATTTGATATTATAGAGCTAGCGATAATGTTAATGGTACGATGTACTCTTCAACAACGTGAAATAATTGTGCCAACAAATAACGCATTAGTGATTTTAACACAACGTGCGTTCTGGTGCAGATTTCCCTGGCGTCCACTACCAACTGGGCCTGACCGCACGGCTCGAGGAGACAGGCAGCAGACCGTACTGTGTGAGTTCTGGCAAGACACGTAGTGCCCGTAGCCCGAAATGTCGGTTCTATGCGAGTAGGTAAACAAAGAGAGTTCTGGATCAAGTGCACGTGTACTTGATCCAGAACTCTCATAGCATAGGCCTTATGTACTTGATCCAGAACTCTCATAGCATAGGCCTTATGTACTTGATCCAGAACTCTCATAGCATAGGCCTTATGTACTTGATCCAGAACTCTCATAGCATAGGCCTTATGTACTTGATCCAGAACTCTCATAGCATAGGCCTTATGTACTTGATCCAGAACTCTCATAGCATAGGCCTTATGTACTTGATCCAGAACTCTCATAGCATAGGCCTTATGTACTTGATCCAGAACTCTCATAGCATAGGTCTTATGTACTTGATCCAGAACCCCCCTAGCATAGGCCTTATGTACTTGGTCCAGAACTCTCCTAGCATAGGCCTTATGTACTTGATAGTGGGCCCCTCCCATCTCATGCCACCCAATGGCAGGGTATTCCCCGCCCCCGCCCCCGCCCTCCCCCAGCACTTGGTGGGGCCATGGTGCATTTCTGTAAACAAGTGGGCAGACCTCGATCCCCAGCACTTGGAGGGGCCATAGGGCATTTGTGTAAACAAGTTGGCTGGCAAGAATTTTGAAAAACATTTGCGGTGGCGCACACGTGCATCTGCGATTGTTGATAATTATTTAATTATTGATGTGGTAGACATTTTTCATCAGGAAAAGCATGAAAAACAATTTTTATTGGGAAGTTGAGTCAAAGGTGTAATGGGTCATTTGCGTAAACAAGTTGGCCTTCTGAAAATAACAATTTTTATACCCGCGATCCCCAGCACTTGGAGGGGCCATAGGGCATTTGTGTAAACAAGTTGGCTGGGCAAGAATTTTGAAAAACATTTGCGGCGGCGGCGCACACGTGCAGCTGCGATTGTTGATAATTATTTAATTAGTGATGTGGTAGACATTTTTCATCAGGAAAAGCATGAAAAACAATTTTTATTGGGAAGTTGATCTCGATCAACGCGTGCAGCTGCGATTTCTGAAAATAGCAATTTTTGGGGGACGAAAAACATGTACTTGGTCCAGAACTCCCCTAGCATAGGCCTTATATGCTTGATCCAGAACCCCCCTAGCATAGACCTTATGTACTTGATGTGAGTGGTGAGTCATTGATCTCCCACATCATGCCACCCAATGGCAGGGTATTCCCCACCACCACCCCCCCTAACACTTATGCCGATTCTGGACCATTTTTCCCATAAGAAATGTACAGGGCCAAAAAAATTCTCATCTTTGCTTCAAAATCTTTCGTGGAGCATGTTATTTTATTATTTTAAACAAGTTGATTGATCTTGTTCAAAGGGAAAAAAAAATTTCATTCTTATCAACGAAATTTGTTTTCCCGCGCCTTATCACAAGAAATGTAAGAGCAGTTGGCACGAGCCCAGCATATTTCATTGCCAGAAGAAACAAAGCTTTTACAAATTCCCAGATGATATGCTCTTGTTTAACCCGTGTGCCCCCAAAAAATTTTTTTTCTGCGTCAAGTTCATGAACACTGACGTTGATATGATTTTATGTTACACAACAACAAGATTAAACATGCATCAAGTTCATGAACACTGACGCTGATATGATTTTATGTTACACAACAACAAGATTAAACATGCGTCAAGTTCATGAACATGCTGGTACCGATATGATTTTATGTTATGCAACAACAAGATCAAACAGATGATTTGTGGTGACATACATTTCATATTGGGAAAATTGATATATATATATATATATATATATATGAGAGCTGCACCTTCAAATAACATCATTCACATAATGTCCCTGACACTTACATTAAGTGGGAACACATCTGTATTAACAACTGAATATTTTCCACCGCTAGACCTGCCTTCAGATTATGTGTGTGGGTTAATAGATTTTCATACTTATAATTCTATACCTAATGTTGACCACACTAATAATTTGTTCCACGTTGGAAATCGTATTGTGGAACTGCCACTAGGATCATATGAGATAGATGATATAGCCGATTATCTCGATAAACTATTAAATAAATTTAAAAATAGGCCCACGATCTTGTTAAGAGCAAACAATAACACATTAAAATGTGAAATAGAATCTAGTGACACAATTAATTTCAATAGAGAAAATTCAATAGGTTCGCTGCTAGGATTTAGTAAAGCCGTCTTGGAAGCAAATAAATTACATGTATCAGACTTACCTGTAAATATAATTAAGGTAAACGTGGTCAGGATAGAATGCAATTTAATATATGGTGCTTTCATAAATGGAATGAGAGTTCATACTTTACATGAATTCTCTCCAAAGGTTGGGCCTGGGTATAAAATAGTTGAGGTACCAACAAATGTGATTTATTTGCCAGTAAACACTCGAAGAATTAGCTCAATCACCTTAAAGCTCCTTGATCAGGACGGTGATTTAATAAATTTTAGGGGTGAAATCATTACAACAAGATTACATTTGAAGCCACAAGCATGATAGTATATAATAAGAGGAAATTTCATATTAATAATAGTTCTTCTTTACCGCTTAAAGAGCTTAAACGAGGAGGAGGAGGAGGGAAAAAGTTGAAACTATCAAGTGAAAATAAAAAAATTTTGAAGTCGTTAGGTTTTGCGGTAAAAAATAAAAATGAATGAAATATTAAATGTGGGAGAAGCTGTCCACTATGACAACAGCATTGCAAAATTTGAATATCACTCTTACTCGCCATTCATCAATTCATTTAAAAATAATGATGAAATACGTATAGCTATTCAATACCAAGATATCTATGTACTTCCAAGTCAAAGTTTTCTTTATATAGAAGGAAAATTAGAATGCACTCCTGATAAGCCAGAAAATGTGAAGTTTACCAATAACGCAATAGCCTTTTTGTTTGAGGAAATTCGATATGAAATCAATGGAGTAGAAATAGACCGCAATAAAAATGTTGGTCTTACATCAACAATAAAGAATAAGCTTTCTCTAAATGAATGGGCAGGTAAAATGCTTCTAAATTCAGGATGGTCTCTAACCAATATAAGTGTTAACTCTGATGGTGAATTTAACTTTTGCGTGCCATTAAAATTACTTCTTGGTTTTGCTGAAGATTATAAGAAAATAATAATAAATGCGAAGCATGAACTCGTTCTAATTCGCTCCCGAACAGATCTCAATGCACTATATGTTAAAGATATTGAAGCTACTGTAAATATTTTGAAATTGCAATGGCATATGCCACATGTCACTGCGGCTGATAGAGAAAAATTGTCATTGTTAAAAATTACTGAGAACAATCAACCAATTGCAATGGCATTTCGAAGTTGGGACCTCTATGAATATCCATCCTTACCCCAATCTTCTCGACATACATGGGCTGTGAAAACAGTTAATCAGCTGGAAAAGCCAAGATTTGTTATAATAGCTTTTCAAACTGACCGTAAAGATTCCAAGGAGAAAGACGCATCTAAATTTGATCATTGCAACCTCACAGATTTAAAAGTATACTTAAACGCTGAAAAATACCCCTATAATGATCTCAATGTGAAATACAGCACAAACCAATATGCTTTATTATATGAGATGTATTGCAAATTTCAACAATCATATTACAACCGTCGAGCTGAACCATTGCTATCGCGAGACCAGTTTAAGACTTTAGCCCCATTAGTTGTCATAGACTGTTCGCAACAGAACGAGTACCTTAAAAGTGGTCCTGTGGATATAAGAATAGAATTTCAAACGTCTGAAAATATTCCTGGGAAAACCGCTGCATACTGTTTACTTTTACACGACAGAATAGTTCAGTATAATCCGCTAACCAGTGAAGTTCAAAAATTATGAAACCATGAGTTGCATCATTGATATTCAAGGATTCAGGGGGCCTGGACAAACGTTCATTTTGAAAGAAATTGCTGTTATTACCGAAGAAAACATGTTACAGCACTTCATTTTAAAACCACCATACATGTTCAATAATCTACCACCAGAATTGCAAAAACAAGCATTATGGTTGTGCAAGTATCATCATGGATTTTCGTGGGATGATGGGTACACTTCAATGGAGGATATTACAAAACTGTTTGTTCACATTTTCCAAAATAAAATCATTTATGTTAAAGGAGATGAAAAAATTAAATGGCTTAATCAATTGTTTACACTAAATAACAACAACAGTACGATTTATGATTTGGAAGATTTTGGATGCCCAAACATTGAGCAATTAAGAAAAATGTTTATTGATGTACCGCGTTGTATACTCCATTCTGGCAAATGTGCAAAACAAAATGTATTTTTATGTAAAAAATTCCTGGATAGATATAAATAAAACATATTTTTATTTTTAAATACAATTTAGTTTTTTATTGATATATATTTAAACAATGTCCATATTAAAGGTCTGCTTCATTTTCTTTAAATCCACAAAAGAGATATTTGACATCTGTGTGGGATCATTCTCTACATACTTTTCAATTTCACCATTACTTAAAATTCTTTCCCCCAGTAATTCGTGGAATTCATAACAAGATATTCTCAAGCTTTTATGTTGGTAATTGCTATCATATGTGCAGCGAACTTTTATCGATTTATCATCATCAAAGTCTAATTTGAAATGTCTGTAAAATACACGATCACTTTCTATGATTCCACCAATGTCTCGCTCTTTATTAATCAAATCTTGCCTAAATCCCTCAAGGGCTTCTTCTAGGGTTACTACATTCGTTTCTAGTGGTACAAATTCTACATCACTTTCTTTTGGCGGCTCAGTGATGCTTTCTGAAGAGATATCAGGATGATGTGGATTAGAAGTTGTTGTTGTTGTTGTTAATGAATTAGCAGTAGCTATACTTTTCACAAATAAACGAAATGACAGAGAAACTTTAACAGTATCATTATTGGGTAATAATAAATTAAAATCAATTTCATCGTTTTTTGATTGATCATTCAAGTGCACATCAATTGGAGCTGATAAACAATATGAATATAAAAAACCGAGTACAACTAACACACAATTTGTTGACCTCATTTTCATTCTCTAAAGATTAAGATGTGCCTTGTTCAAAGATTATATTTGAACTACATATATTTAGTTTGAGTTTTAAATATTTATATTATTTTTATTCCTTATTGTGTGTGTGTGTGTGTGTGTGTGTGTGTGTGTGTGTGTGTGTGTGTGTGTGTGTGTGTGTGTGTGTGTGTGTGTGTGTGTGTGTGTTATTTACTTTAAAAGTTATACAATTTTCATTTCAAAATTTGTGTGAGAACCACGATTTTCATCTTTTTCTTCAGCTTTCAGCATTACTGTTGCTGCTAAGCTTGGGTTTTCGTTTTCTAATTTTATTGGTTTTCGATTCCACTCTTCCTCACCTGCAAACGGACAAGCCCTGTGAAAGAAATTCGTGCATGGATGTCCGCGGACACCATCTTCTAGCCAACCCAGTACAGTTATTTCCCCTCCTTTGACTTCAATCTTTACATGCTCAAAAGGTTTAATCCGCATCTCATGCAAAAGTGAAGGAATTTTTTCAGCCTTAGTTATTGTCAATACCTTACATCTTTTGCCATGCTCTGCAGTCATATATACTTTCAATATATCACATCTAACAACAGCATGCACAATTTTCATGTACATCCAACCAGTCAAGCACGTGCAAAAATGATTTTCATCCCAAATAGTATCCGCCCAAAACATTTCACCTTTTACACCGCTATCGTTTGAACGAATAAAGGCACACGTGCATTGTTATATATATATATATATATATATATATATTATATATATATATATATTCTTGTGGAGGACATTATTAAAACAAGAATATAGTTATTTTGTTATTTATTTACATTTGTATAAAAATTCTAAACATAAATGTCCACAAATTACTGTGTTATAAGTTTGATGTGGAAGATAATTATACTTTAAATTATGTCCTAAATAGTTTATAACTTCTAATGGAGGTTGTAAATTGCCGAAGCTGTCAAAATATTGAATATTTGCACCATTTTTATAATATGCTACCCAATGAGTACCAGGTCCTGAAGATATGTCCAAATTGATGATGCCGCATTCTCGATGTTTGGGCTTTTTTGGAAGTTTGTCACGCATAAATACTCCTCTAAAATTTGCCACATTTTGTGCATACTTCCGTATATCTACATCAGTCAGGGGCCTGTTAGGTAGCGTTTTCATTAGTTTTTTGATGGAGGATTTAAAAATAATCCAAGACCCTTTTTATAGGGTTTAAGGAAAAGCCCTTTTCCCAAAGCAATAGCTTCCATTGTTTGATTGTGCCTCTCGCTTTCTTTAAGTTGTTCATTTGCTTTCTTCGCTGCATTAACAGCTTTCACAATGTTGGTTGCTCCTCCAGCTAAAGCGCCAACAGCAGAAAGTCCTGCAAATAATGGAATCAGGAACGGTAAAATTCCACCAGTTTTGGGCACTGGTACAACTCGTGGAATTTTCAGGTTTTTTTTCCTATGTTTAATAGTACTTTTGATTTCTTTTTGCGCCAGTGCAACAGCTGCTTTTATGGAATCAGGTTTTTCTTTTTCAATTACTTTTCGAGCCCTTAACATAGCTTTCGAAAGTGTAACAACATTTTTAAGCTTTTTTCCTTTTTTTCTTAACCCCCTCACACCCATTCCAAGTTTTGACTTAGCGTTCATAATGTTTGTTACTAGTAATGCGTTTGCACGCTCACCAAGATTTGCGTCACTGGCCTTAACCCTATCCCAAGCTTTATTAGCCAAAATTCTATCTGCTATATTACGATCTTGTGTATTTTTAAATTTTGAATACACTATGTCATGCTCTTTACAAGCCTTGTCTAAAGAATTTACTCCAGGATCTCCACGAGCTAATCTTTTAGCTAGCCGAGTACCTGGCCCACAATATTGATAGCCTGGTAAATGCAACTCAAACGGTAATTTATTAATTAATGTGTTAATTACTCCTCCACCGGCTATTCCTTTTTGTTTACGTTGTTTGTTTTGATTATATTCCAACATTAATTTAGCGACTGTAATGCTCAACTTTCATATTTAAACTAAGAGGTGTATAAATTACATGAGTATTTATAGTTCCAGCCCAGTAGTCAAAATGAAGTTAATCAAACAAAATCTATCTTTACCAATTCAAAATAATGATTTCAAGAGTAATACAAAAGAACTTAAAAGACATAGTGCCCTATTACCTAACAGTATACGTGCTGTTGTTGTTGGACCTTCTAACTGTGGAAAGACGAATGTAATGATAAGTTTATTAGAGCATCCTAATGGGTTAAGCTTTGAAAACGTTTATGTCTACTCTAAATCACTTTCCCAACCAAAATATGAATATTTGAACAAACTTTTGAAGCCAATACGAGGTCTAGGGTATTATACATTTTCCAACAACAGTGATGTGATACCTTTGGAAGAGGCAAAGCGAAATTCTATATTCATTTTTGATGATGTTGCATGCGAAAAGCAAGACAACATACGTTCATATTTTTGCATGGGACGTCACAATAATGTTGATAGTTTCTATCTCTGTCAAACTTATACGCGCATACCGAAACATTTGATACGAGACAATGCGAACTTTCTCATATTATTTAAACAAGATGATCTGAATCTTAAGCATATTTATGGTGATCATATAAACACCGATATGAGCTATAATATTTTTCGAAATTTATGTGTTGAATGTTGGCAAGATAAATATGGATTTCTAGTAATAGATAAAGATAGCCCATTTAGTGAGGGGCGATACCGTAAAGGAATTGATGCACACATTGTCTTATAAATATAATGGTTTGCTAAACAAAATAACAGATCGCCGTTGATCAGCTAAACAACTAAACATCTACTAAAGCTGTTAACAAAATCAGATCAACAGATCAAATGAGCTGTTAATAAAACCAGATCAACAGATCAACTGAGCTGTTAATAAAATCAGATCAACAGATCAACTGAGCTGTTAATAAAATCAGATCAACAGATCAACTGAGCTGTTAATCAACCCAGATCAACAGATCAACTGATATAAATATAATGGTTTGCTAAACAAAATAACAGATCGCCGTTGATCAGCTAAACAACTAAACATCTACTAAAGCTGTTAACAAAATCAGATCAACAGATCAAATGAGCTGTTAATAAAACCAGATCAACAGATCAACTGAGCTGTTAATAAAATCAGATCAACAGATCAACTGAGCTGTTAATAAAACCTATTAAAATCAGATCAACAGATCAACTGAGCTGTTAATAAAATCAGATCAACAGATCAACTGAGCTGTTAATAAAACCAGATCAACAGATCCCCGTTGATCAGCTAAAGCTGTTCAAATGGGTAACAACCGGAAGTTTAAAATGGATAAGAAGAAGAAGTTAATAGAAGACATTATACAATCGAGAAATGCAATTATAAAAAAGTATCAAGTCTTAAAATCGGGTCGAACTGAAGCAGAATTTCAACTTGAGACAACATTAAAGCCCATTACAGAACCTCTAAAACAACTTGTGGATGAAAGTAAAACAAAACGAAACATTAAGGAGTATATGAAATTGGAAGATGATTATAGCAGAGAAAGTACTCCAAAACAACTAAAACCAAAATATTTTAAAATGTTCCCAACAAGTACTCCTCTGAAATATGATGAAGTTACAGAAAATGAATATGAAACACCCACACACTCAAGAACTTTTACAGGGATCCCTGAATCTACCTCGAATTTATCTACTAGTATCCCTGAATCTACCACAAATTTATCTACGAGTATAATTAAAAAATATTTCCAATTATATGTTCAAAATAAACCACAAATTGATTATATTTATGGTGTTTATAAAGATGAGCAAATAAACGACTGGAAAATTGGCAATTCTACAATTACATTTGATGATGATGATGATCAAAACTTTATAATTAATGCGAAATCTTACAAAATTACAATGGGCTTATGTGAATTACTTTTTATGAAAAATCCTAGTAAAAGTTTATATAATGAAGAGGATTTGACGAATTATGAAGAGATTTTAACAGAAAGTAATGCCTTCAGACGTGGTTTTAACTCTGATGGTCAAGTAAAGGGTAACAAAGGTGTTAAATATAAATCTATTATAAGTAAATTTATTCATCATACGGGAACAAGTTTAATGAGGCTCCCTAAAGATAGCATTGATTATATATATTGGAACGATCCAAATGAATTAGTAGAAAGATTACATCTTTTAATAGCATCTGAGCGAGCTGGTCATAACAATCATCATAATGAAATCATCTCCATAATAGAAGAATTGAAAGAAGCTAATATTATAGTATAATACATATATATGAAACAACATTTCAACCTTTCTATCAGATTAATAATGCCTGTTGATAAGTTCGGACGAAACAAATTTGGCGGCAAATCAATTAGTGGCCCTCGGGGCCCATCTGGCCCTCAAGGTTCACCAGGTCTATCTGGTCCTCCAGGAGAACCTGGAAAGGGATTTGTCTTAACATCAAATAATAATTATGATATGCAGTTCAAAAATATTAAATATCTCGCAGATCCTGAAGAAGAAGAAGATGCTGCAACTAAAAGTTATGTTGATATTATCAGTAGATATCTTAAATCCGAAATTGAGGTTACATATAAAGATATAGAAATTCAATTACAATCTTTAAATGCTAAATTAGAGTTAGTAAAGAAAGAATTGGAAAAACACATTGAAAAAGCTATTAGCGATAGAGTGCAATATATTGATACAAATATTAGTAAGATTAACTCGGCTTTAGAAAAGCTTATAAATGTGGAATCAATTGTAATTCAAACTAACGAATAAAATTTTGAAATATAACATTATATACTAAAAATATATTTTCATTCATATTCCTGCAATGAGTAAAGAAGCTGTTGTCGATGAGCTGCACAAAGCAGCTCGACGTAATTTCGCTAGACGACGTGTAATTATCAAAGATTTAGATGATCTATGGCAAGCGGATTTGGTTGAAATGGGGTCCTACTCTCGTGAAAATAATGGATTCCGTTTTTTATTAACTGTAATTGACTCATTTTCCAAATACGCTTGGGCAGAACCTATTAAAAATAAAACTGGTATGGAGGTAAAGGTTGCGATGGAGAGAATCTTGAAAAGCGGTCGCATTCCTAAGAACTTACAAACTGATGATGGCAAAGAATTTTACAACAAAATATTTCAAAAATTAATGCAAGACCATCAGATAAACCATTATTCTACTTATAGCATAATGAAGGCTTCCATAGTTGAACGGTTTAACAGAACATTAAAGGGGATGATGTGG
This sequence comes from Neoitamus cyanurus, assembly GCA_947538895.1. Lineage (NCBI taxonomy): Eukaryota > Metazoa > Arthropoda > Insecta > Diptera > Asilidae > Neoitamus > Neoitamus cyanurus. The sequence goes on along the minus strand of OX384544.1, from coordinate 14,395,474 downwards.
AAAGAATTTAGTAAAAGCGGTTCTTATCGATGGATAAGTATGGTTAAAAAACTAGTAAATGCCTACAACAACAAAAAACACACTACAATTCAAATGCGACCAGCAGATGTTAATTATTCAAACAAAAATGTTTTACTAAAAACAGTATATAACCACATAAAAATAAGTAATATTCCAAAATATAAAATTGGGGATAATGTTCGCATTAGCAAATATAAGCATATTTTTGAGAAAGGATATACTCCAAACTGGACAACGGAAATATTTCGAATTAAATTTGTGCAGAACACGAATCCTGTGACATACCTTCTCGAAGATTTTGAGGGAAATCCAATAAAGGGCGGTTTTTATGGCAAGGAGTTATTGAAGACAAAATATCCTCGGGATTATCTCATTGAAAAGGTTTTAAAGAAGAAGGGAAACAAATACTTTGTAAAATGGTTAGGCTTTCCCGATAAGCATAATTCATGGATTAATAAAAGTGAAATATTATAATATAAATAAAAAGTCATGTTTTAAATAAAATAAATAACAAAAGAACTATATTCATGTTTCTTTTTTTTTAATGTCCTCCACAAGAATATATATAAAACAATGCACATACACCTTTATTCATTCAATCGATAACTGTGTTAAAGGTGACATGATTTGGGGGGAGCAATATCTTTAGGAAAGTTTGCTACAAAGCCACTGTCGCCGAACCCTTCACCGCTCGGTGCTTTTGGATTTTTCATTTTTGCATTCGATTGCTCCATGACAGTAAAAATTTGATCTTCACCGAAAATATTTTCTTTTAAACTGGAAATAGGGTCATCCGTTCTTATGGTGTATGGAAGTGTTTTGCGAAACTTTATCCATTTAAAAGAAAATATTTTCGGTGAAGATCAAATTTTTACTGGCATGGAGCAATCACACCGAGCGGTGAAGGGTTCGGCGACAGTGGCTTTGTAGCAAACTTTCCTAAAGATATTGCTCCTCCACCGGTAGAGGAGTATTTATGCATGACAAACTTCCAAAAAAGTCCAAACATCGAGAATGCGGCATCATCAATTTGGACATATCTTCAGGACCGGTACTCATTGGGTGGCATATTATAAAAATGATGAAAATATTCAATATGTTTGGCAGCTTCGTAGAGAATGATCCCACACAGATGTCAAATATCTCTTTTGTGGATTTAAAGAAAATGAAGCAGACCTTTAATATGGACATTGTTTAAATATATATATATCAATAAAAACTAAGTTGTATTTAAAAATAAAAATATGTTTTATTTATATCTATCCATGAATTTTTAACATAAAATACATTTGCCAGAATGAAGTATACACCATAAAATCATATCAGCGGCAGTGTTCATGAACTTGACGCAGAAAAAATTGTTTGGGGGCACACGAACTAAACAAGAGCATATCATGGGAAGTTGTAAAAGCTTTGTTTCTTCTGGCAATGAAGTATGCTGGGCTCGTGTCAATTACATTTGTTTGTGATAAGGCGCGGGAAAACAAATTTCGTTGATAAGAATGAAATTTTTTTTTCCCTTTGAACAAGATCAATCAACTTGTTTAAAATAATAAAATAACATGCTCCACGAAAGATTTTGAAGCAAAGATGAGAATTTTTTTGGCCCTGTACATTTCTTATGGGAAAAATGGTCCAGAATCGGCATAAGTGTTAGGGGTGGTGGTGGTGGGGAGATCAATGACTCACCACTCACATCAAGTACATAAGGTCTATGCTAGGGGAGTTCTGGACCAAGTACGTGTTTTTCGTCCCCCAAAAATTGCTATTTTCAGAAATCGCGGCTGCACATATGCGTAACCGCAAATAAAAAAATTGTTATTTTCAGAAGGCCAACTTGTTTACGCAAATGACCCATTACACCTTTGACTCAACTTCCCAATAAAAATTGTTTTTCATGCTTTTCCTAATTTTTTGGGGGCACACGGGTTAAACAAGAGCATATCATCTGGGAATTTGTAAAAGCTTTGTTTCTTCTGGCAATGAAATATGCTGGGCTCGTGCCAACTGCTCTTACATTTCTTGTGATAAGGCGAGGGAAAACAAATTTCGTTGATAAGAACGATTTTTTTAATTTGCAGTTCTATGTGCTGCGTGAGATTTAATCTTGTTGTTGTGTAACATAAAATCATATCAGCGTCAGTGTTCATGAACTTGATGCAGAAAAAAATTTTTTGGGGGCACACGGGTTAAACAAGAGCATATCATCTGGGAATTTGTAAAAGCTTTGTTTCTTCTGGCAATGAAATATGCTGGGCTCGTGTCAACTGCTCTTACATTTCTTGTGATAAGGCGCGGGAAAACAAATTTCGTTGATAAGAACGATTTTTTTAATTTGCAGTTCTATGTGCTGCGTGAGATTTTTTGCTATTGCGGTTTTGTGTGTAATTTCAAATAGTCTTCAACCGTTAAAAATTTGTTTGGTGTTTTTTCTGTTCTTTCTGTTATTGTTATTATGCTAAGGAAATCAAAAAATAGCCTGACGCTTCCTATAGAAACAAAAATTTTGTGCTATAAAAGGTGAATCAAAGTTTGTGTAAATTACTTGTTACACCAGATTTTCGATTGAAGCAGTGGTTGATTTCAAAATTTTCAAAATGCAACAGCAGACAATGGCAGATGTAAAAAGGCAAGTTGTTGTTGTTGTTGTTTTGTGTAAATATTTAACCCGTTTTTATTTTTTACAGCGATGCAATTGCTGTGGCTCTACGAGTGAAAGCCGACATCGCTGACTTGTTGGATGTCATTGACGACCTCAATGACTTAGAAGTCCTCATGCAGGAGGATGTTGAGAGCCTGCAACTAAATCTTATGACGCTTATAAAAATACTGGGCATCCTCAACATAGGCGAGGATGATGATCTAGAAGAGCTTGATAACCTCTACGAGACGATCACGTATGGACGTCGTGATATTGATGAGGAGGATGCACCCTTCCTAAAATATTGTACAAATATTGTAAACAAAACTATTGAGGAAATAAACCAATTCGTTTAAAAAAACACTTGAATTTTTCTTTTTAATTTTCAGAGGTTTTTGTTATTTTCAGAGGTTTAATTTTCAGAGCAAGTCGCTGTTGAACTGGAAATATGGTCATCAGTTCTTATTGTGTATGGAAGTGTTTTGCGAAACGGCGAAGATCAATTTCATTTTTCTATTTTTCTTTTTAATTTTCAGAGGTTTTCTTTTGTTTTCAGAGGTTTATTTTTCAGAGCAAGTCGCTGTTGAACTGGAAATAGGGTCATCAGTTCTTATGGTATATGGAAGCGTTTTGCGAAACTGCGAAGATCAAATTTTTACTGACATGCAGCAATCGAATGCATAAATGTAATTTTCAGCCTCATATATTATAATGGCTCAAAAGGAAATATGTAGCTACCAAATCGTTTTCTGAATTTAGTTCAACTGTTGAAAAGCAGAAGCCATTTGAATCCAGGGCTTTTAACTGCACACGTGCGCAACTACAAATGTTTTGAGAATATTTTCTTTTAAATGGACAACTTGTCATCAACTTGTTTAAAATAATAAAATAACATGCTCCACGAGAGATTTTGAAGCAAAGATGAGAATTTTTTTGGCCCTGTACATTTCTTATGGGAAAAATGGTCCAGAATCGGCATAAGTGTTAGGGGGGGTGGTGGTGGGGAATACCCTGCCATTGGGTGGCATGATGTGGGAGATCAATGACTCACCACTCACATCAAGTACATAAGATCTATGCTAGGGGGGTTCTGGATCAAGCATATAAGGCCTATGCTAGGGGAGTTCTGGACCAAGTACATGTTTTTCGTCCCCCAAAAATTGCTATTTTCAGAAATCGCAGCTGCACGCGTTGATCGAGATCAACTTCCCAATAAAAATTGTTTTTCATGCTTTTCCTAATGAAAAATGTCTACCACATCAATAATTAAATAATTATCAACAATCGCAGCTGCACGTGTGCGCCGCCGCCGCAAATGTTTTTCAAAATTCTTGCCCAGCCAACTTGTTTACACAAATGCCCTATGGCCCCTCCAAGTGCTGGGGATCGCGGGTATAAAAATTGTTATTTTCAGAAGGCCAACTTGTTTACGCAAATGACCCATTACACCTTTGACTCAACTTCCCAATAAAAATTGTTTTTCATGCTTTTCCTGATGAAAAATGTCTACCACATCAATAATTAAATAATTATCAACAATCGCAGATGCACGTGTGCGCCACCGCAAATGTTTTTCAAAATTCTTGCCAGCCAACTTGTTTACACAAATGCCCTATGGCCCCTCCAAGTGCTGGGGATCGAGGTCTGCCCACTTGTTTACAGAAATGCACCATGGCCCCACCAAGTGCTGGGGGAGGGCGGGGGCGGGGGCGGGGAATACCCTGCCATTGGGTGGCATGAGATGGGAGGGGCCCACTATCAAGTACATAAGGCCTATGCTAGGAGAGTTCTGGACCAAGTACATAAGGCCTATGCTAGGGGGGTTCTGGATCAAGTACATAAGACCTATGCTATGAGAGTTCTGGATCAAGTACATAAGGCCTATGCTATGAGAGTTCTGGATCAAGTACATAAGGCCTATGCTATGAGAGTTCTGGATCAAGTACATAAGGCCTATGCTATGAGAGTTCTGGATCAAGTACATAAGGCCTATGCTATGAGAGTTCTGGATCAAGTACATAAGGCCTATGCTATGAGAGTTCTGGATCAAGTACATAAGGCCTATGCTATGAGAGTTCTGGATCAAGTACATAAGGCCTATGCTATGAGAGTTCTGGATCAAGTACACGTGCACTTGATCCAGAACTCTCTTTGTTTACCTACTTATGCGCTATGATGTGGAAGAGAACCCAGGAATATCAACACGATGACAGGCTATACAAGAACTTGGCCTTTCTGTCTCTTAAACTTGACGAATTTTGCGTCTTCGGTTTTTCAAAACGAGACAGGAAGTAGCATAACCGTCAGCAAGGAGCTCTATTGCCAATAAGCAGCTTCTTGTGGATGATATGGATACCGACGACATGTGGCTCCAACAGGACGGCGTTACATGTCACACAGCGCATACCACCATGAACATTCTACACGAGCGATTTGAGACTTACAACCGAGATCGTGATATTTAACGCCTTTAGATTTCTACCTTTGGGGCTATTTTAAATCACAGGTCTATGCGAATAAACCGTAAATAATTGATGCCCTCAAAGTCAACATAGCGAACGACATCCAGCAAATTCAGCCAGATTTATAAGACAAAGTCATCGAAAATTTGTGTTCCTGAATACGTAACAGCCAGCAAAGCCGCGGTAGAGGGTTCTTTAGAAAAAATACTTAACATATCACAAAAATCAATAATAGTATGCAAAATAATATTTGTAATCCACAATGCTTGTAAATCATTGCTCTTAGCATATAATCATTTTCGAAAAATTGCAGAAACAGATCCAGGCATCCTGAGGAATCTACAAAATAAGTCGGCATATGCAGCAATATTTGCATTTATGATAACAATGTTTGGAATGATGACGAATGCTTCGTACGCATTACGACCGATCGTTGCAAATATCCTTGACTACACACACGGAAGAAATTTTTCCAATGGTCTACCTTTCCAAGTAGTGTAAGTCACAATTAAAAAAACAAAATTATGTTGTTCCCAATTTCAACGAAATTATTCTTTAGTGTTCCTGATTCGTATCGCCACTTTCCAAGATATCCCATTTTATTTGCTACACTTTTCTACTCTGGCTTTGTTACTGGATTCTCCTTTGGGGGAACTGATGGTATTTTCATTGGATTTTGTGGCTACATTGCAACTGCTTTCGAAATGGTTCAGAGAGATTTGAAAAATGTACTAAAGGATATAAAATGTAGGCAAATATCTACACATATTGCTCTTAAAAGTATTCATAGTTACGCAATAGTTCTTTTTTTTAGACATTGAAACTAAGCAACATAGCGACTTATATTACGATAAAATTAAAAGCATTGTAATCAGACATGATAAAATAATTGCGCTTGCTAAAGAATTCAGTTCGTTCACGGCATATAATACACTAATCCATTTTGCATCAGCATCGATTGTGATGTGCATCAGTTGCTTTCTTTTTATTTTGGTAAGTATTAAAGGCTTCACACAGGGTGTCTTTTAAAACGAAGTAAACTTTTCTAATTGTATTAAAGCACAACATACAAAATTGAAATCAAAAATTATATTTTCTTATTTGATTTTATTAGTGTCCATGTGTGGGTGTGTATCCGCACGACTGAAATCCGCGGAATGCATCGCTTACCGACTGAATATTTGCCTTTTACAAAATATTTACGTACTGAAATTTTTTTCCGAGTACTATCCGTCTACACATACATACATGGACACACCGGAGTGCAAATAAGGGCTTCCATTACAAAAATACATCCATCTACGAAAATTTGTTTCTCTAAGGGTAACGGAGTGGATCTTCTAATATACGGCAGCTATGTTCTCGCCGTTGTGACGCAACTATTTGTCTATTGTTTAGGAGGGAATTACCTTCTAGAAAGTGTATGTATTATATTTGTTTTTTTATAGCGATCTTAATAAAAAATATTTACAGAGTTGTAAAATTCAGGAAATAGTTTACCTCTCTGACTGGCATAAATGTGATGTTCGTATCCGAAAAATGCTCCTCATGATAATGATTCGCTCGGCAAAAGGGACCGGTGTTGAAATTCCTTTTTTTCAGCCATCTCTGCTACTATATGGGTCTGTAAGTATTTCGGTATTTCTATTTAGACGAATTTTCCATCATTCCAAAATTATGAAAATATACTAAATTTTATCCCCATTTAGATATTGAGTACTGCAGGATCGTACATAGCACTTCTCAAAACTTTTATTTAATCATCTCTTAAATGGGTCATCAGAAACACATCCTGTACTAATACTATATTATTTTCGGTTAAAATCCATTAATTAACTTCACACTTTGTTACATTGTTGTTGTTGCGAGGAAAGTAAGCAGTACGAAAAAAATAATTTATTTGTTAATTAAGGTAATTAATAAATTCTTGTAGTTAATTCAATTATACTTAAGACTTAAGTTATACTTACTGAAAATCTCTGATGTTAATCTTGTTTTCTTTATTAATATGTCGATAATTTTATTTGTTTATTTTAAATAAAAGTAGTTATAAAAAATAAAGAAGTCGTCGTAGAATACGTAAAATTATTCGAAACGAACAAGCAAATGTTGACCACCCAGGGGGTGAGCAAGTGATAAGAGGATTACCCACTCCCCTCCACCTACCTATGCAGCTTTCCCGCATTATAACTTATATGTGTATGGTGTAAATATGGGCTCAATCGGCCTATTGGTATAGAACTTAGATACCTCGTCATCTGCAATAACTGACTCCTTCAATGTCGTTAATTAATTAGCTCCTAAACTAGCCATAGAATCTTTTCATGCCCATGAGAACCAGAATGTCGAGGTCTACAATATATTAAAATTTCAGCGTGATCGACTGGAAGCCATTTTCCATACAAAACGGAAAACACGTGCCTGCAATCACCTACTGGGACTAATAGGAGTTGATAAAACTAGACAAATCGACAGTCGACGCCTTTTTTCTTAAATGTATATTAGAAACGTAAAGGAGCCAAGGATAGTTCCTTGTGGCACTCCAGAGCACTGATGGAAAGGTACAGTTTTAACGCCATTCACTACCACACTATGGTATATACCAGTTAAGGAGGAATTGAACAATTTTATAACAGCATCACCGAAACCTATCGTTTCCATTTTTTCAAGAATTATATTGTGCTGTTTTTTATCGAAGTCTTTAGAAAAGTTAGTGTGAATAGCGTCTACGTTCATTGAGAGTCTTTGTAAGGACATCTGTAAAAAGAACTAGATTTGACGTGGTCGATCGCCTGGGAAAAAAACCATATTGATTTTCTGCAAAGAATTGTGTGCATTTCGAGAACTGGGATAAGCTCGTTACTGTTTGATATATTATAGTTAGAGGCCGGTAGTTGTTAATAGATTTTGGATCAACTGATTTATGTATTGGAGTTACAAGGCTCGCTTTCCATATGCATCTGGATCCTAGTATGTAGAGTTATTTAAGGGGAGATATATGTACACTTAGCATGGTCGAAAAAATCGATTTTTGTTTTCGCATTTCCTGAAGGTTGAGGTCGCAAGAATATCTGCTAAAAGATTTACACTATCGGCCTGGTATCGATTTATTCATTCCCAAATTTTGAAACGCGTTTTTCTCAAACCACGATTTTCGAATCTTTACCCAAAATTCCTCGAAAACCAATGAACCGATTGCCTTGAGTTTTTTTGTGGTTATTCTATACACCATTATCTAGTACTTGTCATTAGATTTTTTTCTGCTACTTAGTTTTTGCTTTATAGGAAAAGTAAAAACTAATTCTTGGTCCAAAAATCACAATTTATCTTCAAACGTCCGCCATTTTGTCATAAATCGATATTTTCAAAATCGGCTATGACAAGTACTAGATTATAATATCTAATTTAATAACATTTTTGGTTTTTTTTTGAGATTATTTTTGAAGAAACGCCAGTGGGTACCGTTTATGCAGATTTTTTTACGACGCTCCAAGGATCCTACAATATCCTTGTATATTTATGATGTTTTTAAATAAAAAAAAAATTAAACATATTTCTGAATATGTATACTTTTAGATAGTCATATTCCCAATCCGAAATTACAAATAGTTTTCCTGGAAAAAATGCACAAAAATGACCTTTTTCCGGCTCCTAGGTGTATATCTCTCCTTAAAGATCGACTGAAGTGCGGACTAATTGGTTCTACCAATGCAGAGCTGAATTTCTTATAAAATAAATTTGCAATCCCATCTGAGCCCGGGTTTTTATTCACATCAAGTTGGATAATTATATACCTACTTGTTCAACATATCGGGTGTTGATTGCTTAAATTGTACAGCGTGGCCATCGGATATAGGGGACACAAAGATACTTCAGCATTACGAAGGACTCGAAACAAATAGCCGCAAATTTTGGTTACGGAATTTAATGGGAAATTTCGCAACAATGTACAAGTCTTCTGGTGATTTTCACATCTATTTTGTAAATTTGAATTTTAGACAGCTTTCCTGGAACAATTTAGCAGAAGGAACAACCTGTTCAAATTATCAACAATTATATTTAATAACTGCCTGAGAAATGGTAAAAGTTTGAGTCGAAATCGAAGGAAAAATACACAACACGAAGACTTCCTCACTTTCATCTTATGTAAGGTATTTGAGCCATTGCTTATTAATATTTAAATAATTTCTTTTGTGGGCAAATACGACTGGAAAACAGTTTTAATTACATACGCTGTAAATTGTAAAATGAAAAGTTTCAATCTCTCTGCAACTTTATAACGATAATGAAAGTGTAGCTTCTTTTTTGATATAATTACAAATTGTTATTTAACCAAAAACTTCCCAAACTACAGCTTTGTTTCTATTTGCGGTACTAAAAACAAACTTTTCCGAATAATGATATGCTAGTGCCACATGCACTTGCTATTATGTACTATGTACTATGTAATTACAAAAACGTTTTATAATAAGAAAAATAAAAACTTGACTCCCGAAGATATTTAAATTGGCAGATGAGTAAAATTCTTTCAGTTTGTAATCTAATTTAACACTGAGATTACTTGGAAGTGAAGTACAGTTTGACCGAGTGACGACTAACCAATAATAAAATTAAATAAATAATAATAATAAAAACAATAAAAAAATAGTGAACCAAGATGTTTGACTTCATGTCGAAAAATACGAAAATTCAAAAGACATACTTTATTGTATCTGTGCATGTTCTCGGATTTCTGGGATTTTGGCCGGAAAAAAAAGAAACTCCTCTCTTGTTTTTCTGGCAGTTGTTCAATATAATCATTTTAGCAGTTTCTGTAAGCGGTGAATTGTATTTTACCATTTACCACCGAAATGAATTTCTTGTTGCTCTGAATGCCTTCTGCCCTTTTACGACAAAATTCGTAACATTACTAAAATTAATTTATATTTTAATTGTTCGTAATCAGTTCAGAGTGTTGGTGGAAAAGGTGAGACCGCTGCTGTTTAATGGTAAATATTAATTAATTATCAATTTGGTCCGATTACAAAACATTCGTGTGCACAGCTTGTCTAGAACCTATTCTCTTCCTTCTTACTTCCGCTCAGAACATTAGTTGACGGTAGCGTAATTCCGTAGAATGAAAATGATTTGATTTACCCCGCCTTATGTATTTAAGGGGGCCGATGCATTGAAAGTGTGTTTTTTGAAAAAAATTTTTTGATAGGGAAGGAATAAGCGGATCGAGTTAATTTTTTTTTTGAATTTATCATAACAGCTTGTACATTAGAAAACATTTTTTTTCGTGTGCCGACGTTTCAAGATGACGGCGGAGCCCGTGACTCAAAAGCCCCCTCTTATTTCAGTTGCTGCGTTCTCCCGGCGGTAGTGCTGGTCTGAAACGAAGCAGGAAGAAAAAATTGTTGAAAAAGAGTTGTGACTTCAATGTGAACGCGTTCTTCTGAAGCTACGTTTTTCGAATCGGTACCCAAAATTTCTCGAAAACCAATGAGCCGATTGACTTGATTTTTTTTGTGGTTATTCTATACACGATTATCTAGTACGTGTCATAGGATTTTTTTTTCGTTACTTAGTTTTTGCTTTATAGGAAAAATAATAACTAATTCTTGGTCCAAAAATCACTATTTATGTTCAAACGTTCACCATTTTGTCATAATCGATATTTTTTTACGACGCTCCAAGGATCATACAATATCCTTGTATATTTTCGATGTTTTTAAATAAAAAAAATTAAACACATTTCTGAATGTGTATACTTTCAGATAGTTAAGCCCCCAATCCAAAATTTCAAATAGTTTTCCTGGAAAAAATGCACAGAAACGACCTTTTTTCCGGCTCCTAGGTGTATATATCCCCTTTAAATAAAATTGAACCCAACTTTGAGACAAAAAAAAAAATTTTCCCCAAATGTGACTTGAATGAAAATTTTGCTTGTCTTTTTGGCTGAATTCGCAACCTCTACGGTCGGGGATTCGCGAAATCGGCTATGGATTTAGTTTCGTCTAGTAGACAAGGGTCTTTTGAAACTACAGTAAAATTTTCAGCGTGATTGAACCTTTTTTAATAAAGTTATCTTGCAGGGAGTAGTCGAAAATGTCGTTTCGACGAATTTGAACTCAAAGTTTGGGAAAGTGAAAAGACGAGTTCTCTACTTACATATTAGTCGGCTATGCCTGCGCCGTAGAGTTGTCCTTCCTCTTGTTCAAGCAGCTGATTTTCGGCAAAATTTTTTTTGTTTCCGAGCCGTTCTTGCTTCTTTTGAATCGAGAAATGTGTGCGAAAAGATAAGAGCGTGGCGGTCCGGAGACGGAGCGATGGACAGCTGCTACCTGACATCGCCGCTTCTATGTGAGATTCCATGAGACCGGATTGAGGTATCGAGAAACGCTCTTAGACACGCGCTCTCAACACCGTATAGAATATATTCCCGACGAAAAAAAAAATTAAAACAATTTTTGATTTTACATATATCCGGCCCCCTTAAAAGGATGTGCCTCAGCATCTAAATAATTGTTTGAAGCTAGACTAGTTCGGTTGACGCTTCCCAGTGGGAAAAGAAGCAATCCTAGATGCAAGCGGGAGCATAAATGCTTGACTCTTTGTTGGACATTTCATTTCAATTTAACATTGTACGTCATTAGGAGGAAGCAGTAAAAGAGCTTTTCTTTTGCTTCCCCCAAGATTCCATGGGAGCAATGGGGAATGCGTCACAACATTGACTGGACATGAGATCTATTTGGAATCAAAGTCTATGCTCTACCGCTTCCCCAGAAGCATCCAAGGATACATGGCTCGGAATCAAAGTAGGATCAATTAGCCCAAAGTCATGTTATTGGATCTGAAACATCAGCACTCTGCTTCCTCTCAAAGTACAAAGAGGAATGAATCATTTTCAACGGCATTCACGAACTGTGTCGATGAAGAGCTCGATCGGAAAGGGCGTGAGTGAGACGAAAATATGGAAGGTGCTTTTGTTCGCTTCCATGCAACTAACCTGGTATTGATAGTGAAAAGTTTTCTTTGCTTCCTCAAGGATTCCATTGAAATGCCTCACCAAATTTCCCACTGGGTTGTTCTATTCCATACAAAAGATCAATTAAGAGAATTTTCCGGGTACTGAAACGTTTCATACAGAAATGGTATAAGTCTTCGGTGAACAAAGAAATAAATATCGAATTTTTTCCGCTGACGAACTTAATTCATGCAAAGTAATGAATTCCCACAATTAACTTCATTACGAATAAAAATTTGGTTACATCTATTACCTGATAATTTTATGAAAACTGACAAAATCCTTTTGGAAACTTCAATTAAGCGTCATCTAAGTTTTCATAGACATACTATTTGGTCGGCTTGTTTTCTTAAACGAGCAGAACAAATTGTTCTGTTCAATATACAGTTGTTCCAGAACAAATATTTATTTCTAGCAGTTTATATTTATCACTGCATCGAAAAAGTTTTACTTGGACCATCACATACTTTTTTGCTACCATCAACTAATGCTCTGAGCTCTGAAGAATTGAAGCTGAAAAAAAAAAAAAAATAAACACACTTGGCAACCTCTTTTGATATGGTTTCATCCACTCAATCAAATGTTGTGCAACTTTCAGAAAAAGATGAAGAAAATCTCCAAAATATTCAAAAGATGTCCGCAATGACTGCAGTATTCGCATTCCTAATAACTCTGTTCGGGTCAATGACAAACACTTCTTACGCCCTCAGACCCATTGTATACAACATCATTGATTACGCACAAGGCAGGAACTTCTCGAATGAGCTACCCTTCCAAGTGGTGTAAGAAACTAAATTTAATATTAAAACGCATTTCCCAATTTGAACTATTTTAGTGTCCCAGACTCCTACCGCGTATTTCCAAAGTATCCTATACTATTTACTGCACTCTATCACTCCGGATTTGTTACTGCCTTTGGATTTGGAGGAACTGATGGTGTTTTTATGGGATTTTGTGGATACATTTCATCGTCTTTTAAAATGATTCAAAAGGATTTAAAAATGCTACTGTGTGACATTAAATGTAATTTAAATGAAGCATCGAACTAGGAATTTTATTGACAGTAATTGGAATACATTTTAGATATCAAAACTGAAGAGGAAAGTATGTTTTACTATGAACGACTTAAGAAAATAGTCGCAAAACACGACGAAATAATTGGGTTGGCTAAGGAGTTCAGTTCGTTTATTTCTTTCATTACACTGCTACACTTCGCATCGGCGTCTATTGTTATTTGCATTAGTTGCTTTCTTTTCATTTTGGTAAGTAAAATTAAGTACGTAAAAATAATAAATCATTGTTTAATTTTGGGCTCATTAAAAGTAAAACACTTTACACAAAAGTTTAGGCATCAATTATGTTATCAACAAAATAATCAAACTTGTGTAGATGCTTCAATACTTTTAACATACACATTTATTGTTATGGTTATGGTTGTACAAATCTAATTATTCTTAAGATCAACCTTCAGTTGTTAATACTCAACAAAAATCTTCGAAAAATACGTTATTACGGATAATCACAAATTTTGAGGTGTATTTGTATAGCGAAAGTATTTAAATAGATCTTTCAGAACTCGCACAATATCTATTAAATAATCATCGGCTTAGACTAAGCACGTGAGAATTCCGAATAAGAGGAAATAAGTCACTGATAAAGAGCGTGAACAGCAAGGGTCCAAGATGGGTACCTTGCGGGATATCAGATAAAATGGAAACAGTATTAGGAAAATACAGGAAAATTTAACTTTGAAGGAACGGCACGTAGGGTAAAACTTAACCTCCAACTCTTCGTGGTTAATCGAGGAGTCCCTCAGGGCAGCCACTTAGGTCTGTTGCTTTTCATTCTGGCTGTTAATGATATTGAGTATATTATTAAGCACTCAGATTCAGTATGTCCAAATGCCATTATTTACTCCCGCAAACGCAATTCTTCTTCCCCTCAGAGTGTATCTGTTGTCTGAATAACCTATTCCGTGTGTCTCCTCTTTTCGCGATCTCGGTGTCATTTGTGATAGTGAACTAAGTTTTGGTGATCACATTGACAACGTATGTAGTTGCTAGAGCCAACTCCGCACTTGGCTTTATGAAGCATTGATCTAAGGAGTTCCTTAATCCCTATACGTTTCGATGGTCAGGCCTCTCCTTGAATACGCTAGCCAAGTCTGGTCTCCCTCTCAAGCGCAGGTTATTTCACTTTGCTTTACGTGAGCTTCCCTGTACTGGTCTGATCGCCTGAATCTTCCCCTTACGAAAATCGCTTGATGCTGATCGACTTGCAGCCTTTGTGGAAGCGGTGTGACTTTGATGATATTACTTTCATCCATCAGCTACTTTCTGTTATGATAGTGAACACATGGGATTTTTGAGATCGGACTTCATAAGTGTGCTACATGAGGTTTTGGAGTCGCTGATTTTAAATAAGGTAAACAAAATCTGAAGACGCAACGAAATTATAAAAATATATTTTTTTTTTTTAATTAAAAAGGAAGTTTTACTTCAGGTGTGCAGATTCTATGAATTAACACACATCTCTGTTTCTATCATCAACTAATGTTCTGAGCTACGAATAATGAAATCGGGAAATAAAAAAATGCTTTTGGCATCCTCCTGTGGTATTGTTGTATCCACTCAATTAAATGTTGTGCAACTTTCAGAAAAAGATGAAAAAACTCTCCAAACTATTCAAAAGATGTCCGCAATGACTGCAGTATTCGCATTCCTAATAACTCTATTCGGGACAACGACAAACAGCTCTTACGCCCTAAGACCGATTGTATCCAATATCATTGATTACACACAAGGCAGGAACTTCTCGAATGAGCTACCCTTTCTAGTAGTGTAAGACTCTGAAATTCACTCTAAAACAAATTTCTTAACTTTGAATTCTTTAGTGTCCCAGACTCCTACCGTGTATTTCCTAAGTATCCTATACTATTTGCCGCACTGTACTACTCCGGATTTATCGCTGTATTTGGGTTTGGAGGAACTGATGGTATTTTTATAGGATTTTGTTTATACCTTTCAGCGTCTTTTAAACTGGTTCAAAGGGATTTAAAAATGCTACTGTATGACATTCAATGTAATTTTAACGAATCATTGAGCTAGGAATTTTAATAATAATAAATCAAATTTTCTTCAGATATCAAAACTGAAGAGGAAAGTATGTTTTACTATGAGCGAGTTAAGGAAATTGTAGATAAACACGACAAAATAATTGAGTTGGCTAAGGAGTTCAGTTCGTTTACTGCTTTCAACACACTGCTACACTTCGCATCGGCGTCTATTGTTATGTGCATTAGTTGCTTCCTTTTCATATTGGTAAGTAAAATTGAGCTAATTAAAAGTCTCTGTACAAAAGATTGGTTATCAGTTAAGTATTGACTAATCGCCTGTTCAGTACTTTTAATACACAACACATACATTTATGGTATACTCGTATAATGGAAAAATCAAAAAAATCACACCGAAATCACACAGCACACATACCTGCAAAATAAGCCTGTAATAAATGTGGAGATATCCATCAGACCGCGTGCTAAAGAAATTGGTGTATCATCAACTATAAAGAGAACATATCAAAGAGGCTTTTAATAGACTGAGAAGGTTCAATTCACAAAATCGACTTTTTTAATAAATTGAAATTATCCACTTTAAGCAAGATTTCCTTCCACGTTCAAACTTTCCTCCCCAAAACCGGTAACGAAAATATTTTCGAAACTGCTGCGTCGGTTAACTTTAAAATAGTGTTATTTTGAAGTAACATCTCCAAAACGATTGAAGTTTACATCTCCAAATTATAGATTTGGTCTGAGTGGACGCCATCTTGTACGAACCCAATATTTTAAAAAGTGGTTCGTCCAAAACCTGCACCTTACATTATACTGTATAAAACTGATTAGTCTTTTTTTGCTATAAAAACCAAATCTGAATAAGAATTTCATGGCCTTCGGAAAGGAAACATAATAAGCTAATATGTGTGGTATAATAGTTCGAAAATATAGTGCATATCGAAGTGTGTTTGTAATTTAAAGCTCATAATCTGCTATTGATGTAAAGGGTTTTCCAATAGGGACTTGACAACTTTGAATTCAATTTGTGAATGCAGCCTTTCACTAATTATCGAACTGTCTCTGTCAATTTATTCAGTAAACTTAACATTTTCATCATGGTAAAGTACACGAACGAACAACGTCTGCAAATTATAAAAATTTACTACAGAAATTCGGAGTCGGTGGCCGCTACTTTAAGAGCGTTAACTCCGATTTTCGGTCGTAATTCTCGCCTTATCAGACAGGCAGTAACAAGTTTAGTGCAAAAATTTGAGTCTACATATTCGTTGTGTGATGTTGCCGCGCCAGTGAGACAACGGGTTGGTCGAAGTGTCGAAAATATCGCTGCCGTTGAAACGTCCGTAGCAAATGATCCAAATCAGTCAATTCCACGGCGTTCTCAAGAGTTGGGCATCGCCCAGACCACTTTATGACGAATTTTGCGTAAGGATCTTGGTTTACACCAATACAAGATCAAGCTGACTCAAGAATTGAAGCCAATGGACCATTTGAAGCGACGTACGTTCTCCGATTGGGCTCTGGAAAAGATGCGCCAAGATGATCAATTTAATCGCAAAATCATCTTCAGTGACGAAGCTCCTTTTTGGCTCAATGGGTTCGTCAATAAGCAAAATAGGCGTTATTGGTCGGGTGAAAATCTACATGTGCTTCATGAAACACCACTTCATCCACAAAAAATAACTGTTTGGTACGGTTTGCATGCCGGCGGCGTCATAGGGCCATATTTTTTCGTCGACGATAATGATCGTCACGTTACTGTGAATGGTAATCGTTATCGCGCCATGATTACCGATTATTTTTGCCCGAATTGGAAGATATGGACTTGGACAACATGTGGTTTCAACAGGACGGTGCAACAAGCCACACAGCACACATTACAATCGATTTATTGAAGAGTAAGTTTGATGAGCGTATTATCTCAAGAAATGGACCAGTCGATTGGCCGCCTCGTTCGTGCGATTTAACGCCTCTAGACTTTTTTCTTTGGGGCTACGTCAAGTCATTGGTCTATGCCAACAAGCCGACGACGTTGGAAGAGCTCAGAGCCAACATTGAACGCGAAATAGCAGCCGTTTCGGCCGAAATGTGTGGCCGATTCATCGAAAATTGGGTCCAACGAATCGACCGCTGCAAATGTGCCCGCGGTGGCCATATGAACGAAGTCGAGTTCCATTCATAAATGTTTTGATTGTACTTTAACCCAATAATAAAGATTTTGAAATATCTCAAATGGTTTGCATTTTATTTTGAAAGAAAGTTGTCAAGTCCTTATTGGAAAACCCTATATTAAAATTTACACGTCTTTCAATATAATTCACCCTTGGAATCATTGTAGTGATCTTTCATTGTAAACCCTGCGCACCCAACTTGAACTTGACTCCACCGTCTGTACACGAAGTACGGCCGGTGATAATTCACTCCGTTAATACGAAGCATATGTGTTTCAGTGAGTAACCCTAAACAAATAGCACGTGACGCGATTGCCGCACAAGTGCCATGCACAAAGCGCTGGGCGAGCTCATGCCGCGTAATGCAATTGGGACAAGAAATGTTCACAACTCTTGCAACCCGACACCCTCTTGGCGCCCGCGTAATCGGAGCTAGAAAGTAAGAGCGAAGAGTTCGCTGCGGCACTCAATTAACTGTTCCTTAGGTGTTGTGCTCATTTTTACCTGCAGCCACGAGCTACACTAGGAGGCAATCCTTAATCACCGGAACATCGGATCTCGTCCACAGGCTCATCGCATCATCTTAAATAGAATAAGTAGTCTGATATTATGGCGACAAGAGGTGGCCGTAAAGGTGGAGTCCATTCCATCGAGTGAGTGGACGGAACTTTGAGAAAATGTTCCTTATGGGCATTGGTACATAACTAGCGTTGGTCCACCCTCCCTGCCTTATCTAAAAAATAAGTCATGTATTTTACACACATAAAGATATTTTACCCACATCCACGAAATAAATGCGTTCTGAAAACACTCGGAGGAAAACGAATTAAAAGTCACGACATCAAAATAAAGCACATAAGTGAGTTAAAATAACCCGCTTGAATTTGCAGTGTAAGGGGTTTGATACTGGGAATCTGACCTTTGGTATAGGCACACCATTACCGACGTTCCATCCTGTAGGTAAAACTTATTTAATAACGCAAGTGTAAAATAAATAAAAATTATTGTATTTTATAAACGACAGAACCCTATATTAAATCAACAAATTTTGCTGTAATTTTTGGTTCAACTGAAAATTGTTATAGTTTTATAAACGAGTGAATCCTGGGTATCTAATGCTTTTTAGTTACATACAGATTGTTCAGAGAGAGAAATTTATTTATTTATTTTGTACTTTTTAGTTCATTTGATAACAGCATTTCAATTCACTTAATAAATGCTTGTTTAAAATTTTTTTTTATTTATTATTATTTTCTACTTTTAGTCTATTATATGTCTTATTCAAACTCGTAATTTGACCCAAGTCTAGTAGGTTGATATACTCGTACCATCGATGTTAAATACATAGCTAACCATGTTCTGTTCTCATCTAACCCTTTCATTTGATACCCATAAATAGGGGGATGTAAAAATAATGTTAATACGCCATCTTGTGCTGTCCGCCATATTGTATTTAAAATAATGTTATACATCTTATTGTATTCTACTCGTCATACCCTTTCATTTGATTCCATTTCGGGGGGATGTTAAGGAAAAGGTAATGCACCATTTTGTGTTGGCCGATATATTGGATCTACCATAAAATTTAATATACCATATTGAATTGTGTTCAGAATAAAAGGTGTGTGCAAAATTTCAGCATGATCGTCACATTTGTCCCCAACAGACAGGAAAGCAAGTGAAATAAAAGCTTGTAAAAAAGTGGGACATTATACCTTTTCGAAATGAACAAAACAATTGATTAAATTTTGATAAAAAATTAAAGTGATATTTACAAAATTAATTCTATGAACAATTTAACATAATTTTTGCAGGTAGGTTTATAAATCCTGTGCGATTTGTTTTTTGCTTTAAATTCTCTCATTACAATATGTCATCAGTGATAGTTGTAACAATACACTGAATTATAAATATTGTTGAGTATGTAACTTAATCCGTCCCTAATTACCATCCGATTTAATTTCACTCAATTATACTTACATTCGGCGTATGTGAGTGATATACATGGCTATGATCTAGCTTTGATATCAATTAAAAAACTCTTTGTGCAATTAACGAAATTGTCGCAGCAAGGTTTGGAAGATAATTATTTTCAGTCACCATCCAATCGTCCGACTTCGTACACGCATTCTCTTACGCATTGTTTGATATCGGTGAAAATATGGTGTTCAAATTTTTAACTAAAAAGTCAAATATCAGTTCTAGTTTTTTCCTGGTGCAAAAAATCCCATTAAATTTTGTAGGAATTTGGCCAGACGAATCCACTCGTATAGTGCCGAGAGTAATTCTGCATATGTTTTTGATAAGTTTAGCGTCACTTCTTGAAATCGGTTACGCTGTGCAGCAAAGACACGACTTGGTAGCGTCCCTCGAGGGAGTGGGTCCCGCTTTAACTATGTCAGTAACACTCATTAAAATTCTAGCCCTCTGTAAATACCGCAGAGAGTTAAAGCGGTTGCTGGATGAATTGAAACGCACGCTATTTTGTGGTAGTGCAGCACAGAAATCACCCGAATCAGTAAATTGATAAAATCGTAAAATTTACAGAGCAATCAGAGGAAGTCGGTGGCGTTTTGCAAAACTATTCAATCATCTCAGGGATATTTGCGCTGCTAATTTTCAGTTTCGCAAATACAACACTCCTGTCCTATGCGGCGCGACCAATAATCGCGAACATAATCTCATCTGTCCGTGGTACGAACGAAACGCTGGAGATGCCCCTCCGGTTGTTGTAAGCAACAGGAACGATACCTTTCAGTGCTTATTATAATTTCATCGAATTCCCAGACTCCCCGAATTGGTCTTCAAATACCCGGTTTACCCGTTCGCGTTCGCCACGGTTTGGTACACAGCCATTGTGACAGGTTACAGCTTCGCGGGATGTGATGGAGCCTTCATTGGATTTTGCTGTCATCTCGCATCCGGTTTTCGGCTGATCCAATTCGAAATTCAATCAATTCTCGCCGATATCAAAGGTCTCACTCACTTGTTTCCGTTTATCAGTTTGCTTTGCTCTCGTAACTAGTCCTTTTTGCCATTTCTAGTTGGTCGGCCCACCGAGGGGGACGTTAATAATTGCCTCAATCGCCTGAAGGGGGTAGTGGCTCGACACAATGACATTATTGCGCTTTGTAAGGATTTTAGTAGAATGTTTGCCTTCATTACTGTTGCCCATTTTGCATCTGCATCAATCGTTATTTGCATCAGTTGCTTTTTATTAGTCGTGGTGAGTACAGGACAAAAATGTGCAATATGTCCATTTTATCACTTATAATTTTTATTATAATTTAGTTATAGTTTATTATATATGAAGCAGCTTAATTTGTAAATCCTAATTCAGTTATGCAGTTTTCTGTCAGTCTAATCTAATGATTGTATTACGCTTCAAATGTAACGATCCACAAGGTCCAGTCTGCAGAGCTTCCACAGGATGATGGTAATCCGTGTGGATAGTTTGGTTGTTGTTCCTTATTTATGCTGGGCTGTTAGTGTACCTCTTCTATGGTCCTTATGAGAGCACCGATATTTCTACAATATACAAAGTAACATTATTTCAATGTTTTCCAATTTTATATATTGGGGGTATTTACATTATGAATATTGAATACACTATATAACCGACTGATAGCAATGTGTTCAATCAAGTTGGCGAAAGGCCGTTAAAACAAATAAAAATTTTACTTGGGATCCGAGAGGGATCAATCTTGAGGCCTCTGTTGCTTATCTTACACATCCACGATATCATCGTGTTGGATTTGAAATGTAGTTTAATAAATTATGCCGACGACGTATAGTTGTGTATATCTGCACCAAGGGATACAATTTGTGATACTATGTCCCTACATATTTATAAGGGATATCAATCTAGACTTAGAGTGCGTGCAGAAATGAGCGATGTTCTATAATTTGAGGCTTAATTCCAAAAAGACTAAAGTGTTAAAAAAAACTCATAAATTCTAATTTCATAAGTTCTAATTTCCATGATTTTATTTTGTTTATATTATTCAATTCAATTCACTTATTTCGACAAACTATACACATTTACGCCGAACTTCTAATTATGTGCAGGAATATTTTAAAACAATATAATCATACATTATTGGATGGCGAAAGCTTTCGAAGAGTTCCCTATAATTTAGACACCTGGTCATCAACATGGTCAGACGAAGTTAGTTTCGTATTAAAAGTAACACTTAGGAGCAGCAGTAATTAATAATGCTGTTATCAAAAAAATGCTAGGAAAGCACGAAGTCTCAATATTGTTTTTATACAGAACAACTGCTTTTGTTTTTGAACCATTTAAAGTCAACTTATTATCCTGAAGACAATTGCAGATCTGAGAGATGTTTTTATTTATTCTATAAACCGTGTCTTCGATAAGGCCAAGTGGGGGTGATGTATAAATTTTGAGCGTATAAGTGATATTTACAATTAGTAATTACAGCACGCAGGGCATTTATTAAAAGTGAAAATAACAATGGACCAAGAATAGAGCCCTGTGGCACACCTGATGTTATCTTTATACTATTGCATAGTTAACTATTAGCAGTGAAAGAAATATATGAAGATATAAACGTTCTAATACCCGAGATAGACGAATGACTTCAAGTATACTTGCAATAAACTACTTAGAAATCTGGCTATTTTGCGGTGGAGTTTATAAACGAACTTAAATTATGGATAATGAATTACTACGTAATTTATTGACTTCTACATAAGAATGGATAATATTATTATGAAATGCTCTCATCATTATTTTGGCGCAAATGAAGTACCTACATTTCAAAAGAGTGGCACAATACCGTATCATGTAGATTTTGCGGGCAAGTATACTTGGAGCCATCCTTCTATCACTAGTGTAACACTTCCGAATTTAAAACATAATTATATTTATAAAAACTTTATTTTCTCCAACAACTTATAACTCGACGTTAAGAAGTCTTATGAAGAACCAGCTTGAAACACTATTCAAAATTTCAGGTGATATTAAACAAAAATTAGGGTCAGTTATTTTAATGATTATTTTGTTAGACAGTTTTCATGAATTAAAGACCGCGAATGCAAAAAGCAATTAATAATATTATTTACAAATAAGAAAATAAAATCGGGCTACCGTGGCTACCTTGTGGAACACCAGAATCAGTTGCCAAAATTCCCCGCGGTGATAGCCCTCCGTACTATTTATGACTGAGCTATTAAGTCTCATTTCAAAGTATGCTTATATGATATCTTAGGAATATTGAAAGTATTTTCTTTTCGCATTTTTATCACGTATTATTTTAACCTTGACAACCCAGAATAGGGTTGAGCAATAATTTAATGAATAACAGAGAAAATGATCATAATCAAGATATAAAAAATTAAACATATATTCCACTTTTTCCGTAGGGCTCCGGTGTGGATCTGCTACTCTACACCAGCTATAATTTAGCAGTCGTGACACAGCTCTTTGTCTACTGCCTTGGTGGCAATTACCTCCTAGAAAGTGTAAGTGCGATAAGAATACTCTTTCTTTGGTTTACTTATCCAATTTGAAATTTCAACAGAGCCAGCAAATTCAGGAAGTGGTGTATTTTGCCGACTGGTACAAGTGTGACGTTCGTATTCGGAAAATGCTTCTTATGATTATGATTCGTGCTAACAAACCTACTGGCGTGGAAATTCCATTCTTTCAGCCTTCACTGCTGCTTTTTGGAAGCGTAAGAATCTTTTTTCTCATTATTATTATTATTATTATTAATATTTATTTTCTTACTGCTTCAGATGCTGAGCACTTCTGGGTCTTACATTGCGCTTTTGAAGACATTCATTTAATTAATTACTTTACGCATGAGTTACGAAAAGTGGTAAAAAAAACGAATATTTGTAATATTATTCATATTGTTTGCTTAGTTAAGTTAATAACCATGTAGTAAACTTGGCTGTATTAAACGTGAATGTAATGTGTATAAAAATGAACTTGAAGTAATGAACAACCAGACCTTGTAAGTTGCAATTAAGCATTCGTTACAATAATGAAGCTAATAAGCCAATTCATTTCGCCCTTCTACGACACATAATTATGGCCGCTCCAAGGAAAATCAATGGGGAGAACGCAGGACTCTGGGAAGCGCAAATACGGGCTATTATTCATGGCGGTATGAAGCGGCCAGAAGAAGTACATGGCGAAATGAAACGAGCAGAAATTATCTCAAATTAATATCTTCTTTGACCTCGCTGGTTTCAGACGACGGCGGCGGGCAGCGGTTGCCTTTGCTTGCTCCTTTTTTTTTTTTGGGGTGATGCACGATGTTTTCCAGACGAACGATAGAGGGAAATTTCTTTGAAGGATTTTTTCCTCGCCGGAAGTGTCGTATTCACTCGCTGCCGAAGCAGTGGATTGAATTAATTGAATTTGATTTTACTGCTCGGTTTTTATCTCTCAGGGTGGAAAAAGCGTGTAATGGAACAAAAATGCGATCCAACATAAAACACAGTTCTCAGGAATTTTTGCACTTGCTTCTCCTTTCATTCGATTCCGGCGGATATTAGAGAGCGGCTACAGAGGATGTTTTCAGCCACTGGCACTTTCCTCCCCGACTGTTCTGGGGGGAAATGGTGAAATGGTGGTATGCAGCGCTTGGGACATTAGCTGAAAGAAATGTTAACGTCTGTTGCTGCTTAATTGAATGCTTCCGGCAGAATAGTTTCGAATTAAGGTCACTACTTTTATTTCATTTTAGAAGGTCAATATTTAAAACGGATTCATGTCGGTAGCCAGATTGCGTGGTTTTAATTAAAGTTGAGTGGTAAAGCGCAGTCTTTGGTAACGACACATTCTCAGACTAAGATATCATTCAGCCAATAAGCTATTTAAGATAAATTCGATTGCAAGCAAATCAATCGTTAAAATAAATCTCTTGCACTACTACGTCTTAGAGTGTGTTTTGAGCATGCACATAGACCTCGACGATATTTGGGTGGCTTGTTGGGGCGCTATTGAGATGTGTAATGCCAATTTGTGCCGAAAATTTTGGCTGGGCGCGTCAGCCATCATATTGAAAGATGTGTCGGCGGCGGTTTTATTGAAATAACTCGGAATTCGTTTGAGCTAAATACAAGTAGACCAAAATTTAAAAATTATTTGAAAGGTTTTTATAAGTAATACAACTTTGTTTATGAGCATTTTTTTCATACGATGTATGGTTTTAGAGTTAGTTCGCATAAACATTTTGTTTTCTGTTCCGAAGCTGCATTTTTTTGTCTTCACTGTTTTTTTCTCGTAAACGGCCACTTTTACGAGAAAAATGATGGACATAGAAGTTGTAACACTTGAGAAAACCTACAAATTGGTTATTTTTGTGTTCGTTTCGAGTTAATGCTACAGCCTGTAGGGCGTTCACATAGCAAACTCCTTAACACACCACTAAAGAGGTAGAGTTATTGGTGCGCTGTTTATTTTACGTAGTCACCCTAGGAGGTCAAACCTACGCACACTGATTCGAACGGATTTTTTTGGTTGAAAAATGGCACTCTCCGGCCATGGGGAATTCATTAGGGTGTATTTTAAAAAAAATTATTCGATTTGGTTAAAGATTGCACTCTCCAGTCATTTTTGAACCAAAAAATAAATTCCGTTTGGGACTAGTCTCTGCTACGGTTTGTTGTTAAGTTACATTATCCTCCTCCTCATCTTGTGGAACTGTTTTGTTCTTCTTCTTTTTGCTAATTCTGCTACTGTAAAAATTTGTTCGTTCATGGTGTTGCGAACTTGCAGCTACAAGTTTGTGTCTTTCGTTTGGGTAAATATTTAGAAGTGCGGCTCGAGCCCCATTCGGCCCAAATTTTTTTCATAAACATCTAGAAAGATTTGATAGTGTAAGAATAGGTAATAAGGTGGGGAAAGAAAAATTTTAGTCCGTAGATATTTTGTAAAAGGCAAGTTTTACAGTGGTACATATAATGCACTTAGATCCCAATGTTGCAAATGATTTGTTGGAGTGTCTAGCTCTAGCTGACACTCTCAACTATTCAGTGCATACAATATGATAAAACAAAAACACTGGAACTCAGCCATGCAGGATACTTTGCGGCATCTATGAATATCGGGCATGAACTTATGAAATCATCTAACATAAAGATAATAACAGAGGACCAAGTCGAGACTCCTGTGGAACACCCAACAATATATCGTGTTACAGAATTAAATCCACAGATTGGGATCGGGTTGCTGATTCGTATTCCTCCTTTTGCCTACGCCACTGCATGAGATGTAGTAGTGGGTGTTACGTTAAATGAGTTGAGCTATTGATTCTGCGCAAGGATTTATTTGTATTACAGATTTCCTCTTACCGGGTTTTGCATAATCGCCGGCGAAGTCCCTTTCCGTCGCAGAGACTGATGCCCCGACCAAACTTTTACATCGCCACCTAGTCGGATCCACTTATCGGATAGTCGAAGTACGAATCCGTCGCCGCAGGTCAATTCACTCGTATATAGTCCCCTATGCCGCAATGCCAATTATTGCCAATCGATCGTCCCAACCTTCAATATGCGTTACCGTGAGCGTGCCATGCTCAGATTTTTCAACGCCCAGTCAAAGGCGACGAGTTAAGCTAACACTCGTGCGTCCAACGCAGAACTTCGTGGTCCCCAACTAGAATCATCGCCGTAGCACAACAAGAATTAGAAGTAGAAGAGTTTGTAAGTGCAATGCATGCTGCACCCTGTTAGGAATAATTAAATTAAAGCATGTCCTTCTAAATATTAACATTAGCACCTTCCGTTCATAATTAATTTGATTAGTAATATTCATTATAAGCTTAAAACATTCCTTTTTTTTTGAAATCCTTGACCAGTTTAAACCATTGTTTGGAATAAGTTGATCGGGAGGTTAGAGTATTTGTGATAACAAGGAATATGAAAATGGGATTTCAAATTGTTGATCGAATTGTTCAAAATTTAACATGTAAAAGGGGCAAGGCGAGATCACGTTTTGACCGACGCACAGTGGGCCAAAACGAATTTTAGGTGACCAAAAATCGATTTTCGTCATGTCATAGATTTTAAAAATTTTAATGCCATTCGATAGCAAACTAAATGTATCACCTTATGGCAAAATTTTTTTTTAATATTCACCCCCCCCCCTCTATGTGTTTGGAATGGCTAAAGTCAGAGAAAAATCTGAACAGCTCATTTTCCTTATAAAATGTTCGAGTTTTCTATGATTTCAAAGTTATATTGTGAAAATGTTTGTATGGGGAGGTTGAATTGTTGTTAATGAAATCACTTACCACATAGGAGGAGGTCTTATTAGGCCAATAACTTATGATAAAAGTCAAACAGTTTTTTTAACAATAGCTTTTTAGTTGAAAAGGGCGATTTTTCGTTGAAATTTTTATTTCTTTTTGACTTTAAAAAAAATGGCCACAGATGGCCACGCTCTCCTTAATACCGACGAAACTATAAACCCTCCTTTATCATTTAAAACAAAAATTGGCTGCGTCTACCTGCGAACTTAGGAGAAAATTGCATTTGAAGTAAAGTCTACCTTGCTTTCACGTGCATATTTCCACACAATGTTCCCATTTATGCAGGCATTTTATGACTTTTAAGGCTGCATAATGTTTGTTTGGGAAATAAATTACAGTTTTCCTAATGCACGTTTAGGATTAACGACATCATTTGTATTTAAAGAAGTTATATTATTACGTTTTATGACATTTTTAACTGACTTTGACTTACTCTGCATATGCGCCCTATTCAGTATGTGCTTAGTTCTTTATAAAATCCAGGTAAATACGTACGATGATTATTGACTTTGATTTTTATGACACCTAATTTGTTTTATTATAATTGCCTGACATAAGGGAGAACTGTAATTGTGTGTGTGTTTAAAAACATCAGTTGCAGGTAGGTGAAAGTAACGGAAATCTTAGCTACTTAAGAGGTTATTACCAGCTTAATTTTGGGTTTTCAATTTTTTTTTCTATTGGCTTAAATAATGGCTAAACATCTCTCGAATCAAAAGAAACTTTGTAGAAAGGTGTACTTAAATGTTGTAATGTCTCTAAACCAATTTGTCCGAAGCTACTCTTTCAATATTTTTTTTTAACGCGTTTTTCTCGGAACCACTTTTAAAAATCTGCCAGCAGTAGAACTCGAACAGTTTTCATCCGATTGACTTCAAATTTTAACTGGACCTTGATTATTAAATTATCTATAGAAGTACACACGATTGTATATCAGGAAAAAAGTTATAAGCCATTATAAAAAAGGATTTTAGGAATAAATGAAAGAATGATGCATTAGAAAGTTGTGTGAGACTATTCGAATTTTTGTAAGATATACATATGTATGGTGCAGTGGGGAGAGGTTATAAAATGATACGTACAATAGCATAAACAAAAAGCCATTGAAAGTAGAAAAACGAATGTGGGAAAAGAAATTCGAAGAAAAGAGTGAATAAAGGTGACATGTTGCTCCATGACACGGAAAATGAAGAAATAATTTATTTATTGTGGGAAAAGTGTTAGGAGTTGGTGAAAGATATTTTGGGGTTGGGTTTATAAATGGATGCCTGATTATATGAGACTACCCGCACCCCGGTGGGGAATATGGGGGAGGGGATTTATAGGAGAGGGGGTGTGAAATAATTTTTTTTTTTTTTTCAAATACACAGAAAAATATTGTTAAAAATAATGAAAACGAAAATGGGAAAAGATTTGCGAAAATTGAAAAAAAAATTTTTCGTCGAAAATACCAATATAAAATTTTTATTGTTTTGCATAAATTTGTAATTTCTTTTTTTTTTTATTAAATATTGATCATGCAGATGACAAAATAATTAAAGAATAAATTAAAAATGATGTGAAAACTTTTTAAATAACATTAATAATTCATTTATGGAGTACTTCAAATTTCTTTGATTTAGTTAGCGGCACCCTGTAAACAAATTAAATATTTTTTGTTGGCAGTTAAGGGGTAATAATGTCAAAATTAATTAGCCTAAATTTCATTATGATATCTTTAACACAACAAAAGTTACAGAGTTTTGATAGCGACCAAGTCGTTTTGGCCCACTGTGCGACGGCTTATACACAAATATGTAATTGTTTTTTTTGAAAGCGAGGGTATTTAGCTTGATAGCGTAGTCACTCGGATTTAACTACTTCTTCGTCCAGCTCTCCTATCCTGACTCGGCACTGTCACCCCAATAAGGTTAAAGAGAATCCTGACCGGCGAAAGTGCACAACAGCGCGTACAAAATAGAGTCATACAACATACAGTACATAACTCAAGGTACACAACATCAAGTACACAACACTATGCATACAATAAACTACACTGTATTAAGCAGACAATATTACGTATGTAAAACATAAACACACAGTACAAAACATTCATAGAGCATACAGGTAGTACGCAACAATAATACACAACATCAAACACCTAAAGGTACATGGAGCACCAATTTCAAATTTGAAATAGGAGGCCATCCACAACCCGGATCAGTAGCCGATCGACATCGCACTAACCTCGAGAATCGATAGCGATCGATCAGCGGAAGCTGTCCGGTAGGCGAAGTGGAGGCGCCCATCTTTTTTTTCTTGGCGGCAAAGTCATGAGGCAGTCGGAGGCAGAGTTTGGTAGCGAATGGGAGTTTGTGGAGTTCGAGTGGAAGAAGAAAGAAAAAGGAGAAGCGTGGAAAAAGGGAGAAGGTGGAGTACTTAGGAGCCAGCCGACACCGGGGGATTTATTCGTGGAAGGATAAAGTAGGACAGGAACGAAAGGAAACCTGGAAAGCTGGAGGGAAGTCAGGCGGGAGAGTTGGACGAGGTTAGGATATATTCACGGGGCAGGCGGAATAAGTCCTGCAGGATAAAATCGAGTTAAGTACCCTTTTTCTATATATATATATTCCTTTTTTTTTTACGTGAGTAAACACCGTATTGCACAATTCGCAAGTTAGGTTTTCGGCGCATAGCCATTGCCTTTTTTTTGTGTGCGACCTCGTGCAACGTGCCTCGCGACGCCCCCTCCACATTATGCAAAATTATATATATAATTATATATAGTTAGTTATACCATTAATATACGGTCAGATTGGAGAAAAATCATCTTTTCCTTACGTGGTTCTCGGTTCTCCTTAAAAACCGAGTGGCGCCCAGATCATAGGAATTTTTGTGTTTTCGCATTTTTTTTTTTTTTTTGGAAAAATACCCCGACCCTTCTCCATTGCTAGTCGTGGCACCTACGCGTAAGGAAATTTACGTGTAACAATCGGTGCAATCAGAAAGTACACCATAGACTTGTACTGCACTGTAATTCCTCCTTATCAAGGCGCCGTGTTGATAGAAAAAAAAAAAAAAAAAATTTTTTTTCGTGCGCCCGAACAAAGACTTATTACGCGAATGTGAGAGAAAATGTCGTTATTTTCGGTGTTATAGTTCTCATTGATGATATCCAAGACATTTTGGAAAATGTCGATAACGTATTCGACAGAAATCCAAAAGTTATCTTAGCAAAAAAAATTTCAATCAATTACGTCGCGGGGTTCAGAAGTTATTCGTGTTTCTTTAAATAAAACACTTTAAATAATTATTCAGTGTGCGACGATTTTCAGGCTTCCGGTACTTCCGGTTGCAATGTCTTGCGATGTCTGCACGCATTTACTCTAGCGAATTCAGTGTGCGATATAATTTTCAGCCATCCGCTGCTTCCAATTGCGATGCTGCACGCCTTTACTCTATCGCATATAATAGGCGAAGTCATCACACCGAACTTTTGAATATATTCAGGATATATTCAGGAACCGTTAAAAACAAAAATGCTAATATCTCGGAAACCGTTGCTCGTAGACGATTTTTAATACGCTTTTATTAGCTTCACTTGACCCACTTCCCGGTCTTCGATTAGGATGAAATTTTGCACACGCTCTGAGTTCTGATGGCAATACATGACTAGATAAGAAACGTCATTACAAATCCAATATGGCGGCCTCCCCAAGATGGCGGACAGGCTATTTGAAATGCACCCTCATGATATGGGTACCAAATGAAAGGGTTTGCTGTCAGGAATACGAAAAAAATAGTCACGTGACTTAAATCCAACATGGCGGACATCCAAGATGGCGGACAGGCTATTTGAAATGCACCCCCATGATATGGGTATCAAATGAAACGGTTTGCTGTCAGAAATACGACAAATATAGTCACGTGACTTAAATCCAACATGGCGGACATCCAAGATAGCGGACAGGCTATTTAAAATGAACCCCCATGATATGGGTATCAAATGAAAGGGTTTGTTGTCAGGAATACGAAAAAAATAGTCACGTGACTTAAATCCAATATGGCGGACATCCGAGATGGCGGACAGGCTATTTAAAATGCACCCCCATGATATGGGTACCAAATGAAAGGGTTTGCTGTCAGGAATGCGAAAAAAATAGTCACGTGACTTAAATCCAACATGGCGGACATCCAAGATGGCGGACAGGCTATTTGAAATGCACCCCCATGAAATGGGTATCAAATGACTTCTTGAGAGTGGCCACTATACAAGTATGCTGCGAGATAAAAATAACTGGGTCGAAATTGACGACTTACACGTTACGAGAAAATTCTGGCCTTACAAAGCTAAAGGGGTTTATATTCTGCTTCTTCAGCAACAGTGAGTCACTCAATAAAAAAATTAGTGGAAAAAAATGTTCGGGGGCTATTTACATAACAACAGACGAATATTCATATCCTTAAGCTGACCTTATCAGAGCCGGCTTGATTATAGACATTGCAGTATTATATGATGCAAAGGCGAGCGTAGCGAGCGCGATTTTTTTGGGTTTTTTCAAAAGACATGACCTTAATTAAAGGCAATTTTAAGACAATTTTAAGTTTTGTTTCTTTATATGTTATAGTCGCCATTTAAATCGCCGCAAATTGGCGCACAACAACTTTGCTGACATTTGGGAAGGAAGGGGATAGGTGGAAGTTCAAACCTCAAAACCGCTCCTGTGTACGCGCCCGCCATATACGTTAATAAGAAAAAAGTGACTCCTGCTAAAAACGTCACTAATTAATTATTAATTAATTAATATACTCTATAAATCGACAACAAAAAAAACTGATATCCCACAAAAAAAAAAATTGAAATTTTTCTAAGAAGAAGTGTTGATAGGAAAAAACGACTCTGGCAAACATTTCTTGTACAAAAGACCTTAAATATAATATGAAGACCTTATAAATAATAAAAATCCAGCAACAAAAAGAACTGATATGTGCGAATATTACAAGTATATAAGATTTTCGCTGATAAGTGGGTTGGAGGAGGAGGATGCATTACACGTCAACACGAGAGAGACAGCAAAAGAAACCAACGATTCTCTTCAAGACTATCAACAGCCCGCTTTTGCGTACAGATACATACTTGTTACAAAATAAATTCTGAAATTAAAAGTGTTTAATTTGATTACTTTTGTCACATCCCTTAAAACTAACACTTTGAACTCTGACATCATATAAGCCCTGCCTACTACAGGCGGGCGGTAGGTACTGGCAGACCTACGGAGTTACATGTTTTTTTATCTAGTTTTCCTTTTTCATTGCTATTATTTTATCAATTATTCTTTCTTTTATTTTATCGCGTCAAAATATAAAGTCTACGACAAATAAAATGTTGTTCTCTTATTTTCAACTTTTATTGTTATTTAATCAATTAATTTAATAAAATTCTTTATTTTATTGTGTCAATTGAAAGTTTTTTGGAAGTACTGTCAGTGCTGTTGCAGTTTATCTGTTAAATGGTCACGCTTGAAATACTTTAAAATATATGCTTGCCTCTCTCGGTATCATTTTATACCTTTGTGGGCTCCTTCCTGAGGGTACTTATTCTACGTACGATCTAAATTTTTAGGTTTCGCTAAAAGCGGGCTGTTGATAGTCTTGAAGAGAATCGTTGGTTTCTTTTGCTGTCTCTCTCGTGTTGACGTGTAATGCATCCTCCTCCTCCAACCCACTTATCAGCGAAAATCTTATATACTTGTAATATTCGCACATATCAGTTCTTTTTGTTGCTGGATTTTTATTATTTATAAGGTCTTCATATTATATTTAAGGTCTTTTGTACAAGAAATGTTTGCCAGAGTCGTTTTTTCCTATCAACACTTCTTCTTAGAAAAATTTCAATTTTTTTTTTTGTGGGATTAGTATTACCGCAGTTTACAGAAACCAAAACGGAACTGCAATTTACATAACAAAATTCTATGGTCAGCAGAATCGAAGACAAACAAGGAAACAAGTCAACCTAAACCGAAAATGTGGCCCTTTTAAAGGGTTACCTACTCCAATTATTTGAATAACCCTATTCCTATTTTTAAGAAGAGGAATATGAGTTTAATTGAAAATTACAGGCCCCCAGGGATAGCCAAAGCTTTTTCTAGCCATCGAAACGTATTATTTGACTTTCTATTGCTCTTACTTTTTAACTGAAAAGCACCATGGCTTTGTTAAAGGTAGATCAGCAGTGACAAATTTAGTAGAATTCTCTAATTCTTGTTGATTGCATATATAGTGATTTTAACAAGGCTTTCGATAAACTCTCCCATAAAGTGCTAATTTTTAAAGTATAATAAAAAAAAATATTTTTAAAAATTCTAGGAAATTAATTAATTATAAGACAGGACCACAAAATTATTTGTCATGTGCCGAAGACGAGACATGGTGGCTAATGTGTTGTTACGAAGACAATCTGGCGTGCCCCGGGTGGTCTCCACGGAGTCCGGCGGCGTCGGAGGAAAAGGGCACAGTAATAATTTATTCAGTCCGAGTCGTCCTGCTCGGTGGCACTCGCTTTGGTCGCAGTGGATTCATCTGGTGGACGGCAGGTGGACCGGTGCTGCTGATTTCCGAGGACGGGTGCCGGTGAACGGGTGGCTGCCGCTGGTGACTTGTTCTTGGTTGGCGGCCCTTGTGGCTGGTGCTGGTCGACTGCCGCTGATAACTGGTGCTGGTCGACCGACTGTGATTGACTGCTCTGGTGGACTGGCGCTGGTCGACCGCCGCCCGCCACGAGACAAAGCCTCGTAGGCTTTTAAAGGCTTCTAGAATAAATAAGTGCCCCGTGCTAGAACGGGCCTTGTAACAATGTTTTGCTGAAAACGAATTCAGTGTAATGCTAAAATTTAAAACACGCCTTAAAATTAAGTGGGCCAAGCCCTATACTACTTACTTTTGAGGGTCGCTTTACAAATACTATACCGGATAAAGGTTTCCGCTGCCCAGTACAATGATTTACAATGTATGACTCGTTAATACAACAAATTACATCCCTTGACTTTAAACTGGGTTTTCTCTATTCGAAAAGTTTAATTAGTTTTTTATAGCAAAACAATTAATTAGTTTATTGTAGCAGAAATGATTCATCTCGCCCTAATACATTCGGAATAAATATTCTAAAAAGATCGTCAATTCGTTTCCAATTTATGGACATTTCCTTGTTTGGCTGTAAAACGCCGACTAAAAATAATAACTTTTCCGACTTTTTACGACTTATTTCATATTTTTTTGCTTCGCAAGATTGCCCGCATTCCGGTGTGCT
Organism: Neoitamus cyanurus; assembly: GCA_947538895.1. Classification (NCBI taxonomy): domain Eukaryota; kingdom Metazoa; phylum Arthropoda; class Insecta; order Diptera; family Asilidae; genus Neoitamus; species Neoitamus cyanurus. The sequence continues at coordinate 14,361,525 of OX384544.1, read as the reverse complement.
AGCCCCCCACCCATTCATAAAATTCGGACTTTTATGGATCGCAATAAAATCTTTTTATGCAACTACAAAACGAACTTTGATACAATTCATCAGGAGGGCAGGGTCGGCTTTTATTATCTTCAAAATTTTATTGAAATTTCCGGTCGATGCGTCTTTTATGCGGGGGTTAATTCGTGACAGTAAATTTATTTTAAAACCCGAAAACCCGGGAAATGATTTTGTTTTGTGGACGTAATCAATGCAAATAGGACCCGCCGCCGCACAGTGGGCCAAAACGACTTGGTCGCTATCAAAAATCTGTAACTTTTGTTGTGTTAAAGATATCTTAATGAAATTTAGGCTAATTAGTTTTGACATTATTACCCCTTAACTGCCAACAAAAAATATTTAATTGGTTTACAGGGTGCCGCTAACTAAATCAAAGAAATTTGAAGTACGCCATAAATGAATTATTAATGTTATTTAAAAAGTGTTCACAACATTTTTAATTTATTCTTTAATTATTTTGTCATCTGCATGATCAATATTTAATAAAAAAAAAAGAAATTACAAATTTATGCAAAACAATAAAAATTTTATATTGGTATTTTCGACGAAAAATTTTTTCTTCAATTTTCGCAAATCTTTTCCCATTTTCGTTTTCATTATTTTTAACAATATTTTTCTGTATATTTGAAAAAAAAACAAAACATTTTTCACACCCCCTCTCCTATAAATCCCCTCCCCCATATTCCCCACCGGGGTGCGGGTAGTCTCATATAATCAGGCATCCATTTATAAACCAAACCCCAAAATATCTTTCACCAATTCCTTACACTTTTCCCACAATAAATAAATTATTTCTTCATTTTCCGTGTCATGGAGCAACATGTCACCTTTATTCACTCTTTTCTTCGAATTTCTTTTCCCACATTCGTTTTTCTAATTTCAATGGCTTTATGTTTATGCTATTGTACGTATCATTTTATAACCTCTCCCCACTGCACCATACATATACGTATATCTTACAAAAATTCGAATAGTCTCACACAACTTTCTAATGCATCATTCTTTCATTTATTCCTAAAATCCTTTTTTATAATGGCTTATAACTTTTTTCCTGATATACAATCGTGTGTACTTCTATAGATAATTTAATAATAAAGGTCCAGTTAAAATTTGAAGTCAATCGGATGAAAACTGTTCAAGTTCTACTGCTGGCAGATTTTTAAAAGTGGTTCCGAGAAAAACGCGTTAAAAAAAAATATTGAAAGAGTAGCTTCGGACAAATTGGTTTAGAGACATTACAACATTTAAGTACACCTTTCTACAAAGTTTCTTTTGATTCGAGGGATGTTTAGGCATTATTTAAGCCAATAGAAAAAAAAATTGAAAACCCAAAATTAAGCTGGTAATAACCTCTTAAGTAGCTAAGATTTCCGTTACTTTCACCTACCTGCAACTGATGTTTTTAAACACACACACAATTACAATTCTCCCTTATGTCAGGCAATTATAATAAAACAAATTAGGTGTCATAAAAATCAAAGTCAATAATCATCGTACGTATTTACCTGGATTTTATAAAGAACTAAGCACATACTGAATAGGGCGCATATGCAGAGTAAGTCAAAGTCAGTTAAAAATGTCATAAAACGTAATAATATAACTTCTTTAAATACAAATGATGTTATTAATCCTAAACGTGCATTAGGAAAACTGTAATTTATTTCCCAAACAAACATTATGCAGCCTTAAAAGTCATAAAATGCCTGCATAAATGGGAACATTGTGTGGAAATATGCACGTGAAAGCAAGGTAGACTTTACTTCAAATGCAATTTTCTCCCAAGTTCGCAGGTAGACGCAGCCAATTTTTGTTTTAAATGATAAAGGAGGGTTTATAGTTTCGTCGGTATTAAGGAGAGCGTGGCCATCTGTGGCCATTTTTTTTAAAGTCAAAAAGAAATAAAAATTTCAACGAAAAATCGCCCTTTTCAACTAAAAAGCTATTGTTAAAAAAACTGTTTGACTTTTATCATAAGTTATTGGCCTAATAAGACCTCCTCCTATGTAGTAAGTGATTTCATTAACAACAATTCAACCTACCCATACAAACATTTTTACAATATAACTTTGAAATCATAGAAAACTCGAACATTTTATAAGGAAAATGAGCTGTTCAGATTTTTCTCTGACTTTAGCCATTCCAAACACATAGAGGGGGGGTGAATATTAAAAAAAATTTTGCCATAAGGTGATACATTGAGTTTGCTATCGAATGGCATTAAAATTTTTAAAATCTATGACATGACGAAAATCGATTTTTGGTCACCTAAAATTCGTTTTGGCCCACTGTGCGCCGCCGCCGGACAGTATTAGCATTTCGGCATTGTCTTTCGCAAAGTGTTTACAAAGCGATTGCGTCGGAAGCATTAAATGCTTGGTATTTTGTGGGAACTTCTCTTGTTCGTTCGTGCCCAGGGTGACTTGATAGTTGTTAGTATCTCTTAATTGCGCCCCTAATTTTCCGTTTCCCAACTCCGTCCTCCTTCACAAGTCTTTTTCTCGCTTCCTGCTATGCTAGGAATAAGCGCCGCACATTAATGAGGCCCTGCAGAAACAGCACCGGCGGTGGAGCAAATATTTAATTAATTAGGCCTATTCCGGGGGAGTTTCACCTTGGGCCGTAATACATCAAAATGTCTCAGGAATTAAAATTCAGCCGTAATCCATAATACTTCCGAATCGGCTGCGCCTAATGACAGTCCCTCGTTCAGCAGCCTCCTAACAAAGAGTTATTGGACCGTCTGCGGGCCTAATCATGAATAAGTACGCTGCCAACTTGCGCGATGAGTCCCTCGAGTTACCTCCACACTTAATTAAAAGAAGATCCAGATATAAGCAGCTTTACTTAAAATGATAGGCGTAATTATATTTGAAACCTTGAGCTAAATTAATTACAATTCACGAGGCATTTGTCCACATTTGCAGCCGCCCGCCCCGTCCCCTCCGTCTTTAATATAATTAGACGGAGGGCTCCGAGCGAGTTCGTCATATTTTCCTACTTGCTATTCTCGACGCTCCGCTGCTTGGCTAATGCTGGGCGCACAAAGGGCGCCAAATATTTAACGAGCCGAGCTTAGGGGATTCCCCCAAAGTGGAGACGTGTGACTATTGCTTCTTAAATTAACTGCGCTTTTGTGGTGCTTCTTCTGAAATTTCACATGAAATCAGGTGCTCTTAAAAGGCAATGGTGGGGGATTAGAAGGTATTAAGGGTTCCGGTATTATTTGTGAATACTGCGAGACATTACAAGGACTAACGACATTTTCAGGGATAGGATTGAAAGTAGGATTAAATTATATTGAAGACATCTTGATCAGGGGGTTAGTGCCTACGTGGTGGAATATTCTGTCATTTCCACACGTTTTCTCATTTCCACGCGTGCTCGGGTGTGTATTCAGTGTTTAAGTGGAATTGCTAATTGCCATGACCTTGAGGATGACGTATTTCTCGGTCCATAAAATACCGAATTGTCGGACGCAGGTTTAAGAAGGTTCGCTCCAGGCATGATATTCTGTAAGTGGAATTCTGCTTCTATAATAACAAGTCTCAAATTTGGAAGATAGACAAGAAATCTGGAACCCCGAAAAACGCCATTTTCATATAGAAGTACCTTGAAGCTGATAGCAGAGTTGAAATTACCAATCTTCAAAAGCGTATCAATTATATCATTGGAATCCATTGAAATTACGAATTTTCAGCCACCATATTAAAGCCATCGATCTGCATTTCGGAAAACATTACAAATGTCAAGGCCATTTTTGTGACAATACGCACGTCACAAAAGTTTAATTGGAATTGAATTGAATTGAATTTATATGTCACTACTCAATCTTCCTCTCTCCACGCATAGTCTATGTGACTTGGGAGGTCTTACGAAACACGGCTGTGAAATGTTATCTAATTCGGATAAGTACTTTTTATTTACTTATATTGTCCATAAACAACATTGAACGTCATTCATTACTGCCTCCTCCCAATCTACTTTATAACTACGACGCATAGCCTATGCCACTTAGGAGGTCATGCAAAACACGCCTGTAAAATTGCATCCAAATCAGATAAGGAGATTTGGAAACATCAGAGCATGTGAGTGAGAGCCGCTTGTGTCGAAGAATTTGGGAGTGTGTGTTGCATGTACGATGTTCTTTGAAAAAATCTCTTTCAAGCATTCGTGTCTTAAGCCGGTTATACACGCTACGGTTCACCGAAGACATGAACAAGTTAACACGTTGAATGGAGTCAGGTCGGTTGAAAAAAATAATTTTATTTTTTTGAGTCAGGATCTGTCTTTTCGTAAGATAACGTATAGGACCAAGAATGAATTGATCATGTTAACAAATAGAACACCAGAGGCAATCTGCACTTATGGTTTGGAGTTGTGTTAGTATCCGGGGATTAAGATGGTGGATGTTTGTAAGAAACTGCTTAAATGGTTCAAGCTATAGGAATATTCTTTAAGAAAATTTGCTGCCATCTATAAATGACATTCTCCCCCAAAAGGAAATTTATTTGTCAACAAGTTAACGCTCCTTGTCATAAAGCTTCAGGCCCCAAATCTACAGGAAAAAATTATTAACATCACGCCACAAAACAATTTCTTTTTTCGTTTCGGTCTTATTTGATTATATAATGATTTAAAAAAGATAAAATAACATCACGAAACAAAAAGAAATTTACTCGGTCAAATATTTCCCGGCCCATTGTCTCCAAATTTTAGGAAGTTGAACTCCAATTGGCTCACTATGTAGTATCATAGCAACTATTTGCTATTCCCTTCGTGTTCGGGGAAGTTCCACCGTGTCGTATGGAGGCTCAGAATAAAATTAGCAACAGATGACGGGGAAGTCCTTCGGTCTGTAATTACAGTGTAAATAAAGTATTTATTTTCCGAGCTCGGTTTGTAGACTGGAAACGTGACCGAGCTACGATCACGTTTCCCACCAGGTATTGATTTTCAAATTCTCTTTTTCTTCTGCTTTCCGCAAATTGAGTTGTAGAGAATGCCCCCCACTTTCTCTGTCACGCCGCAAATAATGGTTTTCTGATTAAAATCGATTACTTGATTTCATAATAAAAGGAGAACTGATCCCATTTGAATTGACTTTGGTATACTCGTCAATTGAGGTATTGTGCAAGAATTACACGCGCCGGAGGTAGGTACGCAGAAAAGCTTTCAAGAGGTTTAATTGCGCCGAAGAAGTCCGTTAAAGCCTTTTAGTTTCAATTGCTCTAGTCCAAGAGTGTAATTTGCAAATATTCGAGTTGTGCACAGAGCAGTCAAAGGGCACGTTGACGGCCTCACAGTCATATGGACCAGCAAAGCTCCGCTCGAAAGGGAATTTATTTATTTTGTCTATTCGAGGGAAAAATCGCCGTCGTCTGCCGTAATGGACAAATTTTTTTGTAAATCGTCGAGATTTTTGCACATAAAGGGAGAGCGTACTTAAAGGATTTGGTGAAAAATACCAGCGTCCTACTTTCAGCGCTCACTGAATGGGTCGTAGCCGGGGCTTTTTAGACATATGCGTCTCTTTAAATTAGAGAAGAGGAAATACATAGTGCTAACGCCAGGGATTTTTCATGCTGGCTGGCGGTTTCCTCCTTCTTGTAACTTCGTGCTGCCGTTTCTCAACAATGGCGGCAAAAAAAAATTCAAGTAAACAAGGCGTTACGTGAATGGGGGAGAAAAAAAATATAAAGTGGAAAAAGGAGGACTAAGCATCCGCTCCACATTTACTTTTAAAGTCACATATCAGCGCCTGTGTGGGAACGTCCTTTGGACTAAGTAAGAGCCTTAATTTATGTAATTGGTGTGCTTGGGTTTAGTGGATTCCGACAGGGCAAGATGAAAGCTCGGATGTGAAGGAAATGAGAAGAATTTCTTTGTCTCGCATGGCATGGATACAGGATTATTAGTGACTGTGCACAAAGCTTGCTTACTTTAAATAGTAATTTCATTTCCGTCAAGTATATCCGAACAACACCTTTCAGTTTAATGAACTTCGCATGTGACAGGCGATGGTAGTTCTTCTTGTTTTTGATCTAGTACACATTTTTGATATTGTTCTCCTTTGACAATGATTAATTTTTTAATCCTTTTTTAAACTTAACTCTTTAATTGTGATGATCCGGGAAGTCGAACCTGAAGACTTCCCGGATTTATGGCATTTTTTAAATTTTATTTTTTAATTGTTAATTCATGTGCTTTAGTAAAATGATTTCCCATGTAACATACATCCCTTAATGTGCTGTTGGTACAAGTCGTCTCCCACTTAAAACTTCTGCGCTGAGCGATATGAGTAAATGGACGTCCCCAACTCAGTTCTTGACAATTGTTCACACATGGAGAATTATAAGGAAATTTATGAAGAGAAAATAGCGCTCATTTTTGTAGTAATACACAAGATATCTTCTGCCTGTGTTTACTGAGATTCCTTCGTATTGTAAAGAATTTTCAGCTTCAAACATAATTTCCCATTGAAAAATAGAACAAAAGAGAAAGAACCCAACCAATGAACAGCCGTATGAGCATGCCTATGTTATGTAGTTTAGTACGTATTTAGAGATTATTTATAAAATTCCAAACTTGCTGTCGCATAACGTTCACTTACAAAATATTACTGAAATTTATCTCATAACACTCGAGTCACACATTCACAGTATAATATAATAATATAAACCGATGATAAATATATCATTTTATACTTCCGAGGTAGTGCATTGCGAATCAATTTTCGAAATGGAAATTAATTAAAGATGGCGCATTCAATATGGCGACCGAAAATTCTGAACTCCAAATGATTGCTATGAATTCGGGGCTTTATATAATTTCGGGGTTGCTGATTTTAAATCTATTATACTACCGAAATTTGAAAATTAGATATGGCGACTGGAAATTCTCAATTGAATGAATTGCTAGGAAAAAGAGTCCATTTATTTCAAGCGATTTCGTTGTCGCATGAAAAGTATCACTTCAAGTGTTCTAAGAAAGCCGCGTTCTGTTTCATTTCAAATGTCTAGTCTTCTAGAAAATCCTAGAAAAAATCTGTGCCTGAAAAAACCCATCATTGACCTAGTAAAAAGCTTTTCTGTACCTGATTAAGGGGTAACACCACTGTAACAGCCTAAAAAAAAGTGTTTTTTTGTCATTTTTTTTGGGTGGAAGGAACGGTAATAAAATTATAATATTGGAGGAAGTTATTTAGCGTATATTTAAGTAACAAAATAGAAAATCATTATAAAAAAATATTCAAAAATGACGGCACCACAGACATTTTCGCGAGGCACGTAGAATTTGAGGCGCTCTGCGGCCCGCAGTGTAGCTACTGCAAATTTGGATTTAGAAAAAAAAAAAACAATTATTGTACATGCTTATAGCTAGAGAAATACGTAGGGGATTTTAAAAATATTGATTTTTGTGTGATTGGCGAGTATTTGAATTAAATCGTTAAATTTTCAACAAAAAAAAAGATAATCATTTGTTAATACATAATGATTAAATTAACTTATCGAAAATCCCCTACGTATTTCTCTTCAAAATCTTATTTTAAAGATATTGTAACAAATTCGAATGAAAAGAATGAAAATTGTTGGAGTTATGCTGCGTGCCGTTTAACGCATTTAAAGTTTTATTTGATTATAGACATGAAAAAATGAATGCGGTGGGAGGCAATCGAAGACGAAATCTTCATAAGCACGGCGGCGGACAAATTTTTGTTAGAGATGAGTTCTCTATATACTGTATGCTTGGTGTCAAAAGGTAGGACATTAGGCTGTACCTTCCCAGCAGGTATTCATCTGACGCAGGTGTCGTTTCGGAGCAGTCCGACGCGCTTGGGGAAGAGCTCGAAATTACAAGAAAAAAAAGATACTTTGAGGTATGAAATATTTTTCCCCATATTCTAAAAGGTTCAAAGTATGTTTTAAGCCTAAAAACAAAAAATGATTTTTTGAAAATTTACAGTGGTGTTACCCCTTAACAAATGGTGAATATAATAATCGGGAAAAAGGTTTAAACCTTAGTAATACCTAAATCAACAATATAAAACAAATCCTAGAAATAACAAGGACGAAGAAGTAAATATATTCAACACAAAAAATAAATAAAAATGTATAAAATTAGCCACAAGAAATAAAAGATGCAACTTTAAAAAAAAGTACAACAAGTACGTGGGAACGTCAGAAAATAAAATTTCTGAAAATACAATTTGACGACGACAAGATAAATAGTTATAAATTAAGCTCACATGTTTTTTTATCGTTTTTGTTTCAGATTAATAATGCCCTCACAGAATTGCCCAGCGTTTGCTGCCATCAGAAAAAATTGTTATTTAATAATTGCTGTAAATTTTGTAAAAGTGCATGCATAAATAAAATGGATCCCTAATTTTTATAGCCCATTTTATATCCTTTTAAAATTTCGAGATTATTGCTATTATAGTTTTCCCGCAATAAATTTTTAAAATCTAGGCTACATTTTTGATTTCTGAGCACAGTAAAGGTTTGCTTGTGGAGTTATAGATGTATTAGAACATAACTTTCTGAAATCACTTCTCAAATCATTTTTATGCACACTCTACGAAATACTTACCAAATATTCGCATTGCAAACGCATTCCACTAAAACGCTTTATTTGATTGCAATTCTTGTCTAATTATTTTCACACACATTTAATGCACTTCGGAAAACCTAATAACTAAATAGTTTCTCTGTTATTGATGCAATTAATACTGCAATAATCATATCACAAAGTTAATTAAATTATGGTTTACATTCCGTGCAAAATATATGCGTATTTTAGATTATGCTGCAGAGATTAATTACTGAAGCGGAATGGTGAATTAGCATAACGTTTTAGCTCCGGTTAAATTTAAATTTTAAAAAAGAGATTTTAGGTAAACACCAATTTAACATGTTTGGCCAAAAAATGTCCATGTGGTTCCTTAATTAGTGAAGCAACTACCAAACAGACTAAACAAAACTGAGGAATTAGTTTTGTTTCAGTTCTGAGAGAATCTTTTTAAATGTTACCTAATTGGAAGTGGTTTGCTTGACAAAGTTATACATCCATCCCTTCAAGAACTCTCGCTTATACAGGAACTCATGTTTCTCTTCTGGTCTAGCAAAAAAGGGAAAAACGATGAAGTCAGCACTGCCGCCCCAGATGGATGGTCGGGTTTCGTTCTTAAATACATAGACCCGAAAAAGGGTTATCGGACGGATTTGTGTGGGAGCTGAAACTTCCTTGCAATCAGAAATTTAAAGACAAGAGAAACCTTCAGCTTGTTCCACCGAGCGTTTTAATATTCATTTGCGGTATAAGGTGAGTTCTTCCAGGCTGCAAATTCCGCCTGGAGTTAGAATTAGTTTCCTTCCAGTGCTCACTTCTTTATTAATGGCAACTTGCAGCGCAGTGTTATAGTCCCATTTAACATTTTTCCCCATCCTGCTCACTTTTCCCAGCAGCAAACTTAAGTGCGTTAAGAGGTTTAATCAAATTGAAAAATTTAAGGAAAGGTAAACATGAACCTTGCGAGGGACCGTGGGAGCCTCCATCAATTTATTAATTTTGCATTAGTGAAGTTGCATGCGAGCGGGTGTTTCATTTAACTTTCCGAGATGGGCCGAGGAGGTAACAAGCTACACATGCTGCAGCCGCTGCTGTGTTATAATATGCATGAGCAACATAAGTTTTGAATACATTTCGGAGGGTTTGTTAGTACTCCGGGGGGTGAATAATTTAGAGCAATTGTTCCTGGTGTGCCGTCCTCTTCAATATTATGTATGGAGGTATGCAAATCAGAATCAATCTGGAATACGACCAGCCATATGTAACATTTTGCTGTTCATTAAAATTTTATTGTTTGCATGTCCACCATACCTTTTAGCAAATAATGGTAAACATCTTTCCATACCACATACCGCATACCGCACTACGTTGCCAACTAACAGACTCCAAATTGTAAAAATTAAATTAAATCTTCGGTGAGTTTGATGGACTAACTCACTTTTCCTATGGACATTAAATAGAGATAAAATTCATCAAAAATTATTTTTCTCGATGTTAAATAAACGCGCAACTTTCACAGTTTCACAGATTCAGCACAGAGCGGAAAGCGTAATTTGGCCCAAAGCTTCTGAAAAGACCTGATCGCCTAGATTGTACACTACTGTAGACTTTTTTTCCTTTGGGGCTATGTTAAGGGGAGATGTGCACCTATAGGAGCCGGAAAAGAGGTCATTTTAATGCATTTTTTCTAGGAAAGCTATTTGAAATTTCGAATTGGGAAGTTTAACAATCTAAAAGTATACACATTCAGAGATATGTTTAATTTTTTTTATTATATACAAGGATATTGTATATTGTATGATGTTTGGAGCGTCGTAAAAAAATCTGCATAAACGGTACCCACTGGCGTTTCTTCACAAATTATCTCAAAAAAAAAAACCAAAGAGATTATTAAATTAGATACTATAATCTAGTACTTGTCATAGCCGATTTTGAAATTATCAATTTATGACAAAATGGCGGACGTTTGAACATAAACAGTGATTTTTGGACCACGTATTAGTTATTATTTTTCTTGTAAAACAAAAACTAAGTACCGAAAAAAAAATCCTATGAAAAGTACTACATAATGGTGTATAGAATAACCACAAATACAATCAAGGCAATCGGTTCATTGGTTTTCGAGAAATTTTGGGTACCGATTCGAAAAACGTGGTTCGAGAAAAACGCGTTTGAAAATTTGGGAATGAATAAATCATGAAATTTATCAACTTATATGGAATCATCGTTACCAGGGGCATAGTGTAAGTCTTTTACCAGATATTCTTGAGATCTCAACCTTCAAGAAAATGCAAAAACAGAAAATCGATTTTTTCGACCATGCTAGGTGTTTATCTCTCCTTAAGGATAAAATCAATGTCAATGCTTTCGATTCAAATATTCAGGACAATATCCGCGCTGATATTGGAGAAATTGAGCCTCATTTTTGCGAAAACGTAGTGGCAAACTGTCTCAAAAGAATAATAATAATTAAATTAAATTTAATATGTCAGTTTTCTGTTAGATAACTGTAAAAAAATATATCTCCAAAGTCATAGAAATTCATTCGACAATTACACATCTAATTACTATTGTTTTTGAATATTTTCGTTGCATCTTTTGTGATTTTAAAGCAAACCTACAAAATGCTACACATACTCCACCAAATTAGTCATGAAAACATAATCAGCTCATTGTATGCCATTAATATTGCCCGCAATGTTTCCACAAAGCAGCATCGTTGTGGGTTCTCGTAGTTGGGGACAGAGTGTGTGACCACTCTCTGCCTCCATATCAAAGTATGAAGTTCACAAGTTTCAAATATTTTTCATTTCATTTATTAGTCCACGGCTAAATTATGAACAAAATTACATACAATCCAGATAGTATTCTATTCCACAAAATTTTGAATGATTTTACTGTTGTGGCTTGGTAATCGCAATTGTGATTTGTGGTGTACCGATTTAATAAAGGGCTGTAAATTTTGATAATTCTGCGTAAATTAACGTATTATTGCGACTGTGGTATTACAGATAATAAAGCATTTGATTGCCAACATTATTTAAATTTGTTTTGGACCTGAGATTTATATTTGCCCCAGATCGCTCTATTGGACAGTTTTTCAATGCAGGATACTTATTGAATACTTTACCTGAAAGCAAATTAAAAATAAAATATTGAATTTAAAAGAGATATTTCGTTGATAATGGATATCGCAATATTTCCTCTGTTGGCTTTTTTATTTGAATATATTTTCAATTCTTTTCAATTTATTTTTATCAACAGCCAAATTTTAGTGAGAGAGAGCGTTACACTACTTACTATTTGTGTTCTGATGTTATGTTTTTTTGAGAAGAGTAATTCGATCTGTTTGTACTAATATTAGACATCAATTTAAAATCAAAGTGTAATGTAAGATTCGAACGCTATTCGGCTGCAAACCCATACTTAAGGCATTAACATTTTACACTCCACTACATATACACTCAAACAGACAAAAACCACAATTTTTGCAATACTGTAAGAGAATATGAAAATGTCATCTGCATCGTAACGCGAGCCTCTGCAGCAGAGTGAATAAGCTAAGATGAAAAATGTCTCCACATTTACGCCATGGTAGGTAATCAGTCACACACTTGGGTTATTGATTTCTCCTGGGATTATTTAGGTTATATGGCAAAACTCATACAAAAAAATAGCATACATTTTCCCTGTAAAATTCATTTTGCTCCGTTTGTTTCACAAGTTTTCGTCATCTCGAGAAAATTAAATGTAAGTATCTTGCGAGGAAGTGAGGACGTTGCCTATAGTAATCGCTGAAGCATTTTAGCTTTCGTAAGTGCTGCACGTGTATTTAAATTAAGAACAAGAGTTCAAAAGAACAAACTGTGCACTTCAGTTAATTAGAAAAATATTTGTTATAAAGGATAAAGCTTTGTTTTATAAGAAAATTTTATATGCGTTTTACGTAAAGATAACGTGTTTGTTCCCCCATAACTTCTATTTCACGTAACGTAGAACAATAAAGCAAAAAGTTTCAGCTACCGACAAGGAGTATTCTTAAGTAGGCCGGATCGTGATCCGCCATATTGTTTCTAAGTGACTTAGGTATGAGAAAAAGTAAGTTCCTGTTTTTTGGTAAAAACAAATCTTCATTTATAAGATACATCCTTTTCGAACATCATTGAAAGTATGCTCCATCGGAAGCTACGATGTTTGCCCATCTTTCGGGCTCCAATCAGTTCAGACGTGATATACAGGTACGCTATCTATTAGAAAACGGAACTTACTTTTTCTCATACTTAATATTTCGCTATTTATTTATCGGGAAATAGGACTGGAAATATTAAACTTGAAAATTTAACTTCAAAAGCATTGAGAACTTTGAGACTCTAAAGCTTCAGATTCAGAATCAGATATCCACTTTCCTTATCCAGCAACAACGAAAATTCTATATACATAGATTGGTTCTTGACTGTTCGCCATCTTAAATTACTTTGCTTTTACCGGTCTATTTGAAAATAGTAACCCCAAAACCCCCCATATAAAACGTTTTATGAAAATGTCATGTAGTGGAATCTGAGAATCTTCTTTTTGAAATCGTTATTTTGATAGCATATTTAGATGATTTTGTAAATAAATAAAACCACTTATCACCAAAACGTCTGCGTACTCATTTTCATGAAAATCTCGATGAAGGAACCTAGTTTTGGTGTTAAGCATATAAAAAGGCTAAATGGTTTCGAAATAACCCTACCCAGCCAGATCAAAAATCTAATCTAGTTTGAGATAGTTTAGAACTTTACATCAGCTTTTAACAATTGATTTGTAATCAAAGGCCCCCTAATAATAATTTACATCAAAATTCCATCATAGTTCAAATTTGACACGCCGCCCTCTTGAGTTAGTTACTTTTGGCAACAGATTTGATTACTAGCGACCACGAAAACCCCTATTATTTTCACTGTTTTGCAGCCAAATAATTGAATTATGTGATAGACCTAAAGCAGTTGGAAAGCCAACTTTAATATGGTATGAATTCATCTATACACAAAACTAAATGGTTTCTCAACTATATGTCACCTAATTTAATGAGTTGGCTAAAAATCAACGAAAATAATAGGTGATATTTTATTTCTAATATTTGCATTCAGTGCACCATCTAGAATTCTAAAACTTTGACAGAATTGAAACATTGGCTAAGACCTGCACCAGAAAGTTCTGGATAGTGTAAAGGAACCTTGTCTACATCAGTCTAGCTGTTTTTAAATTATTGACGGACAGAGAGGTGTTGCATTTTAAATATATGTTGTCGTCATTCCGATCGCCTCGCCGCCGAGGTCATTAGGAAATCATACTTTTAGAAATGATGGAAATTTAACTAAAATTCTTTTTTATGATAAATCCTCTCACATTTCAATATAAAATGAACTTGAAAAATTTATCAAAATATGTTTATTTTTGGACCAGGGAAGAGTCCCTTTAAATACCAAGTCTTTAAAAATGTGTCCGAAAAGTATATCTAAAAATAACTTCCTATGCACGTTGTCACCCAGATCAGAAGATTCACATTAGGTACCTACTTTTTCCAACGAATGACATGAAATATGTCAAGCCTGGTCATAAACAGGAGGGAAATTCAATTAACAAAATTCCTGTACAATATATTTATCTTCATAATGAATGTACAAACCCTCGCGGATGCGGCAAATTGGTCTTTGTTCTAAAAAGTTTTAATTACGGGGCGAATGGACACATCTTGTGCCCTGCCAGAAGGTAATTCCTCATTAATTATTCTTCTAATTAATAAACAACAAAGTATGAGTTTCATGTAATAAAAAAATTTTTACCACTGGAAGGGATGGGAGAATCTTCAAGGAATTTTAATACAATTTGCTTATGACAGATTGAAATATTTATTATTAATAAAAGGACCTTACTGAAGTTAATATGTAATTAATAACCAAATATTTCGCGGAATTTTATTAAATTGCAATCGTTTATGCTAAGTCTTATTGTCTAAATTATTTCAAATTTATATACATACAAAAAAATGGAAAACGGATTTCAAAATTAAATTTGAATATTTCTATAGCATAGATGACATAAGAAGTAGATATCGAATGGCATACAAGAGCTGAGTATACAAATTGGGATATTCCGGAATGGACTTGAGCACAAATTTTGCTTTGACAGAAGTTTTGTACACATTGAGTCGACGCCCTCAACACGGCGAATGCGGGCAAATGTGTATCGATCGATGTATGTGTACAAAACTGCTGTTAAAGTTAAAGAGCATTTGTTTTCAGCGTACTCTGAAACATTTAAAATCTGTATATTCGACTCTTCATTGAGCAGTAGAACACATAGAGGAGAGCGCAAGCTCTCCCAGCTTCGCGGTCGTAAATCGGTGCCTAATTCGAAGGACACGTAAACAACAAAGAGGACTCCTATGCTTGAGTACGAAAGTTCCACTGCCAGTCGTAGAAGTATAAATTGTATGGAAGTGCTCTCTCGTGAGCGACTCTCGAGCGTTCATAGCTCGTGAGCGGCACAGAGCATTCTATTTTCGTTTATTGCACCATGTTATACATCATGTTTGAAAATCCCTTCCAGGCCTTTGAGAGCTCTGTTCATACCTTGGGGTTTTTGGGGGGGATTTTCAAACATGCTCAACAACATGGTGCAATAAAAACAATTATGTGTCACGGGTCATCATACGTGCCATGACACATTTTATATTACATGTCATGCCAGAATTTGAACAAGGGACAATGAGTACGTATACACGACAGTCCCAAATCAGGCCTAGAAACCGGTTGTAGGCCAAAATCAGGGCTGCTCGTGTAAACGACACAAAAGTGGGCTAGGAAATTTGCCCTTGTGTGCTATCTGTGTGCAAATACTGCAAATAAGGTTTGTGATATTTGAGGGATCGAGCACACACATACAGATATATCAGGCCTGGGCCCAAATCAATCGGGGCTAGGCCAGATTTGGGACTTGCCCGTATACACGGCAAAGATAATCGCGACTTTGGGCTACGCTAGGCCAAAGTCGCGACTTTGGATATCGTGTATACGTAGTCAGTGTTAAGAAAACGAAAAACTTGTTCAGGTAAATAAAAAGAGTGCTCTTCATTTTTGCGAGCAAAAGGGTAGCGTAGCCCGAGCAGATACACAGTTCTAACTTAAGAGTGAGAGCCACTGGCAAACGAAATGGATCTTACACTCTAGCGTTATAATTCCCGCAAGCCGCTCCCAAGTGAGCATATCCGCGCCCTGTTATAAATATTTTAAATACTCCCCAATGTAATGACTGGTGTTTGTTCTCAGGCGAATTCATTTATAATTTGTGCTTTGCCAGGAATTAAATGTTGAATAAATTTGAAATGGCGGATAAATATTTTTAGGGAACACTTTTTTAATATATTATTTTTATATTTGTTGTACCTACCTATACATATTTATAATTTTGTCACATTGGCTTGCTGCCGTGTTTTGTATAGAAGAGAGTCAAATACTTCATATGGAAGAGTTATTCTACAATGCAATTTTTTTTTTGTAAAGGTTAATAGTATATATTTATTAACATTTTTCTTCAAAACTTCAAAGTATTTTTAATTCTAGGAATTCATTGGTCGAAAGGTATTAAGTATTTTCATATTGTCAGACTTTTTCACTTGTCGTCAATGATTAAACTATTGGCTGCATCGATCTTTCTCAAAATTTTACACAACGTTCTACACATTCGTGATTCTGGGTCCCACGAGAATCATAATTTATTGGTAATAATTTAATTTATTTATAAGACAGAAAACTCGTGATGTCTCAACTTTTTTGTCAATCCTATTAAACGTACCTATTGATCATTTCAAATGAATTAATCTGCTACATACGATTGCGATGTATTTACTCTTTGGTAATTCATTTGAATTTTTTCTTTCACATTTGCCATACCAGTGCAGTCTTCAACACCAGCAGGACTACATTTAGTTGGGGCATTTAAGTACTACGTAAGCACGTTTACAAAATTCTTACGTTTCATTTTTCTGAAGATGTTCAATTATTTTTCATTACTGAACGAGATAGAAAAATTAACCTTTATTTAATTAATTAAACATATTTTAGCTGATAATTCAGTCAAAAGAACATCAAACAAAAATAAAGTGTTTCAAAGGGGAAAGAAGTTTTCAAATGATCTCATTAAATTAATACCGTTCACACTATTCGCAACTTTACCCAACACTGTCTCGAATCTACTACCGAAATGGAATTTAAAGATGGCGGATCCAATATGGTATGGTCACCATTATATTTATTGGTACATAGGTTGGTTCAAATAATTACAAAGAAAAATGTTGTTTTTCATTTCCTTTTGAATCTGCATTTAAGGACATAAAACGTGCCTGTACGGCCCGCGTAGATTTAATTTATTCGAATGCTTTCAAAATCAAAGTTCAAACTATAACATGAAAAAAACCCGTTAAAAGAGAAAAAAAACTTTATAACTTCATCCGCAGTACCGTATCGTATATGTACTCTCGCCTATATGATGGCTGCGGCAAAAAAACTCTGCAACTCTGCGAGAGATAAAAGACGTGTTTTCTGCATAATTAAATTTTTTAATCAAATCTTCTTTTTCCGGGATATGCTGGGTGACGAGGTCGCCTACAAAAGCTCTATTCCGCCAAGCTCAAAATTAGTTTGCATTACGTTCGCTCTAAATACTGGGGATGCCCGGGACCGGACACCGACTGACTCCACTCGCTCTATACATCAATCTTGCCCCTAAGTAGGCACATAGTAAAATGCTAAGTTTAATACTCGGTAAATTGTCCACCGCTCCCGGCACAGGCCGGGCGAGTTAGAGGAAAAATGAAGTCAGACGAAGTCGGGAATGCTGTGCTCTTATATCCTCCATGAGTTTTTTTTATCTGTGTCCTTTTAGAGTTTGTGTATTTTGTTAATTAGAGTAATTACCCGATTCTATGTGCTGTTGCCCTGGGAAGGACTTAATTGGCCGTGAAGGAGCCCACTATCAAAGCTAAATTTTCCGGTGTGCAGATTGAATGCTAAATAGTTAATTTTTTTGGGTGGGGGAGGAGATGGTCCTCTATTGTTTCATTATTTCGAAATTTCCCTCCTTCTAAGCAGTAGACTTCCTGGCTGTGTTGTGCTCACCTGCCATTTTCCTTTGTAGATCATTTTCATCACTTTCCGTATTGAGGAAGATTTCAGAAATAGTTTCACAAAGCGTTGTCCTTCAAGATAATATGTACTTGAAGAACACTTTGGGAGCACACATAACCCTAATGCTCTTAAAGCAGCTGCTCCAGTGAATAACTTTGAAAGCGAAAAAAGTTCCTAATCCCTCTTTCTGGATTGCCTCGCAGACTCACCAAAAAATTTAAACTTTAAAATCTTCAACGCAATTTTGAAGAATATCGCAAACTTTTCCGTGTACTTTTAGGGTGACTTTACCTTGGAAATATTCTTGTCTAAGTAGATAGGTATTCTTATGCAACACCGTTTGTAAAATTAGTTTTGTTGTGCTTTAAAAGTTTCCCTGAATTTTACGTACTTCGAAAATGAGATTACGAACATGTCAAAATATTGAAGAAAATCTTTTAAATCTTCATGGGTATTCCGTAGATGAATTTATTAACCTCGTGCACATTTACCCCTTTTTCTGTAATTATTTTCTTATGAACGAGAGAGACATTGTTCGCCCTCATCTCTTTAAGTCCACCGAAATCCTAATTACATTTTTTTCTTAAAATCAGCTATGTTTTGTTTTAAGTTGCAATAATACTTCAAATCAAAAGTTATAGATGGCGAAATATTTATGCCCTAACATAAGCAAAAATTGGTTAAGTTATTAGCCACTAAAAAATTAATCTACCTCTTTCAATGTTAGTTTAAAAAGTTACATCCCCCCACAAACGAAGGATATCGCAACAAAAATTAGAAACAAAAACTCACCCATATTCTTCATGGTCGGAAATATGGATAAACAACATGTAAGCAAAGCTGGTGCAAAATGTACAACTAAGAGAAAACATTTGAAAAAAATTCTCGTAACCATCAAACATTGAATGCCAAGAAGGATGGCTTTCAGAAAGTTTTTATTCCGCTCCGAAGTTATGTGCATAATACATCTTGCGAACTTCTTACCGGAAGTCTAGAGGATAAAATGTTTTGCTTTGGTGCATTCCAAGAAAAAACACAAGATGGATAAAGTAGGAGGAATGACATGAGGAAAAGTCGCATCACTCTGAAATGAAGATTGATCTTTTTGTGTCATGATATAATTTCCTAAGGGTAACGTTGCATTCTGCTTCTGCTTATTGTTTAACTTTCATCTAAGACTTTAGAAAACAACGTGTCACCATTACGCTGCGGTGGAAACTGAAATCTAAATGGGATGTTTTTAGCGTAAAGTGGGATTTGCGACGTTTTGAGAAAATTAAATGTTTTAATTAGGTGACAAAGAGGAAAGCTCAATTAGCACGGCTTTATCATAAATATATTTTTTGTGTATTTGCTGAGCGGCGAACATGAAATGATTAAGAGCTGACTTCATTTTCTAGGGATATTTTTTGAAGAGAAGTTTTTACAGTTGTAAGAGTAATTTGCCCGCTGCTATTTCTGGTGAAAGGTTTTCAGAAATATGATTTGTTTTTTAAATGAAAAATGTGTCATTGAGAACTGCGAACAAAATTTAATTTTTTATATACCTTGTGCTTCCTTTAAGGACTCCACAAACATATATATTTTTTCATCACACGTGCGGGGAAACTACTGTGACGCACGGGTTTACGTGTGGAAACTGCCCGATTGTCCACTGTGAAATCTGTTGGCCATAACCCTCTGGTAATTTTAAAGAACGCACGCGAGACTTAGAATAATGCACGGGTACCTGTAATGGAAATGCACTCAGAATATTTCTTCAAGAAATCCCATTTTTTTTTATATCTATACTCGCACGTGTTAAACATCCTTTTAATGCTTTTCGTTGTTTCGTTCGTAATGGTCGCTCCATTAACGCAATGAAAAGGAGTGAGTACATGTCCCATCACTGATCACTGGACAGGAGTATGCATTTCTCGCTTGCACTTGCAGGGGCAATGAGGAACTCCAGAAATATTTCTCGCTTGCACTTGCAATAGCAATGAGGAGCTCTAGAAATCTATCTGAGGAGCACTCGGGAGTCAAAAGAGCCGAGTTTGCCCGGCTCTGCCTTAGATATCATAAAAACCTTTCCTTACTACTTTTCTTTAAGACACGTATATCTTTTTGAGAAATAATTACAGCAAAATTTATTTTTTTTTATTTGCAGGGGGGGGGGGAATTTCCGCCCGCACCCCCCGTTCCACCCCAACGAACTCCTCCTTCCCCCACCGCCACACTTGTGAGGAAAATTACTGCCATCGTGGACAATCGGTTAGTTTCCACCCTAGTTGCATAAAATACTATTTTCATTTTAGTCGCATTAGCTTTTGGCTTATGCGTCCGCCACCCTATCACCGAAGTTCCAAAAGAAATCCAAAAATATTGAAGAAATAATTCTTACCAATAGAAAGCCATACGAAGTTAGTACCTCATCTGGAACGGATTTAAACGACATTAGTCTTATCTAAAAGGTCAGGTAGTCCAATTTGACAGCGAGACAAACAAAAAATTGTATGGCAGGAGGGGGATCTCAACCGTTTTCGAGATACAGGGTGATTCATAAATACGAAATTTTCATGGTGTGTTCATATTGATATTGTATTTGATTTTTTGATCTAATGAACGCAACGACATCAATCTCACGCCAAAAAAAAAACCCTATCTCAAAGTTCTTTCCAAAAATCTCAACAGAGTGCACATATCTGGAGGTACAGTCACTTACGAAACTATTATAAAAAAAATGTTCTGCAAATTTCTTACAATTCACGATTTCCCAAAAAAATTTTTCCGAAATCCACGTAATTAATACACATTTTTTTTTATTAAATGGAAGGAGTAGAGGAAGATGAACACTGTAACGATATTTGGAAGAAAAAAATTGAGATAGTATTTCGTTGTTTAGCGTGACTTTGATGTTACAGCGCTGTTGAAATAAAAAGATAAAAATACAATAACAATATGAATGCCATTTTAATTTAGAATTTATGAATCACCCTGATCCCGAAAATAATTGAGATCCCCCCACTGCCATACGATTTATTGTTTGTTTGGGTGAGATCAATAATATTCAACATCGGAAATTGGGAATCTTTAGGATTAAAGACGTATAAAACGTTTTTAAACACTAAAAAATAACTTAGAATATAGTTCAAAATAGAAAAGATTAAAATCAAATCTTTACTTAAAAAGAACCATACAAAATTAGATATATAGCGAAAGAAGTGACCGAATACTTTTCACCTGCAGTACATTTAATAAATAAAAATTAAAATAGTTTGCCTACCTTTCAATCCATCAGCTCATGTACATAAATGAATGATCCGATTTAAGTGCAACAGAAATGCAAATGCAATTTAAAATGCCTAGACATGCACCTTGATAACTGCTTCCATCCTAAAAGCAAAAGTTTTTCTTTGACTCCCAAAGGACGAAAAAGTAAGAAAACTCCAAGAGCTGCTCGTCGTATATTCCTATTCTTGTATGCGGAGTAAAATTGCATTAAAGTTGAAGCAATTGAAAAACTTTTCGTCAAGAACCTCAAAGAATAGTACTGGAAAATAAATGAATCGGAAAATTGCAAAATTTCGGATGGCCTTAACTTTGCAACGTCTCCGTGTACTTCAAACAATTGGTATAAACTTGCATAATGGAATATACGGCATCCTCCCATGTTCTCTGCCGAACTTTGGAAAATTTATCATTTCGCTTTTTATACGGATTCGTCAAGATTGCAATTAAAATTTATACAAGGGGGATGATTAGTGCAACTTGTTCGGTGACGCCCTCGCGAAGAGCTAACTACGAATATTAAAAAATTTCTTTCAGACGAGAGAGTTTAGCAAGTTTAATTAAAACTGTTGGAAGGGCTGCAATCTTCCGTTTCCAAATTATCCAAGCGCCACAATCAGAAAATGTTGCACGTCTTTGGGAGAAAGTTAGCAAATAGTGTAAGGGAATAAATATTTAAATTTGACTTTTTGCTGAGTTATAAAACATGCTTTTTTGCATTATTTGCTTTAAGCCTACGAAGCTCTTATTCATTAAATCCTCCTATTGAGTGAGATCATTAGTAATGCAAAACCATCAAATTAAACGTGAAAGATGAAGACGAAGGATTAATCTCCAAGTTGACAGACAACGTTTAAAAGATTCTTTTTCGCAAACATAAAAGAAAATATGCGGAACATTTCCCATTAAACATTCTGCCTGCTCAGCAGATCCGTTTTCTCCTCCGTAAGTAAATCCTATGTACATTCCCCGGATGCCGAATCAGCGAATGGTGACATCAAAGTCTCAGAAATCCCCCGGGAAGAAATATTCTATTATTCAACCTTTCAAACATTTATTTCCATTTATTGTGGTTTTTCACGTGACTCTAAAACCTTTCCACCCCGCTCGAGAAGAGCCTTATTTAATCCGTGTAATTTGGGAAATTCCCTACTCCTATTTACGTGTGGGAGCCAATCATCAGGTGAATGCTCTGAACGGGTGGACAATTCATCGATAGCTCGACTGTAATTTGTGCGTACATTTAATTATCGAATTCACCCTCTGTACCCTAATTATTTTCTGGGGATCACAATTAGAGGGATATTGAGCAACTTTCTAAAGCCTACTTGTTGGGGAACATTTCTATTTTCGTCCTGATTAATTTCTCGTTTAGTGCATAATCACGAAAGTAATTTATTCACACCTTAAAGTGTATTTATTTTATCTTTATACAAGGTTTCTTTTTTTCGTAAGTAAATATTAATTAATTTTATATTTGTGTAGCACAAACTAACACACGAATCATTACATCCGACAAACAAAGAGAAATGGACTTAATTTCAATTTTGTCAACAATTCCTGTCAATTATTGCCATGTTGTGGACAGCATACATAATTTCTTTTAATTGACTTCATTTTCAGAACAAAAGAGATAAATTGCATGGCATGCAAAATGTCCATATTGAGAGGTCAAAAATTGAGTAGCCGGCTATAAATTCCAATATGGAAATATAATATGATTTTTTAAAGGCATTCTTCAAGTTAATATTATTTATAATTTAATTATACGGTTGCTGCTGCTCTTCCTCACGCTGTCTTTTACACTTCTCTCCTGATCTATCCGGAAGTACCGGTTTCTGATGAGCGTTTCTGGGCGTTACCTGGACAAATTATGTCCCCAAAAAATTATGGTGTCAGAAGTGGGATCAGGCAACAAGGTGTAATAATCGGAAAACTTGAACTATTAAACAACTATATCATTTTCCCCTTGTTAAGACAAATAAAAACATATAAATTAAAAATAGGTGAACGTGATGTATGGGGGAATTGTGTATGAATTTTTGCTTGATTTAATAAGGCCACTCCCACCCCGCTGGGACACATAGGTTGGGTGTGTCTATGAGCCAGGCAAGAAGAGGCACAACTCAAAATTACTCAGGTGAATGAGTCGAGGTGATTTGTGTGAAAAGTGAATTTTTGATGGAAAATGGGTGATATTCGACACTCTTTAGAAAAAAAGTATGTTGGCGAATTGAGTTATTCTTTTCACCAACGTCAAGATAAGAATTGAGAATTAATAATGGAAGTGTCTATTTGCACTCTCCGTGTTCGCCTAATATTCGTGTACACGGACGTAAACGCACATCGGCACAAAACAATTCGTAAAATAAAACTTTTCCTTTTACAAAATAATTATGGACTGAAATTTGCTCGTTTGTACCGTGAACTGATTCTGAGATTACACGGACACGGAGAGTGCAAATCCCCGTATATGTGTTGTATTGTAACTATAACGGAGAAAGGAATTAAAAATTAATCTAACGTAACCTAACTTTGCCTAGAACTTTGTCTGTCATAGACTTGCTGGTTGCCGTGCGTAGGTTTGCGTTGATTTGAGTAACAGTTTGAGAGATGTCACTGAAAAACCGTTTGCACTGTTATTTTCAAGAGGGTGTACAAAGGGTGGTTTGGAATCCCAATAACTGAGTTTTATACTCACCATTGATGCCCGGTCTGTTTGGGCAACAAAAAATCGCTACCTACTTATGAGAAATACACACACACTTTCATCGCCTCTTATCAGGTCCGCATGATGTGCTAAGTCGGACCATGTTTCCTCTCCGGAGTGTATTTTGATTAACGCTAATGCTGGCGGCATATACCTACATACACACACACACACGAACACACACGCGCACACACACTCACACACACATACAATTATACGCATGCGTGTATCTCTCGAAGTCTTCATTTATGGGAGTTGTGCTCATGAAGATTTTTTTTGTTCAGCCACAACATACATACAACAATTCCCATACAAAATGTGCGGAGTCCTTAAGGCGTGATTTATCGAATAACATTTTAATATCGAATGGACAAATTCGTACCACTCATTTCAATCCACTGTTGTAAGGGTACCTCCGTTAATTTATGGTTTATCTTATCTCAAGTTTCAAACGAAATTCATTTTCTGCGTGAAACAACATCCCACTATCCTTCGGCAAAAAGGGGATTAATTTACACGAACTAGATTTAAGCCACGATACAAAAAGATTTAATCTCGTTACAGGAATTAACAAAACCGCATAAACCACATAGCATGGCTCTCCTGCGCCTAGTAAATTAAAAACAATCATAAGCTGGGAACACGAATATACATATTTGCAACCTGGACATTTGGGGGAGTTGGCTTTCGTGTTAAGATTAATATTATTACCTGAATGGCTATTTAAAGCAGACTCCTGTAATTAATAATTTGAGGTGAATGACCGCCTCGTCCATAATGTGCTTATGGCAGCAACCTAATGAAAATGAGACGCGGCGATAATTCGATAGCTCGTTCGGCCGTGGTCAACGTTCGTTAAAAATGTCACGGTTATCTGCGGCTCTCAATATGAATCACGCAAATTTATTTACAATAGCTTTCAGTGATTTTTTATTTGATGCCAGCAGAAGTGCAATATGTTTAAAAAACCACTTCATCCTCGGGATTCAGCAAATTTACCGATGCACTCGTTCATACCTAGATATACATATATGCGTGTCGTTCAGGCTCTTCATGACGTTCATGTTGATTCGGTCGCCCATCATCATTTGTATGAACTGCTGGAATTCTGGATAATTTTACCCTTTGCATTGGATTTCCCTCTGATTGGGAGGGTTATGAAATTTTATGTTAAATAATGTTTGCATTCGGCCAAATGGAGCTCGATATGCACCGTCGAGCAGAACTATTGCAGAGATGGTTCAATGTTTTCATCATGGTTATGATCATATAGGGCCGATATTTGTTCTAAAATGATACCTTAAGCCCAGTTATTTATTTCAAGTAACATCGTATAGTGTAGTTATTATAGTGGTAGTACCACAGTAGAAGTTCAGTGATTATTTATACTTTTAATTTGGATTTCCCTTTTTTGAAGTGAAACTTCGATAATTGGACGAGAATTGGTAGTGAAATTTAAACGACGCGTCACGTTTAGGCACATTTAGTTGCATGAGAGAGAAGAAAGATATAATGTAGAGAGTAGGAGAAAGAGAGCTATGTATTGTATATCTAATACACAGTTTAGTCTATGTGCGTCACCCTTTTGTGCGGTCCTTCGTTTTTACTCCCATTTATACGCTAAGTCTAAGGTAGGTGCTGCAATTGCCGACTCTCGGTCGATGACGGTATGGTATAGTTCACGATTGAGCAGAGAGGGCCACGTATACACTCAATACAAGGCAATAGAATAAAATAGATTGAGTGACGCGCACGATTTATACGTAAAACTCCGATGTGTGTGAAATACATGCTTATTTTTGAAGTGAAAACTTCTTTAGGCGCGTTTAGCACTTTTTGTGGGCACTGAATTAAACTGAGCCGTCACGCTCGGTTGATTAACGCTCATTCGGGTGAAGTCGGCTCGAGTCGACTAAAGGTAGAAACCCAATGTACGCTTTCGGCGCTTTGAAAGTGCCAGCCGCTTTTTCGGCTTTTGTCGCTTTATGTCATATTGAACGCTTTATCTGCGGCAAGACACAGTGTAAGCTTTGCTTGCTTTCTGATTGTCCCGTGAAATTTGAGATTTGCTCCCACGCTTCTGCTTTTTGTAATGCGATTTCGGTATAAAATCGACTTTTTGTTATATATATGTGTTCTTAAGCACACACAAATGATTTTTTTTAGATTAAGGGGCTCCTCACTCTAGTCAGGTGCCCATTATTCTATTCAATAGGATTCCAAGTGTGAATTATATTGAAGGAAAATAATTCAAAGAAAGTGAACTGTGCATTATATTGATATCTAATATGTATATTTCTGAAATGGGTTACACTGCGGCATAAGGAAACTTTAAACGTATTCAGCTGTAAATGTGTGATTTCTCTCAATATGAGTTATTTTAACACTCTCTTCAGAAAAGCGTGTAAATTTGAACACATCAATATCGTGTTAGAATATAGTGCAGAATATGAAATATTTATTTACGAGTATATTATATTTAACGAGTGTTTCGATGATGAAATCAAGCTCGATGTTCTACATGATGTGTCTAGACTATAATTAAACCCTTAAGATAACGTCAGAGAAATTCAATGAAGTTATGTACTGGGATTTTTTAAGGGTAGCTGAGTTTAAATCTGCTGTTGAGGGTAGACTGAAAGTTATGCCTATCCAAATACAAATCAGCTTACGCATTGTCAATTAACAAAATCAATACACCTAGACACACATGTAAAATTTTCAAGTGAAGATACTCTTCGAAACCGCTTGTAAGTTGTTTGCTAATTTGTCTCGAGTATTCATAATCTTTATAAAAGAAAAACCATTGTTGTTATTATTTGGGCTTGGGCTTTACACTTTATGTCTGCCTCAATATGGTTGATTCAAAATACTAAATGCTCTTAGATTTTCATGAAAGTTGGTACATAGGAATTTTCGGGGTTTTGTAAGTATGATCACTAGCTTTTAAAATTTAATTTAGTGAACTGATTTGTGAAATTAAAAAATTTATTTAGATTTAATTCTGAGTTTTAGATTTGAAAGATTCAAGTGTAAATTCACTCCTTCTATTAAATAAATAAGCTGAACTAACATATTATCCCGTCCAACCTTTTACTCACCTTAAATCGTGTAAATGAATTTCCTACGCACTGTTCTTCCTGTTCCTCAGATACTTTGAAATCTATTTTACGACTTGCAGCAATTCATAGCAGTAGCTACATAACCAATGCGAAAATGGCTATGATAGGCTTTCATTTGTGGAACACGAAGTTGGACAAAAGTGGCAGTCAAAGTGGTTTAGTAAAGATAACCATTTCTTAGATAGTGGGTGCGATTAGCGGAATAGACAATTTTACAAGGACTCAAATAAAAAATTCCAACAGAAAATATTCGTCCAAATGGTAAATTAAAAATAAAATGAAAATTGTGTTTTTTAATGAATATATTCATATCGCGTTTTCGATAAGAGTGCCCTGCACGTGCGCACCCAGAAGTCCTGGACGTAGTCTTTAGGTAATATAATCCTTTGAGTTAAAAGTTGGACTATTTCTGCAGCTATAATAATACGCAGGACATGATATTTTCGGGATATTTTATTTCTCTAACTATAAATCATCCTGTCTAAGAGTGTGTTTAAAATTATCCATAAAAATCCTGCAGTGCACCTATAATTTACCATAATGGATGATAGAACATTTTAGATCCAAAATAAATGACGCATCGTTTGTAGGAGAGCATCAAACAATTTATCTAAAAATCCCCAAATCCAAGAGCAAGAACTCTTTGCCACCACCAAAAAGGATAACATGATAAATTGCTCCATCACGCTAAAAAACGCAATTTGAATGGAGCTATTGAAATATGCTCTGCAAACATGAAATAAATCGAAACGAAAAAGTGCATAAATTCAAGTGAATATTTTCCAAATAAACCCTGGCATCGTGCGCCGGATTGCTGCTTCTGCTGCTCTGCTGGTTCTGCTCTCAAGACATCCTATGAGGCACTTATCCTAATGCTGCCTCCTCTCGAGAGTCAATTGGCAAAAAATTTTGGGCTGAACGCCTAAAACAAGTTGCCTGAGCTCCGTCTGGATGCCTTCCAGTGCAGTAATGATTGCAATGATGCTCCCGTACCACTGCATGGGCCTTAACTTTTTGTGCAAATATTTTTGAATGACGAGCTCTTGTGGGGGGTTTTATCACACGAGTGCCTTAGTCGGTCGCTCTAGCCAACAATGGAGTGGCAAACCACAGCCAAGTAACCGAGTGATTATCATGCTGAAACTTTTCGTCTAGACGGGAGAAGAAAAAACATACCGCCTGCGCCGAGGTTTTGAAAAAGTTTAATTGGCTTATGAACAGATTTGAGTGGGCTCCGCGAATTTGCATGATTTTCAGGCTGGTGGCCATAAATTCATGTAACGGCGTATTTCTGAGGTGCTCCGGTCAAACCAGTCTGGTCTAGGGTGAACTCCACTTATGTTTTTCCATTTAATGCAATTTTCGTGTCAGATTCCCTGAATGTCGTCCGAACGACACAGATATCCATAAAGCCTGCAGCAAAAATGGGGTCGAAACAAAATTGGTCAGAGGTCGTCGTGAGGGAGCAGAGGTTTGGGGAAGAGGATGTTATTGTACAGAAGGAAAGCAATCAATATCTCCGAATGTAGGACACAACTTGGAAGCTGATAAGAAAGATAATAACACTGTTTGTATGCGCATATGTGTCACATGTTCCCCGGGAGTGTGTTTCTTGGTGTTTAAAATTTATTGCAGTCGACTCGATCCTGCTCCCGTACAATTGTGCTCTCGCCCTCAATCAATATTCGAACCTGAAACCATTTTGGGGCGGAACGCACGACTGGAATACGCTTTTTTGTTTGCTGTTTTCGGTTTTAGGGCAATATAAGCATTTTTCCTTGTTTATGTTTTTGTGATTTACTGAATGTGGGATACCCTTTTCTTGCTGCAGGAAAATATGTAGCTTTACGAGAAACACACCTTTCGAATTTCAAAGTAAAAATACAGTTGGAAAGTATTCTTGGGTGTGGACTCGTCAACATGTTCTAAAGTTTACTTTATTTTACAGTCCCCTACTCTCGGACTGAAAAAAAAATTAACATTTGTTGTCTTTTTTCCTGGGAATTGAGTTTGTGGAGTTAAGAAATTATTTGGTCATCCTCTTCGAAATCAGCATACCCAAAAATCCCTATGTACTGATGTTTATCGTGATTGACGAATTCTATAATACTTTTTCATTATTGGATACACCATCTTCAATTATAATTTTTGGTGATAAAGTCGAAATCAGCAGCCCCGAAAACCTCTATGTACTGAGTTTTGTGATAAACGACGAGGTTGTACTATTTTCATCCGCCATCTTGAATTTTACATTTTTGATAATGAAATCGAAATCACAAGCCTCGAACAAAAACCCTATTGTTCGCAGTTTTAAGCATTTCGAACAGCATTCTGAATTAATGCCAGAAATTTGGGTATTCTGCCCCACTGTGTGTCGAAGAGTATCGCAGTGAAGACGCATAGTAATATCTCTTCCAATTTTAAATATTTCCTCCAGTCAAAGGGACTTGGGTAGTTACATATGCAGTGATTTTCTTTTAAGCAGTTAGGAGTTAGGTGATGAGATTAAAACTCAGTCTCCGAAACTTGAATTTATAAGATCTACGAAATATATCAACATATGTAAATGCATTTATCAGTAGACCTGTGTCGTGCGTAAAAACTAAGAGAAGTCATTTTATCGGGAAAATTTAATACATTGTTTAAGAAAGTATCTTCTGAAAAAGGAAAATTCCGAAAATACCACTTTATACTCGTAGGGTGTAATTAAAATTTCATTAAAAATGACAAGACCCTCTCATTTAATTGAAATTCTGTCGCACCTAGTTCCCAGCGGAGCCTTTGTTCTAGGGTACTTAACTGGTTGGAAGAAATTAAAATTTCCTGTAAGAGTCCACCATTCGTAGTCAAAAGCCATTGGAGAACATTACGGTAATAGCGCCGAAGCCCTTGAACCCAACCTACAAAAGTATTATCTATTCAAAAGGAGTAACACGAACAACCCGTTTCCCAGCCTGCTCAAATTGAAATAATTAGAAAGAAGGTCACCGCGAACCACAAAATTGCTCCCATCACTAGGTTACGCACCTCAATAGAATCTCTGGGATTTTCGTTATCTCGGCGCAAAAGGGAACAACATTTTTTTTTTATTCTAGAAAGCAATCCCATCGCATAAAGGAATTAATTTCAGTTGAGAAAGCCTTTTGCCAATCTTTATTCCAGGCGACGCTGCTCAGTCTCCTTTAAGGAGATTATTCTAATATCTTACGGTCCCTTCCGAAAACCCCTTTTAAAACTTTGTAGTCTTTCTGCCTGTGTAGCTTCTAATTTTCTCGATACCTATCTCTATATCTGTGATTAGCGTTCAATGAACTATAACTTCCCTTTGAAGGGGCCTCACTGACGACACAGTTGCTTAAGGAGTGTCCTCAAGGATTTTCTGGAACGTTAATCAGTTCAAGGCGTTTGAAGTGTTTGTAAGTGATTACATTTACTCTTTCCGCGCTGATACCCAAATTGTGATTACAAGAGGAAACGGGTGGATGCTTTTGATACCTTCCGGCTGTTAATATTATAATTTTCAAGAACTGATAATTCAAATGGCACAATCCGCGTAATAATTATTAATAGTCGACGCAGTAATCATTTAAAGGGATACGCGCCGTAGTGCAAATTGTCTCATTAAGGAAAATCCACAAATAGATGTTCACAAATCTGTAGAGGGAAAAACCTTGAGATGATTATCTGTTTGATATTGGTTAACCCAGTTATTTTTAGTAGCAATAATGGGTTGAGGTGAGAAATTCAAATAAAATAAAAGTAAACACTAGTCAACTGATGTTCCATATACATGACGCAGAACACCAACAGAAATTCCCAAAAATTCTAAACAATTTTACAGGCCATACCAGATGTGACGAACTTCTAATCGAAGGTTATTTTCTAAACTGTTTACAGCTGTCGGCTCAAATTAGGCCTTAATTTGTTGCTGTGAGGAAAACATTTAGGAGGTTTCTCAGCAATTATGAAGTCAATACCAACTTAATGAGGATAATTAAAGCACTAATAGATCTTAACAGAAATTACAGCTTATAATTGTTTTATATCATCTGCATTAATCAGCTCCAGCAATTGTTCAACGTTCGTCAACAGAATTCTGGTCAGTCGCAATTTAGTAGGAAGGGGACTATATGACGGTGAAAAAGTATAGTCGCATTTAGTTCAGTGAAAGGACTCCATATATAAAAGGGCAAAATAGTGTGAAAAGTAGGTAATTTAAAGGGCTTTTACGACCTATCAAAAAAATTATATTTATTTTGAATGATTAAGTAAAGAAAAAAGTACAACAGGAGTGGAACTTTTTAGATTACATAAATACGTAAATAACCTAGACTGGCCGAACAACTCACAAATGGATGGCAGAAACACGTCGTAACAGATGGCAATTATCAAGTAGCACACAGGAGGAGATCCTAATCAAAATATTACAAACTTTCAACCATAGAAAGGAATTGTCTGACATATGAATTTGTGTATGTTTCATACGTTTAGCTTTCAAAATCTAAACCATTTCCTACAAGTGAAGGTTTTTTTTACCGCTGTATTTTTTTTAAAATTACATTCAAGATATTTTTCTGAATTTGAAAATTGTGTCTTTCGGAATCCATCATTCAACTGTTAATATTTTCTTGAGTTTTGAGTGAGCTCGTACTTGTATAATTAGCACCCAGTTTTCTTCAGATCTAAGGATAACTTTTTATCTGACACGGCTTTTAGGCTTTAAGCAGTAACCCTAGCCTAGATGATTGCGGAGATTTGTAAACTCATTTTATGCCACATTGCCAAAATCATTGAGACGCTGGTTAGCGATGTCTTCATAATGGTTACCGTCCAATTTTCCGAATGCAATTTCTCGACAGACCATTTTCCCGACAAACTCCATTCCCGACATTTTGTAAAAGGTAAATTTCAGTATTTTTGCGTGGAGCTATTTCATTTGAAATTGTTAACCCTTCTGCTGTGACCCAGGGCAGTATTACCGAGCCACTCCCTTTCTTCTTGTATCTTAATAACGTCTCTTTGAATCTTTCATTGACCCGAATATTTTATTATGCTGATGATGCAAAGTTATTTCGTGTACTTTCTAATGAAACTGATTACTTCCGAGATTTAGCTTCTTGAAGAAGCCCAGAAATTTCCTGGAAGTTGTCTCTTCGGCAGATAAACACATTACGGAAGGAGTTCCCCAAGGATCAGTTCTAGGGCCAATCCTGTACAATATCTATACAGCAGCTATTTCCTGATATCCAGAACTGCTGCTGCTCGATATTTGCGGATGACAATAAAATTTGTAGCTCCGACGCTGAAGCCTCACAAGTTTGAACAAATTTACAGATAGGACTAAATGCCATTGCAAACTATTTCCCCAAGTGGAAAATTAAATTAAATTCAAATAAAACTCAATAAATTTTCTTTACTCGTAGGAGGAAGCTGTCTTACCTACCAAACACCAACCATTCCCTAAACGGTGATGCTATCCCATCATGTTCGTTTTCCGTTACGTGCCCGGGCTACGCACAAAGCGAAACAGAATGTGTAAATCTTCCTTATAGCATCCAAAGGATGCAGTGTGGAAGCGCCTCCACACTGCTTCCTCTGGAAAATGCTTCCTAATTTCTACCTTACCTGATGATGGTATGAATGATCCGCTATCCGCTAAATTTCAAATTTCAATATCTTCGTACATAAAAGCCCTAGAGACATTTTCTCTGGATTTATTTGTATTAAAATAGAAAATCCATTTCAGGCGTAGCGTAAAATTAAGTTTGCTTTGTATAATTGCCATTTTCGTTGACAAATACTTTGCGCTTACACTTCAATCTAATTCTAGGTAGGGGAGATATTTTAAACTTTACTTTCATGTCTCATTACCTGCTGACTGAGTAAGGTCTTCAACTGGTAAATACGTTATCGGAAAAACGGAGCTTGTGATCAATTCGTCTTGTCGGATAAAATTGATTGCGCACCCCCCGAACTTTGAAAAGTAATTGCTTTTATCACAAAACGTAATTCCCGGTTTACCGGGGAAGTAGAGAGTAAGAAGAATTTAATGAGAACTGCAGGGAATCATTTCGAAAATCTTTGTACTGATTTAAGACCTCCGCCAACTGGAATGCTTTGTTTGCTATTCAACTCTGTGCAGCTCCATTACTGCTCCGCACAAACACAACAATAACGTTAGAGTCCGAATACGCTATCGTGGATCCCTTTGAAGTAGGTACCTATCAAAAGAACTTCGGATAGGTACACGCCTCGTTTGGTGATAAATTCATTCACTCATGAATATAAAATTCGACTGGCACTCGAGGGCCAGGCCTTGTAGCGATTACACTACGCCTATTTGAAAATTCTTGACAAGAGCGAATTCATTTTCAATTTCTACGGTTGTTCTCCTCTCATCGACTTGCAAATTTTTATTTGAATAATAAGAGCAGATCTGCAATTTAAATCCGGGCTTGATGCTAAAATACATCGATTCTCAGTCCGGCGCTTAAAGTGAATAATTAACTGCAGTGAGTATCCCTTTGCTGGAGTCTGAAGCATCAGAGAAAAACTTGACATTTCGAGTAATACTTACTAAAGAGATAAGTCCAGTGTCCTTTTGTACTTAATTGAAGGATTAAGTCAGGTAACTTGATGGACTAAATGTCAACGGTCATTAGAGCACTTTAATGTGTAAATTAGTAATCGTTGCTAAGTGTGCCATTACATTTGAATAGTCAATTGCTAGGAAGGAAGTACCTTTACAGTTTAAAGTTTAAATTTTTCAGAAGATTACAAATATTATTTTATTTGAAATAATACGATTTATTCGAATTGTTACTACGAAAGCCAACAATTAAAAAATTTGTTGTTGCGAGCATTATATTTTTCCCATTTTGGTCCAACTCTAACTAACATATTTATCAATGATTTATACAAAACTGAAGGTATGTTTGTTTGTTTGTTTATTACTCAATCACGTCTAAACGGTTGCCACTATAGACTTAATTTTTTTACACAAGGTAGTACATAGTCCAACTTAACATATAGGCAATTTTTTATTTTGATCAAATGGACGGTTTCAAAATGGCGGCTCCCAGATGGCCACCGATTAATTAATTTATTAAATTAGTTAAACTTTGAGGTATTTCCGTGAAAATCCGCACTAGAAGGTTTTCGGGGTCAAAATGGTCGATCCGATTATGCCGACCGAAATTTTTCGATTTTGAGCAATTTCAATAAAACTTAATATGAAGACGTATACGGGGTTATAGAATTCAAATCTAGCAAAATTCAAGGTGGCGGACCCAAAATGGCTGCCGAAAAATTAAGCTTTAAAGGATTGTGACACTCAACACCAGCGCATTTTTAGGTATAATAATAATAATAATATTCATTTGGCTTATGTACAAAAGATTCACATTTTTTTAATAGTGTACCATTTAACAACAAACGGTAAATAGAGAAATATAAGAGGAAATCACTCATTAAGGAAAATGAAAACAGAAACTAATTGTCAAAAGCTAATAAAATGACAGAGAGAAAAGGAAAGAAAAAGAAAGATTCCAATTGTGTTCCCAACCACTAAAATGTTAAAGTTGTTAAGTGTCTTTTAAACCTAGATGTCCTCGAAAGCCTACTGACGCTTATAGGGAGTAAATTCCACAGACAGGATATACCTAGCCATATATAAGAACGAACGCTGCCCAACTGGGTAATGCGTGCGAGGAATAAAAAGAGATTCATGGCGAACATACTGCAAAAATGATTATACAAATATATAGGAATTTTTGAAGTGATTAAATTATGCAAAAAATAGACAAGTAGATTTTTGAGGTTTAAACATTAGTTGGTTGTTAAAGGCCCACGAGGAGATGTATTTTAAATCAATCCTTTCGATGCAAATAAGTGGTGTCACAATAGACCCTTGCGGCACGCCACTGACAATAGTCAGACCAGTACGTACAACCTAGTCAGACCAGTACGTACTTCAACCTTCTGAAAGCTGTCCGATAAAATTTTTCGAATTAGGCTTATGGCTGAATTGGAAAAATTATATTATACTTTCGACGTAAGTTATTAAGAAGAAGGTTATGACTAACCAAATCAATGCTGATCTCAGATTTGTTATAAATTTCCAAATTCACAACCAATCCGCTTCCAGTATGGCGACCGAAACTTTACCACTTTTGAGCAATTTTAATAAATATAAAAAAGATCAATGGGATTTAGATTTCAAACTTATCAAAATTCAAGACGGCGGCGGACCCATAATGGCAAAGTTCTTAAACTTCAACGGATTACCACCGAAGTTCAAAGCTATGTGTATTGTGCTATTGGAATCGAAATTTCCAAATTTAAAATGGCGGATCAAGCGACCGAAATAATTCAACTTCGAGTAATTGTAATGAAAATAAATGCAAAAACACCTTAAGGGTCACTGATTTAAAGTTTACAAAAGTTTCATTATGCAAGATGGTGGACCACATAATGACAACCCAAAATTTTAAATCGTGAAGGAAGCCCTTAATGAAAAATTATACCATTACCATCATTAGCGTCATTAGTGGTACTTGTTCATAAGTACTATTAGTGTCATTAGTGTTCATCAGTAGATCTAATTTTTTTTTTATATCAGACTAAATAAGGGATAAGCACCTCAGGGATACGGTATACGAAAGGTATAGTTTAGTAATTTTCTTAGCATTTGTCTGTGACGTCACTCGCTGCTACTGTATGAAAAATCAATGACAGTTTTAAATAACTATTATACTATTAGGATAAGTATTTTGAACCTCTAGTCATTTGGCAAGCATTTTCGGTTACTTTAGTAAACGTATGAAGTTTAACTATTTTATTTATAGATTTTTTTCGTTCATACCTTGTAACTCCCGGACTGCATATTTACCAATTTCAATAATAACGAACACTGAAAACACTTAAAAACTCGAAAAATATGAACTTTATCAAAAACATAATCCGAATTCGTGATGCGCCGAACAGATTGCAATAAATTAAATGTGTAAATAGGATCATTAAACTACTCGATGTGTGAAGCCGGGTAACTCAGCTAGTTTTCCGTTTTAGTTTTTTTCCGGGCATACAAAATATCGCTTGCGTTCCACCTCCCTTACCCACCTGATAGGCAGGCTCACCCCAAAAAATCATGAATGCATAAACAAATAACACAGAAAAAATCTTTCATATATAGATGAGTCCATTTCGAACCTCTTAGTAGTAAAAATCACAAACTAAAGATAATTTGTAAAAATCCCTATTAGCAGAAAATATGGGGTCATCTCGATTATTGACAACAATCTGTCTAAGCCAAATAATGAAAGAAAAATGGCTTTATCAATTTATGGTACTCCACATCAAAAAGTTAGACACAACAAAAAGTGTTGACGGACGAAAACAAATAGCAAACCTAACCACCCTGCCAGCAGGGCAATCAGGACAACAACCAAAAAAATTCACTTAGAGAAATTGAAGGTCGTTTATCTCCTCGGTGGCTGCCATGTTACCAACCACCACTACGAAATATGCCCGACACTCAGCCTACTTTTAATTATCTGGCAAATGAATGCGCTGTCTTCCTGCCAATTTGATACAATCTGGAAAGAATCAATTGTTTTGATTAATGAGTCCCGATAATGGAGGAAACTTCTTGTGAAACTTTCACTGGGGCGGAGGGGCTGCGACTGCGATGGTAAGGGACTGTCAGATATGAAATTTTATAAATTTCTCTCTTCCCTGTTTGGAGTGGCTTTGCATGACAAACGGAAACTTTACAAATTTCAGCGGGGCCTATTTGTCATTCCATTAGTACCCATTAGTTTGGATAAACAGTCCTGGCAGTTCGAAGGTCGCCCGAGAAGGAGTTATCCCTCGTGTACGGTTTTTATCTTGAGAAAAGTTTTTGTCATGATGTGTTCTGGTGCCGATACCCATCCATCGATTTCCGCTTGTCCCTCAAAGGGAGTACGAGCACAGCAACATCAATTAAAGGCACCCTTTATAACTCGAACTCCCTGTACAATCCGGAGACGTTCTGCCTCCGCTTCGCATTGATTTTTTTACATGTATTTCTTTTTCAAACAGCGGAATTTGTACAAACAGAGTCCTTTCCGATGCTCTCGAAATGGAAGTGGAAGGTACACACGACGACGCCGGCAACAGTTTCGCATAGTTCTGCTCCGATGGAAATGTTAAAACAATTTTAAAATTCCTTCGAAAGCCCTCCAGGCTTTCCTTATTTCACATGTGTTTTATTGCAGAAATAGGATTTGTCGCTGTTGAGATATTGTAATACGGCACAACTTCTCCGGCTTTTGAAACTTATCTATAAAATGTCTCAATTGTTATTTTAGTCAATATACTTCTCTTCAGGCGATTACAATCGCTTCAATCGGGCACGTGCAAAACCACAAGGCCGTCCGAACATTGGGCAAATTTATTTTTCCCAATTTTAATGAAAGAGGCTCGTGGATTTTGAAATGGATGTTTAAATTTCCTTAAGGGACCCTAACTTAATAGGCCATTTTCCCTTTCATCTCATTACTTGCGAAGTGCACATAACGCCATTTGTCATTTTTCTTCTTTTTTTTTAAAAAAAGGCCATCCTCAACTTTGGCACGTTTCTGTAACTCCGATTCAATTAACGAGTTGGACGTGTACTGGCCGGAAATAAATCAAACAAGAAGCTCCTGCTGGACGGCGCGGCGGCGACGACGGCAGCTGAGAAATTTATGCAGTGGTATTTTTATTGACGGCAGCTATCCATCACGTTCTCAAGGTGATAAAAAAGGGAATTGCTCCATCAACTGAAGCTGTTTCAATTTCACTTGTAGCCTGAAATTTGTGTTTTTGCTTCGTTACTACGCTGGTAAAATAGCGGCCACAGTTTTGCAATGGACACATAAAAAAATTCTTGTGGACCTTGCAGAAGTTTTTTTCTTTTTTTTTTTAGAAATTTACGACGGGGCCCCTTTAAGTAAAAGTATGTAGGAACATTTTTATTTTACAACGACATTTTAGTACGACGAGGAAAAGTAATTTCTCAACACAAGTTTTACAAGGTATGTAAAATTTATAGCAGCAACTTCAAAGCCAGCATGCTTCGAATACGAAGTAGATAATTTCAAAGAAAATTATATTCATTAATATAATTAATTACACAGGACCACAAATATATTTTTAAATTTCCTAAGACGAGACCAGGTGGCATATCTGTTTCCGGGATCGGTAAAAAAGAATTAGTTTTACTCTGGGACCTCTTATTAATTATTTATTTTATTATTTTATAATATTTTATTTCACCCTCCCGTCAAAATACTAAATTGGGGTTTGAGGACAAGTGTAACTACAATACTCGGGGGAAGTTAGATGCTATGCAATTTTCAGGAAAGGTTCTTTATGCACAGAGAAACCTAACTACTATGAGTAGCCTCATTCTCTAAACGCCCCCCCCCCCCCCCGCTCTCATTTCTGGCTTTCTGATGAGGGCGGTAAAAGTCAACTATTTTTTGTGGGATCCCCAAAATTATGGTTTATTTTTTATATTTAAAACAAACCGCTTCATCTAGAAGTATAAAGCTGTGCTGGAATAAAAGCTAAAATCCTCTACTTTTTGAAAAATATAAATAAATGTACAACCCATGCTACATAGTTAGATTTCTCCGAACATAAGGACCCTTCCCTAAAAATTTCATAGACCCTGTCGATGCACTCCACTTAATTTTTTGACCTTGGTATTGTTACAGACTGTAAGTAGTTTTTTAAGCCTCACTTGGAAAATTTAATTAGCCGTGTCAACTCTTCTTTTGGATTCATTAAGCGATGGTCCAAGGAACTCCATGAACCATATGCTTTAGAGACCTTATTTTGTGCTTGTTTTCGTCCGATACTGGAGTGTGGATCTGTTGTTTTGTCACCACTATTCGCTTCACATCTCACATGTGGAAACTGTTCAGAACCGATTTCTTTGACTTGCGTCCCACCCAATGAAGACCGACTAAATCTTTTAAACATGACCCCCTTTTCTAAACGGAGGAAGGCACTCGGTGTCTTATTTTTCTACGGTATTGCATCTGGCAATATAGACTCTCATTCACTCTTCCGTTTCGTCAATATCAATATTCGTCCTTGTTTGACAAGGGCTCTTTCCTTTATTTATGTTAACAATCGTAGAACGCTGTATAATGGTTTCATGAGCCGCTTTCCTTGCCAGGAACTGTCAAAGGATTCAATTAGACGTGCAATAAATTATAAATAATTGTCTATTCTCATTTATTCCCTTTATTAATTTGTTCTTTATATACTTAGTTATGTACAGTTTTATTTTTGTCAGATGGTTTATTCCTGTTGTCACATTAATAAATAAATAAATAAATTAATAAACAGGTTAAACCTATCACCCCATTCATTTTTGTCCCCCATGGATAAAACACCCTGTATAAATACGAGCACGCGTTTCAATCTAAAACAATATGTACTATTTTTTAACAAATATTTAGAACTAACAACTTTACAACAGAAGAAAAAACGTTTAGGATATTCTTAAGAAACGAACGAGTAGTCTAATGGCAAGTGTGTTAGACTGCCGATCCAAAAGCCCCAGGTTCGAATCCCACTTGTGCTCCAAATTTTCACTCCAAGAGTGCGGTTTAGCAAATAAGCGACAGATGGAAGCCGCATCAATTAAGATTAACTGCGGGTTAATCACCCAGTAAAGGATTCAAGAACCGAAAGAAGAGCCTCGAAGTGTAGAAGGAAATAAATTCTTAAGAAATTTATTTAATTAAACATTTTGCAAAACAAATTACTTAATTGGACGCTTAAGCCTGGTGACGATTAAACGTTTAATAGCGAACTCTAGTTTATACATATAGCAACTAGAGTACCTGCCCTAAAGAAATTCCCAAAATAAAAAGTATTCAATATTGTATCTAAACATAATTTTATTGAACTTATTTTTGATGATTTTGTAGAAGCTCTGAAATATCATGCACCCCACGTTCAACAAACTTCAAACGAGTCTATTTTCGAACCAATCATTCATCTCTAACGCAACCTCTGCATGTTACATACATATATTAAATTAACCCTTATCGATTTTATATTATGAGATATTCGCTCTCTGGTTTAAACATTGTTTTTTTGGTTTTTGGGTATTGTGCCTTGTCAATGGAAGAGTCAATTTGTTCCACTCTCAGCTTATTCGTCTGGCTTTTGAACTGTCGGTGATATTTGAAAATTTATTATTTGTATTATGTCATACCATTCAATCACAGGCACTTAATTTTCTGTGGCCTTTGTGAGGCAAAATCACGAAAAAGAAATCAAATTATGAAAACGACTTTTGAATGATTGAAAGGTTTTTCTTAAGGATTTGTGAACAACTTATTGCAAATATTTATTAAAAGTCATGGATAATTAAAGTCGCTCTATTAACTGTAATATAAGCCAAATAACATGTGGTTAAGAAATGCTATATCAAAATCAGTGGTAAGACGTTTATTATCATGGCACACCCTTTTAATTAATAGTTAATTAGAAGTGTCGTGTTCAACAAGTCGTAATTATCTAATACGTACACATGTACCTACATGGACTGCTGTTCAACTGATTGTGAGTAAATTGGTCCCGGCTGCTTTCGTTGCTTGCAGCAATTGTCACGTTAATTAACACAGAGGATTGCATGTAATCAATAAATAGTATAATAAAAATTCAGAACACATTAACGGATGCATTTTAATCGATTCTCAACTCATAACTGAATGCTCTGTCTAAATTCTTCAGTTCTATTGTCGGATATCTGGCCACGACGAAAAATTCCCACAATATTTCCAGTTGCTCAGACAACAAAGGACGGTTGAATTTTTCAATAATGGGAAAAAATAGGGCAGCATTTATCACCTGAATTGTGAAAGAATTGCGGAGGGTTGCTCGCTCTGATTTAACCTGGCACAGCATTACAGCAATTTATAGCTTGAAAATTTATTTTCGAACATTTTCCATCTATGAGTGTTTGATTAATGTCCCATGTTCTACCTGGCGGGGTACGCATTTCATTTTTCCAGCACACAAGGCCAATGCCGACGATGGATGACATCAAGATGAAATATTTTTGAAAGCATACAATCAAACAGACAAATATTTGAATTTTTTGCAAGCAAATAAAAAAAACATGGGATGTTATTTGCTTGCCAAGGTAATTTGAAGGTGGGACACATTCCAAATTTTCATGACATCTCGAATGGTGTTTTTCTTTCAATATAAGCAGAGTCAGGGCGAAATTTTATGCTTACATTTTCATCGGTTATGGATTTACATATGCACATATGCACATGTGAAAATTCCGTTGACCTTATTAAAAAGGACAAACTCAATCTTCAAGCTCCTGCCCTGTTAATCCATCCACACACCAGCTTCATCCTTATACTCTCAAGTGGATCGTTCCCAAATATGTACCTGCTTGCCAACATCTTACCTATGCTCACATCCGGCCGTACCTACGTGCCCGCAGTGCCTAGTTTTGGAGAAATTTCAATTAGTGACTATAAAATTCGACAGACTAGTAAACCCGAAAATTTATATTCCCAAACCCCAGTAATGTGTCCTGAAAATCCTCTCGAATATCCGCATCCCCAACACTCGCCCCTTTTGTTTCGCATCCCATAATTTGTCACGTCCCTACAGTCATTGCTCTTTCACATACATAAAAGGTAAAAATTGACAGTGATATTTTCGTGTGGAAAACGTTTTATGCTGCATTTTGTATTCCATGCAGAGCACACGTGTATGTACTTTGTTGCTCACACCATCCCATCATTCTGCACCGGGGACGAATTTGTTGAAAATTCTTCTACTAATATCGACACATTTCAACAGACTATTGGAAAATTGGTTTACAGGTGACACCAAATAAAAATTCTGCGACTGTTCGGGGGAAAATCCAATTGATGGAGGTACATCAATGTCCCCGAAAGGATTTTACTAAACTTGATTAAAACATATGCAGCATGCAGTTTGCGTTCCAAATGGATTTTCAGGAAATTCAATTTGATGTATGTATTTGGTACGTGAATGCCAATTCGCTAATGGCTTGGAGATTCGTGGCACAATGAATGTAACTAATGTTGCAGTGCTGTTGGGTATGGCAAATGGATTGTACGCAAGATATGTAATTACAAAATAATCGAGTTGTTTAGTAGACACTTAGACCTCACGTTTTGTAATCTTAAGCCAAAATCATATATATGGGGTTTCCCAATAGGGATGACCTGGATTTGGTAGCTCGTGGCGGCCATATTTGTTTATGGTTTTTTGGCAGGTCTATGCAGTTATGTTCGCACAGTTCTGAGCGCCTTATTAGACGCATAATAACAAAGTTTGAAAGTGAATTCGCTCTTCACAATAGATAGATGCGTGTAAGACAAAGAAATGCCCGAAGTGAACAAAATATTGCCGTCGTTCAAGCCAGCGTTCGTGAAAACTCAAATGCGTCTTTCTGCGTCGTTCTCAAGAGTTGGGGCTCTCCAGGATGACAACCTGGCGAATTTTGCAATTGGATTTGGGTCTGCATCCATAGTTAGAACCACAAAGAGGTATTAAGAGCTTAAGATGTCGGGAAGATTGTAAAAATGTCAGCATATCAGATAGATGTGCTGGTTACCGAACGTATATTATTTTATACATAAATTTGAGTTTGCGATGAATCAGGTATGCACCCACAACTGCCTCAAGCAGCCATAGACATTTCGGGTTATATTGCTTACATGATCGCAACAAGACAACAACAAGACAAATTAATTATTTCATCGTCATATATACAATTGGTGGTAAAGATATGGAGTCAATATTACTTCGATAGATAGCAATTGCGTTGCATTTTTTGTTATTCATCATCAAGCTGTTCGGTAAACTCAAAGCATGAATGCGATTCAAGTCATCATTAATATAGCAGACACAATCATCAATTAAGCCAACAGGGCGACTTAAATACATTTGCATATAACCTGCATATAAGTGCATCGTTACATCCTTGGTTACAGTCGGAAGG
The DNA here is from genome assembly GCA_947538895.1 of Neoitamus cyanurus. Classification (NCBI taxonomy): domain Eukaryota; kingdom Metazoa; phylum Arthropoda; class Insecta; order Diptera; family Asilidae; genus Neoitamus; species Neoitamus cyanurus. Next base: position 14,318,592 of record OX384544.1, on the reverse strand, counting down.
CCATTTATAAATATACAGAAAAGTAAGGGGCCCAAAATAGAGCCTTGAGGAACACCGCTAAAAATCGTTTCGAAGCTGGAATCTATATTTCCAATTTTAACATATTGTCTGCGGCTGCTCAAATCGTCATAAATCAGATTTATGGCATTTGATGAGAATTTGTAAATGCCAGAAAGCTTAGTTAGTAGTAAATAATGATTAACCGTGTGCATATCAGCAGTTACTTTATCGTCATTGTTCCAGTTATCGCTAAGATGTAGAAAATCAGGAATCGCCGGGGTTGTCTAAGTTTTAGACCCAAACATTTTAATCTTCCGATTTCAGTAATCCATGTCTCAAATAAAAGAGTACAGAGAGCGAGTTACTGCAATCACCGCCGAATTTTCGCTTCCAATCGCTGATTCGATTGCCGTTTAAACTCAAAACAAATTTTTCTTAAATAATTGAGTGGAGTGTTTTTGGATAGATCTCTTAAAATGCCACAAATAATATTTCAGACATTTTGATTTCAACCCGTTCTTCGACACGGTCGCTTCCAGCACAACTTCCACTGCGCTCACCGACAGGCTCCCATTCATTACCTCTCGCTTTATTATATTGTGTATCGCGTTATAGCAAATACAAGTTACAGTAAAATACTCTTAACATTCAGTAATCCGATCTGGCACGGAACCCATATGACCGCACACCTGACGACGTGGTCGTAATATTTTTTTTTAAATTTTTCTGTCAATGCGTTTATGAAATGATTAAAATTTCTCGAAATTGAATTATTTTAAATTGAGAGTGAATACCACAAAACCGTTTTCCAAAGAGAATAAGTTGCCGTGGGTAGCTTTAATGGAAGATAATAAGTTATTAAAAGGTTTCTGACAATTATCACAGGGAAGCATATGGAACCTGTAAAGTTTTATGAGTTTTTGACGGGATTATTTCCGAGAGCACATGAGTGTGTGGCGAACTGAAAATAATTCACCGACATTTTCTACCCACGGAACCCTACGCGAAGATGAAACTTTAAATCTCATTTCAGTTCAGTTCAGTGCATTAAGAAAGTAAATAAAAGTTTTGGTAGGTGGGATGATGGGTGTATTTGCGGTTGAGGGTTGAGAGGATTTAATATAAATACAACTGATTGTGGGTTAACATCTGTTTAAAGGTTATTAAATATTTGTTCTTCGAAAGTGGGAGCCACGTTCGCCTACCCGCTGCAATTGAATATATTTTTGACATGCTGTACAACACGAATCCTGTGGCAATCTGTGGCAATTACTCCGATGGGAGTTCGCAACCGCAAAATAATTCAGAATTAACCCAACCCCTTGTTATCTTGAAAATTTTCCGATAATCTGACAAATACCATTCATATTTACCTGAAGCCCGGACGGCATTCAGCTGCACTGCAGCTGCAGTCGAATTTATAAATTATAAAACCATGAATCCAATTGAGTGAAATTTAGGTAACCACTGTTCCCAGCGGGTCTCATTAATGAAGTCCCCTGTATTCTCGGATGTGGCTTTTAATAAATGTAATTTACCATTTCGTGCTGGCGGCAGAAAAGGATGATGGAACTGAGTGCCCGTATATAAGGGACGGCGGCCAAGTGCATCGTCAAACTGAGTGAATTGTAAATTCCGGGTACGGTTGGACTGTGGCGCACAGATACGTCCCTTTTCAAACACAAACGGTAGGTGGCGTTGAGCAAACGACCGAACGCAACTAGTTAATAAAATTGTCCACAGCGAGATGGACCAACATGGGAAATTAAATATCTAATGAAAAATGTCTGTGCAGTCCTAGGAGGAAAAACTGTGGCCTCGCCTGCAAACAATGTCCTGTCAACACAAAAATCAATGGCGGAAGTAATGAAAATGTTCGCCACAGCAGCTGCCTGCTGGCATCCGATGAAGCCGCTGTGGTAGGGCCTGAGGAGCGTTTGCCCTTAACAGGCTCAGAGTTCTCACCATATTTTACACAAGGATCTGGAGAATGTTATTCTTTGAGAAGGGTTTTGCCACTTCCACAACACAGTCAAGTACAGCTCAAAGGGTTGTTAGGGATTTTCAAATTGAAGAGGTTAAACGGTTTTCGTGGTTAATTTTAAATTTATGCTTTTTGATCTACTTGCAGGTCACCATGTATGGGATAGACATTTCAGCTGATAAGTACTTTCAGTTGGCGAGGTTCAGCTTGAGATTTTTAGGATGCTGGCCCGAGGGGAAGATGTCCCTATTACGAGTATTTCGTATATTCGTTAATTTGAGCATCCTCTTTGGTGTGACCTTGGGAGAGTTTGTTTTTGCTATTAGCAAAGCAAAAGAATCAGCCATATTATCACTGGACGCACTTTGTCCTTGTGTAACGAGAATTGTGACTCTGGTCAAGTTGTTCCTGATTATTTTATATCGGAAACAATTTATGGATTTATTTGATGAAGCAACGGAACTAATTAGAAAGGGTTAGTTTATATTATGTGGTTGATATATAATTGTTAAAACAAATATATTTCTCAAATTCCAGAAAAATATGACGGCAAAGAGAAAATCGTCAATACAGCAAATAAAATTGCACATCTGTATGTGCTTCTGGTATTCCTGTTCGGCAACTTCACAAATCTGTTTTATTTTTTGCGACCAATTTTAAAGACGATATACTTCTACATCACCGGCGAAAGTATCATTAGGGAACTCCCATTTAGAATTTTGTAACAATGAAACCTATCGCATTCATTCACGTTCAATTCACGTTTTACCGAATTCGCATTATATTTCAGTTCTCCTTATGATCTCTACAAATCGCCGCTTTTTGAGGTATCATACTTGTCTCTGGGATACTCTGGAATTGTAACCGTATTTGGATTTTCTGGTATTGACGGAAGCTTTATTGGATTTTGCCTCTACATATCGGCTCTGTTCAAGTCCATACAGTTTGACTTGAACAAGGCATTTCAGGACATCAAAAGTTGTGCGTCTCCTTAAAGTTTCAACCAGATGGAAACTTAAAAGTTATATGTTTCAGGTGAGCAATTTAGTCAAGGAGACAACAACAAGTTATTCGAGCAACTTAGGCCAATTATCATAAAGCACATCAACCTCATCAAACTAACTGAGAAGTTTCGGAAGCTTTACAAAATAATTATATTGGGACACTTTCTCTCAGCTGCCCTTGTTCTTGGAATAAGCTCAATTGACTTGATTTTGGTAAGTTAACCTAGACTAGTGTTTACTGAACAATTTTTTTAAATTACTAAAACCTTCCACTGAATACATTTCACTTATACAAAATTTAACCGTTTTATACCTAGTCCTGCCATAAGTTCTTCATTAATAATTTAACAAATAACTCTTTTGATTTCAAAATGGTTTTATTTATTGCAAAAATTGTCACCCGATGTTCTAATTTTTTTTATGAATGAAAAACTTTGGCCTGCTTTTGGATTGTATAGTACATAGTCATCTGTCATGAGTGGATGGAATAGATCTAAATGACATGTGGTTCCAACAGTTTAGTGCGACCTGCCGCACCACACGCGAAACAATAACGTTTATTGCTCAGTTCCGAGGTCGTGTCATCTCTCATTGTGGATACCAAAACTGGCCGACGCGAATTTGGTATTTAACCAGTTTGGAATTTTTTCTCGGGGGTGAACTGAGATAGTTCAATAACTCGAGAAAAAAATCGAACGCCACATTCGTAAACTTGAGCCATATTTAGTCCAAAATTATGTTAAAAGCGTACACACTTGCCAACGGACCTAATGTGGTGGTGTGGTGGTGTGGACTGGCATTTATTTTATGTTTCTGGTTTTGTCCAAGAACTTATACTTTTTTAAATTTTTAATTGTAAATTCTATTTGCAGGCAACTGGCTTTGCGAAAGCTATTTATGTATTTTACAATCTGGCAGTTCTTACCCAACTTTACATTTATTGTTCCGGTGGAACATATGTCACTGAAAGTGTAAGTATTTTAACTACAGTAAAATATAATTTAAAATAGTTCTAAGTAGCTAAAATGTATACAAGTTAAATAATTTGTCAAATCTTAGATGTTCACTATGTAGGAAGTGATTTTTCAAGAACATCCAATAACTATCGTCACTTTTAAAAGGCAGTATGGTCAATGATTTTGAGAGACGCAAGGAATGTTGACTGTTTTAAGGAGGGTGTGGGGTTCCTTACATTAAACTTTCGACTCGGCTAATTGTTGAACTTAAAAACTTAAGAATTCTTAATTTATATAAAAATGAACAGTGGATTCCTCAAATCATGCGATTTATTCATTTAAATGGGTTCTAATAACTCACGATTTCGGCGCAAGTATTGTTTGTTTACTAAGGGCATATATAATCAGAATTTACTGTGACACAGTGAGAAACGCAAATACTTCCATGACCGAGACTCTTGTTCAATTCTCGTTCGTACCTTAGATTTTTTATTTTGGGGAAATTCGTCAGCTAACTGCTCAGCTGACGAGTTTCATAATACTGCCCCACACCTGACACCAGTATAACAAAATTTGATTACCAAGTGGCTGGCTGGCAAAAAGCAGGGGAAAAACTACAGAAATCGCATTTATTTCAATTCATTAATTCACAAATTGTGTATACAACAAAAACAGTTTCTTTTAATAGTGTGCTAACACAAATGAAGATCGCCAAATATGGCACTTATAAAAATGGTGGATTAAAATAATAAGGAACTAGTCAGAAGTAACTAACTAAATTAATTGCTAATAAAAGGTTGTTAGGGATACTCGGGGTGTGAAATAAAAGAAGACCGAGGTGCTGAATAAATCCAACAATTTTAATACTAGACACTTTACAAATTACGTGTTATGTCGCACGAAGCTTAGTGGTGACTGCCTCAGTGGGCAGACAAAGATGATGATGTTGATAAGTTGTACCTCTGAGAACTTTGAGGTCACGGTAATCGCTAGATGGGTATTTGATTTCCCAACATATGTGAACTTAAAAAAGAAAACAAAGAGATAAAATTAAGGAAACCCTAATGCAAATTACAAAAAAGGTTAAATTCAAAGCCCACAATTAATTTAAATAGAAATACAATTGCTTTACGTTCCTAATATGTCTCAATGCCTCATCCCAGATGTGGATCTGTAGCCAAGTTGGCTATAGGCGAGATATTCAGCTTAACCCCCAGACTCGTAGCTTTATCAAAATACGGTAAGGTGATGTTCTTAAGAGTAACCACTGGGAAGTCCGCATTTGTCATTCATGAGTTGGTATGGTGATGCATTGGGATTTAGAGAGGTTAATGAACTGTACCTCTCCCCAGGTCATCATTATTTCGCAACACAATCCTCAATCAATCCGAAAGGTCGACTCAAAAATTTGTGAACGCCATCGGTATAAAGATAAATGTGTGTATCGCACAATACGGAAGGGAGGTCAGTATTAAAGAGAGAAAAATAAAAGAGCTCCGAGAATTGACTCCTGCGGTACACCCCTTACAGCATTAACTCCTGCTTGTTTTATCAGTAAATAACGCACATACCGTCTACACTAAGCTTCATGATTAAAACCAAATGGAAGGAAGTCTGATGTCAAGCTTGCAGTTCAGACAAGTCAACAGACAACGGATGAATAAATCAAGTAACAGAAAGAGGTGTGTCAACTGTACCAAGAAAAACAAAGAAAACCAAACAAACTTGTGTAAAGGAATTGTTTCGCTGAGTACCGCAAGAAAACAAATAATAACTAGTATACGAGTATTTCGCATACATAAATAAAATAATGATAATATCTTTGCATTCTATTGCAAAAACAATACCCTAATCGATGAGAGAAACTTTAAAGTTTTTTGAGCAAAAAGTTACTCTTAGAGACCATAGGGACACCATTGTCTCAAATTATGTAATATATTAAATTAACAAAGTTTCCGTGGATTGATTTATTAATTTATTCAAAAACTTTATTTATACTTTCAGAGCACTGTGATAGCCCAAGTTGCATACTCTTGCGAATGGTATAAATGTGACGCTCGAATGCAACAAATTATCATGGTGGTAATAATGCGATCCCAAAAGGGAATCAGCCTGACAGTGCCATTTTTTACACCTTCTTTGCCAACATATGGAACGGTAAGAGGATCTATTTGCTAAACTATTATTGTGAGTCATTTACTAAATTTTTTTTAATTTCAGATTCTTAGCACTTCGGGTTCTTATATTACTCTGCTGAAAACGGTGCTCTAAAAAGCGGTTAAAGTTAGAATAAATTTTTACGTTGAGTTCTAACCAGCTATTATATTATCACAGAAATTTAAAGAATGCAAAGTTTATTGTTCAAATAAAAAATCACCCCAGAAGGCAAAAAACCGACACATTTCAATTAACACATCCCCAATTTTTGAATCTCGAATAAAGCTGTTTAAGGAGCTTTTATTATTTAGGACATAATTTTTCATTTCGACAGATTTAATATTTACTCCTGCCAAAACCGAAAACATTGTTTTCGGCCACGTCAAGCCCCGTCAAAATTTCTGTCGTTCAATGAACGAATTTACCATAGCTCATGGCCAAGCTAAAAATAATAAAATTGTCGTCGCCCCGACACTTTTGCCTGTTCGTTCTATTGCTCAGATAGTGACAGAAAAATCGATGAGCCCTGGCTCCTGGATTATGCAAATATCTCTTAACTTTCGGAGGAAACCGGCGATAAAAACAAATATCTGCCGCCTCAAAAAGCAGTTGATTTTGCCGCTAAACAGCCCCAACCATGGAAGCGAAAGTAGGCTACTTGGTGCCTTCAAAATGTCAAATTATCGTTACATTCAGCCCCCAGTAAGCTATCATTTTCTATGGGTATAGGATAAAGTAACATTTTCCGAACCCTTAACATACCCAGTTTATCCCATTTGCGAAAATCTTGTTTCTTCGAAAATTCATCGATTTATTCAAACACTTAAGATCAAATTTCACCTCCAAGGGACGATGCGGGATGTATGCTCCTCGTACGTCGTACTGTACTACGGCTGGGTTGAATTGCGCACAATGTAAAAAATATTACGGAACAATACCCTGTGAACATATACTTAATGTTTCCTACTTAAAACTTAGAATTGTTCGACAAATTTAATACGAATTTTGTCCTTCTTGTCCTAAAGCGCTTAGGACACTAAGTAGCCTTGAATACCGTATCTTTTTTTCGATCTCTGAAAGAACCTTATAAAGCCCAATATCTCATAAATTCTGCCTTTAAATATACTTTTCTGGGAATACCAGGTGTCCGGGTCATTTGCGGGAATTTTTGGGAAACTTTCGGCACTTTATTCTCCTCGTAGCTGGTTAAAGGTAAAGGTAAATTTGAAAAGCTTGCAGGCAACAATAAGAAACCCGACAAATGTTTCCGCCTTCATACTCCGGTTTAATTATCTAAGCACTTTGATGTGCACCTTATTCAGGCAACTTGCTAAAGTTACTGTAATTGTTCAGTGGAGCATTTTTTTTTTGGTGGACAACAATAAGCTTCCTGCGGTAATTGCTACGTGAGATAACCATAAGCAGAAACCAAGAAGCAGAAATTGCAGTCGTGTTCCATTTTTTAGTGCTATCTTAATGGATATCTAAATGGGTGGATATATCTCGTTTGATGTATGAATATGGCTTTTCGCCTTGCGCTCTCACCTCGGCTAAACACTGGAGGGGAAACAGAACACCGCCGACACCAAACGAGGTAAAATATGCTTTAAAGTGGTTATGGGGATGAAATTAACTTTTCAAAAGATTTGCGTTTCGCGTGCTGCGGCACCCCTTGTTCGGGTGAAAATTAATGCTCGCATGTTATCCCCAGATTTTATCAATGTAATTTTTTGTGGGAGTTATGCAACTCAGATTAGGTTATGTGAGACGTGAGAATTTAAAGCGTTCGTTTAAAGGAGTAATTTTTTTTGTGTCAGCATAATTGTTGCATGTACCGATGATATTTGAAAGTGATTAATTTTCATAGTATGCCATTCTGTTGAAGCTAATATTTACCACATATACTAAAATATTGTTTTAGGTATCTTGTATTTCACAGTTTCGTTTTTTTTTTTAATTCAAACAGAGATATAAAAGAAGAAAAAAGCTCATAAGAACCAAGCACTCACAAAACCCAAAGCTTGTAGGTGAGTGCTGTAGTGATAAAATTTTAATAAAAAAATATTTTTCTCAGTCTGAAGAGTCACATCCAGAAATCCAAATTAAAAAAAAAAATTCCAACAGTATTCCAAAAGTTCTATGATGTGTTAGTTAACGGCTACAAACTGTTTTAATTTTATTTTATAATTTTCATCATTTAATGAATTTTTAAACTCACTTCCTAGGCTATTAAACAAATTGGGTCCTAAATAACTCGCATGTCGCTGACATAGAGTCTTTCTATATATAGGAACGGTAAGGGGACTATTTAACTGTCTTATCGTCAAATGGTTTGTTCTATGAAGAGGAAACTTTGCTAAATTGCTGTACATAAATTTAAGCAATGTTATTGTACATATATCTTTGTCGAACATTCATAACGTTTAAATGCGCATATGTGCGGTGAAAAAAAAATCTCGTTTTTCTTAAGTCCAATTTTACTGTTATATTTTGCAGTCTTGTCAGAGGCGAAATCGTTGTTGAACCAGTGCCTCCCCAAGCAATAATGCCGTTTTCTAACACAAATTGTACAATAGCAAAATATACCTTTCTCATTTGGCTTATTTGCAGAATAATATTAACAATCGTATTTTATAGCATACGTTTCTTAACTTATTAAATATAATTGCTATGTGCTTGTCCCATTTACAGTGTGATTCTAAAATTACACCAAGCTATGTAAATGTTGCATTCATTGTTATTATCACTTGCTTTTGTGTCAAATTTCCTATATTTGGTCTTGTCTAAATTTAAAGCAAATTCATTAATGTTCAACCATCTGCACACCCTTTCTCTGTCTAATCTATATTTGTAATTTGTTCAACATGCTCCCATGTCTTATGCTTAAATAATATGGCCGTGTCGTCTGCATAAGTTAACGAATGTCCTGCTATAATAACCATTCGTTCCAATTTACATAGGTCGTTTATATATATCTGGTATAATATTGGACCTAGTACTGTGCCCTGAGGTACACCGCATCTAATTAGTAGAGGATCACTCATACTTTCCCCTATTCTGACGTATTGCTCCCTTCCCTCAATATATGATTTTAATAAAGAAAGCGCTGAACCGCGGCGACATCCGTGTTTGTGTGTGTATTTTGTTAAAGGGACATTTTCCTTTCACGAGTTGTTTTGCATATGTCAATGTTCGATGCATTTCGCGGCATTCGACATGCACACACGGACGAAATCGACACGGACGCGCGAAACCTAGCGAAGGAAAGCCTTCTTTGTGAAATACTAAAAAAATATACTCAAAAAGATGTTGCACCTTTTAAAAAGGGAAGTCTGTAAAGGACGAAGGGACATGTATGCAGTATATTAAAATCTTGACTCAGAGGATGTCCATTCACATCTATTAAAAAGGATAAATTTCTAGAATCCAGACCAGGATATCCTTATCAAAAGCAATTTGCCCTATATTCAAAGTATTTTCAATTCATTCACTGGAAATTACGTAGACCTTTGCACAGTGCCTCACAAATTACGTTACGTACATAAACTTGGCTCTATAAATAGCTTATTCAGCTTTTGTTTAAAATACAAAACCCCACCGCCTGTTTTTCAATTTGGAAAACAAAAATTGCTTCTATAGTGCAAACAAAATTCGCCCGTCAAAAGAAGCGCCAGAATTTCTTGTTTTATACACAAATTGCCGAAAACTATGTGCGAGTACATTCCAGCTGCTCCTTTTCGCAGCAACTTCATTTCTTCCTGACTAATAATTTTTTTTCTGAATAGTGGTCTGCTCACGGCTGTAAGATCTCTCAATTTTGCTTTATGTTTGCCATCAGGGGTAACATTTTTCACACCATGAGCCGACGAACAGAGCCCGGGTTAATTGAATTTTTTAATCAAATTTGTTGCCGAAGTGCGAGATCAAAAGGAATTGCAAAAAAAAAAAACTTAATTTCGCCAGCGCTGCCGCGTTGTAGATTACACAGTGACTACCAGCTAGTTGGAGAGGCAGGAGAAGTGGGGCGCACATTGCAGAATATGCCAACAATGGCTGAATATTTTCTTTCAGGCAGGTACATCAATTTTCTGGATAATAGGCGCCCAGTAACATGTCAGATTTGTTGTGCACAAATGAACTCCACTGAATTACGGCGAGATGAAAAAGTTAATAACTTCTTTTTTTTACCAACAGTGTCCGTCGGCCCTTTACTTGCAGCAGTGTGCTGTTGACGTAAAACCGACCTAGATATTGTGCTGAGCGCAGATAAGGGTGAGGATAACAATTCCCCAAATCTACAGCCTTTCAGTACCGCACTCTACCCATAAAGTACTCAGTTTACAGTATACATATTTTGCTTTACTCAAAATTTGCCAGGGATTGTTCCACAACATCCAGAATTATTGCTATGAAAAGGCCGGGTTGGTATTATTAAAATCAAAACAAGTGCACATAGATTTGTGCAAATTACGATTAAAGTTGAAAATTTACAACCACTACACACCACTGCGGAGCAACTGAAAACTTTCGAAAATGTTATTTTTCGAGGGAAGAAACTTCAATCCATCTGATACTTGTCATGCGGTTTCCCGAAAAACTTTTTGAAATGGGTCCCAACTCCTATCTTCAAAGGACTTTTAAAGCCACTCTCACGAAGTTATTTATTTAAGCAGATTTAAGCAGAGCTCTTTCCCTTTGCTGTGTTTAATGCAGCCATACATATTTAATTTGAAATCGATGTTGCCAAGCAGTGGGTAGCGTAATTTGAGAATTGCAGAGGAAGCCATCAGCCTTACTAATTTAGAAGGGTATTCGTTACTTAAAATTATCCCGGAGGCTTGTATTTACCACCGACAAAAGAGAAACTAGGGGTATGGAGCAATGAAAGCAACAGCAGTTGTACTTTGTTGTTATGAAAATTGAGTATATCTAACACAAGGAAATAAACTCCTATTAATATGTACAGCAATCAAACTAGTAATAGAACGCTGCGGGTGGAACAAATCACCAATGCGTCAGTTAGGTGAATTAGGTTTATTGAGTAAGGTAAATAATAAATATCAATTATGTATCCACCTACTGAAATTCGTAATACGTAGGATGTTTGATAACTTAGTGACTTTGAAATGAATGATTTATTTATTACACCACAATCCAATTTATTTTTCAACATAGTCCCCTTTCAGCTCGAAGCACTTTGCCCAACAATGTTCCACCATCTTTAAACCTTGCAAACTATTACAATTATTCAATCTATGGTCTAGCGCTTCTATGTCTCTCTTATAGGCCGATTCTTCAAACTCTTCGAATAACCGCTCCGCTTCAGCTATCACCTCTTCGTTTGTGGAAACCTTTGTTCCATCCAGGTGTTTTTTTTTATTTATGGAACAAATAATTGTCCGCTGGTGCTAAATCAAGCGAATATTGGGATAGTTCAATATTTCGAATCGGAGTTCATGGAGCTTAGCCATTGCAACAACTGACTTGTGCACCGGTGCATTATCCTGATGGAAAAGGATAATCTTTTTGGCTAATCCCGGCCGTTTTTCGCGAATTTTTTCAGCTAATTTAACCAACAGGTTAGCGTTGCATGGGCCTGTTATAGTTTGTCCTTTGGGAAGGTGATCAATAAAAATAATTCCTTTGTAATCCCAAAAACTAATGTCATCACTTTTCCTGCCGACTTTTGCGCCTTGGATTTTTTCAGAGGTGGAGAATCGTCATGTTTCCGCTGTTTCAACCGTTCTTTTGTCTCAGGAATATAGGGGTGAATCCAAGTTTCATCGGTGGTTACAAATCTTCCTATAAAGTCGCTAGTACCTACTATATGATCGAAACAACGTCAGATTCTCTCTTGACATTTCAACCTGGTTGAGCTTTTCGTTCGGCGGTCAAAACGCGGCACCCATCTTGCTGACACCTTTTTTTATTCCTAGTTCGTTGATTGAAATATAAAACATCCGCTCAGTTGAGATCCCTAGAGTAACTATTTTCTCTCAGTGTAGAGAAAGATGCCCGGGCCACTTCGAGTAACGAGTTTCAATAGAGTGTTTTGCTTATTTAGTATAATTCTTATTTTTGGGCGGAGTATCAGGTTTAAATTCAGCGACTGCGAAAATTTCCGTGTACCGAATTTTATGAAAATCTATTGAAATTTAGTATTTTGAGTCCACCATTTATAATTTATTCAATTGAATAATATATTTTAAATTCAAATTCAAGTTTAATAAACACTGCCCCAACTGTTGAGCAACTGATAACTCCGATATATGAACCTTTTTGTCGCCTCTTTCCCCTTGATTCCCCCTATCGGTTAATCGTTAGACGAAATCACCCTATACGCTGCTGGTGCGTCTTACGAAATTTTACTTCAAAAAAACTAATTCGTTGTATGGTAAGTAATTCCCTTTTGTAACCTGTTCTTTTTTCAGGAATTTTCCTTGTAGCAATGTAATCAGTTTGGAAGGGTGAACAAATAATGGAAGTAAAAATTCCTTCCTCTAAAAGTTGTACCTACAACAGATATTTCTAGGGTATCAGGAGCAATTGGAATTTTGAAGACAATTGAAGTCAATTGAAACATAGAGAATACGAAATTGTAGCGAAAATTAGCAATTTACTCTACAAAGTGAGCAGCTTCACAAAGTCATCTCCCCCCAACCCCACCCTTGCAGCAGGAGAGTTCTGTGTCAGTGTCGTTTTCAATTGGAGCAGCTTCCTGACGAGTCAAATCCCGAGCAGAAAGCATTTCGATTGAAGATTAGAATCGCATTCAGACAGAAACTCATTCAATTCACATGCCATGTTATCTCTAATCTGCTCCGAGACCCTTAAGCTGTATCGATTTCAATTTTCTTTGTTGGAATGCGATCGAATGAGCTCCGCAGAATTATCCACTCGAAGAAAGCTTCCTCGGATAACGCAAATATGATTTTGTTATGCTCCGCTTACTTGCAAATAGGTTTAATCGTTGTACGTTCATGTTTTATCCGCTTCCTGGATTAGTGCGCGGCACCTGGAAACTATAATATAACGAGCCCCCGAGGGAGTTGTAAGGATTTTCCCATTAAACAATTTTCCCCATTTCTACAGCTGATTGCAAATCTGGTTCATGTCCAACTCTATGCAGCTCGCGAGACGTAATTGCGACGAACGAACCTACGAGCTCGTAAAGAGTTTTATGTCGGGCTCATAACTTACTCATACACATCCGTGCGACTATCGCTTTCATAAAATATTCCACTGGACAAATATCACGCCTGATAAGAGCCATCCTGCGGCACTTAACGTGGCCCCAATATCAGAAGCAGGTCATCTGGCCTGACGTCTGTTTCTCATCACGTACTTAATGCCATAAAAGAGAAACTGAGTTAGTTATCGGGCGGCGGAAGCGGTTCTGATTTTTACGACAGACACATATTGGCGTGAAAATGACAATAGTAAAGATGGTCCTTGATTATTTGCCAGATAGTATCATTCCGGACATTTCCTGCACGAAAAGCTTTTCCATCGCAAATTTGCATCTGATCTCGTCCCTGTTCAATTCGAGCACTTGTGGCAAGTACTTTATGCACTCCAAACCTGCCAGCACACACATCACTGGCGCTGCCAAGGACCTCTTAAAAATTTTTTAACAATAAATACTTGGAACTGTTGCTGTCGACACTAAGGGTGTTGTTCAGATTTATTATAGTGTACCCAAGGGTTCTAACAACATTTTAACAAACTTTTATCGTCACTTACCTCCGAAGAAATTGGTTCAGGCGGGAGCTCGACAAGACCGAAATTCAATGTGTCGAAAAAGGGACGATATGTACTCGTACATACATGAGAGGCAAGGTCAAGTGGGGCTTGTCCGGAATTTTTTTCACCACAAAATAAGGGTACACTTATGCGGCTCCGATCCGAAGGTATGAAAGGATAAACAACACCAGTTCGGACGTGTGGGTACACAGAGCAATTTGGTAACTCATTTTGAGAGCTCGCAAACTACTCACAAACTACAACTTAATTATGAAGAAACCAAACTGCATCCGAAGTTTGTGCTCAACCCGCGTAGCCACAAGTTTAATTAATTTAAATTCAAGGAATAAATATGCATTTCCCCATTACAATGAAGAATCTAACTTTTGTGTGTGCCTTATCATTGTTGTCTCTATCGTCTTGTTTCGCATCTGTGAGAAAATACGTGGAAAGTTTCCCACACTCGGATGGCTCCCTGTGCCGTAATTTGAGAGACTCATGAGACTTTTGCATTTTCCCTGGCTTTGTTCAATATTTAGTATGATCTCCTTGTGAATTTTCACCGTGAGACGATAATCTTAAGCCGTATGGAGATACTTATCCAGGGATGGCGCGATTTTCCAAGTCCTACTTGTAATTTAACTTTTGTGAAAAGCACTTTGACAATTGCCGAATATTTGCTTCAATTATTTTCATGAAGTTTGTTTTGCAGAGTACTTGTGCGAAAGTTTGTTGATCTACCATTGAAGTAGTTAAATTGAAAGTTTGTTAATGTATTCTATTTCAAATTGTTCCGATCAATAATTATTAGATGAGTTTGCTTGTTTCTAAGGTCACTTTTAAGGTGGTGTTTCCATTGTAGAGTGATGTAAAAATTTATGCCGTAAGTCCTAAATTGTGTATCGATTGTTCTGACATTTAGTGTTTCGTTGTTTGTGGCAAAATAAGTCCTGATTTGATCTGTGTAGTTTATAATCCAGAAATTGCGGAAAAATTCGCATTAAACTGAACATTGTTAAATACTTTAAATACACTATAACAAATGAAAAATGTCCCCTCCGATCCGAATTGAGCTAGAAATTTTATTGATTTAAACGGTAGGTGTTATCGTAAAAACAGTTTATACAAAAGTTGTAGATCTTGCAATTGTTTATAAAAATGGTTCATATACTGTTTTTTCCCTAAGAGTCACCTGAGCTATCCTAAGAAACGCGGCCAATAATCTAACTCTGAGCTGGTGTGGAAAAGAGTTTGTACTGATTCTATGGAAAAAAGAAAAGGTTCTGTTTTGTGCAGAATTTTAGAAACCATAATTTTTCTTACAACTTTATTCTTCGAATATTTTCTATGAAAAGATATGTTTGCTCAAATTTGTAATACACCAAAATTTAACACGAGCATGGTGACTGTAAAAAACAACGGAAGAGAATTATTCTTTCCAAGTCAGTTGAGGCGTTGGGCACAGTCATGTTCAATCACATCCGATTCTAAAAAAGGGGGAAAAAAAACCACTGTGAGTTCTGGGCAGAAGGGAAAAAATTTACTTTAAAATAAACACAATAAAACACATAGAATTAATGAACCGGATTTTTAAAATATTTTAACATTACAGTACAACAAGCTCTCATAAATTCGGGAGTAAAACAGATACGAGTGGTACGCGGAGGCAGATACGTCATACGTACCGATTCACCAAAACGGGGTGTAAGGGCTCACTCACGAACACCCCTAGAAAATTAGGTGCTGAGCACCTTAAAAACCTAAGTGCAAGGGCTAACTCACGAGCACTTAGAATTCACCATTACTGGGGCAAGCAACGGCACAGTACAAGGGCGAACTCACGAGTACCGACCTAGGCGCAAGGGCTAACTCACGAGCACCTATAATCCACCAACAGCAAAGCTCAGCCTTCAGTATGAGTCAAGGCCATCGTTTGACCTAACTCCGGCGAAAAGGCTCCCGATTTACGATATTCACTCAAATTATTAGTTAATTAATTCAATTCTATATTTCTCGGTTCATTAATTCCGACCATTCAAAATATTCCGAGTGCACACGCAATAAATGAAATAAATTTAAAAATATACAAAGACGAATTAATAATAATAAGAAACAAGTTGACTAAAATAGCCATAAACTCAGTAAGTGAAATACACTCACTCAATAAAATTAACACCAGCTCAAATTATTAAATATTCAAAACTCCTTCGCACAACTTTTCTTTTTTTTCTTTTTCAAACTAAAACTCAGTATTCACTTCTTGAAATCTATCACTAGACTGAGGAACAATTCCTTGCACAGCCAGGTTTTCGCTTAAAACTTATTACGTATTCTTTTTAAAATAAATGTCTCAAAAATACAAATTTGAAGGAAAGACAACCAATAACCTGACCCTCATAAAAATCTAGCTTCCTCAAGTGTATGGATATCATGCGTAATTCCCAGCGCATCTGGGTAAAATTGTTCCCGACATGCATACCCGTAATGCGTTTCCTTAGAAATCGTACCTTCGCTGCGCAACACATAAGAGAAAAAGGTCGAGGTGTGAATGCGCACCCTCATTAAGAACAGCGACCCTAGCAAAATTAAAACAAAGAAACTTGTACGCATATAGGAAAATAAGGTAACGAGTTTTGGGGAAGGATTTCTGACGAAAAGAAAGACTTGGATTCTTTTTCATGTTTTGATATAAGGATTTTATTTAAAAAATTTTTCCGCCCTTACAAATTAAGCGTACTTCACAGGATTGCTAAAAGGACATCCAAATATAAAGGTATCCACAAAAATTCAGCTTGGTCGGACTTTTTTTCGTGAATTTAACCAACTAATTAACTAACTAATTTTATCTTGCATATATATTTATATATTGTATAATTTCAATCATACTGCTATTTTCAATCATTTCAGCGGATAATCTCGTTGTTTTTTTTTCTATTAAATGCAGTACCACGCGTATTTGCTTTAAAAAATATGAAACCCATTAAAGAACGTACCTTAATGAAATTCAATTCAAACAAGTGTACGCAAATCACCTAAAAGAAAAGCTGAACAACAAAATACAAAATTGAAAAATGTGCCTGGATAAATCAATTAATTATCACAACATACAAAATTCTTAAACATTGCTTACAAAATCAACCCGTCCGTCGTCGGTGTCGTCAAATTCTATGAATTTCTCTTCGAGTGTATTTTTACTCAAACTTATTCCTAGAATCTCTCGACATCTTGGAGCCCCACCCCACAATGGCTGGTGCTGATTGAAACATTGAAATTCACTCACGCCTCACCTTCGTTTAGGTCGGTGCCAACAAACTCTTCGCTGCTCTCGTGGCCTGACCCTCTACCAAGTCCCCAACTACAGAGCAGCTAAGATTTATATTGTTTAAACATTTTCAGCTGCGGATTTCAATCAGTCGTAATAAGCAAAGTTGTTGTTGTGTCACCTTTACTTAAACGCAATAATCTCTAACACGACGATACGATGACGGCGCGGCGTCTGGTGTAAAAAACAAATAAATTTACGTAGTCCCCAATTTTGTCTGGAAAAACTGCTTATGCCGTCAACAAACTGCTAACATACTAGCCCACCATCTTCGGAAAATAAGTTATTTTCTTAAGTTATACACATCCCGGCATACAAACATCTGTCATGCCCTGGGATGGATCATGTGATACGGAAAATGTTGTGGAGATGCAAAAAGGCGAAAAGTGATGAGTCCTTGATGGGATCCGGGTACGGTGCCTATTTACCCTTCGCATATATTTTGATCTAGGGAAAATCAGATTTCCGGGGTCTAGCCAGCGACTTCAATTCAATTCAATTCCGCTATCACATACAGTTCCCAGAAATGTGGCATCAATTTCTTGATGTGGCCCACATGCCTTTTACCATTGCACGCCTGGCCAAGCGGGTGGAATATTTCAATTGGTTCGGAAGCGCACAGAGTTTTAAAAAGCGTGAAATCAAAGAGCCAACTGCGATAGCGTCGGCCATCTGATTTCATTTCAGCCAATTCACGCTTTTAATTAAATCGTCCCGAATTTCTTGCTTGCTGTGTGCCTTGAATTTAAAATTTCCCAGCGTCAAGCACACACTCTGCAGTAAGCACAAAATTGTAAAAAAAATTTTCTCACTCCGACTTCGTTGCATCCCTCCGTTACCAGAATAAAAATCAGCTGCACATCAAGGGACCTGAATGCTCTGACGGAGCACGACAACATGATGCAGATTGCTTCCTTGGATTGCTATTTCTACAAGGTCCTCTGGGTACAGAGAGAAGTTCCTCTGCTCTCTGTCTGGGTATATAATGTTTTCTATTCAGCGCAGGCGGAGGGGCCGAGATAGGATGGCAGAGAAAATTGCAACATGTGTCTTGATAAATTCGTATAAAACAGATCCGATGCGGAGAGAAATTTTATAGAATTTAGAGTCATGCGATGAATTAGCTCCTAGTGTGCTCGACAAAATTCACCTGAGTTTAACAGAGGGATATTGTTCGGGGATGGTGCGCTGGGACCCGGAACCCAAGAACCCAGAATGGCAGCAGACCTGCCCTCACACGTATACGGCACAAAAGGACAGAAACGTAGAGGGGCAATAAATCACAGAGGTTGGGAGAATAAATCGCATAAGACAACTGAACCCAGTTTAGTGGAAAATTCTTAAAATTTTGTGATTTATTGCCGTGATTCACAGACCTAATAAAGGGTTGATTCGGCGCTGCTAGTGACACTTCCCATGCACTCTGCTCCCCAATGGACTCACTTTATAAATTATACGAGCAGCGAGTTCATTTCAGAGATTTTGTATTCATTCCCCCGCCGTAGCACCTTGCTAGACTAATTGCCCGCCATTTGTCTCGAATGTTTTGATGGATTGGGGTGCACTGCGGGCTCCAGCATTCGTCTCCATCGGGCACAGTGTGGAAGATTAAGTGCAAGAGATGCACTCACGTTGCCCTTGGAGTGGCTTTAGTAAGACATTTCCCAAAAGAGGAGAATTGATTTTATTGCCATTTGCCTGAAGGACATACAAGACAAGAGTTGATCCTAGTAGTACACTTATTATGTTTCCAGTTGCAATGCGGACTGCAGCATAATTTGTTGTTGCATAATTCCAGGCTTGAACCGCGAGATGAAATGAGCAGTCTGTTTTACATGAAAATCCACTTGAGGGGCATAAACCGAAAATTATATAAACCCTTCCATCATCATCATCGCACCCTTGACCCGCAGCCAACTAGTTCGTTGCTGGTGAGTGCACCCTTAACCCACTTCGCTAGAATGGAATTACTCCTCCTTTTACCTATAAATTGCACCATTACGTATTTTCTCATAAATCCGTGAACCTCCCTCCATTGCTACAATGCTCCCACCCGGCGCGGCGCACAGCTATGGCGAAATGCCAACATATTTCATTTTTTGTTTATCATTGCGCGAACTTCAGATTTCGTATGGAACCCCAGCTGTAGTATGGAAAAAGCTAATCAGGGAAGGCAAAATAGGTTGGTTGTATTTTGAAGAAAATTGCTCAGGGAAGCTTCTCGGGATGCAACCAGGTAAATGTAGCAATTTTAGTTTCATTTAGGCACGTGTGCGCTCACGTGTTCACCTCACCAATGGATTCACGAATTGTTTCGATTTTAGTTGAATTAATTCAAGGCGAAGTAATTTTGAGGGAATTTCGAGGATTTATTAGGTTGCAAAGATAATTGGATGTCTGTTCCTGTGGGTGCAAGCCGTTGTTTGGAATAAAAAATCAAGAATGACAGGATGATGATAAAGGTAGATAACTTGATCAAAGCATTTTAACGGGTGGGTCAAAGAAAAGCAAAATGTACTGGCTTTTCCTAAAAAGACTGTGCGAACGGAGGCGTACGGCTGTTTGACAAACAGCTAGTTATAATTACCCGATAAAGAAAATTTTTTAGGCTATGTATGCATGTACTGTACACTCCGAAGCAAAAAGATAGCACACTTTCATATATTCTGGTTCTCGGAACTATAAATTAAATAATGTCTATGTTTTATGACTTAAATGAGAGTACCTAGCATTACCCGTTCCCTTCATAAATTTTATTGTCGAATGAGGAAAAATGCTGGGTCCTTCCTAAAAAACTAACCCAGGTAAAAATATGTCACAGTCTGTCATTTTGTAAACGAAAGAATGGAAAACAGCAAAGCTAATTGCAATTCAGAAGAATCAGAAATCCCATGCTGTGGGCAAAGCTTTTAGTTCGTTTTAATATTTATTTATTTATTTTAATTAGCTTCGTTCAGAAATAATTTCCAATTACACTCAGCTGTCGGGTATAACAACAAAAAGAAAAGTAAGGAACTCTATAATGAAAGCACTAACAGTAGGAGGTAGGCAAATTATTTAAGACAGCACGCTTGAAGTATTGAAATGAGCAGTTCAGAGGACCGAATTGCAACCTATCGTGATTTCGTTGACAACGTAACAAAGGAGAGTGAAAATACACATCAAGCGAAGCATTAGATGGGCTAAAAATATCATTATTTCTGCTGTTGAAAGAAGGGACCCGCAAACTAAGCTCATCAGGTAAGTGTTCAGGGTTCCATTGTACAGGCGGTAGAGTAGGCATTCGTCCAAATAAAGTCTTCTATCAACAAGAGGATGAAGGTTGAGGATAGAGAGTCTCCGGTGGTAAGGAATATGAGGTTGTTTAAACAGTCCAAACAGACTTCGAGTGAACCTTCGCTGCACACGTTCGATTCTGTCAATCTTGTTTTGAAGATGAGGAGACCATATCGGTGAGCAATATTCCAAAATACTGCGCACAATGGCCTGGAACAGAAGTTTAGATGTCGTTATACTACTGAAAAAAGCTGTGGTCCGAAGTATGAACCCAGCTAGTTTGTAAGATCTTTTGCAGATATCGCTAATGTGCGCGTCGAAAGTCCACTTGCAGTCAAAAGTTACTCCCAAGTCCTTAAATTGGGTAACTTCCGTCAGAATTACAGAATTGAGACAATACACGTACGCCAGAGGAGATTTTTTAGACGTGAATGTAATTTTAAAACATTTACTAACATTAATGCACAGCCTGTTAGTATTGCACCAATTCTCGAGTGCGGACAGGTCACGCTGCAGTATATCATAGTCATTATCACAATTTATTATACGGAAAATTTTAAGATCGTCAGCATATAAAAGACAATTAGAAGCAATGTTTGCAGTCACGTCATTAATAAATAATAGAAACAATAATCTTAGTTCAGAGATGATTGATGTCAATTCAGGGGTTCCCCAAGGTTCGATTATTGGTCCTAAATTGCACAACTTTTTTTTATTCGGCTTTCCACACCAAGAAGATACAAATAATTCAGTAGCTATTTTGTTTGCGGATGATACGTTGGTTTGTTTATTCAAGTTATAGTAATTCTAAGTAGGCATTTATTAAAGTGGGGACACACCTCTCCAAGGTGAATGAATTTTATGAATATTGGGGAATCTCAATTAACTCGGAAAAATCGCAACTTATTTGTATTAGGAACTCTAGCAGGAGGGCTCTCAAGGATACGGTGAAGTAGAGTGCGAGATTGAGATTAAGACTAAATGGAAAGCTGGTGCCTAGAGAGTAAAAAATATGATAATGTCTCTTTTACATGGGAGAAGTAAGCTTAATATATGTAAAATCAAAACTGCTGTTGTACAAACAATTAGTGAGGCCAATCTTAAAATATAGTCACTCCAGTTGGTTTGGCATTTCCACGACTATAGCTAATGATTTGGAAAAAATTGAAAGAATTTTTCTAAGGCACTGTTAGGATAAAAGCTATAAAAACAGCAGAAAATATTTTTCTAATAAAGAAATCTATGATGAGGCATCTAGACATTGTTCCTCTAATGACTTATATGGCTGACCTACAGCGTGCGAGTGTGTGGCTGTGAATTTATAGACTAAGAATGTAGTAGTGCCTTGCAGAACACGACCAAATATGTGACGTCATTGCTATAGAATAACAGGCATAATTTCTGGACGTGGATATTATACTACAATAATGTAAAGTGTCTAGTTATGAGTATGAGCTGCTTGTTTTATCATGTCATGTAAATAAAAACAAAAAACCTGATGAACCTATTTTTATTTAATTCAAATCGACACATACAGTGTGCAAAATTAACTTAAAGCGACCTGATGATAACGCTGGTTAGGTTATAAAAACCTTCTACTGTTCAATCCCACCAACAGAAAGCCAAACAAATACCCCCGCCCACCGAATTGGAGAAACTTACTAAAAACCCAGTCAGGTAGTAATTTTGTGGAGAAATTTTCCAGCAAATGCAGAAGGTACTCCTCTTAAATTTCACTTAACCGTAGGAAAAGAGGAAATAGGGGTTGAATCGAAAAAAGCGCCAAGTTTTTTTTTTTTTCCCCAATGCATTCTGAAGATATCTACGTCGTACGAGTATATCGAGTGGCACCGGGGGAAGGCAGTGTGTCCTTTGGAAACGTATCCTATCAGGGGCGGTGAACTTTTTTTACTTGTCGGTTTGAGTGTTTGACATCTACATAGCTGAAAGGACGAGCGGAAATTAACGGAAGCGTAATTCAAGGAGGAAACGCCAAACGATCCAAACGATACGTAAAACGAGTTCTATGTGGCTCCTTGAGGGCTTACCCCTCTTCTTTTTATCTGTTTGAAACGCTTCCGCGTAGACTAAGGCTGAATGAGGTGCTTCTTAAGGAAGAGTAGATAATTATTTTTTGTCGGCGCAATTACTCTGCAGTCACCTTATAAGTGCAGAAAGGGGGCGGTATATCGCACTGTGCACAATTCAAGCTCCTTATCCTGCAGGAAACTATAACTTCTGGCTCTGGATTCTGTCTGCTTCCAGGCTTGCCCGGCGCGGGGGACTGCATAAAAGTTTTAAAGCCTCCTAATGCCGCTGATGGTGTTGCTATCTGTTCAGCGTAAATTTTGCGTTTACCCACCCAAAGGCCAAAAAATATTTGCATAAAATTGAAATTTTCGAAAGCGCCACAGTTCCTGCGGCAATTTACATGCGGTCATTTTGCCCTAATTCTGCCATCCTAGAAACTTAGCACAAAATGCGAAATGGTCTATTTGGCTTTGGTGGTCGGGTTCGCACATTTATGGAAAACATTTCGACGGTTAAATGAAATTAGTAATTTATCAGCAAAGGTAAATTCACGAATTAACAGCCTTAAAGTCTCTATCTGCATGGCCCTGCTTATTTCCGGGTTGGGGCGTATTTATGCTAATGCGAAACTTGTGTTTGCTCTCCCGTCCAGTTCAAAAGTACCATTTATACAATAAAGGGTCAGTGGCGCGGTTTCATGTTGAAAATAAAAGCGTTATGGCTTGGGTTTGGAGTATGGTGTGCAGTAACAAGGTTAGATCGCTGCAGGAATAGGAGTATCTAGGTGCGATACGGTGTTCATTAATGTGATGCCCCAGAGCCATAAAATTAAATTTAGTATTTGAAACATTGGGCACAATTGTTTTTAAAATAAAACTTTTTTGTAGTTCGTAGTTTTAATAGTTTCTTTTATTGGTTCACTCAAGTTTAAAAATATCTCTAAAAAATATGTATTACGTAAAATTTTGTTGTTATTATTACTTTATTCATTTAAATAATAGCAATTTTTTTTGGGAATTTTAGGGTCGGATCAGTAATGTCAGCAGAGAGCAATCAATAATATTAGGAAATGAGTTTTAGCACCCTGGTGAAAATTTGGAACACTAGGAAACTGAAATCGTCAATAAGAAATGCAAGGAGAATATTTACTTGAAAGGTACGATACCTAAAAATTCTGGACATTATTATCGGTTCTAATTGGCTGATGGCCGCCACGGATGTGTTTTGTTTATTAATTTTTTCTTTGTAAAATTTATAAATAAAGACCACATTTTAGTAATTAGGTAACCCCGAGTACACCCTCTTTAGGCTAGGTATCGATCGGTTCCAAATACAGCACCAAAGCAACAACTACGTATTCAGTTGTCCTGAATAACCCTCCATCAGAAACTAATACTTTACAGGGTGTTTCATCTATGGAAGAGGAGCAAAATGAATAGGGTGATAGATTTCACCTAGGTAAACAAAAAATTGTTTGACGAGGGGACGCAAGGTTAATCTCAACTGATTTGGAATTACAGGGTGATTAATAATTTCGGGGTGCACACTAGGTACTATTATATTATATTTTTATCGTTTCATCTAATTAAAGCAGAGTCATCAAACTTACGCCAAACAACTAATATCTTAATGTGCTTTCTAAAACTACCCACTGTTGATCTATGTCTACCACAACAGGTACAGTCACTTGCGAAATTGAAAAAAAAATGTCTCTGAAATTTCCTAAAATTCAGGTTTTGCCCACATTTTCACGGAAATTAACACACCAATTTTTTTTTTTTGCCTTACCAAAGAGGTAAAACATGTCCATGTCTAATGGAAGGAAAATTAATTGAAATGTGAAATACGTGAACTAGGCGATTATCTAAGACTGAAGCATTTTCATAAAATCGTCTTGAATGATATTCTTGAAATCGCCCAAGGAACGCGCCCTTTGCAGATCTGGGTGAAGGCTATTCCAAAGACAAGCTGTTTGGACAATGTATGTTATCTGATATAAAATAGAAAACGCAAGTGAAGTGCATTTCACGCAACATTTAAAATGCCCCTGTACGTTGAGTCTGAAGCAATTCATTGAATATGATACCGTGTCCTCATACGTGGTTATGCATCTTTTACTTTATATCATCTTCGACTTCACTTATGACAATACTTTCACCAACTAGAAAATTCTCATATAGTCTGTAATTCGACAACCCGTCATCTTTAAATATATAGTTTTATAATTAAAGGCCGCGAAGACCTAATTTTCTACTAATTTTCATGAAAATTCTGTTATGCGAGTATTTAAGTTAAGTAGGTAAGACCGCCACCAGGAGTTTGTTATTTTTAACAGCAGGTTTGAAATAAGTGATCCCGAAAATCGCAAAATGCTATTATAAAATTCATTAAAGCCGCCATATTGAATTATTAAGCCTTCAAAGCGTTGATAAATTGGCTAAAACCTACGCCGAATTTACTCGATAATACAAAAACACCTGATTTAAACAGTTTAGTGGTTCTTAAGTTATAAGCCAACAAACAGACGTGCATACTCAGCAGTGGCGTATCCAGAGCAATTATGGGGAGGGATTGATTTTCTAAATTTTTTTGTCTCACTTGAATTAAGGAAAGGTTCAAACTTAGATTACAAGCATTGCTTGCTGTTGTAGATCGCAGAGAGTGCTATGGAATTTGCCTCTACACAGAATCACTATTTCATCCGCATAGGCTGCTCTAAAGTGACCATTGCAGTCCAGTGAGTGAATGCCACCTTGAAGACAGCCTCTACCAGTTTAAGGTATACCGCATTTACCTCTATCAGACATTTTTCAGTCTCCCTTCTCCGAAACTATCGTAGTTACTATTACATTAAGTACTCATAACGCTTGAAATTTTTCTATTAATCGACTATTCAATTTATTCTTCAAATAAAAGGATAGGTATTATAAAAATAACATTTCAGGAGTAGCAGTTCAGTGTTCCTAGAAAATAATATATACTCATGTTAGTACATTTATCTTCTCTTTTATGCGCATAAAAAAAGAAAGAACACGAGAAAAATGAATTACTAAGAATGTATAGAGACTTTGCAAATGATTAATTTTTATGCTGTTAGCAGAGCACCATGAAGGGACAGATGCCCTCGCTTATTCACGTCTAATGATAAAGATATTTGTCTGACGTCGTCTAATTTTATTAATGGCCGCTCCACTGAACCAAACAGTGAAATAATTGGAATGGGACCAAAATGGACGATGACGGTCTTTACTTGTCACTGAAAGGAACTTCATAGTCAGGAAAACAACCTGCATTTAATTGAGTGAAGTCTCATTAGTACACAGGGTGGCCACGACAACCGCCCGGGGTAGTTTTTTGATCGCTATGAAAGTCCTTCGAGGACGTTGAAAATTTTTCCCTGAAAGGATGCAAAAAATATGTAAAAAGTTTCGCTATTGCAATGATTTAGAGCGTTCCAAGAGGGTTTGTGATAGAAACAGTGCTAATTAGACACTCTGGGCTCCCTACCCGGGATGCATGAAAAGCACTTTTTTAGAGCTTCATATTTTCTGAGATGCTTGTCGGGGGGAGGAAATATTTCAAAGTTATTGTGTTACTTCATTAATAACTATTCTGCATGCCCCATAAATCGCCATACTCCAGCATTAGCCGTACATTTCTCACTGTCTGTGACTTTTATGGCTGCTACCGCTTTTCAAACGAAGGACACCGAAGGATCGGAGCCATGCAGAACTTAAAAATGATTCCATCTCTCAGTGCAAAGATAATTTCTCAAGGGGCCCGATGAGCTTTGAAGGTCTGCTAAGTATTACAATAAAAGACGGTCTTAAAGTCCTTTCTGATAAATTGAACTACTTGACCCGAATGACTTCCGTAAAGTTCTCAAATTCTTGGTGGTCAGCATGAAAAATTATTCGGTATCCTCGTGACAAAGAAACGAAGGGTTTCTGTCCCCAGTGACGACTCTATGAAATAACCTTTTAAGAGGGTACCGATTTTTTGGGTATCATAATGGAATGTCCTTTCTTCATGGAAACTCTAGGTGTAATTATGTGGGTCGGAATGGCCGCCTTGTGGTGATTTGAATTTTTAAATAAAGGTCTGTACCTTGTAAACTAAGCTTTTCACGCAAGCCACGCAAAATATAAAAAAAAAGAACTGCAATAAAAAGAGTATGGTAATATGAGGAAAATAATAAAAATTATAAGTTTTAATAACAAATTAACAGGTTACAAGAAATAAATGAGAACTAGCTACTTGAATTCTCGCACACTTTTGGCGGTTTTACACTCAACAGGCATATCGTTCTAAAGTTTTGCTGCTGTAACAAAACACGAGTGCTGCGATTGGAAATATTTAAATTTTGGTATTAAAATATTGTTCGTTCTCGTCGATTTGAAATTTTTGACAAAATCTCCGTAGTTCGGAGTTCCGCCATGAAGAATTTTTAATAAATAGGACCAACAATAATCAACTAGTGAAAGGTGAAGGCATACTGAATCTATAAATAAAGTGAATGCACGCATTAAATGCTCTTCTCAGTACCTACCTTGAAAGTTGTTACATCTATGCTGGAGTAAATACAATCGTAATAATTTATAATGCTAGATATTTATATTAGAATATAGATTCAATCGCACATCATAAGCACACATAACTATATTGCACTTCAAGTTAAGCGTCATCAAATCGTCAATATATAAAGTAAATAGTAGGGGACCTAAAATTGACCCCTGTGGAACCCCTAAAGTTAACTCAGCCCGTCTTGAGAGTTGTTCATCAATATGAACGCACTGATAACGCTTGGTTAAATAATTTTCGAGAAACCAAAGCGACATTTTAATTTATGTAAAAGAATCCTAAGCTGCACAGAATCCAAATCGTTGCAGAAAACAAGCAAGACAAGAAGCTTTGCTCTATATAAGTTCGTAGCCTGTCTTACCATATATCCTCAATTAATTTTAATAACGCAGTAAGCGTGCTGTGATTTTTATGAAAACCATTCTGACATGACGAGAGCAAGTTATTTTTGTAAAAAAAACTCATTCATTTGTTCGGAAATAATTCTTTCCACGACCTTTCATAGAAATCGGAAGATGTTGATTGTTCGGTAATCAGTAGGCTGGAAAGCTTTACTGTTCTTAGGTTAAGGAATAACCTTGACAATCTTCCAAGCAGAGGTGGTTAAAATATGGTTAAATAAATGTGTCAAGTGCGGCAAAATTAAGGCTATTACTAGTATCGCACGAAAATTGGCTATCGACTCGGAGGGAATTTTGTTGAGGTTTCCTCAGTTTATTGTCTAATTGCCCTGGGCTACAGCTTGAAAAACCTCGGGCATAGAAAGTTAATCATACACACTTCTACAACACAACTCATATCTGGAAGATTGGACTTCACAGGGTTTTTGGACCATAGAAATAAAAAAAAATCGTAAAGCTAACCGGACAAAGATTAATAAACTAACTAAGTTCAGAAGCCACAATGCAATTCGTTTTTAGGATATTTCAAATGACTAGATAACTCAAATGTCGTGAAATCCATAGAAAAAAAAAACAGCTCGTTTCCGAGCATGCAACAAATTTTGAGTATATGTAAATACATATTACACATACACACATAACACATTTTATTTTTCGTATAGCAAACGTACAACGCTGGCCATATTCCTGTGGCAACTGAATTTTCTGGGCAATAAGAAGCAAAGTATGCTAAGTTGTCATTTGTGAGAGGTCCAGATGTTGCGAACGACGAGGAATTGAGAGAACCGCCGCACAGTGTTTCCTTTTCCTGATTTTGTGGCCAAAAATGCAAAAATCGAAGGTTGTCATACTGATTTTGTTTTTTTTTGGGTTTTGTAGAGGAAGGTTCGATACGTTAAAATCCCGAATATTAGGACCCCAACCCGATTCCCTGAGGCACAGGGGCACTGTGAAGTTTACGTTAAAGCAGCTGCACGTTTCGAGCACTTGCCACTCTGCTGACAATACGATCTTTGACCTAGTATATTTCCAAACTCAGTGACTCTATATCAACAATTCCTTTTGGATTTTGTTTATTGGTGTAAGTATATTAAATAATGACACTTGAATCATGGAAATATGTGATTTTTCACTATTATATGTGTATTAGTATATAGTCTTGTAAAATCGGTGTTTTTTTCCGATAACTGATTTTCAAGTAGAGTTATGGTTACATGAACCGCCGTGTTCAGAATTGACACCAAATAGAAAGTTTAAAGGGAAGTCTAAACTTGCGATTTGTGCGATTTCCAGCTGCTCTTAGGCGCTCTAGCGCTGTAGGGCGCCATAGGAATTTCGGCGCTCAAGGCCGTTGACTATCAAAAATGTCACACCATTTCGCTCTTCTTCTTCTTATTTTTTTTTTTATCGATTTTTGAAAATTTTCAACCACCCCAAAATTTCTCTTCTTTTTCTAGTATAGTTAGCACTTTGCGACTATTTTTCTTAGATGCACACTTATGTCCTTTAAATATTTCGACTTTACATTTTTTTTACTTTTCCATGCAAATAAATTTTTTTTTTCACATTTTGTCGGAGCAGTTTTCTCAATCTCCAACCTTAGTTGTGTCAATATGGCAACACAACTTTCATTCATATCTCAAACAATAGCTATTCACTCCCCCTATTACAGAGAACTATAGAGACTTTCACATTACGTTTACTTTCCCCCCAAAAAATCGCACAATTTTCACACTAAATTTCCCCATCACCCGATTTTCATATTATACACTTCTTATGTACATAGTTTTTTAAATGCTTCTTCTACCGTTAACTACTCTGCTTCCCTAGCTATCGATTGGTGAAAAAATCATTCCAATTCATGCATACACTTTTCTTCCACAGCCGTTTTAATTTTGTCGGTGCCGACCGAAAAAACTACGTTTTGACGATATTCACTGATTTTCACCAACTTTCACCAACACGGACCATTTTGCCATAGTGATTCTTCTTCCCACCCCTGATATACACCTCTGAGGGTTATCACCCTTTCCCCTCCCCCACAACAAAAACACTTTTTCACCAATAATTCCCACATTTCATACTTTTCACCAACCATTCTTTCACCAACGCATTCTACGCTCCCTCCCCTTTCCAACGATACCTATAACATGGCAATTGTGACCCTACAAACCATAAAAAGTATTTTTGGCCACAAAATCGGGAAAAGGAAACACTGTGCGCCGCCGCGTTCTCAGACACACTGAAACTAGTAATGTTTTCGCCTGATTGAAGCTGTTAAAAACGATTTTTACGCTTTGCTGTTCGCAAGTTACCTGTTTTTGGATCTGGCAGATGGTCTTTTTACCTGTTGATAAAATAAATAAATCAATTAATTCTGGGGTGGTCAAAAGGATGGAAGGTTACGCAACCTACTCACCAAAAAGGTCTTCAGACAAATTTGTTAATCTTTAAAATATCTCTACGGTAATGAAGAGTGAAATGGTTTTAACTCGTTTCAAGCAAAATAGCCTCAAAATGAATATTCTTGCTATAACAGCAGTCATCATAATTACAAGTCTCAAGGTTGCCGTCAGTGAAAGACCCAAAAATTAATTAAAATTATATTTTTGACAGTGAGCGCAAATGTTGTGGAAATTACATGCAGAGCGACTAATCCTCATGGCCGAATAGCTGACAAGTAGAGCCTGGAAATTCAATTAGCGGAATGTTTTCCCAATTTATCTTTTTAATGAGCTTAAATCCGCCACAGAAGAAATGGGCTTCTCTTCGTGGAAAGTTTTAATTACATTCTGGAATACAGGTAGAAATTAAATTTTCATTTTTTTTCTCTCTTTCAATTTTAGGTCACAGCTTCTAAGACCCCAACATTTACTCGCTTCGTTCCCATGTAACCGCAAATTATGAAATTTGATCTTTACTGGAAAGGCCGAGCTTTGTAGAAAGTTACATTTTACTAAAAAC
Organism: Neoitamus cyanurus; assembly: GCA_947538895.1. Taxonomy (NCBI): domain Eukaryota; kingdom Metazoa; phylum Arthropoda; class Insecta; order Diptera; family Asilidae; genus Neoitamus; species Neoitamus cyanurus. Next base: position 14,288,173 of record OX384544.1, on the reverse strand, counting down.
GGAACAGAAAATCATAACTTAAGAGGTATGGCCGGCTGGGAACTCGTAGCAAACACTAAAGGCAGGGTAATTTATTTCGCTCAAATAATTCAGAGAAATTGAATTTGGCCCCCAATAAAAGCAGCAGAAATCGATTGGCCGCCTCCCTCAGGTGTAGCTCGATTGTAAGCTACCTTTCAGATGCAGTACATCTAAGACCCATTAATGCAGCCACAACTGGGAACACAGCAAAGCTGTAAAGTAAAACTACATACATTTAAAGGAATGCAATAGTGGAAGGAAATCACGTTGGGAAAAACAACAACTGCATTGATTGAACTCCAGGGATTCTGCAAGAAAAATAAACCGAGTTTACGAGGCATTTAGTTGCTTCTTTTATGGCATTGTATACCCGTTCAATTTTATTTTATTTACAATTACAAATCGTTGGGAGTTAAAAAAGAGGGACAGAAACGAATGCTAGTTTCTAAATTAAAACTCACTTTGTTACAAATTAAATTTTTGACGGGACTCCCAGCGGTTAAAAGTCTGGGTTGAACGAATGATGTGCTGCATTCCTTTTTTAAAATTACATTACCTTCAAAAATTTGATGTCGCCCTTTTTGCAAATAAATATGTAATTACGAATAAACAATTTCATATAATAGAAACAACATCTTTAGGAAATGGATGACTTTTACCATGCCTGGTGAAGGCCTTCTTAGGAAGCAGTGAAGTTCCTTTTCATACTACCATCCATTTTCTTTTGGCCTTCTATGGAAGAGGCATGTATCTTATTAGATGGAAGGTACTATTGCAATTAGCTGGAAGGCCTTACATACATAGGAGGTGCTTGTGTAATTGCCCAAAAATGAATAACTTATATACTTTATGTGTATAAATTTATGAAGATATGATAGGACGTGTGAATAAAATTTCCATCTACACTTTACACCGGCCGCAAAAAGTTCAGTACACAACTGAGATTTACATTGCACAAGCATTTGGTTCGCTATCCGGTTACCCCTTAAGGTTGCTGCACACTTATCTATACGGCACCGAGTGGAAGCAGACAGCAGAAAATTGCATGCACACTAGAATCATTCCATATCAAAAATTGTTCCCATGAAAATAAATGTGGGAGAAAGCTATGTGTGAAAGTTTATGTGATATGAGATAAATTCTTTATTCGTAAAGCTGCGAGAGGACATACTTTCTATGAGGCCTATTGCCTATATGTGCCGCTGTATCGTTCTCCTGCTCGATGAGCTGAACTTTCAATTCGCTCGCTCACTGAATCACATAGATTAAGTTGAGACACGGTCACTGACAATTGAAGGAATTGAGCTTTAAGGCCAGAATGGAAATCTTTTATTTATGCAAGAACGGCTTGGAGCGGCGACGGAACTTTAGTTCTTGAAAAGAGATAAATCAAATATTATAAACACAAGTTGCCGAGGTAGAACAATTGTTAATAAAATTTTAAATATGTATTGCAGCAATTGCCTTGACATATGCACTTGTAATTTTCTTAAGATTCGTCATCAATTACTGTATAAATTAAAATTGTCACTTTTAACATAAGGTTAGTTAACATGATGATGAGCATTAAAAATTTTCATTTTCCATAACAGACTATGTTAAGGAGATGCCATTTGATTTTATAAACTGTATTACCACACTAATATTATACAAATGGTTCGACGGATTATAAAGAATGTATTTCCTGAAGGTTATAAAAAAATGCATGTAAAAATATTATTCAAAAACTTTTAATCATATATTCCATGCTGTTCTTCTAAGTAAACTAGAAAGATATGGTTTACAGGGGCCCTTATTGTCTTGGTTGTCGTTTTATTTACTTAACCGAAATCTGCATATTGTGTTTTCAGTTTGTCGCCTTCAAATTTGTTGTCATGTCTGGTGTTCCACAAGGATCTATTCTTGGTCCGCTATTATTTTTGTTATTTATTAACAACTTGACTGCAAATATTCCTTTTTATTGCGAACGATCCCAAAATCGTTCGTGTGATTATTTGTAATAATGACACTGTGATATTCTGCAGCACGACTTTCTCGCTCTCGAGGATTGGTGCAATACTAACTAAAATAAAACTAATCGACAGAATTGAACGTGTGCCGCAGAAGCTTTGTACATAAATTAGGAGGTGAAGTCTTTGTTTTTATCGAAACCTCAAAAGAAGTCCAGCAGTATTTAATCGCATTATCTGAGAGATCAGTTGACAATATTATAAATAACTCATTCGAGAAATTTCATCTGCATTAATTATTAGTACCCGTCTTTCGTGCGGAGTGTGACAAGTGGCGTTATTCTGCTGAAATCACATGTTTTGCAAGTCCATTCCGTTCGATACATCGGATGTAAGAAAAAATATTGTTTGAATTTAGTGTACATTAATTAACTATGAATTTTGTTAAAATAAATTGAATTTCTCTTTAAACTGACAAAACTTCGAAACATAAAAATAATACTAAGAAAAATTCACATTTTTTTAAGACAGTCTTATTCAGACATTTCTTTCCATATTTGGTATTATCCGACTTACGTCTTGTGCTGGAAATAAATGTGTCGCTATGGTGTTGGATAGTTGAGTTGCAGGACCTCCAACATAAATAACGGGCCAAATGTCTAAATCGCCTCACACATTTTACACCTTTGTGTACATACATATATGCTATGCGTCTAGAATAAACTGACCTTTAAGTAATTTATGCATTTTCCGCAATCCGGCAGATAGAAAACACCAAGCAACGAAATATACAAAAATTTAATAAATCTCTGACCGCCATCCAATATATCTAAAAACGGAAACCTCAACAATGCCCAAAAGGCTAATAAAAGATATCTCTGTTAATAAGAGCGACCCGCAAAATGAGCAATTGCTTGCCGAAATTCGAACACTGTGGGGCACTGGAGATGAATATCAGCGGGAGTCCACACAGAAATAAAATGTCATCATGACCTGATCATCAGATTAGGGAAAATCTATTACCACGGGTGAATGACTGAATAGATGGCTTCGTCCTAGCCACATCCGATAATATTTTTTTTCCTGGGGCATCGAACACAAAAGCCACTGGACTCGTCGACACCGGGCGACGGCGGTGGCGGTAGCGGCGGCGGCATGCGATGCTCGTGCGAGATAGGCCCACATGATTTAACAAAACTTTTATTTGACTATATAAAGTGGCGACGAAAACCAAAGCCGTGATAACACTAGCCGATAGCCTATGCTGCTCCTCCTCCCGTGCAACTGAGTTTATTTTGATTTATTGACTATTCACCGGCTCGATGGGGTGATAAAAATGTTCCCACCGAGTATCGATTTCGCATTACGTTCTCAAATGGGTTTTAGTTTTAAAGCCATAATTAATCCCCTCACTGCGTCACATTGTGCTCAGGAGTTATTTATTTTATCGGCTGTAGGTAAGTTATCGCTTTGGGGCCGTTTGAAAACAAGATACTTACAGGAGCCTTAATTGCTTTCGAACAATAGCAGGATAATGACTATACTCATGGACGGTGTTGAGGTCCAGTGCTTTTAACATTTTTTTTCTACTTTTAATTCGATAAAAGCAAAAAACAATTTTCAGCTCTTGCTTAATGTTTGTTTATTCATTTCATGAAATATTCCTCGTACGCCCAGCTTTGTAGAACGGTCTGTTAATGTTCATCGGATTTTCCTGGAAAAAACCTTGATCCTCCAGAAACATCTTCCCTTTACATGAAGGACTTCTTCAAGGTCACTACTATTGTGAAATTTATTGAGTTTTTGTTATGATTTCATATTAAATTTCATGACTTAGTTCGTAAACATCTGGGGGTATAAATGTTTTTCAGCAATCTTGATTATTTTTAAATGTATGTAACAGGAATGTGGCGTAGCGGTCTTTGGAAGCAAGGGAAACGTATTTAATAAAAAAGGATTTATAATTTTTTTTAATTAAAATAATTTGTCCTGTTCGTTTCTATAAATTACTCCACTAGTATATTAATGAAAATTACCTCCAGATGAAAAAAAACCCCACACCAACTTTTCTGGTGTTGACTGTACAAATTAACTTAACAACATAAGAAAGCAAAATTAAATTCTCGGGTAAATATGTTTTATCACTTTGTAAAATATTTTTACATTTTTGCGATCTTTGATATTTTTCTGATTTTATGAAGCTACTCGCAAAAAATATACGGTTAGTAATAGTATGATATTAATTGTTGTTGAACGATGCGAGAGGAAAAAAACAAGCCGCGAATGAAACTGCATAATTCTTATTACTTTATATCTTTCCGTGCTGAGAAGGCAAAGGGATTTAAGCTCATACAGTCATGAAAGTGATCAATATGATTTCATTTAATTAGTTAAAGCGTTTTGTGTGGGGCACAACGGCAACATATTCACCTGATTTCTTTTATTTATAATAAATACTAAAAAAAGACACGACAATTTTTTTTAAATATATATAAGGGTCTTTGACCAGACTAATTTCCCCAACTGTAAAGGTGAGTTTTCATCCTATAACAACAATAGAAAATTTGATAAAAAAGAAATCATCCGCGGAGAGTATTGGCAAAGTAAATGTAATTTTCCATCATGACAATGTAACCGCTCACACTTCCTCAATTGCCAACTCCACAAATTGTATTTAAAATCAATGCCGCAAGTACCGTATATTTGGCAATTCTGACCAAAACTACTGGATGCAGATTTTGAATACGTATACAGTCTGAAAGGAAATTTTGTTGAAAACTGAAAAAAACATAATCATCATTACAACCTGTTTTATTTTGGTGAGTCGAGAGTTGCACCTTCGTAGACATAAGGAAATAAGCGAAAGTGTTAGATTGGAAGTCTAATACTTTTATAAATTTACATATAACATATGTACATATATTCCTCCTCTCCTCCATTCTCACCATCACGCTATTCAATCGCATCCCTGAGTTTTTTTTAAGTAAAACTTCTTTACGCACGCTTGACTTGGGGAGTAAGCTGGTTGCGTTACGAAAAGTGTGATCGGGCGAGGCAGAGCTTAAGAGTTTAAAGCTTTTTGAGTGTGGCAGCAGCGATAAAGAACTGCGCCCGCGTGGACGTGGACACGTGGACTTAAGCTTCAAGTTTTTAGCACGCGTACGGAGATAGGCGAACCCATAGAACCATAGAATCTGTGGGGCGTTATCCGTTGCCGCAAAGCTATTATTTGGCAATTCGAGAATCGTATTTGATGGAGTGAGGAATAGCCCAGTAAAATTAGAGTTTGAAACCTGAACAAGCTGGATTTTTGTGGAGTCCCTTTACTTCGATGGCTTAAGCATATCCTGAAAAGTTGCCTAAATTTGAGCCAGGGGTTCTTCTTTTCTTTTGGGGTGAAAGGGGCTTAATTTTATTTTTTTTGTAAATATCTCGTAAAATATAAATTTGTCGGGAAACTAGTTATGAGAAAATTGTGGCCTATGCAGTTCTGCACAAAAAAGGTCTTCACACTTTTTCATCGTTTTTGAGTAAAACGTGCAGTTTGCAACATTCTTTTGAAGTTAAACTTCTTTACGCACGCTTGACTTGGGGAGTAAGCTGGTGAATGCGTGACGAGAGCGTTACGAAAAGTGTGATCGTGCGAGGCGAACGGAAGTTGATAGAAGACACAGTGCAGGCCTATTGTCTGTATCACACTGTAGGAGCAAGAGAGAGATATTTGTAGAAAATTAATATATGTATATACATGTATATATTTAGTATACATATATACATATTAAATATATATATATACATATTAAATATATATATATACACACATATAGATGGAGCTAAAGAAGTTTTACTTCAGTCGTGTGGTCTAAAGTATTTTGTTTATGTAGACTTAGGTGTTCTTCGCAGTCAGCCAGAGGCTGGTATCTATTAGCGTATTTACAAATGACTTCTGTAATATTTTGATAAAACTTATCACACCACAACCCAGTCAAGTATGGGTTTTAATTGCTCAGAGGTCAAAGCTCTTGCTGAATAAAATATATGTAGATATTTCCAGAGATATTATTAACGTCTAATATATTTCAACCTGTCTCCCTGGCAACGGAAACTAATGGGGTAAATCTCGGCTATTACGCAAGTAATCGCCCTCAGTGCAGTGGTGCTACGAGCTCAACATCTCAAGTCGGTCCTCTCCTGACAGAATAAAGATGGTCATCATCATCATAAAGACTTCCCTGAGAGATTGAAGTAATTGACCCAAATAACTTCCCCCTGTACTGCTCAGAACATTTTCGGTTAACGCGAAAAATAGCGCTGGACTTTCTTACTGCTGCCCTAGACGAGGTATTAAATGCTGACTGTGACAGCATTGTTCTGAGAAAGACACCCCAGAGCTCATCTTACCTCCTTCTGTCTATCAGATAGAAATCAGAAAAAAATCCCCCAGTTTATTTTTATTTTTCTCTAAAGCTAATTGCCTGTGCGAATTGAACTGGACTCGGAAGTCATTTGTCTAAACATTTTAGCCCTTGAAGTCTGGAGGGCGGGATAGTTTGGTTTTTCGGAAAGTTCGGACTTAAAGAGTTCAATTCAACTGGGCCATGTGGTCAAAGTTGTAAATATGGTGAACTGTAAAGGGTTAGTTAAAAGCCTTTTATTTTCAGAAATCTACTCAAAAAGAAACTTCGCTGCACCTTCAATTAAGTCTGCTACGAAGAAACAATTGGGAACTGCATTGAAAACATTACGTAATTTTAATATTTTGTAATTGGCCATAACGTTTTGCCATTTCAAAACATTTTAAGATAATAGAACTGACAGAGGCAATGCACTTTATTTCCTTACAGGAGTTGCTCATGTACAACGAAAATTCGAATCTCTTTTCTTTTTATTTTGAAGTTTTCAGCGAAATGCTTTTCACAATAAGTGATGAGATTGTTTCCCTACAGAGCGGCATGCGACGAATGAAAAGTGCAATTAGATGAATGGAAATAATTCCTTTTGCTGTACCGCTTCCTTTTTATAAAACAATTTTCACAATTCTTCCCAACGAACAAGGAAACTCAATTAAGATAAATTAAGTACGAGTGAAAGGCATTCGCTGAACAGCTCCTTCGGGCTTTGTTTGAAAACTATTTCATGTTTAATTCCTTCGCTTATTTGAATTTTTGCATTGAATGCTCAATGAAATTATTTTGTGCATTTTTCTCTCCTACAGAAGAGTAAGTAAACACAGCAAAAAGTATGTCCGAAAGAATGACGAGCACTACAAGAACATGAAAACTGTTTTAGCATCTTTTGCATTTTTCCTCGCAACAGTGAAGAAATTGTGGTGAAGTTTACGACTTACTTGTATGCTCTGTGCCGCTCTTAAAACAAAATTGTTTGTGTAGATTTGTGAGATCTATTAATCATACTATTAATTGTTCGGTAATACACACAATGTACATATATGTACGAGGTCTCTTCAAAAAATACGTAGACTGTTTGAATTGCAAGGGCCCACTTGGTTCCAGTCAAATCCGCTTGGCGTCGCCATGCTCGTACAGATCAGCTGTTTACATTGCAAATATCATTATTGGTTGCTTAGCAATGCGGTTGTCTGTGAAATGTTCACTATCGTTTGTTGCTATGAAATGTGCGATATGTTTAAAAATGGCCGCCGGTCGATTGAAGACTATGAACTGCCTGGCCTGTCCTGTTGACAGTTTTTTTATGCTCAGGGCGTAATCCACCACGAGTACCTCCCCCAAGGCTGGTATATATAAGTAAGACAGTGAACCAGACTTACTACATTGAAGTTATCAAACGTCTGCGGTACGCTATCTGGCGGAAAAGGCCAGAAATGTGGAGGAGTTGTGACTGGTTTTTTCATCACGACAACGCTCCAGCCCATTCAGCGCTCAGAACTCGTGAGTTTTTGGCCAAAAACTCGATCACTGTTCTTCCCCAACCACCCTACTCACTTGACCTCGCTCATTGTGACCTCTTCTTGTTCCCTTAATTCAGAAGACCTTTGAAAGGAACAAGATTTAAGACGATTCCCGAAATTAAGACAATTGCGACGAAGGAATTGAAGGACATCACAAAAGAAGAGTTCCAGGACTGTTTCCAAAAATGGACACACAATTCTATTGGAATATACAAGGTGGGCCAAAAGAAGTCATCCGATGTTGTTTGGCTCTCATTTTTTTTCTAAATGAAAAACTTCGATTATGTTTTTTGATTATGTTTATTTGAACCTTTAGAATTTTATTGGTCAAGTCGAGAAGATGATTCTCGCAATCGAATGTTGGCTTCCAGGGTCTCGGGCCTGTTCACGTAAACACGGGACTGCAAAAAACTCCACAAAAAAAGTCTGGAACGGTTAAATCGGGCGATCTTGCGGGTCGCCCGAAGTTCTCGCCGAAGTGATGAAAAATGCCATAAAACGAGCCCGTATGGCAATCAATTGTGACGGCGCCCGTTTGGCCGATATCATCCTCTCGACTAGACCAATAAAATTCTAAAGGTTCAAGTAAACATAATCAAAAAACAGAATAGAAGTTTTTCATTTAGAAAAAAAATGAGAGCCAAACAACATCGGATGACTTCTTTTGGTCCACCTTGTATTACGTATTATGGACAAACAAGGAATCATTTCGCTTATTCATAGCGACACATCATATATAGTAATACACACACACACACACACACACACACACACACACACACACACACACACACACACACACACACACACACACACACACACACACACACACATGATGAATATGGTAACATATGATATATGACATACATAATGAATGAAATTACCTTTTACAAATTGTCTACTTATCCAATATTTTATATTTTTTATAATTCGTTTAGTTGGCAAATGGGTGAAAGTTTCGTTTTACAAATATTTACCAATTAAGGATTTTTGTCCTTTACAAATAGTTTAATATATGCATAACAATTTTTCCAACATTGGAAAAGGAATAATTTATTTTTGTCAACTACATATTTGTAAAAGGCCTTTTCGTCAACTAGACTCTAAATAAAATATTCAGTCAGTAGAAATAAATTTTAATTTGTCAACATTATGTATGTGTGGACATGTGCATTTGCATGTGTATGTGTGTATGTGTGTGCGTATGTTTATTACTATGTGATCTGTCGCTATGAGTGAACCAAATGATTCCTTGTTTTTCCACAATGTTATCTTCCAGTAGATTTCAGCGGCCATATACAAATAATACAAAATTGCGTGTATTTTTTTTGTGGGTTCCTCGATATATATGTCCAAAGGTAAAGTTTTTCACCTCCGCGGATGACATACAGATGCAAAATTCCGTTTCCTCGAATCTTCTGCATGACAGATACTGAGAATAGACTTTCGAATTGAAGACCTACTACTAATTTTTAGCAACGTAAAAAAACCAAAAATAATGGCATTGGTATACTCTGCTAAAACAAAAAAACTCGCGCGAGAATGCTTGCTTTAAAAAAAATGTTAATTTGGAAAGAATGAGTAATGAAAAAGTTTTAATGTTTTCAGTGCGTGAATAAGTTACCTATTCAATTCTTTTTTTCAGGGATAACTTTTCACTTTTACTTTCTCCTCTGGAATATAAAATCTTTTTTTTTTTGATTGAGCAAATTTAGGCAAATCTCTGTATAAAATAGATACGCTGCTACTTATGCAAATTTTATGGAATCATTGGCGAATTGCTTTCGTACGGTTGATTTAAAGTTATATTCAAGGACTTATTGAATTGTTGAGGGAGAAAAACAAACCTTAAGACGACTGTCTAGCTGAGAGCCTTGAAAAGTTCGTGGAAATTAAGCTTTTAAAAGATACCTACTCAATGAATTTTTAAATCCTTAAAATATTTTGTGATTATTTCTTGGAATGTTTGTAGCCTGACCTAAACTTTTAACAACTTTTGATGAATGTTTTTATGGTGTCTCTGACTGAATTGTCCGTCATTTTAAATCCTACTTTAATACTTTATCAAAATAACAAATAGGTTGTTAAGTTGGAATAATTAATACCTTGTGTTTAAAATGAAGCCAATCGAAGCACCCGCTTAGGCGTTATTGAGTAACAACAAACATACAAACAAACACAAAAACAAAGTTTCGTATTTATATTTGTTATGGATTTCGCATGCTTTTTACTCTGGAATATTTTTATTATACAGGGTGTTTCGTGCAATATATGCCGAAATGAGTGGGGTTTTAGAAAAAAGCGTGGCAAGGCTTGGGAGGGGGGGGGGGGGGGCAATGTCAACCGTTTTCAAGTTACAGGGTGAATCATTCGGTATGCACATAATTGTTTTATTTTCACCTTTTGATCTACTCAACGTAGGTTCATCAGACTTACGGCAAACAACTAAACCACTATTTCAATGTGTTTTCGAAAATATTAATTTACATCTACCACTGCAGATACAGTCAGTTACAAAATTGAAATTATTTTTTTAAATTTCCTAAAATTCGTGTTTCTCCCAATTTCCCCGAAATTCATGTAATTAATATATCCCTTTTTTATGTTTATTGTATTGCCTGAAATTTTGCTTTTTTTTCTTAAAATTTATAACGTTCTACCATTAGCAGTAATAAGAATATAATTAAAGAAAAAGCATTCTGTGGTTAATTTTAGTTAAGTTTTTTTACAAACTGTAGTTTTTCTTAAATGCTGCAAACTGTTTTCTGCGTATAAATTTGTATATCCATTTTCGCGTGATATGGCTGGAGTAAATCAAAATATAACTGAATTTATGAATCACCCTGTAACTCGAAATCGTCTTAAACTTACCGCCTGAAATACAAGTACTTATTTTCTAGGTGAGGTCTATCACCCCATTCATTTTGGGAGAAGCTAAGCGAAAGACCCTGTGGACAACACCATATCTTACATTTATTTGGCTTGTCACACATCTCACACTTATTTGTTATACACGTGTGGTCGTGTGGGCAGCACCAGGAACAGTATATTTATTTTTAAATGAATGTAAATTGAGTATTTTATTGCAGAATAATTCCCTAAATACCCCATTATGCAGAGCTCAAATTTCCGGATGTCTCAATAAAGCATAATTATTGAGACGCCAAGCACTCTCTGGATACTGTTCCCCCCCGATAAAAAATATCTAAACTGAATTCTAAATGTATTTTCGCATATCCACCGTGAGCACTTCCGGTGTGTAAGTCCTGCACGAGCAGAGGGCCGAGAGTTTTAAATTTCTATTTAAAGCAAGCCCCGACCTTGGGTCGTGTTTATCTTTCAATTCCCGCCGTACACACCCGGTGAAATTGGATGTTATCCGGCTTAGCATTCCACGAAACTTTTCGGGCAGAAACAGAACCATCACAGTACAGTACGGTTTCAGTTTGTGTCTGCATCCTTTTTGGTGTTGCTGTTGTTAACGCCGCACTGCGGACGTATTGTACATATAGTACAAGGGTTCTTGGTTACCATGTTGTTTCACGGGGTGTAGAAGGGGGATAGGTTTGTGTGTTTCTTCCTTTTTTTTCTTTGCCTTTTTATTTTTAACGACATCAAACAGCATATGTGGAACGTTTTGAAGTTATTTCCGCTCGGATTTTCCTTGCTTGCAAGGACTTTGATTTAAAATGCGAAGAAATACAAGAACCGTCACAGCACTACACCAACGACTCATTCTTCTGTCCTCCGAATGAAGTTAACACTGCGGAAGAGCTTCAAGTTTTTGAGGTGCGGTCGATGCGGTTTGTACGGCTCACAGGGAGTTATTTGTGCCAATGGAGGCGGAAGGTAATTTTCATTTATACAGAAACCACCAGAAAATATACCTGGCGCTCTTTAAGCGAAGCCTGTTAAATAAAAGTAAGAAAATGGACCAGAGACCTTTCCTGGCCTCCATGTCGATGTCGATGATGTAGAGGCATTTTTATACGACGTGGAACATAAAAAAGCGATTTACTCAACAAAGCGTAGATCGACTTTGGGGGAGAAGCCATAAAGCTCATACAGGCCATAAATGGCAAATCCAAATTACTTTTTCGAATAGTTATCAGTTTGAAAAAGCACAAATTATCTTGCAGTTCATCTGCTCTGTGTATCCCTCGAACGTATCCTTCCAATGCACACTGAGTGGTGGGATTGCGCGACACTATAAAAGGTTCCTATAAAGCCCTCTATAAATGAGCATTCCCATTTCGTTTTGTTTTTTTCTTACAATGAGCTTGGCACCGCTTTTATCCTCTAATTTCACAATTTAACTCCTTTGTGGGATGCACGGCTCATTCTGTTCGCTATTTACCCACCATCAAAGGCGTTCTGCTCCTCTTTTTGGGGGGAAAACAAAGAAAACATTATCGTGAATAAAACACCGCAGCATAAGAAATCATCCGTGACGTTTACCCTTCACCGCCTCCCAAGAGATTCCTACACAATATGCACATTATAAGGCGGTCTGAAGCACGACTATAATGCCGTAATGTGCTGCTTTTGAATTTTGTCGACATGCTCTGTGCCCAAACAGCGATGTCAGCTTGTTCAGGAATAATTCACTTATCCAGCAATAAAAGTGGCGCCTCTCCTACGGGTATGAATTGAGACAGATGAGGATGCAGATGTGGAGCCATCTGAAGAGGAAGTTTGTTTCATTGTTTGTGGCTCCCACATCTGCAGCCAATGAGTAAAACTTTGATGGTAAATATATTGCGGAAATTTACTGTCCATTTTTGTGACAAACGACTTCCACTCTCCATATTGTCCTTATGTTGCCTTAAATTTTGGATATGTCAGCTCCTAATGAGTGTTTGGATACGAAGAGATGTATTTTAGTTTGAGGAGCCGGATGCAAAAATCATGCGTTTGATTGTGCTTATTTTTACCGCACATACATATATTTACAGGGGTCCGGAAATATGAATTTCAACATTTCCAATCGATTCTTTAGGATTTCCTTTCAGGTTTATTACGTATGTTGTACCCTGAGGTGGGTCTGTCAATGGAAGTACGAGTAAGGTTTCTTAGGACTTACGAAAATACCTCTTTAGGGCCTGCGGAACCAATACATCTTCAAGCCTGGCTTACGTGTTCATTGTCCACATATAAATCAGAACTTACAGGGAAAAATGTCTTTTTTATGTCTGAGAAGAGAACACACCTTACGGACAGCAGACATATCGAACCAAGTCATATTCGAAATTGAATCAAATCTAAAATTGCATGTTGGCATTGCAGGACTGCTAATTTGAAGAAGACAGCATAAGAGACTCAGTGATGAGTTCATCCAATCACCACCACCAAAATCTGCTGAAGTGATGGTGGTGATACTTTTGGGGTTAGAAAAAATGGAGGCTGTGAATTGGAGCCATCTGTTTTAAGCTTTTTTGGACACACCTGCAATTTCAGATTTAAACAAGATCACACTCCCTGCCATACGGCTAAGGAAGTAAGCGCAATTCTTTATATTGTTTTTAAGTGGATACTGCATTGCTACTTTTCTTTTTGAATAGTAACTTTTACCATTTAATTAATTACTAATAATAATAGTTTATTAATTTGTTTAGAATATTTTTCAGCCAACACCAGTACGTCACCGAAACGCAAGGTCTGCTAAAAACATTTCTGCTGTCCATGAAAGTGTACGGGAAAACCCGAGGCAATTTCTCGCCGTTCACAAGAACTTAGCCTTTCTGCCGTATAAAATCCAATCTCAAGACTCAAGGTAAATGACCATAGACAACGCCGTGTGTTCGCTGATTGGGATCTAGAGTGAAAATATCATCTTTAGCGAAGATTTTTGGATGAATGGATATGTGAATAAGCAAAATTGTCGGATTTAGGGCGATGCCAATCCACACGAAATACATTAACTCCAAATGGATCTCCAGAAAGTCACTGTTTGATGCGAATTTTTGACTGGCGGAATCATCGGTCCGTACTTCTTTCAGAACGGAACTGGCATTGCCATAACCGTCAATGGCGAGCGCTACAGATCGATGATAAGCAAATTATTGTGGCCTGACTTGGATGATGTATATACCTACGACGTGTGCTTCTAACAAGACGGCACTACGTGCCACATAGCGCATGCCACGATGGACATTCTGCGCGAGCGATTTGAGGGCATGGTGTCGTGAAATGGCCACCGAGGTCGTGCAATTTAATGCCTTTAGACTTCTTCTCTTGGGGCTATGTTAAATCATAGGACTATCGAATAAACCGGAAATAATTGATGCCCTCAAAGCCAATATAACGAACGCCATTCAGCAAATTCAGCCCGAGTTATGGGACAAAGTCATTGAAAATTGGACCTTCCGACCTTGGTGCCAAGCAAAGCCACGGCGGACATTTGAACGAAGTTACATTTCATACTTAGTGCCATAAAATATTCTTTCAAATAAAATAAAAATGGAGTAGATATCTCTCACACAACTTGTTTTATTTATTTTTAAAATTCGAGCGTCCTTATTGAAAGACCCAGTACTATTGATGCAAAGTTTTTTTTAAGGAAAATATAAAAGATTCTAATTATGTTTTTTTATTGAGGGTGCCTTATGGACGACCAAATATTTGTTGACCTCTCGCATCGCAAAGCTGCTCCTCGCATTTTATCAAAATTAGGCATTCTGTTGATTTACGCAGAGATAAAGTTCGTTTACCTACCATGAAATATATTGATATTCAAATCAGAGAGGATGTCCTTTTGTATTATTCCACGCGGCCAGATTCCCACCTCAAAATAATTGACAGGCGCAACACGATTTCCTCGAAGATATAATTATTTTGTCCTTGACTGAGTTTTCGAATTAGCGTCCGAAGCGAAAATGGTGACAGCTTATGTGCGACAGATATAGTCACGATTAAATTACTCAGTGGTCCTCGTGAGCCGCATAATAGAGTCTATTAATTAGGTGTGCCTTTTGTTGAATAAATGACTTAAAGAATTTCCTTTTTAGAGATTTTTATTTTCCTTCTTTTCGGTAAATGGGGAAAAGTTCCATTTTGCAGCGCAGCGACAATCTAATTGAATTTTAGAAGAAGTGAAAAACGAAAAAGCACATTCAGGAGCGAAGAATTTGTCGAAAGGAAGCATTATAAGATAAGAAGACATGGTTAGAATTTTCCAGACAATTTGTGGCTATAGAATGAAATTTTTATTCTGTTAGTCCAGTCCACGAAGGTGCATTAGCAGAGGCAACGGCTGGAGGTGGACAATGGTCTTTTGTGTTTGGTGGCTATTAAAAATAATTTTATCCTTTAATTGTTAATGTCGCGAGTAATTCATTCCCTCATAAAAATTATCCTCTTACGTGTCCGAGCATTATACTTTTGAATCTCAGCCGTGAAACGCCTGATTCTAATTTAGTAATTGAAATTAAACTGCGATCAAATTTTTTATTTTAATTTGAAATGAACTAGTTGTCATCAGCATGAGGTTACAACAAGGAGCATTTCACAATCGAGCATGGTATAAAAATTGTGTAAATTTATTATCGAAATGGCTCGAATTTTGCAGACGGTATGTACCTAAATGCCTCACAATTTTCGGTCATCACACGCACGATCTCGGCCCGTGATTGCTGTGATGAATTTAATCAATAAATTTGGGGCTGGTGGATTAATTCAGGATGATAAAAGAGCTGGCCGTCCTCTTGCGTTCACATTGCCGCTGTTAATGAAAGTGTAAACCAACGTCCATTTATCAAAGTTCTCTACAATTAAACATTTGACGAAGCAGTATGCAACCGATTTTGACTGTACCTGGACAATTAAGAAATTTTAAAATATTCTTTGCAAGTCTTTAAAAGCCAATCCCTTGATGATTAACATTTTCGGCCGCCATTTGGAATTTGAAAATTTTGATGGCAGATTTGAAATCAGCGCCCCCGGAAACCCCTCTGTGCGGACTTTCAGGACAATCCCTTGAATTTAAATCCTCAGCGTCGCCATATTGGATACGCCATCTTGAATTTGGAAATTTTGATGGCAGACTCGAAATCAGTGACCCAAAACCCTGGTGTGTACCCCCCTTCCATTCTTCACTCCGATCCGTGCGATAAAATAAACCCCTAGGGTCGAAAATTCCCTAAATCCCGTTTATTTAAAACCCATTACCCGTCCACTCTACCACGTTTGTCCCTCGCTTCGCACAAGTTACTCGACACAGCATTGCGCAGACGCATATCATACGGATTGCCAACGACTCCAAAAATTATTATTTGAAACCTTTTAGCATTTGAGTTCATATTTCTGAAGTCGGTTTTTATTTTTTTTAAGGTTTTATAGACAATTTTAATGAAATTTAATATGAAGTCGACTTTGGGGTTATAGAATTCAAATCCATCAAAATTCAAGATGGCGGACCCAAAATGGCCACCAAAAAGTTATACTTCTAGGGATTTGCCCTGAAAATGTCTACTGACTGAAATTCGCCTTATTTCGGTAGCCATTTTGGGTGCGCCATCTTGAATTTTGGTAGATTTGAATTCTGTAACCCCAAAGACGACTTCATATTAAATTTCATTAAATTTGCTTAAAATTGAGGAATTTCGGTTGCTATATTGGATCCACCATTTAGAACTTGGTAATTTTGATGGTAGATTCGAAGTCAGCGATCCTGAAAACCCTCTAACGCTGATTTTTATGGCAATACCTTGAGGTTTAACTTTTTCGGTAGCCATTTTGGGTCAAGTAAATTCCGGATATTATGTTCGGATATGGAGGCGCGTCGCCATTTGTCACATTAGAGTGATTTATGTGATGATGATTATATTATAGTAGAAGAGAACTTTCCAAAAAAATACAACAAAACTTCATAACTTCTGAACTATCGATTTTCGCTGAAGTAAAGTTTTTTTTTTAACGATTAGTAACGATGATGGGCCACCCTGTATATGTGTATGTAGCTTTAAACTTGTATTTTGATTATTTTTCAGTTATTAATTGATTTGCATTTGATAAATATCTGAAATGGAAGCAATGTGTAATACACATAATAATCATTTAAGTTTTGTCATGATGCACCTGAGTACGTTCGCAAACTTCCACAAAACAGACGCGCTTCCGACCTAATTCCACAACTTGCCTTCCCAAATTCCCATAAAGCCCTCGCCCGATACTTAGAGTTCAGTTCATAAGACCCACGTTAATAACCGGTTGTACGAATTGGCACATGTGCATGAAATTGACTCGACGGCGCCCACAAACTTTTTTCCCTCACACTATTAACTACTAAGCCGAGTTAATCGCTACCTGAAGCTACCGAGTGGGTGGAACAGATGTGTCCAAGTCAAAGTTTCGGAAAGTCCGACATTTTCTTGCTTGAACTTTCCTATTAAGCTGCGATATTTTTACGTCCTCGTACCTAATTAGTTTCGTAAATTAGTGGGTGCTTATGGGTGGAGTGTTTTATAGCGTCCAAATGTTTGTCGAACCAGTCACAGTTTAATGCAGCATTAAGTGGGGCAGTAAAATACAGAGTTGATATACAACGGCTATATTTGCCGAAGATCCAATTTCGCCTGAGCAGCAAAAGTGGACAAACATTGGCATTGTGCATGCACAGCCAGAGATTGGAGCTTAGCGCCGTCGCACCGCCCCGTCAAAGTCCAGAGAACTCACAGAACTCATTAAAATTAAACAGAGGAGGAAAACATAAAAATTTAAAGTCCTGTGCTTGAAGTTCGTTCAATGTGCGGGCAAAGATGGTGCACTAGGGCGCTTGTGGAATCTCCACCACTTCCTGAAATGAATGTTGGCAATTATCACATGCTGCGCCGCCAACGCTTGATGATGTTGACATGGCGATAGCAGAGAGGGGGGAATTCTGCTCTGCCCTGATGGCACATTGTAGTGGCGATAAGTTTCATGCTCCGGGGGGCGGGGGAAAAAAACACCAACTCCAGGAAAAGCTAGCTGCATCCGCGTAAATATGCTTTCTCCCGTTGTTTCAGGAAGCCTAGCAGCATTGTGTGATACTGCAAGAGTACACAACTTTCCCTGTTTATCTGGGACGACGATTTCAGGGCGGTGGGAGCTGGCGCAATATCACCTCCCCCCCTCCCTGCAGGTGAAGTTCTATTCTTACAAATGAAATTTTTACATGTCAAACTTGGTTGCGACGAATTGGGGTCCGCCATGCAAGGGTGGCGTGAAAAATGGCTTTCAATTTGCACTAAACCGCTTTTGCTCCAATAAATTCAAACTTTGCAGTCAAACTAACTCTTAGCGCGCGGGCACGGGAACATGACACTCGCAGTATGCGGGCGTGTATATGGCTGCAGTTGTGGCGATAAATATGAAAAATGAGAAACCATCACCAATCTGAGGGTTTGGGGAGAATGCATTCGTGCATTTTAAAAAGTGCTACAATCTTGTCAGGCGTAACACTTGGAGGGAGCTGAAGTGTCTGAATGATACACCCAGATCGACAGCTTTCAATGCACCCACCCATCATCTCGGGGTAAATCCATAAAACCCTAAAATGAAATACCCTAGAGTTTCCTTTGCTTGCAGAGACGTTGATAAATAAGAGGATATTTCTGTAGTTTGCGGAAATTTCATGCTACTGGAGCGAGCAAATATTGATTTGGAAGATGATTTGTACCTTTATGTGAAAACTGGTGATTCGGACGTGCATCTGCACCAAACAACAATCTTTGATGCACTCGCATAAAAATTCCCTTTCAAAAATCAATTTGGTAGATTATGCATATTCCATGCTTTCAATCAGTCCTATACAAAGTACTTACTTAGCAGCAATCCATAAAACTGAGTCATGATGCTCAGTCAATTGAATCGGCAGAATATTAATTTTATTTAAAACCAGCTTTTGCTCGCGACTTGTACCGAGGCTAATTATACTAACTGCAAAAATGTATATAGGTTCCGGAACATTTTCTATTATACCATATATACCTCCATAGGCGTCCAAGTGGAATCTATTTTAGGTTGGATCTTACATTTAGGACCTCTAATTTTATTTTCCAAACCATCCGGAATGTCATAAAGAATGACGATTTTGATATGCGCCACTTGTTTAAACGTTGAATGAAAAATCAAAATTAAAAAAAATATTTGTTTTTACCATACCATTGTATCAGAACTACTAGTATAACCACGGTGGACAGACATCAAATTGGTAGGATGTAAAATTTAATGACTCTTGTTTACAATGCCAAAAGGATTTGGTATAAAAGTATGTAAGTGAAAAACATTTTTATATTTTTTGTAACTGTGTTTGAGAAGTGTGGTTGGCTGGATTGATGAATCACCTTTATTAAAGGGAATTAAGAAGGAATGAAATTACTTCTAGATTGGATTTTTTTTACTTGAGTTCAGTTCGACCGAGAACTTACTGTATTTAAGATACAATTTCAAACGAATCGAATTCGTGAATAAGCCGAGTACGAGAGAGACAGCCATACATGACGCTGATAACGCAGAGCTCGAATGCACGAATTTGGTGTTTAATTAATTCCGTTTTGATGCAATTAAAGAAGAACCGTCGACAGCCGAGAAGTTGTTTTTATTTAGGGGAACCGTGACCGTTTTGGGGATTGAGATATTCATTTATTTTATACTCTACTTACTCTATTACTTAGCCTCCGCTGTCCGTCCGTCTGTCCGTCTGTCTGTCAGCGGGTTGTATCTCATGAACCGTGATAGGTAGAGAGTTGAAATTTTCACAGAGTGTGTACCTATTTCTATTGCCGCTATAACAACAAATATCGAAAAAACAAAATGGGGAATTTCAAAATGGCCGCCATGCAAATTAGAAAAAAAAATTTCGATTATGTAAGAGCGCCTCTCTTGGTTCTTTTACAAAAGTATTTAAAGAGTAGGTACATAGTGTTATATTTAGTGCGATGGTACAGAACTCTTCGTATGCGAGTCCAACCCGCACTTGATCGGTTTTTATTAATCTACAAGCGAATCTAGACCGAACTCCACACGAGAGATGACCAAGTGAGAAGTTTGATAAATATTAGCACAGTTAAATGCAAGTCTAAAATTTGTTTATTTTACTTCCGCTGTATGCATGCGTTACAATCCTTGCAAAGATTAAAAGTCAAATTTTTTATTGTCAACTTCTAAATTCTGTCAACCAATATGATTTCCTTCAAGGGCGATCTTCAATTACAAATCTCCTCGAGTTTGCCCCTATCGTTGTCGAAGGCTTTCAGAAAGGTTTGAAAACTAATTGTGTTTATACTGATATTAATTTTTGATAAAATTTCCGATTCTATAATGTCGTTAAAATGGGAATACAAGGGTTTTCCGTCATCATTCATCAGCTGGCTATGTTATTTCTAAAAGCATTCTCACACACCTCAGGAGTTCCTCAGGGTAGCCATTTCCGGCCACTTCTCTTTATTCTATCAATTGACAATCTGTCACATCTTTTAGAAAAATGCAAAATTCATATTTATGTGGATGATATAAAACTATTCTTTCATACTAGAAATTTATTTCCTTTCTGGCCAAAATGGCCTAATTGTTTTTCATTCTTGGAGCGCGAATAATAATTTAGAACTGAATGTTGACAAGTGCGAGACTATGATTATTATTTTCAACGAATTAAATCTATTTGTGATTTTCGAGTCTTGACAGCAAGCTTGACTTTGTTGAACATATTACTTCCATAGTTATCAGTGCCTGTTCCATTTTGGGATTTATTAAGAGTTGGAATTCTCTAGCAATACTCCGACATGTTTGACGTCCATATTATGATAAGTCACTCGCAAGGATTCTACATTCATATCTCTATGTTTGCTCTAAGCTGATATTTTGTATTACATAATTAATTTTAATTTACTAATGGCTTTGTTGTACAGTTGCTAAACTACAAAAGATATCACAATAAATAATTTAGTGGATATGAATTAAATTTGGATATGTATCTTAGGCAGCTAGCTACCTGAACAATTTTGTAAGAAAATTATTTATAATTTCGTCATGTCATGTCCAAATTGCTTAAGGGGGTCGTCTACCCAATAGGTCGCGGTTCGAGCGCTATATTCTACAGTTCGTTGTATGGAAAGAAAGCGAGATAGAGAGTTGCCGCTTGGTATACGTCTTTATTCATAAGTCATAAGCATGAGTAATTTTTTTTTTTTTGAAATTTCGAAAATTGTGGTCCTGAGACGGTGGATATGAAAAATCGGCAGCGCTGCAGAACTCCGGTGATACCTCGGAAAGTTCCCAACCGATTCTGTTGAAATTTGGCACAGACCTTTAGTGCATGCGCCGCTATGGCCGGTGCCTCAATGGCGGTAATGAAAAAAAAAATTTTTTTTTTACAAGCAAAAAACCCGGTAAAAAACCGAAAAAAAAAATTTTTTTTCTTCAAAATCACGCCAAAGTCTGATTTGTTGTTTTTTTCTTCTAATTCTGGCATAGGCCATAGCTAAGAGTGTGTAGATACTGATTTTTTTTTGTTGCTTGCTTTCAGATACCTCAGTCGCCTACAATCACCGGAGTTCTGCAGCGTTGCCGATTTTTCATATCCACCGTCTCAGGACCACAATCTTCGAAATTTCAAAAAAAAAAAAATTACTCATGCTTATGACTTATGAGTAAAGACGTATACCAAGCGGCAACTCTCTATCTCGCTTTCTTTCCACACAAAGAACTGTAGAATATAGCGCGCCCTATTGGGTAGACGACCCCCTTAAGTGACGGGTGTTAGGGAATTTCCCCGCACTTCTAATCTAGGGAATATGTCAAATAAAAAGTATGGAAAAGCCAAGGCAAAGCGGGTTGGCTAATTTTTCCTAAATCCTCCACTGATGTGGGATAATTAGAAATAATTAAAACTTAATTGTATTTTGATTAACTAATTATTAAAAAAAAAACATTCGGAAAACTTTGTAATCTTGTTTAATACAACTCCACTCACACTGAAATGAGTAGGCAGACCCGAAAAGTTCTACGTCACCTGATAATGCGCAGCGGTGCCTACACAAAGCAATTAATTTTCTCCCTCTCTACCTTTTTTTCCGAAGAAATGGCAAGTCATCTATCAATTCCAAGTTAAACATGTCATCTGTGATAATATTGTACTAAATATCAAAAAAGGTAACGGGGAAAATATTTGAGAAGAGAAATCTCGGAGTCCTAGTGAATGGAATTTCTTCCGTGTACATTTCCGCCTTTTGTTGCACCTTGGCGAAGGAGGCCTCTGACGAGTGTTTGTTTCGTTGTGTGTAGGTTTTTTTCCTTTCCCTAAAGATCACACGTAATAACTCAGTGTCCTATGAGAGCACAGAAAGCCTTAAAATAGCTCTTCCGATTAATCAACTCTACTACTCCTGCGTTCCGCGTCCCCAACAAAAAAAAAATATACGCTGTATAACGCGGAGCGGAGATTTTCAGGAAAAATACTTCATCATGTTAGTCAACAAGTCATTTTCCTGTGATGGCAGCAGAAAACGGATGTAATTCTGGGCGAGACAGAAGAAACTCATTCCATTATGACTTGACACAAATCTGCTGGAAATTTCCTCGCGAAGTTGGAGTAGCTTGATTTAAGGAGCTCTACGTGGGGGAATGATGGTATATGCTATGTAGTCTAACAGGGAGGACAGGAGTGCCCGCATTGTACACTCCAAGTAAATTATCCAGGGGTGGGCAAGTAGACAGACAACGGAAACAGTGAACTCCTCAAGAATATCTTAAAGTTATATTTTATGTTGGGCTGATTGTGCTCGTTAGGGAAATTGGGTAGGAAAAGTATTATTACTTCACCAGCAGGATAATGGCGATGTGAACTCACCCAGAAAAATTGACTTTTCCATCTCTGTCACCAATAAATCAGCGGATCCGAGCACTAATTACAATTGAATTCGATGCTGTTGAAAATTTGACAAAAGTATGTCCGAGGGATGAGTTCGCAATTTTCTCGAGGATCATTAGAGCGGATTTCCAAACAAAAACGTTTTATAACGGCACAAATGCTCCGAAATTTAGCGGATTTTTGGAAAAGAGCAAAAAATAGGGCTTACTCGTTATTTTGCTTTGCTTTTAAAGACACTTCCAAGGAATTTATCTGAATTATGCAAACGTCCCCCATGAATTGCCGGGTAATTACGGCCACAGGCGAACACAAATACCGGCCAAACCCACGGAGAGCTGAGAGGGCTCACATTTCGGGCCTAATCTCCTGGAAGCACATGTTTCCAGCGGATATGTGTACACGCTAATCTCCCTGTAAAATCTTCACGGAATTTGTAGGTATACGGCGAGAATTTAATTATCCCCTGATTTATCCCTTTTCTCCGGCGGATGGAAAACAACCTTATTAATGTCCAATTAAAATGTTCTTTAATTAAAAGTTAATGATCTGGTCCTTGCCGGGCCGCTCTACCCTTATCAGCCCGGCACCGAACCGCTGGCATACTTAATGAAAGGTCACCTGGCGAGCACACGGTGTTTTAGTTATATGAACTAATTGGGCTTGATTAAGCCGACTTAAGGCGAGAACTGCTCTCCCGACATCCCGGCTAACCGGGCCCAGTAATTAAAATGTTTTCGAATAATGCTGCCGCCACTTTCAAGCCAGTTCCGGCATATATCGTTCGAGAGAGAGCCTGTTAATTTAACTGATTAAAATATTTATTCAGAGGCGAAATGGCTTACTTGCACGTGGCCCGACCTTTTTCCGGCACCTCTCCACCCTTCGTGTAGCTTTACCTTTAACACTGCTCCTCTGCTATCTGCACGTTCATCCGAACGTCGACGTGCCCAGACGCCCTCTCATCCCGCGCCCCATCATCAATTTAACTAGTTTCTTTATAGGTGAAGTTTTTTTTTTTTTTATCCCGAAAAGCTTTTTATTCTTCCCGGGTGGGACTTGGGTGAGAAGGCAGCTTCGTGAACAATCAAGCGTTTTGTGAGTTTTCGACTTTTTTGCAGTTTTTTGAGTTTTTCAACTTTGCGCGGTTTTGTGGTGGTGGTTGCATTCAGCTGCTCCTGAAATCTTTCGACAGACAGCCTGGGTTAATTCCTTTTTATTCACGGCTTTCATGTTATATTGTAGCGGAGGATTAATAACAAGGTTTCTGTCCAGTCCATGGAACATGAACTTTAGTTCACGGATGCAATGGGGGAGGGGGTGACTTCTGAAAAGTTTTGAATTCAAAAAAGCTTTGACCAATCGATGGCAGTGACTCTCATAACCATTCATGTTTTCAGTTCAACAGCAACAGCTGAGCAGAATACTAATTTAACTTTATTAGCTTCCTTCCGCGAAATGTCAAGTTGAGTGTCTCAGCTCTCTCATTTCCTATTTATTTAATAAATGTGTCACAATAAAGTCAAAACAACTTGTCGACTGTTGCCCGTGGTTTTCAAAGAGGGTCAGGTCAGCACTCTCATTGCTGAGTGTGAATATTTGCATAAATGCTGTAAACGTGATCTGTCAGACCTAGCAGGGGAGGAGGTCCTGACAATATATACTCGTATACATTTGGAAGTACATTTTATACGTGATGAAAACCTCCTTAACGTCATCCTTTTTTTCCTAGTAGCTTGACAATTTCAGTATATTATGCTATATACATATATGTCTAAGGTTTTTTCCAACTCCTCAATCTGTTGCTCAACTTGCTCGTATGTGAGCAAACAAAATATAACATGCTTTCACTTTGGAAATCTCACAATATGGTTTCCGCAGTTCTCATAGTTGTGAATCCGCTATCATGAAGGTTACCACAGACATAAGAGCTGCTTTGGATCCTTAACCGCGGCGTGCCCCAAGGATCGATACTAGGGCCACTGTTATTTAATTTACTCATCAATTACCTGCCGTCTGTTGTCAAATACATATGTGAATTTTTATTTGTACACCGATGACGTGAAAGTTTATTTAAGCAGCATTCCTATAGTCCTCATCGAAGATTGCATCTCTCGGATAAACGATGACTTAGAAAAAGTACTTGGTAGCGGAAAATGAGTTGGTGTTGAATTCAGAAAAGTCTCGATGCATCAAATTAAATTGCGGTTCGCTTGATGCAGTTGATAATGTTGATTTCCCCCATCGTCCTTAAGGGGGTTTTCTCATGTGAACGCATAAATTTTACACCTTTTTGGGGATTTTTTTTTTACAAGACAATAAAATTCAATCATTTTAATTTTTTATATGATTTTATTTGTATCTTAAACTGCATAAAAAAATTGTTTTTTTTTATTTTACATTTTTTATATGTTTTTTTCTTAATTAAATTAGACACCAAAAAAAAAAGCAGGTCACTGGTGGGGGTAATAGCGGCTGTTCATGTTGTTTGAAATGAAAAAATCGAATGGATTATTGTTCAGTAGGTCTGTCGCTATCGTCCTTACCAGAATTAATCAATTTCATTGAAAAGAAAAAAAATGGCGGACTGTAGAAAAAAAAGTAGCGAAAATCTAGTTTTTTTTTGTTAAAAATCGTTCAAAAAAATAAGAAAATATTTTCGAAAATAAGCAATTCTGGTACGGATGATAACTATTAATAAGTAGAAGAACATACATAAATTTCAAAGCAATCGGCTCATTAGTTTTTTTTTTAGACTCCCCACCGCACAGTGGCCGATTTCCCGAAAAAGCTGGCCAAAAGTCGAAAAATGATACGAATTACACAAAACTTCACAATTTTATGTTTTTGAGGTCGCTGATCACGAATATGAAATTTATTTTTCAAAATTCAAAATGGTGGGATTCAAAATGGCGGACGTCTACTGCTTAAAACAACTCCGTTTCAACAAAATTTTTTATGCTTTAGTTTTTGAGGTCGCTGATTACGAATATGACATTTTTTTTCCAAAATTCAAAATGGCGGATTCAAAATGGCGGACGTCTACTACTCAAAACAATTCGATTTCAACAAAATTTTGTATGCTTTAGTTTTTGAGGTCGCTGATTACGAATATGACATTTTTTCCAAAATTAAAAATTGCGGATTCAAAATGGCGGACGTGTACTACTTAAAACATTTTGATTTCAACAAAATTTCGTATGACCATTTTGAATCCGCCATTTTGAATTTTGAAAAATAAATTTCATATTCGTGATCAACGACCTCAAAAACATAAAATTGCGAAGTTTTGTGTAATTCCTATCATTTTTCGACTTCTGGCCAGCTTTTTCGGGAACCGGCCAGCTTCAGTCCGCAAGATTGAAAATTATGTTTCATGAAATATCGCAAATTATCGCAGCTGCTTTTTTCGTAAAATGAAAGAAAATACTTTCTTTTACATAATAAAAATGATCTTATCGTGGAACTCTGCGGAACTTCTAACTATTTTTCATCATTTTTATAAAATGTCAACACGAAAAAGCTTGACGTGCATGACTGTGTTTAAAAAAAGTTTTTACATAGCGAAACTTTAGTAGGTACTTTCTATACTTGCATAAACACCCGTTACTGAACGCGATCTGAAAACAGCCACTAGAAAAGCCGTTATCACTTTCAAAACGACGTAGTACAAATCCAGGTTTAAGCAGCGTGCCAGATGATGCGTCGAAGAGAGTCATTTTGACTTGCTCTAATGCTGAATGCTTTACCAGTACATTACTGTTATTTTGCCAAAATGTGTAGAAAAAGGTTCTTTATGATATGACATAGGATGGTAGCTTGAACAGATCGAAACAATTTTTTTTTCGACTTTTGGCCAGCTTTTTCGACAAATCGGCCACTGTGCACCGCTTTAGAAAATGCTGTTTCGAGTAAAATGCGTTTAAAGTTTCAAGAGCAGAATTTTCGTGGAAAATTTATATTTACACTAATCTGCTATGCCCGGACCATTCAATTTCACAATTCACGACAAAACTTTATATACACTATTCCACATATACACAGGTAGGTAATATACTAAAGTTGACCGACCGTAGAAACTCCGTACGCAGGTATAAAAGACCGTTGAAAACAATAGAAATGTAGCAGCTGCAGACCTGGCGCGGCAGCGACTATTAGTTGTAACTTATTTAATACTAGGAATTTCGATCTGAATTTTTCACAGCATATTTTCGATATGTTTTACTATCGAAATATGAAAAGAAAAAAAAATCGATTTTTCGAAGTGGTCACATGAGAATACCCCCTTAAAAGGGAGCAAAGTTCTCTACAAAAAAATCTCCACTCCGAGGTTTTGTAGCTCCTTATGTTCGTTATGCTAGGTGATTGATTGAAGCGTGTGGTCCGAGTGGGATTTGAACATGGGACTTATGGATCGGCACTCACACATGCTTACCACTAGCCTACTGGCACTGATATGCATGTATGTAATACATTTGAAGAGGTTTTGATGCATGTTTAGCAGTAGCATCAGGTCGCACAGGGTCCAATGATTCATAAAACCTAGTCGGCAACCACAATCTTTTTTCGATGATTAAAAAAATAAAGTATATAATTCAAAATTAAAATTCAGATCTCTTAATAATAAAATAAAATAATTAATTAATATATCACAACATATTTCATTTTCTTGGCTTGTCACCTGAAACCTTGAAGACTTATAGGACGATAACAATATACGAAAACACGATTTTAGAACCATTTGCTAACGAATTCATTTGTTGATCTCATATTGAAATAAATTTACCTATTTATTGGCACATATAACCTACGTATTGGTTATTTAAGTAGGTTAAAAATAAGATATGAAGAAGTGGACGTCGGTTATCTATTTAAAATGCGGATTCAACTAGAGTGCATTTCATTGATCCTTGAATCGTGAAATGGTCATTCTTTTCTTTCTGTGTGTGTGCATGTGGAAAAAATTAATATTTAGGTATTACCAAGAATATAAAGAAAAATTTGCTCTAGCGTTCTTCCGTGCGGACCCTATTCAAACACTTATTACATCAGAAGAATTTTCTGATGCCTTTACCTTGCGATGCGGCACCAATCATCAAATGTACAAAAATTACAAAAAGAAGAAGTGCGGAAAAATTATGAGAATTCTTCTAAACTGAAGTCGGTAGTCCGGAGAATTTTAATTTATGGATTCATGCCTGCCTTGTTGATGCCGATAGGGGCGTTCATTTTAATATTTTACTGCTGATAGCGAATTACTCGTGTTTGGCTTTAAGCGTGAAAAGGTCCATATTAAATTCTTTTACTCGTTCTTTCATAGAATTCGGTCTGCCTTCAGACCAAAGGTAACAACATAGTCTTGGTTCACCCCAATGCTGGCTGGTGCTCATTTGAGTTCACAACCGATTGCCCGCCCGGACAACTTTCCTTTTCTTCTAGTGATCAAAAACCGTTTTACGGTGGCAAATTATTGTAGATTCATTTAACTTCTTAATGGTTATATGTTCTTTGGTATTACGTTGTTCACCAAAGACTTCTTTCATTTCTGCATAAAACACTACAACACGGATAAGTTAATTTTTACTATACCGCAGTGCTGTCTCTCTCTTTCCCATGCAATAAAAGGTTCGGCTGTCGGACGGTGCATTATAAGATAGCTGACGTCAAATAATTCCGTTGGACGTTGTGGTGGTGTGGTGTTGAAGCAAGCAAAACTAATCAGGTTACGGAATTTTTTTCTGTCATCAGGCAAAAATAAAAAAATATGTCCTAAAAAGCAATAAATCTGTTTAAAGAATAAATCCCTGACCAAAAGGAACGACGGAAACTAAATTACCCAAAGTAATCACAAAATGCCAATGACTTCTCAATTCGAACGAAATCTCTTCTTATCATCCCCCAAAATAAATAATAAAAGTGCATTCGACCATTCGAATGAAATTGAGCTGACTCAGCATTTTCGGAAGCGAAGCATGTTTTGATTGATGGGCCAAAACAACTTAACTAGTTATCAGCGACCAGCTCGAAGGCGTAAACTTTCGCAAGAAGTTGTTCGCTTGTTTGGCAGCTATTCGCCGCTATAAATCCAGTTCCTGAGTTCATTCAGCCGTTCAGTGGCTTTGTTTACCTCAGGTTGCAACAATTCTTTGGAAAATCTTCTGCTTGAGCGATTTGCAAGCTTCGAGGAGATTTATGACAAGAGTTTGTACTTAGACGAAAAGTTTTTGCGGATGCCCGCCCGTCTTGAGGGAATCAAAGATTATTTTCGTCTCCCAATAACAAAAGTACCGACTGGGTACTGTTAGCAAACTTCAAATCAATTTGCCGAGGGCGCCCTTTTATCGTCGACGTAGAGAATTTGAAAATTTCAGCAAATTCACCACTTCAGACGCAGAGTGTGCGGCTATTGATGTGGATCGTGGATGGCTGATACTCCAGAGGAGCCGGAAGTTTTAAGAATTTTAATGTATATATGTGCCAGCTTTTCTTTGTTAAACAAGTTGTGCGTCCGCCAATTTTATCTGACGAAAATACTCCGCCGTTCTTGATTTATATTCTTTCAGCCTCATTAGGAAAACAACCGCCCGCCTCCCTGGTCACTGGGTGAACTTCCCAACAGTCGGCAAATCCAGAATATCAATTAACTTGTTTCATTTTCATTGTTTCTTTGCTTCCCCCACCACCGTCGCCTACGCAAACCAGCTCTGGTGCGCCATTTTTAAATTTTCTAGGAACTTCTCATCTCTCCTTCTGCTCTTCATCATTTTTAATTTCCGGATTTTTTCCATTCAATTAAATTGGCTCGCAGAATTCCAGGGAATATGGAACTTGAGTTTTGTAGGTAATCCGGTTTTTGGGCTTTCCTTACGGGGGAAAAAAAAATTACTTCCGCTACTTTGTACGGTATGCGGTATTGCTTTTGTAAACTTTCGAGGGCAGGAAGGCTATTTTCAATGCAATTTTTGCAACTGAAGTATTCGCTTTAGCAAGAACAATCGCAATGCTCGGGAGAAAATTAAAGAAACACATAGTGCGCTCAGCTACTTCGTTAGGAGATCATTGTTGCTGAGGTACATGAAACTTTCCGTGCCGATAAATCACGCGGACTTGCAGAATTTATTTCCTGCTGAAGGGGATGAAATTGCATCTCCGTTCTCCTTTTATATCGAGAATTATTATTTTTTTTAAGATTTTGCTCGAAATGAGTTCATTTCGCTTCCATTATTGTGCGCAAAAATAATAGAGTGGGAGTTGAGAACAAAAACGAAATGGAAATCCAATTGTTGTTTCATAGAGTTTTTAATTTTGCGGGGCAAAGCGATAATTATCATTGTGGAGTAAAAAATGTAGCATTTTGCTGAGAGGATTTTTTTTAAATGAAATTTCTCATTGTACGCTCTACGATTTTACGGTAGAAAATCTTCACTTAAGTGAAGATGTTTCATAAAATGCGGCTCATATGAACGCGTCAGATGTACTGGACCGAAAATCGCCGAACGGTAATTCTAAAATAAATTTGGCATATTGGGGTTTTTGGGGTTGCTGATTACAATTTTTATTTTATAAATTCAAGATGTAGGCTTCAATTAGATTTTAACAAAAGTTGTTATTTTGGGATTTTTTGGGGTCACTGATTTGAATTGTACCTAATGACCAATCTTACAAGTTAAATATGGCAGTTTCAATATGGCGGATTCGAAATACTTCATTTACATCCATCTTTAGATCTTCGTAAAAGCGAAACAAGAGTATTTTTGAAGTGACACTTGTTATCGCCACCTGTTTTACGATTAATTCAAATTGTATCATGAAATGCATCAGATAGACTCCCCCAATATTTCGCCATGTTCAAGTAAATTGTAAATGCACGCGCAGGCGTAGCACGTAAATATTCTGAAGTTGTGTCACTACTCTTTTGCTCTATACCTACTTCTCGTTCTATGCGTAGAGAATGTTTTTTTAAAATTCTGAACTGGAGGGTTGGCCTTGAAATAGGTCGATAATTCAATTCAAGTTAAATTTTTCGACTGAAAGGTGTACACAAATTACAACTCTAAAAAAATCTTTAAATTTTTTTTGCATTTTTTTTTATATTTGTGGACGAAGTTATGAGTATTTGAGCGTCCGTTGCTCCACGCCGGGTTTCTATACCTGCTCGAGAGCTGTGTGATGCGGTGCGCTTACCTGGCGCGCTAAATATATAATATATAGATAATATTATAATTTATAATACCTAAATTTATTTCTTGATAGAAGCGTCTTTTCAGGTAGCGTTGTATATATTCGAGGCATGGTATACACATTAGTTGATCGCTGTATGCCGTGCGGAGCAGTAGCAAGTGACGCTAAAAGTGTGACTCTGTGTGCTCTGTGACTTAGTGTGGAAAACTTTAAAGTGTTCTGCTGAAACTTGTTATTTTTGAATTCCGTGCACACGATAACTCAAAATCTACTGGACCAATCGTTTTGAAATTTTGCCCAGTACTTCTTGACAAAATTCACAAGGCAGCTGTTTTATTTTTTTAATAATTACTAATTTTGCAATAACAAATTAGCCGCCTTTTTTTTTTTTTTAACGCAAAACGGTTTTTTGGCTTCCAAGTGCTGCGAAAAATTGAAAAATCGAAAAAAATCCTCCTAGTGTTACCTCGGGAAACACCTCCTTTAAGAAATACATTTTATTTCTTTTGTTTCATATGATTCTGTTGCGAGTTATGATGTGCACCGCAAAACAACTTTTTTTCGAGGAGCCTCCGGAGATTCACTGTTTTCTCGCTCTCCCCCTTTAGGACTGCTGGTTGTTTTGTAGTTTGGCTTGACAGTGGAGGCGTGGTGGAATCTGAAGAGGTATCGCAAACTTTTTTAAATAGGGACGAAAATTTAATTTTATCTGCACCAGTTTATAATATATAAATTCAAAGTTACAATTATATTAGTGCATGGATGATGCGTCCACAAAATGTTTATATACTATTATAACAAAAACAAAGTTACCGTATATTTTAAAAATATTATGTTACAAATATTTATAGTAGAAATCTCTGTACTTTTTTCAAGTTTATTTTACTCGAATATGACTGCCAGTATTCAAATTAAAACTGTTGCCCTCAGGTGAAAACATATTCACAGATAGTGAAGTACAGTGAAGTACATATTTCATTCCTCAGTGAACACAAAAAGAATTTACCTGAAAAATTTATTTGAAATCGTTAAATGGATTCGATGAAAAACTGTTCAGTCATCAATTGACATGGCAGGAAGTCCACTTCGAATTGTTCCCTGATGGAGAGGAACTGCCTGAAGTACATAGTTGAATTTTAAGTGGTGTTTTTTCAACTGGAAAAAAAATTTCATTAAGAGCTTCTGCACCTGCCATTTCTACGATCCAGAAACAATTACTTGCAATTTTGAGTAGGGAATGGTGTCCAGTAAATGAGAGCAGCGGGAAACGTGAATAGCGTGAATGAGAGCAGAGTCAAATTAATTGGTGGAAGTCGTTTATACCTGGATGCAGATAATGTCTAGTGCAGCTTCAGTAAAAATTAGTGAAATGTCATTTTATGTAGTCCGACCAGGCTGGATTTTTGCGGAGACCTCTGTTTTGATCATTTATATCATTTTATAATATTTTATAACTTTTACCAAAATTCAGCAAAATTTTACTCTCGCTGCCAGGAGAATTTAGTGCCACATTCCAAAATGTTAATTAATCATATTACGGATTCAGGGGCTAAGTAGGTAAATTAACAGATTACTCATTTATCTTTATTATGAAAACCTTCAGAAGTACCCCAACAGGTCCCTCTGAGTAAGTTCGAGGTAACAGCAAATTTCAGATAGGTCACAAAAGGCAGCTCTAATTTAATATTTGCTCATCAATAATCCTTTTGCTGCTGATTGTCCTCGTGAGACACAGCCCGCTGGAATTTCCTGAATTTTCCTTTCTGTCGAATTTGATACTTTCACTAGGAAGTTACTTAGGCGCCCCAAAATTTGGTGAAGCACCTGCATGGATGAGTTACTAATTAATTTCATTTTCTGTCATTTTACAAGAACAGACTAAGCAATTTGTCATCATTGCCTTGTACCGAACTAAATAGCCGAATTGCTCCCTTCGTTTCTGAACCGTTCGACAATCCAAAAATCTGGCTAACACCACTGAAAAGCCCCTGAGTATATCCTGGATAACTCTAATTGGGCTGCTTCCTTCTGAGGAGATTCTGAAAATTTCTAGCGGCAAATCTGACATCCGCACATATGCTCCAGTTTAGAAATCCATCGCAATTGAGTTTTCAATTCTGTTTCTCATTGAACGGAAAGAAGTTTTTCCATCGGGTCATAACTAAAGAAAATGTTCAGAGAGATCCTCTTGCTGCCTCCAGGCGGATTAGGGACATTTTCGTGGGCCTGTTTGTTTGGCTGCCTTGTAACATGGGCTTGTTATTTTCTTTGGATAAGGATTTTTGATGCCTCCTCGTCTTGCTTTGTTAGACGGAAGTGAGCAAAATAGCACAAATAAGGGGATTGCCTGATTTAGCCGGCTCATTGTATTTTAATGATGTCGACTTACTGCGATCCCCATGGCAGCCGGGCCCACGAGCCACCCTGCATAATGAATATTTCCCGAATTCCCGGAGTCGAGTAAGCGCACATTTGCCCTTACCCCAATTAATCACTTCATTAGATGGCATCGATCTGTCAACCCAGGGACGTCACAAGCGGAACTTCACCAAGGCTGCAATTTATCTAATTGAAAGGCAGCTGTGCCGTACGTTTCGACTAGCACAAAAGTACGTATGTAAGTCGTGGGTCTCTGGTGCGGCCAAGGAGCCCCCGGAGCATTTCGCCATCATTCCTTTCGATGCCGCAGTTAGCAATTAATTTCTCGAGGTCACCAGGCTCCCGAAAGCGGAAAATGATAAAACGACTATTGTGTGCCTTATCTCCCGCGCTCACCAGCCCGATGAGGCTTATTTAGGTGCACGAAACTTTCCCGTATAAAAGTCCAACAAAGTTTAGTTCCTGTTTGCTCGTTTGCAGTACAGCTCCCGGATCCCCGGGAAAAGTTTTTCTTGGACCGGGGGGGCAGACACTGAGCTCAAATTGAATATTGCAAGCGAGCTGGTTCCTTTGGTTGAATTAAGGCGTTTAATTTGAAGTTCCTCCGGGGAAAGGGTTCCGGCGGTGTATTTTGAGCATTTGAATTGAATCTTCCATGCAAATTCTCTCGTGTTTAATTTGACGGGATTCTTAGTTACTCGTAGTTTTCTATGGAAGGAAAGGGGAAATAGAAATGGCTGCAGAAGCACTTCAATCTGTTCATGACATACTTGGATTGGTTATTTTATAACTTCAAAAACTAATAAATGGCGGCAGCGAAAATTTTAATTAAAATTTGCACACAATTATCGCATTTTGGAGGTTTCGGCACACGCTGCGGGTACAGTGATGCGATCACCCGTTAACGTTTGGCATAAAATAATTAGTGACTTTTGTGTTGTTTTTGGTTTTTGTGTTTATAAATCGATTTAGGTAATTTATCTACCTATTATCCTTTTTGGTAATTTCCAATTATCGATGGCAGACTCAAAATCAGGGACCCCCAAAACCCCTACATGTATATTCATAACACGGAAATCTGTTCATTAGTCGCGCGTTCTTGCGTCACTTCGCATACACAAAACCCGCCTCTCCCACGGATATGGGTTAAGGCAGTTCGTTTTATAGTCTTAATTTAGGGTTTACCCAAGCGATATCTTAAATTTCTCGAACGACCAGTGTAAGTATTCTCCCGTTACTGTCTAAATTCCAAGATTTTAGAGAATATTATTCATCAATTTATTATCATTCAATCAGCATGGTTTTAGGAAAGGACGTATACCAGCTTCCGTTGAAGATATTTGAAAGCAGACAAATCTCAAAAATTTAACTGCACTTATCCTTCTGGACTTTCCACAGCATTTGAATCAGTAGTTCGTAACATTTTCTTAAAAAATTTGGAACAACGGATTGGATAATCTAGACCTGCAATTTGTCATTTGGTGTTCCACAAGGTTCCATTCTCGATCCGCTACTGTTTTCGCTCTACTTGGGCGATATCAATTCTCACAAACTTGAAACATCTACTATATAGAATATACCGATGAAGTATATTTGCACTTACATATACCCACCTCTAAATATGTGGCATGTGATCCCAATTGAACAATTTCAAACTTAGCCCTAATTGTGAATTATGCATGTATTTATAAAATTTTCAAATCGCTATTTGCATAAACAAATGAGCTCATGTCAAATTTTTATCATTCACAATATGCGATGAAACAAATTCGGAAAGTGATTGTAAAGAATTTTTTAAACTGCGATGATCTGAACATTAAGGGATCAGCCCGAGTATGGCCCCAGTAATGGTTGGGGGAGCAATGTGATGGTGGTGACATCAACACCGATTATTATAAAACGAAAGTTTAAGAGAAAATTGTTGCCCCTGACTAACAACGCATCAACGAAAATGCCTACTACATCTTCCAACAAGATGGAGCACCAGCCCACACAGTAAATGTGGTTCACGGTTGGTGCAAATCCATTTGCGCGTGTGAGACAAAATGCCAATGGATGCCGTGCCTGTCGCTTGTGATGGGTTTGAGAAGCCTTTGAGGCTAGTTAAAAACATTTGAGGTGGAATCATCCCGACACATTTTTTGTAACGCATCCTTATAACTGTGACAGCAATAAAATTCGCTCATTGAAAATTTAAACCATTGTCTATGTACCTAAATTGCTTTAATAATTTTTTTTTGTGAAAGTATCCGAAAATTCTTGTTGACTTGTGTTTCCGATGAATTTAATATTTATACAAGCACAAAAAATTGTACAAAAAGCAGAATTAATATTCCTTGTTTATACCGTAATACTATTTGCCAACATCTCGTGTTGTTTTTATGTAGCAGACGTTCTCCAAATAAAGCTACTTGGCTCAAAAAAAAATATTTTCTCATTCCGGTCTCAGCCAATACGTCGTTGTGAAAAAAAAAAACTCTGTAACATCCTGCGGCCGATGAATTTAAGTTTGAGGAGGATAAAACACAAGATACATTCGAGCAATTTGCATCATAAATTCCAATTAAAGTGTTCCTAGTATCCAGCAAAATGCGGAAGAAGCGGAAGGGGCTATACCGGAAAGGGCAATGTCGGTGTGGGAACAAATCCTTCCAAGCCATAAAGTAAAACTTGTTAACTTCGTTAGCAATCGACGCTAAAACTTAACTTCAGCCACGAATTGATTTATTTGATCGAGCAAATTTTCACATACTTTTGCGAAAGTTTCCGGTGGCTCATTCTGGAAGTGAATGACTGACTTACGTGCTAAATTTCGACACCTCACCGGGAGGGTATAATAAAGACCTTGATAAAATAATGGCTATGGGAGCCCCGGGTTGAGATGAAAGGGACATGCTCATCTACAGCAGAATGACCCAATCAAGGCGTACGGGGGTGTGGGTGACGGGCTTGTAATCGAACATGTAATTACCTCGCGGTTTATCCCTTAGTCCTAGTAAGTGGAAAACAGCTTTATAAATGACCAATTAAAGTGTTATTTAATTAAAAGTTAATGACCCAGCACCCCTGAGTGGTGCCATCCTTTCACTGGAGTGATAAGCCCGGGGAATATTTAATGAGAGATGACCCAGATCGGTGCCAACTCCAACCAGGCCCCAGTACACAAGCCCATTTATGGGGACTTATTGAACCGATCAGAGGAATTGGGGTGCGAAGATGCCTGAACTGCTGCCCCGTGGTGCCCCATGCGTTAGGCGTAGAAATTTATGAAGAAATTTTAGAATCGAGCATTTTGCCATTTGCCATTTCGCCAGGCGGCCGGGGTTTTACGTAACATGGGCCCCCATTTCCATATTCGGAATGTCGGACACTTTCTAATTCTTAACATTTCCCGTAAACAACCCCATTCCTTATCTACCCCGGCGGTATCCCCAATGTCCCCAATGTGTTGTGTCGCTGGTTGAACAAGTCACAGCCTCGCAGCCACAGTGATATATGCTCCCGCTCCGGCTGATTTCATTCATAAGATGTCAAATAAAATGAAATTCTAGCGGGCAACATGGGTTTAATAGGGTTTGACACATGGCGCCTAAAGTATTTCTTTTGTGATTTATGTCGACTCAATTTAGTGGAAATAACGGGAGATTTTGAAGGGAAATCGATACACCTTTTGTTGGGCGAAATTTAAAACATTTCTCTTTTTGTGACTGATCCCGGAACTCGAGCGGAAGATATGGAAATGAAATTAATTAGTTGCGTCCCCATATGCGACCTCCGGTTAGGATATGATGTCGAAATGAATTTCATCAAAATGCTGCGAGATTAATGTGTTCCATGTGTTATTCCAACATTCGCGTCGTCGTCGCATCTTGTACCCCGCCCTATGTGAAATGGTGCAGATACTACTGTACGAGCGCAATTAGTGCTTAATTTTGCAGGATGAAATCAAAATGCGCGAAGAAGATAAATGCGAAATTAGGAACC
Organism: Neoitamus cyanurus; assembly: GCA_947538895.1. NCBI lineage: Eukaryota > Metazoa > Arthropoda > Insecta > Diptera > Asilidae > Neoitamus > Neoitamus cyanurus. Next base: position 14,250,885 of record OX384544.1, on the reverse strand, counting down.
AATTTCGAATTCTAAAGTGGCGCCCCCTTCCTTTAAATCTAATTTGTGGCGAAGACGTTAATTTGCATTTGCTTAAAGTCAAGCGCCACTCGAAATACTGCACACGAAAGACGTAAGTCTCGTTGAAAAAGTTAATTATTTTGCATAGGTACACAACATATTTCTAATTCAGTTAAGGGAACGACTGGAGCACAACAAAGCCCCGTTGCTCTACGAAAGAAAGTAAAACAAGAAACACAATTAGGAATTCTTTGTATGTTCCACATGTTGAGGGATAAAACATAAATCATCTCAAGTCGGTGTTTATTCAGCGGTTAAAAACGGCGTAGAGTGTGCTCTCGCAACTTTGGTCTTCCCTCTTATACTGTGATTAAATTACGAGTAGACTTGCAGATGACTTGGAGTTTGGAATTCCCTTACTCACCCGAAAAGCTTATTAAAAATGAGTTGTTCGACCCACACTCCCCGCTGTCATCGCAATGAATATTTGCCCTTGTTAACTTCTCATCAGAAATGATTTTCTTAAACAAATTCCGGCTTATAGGATCTGTTGTGGTTAATTTAGGGCTGTTTGAGGTTTTGAGTAAATTTGTGAATAACATACCAAAACATTACTATTGTTATTATTTATTCATACATCGCTGTACATACAAGTTCTGTTAATTACATAACAATTCAGTTAAAATTATGCAATTATTGAAAATAGAATGCAATTCATAAAATAAATGAATTACTAAAAACACTATGTGATAGGTACGTAGTAAGTTATGTTACAGAAAGACATTAAAATTTTTTATTTACTATGTTTTAAAAATTATATCATTAAAACAGCCTCCGTTCTGTTCAATGCATTGAGAGAATCCACTCTTTAAATATTGTTCTTGAGTTGAGCCATGGTCCTTGGACGGTCGGTGAATACTATAGGGATTTCAGATACCTTAAAAAAAAGTCACACTGGGCTAAATCGGGGGAGCGCACGCGCGGCGGCCACTAAAGACTGCCCCGCAAAGAGATGAACTGTCCGGGGAAGTGTTCTCTCAAAAAATTCATCGACGTTCGCGCCGTGTGGTCCTTGGCGCCATCCTGCTGAAATCAGTCCATCCCACACATCCTTTTCTTCAAATTTTCAAGTTTTCGTAAAAAACAGTCTTGAATCATAACAACCAGAATTGACCGTAACTGTCTGTCTTAAAAAAACCATGATCCAATGACGCCTATTGTGCACAATGCACACCAAACAGTCACACGTTCTGCAGGAGCTGCTCATGAAGTTCTCGGGGATTCGTGCCACTCCAGTATCGCTTGTTTTGTTTGTTCACGCTACCGGAAAGATGAAAGGTGAAATTATTTACGGCTTCGCTGATTGCATGCTCGAGTCGAGTCCCACCGCCTTTCCAATTTCTAAAATTTTAGAATTCTTGAACATTATTATTGGGTTGCCCTCTTTGAAAATTGATGGGCCTGTTCGGCCATGGATGATAACAAAATAAACATTCCCTGTTTGACAGAACTCTGTCTAATTATTTTTGTGACTTTCAAAATAATATTTACTATTTATAATACGATTTGTTATTTAATGTGATTTGTACTAAAACTCTACGTTTTGTGGATTCTGATTTTGTTATGATGCAATAAAAGGCGAAACAGGCAATTTAAAAAATAGTAGAATTTTTTGCATCAAAATATTAATTATAATTTAAAAAGCAATGTGGGATTAGGGCTGAAATGAGACAGTCAAATTTTTTTAGTCGAAACAGAGTCAGACTGATTCAGGAATAAATATTCGTTCCCTCTAAAGAGAAACTGAGAAAAGACTGAGAGCAGACTGAAATGTCTTGATTTTAGGAAATGTAGGGCAACTGTGGCTATTATCGTATAGATTCAAAATATCGCACACCACTTTAACTTCTCTCGTGAGTACTGTAATCTAGAAGAGAGCGTATCAACTACATGCTTGTAGTAGCTCACTCACACGGTTAGGTCAGCGCTGAGAGCCGCCGAACTTGGTTGTTCTTGACACTGATAATTTTGAATTGAATTGTTGAATTTTGTTGTACTAAATATTGTAAAGAGTTGAATCCATCCATTAAAGTAGATAACAGTCACAGTTCTGCTTACACAACCCGCCATGTTTGTTTCTTTCTTTGTGCCTTTGCTGCCCATTACTGATATCTACCATACATCTGTGTCGTAGGTAATTTTTTTTTTTTACTTATTTATATATTTCTAATCGATGTGTATATTTTCAGTCGTTTTAATTTTTTTTTCCCGGTAACGATTTGCCGATTCTTGTTCACTACCTCAGCTTTCTTTAAGTTTTATTTTCCGACTGTCTATTAACATAAGGAAATTAGGCGAATTTTCAGGCACTTTTCAATTTTATTTCTTCACTCGGGTCCTAAATTCTAATATATTTCAATTGGCTGCCGTGATTCCAGCTGTCCGAATTATAAATCATAAAAAAAAAATTCATTTGTAGTCAGGACTCTAGAGAACATTGCAATTTTATTTTTAAATGTTTCTTTTTTGAGCCTTAAAAAATCGATAAATTATTTATATACAATATATTATTAAAATATTCGGAAAGAAAAAGTTCTCATTAATAATTCGTTTAAAACGACTACCCGACATACATATGTATATAAAAAATATTTCCCATTTCACTCCAGGCTCCGCTTCAGTTTCATTTAATCGTTTATGGATCGCTATGCTGGGTGATTAGTCCGCAAAAGTTATTCTGACTGATTGTCTACCATCTAACGCTATCAGGAAAAGCACACCTCAATTGTGATTTGACCCAGGCTCGAACCGGAGATCCCGAGGTGATAGCCCAGCGTACCTACCACTGAGCTATTAGGTCTAATAAATAATATTGTACATTCAGTAGTATTAATAAAATCCATTCCATTTTCCGTCCCTTCACAGGCCTACGTACAAATCGCGCGCAAGCCGCTCACTCTCTCTATTTTATTCTATCGCCTTGTATTGAGTGTATATGGTACGTGGCCCTCTCTGCTCAATCTTGAACTCTACAATACCGACATCGACCGAGAGTTGGCAATTGCAGCACCTGCCTTAGACTTATCGTATGAATGGGAGTAAAGACGGTGGACCACACAAAAGGGAGACGCACATAGACTAAACTGTGTATTAGATATACAATGCATAGCTCTCTTTCTCCTTCTCTCTACGTTATATCTTTCTTCTCTCTCATGTAACGAAAATAACGCCTTAACGTGACACGGCCTTGAAATTTTACTCTCACTTCTCGTCCAATTATGGAATCGCCTCCTAAGAAGTTTCACTTAAACAATTTTTGTTTAAATCTCAGGCGCATAGTGTTACATTTTTAATTTTAATGAATGCCTCAAATGTTGTCTAAGCTAATTTTCCCCTTAACTGCAAGTAGTCTAACATTCACATGCTGCAGATAATAACCAAAAATATTTGTAGTGGTACCACTCGGGGGACATGTCTCGCGCCAGGTGTAATTTTAAATTCGTAATTTAATTGTAGGGCTTTATAATCCCAACTGCTCATAAAACATTTATATATGTGTGTTCCGTCCGCCTTACATTCAGCACGGATGGCAGTCATAGAGTACGCTCGGGAGCCTGCCTTGACCGCTGTATCAGTCAAGTAGCATGGCGCCCAGCTAGCCCCAGTTCATGAATTTCACATGCCAGATGCACGAAAAATCCGTAGCGTACACCTGTGGGAAGGATACGGTGAAATTTATTCCTGATTTTATGACTCCTTTCTTCTAAACCTGCAAATTTCGCCATTCAAATTTCGGTGGGTATAAAGGCGAGATTTAAATTTAAAATGACGCCGCTGGCGTCGCCTGATGGTGAACCGTGTCGGTTGGCGGAGAGGAAAGGTGCGATTCCACCAAGCGTTTGTACGCGCTCCCCCATCTCAAGCCGATCCCAATTTTGGCAAACGTGAATAATTCACGTGCCGGCTAATCGTTATTCCTCACCTGCTTACAACACTGAAAGGCACAAGGTTAATTGACAGCGTTCTTGGCCTCGGCACAGCCCGCCTGTCTCGCCTGAATAATTCAGTCAGGTTATATTTAATCAACTGCTATTAATTAAGGCCTAATGGCTGCGCCGGAGAGGCTTTTTATAATGCCAGAGCCCCAAACATCTGCCAACATTTATCACCAATCAGGCGGGAATTGGGGCGGAAATGAAACCCGGATATGGGATTATTGCAGATGATGCGCGCACGACAAAATTTGGACCCTCTTAATAGTCTAAATGATAACGTCCAAGGCATCGTCATTCTCTCAGCGATGTAAACAGCCAACGTCCTTTCAATTCATGTCGATTCTCAGAATTTCGAGTTGAAGATCCACTAAAAGGCACTGGGCTCTTTCAGTACAAGCGAGGATTTGGTAGTTTTTTTTCCATTATCAAAAATGAATTAATTAATTATTCTCTGGAATGTATCATTTTGTAGTTATATTGATAGGTTTCTGTAGTATTGTCTGTTTGTATTAAACTATTATTCTGAACATCGAAAAGACTATTAGAAATATTTTTTAGAATTTTATCCCAAGAATATTTCACAGTAGTATTGTTCATTTTGGTGTCCATAATAGCATGATGATATGTGGGTCCAACAGGATGGAGCGACCTGTCACACTGCATGTGGAACATAAAGTTATTGCTAAGCTCCCAGGTCGTGTTATCTCTCGTTTTGGAGACCAAAACTGGGCGCCGCCCCGAGCAGTTGGGAATTGATCCTCTGAAGTTTTTAAAAAATATGTTCTATGGTATGTGAATCAGACTGAGATTCGTTAACTCAAGGAATATTAGGGTGTAGTGATAGATAAATTGGAATCTTGCTTCAATCCATAGGCCTCTCGTTCGTGTGCGTCATTAAGGCTTTGTTGATTCCCATCTGAATTTTAGATAAATTGTCGGTAGATGTAGAAGCGTAGATTGGAATGTCCGAAATGCTTAACAAGTGTCCGAACAGGTACGAAAATTGTTTTCCAATTTTCTCGACTTCTATTAAAGCAACTACAAAAATAGTAGTACCATTGTAGAAGGTACTTCAAGCACTAAATGTCAGACTTTTGTCGTAACTGTCACGGGAGGGACGGAAGAGGGGCAACAGGTGCACATTTTTTTTTCCATTTTCTCGGGTGTTTTTCTAACTACGATTAAAGTGATGATACCAAGATAGAGGGCGCTTCGAGCACTACAAGTTTGTTTATCATGGCTTTTGTTGTAGCTTTAGGACTAAGGCGAATACATCACTTACAATGTCCGAAATCAACCCACTCTCATCACTTTCTTCGTAGCTGCAAAAACAACCGAGAAAATGAAAAACAAAATTTTACTATACTACTATAATACTATACATACCAGTTAAAAACTTCTAAGGGCCTAAGAGTGGTCATAAAAGGCATCGACGCAAATGTGAATCCTTTAGAGATTATTGAAGACCTATAAGCGCAAGGACCATTCTCATACTCAAAAGACACCAAAATCACTGATGTTAACAATAGCAAAGCTCCAGAGAACGAGCTAATAACGGGCAAGATACTCAAAGATATCCCAATAACGGGATAAATGGCAATTCTCCACATTGTTAATGCCATTCTTCGAAACAATCACTTCCCGGCAAGCTGGAAAGATGCAAGAATAATCGTAATACCCAAACCAGGGAAAGATAAAACGCAGCTGTAATAATACACACCAATCAGTCTGCTTCCGACACTATCGAAAATCTTCGAAAGGCTTTATTCGACAAAATTCAACCAATCCTAGCCAACAAGGGTCTAATCTTAGACCATCAATTCGGCTTCAAAAACATACATAGCACTATATGTTAGAGCAAGTCCACAAAATTGTGAACAATATCAACAGCGCCAACAGACCAAAGGAAGTTCTGCGTTGGACTGTTCCTGGACTTAACACAGGCCTTTGACAGAGTCTGGCATCAGGGACTCAGATATAAAATCTCAACAATGTTATCCCGTAAATACCACCAAATATAATACTATTCAGCTATACCTGCATAATCGCATGTTTAGAGTGAAGTTGGTCCAGAATTTTATTGATTTTCCGAAAAATCGTCATCCTACTGATTTTACACATATTCTCATACCAATGCCTGACCCAATTTATTCGACGTGATTTTGATTCTAGAATAATACAGACTACTCTAATAAAAGATAGTTCTTTCCTTTTAACTAAATAAAAAAAGAAGAAGAAGAAGAAAGCAATCAGCATCTATTTCATCATTGTGTGAAATCTTTCTTCCAAACAAACGGACGATGTGGTGTTCTGCAAAACGTACACACGCCCTATAAATTCGCAGAGCCACTTTTCTGACTGCTCTACTGTATTCTCTTCCATGCATTACCAAAGCTGCCATATGCTCGTAAAGTGTTCACTAAATTGGCTCTTCACGCACAGAAACAGAAACCGAAACTCGTTTATCTCCAACAGCCGGAAAACAACCGAATTGGGTATTTCCAACCAAATGAAATTCCATTCAATTTTTGAGGCGTGTTTGTAAGCGCTGGTTTCCCAGTTATACCTACCACCTGAGTGCAGTGTCGGAATTCTTACGTTGCGTCCGTCGTCGTGGGAAACCCTATGGCTCATGTACCTTTCGCATGCATGCGATGTGTGCGGGCGGTCAAAACGTTATCCCCTGCCAGGCACAGTTCCCTGCCATTAGCGACCGCAAATGGCATATGTGGGACCCTTTCGTTTTATTTGCATTCGGCTTTTCATCACTTCAGGGATTTTGATTTAGGGCAAACCGAAACGAACCCCCGACCACGGCCACACCCACGCTACCAGCTCTGCTTCGGCTCATTTATGCATTCTACGGACTTATTGAAGCGTTAAATTCCACCTAAACTTTGTATCTGCAGAGCAGTGGGGGCAACCTTGTATTTATGGCTGTTTGGTGGATTGTTCCACTTACTTAGTCACCTAATAAATTCGAGGGAAATAATCCTCTCGCTGGGTGTGGGTGAAACCTGTGTCATATGCTAAGTACCTTTGGCATGCCGTGTTACCAAATTTACCCGAAGGACGCTTGAAGAAAGTTGTTAGTGGCAAAAACAATTTGAATGACTTAAAAGTGGGCACACTTTCCCTAATAACACCGTCGCACCATTTTCCGCTTGATTTCGTATCTGTTACAGCCTCCTCCACAAAAAAGGTCAAGGGCTTTAAATAAAACTACAACTCTGCTACCCTCATCAGAGGAGACGCTTAAAGTATACAACTTACGACCGCAAACTAGAAAACTATCCTTGAGTTGTTTTTTTCTCGAGGTTGTTTGCACCTGGCGCGCCATCATCCTCGCAACGAATTTATTTAGACAGCACAAGGTTAGCGACAAAGTGAGATAAATTAGGGAAAACTACCTCCACTGGTTTGATAATGCCGTGTCTTATTGTCGTAAGATAAACAAAAGCGTGGGGTGTTTTCTACATTTTTATAATAACTCGACTTTTACAAATAGCTAGTGATGAAAAATTCAGAAAAATTGATATCACGCACCCCAGGTTTTTTTTTTACAATAGAGTCAATTTTTTTGTCAAACACTTTGTCCACATTTTAAGCTTATTTAAATAAAGAATTAAATTATATCTAATTGTGAAAATTTACGTATATCGCTGTTGAACAAAATCTTCAAATTTAAAAATTATTTTTTACGTTTTAGTTCCCATTGCGTAATGAGGAGTCTCAATTCTTTGTATTTCGTATGTGACACTAAATATAAAATTATTACATTCATATTTTCGTCACCTAGCTTTTCATTAAGAGATATTTCAATGTATTTCCTCCGTTTCGAAAAAGCCCATACTTCATACCCCCTCTCCTATATGTTCCAGAGGGGTGGGGTTGGTCTCATATTTGGAAATGTTGATGGCAGATTCGAAATCACTGACCCCAGAAACCCCCTAGTATGGATTTTCAAGGAAATCACTTAAAGTTAAACTTTCTCGGCAGCCACATTGGAACCGCCATCTTGAATGTGAAAATTTTGATGGCATGTTCGAAATCAGTGACCCCAAAAACCACCATGTGCGGATTTTCAGGGATATTCCTTGTAGTTTAACTTTTTGAGTCGCCATATTGGATCCGCCATCTTGAATTTGGAAATTTTATAAATTATTATATTGTTCTTACTACACGTGGAAAATTTCAAATTATTCAGACGTCTGGAAGTGGGTAAAAATTAATTTGATAGATCCCGTTACAAGGGTTAAATCAATTAGTGGTGTACTTACTAGTTAGTACACTCATTTGTGGAAGTTGCAGTTGCGTGTTAGAGCAAGGATTTAAACATATCCAACTTTCACCGCGTAGGCAGAATTTCGTTAAAGAAAATGTTCCACGAATCCCTTTGGGCCGAATCAAAATCATAAGATCTAAAGCAAACGAATCAGTCAGTACCTCACTTCGGGGTTTAGACCCATTTGTCAACTTTCATAACCATCATAAATTTCTAGGAAACTGCCGAAAGCGCTATTCGTCAAAAATCACCTGAAGCTGAAAATCTTCCCACCCATCTTCTCTCCTATAACCAACTTCAGAGTTATGATAACAAAGGATAAATTCCAACAACCTTTTCTATGCAATCTGCCGTAAAGAAAATTTAATTGAATTCTGTTTACCCTCTCTCTGTGATAATGTCGACTAAGAGGATGATAAAATCCTGGAATATTTTGTTAGGGACACAGCACAACTAAAAGCCCTTCCCTTTTCGCATTGTTTCTTGGCCTAGTTTATCTGCTTGCTTAGAAATTGTCTTGAATTCGTTCGCTTTTGTGAAACGAGTCAATTTTTATTCTGCCACAAGCAAAGACTTTGCTGAATGTTGAGTAGTTTAACAAGTTACGGCCGAAGTTCTATTTATTTCTGTGAATTTCATCGACTTTTACCCCGAACTATGTAAATTGAATGAAAATGGGGAATTCAATTTTATCTGTGCTCTTCAGCTGAATTTCGAATAAAAACTATATAAACTTTGGTTAAATAGAGTACCAGATTGAATGGGTTTCAGGCGACTTCAAATTGTTTCTTAACCTCATGCTACAAAACCAAAAAAAAAACCAATAGAATAGAAGAAGAAGATTGAATTGAACCTTGAACTATTTCGCGTGAGTTTGAATTTTAAAATTTTACAAAGAGGCGAAGTCAATGAAAGATCGGTATGTATGGAGTAGTTGAAGAAAGTTCGGCATTAAGTCAGACATTTAAAAACATGATTATTTTTTGTTGAACTAAGTAAAACAAAATTTGTTTAGTTATATGTATATAAATGTTATCAATGACTAATTAATTATACTAGAAGATTTTGCTTGGGGCGTTGTCTGGATAAATTAAAATCGAAATAATAGAATTTCGCATTGAACCAACGGAGCATGAATGAGATAGGCTCATTGTACCATAATTTTTGCTGTGTTGAGGTATAATAAATTCTCATGCCAATTCCCATTTTGAATTGCAGTTGCACTCTCAAACAGATACTTAAGTGAATTTGGTCAATATAAGAATACTTCCTTTGTACTTGGTGTGCCTCAGGGTTCGGTCTTGGGTCCACTATTATGGTTTTGTAACAATGTAACAATCTACTTAATTATTTCTAATGGCAAGGAACGGTACACTGTACATCATTGGAAAGGGTTTTTCAATACGAACATTTTTGTAAAATACATATCCCCTACAAAAAGTAAAGAGTCAGGGGGGGGTCTGTTTCACGATTTCTTCCGCACGCTCTAAAGGTACCAGAAAAAACGGCATCTGGCGTGATGAAAAACCTCGCTTAGAGAAACAGATATGGAGTGACCCCCTCATTCAAATAGAATTCCTTAATGATGAGTTTGGAAATAATAGGTTGGCATAACAAAGGGTACTCCTCATGCTTTTATTCAGGTTTGGGACTTGAACATGGAGAGGGAACCATAATGTTATGTCAAACATTTTGCGCTAATTTTAAATTTTTTGTTCTTCAGCCACTCCATAAAATTAAAAACGGCGGATTCAATATGGCGACCGAAAAATTTAAACTTTAGAGGATTGTTCTACAAATCAGCAAATTCAATAGCGGATCCAATACAGGCGTTTGAAATTCCTCAATTTTAAGCAATTTCAATGAAATTTAATATGAAGACGTTTGTGGAGTTACAGAATTCAAATCTACCAAAATTCCAAGATAGCGGACCCAAAATGGTTTTCAGGGAAATTAAACTTCAAACGATTTTCATGAAAATCAACACTAAGGGGTTTTCTGAGGCGCTGATCTTGAAGATGGCTTGGAAAAAGAACAAATATGGCGATCAAAAATTCGATATATGTAGGTCGTTGATTTTAAATCTGTTTTCGAAATCTAAATGATGGCCAGTAGTTACCAATATAAATGAATTCTCATGAAATTAGTTTCTTACTGTCTGCGGTTTCGATATAACTGCCTTTTTCTAAACTCACATATATATATTTATTTACACGATACCAACACCTCTTTGTCTATTTGGCCGGGCTAATTTCGGGAACGGTCTAACCGATTTCGATGAAACTTTCACTGGAAGGTAGAGTATTTTGTCGGCCATGATTTAGATCAACTGCGGGAGAAATGAAGACACGAAGAAACATTTCCGTGCATGAAACAGATTCATTCATTATGTGCAACAGTTTTAATTTACATGTACAGAAAACCCCAGGAAATGCCGGCTAACTCAGCTAGTTAGTGCTAATTGGATTCTGACCAGAACCAAAATTAAAATCACCGCACAAATCAACCAAACGACCAACCAACCTTTTACACCCGCAGGTAAATTTTTTTTAATACATATAACCTCTTCATTGAAACAAGACACAAAACATTTATTTAGAAATGTTCCAAAATCATTTCCTTACATTTTGTGCGTAAGTAACAAATTGCTTTGATTTGACGTTGTAAAGTAACCAAAACACAAGGAAAACTTTTTGTGTTTCTAGAGAATTAGGGCTGATTACCAGAAGGACGCAAGGACACTCGTCTGCTTGTAGGAAAGTTTTCTCTTTAATATTGAAATTGCGTCCATGTCCAAACTACGTTTATCATTACACCCTGTGCCAGAAACCGCAGTCTACCAAAAGAGCCTCATTCCCTTTGAGTGTATTATTGCCCTGTTTGACCAAATTCCTTTCATGTTTCCTTTTGTGTCGGTGGTCCCTTGGCACCTATCCACCTTTGCCGGGCAAAAGTAATTCTTCCGAGCGTGCAGAAAAAGTTGTCTCCTTTGATCCTGCCCTTAATTATGCCATCACCCCCATTCGAGTTCTCGCGCAACTTTGGCCCTGGTGTCGGACGGAAATTTACATTAATTTGAAAGTGTGAAGCAATATTTGATGTGGTCTCTTCCGCTAGAGCCGACTTACATCCAATTTCGCTCACTTACTTTCACGTTTCGGTGCCTCATAAAGCTTAGTGTAATTGCGACTTTTATCGTTTGCGACTACAGGCAAGTATTACCATAATGGGCGCAACTTTGCCATTATACCTATTTGCACTGCGTAGGAGGCACGCGGGTGTGCAGACCAACAGCCGATTGAACTCGCCGGGAAAATAGCGCAAAATCGGTGCAAAGTTTTCGGGCAAAAGTTTGAAGACGACTTATTTTTGCACATTCAGAAAAGGAGTTTGAGAAGGCATTTCCCTTAAGCTGATTACCCTGCCCGAAAACCCTTAAAAGTTTTAAGCAAATTTCATCCAAAAGCGATTTTCAAAATGAGTGAGTGCTTCGGCGAGCATTACATTAATTAAACGACTGCGAGGCCATTCCATTCCGGTTTCCATTTTTAACATTTCGTGCAGGCGTTCAGTCTTAACCTCATATTATACACATTCCTCGAATGTGTCTCTGCTTCTGTCGGTAGGTATATTCAAGCTGTTGCTTTTCTCCCACCCAGAATTCCTCATATATTTCCTTTTGAGAAATTCATGACATCTTCCAGAGCAGATGTATGTTAGAACAACAATTTCCGAAGGTGGGCGTAGACTCCCGCCCTAGGTATCACCAGGAGAAAAAGTTAAGGCACTTTCCCAGGAGTAATTTGTGCGTCTACAGTTGACTGAGTAATTATATTGCTCGGAATTTAGACGAAAACCATCTCCTACTCGTGCCGAAATGGAATTGGAATAACCTTTCTCATGTTAACCAAAAGGGACACCTGCAGGGTGTTGACGTCAAAACTGTAATATGCCTTAATGATTACAACCCGTACGTGTCGTGCATAAACATAAGGCCAAAATGGTACTTATGACAAGTCTATTTTCGCCCCAGGAGTGCAGGTGATTGCAGGAGCCCTCGAAAAGGCTTAAAGCCACAGCAAATCGTGCATGTGTTCGCCACTAAACGCAATTTTAGGAATATTCGATTTGGAAATAGCGAAATCATGGGATAGCTGGCAGGTGTTCTGCTCTTCATGGGTATTTATGGAGTATTTCTGGCGCGATTCTACATTTGGGGTTTCACAACCGCAAGCAGTTCGTGGGGTTTTGGGAGGTTTATTTTTACTTTTATGGGACCTCATGCATATAATCTCAGTTCATCTGCCTTTAATTTTCTTGGCAACTGGTGCTAATTAAATTAATATTCCTGACCCATTTTGGGAAATATTGTTGGATGCGGTTTTCTACACGTATTTTTAGTTCCATGCGATTTGACTCCATTAAAGGTTTCGTGTCTTATTTCCCATTTCTTGCATTAACACATGTGTTGGTTGTTTCTCGTTCAAATAGGACATAATAAGATTTTCGTTTTATCCTACGAAAACCCACACAAAAAAAACTGCTATAGACTAAATGAAAGGCAACAGCAAAACGGAGTTCCATCAGTCAAGTACTGATGTGGTCGTTTAAAGTAATTAAACACGAGAATTATGTAATATACCTTTAGGAAATATTTCCATGTAACCTATTCCTACCACAACTTTCCAAGAAATATAGCTCAACGTGATATCCTTGCCTCTTCAGTAGCCACAAATATTAACACTGCGTGAAACTTTCTCAGGCGCTAGAGGTTAACATATATATGTATATCATACACATATTAATTACATATCTACAAAAATGGCAATGCTCACGTGTGCCGTATTTCTTGGTATCTGACAAAGTTTTAGCACACGCATGTGCGCTTCCTTTTATTCAGCCCTTAGGATTATCCCTTAAGCGGAATGACGTGGGTTTCAGATTTCGTTTTTCGTTAGGTCAGTTTTCAAAGGTTACTTATTTAATTAAAGAACAAAGATCAATAAATGACATATGTAATTTTCCATATTCCAGTAAGTAGTGAGCTTTATAATTCCTCGCTCATAGAAGGACCTATTTGTATCGACGAATACAAATAACAAAAAAAAAAATTTTTAAACAAATTCTTAAATTGTATCTTCACCAAAGCTGAACATGTGTTCCAATTTTATAAAGTTTAATAAAGTCTAAGTATAAGAAATCAACAAAAATGTCAAAAACGTTACGAAAAATAGGCGGGGGTTGAAAATAGGGACCGTGGGGGTGGTTGCACTTTTGAACACCACTAACATGTATTGTCACCGGAGTTGAACATGTGTTCCAATTTTCATTAAGATTGATAAAGTCTAAGTATAAAAATTTTGCATTGCAAGATTTGACGACACGATGTGTAAGTTAAATAAAAGAATTTAAAAACTGAACGAGGCGCATGTTTTACAGCCCCATCTGAATTGAACGTTTTAACATGCAAGGAGTTTTGAAGAGAGCGAAACAATTGGAAGTCTGACGGTGCAAAGTTAGGCGAATGTAGTGTTTCCAAATCCAACGCCGTTAAATCCCATGAGCGGCGTGGCCATTCGATCGGACCATTTCTCTAGATAACAGATCTAGATGATTAGACTACAGAACTTCCCCTTGAATATGGTAGATCAATAGACCAGCTGTGTGGCATGTGGCATCATCTTGTAAGAATCACATATCACTGATGTAGATGGCAATAATTTTCATCGACGAAAAAATATGTTCCAATAATTTTGCTTATTAACAAAGCCATTAAGGCAAAAATGACCTTCAACGCTGAAGATGATTTTTCGATGAAATTCAAGATTTTCTTCAAACTTTAGCAGAGCCCAATTGGAGAAGTTTCGGCGCTCCAAATGATCAAGAGTCTTCAGTTCTTGAGTTAATTTGATCTTGTAAGGATGTTAGCCACGATCTTTACGCAAGATTATCTACAATGTGGTTTAAGAGATTCCCAATTCCTATGAACGGCGTGGTATGAACTGATTTGGCTCTTTTTCCGTACTTCGACCGGTGCGTTGTGTCACTGGTACAGTAACATCTGAAGTGAATATTTTGACTAAAATGCACATCACTATAGCACGCATAGCCTGTCTAGTTGGACTATTATTTCCAAATGTTACTCGTTCGTGAACTTCGCCATAACCTAAGTAGATCTATATACTGGTTAAACAGAGATGGAACAGCTTGAACGGATGTGGTTTTGAGTGGATGGAAATAATTTGTGATAATATGTATCTTACACACCACAACAGCTTGAACCGCTCAAACAGCTATTTGTATATAAACAGCTCCAACAGTCACACCATTCTCCTATCTGGGACTTCCTGGAATGCTGATCGCCACCAAACACGTGTTCAGACACAGACACTGTGTTAGTGTTAGTCTCCCCACACAGACACCGTTTTAATGTTTGTGTCTGTGTCCCTCTGACGTAATGAGGCGGTGTCGGGGGGTCATTTACCTCTGTTTTTTTTTTCGGCCCATCATATCATAAGCCCATTCAAATCCATAGTAACCTATCATTCCGACAAGTAGAAGTTCGTTGAACCGACTGATTTATGTATGTATATACAGGGTGGTCTGAGAAATGACGTCCAAAGGTAAAATGTAGTTGCCTCATATTGAGTACTATTAGAATCATCCAAAGTATTTTCCGCGATTTTGCGTAGTTTTCGAGTTACAGGGTGATTCATAAATTCGGGATGCACATCAGTATTTTATTTTTATTTCTGGATCTACTCAACGTAATGACATCAAACTCTACCATCTTAATGTGCTTTCAAAAAATGTCACCAATGTTGATCTACTTCTTCTTCCACCACTGCAAGTACAGTCACTTGCGAAATTGAAAAAAGCCTCTAAAATTTCCTAAATTTTAGGTTTTTCCGTATTTTTCTCCGAAATTCATGTAATAAATGCACCTCATTTTTATTTTATTGAATCACCCATCTTATTGTCTTTCTAAAGAGGTCAAAGTGGTTGGTGGCATTTTTGGAAAGCACATTAAGATAGTAGTTGTTTGGTGTGAGTTTGATGTCCCTGCGTTGACACCAAAAGATAAAATTAAATAATAATGTGCATCCCGAATTTCTAAATCACCCAGTAACTCGAAAACTAAGCAAAATCGCGAAACATACATTATGGTGATTCGGATGCCCCTCAATGTGCGGCACCTAAATTTTATCTTTGGACGACACTTTTCCGGCCACCCTGTATAATTTTTAGCACAAGTTGGATCGATGGGGACTTTTGACATTTCATTTGTAATGACGTATAAGGTCTGTAAAAATGTTCAGCTCTGTGGGAATTTTGTCTAGCTTGAATACCTATTTCGACTGGACTAGTAGAAATCTAAGTATAACTTAGTGTATTTTGAAATTTCCCGAAAACTTTACGTAATTGGCTGAAAGTTAGATCACAGTGTCCTGTTCGCGCAACTTGTTCCATGTTGTTAACAGCAATCACCATTACATGCCGTTTCGCGCATCAGCAGAAAGTAATTTCATTAATTAACACCCCATTTCGTGTAAAGAGGGCCTTCTCAAACTTCCAGTAAAAGTTCTGAACATCACTGTAAAATTCTGCTCACTTACTCAAAGTTTTATGTGGTGCTGGAAAGTAGCTAGCACCCAGCTCCCGAAATCATGCCCTCGTCCGCCCCAGACGGGGGGATACTTCAGAATTCTTTGTTAGTAGTCCTTATATTAATAATTTAAGGTGTCACTATGTTGAACGAAGTTTTGACAATGTCGACAAATTTTTGAAGATGCATAGGCACCTCTTGGAAATATGACCTGGTGGGTGACTTGCAATTTGGCATGTGTGGTGCCGAAATGCAATTTAATCTCATGCACAAGGGCCGGCAGTGCCCCAACCCAAGGCAATCCATCCTTATAGAATTACCCCGTAATACCCTCAGCTATGGCCTTAAATCACAAACGATATGCCCGCCCGGAGTCTCCAAGAGCACAATTTACGAGCACTTACATGCCTGTGAATATTAGGGAGAATCAGCGATAATCCCCTTTTGTTAATTGTCGCATAAGGGATGAGTGAAATTGATTCCAACCAGCCTACTAACGAAATTTGAATTATTTCCACACAATATCCCTCCGATTTGCCAAGATAAGCCCCAAATTAATTAAACATTGCCGAGTGCGGAAGCATCCAATGGCAGCCGGCCTTGAAGTGGTCCACGGGCTTGAAATGCTTCATAATTAATGAAAAGCGTTTTTAAAATATGGCATAACTCAATGACTCTTATTAATGGAAGCTATAAAACTAACCCTTTTGGACAGCTGGTGGCAACATTTAATGCGTCCGCATATATCACATGCCACGCTACAATTATGCCATCGAGAACTTTTTACAAAGTGCAAAATATTGCTGCGATCATTTGCATTTTCCCCACATGGGTACAGTATAATATTAATCAGAGCTAATGGTCGAGGCAGCCCAGCTTTTACACCCCCGACACACAAAACTGCCCATTTATCCGCAATTGAGGGATGTGCTCCAAAACGAATTAACTGCACCGATTTTGCAACCGAACAAATAAAACAAATAAAAAATTAAAAAAAAAAATTTCTCGTCTGTGATTTACTCGCGTGCTAAATTTTTGATATTTATTTGAATATTTCCCGGAAATTTGCTCATTTCGCACGCTTCAATAATTTAGGCTCGTGTCGCTTTCACATGTGACTTTTCCTGCCGATAGTTGGTCTTTTCCATCAGCCGGAAGTGATGTGTGAAAATTATGTTATTTTTTATTTGTATGGATTGTGAAAAGCGCTTTTTTGTGAATCCGGCCGGGCTTCAGCAGGGATTACGGTCATATACCCTAATAATTTAAATTTATATCCAGTGAATATCTTTTTAGCGCTGCTGATAATTGAGCTAATTTGAAAGACATAATCACCAAAAATGTTCCGGCCTTGCGCTGTTATTCGGTTAAATAAAGTTTGATGGCGATGACATTTACATTGCTTGTTTCCAACTGCAAATATTTGTTAAATCAAAACACATCACAATTGCAAAATTAACAATACACAGGACTTTTAGGTAGGTACTTTCTGTGAGTTATTTGAAATTGTCGATGCTTATCTCCACAGTCTGGAATTATTAGAGCATATTAGCGTCTATCGCACAAAAAAAAAATGAATTACTTCTATTTATTGACTTATGCCCTTTACGGAGTACAGCAAGAGAACTGGATCCTGAGGTAAAAATGACGAATCACAATCGAGTTAACTAGTTTCAGACTAGGGCTTACGCCATATCAAGCCCATTGTGATGCCACTTAGGGTAATTCCCAATTAACTCAAGTTGAACCATTCCGTGTCCTTGACGAACTGTATTAGGTCATGTACGTTAGCGTACCCCAGTTCGGTGAGGACATTAAACGGCTGCGCGCCACCATATCCGCGGAAAAAATCTCCGCGACATAATATCCAGAGCTTATTTGACCCAAAATGGTTACTGTCAAAGTGAAACTGAAGGCGTGCCACACGTTGAAGTGGGTAGTGCCCAGGTGTCGAAGTTTGTGTATAGCGCGGGCCGGACGTAACAGAGGAGGTGTTCAATCGTC
The DNA here is from genome assembly GCA_947538895.1 of Neoitamus cyanurus. Classification (NCBI taxonomy): domain Eukaryota; kingdom Metazoa; phylum Arthropoda; class Insecta; order Diptera; family Asilidae; genus Neoitamus; species Neoitamus cyanurus. The sequence goes on along the minus strand of OX384544.1, from coordinate 14,232,995 downwards.
TTCTCCTCATCTACATTTTATAGCTTCTGCAGTGATCCTACAAGAGAGCTCCAAGTCTTCTGGCATGAATCATGACTACATATGAGGCAGTGACGCGTGATAGCTATTATGACGCTCATAGAGTCACTTCTGAGAACCAGTAGCTTGTTGGATGCCGAGTTATGAGGCAGGTATCCTCGGTATGTTGTGTGCAGCTCTTGTGTCTACTCCAACTCTCGTGTTGTTTCCCTTTTCAGCATTACCTTGTCTTGTAGTCAAATATTATTACGCTACCTGACAATCGCTAAAGTAGGAGTGTTAGTGGATTCGCTTTTAAAAAAATGCACGAATCATGTGTAGTGGGTCACGCAATTTTGGTCATACCCGGTCTAGATCTGTGTGACAAGAAGCGGTCGTTTTTTTGCGATCTTTTTCTAAAAAATCTGTTTGTTTTGTTTACTTTCAGCTACAGAAGGTAATTTTATGATTTTCGAATGCAACATATTTGGAAAAATGTAAGAAATACAATACCAGAATTTTCGTTTGTACACACGTTTTTTGTTCGAAATTTCTTTACCCAACTAACAGGTGTGCGGTGTTGTGATATAGTACGACGCTTAATATATGTCCGTAGCAGGATAATATATTATATATACATACGTAGTAAAATTGGTAACCTTAACTCAATCAGTGTCTATTTGCACTCTCCGTGTCCGTGTAATATCCGTATACACTGAATCAATTCACGAATTGTTTTGTGTCAATGTGCGACTTGTGTTTACGTCCGCGTAACTCCATTTACTTCGTCTACACGGTGATTACACGGACAGGGAGAGTGTGAATAGACATTTCCTAAAATCTTACTCTTAACTGAATTTAATCGTACACAATGCATGTATGTGATTTTGTAGTATTTCATTCTGACTTCTAGAGAAGCACATATGTATCTATTTGGTGTGGAATTTTATAAATTAAAAATTGCAAACTCAATGTATTAAATTAAAAAAAATTATTTAATTTGCAAAAAATTTGTCAACCGGTGATTTTCGAGGTCGTTGGTCTCAAATCTGGTGTCCAATTCTACATATTCAGAATGGCGGACATGCAGCATCGAATTTCATTTGATTGATCGGTAGGTACGTACACAAGGGTTTTTGGGGTTGTTAAACTCTCGTTTGGTGTCCAATTATAATTGCTAATATATCAAAAACGCTTCTTTGGAAAAACAAATGGAGGTCATTTTCGTGTTTAGCGAACCCAAATTAGTCTAAAAAACATATTTTTCTTTTGGTACTCGAAATTTTCCTAAAATTTGTAAGCACTAACAGTAATTTTCATTAGATTTGCATAAAGTTTCACTTCCACCCATGGCATTTACATATGTAGGTACATTTGTTTTTTTAATTTTCTACATGTTTATGCGGCCGATAATGTTGCCACCTGCAAATGCACCCCTCTTCTTCGCTTTGTTTCTGATCACAATCGATGCAATATCACACAAACTTCCATCTCGCTTTCTCTTGTTGGTGTAATCTAGCGAAACACCCCAATGTCTGTTGTTATTATCTCATGATTGGAGTTATACAATAATTCGATTTCGAGGTTTGACACTCAAGTTTTTTTTAATAATTAATTCGTAACATACATAGTCAATTTTACAGTACTATAGGATGGAGTGTAAAACAAATGCTGCTCAGAAATGTCTGGATTCGGTTAAAAAAAATCTGACGTTCCTGTTTGATGAATACAGAAGGCCCAATTTAAATTCGCTATGGATATTTTCGCTGAATGACCCTTGCGTCATCCAACATCAGCTATCATAGAGTGTTTTTCCATGTCAACAAATAAGCCAGTTCCAGCAATAATTTGTCAGGGACCGTAAAATTGATAAGCCGATCATGTTTGCTTTATTTTTACATTTCAATTTTAGGTCCTGTTCACGTTCCACGCAATGTTGAAAAAAATGCATGAGTTCATCCACTCCACAGAGCTCGGAAAGAAACCACAGAAATATCTGTCCCAATTGAATTTATGCTCCATAAATCGGGTTATTTTTTTTTTTAATAATAACTCGAATAAGTTTCACATTAAAGTGGTATTACGAATAGTCTCCATATGACCCGCAGCATCGTATCCCGATGGCTTTTGATAAAATATTGCACTCGGCACTGAGTGTCATTTAAAAAAAAATTTTTTTAATTGAATTTTTCTGACGAACGCATGGCGCATTCCAATAACGTTAATGCAAACGGCTGGCGGAAAATAATTAATTGAAGAAAATGATGTGAAGAGCCCTCAGTTCGTTCAACTGATTTCGGGATACACGATAAGCTGTCTGGTGCCGTCCACGGATTACCGCAGTTTTTCCGAAATGAAAATTTTTGTTTCGAATTTTTACTGAAATAATTTTTGTCGCAGTATGAATGTTCGCCGGTAATTAATTATCCGATTACGCATTATTTCAATACAACCCTGGTTGAAACCAGCAGCAGGCGAGGCAATCTCATGGCAAATAATTTAATGCGGTACGGGGAATTACACTCAGGATGATATTGCTTCTGCCAGAACGGCACGTTGCGATATTCCTAGAAAGGGCTTTTCCTCTTCTCGTTGTTATCGTTTTTTTTCTTTTTTGCTCTACAATTACTTCAAGCACTCAAGTGTTCCGTTTGCATAAATGTAAAAACTGTTCACAAATACGTCCGTTGAGCTTTGTTGGGTTCTTCGTAAATAGCATCGCTTCAAATTAAGAACTACAAGAACTACAAAGAAGATTAAGAAGTCTTAATCGAATTAAATTACTTAATCACGCCGTGCTTTTTTTTCCTTTTGTTATTTTTGTTGCTTTCATGTGCCGTTCTATCGCAGGACGAGCTAAAAACTTTCACAGTGCACGATTTAAGGCAAACACCAGGAAAACAGGAGATCGTTAAAACTTTGCTGGCTTTCCAAGATTAATTCGACTCGCTTCCTCCACTACCCAACGTTACTTGAACTTATCTTAATTTTTACCTTGGAGTTCCTCACAAGAATTACTCCTTAGGGCTCTTATTGTTCCATGAAACCCGGAGAGAGGGGGGTGTAATTACATATTTTCTCGGGCAAAGTTTAAAAATGCCCGCCGCTTTCAGCGAGTCACTTAAAAATTTATTAAACAGCGGCGAAGTAAAGAGATATTACAGAGGCTAGCGGAAAGTGGAGAAACTAGATGAGAGCAGGAAAAGTGTTATAATTTAATATCGCTTACTACGGCTTTTAGGGTGAGGTAGCGGTTTCAATGGTAAATGCAAATGAAATCACGCACAGGTAAAGTTTTATCAGTTCCTTGATGCAAACTTTCATGGTAGTCGTTGGGGGATAATATTTTTAATAGTGCGAAATTAATTTAGCAAAATTACGTTAAACGACGATGTTAGGGACTACTGAAAGATGGGACGGCCAAGAATCCAGCAGGGAAGTTCAGCCCTGGAAGTCGGTCATCCGATCAGCCACCGCACGCGCAGATGTCGCAAAAACCTCATTGCAGCGGCCCGTTTGTACAAGGGTCTTGTTACACAATTTGAACCATTGAACAATTAATTAAACGGGGCCGTTGACTGCAATCAGGTGCATTTTGGCCGAATCAGCAACCCTGACCTAGGTGACAAGTACCTCGTTTACATGCAGAGTTGAACCTTGGTTGAACCCGACTAAATCCTCCTCCTGGAATATCAAACAGGTTTTTAAAAGCTCTGCCCCGCGCTGGCTTCGTATATCTTGCATTTATTATAAATGCATGTCTCAAGCTTCTCTATTTTTCATCTGCTTGGCTTGGAAGATAGCTAAAGTTATACCAGTGCCAAAGCCGGGAAAACCGCTTGATGATCCATCAAGCTATCGTCCTATCAGCCTCCTAAGCAATTTATTTAAAGTACTAGAGAAAGTTATTAAATGGAAAATATTGGAGTTTTGTAGAAGATAATGAGATCACACCAAACCAAGAGTTTGGGTTCAGATTTGACCATAATACATCCCATCCTACATTAAGGATCACCAAATATATTAAAAATAACCTCGAACAAAAAAGATCTACCAGACTTATTCTGTTAGATGTACAGGCCAGACCGCCTTTGACTCGGTATGGCATGAAACCCTTATACACAAAATGATGAGCTGCAGTTTTCCTACTCCACTCATCAATATGGTTCGCAGTTTTTCTCAATTTAAAATTCATTCAGTTTCAATTTTCAATTATATCATCCGAAGTACCATAAGTGACATGACGGTGGGGGTACCACAAGGTTCTGTTTTCGGGCCAATATTATATAACTTATACACGGCCGACTTCCCTAATAATCCAAACTGTCTGTCATACATCTTCGCTGATGATACGGCTATCTTTAGTTCCCATGAAGATGGCACTCATATATTTAATAATTTGCAAAGCGGGCTTGATACCTTACAAATATATTTTAATAAATGGAAAATAAATTAAATAAAAATCCTAACAAAATTCAATCCATATTTTTTACACGTAAAATAATTCAAAGGTACTTACCAAACAACAATATGACCATAAATGGCAGTCAAGTGACATGGAATGAGAATGTTAAGTACCTAAGAGTCACGGCTACGCATATTTTTGTTAGGCTGTGTAGGTAGCCTCCGACTGCCAATTAGTTATACTTTGTCAGTTTATTACAAATATTGAGTTAGATCAATTTTAAAGTAATGATTTATGTGAATATTGAATGTGTCCTTTTCACATCTTTTCAGTTCTTTTTTAGTCAGTCGGGTTTTTTGTTTTTCTCAATAATTTTTTTTTTTTGCATTTCACACTCCAAATAACATTTAAACATATAATTTTTATATATTTTTGTAAGTCATTTAGAAAACGCGTTATGTTGATAACCCACTCGATAGGTGTTGAGGGAAAACAAATTTTTTAAGACATATAATATGGCGCCAAAAATCGGCCATTTTAATTTTTGTTATTTTGATACATCCAGTGTAACTCTCACAATTAAGACGAATCTAACGACACCTCTCAAGTTAAAATCCATCGAGCCGCTTAGGCTACAGAGAGTAACAAAGAAATATACATACATATATACATACATACAATCGAAAAACATAACCCTCCTTATGGCGTAGTCGGGTAAAAACACTTCAATTTTAAATATTCGATATAAATCGCAGCTGGTATTCCATCAACATAGTTCTGAAGATATTCTGCTCCACTTTCATTGGTAAAATTATATTAAGGAAAATTTATTTTAAAATTGTGTAATGAAAAAATGCTTGAAATTAATTAGCCGTCAGCAGATTGAGATGACAAAACTGAAAGATGAAAACACTTCAAATTAATTGAACCATTGAGCCGAAAACATTGGCAGCACTCAGGGTAATCGATTGAGTCAGTATATGTGGCAGTCAAGGAATGGATAAATTGAATATGATCCAAATAATCCGTTTAGCTTCACACATGCTGGATGGATGCCAAGCAAATTCTCAAAATTAGTTTCGGAAACTTTAAATAGACTATCCATCCTGGGGGTACGTCTAAAGTTTTCTAGAAGACATACTCCAGCCCCAAGTTGGGAAACGTGGTTCAATCCTTCTTTATACTGATGCATTTCTACATTGCAGATGCAATCAAAAACTTACCCTTAATATAGGTTACTCTGGCTGTGATGCTTTAATCCTCAGCTGCAAGCATTTTATGTTTGTTTCCGCAACAGTTTTTAAAGCTCTTTAAAATTGGGGACATTTCCCATGCTATCCTAACTAACATAAAAAAGGAGGTTTAGCGGTATTTCATAGCCACAGAGGGATATGTGCAGTGTGCAGAACTCTTATTTAAAACAGCTCTGCTGTGATATTAAAACGCGCTCAACAAAGGACTCAAGCGCGGTATACGACACGCGTGGATGGGTGCGGTTGATCGTAAAGCCTTCTTCTGCCACAGAATGTAAACATAAAATTCAGGCTGTCATAAAATTTCTGATTTGCCAACGCCAGCAGTACTCCAGCGCTAAATTTTATTTATTTTAAATGTCATTTTAAATGCCACCGGCCGGTAGCAAATAAATATGCACGAGGGCTTTCGTTAACCAGATTATTCAGCTGTAGTTTCGCTCAGCTCAGCTCAGCTCGGCTCTGCGTAGTTTCGCTAAAGACGTGTGCTCGGAATGATAAGATTTCACTTCACGCGGAGTTCTCATCAGGGATATACTAATACTACACAAATGTGAGGAGCACTCGGACGGCTGAAAAATCGTCAGGGGTTTCATTTGAATATTTCACTTCCTTTGGGAATCGCCCGCCGCTGAACAAGTAGTTATTGTAGGCAGTGCGGTGAAAGCACTCGAGGCAGTGCACTTACCTACCACCGAGCACGAGTGCGGCTGGATGAAACGGAGGCCATTATATTGCTTAGAGCGACTTCTAAATCCCGACATCCCCCACCGCGCATCCATTCCCAGATTTCTTCTCTGCTGTTCGAGTAGAAAACGTAAAGGTTTTGAAGGACTCTTCTCGCTTTTTGCATATTTGATTTTGTGGCCGTTGCAACCAGCAGTCGCTTTTCTGGAGCAAAACCATTTCGTATTGATTTACGGCTGTCCCCTTTAAAATATGGGTTATGCTCTCAGAGCCATTTGCCCGGAATTGCTCGGAATTTTTCGATGGGAAGAATACACGAAGGCTGTTGAGTGAATTTAACGTGGATATATTTTTGGAGCTGACCATATATGATTTTGACCTCTCCATAACTTCTATATGCAGAAGGTATTTGCGACTCAAAACCATGGAGGCCCTTTTTGAAATTTCCCCAAATTTCAGGCTTGCAGCTAAGTACGAGTACCTAAGTGCTTTAAGAGAGCTTTGCATTAGGAGTAAACGTATGATAAAGTGAAATAACTCTGTTTGAGGAATAACAAATTTGAAATCAAAGTAGAGCAATCTATTTTTTTAAAGGTTGTTTATATACACTTTCGTAAATTTTTTTTGTCGTTTACAGAGAATCCTGCATCCTTATAACGCAGACCAAAATTTTTAAGTTATTTGTGCAACAATTTTGTACTAATCGTGATGTTTATAGTTTAGGTGCTGATTCTATTTATTCTCTTTTAGCTTGGTATTTAAAAATTCAAACAAATAAGTTTGTACATTTTCTGTTAAATTTCTTTTTTGTATTTTAATAACTGGAGACGTCACAAAATCGTTGTCACACCGTGGAAATTGGGCTATCATACAAATATAAAACTTCAGTACCTTGGTACAAAAGACAATATAAATTTTTGAATACATAGGTGTATGTATATATCCTGTAGTAGTCTTCGTTCTTCTATGCGCTCCCAAACTATTCGTCATTTTATTTGATGAGCTGCTGTGCGCTCACCGGCACAGGTTTCTGACAAAAAAATGTTCCTCGAATTCAAGAAAGCGAATCTATTATGGCGAGGAATTTTCCAACTGCATGGAAAAAGACACCCAGGCGTTTTAGGGGTCGCTGATCTCAAATTTGCATTCAAAATTTTGGAATTCATGATAGCGTATCCAATATGGCTACCGAAGAATTAAACTTCAAGGGATTGCCTTGCACCACTTACCTTTAATACTCACTCATACGTACGCACACATTCGCCTGGATCTGACACACGCAACCATTCACCTGGATTCACTCATTTATACTTACGCATTCGCCTGGATTCACTCCCAGTGGGAAATCGAGTCAGGCATTCTCAACGAAGGCATTTAGAAATATCTTTTAAAATCACTTATTGGAAGGTATATATTCGATGCATTCCTTATTACTCAATAAGAAGCTAGGAGGAAGGAATACACTGGCGAACGACGTGCACTATGCGAAGATATTACTCATGCTTTTTACCCTAAAACCGGTTTTTCTCATCTCCCCCATTCCTATGTTTTAGCATGCTGCGACCTGCGTCCTGAAAAGCTCCCTGACGCGGAAATTCTCATTCTAATTGTGAATGCAGTATAGTGCGAGTTTAGTTTTGAATTTTTAGAGACAATTAGTGCGAGTTTTGTTTTGAATTTTTTGTGACAATTAGTGCGAGTTTAGTTTCTTCCTATTTTATTCCATTTCGTATACATATTATGGACCTGGATTCTGTTTGTCATCTCAGTTTCCGTCATTCCGTGACAGCTTATGACTGAATAACAAATAAATTTTCATATAAGAAAATAAACAGGCAATTCAAGTATAAGCTGGCATGTGACGGAAACTGAAATGACAAACAGAATCCAGGCACTATATTCTGAATCACTGAAAAAGATTCACTCAAAAATGAGTTCGAGGTAAACGATTCCGAATAGCTTCCTTGCTATGCGTCCGAAATTAATTCTGGGTAATCTAGTGGTAAGGAATATAAAAAGCTTTTGTACCGTGGACAATGCCTTCGTTCCGCGGACATGCCTCTGTTAAAAAGATATGATAGAGGATACGGAGAGTCAGGCATTCCTGCCTTCCAGAGAAAGGCTTCGGAATGCATAATTGATGCTTCTTTTTCCCATTGGGCTCATTCATACTTACACACTCACGTGAATTCCCATACAATAACACCTACAATAAGTCATTCAAATACATCAGTAAGTATTCATATAAACGTTAAATACATACACATACACACACATGGGGCCCGAGTTAATTATAAGATAAAATTTTATGATTGGATTAATTTGCATGGCTTCTTGAATATTGCTCTATATTTCTACGGATAATAATATCATGAATACAAATGATTGAGTTACTTATTAGCTACTGCTTTTTGGTCAAGGTCTTACTTATAAACGTACCCAACACGACACATAATTTTGAATCTTCTTTTACAAAAAAAAAAACAAGCAAAGTGAATTTTAATATCGCGAAATATTATTAAAGAAATAGTTTTAATCTTTGAAAGGAGTTAGAACACGCCCCTCTCACCTGTGTCTAGATCTATCACTCCACTCATTATCGTCCATGTTGTACGAAACCCTCTGTAGAATGCGCCACATTTATTTTAATTTATTTTAGGAGGGGCGCGCCTTGTCTGTGTGATCATCCAAGAATTTCTTATCGCAAATGTTCTCATGTTCTCTTATATACTTTTTACTTTTAGCATAAAATCACAAGATATATTAAAAAGTAAGAACAACAAATTCTTAAAAAACAGTGTGAGCAAAAGTGATCAACTGCGGGCGAAAACAGTATAGTTCAAATATGTTTATTAAAAATAACTTTAAAATCTTCCCGTGGCCAGGGGTGCATTCTCCCTTGAAACTCTCAACGGAAAGTCTGCTGTGGAAATTTCATTTCATGGAAAATTCTTAAAATCCCTTCAATATTATGACGTTGTGGCATAATAAACTCAAATTTAAATTCTGTGTTGCAGGCTAAAAATAGTCGGAAAGCTGTGTACATAGACCTGATAGCGATGTGGTGAAAGCTTTAGCATAAACGATTACCAAAGTATTCAAAGGAAACTCCATGCCTTGACCTTACTTTATAACCTTTAAAACCGAGGTCGATATATTCCAGACCTTTAATAATTCCCCATTCCTTCAAAATTTACCTACTTTCAAACAACACCAGCCGTGAAAAATATTACATTTCAGCACAAAGGCCCATTTCAAAGGGCTGAGTGCTGTTTATCCGCTCAGGCTCGAAATTGAGGTAATATTCCATCAATTTTATAAAAATTGCCTTACCTTTAAGACCACCGTATACCGACCAGATAATTTTCTTATAAATTGTAATACGAGCGTACCAACTAGACGGCTTTGTACCACGAACCCCTGTGATTTGGGGGGCTGGAAGTAAATTGTGTATCCCCGCTAAAAGCCACTTCAGTTGCGCGCGGGAAATCTTTTAAGAAGTCCTGGTAAGCCCATCATAATGCGATAATTGTCTGTCTGAACTGGAAGCATGAAAATTACACCAATTCTTCTCTCCTTGCTGAAAGCTGGAAAATTACTGGGCATCCATTCATTTGTCGCGGAAGACTTTTGTGACTCCTCCCAGAACCACTTACCCGTCTGTAAAAGAAAAAAAAGATTGATCAATTGACATAAAGGCGGAAAGAGCGTTTTGTAGTGCCTTTCAGCCATTCAGCGAAGCTCCACAATAGGGAGTTGAGACTGCCTGTTGGGGTTTGGCATTTAATGATCGTTTTATGCCCCCCCCGCAAATGTGCGCCAAACACATTCACTTTTAAGTGGGTGGGTATACAAATTCTAATTACCTCTCAGCACGCTTAAATGTGGGATCAAAAGTTTCTTCGGTTTGAAATTTAAAAAGCTACAGCGAATATCGAACAGCACTCTGTAGGATATCGTCGCTTGTAAAAGTTGTGCAAATTTTTTTTGATTATAAAGACGTTCTTCAACTTTTCTCCAATTTAAGTTGAAAAATTTGATAAATTTTCCAGATAAATTGATTAATTTAAATTCGCATACTTCATTCAGGCTGGTCTGATAAAGTCTGCAACTTTCTTGTCTGCATCGAAAATTAAAGCAAAGCAGTGGGTCGCCACTACTTTTTGGTGCAGGCACTTTGCAGATTTCGGGCAATCGATAGGAGAAAACTTTCAGAAATTACCCTAATTAAAAAAAACTTCTCAAATACTCTCGTCGTGCAATATGTTTGTGAAGCACTTAAAAATTCTTTTCACCCACGAAAATGAGGTAAAAGCGAAAATGTTTTGACTTTATTTGCTTTAATTTTCTTGTTTATAAAAGCGCAACTTAGCTTCATAAAATAATTTATCGACGGAAATTAATAGTGCAGCATGAAAAACCGGCAATTTTCACCCACACCGTAGGTAGTCCAGAAATACGGAATACCTCTGAAGTAGTTAGAAAAATGTGAATACTGTGGTGGCTTAGCAGGAACACATAATGAAATCCCCCACTGCATGAATTCCTAATGAAAGGAAAAAGTTCTCACCGATCCGACTTACGCTAAAAAATTTCAACAAAATGGGTTTCGCATATTTATCTTGAACGGTAAGTGTTATCGTAAAAATACTTCATATAAAGGATATCTTGCAATTATCTACATAAATGGTTCATATACCTTTTTTCTTACGTATCATCATTCCTGATATTTCGCGATTTCAAACATGGAAAATATCAATATGCACTCATACGCCTCCGCTGCCAACCATAAAAGATACGACAAAAGTCATAAGCAAACTTATAGTACTTGAAGCGCCTTCTATGCCAGCATCATCACTTTCGTCGTAGCTGCAAAAACAACTGAGAAAATGGGAAAAAAATGTTTGCAAGTGTTGCCCCTCCCCTCGGCTCCCCGTGACACTTACAACAAAAGCCGTCACACCTATCCAGACCGATTATGACCGATGATATCATACTACCGCTCGTATATAGTTGGCAGAGCTTTTGCGGTACCATTTTGTAATTTTAGACCCCCATACAAAAATACATGAGATTTCGGGCCGGAACTATCATTGCTTACTTAAGTTAGTGTTCATAGAAGGTCGCTATGGTTACTGTAAAATTCACGTTTTAATATTACTATAAAGCCCCCCACAGATGCACAAGTAACAATACGAGGCGAGCAATACCGTGAAGCTCAAAAGCACAAAATCAAATTAATTCTGCGGGCCATGGGCAATTGGGGGAAATATTGAGATGAGTAAGATCGTACGTTATAATTCGCCTGATTTACTCTGGTGTTTGTGGGGGGCTTAAGGTATACATACTTGGGAAAGAACGTAGTAGCTGTATACATTGAAATTTTAAATAGAGTATGTGCAGAGCAAAAACCCCATTTTATTATAAACTAAGGAGAGCAACAAAATGTCATAAATTTTATAGCCCTTCTTGATTTTCGTATTTTTGATTAACCAGGTTCGAGACACAGTCCACACCGCGGAACTTCATAGGAGGTGCAGAACATACCAAACCTAAAAAGAATATATTTTTATGAATTATTATTTTTCCAAAAATAGAATGTTATTTAAAAAAGATCTTCACGTCATTTTACGCTATACGTATTACATTTCCAAGAATATAATCCATTCCTTCCATCCGTGTGAACGAAAAAATTCTCAAAAACATCAAAAGCATCCTGGTGTTCATTAAACCCTTCCTATTCAGTCCATTGATTTACTTTCGCCACAATTGTTGGGAACAAATAAAATTAAGGCCATTTGAATCCCCCCAAGCTCCGATGGGCTTAAATAGTTACACGCGGGATTACGTCCATTCCCATCTGAAGGGGCCTAAATTAGTGACGACACAATATCTCTTCTCCTTTCTGCACGTACCGAAAGATTTTCACCGGGAAACGGACAATTTTCACGAAACTGTCCCATTTGAAAGGGTGAAAATGTTCTCTAGCAGAGCACAACAGAGGACAGATATTCAAACCCGGTTGGTGAGAAGCACTTCTTTCCAACTGCTGGAGCCATCCTTCGGGGCAATTACTTTGTCCAAGAGGTAACGAATGACATGCTCAGCTTACACTTGAATGCTCCATTATGACATTTGATAGCAAACTTTCCCGTCGTATACCAGGGTAAAAGGATCCTGACCAAAAATCTGGCATTCCCTTCTTCTACGTTTGCTGTTGACCGAACAATTTCCCCTAGCATTTGTTGTCCGCTTTTATTTTAAATTTAAATCCACTATCCATTTAGGAAATGTCCTGACGATGAAAGTGAAACCTGTACAAAACCGTACGACACATATATTTCGGTAACTTAAGTTACTGGAATTCTTCCCAGCTAAAGCTCCTACCACATCTCATGGAAGCTGCAAAAATGTTTGACGTGCGATCAAACTTGTGTGTGTGGTCTCGTGTTGTCGTGACTGAACAAAACTCGTTTACGATTAATGAGCTCTGGAAGGTTTTGGATAATAGATTCGTTTAAACTGTCCAAATGCCCAAAGTACACATTCAAATTGATTGTTTAATTCCTTGTTAGCAGCTCGAAAATCTGTAAAATATTTCTTTTATTCATCAATTTCCATAAATTATTACTCTACCATAAGAAAGACATTTTTTATTTCTGAATTTGGAAATTTTGATGGCAGACTCGCAATCAGCGACCCCAAAAACTCCCTAGTGCGGATTTTCAGGGAATTTCCTTGAAGTTTAACTTTGTCGACAGCCATTTTGGGTCCGCCATCTTGAATTTTGGTGGTTTTAAATACTGCAAACCCAAAGACATCATCATATTAAATTTCACTAAAGTTGCTTAAAATTGAGGAATTTCGGTCACCACATTGGATTCACCATTTGGAATTTGGAAATTTTAAACGCAGATTCGAAGTCAGTGAAAAAACTTCCCATTACGGATTTTCATGGCAATCCATTGAACGTTTAACTCAGAAAAGGAAGAGTTACCCTTTCTCGTTTAATCCAGACCGATTAACCGCCACTAAAGAAGTTTCACTTAAAAAAATAAAGTGATGAAGGGCCCCGAAAGTCTTAAAGCGGCACTGCGTTATATCCAAGAAATTTAGAAATTTGTGCAATGCTATTGAAAATTATTACATAACCCCCATTTTCCCATTTAGTTTTAAGTTCTTTGTTGTGGCGAGAGCTAAACGCGATATTCTGACGCCTTAAATTCACCACTCCACGTGGCAATATCCGATTAACCATCTATCACCCTTCAGTTGGAATACAGTGCCTACCTTTTGTGTATTAACATGATAATCTCCTTTGAGTCCTTTCAATCACAACATAATTCCATTCATCTTAGAAGCCGCACAAATCAGAGGCAGACGTGAGAGGCAGGAGGAAGTTTCCACAGCGCAGCGTGCGGTTTTTATTCGTTACACGTCCTCAGTGGCACAATAACAATTTTCTTTTGTGGGGCATTTCATAAATCCCCCTTCATTCAGTACGCGATACCGGGCTGACTCTCTTCGCAAGAAGGATGGATGTATTCTAACCTATTTACATCATAATAGTTTATGTCGGCTCCCCGCAGGGGCTTAACTTTATTTCGGGTTATCAGGGAACGAGATCCCGCATTCCCAGCAGATACCCAGTAGTCGTCGCAATAAAGCAACAGCCTCGGGGTACTCTATTTCGATTTGCTGCCTTATTAACAAATCATCCTATATCATGTAAACAATGCTCCGTCCATAAGCGGTACTGAAAGGAAAATGATTTGTTCTCCATCCCCCTAATTGGAAAAAAATAATAATAAAACTTGCTGCCCAAGAGGCACTGTTTACGCTTTGAATTTCCGACACCCTGTGTCTATTTATACTGCTTAGACGGACCCATACTGCCGCAAATTAATGTTTTGCGTTCGACCAAAATTGGAAAATTGTTTACCTTTCGCCGCAATTACTGGCAAAATATTTGATGGCCGGAAGCTCCTTAGCAAAACAGAGGCAGAGCAGTGATCTCCTCAGTCCTCACATAAGCCCAAGTGGTGCTTACAAGAATTTTGACAAAATTAAGCATGCCCTTGTCGGGCACCGCCCGCTGCCCGAGGAAGTCAGGATATGATAGTACGAGGCGGGCACAATCGTTCAATTAATTATACTTAATCCTTCGTATTATTTTCTGTTGATGGAAGACAACGCCATTAATGATTAAGGGAGAGCATTAATTGTGTGCACCTCCCAACTAATGATACCCTTGTCAAAAGGGGGCGTACTATACACGAGTACTTTCTCTACACAGCCATGGGTAGGTAACCTTTGGGAGGGCAGGTGGACGGCAAAGCTTTCGGTACTATCAACTAATTGAGTGCACAAAGCCAGATTAAACGAAAATCTCCTGACGCTTAAAATAACACGTTACTTTAATTAAAATGTCCTTCGGCTTAGGGGTGTGTCTCGCATGTAAGTCGTCTGAAAGTGGAAGTCCTTGTGCGGTGAGGAAGGTGAATTTGTAGTAATTAGGTGAGAAAGGAAACTGCTTTAAGGAGATCCCCTCTGGTCGAACCTCTTTGAAATACAAAGATTTTAGACAGTTATTTAATTATTGCAGGAATAGCAGCAAAGTTTTCCAACTTTGAATTATTTCGTTCTCAGCAAGCATATGAGGGGTGACTGTAAGATTTGAAGTTTTAGAAAATTAAAGGCACTTCAGTGAGACGTAAAACCAAACTGAAATGTTGACTATGCAAAGTTTTACAGTTAAAATTAATTATTTGAAACATGAAGAGCTTTGGAAATAACAAGAAGAAGAAATTTTCCACTCTAACTATAGTCAAATTAAAAGCCTAAAATCCAAGTAGCTATGACACCAGAGTTGTTTGTTTGAATCGGAAAATAGAACCACAATCCATTCAGGCCCAAAGGCCCACAGTTCACCAAAAGCTCGCCTGGGGCCCACCATACTTTCCGGCTCATTATAATGCTACAAACAGACTATTGATTGTTTGATATTTTCATAATCAGAAGGGATGGTGGGAGGGGGCGGGGGTGTCCACTATATTTTTTGAATTCTAATTAGAGATACCTTTTCATCGATACCCGTATTGCCGGGGCTGTATAATAATTGCATAGTCGGGTTGGTGGAAGAGTTGCAAAGAGGGGGTGGATTGTGACAAAAAACATCTGGGATCTTCCAATTCATGCTTAAAGCAAATGTGCAAAGCTCAATCGGATAATAATGGAATGTGAGTCGGAAAAAGCCACGACAATGGACACTATTTTACATTCAAACGGGACTAGTCCCCCCCACCCGTTCTCGAGGGTCCAAATACTCATAATATAGTTCCCACCGGCGGCGCGGCGTGGCGGCCCGACCTACCTGATCTTCCGTTTTCGGAGATGCTGAAGAGAACACTAGTAGTAGGATTCCCCTTGCACCTCAATTTTTATATAAAGTTGAAAATTTATGTATCACCCGTTTTCGAGGGTGCTGAGCACGGTGATGGCAGTGAAAAATTCTCCACACATCCACGCGATTCTGATACAGCTGATGAAGTTTGTAATTTTGGCTAGTAGTAAGAAACGTAGGTTAAGTAATAATATTTTATGTTTTGTCGTAATAAAATTAATTTTAATTCAATTGACCTGTTTCTTGTATTATGTTATTTTTCACTGCAACTATGCGTTTCTTATTTAACAGCTAAAGTGGAAATTACGATGAAAACTCAGGAAAAAAGGAGTCGTAAATCGCAAGAGGTTGCATGCCTTTGAAGAAATTAAATAAAAGTGTGAATTTATAATTTTTTATAATAATAATAATAAAGAAGAACCGTTTAAAGAAAGAGTTGTTTGGCAATGATATCTGTGCAGCTATTTTAAAATTCGACTTTATGAGTTTACGGAGACTTTATGCACTACTTCCCTATTTGGTCTGAGAACCACCAGCTGCACTACGAGTACTGTTGTCGACTAGAATAATTATTGCATATGAGAAAGCTATGAAGCGATGAGTTCCCTGACTTCTGAATATTGATAAAAGAAACTCCATTCCACCAGACGATCGAAATAGAAAAATTTGCGTGAATTGGTATTCGAATTGATTCCAAATACGACATATTCTCCCGAGTAAATTTTCTTTTTCGTTTTTTTTACAAACTTAAAAATGTACTCGAAAATTATTATTGACGTTTTCATTTTGGTTTAAACACCTAAAAATCAGTTGATAAACTTTTCGAAGCGAATTCATAGCGGGATGACAATTTTATCCGCAATTCGACGAGTGTACTGTTCCCCCGTGTGTCTGAAGGGGAAATTTATTTTAGATCACTTAAATCTACCAAATTTCTTCTTTCGAACGGTACTTCTCCCATAGATCGCGCTTTTATAGTTTCTAAGTATAGACAAAATAAAATGTTTCACTTTTCATGTCGTTCGGATTCCAGGATGTGATTCTACTGTTATTAAAGACGTATTTACATAATAATGTATTTATTTTTACGCGTTCGTTTATTCAAATTTTATCATAAAGAGGTTTGACTATTGGTTTGATTGCCTAATATCACCTGGTCCTATTAACACAACTTCATAACGTCTCTAAACTCAATCTATGTGATTCAGTGAGGGAGCGAATTAGAAGTTCAGCTAACCGAGCAGGAGGACGGTACAGCGGCGCGGCGAACGCATAACAGGCACTAGGGAGAGCTACACGACTCACTATCTCATAGAAAATGTGTTTTCTCACAGCTTTAGGAACTATGAATTTATCTCGCGCACGCAAACTTTAAGAAAACTCAATTCGCTAAGCTTTCTCTCAGATTTATTTTCAAGGGAACATTTTTTGACATGAAAATAGACATCTATCTCGTCCGACGATGTTTGGAAAACACAAAGTTAGATTATTTTGCAACTGTCCTTGTTTGCTTACTTTCCTAAATCACTAAACCACCAACAGTTGAGATATAGCATTATTGTTCATCTATATATTAATACGTGAAAATCGATAATTGGCGCACCTTTTTTTTAGTGTCTTTTATAAAAGGAGGGTATTATTTTGTTCCGATGTTCTTGAGTGATTCTGGTAGACGTTGTGGGGTTCTTGTGTGCGAATATCAGCGATATCGGCAAACATTGTGATCGTTATTTCATTGTCAACTGGAAGATCTGCCTTATATAGTAGGTAGAGCACCGGTCCCAACACACTTCCTTGGGGGACACCCGCTTCGATTTGGTAGGTTTTGCTTGTACAATTATCATAGGTTACTTGAAATCTTCTGAGATGTTCTGTGGTGAGATAACTGTGTAGTATGTTGTGATGATTATGATTGACTTTATTAAATGTCTGTGCCATATCTAGAAATAGACCGATGCCATATTGCTTATTTTCAATGGCCTCTTTTATTTTTTTGTGGATCTTATGAATCTACTCGATGGTCCTTTGTGGGGTCCTGATGAGTCGGAATACTACTACTTTTGTCTAGGAAGTTTTGAAGTTTTCTCTAGTAACAATTTCTCGAATAGTTTTGAGATAATTGGCAGCAAACTGATGGGTCTATATGTGACCACCCTGTACATGTATTTCCCGGGCTTCGGGATAAAGAAGATTTTTGCTAGTTGCCATTCTAGTGGGAAGTAGCTGAAACGGTGGATGGCGTTGAATATGTATAGAATTCCAATTTTTCCGTTTATCGGGAGTGCTTAATTTAGCTGTCCGGTGATTTTGTCTTGGCCTGGGGCTTTCCTCGGGTTTATCTGCTGAATTTCCTGCAGTACTGCAGCGGGGGGAATCTGATTGGCTTCTTTCTTGGAATTTTTGATCCCTTTGGTTATTTTCGATATAGAATATTTTGTGCCCTGATAGTGAGGCAGTTCTGCGGTAAATTCATCTATGCTTTGGTTTCTTTCCGTTTCTAGTTGTGTTTTAAGCTCCCTTTAAAGCAAGTTGAATTTTGTGACTTTACAGACATAATTGGTTGAATTTCCAAAGGCGTTTGAATATTCATTAAGTAAACAACGAAAAACTTACTGTATTTTATTTTCAATTTCTTAAGTTTCAAATTTTTAGTTGAGATAGTTTTACGGAGCATCTGAGCGGCTATATCCCCACAGTCGGGTAAGAGCTCAAAATTGCAATAAAAACCGCAACTGCCGGTGACGCCACGCCCGCTCTGAATTCATTATGAATGGATTCTTGCGACAGGATTTCTTCCCCGAATCATTTAATACTTCTTCTTGCTAGCGCCAAGATAATTAAGATCTACTCAGGCTGAATGGTAAAGTTTCGCCATCCATGAACCATATTTTGTACACCATCCAAATTTATATTCTGCTCAGAAAACTGAGAATCTTCCGTTGGTGCCGGTAGTATGCAGCTCTGCACCACAGCCCGGCCTCTCATGTGGAAGGGAAGACATCTAAGAAGTAGTTCGAAGGCGATTTTGGGCAAATTGTTGTGTTTACCGAAGACAACAAGTACAAGGCATGCCTTCAGTGGGTAGCTCAAGTAGAAATTGGGCTAAGTACCAGCAGCACATTTGGTTTTCATGGATAGAACTCTCCAAACACGCCTGTGAGGTGGCGAAATGAAGCCGCTCGAGGGGGTGCTCGGAAGCTGCTCTGTAAAATGAAATTTTTAGCATGATGGAGGTCGGCAATAATTATATCGTTTGCGGCGGTCGGATATTGTTTGGACGGAGGCCTCATTAGAGCCAATTGCAAACATTTTCGTGTTCCGATAATTGCTCGAATAATTGGGGCGGGGGCAATTATTGACATTAATGCAAAATTCACCGCCCTATAAATGACAACATTTGCTCGCAATTAGAATTAATTAAAGCATTTCCGTCAATTTGTTGTTTCTTCAGTTGCGCCAGCGGCATTTTCTGAGCTCTGGAAAAGTCTCTGATACGCTTGCAAATTTCTTAATTACAAAAATTATTAACAGTACCATGCGCTCCATTTGCAAAATGATTTTGTTATTATCCTGACTGAGATGGTGTTTGCCTTTGACGGCAATGCAGCCAAAAGGATCCAATTAAGCCAACTGATTTCCTGCTCAGTGACCTTTGCAAGACCTTTGGATGGATCTACAGGAGGGGAAAATGTTTTCTGAAATATTGCAATACCCTCTGAGTCTAATTGTGAGATACCATAAATCCAACTCCCTTTCCCAAATACAAAGTGAATTGCTTTTCATAATTATCCCTCTACTCGTATGTAACCCTTCAGCTGCGTTATCTCAGATTTCCATGTGACATATACATACATACCTACAAAGTCAGAATAAGGAAACAGTAAAAGCCAGATGGCGACTGTAACTCATCAAAGTCGTCAGATACCAAAAATACCAAAAGGTCGTAGCAATTTACCCATCCACCCGGAAACGAGTACCACCGTACCCAGTCTAGTGGGAGAGGAAGTTTTGAGTGATATTCCTGGAATCCTCCCGGGAGTTTCAAGTGCTTCCATTCACACGAGCGGAAAGTAGTCGCAATTTACACATTTGAATTTTTTTTTTCGTTGATATTTCAAAGGTATGCATGATTAATGCCGTCGCAGTCGATACACAGATCCCACTCAGGAGTTATCAATTTTTCTCTTCAAAAAATATGAAAATTTCAAGTTAACGAATATCATAGAAAATTGAAGCGCACCGCTCTAGCGAGTCTCTAGACGAATTGAATACGTTCATGTTCGCAGCATGAGAAATGGTGCAATTTATCGAATAGGATGGGACTATAAAAGGCGCCTTCCGGAGCAGGGTCCTGGGTAGGGCTTATCCTACTGAAGAGCTAGAAGTTTCCAGCCTTATTAACAGCACACACCGACACTTCGCATTAGTCGGAGAAGAAGGATACTTTTATATATTTTGAAACGACACACGACTGAAAACAACGACTTAAAAGCTTAAAAATTATTTGGGACAATTGTAGGTACAATTGCTGGGGGGCGTTGAATCAAATTCATGGTGCCCCCGAGCAATACCCGTTGTGACTGCATTGTGAACCTGGCGACTTAATTAAGAATTTTTAAGTGCAGTTTCAATGCTTAGCAAGCCCGGTGGGGAACAATTCCTCCTGATAATTACGAATTGCATATTCAGAGTTTTTATGGCAGTGAAGTTGTGGTCGACGGGGAAACGTCTTAATGACCTATTACCGTTTTTTTACCTCTACTCCATTTTGAAGTGTAATTGGGAACAGGTGTTGCGTTAATAAGATTATTTTTCACGCTTGTTCGTTCCTTAAGATTGTTGACTCTTTAGGTCAGTTGCCCATTTAAAATAAATTCTGATGAAAGGTTCACTTCGATATGCAAATATCTGAATATCTTTTAAACCTGATTTTTCCTTGTGTAGTTCAGTTTTTTAATTGTTTTCTCAAGATAAAAGAACATTTTCTGTGAGGATTTCTACTTACTTAAGAGGGTGTTCTGTAGTGACGGCCGCATTTTTACTCTAACTTCATTTTTTTTCCCGGCAGCAGAAGCCGATAATTAAGAGGGTCTTTCAATATGGACGCCCGACTTTTAAATGTAAATAAAACAGGTTGAGTGTGAGATATCCATTCAATTTTTATTTTATTTGAAAAAATATTTTATGGCATTAAGTATGGAATATAACGTGTCGTTCAAATATCCGCCACGGTTTTGCTTCGTGGCAGGTATTCGGGATGTCCAATTTTCGATGGTTTTGTTGCATAAATCTGACTGACTTTGCTGAATGGCGTTCGTTATATTGACTTTGAGGGCATCAATTATTTGCGATTTATTCTCAAAAACCTGTGACTCAATATAGCCCCAAAGGAAGAAGTCGAAAGGTGTTAGATCGCACGATCTCGGTGGCCATTCACGTAGCCTTCAAATCGCTCGTGCAGAATGCCCATCGTGGCATGCGCTGTGTGGTACGCAGCGCCGCCTTGTCCAGGCAGGATAGAATACAAATTGCTAAGTGCTGTGCGCTTTTCTTTAAAATGTGCGCTGATAGAACAAGCGAGCTGCATGGAGTCGATGTTAATCGAAGCCATAGAGGTTTGAGCGCGGGATTGCATAAACTGAAAGTAATTAAGATCGGATTCAGAGGAGTCTTTCCAGAAGGATTGGCTGAAATGGTTCGCAAAGAGATTAGCGATTATTATGGTGTTGGCTGAAGAAACATCAGCAAGTTTGAGGGGTAGGAAATCAAATTTACCCTGGCAATTTTCCCCAGGTGATTTTCCCATTTTCCGCGCGTCTCTGTTTTCCCTTAGCCTTTTTTCCAGGGGTTACATTTGCCCCGGTAATTTTTTCCACGATAAGTTTCATTAAGATTCTGACTAATACACTGAAATGTGCCTTTTACAAAATATTTTATATAGACTGAAATAAAAGAGGGGAAAAATGACCGGGGAAAATTCGGTAGGATAAACTTGACTCCCAATCAGTTTAAGGTTAGAAGGATAGCTACTGGATTTTCTTTTAATGATAATGAATTTGAAGCACTTAGAGTCGGAAATTATGTGAGATTGCATCCGATTGAGATAGTCATGGTAGGTAGAGGTATTTCAGGATTTTTCATAATGCTCCCGGAAAGAAATGTTTACACATAAAAAAAATCGCTTTTGTTACGTTGACGTTAACACATTTGATTTTCTGTAAACCGTTTTCACGTTTAAATTATTCTTTGCCTTTCTTTGCTTATACTATACACCTGTATTAACCTTGGCGAATTTTATGCAATGAATATTGTTGAAGTCCTGTTATATTAAATTAAATTATAACGGTTTTAAATAATCTGTTCAAATTGTCTACTTGTGTAGTACAATAGATAGTTATGCATTTTATTCCAACACGTCTTAAATATTGCATGCCCGCGGTGCATGAAAAGAATGTTCCGTTATGCATTCCGATAAGTGCATGACATTTCAAAGGTTCTTAAGGAATGGGACTCTTAAAAAATAAATCCCCTACAGAACACAAAATAAACTACAAAGTAAAAGACTCGAGCGCTTTAAGAAGAGAAGAACGCTTTGGTATCCTAGTGGCTATCTGAGAGGATTTCTGAATCATAAAAAATTCATATATCTCATAAAAGCTATCCACAACATTTATTGGTCCTTCCACAATAAATAACATTTTAAGTACTTTTAAAGCTCCTTTATATCATCGCTGGCACTTATTTTTCTCAGTCCAAATGTTCCAGTCATTACGATATATCGCAAGTTTCGACCGATGGAGATAGCTACAAATAACAAGGGTATCTGGCTTATTGCTGAAGCACCACTTTTTAGTATTCATTATTCAGGAGATCTGCGGCAGATCCATTAATTCAGCACAGTGCCCTACTACTGCTTAAATTGCAATTAGAAAAATTTTAACGGCAACATAAAAATTACTGCAGCGGATAGTCTCACTTTATTGCTCGCAATAATGTCGACGATACTCCTCTGGCTGGACCAGGGGCCGTTTGAAGTGTTTCATAAATATGAATTGAGTTAAGCCCACAGGACAGTCCCCAAATTCCTGAGGGGACATAAACAACGCATATAACAAGAGGCGGTAAGCTCGACCTCAACCCTCCCGAGGGGTATCGTCATCAAAACGTACACCCCCGGTCCGGTCGACATCATAAAAATGCTTAACTAAATCTGGGGCGTCGAAGGTGAATTTAATTTTGCATGAGGCCAAAAGCCGGATGTCAGTAGTGTGAATACCAGAGGACTCATCTCACCTGCCATCTGACCAAAATTCCACGGTGGCGATGAGAGATATACTGTCACCCGGTGCACAAATAAAGAGGATGCTGTGATTTATGGACCGGGCACGCTTGGCGGCGATAAATAATCTCCCGGCGAGTATTGATTTCACATTAGATACTCAAACAGATTAGTTTCCCACCGATAAATAACTCCACTGTCTGGCGGTATCGTTCTCACTTTAAATAATATAAAAAATGGCCGTGTAATGATGGAGCGATAAATAATGCCGCCGGGATTATTTATAATGTTAACGAAGGTGTGACTTGCTTATGAATTATTAATAGGGCTTGCTACCATCAGATCGGTACGCGGGAGCACAGCTCATCGAATCGATACTATGAAAACTTTAAAGCACAGATTCACAGAACATAATTTACGCTTGTAAAATGCAAAACACGTCCCATGACCTCTGTGTACCGGCAGCACTAATTTCATATTTTTAATTGGAGCATAGTCATAGGGAGGAATAATTATTTCTTTTAAATATGTGTTACGCCAGTCGATGTAAAAATAGAGTTGTAGACAAGATTGTCCTAGTTGAAAAACACACCAATGAATACATCATCTTGCGTTTGTTGTATTGTCTTCTATTGCGTTTTTGCGTACGACAATTTAACATGAATGCCTCGCTTCCATTTATGCGTTCTTGTAAATGTGCGGAAATAAATTGTCAAATTCGTTCAGACAGATGCACAGTGGGATAAAAATCGAAAAAGGTGGTCATAAGCATATAACTCGGCTGAATACACAGCCACACAAAAAAAAGAAGTGGGAATTACTTTTGATGCCATACGTCATATCCGTAGTATTTTGGCATGCTGAGCACGAATCTGCGACCAGAATTGAGCCGTGACGTCCAGATTTTTTTCTAACCTCAAAAAATGGGTTAAAAACAGAGAAAATCGTGAAAAATACACTCCTACAATTCGGAAAAAATTTATTTTTAACATTTAAACCTATATTCATATGAATTGAGACCTGCTGAGCACGAATCCGTCACCAGAATTGAGCCATCACGTTCTGATTTTTTTCTTAAATTTTTTTTTATTAATTTTTAGAAAAAAATCAGAACGTAATGCCTCAATTCTGGTGACTGATTCGTGCTCAGCAGGTCTCAATTCATATGAATATAGGTTTTAATGTCAAAAATAAATTTTTTCCGAATTTTACTCCACGATTTTCTCTGTTTTTAACACACTTTTTGGAGGTTAGAAAAAAATCTGGACGTCACGGCTCAATTCTGGTCGCGGATTCGTGATCAGCAGGCCAAATTACTACGGATATGACATATGGCATCAAAAGTAATCCCCACTTTTTTTTTTGTGTGGCTGTGATATTGAAAAGTCGTCTCGAAAATCGGTACTCGGGGGTTTTCGGGGTCGCTGATATGAATCAGACAAAATTTTTCTGAAAATTCTGCGGGCGCAGTATAGCGATATAAATTTCAATTTTTTTTTCAAAGAAAGGTTTCATGCAAAAGAAGTACAAGTTTCATCTGTAACATCGCTTTCTGTGTCGGTATTATTTATAATCATTTGTCGTGCTTCATGTGACAGTGATTTCTTAGTTTTTTTTTTTGGGAACTTTTCGAACGCTTGAAACAAAGGGATCAGAGCTATTTTGTGTGAGTTGTTTAAATATTTTCATATCATCATCATGAATTAAAATTTTGGCATGATTCAACATCATTTATGGTTGGTATGAAAATTAGAGGACCAAGGTGACTGCCCTGTGGGACGCCGGAATGGGATATGAATGGGTTTAAAATCGTGGAATCAAAATGAACCCTGTAACGGCGGTTACTAAGATATGGTTTAATCCACGAGATGAGGCGGGGTGGGAAGCCAAGATAATTTAATTTGAGAACAATGATTTGATTGGAGGTTTTGTCGAAAGCTTTGCTAAAATCGGTGGCAACGACATCAACTTCTACACCGTTTTCAATTGCTTGTAAGGAGCGAGACACAAAGCGTGTCAAGTTGGTAGTTGTGGACGTTAGGGATGCAGGATAGTTTAACTATTGGACGATAGTTTGATGTATCGCCCTAGCAGTTTTTTTTGTGGATTGGGGTGATATAGGAATCTTTCCAAAGGTCATCACAAATATCTGCACAAGTTTAAAATTAAGCCAATAATAGCATAATGAACTGAAGGAATAACTAAAAAGCACCTCTTCACATTCTCCATTACAGAAGCCATAAAAATCACTCATGACAACGTTAATTGATACTCTACACAATCTCGGCCAGAAGGCGAACCCACAAATACTGCCCGGAGACAATACTGGCCCGAAGTACATATTAAATTTTATCAGT
The DNA here is from genome assembly GCA_947538895.1 of Neoitamus cyanurus. Classification (NCBI taxonomy): domain Eukaryota; kingdom Metazoa; phylum Arthropoda; class Insecta; order Diptera; family Asilidae; genus Neoitamus; species Neoitamus cyanurus. The sequence continues at coordinate 14,207,614 of OX384544.1, read as the reverse complement.
GCGTCCATTCCATTTGAGCCATTTCAGATTGAGCTTCGAAAACACGGCTGGAGAACAACGTCCAGAGTCCGGCTGAAATTATAAGCGGACTAAGGCGTTCCTATGTCTGCAGTCTGTACAGATGAGGTCCCTAGGATTAATGAAAGTAATAAATAAGGACCTTTCGCCCAATAACGACCTCGGCAGTGCCTATCCCAACAAATTTTATTAAATTTACTGTGCAAAATCAGATCGTAAGCCTCCCTGAGATTCTAATGAATTTTAGCATATTGGATGACATGCTTAACGGTGTCGTTACCCCTGAAAGCGTAAATATTTGAAATTTAGTCGGAGTATCGATTACAAGCACTCACCACTAAAAGGTGTGACGGTTTGCTTTTAGCATGACTCCAGGCCCTAATCCCTCTGTAGATGAAGTTTAACCAGCAACTCAATCCGACGAATGTCACGTATTCAATTGCAGCCGTCTTAAAACTTTCCCAGCGCTCTTAATTTCCGAACAACCTGAAAACTTTCAGCAGGGTATTTCGATTAAAGCCCATCCTGAGGAGTTGTGGAGCTCCCACTTGACTCACTGGTGTTGAGCAAAAGACTGGCTATGACAGGCATCATCGTCTGGGGATGGGTTTTAGGAAAAATTATTTTTATCTCGGAGTTTGCAGTGATGACATGAAGATGGTATCAAGGTTCCTCACATTATTAATTCAGCGAACAGTATGTACCCGTACATGGCGAGTACATTTCTTTTTGTGGGCTCTCGAAAATGCTTTTGAGGTAAAATTATAATTATACCGCATTCTCAACAAGACAGAGATTTTTTCCAAATAGTCACAGTTGTGCAGGAATTAGAGCAAAAGGAATAAAACTCGGACATGGTCGACTGTGGAAGCGCACCTCAGAGAAGTATTTTAGATGGCAGCAGAAAGGAAAACTATTTGGCATGCCTAAAGACAGTAAAGATAAGTTCCAATGTTCTTAGTGCTCATACAGTGCCCTAGAAAATGTTATCCTTTCGTCTCCGTGTTAATTGGACACGTGCCGTATACCGCACTGCCGTGTTCCCAATTACACTCACAGCAGACAATAAAGGATGGGAAAAAATATTGACTACTGTCGTAGTGTCGTGCCGTTGGCAATTTGCTATAGGGCGCTGAGCTTGGCTAATCCCAAGCAATAAAAGTGAGTTTAACTTTATCGCCTATGATGCTTTATAAATGGCACAGAATGTATGTCCTACTCCTTATATTGCAATGTTTATTTTTATTAGGGGCAAACATTATGTACTACACGAGCTTAAGCTTTCGGGAGACTGGAAGTAGTTTATAGTACCTACAGAAATTATAAATGCGGTGAAAATTATTGAATTACCAGGCGAACCAAAGAAATAAATGAAACCGTCCAGAAAAATTATTGCTAAGAGGAAAATGTGACTTAATAAATTCCGTTCATCCAAAAAGCAAATATTTTTTAAGGGAACATCACCAAGGGAGATAGGTTTTTGAGTTTTACGTTTGGCGTAATATGCTCGAAATATAATATAATAGCATTTTTCTGAAAAAAGAACTTTGCATACAAGCTTTTGGCTTACACAGTTGATGTGTATAAGGCGAATCACTTTAAAATGAGGTGGTGTACGTGTGGAGCGTGGTGGCTCTTCATTTACATCTTTATTCGTATATTTTTATTAATTTATTTTTCAGAAACTGTTTTGGCCGGTGAATTGGAATTGGAAATTTGGATTCTAATTAGAAAGTGGAAATCAACGATTCGAGAGACCGGATTTTCACGGTTTGGTTGTGCTGATGCCGTATTGGGTTCGGCTACACTCAGTCTAGAGATGACTCATTTGACGATCATTACGTTTCATCCGAACAACCGAAATATATCGTGGAAAAGCCTCTTTTGAAATGTTTTAATTGCAACAATTGTGGCCACTTTGCAAACTTGTGTATGAAGGAAAGAAGAGAATGAGGGTCCTGCTTTAAATGTGGCAAATTTGGAAACAAAATATGGGGAATGTAATGAATAACATCAACAGGTCTTGTATCTCGAGAATCATGATCGAAGCCAAGCGACTTCCAACGTAATGTATGTTAATGTATATTCATACAATTTTAAATTAATTGTCAGGACTGGAATATTTCTTTATGAACCCTTATGGGCTTTGGAAGCCTGCCACTACAAGCCTACAGTTACAACAAATGTCGTAACCTCGTAAGACCTCTACGCTGGTGTTTTCAGTTTTGTCGTAGTTTTAATAGAAGCCGAGAAATTTGGTCATAAACAGTCTGGATAGGTGTGACGAGACGCACTCGGTATTCTTTTTCCCTGCGATCTTTCTTTCATTGCAAAAACTAAATATCAATTTTCTCGACATCTGTTAAGGCCACGACAAAAGTGATGGTATCAGCGTAAAGGGCGCTTCGAGCACTACAACTTCGTTGATTTTACAATTTTTGTCGTGACTGCCACGGTTGACCGCGGGGGCGTATGAGTGCATATTAGTATTTTTGTTATTTGAAATCGCGCTATCTCAAAATTGGTAATTCGTAGGAAAAAAGTATATAAACCATTTTTGTAGACAATAGCAAGATCTACAACTTTTGTAAGGACTATTTTGACGATAACAATTATCGTTTACAATAAATATGTGAAAACCCGATATCG